>CANTUQ010000162.1:0-2542275 GCA_947683425.1 Excoecaria cochinchinensis
GGTGGAGCAAGAAACGGAAGAGAATCAGATCCTAAAGCAACTGAAGAAGACGACAACGCAAATATCCATCTAGGACCTATTGAGGCAATCCCCGAGCCATAGGCAGAAGCTAGTTGAAGCCTTATGTGAATCGACAGTCGCCACCACTATCTCACCCTCCGAGTTATTGGGCATTGTGAAAGGGGGATCTGAAGAAAACATAGTCTACACCGAAGCCGACTTGCCAATCGAGGGTCGTAATCACAATCGCCCTTTGTATATCCGAGCTCAGATCAATGGTAAACACACGGCCTGTGTCATGGTGGATGACGGGTCCTCCATTAATGTGTGCCCACTGGTGGCGCTACCTTCACTTGGATTGAATGAGAGCATGTTGAGTGAATCTGATCTGACTATCACTGCTTATGACAACTCGAGGAGGTAAGCAGCTGGGACTTTTAAGGCTCAAGTCAAGACCGATCCAGTTGAGATAGAGGCCGAGTTTGTTGTCCTACCAATACCGGCTAACTTTGCAGTGCTGCTTGGAAGGCCTTGGTTTCACAAGTTGGGAGGGGTTCCGTCTACGCTCCATCAAATGATTAAGATTCCCCATGAAGGCCAGATTGTGACCATTAAAGCAGTTAGTGACAATCAAGTGTCAGTGCTCGGAATTTCCAATCAACCCTTCAGTTGTTTCCACGTGGCTATGGTGAATGAGGAAGATAAGTCAGTGGTAAGCCCTCAAGTTGTCAATATGATGAAAAGGATGAGCTTTCTCCCCGGGGCTGGTTTGGGTAAGAGCTGACAAGGGATTCAAGAGCCCATCGCCACAAGGGGGCAAAAGGATAGGCGAGGTTTGGGCTACGCTGTTGATGCCAAGAAGAGCAAGCCCGCGAAGAAGCCTGCGAAAGTGCCGCACATTTTGGAGACTTTTGTACCGGCTGCGTCGGCGTGTGCCTACTGTGGGGAGGCAGAGCCTCAGTGGATTGATGATAAGATCACCCCAGGTTTTGAAATCTTCAATGATGTGTTTGCCTGGTCCGAGGGAATGGTCAAGGCGGTGGAAGCCTTCTGGGATGAGGAAATCTTCAATCAGACTCTAGCATGGGATCGAGAAGTTCCTGAGGAGGTTATCACCAAAAGCCTGCTGGCTGCTCAATCAAAGGGTAAAGAGAAGATGGAAGATGGAGCGGCAGTGCCAGAATTGAAGAGTCTGAAGACAGCTGAGGTTCAAGATGAGGGGCCGTCGGCTTGAACACCAGCACCAGTGGAAGATAATAATGATAGCTTTGCTGATGTACTTTTTATTCCCGAACTATTTGACAACTCTGTTTGTAATTATGAGTACTTTAATAATATGAATGACTTTGCTTACTTGTGCGATGTTTCTCATGATTTCATTATGCATGATCACGAGCATGAATCATTTATATTTGACATTAACTCAACCAATACCACCTCATTTAATCTCGGGACTTTGGAAAATCCAAAGGAAATCTTGATAGCATCCTACGTAACTCTTGAGGAAAGGATAAAATTTGAGAGAATTTTGAAAAAATATGAAAGAGTCTTCGCCTGGACCTATAAGGATATGCCAGGGATTGATCGGGCAGTTGCCAAACACGCTATTCCAACCTACCCAGAGTGCAAGCCGGTCAAACAGAAGCTTAGAAGGCTAAGACCAGAATGGGCAGAAAAGGTAAAGGAAGAGATGCACAAGCAGATCGAAGCCAAGTTCCTGGTGGAGGTCCAATTCCCCACGTGGTTAGCCAATGTTGTCCCCGTAGCCATGAAGGATGGGAGAGTCCGGGTGTGTGTTGACTACCGAGACCTGAATAAAGCCTGCCCGAAAGATGACTTTCCCCTACCCCATATTAATGTGCTAGTGGATAGCGCAGCCGCTTGCATGATGTACAGCTTTGTGGATGGGTACGCGGGGTACAACCAAATCCTTAATAGGATTGTGGATCGAATTAAGACGGCCTTCATCACGGAATGGGGGACATTCGCCTACCGAGTGATGCCTTTTGGGTTGAAGAATCCCGGAGCGACGTACAAAAGGATGGCTACCAAGATCTTAGATGACTTGATTCACAAGGAGGTTGAAGTGTATGTCGATGATATGATGATCAAGTCGGCAACTCGAGAAGGACATTTCGAGTCCTTGGAAAAGTTCTTTCAGAGGATCGACAAGTATAATCTTCGTCTCAATCCCAAGAAATGCATCTTTGGAGTCACCTTGGGTAAGCTGTTAGGCCATGTGGTAAGCCAAAGGGGAATAGAAGTGGACCATGATAAAATCAAGGCAATCAGAGAAATGCCAGCGCCCCAAAAAGAAATGGAAATTCGGAGTTTTCTGGGTAAATTGCAGTACATCAGTAGGTTCATTTCCAAGCTCGCTTCAGTGTGCGAACCAATTTTTAAGCTCCTCGGGAAGAATCAGCCGGTCAAGTGGAACGACGACTGCCAGAAGGCTTTTGATGTCATTAAGGATTATCTCCAACATCCCCCAGTGCTACGACCGCCACGGCCTGTTAAACCATTAATTCTCTACCTAGCAATAGAGGAAAATTCTATAGGAGCCATGATGGCCCAGGAGGATGAATTCGGGGTTGAGTTTACGGTTTACTACCTCAGCAAGAAATTCCTCCCTTATGAAGCCAAGTATGTTGAAGTGGAAAAGATCTGCCTAGCAGTAATCTGGGCATCAAAGAAATTGAGGCATTACTTTCATTCCTATAAAGTGCAGGTTGTTGCCAAGCAAAATCCCCTCCGATACCTGCAACAGGCACCCTCTTTGCTAGGGAAAATGGGAAGATGGCTGATATTGCTACAAGAATTCGATGTGGAATACATTACTAGAAAGACCATTAAAGGTCGAGCAGTTGCGGAGTTTCTTGCTGACCATCCAATTGAGGGAGACCAACTGTTGTATGAATTCCCCAACGAAAACGTGGTAGCCATCACTGTGCAGAAGTGGCAAATGTATTTTGATGGAGCAGTAAATAGCAAGGGAGCCGGGACAGGAGTGATTCTAGTAACCCTAGACGGCGAGAAGCTCCCCTTAGCAAAGAAACTAAGGTACAGAGCCACCAATAACGAGGCTGAGTATGAAGCCTGCATCTTTGGGTTAGAAGCGCTCTCAGCCATGGGGGCAAAAGTAGTAGAGGTCTTCGGGGACTCATCCTTAGTAATCCACCAAGTCAGGGGTGAATGGACCATTAAGGAAGAGCGGTTGTTGCCATATGTGAGGTGTTTAAAAGAACTAAGTGGCCAGTTTGAAATCTGCACCTTTAACTACGTGCCCCGAGATGAGAACCAATTGGTAGACGCCCTAGCTACCCTGGTATCCATGTGGGACAACCCTGAAGGGATAGTTATGAAGCCTGTGCTCATTTCCAGTTCAAGCAAGCCATACTTTGAGACCGAGCAAGTCGGGGATGTCGAGACTACTGATGGAAAACCATGGTACTATGATGTCCAGAATTATTTAGAGAGGTCAATATTCCCGGAAGAAGCCACTGAAAAAGACCAAAGGCTGATCCGCAAACTGTCCACTCAATTCATCAGTGTAGACGGGGTGTTGTACAAGAGACAGGCCGATGGCATACAACTAAGATGTTTAGATGAGAAAGAGGCCAAAAGGGTTATGGAGGAAACCCATGCAGGGGTCTGTGGGGCCCATATGAATGGTCTGGCCCTAGCAAAGAAAATAATGCGGCAAGGATTCTTCTGGCTAACAATGGATACAGGTTGCTCTAAATATGTGAAGGAGTGCCAATTATGCCAGCAATATGCTAATCTGAGACACCTGCCAGTGTCGAAATTGTGCAACCTGACGTCTCCGTGGCCATTTGCAGCATGGGGGATTGACATTATAGGGGAGATACGCCCGATGACCTCTAATGGGCACAGGTTCATCATAGTCACCATTGATTACTTTACTAAGTGGGTTGAGGCTGAATCCTTCAAGAAATTAGGTGCCCGGGAAATGGCCAGGTTCATCGAGCGACATTTGATCTGTAGGTACGGTCTCCTGCATCACGTCGTGTCAGATAATGGGGTACAGTTCCAAGCTGAGACTAAGCAGATGCTCAAGAAGTACGCCATCCAACACCATCAGTCCTCTCCATACCGACCGCAGGCCAACGGGGCAGTCGAGGCAGCTAATAAGAACATCAAGAAGATATTGGCTAAGATGGTACAAACCTATAAAGACAGGGCCGAGAAATTGCCATTTGCACTATGGGGCTACAGGACCACCGCCAGAACTTCTACAGGGGTTACCCCTTTCTCCTTGGTTTATGGGACGGAAGCAGTCCTACCGGTAGAAATAGAGCTCCAGTCATTGAGGGTGGTAACAGAAGCTCAGCTACCAGAAGCCGAATGGGCCCAGCAGCGGCTACTACAGTTGAACCTATTGGACGAAGGTAGGATGCGGGCATACTACCACAATCAGATCTACCAGAAAAGGCTAGCTCGCTCATTTGGGAAGAAAGTAAGAAAGCACCCATTAAAGGAAGGAGACCTAGTCTTCAAACAGATGAGGCCGGGGGTTCCGGACTTTCGAGGCAAGTTTAGGCCAACTTGGTAAGGACCCTTCATTCTGAAGGAGCTTTTGTCTAAAGGAGCTGCGATCCTGACGGATAATGATGGGAATGAATTCAGGGAGCCGGTCAACGTCGACAGATTGAAAAGATTCCACGGCTGAAGATAAAAAAAAAACAAAAAAAAAAAAAGAAGAAGAAGAAGAAGAAGAGAAAATGTTCAATCAAGAAAACCCGAGAGGGCTGATTGATAACAGGAGTCGTGATGCTTTTGAGATCTATCTCGAGATTAGATGTGGTCTGGTATCTTGGGCCTAATGTCAAATGATGATCATGTGCAATGAAGTCACACGAGAAACGTGTACATGTATGCAATTATGCGCTCAGAGAAGCTCTTTTATCCAATAAATGTCCATAGTTCTTTTCAGACGAGTAATATGTCACTCCCCATTTGAATGCATCCGCTGCTGTCACTCCCTATTTAAACGCACACAATTTATCTGTGCACCCGACAAAAGCTTTATAAAAAAAAAAAAGGCCGTTAGAGATGAAAACTGTGACTGGCGCTCTAAGTAAAAGTTAGGCCAAAAGGCAGGGTGAAAACCTGGCAACAGGCAGTCTGCCCTACAAAAAAATGAAATAAATAAAAGCCGCTGGATTGGGTTGGGTCCATTCCAGGCAAAAAATAAGGCACAGGGTTATGTGAAAATCCGACAAGGACGCATCTGCCGCTAATAAAAGCTAGTGTGAAAATCCACGAGGGACGCACTACTTTTAAAACAATGACGCTTGGAGCGATAAGTCGGCATTACCTTGGGCGACCCCTTTCAAGCAAAGACACACATCGGGCAATCCTCCCTGAAAAATTGTGAGTCAGAGTCCCTAAATCAGGACAACACCTTCCGACACTTGGGGGCATAATCGACCAAACGAAGCCATGAGTCGCTTCAGTGAGAGTTATCACACCTCGACCACTGGGCCACTCAGATGAATGGTGTCACCTGCATCCTCTATGGCATATGCATATGCACGTGCATAACTTACCCTTGCATACAAATCTCTTTTGATTTCGCAGGATAGTCTGGCGCCTTCACACACCGACAAGCTGGTGTTTATCAGTCCCTCAGTCGTGGTTTCACACACCGACAAGCTGGTGTTCCATCAATCGCGTTCTTCAAAGTCTAGCGCCTTCACACACCAATAAGCTGGTTTTTATCAGTCGCTCAGCCGTGGTTTCACACACCGACAAGCTGGTGTTCCATCAATCGCGTTCTTCAAAGTCTGGCGCCTTCACACACCGACAAGCTGGTGTTTATCAGTAGCTCAGCCGTGGTTTCACACACCAACAAGCTGGTGTTCTATCAATCACGTCCTACAAAGTCTGGTGCCTTCACACACCGACAAGCTGGTGTTTATCAGTCGCTCAGCCGTGGTTTCACACACCGACAAGCTGGTGTTCTATCAATCGCGCTCTTCAAAGTCTGGCGCCTTCACACACCGACAAGCTAGTGTTCATCAGTCGCTCAGCCGTGGTTTCACACACCGACGAGCTGGTGTTTCATCAACCACGTTCTACAAAGACTGACGTCTAGACACACCGATAAGCTGGTGTTTATCAGTCGTTCAGCCATGGTTTCACGTCGACAAGTTGACGTTCCTCAATCATGTGACCAGTAGTAATCCTATGATGCCGACAAGCTGGCAAGACCAAGTTCCGGACAGCGACCGCCTTAAGTACGCATCCCTCCCTCTCTTTTCTGAATTTTGGCTCACTTAGGCACCTAGGTTCTAAGTTCCCCAAAATTGGGGGCAACTGTAGACACCGGGTCCCGAGGAGGTCCAAGATCAGGATTACCCGATGATGAAATAGAAGACCGATTTTCGGCAAGAAAGGTGAGAATCGATCGTTCCCTTGTCAAAGGTGTGTTTTTCAGAAAATAATTAAAAATATAATTTTTGGAAATCAAAATTAAAATGGAGTAAAAAAAAATAAATATAAATATATTAATTTTGTGTCAAGATTTAAAATAAAAAAAAATATCGCGAGTGCCGCCTGCGGTAGCGCGGGGCCGGCCCAGCGCGCAGGGGCGCCTGCGCGGCAGGCCACCCCTGCGCGAGGCAGGGTGCACCGTGCGGCCCCCTGCGCGCGAGGTAGGGGGGTCACGCGATGCCCCTGCGCGCGAGGCGGGGGGCACCGCGTGCCCCCCCTGCGCGCGAGGCAGGTGCCTCGCGCGATGCCCCTGCGCGCGAGGCGGGGGGCACCGCGCGCGAGGCAGCAGCCTGCCCCGCGCGGTGCCGGGGCACCACGTGCACAGCAGGCTACCGCGCGCCCTTCGCCCTCCGCGCGACCTGTTGGTCTTTGCCTGTCCTGTTTTTTCGCTGTTTTCAGTCTGATATTTCCGTTTGTTTCACCATTTTATGCTATTTTGGATTAACTAAAAATAAAAGCTTTTTTGTATTTTGCTTTTTTGGCCAAGGCAAGATTAAATGAGGATTTTCCCTCATTTTCAAGGAGGACGGCAACATTTATTCAAGGGGATTTTCTTGAGTTTTCTCTCTAACTTCTCCTCTCCAGCAAACTTGGTTTTTCTTTCTTCTTCAAAAATATTCTAAAACTTTTTTTTTCTTTTTCTCAATCTTTAACTTTCTTTATTTTTCTTCAAAAAAGATAATCCATTTCTTGGGTGATTTGAGTTTGGAAAATTAATTTCCTTTACTCAATCATCCACCAAAAATATCTTTTTTTATAAAAATACCATCTTGAGTTAATTTATTTTATACATCAGTTTTTACATTTTCTCCGAATATTAATCACCACAAATCCGACAAGGAAAACACATCGAGATATCGCTTCTCCGATCTAAAATTTATGAGGGTAAACATTCTTGGACTTGTTCTCATTTATTTATGTGTATTATTTACTGTTGTTAATATTATCTTTGTCATTACTACCATATCTATTATTTATTTTTTTAGCATTTTTATATGTTAATATTCCCATTAATGCATTATTTATTTGTTTTAATTTGATTTTTATGTTCATTCACCATTATTATTATTAGTTTTATTGTTATCGTCTCAACTTTTGTGTTTATTTTGTTGTTATGATTCTATTAGCATTGTTATTATATGTTATTACTGTTATTGTTAACATTGTGGTTAGTATGATATTATTACTATTGGGTTAATGTTATCGTGATCATATTATCAAGTTTTGTATTATTATTATTATTTTGTATATTATTATCATCATCATCATCATTATTATTATTATTATTATTATTATTATTATTATTATTATTATTATTATCATTATTACTATTATTTGTGATTATTCAATATCCTATTATCATTACTTTTATTATTATTATTTTTATTATTATATTGGTTGCCATTAATATTCTGTTAACATTATTATTATCATTTACTATTCTTGCCAGGATTATTTGTTATAACTTTACTGTTGTTATTATCTTGTCTCTATTTGATTAATTTCTAGAGTTATTACTAATATTTTATTTCGATGTTAATTTTTGTCCGAGATTTAACTTGAGTCGGGTTACGTGAGCGCCCCGCGACTCCCCAAATGAGTCGCGACGCGTAGACGGACACTCCGTTTTGGTGAGATCCTTTCAATTCCCCTTGATGTGTTACGTGTTTATTTGTAAATAAATGTTTTATCTGTGCACGCGTGCGATAAAAAAATACAAAAATACTTCTATAATTAAATTGAGATTTTTTACTAATAAAATTGGGACCAATGTCCCTTATTTTTAGCCAAATATCAAAAACATCACAATAAAACGAAGAGTTAGTTTTCTCTAAAAATGGGATCACTCATCCCGGTTTTCACCAAACAACCAAAACGACTCTTCGAACCCTCTTTAAATTAATACGAAGGAACCAATGTTCCTAACTTTCGAACAAGTGCGAAGGAACCAACGTTCCTCAAATAATGTCCCGATTTATGTATGTTCTTTTATTTTAATCTTGGGTGAGTGTTTTAAATTCAAGTTCATTTCTTTTTGGGCCCTTGTAATTAATTTTGGGGCAACTTTATTTATTTTTGGGGATTGTATTCCGTCCTATTCATATCTTCAAATTCCTTTCAATGGGGGTTGTATTCTGCCCCTATTTCTTTTGTAATTGCGTGCTTGCGTGTTTACCGCTTTCATTTATTGCTTTCTTTATTTACTTTATTTATCGCTTTTATTTATTTTCTTTACGTGCTTTAAATGCGCTATTTAATTAAATGCATCCCTCGTGTGAGATGAGAGATATAATTTTAAGAAGTTAAAAAACCACTTATACTTAACCAAAGCATAAATAAGAGGGAAGTTCCGAACACCGGATCTCTGGTCTCGACCAACAAGAGGTGAGAGACCTTTTCCCAATTCTCCAAAATTGGGTGGCGACTCCATGATACCTCAAAAGGTGCCTCTAGGTGCCATTAGGTTAGGTGGTTCTCCCCAATGTTCTATTGGGAGGGACGCACCGATGATGCCTCGTGGTGCCCATGATCAAAAGACGCGAACCAGTCCCTCGAATCCTAAAGCGGATTCGCATTGAGGGCCCTTGCTGGGTTTTCAGGTTCGGCGCGCGTCACACCAGGCAAATCACTCAGGAAAACATCACTAAACTCCCGCACAACAGGGATATCCTCAATCCTAACTTGATCCCTCTTGGAATCCAAAACTACATCTAGGAAAGCCTCACAACCCTTCCTAATAAATCTCTTGGCTTGCATCGATGAGATCACATTATTCACAGAACTAGCACCCAAACCTCTTACAAACACTGGAAATCTATTTCTATCCCAAAGAACAAAGGTCTTCCTATGGCAATCAACCACAGCCCGATGCTTACCCAACCAGTCCATACCCAAAATCAGATCAAACTCTTTGAAAGGCAACTCTATCAAGTCCGCAGGAAACTCAACTCCCTCAACTAACAGGGGACAACTCTTATAAACTCTACTCACATTGACACTATGCCCTAATCGATTGGTCACACTTACCTCATAGTCTAACTGATCTACCACATGCAACTTATCAATAATCTTATCTGTGCACAAATATAAGTGTGTGGAACCAGGGTCTATTAGAGCATACAATTCAGTGTCATGGAGTAGGAACTTACCAGCAATCACATCAGGGGCATCCTTCTCCTCTCTAGCTCTCACAGCATAAGCTCTGGCTGCAACTGGTGGGGGACGCTCTACAGTCTCCGAAACAGCTCCATCCCTAGGTCGACCGCCTCGACCTCTACATCGGCCCCTACCACGGGCAGCCTGTATAGCATTTGATCCAACTCCGCTAGCCCCTCTCTGTGGACCTGAATCCTCACTCAACTGTGGACAACTAGCCAGACGATGCTCGGTGCTCCGACATCTAAAACACCCACCAGTAAGCCACCTACATTCACCCCGGTGAGCTTTACTGCAGTGCGAATAAATAGGTATAGCCTCAGATCTACCACCCCTGCCAGAACCAGACTCAGTTGCTGAACCCTGCCTTTTACCCCTCGTGGCTGAACCGGATGATGAATGATCTTGCGGATCCCTTGCTCTTTTACCCAAAGACGAAGAAGAAGAACCACCCCGAGACGGATTCCTTCTCTGAGCTCTATCTCTCAGTACCGACTTTGACCTTTCAGCCCTCATGGCAGCATCTGTAATCTGATAGTAGCTCACCCCTGGCGTGCTCATCAAGGAGATCAAAGCCACCCTTAAGGACTCATTCAACCCAGCCTCAAAATGCTTGCATCCAAAATCATCTGTCATGACCCCTCGCAGAGCATATCGGGACAACTGATTAAACTCTTTTTCATAATCCGAAATCGACATAGCCCTTTGCTTCAACCTTAGAAACTGTGCCCATCTCGCATCCTTGTAAGTCTGAGTTACATACTTCTTCGTGAATTCCTCATCAAAGAATTCCGATGTAACCGGATTGGGCATCTGAGGTTGTCTGCACACCAGCTCCCACCATTCATACACCGACCCTTACAGCAAGGCCACAACACATTCTGCTTGCAGATCCAAAGGACACCTAACTTCTCTCAAAGTCCTCTTCACCTTATTTAACCACCTCTCTGCTAACTCTGATTCGTCCAACTCTATTCCATAAAAGTCTTCAGCCCCAGCTCTTTTTAAGTTCTCCATGAGAGGCTTGGGGGCAACCACTCTCTCCAAGACCCTCGCCATGTCCCGAGATAGCCTGAACATGGCTTCAAAAGGCATGGCAGTGGCCTCGGGCTTGATCCTAGCAGGTTAAGCCGACACTATAACAGAAGGATCCCTAACTTGAGGGTTCACACTTTCAGCGGACTCCTTAAGTATTCCACGAGCAGAATTAGAAGCCATCTAAGCAAAACAGGAAAACCGCATCAGCCAACACAGCCCTAGACATATACGCATCTATACACATCATCATGTTAACAACACCCAGAAATTCCTAAACCGGGCTCTGATACAACAACTTGTAACACCCCCTACCTATACGTAGGCGATCCCATCCGATAAGGAGTGAGATGCCGTATGGGTAAAGGTGTCACCGCACAGATACAGGATAAACATTCATTCATACACGAACGTACATACCGAAATACAGGGCAATTAAAGTTTTGCAAAACCATTCATGAAAGAAGCTGATCATGCATTAATATAACTAAAAACATTACATTACTGTTTGATCAACCCAAAGGTACAAAAGATAATTACATATCCTGTTCTCTTTTCTCTTTCCTCTATAATTTCCCCTTCTTAACCCCTAGGCCACATGTCCATCTCTTAGTGGTGGAAACCAATCACTCACACACTACATGCATACATCACATACACACAATGCTCTCCCACTTAGACATACTCTACTATGATATACTTATGCACATGCAATCACACCCAACTCACTCACACCCTATAACCATGCATCACATACACCCAAAACTCTCCCAACTAATAACACCCTACAAGTGTGTGAGCACACACACACACAAGTACAGCCCCAAAACACACTCTAACACCATACATGCTTCCATATGCTAACAAAACTTTTAAAACATACATTTCTACCCAAAATGCCCTTTATACCTGTCAAAACTCATACAATGCACATGCACAAACATGGCTCATACTACTAGGAGGCAAACGGGGTGTGACAACTCTCCCCTACTAACAAGAATTTCGTCCTCAAAATTCTCACCTGATCTGAACAAATGCGGGTTTTGAACTCTCATTGACTCTTCTGGCTCCCAGGTTGCTTCCTCAACCCCATGGTGACTCCATAACACTTTAACTAGTGGAATCTGCTTGCTTCTCAGCTGTTTCACTTCCCAAGCTAGAATAGCTCTTGGTTCTTCATCATACGAAAAATCAGGCTGAACTTGCACCTCTTGCACTGACAAAACATGCGACGGGTCCAACCGGTACCGACGAAGCATCGAAACATGAAACACATCATGCAACTTCGATAACTCCATTGGCAAAGCCAATCTATAAGCCACCGGGCCAAATCTAGCCAAAATCTCATACGGTCCAATGAAGCGAGGACTAAGCTTCCCCTTCTTTCCGAACCAAAGCACTCTCCTCCAAGGTGACACTTTAAGGAAAACCTTGTCCCCGACTTCAAACTGCACATCTTTCCTCTTTAGGTTGGCATATGAATTTTATCGATCCTTAGCTGCTTTCAAATTCCACTGCACAACTCTGATCTTTTCCTCTGTATCCCTAACCAATTCTGGTCCAATCATTGATTGCTCGGATAGCTCAGTCCAACAAATCGGAGTCCTACACTGCCGACCATATAAAGCCTCATACGGTGCCACACCAATACTCGATTGATAACTGTTATTGTAGGCAAACTCCATTAGCGACACATATCGTTCCCAACTACCCGAAAAATCCAACGCACAAACCCTCAACATATCTTCCAAAATCTGTATAACTCGCTCGGACTGACCATCTGTCTGAGGGTAGAATGTTATACTGAAGTTCAACTTGGTACCCAAAGCTCTTTGCAACTCTTTCCAAAACTTAGATGTGAACCTTGAGTCCCGATCTGAAACTATGGACAACGGCACTCTATGCAACCGAACTATCTCATCCACAAAGATACTAGCCAACCTGTCCATCGAATAATCCACTCTCACTGGCAAGAAGTGAGCTGACTTTGTAAGCCAATCCACTATCACCCATACTGAGTCATGCTTCTTCTGAGTCAAAGGCAACCCGGAAACAAAATCCATGGCGATGTCATCCCACTTCCACTAGGGGACGGATAGAGGCGTGAGCAATCCTGATGGGACTTGATGCTCAACCTTTACTTGCTGACATATCAGGCACTTGGACATAAAATCCACTATATCCCTCTTCATACCGGACCACCAATAAAACTGCTTCATATCCCGATACATCTTCTCACCCCCGGGATGCATGGTGAAAACTGTACTATGCGCCTCTTCCAAAAGCTGTCTTCTTAACTCCTCATCCCCCGCTATGCACAAACGATTTCTAAACAGAAGAACCCCATCCTGAACCGAGAACTCTGACAACTTGCCCAAACTAACTTCTTGCACAATCCGCTGAAGCCTTTCATCAACCCTCTGAGCATCAACTATCCTCTGTCTCAAGGTAGGCTTCACTCTCAACTGAGCCATCAAAGCTCCATATGAACCAATCCTCCATCTAAACCGCCTCAGAAACAAAGCAGAAACCGACTTCCGACTCAAAGGATCCGCGACTACATTTGCCTTACCCGGATGGCAATCCACAATGCATAATCCTTAAACAACTCGAGACAACGATGCTATCTCATATTCAACTCCTTCTGCGTGAGGAGATACTTTAAACTTTTGTGATCCGTAAATATACTACATCTCTCCCCATATAGATAATGGCGCCAAATCTTCAAAGCAAAGATCATAGCCGCCAACTCTAGATCATGCGTCGGATAATTCCGATCATGCGGCTTCAATTATCGAGAAGCATATGCCACCACCTTACCTTCTTGCATCAGTACACAACCAAGACCAACACCCGAAGCATCACTATACATAACAAACTCCTTACCCGAGATGGGTTGAGTCAGTATAGGAGCTTTAACTAGCAACTTCTTCAACTACTCAAAACAAGTCTGACATCTGTCTGACCACTCAAACCTAACTCCTTTCCTCAACAACCTGGTCATCGGAGCGGCAATTACTGAGAAACCTTTAACAAACCGACTGTTAGAACCCGCCAAACTGAGGAAACTCCACACTTCCTGATCATTCCTAGGCGCCTTCCAATCCACTATCGCCTCAATGTTGGCTGGATCCACTTGGATACCCTTAGCTAAAACTATATGACCCAAAAATGACACTTCCCGAAGCCAAAAATCACACTTACTAAGCTTAGCAAACAACTGATGATCTCTCAAAACTTGCAAAACTAACCGAAGTTGCTCCTCGTGCTCGGTCTCATCTTTGGAATACACCAAGATATCATCTATAAACACCACCACAAATCGGTCTAAGTATGGCCTAAACACACTATTCATCAAATCCATGAATGCCGCTGGAGCATTGGTCAAACCAAATGGCATGACAAGGAACTCATAGTGGCCATACCGAGTCCTAAATGTAGTCTTAACCACATCCTCGTCCTTAACACGAAGCTAATAATACCCCGACCGAAGATCTATCTTAGAAAAGACTCCTGCACCTCGAAGCTGATCAAACAAATCCTCTACTCGAGGCAAAAGATACTTATTCTTCACTGTAACCTTGTTGATCTACCTGTAGTCGATACACATCCTCAAGGATCCATCTTTTTTCTTAACAAACAAAACCGGAGCTCCCCAAGGAGATATGTTGGGTCGAATAAACCCCTTATCCAATAGCCCTTGTAGTTGACTCTTGAGTTCCCTCAACTCTATAGGAGCCATCCGATAAGGAGCTTTCGATACAGGTGTGGTACCTAGCATAATCTCTATGGATAACTCAACTTCTCTCTCAAGGGGCAACCCGGGCAAATCACTCAAGAAAACATCACTAAACTCCCGCACAACAGGGATATCCTCAATCCTAACTTGATCCCTCTTGGAATCCAAAACTACAGCTAGGAAAGCCTCACAACCCTTCCTAATAAATCTCTTGGCTTGCATCGATGAGATCACATTGTTCACAGAACTAGCACCCAAACCTCTTACAAACACTGGAAATCTATTTCTATCCCAAAGCACAAAGGTCTTCCTATGGCAATCAACCACAGCCCGATGCTTACCCAATCAGTCCAGACCCAAAATCAGATCAAACTCTTTGAAAGGCAACTCTATCAAGTCCACAGGAAACTCAACTCCCTCAACTAACAGGGGACAACTCCTATAAACTCTACTCACATTGACACTATGCCCTAATGGATTGGTCACACATACCTCATAGTCTAACTGATCTACCACATGCAACTTATCAATAATCTTATCTGTGCACAAATATGAGTGTGTGGAACCAGGGTCTATTAGAGCGTACAATTCAGTGTCATGGAGTAGGAACTCACCAGCAATCACATCAGGGGCATCCTTCTTCTCTCTAGCTCTCACAACATAAGCTCTGGCTGTAACTGGTGGGGGACGCTCAATAATCTCCGAAATAGCTCCATCCCTAGGTCGACCGCCTAGACATCTACATTGGCCCCTACCACAGGCAGCCTGTGTAGCATTTGATCCAACTCTGCTAGCCCCTCTCTGTGGACCTGAATCCTCACTCAATTGTGGACAACTATCCAGACGGTGCTCGGTGCTCCCACATCTAAAACACCCACCAGTAAGCCACCTACACTCACCATGGTGAGCTTTACTGCAGTGCGAACAAATAGGTATAGCCTCAGATCTACCACCCCTTCCAGAACCAGACTCAGTTGCTGAACCCTGCCTTCTAGCCCTCGAGGCTGAACCAGATGATGACTGATCTTGTGGATCCCTTCCTCTTTTACCCAAAGACGAAGAAGAAGAACCACCCCGAGACGGATTCCTTCTCTGAGCTCTCTCTCTTAGCACCGACTCTGACCTTTTAGCCCTCATGGCAGCATCTGATGTAACACCCCAAATCAGGCCTAGTCGGAATCAGAAAGCTAAGTCGGTTAAGTGAAGGGTATTTCGGTAATTTATGCATGAGTAATATGGATAATAAGGATTTATTTGCTAAGAAATTAATTAAATAAATTAAGTGAAAGAATTATTATGGTGTGCTAGTAGTGTATAGTAGTAGGATGTTATTGGGCTAAGAGATTTTATTGAGCTATTTTTGAGCATGGTGCTTTGGATGAAAAGTGGGTTATAAGGAAATGTTAGGGTGTGACTTAGGTTTGGTACCATGGAGATATTATTGTAGGAGGTACTTGTGTGTGTTTGGTGTATGGTGCATGTATGAGTAAGTCAAAGTGGGATTGTAAGATTATGACATGTGAACCTATAGGAAGTGGACAAGTGGATGTGGTAGGTGTGCATTTAGTGTGAAGGGAAGACAAAGTGAACGTGAGAGGAATCCACGTTTTTGGCTATCTCTTCCTCCCCATTCTCCATTTTCTTTTCCTTTCCTCCCCGTTTCTTGCTCAATCTCTTGGTTTTGAGTGAGTTAGAGTTAATTTGGTGGAGCTTGGGAAGTAAGATTGAAGAGGTAAGTTGGGGTTTTTAGAGTTCCTGTGTTTGAGTTCTTTTTCTTTTCTAATTTTGTTTAAGTTATGGTTTGAATTAAGTATTGTGGGTTTGTTTGTGCAAGTGATTGATGATAAAAAGAAGCAAAGTAAAGGAAAAGAGAAGATTAAGGCTTGAAGAGAACAGCTATTGTGCAACAAGAGGTTTGGGAGTTGATTCCTTTAATTAAGTTTTAATTTGTCTTTACCCTAAATTCTTCTTGAGTTATGAATATATATTTGTATATGATTTCCAGTAAATTGAGTGTTTTGATATGAGTCTTATGCATGTATTTGTTTGGGTAAATGTATTAGTAATGCATGATGTTGCTTAAGTTGAAGGTGTGTGAGAATCGAAAGTGAAGTGCATGATTGGGTAAACTCTGTTTAGTTCTCATCTGACCCCTGTACAACGTTTTTGTCATAAGTAGAGTTTTAGAATTCTAAACGATGTGATTCTTATGGCATTAGAACCATTACTTCCATCTCTTTAAAAGTCTTAGAAATAGCCTTGGGCCAATACTTGCTCTAAGACCTTGAAATTTTGATAACACCGTAGTGTCTCTTTTTGTGTCGGGTTGTTTGACCAGTATAGGTTGTGGAGTTCATATCTAGAGTTATAGATGTCCAATTGATCTGAAACTTGTTCCTTTTGAAAGTTAAGACTAGGGGAACATTTTTGAAGAAGAAAAATTTTCCTAAAAATGAGGTTTAGAGGTCGGTTTTCACGACATTATTTTGTAGTAAAAAGCAGTCTGTTATGGTAGCAGAGGCGAGCCTCTGTCGCGAGCGCGACAAGGGTCGCGACCTCACGATAGAAAAACATGTTTTGATCCTTTTCTTCTCTATTTTTAAGTCCAGGGTTGACCCGGATCAATCCCGTACCTTTTCCATCAGTTTTTATGCATGTTTAGGGTATTTAAGTGGGTATATAAGTAGTTGTCTTTGGGAAAAACTTATAAGTAGGATTGAGATAAGTGATCTAGCTTGTAAAATAACAATAGATACAACTCTATGAAGAATAGCATATGGATGAGTATTAATAGGTATTGATTTCATGAGTAACCTAAGCATGATGTACCATATATATATGAATGCATACTAACGTGGGTGCGATTGAGATGAATGACGAATATTGCTGATATTGTAGATGTGTAAATGGATATTGTTAGTGGCATGATTTGTTTAGGATTCTTGCTATGGATGTTTTGTTTATGTTGTCAATAATGTGTGGCTTGCTGGAAGTGAGGTAAGTTGATGTTCTGATGTTTGGTTTGAGATTGGGCATTGTGAAGTGGACATCCGTCGCGATCGCGACACTCCCTGGTTTCCAAATTGAGTTTTCTTTTGCGATTCTATTGTTTGAATTCCGAACTTGTGATACCTTTAGGTTTATACTTGGACTATTTTATGAAGTATATTAATACAATTGGATGTATTATACATGGACATTGTTATGAATTATATGAATGTGATATGTTAAATTTTGCGCCATGATGTGAAACATGATTTGTATTACGCATGACCTGCGAGAGTCAATTTAGTGGATAGTTAGGCATGCCTAATAGAGTCTATGTAAGTGTAGCTGCAACGCCCTTTGAACGATTTGGACCCTGATCAGGTCCCCGAATGGTTCCTCGCGAACCCTATTATGTGTATGTGTATGGATCTTGTTTAAGGTCCTGTTCAGTGAAATGTTTTTGAAATGTGGAAAAAGATGATGTTTCTGTTCGATTGGTACCTGTCAGGTACAATTCAGTACTCGTTATCCACTATTGTGAGTCAGCAGGTGTATGATTTGTTATGTTGTGTTTATAAGCATGCGGTTCTGATCAGTTATGATTATAGATATGTGAATGAATAAGTGCAGATTTATTGACTCTCTGGAACACCGTGATTGGAATGCAATATCGTATAGTTGCTTATGTTAAAGATTAATGTTGCGCAACGGAAGTGTGATGGTATTGTGATTATGTACCTATGCTCTCAGTTAGTATATATGTGTTGTAGTATGGTTGTGGTATGAGTAGACTCTAGTGAATTTTGCTTAGGAATTTGTAGGCAATATGGTGTGAACAGTTAGAGTACTAGTTTCGGGACTGGTATATGGTTATTTTGGTGGGATAATTGCATGATTGAGTTGTTCTGTCTCTATGCATGAATATATTTACATCTTGTATGGTGATGTTGATTTGGTTTGTGTCGCACATATAAGTATATGAATATGATTAGAAACATTTGAATGCACAGCTATTATATGTAAGCATATATATTTCTCGGTAAGAGCGAGGTGTGTATGAGATTTGTGTGTTTTATGCCTCGACGACCATTGTGAATGGCCGTCCATATTATTATGTTTGTTCTCCCCACTAAGCGTTATCGCTTAGCACGGGTTCTTTTTCCCGTGCAGGTGGCAGGTCTGGTCCGGTTCAAGTCTCACATCTGCAAGGGTTGGCCACATAGGAGCTAGGAGTTTTGGATTTTGTCCAGCTTCTTTATCAGGATTTTGTAATTCTGTTTAAAATGTGTATGTAATAGCATGTAAAGATACTTATGTAATATTCTGGACCATGTAAATATTTGTTATTTAGAACTTCCTCTATTTTATCTTCTGTCTGTAACTTCTGTTGTATAGTGGTAAACTTACACATCTAAATGTTTCTGCTTGGTTTACGTGCGTTGTGAAGTATGTATGTTCAGTTTTACTTCTCAAGTTTTAAATTCTTCCATATTTTTATACGCTTTGTATCGCTTCTATTTGGTAACACACCTACTCGTACGGCTTCCTACTCCCTCATGGATGGGTTTGCCTACGTATGGGTTGGGGTGTTACATCTGCAATTTGATAATAGCTCACCCATGGCGTGCTCATTAAGGAGATCAAAGCCACCCTTAAGGACTCATTCAACCCAGCCTCAAAATGCTTGCTTCGGAAATCATCTGTCATGACCCCTTGTGGAGCATATCGGGACAACTGATTAAACTCTTTTTCATAATCCGAAACCGACATAGCCCTTTGCTTTAACCTCAGAAACTGTGCCCATCTCGCACCTTGTAAGTCTGAGTTACATACTTCTTCGTGAATTCCTCATCAAAGAATTCCCATGTAATCGGATCAGGCATCTGAGGTTGTCTGCACACCAACTCCCACCATTCATACACCGACCCTTGCAGTAAGGCCACAGCACATTCTGCTTGCAGATCCAGAGGACACCTAACTTCTCTCAAAGTCCTCTTCACCTTAGCTAACCACCTCTCTGCTAACTCTGATTCGTCCAACCCTATTCTGTAAAAGTCTTCAGCCCCAGCTCTTTTTAAGTTCTCCATGGGAGGCTTGGGGGCAACCACTCTCTCCAAGATCCTCACCATGTCCTGAGATAGCCTGAACATGGCTTCAAAAGGCATGGCAATGGCCTCGGGCTGGATCCTAGCAGGTTAAGCCGACATTATAATAGAAGGTCCCTAACTTGAGGGTTCACACTTTCAGCGGACTCCTCAAGTGATCCACGAGCAGAATTAGAAGCCATCTAAGAAAAACAGGAAAACCGCATCAGCCAACACAGCCCTAGACATTTACGCATCTATACACAGCATCACGTTAACAACAACCAGAAATGCCTAAACCGGGCTCTGATACAACAACTTGTAACACCCCGATAAGGAGTGAGATGCCGTATGGGTAAAGGTGTCACCACACAGATACAGGATAAACATTCATTCATACACGAACGTACATACCGAAATATAAGGCAATTAAAATTTTGCAAAACCATTCATGAAAGAAGCTGATCATGCATTAATATAACGGAAAACATTACATTACTATTTGATCAACCCAAAGGTACAAAAGATAATTACATATCCAAAAATATACATATGCGGAAGCTATTACAAAACTAACATAAGAGAGTTCTATACAAAAAGAATCATCAAGCTACGAAATTAAGCCCTACACTAAGAACACAGCTGTGTTGGCCTGGCTGCGGCGACTCTCCCAAGGCAAACTTCCTTTCGCACCTGCACGGCTAAACACACCATGCTAAGCGATAAATGCTTAGTGGGGAAACACACACATGAAAAGGACGGCCATTCACAATGGTCGTCAAACAAAACACATTCAAGTGGCATAATCAGAAATACACATTAGATATAAATATGAACATGCGAACACAAATAGTCATACATTTGATAATACATATTTGCATTCATATTAACTCATTATGGTACACATTCGGATAGTTATCAAAATAGTTCATAGTAATTAAGCACAAGATCTAAAGACATTAAAGGGATCACGAGGAACCAAACAGGGACCTGATCGGGGTCTAAACTGAACTGAGGCTACAACTATAAGACTCTATTAGGCATGCCTAACTATCCACTATACTGACTCTAGCAGGTTATGCATAAACCATTCAATCCAATTCATAATATTCAAAGTCTCATTCATATATCACTCATAATTACCCATTCATATAATTCGTAACATTAATCTTGCATGTAATTCAAAAACATCATCATTCAAAGATTCACACACAAGCATGCGAGGAGAGAAACCCATATGGGCTGTAGAGCTGTCACGCTCGCGACAGGAGCTAAGCTCCCACGTGTTGCGCCCACGACAGACCTCGCGATCACGAGAAGGAACGTGTAGCCGGCTCTGTTGTGCTAGCGACGTTGTTTCGATCGCGACAGAGAGCTCTCTTCTCTATCGCGGGCTCGCGACAGGTCATGTGCTCGCGATAGCGCGAGCTAGCAGCGCAGCCACCAGCGCTCTGTCGCGATCGCGACGCTGTCGTGCTCACGACAGAGAGCGGTGTCCCGCCATAAAGATCGCTACAGGATAAAAGCTGGAACACCGGCCTCTGTCGAACTCGCGATGCTGTCGCGATCGCGACAGATACGGGTTTTCCAAAATCTGCAGATTTTTTTCTTCTCCAAAATCACACACAAACACATAAATCACTCCACTTGGTCTCTTACCTCAATTCCAGCCATCCAGCACCCTCAACAAACATATTATAACATATACCACAACATATATACCAAGAATTCCAACTAAATCATGCCAATAACAACATCAATTTACCTAATTTCAAATATCAGCACTATTCATCATCATCACATTCAAGATCACAATTAAATTCATTAAACCACAATTGAACTTCCTTAGCACATCTAAAACAAAACCCATAACATTTGAACCACAAAACACATCAAGATCACCATAATTTCCAGAAATTCATCAAGAACACATATGGAAATTTTCACATTTAAGAGCAGAAAATTCCCAAACCTTGAAATCCTTTGCTCCTAAAGCTTAGATCCACTAGATCCAACCTTCTCTTTGCCCTTTGGTTCACAAGCAGGCTGAACTAAGCATCAAACCATCAAAACACACAAACACAAAACCCTAACTTAGATCTAAACCCAGAAAATAAGAAGAAGAGAAGAAGATAAAGATGGAAAACTTAAATAATAACAAGACAAATGCATGAAAACTTACCAATGAAACTCAAAGAGAAATCAATTCCCACCACACAAGCTTGAATCCAAGCTAGGACACCAAAATGGAAAGAGAAGAGGAAGAAGGGAGGTGAAGAGAAGAGAGAACGGGATGGAGAGGCAGAATTTCCTGTTCTCTTTTCTGTTTCCTCTATAATTTCCCCTTCTTAACCCTAGGCCACATATCCATCTCCTAGTGGTGGAAACCAATCACTCACTCACTACATGCATACATCACATACACACAATGCTCTCCCACTTAGACATACTCTACTATGATATACTTATGCACATGCAATCACACCCAACTCACTCACACCCTACAACCATGCATCACATACACCCAAAACTCTCCCAACTAATAGCACCCTACAAGTGTGTGAGCGCACACACACACAAGTACAGCCCCAAAACACACTCTAACACTATACATGCATCCACATGCTAACAAAACTCTTAAAACATACATTTCTACCCAAAATGCCCTTTATACCTGTCAAAACTCATACAATGCACATGCATAAACATGGCTCATACTACTAGGGGGCAAACGGGGTGTGTCAAAAACTCAGTATGCTCAGTTGTTCAATTCAGGTATGAATTTCGAGGATGAAACTCTTTAAGGAGGGTAGAGTTGTAAGGCCTTGGCTTGTAGCCTAGTCATTTTAAACACCATTGGGGTACAAGAGTGGCCTAAGTTTTGTAATTAGTCAAGAATTAGTGTTTGGGATATAACCAGTATTAATCAAAAAGTTGGGGTTAAAACAGTCAATACTTAAGGATTAAATTACATGAAATAAGTTGCTTTATAGGATAATGCATGAATTAAGTTAATCTAAGAGGTTAATGCATGATTTTAAGTTAGTCAAAGGACTAAAAGAAGAACTTGTGGAGAGGACCAATCATAGCGTGATAATTGGATGCATAGGAAGTAAAGAGGGAAAAGAAAGCATAGACATGGCTTTAAAAGCCATGAGGGACGGTGGATTGAGGCAGCAAAACATTTTCCCCTCTTTCTTCCCCATTTCATCCATTTTCTTCTGTCCATAAATTCACTCAAACCTCCATTTAATTGTTGTTCTATTGCCACTCAAGTTAGATCATTAATTCAAGTGTGTGTGTGCAAGTTTAAAGAGGTAAGTTAGGAGTTATTTTCTTCTCCTCTTTTCTATCGTGGTTTGAGATTGAGAATTGTGAATTTTAGGTAATTGATGACTTATGATGCTTATTGTAGAGGAGAAAGCCATTGGAGCTAAAGGAAAAGAGAAGGTGGTTGAAGGTAGAGCAAATTGAAGCTAAGGAAGACTCATAGGGCAAGGTTTGGGAAATTTAATGTTTATTGCATGTAGTTTGATAATTTTGTTGAATTGAATTATGTATAACTGATTGGGAAGGAACTGTTGTTATTTGAGTTAAATTGGTTAAACTCGGGGCATGATGAGTTTTAAGGGAAACTCTGCCCAAATTTTTGTCTAACACTTAGTAGTTGTTTTCATTATAAGTGGAGTAACACAACTCCGAATGGTATGACTTTGGTTGGGTTAGAAATTTAAAACGTAAATATCCATTTTTGATAGAAATAGCCTTGGCCTGTTTCTAGCTCTAACATTTTTAAAATGAGTTTAAACCTAAATTAGCGGTTCAGCCACCCTAATAAGGACTGTCTGGATTGTGTAAGCTATATTGGGAGTTTTAGATTTCCAATTGACCTAAAATTTATTCCATGGGAACATTAATATCTAGGGGAACAAATGTGTAGAAGGAGACTTTGCCAAAAAATGACGTTTACCCTTCCATTTGGAGTGTCCAATTTGAGTCAAGTCTGTGGCCCTATTAAATTTTGGGTTTTACAGGCAATAAAATAGGGCTATATTGAGGTAAGGATTTCCTAACTGCCATATAACATAGTTCTATCCCATTAATTTGGCATCAAACTAAGGTCAAATGGTGGATAGAGATTCCTGGCCACCGTGTGATAGCTCTCACCGCCGTGTAAAATGTTTTACTGTTGTGTAAAGCCATTTTGGATAGTATCTTTTTGGAATCTTTTAGATTCCTCCATTTACATGGCTGTCAGGAAATCCTGACCGCCGTGTGAAATTGTCTGACCACCATGTGGTATTTTGTGACCACCGTGTAAAGGCATTCTGCTTTTAATTTAATTCTTGTGTCCTAGTTCACACGGCAGTAATGATTTCCTGACTGTCGTGTGAACCTCCCAACTTTTTTTTATATATTATTTTGCTCCTTTTATTTGAGATGATTTTTTATGTGCACTCAATATAACTGGCAAAATTTCGAAATAATGGTTGGGAAAATAAAACAAACTGGAAAGGACCATTGGTAAAGTATGAAATATCATTGATTATTCTTTAAGATTATGATATGTGTGCTTAATGCAAACCTAATGGATATAGTTTAAAGTGAGAGCCTGCAATAATCAAGTCATAGATAGATAGGCATGCCTATAGGGTCTACTGTCGCTACAACCAATGCGTTTGGACCCTGTTTGGGTCCCTATGTGTTTCAGGTCCTAATGGATCCCTATGTGTTTATGGATCTTGTTTAGATCCCTGCGCGTATGGAAAGAAAAATGTAATTGTACCTATGAGTTCAACTCGTTATCCATTACTAGGAAAGTGCAGGCAATGTGCATGTAAAGAAAAGTATTGAATAATGTGAGATATATGAATATGGTTCAATGTATGAAGCTTTATTTATGTTTAATTATAACTGTCATTTCATTTTTCGCAGATGCTTTCGTTTAATTATATCATAAGTATGTTACATATGCATGTGCTATATGTGTTATGGATTGGTGACCTCAATGAGGGGTCATCCATTTCATGTTTCCTCACTAAGCCTTTGTGCTTAGCACGGGTTTCCATCTGTGCAGGTGTATGTGATAGCAATTTTGGAGGGACAAACTCGCATCCCCAAAAGCCAACACAGTAGGGGCAAGCGTCTCTTTTTGTAGGTTTTATATGATGGTATATTAGTATAGTTGTAATTTCTGGGATGTAATGTTTTAAATTATGGTGTGTAAAATTAAAGAGTTGTATATATAAAGTTATCATGTAATCCTATATATATGAAATTATGTGATTATGTAATTTATATGGTGTGGATGATTTTAAATTGATGCACGAGAAAAGTTATGTATGCCTAATGAATGGAATGTATGTCATTAACAAACATCAAAGAATTTTGTATGTATGGATAGAGTTCTTTGATTGCTAATTGCATGTTGTTTGAGTAACATCCCTTATTAGTCATGGCAACACATCTCATGAAGATGTAGTTTGCTATGTATGGATAAGGGGTGTTACATGATATGAGCAATTGCATATGATAACTCCAATTTAGCACTTAGTTTTATTATTATTTTCATGTGGTTTTTGGTTTTTTATTTGCGTTTGTTGTTTTGTTTTTGTCACACCCCAAATCGGGCCTAGTCGGAATCGGCAAGCTAAGTCGGATAAGTGAAGGGTATTTCGGTAATTTGTGCATCAGGGAATTTGATGATAAGGACTTAATTGCAAAGTAATTAATTAAATAAGTTAAGTGGGGGAAATTATTTGGTGTGCATGTGGTGTATGGATGTAGGGTGTTTTGTTGTGGTTTTATCTAGTGGTTTTTATGTATGGTGCTAAGGATGGTAAATATCTACCTAAGAATTATCTAATGAGGTAAGTGTATGGTGCCTTGGTGTTTGAAAGTCAAAGGGGGAATTGCGGTGCAATGAGAGCTTGCCATGTGGATTGTGGTTGATGGGAATTGAATGAGAAAAGAAGAAAAGAGAAAGAGAGGGAGAGAGAACATAGAAAATCTGCATTCACGTACTCTCTTCCCTCTCACATTTTCTTGCTTCTTCTTTCTTCATTTTCTACACTTCTTCCTTTTCTTTCTTTTCGCTGGAGTTTGTACATGCTTAGAAGTGATTTTGATTGAGTTTTGGAGCAAGATTAAAGATGTAAGTGTTTGGGTTTTAGGGTTCCTACATTTTCGGTTTCTTCCTCCTCTTCTTCTTGGTTTTGTTTAAGTTAAATTGGGTTTGGATGAGTAATTTTTTTGGGTTTTTGTTTGTGCGAGCTTGGGTTGGCAAGAAGAAGCTTTAGGGCAAGGAAAGAATTGAAGATTGAAGCTTGAAAAGTGATTTTGGATCTTTGATTTCTAGGTTTGGGAGCTTTGATTTCTGCATTTGAGTTTTGAGTTGTCATTGCCTAATTCTCCTTGGATCATGAGTGTGTATTTGTGTTTGCTTTTCAGAAATTTTAGTGCTTTGATATGAGTTTATGCATGAATTAATTTGGGTAAATGTGTTAGTAATCCATATTATTGATGGAGTTAAATGTATATGAGGGTTGGTATGGAAATGTATGAGTTTGGGAATCTCTTTGAATTTGATGTTTTATGGTGATTTTGCCAATTCGTTTCAGTTCTCATCTGATCTCCATTTATTGTTTTTATCATAAGTAGAGTCTTAGATCTCTAAATCGTGTGATTCTTGAGCGATTAGACCCATCACTTCCATGCCTTTAAAAGTCTCAGAGATAAACTTGGGCACATTCTTGCTCTAAGATCCTGGAAATGTACCAAAACCGCAGTGTCTCTGTTTGGGTCGGGTTACTTGAACACTATAGGTTGTTTAGATCATATCTGAAGCTCTAGATGTCCAATTTATCTGAATTTGTTGCATTTCAAAGCTAACATCTTAGGGAACAAATGTTAAGAAGGAAGTTTTTCCTCAAAATGTCGTTTAGATGTCCGTTTAGGCTAAACAAAAAGGAGTTGTGAAGCAGTCCTGAATTCTAGCTTCTATTTTGCAAACTTTTGGTTGGTCACGGTGGCAACCAAATTCATTACCACCACGACATATGAAAATGCTAGGCAGAATGCTTAGTTTGGACCTCACGTTGGCAACAAAATTCATTACCACCGTGACCCCTTCTGTCTTGACCATTTTATGTGTTTTTCTTCCCGAATTGAACCCGCTTTACACCGAAACTTTCTAGGATCCATCCGATGCATGTTTAGGACTATTAAATGAGTATAAGAATAGTTATCACTTGGAAAATAAGTATGAATAGGATTAAGATTTAAGTTATATACACATAAAGACATCACATGAAATGAGTTTGCTTAATAAAATATATATATATATGGGATATGAGCAGTGAATATGTAATTGAAGTAATTGCCTAACAATATTATATGATGCATGCATTGATAATAAATGTTATTGGAATGTATTAGTATACAAGATATCTATGATTATATTATGGTTCATGTGGATATTTGAGTGATTATATAATATGATAATGACAAATGTGATTCAATGCTTTTAGCTTATGATTTCCTCTTTTAAATGGAGACCCATAATGTGGCAAACCAGGTAAGTAAGTATTTATATAAATGTACAATTAGTCGGTATGAATGATATGATAAAGTGTGAGGAACGGCATTTTGTTTTGGGCAGTGGGTATGTCACGGTGACAACCTAATGGGTTACCACCGTGAGGTACCCCATTAGTGCATTCTGTTTTGGGGTGTCAGTATGTCACGGTGACAACCTAATGGGTTACCACCGTGAAGTACCCCAAGATTGCTTTCTGCCGAGAGTTTTGGTATGTCATGGTGACAACCAATCTGGTTATGACCGTGACCTACCCTATTTTTGTAAAGTGTGATTAATTGTTAAAAGTAATGTTTGAATGTTAAGTTAATGATTGGCCTCATAATGTTTCCATATTTGACTCTGATAAATTTTAGAATATTGAATAGTGCTAAAGCATGTTGATGAAATTATATTGTATGCTTTGTAATACGGATAGAATGATACGTAACCTGCGAGAGTCAGTCTTGTGGATAGTTAGGCATGCCTAATAGAGTCTCTTAGCTGCAACCCTCAGTTACGTTTGGACCCTGATCAGGTCCCCCGTTTGGTTCCTTGCGAACCCTTTAATAGGTTTGGATCTTATTTAAGGTCCCTAATGAAAATGTTTTTGAATGTGAAAATGAAATTGATATTCGATTCGCACCCGTAAGGTGATGTCAGTATTCGATTCGCCCCCATAAGGTGATGTCCGTACTCGATTCGCACCCGTAAGGTGATGTCTATATACTCGTTAGCCACTATTTTGGGTCAGCAGGTATTTTGGTTTGCTTTGTCTGATATGAATAAGAGAATATGATATCCGAATGTGTAAGATTTCAGTCATGTGAATCAGTTATGAATTCGAATGTGATTATGAATCTCTGAATGGGTTAAATGTGACTCAAACATGCCTATTGTGTGCGATCATTCATATATATCGTATTGTGACTGCATTTGAATATAATCGATTGTTGTTATGCATGTGAACTAGTTTGTGTGAAAATGAGACACTGACTATTGAATGATTATATATGAATGTGGATATGATCCTCTAAACGCACGGCTTTTATATGCAAGTATAACATTATTTGTGTTACGAATGTCTGCATATTCCATTTGCATGTGTTATGCCTTGGCGACCATTGTTAATGGCCGCCCATATTTCCTGTGTGTTTCCCCACTAAGCGTTATCGCTTAGCACGGGTTCTTTTCCCGTGTAGGTGGTAGGTTTGGTCTGGTTCGAGTTGCATCTGCAAGGTCGGCCACATAGAAGTTAGGAGTTTTATATTTTGCTCAACCTCTGTATTTTGGCTTTTATTTTTCTCTAGTCTTATGTATATGTAATTATATGTAAGGATCTTATTGTAATTAAGTTTTCAGTTATTTCTACGTTTTATCTTTCGTCTACACTTCCGCTGAATGATTATATGTATGTATGTGAGTTAATGTATGTTCAGCTATTGTTTCCTTAAAGTTTTAATTTCTGCTGCATCTCCGTATGTTTTTATGTATGAATGTATGCTTTCGCTTAGTGTATGTGTGCATGTATGCGAGGGAGCGTCGGTCGTGCACCCGCGTCCTTCCAACGGGGACGTAGGGGGTGTTACATTTAGTGGTATCAGAGCGCCGATTTGGTGGTTCTGGTTGTCTTGTTTGTTAAGTGTCGAGTCTTTACATGCTAGTCGGTTGTGTGTCGTGTCTTTGTATGCGAGCTGATTTTGTGTCGTGGCCGAATGCAGATGTGTCTTGTCTGGTGTTGTGTCTAGATGGAGTCTGATTCTAGTGAGAATGTGGGCGAGACAACAGCAAGTGTGAACCCAGTTGTGCTAATCAGAGTGTTTCGAACATCTTTTGGTTGGAGATTCCGGTCCTATTTCTAAGGATAGGACATTAGTGCAAGGATTGATTCGGATTTTGGATAGGCTGACTGCACCTCGGGTTTCTCAAGGCCCTGTTCAGAAGATACCATAGAAAAGAAAGGTGTTGAGTAAAGAGGTGTTAGTGGGAAAGAGAATTCGAGGACTTCCGATGTGTCAACAATGTCAGAAGCAATATTGGGACAAGTGTAAGAAATGTAAGAAGAATTGGATACCACCGGTATGTTCGCGCTGTCAGAAATGACACCGGGGTTTGTGTCGAACGATGACTGGAGCTTGTTTCAGATGTGGCAGCTTGGGACACCAGATTGCCGATTGCCCTAAGAAGATGAGTGAAAATCTAGCTCGGCAAGCTAGAAAGGATGTAGAGGAATTGCTTCGAGCCGCCCGTGTACCATCAGGATTTGTTGCGCACAGCAGTGAAGTGACAGCGCCTGCAGAATTTTCTGGTAAGTTTAATTTTCTTTCGGTATTCTGAAGTGGATGAGTATTTGGATCTTGTGAGGTTTTGGTAGTACTCTATATGCCTGTCAGCTATCTCCAGAAAAGTGTTTGAATGAAAGCATATTGAATCATGGGGATGGGACAAAGTGCATCATCATAGCATTAATCGCATTTCTTCAGCATCGTTTTGCATACATGAGCCAATACACTCTCATTGCATCATCATCCCTTTGACCATACATGATAAGCATTTGCATATATGTTTGGATTGAGAGAAAGCTGACAGGGTGTATATGTACTATTTGATATGAAGATTAAGGGTAAGAATAACGAGCTCAGCAATTGTTAAGGGAAGTGTTCTGTGTTTGGTTAAAGTTGAGCAAAAAGAGTATTTCAGGATCTTATGCAAGTGAAGTTAAAAAAAAAATTTTGGAGTTTGACCGAAGTGTTTTTAGTGAGGACAAACGTAGAGATGATGGACATCTTTTAAGTATTAAAGGATTTATGTATCAGTCGGCGAAAGTTAATTCGTTTATGTGTAAAGTGTTTGGGCTTTGATTTCTGACGAGCAGTTGAGTAATGATTATCCAGGTAAATATGATTGATTTGAATATAAGAAAGTGATTTAAAAGTATAGTGGTGGCGATGAGTGTAAGCAAGTGAGTAGTTTGAAAGTGAAGTGTATGAGTTTGATGGGGTCATGGAATGTAATGTTGGGAATTCTTTCCGGTGTAAGTGAATTTCGAGGATAAAATTCTTTTAGGAGGGAAGAGTTGTCACTCCCCAAATCGGGCCTAGTCGGAATCAGCAAGCTAAGTCGGATAAGTGAAGGGTATTTCGATAATTTGTGCATGAGGGAATTTGATGATAAGGACTTAATTGCAAAGTAACTAATTAAATAAGTTAAGTGGGGGAAATTATTTGGTGTGCATGTGGTGTATGGATGTAGGGTGTTTTGTTGTAGTTTTATCTAGTGGTTTGTGTGTATGGTGCTAAGGATGGTAAATATCTACCTAAGAATTATCTAATGAGGTAAGTGTATGGTGCCTTGGTGTTTGAAAGTCAAAGGGGGAATTGTGGTCCAATGAGAGCTTGCCATGTGGATTGTGGTTGATGGGCATTGAATGGGAAAAGAAGAAAAGAGAAAGAGAGGGAGAGAGAAACAGAAAATCTGCATTCACGTTCTCTCTTCCCTCTCACATTTTCTTGCTTCTTTTTTCTTCATTTTCTGCACTTCTTCCTTTTCTTTCTTTTCGCTAGAGTTTGTACATGCTTAGAGGTGATTTTGATTGAGTTTTGGAGCAAGATTAAAGAGGTATGTGTTTGGGTTTTAGGGTTCCTGCGTTTTCGGTTTCTTCCTCCTCTTCTTCTTGGTTTTGTTTAAGTTAAATTGGGTTTGGATGAGTAATTTTTCTGGGTTTTTGTTTGTGCGAGCTTAGGTTGGCAAGAAGAAGCTTTAGGGCAAGGAAAGAATTGAAGATTGAAGCTTGAAAAGTGATTATGGATCTTTGATTTCCAGGTTTGGGAGCTTTGATTTCTGCATTTGAGTTTTGAGTTTTGAGTTGTCATTGCCTAATTCTCCTTGGATCATGAGTGTGTATTTGTGTTTGCTTTTCAGAAATTTGAGTGCTTTAATATGAGTTTGTGCATGATTTAATTTGGGTAAATGTATTAGTAATCCATATTATTGATGGAGATAAATGTATATGAGGGTTGGTATGGAAATGTATGAGTTTGGGAATCTCTTTGAATTTGATGTTTTATGGTGATTTTGGCAATTTGGTTCAGTTCTCATCTGACCTCCATTTATTATTTTTGTCATAAGTAGAGTTTTAAATCTCTAAATCATGTAATTCTTGAGCCATTAGACCCATGACTTCCATGCCTTTAAAAGTCTCAGAGATAACCTTGGGCATATTCTTGCTCTAAGATCTTGGAAATTTACCAAAATCATAGTGTCTTTGTTTCGGTCAGGTTACTTGAACACTTTAGGTTGTTTAGATCATATCTGAAGCTGTACATGTCTAATTGATCTGAAATTTGTTGCATTTGAAATTTAACATTTTAGGGAATAAATGTTAAGAAGGAAGTTATTCCTAAAGATATCGTTTAGATGTCCGTTTAGGCTGAAAAGAAAGGAGTTGTAAAGGAGTCCTGAATTCTAGCTTGTATTTTGCAAACTTTTGGTAGGTCACGGTGGCAACCAAATTCATTACCACCGTGACATATGAAAATTCTAGGCATAATGCTTAGTTTGGACCTCACGGTGGCAACAAAATTCATTACCACCGTCACCCCTTCTGTCTTGACCATTTTATGTGTTTTTCTTCCTGAATTGAACCCGCTTCACACCGAAACTTTCTAGGATCCATCCGATGCATGTTTAGGACTATTAAATGAGTATAAGAATAGTTATCACTTGGAAAATAAGCATGAATAGGATTAAGGTTTAAGTTATATACACATGAAGATATCACATGAAATGAGTTTGCTTAATAAAATATATATATATATATATATATATATATATATATGGGATATGAGCAGTGAATATGTGATTGAAGTAATTGCCTAACAATATTATATGATGCATGCATTGATAATAAATGTTATTGGAATGTATTAGTATGCAAGATATCTATGATGCTATTATGGTTCATGTGGATATTTGAGTGATTATATAATATGATAATGACAAATGCGATTCAATGCTTTTAGCTTATGATTTCCTCTTTTAAATGGAGACCCATAATGTGGCAAACCAGGTAAGTAAGTATTTATATAAATGTACAATTAGTCGGTATGAATGATATGATAAAGTGTGAGGAATAGCATTCTGTTTTGGGCAGTGGGTATGTCACGGTGACAACCTAATGGGTTACCACCGTGAGGTACCCCATTAGTGCATTCTGTTTTGGGGTGTGGGTATGTCACGGTGACAACCTAATGGGTTACCACCGTGAGGTACCCCAAGATTGCTTTCTGCCAAGAGTTTTGGTATGTCATGGTGACAACCAATCTGGTTTTGACCGTGACCTCCTGTGATGCGTGCCGAACCCCGTGGGCGCCCCTCTGACCGCCCGCTTGAGGGCGATCGGGCAATTGAGGGTCCGTTAATAACTTGTAAGGTATTTACAAGTGCATCTATTTTGGTCAACAAGGAGGTTTCATGGAGTCGCCACCCAATAAAACATTGGGAAAGTTCGTCTCGACTCAATGAGCCTAAGACGGCGTATATTATCCATTTTGGGCGAACCAAAGGGGTCTTGGAGGTATTCACCCCAATAGAACATTGGAATGACCCTCTAACCCTATGGAGCCTAGGATTGTAATTTGAGTCTTATGGTGGGACACAAAGGGTGTCTTGGAGATCCCATCGAAATGAGTCTCTCGCCTCGTTGAGCCCAAAGACCAGAGATAGGTTCGGGACTTCTCATTTATTCGTACTTTGATTAATTTTACAATTAGGTTTTGAATTTATTATTTCACCATCTTTCCATACGATGTAATCAATTAAAAGGCGCAATCATTTGCGTAAAAGCAAAATTAAAATAAAGCATTCAAAAGTAAATTACAATAAAATTAGGGGCGGAATACAACCCCCATTATAAATAAAATACAAATCATACATAAATCGGGATATTCATTAAGACGGGAACATTGGTTCCCAAATAATCATTTTACAAAAAAGTATAGAATTCTCAAATCAAGTTAAACCTTTTGGCTCGGGATGAAAACGAGGACATTGGTCCAGTTTTATTAACAAGTTTTAATTTAGTAGAAAACATTTGTGTGGTGGTTCTTTTTAAATGTGGTCGAAAATCCTTCATTATTACAGACCACAAATGAATGAAAGAATAAAATAATAATTACATATTTTTAAAATAATATGTAAGTCCTAATCTACCCACCTCGACTGTGCTCCTTGGACGAGCCATGTGCCGCTCGTGGTTACAATCATGACATAAAATTAATATTGGTTAATAATAAATAAATAAACAATTGAATAAACAAACAAACAAACCAACAAATAATTGAATAAAGTTAAGAAAAATAATTCAAGTTAATAATGGATTAAATTAAATGTTAAGTAAATGAATAAATAATTAAGTAACTAAATAAATAATTGAATGAAATAAATTGAGAATTAATGAATATAAAAACACAAATGACAATTATAATTATCAATGGAAAAAAAAAAGATGTTAATAAAAATGCCTTAAGATAATAATAATAATAATAAGTAATAAATAAACATAAAATAATGATAAAAATAAATAGATAAAATAATAATAATAACAATAATGCCATGTAATAATAATATGAACAAAATAATAATAATAATAATAATAATAATAATAATAATAATAATAATAATATTTACACAGTCACCATAATAATAAAGATAATATTATACTAATAACAATAATAGGTATGAAACGCTTTAAACATATAATAATAATAATAATAATAATAATAATAATAATAATAATAATATAACAATAATAATAAACAAATAATAACGACAATAATAATACTAATAATATAAAATAAATAAACATAACATAAATAATAATAAATAAGTAAAATGATAATAACAATGCTAACAATAAATTAACGACATAACAATAATGATAAATATAATAATCATAACAATACCACAATAATGATAATAACAATAATATACTAATAGCAATAATAATCAAGATATAAAATAAATAATATCAATAACAACAATAATAATATAACACAACAAATAATAATCACCACAATAATATAAACACAACCGTCATAATAATAATAATATTAAAACGGTAATAACAAAACACAATAATAAATAACATTAACTAAGAATATAAAATAATAACAATAAACCAAATAATAATAACAATAAACATAATAATAACAAATAATCCAGAATAAGCATAAATTAAATAATACCAATAACAATAATGTTAACATAACATAATAAAACACAAAATGATAATAATAATTATACTAATAAAAATAATAATAAAAAAATAATATATTAAATAATAATAATAAATAATAATAATAAGATCAATATTAATATTAATTAATTAATAATAATAATAATAATAATAATATATTAAATTAAATAAATAGAAAATGGGACTCACCTCACCTGAGCCTCGCCAGAGCCGTCGGCGGATGGGGGTGGCCGACACCACCCTCACCGGAGGGTAGATCGCGGCGGCAGGAGCGCGTTGACACCGGTCACGCACCGGAATGAGGTGCCGCTTTGCCGGAAACCTCCTTGGAGCGTCTCGGGTCTTCCTCTCCGATCTCCCTAACGGCGGCAGGTGATAGAGGCAGGTGGGTGCCGGCTGGATCATCCGGCTTCCGGGAGCACCCCGGTGGGGCGCGTGTGCCGTTCCGGAAGCGTGGGTGGCCCTTTTCCCTTCTTTTTTTCTCTTCGGTTTCCCCTGCGTTTCCCGTCCCAATTGGCTGCTGTCCCTCTCTCCTTTTACTTTTTTCTTTTTCTTTCTATTTCAATTCCTTTGATTTGTTTTTGGTCCCTTTTATTTCTTCGGTCTTTTTCCTTGATTTGTGTTCACTGTCCCTCTCTTTTCTCTTTTATTTTCTTTCTTTTCTATGGCTTTTTCTTTTGTGTGTTTTTCTTCTTTCATTTTCTCTCTCCACTCTCTGTTCTCTCTTTCTTTTTTATTTTTCTTTGGTTTCTTTGGTTTTCTTTCTTTCTTCAGCCGAAAACCCCCTCATTCCTCTTCATTCATTTCTTTTTATACCCTAAAATTAGGGTTGGTTTTTTTTGGGTCATTTAATAATTTCCTCCATTTTTAATTTTTCAATTTTAACTAATTTACTTAAACTAAAATACTAACTAATCAAACACTCTATTAATTAAATAATCTATATTTTTACCTATTTAATTTAATTAATGTACTTAAATTATCACATCTAATTTATTTAATTAAACCCTATATCTATTTTCTTTTTTCAATATTAATTATCCTAAAATATTAACTAATTAATCAACTAATCTTAATTTTTAATTTATCTAATTAAATTAACCTAATCCTAATTTTTTTCCTAATTTTTAATTTTACCTACATATTTTATGCATTCATTATTATTTATTTTTGTTTGGAGGAATTTATCAAGAACCCAAAGCTGCCATCAAAATCTGCTCAGAACCCGGTGTCTACAGTTGCCCCCAATTTTGGAGAAGCTAGTGGTTAGACACCTAGGTGAGCCAAAATTCAAAGAAGAAAGGCCAAAATTCAGAAAGGAAAAGAAAAAAGAGATGCAGAGGCACGTACCTGAGAAGACGACGCTTGAACCGGATGAAGTTGGAGCTGTTGGGGTAGTTAACGTCTGTTTGTTGATGTGTTAACCCCTGTCGCTTTTTTTTTGGGCGTATAACCTGTGCGGTGTCTAGCCCTTCATTTGGTGTATGCGTCCCTACTGGTCTCGTCTCAACCTGTAAGGTGTTTGTGAGATGTAGCGTTCTCTAGCCATGATCCCATTGCGAAGCGCAGTGTTCTCTAACTGCAGCTTCGGTTGGTGAGATGCGGTGTTCTCTAACCACAGTCTCGAGGTGAAGAGCAGTGTTCTCTAACTGCAGCTTCGGTTGGTGAGATGCGGTGTTCTCTAACCACAGTCTCGAGGTGAAGTGCAGTGTTCTCTAACTGCAACTTCGATTGGTGAGATGCTGTGTTCTCTAACCACAGTCTCGTGATGAAGAGCAGTGTTCTCTAACTGCAACTTCGATTGGTGAGATGCAGTGTTTTCTAACCACAGTCTCGATGTGAAGAACAGTGTTCTTTAACTACAACTCCGATTGTGAAGTTCCCCTGCTAACCCCCATCCGATCTGTAAGGTGTGTTGTACTCTCTGACTACAACATGAACTATGAGATGCAGTACTCTCTGACTATAATCTCAAGGTGAAGAGCAGTGTTCTCTAACTGCAACTTCAATTGTGAAGTTTCCCTGCTAACCCCCATCCGATCTGCAAGGTGCTTTGTACTCTCTGTCTACAGCGTGAACTGTGAGATGCTCCCCTGCTAACCCCCATCCGATCTGCAAGGTGCATAGTACTCTCTTACTACGACATGAGCTGTGAGATGCAGTACTCTCTGACTACAGTCTCAAGGTGAAGAGCAGTGTTCTCTAACTGCAACTTCGATTTGTGAGATGCAGTATTCTCTAACTGCAGTCCCCCCTTGTGAGGTGTAGTGCTCTCTGACTACAACCTCGATTGTGAGATTTAGTGTTCTCTAACTGCAGTTCCGCCTTGTGAGGTGTAGTGCTCTCTAACTACAACCCCGATTGTGAGATGCAGTGTTATCTAACTGCAGTCCCGGTCTGTGGTCTATTCTAACACGAGTGTTCTGCTAGCCTCGTCTCGGCCTGTACGGAATTTGTGAGATGCAGCACTCTCTGATTGGAATCCCGGTTGCAAGATGCAGTGTTATCTAACCACAATCCCGCCGTGATGTATTCTATCGCTGGTGCCCTACTGACCTCGTCTCGGTCTGCATGGCCTTCCGCAAGCCTTGTCTCGGCTTGCATGGGGAATGTGAGATGCAGCACTCTCTGACTGCAATCTCGGTTGCAAGATGCAGTGTTATCTAACTGCAATCCTGCCGCGATGTATTCTATCGCTGGTGCTCTACTGACCTCATCTCGGTCTGCATGGCCTTTCGCTAGCCTCGTCTCGGCCTGCACGGGGAATGTGAGATGTAGCACTCTCTGTGTAACACCCCAACCCATACGTAGGCAAACCCATCCATGAGGGAGTAAGAAGCCGTACGAGTAAGTGTGTTACCGGACAGAAGCGATACAAAGCGTATAAAAATACAGAAGAATTTAAAACTTGAGGAGTACAATAGAACATACAGACTTCACAAACGCACGTACACCAAGCAGAAACATACAGATGTGTAAGTTTACTACCATACGATAGAAGTTACAGACAGATGATAAAATAGAGGAAATTCTTAGCAGCAAATATTTACATGGTCCAGAATATTACATAAGTATCTTTACATGTTGTTACATATACATTTTATACAAAATTACAAAATCCAAAATAAAAAAGCTGAACAAAATCTCAAAACTCCCATTCCGACACCCTCGTTGAAAGGGCGCCCGCAGTTGCGCTACACGGAACGAAGCATACATTCACACATCATAAGCATACAGAAATATGAGGGAATTAAAAACTTTGAGGGCCCAAGGTGATCATACATTACATCGCACACACACACGAGCACTAAGCGAAAGCATACTATCATGGACACATGCATTCATTCAGCGGAAGCATTCAATAGGCAGAAAAGATACAAAAACTAATTCAAAACGTCAATATTTAAAAACACTTACATAGCCCAAAAATTACATCAAGATCTTTATATCAAAACATATACAAAACATTACTGAATTACAAAATCCAAATTACATAAGCTTGTACCAAAATACAAAACTTCTAACTCCTACGTGGCCGACCCTACAGATGTGCGGCTCGAACCGGACCAGACCTGCCACCTGCACGGGAAAAAGAACCCGTGCTAAGCGATAACGCTTAGTGGGGAGAACAAACATAATAATATGGATGGCCATTTACAATGGTCGTCAAGGCATAACACACACGAATATCATACACACCTAGTTCTTACCGAGAAATATATATATGCTTACATATAACTGCTATACATTCAATTGTTTCTAATCATCTTCATATACTCATATGTGTGACACAAACCAAATCAAACATCACCATGCAGGATGTAAGTATGTTCATGCATAACTACATATACGCTTTACATGCGTGCAATTACCTATACATTACATGTCAGTATCATTATATTTATATGCTAATATTCGTATCGATATACCAATACAGGTCTTCATATGCATACATTTACCGAGCACACTGGGGTGTCAGGCTTTTGAAAGTACATCATGCATAGATATATAACAACTTAATCATGCAATTATCTTGTAAAAAAAAATAACCATATACCAGTCCTGAGAACTAGTACCCTAACTGTTCACACCATAATGCCCACAAATTCCCGAGCAGAAATCACTAGAGTCTACTCATACTACAATCATACTACAACACATATACACTAGCTGAGAGCATAGGTACATAATCACAATACCATCACAGTTCCGCTGCACAACATTAATCTTTAACATAAGCAACTATGCAATATTGCATTCAAATCATAGTATTCCAGAGAGCCAATAAGTCTGCACTTATTAATTCACATATCTATAATCATAACAGATCAGAATCGCATGCTTATAAACACAACATAACAAATCAGACACCTGCTGACTCACAATAGTGGATATCGAGTATACGAACAGTACCTTATGGGTACAAATCGGCAAAAGGGTACCTTATGGGTACTAATCGAACACATAATATAATGTACCTTACAGGTACGAGTCAAAAAGCAACATCATCTTTTTCCACATTCCGAAAACATTTCACATAAAAGGGTTCGCGAGGAACCAGCCACGGACCTAATCGGGGTCTATTCGTTCAAAGGGGCGCTGCAGCTACACTTATATAGACTCTATTAGGCATGCCAAACTATCCACTAGAATAACTCTCGCAGGTCATCCAAAAATATTTCATAATCGAAACATAATATTCAATATAATACGATGCAACAAAGATAATTACAGTTAAATATAACTTAAAAACTGAGGTGAGGTTAAATAACTATTAAAACTAGAACATAAGTTAAAAATGAACAAAGGATAAGAATTAAAACATCAAAATTCAAGACAGAAGACATTTATTAACATGCTGCGGAAGATGAGGCTATCACTACTCGTGACAGATGTCACTACTAGTGACAGGAGCTTACTGTCACGACTCATGACAGTAGTCACTACTAGTGACAGGACTTGACTTATTGTCACGACTCGTGACAATCGTCACTACTAGTGACAAGGGCTTGGCTTACTGTCACGACTCGTGACAATCGTCACTACTAGTGGCAGTCGTCACTACTAGTGACAAGAGCTTTGCTTACTGTCATGACTCGTGACAATCGTCTCTACTAGTGATAGGGGCTTACTGTCATGACTCATGACAGTCGTCACTACTAGTGACAGTCGTCACTACTAGTGACCGTCGTCACTAATAGTGACAAGACCACGAAATTTCCAGACAAAAACTCAATAACTTCAATCTTTACTTCCAAAATTCAACAATCAATCATCACAACTTAAATCAAACAAAACCCATAACATTTATACTAACATGAACCTCTTTAAACATCAATCTCATAAATTCCATCAAAGGTACCAAAATCATGAAAATGCACAAAATAAATGGCACATAAATTCCCAAACTCACATACCTTCAATTTAATCCTAATCATGCATTACTAACTCATCTACCCACATCAATCATACCTATACACATGCCAAAACACTCAAAATTCAAGAGATTTAAACAATACAAACTCATTTACATCCTAAGTGAAAATTAGGGCACAACAACTCACAAGTACAATTTCATAAATCAAAGCTCCCAAACCTGAAATTGAAGATCCAAAATCACACTTCAAGTTCAGTCTTCAATCCTATCCTTGTCCTGAAATTCTTCTTGCAACCCAAAGCTTGCACAAACCAGAAACCCACAAAATCCTTAGTCCAAACCCTAACTCAAATAAAACCAGTTGAAGAAGAAGAAGAAGAAGGAGAAGAGCATGCAGGAAACCTTAAACCCCAACTTACCTCTTCAAGCAATCCTCAAGCTCCACCAAGATGCCAAATCACACACAGCCACGGAAGGGAAACAAGAAACGGGAAATGGAAAAGAAAGAAAAACAAAGAGGAGAAGAAGAGAGAGCAGAAAACGTGATCTGCTCTTCTCCCTCATTCTTTGTCTCTTTTTCTCATTTTCCCATTAATTGTCCTCCTACCAAACCCACTTGGCAACCTCCTATTGGACCAAAACTCCTCCTTTGACTATTAAACACCAAGGCACCATTCTCTCACATACACCATATAATACTTGAGTAGATATTTTCCATCTTAGGTACCAAACACACAATCCACTATATTATTGCCTTTAGTCCATGTTACCAAACAACACATACACTAGATAAAAATCCCCAACAAACACCCTACAACCATACACTACAAGCACACTCTAACATTTCTCTTCTTAACATACTTAATTAATTACTTGCCATTAAGCCCTTATTATCCAAATTCCTCATGCACAAATTACCGAATTACCCTCACTCACTCCGACTAAGCAAGCATATTTCGACTAGGCCCGGTTTGGGGTGTGACAAATCTTCCCTCCTAAAAGAATTTCGTCCTCGAAATTCACTTACACCGGAAGAAACCCCAAAACTACCCTTCGAATCACCCTCAGACTCATACACTACATTCCCAAACTATTCACTTGCTTACACTTATTATCATTGCGGTGCTCTTAATCACTTCCTACTCAACTTACACCAAACATAGAATACTTTCTTTAACCAATGCTATACTTGCTCCTTTCACTCTTAATCCTTAGTAACAAATAGTACACGTATACCCTGTCAGTTTCCTCTCCATCAAAACACGTATGCAAATGCTTATCATGTATAGTCAAAGAGATGATGATGCAATGAGTATGTGATGATTCATGTATACAGAATAATGCGGAATAAATGCAATTGATGCTAAAATGATGCACTTTATCCCATCCCCATGATTCAAGATGCTTTTATTCAAACACTTTTTTGGAGATAGCCGATAGGTATATAGAGTACTACCAAAACCTTATAGAATCCAAATACCCTTCCACCTCAAATTACTAAAACAACTTTACTCGAACACATCAAAACAAACTCACCAGAAGGTTCTACAGGCTCTGTCACTACACTACGGTGCTCAACAAGCCTTGTTGGCCCACGACTGGCTCTAAGCAAATCCTCCATATCCTTCCTAGCTTGCCGAGCTAGATTCTCCCTTGACTTCGAACAATTGGCAAGCTGATGGGCTTTGCTGCCACATCGGAAACAAGCTCCAGTGAGCTTCTGACAAAGACCCCCAATGTTGCTTCTGACAGAATTGGCATATAGGAGTTTCTCGAATTCTTTTCCCTGCTGACACTTCACTGCCCAAAACTTTTCTTTTCTGGGATATGTCCCGAACAAAATCTTGAGGAACGCGAGGGGTAGTTAACCTATCCAAAATTCGAATCAACCCTCGCACTAAGACCCTATCATCGGAAACATAAGCAGAATCCCTATCTTGAGGATGGTCGGAAACACTCTGATCAACACTAACTGGATTCACACTTTCAGTCGTCTCGCCCAACTTCTTACTCGGGTCAGACTCCATCTAACACAACACACACAGGACAAGACGCATCTGCATTAGGCCACAACACAAAACTGACGCTCAAACACTCGACACATAATAAGTAACATACAAAGACTCGATACTCAAACAAATAAGACAACCAGAATCGTCAAACCGTGCTCTGATACCACTAAATGTGACACCCCAACCCATACGTAGGCAAACCCATCCATGAGGGAGTAGGAAGTCGTACGAGTAGGTGTGTTACCGGACAGAAGCGATACAAAGCGTAGAAAAATACAGAAGAATTTAAAACTTGAGGAGTACAACATAATATACAGACTTCACAAACGCACGTACACCAAGCAGAAACATACGGATGTGTAAGTTTACTACCATACGATAGAAGTTACAGATAGACGATAAAATAGAGGAAATTCTTAGCAGCAAATATTTACATGGTCCAGAATATTACATAAGTATCTTTACATGTTGTTACATATACATTTTATACAGAATTACAAAATCCAAAATAAAGAAGCTGAACAAAATCACAAAACTCCCATTCCGACACCCTCATTGAAAGGGCGCCGGCGGTTGCGCTACACGGAACGAAGCATACATTCACACATCATAAGCATACTGAAATATGAGGGAATTAAAAATTTTGAGGGCCCAAGGTGATCATACATTACATCGCGCACACACACGAGCACTAAGCGAAAGCATACTATCATGCACACATGCATTCATTCAGCGGAAGCATTCAATAGGCAGAAAAGATACAAAAACTAATTCAAAACGTCAATATTTAAAAACAATTACATAGCCCAAAAATTACATGAAGATCTTTATATCAAAACATATACAAAACATTACTGAATTACAAAATCCAAATTACATAAGCTGGTACCAAAATACAGAACTTCTAACTCCTACGTGGCCGACCCTGCAGATGTGCGACTCAAACAGAACCAGACCTGCCACTGCACGGGAAAAAGAACCCGTGCTAAGCGATAACGCTTAGTGGGGAGAACAAACATAAAAATATGGATGGCCATTCACAATGGTCGTCAAGGAATAACACACACGAATATCATACACACCTAGTTCTTACCGAGAAATATATATATGCTTACATATTACTGCTATGCATTCAATTGTTTCTAATCATCTTCATATACTCATATGTGTGACACAAACCAAATCAAACATCACCATACAGGATGTAAGTATGTTCATGCATAACTACATATACGCTTTACATGCGTGCAATTGCCTATACATTACATGTCAGTATCATTATATTTATATGCTAATATTCGTATCGATATACCAATACAGGTCTTCATATGCATACATTTACCGAGCACACTGGGGAGTCAGGCTTTTGAAAGTACATCATGCATAGATATATAACAACTTAATCATGCAATTATCTTGTAAAAAAAATAACCATATACCTGTCCTGAGAACTAGTACCCTAACTGTTCACACCATAATGCCCACAAATTCTCGAGCAGAAATCACTAGAGTCTACTCATACTACAATCATACTACAATACATATACACTAGCTGAGAGCATAGGTACATAATCACAATACCATCACACTTCCGCTGCACAACATTAATCTTTAACATAAGCAACTATGAAATATTGCATTCAAATCACAGTATTCTAGAGAGCTAATAAGTCTGCACTTATTAATTCACATATATATAATCATAACAGATCAGAATCGCATGCTTATAAACACAACATAACAAATCATACACCTGCTGACTCATAATAGTGGATATCGAGTATACAAACAGTACCTTACGGGTACAAATCGGCCAAAGGGTACCTTACGGGTACTAATCAAACACATAATATAATGTACCTTACAGGTACGAGTCGAAAAGCAACATCATCTTTTTCCACATTCCAAAAACATTTCACATAAAAGGGTTCGCGAGGAACCAGCCAGGGACCTGATCGGGGTCTATTCGTTCAAAGGGGCGCTGCAGCTACACTTATATAACCTCTATTAGGCATGCCTAACTATCCACTAGACTGACTCTCGCAGGTCATGCAAAAATATTTCATAATCGAAACATAATATTCAATATAATACGATGCAACAAAGATAATTACAGTTAAATATAACTTAAAAACTTAGGTGACGTTAAATAACTATTAAAACTAGAACATAAGTTAAAAATGAACAAAGGATAAGAATTAAAACATCAAAATTAAAGACAGAAGGCATTTAGAAACATGCTGCGGAAGAGGAGGCTGTCACTACTCGAGACGGATGTCACTACTAGTGACAGGAGCTTACTGTCACGACTCGTGACAGTCGTCACTACTAATGACAGGACTTGGCTTATTGTCACGACTTGTGACAATCGTCACTACTAGTGACAAGGGCTTGGCTTACTATCACGACTCGTGACAATCATCACTACTAGTGGCAGTCGTCACTACTAGTGGCAAGGGCTTGGATTACTGTCACGACTCGTAACAACCGTCACTACTAGTGATAGGGGCTTACTATCACGATTAGTGACAGTCGTCACTACTAGTGACAGTCGTCACTACTAGTGACAAGACCATGAAATTTCTATACAAAAACTCAATAACTTCATTCTTTACTTCCAAAATTCAACAATCAATCATCACAACTTAAATCAAACAAAACCAATAACATTTATACTAACATGAACCTCTTTAAACATCAATCTCTCAGAAATTCCATCAAAGATACCAAAATCATGAAAATGCACAAAATAAATGGCACATAAATTCCCAAACTCACATACCTTCAATTCAATCCTAATCATGCATTACTAACTCATCTACCCACATCAATCATACCTATACACATGCCAAAACACTTAAAATTCAAGAGATTTAAACAATACAAACTCATTTACATCCTAAGTGAAAATTAGGGCACAACAACTCACAAGTACAATTTCATAAATCAAAGCTCCCAAACCTGAAATTGAAGATCCAAAATCACACTTCAAGTTCAGTCTTCAATCCTATCCTTGTCCTGAAACTTCTTCTTGCAATCCAAAGCTTGCACAAACCAGAAACCCACAAAATCCTTAGTCCAAACCCTAACTCAAATAAAACCAGTTGAAGAAGAAGAAGAAGAAGGAGAACAGCATGCAGGAAACCTTAAACCCCAACTTACCTCTTCAAGCAATCCTCAAGCTCCACCAAGACGCCAAATCACAAACAGCCACGGAAGGGAAACAAGAAACGGGAAAAGGAAAAGAAAGAAAAACAAAGAGGAGAAGAAGAGAGAGTAGAAAACGTGATTTGCTCTTCTCCCTCATTCTTTGTCTCTTTTTCTCATTTTCCCATTAATTGTCCACCTACCAAACCCACTTGGCAACCTCCTATTGGACCAAAACTCCTCCTTTGACTATTAAACACCAAGGCACCATTCTCTCACATACACCATATAATACTTGAGTAGATATTTTCCATCTTAGGTACCAAACACACAATCCACTATATTATTGCCTTTAGTCCATGTTACGAAACAGCACATACACTAGATAAAAACCCCCAACAAACGCCCTACAACCATACACTACAAGCACACTCTAACATTTCTCTTCTTAACATACTTAATTAATTACTTGCCATTAAGCCCTTATTATCCAAATTCCTCATGCACAAATTGCCGAATTACCCTCACTCACTCCGACTGAGCAAGCATATTTTGACTAGGCCCAGTTTGGGGTGTGACACTCTGACTGCAATCCCAGTTGCAAGATACAGTGTTATCTAACCGCAATCCTGCCACGATGTATTCTATCGCCGGTGCCCTACTGACCTCGTCTCGGTCTCCATGGCCTTCCGCTAGCCTCGTCTCAGCCTGCACGAGGAATGTGAGATGCAGCACTCTCTGACTGCAATCCCGGTTGCAAGATGCAGTGTTATCTAACTGTAGTCCTGTCGCGATGTATTCTATCGCTAGTACCCTACTGACCTCATCTCGGTCTGCATGGTCTTCCGCTAGCCTCGTCTCCGCCTGCACGGGGAAAGTGAGATGCAGCACTCTCTGACTGCAGTCCCAATTGGTTTGAATTTGCCTTGCTAACCCACATCCGATCTGCAAGGTGCATAGTACTCTCTGACTACGACTTGTGAGATGCAGTACTCTCTGACTACAATCTCGATTTGTTAAAGTTGCCTTGCTATCCCCCATCCGATCTACAAGGTGCGTAGTACTCTCTGACTACGACTTGTGAGATGCAGTACTCTTTGACTACAATCTCGGTTTGCTGAAGTTGCCTTGCTAACCCCCATCCGATCTGCAAGGTGCGTAGCACTCTCTGACTACAATCTCGGTTGCGATATGCTCTATCGCTGATGTTTATCTTGATTTTTTTTTCTTTTTTTTCTTCTGCAAAAAGGAAAATGTATATTTAGGGTAAATTATGAAAGAGATACGTACCTGTGGCAGCATCTGCCTGTTTCTCACTGGGAAACTTTGATGCTCACTGGGAGACTTTGATGCTCACTGATTGCCCCCTGGCACAGCGTGGACAGGCTTGCTTTTCTGGGTAGTGTCTGACAACGTTGACCTGAACCAATTATCTGAATCACCTTTAAGTATGGTGTCTATTCGGACCTTTCTCTTGAGTCACGTACATGGCAATATATACAAAATATTGTGTTCGTCTATGGGAGTATGTGTGCGAAATGTATACATACATTTGAATTCGGATTTTGTACACATCGTGTGATGTGTGTGAGCGTGCATCCTGTGATAGAAAAACTTACCTATTTGCCCCTGGCATGGCATGCATGAATAGGCTTGCTTTCCTGCTCAAAAGACTTTCAGATTTCGCCTCCTCAGAGGACTTTGAGATCTTTGCTTCCTCAGAGGACTTAGAAAATTTTTGCCCACTCAGAGGACTTTGAGATTTTGCCAACTCAGAGGACTTTTAGATTTTCCCTCGCTAGAGGACTTAAAGAATGTGCCTCCTCAGAGGGCTTGAGAAACGCCGACATGTGAAGTCACGAGGTTGAGATTGGCGTACATTATCTAGTAGACACATGACACTTCGTATGCATGGAATGCATGTGAGAAGTCATGTATGCATGGAATGCATGCGAGAAGCCATGTATGTTTGAGATGGCACACAAAGTTATGCATATATGAAATCTAAAAGCTATGCATGTATGAAATGACATGCGATGTTATGCATGAGCGAAATTTAAGTGTGTAGTGTTTGTACTATGCATGGATTACAAATATGATATGCATGCAGAGAATTATGCATATGACATATTTGCCACAATCATGTGCATGGCTTGCATACATATAAAAGATTACGCAATGTGTGCAGAGAATCGTATTCTGCAAGATGTTTACAAATGATAATGGATGAGAAATACGTGCAAAGGATCAGGCACGAGAAGTATATGTAAGGGGATTATGTATACAAACTATGTGTGAATGACCACATATGCAAATGATCACGCATGTGGCGAAGGTAAAGAGTCATTCAATGGCATAGATGTAAAGAATCATATGCAAAGATAGGTGGGAAACGTTATATACATGAAAGCTATGTAAGGAATTAGGTGTGTACGATGTGTGCACATACAACTATGTATATGAAACATATGCATAAAAGATCCTGTATATGTGTATATTGAATGCATGCCGAAAATGCAAATGTGAGATGCATGCAAAGAGTATGCCCATAAAGAGTCACGTGCGTCAAAAGCATTTATGAAATATATTCGCTAAAGCTCTTAGGCCAAAAGACATGCACCAAGAAATATATGTAAAACTATTTTATGAGAATGATTGCTACAGTTATGTGTAAAAAAACATTTGCAGAAAGCATATATACAAGGGATGTTGCTGGGTATATGCAAAGCATCATTTTCATAAGTAGTGATAAGAAATATCCCAAGATAGTAAAATGAGTGCAACTTATTAGGCACCTCAAATTCGAGTTTCTATCTGCCTTTGAGTATATTGAATAAAGCACATTCTCAACCGATTCGATCTCAGCAAAAGAATTCAAGAGCCATTCCCAATGAAGTGCAAGAAGGTAAACACGTAAGTATCAATGTTTACTAAATCAGCATGTAAATACGAGGCATACCACGCGATCTCTATGTGTATGTGCAAAAGGCCAAAACAAGATTTTTCATTTTTCAAAAGCAAATTCTAGATGCAATGTCGAGGACAAGACTCAACTCGGATGCATAAATGCATTCATGGCTTCTCGCTTGAAGCTCAAGAAACACCATATGCCTCTTCCTACGTACCAAACCTTACTAGAAGGTCATCTCCACTAATTAGATAAGGACGAACCCAAAATCAAGAGGTCTTACCTTGGTTGTAATGTTAGGCTTAGGTAGACGGCTATCAAAGGAGGATCAGGTCGCTAGAGAAAAATAACCGCAACATTTATTCGAATGAATGAACCACTTTCAATCTAATTGCATACTGTCCAGACATTCTCGAATTTGGACTCGGTAATGGTCTGACTTATCAAGCTCAACATAACAATTAAGGTAACATAGATAACTACTGAACTCATCAAGGGGTATTATCTTGGACCCTACTATTTTTCTTCTTTTTCTTCTTTCTTTTTTTCTTTTTTTTTCTTCTTTTTCTCTTTTTTTTTCTTTCTTCTTTTTCTCTTTCTTTTTTTTTTCTTTCTTTTTTTTTTCTCTTTTCACAAATTTATGTCTCTAATTAGCCAAAAGATTTATTGGTGATTTAAACCCCTTTTCCTGAAGTGTAGCCCAAAAATTATCGATGATCGCAAATTCATTTTCCAAAGGGTAGACACATCCTTATCAGGGTGATTTTTGGTAACCCAAAAATTATCAATGGTTGAAATTCCCTTCTCGAAATGTAGACCCATTTTCATCGGGGCAAATTTTTGATGGCCCAAAGGATTGCCAATGGTCAAGCCCCAAAGATCATCAATGATTAAAAATCTCTTTCAGAAGTATAAACCCACTTTCACTAGGGCAATTTTTAGATAGCTCAAGCGGATATTGTAATGTACATCCATCCAAACTAGAGTGGCCATTCTTCTAAGGGGAAGCCAAAATTATTTTAGGCGAAAGGTAGTTTTAATGTATGCAACAATAAAATCGGTACGCATTTAGCATACGAGAATAAAGGCTCAACGGGCTAGCAAGCAATTTTGAAATGAGGGTAGGAAATGGTCATTTAGAGAGCTATACAAAGAAATGGTGCCTAAATCATTTTCTAGATTCAGCCTTATCCAGGAGTCGCTTTGACGGGTAATCGGAAAGGTTCTAGTGCTCTTAGTGAGTTTCCATCCAATCCCCTAATTGCAACTAGTTTTTTTTTTAGTTTGTTTTCAAAAGGGGCCAAAAGTGCTCTGAACTTAGAAATGACATGGTATGGTCAAATATCTTCATGTGATCTAGCTCTTAAAGACCAAACACATATACCCCTTACTTAATTCAAAGTGGAATGAAACTCAGATTTCTAGAGTTAAGATAAAATCCATTCATAGTTGAGATGTGACATCCCCTTCCGACACCCCCGATGAAGGGCGTCGGCGGTTGCGCTACACGGAACGAAGCATATATTCACACATCATAAGCATACCGAAATACGAGGGAATTAAAAACTTTTGAGAGCATAAGCTGATCATGCATTACATCGTACACACACACGAGCACTAAGCGGAAGCATACTATTATGCAAACATGCATTCATTCAGCGGAAGCATTCATTAGGCAAAAAGGTACAAAAACTAATCCAAAACATCAATACTTGAAAACACTTATGTAATACCCCCACCGTCGTCCCCGTTGGAAGGGCGCCGGCGGGCGCACTACCCGACGCTCACTCACACAGATATGCACATGCACAACACGGAAGCATACATTCATACATAACATACATACGAAAATATGGGGTAATTAAAAATTTGACTTACCTCACGGGCACAGACTGATCATGCTGCCACATCCATAATAAGCACCAGTGAGTTTTCGACACGGACCTCGATGTCGCTTCTGACAGTGCTGACATACATGCTATACCCACTTCTTCTTGCGTCTGACATTGTTGACACATCGGAGGTCCTCGAATTTTCCTTCCCACTGACACCTCTTTACACGACACCTTTCTTTTCTGTGAAACCCTCCGAATAGGGCCTTGAGAAACCTGAGGGGCAGTCAACCTATCCAAAATCCGAACCAACCCTTGCACTAATGTCCTATCATCAGAAACAGGACCAGAATCTTCAACTGGAGGACGCTCGGAAACATTCTGATCAGCACTAACTGGGTTCACACTTTCTGTTGTCTCGCCCACATTCTCACTCGGATCAGACTCCATCTAAACACCACACAAGACACGACACATCTGCATTAGGCCACGACACAAACCGACTCACATGCAAAGACACGACACAAACCAACTAGCATACCAAGACTTAGCACTCAAACAAACAAAGGCAACCAGAACCGCCAAACCGCGCTCTGATACCACAAACTGTAACACCCCCACCGTCGTCCCCGTTGGAAGGGCGCTGGCGGGCGCGCTACACGATGCTCACTCACACAGATATGCACATGCACAACGCGGAAGCATACATTCATACATAACATACATACGAAAATACGGGGTAATTAAAAACTTGACTTACCTCGCGGGCACAGACTGATCATGCAATAACTCACACACACGCAGGCACTGAGCGAAAGCATAAACACATGCATACATATAATCATACAGCGAAAGCATAAAGCGAATGATAAAACAAAGGAATAATCTTAACATAAAAACTTACTAACGTTTGCATATCCAAAATAAAATCTCTAGATTTTTACATATAAATACATATATACAATAATACAGAAATACAAAAGCTGGAGTATAGAAACTGAACAAAATACAAAACTTCTAACTCCTATGTGGCCGACCTTGCAGATGCGCGACTTGATCCGAACACAACCTGCCACCTGCACGGGAAAAGAGCCCGTGCTAAGCGATAACGCTTAGTGGGGAGAACATACCAGAATATGGACAGCCATTCACAATGGTCGCCAAGGCATAACACATTCAAATGGCAAATGCGGATATTCATAACGCGTATATAATCAGGCTTGCATAGTAACGGCATTCATTCGAGAGTTCACATTTATATCCATATACTTATGTCAAAATAAGTCATAGCAAAGACAATACTATACACAATACAATTATCATCATGCAGAACTCCGTACAATCTCACATGCATATACTTACTGGTTTCGCCGAGGTATCAGATAGTAACACTTCACCATGCATAATCTCATGAAAATCACACATGCAAATATCATACCAAGGTACCCTTACCTTAGTGGAACCCGCTCACATGCAACACAATTACCAAGCAATACTACATCCAGCCATCATGCATTATTAAGAGGTACTAAAGCATACTTTTATCATGTTACAAAACTCTTACACTAAATACAAACCCAGTATATAGCATCAAACTACCACACTTCCTCTGCGCAACTCTAATCCATACAATATCATTCCATGAATTACAAACACACAACGACGTACCAAAAAACACTACGATAACTGAGTTCAAGGGACATAAAGCATATCATTACATTATGGCACATGCACTTACCGGACATCGATCCACATGCATGGCATCATAATAGGTCATTTACTCGTTCACACAATTAACCACAGTATTCAATGATACAAGCCAGCGTACTTATACATACTAGTTCGCATGCTTACATACCCAACCGATCAATTAAATCCATTCACAATATAATATAGGCGAAAAAGCATATACAAATATATACTTGAGTCACATTCAGATCACTCAGACTTTCATGATCACATTCAGAAAGATAGCTGATTCACATTACTGAAATCTTACCCAAACGGTAATCATATTATCATATTCATATCAGACGAAGCGAATAGAATACCTGCTGACTCAAAATAGTGGATAACGAGTTTACTATCACCACCTTACGTGTGCGAATCGAATACTATCTCCACCTTACAGGTGCAAATCGAATACTATCATATAATTTTTTTCAAAACATTTTCTGAAGGGGATCTTAAACAAGATCCAAACACATTAAAAAGGATCGCGAGGATCCGAACACGTATAAAGGGTTCGCGAGGAACCAAACGGGGGACCTGATCAGGGTCCAAACATTTAAAGGGTGCTGCAGCTAAGAGACTCTATTAAGAATGCCTAACTATCCACTGACTGACTCTAGCAGGTCATGCAAAATACAAATCATGTTTCGAGTCACATAATATAATTCAACATGCCTAAAACCAGAGTATAGTAAACATATACATAACTTCATAATGTCAATCATGCCTCATATAATTCATATTACAAAGTATATAATATAATACAGTCAACACACTTTAACATTATCCAAAAATTCCAAAGCATATCAGAATCAAGCATAGAAACACTAACATGCCAGTGATTATCAATACAAAATCCAAATCATGCGATAGATGAGGATAATTAATTATAAATCATGCATAATCCATTAAATAATATTCTAACTTACATATGTACGTATTTGCATACATTAAGACATATTCATATCATGGATTCACATTCATATAATTCATAAGTTCACAAAGATATGGCTTATGGTCACCAAAGGAAACAGGAGTTCAAAACCACACGCACACGCCAAAAGAAACTCATTCAGCACAACTGAACTGTCGCGCTCGCAACAGAGACCATAGTCTCTTCGCAGAGTGCGGCGACGGGCTTCGCGATCGCGGGAAGGAGGGGGAAAGTCGGGCTCTATCGCGCTCGCAACTTTGTCGCGATCGCGATAGAGAGTCTAAGTTTTTCCATCGCCGGCTTGCGACGGATCGCGTGCTCGCTACGGTACAGGCTAGCATTGCACTCTGTCGCGATCGCGACGACGTAGCGCTCGCGACAGAGAGCACACCAACTTTTGCTATCGCTAGCTCGCGTACTCGCGATAGCACGGGCCAAGATCACAGGTCCCTGTCGCGCTCGCGACAGTGTCTCGATCGCGACAGACTCAGGATTTGTAAAATTTACAGAATTCTGCTGATTTTCTCCCTCTTCCAAACACACCCACAACACCCAAATCACATTCAAATGGTCTCTTACCTCAGTTCCAGGCCTCCATCAACATCAATAACCACATTATAATATTTATCGACAATTAATTTCATACTAAACATCAATTCAAACTAACAATACCAATAAATTGCAATACCCATAAATTTACAGCAAAAACTACATCAATCCTCAAATTCACTACAATAATCCCAAGCTCATGCAAAATTACTTACACAAAAAAAAAACCCATAACATATATGCCTTGACAAGAACATATATAAACCTAAATTCTGGAAACTATCAAGAATACATGCTTAAACACATTTACATACAAAGCATTACATTTACCAAACTCACATACCTTCAATTTAATCTTAATCATGCATTACTAACTCATTTACCCATATCAATCATACATTTACACACACCAAAACACTCAATTTCAGATATTTAAACAATACAAACTCATATACATCCTAAGTGAGAATTAAGGCACACCAACTCACAAATTCCAATTCATAAATCAAAGCTCCCAAACCTGATTTCTTGTAGCTTCAAAACCCAATCTTCGCCTTCTCTTTGCCCTTGAGCTTCTCTTACCACCCAAAACTTGCACAAAACCAAAACCCACACATTACTCACCCAAACCTTAAATTCCTAAAATCAAAGCAACTAGAAGAAGAAGAAGAAGAAGAAGATCCAAACTCAAACATCCAAAATCTAACCACTTACCTTCTCAATCTTGCTCTAAGACTCCCTCAAAACACCACTAAGCATGCACCAACATCCAGCCAAAAGAGAAAGAAAGGAAAAGCAAAGAAAGGAGAAGAGAAGAAGAAGAGGAGGCGTGAGAGGGAGGGAGAACGGAAATGCCGTGTTCTCTCTCTCTCTCTCTCTCTTTTCTTCTTTCCTTCAATCAATGCCCACCAACCAATGCCACATGGCAGCTCCCTATTTGACCAAACATCCACTTTTGACTTTTCAACTCAAGGCACTATACTCTCACATACACTATATCATCCCTTGAATAAATATCTTCAAGGCACCAAACACAACTCACACCATATAATTCCTTATAATCCACTTACATCCAACTTCCATATACCACAAGCACACTTTAACATTTCTCTTCTTAACATACTTAATTAATAATTACCTTGCAATTAAATCCTAAGATTCCAAAATCTTCATTCACATTTTACCAAAATACCCTCCACATATCCGACTTAGCTCGTCAGATCCGACTAGGCCTGGTTTGGGGTGTGACAACTTACATAGCCCAAATATTACATCAAGATCTTTATATCTAAACATATATAAAACATTACTGAATTACAAAATCCAAATTACATAAGTTGGTAACAAAATACAGAACTTTTAACTCCTACGTGGCCGACCTTGCAGATGCACGACTCGAACCGAACCAAACCTGCCACTTGCACGGGAAAAGAGCCCGTGCTAAGCGATAACGCTTATTGGGGAAAAAACATAGCAATAAGGACGACCATTCACAATGGTCGTTAAGGCATAACACATTCACCAAAGGCATAAGCAATTATTCATAGCAAACGAAATCACATGCTTGTACAGAAATACCATGCATTCATAAGATTATAACCATAAAAACGTATACATTACTTGAGTATTCATCTCATTGACAAAGTCATGCAGTTACCACATTCCTATAATCATATTAGTCGAACTAATGCAACAGAAGGTTATACAAAATACAAGTATTAACATGTAGAAGTACTTACAATCTCACACGCATGAACTTACCAAGGTATCAAGTATCAATATCTTACCGTGCGCAGTCACAAGAGATATTACGCGTGAAAAATATCATGCCAGAGCACCCAAGCATTAACGGAAACCCATTCCCATGCAACACAATTTCCATATAATAACGTACACAATCATCATGCTAAAAACACTAGTTAACTAAACATACCTTTATCATGGCATAACACACATTAGCCGAACCCAAGGGAGGACGTCAAATCCTAACACATTCCAAATGGCAAAAGCACATAATCCTAACAGATAGATATACGTTAGTGCGTACAAAGGCCAGGCATTCAACAAATCATAACCACATTCACGACTCACATCGATCAAATCAACGCAGGCAGAATAGTATGCAAGATTCAAGTGTATCACGCAATCACACATACGAATTAACTTTCACTTACCGAAATCACGGCATCAGATATCGGAGATTTCACATGTGTAGTTATTACTTATCTTGCAGAAAGAACATCATCATCAAGCAATATCCCTAGAGGTCTAATCATATAAATATCATGACAAACGTAGACACACGATACCTTGCCAAAGACACTCCCAAAAGTTGAGACCAAAGGAACATATAGCCAAATATTACATTCAGAGCATACCATAATTCAAAATCAGATTCTTATTATGCATACTAACTCACAGACTACCATAATAGTTATCAGCACAGAATCACGTTCATATACATACTAATTAGCCCTATCAATTCGTAATTCACGCTCACATTCGAATACATATTACTTCAAATGCTTATAACCTAACTAGTCAGCTTCACATTCTCACAAGCATAACATAATAAAATATGTTCATGGCATTCGAAAGATCATGATCACAGTCATGCACGTCTTAATTCCAGCACTTAGATCCAAAACTGATAACATACAAATTCATTCACAATATGATTTACATATACAGATACACAGATAAATATGTCCAGATCACATGTTTAGGTCACACCCAAACCATTCAGAGATTCATAAACACATTCGGATACAATTCCAATCCACATGTCCAAAATCATACTCATACGAATATCACATTATCTTATTCATATTAGACAAAACAGACAGAATACCTGCTGACTCAACATAGTGGATAACGAGTAATCTGACAGTGCCTCGCTAGCACGAACGGGCGCACCTTACGGGTACGAATCGAAGTAATCACATTAATTCTCATTCGAAACACTTTCACATTAGGGGATCTTAATCAAGATCCAAACACATTAAAGGGTTCGCGAGGAACCAAACAGGGACCTGATCAGGGTCCAAACGTTCAAAGGGCTGCAGCTAACGAAACTCTATTAGGTATGCCTAACTATTCACTTAGTTGACTCGCAGATTAAATTACACAGTTAACGTCCATAGTTCAATTATAACAAATAAAGAATCCACATACTTTGATTAATCAGTACATGCAAATGTCATCCATCTCACTAATATACAGTTCATATTAAAAGACAATGCGTGCAAAAATCCATAATTAATCATCTTAAAAACGTGTGAACAAATAAGATTTTATTGTAAAAATAGGGCAGGTCACGGTGGTAATCAGATTGGTTGCCACCGTGACATACCCAGGGATCTCGGCAGAAAGCAGGTCTGGGGTACCTCACGGTGGTAACTAAATAGGTTGCCACCGTGACATACTCACTGCCCAGAACAGAATCAAAGGTCTGGACACCTCACGGTGGTAACCAGATTGGTTGCCACCGTGACATATCTAGAACTCATGGCAGAATGCATCTGGTTCGTGCCTCACGGTGGTAACCAAATTGGTTGCCACCGTGACCCATGCCCAGATGCAATTCCCACAAGCAAATTCCGGATCATTCAATCCAAAAATCCCACAATTCTCATTTCAAACAACATATCCTCACTCCAAACATAATATTAAACCAAATCAAACATCAATAATTCATGCCATAAACAAAATCAACTCATAAATTCAAGGAATAACATCAATTTACATAATCAATCTCATCAATCTCACATTCATGGTTTTAAGAACACTAAGAATCAAAACCCATAACATGCATATCACAATAAATCTATTTCACAAAGTAATTTTAAGAAGTCAAATATACACACACATAAACACACAAACTTGATCCACTAAAAAGAAAGGACAGAGACACTCCCAAACCTGGAAATCAAAGGTCCAAAAATCACTTCCTAGCTGCAATCTTCAATCCTTTCCTTGGCCTTAAGCTCCTTCTTACCACCATAAACTTGCACAAACACAAACCCAGAAAATTACTCATCAAAACCTTAACTCAAAATTAGCAAAACCAGAAAAAGGAGAAGAGGAAAAACCCAAAATCGCAGGAGCCCTAAACCCAAACACATACTTCTTTAATCTTGTTCCAGAACTCAATCAAAACCACGTCTAAGCAAGCTCAAATCCCAGCCAAACAGAGAAGAAGAGGAGAAAGCAACAAATGAAGAAGAGAAGAGGAAAAGGAGGCATGAGAGGGAAGGGAGAACGGGAACAAATATGTGTTCTCTCTCTCTGTCACTCTCTCTTCTTAATTTCTTCATTCAATGCTCACCAACCTTGCCACATGGCAAGCTCTCATTGGACCACAAATCCCCTTTTGACTTTCAAACACCAAGGCACCAAACACTTACCTCACTTGATCATTTCTTAGGTAGATATTTTCTAACCTTGGCACCACACAAACAAACCACTAGATAAATGCCACAACCAAAACACCTTACAACCATACACCACATGCACACCCAATAATTCCCACACTTAACTTATTTAATAAATTACTTAGCAATTAAATCCTTATCATCCAAAATCTCCCATGCACAAATTACTGAAATACCCATCGCTTATCCAACTTAGCTTGCCAAATCCGACTAGGCCCAATTTGGGGTGTGATATGAGAACTAATTAGGCAGAGTCAAACCTTGAATTAGAGGTATCTTAATAAGGTGCTAACATATCAACGTTTTAGGATATAGCTTAGCACAAAATTTTGACTCCATCAAAATGTATATGCACAAAAAATTGTTTAAGCAAACAAAGAAAACTCTTTTTTTTTTTAAATATGTACAAACTATGTGTTGAAGACCATGTACATGGAAAGATGTATGCAATAGTGTCATGCATATTAGCAATGTGTGTGAGGAATTATATGTGCAAAATATGTGTAAAAACATATTTTATAAAAATATGTACACAAAATATGTGCAAAGATGTGTGTGCAAAAAATTATAAGCGAGTATGTATGTGTAAACAATGTATGACAAATGATGTGCGTATATAAATTTGCAGTGTACATGTAAACAGCGTGTAATGAAGGTATAAGTGTAAAACATGGTACAACATGGGGATGGATATTTGCAATACATGGTGCATGTGCACACGACATGATAGTAATACGTATGTGATTTAAGATGATGATGATTTAGAATGATAATATGCACTAATGGGTTGTGAGGGATGGCAAGACACATAAATAGAAGTGCGAAATATATACAAACAATACATCTGACATGAGATAAAAATGGTTGCAAGAGATGAATGATGTTTACAAAGTATGTATATTTATATGGTATGCATATACAGAACGTAACATGGTATATATAGTGACTCACATGCATGATGCAGCATTCATATGTGCATGGCATAACACATGCGTGATAATGCATGTTCATGATATGGCACATGATGTAAAAGGTGCAAGGTGTCTGTCGTGCATGATATGTACAATGACTGATCTAATGATATATGCTAATATGTGCACACTATGACATGCAGCAGTATATGTATGTAATGTGAGCATACGGATATGTACATGCTATGACACATGGTGAATGCATTATTTTGATTTGATATTATTATTATTTTTTTATTATTATTTTTTTTATACATGTCATGGTGGTAGTATATTTGTGTGTGCTATGATGCATGTCGATACGTACCTTCGGGAATGTAGGTTGTATGTACTGGTTATGGTGCATGATGGATGTTATGGATGTCATAATGTTAGTGTGAGTCGTGACAAGCGCTGCTATGTATGTATATGTAAGACAAATACATGTTATGTTCATATTCACAAATTATGATACAAGCAATTTTATATGCAGAGTGCACAGGTTCTATTATTGTATGGAAAGAATTATACATGAGACAATGCATGTGTTTTATTTACTATTATTACTCATAAAAAGAATGCACAATCACAAATACACATACAAGAAAAAAATTTCTCCCAACCGTATTTCTATTACACAGGAGGTCGTACTGTCTCTTTTCCTAAGTGGGCTTGGCCCAAGCGTGCTGCAAAGCACAAACTCTCATTACTAAAAAAAAATGCATGCAGATAAATTTTTTTTTATCGTGTATTTAAACAATCCGAATAAACCGAAACCGCGCCCCTCAGGGTATGAATACCTTTAAGGAGTGAACATTTAAATTTATTTGGATTTGTTCAATACACCATAACCCACTACACAAGCAACGTATTATGGCGTATACCCCCTAGTGGAAGTATCTATGTCCATTATATGGGCTTTGGTCCAAGGTGGTGTTATTTTAGGTCTACCCAAGCACGGTCCCTGCCAATGGGTCTAGCTCATCACGAGCATAGCGACCGATTGGGTCTCCATTTTATATACCAAACGGCACGAGGCTTGGGCTGGTGATTATCCTTAACACTTCTCTATATTGAGTGAACATAGGGTCGTGCTTCAGGAATGCACCGGGGTTGATATAGGGACCAAACTAACATAATCTAAGGCTCTAATGAAATGAAATGCAGTTTTGAAAGAAAAAGAAATTCATAAACTAAAACTTAATTGGAAATTTTAATCAAGGTACTTTCGAATTGAAGTCTCGAATAAAAAGTCCCCAGTGGAGTCGCCACTGTGACGCGCACCGAACCCCGTGGGCGCCCCTCTGACCGCCCACTTGAGGGCGATCGGGCAATTGAGGGTCCGTTGACAACTTGCAAGGTATTTAACAGTGCGTCTATTTTGGGCAACAAGGAGGTTTCATGGAGTCGCCACCCAATAAAACATTGGGAAAGTTCGTCTCGCCTCAGTGAGCCTAAGACGGCGCATATTATCCATTTTGGGCAAACCAAAGGGGTCATGGAGGTATTCACCCCAGTAGAATATTGGAATGACCCTTTAACCCTATGGAGCCTGGGATTGTAATTTGAGTCTTATGGTGGGACACAAGAGGTGTCTTAGAGATCCCATCTGTGTCGCGCGCCGGATCCCGATGCGCCGCCCGTTCGACCGCCCGCACGTGGGCGATCGGGGCATTTGCGGGTCCGTTGACAGCTTGCAATAAATGGCAAGTGCGTCTATGTTGGGCAACAAGGAGGTATCATGGAGTCGCCACCCAATAGAACATTGGGAAAGTCGCTCTCGCCTCGGAGAGCCTAAGACTGCGCTTGGTATCCATTTTGGGCCAGCTAGAGGGATCAAAGAAGGTGAACTTGTCACCCTAAAGAGCCTAGGATTAGCGCTAAAGCCTCGTGACCCAAGAAGTATTTTGGAGGATAACCTCTAACCTCTTGAGCCCAAAGATCAGAGCTGGGTCCGGGACTTCTCATCTATTTCTACCTCAATTAGTTTATGATCAAATTTTAATGTCATTAATTCGCTCTCTCTCCACACTATGTAGTTTAATTAAAAGGCGCATTTATTCACATTTTGAAAGCAATAAATGATCAGATAGGCAATAAAAACGATAAATTACAATAATACAAGGAGCGAAATACAACTCCCTTTTGTAAATGTGCGGATCATACACAAATCGGGACATTGCTTATTCTGAGGACTTTGGTCCTTGCATGCATCGTTATTAAAATTGAATGTTTTCATTGTGATGATTTTATTGGATAAAATAGGACATTGGTCCAGTTTTGTGTAAACCTCGTTTTACGAAATATAAAACCATTGAATCATTATTATACATCAACGGGATATGAAAGGGGTACATCCATATGCATAATATAATCAATAAAAGAAATGAAACAAGAGGATCAGGAAACTAAACCGAACGAGATCCTCCAAACATGGTAGATAGCTGCTCAAGCTTGAAATAACCCAGGAGGACCGATGTATACTCACAGAAAGTTAAGAGATGTTAATATACATAAAACTAACATATAAGAAATCAACGAGATTGGATAGAGATGAAAAATGATTTAAAAAGGTGGAGACAGAACCCACCGATGGCCTTTCCTGGTTGACCGACGGGCGTCGGTTCGGTTATCCGATATGCCCGTTTGTCACTCAAAAATGGGCGTCTGTAGGTGGGTGACCGACATTCTTCAGGACAAAAGGAATGACCCGATAGGCATAGGTACCCCACTCCGTGATAAAAGCAGTCTTAACCCGGTCAGCTATCTTGTTCAGGATCTGGTTGTAGCCTACATAGCCGTCCCCAAAGCTGTACATTGTGCAATTGGCGGCACTGTCTATCAACACATCAATATGGGGTAGTGGAAAATCATCTTTAGGGCAGGCTTTGTTAAGATCTCGATAATCCACACACACCCTGACCTTTCCGTTCTTCTTCGCTACAGGGACCACATTTGCCAGCCATGTAGGGTACTGGACTTCCACAAGGAACTTAGCTTCGATCTACTGTCGAATTTCCTCCTTAACCTTATCAGCCCATTCTGGTCTTAGCCTTCTCAACTTCTGCTTCACAGGCTTGCAATCTGGGTAAGTCGGGATGGCATGTTCCGCCACGTCTCGGTCAATCCCCGGCATGTCCTCGTAGGTCCAGGCAAAGACTTTTTCATGTTTTCTTATTATTCCATCAAAATTTTTTCTCTCCTCAGGAGTTATATTTGATGCTATTAGAATTTATCTCGGATTTTCCGAGGTTCCAAGATTAAAAGGCGTTGTGCCAGTGGAGTCAATGTCAAAAATTGATGGAATATGATCATGTTCATGCATGTTGAAATCATTAGAAACATCGCACAAATAAGTGAAATTGTTCATCTTATTGATAATATTATAGTTATCATTTACATCATAAAAGAGTTCTGGAATAAAAAGGCAATCTAGGCTAGAGTCTTCTTCCGCCACTCCCGAGGTTGATGCTGTTGCAGCTTGCTCACTAACTTTTTGATTTAGCAGAGGCCCCTCAGGCACGTCGGAAGAAATCTTCAAATCCCCCATTTTCAGCTCTAATTCTGCTATCTTCTCTTTTCCTTTTAGCCTGGCAGCTACCATCTTTTCAGTAACGACCTCCTCAAGCTGGCACTTGTCCCAAGTGATCCCCTGAGTCATGACTTCCTCATCCCAAAAGTCTTCAGCAGTCTTGACGAACCCGATATGCCAGTCATACACTTCATTAAAGATCTCAAAGCCAGGGACAATCCTCCCATCTACCCATTGTGGCTCATCTTCAACAGTTTACGCACAAACTGAGGATGCTAGCATAAAGCTCTCTGAAATGTGGGGGATCTTGTCTGTCACCCTCTTCTTGCCGAAGCCACCTCTATACCCCAGGCCTTTCCGGTTCTTCTGCCCTCGAGTGGTGATCGCGGTCTGCAACCCTTGGGAGCTTCTACCCAATCCAGCCCCGGGAAGATAGTGCATCTTCTTCATCATATTAACCACAGCCGGGCTATCTACTGGTCCACGCTCTTCCCTTATCATAGACACATGGAATCCGCTGAACGGCTGATTGGCAATCTCCAGCGCTGAGACCTGGTTTTCCCTAGCCGCTTTGATAGTCACCACCTCCCCTTCATGCGGGAACCTTATCATCTGATGCAGTGTGGATGGTACTCCTCCTAATTTATGAAACCAGGGTCTCCCAAGCAAAGCTGAGAAGTTAGCAGGGATGGGCAGAACTACAAATTCGACCTCCACTTCGATAGGTCCTGTCTTGACCAAAGTCTTGAAGGTTCCCGAGGCTTGCTTCCTCTAGTTATCGTAGGCCGTGATAGTCAGATCTGATCCGCTGAGCATATCCTCGCTTAAACCAAAAGCTTGCAAAGCTATTAAAGGGCACACGTTTATAGAAGACCCGTCGTCCACCATAACGCAAGCAGTGTGCTTACCGTTAATCTGTGCTTTAATGTACAAGGGTCGGTTGTGGTTGCGGCCCTCAACAGGTAAGACGGCGTCGGAAAAGACCAATCTCTCCTCGGATCCTCCCTTAATTAAACCCAAAAGCTCTGACGGGGAAATAGTGGTGGCGACTGTGGCCTCAATCAAAGCTTCTACTACCTTCTGCCTATGAGAGGGGGATTGCCTCAACAGATCCCAAATGGATATCTGAGCCGCGGTCTTCTTCAATTGCCTAACAATATACTCCTCCTCTGGCTCTTTCTCTGCTGATGGCTGCACCGGCTCAGGTAGCTTTGTAATCTCGGGGATCACCCTTCCACTTCTCGTGACAGTGCTTATCTCTCCCTCGTATCCATCGGAGCCCCACAGATCAAGGTTCAACCCTTCTTCATCCTCGGCTTCTCCACCGCTTTCACTGCTAGACAAGCAATCAAGGGTCGCCACAACTGCTTTCTCCTTCCTATCCTCGGAATTATCAACAACAGGCTCCTCACTCCCATACAGATCTTGTAGCACGTACCACTCTGGCAGGCTAGATTGGATCATAAACACGGGTGGTGGTACGGCATTTTAATCGAGCTGCTTCTCAGTTTCTCTCTTCTTAGGGTCAGAGATCTGCTTACTATCAATCAAGTCTAGGATAGAGTGCCGGAGCGCCTTGCATTTATCAGTGATATGGCCCGAGTGTTGGTGGAACGCACAGAATTCGTTATCCTTATGTCCCGGTTTCCCTTGTGTCAAAGCTGGCCTAGGAGTCAGAGGGAGCAATTTTCCTTCTTTCATCAACCTCCTCAAGACCCAGGATAATGGTCTCCCCAAGTTCGAAAACTTCCTCTGGGTGGTCACCTCAGTAGTAGACACTTCACCCATTCTTCTAGTGCTGTTACTGGGACCCGCCGGCCTGCTGGTTCCTTGACCGGGGTTAGCCCTTTTGGCGAAATTGTCATTTATAGCTTTTCGGGTTAAAAACTCTCCCTCTGCTTCGATGGCTATATCTTTGAGAGACTCCCAGTCCTTTAACCCCTTCATCCTCAATCCCTTCTTCAAGTACGGGCTCGCGTTCTTAATGAAAAGACGAATCTGATCCTGGGTGTCAGGCTTTCGGCGCATCTCCATTACTCGGTTCTGCCACCGGGTAAGATACTCATGGAAGGATTCCCCAGCTTTCTGCTGAAGTAGCTCAAGATCTTTCAGAGTCACCTCCATTCTGGTATTACAGTCATACTGCTTCAGAAACTCCTCAGTGAGCAGATCCCGATCTTCTTTAGTGCGGCGGTCAAGGCCATGATACCGATCTATGGCATGAGAGGTCAGACTCAGACAAAAGTATTCCACTTTTTGCTTCTTGGACAATGTGGTCCCTTTCATGACCAGAGAATACTGCTTCACATGTGCGGTGGGATCAGAAGTACCATCAAACTTCGGCACATTCGGCATTTTGAAATTATAAGGGATCGGGTCTTCTCCGTCCAACTCCCTATCCTCCGGATTCATCCCATGAGCTCTGCCTATCATACGAGCCATAGCCTCGAACCTCTCTTCCATCTTCTTTAGAATAAAGTCATCAGCTTGAGGCGCCTTCCCCTTCTCAGATGCCATGCTCAATCTATCATCCTCGATATCTCTATCGTCATCAATTCTTAACACTGGCCTTCTTCTCAACTCTCCCGAAGCCACTGATCTTAACTCCACAGGTGGCGGCCTAACGGGCTCTTCCCGCCTTTCAACCCTTTCTTCTTCAGGCTCATTCTGTCTCATTGGAGGAGGGGGAGGATTCTGTAGAGCATTCGGCTGAGCGTTCTGCTGCGCCAAGGCGGTCAATATATTCATCATCCTGCCCTCGAATTCCTCAAAATGGCGGCCCACTTCTTCCACAATCATGGCCCTAGTGGCGTCTTCCCCCCTAGGCGAGTTTGCCATCTGAGATACTGTACCACTGATTTCTGATAAAATCCCCGGTAGGCCCTCTCTATCTGACAGCTCAGGAGTAAGAACTCGGATCAATCGCTCGGTTGGTGATCTAGTCCACCTGGGCAGATCTATGATGGCTGCAGGGACGAAAGTTAGAATGATGCATGAAATGTAGGTATAATGCATGATCGTGATATGCAACATTTACAGAGCACAAGCAAGCAAGTAGGTCCTTCCACCCTTATTTCTCCCACACACGTGGTCGTGCAGTCTCTTTCCTAGGTTGGATTAGCCCAAGGGTCAACGAGGGACCCAATGGACGCGTATGGTGCGCGGCGGAAAACCGGCAGCATAACACTCCTATGCTAATGTACAAGCGGATGGATAATGATCGTCACGTATTTGGACGTTCCATAAATTTCGACATGGCCCTACCGGGGCATGATAGCCTTTGGCTAGGTTACCACGCGAGACATTTGGACTCATCCAATACATGAGGATCCATACAGCAAGCATGACATTACGGTTCATTTCACCTATGGAAAGTGACTACAACCATTACATGAGCTTTAGACAAGGGAGATGTTTCTTTGAGGCTACCCAAGCATGATCCCTGCCGACGCGTCCAGCTCATCACGAGACGATATAGATTAGATAAATCTCATGTGTTGCATGTACAAGAAGTAGAAGTGCAACCGGATTTCTCCTATGATGAAAAACCAAAGACAATTCTAGCACGAGAAGTAAGGCAACTTCAAAATAAGCAGATACCACTTGTTAAAGTACTCTGGCAACATCACGGAGTAGAAGAAGCAACTTGGGAACCAGAAGCTGCTATGCGTGAACAACATCCTCATTTGTTTGACGCAGGTATGAATTTCGAGGACAAAATTCTTTAAGGAGGGGAGAGTTGTAATGGCCGCATTACACCCTAGTTGTTTCGGTATGACATGTGAAGTATGTATTTGTATGTGTTAAGGGGTAATTTTTTATTTAAGTGGTGTTTAGGCAATTAATTATGAATGTGGATTAATCTGAAATTTACAGAAGGGCCTAATTGCTAAAATAACAAGTATGTAAGTGATTGAAATGATATTATGCATGCTTAATTAAGTGGATGACTAATTAAGTTAATTAATAAGGATTAAGGCATAAAATAATCGATAATTATAAGTTAATGGAAGCAGATTTTTAGTGGGAATTGCTGGAAGTTGAGAAGAATAAAATAAGTATAGTGGAAGCTAATGGGGAGCAGTTTTTCTTTGTGGCTTTTGCTGTGGGTTTGTGATGAGTGGACTCATCATCACTTAGCATTAATTGTTTAAGTGGAGAGGGAAAGTTCAGTGGTTTTTGAGGTCATTATTTTCTGCATCTTTATTCCAATATTGAGCCTTCTTCCTTCTTCGTTTCGTGAGAGAGAAAGTGAGTGGTGAGAGTGAATGAAGTGAGCTGGAGTTTGATGTGTGTAAGAAAGAATTGTAAGAAATCAGGAATTAAGATTAAGTTGGGAAGGTAAGTAAAGGGTTTGATATATGTATTTCTTCTTTATCTGATTTCTGGATTTAGTGTTTGAGAACAAGTTGTGGAGTTGTGTGTAATGGATTTCTGATTGCTAGCTGAAAAAAAGAAGAGAATCAAAGGCAAGGCTAAGGTTGGGGAAACAAGTGAACAACAACCCCATTAGGAGCTAAGGAGTGTGAGGTTTGGGAACTAATCTAAATGTGTGAATTGTATGCTTGTTTTTGTGAAACTTATATATGATTATGGTGTACATGATTTGAAAGATGATATAGTTGAATTATATGGTTGATTTGTATTGGAGTTGATGATTGAGTTGTTATGAGCTCAATTAAAGTATAAACCTTGGTTAAGGGAAAGGTTCTGTTTATATGTGATCTGACCTCCGGGTAGTGTGTTTGTCATAAATAAAGTTTGAAAAATCCAAATTGAGTGATTATTGATTCATTGGATCCGTGACTGCTGTGGCTATAAAAGTCTAAAAATGACCATAATTTTATTCGGTCATTACGATGCTCAAAAATGGCAAAAACCGGACATGTATCTGACTAGCTTGGTTGGTTTGAACAGTCTGTAGTATTTAATACATATCTCTTAATTTAGGAATCCAAATGACCTAAAACTTGTCCCATTTGAAAGATAAGACGTAGGGAAACAATTGTTAAGAAGACAACTTTGCCTAAAAAGGACGTCTAGGGGTCGGTTTTTGCGATGCAATATGGGTGTAAAACCCAGTCTCGTAGGGCTCCCAAGGTGAGCTACTGTCGCGATCGCGACAGCGTCGCGACCTCGCGACAGAAAAATGCTTAAAATGACTTATATTTATGTTTTAAAGCATATGGTTGGCATGGGTCAAGCCCATAACTTTCCCCTCAACTTATTATGCATGTTTAGGGTTATTAAATGATCACAAAAGTAGTTATCATGGGGAGAACTTATGAGTATGATTAAGATTTGTAATTTACATAATAAATTAACAATATACATATGTGTGAAAGTGATGTTATGCTCAAATGATGTGTATATGCTTATGACATGATGATTCTTGAACTTAACTAAGTGATGTAAAGAGTTGATGGGTTAAAGTGCATTTGTAAAAGAGAATGTGGTCATAAATGATATATGTGCTATGAAGATTGATCAATGTGAAATGAATGACATAATTAAACAACTTAAGCCTGCCAGTCAAGTATTGGATAGGTAGGCATGCCTATAGGGTCCCTGTGCTGCAGCTTAAGTAAGTAAGTTGATTCCGATGGAATCATTATGAATTAATCCTTGCGGGATTCCCTGATTTACAAGAATAAATGTACCCGAGGGGTACTAAGATGACTGAAAATTCTATTTACAAGAAGTACCTTTGAGGTACCTATTTCTGTTTACAAGAAGTACCTTTGAGGTACCTATATTTCTGTCTGAAATTTACCCGTTATCCATGACATTGAACTGCAGGCAAAAATAATCTACATAAAGGAAAAAGGGAAATAAATGTGTGTGGTAATAATGGGATGGAAAATTAACTTATGTGATAAATGGTAATATGACCGCATAGTTTAATTGGCATGAATATATGTTATGAATTGAGATGCTAAATATGCTTATCTTATCTGTTGCTGATGCGTATGTTAATATACCATATTGCTTGTTATGTGTGAGTTCCCCACTAAGCGTAAAATGCTTAGCACGGGTTTTCTTTAATCCGTGCAGGTACGGAAGTAGGTATTCGAAGGAAGATTCCGCAGGTCAAAGGTCAACACTAGGATTAGTGTAGGTTGGGTTATCCTTTGGGATATGCGTGTTGTATGTACAAAGCATGTTTTGGCTTGTAAGCATAAGATAATAACATAGTATATGCAAAATGGAAAGTAAGTAAAGCTGTATGCTCATGTGATATATAAGTTTATGTGTAACGTACAAGTATGTTGGCATGTAACTATAAGGATAACAACCTAGCATGTTTATGGTGAAATATATGTTTATGTGTGATGCATGTGCATGGCATGAATAAGTATAGATAAAAATTTATTTGTACCGGTTTTTATGATCACCTTAAGTTCAGCATATGTAAGTAATTTTGCGTGCGCGGTCACTTCCTATCGTTATAGCTGCATCAGCTTTAGCGAGTGGAACTGGGCGTGACAACAATAATAACATAACACAACAAATAATAATCGCCACAATAATATAAACACAACCCTCATAATAATAATAATATTAAAATGGTAATAACAAAACACAATAATAAATAACATTAACTAAGAACATACAATAATAACAATAAACCAAATAATAATAACAATAAACATAATAATAACAAATAATCCAAAATAAGCATAAATTAAATAATACCAATAACAATAATGTTAACATATCATAATAAAATACAAAATGATAATAATAATGATACTAATAATAATAATAATAAAAAAAATAGAATATTAAATAATAATAATAAATACTAATAATAAGATTAATATTAATATTAATTAATTAATAATAATAATAATATATTAAAATAAAAAAATAGAAAAAGGGACTCACCTCACCTGAGCCTTGCCGGAGCCGCCGGCGGATGGGGGTGGCCGACACCACCCTCACCGGAGCGTAGATCGCGGCGGAAGGAGCACGTTGACGCCGGTTACGAGTCGGAATCAGGCACCGCTTCGCCGAAAACTGCCTTGGAGCATCGCGGGTCTTCCTCTCCGATCTCCCTAACGGCGGCAGGTGATGGAGGCCGGTGGGTGCCGGCTGGATCGTCCGGCTTCTGGGAGCACACCGGTGGGGCGCGTGTGCCATTCCAGAAGCGTGGGTGGCCGGCGGAGGCACCGCCTCCTTCTCCCTTCTTTTTTTCTCTCCGGTTTCCCCTGCGTTTCCCGTCCCCGTTGGCTGCTATCCCTCTCTCCTTTTACTTCTTTCTTTTTCTTTCTATTTCAATTCCTTTGATTTATTTTTGGTCCCTTTTATTTCTTTGGTCTTTTTCCTTGATTTGTGTTCACTGTCCCTCTCCTTTCTCTTTTATTTTCTTTCTTTTCTATGGCTTTTTCTTTTGTGTGTTTTTCTTCTTTCTTTTTCGGCCTCCACTCTCTGTTCTCTCTTTCTTTTTTATTTTTCTTTGATTTCTTTGGTTTCCTTTCTTTCTTCAGCCGAGAACCCCATCATTCCTCTTCATTCTTTTCTTTTTATACCCTAAAATTAGGGTTGGTTTTTTTTTTGGTTCATTTAATAATTTCCTCCATTTTTAATTTTTCAATTTTAACTAATTTACTTAAACTAAAATACTAACTAATCAAACACTCTATTAATTAAATAATCTATATTTTTACCTATTTAATTTAATTAATCTACTTAAATTATCACATCTAATTTATTTAATTAAACCCTATATCTATTTTCTTTTTTCAATATTAATTACGTAAAATATTAACTAATTAATCAACTAATCTGAATTTTTGATTTATCTAATTAAATTAACCTAATCCTAATTTTCTTTTTAATTTTTAATTTTACCAACATATTTTATGAATTTATTATTAATTTTTTTGTTTGGAGGAATTTATCAAGAACCCAAAACTGCCATCAAAATCTGACTCAAAACCCGGTGTCTACACCTACCCTATTTTTGCAAAGAGTGATTAGTTGTCAAAAGTAAAGTTTGAATGTTAAGTTAATGATTGGCCTGATAATGTTTCCATATTTGACTCTGATAAATTTTAGAATATTGAATAGTGCTAAAGCATGTTGATGGAATTATATTGTATGCTTTATAATACGAATAGAATGATGCATAACCTGCGAGAGTCAGTCTAGTGGATAGTTAGGCATTGACGCGACCTCAGCAACTGTACTGAATCGGCAAGTAATATAATGGAGTATTTTCAAGACTCCGAGTTATCGTACCCAAGGGACTGAGTATGCAAGTTATGACACTTAAATGTATGCTAAAGAATTCCCAGTTGTTGAATTGCTTTAATTATGACTACTAGAACAAATAAATTAATCAACTATAATGAGTTAACAAAGCAAAAACAAATTAAGATGATAGTAAAAACTAGCAAAGATCTCAATATAAAAAAGTGTTGTTCAGGTTCACTCATCCACCCCATACCCAAATATGAACAAAATTAATCTAAGAATCTTATATAAAAGAAATCGGGATAACCCTCTTAACCCAAGCGTTCCATTCCGGAGCAAGCTATTCTAATTGCATAACGTCCCATCCCGGAGCAAGTCATACAACTAGCCTAATCACGGGTCTAAAATCCTAGGTTCGGTTTGCTTTCCCATTCCGGAGCCAAACAACCCAAAACCTAATTATTTCACTCATCACTCCAATCTTGAACCATGCAAACATGCACATCTAGATTCCCTTTCGGAGAGTCTAAATAATACAGTAAACACGATAGAAAATCTGAGAATAAAATATTCATGGCATTCAATTAACAAAAATTCAATAACCAAAAGAGATACATGAAATAAATCATTCATCTAAACTGGAAATTGAACTGAGAAAATAAATCCCATAAATTGACAATATGTAAAAGCGAAATAAACCATTCATTCATATATAAACTCAAAAATTATCCACTATTCACATCATAGGCAGGAGATTCAAAGATCCCCTAAATAACTAAAAGACTACTCACAATCCATTACAAAATCAAAAGAATAAAGGAAAGAATAAACCCTGAAATTCATTGAGACGCAAATCCCTGTTGAATCCCACGTTCTTCAGGCTTCTTCTTCAGATCTTTAATGGAGAAATAACTAGAAATTCCGGAAAACTAAAAATAACAATCTCTAGAAATTAAACTATGTATCTAATGAAAATTACTCTCAATTTCTAATTGAAAACTCAAGACAAGATTGAAAACGAAAGTTTAGAATAGAAGAATAATTCAGAAAATCTCAGCCGCCAAAACTAAAATAAAAAAAACTAACTAAAAAGTTTGGAACCCTAGCCAAATAGAAAATTACGGTTTTATACTTCCAGAGGGGTCACGGTGGCAATGAAATCGGTTGCCACCGTGTAGAGTCGAGATTTTCAATTTCCTTTCACACACAGGAGATGGGTCACGGTGGCAATGAAATTTGTTGCCACCGTGAGGTCTTCAAAGTTTCGCTTCTGCCCAGGAAAACACTATGTCACAGTGGTGATGATATTTGTTGCCACCGTGAGGTCTTCATCCCTTGCATTCTGCCCGATAAAGAATTATGTCAAGGTCATAACCAATTTCATTGTGACCGTGACACATGTTATTTCAGTTACTGTTTGCAATTCTTCTTATGTCACAGTCACAACCAATTCATTGTGACCGTGACCCCTTGAGCAAAAATCTACAAAGGCACAAAACTTTAATCAAATAGTTATCTAAAATGCACCAAAATTCCAATTTGGCTAAGATTAACAAAATTAACATAAAAGAACATAACATGACATTAAACACAACTAAATACCCAAAAATCATATAAAAAATAATATCAAAACTAAATACTATATTGAAGTTATCAAAATACCCCACACTTAGACTTTGATCGTCCTCGAGTAAATGAACTATCCACATTCCTGAAATTTCAAACTCTAACTCAGAATACGAAAACTTAACAACAATCATAGCACCAAGTAGAAGGGTCTTAGTTACAAATCTTCAAATCAATTTATATCAAATAATTTCACATGTGTGTGTGCTAGGCTCAAAACCAATTTTCCCTTTTCAAAACAAAATAACCAATACATTCCAGCAATTGAGCAAAGAAATTAAATATGCAAATTAATTTGCATACAGGTTTCGCACTTAAAACTCAGGATAATCATACGCCTCTCCTTTAGCACCGGAACCATAAGGGTCATCTCCACTTAAACAACTCAAATTAAGAACAGGATCAAAAGGACTTATTACAAGGTTGTACTGTTGGGTTAGCTGATTGGCTAACAAGAATAGTAAAAAAAATTCAGAGCAAGAATCAGCCACTCTACCTATAATTTCAACTACCCAAAACTGAACAAGATTGTCCATGACCTACCTTCAATTCACCCATAATTTCCAATGTTGTCTAAACTTCCCCGTACATAAAATACATCGAACTCAAAACAACAAGGTGATGAACTTCCCTTTTTAATTCACTTTTAAACCCAATTATCCGTAAATATGAGTATGTCTTCTTCTACTCAAAGGTACCCCACACTTGAATTTTTCTATATTCAATACATCAAAATTAACTAAAAACAACAAAACTCATTAAACTTTCATTTTTCATTTTTTTTTCTTTCTTTTATATATATATATATATATATATTTTTTTTTTTTTCAACTGGGGTACCCAAAGTCTAGATTTTCTTATACCCATGTTTTTTCTCTAATAAGGGAAAGTTTAACACCATACTAAATAACACCCACAAAATTCAACAATTCTTCTCACACTTCAACTATTTCAACAATAGATACCCTTATTCAACTTTCAATGATATTCCAACCTAATCCTAGAGTGGCCAATTCTTAGAAAAGGGTAGGCAAAGGCATTTAGGCTAAATGGTAAATTAAGAGTGTAACCAGAAAATTACATAGTGCGCTTTTAGCATACCAAATTGGCTCAACTGGGCTAGCAATGGAAATAACATAAACAGGTAGGTCTAAAGCTATTTAAAAGTGGTTATCAAAGAAACAAATTTCCTTAATCATTTACTAAACTTGTTTATGTTGTTATCATGTTTCGAAAAGTGATGAGGAAGGTTCTAACTATCCTAACATTTTCTCACTTAAAAGCTTTTACGCATTGGAGTTTTCAAATTTTTCCAAACAAGCCTCTAGTGCATAAAAGATTGGAAATCACAAGATATATGACTGATTGAGATTCAATTTGCTTCTAAAACTTCCAACTACTCATTTGCCAAGATCAGTTTTTAAGATAGACCATTCTCCAATTAAAGTTCAAAACATTCACAACAGGAATAACTGAGGTTAAGCCAAGCTGAGATAAAGATATTCAGGCAACGACAATAAAGTACAAAGAAACTAAAATAGGAATAAACATGCATCATACATCAACGGCTGTTAATTACATATATATATGAAGTTAATTTCTCCTACCCCCCACATAAAAACTTGCTGTACCCAGCAAGTAATAATATTACATATCAAGAAGAAAAATAAAAATAAAATAAACAAAATTCAAAACAAAAGATAAGAAGTCTCCCTGATCACTGATCTAGTGGTGGTGGTGGAAACTGTGCATCAAACCGCGCAGCCAAAGATGACAAGCCCAACAGTACCTGATCCATCTGAGACTGGAGCTCAACTTGAGATGCGGAAATGGTGTCCATTCGCTCCATGATGGCATCATACTGGGTTGTGGAAAATTGTTGGGGCTCTGGTGCAGGAGGGACCAGTGCCTCAGGGTCGTCCTCATGCTCATGAGGTAAACCGCCTAAACCCCGCTCAACTCCGTGTAAATACTCCTCACGGGTTGATAACCGATAACCATCTGCTGTTGTTGGATCTTTTACTATGACTTTCATATTCCTCAGCATTTTATCATCAATTACAGGAATGGAAGATAAAACCTTGTACTTGCCCAATGGATGGTTAACCCGCTTGGCTATCAGTGTGACGAATCCCCCCAGTGCTATTTTTTTCACTTTCTTTGGATGCCATTGCATCTCCCCCAATTTATGCCAAAAATGAGTAGCACCAGTTATTCTAACACCCCGAACCATGCAAGCAAGGAACAATGCTTCGGGTAAGTTTACTTGACCCGCCGAATCTACATGGCTGAGGAGAGAAAATGAGAAAAATCTATGGATGATGCGCAAAACATGGTCATCCAAATGGTGGGACTTCGTCTTGCCCGAGACATACGTGGTAGCTGTAGCCGTGTCTCTAATAGTGGCCCAAGCAGTATCCTTATCATAATCCTTAAAACAGTCGGGTGCAAGGTGTGGAAAACCAAGATATTCAGAAAATTGATAAAAAATAAGATTCTAAGATGTTCCATCCAACCAAAAAGACACCGTACCTGGGTCTCGGGCAAAGTCGCGTCCCTGTCGACAGGTGATGGTCGACGTAAAATCCCGTGTCAATTGCGGATATACCTTCTCCTGGGTTGAGAAAACCCTCTCCCAACCGATGTTGGCTATAAATTGTTGAATTTGATTTCTGATACTGAGCTTTTGCAATAGATCAAAATCCAAATATATCGTCGGGACATAGGAGCACTTGGAGAACAAAGCATATGCAGCTTTCTTTGGTCCCAGTACCCACTTAGGGACCTTCGAAATATCTACCGATTGTTGGCTCGGGGGTTGGCTTGTGGAGCTGGAAGCAAGAGCAGTGCTTTTTCGTTTTGAAGCCACTGTAAAAAAAAAAACAATTATCCACAATCAATATCAATATAACTGTAAACAACAATGCTGCAGATTTAGTCATCAAGACAATCAATAAGTGAATAAGCAATAACCCCAACGTATAGCAGCAACACAATACCTGCTCCCCAATCCGCGTAAAACGATAAGCAATTCACCAATGAATGTCAACCCACAAGGAGGTTAAGAATGTGCAATAACAGTAATTAAGCAGAAGCAAACGATATGGCAAATAAGTCCCAGCATTCTAAATTGTCTCAACACATAAAAATCTGGAATATTGTTCATTGAGTCAAATTATCAAACACATGGTGTGCACTTCTTCAACTCCCTGGAAATATAACCCATAGGAAAAAACTAACCCCAAAATTTTCAATTAGCAAAGGAAAACAACAGGACAAATAGCTAAAGAAAGATAAAATTCAAAACCAAACCCCACAATCGAGCAAAATCATCAACCGATGTTAAATGCAAATAAAGCCCTAAACTTCTACTTCCCACCCATTCTCGTTCACAATAAAGATAAAAATTTAAAGGGGGAAGTAAGAATTGAAGGGATGCACAACAAGAATTGAAAACTATCAAAGAAGAAAAACAAAAGCGTCGGGCACAGGAATCGCAAGAATCACTGCCATGGAGATCAAGAGGAACAGGGAACGAAGGGAGGAGAAAAATAAAAATAAATAAACTAAAATAAAATTAAAAGGAAGAGAAAAATACTTACTTGTTGTAGAATCTTAATGAATGTTGTTGCGAAAGAGGAAGAGAGCACAAATAGCAGAGAAACAATACGAGTGATTTGAGAGAGTGAGCGCAAAGTGAAAGCGTGAAAAAGAAAGTGAATAAAATTGAGAATTTTAAAAGTTCTACACTGGGGTCACGGTGGTAACCAATTGGTTGCCACCGTGACATACTTAAAATTTGTATTCCAGAATCGACCCGCCAATGTGTCACGGTGGTAACAAATTTAGTTGCCACCGTGACATACCATTTTCTCAAAATAGAAGCAAATGTTAAACATGTCATGGTCACAATGAATTTCATTGTCACCGTGACATATCCAATTTTGAAAACAGAATGTCATTCACATGGGGTCACGGTAGCAATAAAAACCATCACCACTGTGACATATGCACACATCAAAACAGAATGTAACTTACCAGATGGTCACGGTCATAATGAAAATCATTGTCACCGTGACATACCAATTGTACCAATCCAGAATGCTTTCATGATTTGGTCACGGTGGGAACAAAATCCCTTGCCATCGTGACCACCTGCACACTTGCAAAATTTTAATCAATTTCTCCAAATCTCTAGCAACAATTGTTTTGAAAATTCTCCAACAAAACATAATTTCTCTTCTGAACATAAAATTTACAAAAGGAAACAAGATTAACTTCCTAAAAAAAATAAAAAAATAAAAAATACCATTAAACGATAAAAATAAACAAAGATAAGAAGTAGTTCTGCATTTAACAAGTCCGCAGCTGGACTTTTAAAAACCGTCAAGGATCTGCAAGAGTGACGATCGTGGAAGCACTATCAAATGTAGATTCAAAATACGGCTTCACACGATGTCCATTCACCTTGAATTCATTCTCAAACCGCGGGTGCTTCAATGTCACCACTCCAAACTTATCAACTGCCACTACTTCATAGGGTCCCTTCCATCTCAATTTCAACTTACCAGGAAAAAACTGCAGCCTACTATCATAAAGAAGCACTCGCATTCCAAGTGTAATTTCCTTTCTGACCAGCTTTTGATCATGCCACTTCTTGGTATTATCTTTGTATCTCATGGCATGATCATAGGCCCCAAATCGATGCTCGTCTAGTTCATTTAGCTGCAAAGACCTGCACTTACCTGCATTCTCAAGGTCAAAATTCAGAAATTTGGTAGCCCAATAAGCTTTATGCTCTAATTCCACTGGGAGGTGACAGGACTTCCCATAAACCAACCGAAAAGGGGACATCCCTATCGGTGTCTTGAATGCTATCCTTTAGGCCCATAGAGCATCATCTAACTTAAGGTACCAATCTTTTGTAGATGAATTGACCGTTTTTCTAAGATGGCCTTTAACTCCCTGTTAGAGACTTCAACTTGACCATTAGCTTGAGCATGATAAGGGGTTGTGACCTTATGCCTAACGCCAAATTTCTTTAATAAAGCCTTAAATTGGTGGTTAACAAAATGTTTACCACCATCGCTTATAATGGCTCTAGGGGCTCCATACCGAGTGAATATGTTTCTCCTCAAAAATTCTAAAACAATCTTAGCATCACAAGTTCTAGTGGCTATAGCTTCGACCCATTTACTCACATAATCCACTGCCACCAGAATATATTCAAACCCGTACGAAACCGAAAAAGGTCCCATAAAATATATTCCCCATACATCAAATAGTTCTACCTCAAGCATGTTTGTCAGAGGCATCTCATCTCGCTTAGATATATTTCCTACCCTCTGGCATCTATCACAAGTTTTCACACAAAATTGAACATCTCTAAACATTGTAGCCTAATAAAAATGAGAAGACAAAATTTTCATTACCGATCTATTTGGCCCATGATGTCCACCAGCTTCTCCACCATGGCAAGCTGTGATGATTGCACCCGTCTCCTCATCTGAGATGCACCTTCTTAAAACTTGATCAGCACATAATCGGAAAAGGTAGGGGTCATCCCAAATGTATTGTCTTGCATCAGCTCGCAGTTTCTTCTTTTACTGCCAAGTAAAATCTTTAGGCATAAAACCTCCTGCAAGAAAATTTGCTATGTTAGCAAACCAAGGAACAGAAGTGTCACAAGCAAATAAAGCACAAATGTGTTCATCAGGAAATAAATCTAAAATTTCCCCCGTTTCAATATGGTCATTTTCAATTCTTGATAAATGGTCTGCCACGATGTTTTCAGCACCCTTCTTATCCTTAATTTCTAAATTGAACTCTTGCAATAGCAGCACCCAACGAATCAGCCTCAGTTTGGATTCCTTCTTGCAAACAAATGCCTCAAAGCTGCATGGTCCAACCACACCGCAACTTTTGCACCCAGCAAATATGGCCTAAACTTCTCAAACGCGTACACAATTACAAGAAGTTCTTTCTCTGTGGTGGCGTAATTAACCTGTGCTCCTGTCAAAGTGTGACTAGCATAATAAATTGCACATAATATCTTATCCCGATGCTGTCCCAGTACCGCTCCCACTGCATAATCACTACCATCACACATTATTTCAAACGCATAGTCCAATCTGGAGATATAATCACCGGAGCTGAAATAAGCCGTTGCTTTAACGTTTCAAAAGCTAGCAAGCATTCACTATCAAAATTAAAAATAGCATCTTTCATGAGTAAATTAGACAAGGGTTTAGCAATTTTTGAAAAATCTTTAATAAAACGTCGGTAAAACCCTGCATATCCTAAAAAACTCCTTATGCCCTTAACACTCGTCGGAGGCGGTAACTTCTCTATTACTTCAACTTTTGCCTTATCCACTTCTATCCCTCTCTCTGAAATTTTATACCGTAACACAATGCCCTCTCTCACCATAAAATGGCATTTTTCCCAATTTAAAACTATGTTAGTCTTTTCACACCTCCCTAGCACTAAATCAAGATGCTTAGATAGCTCATAAAATCTGCCCCATATATAGTGAAGTCATCCATGAATATCTCCATAAATGTCTCTATAAAATCATGGAAAATAGCCATCATACACCGCTGAAATGTAGCCGGTGCATTACATAACCCAAAGGGCATTCTTCTATATGTAAATGTGCCATATGGGCAGGGCAGGCAGACATCGCGAGCATAATACCTTTCGCGAGCGCGAGGACTAGCAATCCGCCTACTGTCGCGATCGTGACACCTATCGCGGCCGTGACAGAAGAGATGACCAAAAGCCAAACTCCACAAGTTTTTCAACCTCATTCTCCTTTTCCACAATGCTTGAAGCAACAACACCAAGATAAGCAATTCCAACCTTTTATTGATAAATTAAAACACTTACACATAATTTTAAATTTTATTGAGGCCATTACACAAATTCCTAACTATGCTAAATTCCTTAAAGACTTGATTTCAAAGAAAAGAAGTTGGGAGTATATATCTACTATAAATTTGACTGAGGCATGTAGTTCAATAATTTAAAATAATTTGCCTACTAAGCTTAAGGATAATGGTAGTTTTACTATTCCTTGCACTTTAGGGGATGTTAATTTTCCTAAATGTTTATGTGACTTGGGGACTAGTATAAACCTTATGCCTTTGACTATCTTTAAGAAATTAGGATTGGACTATGTTAAACCTACTTCTATGGCATTGCAATTGGCTGATCAATCTATTAAAAAACCATATGGCATAGTGGAAGATGTGCTTGCGAAAGTTGATAAATTTATTCTACCAGCTGACTTTGTTATTTTAGATTTTGCATATGATGTAAAATGTCCATTGATTTTAGGAAGACCTTTCATGAGGACTGGTAGGGCTTTGGTTGATGTTTATGAGGGCACTTTAATCCTAAGAGTGGGGGAAGATAGTGTGCAATATCAAATGGATAAGTCCTTAAAATATCCCATGGATGAGAATGTGTGCATGAAAATAGATGTCATTGATGCTTGTGTATTGGAAGTATTAGACAATGCAGGTCAAGAAGAGCTTGATCTTGAAGAAGAAGTCCATGAAGATGTGGAGCAAGAGAGCTCAAGACCTAAACTTCTAAATAGAAATGAAGCTCTATTGCCACCATCCATTGTAAGTCCTCCTAACATTGAATTGAAAGAGCTACCTAGTCATTTGAGCTATGCATTTCTTAGTCCAAATCATACTTTACCTATTATTATTTCTAACAAACTCACAAGTGCACAAGTGTCTTCATTGTTAGAGGTTGTTAGAAAGAGCATAAAGAGTACAGGATGGCAAATTTCTGATTTAAAAGGAATTAGTCCTAATGTAGTAATGCATAGGATTAATATAGTAGTGAATGTCAACCAAAAGCTGATTAACAAAGAAGATAAAATCCTAATATAAAAGAAGTGGTTAAGAAAGAAGTCATTAAATTATTAGATCCTGGGATTATTTATCCAATTTCGGATAGTTCTTGGGTAAGTCCTATTCATTGTGTACCTAAGAAAGGGGGTGTGACTGTAGTTAGAAATGATATTGGGGAATTGATTCCTACTAGAACCACCACCGGTTGGAGGGTGTGTATTGACTATAGGAAATTAAATTTAGCCACTAGAAAGGATCATTTTCCTTTACCATTCATTGACCAAATGTTAGAAAGGATAGCTGGCCATTCTCATTATTGCTTTTTAGATGGTTATTCAGGATATTTTCAAATATTTATCTATCCTAGTGACCAAGAAAATACCACCTTTACATGTCCATATGGGACTTTTGCTAATAGAAGAATGCCATTTGGGTTATGCAATGCACCAGCAACTTTTCAAAGGTGCATAACTTCTATTTTTGGGGATATGATAGAAGATATTATGGAAGTGTTCATGGATGATTTTTCTGTGTATGGGGACTCATTTGAGCTATGTTTAAGTAATTTAGATAGGGTATTGGCTAGATGTGAATAAACTAATTTGGTACTAAATTGGGAGTAATGTCATTTTATGGTTGAAGAAGGCATTGTTCTAGGCCATAAAATTTCAAGTAAAGGGATTGAGGTAGATAGAGCCAAAATAGAATTGATAGAGAAATTACCTCCACCAACTACACTTAAGGGTGTAAGGTCATTTTTGGGACATGCTAATTTTTATAGAAGGTTTATAAAGGACTTTTCCTTAATTGCTAAACCTTTAACTAATTTGTTAGTTAAGGATGTACCTTTTGAATTTTGTCATGCATGTATGCAAGCTTTTAATACTTTAAAAAATGCTCTTATAATTGCACCTATAATTACTTCTCCTAATTGGGAATTACATATTTAAATTATGTGTGATGCAATTGACCTTGCTGTTGGATGTGTGTTAGGACAAAGAGAAGGTAAAAATTTGCATGTGATTTACTATGCTAGCCATACATTGTCATCACCTCAAGTTAATTACACAACTACTGAAAAAGAAATGTTAGCGGTTGTCTATGAATGTGATAAGTTTAGGTCTTACTTATTAGGATCTAAAGTAATCATCTATTTGGATCATGATGCATGAAGGTACTTATTTGCTAAAAAAGATGCTAAGCCTAGATTAATTCGTTGGGTTCTTTTATTGCAAGAGTTTGACCTTGAAATTAGGGAAAATAAAGGGTCTAAAAATTTAGTATCCGATCACTTGTCAAGGTTAGAAAATGAGGAAGGACCTATAGGAGATAACAATGAAATAAATGAATCCTTTTCGGATGAATCTCTTATGTCTATTGAGCAAGTAAATGGTCCTTGGTTTGCAAATTTTGCTGATTTTATTGCTGCATGAATTATACCTAATGATTTGACATGGCAACAAAGGAAAAAATTCTTTAGTGATGTCAAAAATTATCTTTGGGAAGAACCCTATTTATTTAAGATAAGTGGGGATGGTATTCTTCGTAGGTGTGTTAGTGAGGGTGAATATGCAAACATTTTAACACATTGTCATTCATCTTTATATTCTAGTCATAATGGTAGTACTAAGACTGCCTCTCATGTGTTTGAATGTGGTTTCTTTTTGCCTACGTTATTTCATAATGCTATGGTGTTTGTAGCTCATTGTGATAAGTGTCAAAGAGCTGGTAACATTGGGAAGAGAGATGAAATGCCTTTGAACAATATCTTGGAATTAGAGATATTTAATGTATGGGGAATAGACTTCATGGGTCCTTTTCCTACATCCTTTGGTCAAAATTACATTTTGGTGGTGTTGACTATGTATCAAAATTGGTTGAAGCCAAAGTAACATCAACTAATGATTCCAAGGTGGTGCTCAAATTATTAAAGAAGATCTTTTCAAGCTTTGGAGTGCGAAGAGCCATCATAAGTGATGGAGGTAAGCATTTTATTAATCGCTCTTTTGATTTTTTATTGCATAAATATGGTTTGTATCATAGGGTAACTACTCCATATTATCCACAAACTAGTGGTCAAGTAGAGCTATCTAATAGGGAACTAAAATGGATCTTAGAAAAAATAGTTTCTAGCTCAAGGAAGGATTGGGCAAATAAGTTAGATGGTGTATTATGGGCATATCGCATAGCATTTAAAGCACCTATTTGAATGACACCGTATAGGTTAGTATATGGAAAAGCTTGTCATTTTCCTGTTGAGTTAGAGCATAGAGCATATTGGGCTATTAGAGCTTTGAATTATGACATTAAAGATGTAAGTGTTAAAAGGTGTTCACAACTTAATGAGCTTGATGAGTTAAGACTACTTTCTTATGAAAGTGCTAAGATTTACAAAGAAAGATCCAAAAAATGGCATGATGCTCATATTAGATACAAAAGTTTCAAAATTGGGGATAAAGTCCAATTATATAATATTAGATTAAAACTATTTCCAGGAAAATTGAAATCTAGATGGAGTGGACCTTTTGAGGTCAATCAAGTTTTTGACCATGGGTATTTGGAGTTAAAGAATAGTAATGGGGAATTATTTAAAACAAATGGTCAAAGATACAAGGTCTATTTAGAGGAAACTTTTCATGGTAGAGAGGTTTCCTATATCTCTTTAAAAATGGTTTGAAAGTTACTTGCATTTCTTTTTATTTTGTACTTAGTATAGTTTTAAGTTGTTTTGTATGTTGTTAATTAGATTTTAGTGTGATTTTTGCTTTAATACATTACTAATAGTGTTTGCTTTTGATTCTACAGGATGTCTTAGATAGTGAGGAATTCAACTTATTAAATTATAGTGTTGTTTCGTAAAAGAGAAAATTTTGTTCTCTAAAAAGTCCTTATTGTCGCGAGCGCGACAGTGAAGGGAAGTTATTTTCGCAAGTCGCTATCGCGATCGCGCCTAGTAGGGAGCGCGCGATAGAAAAATGTAAGTTTGGGCAAAACCGTTCTGTCGCAAGCGCGACAGAGATTTGAGAAAAATTTTTATCGCGTGATCGCGATGGGTTTGCGAGTAGTTGATTGAAAAATTTATCTCTATCGCGAGGTCGCGACATAGCACGGAATTTGAAAATTTTTGAATTTTAAACCGTTGTAACCCTATTGTTTCACTCCCCTATAAAAGGCTAAAGCCCTAACTGCAATTTTTTCTCTCCACTTTTAAGTTGTCTCTCACGTTTCTTTGTTTTCTCTCCAAAATCTCTCAAATCTTTTTCTTCTTCTCCCAAAGTTCTTAAATTTCCAGTTTTGTTCTTCCTATATTTCTTTTTTGTGAATTTATTTTGCAAGGTTTCTTCAGATTTCATTCACAATCAAGATGGTTAGAACAAAATCAGTAGGAGACACGGGCAAAAAGGCGGCAGAGGGGTCTAATGCAAACTAAGATCCTGTGCGTCTATAAAACAGGTTTGAATGTCCATTCCCTATTTTTAATGAGGAAGAAGGTGATAAATTTGTGTATTTTGATAAGAAACTTATGTGGGCATGTGGCATACGGATTTCTCTCTGTTAAATCATTTAGGCATCAATGATCAATTTGAAAAATATTTAAAATATATGAAATGGGGGAAGTTTGTGCACTTAAATTTACCTATTAAGCGTGATTGGGCCTTAGAATTTTTTGTTACTCTTGATTATGTTGACAAGGGTAGAGATAGGATGAAATTTAGACATCAAGGGCAAGACTATTCCTTTGGATTCCCCGAATTGCATGAATGGTTTGGGTTTCCTCTTAATGGGAAGAGATTTGATGCACATTTGTTTGATCTTAAGCCTGTTTGGAAACGTTTGTTTAGTCTTGATTCATTTAATAACAAGAATTCCACAAATCACCAAATTAAGGATGATGTTCTAATGCTTTTTCATAAATATTTGTGTCATGCTTTGTTTGGTAAAGTTGAGAGTACTAAAGTTCAGACCAAAGACTTGTTTGTGCTTGATTTATTACAATATAGGAAAACCCCCTGTTCTATAGATTTCATTTTTGATGGTTTATATCATGCCTCCACTGCTAAAAGTAAAACTGTTAGGATGTGTCACATGGTGACAGGCATTATTTTAGGATTTATAGGGGATTTACACAATTTTCATTTAGAAGAGGGTGAACAAGTTACTATGCTTGATGTTGTTTACTCTAGGCAGGCCAATATTTTGACAAAAGGCAGTTGGCCACCCAAGTTTATTGATAGAGGTTTGTAGGGTGATATTTCACGCCTTGACAAGGGTTAAGGTAAGGCCCCTGAATCATCCACATAAGCTAGAGGGCATGATGATGCTAATAATGATGATGAAGATGATGAGGAGGAGGAAGCTGCCTCGTTTGGAACTAGTGAGGGTGCAAATGCCGGTTGGCAGCAGGTGATCAATAGGTTGGATGGCATGGAGGATGCCAACCAAAGCATGGCCGCTAGAATGGATTCCTTAGTGAACACTATAAAGGTTGAGTTTTCTCCACACAATTTTTATTTTTTGTGTTATTTTTATTTTTCATTTTATAGTGTCTTGTGTTTTCTTGTTTATATAATTTTTATTGTTTTCACACAATGAGGACATTGTGCCCTTTAAGTGTGGGGGCATTATTATTATTGTTGTTGTTATATTGTATTTAGTTGTCGTGTAGCCTGTGTTATGCATGTGCTGCTAGTTTTAGGTTGTTAATATTAGGTATGTTGAGTTAGATTTGTACATATGTGTGTTATTATTTTTATGTATAGGTTGTTTTGTGCATTATATTTTGGAGCATATATATTTGATCTATATTTGGGTATATATGCATGAGTAAGCGGATGTTTCTTTTAATTTTATCTATATATGCCATATCTTGAAAAACGTCATTTTCATTTTTATTTGGACAATTAATTGTACATAGTGAAGGTCATGACTTGGCAAAGCACTTTAGTGTAGGGTCTTTTTAAGTTGGGTATCTTTTCATATGTATATAAGGATTATTTTGGCAATTCATTGCTTAGGATAGTTTGACCTATAGTTATGTGAGCTTTTGAGCCTTATACTTTGAACTTTTTCTTGTATGAGAGCCTTAGTATGCCATATCCTCTAGAACTTGTCTTTAGTAAATTTTGATATTACATTTAGTATGGGATGTGCATGAGAAATGAAAAGGGCAATTAGATTAAACCACTTTGGCTTGCTATAAAAAACTAACCTTTTTAACTTTAGGTAGCCATTTTGAGCCTAAACTCGTTTTTGTTGTTAAGTTTATTATATAACCAAATCCTTTGCTAAACAATAACCATTCATTTTTGTTACCCGTGTTGTGTTGAGAATTAGGATTACTATACCATGGGATACACTTGTTAGTATAAGCATGATTATAGTGATGTATAAGTAAATTCCCTTATTTTTGTATCAAAAGTCCATTATTAGAAAAATCTAGTTTTTATAAAAAAAAAAAGGAAAAAAATAAAGAAGTGGGATGGAGCATAAAATGCTCCCACTAATAAAAAGTTAAAAAAAAAAGACAAAGAAAAAGAAAATAAAAAAAAAAAAGAGAAAATCAAAAGAAACTAGAGAATAAGGGTGGACATTAGAAAGGGAATTAGAATAGAAACTTTGAATATCATGCTATACTTAGTTTTTACATTTCTTGTGCTATAGTTATACTTATTCTCTACACAATATTAGCTACTTAAACAAAATTTACCTTACCCTTACCTATGCCAAGTTTCAACCCTTTGTAAGACCCTTTGATTCATGTACTACTTGATACTAGTAGTGGAGATTTTTACTATTTACAAGCTTATGGTATGCAATGGTATATTTATGGATTGAGAGAAATACTAACCTTGAAACACATTGAGTGATTGAGAGCTTAAGGAAAAAATAGTGTTTGAGTGAGAATTATTTTAGGCAATGTCTTGTGTGAAATAATCTTTACATGTGTTAAGATATTCAACATCTTGAGATCAAACATTCTTGTGTTTTGCAACTTTATGGTTTTCCAAAATGTGCATGATTGTTAAAGTATGATGGATAATGGTATTGATTGAGATGTTGCATATTTAGACTAATTTGTTAAGAGATAAAAGCTTATACATGTCATTTCCAAATGTTTATCAAACATATAAGTAAGCTCCACAATTGTACGCAATTTTGTTGTATGTTATTTGTTTGTGTTGTTTTAGTGTTCGTTATGTTTTCCTTGGGGACAAGCAAATGTTTAAGTGTGAGGGTTTGATATGAGTCTAAATAGCTCATATTTAATTCATGTTTTAGGTTTAAAATAATATTTATGTATAGTTAATTGTGTTAGAAATAGGTATGTTTTATGTTTTTGTTTGAGTTTTGTGTGTGTCGGAGAAATTGGAGAAAATGGAGAAGATTGGAGAAAAGGAGAAGAAATTAGCCAAAGAAAGAATCAATCTATCGCGAGCGCGGCAACCGTCGCGAGTGCAACAGGGAGCACCAAGCCAACAAGAAGAGAAGAAAGGAAGAAAGAAAGTAAAGGAGAAAAGTGTTCTATCGCGAGCGCGATAGTGGTTCCGAGAGCGACAAGATGCGCATTTAAAGGGAGCCAAGGAGCCAGCGTGAATGGTCGCGATAAGGCACGGTGGAAGTCAGCGTGAGGAAAGTGGAGTGAAGAGCAAGGCGTGTTTTATCGTGAGGGCGACAGCCGTCGCGATTGCGACAAAGAGGACCATAGGAAGTTTAATTCAAATTTTGCCTTGAAGAAAGATGACTTTTCACCAAGTTTTGCAACCTTCCTTAGGGACACTTGAAGGAACATATCTCTTGGAACTTTATAAATATTAGATTTAACTGTAATTTTAAAAGTAGAATAGTTTTTATTGAATATTTATTATTAAGATTTATGTAAGTAAAAAGTACATTTCTTAGTTAAAGTTTAAAGTTAGATTTCTATGTTTTGAAGAGAAGATTACTTGCAAGGAAGAAGATATCCTTTGTGGAAGGGAAAAGGTTTGAAAGATCTCTTTCTTATTCTTATCTTTACTTCTTCTTTGTAATTATTTCATGATGAACATATGAACTTGATTATTTAATACTATATTTCATTATTCATATCAATTTAATTATTATTTCTTGTAGAATTTTCTATTAGTATTTTTATGCATGATCATGATAAGTAAGTATTTAATTGAAAGAATAAATTCTTACTTACATCTAATAGAATAAATTCTTACTTACATCTAATAGGATTTCATCATTGAAGTTTTATTTGAGAAATCATAATATTAAATGATTGCTATAGGTTGTTTATTATTCCTGAAATTTGCATGAATAATACTTTAATTCATTATTGAAAATTGTGAGTTAGAATTATAAATGCATATTTTAGGCACTTTAATTTATGTTCAAAGAGTAAATTGGAATCTTATTCAACTTGGCTTGCATGATAAGAATATATTCATAATCAAGAATAATTAATTCAAGTTCTATTTATTATTTTATATCATTAATCTTTTATCTTCTCTGATTATTTATAACTAGGTTAATTCGAATTAGACATAGTCGTTCCACTTTCATTCAACAAATTAATGATCATTGTAAACAAGATTAAAATTGAGTAGTAATAGTTTGTAATAATTAGTACATTCCTTGTGGGATCATCATCTTTTGTACTATATTCGGTACACCGTATGCTTGCAGAAATTGGCACTTAGAAATAAGACAACACATGTAGCTATGGATGCTTTGTGTCATTAATGCATGTTAATAAAAAAAAGAAAAAAAATTTATATATGCACTTCATTTTGTGTTTGTATATCCTTTTGCCTGCATATTATTTTTCACATGTACATACCATCCTGTGTTGAATTTTTTCCATGCATCGCATCGTATCATTGTAATCTATTGATCTTTCACTCAACGAGCACCATCTGCATAGCACGGTCATGCATTACATGTCATCCATGCATCATTCTAACTCCTCAATTTTCAGCCATAGAAGACCATTTGCTTGGGAGGTTTGGGGATCCCGATAATTGCCTGAAGAGCAATCAGAGTTTTGATTGGTTGGTAGAGATTTCATGGTCCGTGATGGTAGATTTACCACAAGAAACTGGTGCTTTTACAGTACATGACCTAGACAAGAGGTTTGAGAATTTTTAGAGGAGGATGTTAGCCATAATGGGGAACATCGCTGCTCAAATAGCACCAAGTGCCGGGAAATCACCTGTAGCCCCTGCTGTGGAGCAAGTTGAACCGCCTATTATAGATGAGGCTCCTATAGAAGCTGCTACCGTATAACAACCAGTTGTTAAGCCTAAAGCAGCAGAACCTATTGAGCAGAGAAGAATTCTTGACCCGAAAGATGATTTCATGGTGGAGGAGGAGGATGAGCTAATAATTCCTCAAGCTATGAGAAACAGAGTTCCCAAAGTAGGAAATCACATGTAGCCCCTGCTGTGGGCAAGCTTTGTTCAAATCCCGTTGATCTACACATACCCATAGTTTGTCATTCTTTTTGACTTCCGAAAAGGACCAAAAGGGTTCTATTGACTTACAATGGATACGGATTGCTCGAGCTTTGGAATAGACATCATAGGGGATGTGCGCCCTGTGACCCCCAATGGACAAGTTCATTGAAAGGAATCCGATATGTCAATGTGGTCTCCCGCACCATGTCATGATAAAGGACGGGGAAGTTTATGGTTAAGGCTAGGGAGTTGCTTCAGAGGTATGGCATTGAGCACCACAAGTCCTCTCTCTATCGCCCTCAAACCAATGGGGAAGGAGAGGCTGCTAACAAGAAGACCTAGGTCAAGATAGTTCGAAACTACAAGGATTGGGCATAAAAATGGCATTTTGCACTTCAAGGCTAGAACCACCATCGGAACCTCTCACGCTTTATTCCCTAATATATGGGGTGGAAGTAGTATTGCCAGTCAAAGTAGAGCTCAAATCTTTAAGGGCAGTCATAGAAGCCAAGATTCCAGAAGCTGACTGGGTGCTGCAGCGGCTACAAAAATTCAGCATGTTAGACGAGAACAGGTTGTGGGATTATTATCACAGTCAGATCTAGTAGAAAACACTTTGCACGATCATTTGGAAAAAGTCAGAAAGCACCCACTGAAATAGGGAGGTTTAGTCTTTAAGCAAATGAGTCCGAATGTTCCAGATGGATGAGGCAAATTCAGACCAGCGTAGGAAGGCCCATTTGTTTTTGAGAAGTTGTTACCCAAACGAGCAGCGATTCCAACAGACAGTGATGGAAACAAGTTCGGAGAACCAGTCAGCATCGATAGACGTAAGAAGTCCATGGCTAAAGACTAAAAATCAAAAGAAGAGAATAAATACCTCGCAGCTTGAAAACCGAAAAAAGGCAGTCTTACTAAAATTAAACGTCTCGTCAGGGTGAAAATCGAAAAAAGGCCTCTTGGGCAAAAATTAGAGGCTTGAGAGAAAATGTCCAATCAGGAAAACCCAAGAGGGCTGATTGGAAACAAGAGTTTGATGCTTACAAGATCTACTCTGAGATTAGATGTAGTTTTTCATTTTGAATCTATGTTAGATAATGATCATGTATGGAGAAATCATACTGAAATATACAAAATTTTACAGGAAGATATAAAATGAAGGCAATTAAACTCACGTGTTCAATATCTTCTAGTTCTTTTATAAAAATAGAAACATCATTCATTATTGAATGCATCTAATCCACATAACTATACTCTGCTCTGCTCCCGCTAGCCAGATGCCTAAATATATGGGTCCTATTATCGACCGCGGGCCTAAGCACCCTTCTCTTGTATGCACTTGAAGAAGCAAAAGGGCAATCTCCCATTAATGGTGTAACAACCTTTATAAGCAGCTGGGGCCAGAGGCCATGGTATCTGGAGGTGAAAGCTTAAGATAAGATGCCATCTGGGAAGGATAGAATGGGGCTCACAACATCTTGAATCCCTTTGAACTGTTGAACACAATAGGCAGTGATATCAAAGGTAGTCTCGTGAAATCTATACAGGGGAACATAAAGGAGAGCTAGGGGCATAGGAAGTTGATCCTTATTTGCCACCTCACCTAATCTAGCAAACAACTTCGTTAGGAGAGGTAAGGGAATATAACCGCCATTTCGGAAGAAAATGCCTCGATGAATAACTGCTGATCACTCCAGATGGGGGCTCTAATAGTGCTTCGACTTTTCTTACAGCTATAACATTAAAAAAAAAAAAAGAAAAGAAAGAAGGAAGTCTATTAGGGATGAAAAATGTAATAGACTCTCTAAGCAAAAGTTATGCCAAAGGACAGGGTGAAAACCTGAAAACATGCAGTATGTCCTACAAAAGATGAAATCAATAAAAACCACTAGATTGGGTTCCAATCCAGGCAAAAATTAGGTGCAGATGTAGACACCGGGTCCTGAGGCGGTCCAGATCAAAGTTACCCGATGAAGATATCAATGTCTGTGTCCAGGTAAATAGATGAAAATTGTGAGTTTTTATTCTCCATTTTTACAAGGATTGAGGATCTTTTCTTGGTGATAGGGGTCTTTTGAGAGTCAGGAGGACTTCTTCTTTTGAAAATCTAGATTTTTGTTGCACCGACAGGCATGCCATCGATCAGAGGGATGCCCGTTGCTCGATCCCAAGGACGGCCCCCTCTCGCATGAGTGGTGCCCATCGCTCACGTGAAATGGGACCTTCTCTTGCACAAATGACACCCGTCGCTCGCTTGAGAGGCCTATCCCTCATGATGAGCGCCGACCGTCACTTGCTTGAGGAGGTCGTTTCTCGCGTTGAGCGATGCCCATCGCTCGTGCGAGAGACGCCTGCCTCTCACGGGTGACAACTGTCTCTCGGCCTCCGTCTCTTGCATTAAGTGATGCCCGTTGCTCATGCGAGAGATGCCTATCTCTTGCGAGCAATGGCTATCTCTTGCCCTCCGTCTCTCATGGGTGGCCTATCACCCAAAATACCAAAGGTACCCCCGTCATCGACGCCATTCGGTCCTCCATTGCTGCACGCCGGTCGTTGATCTGCAGTTGGTTTTGGCAGGATTTCCCAGATTTTCCATATCTCCTCAAATATATTTTCAAGATTTCCAAATATTTTCTAAATCTTTTCAAATATATTTTCAAGATTTCCAAATATTTCCTAAATCTTTTCAAATATATTTTCTAGATTTCCTATATTTTTCTAAATCTTCTCTAAAATATTTTCAAGATTTCTTATATCTTCCAAATAATTTCAAATATTTTCAAATTTTGGATTTGATTTTTGGAATATTATATAAATCATTAGGTTTTGATTTCGATTTTGGAAATCATTTTCAAATTTAGATTCTAAATTTGAATTTTTTTGAATTATTTTCCTGAACCTATAAATAGGGAATAGAGGCTCATTAATCGGGGTTGGCAGTTTTTATAAAAAAAAGGATTAACAATTCTTTCTTTTTCATTAGATTTTTATCAAATATCCTTCGAATTAAGGCAAATCCTAGAGAACGAGACTAATTAATTTCTATTCGATCTAGCCCTTTTTATCATCCATAATTGCTATCAAAACATCAAAAAAGAAAAATATAATTTTCTTTTCTTGATTTATTTTCGAAAACAAGATTTTTGCAGCAAAAAATCTCATAAAATTACACATCATGGATCAATCCTCGTAGAATTTGAGGAAAAGAAAACCACGCGACATTCATCTTCAGAGGTAATATTCTAGATCGATCCCCATTACATTTAATCATCTCATATTGATTTTACACATAAAATCTAATTTTATTTAAAATAAAACATTTTTGCTTGATTTTTTTTATTTTTTATTGGGTCAGGGACGACCAACGGGCAGAGGGCCCACCGACCGTCGTCGCTCATCCGAGCTATAGACTGTCGAGGGCTTATACCTCCACCCATTAGTCGGCCTAGGGACGCCAGTTGCTCACTCGCCATGGGCCATCCCTAGGCCTTTTCCCTCCATTTCCTTCACTTTCTTTTCACTTATACCTTTTATTTTCTTTCCCTCATTTTCATTATGAATTTTTATAGATTCTTTTCTTCTTTATTTATTTATTTATTTTAATTTTCACACTAATATGATTTTGGTTTTTGTGAGTTTTATAGCTTCTTTATTTAAGTTGAGTTATATGAAATGGAAGACACCGCAATGATCAGAGAGCCTCTACTCGAGTTTATTATCTTACCCTTATTCCATTTTATTTTTGTTTTCATTTTTTATAAATATTATTTTGATCCACTAAAATTAAAATGGTTAAATATTTATATTAATTAAATTGTAATTCTCACTAATAAAATAAGGACCAATGTCTTATTTCTCTCATCAAATAAAATTGACACTTTAAAGTTGATTTTGTAAGTATGCGTGCGAGGACCAACGTCCTTATCCTTAACGAACATCCTATTTGATGTATGATCCTCATGCTATTTACAATGGGGCTCGTATTTCGCCCCTAGTTTATTGTAATGTATTGGATTGTCATTTATTCTATTTTAATCTCGCATCTTTACCACTGTAGTTTATTGCTTTTATTATGTGAATGATCTGTGCTTTAATTATATGCATTAAGTGTATGAGAAAAGGAGCGAAATGTTAAATTAAAAACTCAACTTTAATTTAACCAAGGTATGAATAAATGGGAAGTCCCGAACCATCTCTGATCTTAGGCCCAACTTGCGTTGTCTTAGGCTCCATGAGATTAGATGATCTTTCTAGTGTTTTATTGGAACGTGGTGTCCAAAATATCTCTGACTTGCCCAAAATAGATGTATATGCATCATCTTAGGCTTCACGAGATTAGATGGTCCTCCCAATGTTCTATTAGAAAGAGGTGTCAAAAATATCTCTTGTTGCCCAAAATAGGACCAACTTGCATTGTCTTAGGCTCCATGAGATTAGATGATCTTTCCAATGTTTTATTGGAAAGAGGTGTCCAAAATATCTCTGGCTTACCCAAAATAGACGTATATGCATCGTCTTAGGTTTCATGAGATTAGATGATCCTTCCAATGTTCTATTGGAAGGAGGTGTCCAAAATATCTTTGACTGCCCAAAATGGACACACATGTGCTATCTTAGGCTCAGTGAGGTTAGATGACCTTTTCCAATGTTCTATCGGGTGGCGACTTTAAAACACCTCTTTGTTGCCCAAAATAGATGCCCTTGTAAAATCTCTTATAAGCTATCATGAACCTCTCCTGGATGCCCTAAAAGCGGGCCTTCGCGACATCCCGGGGTTCAGCGCGCATCACAGTGGCGACTCCGCTGGGGACTTCAGAGACTTCGCTTCAAAAATACCTTGGTTAAAACATATAATTGGGTTTTAATTTAAAATTTAACCTCTTTTTTGAAATTGCATTGCATATCATTAGAGCCTTAGATCTATGCTAGTTTAGTCCCTCTTTTAACCCCGGTACATTCCCAAAGCACAACCTTACGTTCACTCAATATAGGAAAGTGTTAAGGATAATCACCAACCCAAGCCTAGTACCATCATGGTATATTAAATGCAGACCCGACCGGTCATTACGGTCGTGAGGAGATAGACCCGTTGGCAGGGATCGTGCTTGGGTAGCCCTAAAGTATCATCACCTTGGCAAAAGCTCATGTAATGAAAGTAGATACTTCACCTATGTGGTGTGAACCGTAATACTATGATTGCTGTATGGATCATTATATATTAGACAAACCCAAAAAGATTGTCTGGTCACCTAACAAAAGGCTTTCATGCCCCTATAGGCCCATGTCAATTTATTTGGACCGCTTAAATACACAACGATCATAACCCATATGCCTGTGCACTAGTTAGGAGAGGTTATGCTATCGATTTTCCACCATGCACCATACACGTTCATCGTGTTCCCTGTTAACCCATGGGCCAAGCCCACCTAAGAAATAGATTATGACCTCGCGTGTGGGAGTCACAAGGTTGGAAGGACCTATGTGCTTGCATGTGATTTGTGGGTGTTGCATAGCCACGTTCATGCATCTTATGGCATTCATGCATCATTCTGACTTGATATATTTTATAGCCATCATAGATCTACCCAAGTGGTCAAGAGGTCCTTAGGGGAGGCTACACAGAAACCCATTCTTTGAACTACCGAAAAGGGTAGAGTACTCAAACATGATTTTTGAAACTAGTCACGCTACATCATCCAAGTTCTCCTTGTATAGTGAAATGGCTAATTCACCAAGAGGGACAGACGCTACTAGGGCCATGATAACCAAGGAAGTGGGTAGATGGTTTGAGGAGTTTGAGAATCGAATGATGGCCATGATGGCCAATAAGGCCTAGCTTGCCGCGCCACAGAACCCAGCTCCTCCTTCCATGAGACAAAATGAATAGGAGTAGGTTAGAGAAGACCCAATAGAAGAGATTCGCCCACTACCAGTGGATTTAAGGGCCAATATATTGGCAGGACAAAGACTAGGGCCAGCCCATAGGGTAGATGAGGATTGAGAAGAAGACGAGTATGAGGAACAATTATCAGAGAGGGGAAAGGCACCTCAGACTGAAGAGGCCCTTTGGAAGAAGATGGAGGAGAAATTCGAGGCAATGACGAGGATGTTGACAATAGGACTCGACAACTTAGACACTTGGCTTGCAAGAGTAGTGATAGAGCCTAGATTAGACTTGCATGCATTTTGAGCATTGTATTTCTTTTTAAAATAGAATTAGAAAATAATTTAAATGAATAAATTCAGTTTTATTTCATTTCGCAAAATTGTATACATTTTAGTATACATGATCATCATTTAACACTAATTAAAAATGCAAAGCTACATTCATTCATGGAACAAATCTTGATGGCATCAAACTCCTGTTACTAATCAGCCCTCTCGGGTTTTCTTAATTGGACATTTTCTCTCAAGCCTCTAATTTTTGGTCAGGATGCCTTTTTTCGGTTTTCACCCTGATGAGGTGCCCAATTTTAGCAAGGCTGCCTTTTTTCGATTTTTGACCAGTAGGGCTTTTATTCTCTTCTTTTGATTTTTCGTCTTTAGCCATTGAAACTCTTGAGTATATCAATGTTGATCGGCACCTGGAACTCATTGCCATCGCTATCTGGCATAATTGCCACCCCTTTTGACAATAGCTTTTTGAGGATGAAAGGACCTTCCCATGTTGGTCTGAATTTTTTCCTTATATCCGGTGCACTCGGTCTCATTTGCTTGAATACCAAATCCCCTTCCTTTAATGGGTGTTTCTTGACTTTCTTCCTGAATGACATAGCAAGCCTCTTCTGATAAATCTGATTGTGATAGTAGGCCCTTAACCTGCTCTCCTCTAGCATGTTCAAATGTTGCAACCGTTATTGTATGTATTCAGCCTTCGAAACTTGGGACTCCATGACCACCCTCAATGATTTGAGTTCTATCCCAACTGGCAGTATCGCTTCCATCCCAGACACTAAAGAATATAGGGTGGCCCCTGTGGAAGTCCTGATGGTTGTTCTATAACCCCAGAGTGCAAAAGGTAACTTTTCTTCCCAATATTTATAGCTTTGAAACATTTTGGCGAGGATACTCTTGACATTCTTGTTGGTGGCTTCTACTGCCCCATTGGCTTGAGGATGGTACGGAGAAGACTTATAATACTCGATGCCATATTTCTGAAGTAATTTTTTCATTTTAACAATGAACTGGACCCCATTATTGGATACAACATGATGTGGGAGACCATATCTGCATATCAGGTTCTTTTCAATGAATCTGGCCATATCCTGAGCATCAACCTTCTTAAAGGATTCAACCTCTACCCATTTTGTAAAATAGTCGATGGCAACTATGATGAATCTATGTCCATTGGAGGCCTTGGGGTGTATTTCTCGAATAATGTCTATCCCCCAAGCTGCGAACAGTCAAGGTGACGTCAAACTATGTATTTTCGAAATCGGCAAGTGCCTCAAATCTGCATACTGCTGACATAACTGGCATTGTTTTACATATTTCGAGCAATCCATATCCATGTTGAGCCAGTAAAACCCTTATCTCATGATCTTCTTGGCCAGCATTAAACAATTCATGTGGGCCTCGCAAATACCAGCATAGGTTTCCTCCGTGACCTTTTTGGCCTCTTTCTCATCCAGGCACCTTAATTAGATACCGTCGACTTGCCGTTTATACAATACCCCATCTATGCAGATGAATTGAGTAGATAACCTGCGAATCAACCTTTGGTCTTTCTTGGTAGCCTCTTCTAGGAATATTGTATTCTCCACATAGTTTTTGATATCGTGATACCATGGCTTTCCACCTACTACTTCCATTTCCATGACTAGTTTGGACTCAAAGCTAGGCCTCTCAGAACTAGAAATCAGTACAGGCTTCATAACCACCCCCTCCAGTTTATCCCATATCGATACTAAAGTCGCGAGCACATATGCCAATTGGTTTTCGTCTCTTGGAACAAAGTGAAAGGTGCATACCTCCAACTGGTTGCTCAAATCTTTTAAGTACTTCACATATGGCATCAGTCGCTCTTCCTTGAAAGCCCACTAGCCCAAAATCTGGTTGATTACCAGTGATGAATCTCCAAAGACCTGTACGTTCTTTGCCCCCAAGGCAATCAAGGCTTCTAATCCGAAAGTGCAGGCTTCGTACTCGGCCTCATTATTGGTGGTTTTATATCTTAGTTTCTTAGCCAATGGGAGTTTTTCATCATCCAGAGTTGTTAAAAAAAATTCCTACCCCTGCCCCCTTCTATTTAGAGCCCCGTCAAAGTGCAATTGCCAACCTCTTACTGTGATAGCTACCACATCCTCGTCTGAGAAGTTAAACTCATACAAATCTCCTTGGATCGGATGTTCAGTTAGAAACTCTACTACCGTGCATCCCTTAATGGTTTTTCGGGTGATGTACTCAACATCGAATTCCTGTAATAGTAATAACCATCTCCCCATTTTCCCAAGCAAAGATGGGGCTTCCTATAGGTATCTTAGAGGATTCTGCTTCGCGACTGCTTATACCTTGTAAGAATGGAAGTAGTGTCTCAGCTTCTTAGAGGCCCAGATTACTACGAGGTAAATCTTCTCTACTTCTGCGTACTTGACCTCATAGTAAAGGAATTTCTTACTGAGGTAATAGACTATAAACGCCACCCCAAACTCATCCTCCTGAGCCATCATGGCTTCTACAGAGCTATCTTCAATGGCCAAATACAAAATAAGCAGTTTGATTGGCAGTGGTGGTCTCAAATACGATGGATTTAGCAAATATTTACTGATTGTGTCAAAAGCTCTCTAACAGTCTTCATTCTATACTACAGTTTGGTTTTTTCTGAGTAGCTTGAAAATTGGCTCGCAAATTGAAATAATTTGGTGATAAATCTCCTGACATACTGCAATTTACCCAAAAAGCTTCTGACATCCTTTTCCTTCTGAGGCATCAGCATCTCTTGGATGGCCTTGACCTTGTCCGAGTTGATCTCAATCCCCCTCTGGCTAACCATATGTCCTAAAGGTTATCCTGAGGTGTCACATCCCAAATATAGCAAGATTAATTGGACATTAAGGGTATTTTGGTAATTTATGCAAGATAATTAGGGGCTTAATTGAAAAGTTAATTAAAGTTTTGAGAGAAGAATTTTTATTAGTGACCATTTGGTAATTAAGTGAGGACTTAAAGAGTTGTGTATGGAGCAGATGGTAAAAGTGTAGCTAGTGGAATAGGGGGTCCAATACATGTGTGCCATGTGGATGAGTGTGTACATGTTGAGGATTTGAAAGGAAGAGAGAGGGAAGAGACAAAATTCTTCCTTTCTTGTTTGTCCCGTTTTTGCCTCTTACTTCTCTTCATTTCTTCAGTTGCTCTCTAGTTTCTGCTTGTATTGATTCCTCCAAGTTTGAGTTGTGTTTTAAGAGTTTAAGAGCTGAGTTTCCAAGGTAAGTTGCTGTATTTGGGTTCTTCATCTTTATCTTCTTCTGGGTTTATATTTAGTTGTTCAGCAGTTTTGCATGGGTTGATATGGGTTTTATTTTGTTATTTTATGCAATTGATTGAAGAGAGAAAGAAGGAAAAAGGGAAAGAAAAGATTGGATTTTTAAGTAGAAGGAGTTTTGGCATCAAGTTTGGGAGTTTATTTGGAGTGTTTTGTCCATCTCATTTTGGATCCTGTTTTTGAGTTAAATGTTAATATTATTTGTGTATTTATGGTATATGAAAATGCATGAGTAAAATAGCTTTGTATATATGAATATTAATAGATGATAAAATTGAGATATTTAATTGACTTGTGTTGAAATTGCTGATTGAATGATTATTGAGCTTACAATTTGAGTATATACCCTAGTTTAGGGAGAATTATGTTTATGTCTTACCAGACCTCTGTGTATTGTTTTTATCATAACTAGAGTTTGAAAACTCCAATTTGAGTGTTTGTTTCGCCATTTGAACCATGACTAACGTACCTTTAAAAGTTTAAGAGTGACCACAAATTAATTCTGTCTCTAAGAGGCCTAAAAATGGCAATAAATCGATGTGTTTCTGTCTGGCTGGGTTGATTTGAACAGTATGTAGTGTTTAATGTATATCTCTTAATTTAGTAGTCTAAATTGTCACACCCCAAAATAGCCCTGGTCGGATTGTGCATGAGAAGTCGGGATCGGAAGGGTATTTCAGTAAATTGTGTTTGAGAATTTGGAGTGTTAAGGACCTAATTGATAAGATAATTAAGTTGGTAAAGAAAGAATTGTGTAAGTGAGTGAAGTGTAATTTATTTAAGGACTTAAGAGCATTTTTGGTTTGGAAAAGTTGAGTGGGTTGTGTGGTCCTATTGGGAGCTGCCGTGTGTGTGTGTTAGGTGGGCATTGAATGAAGAAAAGAAGAAAGAAGTAAGAGGAAGAGAGAGAGGGAAAAACACAGATTTTGGTTTGGCTTTCCCGTTCTCCTCTCACGCCTTCCCTTCTTCTTCTCTTCTCCTTTCTCTGCTTTTCCTTTCGTTCTCTTTGGCTTGGAGTTGTGTTTGGCTTGGATGGTATTTTGCTTTGAAGAGGTGAGTTGGGTTAAGGTTTCTACGTTCTGTACTTCTTCTTCTTCTCCTGGTTTTGGTTTTGGTTGAGTTAGGGTTTTGTAGAGTAATTGTGGATTTTGTTTGTGCAAGTGTTTGATGATAAGAAGAAGCAAAGTAAAGGCAAGGAAAGGATTGAGGATTGATTCTGAAGCTTGATTTTTGGATCTTCATTCCAGGTTTGGGAGTGTTTGATTGCATGCAATGTTTTGAGCCTCTCTGTTCTTCAATCTCAGTTGATTGTCTCTGACCTATTACTCACAAGGCTTGTAAATGTGTTTACATTATCTAATTTCTGGAATTTGTTATGTTTTGAAATGTGTATATGCATGAGTATGTGAGTAAATGTGTTAGTAATGCATTAATAGGATTAAATTGGAAGTACTGTGTTTGGATTTTGGAATTTACTGTTATTTGTCAGGGTTTATGTTCTAGAAGGAATTAAATATGTCGATACATGATTTTGGTTGATTTAATTGTTGAGTTAAGTTGCAATGATCTTGTTTATGCTGTTTGGGACATCGATTGGAAGGTAATATGAGTTTTGGTGATGTTGTGAATTAGATTGAAATGATTTCTATCGATTTTCTAGAAAACGAAGGAAATCTGCAGTTTGCGATAGCGGGGGAAGAAGAAGGAAGCAGCTCACGCGACGTGAGCTATGCTCACGTGACGTGAGCCATGCTCACGCTAGGTGAGCAAAGCTCACGTTACGTGAGCTATGCTCACGACGTGAGCAATTGCTCACTAGGCGTGAGCTATGCTCACGCGACGTGAGCAATGCTCACGAGGCGTGAGCTATGCTCACGCGACGTGAGCAATGCTCACGAGGCGTGAGCTATGCTCACGCGACGTGAGCAACCTTCACGTGACGTGAAGGTTGCTCAGGTCTTCCGACTCTTCTGTTTTGCTTCTGTTTTTCTTTCCCCAAGCGACCAGTTTTTATAAAATGGTTTCCAAAAGCTTTTCATGGTATTTTCCTCTACTGTGTGTTATATTATCTTGATGATATGACTGATTATTCCAATTTAGTTGGTATTAATAACATGTTATCTATGATAAGTTACTGTGGTATTTTGGAATAGGTTTTGGGATTATATTGATACTGTTAAATAACTGTAGAATACGAAGGATTTACGAATGCTAACTTTCTGATTGTTAGTCCCAAATATGTTTTATCTTAATGTAAATCATGTTATCATAGCTTTAGTCTGTTTCTCCTCTAAGAATATCATGCCATGCTTAAAAGTATATTGTATTATTTCACGATGTAGACAATGTATTTTAGTCATTGGCATAATATGATTCCTCATGTGTTCCTGATATACTTTACTATGATGAGTAATGCTAGAATGTTATTGATTGAAGTATTGCATGCTTTTGAATATGACTTGTAGGAGGCATGGTTGATACTATGCTATACTATATTTAGTAGAATAATACGGTTGATGTCTGAATGCATTGTTATGCTTTAACCTTTGAATTCAATGAGTTATGTCTAAATGTAAATTGAATTATGCATGCTTTATACTTAGTTATTCCCACCCAACGCATGATTAGGATTTTGTATTGATAATCATTGGCATGGTAGTGATTCTGTACCTGATTCTTGGCATGCTTTAGAACAGTGTTTAATGTTAAAGTGTATTGACTGTATTATGTTTTGCAATGAAAATTGTATGATTTGTGACCAACTTTATGAGAATATTTAAATGTCTTTCGTTCTCTGTTTATGCATGCTGATTATATATGCATTGTGCGATTCGAAATGTGAATTGTTTTACGCATAACCTGCTAGAGTCAAGTAAGTGGATAGTTAGGCATGCCTAATAGAGTCTTATGTAGCTGCAGCGCCCTTTGAATGATTTGGACCCTGATCAGGTCCCCGTTTGGTTCCTCGCGAACCCTTTTCTGTAATGGATCTTGTTTAAGGTCCCTTGTGAAAATATCTGTGAAAGTTAAAGTATAATGGTTTAATCGGTTCGTACCCATAACGTACTGTCTGTAATCGGCTCGTACCCGTAAAGTACTGTCTGTACACTCGTTATCCACTACCTAGAGTCAGCAGGTGTTCTTTGAATGTTTATTTGAACTGCTCTGATCTGATTTGGCTATAAATGGATTATCTGAATGAGTATATCGATATAATGTATATCGGATTATTTCTGAATGAATATGATTATGAAATACTGATTGTATGGCTTTATTATATGAGCATATTTATATGGATTATGTTTTAAGCCTTTGCGTATTATCCTGGTTATTTTGAAATAACCATCAGAATGTGATATCCGTTTGAGCATGATAATGACTTCAGGAATCAGTCTATATGTATATGACTGTGACTATGGGCTTCAGAATGTATGTATGTTTAAAGTAAGCATGACTTAATATCTAACATGATTATCCGTACTTGTCATGTGATTTGTTATAAGTTTCTGAATGCTTTGAAATGATTCGAATTGATGTAATTAAGTATATGGCTTCAGCATAGTTTTGTTATATATATTAGCATGTGAACCGGAGCATTTGTGATGGTAAGTATGTGATGTTTAACTGTACTTTCTGCATGTTGATGATATGAATGTAATGTTATGTGATTATGCTTTCAGTCTCCGCTATCAGAGTGTTTTTGCATGATGCTTAATAGATATTAGAGTTGCGCAGCGGTATTGTGATGCTCTAAATGTTGTACCTTGGATTTTTGACTAGTGTGTGTGTTTAGTATGTCAAAGTATGTTGTTTAGCTAGCATTCTTAACTTGATGAACGGGTTGTCGATTAATGCATGGGTGTTTAGTTATGTTGATTGCATGTGTAAAGCTCATGTGACTCCGCACGGTAAAATGTTGATATTTGCTACCCATGTAGGTTTATGCATGTGATATAGTATGTAGTTCAGCATGTTGATGCTTGTAACGTGTATTGTATTATGTCTGTTTTGGTCTATCCTGGACATGAGTTTATGGTTTAATTGTGAGTATTAAAATGAATGCCTTTATTATGCAAGCCTAATTGTTTATATGTTATGAATATCCGCATTTGCCATTTGAATGTGTTTTGCCTCGGCGACCATTGTGAATGGCCGTCCATATTCTTATTTGTTCTCCCCACTAAGCGTTATCGCTTAGCACGGATTTCCTTTCCGTGCAGGTGGCAGGTTTGGTTCTGTTCGAGTCTCGCTTCTGCAAGGTCGGCCACGTAGGAGTTAGAAGTTCTGTATTTTGTTCAGCTTCTGTATTTCAGCTTTTGTAATTCTGTAGTATTGTATATGTAATTAATTAGGCTTTGATCTTGAGTTTTCTCTTGGGATTGTAATAGTTAGTTTGTCCTTATGTTTAGTTATTCCTTTGTTTTATTATTTCGATTATGCTTCCGTTGAATGGTCATATGTATGCCTCTGTGTATGCTTTTGCTTAGTGCCTGCGTGTGCGTGAGTTATTGCATGTTCAGTCTGTACCGCAAGGTAAGTTTTTAATTAAACCGTATTTTCGTATGTATGTTATGTATGAATGTATGCTTCCGCATTGTGCATGTGTTTATCTGTATATGTGAGCGTCGTGTAGCGCGTCCGTCGGCGTCCTTCCAACGGGGACGGCGATGGGGGTGTTACAGTTAGTGGTATCAGAGCCCAGGTTTGATGGTTCTGGGTGTGTTGTTTGTTGTGTGTTGAGTCTTTGAATGAGAGTCGGTTTTGTATCGTGGCCTAATGCAGATGCGTCTTGTTTTGTGTCATGTCTAGATGGAGTCTGATCCTAGTGAGAATGTGGGCGAGACAATAGAAAGTGTGAATCGAGTTAGTGCTGATCAGAATGTTTCCGAGCGTTCTCCAGTGGAAAATTCTGGTCGTGTTTCTGATGATAGGGCTCTTGTACAAGGATTGATTAGGATTTTGGATAGATTTACTGCTCCTCGTGTTTCTCAAGATTTTGTTCAGCATGTTCCTCAGAAGAGAAAAGGATTGGTTAGTGAAGTGTCAGCAGGGAAAAGGGTTCGAGAAACTTTGATATGTCAACAATTTCAGAAGCAACATGGGAATAAGTGTAAGAAGTGGGGACCGTCAGTATGTCAGCACTGTCAGAAGCGACATCGGGGTCCATGTCGGAAGCTTTCAGGTGCTTATTTCAGGTGTGGCAGTATGGAACATCGGATTGCCGGTTGTCCTAAGAAGATGAGTGAGAGTCTAGCTGGGCAAGCTAGAAAGGAAGTGGAGGATTTACTCAGATCTTCTCGAGTGTCTTCAGAGTTTGTAGCATCTAGCAAGGATTCGAAGGAGACCGCAGGTTCTTCTGGTAAGTTAATTTGCAAGTTTTTGTCTAAGTAAGTTTTGTTTGTTTGGGTTGTGTGGATGTAAGTGTTTCGCTGTGAATTTCGAGGACGAAATTCTTTTAGGAGGGAAGAGTTGTCACACCCAAAAATAGCCCTGGTCGGATTGTGCATGCGAAGTCGGGATCGGAAGGGTATTTCAGTAAATTGTGTTTGAGAATTTGGAGTGTTAAGGACCTAATTGATAAGATAATTAAGTTGGTAAAGAAAGAATTGTGTAAGTGAGTGAAGTGTAATTTATTTAAGGACTTAAGAGCATTTTTGGTTTGGAAAAGTTGAGTGGGTTGTGTGGTCCTATTGGGAGCTGCCGTGTGTGTGTGTTAGGTGGGCATTGAATGAAGAAAAGAAGAAAGAAGTAAGAGGAAGAGAGAGAGGGAAAAACACAGATTTTGGTTTGGCTTTCCCGTTCTCCTCTCACGCCTTCCCTTCTTCTTCTCTTCTCCTTTCTCTGCTTTTCCTTTTGTTCTCTTTGGCTTGGAGTTGTGTTTGGCTTGGATGGTATTTTGCTTTGAAGAGGTGAGTTGGGTTAAGGTTTCTACGTTCTGTACTTCTTCTTCTTCTCCTGGTTTTGGTTTTGGTTGAGTTAGGGTTTTGTAGAGTAATTGTGGATTTTGTTTGTGCAAGTGTTTGATGATAAGAAGAAGCAAAGTAAAGGCAAGGAAAGGATTGAGGATTGATTCTGAAGCTTGATTTTTGGATCTTCATTCCAGGTTTGGGAGTGTTTGATTGCATGCAATGTTTTGAGCCTCTCTGTTCTTCAATCTCAGTTGATTGTCTCCGACCTATTACTCACTAGGCTTGTAAATGTGTTTACATTATCTAATTTCTGGAATTTGTTATGTTTTGAAATGTGTATATGCATGAGTATGTGAGTAAATGTGTTAGTAATGCATTAATAGGATTAAATTGGAAGTAATGTGTTTGGATTTTGGAATTTACTGTTATTTGTTAGGGTTTATGTTCTAGAAGGAATTAAATATGTCGATACATGATTTTGGTTGATTTAATTGTTGAGTTAAGTTGCAATGATCTTGTTTATGCTATTTGGGACATCGATTGGAAGGTAATATGAGTTTTGGTGATGTTGTGAATTAGATTGAAATGATTTCTATCGATTTTCTGGAAAACGAAGGAAATCTGCAGTTTGCGATAGCGGGGGAAGAAGAAGGAAGCAGCTCACGCGACGTGAGCTATGCTCACGTGACGTGAGCCATGCTCACGCTAGGTGAGCAAAGCTCACGCTACGTGAGCTATGCTCACGACGTGAGCAATTGCTCACTAGGCGTGAGCTATGCTCACGCGACGTGAGCAATGCTCACGAGGCGTAAGCTATGCTCACGCGACGTGAGCTATGCTCACGCGACGTGAGCAATGCTCACGAGGCGTGAGCTATGCTCACGCGACGTGAGCAACCTTCACGTGACGTGAAGGTTGCTCAGGTCTTCTGACTCTTCTGTTTTGCTTTTGTTTTTCTTTCCCCAAGCGACCAGTTTTTATAAAATGGTTTCCAAAAGCTTTTCATGGTATTTTCCTCTACTGTGTGTTATATTATCTTGATGATATGACTGATTATTCCAATTTAGTTGGTATTAATAACATGTTATCTATGATAAGTTACTGTGGTATTTTGGAATAGGTTTTGGGATTATATTGATACTGTTAAATAACTGTAGAATACGAAGGATTTACGAATGCTAACTATCTGATTGTTAGTCCCAAATATGTTTTATCTTAATGTAAATCATGTTATCATAGCTTTAGTCTGTTTCTCCTCTAAGAATATCATGCCATGCTTAAGAGTATACTGTATTATTTCACGATGTAGACAATGTATTTTAGTCATTGGCATAATATGATTCCTCATGTGTTCCTGATATACTTTACTATGATGAGTAATGCTAGAATGTTATTGATTGAAGTATTGCATGCTTTTGAATATGACTTGTAGGAGGCATGGTTGATACTATGCTATACTATATTTAGTAGAATAATACGGTTGATGTCTGAATGCATTGTTATGCTTTAACCTTTGAATTCAATGAGTTATGTCTAAATGTAAATTGAATTATGCATGCTTTATACTTAGTTATTCCCACCCAACGCATGATTAGGATTTTGTATTGATAATCATTGGCATGGTAGTGATTCTGTACCTGATTCTTGGCATGCTTTAGAACAGTGTTTAATGTTAAAGTGTATTGACTGTATTATGTTTTGCAATGAAAATTGTATGATTTGTGACCAACTTTATGAGAATATTTAAATGTCTTTCGTTCTCTGTTTATGCATGCTGATTATATATGCATTGTGCGATTCGAAATGTGAATTGTTTTACGCATAACCTGCTAGAGTCAAGTAAGTGGATAGTTAGGCATGCCTAATATAGTCTTCTGTAGCTGCAGCGCCCTTTGAATGATTTGGACCCTGATCAGGTCCCCGTTTGGTTCCTCGCGAACCCTTTTCTGTAATGGATCTTGTTTAAGGTCCCTTGTGAAAATATCTGTGAAAGTTAAAGTATAATGGTTGAATCGGTTCGTACCCGTAACGTACTGTCTGTAATCGGCTCATACCCGTAAAGTACTGTCTGTACACTCGTTATCCACTACCTAGAGTCAGCAGGTGTTCTTTGAATGTTTATTTGAACTGCTCTGATCTGATTTGGCTATAAATGGACTATCTGAATGAGTATATCGATATAATGTATATCGGATTATTTCTGAATGAATATGATTATGAAATACTGATTGTATGGCTTTATTATATGAGCATATTTATATGGATTATGTTTTAAGCCTTTGCGTATTATCCTGGTTATTTTGAAATAACCATCAGAATGTGATATCCGTTTGAGCATGATAATGACTTCAGGAATCAGTCTATATGTATATGACTGTGACTATGGGCTTCAGAATGTATGTATGTTTAAAGTAAGCATGACTTAATATCTAACATGATTATCCGTACTTGTCATGTGATTTGTTATAAGTTTCTGAATGCTTTGAAATGATTCGAATTGATGTATTTAAGTATATGGCTTCAGCATAGTTTTGTTATATATATTAGCATGTGAACCGGAGCATTTGTGATGGTAAGTATGTGATGTTTAACTGTACTTTCTGCATGTTGATGATATGAATGTAATGTTATGTGATTATGCTTTCAGTCTCCGCTATCAGAGTGTTTTTGCATGATGCTTAATAGATATTAGAGTTGCGCAGCGGTATTGTGATGCTCTAAATGTTGTACCTTGGATTTTTGACTAGTGTGTGTGTTTAGTATGTCAAAGTATGTTGTTTAGCTAGCATTCTTAACTTGATGAACGGGTTGTCGATTCATGCATGGGTGTTTAGTTATGTTGATTGCATGTGTAAAGCTCATGTGACTCCGCACGGTAAAATGTTGATATTTGCTACCCATGTAGGTTTATGCATGTGATATAGTATGTAGTTCAGCATGTTGATGCTTGTAACATGTATTGTATTATGTCTGTTTTGGTCTATCCTGGACATGAGTTTATGGTTTGATTGTGAGTATTAAAATGAATGCCTTTATTATGCAAGCCTAATTGTTTATATGTTATGAATATCCGCATTTGCCATTTGAATGTGTTTTGCCTCGGCGACCATTGTGAATGGCCGTCCATATTCTTATGTGTTCTCCCCACTAAGCGTTATCGCTTAGCACGGATTTCCTTTCCGTGCAGGTGGCAGGTTTGGTTCTGTTCGAGTCTCGCTTCTGCAAGGTCGGCCACGTAGGAGTTAGAAGTTCTGTATTTTATTCAGCTTCTGTATTTCAGCTTTTGTAATTCTGTAGTATTGTATATGTAATTAATTAGGCTTTGATCTTGAGTTTTCTCTTGGGATTGTAATAGTTAGTTTGTCCTTATGTTTAGTTATTCCTTTGTTTTATTATTTCGATTATGCTTCCGTTGAATGGTCATATGTATGCCTCTGTGTATGCTTTTGCTTAGTGCCTGCGTGTGCGTGAGTTATTGCATGTTCAGTCTGTACCGCAAGGTAAGTTTTTAATTAAACCGTATTTTCGTATGTATGTTATGTATGAATGTATGCTTCCGCATTGTGCATGTGTTTATCTGTATATGTGAGCGTCGTGTAGCGCGTCCGTCGGCGTCCTTCCAACGGGGACGGCGATGGGGGTGTTACATAAATGACCTGTAATTGTTTCATTAGAAACTAGACATCCTAGGACATAATTTTTAAGAAGGACACTTTGTCTAAAAATGAGGTCTAAAGGGTCTTTTAGGCGATACAACTTTTGAGTGAAAACTAATCTTGTAAGTCACTTGAGGGGAGCTACTGTCGCGAGCGCGACATAGGTCGCGACCTCGCGACAGAATAACTCACATGAAGCCTTTTCTTCTTAATTTTGAGCCCATGGTTGGTATGGATCAATTCCCTACCTTTCCCCTCAACATATCTGTATACTTTTATGTGTTTTCTTTCCAGAATTTACCCCGTAATATACCAGAGTGTCCCAAGGTCTATCCAATGCATGTTGAATCATGTATACCAATGCGCATGTATATGTATGAGCTATGGGTAACTTAAGCATGATTAACTATGCATGCAAATGTGTATAAACATGTGTGTGCTAATATGTAATAATATTTACAAGTTAGTATGCAAGCATATATATATAAAGTGTTGTATGTGAATGAGTTTAGGATGGCATGTATGCATAAGCTATATGATTTCATTGGTAGTATACAGTACTATATGACAATGAGTTGTGTGTATAATGTTGTATTAAATTTTGAGCCTGATCAGTCATAGTTAGTGGATAAGATAAGCACTTATATGGGGTTGAGTAATATGCAGGCCCCGTTTGGGTCTTTGATTTGGCCCCATTTGGGTCATCATGGCTTGTTCGAGACCCATGTCTCCATATGCTTAGATACTGTGTCCTATTAGTATCAAATTCCCATATCCACTAGTTAATGAATACCAGGATTATATATTAATATGTGTTGTATATGAATACGATGATCAATGATATGTTATATGATAAATGTGTATGAATTCATGGTTGGCATTGCGATACTTACTTTAACCTATATGCTTGGGATGTGTAGTGTTTATATTAAACTATACGTAATAAAATGCTTATATCATGCTACTCCTTTGCATTTATAGTAATGTAAATTGTACATTGCATGGCTATGTATATGAAATATGATTGGTTATGTTGAAATACTTGAAGTTAAATATGATTTGATTAATTACTTGTTTTATTTTATAAGAATACCTATGAGGTATGAGTGATGATATTATGCCTTGTTTATCAATAGGATTGATGTTTCATATGATTATAAATGGAATATTGCTTACATGTTTTATTGCCATATGAGTCATGAGTTGTTATAATAGTTGTTGTATATGCATGTATATGTTTGTGTTATTCCTCCCCACTAAGCGTTATCGCTTAGCACGGGCTCTTTTCCCGTGTAGGTGGCAGGTTCTTTTTAGAGTCAGATATCTGCAAGTCGGCCACTAAAAGTCTTTAGTTGGACTTATTTTGTCTTCTGCTGTATTTTCATATATGTATATGTTTAATGTTTACAAATCCCTTTTTGTAAAACTATATGATTATTTATATAAGGATTTGATATCTTTATAGTTATATGTAATTGTTTATAGCATGCTTGAGTATGTAAATGTATTTGTGCGCGTGGCGCTCCGGTTTCCTTCCAACGGGGGTAAGGGGGTGTTACATGAGGTGACACCGAAGATGCATTTCTTAGGGTTTAACTACAGGTTATACTTATCGATCCTCTAAAAGAACTTTTCTAGAGCCTTAAAGTGATTTTCCTTGGTGGCTGACTTGATTATCATATCATCCACATAAACTTCGACCTCCTTGTTGATCAAGTCATTTAGGATCCTAATTTCCATTCTTTGATAGGTTGCGCCTGTGTTCTTCAGACCAAATTGTATTACCTATATGCCAACGTCCCCCACTCAGTGATGAAGGCTATTTTGATCCGATCGGCTATTTTGTTAAGGATCTGATTATAGCCTGCATAACCATCCATAAAGCTATACATTATATAAGCAGCTTTACTGTCCACTAACACATCTATGTGAGGCAATGTAAAGTCATCCTTTGGACAAGCCTTATTCAAATCCTGATAGTCCACACACACACGTACCTTGCCATTCTTCTCGGCTACCGGGACCACATTGGCCAACCAGGTTGGGTATTTTACTTCAATTAAGAACTTGGCCTCAATCTGTTTATGAATTTCTTCTTTCACCTTATTTGCCCATTCTGGCTTGAGCCTCCTAAGCTTCTACTTGATAGGTTTATGGTTTGGGTATGTTGGAATGGGTGCTCTGCGACTTCACGGTCTAGCCTCGACTTATCTTTGTAAGTCCAAGCAAAGATCTTTTCATGTTTTCTTAAGATTTTCTCAAATTTTCCTCGCTCTTCAGGAGTTACATTAGATGCTTTCAAAATTTCTTTCGGGCTTTCTGAAATTCCAAGATTAAATGGAGTCGAATCAGTTGAATTAATGTCAAATATGAATGAGTTATGATCATGATCATGCATATTGAAATCATCAGAAACATCGCGTAAGTAAACCAAATCATTCACTTTATTAATAGAACTAAAAATGTCATCAACATTATCAAAAAGTTCAGGAGTAAAAAGAAAATCTAAACTATTTTCTTCCTCTTCTTTCGCTAGTGTAGATGTTGCAGCTGACGATTTTGAATCAAATTGGCATTTTGGAGGCGCTGCAGTAACCCCCTGTATGACTTCACTATCTTCTGTAGCTTCATCTTCCATCTTCTCTTTCCCTTTTACTCGGGTAGACATCAACCTCTCAATTATGACCTCTTCGGGTGCTTTGCGGTCCTAGACTGTCTCCTTGGTCATAATTTCCTCATCCCAAAAGCCCTCTGCTGGCTGGACCAATCCAATGTCCCAATCGAATACATCATTGAAGACCTCAAAAGCCGGCACAATCTTCCCATCGACCCACTGCGGTTATGCTTCCCACGTGTAGGTACAAACTGAAGTTGCTGGCACAAAGCTTTCTTTGATATGGGGAATTTCATTGACTGACTTCTTATGCTTTTTTATAATGCCATGATACCCAAGGCGCCTCCTATCTTTCCGACCTCTGGTAGCAATGACTATTGGTGATCCCTGTGAATTCTTTCCTAGACTTACGCCGAGGAGGAATGACATTCTCTTCATCATATTTAGCACCTAAGGGCTTCCTTATATATGTTCCTCTTTATCTATCACAGTAATGTGAAATCCACTGAAAGGCTATCTAGCAATCTCCAATATTGAGACTTGATTCTCCCTTGCAGCCCTTATAGTCATGACTTGACCCTCATGAGGAATCTTAACCATTTAGTGCAGAGTGGAGGGCACCCCTCCCAGCTTATGAAACTAAGGCCTTCCCAAGAGGGCTGAGAAGTTGGCGGGAATGGGCAGGACCACAAATTCTACTTTAGTTTCCACCGACCCCATCTTGACTACCATCTTAAATGTCCTAGACGCCTACCTCCATGAGTTATTATAAGCCGTGATCGTTAGAACAGACTTGGTTAGCATATCCTTTATCACCCCGAAAGCTGCCATTGCCACCAGTGGGCATACATTAATCTTTGAACCATCATCCACCATGACACATACTGTGTGCTTTTGATTGATCTGAGTCCGTATATACAAAGGGCGATTGTGATTGCGGCATTTTACCGGTAAGTCAGCACTTGTGAACACCACATTTTCCCCGGCTGCCCCCTTTACTACATCCAGCAACTCTGTAGGCGAGATGGTTGTGGCCAACATAGTCTTACACAAGGCCTCCACCAACTTCTGCCTTTGAGATGGAGACTGCCTCAATAGATCCCATATCGAAATTAGAGCCGGCATCTTTTTCAGCTGCCTTATTATCGGATCATCTTCCGGCTCTTTTCCTTTTTGGCCCCCGAGATCTGGAAGTTTCTGTATATGGCTAGTCTATGCCATTAAATAGACGGCATGATGTACCGATGGTTCCTTTGGAAGCCTTACTCAAAATATCGTAAGACATGGCGAGGGTGCTTGATCGAATGACAACACCAAAGGCACCATTGAAATCATTGAGGAAGCATGGTGCAGAAGAATTTTATAGCACCAGTCTGGATGAGTCGGTTAAGGCGAAGTATTGGATAGAAAAGATTCAGAGGATATTGGATGAGATAAGATGCCCTACAGAACAGAAGGTGGAATGTGTGGTTTTATTGCTTTAAGGATCTGCCTACGACTGGTGGAAATTGGTCTTAAGGCATCCAATGCTTCCGAATCCTGTTACATGGGAGTTCTTTGTACAAGAGTTCCATAACAAATATATCACTAAGGCATATCGGGAAGCTAACTAGAAGCAATTTTTGAGTCATAGATAGAGGATAATGTCTGTAGCCGAGTATGAAAAGGAATTTTACAGGCTCAGCAAGTATGCACCTGAGGGAGTACTTACTGAGGAGTTCCGTTTTCAGCAATTTGAGGAACGTCTGAATGAGCCAATTAAGGCATTAATGATTTCCCTGACCACTACTCAGACTTTGAGTTACTATCAAATAGTGCAAGCAGCCATGAGGGTAGAAATATCTCTTGCGGTTCAGAGAGAGAGGATACAGAGAAGAAATCTTAATAGAGGTGGAACACATTCTGGGAAGAGATCGAGGGATACTCAGACAACATTTCCAGCTGTGTTGGCAAGAAATCCAGCTACTAGAGTCAAGAAGCAAGAATCCTCTTATGCATCGGGTACTGGAAGGGGTGCATCTAGTAATGAGAGTAATGTGCCCAAGTGTCTCCATTATGGTAGGCATCACAGGAATGAGTGTTGGATGTTGATTGGGGCATGTTTTAGATGCAATAGCACATAACACTTTATGGCTAACTATCCTAAGGCACATGAAGCGACAAGGAATCAACAGGAAGTGAGTAGAGGTGGATCCAATTTGCCTCTAGTTAGCAGAGGAAGAGGCAGAGGACGTGGTAGAGGTAGCCAGTCTAGTGATGGTGCAATGTCAGAGTCTGTAGACCGATCGACTTTAGCACGAGTGCGGGCTTATGCAATTAAGGCTCGTGAGGAGCAGGATGCGCCAGAGATCATAGCTAGTACATTCTTACTCTTTAATATAGAAATGTTTGCTTTGATTAACCACGGGTCTACGCATTCTTATGTATGTTCTAAGAAAATATGTGATAGGATGTTAGTACCTGAGCATCTAGATTATGATATTTGTGTAACTAGCTCATTGGGTAATAGAGTTAACATGAATAAAGTATATAGAAAGTGTCCCTTAATGGTTCAAGGGCAAGTGTTTCCAGTAGATCTGATTGAGTTACCTTTTGATGAATTTGATGTAATATTGGGTATGGATTGGTTGAGTAATCACCGAGTTATAGTTAACTATAAAAAAAATAGTTATGTTGAGTGGTTCTGGACAGTCAAAAGTGATTGTAAAGGGAGTTTGCTCTCAACCGTTAGTAAATGTGATTTCTGCTATGCGTGCTTATCATTGTCTGAGAAAAGGATGTGAGGCTTTCTTAGCCCTTGTCTTGGATTCGAAAAGAGAACAAGTTAGGATCCAAGATATACCAGTAGTGAGAGAATTCTCTAATGCTTTTCCTGAGGAATTGGCTGGTGTACCGCCTATCAGGGATGTGGAGTTGTCAATTGATATTGTACCTGGTACAATACCTGTACCAAAGGCACCTTACAAAATGGCTCCAATAGAACTGACAGAATTGAAGATGCAGTTGCAAGAGTTATTGGATAAGGGTTTCATAAGACCAAGTGTGTCTCATTGGGGAGCACCAGTGTTTTTTGTTAAGAAAAAAGATGGGAGTATGAGAATGTGTATCGATTATAGACAGCTAAATAAAGTGATAGTGAAGAATAGATATCCATTACCAATGATAGAAGACCTGTTTGATCAATTGAAGGGAGCTGGTGTGTTCTCTAAGATAGATTTGAGATCGGGGTATTATCAATTGCAAGTTAAGAGGGAGGATATACCTAAGACGGCGTTTAGAACTCGATGTGGACATTATGAATTCTTAGTAATGCCATTTGGGTTAACTAATTCGCCTGCAACATTCATGGATTTAATGAATATAGTGTTCAGGCCGTATTTGGTTAGTTTTGTGGTGGTATTCATTAATGACATCTTGGTATACTCTAGAAATGAGAAAGATCATGATCAGCATCTAGGATTGTGCTTCAGACCTTGAGAGAGCATCAACTTTAAGCTAAGCTCAGTAAGTGTGAGTTCTGGTTGGAAGAAGTATCTTTCTTGGGTCACATTATTTCTTCGAATGGTATTAAAGTTGATCCACCAAAGATAAAAGCGGTTGTGAACTGGAAACCGCCAAGAAATGTGCCAGAAATTTGTAGTTTCTTGGGACTAGCCGAATATTATCGGCATTTTGTGAAAGGATTTTTAGTAATTATATCTCCTTTGACCAGCCTGCTTCATAAGGGAGTTAGATTTGAATGGTCATATAAGTATCAGATAAGTTTTGAACAGTTAAAGAGAATGCTTATTGAGGCACCGATTTTGATTCAACCTGTTTCTGACAAATAATATGCAATTTATAGTGATGCCTCTGGTACTGAATTGGGATGTGTACTAATGCAAGATGGGAAGGTAATAGCTTATGCTTCGAGGCAACTGAAGCCACATGAGTATAATTATCCAACTCATGATCTGGAATTAGCTACAGTAGTGTTTGCTTTAAAGATTTGGCGTCATTACTTGTATGGTGAGAGATACAAGATCTTCACAGATTATAAAAGTCTCAAGTATCTACTCACGCAGAAAGAATTGAACCTAAGACAAAGAAGATGGCTTGAATTGTTCAAGGATTATGATTGTATTGTCGATTACCATCCGGGTATAGCTAATGTGGTGGCTGATACACTGAGTAGGGATAATTTGAGCTTTGCATTTATAGTAGTTTAGGTGGAGATTTGCTTCAGATAGTGCCTTAGTGGCACAGTTGAAAGCAAGACCTGGATTGCAAGATGAGTTAATAGAACACATAAATGTGATAATAAGCTACAACAAATTCTGCAGTCAGTCAAGAATGGCGATAAGACTGACTATTCAGTGAATGAAGAAGGTGTTCTCCATCGGTTATGTGTAGCTGGTGATAAGGAATTGAGAAAGAGGCTTTTGTTTGAGGCATATAATTCAGTTTTTACTATGAATCCTGTTGGAAATAAGATGTATCAGGATTTAAAGCAGTTTTACTTGTGGATAGGTATGAAGAGAGATGTTGTAGAATATATTTCTAAGTGCCTTACTTGTCAGCATGTAAAGGCGAAACATTAGGTTCTACATGGTCTGTTGAATCCTCTTTTTATTCCACAGTGGAAATGGGACAACATCACCATGGATTTTGTTACTCTATTGCCGTTGACATCAAAGCAACATGACTCAGTATGGGTAGCTGTGGATCAGTTCTCTAAGTTGGCTCATTTTATACCGGTTCGGATGGACTATTCCATGGATCAGTTGGTAGAGTTTTATGTGAAATAGATTGTCAGATTGCATGGCATTCCTTTGTCTATAGTATCAGATAGAGATCCGAGATTTACTTCTAAGTTTTGGAAGGGTTTGCAATCTGCATTGGGAATAAGGTTGAACTTCAGCACGGCATTTAACTATCACACCTCGTTCTCCCCCTAGTAGTTTGAGCCATGTGTATGTGTGCATGTGTGAGAGTTTTGTCATGTGTTAAGGGTATTTTGGGTAATATGCATGTTTCGTGGGCTCTATTGTAGTGTGGGTGCATTTATTATATTAGGATGTGAGTATTTGAGTCTTGTTAGTGTGTGCATGCTCATAGGGGAGTTGTGTGTGCATTAGTGAGGGTTAGTCTTGTGTCTGGTGTCTTGCATGAGTGTAGGGTGTGAGTGATCAAGATCCACCAATCCTAAGGTGACATGTGGCTAGGGTTTTAGGGAGGAGGTATAAATAGAAGGAGAGAGAAAAAGGGGACAGCCATTTGCTGCCTCTTTCCCATTTCCCTCCTCTTCTTTTTGTTTCTTCTTCCTCTTTTCCCCCTCAAGTGTGCCCTAAGCTTGGGTCTAGGTGGTTTTGGTAAAAATTGATCATCTCCTAAGCTTTATTGGTAAGTCTTTAGTGGGTTTCTCTTCTTCATCTTCTTCTTTTGATTTGGTTAGATGTGTTTTTAACTTAGGATTTTTGTGTTTGTATGATTCTTGGGTGTTCCGGGGTTTAAAAGCACCTACTCGAGATCCCAAGGGGAAAGAGAAGGCGAGTGGGAGTGGAGCTTTCCATTAGGAGCATAGGAATTTTAGGTTTAGGAATTTATTTGAATTTATGCATTTTTGTGATTTGGTATGTTGTGTTATTTTCTGGAAAATTGAGGTTTGATGATGCTCATATTAGTGCAAATGTTATGGGTTTTGGTTTGATTTAAGTTATGATGCATGAATGATGAATTATTGGGCAAATTTCTAAGTTTTATGAACTTTGGTGAAATTTCTGGGTTTGTTGTTTTTGAGGAGTTTTATTATGTTAATGCATGATTTTGATTGTGTTAATTGTTGTAAAAGTTGTGTTTTATATTGTTTATGATGATGGGACGGTTGATTCTAGGTAAGATGAAGTTTGGGTTGATTTGTTTTAGATTGGAGGTTTGGATGTTTCGGAAGTGTGAAATTCTGCAGATTTTTCGAGTAAGAGCTAGAAATCACGACTCTCTCACGAGCATGACACTGTCGCGAGGTCACGACAGAGCTCGGTGAATTCATCCCTTACGTGAGTCCGAGCGGATGTGCGCGACGCCTAGCGGATGTGCGCGAGGCCGAGCGGATTTGCGTGGCCTAGCGGACTGGGCTGCCGAGTGGTCGCAGCGAGAGCTCTCTATCGCCAGTGTGATAGAGCGTTCGGCTGCCGAGTGGATATGGCAGTCCCCTGTTGCGAGCGCGATAGCCTTTATTGGCCGCTCACTGTCACGAGCGCGGCTGTAACACCCCGATACCCCCATTAAAAGGATGCCGGAGTGCTACCAAGACACTCACTCAGAAACATACATACGCGACAACGGAAGCTTACAATAACAAAAATAAAACTCATAATCTTAACATTGAATTAAAATATAAAATATATTAAATACATAATTTAGAATTACATAAGGATCCTTAACAAAACTTACATATGCCACTAATCAAAAGAATACAGGAGGAGTACAAAAAAAATAAATAAAACTCTACACCTAATGGCCAACCCTGTAGATACGCGACTCGAGCGGAACCAAAACCTGCCACCAACACGGGAAAGAACCCGTGCTAAGCGATAATGCTTAGTGGGGAGGAACAAAGATAACAGAATAGTATACAATAATTTCATATAATTATCCATGTAAATAAGCATCACAGACTGAATTCACTAAATAGAATAAATAAGTCATAATCACTATAAGTAAAAAGATCTTAAAATAGTAAGCGTAGAGCAAATGCAATACTAGAATCACTCAATGATTATAACACTTCAATAAACAAAATGCCAAACACATTAAACCATAGCCTGAATTTCAGTGCTGGTGGATAAGGGAACATTACATTAGAGACCGCAGACTCAAAATATTTATTACCCGAAGGTAACACGGGAGACCAAAGTCTCAAAAAATTTTCACTAAGACCTTAACGGAGGTCAACCGTAATCACTAGAACCATAGCGGGGCCAACACTGGCAGCTGCACTCACTATCCCTTTATAAGTATGCTTATCTATCCACAACTTTGACAATTCAGGCCCAAAATCACTCTGTAACACCCCCTACTCATACGTAGGCGATCCCATCCGATAAGGAGTGAGATATCGTATGGGTAAAGGTGCTACCACGCAGATACAGAATATACATACATTCATACACAAACATACGTACCTAAATACAGGGTAACTAAAAACTTTACAAAACAATTCATGAAAGAAGCTGATCATGCATTAATATAACGGAAACATTACATTACTATTTGATCAACCAACAGGTACAAACGATAATTACATATCAAAAAATATACATATACATATGAGGAAGCTATTACAAAATTATCATAAGAGAGTTCTATACAAAAAGAATCATCAGAATACAAAAATCAAGCCCTACACTAAAACCCAACTGTGTTGGCCTGGCTGCGACGACACTCCCAAGGCAACTCCTTCCGCACCTCCACGAGTAAACACACCATGCTAAGCGATAAACGCTTAGTGGGGAAACACACAATTCAAATGGACGGCCATTCATAATGGTCGTCAAACAAACACATTCAGATGGTATAGTCAGAATACACATTTTATAAGAGTGTGAACATACGAACATATAGAGTCATACATTTCATATAACATATCTGTCTTCATAAAATCACATTAATAAACATATTCGGATAATACATTCTCATAATAATCAAAACAGTTCAAAGTATTTAAGCACTTGCTGACTCAAGGTAGTGGATAACGAGTGAACGGACAGTACTTTACGGGTACGAGCCGATTACAGACAGTACCTTACGGGTACGAATCGTAAACCAATTACTTTGTCATTTACAAAACATTTTATTAAAGGGACCTTAAACAAGATCAAAACACATTAATGGTTCGCGAGGAACCAAACGGGACCTGATTGGGGTCCAAACTGAACAGAGGCTGCAGCTATGAGACTCTATTAGGCATGCCTAACTATCCACTAAACTGACTCCAGTAGGTTATGCATAATCCATTCAATTCATTCCATAATATTCCAAATCACATATATACATATTTACATACATATAGGCACATTCATATCATGGATTCGCATTGGTATAATTTATAAGTTAACAAATATAAGGCTTATAGGCACCAAAAAGAAAATGGAGTTCAAAACCACACACACACACACACACACACAAAGGAAAACTCATTCAACATAACTAGGCTGTCGCGCTCGAGACAGAGATCATAGTCTCTTAGCAGCGCATGCGCGACGGACTTCGTAATCGCAGGGAGGAGGGAAAAGCCAGGCTCTGTCGCGCTCGCGACTGTGTTGCGATCGCGACAGAGAGTCAAAACATTGCCATCGTGGGCTCGCAATAGATCGTCTGCTCGCGATAGCACAGGCCAGCATCACCGGTCTCTGTCGCGCTCGCGACAGTGTCGCGATCGAGACGGATTCGGGATTTCCAAAATCTGCAGAATTCTGCAGATATCTTCCTCTTCCAAAACACATCTACAAGCACACAAATCAAATCCAAATGGTCTCTTACCTCGAATCCAACCACCCATTACAATCAATATCCATGATATAACATTTATCAACAAGTAATTTAACACCAAACATCAATTCAAACTCATAATCTCACAATTTATCAATACTCACTAATTTGTAGTAAAAACCCATCAATCCTCACAATCACTACAATAATCCCAAGCTTATGCAAAATTACCTTACCCAAACAAAAACCCATAACATACATGCCATAACAAGAGCATATTACAACCCAATTTCTAGAAATCACCAAGAACACATACATGAACATATTTACATAAAAAGCAAGAAATTTCCCAAATCTTGAAATCCTTAGCTCCTAATGCTTAGATCCACTAGATCTCGCCTTCTCTTTACCCTTCGGTTCATGAGGAGGCTCAACTAAGCACAACCCAACAAAACCCACAACAAGGTAACTCTAGATTAAAACCCAAATCCAGAAAATTTGGAGAAGATGATGAACCAATTGAAGAAAAGAAGAGCAAATGCAATAGACTTACCTCTAAAACGCTAAAGGATGATCAATCCCCACCAACTAAGCCTTGATTCCAAGCTAGGGTTCTTAGAGGAAGAGAAAAGGAAGAAGAAGAGAGTGAGGGGAAGGGGAAACGGGAATGAAGGCAGTCACCGCCCATCCCTCTCTTCTCTTGTCTTTTTCTTTTTCTTTTCCCCAACCCTAGACAAGTGTCACTTCCCTATTAGTGGGATTTGATCACTCACACCCAAAACACATGCATCATATACATGCAAGACTCTCCCAACTAATGCATACCCTACAAGTGTGTGAACACTCACACACAAGCACAACCCCAAAACACACTCTACCAACATATGAGTAAACAGACCCAAGTGCAACCCAACTAATTCACACCCTAACACCACAATGCACCCACATGCTAACAAAACTCTTAAAACATGCATTTCTACCCAAAATGCCCTTTACACATGCCAAAACTCACACAATGCACATGCACAAACATGTCTCATTCTACTAGGGGGCAAACGGGGTGTGACAACTCTCCCCTACTAACTAGAATTTCGTCCTCGAAATTCTCACCTGATCTGAACAAATGCGGGTAATAAACTCTCATCGACTCTTCCGGTACCCAAGTCGCTTCCTGAACCCTGTGATGACTCCACAACACTTTTACCAGAGGAATCTACTTGCTTCTCAGCTGTCTCACTTTCCGAGCTAGAATAGCTCTTGGTTAGGCTGAACTTGTACCTCTTGCACTGACAAAACATGCGATGGATCCGATCGGTACCGACTCATGCAACTTCGATAACTCTATTGGCAAAGCCAATCTATAAGCCACTGGGCCAACTCTAGCCAAAACCTCATACGGACCAATGAAGCGAGGACTAAGCTTCCCTTTCTTCCCAAACTGAAGCACCTTTCGCCAAGGTGACACTTTAAGGAAAACTTTATCCCCAACTTCAAACCGCACATCTTTCCTCTTCAGATTGGCCTAAGACTTTTGTCGATCCTTAGCTGCCTTCAAATTTCGCTACACAACTCTGATCTTTTCCTCTGTATCTCTAACGAATTCTGGCCCAATCACTGATCACTCGGATAGCTCGGTCAAACAAATCGGAGTCCTACACTGCCGACCATACAAAGCCTCATACGGTGCCATACCGATACTCGACTGATAACTATTATTATAGGCAAACTCTATAAGCGACACATATCTGTCCCAACTACCCAGAAAATCCGAGGCACAAGCCCTCAACATATCTTCCAAAATTTGTATAACTCGCTCGGACTGACCATCTGTCTGAGGATGGAATGCTGTACTGAAGTTCAGCTTGGTACCCAAAGCTCTCTGCAACTCTTTCCAAAACTTAGATGTAAACCTTGGATCCCGATCTGAAACTATGGACAACGGCACTCCATGCAACCGAACTATCTCATCCACATAGATACTGGCCAACCTATACATCAAATAATCCACTCTCACTGGCAAGAAGTGAGCTGACTTCATAAGCCGATCGACTATCACCCAAATTGAGTCGTGCTTCTTCGGAGTCAAAGGCAATCCGGAAACAAAATCCATGGCAATGTCATCCCACTTCCACTCGAGAACGGATAGAGGCGTGAGTAATCCCGAAGGAACTTGGTGCTCAGCCTTTACCTGCTGACACGTCAGGCACTTGGACACAAAATCCACTATGTCTCTTTTTATACCGGACCACCAATAGAACTGCTTCATATCCCGGTACATCTTCTCACTACTAGGATGCATAGTAAAAATCGTACTATGCGCCTCACTCAACAGCAGTCTTCTTAACTCTTCATTATCCGGTACACACAAACGGTTTCTAAACAGAATAACCCCATCCTGAACCGAAAACTCTGACCGTTTGCCCAAACTAACTTCTTGCACAATCCACTGAAGCTTCTCATCAACCCTCTGAGCATCCACTATCTTCTGTCTCAAGGTAGGCTTCACTCTCAACTGAGCCATCAAGGCTCCATCTGAACCAAATCTCCATCTAAACCGCCTCAGAAATAAAGCAAAAACCGATTTTTGACTCAAAGCATCCGCGACTACATTGGCCTTACCCGGATGGTAATCCACAATACAGTTGTAATCCTTAAACAACTCGAGCCAATGATGCTGCCTCATATTTAACTCTTTCTGTGTGAGGAGATACTTTAAACTCTTATGATCCGTAAATATCCTATATCTCTCCCCATACAAATAATGGCGCCAAATCTTCAAAGCAAAGATCACAGCCGCCAACTCTAGATCATGCGTCGGATAATTCCTCTCGTGCGGCTTCAACTGTCGAGAAGTATAAGCTACCACCTTACCTTCTTGCATTAGAACACAACCCAGACCAACACCCAAAGCATCGCTATACATAACAAACTCCTTACCCGAGATGGGTTGAGTCAGTATAGGAGATTCAACTAGCAACTTCTTCAACTGCTCAAAACAAGTCTGACATCTGTCTGACCATTCAAACTAACTCCTTTCCTCAACAACCTGGTCATTGGAGCGGCCATCACTGAGAAACCCTTAACAAATCGACGGTAATAACCCGCTAAACCGAGGAAACTCCGCACTTCCTAAACATTCCTAGGCGCCTTCCAATCAACTATCACCTCAATCTTGGCCGGATCCACTTGGATACCCTTAGCTGAAACTATATGGCCCAAAAATGACACTTCCCGAAGCCAAAAATCACACCTGCTAAGCTTAGCAAACAGCCGATGATATCTCAAGACTTGCAAAACTAACCGAAGATGCTCCTCATACTCGTTCTCGTCCTTGGAATACACCAAGATATCATCTATAAACACCACTACAAACCGATCTAAGTATGGCCTAAACACTCTGTTCATCAAATCCATGAATGCCGCTGGAGCATTAGTCAAACCAAACGGCATCACAAGGAGCTCATAGTGGCCATACCGTGTCCGGAATGCAGTCTTAACCACATCCTCATCCTTGACCCGAAGCTGATAATACCCCAACCGAAGATCTATCTTGGAAAACACACCTGCACCCCGAAGCTAATCAAACAAATCCTCAACTCTAGGCAACGGATACTTATTCTTCACTGTAACCTTGTTGATCTGCCTGTAGTCGATACACATCCTCAAGGATCCATCCTTTTTCTTAACAAACAAAACCGGAGCTCCCCAAGGAGATATGCTGGGTCGAATAAACCCCTTATCCAATAGCTCTTGTAGTTGAGTTTTAAGTTCCCTCAACTCTACAGGAGCCATTCAATAAGGTGCTTTCGATACAGGTGCGGTACCCGGCATAATCTCAATGGCTAACTCAACTTCTCTTTCCGGAGGCAACCCAGGCAAAACATCACTAAACTCCCGTACTATAGGAATATCCTCAATCCTAACTTGATCCCTCTTGGAATCCAAAACCACAGCTAAAAAGGCCTCACAACTCTTCCTAATAAACCTCTTGGCTTGCATCGCTGAGATCACATTATTTACAGAACTAGCTCCCAAACCTCTTACAAACACTAGAACTCTGTTCCTATCCCAAAGCACAAAGGTCTTTCTATGGCAATCAACCACGGCCCGATGCTTACCCAACCAGTCCATACCCAAAATCAGGTCAAACTCTTTGAATGGCAACTCTATCAAGTCCGCAGGAAACTCAATTCCCTCAACTAACAGGGGATAACTCGTATAAACTCTACTCACATTGACACTATGCCCTAATGGATTTGTCGCACAAATCTCTTTGTCTAATTGATCTACCATATGCAACTTATCAATAATCTTATTCGTGCACAAATATGATTGTGTGGAACCAGGGTCTATTAGAGCATACAATTCAGTGTCATGGAGTAGGAACTTACCAGGAATCACATCAGGGGCATCCTGCTCCTCTCTAGGTCTCACAGCATAAGCTCTGGCTTCGACTGGTGGAGGACGCTCAACTGTCTCCGAAACAGCTCCATCTCTAGGTCAACCGCCTCGACCTCTACCTCGAGCCCTACTACGGGCAGCCTGAGTAGCATTAGATCCAACTCCACTAGCCCCTCTCTGTGGACCCAAATCCTCACTCACCTGTGGACAGTTAGCCAAATGATGCTCGGTGCTCCCACATCTAAAACACCCACCAGTGAGCCACCTACACTCACCCCGGTGAGCCTTACTGCAGTGCGAACAAATAGGCATAGGCTCAGATCTACCACCCTTGCAAGGACCAGACTTAACTGCTGAACCCTGCCTTCTACCCCTCGTAGCTGAACCGGATGATAACTGATCTTGCGGATCGCTTGCTCTCTTACCCGATGAAGAAGAAGAAGAACCACCCCAAGACTGATTCCTCCTCTAAGCTCTCTCTCTTAGCACCGGCTCTGACCTTTCAGCCCTCATGGCAGCATCTGCAATCTGATAGTAGCTCACCCTGGCGTGCTCATCAAGGAGATCAAAGTTACTCTTAAAGATTCATTCAAGCCAGCCTCGAAATGCTTACATCGGAAATCATCTGTTATAACCCCTCGAGGAGCATATCGGGATAACCGATTAAACTCTTTCTCATAATCCAAAACCGACATAGCCCTTTGCTTCAAACTTAGAAACTGTGCCCATCTCGCATCCTTGTAGGTCTGAGTTACATACTTCTTCGTGAATTCCTCAACAAAGAACTCCCATGACACAGGATCAGGCATCTAAGGTTGTCTGCACACTAGTTCCCACCATTCATATGCCGACCCTTAAAGCAAGGCCACAACACACTCTGCTTGCAACTCCGAAGGACACCTAACTTCTCTCAAAGCTCTCTTCACCTTATCTAACCACCTCTCTGCCACCTCTGACTCATCCAACCCAGTTCCATAGAAATCTTTGGCCCCGGCTTTCCTTAAGTTCTCCATGGGAAGCCTGGGGGCAACCACTCTCTCCAAGACCCTCGCCATGTCCTATGACAGCCTGAACATGGCTTCAAAAGGCATGGCAGCGGCCTCGGGCTGGACCCTAGCAGCTTAAGCTAACACAGAAATAGAAGGATCCCTAGCTTGAGGGTTCACACTTTCAGCAGACTCCTCAAGCGATCCACGAGCAGAATTAGAAGCCATCTAAGCAAACAAAGAGAATCGCATCAGCCAACACAGCCCTAGACATAGACACATCTATACACAGCATCACGTTAACAACACCCAGAAACGCCTAAACCAGGCTCTGATACTACAACTTATAACACCCCCTACTCATACGTAGTTGATCCCATCCGGTAAGGAGTGAGATGCCGTATGGGTAAAGGTGCCACCACACAGATATAGAATATACATACATTCAAACACAAACATACATACCTAAATACAGGGTAATTAAAAACTTTACAAAACAATTCATGAAAGAAGCTGATCATGCATTAATATAACGGAAACATTACATTACTGTTTGATCAACCAACAGGTATAAAAGATAATTACATATCCAAAAATATACATATACATATGCGGAAGCTATTACAAAATTATCATAAGAGAGTTCTATACAAAAAGAATCATCACAATACAAAAATCAAGCCCTACACTAAAACCCAACTGTGTTGGCCTGGCTGCGACGACTCTCCCAAGGCAACTCCTTCTGCACCTGCAGGGGTAAACACACCGTGCTAAGCGATAAACGCTTAGTGGGGAAACACACAATTCAAATGGACGGCAATTCACAATGGTCGTCAAACAAACGTATACAGATGGCATAGTCAGAATACACATTTTATAAGAGTATGAACATACGAACATATAGAGTCATACATTTGATATAACATAACTATCTTCATAAAATCACATTAATAAACATATTCGGATAATACATTCTCATAATAATCAAAACAGTTTAAAGTATTTAAGCACCTGCTGACTCGAGGTAGTGGATAACGACTGAACGAATAGTACTTTACGTGTACTTACCGATTATAGACAGTACGTTACGGGTACGAATCGTAAACCAATTACTTTGTCATTTACAAAACATTTTATTAAAGGGACCTTAAACAAGATCCAAACACATTAAGGGTTCATGAGGAACCAAACGGGACCTGATCGGGGTCCAAACTGAACAGAGGCTGTAGCTATGAGACTCTATTAGGCATGCCTAACTATCCACTAAACTGGCTCTAGCAGGTTATGCATAATCCATTCAATTCATTCCATAATATTCCAAATCACATATATACATATTTACATACATATAGGCACATTCATATCAAGGATTTGCATTCGTATAATTTATAAGTTAAAAAATATAAGGCTTATAGGCACCCAAAAGAAACTAGAGTTCAAAACCACACACACACACACAAAGGAAAACTCATTCAGCATAACTAGGCTGTCGCGCTCGAGACAGAGACCATACTTTCTTCGCAGTGCGCACGCGACGGACTTCGCTATCGCGAGGAGGAGGGAAAAGCCGGGTTCTGTCGCGCTCGTTACTGTGTCGCGATCGCAACAGATTGTCTAAACATCGCCATCGTGGGCTCACAATAGATCGCATGCTTGCGATAGCATAGGCCAGCATTCTTCTCTGTAGCAATCGCGATGCCGTCGCGCTCGCGACAGAGAGCACACAACACTTTTGCTATCGCGAGCTCGCGATGCTACAGGCCAAGATCACCGGTCTCTATCACGCTTGCGACAGTGTCGCGATCGCAATAGAGTCAGGATTTCCAAAATCTACAGGATTCTGCAGATTTCTTCCTCTTCCAAAACACATCCACAAGCACACAAATCAAATCCAAATGGTATCTTACCTCGAATCCAGCCACCCATTACCATCAATATCCATGATATAACATTTATCAACATGTAATTTGACACCAAACAACAATTGAAACTCACAATCTCACAATTTATCAATACTCACAAATTTGCAGCAAAAACCCATCAATCCTCACAATCACTACAATAATCCCAAGCTTATGAAAAATTACCTTACCCAAACAAAAACCCATAACATACATGCCATAACAAGAGCATATTACAACCCAATCTCCAGAAATCACCAAGAACACATACATGAACATATTTACATACGAAGCAAGAAATTTCCCAAACCTTAAAATCCTTAGCTCCTAATGCTTAGACCCACTAGATCCCGCCTTCTCTTTACCCTTCGGTTCACGAGGAGGCTTAACTAAGCACAACCCAACAAAACCCACAACAAGGTAACTCTATATTAAAACCCAAATCCAGAAAATATGGAGAAGATGATGAACTAATTGAAGAAAAGAAGAGAAAATACAATAGACTTACCTCTAAAATGCTAAAGGATGATCAATCCCCACCAACTAAGCCTTGATTCCAAGTTAGGGTTCTTAGAGGAAGAGAAAAGGAAGAAGAAAAGAGTGAGGGGAAGGGGAAACGAGAATGAAGGCAGCCACCACCCATCCCTCTCTTCTCTTGTCTTTTTCTTTTTCTTTTCCCTAACCCTAAACAAGTGTCACTTCCCTATTAGTGGGATTTGATCACTCACACCCAAAACACATGCATCATATACATGCAAAACTCTCCCAACTAATGCATACCCTGCAAGTGTGTGAACACACACACACAAGCACAGCCCCAAAACACACTCTACAAATATAAGAGTAAACACACCCAAGTGCAACCCAACTAATTCACACCCTAACACCACACATGCACCCACATGCTAACAAAACTCTTAAAACATGCATTTCTACCCAAAATGCCCTTTACACATGCCAAAACTGACACAATGCACATGCACAAACATGGCTCATTCTACTAGGAAGAAAATGGGGTGTGACACACTGACTCTATATATTTATCACTAGGCAATGTCAAAAGAAAAAGTCCAACACTAGCATGTCATTAATTATTAGCATAACTCAGGAACATCAATACACTTGTATAAAAATACAAAATATAACTTACACAGTACAAAAAAGCCATGCAAAGAGAGAGAAGAAATCATTTAGACTAAACAGAACAGAACAGGCAGGAGGAGGCTTATTGTCGCGATCGCGACTTGCATCGCGCTTGCAACAGTACCCACTACACAACAGGCAAAAATGCAGGGGCTGTTGCGACACATGTCGTGATGCATGACTCACGACAGTGGAAATTAGGATAGCGTGAGTCGTGCTGCTATGCACGAATCATGCTGGTCTCAATGTTTGGGTACGAGTCATACCCAAGATGAACGACTCGAGCACAAGACCAAGCGCCGAGCTGTTTGCTACTCCAAATGGGACTCCTTGCCGAGCGGGCGATTAGACAAGCGTCAAATGAGGCTCTTCTTCATGACACATGAAGGACTTCACGTGTCATGAAGAATCGCTTGCTGAGCCGCTCACAACCGATCGGGCAATCTTCGCGACTTGTGAAGATTTTTTGCGTGTCATAAAGATTTCAAATGAGTGGGCTGCGAAGAGCTGGAAACAAGTGGCTCTATCACGCTCGTGATAAGCATTGCAATCTCGACAGAGTCACTTTATCTAGTTCCTTAGCACAAGCACTTCTATTCAAAACCATCAAAACACAAACCAACACAACCAATCACTCAGATAAACATAGACACTTACCTCATCACTAAAATACTTTAAAAACATACTGCGACACGCGCCGAACCCCGGGGTGCCTCGAACCGCCCGCTTTGAGGGCTTTCAGGAGGAGGTTCGTAAAAACTTGTAAGAAATTACAAGTGCGTCCATTTTAGGTAACAAGGACGTTTCTTGGAGTCACCAACCAATAGAACATTGGGAAAGGTCGTCTAGCCTCAGTGAGCCTAAGACAGCGCTGCAGAGTGATAAGGTGATGTTACTTTAGGGCTACCCGACTTCTATTGAAGTAGCTCTAGATCCTTCAGAGTGACCTCCATTCTTGTGCTGTAGTCATACTGCTTGAGGAACTCCTCCGTCAGTAGATCCCAATCTTCTTTAGTTCTCTGATCCAGTCCACCGTAGGACCTGTTAAACTCAAATAAAAGTACTCTATCTTCTGCTTCTTTATCAACATAGTACCCTTCATTACCAGGGAGTACTGCTTGATATGTGCGGTGGGGTCCGATGTACCATCAATCTTCAAGACATTAGGTAATTTGAAATTCAGAGGGATTAGATCCTCTCCCTCCATCTCCTTATTCTCGGGGTTCATCCTTTTTCCCATCATTAGCATCCGGGACATCACCTAGAACTTTTCCTCCATCTTCTTCCATATAGCCTCTTCTATCTGAAGTGCCTTACCTCCTACCACTATATGTTCTTCATATTCATCCTCTACATAATCATTTTCTAGCCTATAGGGGCCTCCTCTTCTTTGGCCCGCATATGTGGTAGCCCTCAAATCCACGGATGGTGGATGAGCCTCCTCAAGTGGATCCTCTCTGCCCTCCCTCTGTTCATCCTGACCTCTAGGAGGGGGATTTGGGTTTGGCCTAGCAGGCTGAGCCCTTGCTGCCATTAAATTGCCCATCTTGGCGATCATCCTATTCTCAAATTCCTCGAACATCCTACCAACTTCTTCGGTAACCATGGCCCGAGTTGCATCTGCCTCTCTAGGTGAATTGGCCATTTTTAAAAATTCTTCTAAATGCCTGTTAATCGCACTTAATTCTGATTCTAGTCGCTCAATCAAGACCCTCTGATAAGGCAGCCGTCAAAACCCCTAACCAACTAGAAAAGTGGTATTTGATGGCTGAAAAATCAAAGAGTTAGAATGATGCATTAATTATATATAATGCATGATCGCTCTAAGCAAGTGGTCCTCGATGGCTAAAAGAGACTACAATGATACACGTGTAAAAACTATACACAGGATGATATGTACATATGATAATTATATGCAAAGAATAGGATGTATACATAGGGAAGAAATAAAAAATTTTATTTGTGCATGAATGACATGAATATGCAAGGCATCATCCACAACCACATACAAGCAGATAGATCCTTCAAACCTTATTGCCCCTATACATGAGGTCGTATAGTCTCTGTCCTAGGTGGGCTTGGCCCATGGGTTAACAGGAAACCCGATGAACGCACGTGATGAGCGATAGAAAACTAACATCATAACCTTACCTAGCTAAAGCATAGATGCATAGGTTATAATCATTGTGTATTTAGGCAGTCTGAATAATTAACATGAGCCTATCGGGGCATGAAAGTCTTTAATTAGGTGACCAATCAAATTATTTGGGTTTGTCCAATACATGATGATCCATATAGCAAGCAAGGTATTATGGTTCATACCACCTAGGGAAAGTATCTATTTACATTACATGAGTTTTGGCCAAGGTGATATTACTTTAGGGCTACCCAAGTATGGTCCCTGCCAACGGGTCTAACACATCATGAACATAACGATCGGTCGGGTCTCTATTTAATATACCATGATGGTACGAGGCTTGGGCTGGTGATTATCCTTAACACATCCCTACATTGAGTGAAGGTAGGGTCGTGCTTCGGGAACACACCGAGGTTAAAAGAGGGATCAAACTAGCATAGATCTAAGGCTCTAATGAGATGCAATGCAGTTTTTGAAAAGGATGAAATTTTTAAATTAAAGCTCAATTGTAAATTTTAACTAAGGTACTTTCGAATCGAAGTCTCGAATATAAGTCCCCAGTGGAGCCGCTACTGTGACGCGTGCCGAACCCTGGGGCACCCCAAACCGCCTGCTTTGAGGGCTTTCGGGAGGAGGTTCATAAAAACTTGTAAGAAATTACAAGTGCGTCCATTTTGGGGAACAAGGAGGTTTCTTAGAGTCGCCACCCAATAGAACTTTGGGAAAGGTCGTCTAGCCTCAGTGAGCCTAAGACAGCACTGCTATGTCCATTTTGGGCAAGTCGGAGGTGTCTTGGAGGCCCCACATTAATAGAACATTAGGATTGCCCTCTTGCCTCACACTTGGGCAAGGCAGAGGTGTCTTGGAGGCCCTACCCTAATAGAACATTAGGATGGTCCTCTCACCTCGTAGAGCCTAGGACTATGCAAGTTGAGCCTTTTTTGGGACACGAGAGGTATCTTGGAGGCCCCACCCTAATAGAATATTGTGATGGCCCTCTCTCCTCGTTGAACTCAAATACCAGAGAAGGTTCGGGACTTCCCATTTATTCATACCTTGATTAAAGTTATAATTGAATTTTGAATTTAATGTTTCATCCCATTTCTCATTCAATGCAATTAATTAAAGCGCAATTTGGCAGCATAAAGAAAGTGGTAAATAGGAGGGAAATTAAAATAAAGCATATGAAAGTAAGTTACAACAACACTAGGGGAAAAATACAACACCCATTGTAAATAAAATATAAATCATACATAAAACGGGCTATTCATTAAGGATGCATAGTTAAGAAAATAATTTTAAGATGACAACTCATTTTGGATGGAAGAAACTGGGACATTGGTCCCATTTTTATTAGATTAGATTCTAAGTTAATTAAAAGAAATATTTTTGTGATTTCCTGTTTAGCGTGCCTAAAATAAAGAATTTTATTAGGAATTATATTTAACAAAATAAATAAAAAGACCAAATAAAGAAAATAATACAATTAATAAAAATAAAATGATCAAACCCAATGAGTCTCCTGGATCTCCCCGTTCGCTCGCCTGAATGTCCAAAAAGGGAAAATAAATATTGGAGTAAAAAACAAATACAAAAAAATTAATGTTAGTAATAAAATCAATTAAATCAATTAAACATATAATAAATAATAAAACAAGATACAATAAAATAAAATAATATGACATTAAAATGACAAATGAATTAAAATATTAATAAATTAAAATAAATGAAAATAATGCATTATGAATGACAAAAGAATTAAATGATGTGATTGAAATGAATAAAACATGTTAATGAATGAATACATAAAAATATAAACATGATAATGATAATATATAATAATGATAACAATAATAATGATAACAATAATAATAAAAAATGATGAATAATTAAATAAATGAAAAAGAACAAATTGTGAAAGAGAAATAAAAATAATTGAATAAAATAAGTAATTAAAATGAAATAAATAGTTGAATAAATAAACCAATTGATTAAATAAATTAAATAACACAAATATATATGTAATTGAAGAAATACAACAAATAAATAAAAATTTACATGAACAAAAAAATATATAAACATATCAAATAATAAAATAAATAAATAATAGAATAAATAAATAAAAGAAAACAATAAAAATGTACATGTTAATAAATTAAATATGAAAAAAAATAAAAAAAAATAAAAAATGAAAAATCGAGCACAGAATGTTTACCCTCAAATTTCGGATTCGATGAGGGAAAAAATTTGATTGATTTCCTTGCTTTATTTGCAAAATCAGAATTAGAGATGACAAAAATTGGAATTTTATTGCAAAATAGAAAATTTGATTAAAAATGATGAAAGAAAATAAAAAATTCTCAACAACAAAGAATTATTCTCTTTATCTAAAAAATGATTTTTATTGATTAAAAATGAAAATATTCTCAAGAACAAACAATTACTATGTTTGTCTCAAGAAAAAAATTATTTATGAAAAATCTTATTTTTTAAAAAATCAAATAAAAAAAATTGGATTACAAAAACAAACAATTATTTTGTGTGCCCCAAAATCCAATTTTCATGAAAAAGGGATTCCAATAAAAAATTTTTGAACAAAGTTTAATTGAAAACAAAAAAACAAGTAAAAAAAAAATTGAATTTTTTCATCAATAAAATTCCATCTAATGTTCTTAGAAGAAATTTTATTGGAAAAAAGGAAGAAGAAGAATTGAACTCTTCTATTTTTATTTTCTTTTTGTGGGGAAAACCTAAAAACCTTAGAGAGAATTTTTTGAAGAAGAAGAAGAAGAAGAGAAAAAAGCGAAAAAACCTTAAAAACAATTCCCCTTTTTTCTTTTTCCATCATTTTCTATTTATATCAAGAAAAAGTAAAAGCCTAACCAATTAATGAAAAAATATTAATTAAATCAGATATTATTTATTTTAAATTTTAAAAATGGAAAAAATCATTAAAAATTCTAAAAAATGGGATAGGAAATCAGATTTGGGTGAAAATTGGGAAAAAAATCAGTTTTTGGGTGAAATTGGCATTTTTCAGTGGAACCGGGGCGACCGATGCCCGTTGGGAAAAAATCAATTTTTATTTTCTTTTTGTGGGGAAAACCTAAAAACTTTAGAGATAATTTTTTTAAGAAGAAGAAGAAGAGAAAAAAGCGAAAAAACCTTAAAAACAATTCCCCTTTCTTCTCTTTCCATCATTTTCTATTTATATCAAGAAAAAGTAAAAACCTAACCAATTAATGAAAATACATTAATTAAATTAGATATTATTTATTTTAAATTTTAAAAATGGAAAAAATCATTAAAAATCGTAAAAAATGGGATAGTAAATCAGATTTGGGTGAAAAAATGGGAAAAATTAGTTTTTAGGTGAAATTGGCATTTTTCGGTGGAACAGGAGCTACCGATGCCCGTTGGGGCACGCAACGGGCGTCGGTTGCGTGCGAGCGCAGCGCGCTGCTTCTCTACGTGGGGCGTCGTGCACAGGCGCTTCGCGCAGTGCCTGCTCCTGCGGCTGACATTCGAAAATGATTTTTTTTTTCAAATTTAATTAAAAATACTATAATTTCTAAACTCCATTTTTCAAAATATTTTTTATTATTTTTTATTTTTTCACTCTAAAATGCAAATTTGACAAGTAAATTATCACTTTTAACCTTTTGGCCTGTGAACAGGCATTTTATCATCATTGTATAGCTCTAATCTGGGCTGCCTCTGGACCCGGTGTCTACATTTGCCCCCAATTTTTGGGAAACTAGTGCACTAGTGCCTAGATGAGCCAAAATTCAGAGAAGAAGGAAACAGACGTGTACCTGAGGTAGCCCTTATCTTTTTGTAGTGTAGAAGGTTGCGGCTTGTCAATGTCGAGCTATAGTGTTATCCAATTGTGGCTCATTCGCAATATCACGTTGTCCTCTGCTCGGCTTGCACAGTCCGAGGTGCAGTGTTATCCAACTGCAACCCCATTGCTATTTGTCCCGCTACCTCATCTCGGCTTGGACGGTGTGAGGAGTAGTGTTCCCTAACTACAACCTCTGTTTGCGATCTGTTTTATTGCTGGTGTCCCGCTAGCCTCGTCCCGACCTGTACTGAGTCTGTGAGATGCAGTTTTCTCTAACTACAACCTCTGTTTGTGATCTGTTCTATCGCTGGTGTCTCGCTGGCTTCATATCGGCTTGCACGGTGTTTGTGAGATGCTTTGTTATCTAACCACAATCCTGTTGTGATCTGTTCTATTGCATGTGCTCTGCTGGCCTCATCTCGGCTCGCACAGTGTCTGTGAGATGCAGTGTTATCTAACCACAATCCCATTGCGATCTGTTCTATCACTGGTGTCCCGCTGGCCTCATCCCAGCTTACACGGTGTCTGTGAGATGCAATGTTATCTAAGTACAACCTCTGTTGTGATCTGCTCTATCGCTGGTATCCAGCTGGCCTCATCTCGGCTTGCACGGTATCTGTGAGATGCAGTGTTATCTAACCACAATCCCTATTGCGATCTGTTCTATCGCTGATGTCCCGCTGGCCTCATCCCGGCTTGCACGGTGTTTGTGAGATGCAGTGTTCTCTAACTATAATCCTGTTGTGATTTATTCTATCGCTTGTGCTCTGCTGGCCTCGTCTCGACTTGCACAGTACCTGTGAGATGCAGTGTTCTCTAACTACAATCTCGTTGTGATCTATTCTACCGCATTTGCTCTACTTGCCTCATCTCGGCTCGCACAGTATCTGTGAGATGCAGTGTTCTCTAACTGCAACCCGGTTACGATCGATTCTACGCATGTGACTGAACGTTCTGTCTTGCTAGCCGCTTTTGGTCTTGCACAGCTAACCAGTGTAATATCTGCTAACCAACATCTGGTCAAGACAATATCTGATTTACTAACCACCATCTGGCTAGTACAACATCTGATCTGCTAACCACCAACCGACTAGTACAATATCAGATATGCTAACCACCATCCGGCTAGTACAACATATGATCTGCTAACCACAATCCAGCTAATACAACATCTGATCTGCTAACCACCATCCGGCTAGTACAATATCTGATCTGCTAACCACCATCGGGCTAGTACAATATCTGATCCGCTAACCGCCATCCGGCTAGTACAATATCTGTTCTGCTAACCGCCATCTGGCTAGTACAATATCTGATCTGCTAACTGCTATCCGGCTAGTACAATATCTGATCTGCTAACCACCACCCAACTAGCCCAGTGCCTGACTGTTCACCATCCTTGGGTTGGCATGGTGACTCGCTCGTCGTTGTCTTTACTGGCGCTTATCCTGAACCTCTCTTCTTTTCTACAAAAAAAGGCAAAGCAAACGTGTAGGGTATATAAAAGGGATGCGTACCTGTGGCAGTACATACCTGTTAGGGTAGATGTCAAACGGGTGCCCCCAGAAGGACAGTTGGTTGTCCCCTGGAGAAGGATTTATTGAATATGAACGTCCTCCCCTTGATTGGATGGAGTTATTTTCAAGACGTTTAAAGTGCGGACATCATCTTCTTGCAAAGTTCAAGTATCATCCTCTTAGAGATCCCTTATCGACTGTGACATGCCAGATACATTTTCCTTCATCATCTCCAATCAGAACCTCCTTGTTGAAAAGACTTGCATACCTCTCAAGAGGGCTCTGTGCTCACAGGGAGACTTTAAAAATCTATGCTCATTGAGAGGCTTAAATGCTCACTCAGAGTCTTTAATGCTCATTGAGAGACTTTGATTTTGAGCCTCTAGAGAGGAAAATAAGTTTGAGCCTCCTCATAAGAAAATTATATATAAGCCTCTAGAGAGGAAATTGTATTTGAGCCTCCTCAGAGGAAAATAATATTTGAGCCTCCAGAGAGGAAATTAGATTTGAGCCTCCTCAGAGAAAAATTATATTTGAGCCTCCAGAGAGGAAATTAGATTTGAGCCTCCTCAGAGGAAAATTATACTTGAGCCTCTAGAGAGGAAATTAGATTTGAGCCTCCAGAGAGGAAATTGGATTTGAGCCTCCTCAGAGGAAAATTATATTTGAGCCTCAAGAGAGGAAATTAGATTGGAGGTTTTGGTTGCTTGGTCGTAGGCAGATAGGTTTCAATGTCTTTGGTGTCCCTTAAAATTATTTTTGTATAATATTTTTAGATTTTCACATTTTGGACATATTTGAATTTTTACAGTATATTGGATCTTGAAGGCCTTGAAAATATCTTCTTTTCGTCTTGTTGTTTTGGTTTGTTTGTCTTTGTTGTTGTTGTTGCTGTTGCTCGATAATTTGTTTTTGCTTGAGATTTTGTACATTTGAATTTGGATTTTGTACACTTATTGTGTGATGTATGTGAGCATATATCTTATGATAGAGAAACTTATCTAGTTGCTCCCGGCATGGCGTCGATGAATAGGCTTATTGTCTTGGGCATTTTTAGACACCGGATCCCGAGTAGCCTTGATCAGGATTACTCTATGATGAAATTTAGCCACGCCGGCTTATAGGCAAAAAGATTGGAGCTCGGAAGTGATTTTCCTTGTCTTTTTTATGAGTAAAAAGTGTATTTTAAAAATATTTTAAAAATATTTTAAAAATTATTTTGGAGAAGAAAAAGTGTGTTTTAGGTTGAGGGTATTTTCGACCCCGACTCATTTTTTAACGATTTTGGACGTTTTTGGGTGGTTTTTGGGTGGTTTTTGAGTGTTAAAAGTGTAGAAAAAATTCAGGAATAGGGGAAGACGAATTAGAAAGATTTTAGAGAGAAAAAACTGAATTTTTGAGCTTTTTAGTTGAGAGAAAAAATCAATCTTACACACTTGCTTCCAAGGGTGATTTTTCAAGTTTGCAAGTTATTTTTCAAGCATTTTTCACAAGGAAAAGACAAGGAATTCAACACTTCTACCTTCAATTCTTCAAGATTAAATTTGAGGGTAATTAATCATGGCTTAACTCTTTAATTCTCTTGTTGATTTTAATTTCTTTTGTTTCCAATTAACTTTCAAACATGTAAATTCTCTTAGTCCCCATATTCTTCTTATTATTTTATCTTCAATTGTTCATATAACTAGTAAACTCTTTTAAATCCTATTATATTTTCATGTCAAATTGTTTTTTACACATATCAATATTTTAATTTTTACTCATAGTCATTATTATAATTATTTATTTGATATGTTGAGCATGGTTAATATTTTTTTTTATTCTTATGAATGTTAAATTGCATCATAATTATTTTATGCATGTTATAATATCTTATGCATGTTATATTTTCATTATACATATTATCTTTTATGTCATATTATTTCTTTAGGTTAATTTCTAACATGAATTTCATTTTTATTTTTTGTTGCAAATTGTTATTTTATTCTTATTTCAGCATCCATGCACGTGAAGGAGGAGATACGGGGTTCGGTATCTTCTTTGTACATTTTAATTCTCATTTTGTTTATATTTTTAATTTCCTTGTATATATTCATTAAGTAAAATGGTTTTTTTTATGCACGTCCAAATAAAAATCACAAAAATATTTCTACTAAATTAAACTAGGATTTTTCATAATGAATGGGACCAATGTCCTAGTTTTCATCCCAAATAAATCATCATATCCAAAATATTTTCTTTAAATACACATGCGGGGACCAAAGTCCTCATAGTTAATAAATTCCCCAGTTTTATGTATGTTTGCACTTTTTTAAATGGGAGTTGTATTCCGCTCCTAGTATTATTGTAATTTACTTTTAATATTTTACTGCTTTCAATGTGAATATTTGTGCCTTTTAATTAAAATTGCATCGTGCGGAGAGAGAGCGAACTAATAAACTCAAAACCAAATTGTAAAATTAATCAAGGTAGAAATAGATGAGAAGTCCCGAACCCATCTCTGGTCTTTGGGCTCAAAGAGGCGAGAAGTCTGTCCAATCACTCATTGGAGTAAGACTTCCAAGACCCTTCTTATGCTCTAAGACTTAAAGAAATCCTAGGCTCTAAGGGAGAGAGGTTCGTCCTCCAAGACCTTTTGGCTTGCCCAAAATGGATAAAAGCGTTGTCTTTGGGTTCAAAGAAGCGAGAGGTCTATCCGATCATTCATTGGAGTAAGACCTCCAAAACCCTTCTTATGCTCTAAGACTTAACAAATCCTAGGCTCCAAGGGAGAGAGGTTCTTACTCCAAGACCCCTTTGGCTTGCCCAAAATGGATAAAAGCGCTGTCTTAGGCTCTCCGAGGCGAGAGAAACTTTCCCAATGTTTTATTGGGTGGCGACTCCATGAAACCTCCTTGTTGCCCAAAATAGACACACTTGTAATTCCTTGCAAGTTGTCAACGGACCTCAAATGCCCAATCGCCCTCGAGCGGGTGGTCAGAGGGGCGGCCGGGGATCCGACGCGCGTCATAATGGCGACTCCATTGGGGATCAATGGTTGGAGACTTCAACTTGAAAATACCTTGATTATCCTTTACAATTAAGTTTTAGTTTATGAATTTCGCTTTATCTCAAAATTGTATATCATCTCATTAGAGACTTAGATTAAGTTAGTTTGGTCCCTTCTCAACCCCGGTGCATTCCTAAAGCACGACTCTATTTTCACTCAATCTAGGTAAGTGTTAAGGATAATCACCAGCCCAAGCCTCGTACCATCAAGGTATATCAAATGGTGACCCGATCGGTCGTTATGCTCGTGATGAGCTAGACCCGTCGGCCAGGATCATGCTTTAGTAACCCAAAAATATCATCACCCTTTGACAAAAGCTCATGTAATGGCAATAGATACTTCCATTAGGTGAAATGTACCGTAAAACTATGCTTACTATATGGGCCATCATATATTGGACGAAGTCAATTTAATTAAATGGTCTTCATCAAAGGCTTTCATGCTCCGGTGGGCCCATCTTAGTTAAGTTGAATTGTTTAAATAGATAATGGCCAAACACCCATACGTATGTACATTAGATGAGAACTGTTATGCTGCCGATTTTCCACCGTGCACCATACGTGCCCATTGGGTTCCCCGTTAACCCATGGATCAAGCCCACCTAGGAAAGAGACTGCACTACCACGTGTGTGGGAATATAAGGTTAGAAGGATCTATCTGCTTCCATGTGTTTGTCTATGTTGCATTAGCACGAGCATGCATTGCATTTTAATCATGCATCATCTTAACAAATTTGCGCATTTCAGCCATCATAGATTCTCCTGGGTGGTCTAGAGGTCCCGACAGACGGTTAAGAAGGACTCCGCTTTTGGGGTTAACAGAGTTAGTCTCGGATCAAAGTTCATAATCAATCTTAGAAGACAGTGTGGGGTTTTCTTCCGAATCATCAATAGAAGTAAGCATGGCTAATCCATCAAATGAGTCTGATGCAACCCGGGCAATAATTGATGAAGAGGTAGGAAAGAGAATGGAGGAGTTTGAAGCCCAAATGATTGCAATGATGGGCAATCTTGCCACCACCATAGCTGGACAACAAGCTGCTGCTGCCCCTATCCGGATGCGAGCTGAACAAGACCTTGTTAGAGAAGAGCTCCCTGCTGTAGTTAACCAACCAGTGGTCGATCCACCTATTGTTGAGCAAAGAGTACCTGCACCTATTAAGCGCAGAGAGGGCCCCAGGTCTGAAGCTGAGTTTGGGGGAGATGAGTAAGAGGAGCATACAGTAACTAAAGAAAAGTCACCGAAATTAGAGGAGGCAATGTCAAGGAAAATGGAAGAGAGGTTTGAGGCCATGGCAAGAATGATAACAGTAGGGAAAGGAATGAACCCAAAAGACTGAGAGCTGGATGGGGATGACCTGATTCTCCAGAATTTCAAGATGCCTGATATCCCAAAATTTGATGGCACCTCTGACCCTGCCGTATACATCAAGCAATACTCACTGGTCATGAAGGGCATGACCTTAATAAGAAAGCAGAAGATAGAGTATTTTTGCTTGAGTCTCACAGGAGCTGCTATTGATTGGTATCATGGGCTTGACAGGAGGTCCAAGGAGGATTAGGACTTGCTGACCGAAGAGTTTCTTAAGCAGTATGATTGCAGTACTCGGATGGAGGTCACTTTGAAAGATCTCGAGTTGCTACAACAGAAGGCTGGAGAGTCCTTCCACGAGTACCTTACTCGATGGAGGAACCGGGTTATGGAGATGAAATACAAACCGAACACTTCTAATCAGATCCGATTATTCATTGGAAATGCCAGCCCGTACTTGTGAGATGGACTAAAAATGAAGGGACTGAAAGACTGGGAATCCCTGAAGGACATTGCCATAGAAGTAGAGGGTGAATATTTAGCCAAGAGGGCAAACAGTGAGTCCTATACCAGGAAGGGATACAGCAATCAAGGGACAGCCAAGTCAGCAAGTTCAAGCAGTGGTAATAGAGGTGGGAAGACAACCGAGGTGTGTACAACGGGCGTGAATCAGAGGTATTTCTCCAACCTGGGTAGGCCTTTATCATGGGTGCTAAAGAGGCTAGTAAAAGAAGGAAAATTGCGACCCCTATCACCTAGGCCGGCCAAGACCCAGGGACAGCCAGGGCACAAGGAAAATGAATATTCTGCATTTCACCAACATACCGGGTACTTGACAGATGATTGTATAATGCTAAGACATCTGGTCCAAGATCTACTTGACAACAAGCAGATCACCGATCCTGAGAAGAGAGAAGGCAAGAAGAAGTCCAGCTATAATGCAATGCCACCTCCAGTCTTTATGATTGGATCGAGCTTACGAAATGGTACGTGATGCAAGATTTATATGGAAATGAGTATGTCGCTATTACTTGCCCTGCGGTGAATGAAGAAGGGATTTCCATGGCAGCGATAGACTGTTGGTCCACTAGTGAGAGTGGAGAAGATGAAGACGATGAGACATATGGAGAGTTCACGGATCTGTTGGATTCGGAAGAGGAAGAAAGAGTAGAGGCAGTAACGAGAAGTGGGAGAGTAGTTCAAAAAGTTGAGAAGCAGCAGGACCCAGCACAAGCAATCGCAGAGAAAGAGCCGGAAGAAAATTCTATAGTGAAGCAACCGAAAAAGACCACGGCTCAGATATCTATTTGGACCTCTTGAGACAGTCCCCCTCTCACAGACAGAAGTTAGTTGAGGCATTGAGTGTATCCACCGTAGCAACTACAATCTCTCCATCTGAGCTGTTAGACCTAGTAAAAGGGGAATCTGGGGAGAAGCTGGTATCTTCTGATGCAGACCTACCAACAGGGGGTCGCAACCACAACTGACCTTTATACATCAAGGCATAGATCAATGGTAACACACCGCTTGCATCATGGTTGATGACGGGTCATCAATAAATGTCTGCCCTTTGGTGGCGCTTCAGGCCTTTGGGATGGATGAGAGTATGTTAAGCAAGTCTGACCTGACCATCACAGCCTACGACAACTCCAGGAGGCAAGCATCGGGAATTTTCAAAGCTTTGGTAAAGATGGGGCCCATTGAGATAGAAATGGATTTTGTGATTTTGCCGATCCCAGCAAACTTTTCAGCTCTACTTAGTAGACCGTGGTTCCCCAGATTAAGGGGAGTACCATCCACCTTACACCGAACAATTAAGATACCCCTTGAAGGAGAAGTAGTGACCATTAAAGCAGCAAGAGAGAACCAAGTGTCTGCCTTGGAGATCTCTAATCAGCCATTTAGTGGCTTTCATGTATCGATGATTGGAGAAGAGCAAAGCTTAGAAGGTAGCCCTCAAGTGGTGAACATGCTAAAGAAGATGCACTTCCTCCCAGGGGCTAGTTTGGGAAAAGAGTCACAAGGGCTGCAGGATGCTATCACTACACATGGTCAGAAAGACCGAAAGGGGTTGGGCTACAAAGGAAAGTCTGGTAAGAAGAAAGTGTCAGAGAAGATCCCCCATATTTCGGAGAGCTTTGTGCCATCATCATCGGTTTGTGCTAACACCGGAGAAGAAGAGCCGCAGTGGATAGATGGGAAAATCACTCCGAGTTTTGAAATTTTCAACGATGTCTTTGATTGGGAGATCGGAGTTGTTAAAGCTGTAGAGAACTTTTGGGACGAGGAGATTATGACCCAATGCAGCATCTGGGACAGGGATGAGCCCGAAGAGATTGTAACTGATAAGCTGTTAGCCACCAAACTAAAAGGGAAGGAGAAGATGATAGAACCAGAGCTGAAGATTGAAGATCTCAAGATTTCACCAAGTCAAGAAGCTAAAGCATAGTCGGCTGCAGCATCGGCGTCGACTGAAGTTGATAGTCATTTAGATTCTCTTTTTATGCCAGATGAGGACAATGTTAATGTTTCTGATTATGTTAATGAGATGAACAACTTTGCTTACTTGTGTGATGTTTCTGATGATTTCATTTCGCATGATCATAAGCATGATGCAATCATTTTTTATATTAATTCAACTAGCACAACTGCATTTAATCTTGGAACTTTGGAGAATCCAAAGGAAATTTTGATAGCATGAGACATAACTCCTGAAGAGAGGTTAAAATTCGAGAGAATATTAAAAAAAATATGAAAAAGTCTTTGCCTGGACCTATGAGGATATGCCGGGAATAGATCGAGATATTGCCGAACATGCCATCCCAACTTACCCAGAGTTTAAACTAGTCAAGCAAAAGCTTCGGAGACTTAGGCCAGAATGGGCACAGAAAGTAAAGGAGGAGATCCATAAGCAGATTGAGGCCAAATTCTTAATAGAGGTTCAATACCCGACCTGGCTCGCTAACGTGGTTCCTGTAGCCAAGAAAGATGCTAAGGTTCGAGTATGCGTTGACTATCAAGACTTGAACAAAGCTTGCCCTAAGGATGATTTCCCGCTGCCTCATATTGATGTGCTAGTGGATAGTGTTGCTGCTTGTATGATGTACAGCTTTGTGGATGGATACACAGGATATAATCAAATCCTTAACAAGATAGTGGACCGGATTAAGACAGCCTTCATGACAGAGAGTGGGGGACATACGCCTATCGGGTTATGCCTTCTGGGTTGAAAAATGCAGGAGTGACTTATCAGGGGATGGCGACTAAAGTTCTTAATGACTTAATCCATAAAGAAGTAGAGGTGTATGTCGACGACATGATGATTAAGTTGGCTACTAGGGAAGGTCACTTTGAGGCTTTAGAAAAGTTCTTTCAAAGGATTAGTAATTATAATCTGCGCCTCAATCCTAAGAAATGCATCTTTGGGGTTACCTTGGGTAAGCTATTAGGCCATGTGGTAAGCCAGCGAGGAATTGAAGTAGATCCCGATAAAGTCAAAGCCATAAGAGAGATGCCGGTGCCCCAGAAGGAGAAGGACGTCAGAAGTTTCCTAGGAAAGCTTCAATATATCAGCCAGTTTATTGTCAAGCTAACTTCAGTATGTGAGCCTATTTTCAAGCTTCTTAGGAAGAATCAGCCGGTGATATGGAACGATGACTGTCAACTGGCATTTGACACCATTAAGGAGTATTTATTAAATCCTCCGGTATTCAGACCACCACGCCGTGCCAAGCCACTAATCCTGTACCTAGCAGTGGAAGATAATTCAGTAGGTGCTATGATGTCTCAAGAAGACGATTTTGGTGTGGAGTTTGCGGTTTACTATCTTAGCAAGAAGTTCCTATCGTATAAAACTAAATATGTAGAGGTGGAGAAGATTTGTTTAGCAGTTATCTGGGCTTCTAAGAAGTTGCGACAATACTTTCATTCCTTCAGGGTACAGGCAGTAGCAAAACATAATCCTCTTAGATACCTCAAAGAAGCACCCTCTCTACTAGGGAAGATGGGAAGATGGTTACTGCTGTTGCAGGAGTTCGACATTGAATACATAACCAAGAAAACCATTAAAGGAAGAGCTGTAGCAGAATTCTTAGCCGAGCATCCTATTGAGGGAGACCAGTTTGAGTATAATTTCTAGGATGAAGATGTCACGACCATAGCAGTGCAACAGCGGCAGCTATTCTTTGATGGGGTAGTAAATAGTAAAGGGGCAAGAGCAGGAATTATTCTTACGACCCCAGATGGTGAAAGGCTACCATTGGCTAAGAAGCTGAGGTATAAGGCTACCAACAATGAAGCAGAATATGAAGCTTGCATCTTTGGATTGGAAGCATTACTCACTCTGGGGGTAAAGACCGCAGAAGTATTTGGAGATTCTTCCTTGGTAATTCATTAGATCAGAAGGGAGTGGTCAGTCAAGGAAGAAAGGTTGTTGCCTTACGTGAAGCACTTGAGAATGTTGAGCAGCCAGTTTGAGACTTGCACTTTTCACTTCATCCCCAGAGACGAAAATCAGTTAGCTGATGCTCTAGCAACTTTAGTGTCTATGTGGGATAATCCAACAGGAGTTGCGATGAAACCTGTACTGATTTATAGCTCAGGAAGGCCTTGCTTTGAAGCTGAGCAGATGATGGACGTCGAGACCACCGATGGAAATCCATGGTACTATGACATTCAAAATTACTTAGAAAGGTCAGTCTTTCTAGAGGAAGCCACTGAGAAGGATCAAAGAATGATCAGGAAGTTATCCACTCAATTCATCAGTGTTAATAGCACTTTGTACAAAAGGCAAGTTGATGGTATCCAGTTAAGATGTCTCGTGGAGAAAGAAGCTAAAAGAGTTATGGAAGAGGTTCATGCCGAGATCTGTGGAGCTCACATGAATGGCTTAGCCTTAGCAAAGAAGATCATGCGCCAAGGGTTTTATTGGCTCACAATGGATACAGATTGTTCAAAATTTATGAAGCAATACCAGTTATGCCAACAGTATGTGAACTTGAGGAATGTGCCAGTTTCAGAGTTACATAACTTGACATCTCCACGGCCATTTGCAGCTTGGGGAATAGACATCATAGGCGAGATCCATCCTACAGCTTCTAATGGGCACAGGCTCATTATAGTTTCCATTGACTACTTCACTAAGTGGGTTGAAGTTGAATCTTTCAAGAAGGTTGATGCAAGGGATATGGCTAAATTCATCGACCGGAATCTGATATGCAGATATGGTCTCCCACATCACATTGTGTCTAATAATGGGGTGCAATTTCTGACAGAAACTAAACAAATGCTCCAAAAATATGGGATCCAACATCACAAGTCTTCTCCCTACCGTCCTCAAGCAAAAGGTGCAGTTGAAGCAGCGAACAAGAATGCGAAGCGGATATTGGCCAAGATGGTTCAGAGCTATAAAGACTGGGCTGAAAAGTTACCCTTCGCACTTTGGGGATATAGAACTACAATCAGAACCTCTACGGGGGCAACACTATTCTATCTGGTATATGGAACTGAAGCAGTCCTGCCGCTTGAAATTGAGTTGAAGTCTTTGAGGGTAGTCATGGAAGCTGAGATTCCAGAGACAGAATGGGCACAACAGTATTTGTCACAGCTAAATTTGCTAGATGAAGATAGGTTGCGGGCCTATTAGCACAATCAAGTTTATCAGAAAAGGTTTGCTCGGTCATTTGGCAAGAAAGTATGAAAGCACCCGTTGAAGGAGGGGGATTTGGTCTTTACGATGAAGAGGCCGGGAGTGCCAGACATACGCGGAAAATTCAGGCCCACCTGGGAAGGTCCGTTCGTTTTGAAGAAGCTGCTAACAAAAAGAGCAGCAATTTTGGTAGACAGTGATGGGAATGAGTTCAAGGACCTGGTCAATGTCCATAGACTTAAAAGATTCCATGGCTAAAGACCAAAAATAAAAAGAAGAGAATAAATGCCCCGCGGGTCGAAAACCGAAAAGGCAGCCTTGCTAAAATTGGGCGCCCTGTCAGGGTGAAAACCGAAAAAAGGCATCCTGGGCAAAAATTAAGGGCCAAGAGAAAATATTCAATCGAGAAAACCCGAGAGGGCCGATCGATAACAGGAGTTTGATGCTGACAAAATCCACTCCAAGATTAGGTGTAGTCATAATCTTTTGAATTCTTGTCAAATGAAAATCATGTATGATGAAATCATATAGAAATGTACACAATTTTGAAATGAATAAAAGAATATATTTTCATTGATCTTTTAGTTCTGTCTTAAAAAGAGATATAACAATTGTTCATTTAATGATTATTGCTCAGTCACTTCATCGGATATGTGCTTTTTGCTCTTAACAGAAGCTTTGATGATAACCTTCTCTGAATAAAAAATAAAAAAAAAAATAAAAAAAAGCCGCTAGATTGGGTTGGGTCCATTTCAGGCAAAAATTAGGCAAAGGGTTATGTGAAAATCCCTTAAGGGACTAATTTCCCGCAAAGAAAAGCTAGTGTGAAAATCCATAAGGGACGTACTACCTTTAAAACAATGCCTGGAGCGATAAGGCGGCATTATTTCAGATGAGCCTCTTTCAATCAGATAACACACAACACAGAACATGAATCAGAATCCCGGGTTAGGCATCATTGACCAGGGGGGCAAAGGATGTACACCGGAGGTCTCTTTCAGAAAACTTGTCGACGATCCTTGGGATTCCGGGGGCATGGTAGAGCAGGCAAGCTATAGCCTCAGCAAACCTTGGACCACCTAGGGCATGGTCTATACATTTTTGGAAGCATTTGCATTCCATATCATACACACATGTTTTCTTGTATATTTATACGCATACAATCTAGCAGGAGAAATCGGCGGGGAACACCAACAAGAGCCGAGTGACGACACCAGTCCAAACGTCCAAAGGGGCACAACTACCAATTCAAAGCGGTTAGCACGGTGGCGGCACTACCCACAAGAGGTTAGAACGACCACGGCACTACCAATTCACAGCGGTTAGCACGATGGCGGCACTACCAACAAGAGGTTAGCACGACCACGGCACTACCAATTCACAACGGTTAGCACGATGGCGGCACTACCCATAAGACGTTAGCACGACCACAGCATTACCAACACACAATGGTTAGCACGATAGCGGCGCCACCCACAAGAGGTTAGCACACCTACGGCATCACCAGTCACAACCAAAACACAGCCTGCCTATAACACGGCAACAGCTATTCTCATAACTCCATCCAGCAGGAAGGTCGCCGCTTCAGGTACGCGCTTCTTTCCTTTTCCTGAATTTTGGCTCACCTAGGCACACATGCACTAGCCTCCCCAAAATTGGGGGCAACTGTAGACACCGGGTCCCGAGTATCCTTGATCAGGATTACCCGATGATGAAATTTAGCCATGTCGGCTTATAGGAAAAATGATTAGAGCTCGGAAGTGATTATCCTTGTCTTTTTGATGAGTAAAAAGTGTATTTTAAAAATATTTTAAAATTATTTTGGAGAAGAAAAAGTGTGTTTTAGTTTGAGGGTATTTAATATAAAAATTTAAAATTTAAAGAAAAAAAAAAGGGAAATTGTTCTGCATGGAATAGCGACGGCAGGGCACCGTCGCTGTTGTGCGTGCGCGGAGCGCGCGCTCCGTTCGAGCGACGCCCAAGGCGTCGCTCGCTCCGTGCATAATGCCCTGCGTCATGCGCGAAACACACGCACTCCGTGCGGAGTGACGCCGATTTTCGGCGGTTTTGCCCTATTTTGGCCCCATTTCGCCCATTTTCGACCCCGACTCATTTTTTAACGATTTTGGACGGTTTTTGGTGGTTTTTTGGTGGTTTTTGAGTGTTAAAAGTGTAGAAAAAATTCAGGACCAGGGGAAGACGAATTAGAAAGATTTTAGAGAGTAAAAACTGAATTTTTGAGCTTTTTAGTTGATAGAAAAAATCAATCTTACACACTTGCTTCCAAGGGTGATTTTTTAAGTTTCCAAGTTATTTTTGAAGCATTTTTTACAAGGAAAAGACAAGGAATTCAACACTTCTACCTTCAATTCTTCAAGATTATATTTGAGGGTAATTATTCATGGCTTAACTCCTTAATTCTCTTGTTGATTTTAATTTCTTTTGTTCCCAATTAACTTTTAAACATGTAAATTCTCTTAGTCCCCATATTCTTCTTATTATTTTATCTTCAATTGTTCATATAACAAGTCAACTCTTTTAAATCCTATTATATTTTCATGTCAAATTGTTTTTTACACATATCAATATTTTAATTTTTACTCATAGTCGTTATTATAATTATTTATTTGATATGTTTAGCATGGTTAATATTTTTTTTTATTCTTATGCATGTTAAATTGCATCATAATTATTTTATGCATGTTATAGTATCTTATGCATGTTATATTTTCATTATACATATTATCTTTTATGTCATATTATTTCTTTAGGTTAATTTCTAACATGAATTTTATTTTTATTTTTGGTTGCAAATTGTTATTTTATTCTTATTTGAGTATCCATGCACGTGAAAGAGGAGATGCGGGGTTCGGTATCTTCTTTATACATTTTAATTCTCATTTTGTTTATATTTTTAATTTCCTTATATATATTCATTAAGTAAAATGGTTTTTTTTATGCATGTCCAAATAAAAATCACAAAAATATTTCTACTAAATTAAACTAGGATTTTTCATAATGAATGGGACCAATGTCCTAGTTTTCATCCCAAATAAGTCACCACATCCAAAATGTTTTCTTTAAATACACATGCGAGGACCAAAGTCCTCATAGTTAATAAATTCCCCGATTTTATGTATATTTGCACTTTTTTAAATGGGAGTTGTATTCCGCTCCTAGTATTATTGTAATTTACTTTTAATATTTTACTGCTTTCAATGTGAATGTTTGTGCCTTTTAATTAAAATTGCATCGTGTGGAGCGAGAGCGAACTAATAAACTCAAAACTAAATTGTAACATTAATCAAGGTAGAAATAGATGAGAAGTCCCGAACCCATCTCTGGTCTTTGGGCTCAAAGAGGCGAGAAGTCTATCCAATCACTCATTGGAGTAAGACTTCCAAGACCCTTCTTATGCTCTAAGACTTAAACAAATCCTAGGCTCTAAGGGAGAGAGGTTCATCCTCCAAGACCCTTTGGCTTGCCCAAAATGGATAAAAGCGTTATCTTTGGGTTCAAAGAAGCGAGAGGTCTATCCGATCATTCATTGGAGTAAGACCTCCAAGACCCTTCTTATGCTCTAAGACTTAACAAATCCTAGGCTCCAAGGGAGGGAGGTTCTTACTCCAAGACCCCTTTGGCTTGCCCAAAATGGATAAAAGCACTGTCTTAGGCTCTCCGATGCGAGAGAAACTTTCCCAATGTCTTATTAGGTGGCGACTCCATGAAACCTCCTTGTTGCCCAAAATAGACGCACTTATAATTCATTGCAAGTTGTCAACGGACCTCAAATTCCCGATCGCCCTCGAGCGGGCGGTCAGAGGGGCGGCTATGGGTCCGGCGTGCGTCATAGTGTTCCCCCTCCATACAAATGCCACTGATTTAATGCCGAATATAGTGTTCGACGATATTGAGCTGAACCCATCTCTTGGATCACCTTTAAACATGAGGTCTATTCATACCTTTCCCCTTGAGTTATATACACAGCAACATATACAAAATATTGTGTGTGCGTATGGAATCACGTGTGTGAAATTTACATACAAAACTATATACAAGAAACACATGTAAAGGATTAAGGTATAAAAATTATATGTGCATAACTACACGTATAAAAGGATTGAATGCATGTGATATGCTTATGATATGCATGCTAAAAATGTGCAAAGAATTATGCGTTACATGTATGCAAAGATTATGTACACGGAATGTTCACGAAGAATTGCATATGCAAAATATATACAAAGCTCAAGCATATGCGAATACATGTCAGGCATAATAAAAGGCTATGTACGTGTAAAGCTATACAGAGGGATATGCAAGAGATTTATGCATGCAAGATGCATGTGAGATGAAAAAATGGATAGACCACATCCTAGGTGGCTAAGGGATTTGTTGAGGGTGCTGCTCCGCTGCTCACGCTGTCTCCAAGGATCTAGAAAAGCGTCATCTTGGCTTTAGGGACTCTGACCCACAATCCTTTTAAAGAGAATTGACCTGTGTGCATCCTTGCCCCCCAGCCACTGAGCATTTTGCCCCCAGGACTCTGAATCTAGTTCTGCATTATTCACTACCTGCCTAAAGGGAAGTTATTAGGAGTAATGTCGACTTATCGCTCCAAGCTTCAAAAGTCATTATTTTAAAGGTAGTGCGTCCCTTGTAGATTTTGACACTAGCTTTTCTTAGCGGGAAATGCGTCCCTTTGGGGATTTTCACATAACCCTGTGCCTGATTTTTGCCTGGAATGGATCCAACCCACTCCAGTGGCTTTTATTCATATTTTTTACAGGACAGACTGCCTGTTTCTAGGTTTTCACCTTGCCCTTTGGCCTAACTTTTGCTTAGAGAGCCAATTACGGTTTTCAACTCTAACGGCCCTTTTTATTTAAGGGGATGACTGCAAGAAAAGTTAAAGCTACTATCAGAGCCGCCTTCTAGAGTAATCGGTAGCTATTCACTGAGGCCTTTTCTCCCTAGGCATCGATTGCATTCCTTTGCCTCTCTTTGTGAATGTGTTGCTAGATTGGGTAAGGTGGTGGATGAGGATTGGGTTCCTTAGGGCTTCATGAGGCTGCTTTTTACATTACCACCCATTGTGCTTGATAATTCAGAGGGATAAATGATGTAGTGAGGCATCCCTATCTTTCCAAGGTGGACCTTATCTTTGGCTTTTACCTCCAAATACCATAGCCTCTGGGCAAGCTACTGGTGAAGACTATTATACCATCTTTCAGGGGTTGTTCCTATACTCGCACTAATGCATTCAAGAGGTAGGTGTTTAGTCCCACAATCGATATTAGAACTCATCGACTTAGACATCTGAACGGTGAGAGCAGGAGCAGAGTGTACTCATTTAGATTTCATGCATTCAGGAATGAACGATGTTTCTCTTTTTATAAATGAACTACAAAATAATGAACACATGCATTTTCAAAGATTGTGTACATTTGGGTATGATTTCTCTATACATGATCATTATCTAACATCGATTCAAAATGCAAAACTACATCTAATCTCAGAGTATATCTTGTAAGCATCGAACTTCTGTCTCCAATCAGCCCTCTCGGGTATTCTTGATTGGACATGCCCAAGGTGACTTTTTTCGGTTTTCACCCTGACAAGGCGCCCATTTTTAGCAAGGCTGCTTTTTTCAATTTTTAACCGCGGGGCTTTTATTCTCTTCTTTTGATTTTTAGTCTTTAGCCATGGACTTCTTGATTCTATTGATGTTGATCGGTTCATTGAAGTCATTGCCATCGCTATCTGATAGAATCGCCGCTCTTTTTGACAACAACTTCTTAAGGATGAAAGGGCTTTTCTATGTCGGTCTGAACTTCCCTCTGATATCGGACACACTCGATCTCATTTGTTTGAAGACTAAATCTCCTTCCTTCAACGGGTGTTTCTTGACCTTCTTTTCAATTGACCTGGCAAGCCCTTTCTGATAGATCTGATTGTGATAGTGATCCCGTGACTTGTCTTAGTCTGACGTGTTTAACTGCTGCTGCTGTTGTTGCGCCCTGTCGGCCTCAAGAATTTGGGCTTCCATGACTGTCTTTAAATATTTGAGCCCTACCTTGACTGGCCATACTGCTTTTGCCTCTGGTATCGAGGAACAAGAAATGACTCTTGTAGAGGTTCCGATGGCGGTTCTTTAGCCACAAAGTGCAAAAGAGCAACTTTTCCCAATCCTTGTGATTTTGAACCATATTGACTAAGATCTTTTGTTAGCATCTTCTCCTGCCCCATTGTTTGAGGGAAATACAGAGAGGACTAATGGTCTTTAATGCCATACTTTTGGAATAACTTAACCATAAACTGTCCTTCTGTCCTTGAACCCTACGTGGCGTGGGAAAATATAGTGACATACTGGATTCTTTTTTATGACCCTATCCATTAGTGGCCATAGGGTGTACCTCCCCTATGATGTCTTTTCCCAAGATCGAGCATCCCATATCCATTGTAACTCAATAGAAACCTTTGGTCCTCCTCGGCAGTCAAGAAAAATGGCAAAGTGCATGTATGTGTAGGTCAACAGGATTCGAACAAAGCTTGCTCCCAAGATGACCTTCTCTTGCCTTTCATATCAACAGTTTTGGCCAGATCTACATATTGATTATTTTCCTTACTTTTTCTCCTCTCTTCGTATTTCGTCATTCTCTTTTTTTTTTCGTTATTTGTTCTTTTGTTCTTTTTCTGTTCTTGTTCTTTTTTCTATCCTCTTTGCGAGGATAAGCTTTGTTGAAATCCTAATAGTTTACATATACACGCACTCCTCATCTTCTCGATTTGGGACAATATTGACCAACTGAGTCTGGCATTGAACTTCGACTAGAAATTTTGGCTTCATCTCTGCTTATGGATTCCTCCTTTTAACCTTTTATACCCCTTCCAGCTTCAATCTTCTGAGTTTCTGAGTGATCGGTTCATGATTGTGATATGCTATCCTAGTTTGTTTGACGAGTTCATGATCATCTCCCGACATGTCTTCCTAGGTCCAGGCAAAAACTTTTTCACACTTTTTTTTTCATTCTCTCAAATTTTAATCTCTCCTCAGGAGTTATAATAGATGCTATCAAGATTTTCTTTGCGTTCTCCAAAGTTTTGAGATTAAATGGAGTAACATCAATTGAATCAACATCAAATATGAATGAGTCATGATCCTGATTATGCGTAGTGAAATCATAAAAGATACCACACAAGTAAGCAAAAGTGTTTATCTTATTAATGAAACCAGAATGTCATTATTAAACAGTTCAAAAATAAAAAGAACATTCTGAATAGCTAATCATTTTCCATTCTTGCCAACACAAATTGCTTGGAAATCTTCTGACACCTCAGGCTCCCCTTCTCTAGATCGTGTCCCCAAGATTGGTGATAATTGTTCTATGGACTGTGTCCCGAAGATTGGTTATAATTGTTCTATCTTTTTCTCTTCTTCCTCTGATATGGAATCCGATCAGTGTCAACCCATTTTTGTATGCACTCCTTCAGAGCGCGGCAATAATCTATTTTATGCCCTGTGTGATGATAATATGCACAATACCAATCCGCTCTATGTCCTGGCCTTCCTTGGCTCGTGGCTGGCCTTGGCAACAGTGGTTGCAATCTCCCTTATGTGGTGAAATGATCAAGATACCAGGATAATGGTTTACCTAAGTTGGAATCGCAGTGCACGACTGTCTCAGTGACCAATGCTTCAGCCCTCTCGTCACCATCGTTTTCGTTATTATTGCTAGAGCCCCCTTTAAACTTTGTAACGCCATAACCATAATTGGTGACAATTGCCTTCCCTACTAAATTGTCCCCTTCTACCTCAATGGCTATATCTTTAAGGGATTCCCAATCTTTTAATCCCTTTAACTTGAGTGCCTCCTTCAAATATGGTCTGGCATTCCTGATATATAACCTGATCTGATATGGGGTATCAGGCTTTCTCTTCATCTCCATTACCCAGTTCCTCCATCTGGTTAGGTACTCATGGAATGATTCTCCCGACTTTTATTGAAGTAGCTCTAGATCCTTTAGAGTGACCACCATTCTTGTGCTGCAATTGTACTGCTTGAGGAACTCTTCGGTCAGTAGATCCCAATCTTCTTTAGTTCTCCTATCCAGTCCATGATACTAGTCCACCGCAGGACCTGTTAAACTCAAATAGAAGTACTCTATCTTCTGTTTCTTTATTAACGTAGTACCCTTTATTACCAGGGAGTACTGCTTGATGTGTGTGGTCGGGTCCGATGTACCGTCAAACTTCAAAACATAAGGTAAATTGAAATTCAGAGGGACTAAATCCTCTCCCTCCATCTTCTTATCCTCGGGGTTCATCCTTTTTCCCATCATCAGCATCCGAGATATGACCTGGAACTTTTCCTCCATCCTCTTCCATTTGGCCTCCTCTATCTGAAGTGCCTTACCTCCTACCACTATGGGTTCTTCATATTCATCCTCTCTATAATCATTTGCTAGCCTATAGGGGCCTCCTCTTCTTTGGCCCGCAGATGTGGTAGCCCTCAAATCCACTGGTGGTGGACGAACCTCCTCAAGTGGGTCCTCTCTGTTCTCCTCCTGTTCATTCTGACCTCCAAGAGGGGGATTTTGGTTTGGCCTAGCGGGCTGAGCCCTTGCTGCCATTAAATTGCCCATCATGGCAATCATCCTATTCTCAAATTCCTCGAACCTCCTACCAACTTCTTCAGCAACCATGGCCCAAGTTGCATCTGCCTCTCTAGGTTAATTCCCCATTTTTAAATATTCTTCTGAATGCCTGTTAATCGCATTTGATTCTGATTCTAGTCGCTCAATCGAGACCCTCTGATAAGGCGGCTGTCGAAACCCCTAACCAACTAGAAAAGTGGTGTTTGATGGCTGAAAAATCAAAGACTTAGAATGATGCATGAATAATATGTAATGCATAATCGTGCTATGAAGGTGGTCCTCAATGGCTGAAAGAGACTACAATGATGCACGTGAAACATGTAAAAATTATACACAGGATGATATGTACATGTAATAATTATATGTAAAGAATAGGATGTATACATAGGGAAGAAATAAAAAATTTTATTTGTGCATGAATAACATGAATATGTAATGCATCATCCACAACCACATACAAGCAGATAGATCCTTCCAACCTTATTGCCGCTGCACACGAGGTTGTATAGTCTCTATCCTAGGTGGGCTTGGCCAATGGCTTAACAAGGAACCCGATGAACGCTCGTGATGAGCGATAGAAAACTGACATCATAACCTCTACTAACTATAGCATAGACGCATGGGTTATGATTGTTGTGTGTTTAGGCAGTCCGAATAAATTGACACGGGCCTATCGGGGCATGAAAGCCTTTGATTAGGTGACCAATCTTATCTGGGTTTGTCCAATACATAATGATCTATATCGCAAGTAAGGTATTATGGTTCATACCACCTAGGGGAAGTATCTATTTTCATTACATGAGTTTTGGTCAAGGTGATGTTACTTTAGGGCTACCCAAGTATGGTCCCTGCCAGCGGGTCTAACTCATCATGAGTGTAACGACCGATCTGGTCTCCATTTAATATATGAGGCTTGGGCTGGTGATTATCTTTAACACTTCCCTACATTGAGTGAAGGTAGGGTCGTGCTTTAGGAATGCACTGGGATTAAAAGAGGGATCAAACTAGCATAGATCTAAGGCTCTTATAAGATGCAATGCAATTTTTAAAAAGGATGAAATTTTTAAATTAAAGCTCAATTGTAAATTTTAACCAAGGTACTTTTGAAGTGAAGTCTCGAATATAAGTCCCCAGTGGAGTCGCCACTGTGACATGCGTTGAACCCTGGGGTACCCCTAACCACCTTATTTGAGGGCTTTCAGGAGGAGGTTCATAAAAACTTGTAAGAAATTACAAGTGCGTCCATTTTGGACAACTAGGAGGTTTTTTGGAGTCGCCACCCAATAGAACATTGGGAAAGCTCGTCTAGCCTCAGTGAGCCTAAGACGGCGCTGCTATGTCCATTTTGGGCAAGCCGGAGATGTCTTGGAGGCCCCACCCTAAGAGAACATTACGATGGCCCTCTTGCCTCACACTTGGGCAAGGTAGAGGTGTCTTTGAGGCCCCACCCTAATAGAACATTAGGATGGTCCTCTCGCATCGTAGAGCCTAGGACTATGCAAGTTGAGCCTTTTTTGGGACACGAGAGGTATCTTGGAGGCCACAGCCCAATAGAACATTGCGATGGCCCTCTCGCCTCGTTGAACCCAAAGACCAGAGAAGGTTCGGGACTTCCCATTTATTCATACCTTGATTAAAGTTATTGTTTTGATCATAACTGGAGTTTAAGAACTCCAAATTGAATGACTGTTGCGCTATCTTAAGCATTACTTCTGTACCTTTAAAAGTCTAAGAGAGACAATAAATTAATTATGTCTCTAAGAGGCCTAAAAATTGCAATAAATGGACGTATTTCTGTCTAGCTGGGTTAATTTGAACAATATGTAGTGTTTAATGAATATCTCTTAATTTAGAAGTCAAAATGACCTGAAACTTTTCCTATTTAAACGATAAGACATATAGAAACACATGTTATGAGGACACTTTGCCTAAAAATGAGGTCTAGAGGGTCGTTTAGGCGATAGAAGTTTAGAGTGAAAACCAGTCTCGTAAGGCACCAGAGGTGAGCTTCTGTCGCGAGCATGACAGAGGTCGCGACCTCGCGACAGAAGAACATATACTAAGCCTTTTCTTCATAATTTTGAGCCCATGGTTGGCACGGATCAATTCCCTATCTTTCCCTCAACTTATAATGCATGATTAGGGCTATTAAATGAATATAAAAGTGGTTATCATTGGGAAAAACTTATGAGTATGATTATGATTGGTAATTTAACTAATGAAGTAACAATATATGGTTATGTGAAGGATAGCAAATGGAATGACATATATGTGTGTGTGAGCTATGGGTATCTCAAGTATGGTGAACCATGAATGTGAATGTGTATTGCCATGAATATGAATGTGTATAATCATAAATACGAATACATATACTTATGAAGGCGAATGTGTATAACCATGAAAGTGCTAATGCGTGTATATTTGTATAACCATGAGTAAATTAAGTATGATAAATCATAAATGATGATGCGTATTAACAAGCATACATTTTAAATATCTTGAGCATGGAGAACCATATATGCAATGATATGCATATAAAGTTGCATGTGAATGAGTTTAGAATGACATGTATGTATGTATAGTAAGAAATGAAGTAAGTACATGAATGATCATACATGCTTTGATATGGGATAATGGTTATAAGCCTTAGATGTTCATACAAGTGGATAGATAGGCATGCCTATAAAGGGTTAGATGATTTGCAGCTGCTAGATGTTTGGCACCGATGGGTGTCTAGATGTTGGCATCGACGAATGTCTAGATGTTGGCATCGACGGATGTCTAGATGTTGATACTTGTAAAGTATCTAGATGTTCGAGACTACGGTCTCTAGATGATTTGAGACTACGGTCTCTAGATGTTTTGGTACCATTACTTGGTATCTACATGTACCCGTATCCACTTGTACCCGTATCCACTTATATCATGACATTGGGCTAATTATAATATGTAAATGTACAAGAGATGATGTTAAATGTACAAAAGATGATATTGTTATATGTATAAGAAATACTGTCTATATGTACAAGAGATGTATAAATGTTAAAGAGATATAGTACATGGCTAAAAAAGCATATAGAAGTATATGATTATAGTATGCAAGAAATGTTTATATAATCTTATACATGTAAATGAGAAGTTGCTATTTGTACAAGACATGCTATAAGTATGCTTTTACGCTTATATGTATATAAATGGACATGATATGCAATGACATGATATTATATGTTATATGAGCTGATAGTTAGAGTTAGAAGAATATGAACTTGATATAGGTTACATGAGATTAGTAGATATGTTATAAAGCATGTTGATAAAATGTTTAGTATGTTAGAAGTATGGTAAATGCTTATTACTTTATACGCTCTTAATTGATTGGCATATCGACTATTGATATGCTTTGATGATTATGCTTGTGACTTCGTTAGAAGTCTTTTATATGTGATATCCCCACTAAGCGATTTCGCTTAGCACGGGTGTTTTCTCGTGTAGGTTTACAGGTTCGGAGGGTTGCACATTTGCAACGTCATGACCACTAGGAGTTTAAGTGGAAATCTTTTGTATATGGTATAGTTTTTGTTTACATAATATAGTTTTTATATAGCTTAGCATATGTAAATGTAAAGTAATTTTGTATATGATATGTAAACGAAATGCAAATGTAAAATGAATGTTTTGTAATTATAAAGAATGCTTATATGTAAAAGAATAGTTTAATTTTGTAATATAAATGGATATATGATATGTTCTTAGTTCATGTGTTCAAAGGTTGAAATCCACTACGTGTGATTGAATGCTTATTGTTTTTGCTTCCGCATGAGTTTTCTTTATGTGTATGCATGTGTGGCGACCTAATATCCTTCAAAGGGGTATTGGGGCGCTACAGGTTATGGTATCAAAGCATAGGTAGATGTTCCTGGATAATAAGATGTCAGAGTATTGATTAGATGTATGTGAGTCTATCTAGAGTTGTGGCCAAATGCAGATGTTACCCTGTGTAGGTAGTAGATGGGGTCGGATCTAAGTGAGGATATAGGAGAGACGACGGGTAGTGTTAATCCTGTGAGGGTTAATCAGCCAGCACAAGAGAGGCCCCGAGCAGAAGGTGTAGGTCCAAATTATGGTGACCTAATGATGTGGCAAGGAATGATATAAGTAATAGAAAGGTTAAGTGCCCCTAAGCCTCCAACAGATTTGATTAGAAAGAGAGGGGCAGAGGAGTTCAGTGGGACTACCTTGGATCAGTCAGAGGTGGCAGAGTTCTGGTTACAGAGGATGAAAAGGATACTGCAGGAAATCAATTGTCCACAAGATCAATGAGTGACTTGTGCAGTGTCATTACTGCAAGGTCCAGCTTATGACTGGTGGGAACTAGTGCTTCGGAATCCCCAGCGACCGGATGAGTTGACTTGGGACTTCTTTGCTCAAGAATTTCAAAGGAAGTACATCACTAAAGCTTATAAAGAAGAAAAGTGGAGAGAGTTTGTGTGTTTGAAGCAAAGGAGTATGACAGTAGGAGAGTATGAAAAGGAATTCAGTCGATTGAGTAAGTATATGCCAAAGGAATTGCTAACAGAAGATTTCAGATGTTGACAATTTGAGGATGGATTAAGAGAGTCTATTAGAGGACCCTTGTCTGCCATGGCTGTTATGCAATCAGCAAATTATTATCAGTTGGTCTTGGCTGCTATCAAATTGAAAGAAGCTGAGTTAACAAAGCAAAAGAAAGAGCATAAGAGGAAAGTATCTGGAAATGATAGAGCTAGTAGTAAGAAGACTAAAGGAGTTGCAATTGGATAGGTTATGCACGATTCATTTCGAGAGCCTGCATCGATGGGTAGTGTTGTGCCACCATCAAGTAGAGGTAACACAATACCTAAATGTGAACATTGCCAAAGGAATCATTGGGGAACATGTAGGAAACTTACAGGAGCATGTTTTAAATGCGGAGGTATGGATCATATGTTTGCTAATTGCCCTGCGATTAAAGAGAATTCTGGTTCGCAAGTGAGTAGAGGAAATGCGAATGTATCCGGGTTAGCCAGAACTGGTAGAGGACGGGGAAGAGGAGCACAAGTAAGGTCCGAGACAGTAGAGCGGCCTACTGCTCCTAGTGGGCAGAAGCAAGCCTTCGCTATGATCGGAGAAGAAGTGGAAGATCCTACCGGTCCATCTGGTAAGTTTCTATTTGCGAATTGACTTGCATGATTTTCTGTTTACTATAGTGGAAATTTTGAGGATGAAATTTCTTAAGGGGGAGAGAATTGTAATACCCTAAAGTGTACCCTAGTCGGATTGTAGTGTCAATCTAATGTAAGGGTACAAATGTGATTGGAATAAGTATGGGATTAAGTGAGTAATTGTATGTGTGAGGGTGTAATTGAAAGAAAGAAAGTATATTTAAAAGACAACATTTACAAGAGGGATTAAATTGTACTTTACCAAGGGTTGAGGTGTAACTTTGGCATGGCTGGAAAGTGGAAATCCACGTGTGGCTTCTCCCATGAGACAGCCACCCTTTTTGCATGCAAAATATGTTTAATTAAGAGGCAGATTGGGATTTGTAATTCATTTGCAATCCGGCCACTTCTCTCTCTACAATTCTGGAATTCTTCTATTACTTTCATTGAGTTTAACTTGGTCTTTCAATGCTTAAATCTGGAATTTGATTGCATGTGGATTGGTTTGAAGAGTTAAACCAAGAAGGCAAGTAAGTTGATGTTTATATGAGTATCTTTTCTTCTACTCCCTTTCTTGAGGTTGGATTTGGAATTGGATTTTGAGTATGGACTAAGAGAGAGTTTATGTTTGTATTTTGTATAAGATTTGGACAAGAGGAAAGCAAAAGGAAAGGAGAAGCTTTAGTTGAGTAAAGAGTGGCCAGCAACCTGCTTTTTGAGGTTTGCGATACTTATGTGTATATGTTGAATTTACTTGTGTATGCATGTGGATTAGCTTGAACTTGATGTGAAACTGATGTTTGTGCATCCGACTTGAGATAATAAGCATGACTATGTGCCATGTGATGGAAAATAAGTGAATTGTTATAGTTGCTATGTGATGGGATTGGAAATTTGGCATGAGCATGATGATAATCAAGCATGATCTCTAGTTTAATTGATTGCCACCGTGACATGTTCCCAATTCTCGGCAGAATGCTACTTGAGGATATGTCACGGTCACAATCAATTTGATAGTCACCGTGACATATAAGATTTTGCAGGGCAGAATGCTTCCTTGGGTACCTCACGGTCACAACCATTTTGGTTGTCACCGTGACATACCCAATTCAACTAGGCAGAACAGAACTCTAGCATACTTCATGGTCACAATAAATTTGATTGTCACCGTGACCCATGCAAGATTCCTCCAATTCCCCATTCAATTCCCATTTCCTTTCAAGGACTTCCAACCCATTTTCCTTTTTAACAAATTAACCCAATTCATCAACCACATACCCAGTTGGCACATACCTGATTTCCATCTTGACATTGGCATTCACTCATAGCATAAATCATAATCATATTCATTATACACATAGCATATATATTCTCAAACAACATTTCCACAAAGCATATCTCCACATCCAATATTAAACCTAGCCATAAAAGTTCATGCTCAAGGCCATTACTTCTCATATACACACAATTCATACCAAATTCCTTTTCAAGCAACACAATTTCCACAATTTTACAACTAGGGTTTGTTCCCAAACCTTGTCGCCTTAGCTCCTAATCTCGACGAACGCTCGGCTCTCCGATTACAGCTTTCCCTTTATCCTTCTTCACTTCTTCAACTAGCAAAACCAGCTCAATTCCAGAAATGAATATAATCCATCAATTCTCATTCCAATACCAAATCAAAACCAAGAAGAAGAAGAGTAGAAGATGAGAATAAGCATTCATAATCTCTTACCTCTAAAGTTCAACAACTTAATTCTTGAGCAACTTAACAACTTGACCTTCTTACAAGTATGCTTCTGATTTTGGATCCTAAAGACTATTCTCACGATCAAAAAGGAAATGGAAACTCAAAATTTAACTCCATCCCTACAAATGGGTCATTTCTCTACCTCAAGGTCACTTGCATGCAAAAGATGGAGGTGGCACGCACACATAAAGCCACACGGATTCCACTCACAAAACCTGTCTCCACCAACAGATTTCTCACCTTATTTTATTCCTAATTAATCCATCATTAAATAACCTAATCAACCCCTTAAACCATTCCTAACTTAATCTCATATTTATACCAATTAGCCACTAAACTATCAACTCAACATTCAATCAAGTCCTGCCTTCATTCTAATTTAGTCCAAGCCACACATTAAATTCACATACATGCCAATTCAGATTAATTCTTTTAGGGTACATGTTTGGCCTTGACAACTCTCCCCTCCTTAAAGAATTTTGTCCTCAAAATTCATACCTGTGATAAACAACTACGGGTGTTACTCTCGCATAGCCGCTTCCGGCTCCCATGTTTCTTCCTCAACACCATGATGCTGCCAGAGCACTTTCACAAGCGGTATCTGCTTATTTCGAAGCTGTCTCACCTCCCTTGCTAGTATCGCTTTTGGCTTCTCACCATAGGTGAAGTCTGGTTGTACTTCCACCTCTTGCACAGATAATACATGAGATTTATCCAACCTATATCTTCTCAACATGGACACATGAAACACATCATGAAGCTTGATTAACTTCGGAGGCAAAGCCAATCGATATGCTACAGAGCCCACTCTTTCCAGGACTTCATATGGCCCAATAAACCTCGGACTCAATTTTCCTTTCTTGCCAAATCTCAGTACCTTCCTCCAAGGAGATACTTTTAAAAACACTTTATCACCCACTTCAAATTCAACATCTCTTCGCTTCAAATCCGCATAGGACTTCTGTCTATCACTAGCTGCCTTTAATCTTTACTGAATAAGTCTTGCTTTCTCTTCTGTATCACGAACCAAATCTGGCCCTACAATTCTTTGCTCATTCAATTCCATCCAGCAAATTGGTGTGCGACATTTCCTTCCGTACAAAGCTTTATACGGTGCCATGCCAATACTAGTCTGATAACTGTTGTTATAAGCAAATTCCATAAGTGGAAGATACTTATCCCAATTCTTAGAGAGATCCAGTACACATGCTCGCATCAAATCTTCCAGAACCTGGATAATTCTTTCTGATTGTCCATCAGTTTGCGGATGGAAAGTAGTACTGAAGTTCAATTTCGTACCCAAGGCAACTTGCAGACTCTTCCAAAACTTAGAAGTAAATCTGGGATCCCTATCAGAGACAATAGATAAGGGTACTCTGTGCAACCGAACAATCTCTTTCACATACAATTCTGCCAACCTTTCCATGGAGTAATTCATCCGAACTGGTATAAAATGAGCCAATTTCGATAACCTATCCACAATAACCCATACTGCATCTTGCTGTCTTGAGGTCAGAGGCAATCCAGAAACAAAATCCATGGTGATGTTATCCCATTTCCACTGTGGAATAGGGAGTGGATTCAACATTCCTTATGGGACTTGATGTTCCGCCTTAACTTGCTGACATACCAAGCACTTGGACACATACTCCACTATATCTTTCTTCAAATCGGGCCACCAATACAACTGTTTCAATTCCTGATACATCTTGTTTCCACCTGGATGCATAGTGAAAACTGTATTGTGGGCTTTATGCATCAATCGTTTCTTCAATTCTTTATCATCTACCACACATATCCTGTTCTTATGTAACAACACTCCATACTCATTCACTGAATAATCAGTCTTGTCACCAGTACCGACGGACTGCAAACTCTGTTGTAACCTTGCATCATTCATCTGTGCAGCTATTAATTCATCTTTCAAGATCAGTCTCGCTTTTAACTGTGCTAGCAAGGCTCCATCTGCAGAGATTCTCTATCTAATCTGCTTCAACTGTAATACTGAAATAGATTTCATGCTCAATCCATCCGCCACTACCTTAGCTTTTCCCGGGTCATAATCCACAATACAATCATAATCTATAAACAGCTCGAGCCATCTTTGTTGTCTCATATTCAATTCTTTCTGATTAAGCAGATATTTTAAACTCTTGTGATCGGTACAAATTCTACACTTCTCACCATATAAGTAATGTCGCCAAATCTTTAAAGCGAACACTACTGCCGCCAATTCCAAGTCATGAGTTGGATAATTCTGCTCATGCGGTTTCAATTGCCTTGATGCATACGCTACCACCTTTCCATCTTACATTAATACATAACCCAACCCTACTCCTAAAGCATCGGTGTACAGAACATACTCTTTACCAGTCATAGGCTGTGTATGAATCGGTACTTGGACCAGCATCCTCTTTAACTGGTCAAAACTCTGCTAACACTTTTCTGACCATTCATACTTAACTCCCTTTCGCAATAACCTTGTCAGTGGAGAAGCTAACACTGAGAACCCTTTCACAAAGCTCCTATAGTATCCAGCCAACCCTAAGAAACTACGAATTTCAAGACCGTTCTTAGGTGGCTTCCAATTCACAATCGCTTCTATTTTAGCCGGATCCACTTTAATACCTTCAGAAGATATCACATGACCCAGAAAAGATACCTCTCGCAACCAAAACTCGTATTTACTCAATTTGGCATACAGCTGATGCTCCCGCAACGTTTGAAGCACAATTCTCAAATGCTGCTCATGCTCCGTCTCATTCCTTGAATAAACCAGAATATCATCTATAAATACTACCACAAATTGATCCAAATATGGTCTAAACACCCGATTCATCAAAACTATAAATGCAGCAGGCGCATTAGTCAACCCAAAAGGTATCACCAGAAACTCATAATGCCCATATCGGGTTCTAAATGCAGTTTTGGGTATATCTTCTTTCTTTACTTGCAATTGATAGTACCCAGAACGCAAATCAATCTTTGAGAACACACCTTCTCCTCTTAACTTATAAAACAAGTCCTCAATTCGCGATAGAGGGTACCGGTTCTTTATTGTCACTTTGTTCAGCTACCGATAGTCAATACACATTCGCATTGTGCCATTCTTCTTCTTTACAAATAAGACCGGTGCTCCCCAAGGAGACACACAAGGTCTAATGAACCCCCTATCTAGTAATTCTTGCAATTGTGACTTTAACTCCTTCAATTCAGTCGGGGTCATCCTGTAGGGCGCTTTAGACATCGGAGTTGATCCAGATACAACCTCGATGGACAATTCCACCTCTCTTACTGGTGGTACACAACTCAATTCTTCAGGGAACACATTAGAGAACCCTCTTACCACAGGTATATCCTGTATTTTCACATGTTCCCTCTTGCTGTCCAACACCAAAGCCAGGTATGCTTCACACCCCTTCCTCATGCATCGATACGCTTGCATTGCTGAAACCACATTCACAAGGGAATTTGCACCGACTCCCCTTACTAACACTTTATTACCCGTACCATTACTGAGTATCACAATCTTTCTTTTACACTTAACCACTACATTGTACTTAGTTAGCCAATCCATTCCCAGTATTACATCAAATTCATCAAAAGGCAACTCGATTAAATCCATTGGGAACACACTACCCTGAACTTCTAGTGCACAATCCCTATACACCTTATTCACATTCACACTATTTCCCAAAGGACTAGATACACATATATCATATTTTAAACATTTCGCTTTAGGCATCCTTTCACATATCGTTTTAGCACACACATAAGAATGAGTTGAACCAAGGTCTATAAGTGCAAACATTTCCACATCACAGAGTAGAAAAGTACCTGCTATCACCTCAGGAGCATCTTGAACCTCTCGTGCCTTCATTGCATAAGCCCGCACTGGCGCTGCATTAGGCCTATCCACAATCTCAGAATCTGCTACACCTCTAGACTGGTTACCTCTGCCATGTCCTCTTCCTCTTCCTCTATTAGCAGAAGGCAAATTTGAGCCACCCCTACTCTGCTCTTGTTGATTTCCTGTCGTCTCATAAGCATTTGGGCAGTTAGCAAGGAAATGCTCAGTGCTACCACATCTAAAACAAGCACCCGTCACTCTCCAACATTCTCCTCTATGCCTTTTACCATAGTGAGGACACTCATGTACCTCACTCCTATTACTAGATGCTCCTCTCCTAGAACCAGATGCTGTAGGAGCGCCACGCTTCTTACCTCTTGTTGCAGAACTGAGTACTGATTCCGCAGGTGGTGCCATAGGAGAATCTCTTGATCTTTTACCCGCGTGAGAACCACCTCTATTTGCATTTCTCCTCTGTAACCTGTCTCACTGAGCTCCCAAGGATCTCTCAGCTCTCATTGCCGCCTGAACTATCCGGTAATAACTCACATTCTGTTCAGTAGTCAGTGAAACCAACAATGCCTTAATTTCCTCATGCAACCCTTCTTCAAACTGCTGACATCGGAACTCCACAGTCAAGACATCTTTTGGCGTATACTTGCTCAAACGACAGAATTCCTTCTCATAATCCGCCACTATCATAGATCTCTGTCTTAGATTTAAAAAATGCTTCCAGTTTGCCTCTTTGTGAGCTTTTATCACAAACTTATTTCTGAACTCCTTTTCAAAGAACTCCCAATTAATAGGATCAGGAAGCATCGGATTCTGCAGGACTAGCTTCCACCAGTCGTATGCTGTACCCTAAAGCAGCGACACCACACACTCCACTTGTTGCCCCAAAGGACACTTGATCTCTCCCAAAATCCTCTGTACCTTTCCCAGCCAATATTCTGCCTTTTCAGACTCATCCAAACTAGTACCATGGAATTCTTCAGCCCCATGTTTTCTCAAGGTTTCCAATGGTGCTTGTGGTGTAGTCATGCGTTCCATAACCCTTGCCATATTTAGCGACATATTCATTAGGGCTTCTATAGGACCCTCTAGATTAGTTGTAACACCCCGCCATCCCCGTTGGAAGGATACCGGAGTGCCATGCGGGTAAACACATATACCAAACCCATATACACATGTATAAACAAAAATAAAATGAAATGTAAAGAAACTTTTAATCATATACTAGTAAAAACCTGTTTACATGTAACATATATCAATATCGTTTTACAAATGAGGCTCGTATGCAATTACATATACAAAAAGAATACTTGTTCCTTTACAAAAGATTCATTTTGTTAATTACAAGCCATATAAAAAAATAATTACAGCGGAAGACTTCAAAAATATAACAACTTCATCCAAAAGACTCCTAGTGGCCGACCTGCAGATATCCGACTCTGAACTGCACTCGCCACCTGCACGGGAAAAGAGCCCGTGCTAAGCGATAACGCTTAGTGGGGAGGAACAAAATAAACTAACAAAGAGCATATACAGTATATATAACAATACAATAATCCAATGGTTCAAAATCAAAGGCATCAATTCACCTATAAACATATCTCCAAATTCCTTACTGGACATGCATAAATTTATATATACAATACCAGCAATCAAGTATTCAATTCATAATTCTCATCATTCTAAGTATACAGATTCAAGATGCAATTTAAAGATATGTAAGGATTCATATGCACTATATACTTGTAATCATGTTAACAATTCATCTCATCTTATGCAACACAATTAAACTCATAGCCTGACTAGCCTAAAATAATGTATATACAATATTTACAACAACACTACAATCTCATCCCAACCATAAACATATATTACAAGTAATTAACTATTAAAATATATATTAAATCTACATATTTCTCACCGTTCCAAATACATATATATATACTCAAGGTATATAAACACAAAGTTATACTATATTTCATATACAACATGTACCTTTAATCTTATCAATAAACATCTCAACATATATATATCACATATAAACATGTAGCCTGATTAGTCTGAAATACTCTCTAGAAGTGGATGCGGTCAATTGGATACTGATAGAACACAGTATCCCAAGCATATAGAGACATGAGTCTCAAACATGTATTTTCCTTATAGAGACCCAAGTCTCGCTTTATTTTCATATAGACCAAACATGGTCAAAACAAGGATCCAAACGGACCCGCATATATCATTTTATCATATAGCAGCTGCACACACACTCTGACCTAAGTAAGCGCTTACTTATCCACTACTATGACTATTCAGGCTTAAAACTCAACTCAACAATCCAAGCACCAATATCACTATGAGTATTAAAAGATAATACTGTTTTATAGTTCATGTATACTAGTATACTATTCACATTTAAAACAAGTAACTATAAATATTAAATACAACTAAATGCAAATACATATTTCACGTGTACATGTGTCTAGATCAACTTCAGAAATATTTAAATACATACAGTATCAATTATTGGAGGCAGAAGTACAAATAATTCACATTCAAGACAATTTATGTTCATGTAACATATAAACTAGTAAATCATGTACATTAATTATTAATCATGTATACAATTCAATATGAAGCAATTATTAATTACAATTCAGATTTTAAACCCAAACATTTGTCATGTAGTGCAAAAATCCTTAAAACTGTAGTTAAAACTTTAGTTTTTATAAAACAGGGCAGCAGGGAAGGCTGGTCACGCCGTGACCATTCATCACGTCGCGTGACGCAGGCTTCATGCGAGCGCCAGGCAAAGCAAGGCAAGGCAAGGCAGTCACGGCGTGACCACTCGTCACGTCCCGTGACGCCTGCGAGGAGAGGGGAAGAAGTCACGGAATCCTGTCTCGTGACACGCAGGGAGAAGAAGTAGGTCACGGCGTGATGCAGCATCACGTCTCGTGACCCTCTTCCCTCACTCCTGCTTCTCCTTCTCAAAACTCAAAATTCCAGAAAAGGGGATCACGGCGTGATGCCCCATCACGTCGCGTGACCTTCTTCAGGGAAGAGGGTCACGGCGTGATGCTCCATCACGTCACGTGATCTCCTTCTCACACTTCTTCTTCTTCTCCAACAGATTTCCAAAATTCCCAGAAAGAAAACGTGAAAACCAGAAAATCCAGAAAACAGAGCACTCTCCAAATTCAAAACCCCATTTGTCTAAAACCATTTTTCATGAAATAATTATGCAGATACGTACCTTTAAGTCTTCTGAGCACATTTACAGCAATTAGAATACCAGTATCACACTTTTACAACTAACACAGAAGTAATGTCAGAACATTAAGAATCCTTATTCAAACTCGTACATATTCATCTCATTGCATGTTCATGTTATTTCTTTTCTACTGTAATCATACATACACATCGTATTTCTCATACATTTTGCTAACCAATTACACATAAATAATAGATATACAATAATGGCAATCAAGATCCAAAACGAGAAAATGACAGACTCTCCCAAACCTGAAATGAAGTCCCCAAAAACGCCCACAGCTTGTCAATCCACAACCTCGCCTTTTCCCTTTTTCTTTCTTTTATCTTCTGAAGCTACTAACACATCCAGACCTCAATTCCTCAACAAGAAAACACACATGCAGATGATAGAAAGAACAGAAAAATGAAGAAAAGGCAGAGTGTGGTTTACGTGAGAGAGAACCAGAAAAGAAAAAGAAAACCTTTTTTTCAATCTTCTGTTTTCCAGCCAATTCAACTTTTCTCAATCTTTCTTTTTCCCTCAACACGTACACACACTCACACTCACCACCTGGCACACATGCACGGCTCCTCAACTCACTTATTACTCTTTTACAAACTGATCCCTCATTGTTACCAATAAATCCTTATTAATTTCCTTTTTACTCACTAAAATAAAATCTGCCATAACAATACTTTTATTCCTTTGCAATTTAATCCTCAATCAATAGCAAATTACTCAATTACCCTTAATTGCCTAATTAAAATCGCTAAATCCAATTAAGCCTCTTATGGGGTGTGACAACTCTCTCCCCCTTAAGAAAATTTCGTCCTCGAAATTTCCTCGCTAATCACTTGTAGATAAATCTTTAAACAAATCTCTGAATCGCTATCACTTATACCATACAACTATCAAATCATGTACACTCTACACTTTCCTTAACACACTACACTCTAACCCATATACCTCTTCTAATCATCAAGTACTCGATGTATATCCTGTCAGCTTCTCTCAGTGAAGTGCATACAATGATGCTGTTTACATACAAATGAGGGATGCGGATGAAATGGTCATGTAATGATTTATGTATGCGAGATGATGCGAAAATGCAATGTAAGCTACTATAATGCACTTTTCCCATCCCCATGTTTCACTATGCTTATGTGCACACGATTTCAAGAAGATAGCTGACAGGAATACAGAGTGTCACCTCGAACTCTTATCAATTCACATATGCCACTACCTCGTCTATGCTCTCACGCGAGTCGGACTCCATCTATACTTTACACAAACGACATCTGCATTAGGCCACTATACAAAACTGACTCTCATGTATAGACTTGACTCACACCAAAACAATCACAACATAACCCAGAACCACCAAACCTGGGCTCTGATACCAAGCTGTAACACCCCGCCATCCCCGTTGGAAGGATACCGGAGTGCCACACGGGTAAACACATATACCAAACCCATATACACATGTATAAACAAAAATAAAATGAAATGTAAAGAAACTTTTAATCATATACTAGTAAAAACCTGTTTACATGTAACATATATCAATATCGTTTTACAAATGAGGCTCGTATGCAATTACATATACAAAAAGAATACTTGTTCCTTTACAAAAGATTCATTTTGTTAATTACAAGCCATATACAAAAATAATTACAGCGGAAGACTTCAAAAATATAACAACTTCATCCAAAAGACTCCTAGTGACCGACCTGCAGATATCCGACTCTGAACTGCACTCGCCACCTGCACGGGAAAAGAGCCCGTGCTAAGCGATAACGCTTAGTGGGGAGGAACAAAACAAACTAACAAAGAGCATATACAGTATATATAACAATACAATAATCCAATGGTTCAAAATCAAAGGCATCAATTCACCTATAAACATATCTCCAAATTCCTTACTGGACATGCATAAATTTATATATACAATACCAGCAATCAAGTATTCAATTCATAATTCTCATCATTCTAAGTATACAGATTCAAGATGCAATTTAAAGCTATGTAAGGATTCATATGCACTATATACTTGTAATCATGTTAACAATTCATCTCATCTTATGCAACACAATTAAACTCATAGCCTGACTAGCCTAAAATAATGTATATACAATATTTACAACAACACTACAATCTCATCCCAACCATAAACATATATTACAAGTAATTAACTATTAAAATATATATTAAATCTACATATTTCTCACCGTTCCAAATACATATATATATACTCAAGGTATATAAACACAAAGTTATACTATATTTCATATACAACATGTACCTTTAATCTTGTCAATAAACATCTCAACATATATATATCACATATAAACATGTAGCCTGATTAGTCTGAAATACTCTCTAGAAGTGGATGCGGTCAATTGGATACTGATAGAACACAGTATCCCAAGCATATAGAGACATGAGTCTCAAACATGTATTTTCCTTATAGAGACCCAAGTCTCGCTTTATTTTCATATAGACCAAACATGGTCAAAACAAGGATCCAAACGGACCCGCATATATCATTTTATCATATAGCAGCTGCACACACACTCTGACCTAAGTAAGCGCTTACTTATCCACTACTATGACTATTCAGGCTTAAAACTCAACTCAACAATCCAAGCACCAATATCACTATGAGTATTAAAAGATAATACTGTTTTATAGTTCATGTATACTAGTATACTATTCACATTTAAAACAACTAACTATAAATATTAAATACAACTAAATGCAAATACATATTTCACGTGTACATGTGTCTAGATCAACTTCAGAAATATTTAAATACATACAGTATCAATTATTGGAGGCAGAAGTACAAATAATTCACATTCAAGACAATTTATGTTCATGTAACATATAAACTAGTAAATCATGTACATTAATTATTAATCATGTATACAATTCAATATGAAGCAATTATTAATTACAATTCAGATTTTAAACCCAAACATTTGTCATGTAGTGCAAAAATCCTTAAAACTGTAGTTAAAACTTTAGTTTTTATAAAACAGGGCAGCAGGGAAGGCTGGTCACGCCGTGACCATTCATCATGTCGCGTGACGCAGGCTTCACGCGAGCGCCAGGCAAAGCAAGGCAAGGCAAGGCAGTCACGGCGTGACCACTCGTCACGTCCCGTGACGCCTGCGAGGAGAGGGGAAGAAGTCACGGAATCCTGTCTCGTGACACGCAGGGAGAAGAAGTAGGTCACGGCGTGATGCAGCATCACGTCTCGTGACCCTCTTCCCTCACTCCTGCTTCTCCTTCTCAAAACTCAAAATTCCAGAAAAGGGGATCACGGCGTGATGCCCCATCACGTCGCGTGACCTTCTTCAGGGAAGAGGGTCACGGCGTGATGCTCCATCACGTCACGTGATCTCCTTCTCACACTTCTTCTTCTTCTCCAACAGATTTCCAAAATTCCCAGAAAGAAAACGTGAAAACCAGAAAATCCAGAAAACAGAGCACTCTCCAAATTCAAAACCCCATTTGTCTAAAACCATTTTTCATGAAATAATTATGCAGATACGTACCTTTAAGTCTTCTGAGCACATTTACAGCAATTAGAATACCAGTATCACACTTTTACAACTAACACAGAAGTAATGTCAGAACATTAAGAATCCTTATTCAAACTCGTACATATTCATCTCATTGCATGTTCATGTTATTTCTTTTCTACTGTAATCATACATACACATCGTATTTCTCATACATTTTGCTAACCAATTACACATAAATAATAGATATACAATAATGGCAATCAAGATCCAAAACGAGAAAATGACAGACTCTCCCAAACCTGAAATGAAGTCCCCAAAAACGCCCACAGCTTGTCAATCCACAACCTTGCCTTTTCCCTTTTTCTTTCTTTTATCTTCTGAAGCTACTAACACATCCAGACCTCAATTCCTCAACAAGAAAACACACATGCAGATGATAGAAAGAACAGAAAAATGAAGAAAAGGCAGAGTGTGGTTTACGTGAGAGAGAACCAGAAAAGAAAAAGAAAACCTTTTTTTCAATCTTCTGTTTTCCAGCCAATTCAACTTTTCTCAATCTTTCTTTTTCCCTCAACATGTACACACACTCACACTCACCACCTGGCACACATGCACGGCTCCTCAACTCACTTATTACTCTTTTACAAACTGATCCCTCATTGTTACCAATAAATCCTTATTAATTTCCTTTTTACTCACTAAAATAAAATCTGCCATAACAATACTTTTATTCCTTTGCAATTTAATCCTCAATCAATAGCAAATTACTCAATTACCCTTAATTGCCTAATTAAAATCGCTAAATCCAATTAAGCCTCTTATGGGGTGTGACATTAACATTCCAAAAGCTAGCTGGCCGAGACTGACCAGACCCCGTTGCCTCTACTTCTCGAGGATTCACACTTTCAGCGGTCTCCTCTCTAGTATTGCGATCAGGATCCATCGTTAACTACACAGATTACACAAGGACGCCCGCATTAGGTCAATAATACTAAACACAATCTAGCTACCCAATCTCCCAGAAAAGTCTAAACCTGGGCTCTAATACCACAACTTGTGACGCCCTTTTCCCACGTCAGACTAGCTTAGCTAATCTTAGTTAGAGAAGGCCGTACACACACATACAGAACACACACATAACCTTATGAAAACCTAAAACAAAAAGTTTCCATCGCATACGATCATACATCATACATACTTATACCACTGTTTCGTTACCATTCTTAGTTATCTCATTATTACATGCCTTTACATATCCGGTACACATATTAAATATACAAAAAGCTTAAACAAAATTCCCAAGTAATATATCCCAAAACCTACACCAACTACTTCCTATTGTTGACTGTTGATATGTGGGTGCGTCCTCCGGTCACCTCTTGTCCGTACCTGCACGGATTAGAGTAAACCCGTGCTAAGCGATAACGCTTAGTGGGGAAAGCATATAACAAGTAATTTATCACACCAATATGTGTAGACACCGGGTCCCGAGCTCAGTATAAAAATGTCAATGATAATTTTGGATCCTTGATAATTCCCTCCGAAAAAAATAATATATGTGATAATATATAAATATGTGTGTGTAAAATTTAATTAGTTAATGTTGTTTGTTAATTAATTAGTTAATTGGTTAGTTAATTAGTTAATATTATTGTATTAATTAAGATGCATGTAAAATTAGAGATTAATTAGTTAATTAATTAGTTAAAATGTAGAATGTTTAATTAATTAGATAAATTATATATTAAGTAGATTAATTAATGTATGTAATGTTTAATTATATTGAGATGTAATTAATATGTAATGTGTAATTGATATATAATGATTAATTAAATTAGTATGTGTGTGTATTAATTAAGTTAGATTAATTAAGATATGAGAAAATGGAGGGAAATTGAGGAAATGACTCTTGTGCCCTTAGCCCTAATTTGAGGGTGTATAAAAAGAAGAAGATGAAGAAAATTAGGGGGGGTTGGCAGATCAAGAGATCAAGAAAGAAAAGAGACCAAGAAAAAGAAAAGAGAAGAGAGAAAGAAAAGGAAAGGAAAAGAAAAAAGAAGGAAAGAGTGAGCAAGAACAGAGCCGGCCAAAGAAGAAAGAAATAGAAAGGAAAGGAGAGTGAGAGCAAGAAGGTGAGAATAGAAAGTGAGAACAGGGAGCAAAGGAAAGCAAATGGAATAAAAAGAAGAAGAAATAAACAAAGAAAAGAAAAGGAGGAGAGGAGAGGAGCAGACCAGGAAACCCACGACGCCGGAAAAGGGAAAGGAAAAGGGAGAAGGAGGCGAGGCCTCCGCCGGCCAGCCACGGCGTCGAACCGCCGCACGCGCCCCGCCGGAGTGAAGAGGAGACCCAGACGAACCGAACGGCGACCTCCGATCAGCCATCGGTGCCGGCGTGGAGGAGATCGGCGAGAGAAGAGAGGACGCTGCCGACGCGATTTCCGACCTAATCCGGCGACCTTCCGACGCGTGACCACCGCCGTTCGACTCCCGGCGCTCCGATCTACCGTCCGGTTTTGGCGGTGTCTCCAACGGCCGCTCCGGCGAGCCTCCGGTGACCTAAATCACGTAAGCCCATTATTTAATTATTTATTTTAATATATTATTAATTAATATTAATTAATATTATTATTATTATTATTATTATTATTATTAATATTTATTTAATTTCTGAATTATTAATATTATTATTATTATTATTATTATTATTATTATTATATATTTATTTGATTTTTGTTATTATTGTTATTATTATTATTATTATTATTATTATTATTATTATAATATTGCTATTATATTTATTCATTATTCTGATTTATTATTATTATTATTTATTATTGTTATTATTTATATTTATTTAATATTATTATGTTATTATTATTATTATTATTATCATTGATATTATTATTATTATTATTATTATTATTGTCTAATTTGTGTTAATTTTATGTTGATGTTATTATTTAATTGATTTGTGATTATTTAATTTTATATATTATTATTATTATCATTATTATTATTGTTAGAATTTAGTTATTTATTTATGTATTCATTTATTTGTTTATTTAGAAATATGTAATTATTATTGTATGTATTTATGGTCTGTAATAATAAAATGATTTTCGACCGCTACTAAAAAGAACCACCACACAAATGTTTCCCGCTAAAAAGAATGTTTGCTAAATAAAATTGGACCAATGTCCTATTTTTACCCAATAAAATTATCACATAAAAATGGTTTTCATAATAAACACATGCGGGGACCAAAGTCCTCAAAATAAATGAATAACCCGTTTTATGCATGTATAGTACATTTATAAATGGGAGTTGTATTCTGCTCCTAGTATTATTGTAAATTTATTTTACGCTTTAATGCTATTTTATTTTATGCTCTTGAATGAATAAATTGTGCTTTAACCAAACTTGCATTGTGTGGAGAGAGAGCGAACTAATAGATTCAAAACTCAATTGTAAACTTAAGCAAGGTACGAATAAATGAGAAGTCCCGAACCCTGCTCTGGTCTTTGGGCTCAAGAGGCTAGAGGTTATCCTCCAAGACACCTCTTGTGTCATGAGACTTAGACGTTAATCCTAGGCCTCATGGCCCAATATGGATAAAATGCGCAAGTCTTAGGCTCTCCGAGGCGAGAGAAACTTTCCCAATGTTCTATTGGGTGGCGACTCCATGAAACCTCTTTGTTGCCCAACATAGACGCACTTGCGATTTATTGCAAGCTGTTGACGGACCCGTAATTGCCCCGATCGCCCACGTGCGGGCGGTCCGAACGGGCGGCCGCGGGGACCCGGCGCGCGTCACAATATGGTTATCACACATTACATGCTAACAATCATGCTTATTTAAGAATCACTTCATCCAATTCCGTTCCATGCATAACATGGTTCAGTGCTATATTCAATCATAAAGCAATAATCACTTATTCACGTATTTACATCGCATACTATACTGTATCACAATCATTTCCACTAAATAATTAGTTGGTTAGCCTGCAATCCAAAGACGCGGATAACGGGTATCGTATTGGTACCACTCAGGTACTAGAATCTCATTGAGATTACATTTACGCATTGGTACCCTCAGGTGCATAATATCAATCCACTTATAATAAAATCCAGCAAGGATTATTCACATTGTTTTCGCATTGTGATTCCCATGGAATCAGACATATTTAACGCATGGGGCTGCAGAGCTGGACCCTATAGGCATGCCTAACTGTCCACTACTTGACTCGCAGGCTTAACTTATTAAACATATTATTCATTTCATGTTGATCACTTTTCATATCACATATGACGTTAACCAACATCACATTCATTTTACACATTCGCATTAGCACATAGCTATTCATTTCACTTGCATACTCATTGTGTTTCCAAACTCATTCTTTATAGTTAATGATCACATATTTGCTTGCATTCAAGAATCATGTGGTATGCAAATGTACATTACTTAATACACACATAATACTTACTCATAGTGTCCTTCATTTCAGCTTAAAGCCTTGCCATTTTGAAGTCCAAACACATTAGGGTTATATTGCCAAAACAGGGTAGGTCACGGTCACAACAAATTTAAGTGTCACCGTGACATGTTGAAGTCAAAAATTGAATGCAAACTGAGGACAAGTCACGGTCACAATCAATTTGATTGCCATCGTGACATGTTCCCAATTCTCGGCAGAATGCTACTTGAGGGTATGTCACGGTCACAATCAATTTGATTTTCACCGTGACATATCAGATTTTGCAGGGCAGAATGCTTCCTTGGGTACCTCACGGTCACAACCATTTTGGTTGTCACCGTGACATACCTAATTCAACTAGGCAGAACAGAACTCTAGCATACCTCACGGTCACAATCAATTTGATTGTCACCGTGACCCATGCAAGATTTCTCCAATTCCCCATTCAATTCCCATTTCCTTTCAAGGACTTCCAACCCATTTTCCTTTTTAACAAATTAACCCAATTCATCAACCACATACCCAGTTGGCACATATATGATTTCCATCTTGACATTGGCATTCATTCGTAGCATAAATCATAATCATATTCATTATACACATAGCATACATATTCTCAAACAATATTTCCACAATGCATATCTCCACATCCAATATTAAACCTAGCCATACAATTTCATGCTCAAGGCCATTAATTCTCATATACACACAATTCATACCAAATTCCTTTTCAAGCAACACAATTTCCACAATTTTACAACTAGGGTTTATTCCCAAACCTTGTCGCCTTAGCTCCTAATCTCAACGAACGCTCGGCTCTCCGATTACAGCTTTCCCTTTATCCTTCTTCACTTCTTCAGCTAGCAAAACCAGTTCAATTCCAGAATTGAACATAATCCATCAATTCTCATTCCAATACCAAATCAAAACCAAGAAGAAGAAGAGTAGAAGATGAGAATAAGCATTCATAATCTCTTACCTCTAAAGTTCAACAACTTAATTCTTGAGCAACTTAACAACTTGACCTTCTTACAAGTATGCTATTGATTTAGGAACCTGAAGACTATTCTCACGATCAAAAAGTAAATAGAAACTCAGAAATTAACTCCATCCCTATAAATGGGTCATTTCTCTACCTCAAGTTCACTTGCAAGGAGGTGGCACACACACATAAAGCCACACGGATTCCACTCACAAAACCTGTCTCCACCAACAGATTTCTTACCTTATTTTATTCTTAATTAATCCATCAATAAATAACCTAATCAGCCCCTTAAACCATTCCTAACTTAATCTCATATTTATACCAATTAGCCACTAAACTATCCACTCAACTTTCAATCAAGTCCTGCCTTCATTCCAATTTAGTCCAAGCCACACATTCAATTCACATATATGCCAATTCAGATTAATTCTTTTAGGGTACATGTCAGGCCATAACACAGGGTAATAGATCCGTGGTGGAGTATGAAAGGGAATTCGAGAGATTGAGTGGCTATTTAGAAGATGGGCTAAGGACTAGGCCTAGATTGATGGAGAGGTTCGAGCGTTGCCTTCATAATAAAATTAAGTAGATAGTCAATGGTCAGAATCATCCAAACTTGAGATCCTTAGTTGCTGCAGCTATTAAAGTGGAAATAGCTTAGAATGATGAAGCTGAGAGACAGGCACGGTTTCAAGAAAAAAGGAAGCCAGGCCAGCATTGTGGGACATGCAGTCAGAGTAAAAGGTCTTTAGGGCCACCATCATCTCAGAGTAAAGGATCAGCAGCACAGGCTCACAATCAGAAGAAACCAGCCGGCGGTAATACCCCAGCATCTTCTATGGGGAGTACATCTCGGGGTAGAGGCAAAGGATTGCCCTAGCAGTGTTACCATTGTGGTAAGTCTCACCCGGGTGAGTGTAGGTATCTATCAGGTGCATATTTCAAGTGCGGGTCAAAATAACATTTAGTGGGAGATTGCCCAGATGCAGTTCCTCAGTCAGTGACCTCCCCAGCATAAGGAGCAGGTTTATCAGCACCCAGGGGGAAAGGTAAAGGGACAGCCTCCCATACTTCAGCTAGACCTCCTCCACCACCATCTCAGGGACAGAGTCACCCTTCGGGTCGAGCATATGCAGTGGGGGCCCATGATTAGGAGAATTCTCCATTCTTTATAGTTAATGATCACATATTTGCTTGCATTCAAGAATCATGTAGTATGCAAATGCACATTACTTAATACACACATAATACTTACTCATAATGTCCTTCATTTCAGCTTGAAGCCTTGCCATTTTGAAGTCCAAACACATTAGGGTTATATTGCCAAAACAGGGTAGGTCACGGTCACAACCAATTTAGTTGTCACCGTGACATGTTGAAGTTAAAAATAGAATGCAAACTGAGGACAAGTCACGGTCACAATCAATTTGATTTCCACCGTGACATGTTCCCAATTCTCGGCAGAATGCTACTTGAGGGTATGTCACGGTCACAATTAATTTGATTTTCACCGTGACATATCAGATTTTGCAGGGCAGAATGCTTCCTTGGGTACCTCACGGTCACAACCATTTTGGTTGTCACCGTGACATACCTAATTCAACTAGGCAGAACAGAACTCTAGCATACCTCACGGTCACAATCAATTTGATTGTCACCGTGACCCATGCAAGATTTCTCCAATTCCCCATTCAATTCCCATTTCCTTTCAAGGACTTCCAACCCATTTTCCTTTTTAACAAATTAACCCAATTCATCAACCACATACCCAGTTGGCACATATATGATTTCCATCTTGACATTGGCATTCATTCATAGCATAAATCATAATCATATTCATTATACACATAGCATACATATTCTCAAACAATATTTCCACAATGCATATCTCCACATCCAATATTAAACCTAGCCATACAATTTCATGCTCAAGGCCATTAATTCTCATATACACACAATTCATACCAAATTCCTTTTCAAGCAACACAATTTCCACAATTTTACAACTAGGGTTTATTCCCAAACCTTGTCGCCTTAGCTCCTAATCTCAACGAACGCTCGGCTCTCCGATTACAGCTTTCCCTTTATCCTTCTTCACTTCTTCAGCTAGCAAAACCAGTTCAATTCCAGAATTGAACATAATCCATCAATTCTCATTCCAATACCAAATCAAAACCAAGAAGAAGAAGAGTAGAAGATGAGAATAAGCATTCATAATCTCTTACCTCTAAAGTTCAACAACTTAATTCTTGAGCAACTTAACAACTTGACCTTCTTACAAGTATGCTACTGATTTAGGAACCTGAAGACTATTCTCACGATCAAAAAGTAAATAGAAACTCAGAAATTAACTCCATCCCTATAAATGGGTCATTTCTCTACCTCAAGTTCACTTGCATGGAGGTGGCACACACACATAAAGCCACACGGATTCCACTCACAAAACCTGTCTCCACCAACAGATTTCTTACCTTATTTTATTCTTAATTAATCCATCAATAAATAACCTAATCAGCCCCTTAAACCATTCCTAACTTAATCTCATATTTATACCAATTAGCCACTAAACTATCCACTCAACTTTCAATCAAGTCCTGCCTTCATTCCAATTTAGTCCAAGCCACACATTCAATTCACATATATGCCAATTCAGATTAATTCTTTTAGGGTACATGTCCGGCCATAACACAGGGTAATAGATCCGTGGTGGAGTATGAAAGGGAATTCGAGAGATTGAGTGGCTATTTAGAAGATGGGCTAAGGACTAGGCCTAGATTGATGGAGAGGTTCGAGCGTTGCCTTCATAATAAAATTAAGTAGATAGTCAGTGGTCAGAATCATCCAAACCTGAGATCCTTAGTTGCTGCAGCTATTAAAGTGGAAATAGCTTAGAATGATGAAGCTGAGAGACAGGCACGGTTTCAATAAAAAAGGAAGCCAGGCCAGCATTGTGGGACACGCAGTCAGAGTAAAAGGTCTCGAGGGCCACCATCATCTCAGAGTAAAGGATCAGCAGCACAGGCTCGCAATCAGAAGAAATCAGCCGGCGGTAATACTCCAGCGTCTTCTATGGGGAGTACATCTCGGGGTAGAGGCAAAGGATTGCCCTAGCAGTGTTACCATTGTGGTAGGTCTCACCCGGGTGAGTGTAGGTATCTATCAGGTGCATATTTCAAGTGCGGGTCAAAAGAACATTTAGTGGGAGATTGCCCAGATGCAGTTCCTCAGTCAGTGACCTCCCCAGCATCAGGAGCAGGTTTATCAGCACCCAGGGGGAGAGGTAAAGGGACAACCTCTCATACTTCAGCTAGACCTCCTCCACCACCATCTCAGGGACAGAGTCACCCTTCGGGTCGAGCATATGCAGTGGGGGCCCATGATTAGGAGGATGCTCCGGATGTAATTGTAGGTAAATTTTCTATATTTTCTGACTTAGTTTATGCACTTATTGATCCCGGGTCCACACATTCATATATTAACACAGACATTGAACGGGGAAATGGGTTAGATAGTTCTCCCCTAGACCATGACATTTTAGTGAGCAATCAATTGGGCCACAGTGTGATAGTGAATCGAGTGTATAGAAGTTGCCCCATCAGTGTTCAGAATTGTGTTTTCCTCGTTAATCTGATTAAGTTACCTTTTAAAGAGTTTGATGTCATATTGGGAATGGACTGTTTAGCCACTCACCAGGTGATGGTTGACTGCAAAAGGAAGGGAGTAACTACTAAGACTTCAGATGGTCAAGAGATCACAGAGGTGGGTCAAAGACCAGATTATCTGTATGATGTTATATCAGCCACAGTAGCAAAGCGGTTGATTAGGAAAGGTTGCGAGGCATATTTATGTTATGCAGTGGAAGCAAAGAAGGGGATGCCTAATCTATCAAATGTGCCTACAGTATGTGAGTTCTCAAATGTATTTCCTGAAGATATTCTAGGCTTACCCCCTGATCGAGAGATTGAATTCTCTATTGATGTAGCACTAGGAACTGCACCGGTTTCTATTGCTCCATATAGAATGGCACCAGCAGAGTTGAAAGAGTTAAAGATTTAGTTGCAAGAATTGTTAGAGAAAGGCTTCATTAGGCCCAGTGTATCGCCTTGGGGAGCACTAGTGCTATTTGTAAAGAAGAAAGACGGATCCCTGAGGTTGTGTATCGATTATAGGCAGCTGATCAAATTAATAATCAAGAACGAATATCCATTGCCATGCATTGAGGATCTGTTTGATCAGTTGAAGGGTGCAGGTGTGTTATCAAAGATTGACTTGAGATCGGGCTACCATCAATTGAAGATTAAAGAGGTAGATGTGCCCAAGACAGCCTTCCGTACCAGATATGGACATTATGAGTTCCTAGTGATGCCTTTCGGACTAACGAATCCACCAGCTGCTTTTATAGACCTTATGAACAGGATCTTCCATCCATACTTAGTTCAGTTCGTAGTGGTTTTTATTGATGATATCCTGGTGTATTCAAAGACTCCAGAAGAGCATGATAAGCATTTGAGAATTGTATTGCAGACTCTCAGAGATAAGAAGCTGCATGCTAAGTTCAGCAAGTGTGACTTCTGGTTAAATGAAGTGTCCTTTCTTGGCCATGTGGTGTTAGCAGAAGGAATCAAAGTAGATCCACAAAAGATTGAAGGAGTTTTGCAGTGGAGAATGCCCAAGAATGTCACTAAAATTAGAAGTTTCTTGGGTTTGGCGGGCTACTATAGAAGGTTTGTTAAAGGTTTTTCTCTCATTGCATCACCTTTAACATGCTTATTACAGAAAAAGACGAAGTTTGAGTGGGCAAAAAAGTGCCAAGCCAGCTTTGAACAGCTTAAGAAGATGCTTACAGAAGCTCCAGTGCTAACCCAACCCGAATCAGGTAAGGATTTCACCATTTATAGTGATGCATCCTTAAATGGTTTAGGTTGTGTACTCATGCAAGATGGCAAGGTAGTAGCTTACGCCTCCCAATAGCTTAAGAATCATGAAAAGAACTATCCTACTCATGATCTTGAGCTAGCAGCAATAGTATTTGCATTGAAGATTTGGAGGCATTATCTTTATGGTGAAAAGTGCTATATCTTCACAGATCATAAAAGCTTGAAATACTTGCTCACGCAAAAGGAGCTCAATCTTAGACAGCGAAAATAGCTTGAGTTGATAAAGGATTATGAATGTTTTATTGATTATCACCCAGGGAAGGCTAACATAGTGGCAGGTGCTCTTAGTAGAAAGTTTATGGCAGCATTGAGAGCATTGAATGTGAAACTTGATGTAACTGACAGTGGAGCTTTGGTAGCAGCGTTGCTAGTCAAGCCTGACTCTACACATCAAGTGAAAGCCACCCAGAAGCAAGATGACAAGTTGATTGTAGTGATAGAGAGAGTGAAGACTAGTGGCAGTGATGACTATGTAGTGGTTACTGATGGTAGTATCTACTATAAACAAAGGTTGTGTGTGTCTAATCAGCCAGAACTGAAGAACAGTATATTGACAGAAGCGCACCACAGCAGTTATGCCATGCACCCAGGAGCTAATAAAATGTATCAGGATTTGAAGATGCATTATTGGTCGCTAGGAATGAAGCGGGATATGTCCGACTTTTTAAGTAAGTGTCTGATATTTCAACAGGTAAAAATTTAACATCAAGTGCCATCTGGGCTACTTCAACCCATCTCAATACCCGAGTGGAAGTGGGATCGAGTGACAATGGATTTTGTGACAGAATTACCTCTCACCCGAAGGAAGCATGATGCAATTTGGGTGATTATTGACAGACTCACCAAATCAGTACACTTCCTACCAGTGAGAAAGGATTTTCCATTAACTCGATTGGCAGAATTATATATTAATGAGATAGTAAGGTTGTATGGAGTACCTAGTTCTATCATTTCAGACAGGGATACTCGATTTACCTCCCAGTTTTGGAAGAAACTCCAGAAAGCATTGGGCACTAGACTGCATTATAGTACTGCCTTCTACCCTGTGACGCGTGCCGAACCCCGTGGCACCTCGAGGGCCCGCTTTAGAGCGATCGGGATGAGGTTCATTGGAAACTTGTAATGTACTTACAAGTGAGTCTATTTTGGGCAACAAGGAGGTTTCAAGGAGTCGCCACCCAATCGAACATTGGGAAAGTTCGTCTCACCTCAGTGAGCCTAAGACGGCGCATATTATCCATTTTGGGCAAACCAATGGGGTCTTGGAGGCATTCAACCCAATAGAACATTGGGATAACCCTCTAACCCTATGGAGCCTAAGATTGTAAATTGAGTCTTTTGGTGGGACACAAGAGGTGTCTTGGAGATCCCATTCTAATGAAACATCGAAATGGACCTCTCACCTCATTGAGCCCAAAGAGCAGAGATAGGTTCGGGACTTCTCATTTATTCGTACCTTGATTAATTTTATAATTAAGTTTTGAATTTATTATTTCACTCTCTTTCCACATGATGCAATTAATTAAAAGATGTAATGATTCACATCAAAAGCGATAAATAAAAATAACATTAAGATAGCGCACATAGAAATAAATTACAATAAAATTAGGGGCGGAATATAACCCCAGTTGTAAATAAAATACAAATCATGCATAAATCGGGGTATTCACTAATGATGAGGACGTTGGTCCTAGATATATTTATTACCAAAAAGCAATTTTTTATGTGATGATTTTATTGGATAAAATAGGAATTTGGTCCTTGATTTTGCGAAAATTATCAAATTGATTGCTATAAAACTCTTAGCCATTTTTATTAACGCGACAAAGAACAATTTTACACAGGGAAATACATAAATAAACATAACAATAACAAAAATAATGCAATTAATATAATGATCTATACTAAAACTAATAATAAAACTAGCAATAGTAATAATAAAAATAATAAGTAGAAAAATAAATAATAATAAACCTACAATAAATACCAAACAAATAATAATGAGGGTTAAAGGAATAAACCGGGTAGAAACCCTTGGATTTAGGTGGCCATCATCTTCCTCAAACTCATAACCCATCAAAATAATTAAACAATATCTCACAAAAACAAACAAACACATTAGTACCAAAAATTTCAGAATTAGAATAAAATAAAATAAAAACTAATAAAGGAGTTTTGAAGATAAGAATGAATGAAAATAAAGAAAACAAATGAAAATTGTTTGAAAAAATAAGGAAAAGCCCAGGGACCGCCGTCAGGTGTTACCGGCAAGCGTCAAAAATGTGACCGGCGCGCAGTGAAGTGCGCTGTATATATCCCATCCCTCGAGTAAGGGACGAGCGTCGGCTGCCGCACTGCCCGTTGGTCACCCCCTGTTTCTCAAAAAAAGGCAAAAAATAGATTTTTCATAAAAAAAAATATTTATTTTAGATAAAAAAAACTTAAAAGAAAAGCAAATAATTAAATTCAATCAACCAAACGTCAGATCTGTAATATTTACCCTCGGATTATACCCTTTTGGATGAGTGAAGGATAGTTTTTGGTCCCGCGCAAGTTCACAAAGATCGAATAAAAATCAAGACAAGAGAATTTATATTTCTTGCTTGAAAATTACGGCGATTCAAGTTTTGGAATCGATGAATTGATGGAAATAAATTAATCTTGTAACCTCAATTTGACTTGATTCCTCAAAACAAGTTTTTGAAAATAGAAAATAAAATAATGATGAAACGAGTTTTTTGTGGAAATCAAAAAGAACCTTGAAGAAAATACTGAAAAAAAATTATAGTGGAAAACCCTTAAGAATTTTCCAACCCCCCAATTTGGTTTTTTTTCTCTTTATATAAAAAAACAGAATCCTTTTCCTGATAGGACTAGGAAATCGACCGATGGGAGTCTGATGCTCGCCGACGGGCGTCGGTTAAAAAGTATCCTTTTCCAACTAGGATTAGGAAAGAACCGCCCTCCGACAGGCGTCGGTTAAAAAGAATCCTTTTCCTAGTAGGATTAGGAAATAACTGACGGGCATCTGAAGCCCACCGATGGGAGTCGGTTGAAAGGGCTCGTGCAGTCATTGGCCTCACCGACGGCCCGTCTCTCATAGAGAGAGACGGATTGTCTCAGCTACTGACGGGCGTCCTTCCACCGATGGGTAAGCCATTCGTGGAGAAAGAAAAACATTTTTAGTGTAAATTTTCTAATCTCCATGAAGATTTTACACTGTAAATAAATAAATTTAACCCTTGTGAATCTAGAAGACCAAAAACTCCTGAATTTCATCCATTCATTCAAAAACGGACACTGATTTCTTCATCGGGTAATCTCTGATCTGAACTGCCTCAGGGCACGGTGCTTACAGTTGCCCCTAATTTTGGGGAGACTAGTACACTAGTGCCTAGATGAGCCAAAATTCAGTGAAGAAGAAGGAAAAAAGACACATACCTGAGGCAGTTCTTACCTTCTGAAAGGGAGCGACTGGTTGTTCACCCGGTGGGCCTCCTCGGTCTGCTCGGTGGTGCATGCTGTGGATGATGGCATTGTCTAGCCATGATTTGTTCTGATGTATGGGTCCCTACCGGTCTCGTCTCGACCTGAAAGGTGAGATGTAGCGTTCTCTAGCTACGATCTCGGTGCGAAGCGCAGTGCTTTCTAACTGCAACCTCATTTGCCTTGCTTGCCTCATCTCGGCTCGTACAGCTTTGGTGAGATGTAGTGCTCTCTGACTACAAATCTCAATTTGCGAGATGCAGTGTTATCTAACCGCAGTCCCGTCGCGATGTATCTTATCGCTGATGCCCTACTGACCTCGTCTCGGTCTGCATGGCCTTCCGCTAGCCTCGTCTCGGCCTACGCAGGGAAAGTGAGATGCAGTACTCTCTGACTGCAATCCCGGTTGCAAGATGCAGTGTTCTCTAACTACAATCCCGCTGATGCCCTACTGACCTCATCTCAGTCTGCATGGCCTTCTGCTAGCCTCGTCTCGGCCTGCGCGGGGAAAGTGAAATGCAGCACTCTCTGACTGTAATCCCGATTGCAAGATGCAGTGTTCTCTAAATGCAATCCCACTGATGCCCTACTGACCTCGTCTCAGTCTGTAAGGCCTTTCGCTAGCCTCGTCTCGGCCTGTGCGGGGAAAGTGAGATGTAGTACTCTCTGACCACAATCCCGGTTGTAAGATGCAGTGTTCTCTAACCGTAGTCCTATTGATGCCCTACTGACCTCATCTCGGTCTGTACGGCCTTCCGCTAGCCTCTTCTCGGCCTGCGCGGGGAAAGAGAGATGTAGTACTCTCTGACCACAATCCCGGTTGCTGAAACTTCCTTGCTAACCCCCATTCGATCTGCAAGATAGTTTTGGTTGAGTATGATCTTGTAGAACAAAGCATTTGCTCTGTTCATCCTCCTTTTTGATCACTGGTCGCTGGGCTGATGTGAAGCCAAGTTCCTGTATGGTAAATGATCTTTGTTAATTCTCTTGCAAAATAATCTGATTGTTAGGTTTATGAACATTTTATATTGTCATTGTTACTTATCATTTTCTTGTTATGATCATTAATCACTCGTCTTTAGTGTAAATGAATTAAAGATAAATGAAATAAGAAGTAACTTTAGCAACAAATGTCTTTCCACTAAAAGATTCAGTTTTGTACAACATAATATAAACATAATGATAATGAAAAATACAAAAATGATATCAGGACTCCCTGAATAGCTATAGGGGTAGATATTCCGAGGGCTCCTCTTCCAGATCATCATCATCACCTAATATATGAACAGTCTGCGATCAAGACGAAGAGGCAGGAGGTCTGGCTCTTGATGTAGATGGCTGGTCGGGAGGATCTGATGGTCCAGGCTGCTTAGATGCTGTGACGCGAGCCGAACCCTGTGGCATGCCGAAAGCCCGCTTTAAGGCGATCAGGATGGCATTCATTTAAACTTGTAAGGTATTTACAAGTGCGTCTATTTTGGACAACAATGAGGTTTCTTGGAGTTGCAACCCAATAGAACATTGGGAAGGATCGTCGAGCCTAAGACAGCGCATACATATCCATATTGGGCTAGCCAGAAAGAACTTAGAGGTCTTAGCCTCTACCCCCTAGAGCCTAGGATTTGTATATTTAAGTCTTTTGGTGAGACTCAAGAGTTGTCTTGGAAGTCTTAGACCTCTCGCCTCATTGAGTCCCAAAGACCAGAGTGAGTTCGGGACTTCTCATTTATTTATACCTTGATTAATATTATAATTAAGTTTTTAATTCATTGTTTCACCAACTTTCCACACGATGCATTTAATTAAAGCGCAATCCTTCATGTTAAAAGCGATAAGTAAAGCATTATTTAAAATAAACATTCTCAAAATAAATTACAATAAAACTAGGGGCGGAATACAAGCCCCATTGTAAATAAAATACAAATCATGCATAAATCGGGGTATTCATGAATGATGAGGACATTGGTCCTCGCATGCATATTTATTATAAAACACTTTTGATTTGATGATTTTATTTTAGATGGAGAAAATTGAGACATTGGTCCCATTTTTATTTAGGAAAAATTCCAAGTTAATTAATAAAAAAACGTTTAGTGACTTTCTTTCTAGTGGGCCTAAATAAATAATTTTACAAGAAAATTACATGGCGAAAATAAATGAAAAAGCCAAAATAAATAAATATTGTAAATGAAATAAATAAATACTTGATCCCAAATGAGCCTTCTGAATTTTCCCCGTATGCTCGCAAAAATGCCCAAGAAGGAAAATGAGATGTGAAATGAAAATAAAACACAAATAGAATAATGTTAGTAATTGAATCAATTAAAATCAATTAAACATAAAATAAATGATAAAATAAAATAAAATGAGATAAAATGAAATGATATCAAAATCATAAATGAATTAAAATGTTATCAACTTAAAGTAAATGAGAAAAAATGTGTTATGAACAACAAATGGATTAAAAGATGTAATTGGAATAAAATACAGCATGTTAATTAATTAATGTGTAAAAATATGAACAAGATAATAATGAAAATAAATAAGTAAACAAAATATTAAACATATGATAATGACAATGGAAAAGAATAAAAAATGATTAAATAAATGACATGATTAATTAAATATGTTCACAAATGATATAAACCATTTACATGGCAAAAAGATCAATTAAAATGAATTTATTAATTACATGTTAGAAATAATGATGATTTAAAATGAAATAAATTAATTATATGTTAAGAATTAAAAGAAAACAATATTTACATGTTAGAAATGATAAGAAAATCAATATTTATATGAACAAAATAATATATTAACATATTAAATTAAAACAAATATAAAAACAATGGAATAAATGAATAAATAAATGAGAACAAACAATTGTTGCGCTTGTCTTCAAAAATTAATCAAACAATAAAAATTCCTTCTAAATATATATTTAGAAGAAATTATGTTGGAAAAAAAAAGAGTGAAAGATGGATTCAATTTTTTTGTTCTTCTTTGGTAGGGAAAAAATCTGTAATTTTTTAGAGTTTGAGAGAAAGAAGAAAAGAAAAGATGAGGAGAAAAAACCCTAGCCAAAAAATCCCCAGCCAAAAAATAGGAAAAAATAAAATAATTAAAGGGATAAATTTTAATTAAATCAGATATTACCTATTTTAATTTTTAAAAATGGAAAAAATCCCTTAAAACCATGAAAAAAGGGATAAAAAACTGATTTTTAGGTCCAAAAATCGGAAAAAAGGGGTATCAGACCCTATAGCGACTCTCAGGAGTAGGGACGCCCGTCGCCATATATGGACGGGGCGTAGCAGCGGAGCTGCCTCGCGTACGAAGCGCGCGCGCCAGCGCGATGGGCGGCGCGCAGTGCGGGCAATACTCTGCACGCTTTTAGCGACGCACAGCATTGGTGACGCTGCGCATCGCTGCGTGGCGCGCAGCGTGCTAGGCGCTCGGGCGCCCGCGAGCTGGGCGCCTGCACGCTGCCGCGCCCGACATTCGTGATCCAACTTTTATTTTTTAAATTTTAAATTGACTAAAAATACTATAATTTTAAGCCCCCATTTTTCAAAACTAATTTTTAAAATATTTTTTTATTATTTTTTTATTTTTTATCTTTTCACTCTAAAATGCAAATTTGAAAAGAAAATCATCACGTTTAACCTTTTTGCCTGCGGAAAGGCGTCTTATCATCATTGGGTAACTCTGATCTGGGCTGTCTCAGGACCCGGTGTCTACAGTTGCCATCAATTTTGGGGAAACTCGTGCACTAGTGCCTAGATAAGCCAAAATTCAGAGAAGAAGGAAAGAGATGCGTACCTGAGGCAGCCCTTGCCTTTTTGCCATGGAAGCAGCGATGTGTCGAGTCTGCTCCAGACTTACAAAACGCGAGGGCTGCTCTCCTGAGCTACACCGAGTTTGCTCCAACATACAAAGTGTGGATTGTGATGCAACAAGTCTGCTCCTGACTTACAAAACGCGAGGATTGCTCTCCTGAGCTGCACCGAGTTTGCTCCAACTTACAAAGTGCGGATTGCGATGCGTCGAGTCTGCTCCAAACTTACAAAACGCGAGGATTACTCTCCTGAGCTGCACCGAGTTTGGTCCAACTTACAAAGTGCGGATCATTGCTCTCCTGAGCTGCACCGAGTCTACTCCAGACTTACAAAGCGCGAATCATTGCTCTCCTGAGCTGCACTGAGTCTACTCCAGTCTTACAAAACGCGGATCATTGCTCTCCTGAGCTGCACCGAGTCTATTCCAGACTTACAAAATGCGAGGGTTGCTCTCCTGAGCTGCACTGAGTCTGCTCCAAACTTACGAAGTGCGGATCATTGCTCTCCTGAGCTGCACCGAGTCTACTCTAGACTTACAAAGTGCGAATCATTGCTCTCCTGAGCTGCACCGAGTCTAGTCTAGACTTACAAAGCGCGAATCATTGCTCTCCTGAGCTGCACTGAGTCTATTCCAGACTTACAAAGTGCGGATCATTGCTCTCCTGAGCTGCACCGAGTCTACTCCAGACTTACAAAGCGCGAATCATTGCTCTCCTGAGCTGCACCGAGTCTATTCCAGACTTACAAAGCGCGGATCATTGCTCTCCTGAGCTGCACCGAGTCTACTCTAGATTCACAAAGCGTGGATCGTTGCTCTCCTGAGCTGCACCGGGTCTACTCAAGACTTACAAAGCGCGAATCATTGCTCTCCTGAGCTACACCGAGTCTATTCCAGACTTACAAAGCGCGGATGATTGCTCTCCTGAGCTGCACCGAGTCTACTCCAGACTTACAAATCGCGAATCATTGCTCTCCTGAGCTGCACCGAGTCTACTCCAGACTTACAATCGCAGATCATTGCTCTCTGCTGTCCTCATCTCGGTATGCGCGGTGACTAATCTGTCCCGCTAGCCTCATCTCATCCCCTTTCGGCTAGTATATTATCTGATCTATCGACCATCCTTTGATCGGTATTGTGAACCATTCATCGCTTTCTTTGCTGGCGCTTATCCTAGACCTCTTCTTTTTACTACAACAAGGGAGAAGCAAATGTACAGGGCATATAAAAGACGCATACTTGTGGCAGTACATGCCTGTTGGGGCCGATGTCAGAGTGTGCCCACAAAGGATGTTTGGTTGTTCCCCATTTTCTTGATTGAACTGATTCTGACATGCCAGATATCGATTACTCTATCATCTCCAATGCAGCCTCCTTTTTGAAAAGACCTGCATACTTCTCAAGAGGGTGAGAGAATTTGATGTTGAGCGTCCGGGGTGGAAAAAATATTTGAGCTTTCTCAAATGAAAATTATATTGGAGGTTTTGTTGCTTGCCTGCAGGCGGATGATTTTTCTACTTTGTTTTCTTTTTCGTTTCTTTTTTCTCCTTGTTTTGTTTTTGACCTTTACATTCTGAATGTATTTGCAGTATATTGGATTTTCAAGGCCTTGAAAATGTCTTTTTATTTTGTTTGAGAATTTGTTTTTGTTTGTACATTTGAATTTGTTTGAGATTTTGTATATTTGAATTTGGCTTTTGTACACTTTGTGTGATGTGTGTGAGCGTATATCTTATGGTAGGGAAACTTACCTGATTACCCCCGGCATGGCATGCATGAGTCTGACAATGTTAGGCTGAACTCATCTCTTGAATCATGTTTAAACATGAGGTCTATTCGGGCCCCTCATCTGAGCCATGTACATATACAAAACACTATGCACGTGCGCGGAATCATGTGTGTGCAATATACATACATTTGAATCCGAATTGTGTGAGGTGTGTTAGCGTACATCATATGATAAAAAAAAAACTTACCTGTTCGCTCCCGACATAATGCGCATGGAGAGGCTTATTCTTTTCCCTCTTGTGAGCAGATCCTTGAGATTCTTCTCTCATGAGGACTTCATCTTGATTATTGTACAAATGTGTGAAAGCATATATCTTATGATAGAGAAATTTACCTTGTTGCTCCTGACATGGTGTGTATGAGTCGGCTTGCTCTCTTAAATGCCTTCTTAGGAGCAAGTCATTAAGATTCCATTCTCGTGAGGACTTTATCTTGATCCGATTGTTCGGCATGGATGAGCGTCGATGTAGATTCGAAACTGTACCTTGGCTCACTTTTGTGTCTAATTTGCCTCCGACTATGTATGGATAGTTCGTCTTCTCAAAGGATCTTATTTTCTATAGATTTGTGTGATTCCGGATTGCCCTGAGCATGGTGTGTCCGATAGGCTTGTCCTTCTGGGCATTCTACCCCCTCACATATGCAACCGATTTTATGCTGGATACAGTGGCCGATAATGTTGAGCTGAACCTATACCTTGGATCACCCTTGCTCATGAGGTCTATTCGGACCCTTCCCTCTAAGTCATGTACATAACAACATATACAATAGACTATGTGTGTGTATGGAATTATGTGTGTGAAATATACATAAAAAACTATATACAAGAAACACGTGCAAAGGATTAATATACGAGAATTTGTGTGTGCATTTCTACATGCATCAAAGACTGAATGCACGTGACATGCATGTGATATGCAAAAATGAATAGACCACATCCCAGGTGGTTAAGGGATTCATTGAGGGTGGTGCTCGGCTGCTCACATTGTTTGATACCCGCAAGGATCTAGAAAAGCGTTGTCTTGGCTTTATGGACCCTGACCCATAATCCTTTTAAAGATAACTGACTCGTGCGCATCTTTGCCCCCCCGGTCAATGAGGATTTTGCCCCAGGACTCTGAATCAAGACCTGGATTATGCATTATCTGCCTAAAGGTTAATTATTGGAGGTAATGCCATCTTATCGCTCCAGGCGTCAAAAGTCGTTGTTTTAAAGGTAGTGCGTCCCTTGTGGATTTTCACACTAGCTTTTCTTAGTGGGAAATGCGTCCCTTTAGGGATTTTCACATAACCCTATGCCTAACTTTTGCCTGGAATGGAACCAACCCACTCCAGCGGCTTTTTCTTCATTTCATTTTTTTGAAGGACAGACTGCCTGTTCCAAGGTTTTCACCCTGTCGTTTGGCCTAACTTTTGCATAGAGAGCCAGTCACGGTTTTCATCTCTAACGGCCTTCTTTTTTCTTTTTCTTCTTTTTTATTTTTTATTATATATATATATATATATATTTTTAAGACTGATCTTGCCTTTCAAGCACGGCTACAAGAAAAGTCAAAGCTACCATCAATGCCCCTTCCTAGAGTAATCCGCAATTATTCTTTGAGGCATTTATCTCCAGGCATCGATCGCATTCTATGGCCTCCCTTGATGAATGTGTTGTTAGATTGGGTGAAGTAGCAGATGAGAATCGGGTTCTTTAGGGCTTCATGAAGCTGCCCTTTACACTACCACCCATTGTGTTTAATAGTTCAGAGGGATTAATGACGTAGTGAGGCATCTCTATCCTTCCAAAGTGGACCTTTATCTTCAGCTTTTACCTCCAGATACCATAGCCTCTGGGCAAGCTGCCGGTGAAGACTATTATGCCATCTATCGGGAGTTGTTCTTTCAATCCCCTTAATGCACTCAAGAGGTGGGTGTTTAGTCTCACAGTGGATAATATAACTCATCGACTTAGACATCTGAACAATGAGAGTAGTAGCAGAGCATATTCATTTAGATTTCATGCATTCAGCAATGAACAACATTTCCCTTTTTAAAAATGAACTAGAAAATAATGAAAACATGTATTTGCAAAGATTGTGTACATTTCAATATGATTTCTCCACGCATGATCATTATATAACATCGATTCAAAATGCAAAATGATATCTAATGTCAGAGTATATCTTGTAAGCATCAAACTCCTGTCTCCAATCAGCCCGCTCGGGTTTTCTTGATTGGATATTTTCTCTCAAGCCTCTAATTTTTGACCAGGATGCTCTTTTTTCGGTTTTTACCCTGACGAAGCGCCCAATTTTAGCAAGGCCGCCTTATTTCGATTTTTGACCCACGGGGCTTTTATTCTGTTCTTTTGATTTTTTTAGTCTTTAGCCATGGATCCTCTTGAATTCGTTGATGTTGACTGGTTCTTTGAAGTCATCTTTATCACTACCTATTGCTGTTGTCTCGGATAACAACTTCTGAAGAACGAGGGCCCTTCTCACATCGGCCTGAACTTGCCTCATTTGTCCGGAACCCCTGGTCTCATTTGCTCGAAGACTGAACCTCCCTCTTTCATTGGGTACTTTCTAACCCCCCTCATGAATGGTCGAGCACAACATTTTTTTTTTTAAGATCCAGCCGTGGTAATAATCCCATGATTCGTCCTTGCCTGACGTGTTTAACTGCCGCTGCCATTGTTGTGCCCCTTTCAGCTTCCAAGATTTAGGTTGTCTTAAAGGTTTGAACTTTACAATGACCGGCCATGTTGCTTTTGCCCCCCTATGACTTTTGTAGAGGTTCCGACGATGATTCTTCGGCATTGAAGCACACAAGGCAATTTTTCTGCCCAATCTTGGTAATTCTGGACCATCTTAGCTAGGATCCTCTTGACATTCTTGTTGGCAGCTTCTACTGCCCCGTTGGTTTAAGGACAATACGGAGAAGACTTATGATGTTCAATACCATATTTCTGGAGTAACTTCCTTGTTTCAGCCTTGAACTGGACCCCGTTGTCAGATACCACGTGGTGTGGGAGGCCATACCTACATATCAAATTCTTCTCGATGAATTTCGCCATATCCCGAGCATCCACTTTCTTGAAGGACTCAGCTTCTACCCACTTGGTGAAGTAGTCGATGGCGACGATAATGTATCTATGCCCATTGGAGGCTGTGGGGTGTATCTCTCCAATAATATCAATCCCCAAAGCTGCGAACGGCCAACGTGATGTTAGATTATGTAATTCCGAAACTGGCAGGTGCCTTAAATCTGCATACTGCTGGCATAACTGACACTGCTTTACATACTTCGAGCAATTGTTATCAATGGTGAGCCAGAAGAATTCTTGTCTCATAATCTTTTTGGCTAATGTCAACCCGTTCATATGGGCCCCCACATATTCCGGCGTGCATCTCTTCCATTACCCTCTTGGCATCTTTCTCATCCAAACACCTTAGCTAGATACCATCAGCCTTGCGAATCATTCTCTTATTTTTCTTGGCGGCTTCTTCTGGAAAGGTTGCATTTTCTAGGTAGTTCATAATATGGTAGCACCACGGCTTCCCATCCACTACTTCTATTTCCTTGACTAATTTAGATTCGAAGCTAGGTCTCTTAGAGCTAGAAATCACAACTGGCCTCATAACCACTCCTTCGGGATCGTCCCACACTGAGACTAAAGTGGTGAGCACATCGACTAATTGGTTTTCATCCCTTGGAACAAAATGGAATGTGCATACTTAAAATTGGCTGCTCAGGTCTCTCAAGTGCTTGATGTAGGGCATTAGCCTCTCTTCTTGAACAGCCCATTCACCTCGAATTTGATTGATCACTAGGGAGGAATCACCAAACACTTCCACATTTTTCGCTCCTAAGGCTATCAATGCCTCTAACCCAAAGGTACACGCTTCATACACAGCTTCATTATTGGTAGCCTTGAACCTTAATTTCTTGGCCAAAGGGAGCTTCTCATCCTCCGAGGTTGTTAAAATGATCCCTACTCCTGCCCCCTTGCTGTTCACGGCTCCGTTAAAGTGCAATTGCCAACCTTGAACTTCGATGGCTACCACTTCCTCATCTGGAAAGTTAAACTCGTACAACTCTCCTTGAATTGGGTGTTCTGCTACGAATTCAGCCACTGCACGCCCTTTGATAGTTTTTTGAGTAATATACTCCACATCGAATTCTTGTAGCAACAACAACCACCTACCCATTTTCCCGAGTAAAGAGGGGGCTTCCTATAAATATCTTAGAGGATTCTGCTTAGCTACCGCCTATACCCTATAGGCATTAAAGTAATGCCTTAATTTCTTAGAAGGCCAAATCACCGCAAGGCAAATCTTTTCCACTTTCGTATACTTAACCTCATAGGCCAGGAACTTCTTGCTAAGATAGTAAACAGTAAATTCCACTCCAAATTCGTCCTCCTGGGCCATCCTGGCGCCTACATAACTATCCTCTATAGCTAAGTATAAAATCAATGGCCTGACTGGCTGCGGCGGTCTCAACACCGGTGGATTCGGCAGATACTCTCTGACAGTATCAAAAGCCTTCTGACAGCTTTCGTTCCATACTACTGGTGGGTCTTTTCTGAGTAATTTGAAAATTGATTCGCAGATTGAAGGAAGCTTAGTGATAAACCTATTGACGTACTGCAATCTGCCCAAGAAGTGTCTCACATCTTTTTCCTTCTGCAATATTAGCATCTCTCTGATGGCCCTAACCTTATCTGGGTCAATTCCAATTCCCCTCTAGCTAGCTACGTGTACTAGGAGTTTTCCTGAGGTGACACCAAAGATACACTTCTTAGGATTTAATCGTAGATTGTACTTATTTGGAAGAACTTTTCTAGGGCTTCGGGCGACCTTCTCTAGTGGCCGACTTGATCATCATGCCATCCACGTATACCTCCACTTCTTTATGGATCAAGTCATTTAAGATTTTTATTGCCATCCTCTGATAAATGGCTCCTGTATTTTTTAAGCCAAAAGGCATTACCCGGTAGGCATACATCCCCCACTCCGTGATGAAAGCCGTCTTTATTCGGTCGATTATTTTATTGATAATTTGATTGTATCCCGCATAACCATCACCAAAGCTATACATCTTGCAAGCAGCGGTGCTGTCTATCAGCATATCTATATGGGGTAACGAAAAGTCATCTTTCAAACAAGCCTTATTCAAGTCCCGATAATCTATACATACCCTTACCTTGCCATTCTTTTTGGCTACGGAGACAACATTGGCTAGCCAAGTTGGATACTGCACCTCAACTAGAAATTTGACTGTGATTTGTTGGCGAATATCCTCCTTCACTTTTATCTGCCCATTCCGGCCTAAGCCTTCTCAGTTTCTGTTTAACAGGTTTATGGTCTGAATATGTAGGAATAGCATGCTCTGCGACTTCCCAATCAATTCCTGGCAAGTCTTCGTAAGTTCAGGCAAAGACTTTTTCATATATATTTTTTTAATATTCTCTCAAATTTTTCTCACTTCAGGAGTTACATTAGATGCTATCAAGATTTTCTTTGGACTTTCCAAAGTTTCTGGGATTAAATAGAGTAGCATCAACTGAATCAAAGTCAAATATGAATGAGTCATGATCATGATTATGTATGGTGAAGTCATAAGAGACATAACACAAGTAAGGAAAAACATTCATCTTATTAATGAAGCTAAAATGTCATTATTAAGCAGTTCAAAAATAAAAAAAACATTCTAAATAGCTAATCAACTTCTGTTCTTGCCAACACAGCTGTTGCAGTCGATGGTCCATTATCATCCCTAAGAACCGTCCTGCCTTTCCACCTAGGCATTTATTCCATCTTATTCTTTCCCTCTCGCTTTTCTGGGTCGGAGATCTTCTCGAAATCAATCAGGTCTTGAACGGCATGTCTTAAGGCCTTACAATCATATGTGGTATGCCCGGTATACTGGTGAAAGGCGCAATACTCATCCCCTTTATGATCGGGCTGTCCCTGCCTTCTGGCAGGCTTAGCTGGCAATGGCTGTAATATCCCCTCCTTCATCAGCCTCTTGAGGACCCAGGAGAAAGATCTACCGAAATTAGAAAAATGCCTTTGCTTTACTTCCGTGGTTGGCGCTTATATAATCTCTTCTTTTTCTGGGCCTGGCATCAGCTCTTGAATGCAATCTCTCAGAGGGCGACAATAGTCTATCCTATGCCCTGTTTACTGGTGATATACACAATACCAATCCGTTCTGTGCCTAGGCTTTCCTTGACTTGGTGTAGGCCTAGCTGGCAAGGGTTGTAACTTCCCTTTCTTGACGAGACGACTGAAGTGCCAGGATAATGGCATACCCAAAACAGTGAGGTGGGACTGAACCGCTCTAGTGGCTGAGACTTTTGCAGCCTTAGCATTTGCCTTACTATTGTCAAGGCCTCCTGAGCTTTCATTCTTTGGAGTATGCATGATTGCAGGGTCTTCATCCTCTTCGGACATAGTGCTATGTTCTAAAATAGGCCTCCTATTTCGTCCTTGCTCAACCGGGGAATCAAGTGATCTCTTACTTCTAGTCTCAAAAGGAAAAGTAGGTACTGGAGCTGTCGTTATATGAGCCTTCTCGATTGTGGCCGGCTTTCCTTGGTTGAGAGTTATTGCCATAAGCTGAGCTTGCAGAACAAGCACCATGGCATCCATCCTTTCTTCGACCACAGCCAGCATCTTTGTTTCAAGCTCCTTGAACCTTCTATCTAACTCCTGGGCAATTAGGGCACGAGTCTCTTCATTCTGTTGCAAAGGGCCAGCCATTTCTAATGCCTTTAGATGCTCTGGTAAGAACGCTAAAAACTTTGTCAGCCCACGCAAACTCTGATCGCTCTTTAGACAACTATTGGGATCACCTAACCACCCAAGTAAATGGTCTATGATGGCTGAAAAGCAAAGAGTTAGAATGATGTATGAATAATACGTAATTCATGATCGTGCTGTGTAACAAAAATGATATACAATGGCTAAAAGAGATTACAATGATACATGTGAGACATGCGCAAAATTATACAGAAGACAATATGTACAGGTAATAATTATATGCAAAGAAAAGGATGTATACATGTAGAAGAAATATAGAAATTTATTTGTGCATGACTGACATGAATATGCATCATCCATAACCACATGCAAGCAGATAGGTCCTTCCAACCTTATTGCCCCCACACACGAGGTCGTGCGGTCTATGTCCTAGGTGGGTGTAGATACCGGGTCCTGAGTCAGCCTAGATCAAAGTTACCCGATGATGATAATTGCCTTCACAGGCTAAAAAGGTTAAAAGTGATGATTTGCTCGTCAAATTTGCATTTTAAAGTAAAAATTAGAAAATAATAAAAAATATTTAAAAATTAATTTTGAAAAATGGGGGCTTAAAATTATAGTGTTTTTAGTCAATTTTAAAAAAAAAAAAGAAGATAAAATAAAAACAAATTAATAATTTCGGATCGTGAGTGTCGGGCGCAGCGGCATGCCTACAGCAGTGCGCAGGCACGCTGGCGCCCACCTCGCGGGCGCCCAGGCTCCCAGCGCGCTGGGCGTGATATGGCGACGCACAGCATTGTGCTCACCGCGCGTTGGAGCGCGTGATTTCCGCGCAAATGGCTGCGGGAAGCCCGTCCATCTATAGCGACGGGCTTCCCTCCTCCCCTGGCCGTCGCTATAGGGTCTGATACCCTCTTTTCCAATTTTTTCACCCAAAAATCCGTTTTTTATCCCATTTTTTTTGGGTTTTTGAGTCCAAATTAAATTCTAAAATATTTTTTTAAATAATTAAATAATAAAACTTGATTTTATCATTAAAAATAAAACAATTTTGTGTTAAATAAATTTGTTTTCCTTAATTAAATTAGGGCAACCTTTTTTATCTTATAAATACTTTATGATGAAATCAAAAAAGGGTCTCCACATTTTTTAGACCTAAAATTTCCAGAAGTTTTCTTCTTCTATTTTCTCTTCAAAAAATTTTTCAGATTTACCTTTTAATTAATAAGGTTTAATTGGAATTGAAAATCAATTTTCAATTCTTAATTATTCCAATTAATTTCTTTGTTTTTCCTCCATAAACACAAGAAATTAATCATCACTTTGAAATCAATTTCTTTTCAATTTTAAGCATACAAATTAATTCCTTTGTTTTTTCCATAAACAAAGAGAATTAATTTTATTGCTAAATTATTCTTTCAAGCAATTTTCCGGAAAATCATCACTTTTCCTTCATCAAATCCAATACTCTGAGGGTAAATATTCTAGGCTTAATTTCTATTTTCTTTTATCTTATTTATATTTAATTTATTCATATATATTTTATTGTTTTTATTGATTTATTTATTATTTTCATTTATTCATTTGTTTTGTTGATTTTATATTTGTTCTATTTAATTGTTTATATATGATTTTATTTTTATTCATGTGAATATTGCTTTCTTTTAATTCCTAACATGTAAATAATTTATTTTATTTTGATTCCTCATTATTTTTAACATGCAAATAATTAATTAATTTTTGTTAATCATTTTTGCAATCTAAATAGTTTATATTAATTATGAACACATCAATTAACCTTATCATTATTATTTTCATCATTCCTTTGTTTACTAACTTTTATTATTCTTTTTATCATTGTTACATGATTTATTCATTATTAATTATTTATTTAGTCATTTATCATTTTTCACTTTTCATCATTATTTTCATCATGTGTATATTTTCATGTATTAATTAAATAAGATGTCATATTTTATTTTATTCACATCATTTAATTAATTTGTCATTTATAATTGCATTTTTTCCATTTATTTTGGTTTGTTAACATTTTAATTCAATCATCATTCTTTTCATGTCATCTTATTTTATTTTAATTTGTCATTCATTATTTGGTATATTTTATTGATTTAATTATTTTTAATCACTAACATTATTTTGTTTATGTGTTGTTTTAATGTAAAAACATATTTTCTTTATTTGGGCATTTTTTCGAGTACATCGGGAGTTCCAAGAGGCTCGTTTGGTTCACATATTTATTTTCTTTGTTTGTAATATTTATTTATTTTATTTTGGCTTTTTCATTTATTTTTTCCATGTATATTTTTCTTATAAATTTGTTTATTTTAGGCCCGCTAGAAAGAAAGTCGCTAAATTATTTTTTTATTAATTAACTTGGCATTTTTCCTAAATAAAAATGGGACCAATGTCTCAATTTTCTCCACCTAAAATCATCACATAAAAATTGTTTCATAATAATGTGAATGCGAGGACCAATGTCCTCTCCATTAATGAATATCTCGATTTATGCATGATTTGTATTTTATTTACAATGGAGGTTGTATTCCGCCCCTAGTTTTATTGTAATTTATTTTGAGAATGTTTTAATAATGCTTTACTTATTGCTTTTGACGTAAATGATTGCGCTTTAATTAAATGCATCGTGTGGAAAGTTGATGAAACAATGAATTCAAAACTTAATTATAATATTGATCAAGGTATAAATAAATGAGAAGTACCGAACTCACTCTGGTCTTTGGGGCTCAATGAGGCGAGAGGTCTAGGACTTCCAAGACACCTCTTGAGTCTCACCAAAAGACTTAAATATACAAATCCTAGGCTCCAGGGGGTAGAGGTTGAGACCTCCAAGATCTTTCTGGCTAGCCCAAGATGGATATGTATGCGCCGTCTTAGGCTCGCTGAGGCTAGACGACCTTTCCCAATGTTTTGTTGGGTTGCGACTCCAAGAAACCTCATTGTTGCCCAAAATAGACGCACTTGTAAATACCTTACAAGTTTTAATAAATCCCATCCCGATTGCCCTAAAGCAGGCCCTCGGGAGGTCACGGGGTTCGGCGCGCGTCACAGTGGTTACTCTGCTGGGGACATACTCGAGACTTCGATTCGAAAGTACCTTGATTAAAAAATTATAATTGAGTTTTAATTTAAAAATTTCACCTTCTTTCAAAACTGTATTGCATCGCATTAGAGCCTTAGATCTATGCTAGTTTGGTCCCTCTTTTAGCCCCGGTGCGTGTAACACCCCAAAATGGCCCTAGAAGAATTACAGAGTTATTGGTTCGAAAAAGGTAAATTTTATGTGCGAGAGTTCTGTCGCGAGCGCGATAAGTGTCGCGGGCGCGACAGAGCCCTCCAACGGTTTTTGAACTTCAGCTGGTTGGTGCAGGCGTGAGCGTTCTGTCGCAAGCGCGACAGAACCCTCTCGTGAGATGCTTGCATAAGTGGGTGTTAAGAGACCTTGAGATGTGTATTGGACACATGGCATCGTAGGAGAGTGCCAAGTGTCATTGTAGGGAGTTGACAAGTGTCGTCGTAGAAGAGTGACAAGTGGCGGCATATGAGAGTGACAAGTGGCATCATAGGGTGTTGACACATGGCAACTTGAGAGGGTGACACTTGGCTTGGCTTAGCTTGGCTTGGCTTGGCTTGGCTTGGCTTGGCTTGGCTTGGCTTAAGATAGGGATGGATTAAATGAGATGGTTGGCATTTATGGCTTGTAGGTGGCAATTAGTGTAAGAGGATTTGGCTTTAGTTGACCGGCCACTTTCCTACCCATTTCAATTTCTTCATTTGGCTTGTTAATTCCCCTTTTCTTTGCTCTTAGTTGCCGTGCTCCACTTTCCTTTCTTTTCTTCTATTTTCCATTTGCTCCTAAAGAGACTCATTTAGGTTGGGATGAAGAGAGTAGATTTTTGAGAAGAGGTAAGTAGTACTAGTATTTAGTCTTCTTCTACTACTTGGTTTCTATTTTGATTTAAAGTAAAAAGAAGAGTAACCCCAAGTGTTTTGTGTGTGGTTTTGGTGTAAGTTGTAGGCAAGAAAGTCGTTAAAGGAAAAGAGAAGATCGGAACGAGTAAAGAGCTGTGATCGAGTTCCTAGAGGTAGGGATCGAGTGTAACTGTGTTAACTTTGCATGTGTTTATATGAGAAATGTTTGAACAAATACATGTAAAAATAAAGAGATGCTTGATGAGCTTTAATTAGCTCAAGATGTTCATTTTGATTGCTTACAGTGCTCATGACAAGTGTATATATATTAAAAGTATGTAACTTGATCATTTGAGTGTTTGTGTTGATGATAGAGCTTGATTTTGCGAAATTCTGCTTATTTGTCATCAGACCTCTGTGTATTGTATTTGTGATAAGTAGAGCTATAGGACTCCAATTGTGTTGATTCCAATTGCATATGAAATATAAGATCCGTTTCTGAAAATGTCTAAGAGGGTGCTTGATCTAATTCTGGCCCTAAGTATCCCAAAAAGTTATTAAAACGTAGGTGACCCTATTCTGGCAGGTTCACTGGAACAGTATATGTTGTTTAGACCATATATTTTGTTATAGATGTCTAAACGACCTGAAACTTGTTCCATTTGAAAGCTAACATCCTAAAGAACAATTATTAAGAAAAACGTTTTCCCAAAACAAGACGTTTAGAGGTTCATTTAGATGATAAACATTTAGGCTAAAAAGCAGTCTTGTGAGGCACCAAAGCGGAGCTTCTGTCGCGAGCGCGACACATGTTGCGACCTCGCGACAGAACAACTCATTTTAGGCTTTTTCTTCTCCTTTTTGAGCTCCTAGTTGCCACGGGTCAACCCCTGACCCTTCCCCTTAACTAAATTGTATTTTTTGTTGATGTTTTACTCCCCGGAATGAACCCGTATTACCCCAGAATGTTTCCGTGATTTATACTTTACATGTTTAGGATTAAACAATGATTATAGGATTAGTTATCTATGTAACCAATGCTATGGCATAAGAGTGAGCGTTGACCATGTGATGCCCTGTGATATGAATTGTTATATAATGCATTTGGTATAGAGTATAGAGCCTTTTTTTTAATCTATCTTCTGTCGCGATCGCGACAATGAACTTGGCTTCTGTCGCGAGCGCGACTTCTTATCGCGATCACGACAGTGAACCTCTTCGCATCCTGTTTTATTTGTTTTGAAGAGAGTGTTTTCTTCTGTCTTGCTTTGCATGATTTATATGTTTATGTAATGAGTTGAACACATGTATATGATGATTGATTATTAAAGATTGTACATCAATTAAATGTCTTTGAATTTGATAAATGCACTTGAATTTTAGTTGATGAGTTGATGTCCGTGTATAGTGTGTGAGTCGGTATTGAGCCTGATTACCGTTATAGTGGATAGATAAGCATGCTTATAAAGGGATTAGAGAGTGCAGCTGCCAACGTTCCGCCCCGTTTGGGTGAAGCGGGTCGACCTCCGAGAATGGTCATTAATAGAGATAGATGAAAATATTTTGTGACTTCGGTCTATCGAAAATGTTTTTATATAGAGCGTCCCGTATCCACCATGAGAGGAACTCAGGCTTGTTTTGTTAAATGTTGTGCAGTGAACTTGAGATGATTATAGTGTTGCTTCGAATGAAGCCATAGTAGATGAGAGTAATGTTTAATTACATGTGTCACATCCCATTTGCGCCCTAGTAGAATGAGCCTGTCTGTCTGTCTGTATGTGTAAGCATTCGCATGTGTTTGGCATTTCATGAGGGTATGTCAGTAGAAATGCATGTTTTGGGTTTTATTATTGTGTGGGTGCATTCATGGCACTAGTATGTTAATTAAATGAGAAATATTTGTGTGCATGTGTTCATACCATTGTATGGTATGCATAAGTTAAGAGGGTTTTAGGTGTGAGTAGTGTAGGTTATTTTGGTGTGAGTGATTAGTTTCACCAATAGGAAATTGATACATATTTAGGATAAAGAAAAGAAAAAGAAAAGGGAATGAAAGAAAAGGAACTTAGAGATTTACGTTTCTTTTCTCACTCTTTTTCTTCTTCTTCATTTTCTTTATTTCAAGTACTGTATTGTTGATTCAAGGTCTTATTGGTGAAATTGATTCTCTCTTTGCACCCTCTCTAGTAAGTAATTGAATTCTCTCATCTAGTTGTTTCATTTACTTCATCTTCTTCTTCCTTGAGTTTAGATTTAACTTAGGGTTTTCTTTGTGAATATTCTTGCTGTGTTTGTGTTTAGCTGAAGCTCCTCGCGATCCTAAGGGCAAAGAGGTTGCTGGACCTAGTGGAGATAAGTGATAGAGGCTTAGATTTCAGGTTTGGGAATTTTTGATTGTGTTTTGTGTGATTTTAAGTTTACTGTAAAATTTAGGGTTTATATGTTCTTGAAGAATTTGAATGCAAATACCCTTGATTAGGTTGACTGAATACTGGTTTGAGTTGTTTATATGTTGTTTGAATTGTTTGGGATCTTCCTTGAAAGGTATGAATTGATTTGTATGGTTCTAAATCAAATTTGGATTGATTTTATTGTTCTGGAAATTCTGGAAATCGAGTTCTGTCAAAAATCCCGTTATTCATGATGCTGTCGCGCGACTCGCCAAGAAGAGAGGCAAGTCACGAGACGTGACCTCAGGTCACGTCGCGTGACCTGCCAGCTTGAGGCTGGTCGCGGGTTGTGGCTGCCTGTCACAACTCGTGACCAGTTGAGATGAAGCCAGTCACGAGACGTGACTCCCCGTCACGCCACGTGACCGGCTGAGGGAAGGCAAGTCGCATAATAGCTGAAGAGAAGCAAGTCACGAGACGTGACGACCAGTCACGTCGCGTGACCTACGAGAGTGCTGAAGCAAGTCACGAGACGTGACGTCCAGTCACGTCGCGTGACCTGCGAGGGCGCTGCGTGATCTGCGAGATCACGTCGCGTGATATGTGAGGGACGAGGCGTGATCAGCGAGAGATGTCGTCTGATCCGCGAGGGACAGAGCAAGTCACGAGACGTGACCCTCAGTCACGTCTCGTGACCTGCCTTGTGAGGAGGTCAGTCATGCCTCGTGACCAGCCAACCTCGCCCGTTTCTCTGTTCAGCCCGTATTTCCGAAATTTCCCAGTATTTAACTCAAAAATGAAATTGGTATTTATTCTGAATGGACTTTACTGCCGTATGATACATGTCATACTTTCAAATGCTTCGATATGCGAAATACAATGATTTTTCTGATGTTTGTACACGATATTCTGTTATTTGATTTGAGTGACGCATAACCTGCTAGAGTCAAGTAAGTGGATAGTTAGGCATGCCTAATAGAGTCTATTTGCTGCAGCCCATTGTTCTATTTGGACCCCGATCAGGTCCCCGTTTGGTTCCTCGCAAACCCTTTTATGTATTGGATCTTGTTTAAGGTCCCTTTTGAATATATCTGTGAAAGTTAAAGTATAATGGTTTAATCGATTCGTACCCGTAACGTACTATCTGTAATCGGCTCGTACCCAGAAAGTACTGTCTGTACACTCGTTATCCACTATCTAGAGTCAGCAGGTGTTCTTTAAATGTTAATGGAATTGTTCTGATCTATTCTGGCTATGAATGGATTACCTGAATGAGTTTATTGATGAAATGCATGTTGGATTATTCCGGTATGGATAGGAACTAGAGATAGCGAATGTTTGACTTTTAAATATGATTATGCTTATAGCAACTATGTTATAACCTTTGCATAATGCCATTGTGAATGTGATCTGCTTTGACGACCATTGTGAATGGCCGTCCATTATTTATGTGTATTTCCCCACTAAGCGTTTATCGCTTAGCACGATGTTTTTACCCGTGCAGGTGCGGAAGGAGTTTTGCTTTGAGAGAGTCGCCGTCATCAAGCCAACACAGAAGAGTTTAGTGTAGGGCTTAATTTTGTAACAATTGTTATTTCTTTTTGTATAGAACTCTCATGTATCAGCTTCCACTTTTGTATCTCTATTTAGTATATGTAATATTATTTTGTTTCAGCTAGTTGATCAGATCATTATTGTAATAGTTTATTATAGTAATGCATGATCAGCTTTTGCTTTCTGCATGTAAAGTTTTTAATTATTCTGTATTCCTGAATGTATGTTATGAATAGATGTATGTTTTGCTTTGTTATTATTTGGTGACACCTTGACTCATACGGTATCTCACTCCTTATCGGATGGGATCGCCTACGTATGGGAAGGGGGTGTTACAGTTTGTGGTATCAGAGCATAGGTTTAGGCATTTCTGGGTGTTGTTGTGATTGTTCTGAATTGCTTAGATGTGAATATGTCTAGATTTGTGTTGGCTGATGCGGGTGTTCCTGTTTGTTTAGATGGCTTCTAATTCTGCCCATGGTGTGCATGAGGAATCCGCCGAGAGTGTGAATCCTCCAGCTGTAGATCAGTCTGTTTCTGTTACTGTGTCGGCTCAGCATGCTAGGGTCCAGCCCGAGGCCGCAGCCATGCCCTTTGAGGCTATGTTTAGACTGCATCAGGATATGGCTAGGTTTTGGAGAGAGTGACTGCTCCTAGAGCACCTATGGAGAATTTGAGGAGGGCAGGAGTTGAGGATTTCTATGGCACTGGTTTGAACGAATCTGAGTTAGCAGAGAAATAGTTAGATAAAGTGAAGCGTGCTTTGAGAGAGATTCGGTGTCCTCCCGATCAGCAGGCAGAGTGTGCACTGGTTCTTTTGCAAGGGTCTGCTTTTGAATTGTGGGAATTGGTTTGCAGGCATCCTCAGCTACCGGATCCGATTACTTGGGAGTTCTTTGAGGGTGAGTTCACAAAGAAGTACATTACTCAGACTTATAGAGATTCGAGATGGGCGCAGTTTTTGAGTTTAAAGCAGAGGGCCATGTCAGTAGCAGAGTATGAGAAAGAGTTCAATAGGTTATCTCGCTATACCCCACGTGGAGTTATGACTGATGACTTTAGATGCAAGCATTTCGGGGCTGGGTTAAATGAGTCTTTGAAGATTGCTTTGATTTCTCTGATGTGCATACCTGGGGTTAGCTATTATCAGATTGTAGAGGCTGCTGTGAGAGCTGAGTTGTCTGAGACTGTGATGAGAGAGAGAGCTCAGAGGAGGAACTCTTCTCGTGGAGGATCTTCATCGGGTAAGAGATCTAGGAACCCACAAGACGAGTTATCTTCTGGTCCGGCTTCTAGAGGCAGAAGACAGGGTTCTGCAGCTGTGTCAGGTTCTGGTAGGGGAGGTAAATCTGATGCCATACCTATTTGTGAGAATTGCAGCAAGGCTCACCGGGGTGAGTGTAGGTGGCTCACTGGGGGATGTTTTAGATGTGGGAGCACTGAGCACCGAGTGGCTAGTTGTCCCCAGTCGATAGAGGATTCAGGACCTCAGGGAGGAGCTAGTAGGGTTGGTTCGAATGCTTCTCAGGCTACCCGTGGTAGAGGTCGAGGTAGAGGTAGAGGTGGTCAGCATAGAGATGGAGCTGCTTCTGAGACTGTTGAGCGTCCTCCTCAAGGTGCCGTTAGAGCCTATGTTATGAGAGCTAGAGATGAGCAGGATGCGCCTGATGTTATTGCTGGTAAGTTCCTACTCCATGACACTGAGTTGTATGCTCTAATTGATCCTGGTTCCACACACTCATATTTGTGCACAGATTAAATTGTTGATAAATTGCATTCAGTTGATCAGTTAGATTATGAGATTTGTGTGACCAGTCCATTAGGGCATAGTGTCAGTGTGAGTAGAGTTTTTAGGAGTTGTCCTCTGATTGTTGAGGGAGCTGTGCTTCCAGCGGATTTGATTGAGTTACCCTTCAGAGAGTTTGACTTGATTCTGGGTATGGACTGGTTGGGTAAGCATCAGGCTGTAGTTGATTGCCATAGAAAGACAGTTGTACTTCGGGATATAAGTCAGTCTCTTGTGTTTTTGAAAGGTTTGGGTGCTAGTTCTGTGAATAATGTGATTTCTGCGATGCAAGCTAAGCGTTTTATCAGGAAAGGTTGTGAGGCTTTTCTAGCAGTTGTGTTAGATTCCAGGAGGGATCAGGTTCAGATTGAGGGCAATCCAGTAGTGCGGGAGTTTAGTGATGTGTTCCCGAGCGAGTTGCCTGGTTTGCCTCCTGAGAGAGAGGTTGAGTTGTCCATTGAGATTATGTCAGGTACTACACCTATTTCGAGAGCACCTTATCGAATGGCTCCTGTAGAGTTGAGGGAACTTAAATCTCAGCTACAAGAGTTATTGGATAAGGGGTTTATTCGACCTAGCATATCTCCTTGGGGAGCTCCAGTTCTGTTTGTCAAAAAGAAAGATGGATCATTGCGGATGTGTATTGACTACCGTCAGATTAATAAAGTTACAGTGAAAAATAAGTATCCATTGCCTAGGATTGAAGATTTGTTTGATCAGCTTCGAGGTGCGGGTGTCTTCTCCAAGATAGATCTTCGATCTGGGTACTATCAGTTACGGGTTCAGGATGCAGATGTGGTTAAGACTGCATTTCGGACTAGGTATGGCCACTATGAGTTTCTTGTGATGCCGTTTGGTTTGACTAATGCTCCAGCGGCTTTTATGTATCTGATGAACCGTGTGTTTAGGCCATACTTAGATCGATTTGTAGTAGTGTTCATTGATGACATCTTGGTGTATTCCAAGGATGAGAATAAGCATGAGGAGCATCTCTGACTAGTTCTTCAGATGTTGAGAGAGCACCAGTTGCTTGCTAAGCTTAGCAAGTGTGATTTCTGGCTTCGAGAAGTATCATTCTTGGGTCACATTGTTTTAGCTAGAGGTATTCAGGTTGATCCAGCCAAGATTTAGGTGATAGTTGATTGGAAAGCGCCTCGAAATATTCAGGAAGTGAGGAGTTTCCTCGGTTTGGCAGGTTACTACCGCCGGTTCGTTAAAGGATTTTCTGTGATTGCTGCTCCGATGACTAGATTGTTGAGGAAAGGAGTTAGATTCGAGTGGTCAGATAGGTGTCAGTCTTGTTTTGATCGGTTAAAGTAGTTGCTTGTTGAGGCTCCTATCCTTACTCAACCCATCTCGGGTAAGGAGTTTGTCATTTACAGTGATGCTTCTGGAGTTGGTCTTGGATGTGTGCTGATGCAGGAAGGAAAAGTAGTGGCTTACGCTTCTCGTCAGTTGAAGCCACATGAGAGGAGCTATCTGACGCATGATTTAGAGTTGGCAGCTGTGATCTTTGCTCTGAAGATTTGGCGTCATTACTTGTATGGGGAAAAGTGTAGGATCTTCTCGGACCACAAGAGCTTGAAGTATTTCCTTTCACAGAAAGAGTTGAACATGAGACAGCGCCGATGGCTTGAGTTGTTTAAGGATTACGACTGCATTGTGGATTACCATCCTGGTAAAGCCAATGTAGTCGTAGATGCTTTGAGTCGTAAGTCAGTTTCAGCTCTGTTCTTGAGGCAGTTTAGATGGAGATTTGGTTCTGATGGGGCTTTGCATGCCCAGTTGCGTATGAGGCCTACCTTGAGACAGAGGATTGTGGATGCTCAGAGAGATGATGTGAGACTTCAGCGGATTGTGCATGAGGTTAGATTGGGTAAGCCATCAGAGTTCTCAATTCAGGATGAGGTACTTATGTTCAGAGATCGTTTGTGTGTGCCAGAGTCTGAGGATTTGAGGAGACAGCTTATGAGTGAGGCGCATAGTTCAGTCTTTACTATGCATCCGGGCAGTGAGAAAATGTATAGAGACATGAAGCAATTCTATTGGTGGTCCGGTATGAAGCGTGATATAGTGGATTTTGTTTCTAAGTGCTTGACTTGTCAGCAGGTAAAGGCCGAGCATCAGGTTCCTTCAGGTTTGCTTATGCCTTTATCCATTCCTGAGTGGAAATGGGATGATATCGCCATGGACTTCGTTTCTGGTTTGCCTTTGACTCAGAGGAAACATGACTCAGTTTGGGTTATTGTGGATCGGCTTACGAAATTAGCTCACTTTCTGCCGGTTAGAGTGGACAACTCCATGGACAGATTGGCAAGTATTTATGTGGATGAGATAGTTCGGTTGCATGGTGTGCCTTTATCCATAGTGTCAGATCGAGATCCGAGGTTTACTTCCAAGTTTTGGAAAGAGTTACAGAGAGCTTTGGGCACTAGGTTGAACTTCAGTACAGCGTTTCATCCTCAGACCGATGGTCAGTCAGAGCGAGTTATTCAGATTCTGGAGGATATGATGAGAGCTTGTGCTTTGGATTTTTCGGGTAGTTGGGACAGATATGTATCGCTTATGGAGTTTGCCTACAACAACAGTTTTCAGTCGAGCATTGGTATGGCACCATATGAGGCTTTGTATGGTCGTCAGTGTAGGACTCCGATTTGTTGGACCGAGCTATCCGAGAAATCTATGATTGGACCAGACTTGGTTAGAGATACTGAGGAGAAGGTCAGGGTGGTGCAGCGAAATTTGAAGGCAGCCAAGGATCGACAGAAGTCTTACGCCAATTTGAAAAGGAAAGATGTGCATTTTGAGATCGGGGACAAGGTTTTCCTTAAGGTTTCACCTTGGAGGAAAGTGCTTCGGTTTGGAAAGAAAGGCAAGCTTAGTCCTCGTTTCATTGGACCTTATGAGATTTTGGCTAAGGTGGGACTTGTAGCCTATAGATTGGCGCTACCGATGGAGTTAGCAAAGTTACACGATGTGTTCCACGTTTCGATGCTTCGTCGGTACAGATCAGATCCTTCGCATGTTCTTTCAGTTCAGGATATCCAGGTTCAGCCAAACTTCTCTTATGATGAGGAACCGCAAGCTATTCTAGCCCGAGAGGTGAGGCAGTTGAGGAATAAGCAGATTCCCTTGGTTAAAGTATTGTGGATCCATCATGGAGTCGAGGAAGCGACTTGGGAACCAGAGGAGTCGATGAGAGCTCAGTACCCTCAGTTGTTCAGTTCAGGTGAGAATTTTGAGGACGAAATTCTTATTAGTAGGGGAGAGTTGTCACATCCCATTTGCCCCCTAGTAGAATGAGCCTGTCTGTCTGTCTGTATGTGTAAGCATTCGCATGTGTTTGGCATTTCATAAGGGTATGTCAGTAGAAATGCATGTTTTGGGTTTTATTATTGTGTGGGTGCATTCATGGCACTAGTATGTTAATTAAATGAGAAATATTTGTGTGCATGTGTTTATACCATTGTATGGTATGCATAAGTTAAGAGGGTTTTAGGTGTGAGTAGTGTAGGTTATTTTGGTGTGAGTGATTAGTTTCACCAATAGGAAATTGATACATATTTAGGATAAAGAAAAGAAAAAGAAAAGGGAATGAAAGAAAAGGAACTTAGAGATTTACGTTTCTTTTCTCACTCTTTTTCTTCTTCTTCATTTTCTTTATTTCAAGTACTGTATTGTTGATTCAAGGTCTTATTGGTGAAATTGATTCTCTCTTTGCACCCTCTCTAGTAAGTAATTGAATTCTCTCATATGGTTGTTTCATTTACTTCATCTTCTTCTTCCTTGAGTTTAGATTTAACTTAGGGTTTTCTTTGTGAATATTCTTGCTGTGTTTGTGTTTAGCTGAAGCTCCTCGCGATCCTAAGGGCAAAGAGGTTGCTGGACCTAGTGGAGATAAGTGATAGAGGCTTAGATTTCAGGTTTGGGAATTTTTGATTGTGTTTTGTGTGATTTTAAGTTTACTGTAAAATTTAGGGTTTATATGTTCTTGAAGAATTTGAATGCAAATACCCTTGATTAGGTTGACTGAATACTGGTTTGAGTTGTTTATATGTTGTTTGAATTGTTTGGGATCTTCCTTGAAAGGTATGAATTGATTTGTATGGTTCTAAATCAAATTTGGATTGATTTTATTGTTCTGGAAATTCTGGAAATCGAGTTCTGTCAAAAATCCCGTTATTCATGATGCTGTCGCGCGACTCGCCAAGAAGAGAGGCAAGTCACGAGACGTGACCTCAGGTCACGTCGCGTGACCTGCCAGCTTGAGGCTGGTCGCGGGTTGTGGCTGCCTGTCACAACTCGTGACCAGTTGAGATGAAGCCAGTCACGAGACGTGACTCCCCGTCACGCCACGTGACCGGCTGAGGGAAGGCAAGTCGCGTAATAGCTGAAGAGAAGCAAGTCATGAGACGTGACGACCAGTCACGTCGCGTGACCTACGAGAGTGCTGAAGCAAGTCATGAGACGTGACGTCCAGTCACGTCGCGTGACCTGCGAGGGCGCTGCGTGATCTGCGAGATCACGTCGCGTGATATGTGAGGGACGAGGCGTGATCAGCGAGAGATGTCGTCTGATCCGCGAGGGACAGAGCAAGTCACGAGACGTGACCCTCAGTCACGTCTCGTGACCTGCCTTGTGAGGAGGCCAGTCATGCCTCGTGACCAGCCAACCTCGCCCGTTTCTCTGTTCAGCCCGTATTTCCGAAATTTCCCAGTATTTAACTCAAAAATGAAATTGGTATTTATTCTGAATGGACTTTACTGCTGTATGATACATGTCATACTTTCAAATGCTTCGATATGCGAAATACAATGATTTTTCTGATGTTTGTACACGATATTCTGTTATTTGATTTGAGTGACGCATAACCTGCTAGAGTCAAGTAAGTGGATAGTTAGGCATGCCTAATAGAGTCTATTTGCTGCAGCCCATTGTTCTATTTGGACCCCGATCAGGTCCCCGTTTGGTTCCTCGCAAACCCTTTTATGTATTGGATCTTGTTTAAGGCCCCTTTTGAATATATCTGTGAAAGTTAAAGTATAATGGTTTAATCGATTTGTACCCGTAACGTACTGTCTGTAATCGGCTCGTACCCGGAAAGTACTGTCTGTACACTCGTTATCCACTATCTAGAGTCAGCAGGTGTTCTTTAAATGTTAATGGAATTGTTCTGATCTATTCTGGCTATGAATGGATTACCTGAATGAGTTTATTGATGAAATGCATGTTGGATTATTCCGGTATGGATAGGAACTAGAGATAGCGAATGTTTGACTTTTAAATATGATTATGCTTATAGCAACTATGTTATAACCTTTGCATAATGCCATTGTGAATGTGATCTGCTTTGACGACCATTGTGAATGGCCGTCCATTATTTATGTGTGTTTCCCCACTAAGCGTTTATCGCTTAGCACGGTGTTTTTACCCGTGCAGGTGCGGAAGGAGTTTTGCTTTGAGAGAGTCGCCGTCATCAAGCCAACACACAAGAGTTTAGTGTAGGGCTTAATTTTGTAACAATTGTTATTTCTTTTTGTATAGAACTCTCATGTATCAGCTTCCGCTTTTGTATCTCTATTTAGTATATGTAATATTATTTTGTTTCAGCTAGTTGATCAAATCATTATTGTAATAGTTTATTATAGTAATGCATGATCAGCTTTTGCTTTCTGCATGTAAAGTTTTTAATTATTCTGTATTCCTGAATGTATGTTATGAATAGATGTATGTTTTGCTTTGCTATTGTTTGGTGACACCTTGACTCATACGGTATCTCACTCCTTATCGGATGGGATCGCCTACGTATGGGAAGGGGGTGTTACAACATGACAGCTTTGTATACCAGTGTATAATTACATGAGCGTGTTTATATGTATATGGACACATGATAGCGTACATTTGAATACATGATATGTACAAGTTGTAGTGTATATGAACAAGTAAATGAATACATGTTATATGCACGTGAGTTCATAGTACTTGATAATTGAGCATGCTACCTATACATGCATAAGAGCTATATGCATGTGATATTTAATTTTATCATATGAAATGTGTGCTTTATGTGTGACTTCGGAAAGAAGTCCTTTGCATTGTTTTCATCCCCACTAAGCGTTATCGCTTAGCACGGATGTTTATTTCCGTGTAGATTTACAGGTTCGGAACAGTGAGCGAGCATCTGCAGGTCAAGGCCACTAGGAGTTTTTGTTTTGATCTCTTTTGTACAAGATAGAGACAGAGTGTGTGATGTTTTGAGTAACATCATTATGTAGATAGAAAGTACAGTGTTTATATGTAAATCTATATGTAAAGCTAAATGGAAACAGATGTAATATGAACATGTATAAAGAGAAAGAAGTACATATGTATAGTTGATATGAAATGCATGTTGGGCCCTAGTGTAGTATTATTTTATTATTCTTATACGAATGTGTATAGTGCTATCGCTTCCGCTAATACATGTACATGTATACGTAAGTGTCCGCGTAGCGCCCCGATATTCCTTACTGGGGGTATGGGGGTGTTACATTTAGTGGTATCAGAGCTCTAGGTTAATTGGTTCGGGACTAGAAGGTGATAGAGTATAGGTTAATGTCAGAGTTTGTCTAGAGTTGTGGCCTAATGCAGATGTCGTTTCTGTAAAGTATAGATGGAGTCCGACTCGCGTGAGAGCGTAGGAGAGACAGTGGCAGATGTGAATGGGTAAGAGTTTGAGGTGACACTCTGTATTCCTGTCAGCTATCTTCTTGAAATCATTTGACATGAGCATAGTGAAACATGGGGATGGGAAAAATACATTACTACAGCTTGCATCGCATTTTTGCATCATCTCGCATACATAAATCATTACATGACCATTCCATCCGCATCCCTCATTTGTATGTGAAAAGCATCATTGTATGTGTTTCATTGAGAAAAGCTGACAGGATATACATTCAGTGTTAGATGCATAGAAGAAGTATATGAATTAGAGTGCAGTGCATTATGGAAAGTGTAAAGTGTGTTCGATTTGATAGCTGTATGGTGTAAGTGATTAGCGGGGAGATTTGTAACACCCCAAAATGGCCCTAGAAGAATTACAGAGTTATTAGTTCGAAAAAGGTAAATTTTATGTGCGAGAGTTCTGTCGCGAGCGCGATAAGTGTCGCGGGCGTGACAGAGCCCTCCAGCGGTTTTTGAACTTCAGCTGGTTGGTGCGGGCGTGAGCGTTCTGTCGTGAGCGCGACAAGCGTCGCAAGCGCGACAGAACCCTCTCGTGAGATGCTTGCATAAGTGGTGTTAAGAGACCTTGAGATGTGTATTGGACACATGGCATCGTAGGAGAGTGCCAAGTGTCATTGTAGGGAGTTGACAAGTGTCATCGTAGAAGAGTGACAAGTGGCGTCATATGAGAGTGACAAGTGGCATCATAGGGTGTTGACACATGGCAACTTGAGAGGGTGACACTTGGCTTGGCTTAGCTTGGCTTGGCTTGGCTTGGCTTGGCGTAAGATAGGGATGGATTAAATGAGATGGTTGGCATTTATGGCTTGTAGGTGGCAATTAGTGTAAGAGGATTTGGCTTTAGTTGACCGGCCACTTTCCTACCCATTTCAATTTCTTCATTTGGCTTGTTAATTCCCCTTTTCTTTGCTCTTAGTTGTCGTGCTCCACTTTCCTTTCTTTTCTTCTATTTTCCATTTGCTCCTAAAGAGACTCATTTAGATTGGGATGAAGAGAGTAGATTTTTGAGAAGAGGTAAGTAGTACTAGTATTTAGTCTTCTTCTACTACTTGGTTTCTATTTTGATTTAAAGTAAAAAGAAGAGTAACCCCAAGTGTTTTGTGTGTGGTTTTGGTGTAAGTTGGAGGCAAGAGAGTCGATAAAGGAAAAGAGAAGATCGGAACGAGTAAAGAGCTGTGATCGAATTCCTAGAGGTAGGGATCGAGTGTAACTGTGTTAACTTTGCATGTGTTTATATGAGAAATGTTTGAACAAATACATGTAAAAATAAAGAGATGCTTGATGAGCTTTAATTAGCTCAAGATGTTCATTTTGATTGCTTACAATGCTCATGACAAGTGTATATATGTTAAAAGTATGTAACTTGATCATTTGAGTGTTTGTGTTGATGATAGAGCTTGATTTTGCGAAATTCTGCTTATTTGTCATCAGACCTCTATGTATTGTATTTGTTATAAGTAGAGCTATAAGACTCCAATTATGCTGATTCCAATTGCATATGAAAGATAAGATCCGTGTCTGAAAATGCCTAAGAGGGTGCTTGATCTAATTCTGGCCCTAAGTATCCCAAAAAGTTATTAAAACCTAGGTGACCCTGTTCCGGCAGGTTTACTGGAATAGTATATGTTATTTAGACCATATCTTTTGTTATAGATGTCTAGACGACCTGAAACTTATCCCATTTGAAATCTAACATCCTAGAGAACAATTGTTAAGAAGAACGTTTTTCCAAAAAAAGACGTTTAGAGGTTCATTTAGATGATACACGTTTAGGGTAAAAAGCAGTCTTGTGAGGCACCAAAGCGGAGCTTCTGTCGCGAGCGCGACACATGTCGTGACCTCGCGACATAACAACCCAATTTATGCTTTTTCTTCTCCTTTTTGAGCTCCTAGTTGCCATGGGTCAACCCCTGACCCTTCCCCTTAACTAAATTGTATTTTTCGTTGATGTTTTACTCCCCGGAATGAACCCGTATTACCCCGGAATGTTTCTGTGATTTATACTTTACATGTTTAGGATTAAACAATGATTATAGGATTAGTTATCTATGTAACCAATGCTACGGCATAAGAGTGAGCGTTGACCATGTGATGCCCTGTGATATGAATTGTTATATAATGCATATAAGCGCGACTTCTTATCGCGATCACGACAGTGAACCTCTTCGCATCCTGTTTTATTTGTTTTGAAGAGAGTGTTTTCTTCTGTCTTGCTTTGCATGATTTATATGTTTATGTAATGAGTTGAACACATGTATATGATGATTGATTATTAAAGATTGTACATCAATTAAATGTCTTTGAATTTGATAAATGCACTTGAATTTTAGTTCATGAGTTGATGTCCGTGTATAGTGTGTGAGTCGGTATTGAGCCTGATTACCGTTATAGTGGATAGATAAGCATGCTTATAAAGGGATTAGAGAATGCAGCTGCCAACGTTCCGCCCCGTTTGGGTGAAGCGGGTCGACCTCCGAGAATGGTCATTAATAGAGATAGATGAAAATATTTTGTGACTTCGGTCTATCGAAAATGTTTTTATATAGAGCGTCCCGTATCCACCATGAGAGGAACTCAGGCTTGTTTTGTTAAATGTTGTGCAGTGAACTTGAGATGATTATAGTGTTGCTTCGAATGAAGCCATAGTACATGAGAGTAATGTTTAATTACATGACAGCTTTGTATACCAGTGTATAATTACATGAGCGTGTTTATATGTATATGGACACATGATAGCATACATTTGAATACATGATATGTACAAGTTGTAGTGTATATGAACAAGTAAATGAATACATGTTATATGCACGTGAGTTCATAGTACTTGATAATTGAGCATGCTACCTATACATGTATAAGAGCTATATGCATGTGATATTTAATTTTATCATATGAAATGTGTGCTTTATGTGTGACTTCGAAAAGAAGTCCTTTGCATTGTTTTCATCCCCACTAAGCGTTATCGCTTAGCACGGATGTTTATTTCCATGTAGATTTACAGGTTCGGAACAGTGAGCGAGCATCTGCAGGTCAAGGCCACTAGGAGTTTTTGTTTTGATCTCTTTTGTACAAGATAGAGACAGAGTGTGTGATGTTTTGAGTAACATCATTATGTAGATAGAAAGTACAGTGTTTATATGTAAATCTATATGTAAAGCTAAATGGAAACAGATGTAATATGAACATGTATAAAGAGAAAGAAGTACATATGTATAGTTGATATGAAATGCATGTTGGGCCCTAGTGTAGTATTATTTTATTATTCTTATACGAATGTGTATAGTGCTATCGCTTCCGCTAATACATGTACATGTATACGTAAGTGTCCGCGTAGCGCCCCGATATTCCTTACTGGGGGTATGGGGGTGTTACAGTGCGTTCCCGAAGCACGACCCTATTTTCACTAAATTTAGGGAAGTGTTAAGGATAATTACCAGCCCAAACCTCGTACCATCAAGGTATATCAAATGGTGACCCGATCGGTCGTTACGCTCATGATGAGCTAGACCCGTCGGCAGGGACCATGCTTGGGTAACCCTAAAAATATCATCTCCCATGACCAAAGCTCATGTAATGGCAATAGATACTTTCCCTAGGTGACATGTACCTTAATACAATGCTTGCTATGTGGGCCATTACATATTGAACAAATTCAACCCAATTAAATGGGCTTTTATCAAAGGCTTTCATGCCCCGGTGGGCCCATCTTAATTTAGTTGAAACTTTTAAATACATTAAGGCCAAAATCCATATGTATGCGCATTAGATAAGAGATGTTATGCTGCCGGTTTTTCACCGAGCACCATACGCATCCATTGGGTTCCCCGCTAACCCATGGATCAAGCCCACCTAGGAAAGAGACCGCACTACCTCGTGTGTGGGAGTAATAAGGTTGGAAGGATTTACTTGCTTGCATGTGATTGTAAATGTTGCATAACTCACTATCATGCATTGTATATGTCATTCATGCATCATCCTAACAATCTAATTTTTTCAGCCATCATAGATTCATCTAAGTGGACTAGAGGTTCCGACGATCGGCTAGTAAGGACAAATCTGCTTTTTGAGTTGCCGGAACTAGTATCTGACTGGGATTCTGAGTCATTCCCATCAATCAGTGAATCCTCTCTTGAAACATCAATTGCAGAAGAAGCTGGAGCTTTGACCACTCAGGACCTAGCTAGGAGGCTAGAGGATTTTAAACGGAGAGTGCTAGACATGATGGGTGCCATGTCTGAAAGGATTGCCCATCCACCTGCTGCCCCACAGCCACCTGCTACTCTACAACCACAGGCAGCCCCTCCTCGGGGACAAGCCGAACCACCTACTGGTGGGGAATCTCCCTTCGTTGGAGCTGCTACTCGCTAACCCAACAATGAACACAGGGTTGCCGCACCCATCGAGCCAAGAGGGGAAAGGATTCATAATCCCAACGATGATTTCTTGATGGAGGAGGAAGAAGAAGAGGTGCCGATAGTCCACCAAGCTGCGAGGGCCAGAGCACCCATAGTAGAGGATGAAGCTTTAAGAGGAATGAGACAACAGATCGAAGTTTTCACCCGCATGCTCTCAGCTGGAAAGGGGGTCAACCCAGAAGACAGAGATCTGGGGGATGAAGAGCTGCTGCCCCAAAGATTCAAGATGCCCGAGCTGCCGAAATTTAATGGCACCTCTGACCCATCCGCCCACATTAAGCAGTACACCCTGGTCATGAAAGGCACAGGGCTGAACAAGAAGCAGAAGGTGGAATATTTCTGCCTTGGTCTGGTGGGCCCGGCAGTTGACTGTTACCACGGGTTGGATAGGAGGTCAAAGGAGGACTAGGACCTTTTGACCGAAGAATTCATGAAGTAGTATGACTGCAGCACAAAGATTGAGGTCACCCTAAAGGACCTCGAGCTTCTACAGCAGAAAAATGATGAGTCATTCCATGAGTACCTCACCAGATGGAGGAACAGAGTCATGGAGATGAAGAGGAAGCCTGACACTGCAGACTAGATCAGGTTGTTTATCAGAAACTCATGCCCTTACTTGAGGGACATACTCAGTTTTAAGGGGTTCAAGGATTGGGATTCGCTTAAGGATATCGCTATAGAGGCTGAGGCGGCTTACCTAGCAAAGAAGGCAAGTCAAGGTAACTTTGCTGGGAAAGGCTATGGGAAGCAGGATTCAAATCAGGAGGTGCCAGGAACAGCAACAATAGGAACGGCAAGACAGCCGAAGTGTCAGTTACTGGAGTGGGGCAATGCCAGAGATGTTACTCCAATTTAGGCCGCTCCTTATCCTGGGTATTGGAGAGGCTGATGAAAGAGGGAAAGCTGCAGCCTTTGGTGCCTAGACCGACTATGAATCAAGGGCAGCCAGGACACAGAGAAGACCAGTACAGTGCCTACCACTAGCACACCGGCCACCTGACAGATTACTGTCGGACATTGAGAAACAAGATCCAGGATCTCATCGACACCAATCAGATCACGGATCCTGAGAAGAGAGAAAAGAAGAAAAAGGCAGTCTACAACGCAGCCCCTCCACCATGATGATGATCGGGTCCTCTTAATCCACTAGTGAGAGTGGAAATGAAGATTATGTTCTTTCTTTTTCAATCTTTGTTATTATTTTGAGAACAATTTTTTATGATAATGTTTGGTTATTTCAATAGAATGATTTTTGCTTATTTGTATGATATTTCTATTTGATTTCATTTAACATGATCACACTGCATTTACTTTGGCATTAATTCAAATAATATGACTGCAGTTAATCTAGAAACTTTAGGGAACCTAAAGAAAATCTTGATAGCATCTGATATAACTCCTATAGAGAGGGAAATTAAAAAAAAAAACTAGTTGTAATTAGTGGATTGGATGGAAACTCACTAAGAGCACTAGAAGCTTTCTGATTACCCATTAAAGCGATCCCTGGATAAGACGGAACCTAGAAAATGATTTAGGAAACATTTTCTTTGTATAGCTCACTAAATGACCATTTTCTACCCTTATTTTGCAATCGCTTGCTAGCTCATTGAGCCTTTATGTGGGTATGCTAAATGCGTGCCAATTTTGTTGTTACACATGTTAAAACTATCCCCTCGCCTAAAATGAATTTTGCCTTCCCTTAGAAGAGTGGCCACTCTAGAAGGGATGGATGTACGTTTTAACAATTTTTTGGGTTATCAAAAATTGCCTTGGTAAGGATGAGTTTACAATTTGAAAAGAGGGTTTCAGTCATGCGCCAAAGACATGAGCTCAAAAAAAAAGTCAAAAAAAAAAAATAAATAATAAAATAAAATAGAGCTCAAAATAGTAACCACTTGACGAGTTTCGATGATTACCTTTTTAACTGTCATTCTGATCTTAATGAGCCAAAACGTTACCAAACCCAAATTCAAGAATACCTTTGTATATGCAACTGAGCTGGGAATGGTTCATCCATCAGTCGAGTAAATATTGTGACCATATTTTCTGTAGTGACCTGATCTTCCTTTGACAGCCATCTACCTAAGCCTAACATTACAACCAAAATAAAACCTCTTGATTCTTGTTTCAGTCTTATCCAATTAGCGGAGATGACCTTCTAATAAGGTTTGGTACGTAAGAAGAGGCATATGGTGTTTCTTGAGCTTAAAGCGAGGAGCCACGAGTGCATTCATGCATTCGAGTTAAGTCTCATCCCCAAAGTTGCATCTAGAATTCATGTTCAAAGAAACAATTAAGAGATGAGAGAAAATCTTCAATCATGAAACCCGAGAGGGCTGATTGATAATAAGAGTTGGATGCTTTCAAGATCTATCCTGAGATTAGCCGGGGTCTTGTATTCCTTGAGATTAATTTCAAATAATGATCATGTTTAAGGAAATGATAGTGAAACACATGCATTTATGCAATGGTTTATTGATGTAATCATAGCAGCCCACCTTATGTGGTCAAAGTCATCTACTGCAAGTGCTTTAATTGACTCATCCTGCTATCAAATGCCAAGACTACTGAAAGATTCTCGGGCAATATATTCAGCCTCTTCAGCAATCAGCAGCAAGAAAAAAAAAAGCCGTTAGAGTGAAAACCGTAACTGGCGCTCTAAGAAAAAATTAGGCAAAAGGGTAGGGTAAAAACCTGAAAACAGGCAGTCTGTCCTTAAAAAAAAAAAGAGCCGCTGGATTAGGTTGGGTCCATTCCAGGTAAAAAATAAGGCACAGGGTTATGTGAAAATCCGCAAAGGACACGTCTCTCGCTAAGAAAAGCTAGTGTGAAAATCCACAAGGGACGCACTACCTTCAATTAATGACTACAAGTACCGGATGAGAATCTTGCAATCTCGAAGGGCATGAAATTCAAAAGCAGCTTAAAAGGCATCGATCTTATTGCAAATTGCAGCTTGCCCGGTTGTCATCTCCAAGTCCACATATATGATTCTTATTCTGCATTCCTGCATTACTCATGCATTTCACTTGCATGCTCACTATTTTTCCTGCATATTTTAGTTTCCCTATTTTTCTGAAAGAGAGATTTGATGCGGACACCGACAAAAGCCGAGTGACGACATTAGCCCAAACAATCAACCAAAGACCTCTCGGGGGGGCAACCAGCAAAAAACAAAAATCCAAGTAATAATCCAAACATCAATCGAAGTAATCAACCAAAGACCTCTCAGGGGGCAGATCTCAACCCAAGACCTCTCAGGGGGCGACCACTTCTCAAAGGGCTCATAGACAGCACCACTTCATCAAAACAGAAGGGTTAGCACGATGGCGGCACTACCACTCTATGGAGGGTTAGCACGACCACGGCACTACCACTTCATCAAAACAGAAGGATTAGCACGATGGCGGCACTACCACTCTACGGAGGGTTAGCACGACCACGACACTACCACTTCATCGAAACAGAAGGGTTAGCACGATGGCGGCACTACCACTCTACGGAGGGTTAGCACGACCACGGCACTACCACTTCATTAAATCCGAACGGTTAACACGATGGCGGCACTACCACTCTACTTAGGGTTAGCACGACCACGACACTACCGCTTTAACACGACCACAAGATGGCAACAACCACCACCACGGATTCCCCGATTCGGAAAGGAAAGGGCTGCCTCACGTACACGTCTCTTTCCTTTTCTTCTTTGAGTTTAGGCTCAACTAGATACTAGTGTACTAGATTCCCCTAAACTAGGGGCAACTGTAGACACCGGGTCCTGAGTTAGCCTAGATCGAAGTTACCCGATGATGATAATTGCTTTCACAGGCTAAAAAGGTTAAAAGTGATGATTTGCTCGTCAAATTTGCATTTTAAAGTGAAAAATTAGAAAATAATAAAAAAATATTTAAAAATTAATTTTGAAAAATGGGGGCTTAAAATTATAGTGTTTTTAGTCAATTTAAAAAAAAAAGAAAAAAAAATAAATTTTTCGGATCGCGAATGTCGGGCGCGGCGGCGCGCCTGCAGCAGCGTGCTGGCGCCCTATGGCGACGTGCAGCGTTGTGCGCGCTGCGCGCCGCACCGCGCGTTGAAGCGCGCGATTTCCGCGCCTCTGCGCGCGGTTTCAGCGCAAATGGCTGCGTGAAGCCCGTCCATCTATAGCGACGGGCTTCCCTCCTCCCCTGGCCGTCGCTATAGGGTCTGATACCCTCTTTTCCAATTTTTCACCCTTTTTTTCCGATTTTTTCACCCAAAAATCCGTTTTTTATCCCATTGTTTTTGGGTTTTTGATTCCAAATTAAATTCTAAAATATTTTTTTAGATAATTAAATAATAAAACTTGATTTTATCATTAAAAATAAAACAATTTTGTGTTAAATAAATTTGTTTTCCTTAATTAAATTAGGGCAACCTTTTTTATCTTATAAATACTTTATGATGAAATCAAAAAAGGGTCTCCACATTTTTTAGAACTAAAATTTCCAGAATTCTTCTTCTTCTATTTTCTCTTGAAAAAAATTTTCATATTTACCTTTTAATTAATAAGGTTTAATTGGAATTGAAAAATCAATTTTCAATTCTTAATTATTCCAATTAATTTCTTTGTTTTTCCTCCATAAACACAAGAAATTAATCATCACTTTGAAATCAATTTCTTTTCAATTTTAAGCATACAAATTAATTCCTTTGTTTTTTCCATAAACAAAGAGAATTAATTTTATTGCTAAATTATTCTTTCAAGCAATTTTCCGGAAAATTATCACTTTTCCTTCATCAAATCCAATACTCTGAGGGTAAATATTCTAGGCTTAATTTTTATTTTCTTTTATCTTATTTATATTTAATTTATTCATATTTATTTTATTGTTTTTATTGATTTATTTATTGTTTTCATTTATTCATTTGTTTTGTTGATTTTATATTTGTTCTATTTAATTGTTTATATATGATTTTATTTTTATTCATGTGAATATTGCTTTCTTTTAATTCCTAACATGTAAATAATTTATTTTATTTTGATTCCTCATTATTTTTAACATGCAAATAATTAATTAATTTTTGTTAATCATTTTTGCCGTCAAAATAGTTTATATTAATTATGAACACATCAATTAACCTTATAATTATTATTTTCATCATTCCTTTGTTTACTAACTTTTATTATTCTTTTTATCATTGTTACATGATTTATTCATTATTAATTATTTATTTAGTCATTTATCATTTTTCACTTTTCATCATTATTTTCATTATGTGTATATTTTTATGTATTAATTAATTAACATGTCATATTTTATTTTATTCACATCATTTAATTAATTTGTCATTTATGATTGCATTTTTCCATTTATTTTGGTTTGTTAACATTTTAATTCAATTATCATTCTTTTCATGTCATCTTATTTTATTTTAATTTGTCATTCATTATTTGGTATCTTTTATTGATTTAATTATTTTTAATTACTAACATTATTTTGTTTATGTGTTGTTTTTATGTCAAAACCTATTTTCTTTATTTGGGCATTTTTGCGAGCACATCGGGAGTTCTAAGAGGCTCGTTTGGTTCACATATTTATTTTCTTTGTTTGTAATATTTATTTATTTTATTTTGGCTTTTTCATTTATTTTTTCCATGTATATTTTTCTCATAAATTTGTTTATTTTAGGCCCGCTAGAAAGAAAGTCGCTAAATTATTTTTTTATTAATTAACTTGGCATTTTTCCTAAATAAAAATGGGACCAATGTCTCAATTTTCTCCATCCAAAATCATCACATAAAAATTATTTCATAATAATATGCATGCGAGGACCAATGTCCTTACCATTAATGAATATCTCGATTTATGAATGATTTGTATTTTATTTACAATGGAGGTTGTATTCTGCCCCTAGTTTAATTGTAATTTATTTTGAGAATGTTTTAATAATGCTTTACTTATTGCTTTTGACGTAAATGATTGCGCTTTAATTAAATGCATCGTGTGAAAAGTTGGTGAAACAATGAATTCAAAACTTAATTATAATATTGATCAAGGTATAAATAAATGAGAAGTCCCGACCTCACTCTGGTCTTTGGGGCTCAATGAGGCGAGAGGTCTAGGACTTCCAAGACACCTCTTGAGTCTCACTAAAAGACTTAAATATACAAATCCTAGGCTCCAGCGGGTAGAGGTTGAGACCTCCAAGATCTTTCTGGCTAGCCCAAGATGGATATGTATGCGCCGTCTTAGGCTCGCTGAGGCTAGACGTCCTTTCCCAATGTTCTATTGGGTGGCGACTCCAAGAAACCTCATTGTTGCCCAAAATAGACGCACTTGTAAATACCTTATAAGTTATAATGAATCCCATCCCGATCGCCCTAAAGCGGGCCCTTGGGAGGCCACGGGGTTCGGTACGCATCACAGTGGGCTTGATCCATGGGTTAACAGGGAACCCTATGGATGCACATAGTGCACGGTAAAAAAAACCGAAAGCATAACCTCTCTCAGCTAATGTTCGTACGCATGGGTTTTAACCATCATGTATTTAGGCAGCTCAAATAAGTTGACATGGGCCTATCGGGGCATGAAAGCCTTTGATTAGGTGACCAATCAGATTTTTTGGGTTTTGTTCATACAAAATGATCCATATAGCAAGCAAGGTATTACGGTTCATACCACCTAGGGAAAGTATCTATTGCCATTACATGAGCTTTGGTCAAAGGTGGTGTTGCTTTAGGGCTACCCAAGCATGGTCCCTGCTAACGGGTCTAGCTCATCACGAGCATAACGACCGATTGGGTCACCATTTAATATACCATGATGGTACGACGCTTGGGCTGGTGATTATCCTCAACACTTCCCTAAATTGAGCGAAAATAGGGTCGTGCTTCGGGAATGCATCAGGGCTGAAAGAGGGACCAAACTAGCATAGATCTAAGGCTCTAATGCGATGCAAAGCAGTTTTGAAAGAAGGTGAAAATTTTAAACTAAAACTCTATTATAATTTTTAATCAAGATACTTTCGAATCGAAGTCTCGAGTATGTCCCCACCGGAGTCGCCACTGTGACACGTGCCGAATCCCGTGGCCTCCCGAAAGCCCGCTTGAAGGCGATCAGGATGGGATTCATTTAAACTTGTAAGGTATTTACAATTGCGTCTATTTTGGGCAACAATGAGGTTTCTTGGAGTCGCCACCAATTAGAACATTGGGAAGGATCGTCTAGCCTCGTCGATCTTAAGACGGCGCATACATATCCATCTTGGGCTAGCCAGAAAGATCTTGGAGGTCTCAGCCTCTACTCCCTGGAGCCTAGGATTTGTATATTTAAGTCTTTTGGTGAGACTCAAGAGGTGTCTTGGAAGTCCTAGACCTTTCACCTCATTGAGTCCCAAAGACCAGAGTGAGTTCGGGACTTCTCATTTATTTATACCTTGATCAATATTATAATTAAGTTTTGAATTCATTGTTTCACCAACTTTCCACACGATGCATTTAATTAAAGCGCAATCATTCATGTCAAAAGCGATAAGTAAAGCATTATTTAAAATAAACATTTTCAAAATAAATTACAATAAAACTAGGGGCGGAATACAACCCCCATTGTAAATAAAATACAAATCATGCATAAATCGGGGTATTCATTAATGATGAGGACATTGGTCCTCACATGCATATTTATTATAAAACACTTTTGATGTGATGATTTTATTTCAGATAGAGAAAATTGAGACATTGGTCCCATTTTTATTTAGGAAAAATTCTAAGTTAATTAATAAAAAAATGTTTAGTGACTTTCTTTCTAGTGGGCCTAAATAAATAATTTTACAAGAAAATTACATGGCAAAAATAAATGAAAAAGCCAAAATAAATAAATATTGTAAATGAAATAAATAAATACTTGATCCCAAACGAGCCTTCTGAATCTTCCTGTATGCTCGCAAAAATGCCTAAGAAGGAAAATGAGATGTGAAATGAAATGAAAAGACAAATAGAATAATGTTAGTAATTGAATCAATTAAAATCAATTAAACATAAAATAAATGATAAAATAAAATAAAATGAGGTAAAATGAAACGATATCAAAATCATAAATGAATTAAAATGTTATCAATTTAAAGTAAATGAGAAAAAATGTGTTATGAACAACAAATGGATTAAAAGATGTAATTGGAATAAAATACAACATGTTAATTAATTAATGTGTAAAAATATTAACAAGATAATAATGAAAATAAATAGGTGAACAAAATATTAAACATATGATAATGACAATGGAAAAGAACAAAAAATGATTAAATAAATGACATGATTAATTAAATATGTTCACAAATGATATAAACCATTTACATGGCAAAAAGATCAATTAAAATGAATTTATTAATTACATGTTAGAAATAATGATGAGTTAAAATGAAATAAATTAATTACATGTTAAGAATTAAAAGAAAACAATATTTACATGTTAGAAATAATAAGAAAATCAATATTTATATGAACAAAAAAATATATTAACATATTAAATTAAAATAAATATAAAAACAATGGAATAAATGAATAAATAAATGAAAATAATAATAATAATAATAATAATAATAATAATAATAATAATAATAATAATAATAATAATAATAATATACACGAATAAGAATAAAATCATACATAAACAAATTAAATAAAACAAATCTGAAATAAAATAAATAAATAAATGAAGTTAATAAAAATGTACATGAATAAATTAACATGAACAAAAATAATAAAAAGAACAAGCCTGAAATGTTTACCCTCAGAGTTTCGGATTCGATGAAGGTAAAATGATGATCGATTTCTTTATTCTTGATTTGCAATATTAGAGAGAAATAATAAAAATGTTGGAATTTCATTCCAAGAAAGAAATAGGATAAAAAATGATCAAAAATTCTTTAAGAGCAAAGAATTGATTTCTTTGCCTAAAGAAATGATTTTGATTAAAAAAAGATTTTTTATTGATTACAATTAAAGAAAAATAAATGATTTGGTTTATATTAAAATAAAAATCAAATGGAAAAAATTAGATTTTGATAACAAACAATTACTTTATTTGTATCAAAATTAATTTTCCATCAAAAAGAGATTCAAAACAAAATCAATGTAAAAAGTTTTATTGAACACAAATAAAAGGTTAAAAAAATTGAGAACAAACAATTGTTGTGTTTGTCTACAAAAATTAATCAAACAACAAAAATTCCTTCTAAATATATATTTAGAAGAAATTATGTTGGAAAAAAAAGAATGAAAGATGGATTCAATTTTTTTGTTCTTCTTTGGTAGGGAAAAATTTGGAATTTTTTAGAGTTTGAGAGGAAGAAGAAAAGAAAAGATGAAGAGAAAAAACCCTAGCCAAAAAATCCCCCTTTTAGGTTTTCATCTCATTCCTTTTATATGAAAAAAAATAGGAAAAAATAAAATAGTTAAAGGGATAAAATTTAATTAAATCAGATATTACCTATTTTAAATTTTAAAAATGGAAAAAATCCCTTAAAACCATGAAAAAAGGGATAAAAAACTGATTTTTAGGTCCAAAAATCGGAAAAAAGGGGTATCAGACCCTATAATGACGCTAAGGAGTAGGGACGCCCATCGCTATATAGGGACGGGGCGTCGGAGCAGAGCTGCCTCGCGCACGAAGCGCGTGAGCGAGCGCGCTGTGCTGCACGTGCTTTTAGCGATGCGCAACATTGGCGACGCTGCGCGGTCGTTGTGCGGCGCGCAGCACGCTGGGAGCCTGGGCGCCTGCACACTGGGCGCTCGGGCGCCCGAGTGCTGGGAACCAGCGCGCCTGCGCACTGCCGCAGGCGCGCCGCCGCGCCCGACATTCGCGATCCAACTTTTTTTTTTATTTAAAATTTTAAATTGACTAAAAATACTATAATTTTAAGCCCCCATTTTTCAAAACTAATTTTTAAAATATTTTTTTATTTTTTATCTTTTCACTCTAAAATGCAAATTTGAAAAGAAAATCATCACTTTTAACCTTTTTGCCTGTGGAAAGGCGTCTTATCATCATTGGATAACTCTGATCTGGGCTGTCTCAGGACCCGGTGTCTACACCCAGATTACCGCAAGACAGATCTTCTCTATTTTAGCGTACTTAACCTCGTACTCTAAGAATTTCTTACTCAAGTAGTAAACAGCAAATTCCACCCCGAACTCATCGTCTGGGCCATCATGGCGCCTACAGAACTATCCTCTATGGCTAGGTACAGAATCAAGGGTTTACTTGGCTGTGGCGGTCTCAACACCGGTGGATTCAACAAGTACTCTTTGATGGTATCGAAGGCTTTTTGGCAATCCTCGTTCCACACTAGAGGCTGATTTTTCCTGAGGAGTTTAAAGATTGGTTCACAAATTGAAGTTAATTTGGCGGTGAATCTGCTGACATATTGCAATTTGCCCAAGAACTCCTTACATCTTTTTCCTTCTGAGGCACCAGTATCTCTCTAATGGCCTTAACCTTGTCTGGGTCAATCTAAATTCCCCTCTAGCTAACCACATGTCCCAGCAACTTCCCTGATGTGACCCCGAAGATACACTTCTTAGGGTTTAACCGCAAGTTGTACTTATTTATCCTCTGGAAGAACTTTTCCAATGCTTCAAAGTGGCTTTCTCGGGTGGCTGATTTGATCATCATATCATCGACATACACTTCCACCTCTTTATGAATCAAGTCTTTTAGGATTTTTGTTGCCATCCTCTGGTAAGTGGCTCCTGCATTTTTAAGGCCGAAAGGCATTACCCTGTAAGCATAAGTTCCCCATTCCGTAATGAAAGCCGTCTTGATCCGGTCAATTATCTTATTGAGAATCTGATTGTAACCCGCATAACCATCCCTAAAGCTATACATCTCACAAGTGGCGGCGCTGTCTATCAATACATCTATGTGGGGTAACGGAAAATCGTCTTTCGGACAAGCCTTATTCAGATCTCGGTAATCCACACATACCCTTACTTTACCGTTCTTTTTGGCCACAGGGATGACATTGGCCAACCAGGTCGGATACTGCACCTCAACTAGGAATTTGGCCTCGATCTGTTGGCGAATTTACTCCTTTACCTTATCTGCCCATTCCGTCCTGAGTCTTCTTCACTTCTGCTTTACGGGTTAATGATCTGGATACGTTGGAATAGCGTGTTCTGCGATTTCCCGATCAATTCCTGGCATGTCTTCGTAGGTCCAGGCAAAGACTTTTTCATATTTTTTTAATATTCTCTCAAATTTTTCTCGCTTTTCAGGAGTTATATTTGATGCTATCAGAATTTCTTTTAGATTTTCCGTGGTTCCAAGATTAAACGAGGTAGCATCAGTTGAATCAATGTCAAATATGAATGGATTATGATCATGATCATGCATGAGGAAATCATCAGAAACATAGCAAAAATAAGCAAAATTGTTCACTTTATTAATAAAATTGAAATTGTCATTAACATCATTAAAAAGTTTAGGAATGAAGAGACAATCTAAACTAGCTTATTCTTCTTCCTCCGCTGGTACATCTGCTGCAGTTGACAGCCCTGCGTCGCTTTGGTTCTTCGTAAGCTCCTCAGTCATCTCTTGAACGGCTTCCTCCATCTTTGCTTTCCCTTTCAGTTGGGTGATTATCATCTTCTTAGTGATCACTTCTTCGGGCATGTCACGGTCCCAAATTGTTTTACTGGTCATGATTTCTTCATCCCAAAAGCCCTCTACTGGCTTAATCAATCCAATGTCCTAGTCATAAACACATCATTAAAGACCTATAACCCTGGCATTATTCTCCCGTCTACCTATTGCGGTTTAGCTTCCCCTGTGTAAGCACTTACTACGGTTGCCGACACAAAACTTTTCTGAATATGGGGAATTTCCATCTCTTACTTTTTACCCCTTTTTATAGCACCAGTATAACCCAAACCTCTTCTGTCCTTCTGACCCTTGGTAGTAATGGCCGTTGGCACCCCCTGAGACTTCTTTCCCAATCCCGCACCATGGAGGAATGACATCTTCTTCATCATCTCAATACTTGCAGAGTTTCTCCCATCCACTCTTCATTCCCTATCACAGCAACATGAAACCCACTGAATGGCTGCCTTGCGATCTCTAGAATCAAAACCTAATTCTCCCGTGTAACCCTTATGGTTACGACTTGACTTTCGTGGGGTATCCTTACCATTTGATGAAGTGTAGAAGGGACTCCACCCAACTTGTGAAACCATGGCCTACCCAAAAGAGCTTAAAAGTTGGCAGGTATAGGTAGCACTACCAACTCCACTTCAGATTCCACCGGCCCCGTCTTTACTATTACTGTAAATGTCCCTGAAGCATGTCTGCGCGAGTTGTTATACGCAGTGATAGTGAGATCAGATTTGGCCAACATGTCCTCCGTCACTCCAAAAGCTGCCATTGTTACTTTGGGGTACACATTTATCGACGAGCCATCATCCACCATTACACAGGCAATGTGCTTATCGTTAATCTATTCCCTTATGTACAAAGGGCGATTGTGATTGCGGCCCTCTGTTGGCAAGTCAGCATTGGTAAAAATGACATTTTCCCCTGCTCCCCCTTTCATGACATCTAGAAGCTCGGTAGGCGAGATAGTTGTGGCCATAGTTGCCTCATATAAAGCCTCTACTACCTTCTGCCTATGTGATGGAGACTGCCTCAAGAGATCCCATATAGAGATTTGAGCCGGTGTCTTTTTCAGCTGCTTAATGATCAAATCTTATTCCGACTCCTTCTCCTTTTGACCTACTTTTGGTTCTTTAGGCCTCTCCACTTCTAGAGCTACCCTTCCGCTCCAGGTTATAGCTCCTACTTTGCTCTTCTCCTTCCCTTCGTACTCATCCTCTTCCAAACCCCATGGGTCGGCGAACGTCCTGGCACCATCATCCTCCTCTCCACTTTCATTGATGGACCAGTAATCGATAATAAAGACTAGTAACTCTTCTTCACTTGTCTTGACAGTACGTGCATCTTTGCCATACAGCTCCCTCAATACAAATTCTTCAGACAGACCTGACCCGATCGCATTCACCGGTGGGGGCACATTGTTTTATCCTATCTTCTTCTGACCTCCTCTCTTTTCTGGGTTCGTGATCTACTTTGAATTGATGAGGTCCTGAATTACATATCGCAAGGCTTGACAATGATCAGTAGTTTGTCCAGTATGTTGATGATATGCGCAGTACTCATTATCCTTGTGCCCTAGTTGGCCCACTATTCTAGCCGATCGGGGAGGTAAAGGCTGCAGTTTCCCCTCCTTCATTAGTCTTCTCAACACCCACGACAAAGACCTTCCGAGGTTCGAAAAGCGTCTCGGAGTAAAGTTAGTAGTTGATACTTTCGCGGTCTTTCCAGGGCCTGCCGACCTGCCAGCTCCACTAGCACCCTTCTTAGGATAACCCTCAACACTCGCTTTCTTAGTCAGGTACTCCGCCTCAGCTTCTATGGCGATATCCTTTAGAGATTCCCAATCTCTCAATCCCTTCATCTTCAAACCCTCCCTCAAATATTGGCTCGCATTTCTGATGAACAGCCGTATTTGATCTTTAGTATCCGATTTTCTCCTCATTTCCATCACCCAGTTCCTCCATCGGGTTAGATACTCATGAAAGGAGTCGCCTCCCTTCTGCTATAGTAGCTCCAGGTCTTTTAGGGTAACTTCCATCCTCATACTACAGTCGTACTGCCTCAGAAATTCCTCCGTCAACAAATCCCAGTATTCTTTAGTCCGACGATCCAACCCATGATACCAATCCATTGCTGGGCCGATTAACCAAAAATACTCAATCTTCTACTTCCTTGTCAGAGTAGTACCCTTCATCACCAGTGAGTACTGTTTGATGTGTGCGGTAGGGTCGGAAGTATCGTGGAACTTGGGAACATCTTGCATCTTAAAGTTCGCCGGTATGGGGTCTTCTCCATCTAACTCCCTATCTTCTGGATTTATCTCTCCACCCTTCTTCAAAGTCCTAGCCATTGCTTCAAACCTCTCTTCCATCTTCTTCCAAATAGCCTCCTCAGTTTGGGGTGCCTTCCCTCTCTGAGACATGTGTTCCTCATAATCTTCATCTGAATCATTGTCTAACCCTAGGACTTGTTTACCCCTCTGAACCCCTGAAGTAGTTGCTCTAAAATACACCGGTGGTGGATGATTCTCTTCCATTGGATTTGCTCAGACCTCCTCCGTTTCATTGCTTCTCATGGGAGGAGGTAGTGGATTCTCTTGAGCAGCCAGCCGGCCCATCGTGGCTAACATGTTCATCAAACGATTTTCAAAGTCCCCAAGTTAATGGCCCACTTCCTCTGCAACTATAGCCCTGGTGGCATCAGTCCCCCTCGATGAGTTTGCCATTTCTGAAGTAGCGTAGCTAGCTTCTGAAGTAGTATCTGAATATTCTACCCTTTCTGGTGGCTCAAAAAAAGAATTCTGAACCAACCGCCCTCGAGGACCTCTTGTCTACCAAGGCAGATCTATACTGGCTACAAAATAAAAAAGTTAGAATGATGCATGAATGCGACAAAATGCATGATCGTGCTATGTGATGCCCATAAATCACATGCAAGCACATAGGTCCTTCCACCCTTGTCACTCCTACACATGAGGCCATAGTCTCTTTCCTAGGCGGGATTAGACCATGGGTCAACAGGGACCCGATGGACGCGCATGGTGCACGGCAATGAAATCGGTAGCATAAGTCTCCTAACTGATGCAACAAGCGTGTGAATCATTATCACTATGTATTTAGGTGACCCCACTGAATAGATATGGTCCTACCGGGGCATGAAAGCCTTTGGCTAGGTAACCGATCAAGACATCTGGGTTCACCCAATACGTAAGGATCCATACAGCAAACACAGTACTAAGGTTCATATCACCTAGGGAAAGTTTCTATGTCCATTACATGAGCTTTGTCCAAGGTAGTGTTGCTTTAGGGCTACCCAAGCATGGTCCCTGCCGACTGGTCTAGCTCATCATGAGCGTAAGGACCGATCGAGTCACCATTTGATATACCATGATGGTACGAGGCTTGGACTGGTGATTATCCCTAACACTTCCCTATATTCAGTGAACATAGGGTCGTGCTTTGGGAATGCACCAGAGCTGATAGAGGGACCAAACTAACATAATCTAAGGGTTTAATGAGATGATATGCAATTTTGAAAGAGAGATAAATTTTTAAAATAAAACTCAATTGTAAATTTAATCAAGGTACTTTTGTAATAACCCAAAATAGGACTAGTCGGAATCTGCGTGGTAAGTCAGAATATTTAGAGCATATCAGTAATTTTAGCTAAAGAAAATTTGGATAATAAGGATTTATTTGCAAATAATTTATTTGTTAAGTTAAGTGGAGGAAATTATATGGTATACATGTGATGTATAGATGTAGGGTACTTTTGTTATGGGATAATCTAGTAGTATTTGTGTATGGTAACTTGGATGAAAAAGTGATTTATTGGAGATTATATGGTGTGAGTTAAGTTTGGTGCCTTGGATATTAGTCAAAGATGAGAGTAAAAAGGACCTTTGGGAAAGTGACATGTGTGTGGGTTGTTGGGAGCATTGAATGAAGATTTGAAAGGAGAAGAGAGAGGGGAGGAAGGAGTGGTAGCTTCCCGTGGAAGCCACTTAGTTTTGCCCTCTTCCTTCTCACATTCTCTCTCTCACTCTCTCATCTCCATTTTTCTGCTCTCTCTTCCTTTGATGTGGGTGTTTCTCAAGCTTTAAGCTAGGGTTTTGGATTTAAAGGTTCCAAAAAGGTAAGTGGCTGTATTATTTTGGTTTGGGATCTTCTTCTCTATCATCTTCTTCTTTATTAGGATTTGTAATGGTGATATGGTTTTGTTTTGCTTGGGATTGGGTTTTATTTTGATTTGATTGATGCAAGAAGCTGAAGAGAAGAGAAAGGATAAAGGAAAAGGAAAGTTAGTGGATTAAAGTCAGTGGAAGTTGAGCTCCATTTTAGGTTTGGGAGTTTATTTGAAGTATATTATCCATCTTATCTGGATCCTGTTCTTGAGTAAATGCTAATGTTATTTGAGTGTTGGTGGTATACGTAAATGCATGAGTAAAATGACTTTGTGTATATGATTTATGGTGATAGAGTTTTGATGTTTTGCATGTGAAGTTTTGAGATTTAGTACATGAGCATGAGTTGGAATTTATGGATTTGAATCTCCATAAATGCTATTTTGATGTGAATTGATATTGGTTGATTGTGTTATTATGGTTGTGAACGTGATTTGGGGGCTGAAAAGGTAAGTTGTTACATGAAATTGCATGACATTTGGGTTTGGGTAAGATTTGGTTTTGTTTTTCTCGTGAATGCTGTATTTCGTGTTGGAGATCGAGGAAAATCGATTCTGTTGCGAGCGTGACAGAATCAGCTCTTCTTCTTCTTGTGGTGGTTTTCGCTCGGCAAACGTGAAGATAGTTGTGAGAGGAAGGTCACGAGTCGTGAGTGAGGATCACGACTCGTGTCCCTCTTCTCTTGGAAGTCATGGGTCGTGAGGGAGAATCACAACCCGTGACCTCCTTTCCTGCAGAGCGTGGGCGTCACGAGTCATGAGAAAGGATCACGACTCGTGACTGTCCCTTCTTCTTGCGAGGCGGGAGGCGCTAGCATCACGAGTCGCAAAAGCTTGTGCAACTCGTGACCGGCCTCTCTTCCCCCTCACTGTTGTGAACGCAACAGTGAGGCCTCTCCTACCCTGTTTTGAAAAAGAGTTTTAAGCTATTTTTACATGGGTTTTTACTAGACGACACATGATTTATCTTATTTGGCCTATTAATTAATAAATTATATGATCTTAATTAAATTTGTACATGATTTATATGTCTTTATCTTGATTAAATGTACATGTATACATGGAGTTGTATAATTATGCTTGGTTTATTCTCTATTATATTATGATTATTTTAGAACATGATTGAGTTATTTTCTGAGCTTGGTAGTCTTAATAGTGGATAGATAAGCGCTTATCCAGGGTTAGAGTGTGATTGAAACTGCTATATGTTATTTCTTACATGCGAGCCCCGTTTGGGTCATATAAGATGTTTGAGGCCTCGGACTCCGGTATACCATCGGGTATAAATGATTATAAAATGTTTTGAGACTCATGTCTCCATATGCTTGAGATACTGTGTCCTATCAGTATCATTAGTACCCGTATCCACTAATTGACCAGTAATCAGGCTATCACTTGAGTTTAGTACATGTAATTATTATATGAAGCTAATAGTTATATGAAATGAAAATATGTTACATGTATATGTATATGCGTTATGACGTGATGAGATGTAATACATGTATTCGAATATGAATGGTTTTTCTTCCAATATACTTGAGTATAATGAAGAATTGTTATATGCATGAGTAGTATATGTTTTTATGCTTTGTTATTATTAAGTTTATATATATGTTATTGCGTTTATATGTACATACTTGTGTTGTTCCTCCCCATTAAGCGTTATCGCTTAGCACAGGCTCTTTTCCCATGTAGGTGGCAGGTTCTTTTTGGGAGTCGAACATCTGCAGGTCGGCCACTAGAAGTCTAGAATTAGAGTTATTTTGTCTTCCGCTGTATTTTTGTATTTGGACTATAATTTTGGGATATGTAATTTTTGTAAAGGATTATTTTGTATATGTATTTATTAACAAATCCCTTTTTACAAAATGAGGTGACAATATTATTATATGTATATGGATTTGTTATCTTTTGGTTAAATGTGTTATTTTTCTTAGCATGTTTTGAGTATATGTATGCGTTTTAGCGATTTGTGTAGGTGGCGTCCTGGTATCCTTCCAATGGGGGCATCATGGTGTTACATTTAAAGCTTTGAAAAAGAGTTTGAAGCTATTTTTACATGGGTTTTTACTACACGACACATGATTTGTCTTACTTGGCCTATTAATTGATAAATTATATGATCTTAATTAAATTTGTACATGATTTGTATGTCTTTATCTTGATTAAATGCACATGTATACATGGAGTTGTATAATTATGCTTGGTTTATTCTCTATTATATGATGATTATTTTAGAACATGATTGAGTTATTTTATGAGCCTGGTAGTCTTAATAGTGGATAGAGAAGCGCTTATCCAGGGTTAGAGTGTGAGTGCAGCTGCTATATGTTATTTCTTACATACGTGCCCCGTTTGGGTCATATAAGATGTTTGAGGCCTCGGTCTCCGGTATACCATCGGGTATACATGATTATAAAATGTTTTGAGACACATGTCTCTATATGCTTGAGATATTGTGTCCTATCAGTATCATTATTACCCGTACCCACTAATTAAGGAGTAATCAGGCTATTACTTGAGTTTAGTACATGCGATTGTTATATGAAGCTAATAGTTATATGAAATGAATATATGTTACATGTATATGTGTATGCGTTATGACGTGATGAGATCTGATACATGTATTCGAATATGAATGGTTTTTCTTCCAATATACTTTAGTATAATGAACAATTATTATGTGCATGAGCAGTATATGTTTTTATGCTTTGTTATTATTAAGTTTATATATATGTTATTCCGATTATATGTACGTACTTGTGTTGTTCCTCCCCACTAAGCGTTATCGCTTAGCACGGGCTCTTTTCCCATGTAGGTGGCAGGTTCTTTTTAGGAGTCAGACATCTGCAGGTTGGCCACTAGAAGTCTAGAATTGGAGTTATTTTGTCTTCCGCTGTATTATTGTATTTGGAGTATGATTTTGGGATATGTAATTTTTATAAAGGATTATTTTGTATATGTATTTATTAATAAATCCCTTTTTTGCAAAATGAGATGACAATATTATTATATCTATACGGATTTGTTATCTTTTGGTTAAATGTGTTATTTTTCTTAGCATGTATTGAGTATATGTATGCGTTTTAGCGATTTGTGTGTGTGGCACCCCGGTATCCTTCCAACGGGGGTATCGGGGTGTTACATTTAGTGGTATCAGAGCGCCGATTTAGTCAGTTCTGGTCCTATGTGATTATTTGAGTATAATGTCTTTGCATAAGCGTCTATCTAAAGTCATGGCCTAATATAGATGTTGTTTTGTGTAGTGTCTTGATGGAATCGGATCCAAGTGAGTATATGGGCAACACGGGGGAAAGTGCAAATCCAGTTGGGAGTAATCCGATCGGTCAAGATAGGCCTGCATATGATCGTGCACTAGTCGAAGGCCAAGGTTTCGATCCGGCATTGGTACAAGGCTTACTGCAAGTGGTAGACAAATTGATTGCTCCCAAGGCTCCTTATGAGCTTATAAGGAAAAGGGGAGCAGAAGAATTTCATCGAACCTCTTTGGACGAGTTAGATGTGGCAAACTTTTGGTTGAAGAGAACAGATAGGATCTTACAAGAAATAGCTTGCCCTCTGCAACAATGAGTTACCTGTGCTGTATCGCTATTGCAGGGATCAGCGTATGATTGGTGGAACCTTGTACTTCTTAATCCCCAGAGGCCAGCTGAACTGACATGGGAATTCTTCGTGAATGAGTTTGAGCAGAAATATGTGACAAAGGCTTATCGGGAAGCAAAATTGAATGAGTTCATTAATTTGAAATAAAGGAACCTATCAGTCAGCGAGTACGAGAAAGAGTTTAGTCGATTGACCAAGTGTGTACCCAAACCGTTGTTAACGGAAGACTTTAAGTGCTAGCATTTTCAGGGAGGAATAAGAGAAGACATTAGAGGTCCATTGTCAGCAATGGCGGTTATGCATCCGGTTGGATACTATCAGATAGTGGCTGCAGCGATTAAATTGGAAGAATCAGAGTTAGCAAAGCAAAGATTAGAACAGAAGAAAAGAGCATTTGATGGGGGAGCTGCTAGTAATAAGAAGTCTAAGGGTGCTCCTACCGAACAAGGAACTAAAGGGACTGTCCAAGTGCCTTCTGAAGTAGAAGTGTAACACCGCCCCCGAGTAGAGGAAATAGAGCACCGGAGTGTGAGCATTACCGAAGGTACCATTGGGGTACTTACCGTAAGATCACGGGTGCATGTTTTAAATGTGAAATCATGGAGATCGATTTGCTAATTGCCCCGATCGACAAGAGAATAAGAGCCAGAAAGAAAGCAAAGTGGAGGGAGGTAAATCGAATGCAACTAGAAGCAATCGAGACCGAAGCAGAGCTCCTCAGGCGCCATCGGAAATAGTGCATAGGCCAAGGACTACGGGAGAGTATGCTCTAGCTAGATTGAATGCAATGATCAGAAAGGATACTCCAGAGGCTGTAGGACCTTCCGGTAAGTTGTGCTATTAGCCTTTGTTAAGTTCAATTTTGAGTTTTGGGTTGTTGGATATAAGTAGTTAGTGAGTAAATTTCGAGGACGAAATTTCTTAAGGGGAGTGATTGTAACAACCCAAAATAGGCCTAGTCGGAATCTGCGTGGTAAGTCGGAATATTTAGAGCATATCAGTAATTTTAGCAAAAGAAAATTTGGATAATAAGGATTTATTTGCAAAGAATTTATTTGTTAAGTTAAGTGGAGGAAATTATATGGTATACATGTGATGTATGGATGTAGGGTACTTTTGTTGTGGGATAATCTAGTAGTATTTGTGTATGGTAACTTGGATGAAAAAGTGATTTATTGGAGATTATATGGTGTGAGTTAAGTTTGGTGCCTTGGATATTAGCCAAAGATGAGAGTAAAAAGGACCTCTGGTAAAGTGACATGTGTGTGGGTTGTTGGGAGCATTGAATGAAGATTTGAAAGGAGAAGAGAGAGGGGAGGAAGGAGTGGTAGCTTCCCGTGGAAGCCACTTAGTTTTGCCCTCTTCCTTCTCACATTCTCTCTCTCACTCTCTCATCTCCATTTTTCTGCTCTCTCTTCCTTTCATGTGGGTGTTTCTCAAGCTTTAAGCTAGGGTTTTGGATTTGAAGGTTCCAAAAAGGTAAGTGGCTGTATTATTTTGGTTTGGGATCTTCTTCTCCATTATCTTCTTCTTCATTAGGATTTGTAATGGTGCTATGGTTTTATTTTGCTTGGGTTAATTGGGTTTTATTTTGATTTGATTGATGCAAGAAGATGAAGGGAAGAGAAAGGATAAAGGAAAAGGAAAGTTAGTGGATTAAAGTCAGTGGAAGTTGAGCTCCATTTCAGGTTTAGGAGTTTATTTGAAGTATATTGTCCATCTTATCTGGATCCTGTGCTTGAGTAAATGTTAATGTTATTTGAGTGTTGGTGGTATAGGTAAATGCATGAGTAAAATGACTTTGTGTATATGATTTATGGTGATAGAGTTTTGATGTTTTGCATGAGAAATTTTGAGATTTAGTACATGAGCATGAGTTGGAATTTATGGATTTTAATCTCTATAAATGCTATTTTGATGTGAATTGATATTGGTTGATTGTGTTATTATGGTTGTGAACGTGATTTGGGGGCCAAAAAGGTAAGTTGTTACATGAAATTGCATGACATTTTGGTTTGGCTAAGATTGGGTTTTGTTTTTCTCGTGAATGCTGTATTTCATGTTGGAGATCGAGGAAAATCGATTCTGTCGCGAGCGCAACGTCATCGCGAGCGCGATAGAATCGGCTCTTCTCCTTCTCGCGGTGGTTTCCGCTCGGCAGACGTGAAGATAGTTGTGAGAGGAAGGTCACGAATCATCAGTGAGGATCACGACTCGTGTCCCTCTTCTCTTGGAAGTCATGGGTCGTGAGGGAGAATCACAACTCGTGACCTCCTTTCCTGCAGAGCGTGGGCGTCCCGAGTCGTGAGGAAGGATCACGACTCGTGACCGTCCCTTCTTCTTGCGAGGCGGGAGGCGCTAGCATTACGAGTCGCAATAGCTTGTGCAACTCAGGACCGGCCTCTCTTCCCCCTCACTGTCACGAGCGCGATAGTGAGGCCTCTCCTGCCCCATTTTGAAAAAGAGTTTTAAGCTATTTTTACATGGATTTTTACTACATGACACATGATTTGTCTTATTTGGTCTATTAATTGTTAAATTCTATGATCTTAATTAAATTTGTACATGATTTATATGTCTTTATCTTGATTAAATGCACATGTATACAGGGAGTTGTATAATTATGCTTGGTTTATTCTCTATTATATGATGATTATTTTAGAACATGATTGAGTTATTTTATGAGCCTGGTAGTCTTAATAGTGGATATATAAGCACTTATCCAGGGTTAGAGTCTGAATACAGCTGCTATATGTTATTTCTTACATGCGGGACCCGTTTGGGTCATACAAGATGTTTGAGGCCTCGGTCTCCAGTATACCATCGTACATGATTAAAAAATGTTTTGAGACTCATGTCTCCATATGCTTGAGATACTGTGTCCTATCAGTATCATTAGTACCTGTATCCACTAATTAACAAGTAATCAGGCTAGTACTTGAGTTTAGTACATGCGATTGTTATATGAAGCTAATAGTTATATGAAATGAATATATGTTACATGTATATGTATATGCGTTATGACGTAATGAGATGTAATACATGTATTCGAATATGAATGGTTTTTCTTCCAATGTACTTGAGTATAATGAACAATTGTTATATGCATGAGTAGTATATGTTTTTATGCTTTGTTATTATTAAGTTTATATATATGTTATTGCGATTATATGTACATACTTGTGTTGTTCCTCCCCACAAAGGTTATCGCTTAGCACGAGCTCTTTTCCCGTGCAGGTGGCATGTTCTTTCTGGGAGTCAGACATCTGCAGGTCGGCCACTAGAAGTCTAGAATTAGAGTTATTTTATCTTCCACTATATTTTTGTATTTGGAGTATGATTTTGGGATATGTAATTTTTGTAAAGGATTATTTTGTATATGTATTTATTAACAAATCCCTTTTTGCGAAATGAGATGACAATATGATTATATGTATATGGATTTGTTATCTTTTGGTTAAATGTGTTAATTTTCTTAGCATGTCTTGAGTATATATATGCGTTTTAGCGATTTGTGTGCTTGTTGCCCCGGCATCCTTCCAACGAGGGTATCGGGGTGTTACAACTTTCGAATCGAAGGTTCGAATATGTCCCCAGTGGAGTCGGCACTGTGACACGCTCTAAACCCCGTGGCGCCCCGAGGGCCCTCTTTAGGGCGATCGGGATGAGGATCATTAGAAACTTGTAATGTACTTACAAGTGTGTCTATTTTAGGCAACAAGGAGGTTTCATGGATTCGCCACCCAATAGAACATTGGAAAAGTTCGTCTCGCCTCAGTGAACTTAAGATGGCGTATATTATCCATTTTGGGCAAACCAAAGGGGTCTTGGAGGCATTCACCGCAATAGAACATTGGGATGACCCTCTAACCCTATGGAGCCTTGGATTATAAATTGAGTCTTTTGGTGGGACACAAGAGGTGTCTTGGAGATCCAATTCCAATGAAACATCGAAATGGACCTCTCGCCTCATTGAGCCCGAAGACCAGAGATAGGTTCGGGACTTCTCATTTATTTGTACCTTGATTAATTTTACAATTAAATTTTGAATTTATTATTTCACTCTCTTTCTACACGATGCAATTAATTAAAAGCCGCAATCATTCACATCAAAAGCAATAAATAAAAATAACATTAAGATAACAGACAAAAAAAAAAGAAATTACAATAAATTTAGGGGTAGAATACAACCCCCGTTGTAAATAAAATTCAAATCATGCATAAATCGGGGTATTCATTAATGATGAGGATGTTGGTCCTAGATATATTTATTACCAAAAAGTAATTTTTTATGTGATGATTTTATTGGATAAAATAGGAATTTTGTCCTGGATTTTGCAAAAATTATCAAATTGATTGCTATAAAACTCTTAGCCAATTTTATTAACGCGACAAAGAACAATTTTACATAGGGAAATACATAAATAAACATAACAATAATAACAATAATGCAATTGATATAATGATCAATACTAAAACTAATAATAAAACTAGCAATAGTAATAATAAAAATAATAAGCAGAAAAATAAATAATAATAAACCTACAATAAATACCAAACAAATAATAATGAGGGTTAAAGGAATAAACCGGGTAGAAACCCTTGGATTTGGGTGGCCATCATCATCCTCAAACTCATAACCCATCCAAAATGATTAAACAATATCTCACAAAAACAAACAAACACATTAGTACCAAAAAATTTAGAATTAGAATAAAATAAAAAAAACTAATAAAGGAGTTTTGAAGATGAGAATGAATGAAAATAAAGAAAACAAATGAAAATTGTTTGAAAAAATAAGGAAAAGCCCAGGGACGGCCGTTTAGGTGCTACCGACAGGCGTCAAAAATGTGACCGACGGGCAGTGAAGTGCGCTGCATACGTCCCATCCCTCGAGTAAGGGACGGGCGTCGGTAGCCACATTGCCCATCGGTCACCCCCTGTTTCTCAAAAAAAGGGCAAAAAACAGATTTTTCACAAAAAAATATTTATTTTACATAAAAAAACTTAAAAGAAATGCAAATAATTAAATTCAATCAACCAAACGTCAGATCTGTAATATTTACCCTCGGATTATACCTTTTTGGATGAGTGAAGGATAGTTTTTGGTCCCGCGCAGGTTCACAATGATCGAATAAAAATCAAGACAAGAGAATTTATATTTCTTGCTTGAAAATTACGGCGATTCAAGTTTTGGAATCGGTGAATTGATGGAAACAAATTAATCTTGTAACCTCAATTTGACTTGATTCCTCAAAGCAAGTTTTTGAAAATAGAAAATAAAAAAATGATGAAGAGAGTTTTTTGTGGAAATCAAAAAGAACCTTGAAGAAAATATTGGAAAAAATTATAGTGGAAAACCCTTAAGAATTGTCCAACCCCCAAAATTGGTTTTTTTCTCTTTATATAAAAAAACAGAATCCTTTTCCTGGTAGGACTAGGAAATCGACCGACGGGCGTCTGAAGCTCACCGACGGGCGTCGGTTAAAAAGTATCCTTTTCTAACTAGGATTAGGAAAGAACCGACGGGAGTCTGAAGCCCTCCGACGGGCATCGGTTAAAAAGAATCCTTTTCCTACTAGGATTAGGTAATAACCGACGGGCGTTTGAAGCCCACCGACGGGAGTCGGTTGAAAGGTCTCGTGCAGTTATTGGCCTCACCGACGGCCCGTCTCTTGTAGTGAGAGACGGATTGTCTCAGCTACCGATGGGCATCCTTCCACTGACGGGTAAGCCATCCGTGGAGAAAGAAAAACATTTTGAGTGTAAATTTTGCAATCTCCATGAAGATTTTACGCTGTAAATAAATAAATTTAACCCTTGTGAATCTGGAGGACCAAAAACTCCTGAATTTCATCCATTCAATCGAAAACGGACACTGATTTCTTCATTGGGTAATCTCTGATCTGAACTGCCTCAAGGCATGGTGCTTACGTACCCATAGACGGATGATCAATCAGAGAGAGTGATTCAGATATTAGAGGATATGCTCAGATCTGTGTGCTGGAATTTAAAGACAGTTGGGAAAGATACTTGAGTTTGCTTACAATAATAGCTACCAATCCAGTATCGAGATGGCCCCATATGAAGCACTTTACGGTAGGAACTGTTGAACTCCCCTGTGTTGGATGGAATTAAGTGAGAACAAGCTAGTGGGAGCAGATTTGATCAGGGAAACTAAAGAGAAAGTTAAGGTGATCAAGCAGCGACTGAAAGAAGCTAGTGATCGACAAAAATCCTATGCTGATTTGAAAAGGAAATATATAGAATTTCAAGTGGGCGATAATGTTTTTTTAAAAGTTCTCCATGTAAGCGAGTGCTGAGATTTGGAAAGAAGGGCAAGTTGTCACCCAGATTCATTGGGCCTTATGGAGTAATTCAGCGAGTGGGTCCGGTGGCATACAGATTAAAGCTACCATAGGCTTTGGAGAAGATCCATGATGTGTTCCATGTGTCAATGCTGAGAAGATATCGATCTGATCCAAGTGATGTGATTGAACCAAAGGAAGTACAAGTGCAAGCTGATATAACGTATGAAGAATATCTGGTGAAGATCCTAACCAGGGAGATAAGACAGCTTAGGAACAAGCAGATTCCATTAGTGAAAGTGCTCTGGAACCAACACAGTGTGGAAGAAGCGACGTGGGAGCCTGAAGCAGCCATGCGTCAGCAATATCCACATCTTTTCCACTCAGGTAAATTTCGAGGTCGAAATTTTCTTTAAGTGGGGTAGAATTGTAACAGCCAAAATAACGGTCTAATAGTGTTAGAGTGTAATTCCAGTGTCACCATAAGAATCACAGCGTCGAACTGTATAGGGAGTGAGTTTACCAATGTCAAACTACAGTGATAAGTGTGTTAAATTATAGTGGTTCCGGGTCAGGTGCCACCGGGCGGGCCATGTAGCAGACCCCGGCTGTTCGGCAGCCAAAAATTTTAAATTTTGAAAAAATGATCTATGGGTCGTAAGGAGTTTAGTGGCGAAATAGGAACTGAAAACAGACCTAAAATGGCTTCAGAAAGTCAGTTTAAAGTTGTCCTCCTGTTCGGTTCATTTTGAACCGAGTTTTGACCAATATTTGACCAAAGGGTTCTTAGAGGTTTAATTGGCCCAATATATATTGAGTGTGTAAAATAAGACAGTGGGAGTGTTATTTCTGAATTTCTACAGCTTTAGAGTTGTATTTTATGGTAGAACGAAAATTTATGAAATCGATCCGGTTTAAGCGAACCGGTGCCCAAATTGACTCTGATTGAGCTGAAAATTTGCAGGGAACCTATTTCAAGATCAATGGAATTGGTTAGAAGTGAAAATAATGAGAGGAACATATATATCCTTTGGAAAAGTGCAAATGAACCGAAAAACTGAAATCTTGGTTCAAATTAGTTGGACCACTTCGGTTGGACCGGTTCAGTTCATTAGGGGATTATATACGGAGAGAAATGGCTGGATTTCTCTAGAGAAATCCAGCCAAAGTCGGTAACTTCCTCCCCTTGCAAAACCGAACTGCTCTCTCCATTTTCTCCTTCATTTTTCTTCACTTCTACCTCAATCTTTCCCCAAATTTTCACCTCATAGACTTAAATTAGCTTCTCTAGAATCATATTAAAGCAATTAGAGTCCAATTGGAGCAAAATTGTAACACCCCCTACCCATACGTAGGCGATCCCATCCGATAAGGAGTAAGATGCCGTATGAGTCAAGGTGCCACCACGCTCATGCAATACAAATCATACATTCGATCATAACATACATTCATAAATACGAAATAAACAAAAACTTTAGAGAAGCCAAAACATGATCATTCATTACAATATCAATTCATTACAAAAGTTGTCCTGATCACACTTGCTGAAATAAAGATACTTACATAACCAAAATATACAAATGCGAAAGCTTTACAAAACACTCATACAGAGAGTTCTATTACAAAAGGAATTCGTATAATTGCTACAAAAGTAAGCCCTACACTAAACCCTTCTGTGTTGGCTTGACTAGCGGCGACTCTCCCAGCAAAACACCTTTCGCACCTGTACAGGCAAAAACACTGTGCTAAGCGATAAACGCTTAGTGGGGAAACACACAAGTAATATGGACGGCAATTCACAATGGTCGTCAGACCAAACGGCATTCCTAATGCCACATGCAGATAATCATAGCATGTAAATATACATTCCAGCATATAAAAGCCATACTTTCAACAGCATATGTCCGCATTCTTATACATATAAACTGCTCATTATAACATTCGGATATCATATTCATATGATCACATCGGAGCAAATAAAGCAAACAGTACACCTGCTGACTCACAATAGTGGATAACGAGTAAATGCATAGCGTACCTTACGGGCACGGATCGAACGCATAGCGTATTTTACAAGTACGAGTCAAAAATCATTATATTTTCTCGCATTCAAAACATTTGTTCAAAGGGGACCTTAAACAAGATCCAAAACGTATAGGGTTCACGAGGAACCAAACGGGACCTGATCGGGGTCCAAACTGAACTGAGGCTGCAGCTAAGAGACTCTATTAGGCATGCCTAACTATCCACTAGACTGACTCTCGCAGGTCATACATAACATATTTCAAGTTCCAAATTGTAGCATATCATTATCATAAGAGATTCATCCTAATATACATACATATAAGCATTTAAAACAATATACAGGGGTAAAACTCAAGAAGAAACCATTTAAAATTGATCTTAGAAGATAAGATGAAATCAACGAATAGGGCAGAATCAGGTTCACTGTCGCGATCGCGACAATTGCCGCACTCGCGACAGAGGAGAACTCGCCCCCAGATCGCGACCACGGCAATCCTCGCGACCTCGCGGGGAAGCAAAATTAACTCTCTGTTGCTCTTGTGACAGTGAGCTGCCAAGCTGATCTATCGCGCTCGAGCCGAGGGTGCACTCGCGACAGGCGTCGCGCCCGTGACAACAGCGTTGCTGCGCGGCTGGGTGGATAGCTCGAGCGCGTGCGAGGGGTGCTTTCACCGGGCTCTGTCGTGACCTCGCGAAGGTGTCGCGCTCGCGACAGAGTCGTGAATTCTAGCCCTTACATGAAAAATATGCAGAAATTCTAAGTTCACAACACCCAAAACTCAAACCATTCAACTCAAATCACCTCTTACCTCAAATTGGGCTTCCCAAACACCATAAGCAACACAATATAACACATTTCAGCCATCAATTCTCATCAATTTATCAATTTACACAAATAACATCTCAAGAATCACAAAATATGGAAATTGCAGCACAACTCATTCAACTTGCAATCACTTAAATAAATCCACATTTTATACGTGATCATTTATCACAACTAATAACCCATAACATGCATACCAATTTGAGTCCATTTACGCAACCAAAATCCAACATTTCATACACATGCACATATGAACACAAGAACAACAAAATCTCATAAAATTCCCAAACCTTCTCTCCTTAACTCCAAATTTAATGAGCTCCACTAGATCCAGCCTTCTCCTTGCCTTTCGGGTCACGAGGAGGCCCAACTAACCACAACCCATCAAAACACACAACAAAGTAACTCTAGATTAAAAACCCAAACCCAGAAAAATATGAAGAAGATGATGAACCAATTGAAGAAATGGAGAACAAATGCAATAGACTTACCTCTAAAATGCTAAAGGATGATCAATTCCCACCAACTAAGCCTTGATTCCAAGCTAGGGTTCTTAGAGGAAGAGAAAAGGAAGAAGAAGAGAGTGAGGGGAAACGGGAAACGGGAAATGAAGGTAGCCACCGCCCATCCCACTCTTTTCTTTCCTTTTTCTTTTTCCTTTCCTAACCCTAGACAAGTGTCACTTCCCTATTAGTGAGATTTGATCACTCACACCCAAAGCAAATGCATCACATACACACAAGACTCTCCCAACTAATGCATACCATACAAATGTGTGAACACACACACTTTAGCACAGCCCAACAAACACATCCTACAAACATATGAGTAAGCACACCCAAGTGCAACCCAACTAATTCACACCCTAACACCACACATGCACCCCTATGTTAACAAAACTCTCAAAACATACATTTCTACCCACAATGCCCTTATGACATGCCAAAACTCATACAATGCACATGCACAATCATGGCTCATACTACTAGGGGGCAAACGGGGTGTGACAACTCTCCCCTACTAATAAGAATTTCGTCCTCGAAATTCTCACCTGAACTGAACAAATGCTGATACGGAGCTCTCATCGACTCCTCCGGTTCCCAAGTCGCTTCCTCAACTCCATGGTGATTCCATAACACTTTTACCAAAGGAATCTGCTTACTCCTTAGCTGTCTCACTTCTCGAGCTAAGATGGCTCTCAGTTCCTCATTATATGAAAAATCAATCTGTACCGACGAAGCATCGAAACAAGGAATACATCGTGCAATTTCGCCAACTCCATCGGTAAAGCTAATCTATAGGCTACCGGACCAACTCTAGCCAAAACCTCATATAGACTAATGAAGCGAGGACTAAGCTTAGCCTTCTTTCTAAATCGAAGCACTTTCCACCAAGGAGAAACTTTAAGGAAAACCTTGTCCCCGACTTCAAACTGCACATCTTTCCTCTTCAAGTTAGCGTAAGACTTTTATCGATCCTTAGCCGCCTTTAAATTTCGCTGCACAACTCTGATCTTCTCTTCAGTATCTCTAACCAAATCTGGCCCAATGACTGAACGCTCGGATAGCTCCGTCCAACATACCGGAGTCCTACACTGCCGACCATACAATGCCTCATACGATGACATACCGATACTCGACTGATAACTATTATTGTAGGCAAACTCCATGAGCGACACATATCTATCCCAACTACCCAGAAAGTCCAAAACATAAGCTCTCAACATATCCTCCAGAATCTGAATGACTCGCTCTGACTGACCATCTGTCTGAGGATGGAGTGCCGTGCTGAAATTCAATTTGGTACCCAAAGCCTTTTGCAATTCTTTCCAAAATTTGGATGCAAACCTCGGATCTCGATCTGATACTATAGATAATGACACACCATGCAACCGAACTATCTCATCCACATAGATACTTGCCAATCTATCCATTGGGTAGTCCACTCTTACTGGCAAGAAATGAGCCGATTTCGTAAGCCGATCCACTATCACCCAAACTGAGTCATGCTTCTTTTGAGTCAAAGGCAAGCCAGATACAAAGTCCATGGTGATATCATCCCACTTCCACTCGGGAACGGATAAAGGAGTAAGCAATCCCGAAGGAACTTGATGCTCGGCCTTCACCTGCTGACATGTCAAGCACTTGGACACAAAATCCATAATGTCTCTCTTCATACCGGACCACCAATAAAACTGCTTCATGTCTCGGTACATCTTCTCACTGCCAGGATGCATAGTAAAAATCGTGGTGTGTGCCTCACTCAAAAGCTGTCTCCTCAATTCCTCATGCTCAGGCACACACAAGCAGTTTCTATACATAAGCACCCCGTCCTGAATCGAGAATTCTGACTGCCTACCCGAATTGATCTCTTGCACAACCCACTGTAGCCTCTCATCATCTCTCTGAGCATCCACAATCTTCTGTCTTAAGGTAGGCTTCACTCTCAACTTAGTAATCAAAGCTCCATCTGAATCGAACCTCCACTTAAACCGTCTAAAAAACAAGGTCGAAACCGACTTTCGATTAAAGGCGTTCGTGACTACATCGGCCTTACTAGGATGGTAATCCACAATGCAGTCATAATCCTTAAACAACTCGAGCCAACGGCACTGTCTCATGTTCTATTCCTTCTGTGTGAGGAATTACTTCAAACTCTTATGGTCCGTAAAGATCCTACACTTTTCCCCATACAGATAATGGCGCAAAATTTTTAAAGCAAAAACCACATCCACTAACTCCAAATCGTGTGTTGGGTAATTCCTCTCATGTGGCTTCAACTGTCGAGAAGCATAAGCCACAACCTTACCTTCTTGCATCAAAACACAACCAAGACCCACACCCGAAGCATCACTATACATGACAAACTCTTTACCCGAGATGGGTTGAGTAAGTATAGGAGCCTCGATAAGCAACTTCTTTAACCGATCAAAATAAGTCTGGCACTTATTTGACCACTCAAACCTGATACCTTTTCTCAACAATCTCGTTATCGAAGCGGCAATTATTGAAAAACCCTTAACAAACCGACAGTAGTAACCCGCCAAACCAAGAAAACTCCTCACTTCCTGAACACTTCCTCAATCTTAGCGGGATCTACTTAAATACCTTTGGCTGACACAACAAGCCCCAAAAATGACACTTCCCGAAGCCAGAAATCGCACTTACTAAGCTTGGCAAACAACCGATGGTCCCTCAAAACTTGCAAAACCAACCGAAGGTGTTCCTCATGCTCAATCTCATCCTTGGAGTACACTAAGATATCATCTATAAACACCACTACAAACCGATCTAAGTATGGCCCAAACACTCTGTTCATCGAATCCATGAATGCCGCTGGAGCATTGGTCAAACCAAACGGCATCACAAGGAACTCATAGTGGCCATACCAAGTCTGGAATGTAGTCTTAACCACATCTGCATCCTGAACTCACAGCTGATAATACCCTGACCGAAGGTCAATCTTCGAAAAGACACCTGCACCCCAAAGCTGATCAAACAAATCCTCAACCCTAGGCAAAGGATACTTATTCTTCACTATGATCTTATTGATTTGCCTATAATCAATGCACATCCTTAAAGAACCATCTTTCTTCTTAACAAACAGAACCGGAGCTCCCCATGGAGATATGCTGGGTCGAATAAACCCCTTATCCAATAGCTCTTGCAGTTGAGCCTTGAGTTCTCTCAATTCTACAAGAGCCATCCGATAAGGTGCTTTTGATATGGGAGTGGTACCCGGCATAATCTCTATGGACAGCTCGACTTCTCTCTCAGGGGGAAAACCCGGCAACTCACTTGGGAACATATCACTGAACTCCCGTACAATGGGGATGTCCTCAATCCGAACTTGATCCGTATTAGAATCCAACACAACTGCTAGAAAAGCCTCATAACCCTTCCTAATAAACCTCTTAGTTTGCATCGCAGAAATCACATTGTTCAAAGAACTAGCGCCTAAACCTTTAACAAACACCGAAGACCGATTCTTATCCCAAGCACAACTGTCTTCTTATGACAGTCAACCAAGGCCCGATGCTTACCCAACCAGTCCATACCCAAAATCAGATCAAACTCTCTGAAAGGTAACTCAATCAAATCCGCAGAAAACACAACTCCTTCAACCATAAGGGGGCAATTCCTATAGACTCTACTCACATTGACACTATACCCTAATGGACTGGTCACACATATCTCATAATCTAGCTGATCTACCACATGCTACTTATCAACTATCTTATCCGTGGACAAATACGAGTGTGTGGAACCAGGATCAATTAGAGCATACAATTCATTGTCATGAAGTAGAAACTTACCAGCAATCACATTGGGTGCATCCTGCTCCTCTCTAGCTCTCACAACATAAGCTCTTGCTGGAACCGGCAACTGTCGCTCAACTGTCTCAGATGTAGCACCCTCTCTAGGTCGACCACCTCGACCTCTACCTCGGCCCCTACCACGGTTAGCTTGCGTGGCATTGGAACCAACCCTATTGGACTCTCTCTGATCTCCAGATGCCTCATATGATCTCGGATAATTGGCCAAAAAGAGCTCGGTGCTCCCACAACGGAAACACCCACCAATGAGCCACCTACACTCACCTCTTTACCGCTTGCTACAATGAGAACATTCTGGAAGCATCTTCGTCCTAATACCCGAATTACCTCTACCAGAACTTGACACCGTTGCAGAACCCTGTCTCCTACCTCTAGTGGTTGGACCTGATGATGACTCAACTTGCGGGTTCCTGGATCTCTTACCTGAAGATGAAGAAGATAAACCACCACGATAAGGATTCCTCCTTTGAGCCCTCTCTCTAAGAACAGTTTTTGACCTCTCAGCTCTAGCTGCAGGTTCCACTAGCTGATAATAATTCTCTCCAGGAGTGCTCATCAAGGAAATCAGCATAGCTCTTAAGGGCTCATTCAAACCGGCCTCGAAATGCCTAATTCGGAACTCACTTGTCATAATACCCTCAGGAGCAAATCTCGCCAACCGGTTGAACTCCTTCTCAAATTCTAAAACAGACATAGTCCTTTGCTTCAAGCTCAGAAACTGTGCCCATCTAGCATCCTTATAAGTCTGAGTCACATACTTGTTAGTAAACTCCCTCACAAAGAAATCCCATATGACCGGATCTGGTAACTGAGGATGTCTACAAACTAACTCCCACCATTCATAAGCGGACCCTTGCAGTAAGGCCATGGTACACTCTACCTGCTGATCAGGAGGATACCGGACTTCTCTCAATGCTCGCTTCACTTTGTCTAACCATTTCTCAGCTAGTTCTGACTGATCCAAACCCGTGCCAAAAAATCTTCAACACCAGCTCTTCTCAAACTCTCAGTGTAACACCCCAAAATGGCCCTAGAAGAATTACAGAGTTATTGGTTCGAAAAGGGTAAATTTTATGTGCGAGAGTTCTGTCGCGAGCGTGACAAGTGTCGCGGGCGCGACAGAGCCCCCAGCGGTTTTCGAACTTCAGCTGGTTAGAGTGGATGTGAGCGTTCTGTCGCGAGCGCGACAGAACCCCCTCGCGTGATGTGTGTAGAAGTGGGATTAAGAGACTTGGAGTTGTAGGGAGTTGACACATGGTGTCATAGAAGAGTGACAAGTGTCACCATAAAAGAGTAACAAGTGGCGGCATATGAGCGTGACAAGTGGCATTGTAGGAGAGTGACACGTGGCGGCATAGGAGTTTGACAAGTGGCATCATAGGGTGTTGACACATGGCAACTTGAGAGGGTGACACTTGGCTTGGCTTGGCTTGGCTTAGCTTGGCTTGGCTTAGCTTGGCTTGGCTTAGGATAGGGATGAATTAAAGGAAGTGGTTGGCTTTTAATGTGGTTAGTGGGTAATTAATTTGTTAATTCCTTTAGTTGACGGGCCACTTTCCCTACTCCCATTTCAATTCCTTCATTTGGCCTTTCAATTTTCCTTTTTGTTTTCTTTGCTCTTATTGTCGTGCTCCACTTTCCTTTCTTTTCTTCTATTTTCCATTTGCTCCTAAAGAGACTCATTTAGGTTGGGATGAAGAGAGTAGATTTTTGAGAAGAGGTAAGTAGTACTATTATTTAGTCTTCTTCTACTACTTGGTTTCTATTTTGATTCAAAGTAAAAAGAAGAGTAACCCCAAGTGTTTTGTGTGTGGTTTTGGTGCAAGTTAGAGGCAAGAGAGGTGGTAAAGGAAAAAAAGAGAAGATCGGAATGAGTAGAGAACTGTGATCGAGTTCCTAGAGGTAGGGATCGAGTGTGATCTTGTTAATTTTGCATGTGTTTAGATGAAAAATGTTTGAATAGAGACATGTTGAAATAAAGAGATGCTTGATGAGCTTTAATTAGCTCAAGATGTTCATTTTGATTGCTTACAGTGCTCATGACAAGTGTATATATGTTTAAAGTATGTAACCTGATCATTTGAGTGTTTGTGTTGATAATAGAGTTTGATGTTGCTAAATTCTGCTTATTTGTCATTAGACCCCTGTGTATAGTATTTGTTATAAGTAGAGCTATAGGATCTCAATTGGGTTGATTCCAATTGAAAATGAAAGCTAAGATCTGTATCTAAAAATGTCTAAGCGGGTGATTGAGCTAATTCTGGCCATAGGTATCCCAAAACGTAATTAAAACGTAGGTGACCCTGTTCTGGCGGGTTCACTGGAACAGTATAGGTTGTTTAGATCATATATTTTGTTATAGATGTCCAAACGACCTGAAAATTATCCCATTTGAAATCTAACATCCTAGAAAACAATTGTTAAGAAGAATGTTTTGCCTAAAAATGATGTTTAGAGGTTCATTTAGACGCTACCAGTTTAGGGTAAAAAGCAGTCTTGTGAGGCACCAAAGCGGAGCCACCGTCGCGAGCGCGACACAGGTCGCGACCTCACGACAGAACAACCTATATTAAGCTCTTTTTTCTCCATTTTGAGCCCATGGTTGGCATGGGTAAACCCCTTGCCTTTTCCCTTAACGTTTTATACATGATTAGGGCTCCTAAATGATTACAAACTAGTTGTTAATGGAAAAATACATGAAAGTATAATTAAAGATGGTAATTTAACTAATAAAGTAACAATGTATAGTTGTGTAAAGTATAGTAAATTACATGATAAATATGTATGAACTTAGGAATTGTTATACAATGCATTTGATATAGAGTATAGAGCCTTTTTGTAATCTATTTTCTGTCGCGAGCGCGACCTCTTACGCGATCGCGACAATGAACTTGGCTTCTGTCGCGAGCGCGACTTCTTGTCGCGATCGCGACAGTGAACCTCTTCGCATCCTGTTTTACTTGTTTTAGAGAGTGTTTCCTTTTGTCTTGCTTTGCATGATTTATATGTTTATGTAATGAATTTAAATGTTACACGCTGTTTAGTTATTGAATATGATTATTAAAGATTGTACATGAATTAAATGTCTCTGAATTTGATAAATGTACTTGAATTTTAGTTGATGAGCTGATGTCATGTCTGTGTATAGTGTGTGAGTTGGTATTGAGCCTGATTACCGTTATAGTGGATAGATAAGCATGCTTATAAAGGGATTAGAGAGTGCAGCTACCTATGTTCCGCCCCGTTTGGGCGAAACGGGTCGACCTCTGAGAACGGTCATTAATAGAGATAGATGAAAATGTTTTGTGACTTCGGTCCATCGAAAATGTTTTTTTTATAGAGTGTCCCGTATCCACCATGAGAGGAACTCAGGCTTGTTTTGTTAAATGTTGTGCAGTGAACTTGAGATGATTATAGTGTTGCTTCGAATGAAGCCATAGTACATGAGAGTAATGTTTAATTACATGACAGCTTTGTATACCAGTGTATAATTACATGAGCGTGTTTATATGTATATGGACACATGATAGCGTACATTTGAATACATGATATGTACAAGTTGCAGTGTATATAAAAAGTAAATCAATACATGTTATATGCACGTGAGTTCATAGTACTTGATAATTGAGCATGCTACCTATACATGTATAAGAGCTATATGCATGTGATATTTAATTTTATCATATGAAATGTGTGCTTTATGTGTGACTTCGTAAAGAAGTCCTTTGTATTATTTTATCCCCACTAAGCGTTATCGCTTAGCACGAATGTTTATTTTCGTGTAGGTATACAGGTTCGAATCAGTGAGCGGACATCTGCAGGTCAAGGCCACTAGGACTTTTGTTATGACTTTTTTGTATAAGTTAAAGATAGATATAGAAACTTTTGAGTAAAATCATGTGTAGATGTATATGTAAATGACTACAGTAGATATGTACAGAAATGAATATGTAATATAATAAGGATAACAGTTTTGTAACTTGTATATATGTAGTTAATGCGAATCACATGTTGGGCCCTAGTGTAGTATTATTTCATTATTCTTAGATGAATGTGTTTATGCTATCGCTTCCGCTAATGCACGTACATGTATACGTAAGCGTCCGCGTAGCGCCCCGATATCCCTTACCGGGGGTATGGGGGTTTTTACACTCAGTCAGGGCCTTAGGGGCAGTCACTCTCTCCAAGACTCGAGCCATATCCTGAGATAGCTTAAGCATAGCTTCAAAGGGCATGGCAGCAGCCTCGGGCTGGACCCTAGCAGGTTGAGCCAACCCAGAATGCGAAGGATCAGTAGCATGAGGATTCACGCTCTCGACGGACTCCTCAAGTGACCCTCGAAAAAAATTAGAATCCATCTAAACAAACAAGAGGACAACCGCATCAGCCAACACAATCCTAAATATATACTATGCACGTTTACTAGCAACAATAGCAACACATCTCCCAGAAACGCCTAAACCTTTGCTCTGATACTAAAAACTATAACACCCCCTACCCATACGTAGGCGATCCCATCCGATAAGGAGTAAGATGCCGTATGAGTCAAGGTGCCATCACGCTCATACAATACAAATCATACATTCGATCATAACATACATTCATAAATACGGAATAAATAAAAACTTTAGAGAAGCCAAAACATGATCATTCATTACAATATCAATTCATTACAAAAGTTATCCTGATCACACTTGCTGAAATAAAGATACTTACATAACCAAAATATACAAATGCGGAAGCTTTACAAAACACTCATACAGAGAGTTCTATTATAAAAATAATTCTTATAATTGCTACAAAAGTAAGCCCTACAATAACTTCTGTGTTGGCTTGACTGGCGGTGACTCTCCTAGCAAAACACCTTCTGTATCTGCACGGGTAAAAACACCATGCTAAGCGATAAATGCTTAGTGGGGAAACACACAAGTAATATGGACGGCCATTCACAATGGTCGTGGGAGCAAACCGCATTCATAATGCAACATGCAGATAATCATAGCATGTAAATATACATTCCAGCATATAAAAGCCATACTTTAAATAGCACATGTCCGCATTCTTATACATATAAACTGCTCATTATAACATTCGGATATCTTATTCGTATGATCACATCGGAGAAAATAAAGCAAACAGAACACCTGCTGACTCACAATAGTGGATAAAGAGTAAACGCATAGCGTACCTTACGGGTATGGATCGAATAGCGTACTTTACAAGTACGAGTCCAAAATCATTATATTTTCTCGCATTCAAAACATTTGTTCAAAGGGGACCTTAAACAAGATCCGAAATGCATAGGATTCACGAGGAACCAAACGGGACCTAATCGGGGTCCAAACTGAACTGAGGCTGCAGTTAAAAGACTCTATTAGGCATGCCTAACTATCCACTAGACTGACTCTAGCAGGTCATACATAACATATTTTAAGTTCCAAATTGTAGCATATTATTATCATAAGAGATTAATCCTAATATACATATATATAAGAGTTTAACACAATATACAGGGGTAGAACTCAAGAAGAAACCATTTGAAATTCGTTTTAGAAGATAAGATAAAATTAAGGAATAGGGCAGAATCAGGTTCACTGTCGCGATCGCGACAATTATCACGCTCGCGACAGAGGCGAACTTGCCCCCAGATTGCTACCACGGTAATCCTCGCGACCTCATGGGGAAGCAAAATCAACTCGCTATCGCGCTCGCGATAGTGAGCTGCCTAGCTGATCCATCGCGCTCGCGACAGAGGCTTGCACCAAAACAGGCGACAAACAAGCTCTCTGTCGTGCCCGCGACAGCAGCTTTGCTGCGTGGCTTGGCAGATAGCTCGAGCTCATCAAGGGCTGCTTTCACCGGGCTCTGTCGCGACCTCATGACGGTGTCGCTCTCGAGACAGAGTCGTGAATTCCAGCCCTGACATGAAAAATCTGCAAAAATTCTAAGTTCACAACACCCAAAACTCAAACCATTCAACTCAAATCACCTCTTACCTCAAATTGGGCTTCCCAAACACCATAAGCAACACAATATAACACATTTCAACCATTAATTCTCATCAATTTATCAATTTACACAAATAAGATCTCAAGAATCACAAAATCTGGAAATTGCAGCAGAACTCATTCAGCTTGTAATCACTTAAATAAATCCACATTTTATACATAATCATTTATCATAACTAATAACCCATAATATGCATACCAATTTGAGTCCATTTACACAACCAAAATCCAGCATTTCATACACATGCACATATGAACACAAGAACATCAAAATCTCATAAAATTCCCAAACCTTCTCTCCTTAGCTCCAAATTTAATGAGCTCCACTAGATCCAGCCTTCTGCTTACCTTTCGGGTTAAGGGAAGGCTCAACTAACCACAACCCATCAAAACACACAACAACGTAACTCTAGATTAAAAACCCAAACCCAGAAAAATATGAAGAAGATGATGAACCAATTGAAGAAAAGGAGAACAAATGCAATAAACTTACCTCTAAAATGCTAAAGGATGATCAATTCCCACCAACTAAGCCTTGATTCCAAGATAGAGTTCTTAGAGGAAGAGAAAAGGAAGAAGAAGAGAGTTAGGGGAAACGGGAAACGGGAAATGAAGGCAGCCACCGCCTATCCCACTCTTCTCTTTCCTTTTTCTTTTTCTTTTCCTAACCCTAGACAAGTGTCACTTTCCTATTAGTTGGATTTGATCACTCACACCCAAAGCACGTACATCACATACACACAAGACACTCCCAACTAATGCATACCATACAAATGTGTGAACACACACACTCTAGCACAACCCAACAAACACATCCTACAAACATATGAGTAAGCACACCCAAGTGCAACCCAACTAATTCACACTCCAACAGCATACATGCACCTATATGTTAACAAAACTCTCAAAACATACATTTCTACCCACAATGCCCTTATGACATGCCAAAACTCATACAATGCACATGCACAATCATGGCTCATACTACTATGGGGCAAACGGGGTGTGACAAAAATAATTGAGAGAAATTAAGTGTCCAAAGGTTAGGGTAAGTTTGGGGGTTTTTGATTTAAGGGTTTTTAATTTGTTCTATTAGTCCCTACTAAGGTTTTTGGGGCTGTAGAACATGTTTATGAGGTTAGATTTTACATTTGAAGCTTGGTTTTAAAGTTATGAGCATGTTTCTATTCGGTTATGGTAGGAATCCAAGGTGAGGAGGGTGAATCTCACACAAAAGGGAAGGAAAAGCAAATTTAAAGCACTCTAGAGCTTGGAAAAGAGGTTTGTGGTTACTAAATCTATCTTTTTCCTAATGTATGTGTTGGTTTTTAGGTTATGTCTAAGGTTAGGTATATGAAATTGATGTGTTTAAGTAAATCTACCTTGATATTCATATTTAGTGGGCTTAAATTAGTGTAAAAACATGTTTAGAAGAAAATAAATCAAATTGGTATGAAAGATCCAATAGTGGCCGAATGGTATATGTGAAATTTTATTGAATTCTAATGGGTTTTGAGGCATATAAATGATGTTTATAACATGTTTAACAAGTGTAATGCATGATTGAGTAAAAAGAATAATTAAATGAAACCATAATGGATGAACATTGTCTTGGCCGAATGGTAATAAGTGGATTTTAATGGAATATGTCATGTTAAATGGCATAATAATGGTATATATGACCTAAATAACATGAAGCAAGTATGATAAAGTGATTTTCTAAAATTATAGGGCATGGTATTGAAATTTGAGTTAATGGACGAATGGTACTCTTGATGGAATACATGTGTGTTATGATAATGTATGTAATATAATGGCATTAAATGATTATACATTGATAAATAAGCGTATGTCAAAAGTGGTAAGTGAAAATAAGATGTATGGCAAATTTTACATATTGGCATAATGTGATATTTATGTGAAATATGACGACATATTGCCCTTAGTAACAGTCTGGTAGTGAAATCTAGTCCAGGATATAATTGGCTAGCCATAGGGATTCCACACCGCGGTATGAGTCATGACGACTCATTATTGATAGGCCAATGACGGCTTATCACAATGTAATTTCAGTGTTAAGTGATATTGAGTGTAGTGCAGTGCAGTGAAAATGGTCCTATTGGGATCATTCTACAGAGTAATGGGTCTGTGAGGCCCATGTCCCGCATATCCGGTCAGTAGATTTTCTACTGGGTCTATACTAAGGGCATTCTGGTAAATATGTAATAAAAAAGGTAAAAATAGTGAAATTGGAGAATATGAGTGAGAACAGGACTAAAATAAAGTTAATAGAAAGTTTAGGGGTAAAACGGTAATTTTCTAAAAAGTTGGTAAAAATTGGTGCAAATTAGTTAAAAGTGAAAAAGGAAGGGTAAAATGGTAATTTTGATAAATTATGATATTAATATAGTGAAATAGTGAAAAAGTGATAAAATAAGGACTAAAATGTAATTTGGCTAAATTGTAAGTTAAATAGTGGAATAATGAAGCATAAAGGGTAAAATTGTAAGTTTAATAAGGGTAAAAGTGGAAAATGAGACTAAAGGAGGTTAATAGTGTAAAAATTGAATAAATAAGGGCATTTTAGTAAATATGTAAAGTAATGAGGACATAGGTGTAATTAAAGTGAAAGTTTGGAGATAAATGGCATTTAAGTAAATGTGAGGACATAAATGTCATAAATGGAAAAGAAAGGACATAAGTGGAATTAATGGAAAAGTTAGGGACACAAATGGAAATAAGTGAAAAGATAAGTGATTTAAAATGTGATTAATGGAAGAGTAAAGAATTAAGTATGTTCAATAAATAAATAGTGTAATTAAGAGAATAAATAGTTTGTATATGATTAAATTAGTAATGAATTTAAATAAATATAAGATTATTTAAGTGACTTAATAAAGGAATCAAATATAATTAATAGTAATAAATGAGAATAATATGTAAATTAGTTATGTAAATTCAATAGAATTACTTAGGAAATTTATAAACTGGTAACCACCACTGGGCATTCCAATGCTTAGCACATAGTTGTTTTTGACTGCGTGTAGATACCCCGTAGGATCGGAGCGGCGTACATCAGTTCGAAGAGCAAGCCAGGAGTAGAATATTTATTTTGTATTTTGTATGTTAAATAGTAATATTTTTGTGGCATGTATATACACTTAACCTATGGATGAATTGGCATGTAATATTATTAGGACGACGTATTTATCTGTGTGGATATTATTATGGTTGTGCAAATTAAAGGCGTACGGGATGCATGAATATCGGAGGATATTGGGGCTGTGGAAATTTGATTTTACAAGTTTGGGTAGTGCAATTACAAGCCGTTATACCGCCGAAATTTTTACCACATTAATAGTGAATTAGACAGTTATAAGTCATCGTAAATTAATTAATGAAAATGTTAATTGCTATGAGTGGGAATAAGTGAATTAAAGTGATAAGTGAAACTTGTATTAAATGGAATGATGAAAAAAAAAATTTAACCCGTAAATTCATTAAGTGATATTTATTTTAACAATCATGGTAATCACACAGTAGTGTTAGGACATCAGTATACGTACAGGGTATAAGGGTGTTACACCCCCTCACTCTCCTGGAGCACGTCTCGTGCTCCCTCTTCCTTTCTCTTCACGAATCGGAGATGACACACAGAAGAACAAAGCAAGACACACCTCAGAGCCAACCACAATTCGTGCTCCTTGAGCATGTCTCGTGCTTACTCCTCTCACATATCAGGCAACACACTCTGAAATCTAGGGAAAAAAGATGTCCAGGGACCAGTTACATGGTGGTATTGAACGCCCTTACCGCCGTGTGACTGAACAGGCAACAATTGCAGAATGGGTTTACACGCCGGTATGGTGTTCCATACCGCCGTGTAAACCATTCCTGACCCATAATTTCCAGAAAAACCATTTTTTTAACATAAAAGACCCATACACAACTCATTCAATCATGCATATCACCTCAATTTCACAATCAATACAATTAGTTAGACACTGCAACCAATCAAAATGAACATCTAAGAAGTACACTCTAAAAGAAAAGTTGAGCTAACTAAAGATCAGCATGCACATCTCTATGTAATCATGTCTCTATTCAATCCTGTCTTTCATGCAAACACATGCAAAGATAATAAAATTGCACACGATCCCTACCTCTAGATAGCTCAATCACGACCCTCTATTCGGTTCCGAGCTTCTCCTTTCCCTTGTCCAATCTCTGGTCCACAGCTTTCATGCACAACCAATCAAGAAAACACTTAATCCAATACTCTTGACTTTAAATCAAAAATAGAAATAAAGAAAAAGGAGGTAAGATCGGATAACTAACTAAACTTACCTCTTCCCTTACTCTTCAAACCAATCCAAGAGGTTCTATCTCAAGAATAAACAAAATAAGGAAGAAAAGAACAAAGGGAAGAGCAAGAGAGGGAGCACGGCAGAAAAGCAAAGGAAAAAGGAAAGAAGGCCACAAGCCATAAAGCAAGACCAACGTGGGAAGAAAAAGAAAAGAAAGAAAATGAGTAGATGGTTAATGCTCATTCAAACTTAATTATGCTTATTAATGCCACTTACTTTAATTAAATTCATGTATATCCCTTAACCACTTAATTCTTTTAATTCATATGTATCTCTTTGACAAATACATGTATTTAAACAAACCAAGTGTCAATCTCCTACGATGCCATGTGTCAAGAGCCCCATCAACCACACCCACAAAAACACAGCTGTGTTCTACCCAAAATCACAGTTGTGCTTTCATGCAAACTCAATCTTTTATACACACAAATCCTTGAATTTCCGAACAAAACTTTGCAATTCTTCCAGGGCCAAATCGGGTTGTTATAATTGGACCTAAGATCCATCTTTGACTTCTCTATACTTGGCACCATACACAACACACACTAGATAAATTCTCAATTAGACACTTTAAATCCTAGTTACCAAACACTTACCTCACTAGATAATTTCTTCACTTAATATTTTTAATTAATTTTGCAATTAAGTCCTTATTATCTAAATTTTCTCATGCACCATTTACCGAAATACCCTTAATTTTCTGACTTAGCACGCGGATTATGACTAGGCCCTTTTTGGGTAGTTACAGCAACGACCATCGCGAACGCGACAGTGAGATGTGCTTCTATCTCCGCACGAGCGCAAAGACTGCCGCGATCGTGATAGGGGGCCCGTTTGCCTCTATCGTGAGCGCGACACCCCTGGCTTCAATTTGAGTTTTCTTTTATGATTTTATATGTTTGAATTCCAAACTCGTGATACTTTTAAGTTTATACTTGGACTATTTTATAAAGTATATGAATATAATTGGATGTATTATGCATGTATAATTCTATGAATTATATAAATGTGATTTGATGAATTGTGCATGACCTGCTAGAGTCAAATAAGTGGATAGTTAGGTATGCTTAATAGAGTTCAGTAGCTGCAGTGCTCAGTTTAGTTCTGGACCCTGATCAGGTCCCTGTTTGGTTCCTCGTGAACCTCAATGTGTTTGGATCTTGTTTAAGATCCCCTTTGTAAAATGTTTTCAAATGAGAAAATGTGATAGTGCTTTTTGATTTGTACTCATAAGGTACCGCCATGCGTTCACTCGTTATCCATTACTGTGAGTCAGCAGGTGTTATATTTCATTGTGTTATCAGAATGTGAATCCGAATAACTATGATTATGAGCATATGAATGTGATTATGAACCTTTGAATGCTTATGAATGTGATTTGTTTATGATTATATCTTATGATATTCAGCTTATGCCATTATGTATGCACTTTGCCTTGATGACCATTGTGAATGGCCGTCCATTTTATTGTTGTTTGTTTCCCCACTAAGTGTTATCGCGTAGCACGGGTGTTTCATCTGTTCAGGTGTGGAAGGTTTATAGCTTTTGGGAGAGTCGTCGCAAGTCAAGGCAACACAGTGGGATTATTGATAGGACTTAGCTTCTTTTTGTATTATGATTCAACTTCCGCTTTGTAACTCTTAAAGATGTAATTATTTTGGTTATATCAGAATAGTTATGTATTAAATCTTATTATTCCATCTATGAATGATTAGCTTGTTCTAAAGTTTTAATTTCCGCTGTATAGATGTATGTTTATATTGTGAATGAATGCTATTGTATCGTTTTGTTTGGTGACACCCCTGCTCATACGGGTTCTCACTCCATTGCGGATGGGTTCTCCTATGTATGGGAAGGGGGTGTTACATTCACCCTCAAATTGATGGACAGTCGGAAAGGGTAATTCAAGTGTTAGAAGATTTGCTTCGAGCCTGTGTATTAGATTTCTCTAAGAGTTGGGATAGGTATATTCCATTGATGGATTTTGCTTATAACAATAGTTATCAAGTGAGTATTGGTATGGCACCATATGAGGTTTTGTATGGCAGAAAGTGTCGGACTCCGATATGTTGGACTAAACTAAATGAGCATAAGGTTATTGGATCTGATTCAGTAAAAGACACAGAAGAGAAAGCTAAGATTATTCAACAACGGTTAAAACTACAAGTGATATATAGAAGTCCTATGTGGATCTGAAAAGAAGAGACATTGAATTTGTAGTGGGTGATAAAGTATTCTTGAAAGTATCTCCCTAGAGAAAAGTGTTAAGGTTCGGGAAGAAAGGAAAACTGAGTCCGAGGTTCATTGGTCCATATGAGGTATTAGAAAGAGTAGGAATAGTGGCTTATTGATTGGCCTTGCCTCCGGCTTTGGCTAAGCTTCATGATGTTTTTCTTGTGTCAATGCTCCTGAGATATTGTTTGCAAGATATACTAGTACAACCAGATTTTTCTTATGATGAGGAGCCTAAAGAAATTTTGGCTAGAGAAGTGAAACAGCTTCGAAGTAAGCAAGTTCCATTGGTGAAAGTGCTTTGGCAGCACCATGGAATTGTAGAGGCAACATGGGAATTAGAAGCAGTCATGAGAGACAAGTATCCTCAATTTTTTAAATCAGTTATAAATTTCACGGATGAAATTCTTATTAGGAGGGGAGAGTTGTAATGGCCTGGTTCTTACCCTAGTAATATTTTGACCTAATTAGGGTACTTGGGTAAGTTTGTTTTGAGCATTGTTAAAATTGGACTAAAGAGTAAAGAATTGAGGACTTAATTGCATAAAAGAATAAGTTTGAGTGGCTTATAGGTAGATGTGCATGATTAAGGTTAAGTAAGGTTGATTACTATTAATGGAAGACATATTTTGTTAATGGTGGATCAGTGAAGAGGTAGTGGATTTCGGGTGGCAAGCTTAGGCTTAGCCAACCCACCCTTCACATGCATATATATAGGGTTTTGAGGAGAGAGAAAGTCCAATTCTGCTTAGGCTTTCTTCTTCTTCTTCAGCTACTTCCTTTCCATTCTTATGTCTTTCTCATTCATAGAATTGAACTTACATGTATGATTAGCTGGCCAATTGATTAAGTTAGGAGTATCAATTCTGAATTGAGTTCTTGAGCAAAGTAAGTGTTAGTTTAGCCCTTGTCTTCTTCTACTCCTTTCTTAATCGTGTTTTGAGTTTGAATTTGTAATTGATCCTTGTTTTCCAAATTTTGGATTTGGTGTTAGCTGTGGTAGAAGAATCAAAAGAGACAAAGGAAAGGCTAAGGTTGGAGTGCCTAGCAACAAGTGAGCTTGAGGAGCATAGGAGTTTGTGGTTTGAGAACAAACTAAATTGTGTATGTTAATAATATTAATGTGATTTGGATGTGAAATTGTGAATTGAGATGTGATTAATTGAACTTTAATTTCAAGTATGTAATAGAATGATTGTGTTTGTTTTGGTTATTGGTTTGACCATGAACTTGCATATGTCAAGATATGTATGTTTGAATTAAATTGTGCAAATAAGATGTAAGAATGATAGAATTGAAGTAAAGAGCATATATGTGTTGTGTGTTTATGAATAGAGAGTAATATGTGTTAAAATGGCATAAAGTTATATTAGAAAGATTGAGATGGCTATGATGCGATGTGAAATGGAAGCATGATAAGTATAAGTAATTTAGATGTGAATTGTGTTCTAGTCTCAAGAAAATACGGGTTTATGTTGATTTGAGAATCATGAGTTTGTAGGTGAGGATTTGTGGTTCAAAATGTATAGGTTCAATGTTTGAATTTAGCATTCTGCCTATAGTTGGACATATGTCACGGTGACAACCAAAATGATTGTCACCGTGTGGTATGCACAGATTGCATTCTAGATTGCAAAATTACATATGTCACGGTCACAACAAAAATGATTGTCACCATGAGGTATGTACGAGTGAAATTCTATTTTGAAACTTAGGTATGTCACGATCACAACCAAAATGGTTGCCACCATGAGATACCTTTGATTTATATTCTGTTTTGAAGATGCAAATAGGTCATGGTCACTACCAAAACGGTTGCCATCGTGAGGTACCCTTGATTTGTCTTCTGTTTTGATTTGTGTCTATGTCACGGTCACAATGATTTGATTGTCACCATGAGACATATGAAAGAAAAGTAATTCTTTACAAAGCTATGTATAATGTTATGGAATGAGATTTATACTAATATATCAACATTATATGGACTTGGGAAAAGATTATGAATTATGCAGAGGTGTTGAAATGGAAGTGAGTGTGAACATGATATTATGCTTACAAATATATGTGAGCTATTATGTACTATGATCTATTTCATACGATTATATGAGCAATGTAAATTGTGAAGATATACAAATAACTGGAAAAAAAATTAGCCTGCGAGTCAAGTAGAGGATAAGTAGGCATGCCTAAAAGGGTCTAAAGTTACGGCCGATAGTATCCGATTTCTTCGGAAATCATCTTTCTATTGAATCCTAAATGGGTTCATCTTTCCATAGTAATATGCTGATAGTGGTACCTATGGGTACTAATATTGGTGAGTATCTACGGATACGAACTAATAGTGGTACTTTCGAGTATTATTAGTTTCACCCGTTATCCATGTCTTTGAATTGTAGGCAAGGCAAAACAAAGAAAGAAAGACTAATGATAATTTGTGATCATTTGAAAGAAAGTTATAAAGATGAGAATATGAATACAAAGTGATAAAGTTTGGCATGAGATGCATTTATATGATTATGATCTAATAGCAAGAATGCATATGAAATATTATACATGTGTATACGTAAGATGAAATGTGTAACATGCTATGGTTGTAATAAGTTGTGGATATGATGTGTCATTGTGGCATGTTTGTATAGGCATGACTATAAGTATTTCACTTTAATTATAATGATAATTAATCGATGCATATGTGCTTTATACCTATATTGTATATTGTTTGCGGTTCCCCACTAAGCATTATTGCTTAGCATGAGTTATTTTCTAATCTATGTAGGTTCCGATGTGAGACAATCCAAAAGGATAGTTCCGTATAACCAAAGGGGTCAACATTAGGACTTTAGTAGTGTAGGTTTTTAGTATTTTGGGTACTTAAATATGTTTATATGTATATGGTCTTTTTGGACTTGGCATGTAATAATTAAGCAGGCATGTAATATAAGTATTAGCATATCTTCAGCCGTGAAACAAAATGCATGATATGATTGCAGTAGTGAAAGAAATTTATTATTGCAGGATTATAGTATATAGATATATCTGTGTGTTGTGGTGACCATTCCCGACTACCACAATAAAGTTGTGTGAGTGGCTGGGAAGGGCCGCTACAAAAGGAGTTAGAGGTTTGGGAAACTATGTAATTGTGTGTAAAATTGATAGTTAATATAATTTGAAATGTGTAATTGTATTGTCTATTGAAATGAAATAGGGATGTGTATTTTTTATGCTAATTCGATTGCTCTGAAGTTTATTGACTTATAAGTATGAAACTCTATTTTTGGAAGACTTGAGCATTTGTTGTGTAATTTTTGAATGAATGGATATCTATTGTGAAAGGAAATGTGCCAAAGAGTTTATGCATATGTTAACCTAGTTTAGATTGAGTTTGGAGAATTAGTTATGCCAATTTACTGTTTCAAGCTTGATGAGCTTGCTAGTATAAGGCAGGTTTTGAGGTTCATTTTGAACTACTTCGACTATTTATGTTATAAGATGAGTTTTACAACTCTAAAATGAGTGAGGTTAATTGGATAATAATCATAATATTTATTTCTATAATTGTTGTAGAAATAGTCCTTTTGTTTTGAGGACTCTAAGGTCTTCAAAATTGCCCATATGTGTAGCTAACGATTGAAATCTGAGATCTTATTTGCCATTATTATTTTGTAAATGTGCATGCATAAGGAGAGGCAATTTACGGTTAAGTCTAAAAGAGTATGCGTTGTCCAATAAAATGGTTATGCTTAATATGCTCATGTAAATTGATTAACCATAAAAAGAATGCATGATTAGTTTGAATCCGATAATGAAACTAATACACATGATATGCAGATATATTATTTGTAACACCCCAATGCCCCTTAGGAGGACAAGGGAGTGCTACACCCACACTAGCCATGCAATTACTATGTTCATTAACTTTACTTAATACCATTAACACCATTACCACCCACTAATGACTATAAGCCATGCATTCCACAAGGTTACACATCTTCACTAGTTCATTACAGTTCTCACATTACAAATACAGACTTTACATATATCACTATACATATACAAGAGATTAGCCATTAAAAAGGTGGAGCTTTACTGTACAAAAACTTTACAACATAAAGATGACACTTCACGCTCCTATGGTGGCCTGCTGTAGACACTGGGTCTTGAGGCGGTCCAAGATCGGAATTACCCGATGATGAAAGCAACACTTGCTAGTAAAGGTGTAAGAAAAATGCTCCCGGTGTCGAAAACTCCCTTTATTTTACTTTTATTTTATTTTTATTTTTATCCCTATTTATATGATCTATGTTTTTTTATTTTTATTTATTTCATTCCTTTTTATCTTTATTTTTATTTTTTAGTTTTATTTTTTTTATTTATAATTTTTTCTCTCACGTGCGGGCCGGTCCCGCTGTGGCAACATGCCACGCGAGGCGGAGTCTGTCCGCATGCGCAAGGCTGCGCGCACAGCTGTGCGACACGTGGAGACGTAGGTCTGCGCGCGCACCCTCGCGCGTGTGGAGGAACTCCGCGAGCGTAGGTCTGCGCGCGCACCCTCGCGCGTGCGTTCCCCTCCACTCCACACGGGCATGCTTGCTCAGCCCCTTGACCCGTCGTTTGCACTGGTTCCTGTGTTTTTAGCCTGGTTGTAACACCCCCATACCCCCTGGAAGGATATCGGAGCACCACGTGGACACATACGTATACATATACATATACATATACATATACATACACTAGCGGAAGCGATAGTATTACACACATCCATTTAAGAATAACAAAATAATACTACACTAGGGGCCAACATGCAATTCATATTAACTACATATATACATACATATTTATCTTTTTACATGTTCATATTACAATCTGTTTCCATTTAACTTTACATATACATTTACATGTGATTACTGTACTCATTTCTGTACATATACATTTACATAACGATGTTACTCAAAACATCACAAACTCTATTTCTATCTTATACAAAAAGAGATCAAAACAAAACTCCTAGTGGCCTTGACCTGCAGATGCACGTTCTCTGATCCAAACCTGTAAACCTACATGGAAACAAACATCCGTGCTAATGGATAATGCTTAGTGGGGATGAAAATAATACAAAGGACTTCTTTCCAAAGTCACACATAAATAACACATTTCATATAACACAATCAAATATCTCATGCATATAACTTTCACACACTTGTACAGGGCATGTAATCAAATATAGCAATCACCATGTGTTCACATACATATAATCATGTACTTGTATATAGAACTTTCATGTATTTAAACATTACTCTCATCTGCTACGACATTTATTCAGAGCAATACTTTTAATTGTCTCATGTTCACTACACAACATTAATAAGCCTGAATTCCTTTCATGGTGGATACGGGTAACTCTGGATACTATTTACAGTATCGTACATGCAACATCTCAATCAATACCATTTTCCATTCTACTTGAACAATCATGCATATTTTGGAAAACCATAAAGTTGCAAAACACAAGAATGTTGGACCTCAAGATGTTAAATATCTTAACACATGTAAAGACTATTTCACACAAGATATTGCCTAAAATAATTCTCACTCAAACACTATTTCTTCCTTAAGCTCTCAATTACTCAATGTGTTTCAAGGTCAGTGTTTCTCTCATTCTTTAAATATACCATTGCATACCATAAGCTTGTAAATAGTAAAAACCTCCACTACTAGTATAAAGTAGTGCATGAAATCAAAGGGTCTTACAAAGGGTTATAACTTGGCTTAGGTATAGGTAAGATAAATTTAGTTTAAGTAGCTAATTTTGTGTAGAGAATAAGTATAACTATATCACAAGGAATGTAAAAACTAAGTAAAGCATGATATTAACAATTTCTATTCTAATTCCCTTCCTAATGTCCACCCTTGTTCTCTAGTTTCATTTGATTTTCTTTTTCTTTTTTCTACTCTTTTTTTCTTAGTGTGTGCATTTTATGCTCCATCCCACTTAATTTTTTATATTGTGTTTTTTTTTTTTAGAAACTAGCTTTTTCTAAAAATGGACTTTTAATACAAAAATAAGGGAATTTACTTATACATCACTATAATCATTCTTATACTAACAAATGTATCCCATGGTATAGTAATCCTAATTCTCAACACAACAAGGGTAACAAAAATAAATAGTTATTATTTAGCAAATGATTTGGTTAGATAATATGCTTAATAACAAAAACAGGTTAAGGCTCAAAATTGCTACCTAAAGTCAAAAAGGTTAGTTTTTTAAAGCAAGCTAAAGTGGTTTAATCTAATTGCCCTTTTCATTTCTCATGCACATCCCATACTAAATGTAATCTCAAAATTTACTAAAGACAAGTTCTAGAGGATATGGCATACTAAGGCTCTCATTCAAGAAAAATTTCAAAGTATTAGGCAAAAAAGCTCACATAGCTATAGGTCAAACTACCCTAAGCAATGAATTGCCAAAATAATCCTTATATACCTGTGAAAAGATACTCAACTTAAAAAGACCCTACACTAAAGTGCTTTTCCAAGTCATGACCTGCACTATGTACATTAAATTGCCCAAATAAAAATAAAAACTGACATTTTTTAAAATATGGCGTATATAGACATAATTAAAAGAAATACCAGCTTACTCATGCATATATTCCCAAATATACATCAAATATATAAGCTCCAAAATATAATGCACAAAATAACCTATACATTAAAACAATAACACACATATGTACAAATCTAACTCAACATACCTAATATTAATACCTAAAACTAGCAGCACATGCAAAACACAAGCTACACTAAACACAATAACAAAATATAATATAACAACAACAATAATACCCCCATATTTAAAGGACACAATGTCCTCATTGTGTGAAAAAAAATAAAAATTACATATACAAACAAACATAAAACACAATAAAATAAGAACAAAAATAACACTAAAAATACAAAGTGTGTGGAGAGAACTTAGCTCAATTTCCATTAGGAGAATCAGGTGGAGATGGAGAAAAATCAACGTTTTGCTTTCTGAAAAAGGAGAGAAGGTTGCGACTCAAGCTCTTATGTCCCTTGTGGACAGCCTTCATAGTAGTCTCCAAAAAGTCCATTCTAGCAACCATGCTTTGGTTGGCAGCCTCCATGCCATCCATCATAGTTAACACTTGCTGCCGACCCGCATTTGCACCTGCACCAGCATTGGCAGCTACCTCCTCCTCATCATCTTCATCATCATCATCAGCATCCTCCTCCTCCTCACGCCCTGCAACTGCTGTGGACGACTTAGGAGCGTTACCTTTACCCTTATCAAGGCATGAACTGTCTACCTGCAAACATCTATCAGTAAACTTAGGCGGCCAACCGGCTTTTGTGAAAAGGTTAGCCCGGCTCAAATAAACCACATCAAGTATAGTAACAGATTCACCCTCCTCTAACCGAAAATTATGTAAGTCCCGTAAACATCTTAAAATTATACCAGTCACCATGTAACACATACCCACTGTTTTACTTTTAGCTATAGAGGCATGATATAATCCATCAAAAATGAAATCTATAGAGCAAGGGGTTTTCTTAGATTGTAATAAATCAAGCGCAAATAAATCCTTGGTCTGAACTTTAGAATTCTCAACTCTACCAAATAAAGCATGACACAAATATTTATGAAAAAGCATCAACACATCATACTTTATTTGGCGATTCATTGAATTCTTGTTATTAAATGAATCAAGACCAGAAAAATGCTTCAAAACAGGCTTAGGATCAAACAAATGTGGATCAAATATCTTCCCATTAAGAGGAAACCCAAACCAATCATGCATCTCTTGAAACCCAAAAACATATTCTTGACCTTGATGTCTAAACTTTAATTGAGTTTTACGTTTATCAACATAATTGAGGGTAACAAAAAACTCAACGGCCCAACCACGGTTAATAGGAAGATTCAATTGTACAAATTTCCCCCATTTCATATATTTCAAATATTTTTCAAACTTTTCAGTAATGCCTAAAGTATTGAACAGGGAGAAATCCACATGCCACATGCCAACATATGTTTTCTTGCAAAAATAGTCAAATTTCTCACCTTCCTTTGAAATTATAGGGAAAGGGCATTCAAACCGGTTTTGTAGACGCATAGAATCTGGGTTTTCACTGGGCCCTACTGCCACCTTCTTCCCTTTATCAGCTACATGCTTTGTCCACACCATCCTGATTGTGAATGTAGGATAAAGAAACTCTACTGAATAAACTCATAAAGAAGATATAAGGGCAAAACAAAAATGGAAATTGAAGGTTCTTGAGAGAAGAAGAAGAATAAAGAAATTAAAGAGAGAAAAGAAGGAAATGTGAGAGACTACCACAAATTGAAGAGAAAAACAGAAGTTAGGGCTTTAAGCATTTATAGGGGAGTGAAAAATAGGGTCACAACAGTTTAAAATTTAAAAATTTTCAAATACCGTGCTCTGTCGTGACCTCGCGATAGAGACAATAATTCAAATTAATATTTCGCGAACCCATCGCGATTATGCGATAAAATTTTCCCTCACCAATCTGTTGCGCTCGCGACAGAATGGTTTTGCCCAAACTTGCATTTTCCTGTCACGCGCACTCTGCCAGGCGCGATTGCAATAGCAACTTGTGAAAACAACTTCTCGGCACTGTTGTACTCGCGACATACATCGCGCTCGCGACAGTAAGGAATATTCAAAGAACAAAATTTTTGCTTATTCACAACAACACTATAATTTGATAAGTTAAATTCCTCACTATCGAAAACACCCTACGGAAACAAAAACAAATAATGTTAGTAATATATACATATGAAAAACCAAAATCATACTAGAATCTAATTAGCAACATACAAAACAACTGAAATTTATACTAAATACAAAAATAAACAGACATTTCAAGTAACTTTTAAACCATTTTGAAAGATATATAGGAAACCTCTCTACCATGAAAAGTTCCTCCAAATAGACTTTGCATCTTTGACCATTTGTTTTAAATAATTATCCCTTACTATTCTTTAGCTCTAAATAGCCATGGTTAAAAACTTGTGCCACCTCAAATGGGCCACTCCACCTAGATTTCAATTTCCCAGGAAATAACTTTAATCTAGAATTGTATAAGAGGACTTTATCTCCAACCTTGAAATTCTTATTTCGAATATTAGCATCGTGCCACTTCTTGGATCTTTCTTTATAAATTTTTAAATTTTCATAAGAAAGAAGGCGTAACTCATCAAGCTCATTCAATTTTAAACCCCTTTTGACAGTAGAATCCTTAATATCATAATTCAAAGCCCTAATTGCCCAATAAGCTTTATGCTCTAACTCGACAGGTAACTAACATGCCTTACCATATACTAGCCTATAAGGTGTCATCACAATAGGTGTTTTAAAGGCAGTACGATATGCCTATAAAGCATTATCAAGCTTATGCGCCCAATCTTTCCTAGAATTAGAGACTGTTTTCTCTAGGATCCATTTAAGCTCTCAATTTGAAACCTCTACTTGGCCACTTGTTTGAGGATGATAAGGAATAGCTACCCTATGATGCACTCCATATTTATGCAATAATGAATCAAAAGAACGGTTTATGAAATGCTTACCTCCATCACTTATGATGGCTCTTGGCACTCCAAATCTTGTAAAGAGCTTCTTCAAAAACTTGATCACTATCTTTGAATTATTGGTTGTCAATGCTTGAACCTCAACCCACTTTGATACATAGTCTACCCCAATCAATATATAGTTTGGCAAAATGATGTAGAAAAAGGACCCATAAAGTTTATCCCCCACGCATCAAAGATTTCAACTTTTAAAATATTGTTCAAAGGCATCTCATCTCTCTTCCTAATGTTCCCAGCCCTTTGACACTTATCACAATGAGCTGCAAAATTCCTAGCATCATTAAATAGGGTAGGCAAAAAGAAACCACATTCAAGGAATCGAGAGGCGGTTTTATTATCACCATTATGACCCGAATATAAAGAAGAATGGTAATGAGTCAAGATGTTCACATAATTGTCCTCATGCACACATCGACGAATGATACCATCCCCACTAATTTTAAACAAGAATAGCTCCTCCCAAAGATAGTTTTTAACATCGCTATAAAATTTCTTCCTTTGCTGCCATGTCAATCCATGTGGCATAATCCCTGCAGCAAGAAAGTTAGCAAAATCTGCATACCAAGGTACATGAACTTCTTCTATTGACATTAATGATTCATCCGAAAAAGATTCATTAATTTCAATGTTATCTCTTAAAGGTCCTTCATTTTTTTTCTAACCTGGACAAGTGATCAGCAACCAAATTTTCAGAGCCTTTCTTATCTTTAATTTCAAGATCAAATTCTTGAAATAATAAAATCCAACGAATTAATCTAGGTTTAGCATCCTTTTTAGAAAATAAATACCTCAAAGCTACATGATCTGTATGTATAATGACCTTAGATCCTAACAAATAAGATCTAAACATGTCACATGCATAAACCATAGCCAACATTTCTTTTCCAGTGGTTGTGTAATTAATTTGAGGAGGTGACAATGCATGGCTAGCATAATATATAACATGCAAATGTTTCCCTTAGCATTGACCTAAAACACATCCTACTGCAAGGTCACTTGCATCACACATAATTTCAAATGGTAAGTTCCAATTAGGAGAAGCGATTATAGGTGCACTTACAAGGGCTTCCTTTAAAGTATTAAAAGCATTCATGCATTCATTAGAAAATTCAAAAGGCGCATCCTTTATCAATAAATTAGTTAAAGGTTTAGCAATTAAAGAAAAATCCTTAATGAACCTCCTATAGAAACCAGCATGTCCAAGAAAAGATCTTACACCCTTAAGTGTAGTAGGTGCAGGTAACTTTTCTATCAATTCTATTTTTGCTATATCCACCTCTATCCCCTTTCTTGAAATCTTATGCCTAATAACTATCCCTTCTTCTACCATAAAATGGCAATTTTCCCAATTTATAACTAAATTAGTCTCTTCACATCTAGCCAAAACTCTATCTAAGTTTTTCAAACAAAGGTCAAATGAGTCACCATTGATAGAAAAATCATCCATGAAAACCTCCATGATATCTTCTATCATGTCCCCAAAAATAGAAGTCATGCATCTTTGAAAAGTAGCTGGTGCATTGCAAAGCCCAAAAGGCATTCTCCTATAAGCAAAAGTCCCATAAGGACAAGTGAAAGTAGTCTTTTCTTAGTCACTAGGGTAAATGAAAATTTGAAAGTAATCCGAATAACTGTCAAGAAAACAATAATGAGAATGGCCGGCTATCCTCTCTAACATTTGGTCAATAAATGGTAAAGGGAAGAGGTCTTTTCTAGTGGCTGAATTTAACTTCCTATAATCAATGCACACCCTCTAATCGGTTGTGGTTCTAGTAGGAATTAAATCCCCATTCTCATTTTTCACTACAGTCATCCCCCCTTTCTTTAGCACACAATGAATGGGACTTACCCAAGCACTATTCGAAATTGGATAGATAATCCCAGCATCAAGCAACTTAATGATTTCTTTTTTAAATACTTCTTTTATATTTCGATTTAGTCTTCTCTGTCTATCTACTTTTGGTTGACACTCATCTACCATGTTGATCCTATGCATGACAACACTAGGACTAATTCCTTTGAAGTCAGAAATTTGCAAGCCAATACTCTTTATCCTTTTTCTAACAGCATCTAACAATGAAGAATCTTGCTCATTAGATAATTTGTTAGACACAATGATAGGCAAAGTATGATTAAGGCCAAGAAATTCATACCTCAAATGGCTAGGTAGTTCTTTTAATTTCACATTAGGAGGACTTACTATAGAAGGTGGTAAAGGTGCTTCATTTCTGAATAAAGTTTCTGGCTTTGATCTTTCTTGTTCCACCTCTTCATGAGCTTCCTCTTTAATACTTTCCTCATCATGACCTGCATTTTCCATTACTTCCACAACACATGCATCAATGATATCAACTTTCATGCAAACATTCTCATCCATAGGGTATTTTAGTGCTTTATCCATGTGATATGCTACACTATATTCCCCTACTCGTAAGACTAGAGTTCCTTCATAAACATCAACTACAGCCCTACCAATTCTCATGAAAGGTCTTCCTAATATCAAAGGGCATTTCACATCATAAGCAAAATCTAATATAACAAAGTCAGCAGGTAATATGAATTTATCTACTTTCACAAGCACGTCTTCAATAATTCCAAATGGTTTCTTAATTAATTAGTCAGCCAATTGCAATACCATTGATGTAGGCTTTACATAATCTAATCCTGGTTTTTGAAAGATAGACAATGGCATGAGATTAATACTTGCCCCTAAATCACATAAACATTTAGGAAACTCAACATCCCCTAAAATATAAGGGATAGTAAAACTCCCATTATCTTTAAGCTTAACGGGCAAATTATTAGAAATTATAGAACTACATGCTTCAGTTAATGCCATAGTAGCTATGTCTTCCCAATTCCTTTTCTTAGAAATTAAATCTTTAAGAAATTTTGCATAATTAGGGATTTGTGTTATAGCCTCAATAAAATTTAAATTTATATGCAAATGCTTTAATTTATCAAGGAAAGATTGGAATTGCTGGTCTTGATGTTGTTGCTTAAGACGTTGAGGAAATAGTGACAAGGTTGAAAAACTTTAGAAGAAGTAGTCTTAGATGTCCCTTCTGTCGCACCCGCGACAGGTATCGCGCTCGCGACAGAAGACTCTCCTCCTACTGTCGCGTTCGTGAAGGGAACCGCGCTCGCGACATTGCTCGTTCTCTACTCTGTCGTGCTCACGACAGAATAGTCATTCTTCTCCCCATTTTCCTGCACATCTCCATTCTTGTTAGTAATAACAAATTCATTAGTGTAGGATTTACCTGACCTCAATTTGATTGCTTTTAGATGCTCCCTTGGATTTTCCTCCATATTTCTTGGTAAATTCCCTTGCATTCTTGAAGGTAAAGCCTTGGCAATTTGCCCTATTTGCACTTCTAAATTATGGATGGATGAGGCTTGGTTCTTTGTAATTTGATCAAATTTTGTCTCCAGCCTCTTTTGGTTCTCTTCTTGTCAGTTAATCTTCATATTAATCCCCTCTAAAAACCTATCCATCTTAACTTCTAAGGCTCCAAACCTATCTTGAGTTGGTTGAAAACCTACCCCTCTATTTTGGTTACTACTATTGTTTCACCATGAAAAATTAGGATGGTTCCTCCAACCAGGGTTATAAGTGTTCGAATAAGGGTTCCCACGCCCTTGACCTTGAATAAAGCTAACTTTCCCTTCATTATTAGTTACTACCAAATTACACCCTTCACTAGAACGTCCTAGTTTCCCACAAATGTTACACCCATTTGGTAGCCTACCTCCCACTCCTAAACTATTAAGTTTATGAGTTAAAGCTTCTACTTGGGCTTGCAAAGCAACTACGGAATCAAGTGCATGTACTCCCCTAGCATTAGAATAATTAGACTCCCTTACTCTCTCGGTAGGCCACATGCAATTGTTCATTGACATTTCCTCCAACAATTCAAATGCTGCTTCAATAGTTTTCCTCATTAAAGAGCCACCAGCTGCAGCATCAATTGTACCTCTTGTGGTAGGATTAACTCCATTATAAAATGTTTGCATCAATAGCTCCCTTGGAAGGTTGTGGTGTGGACACATATGCTGTAATTCTTTAAACCTCTCCCATGCTTCATACAAAGACTCATTTTCATTTTGCACAAAAGTATTGATATCCTTTATGATTTTGGCAGTTTTGGCTAAGGGAAAATATTTTAATAGAAATGCTTGGGCCAATTGGTCCTAAGTGGTTATTGATCCCCTTGTAATTGAATTCAACCAAGCCTTGGCTTTGTCTTTCAAAGTGAAAGGAAAAAGCCTAAGCTTACTTGCATCAGTCGAAACCCCATTAATCTTAAAGGTATCACAAATCTCTAAAAAGTTTGCCAAATGAGCATTAGGATCCTCATTTGCCAATCCATAAAATTATATGCTATTTTGAATCATTTGTAAGAGAGAAGGTTTAATTTCAGATTGATTAGCATTTACCCTGGGTCTTACCACACCTTGTTGAGCACCACTTAATACGGGTGTGGCAAAGTCTATCAATCTCGGTGGATTTCCTTCTTCAGCCATGACATGTCTCTTATGCTTATTGTTCTTGTTGTTGGATTTGTGGTTACTTGACAAAAATCTTTTGATTTCAGGATTCAATGGTTCAAGATCTTCTTGAGAGCTTCTTGTGCTCGACATGAACTATCAAATCCTGTGCAAACAAAAACAAAACACAACAAGTCAAACAAAACGAACAAACGAATACAATAAAATAAAATATTGTAACCCAAAATCATAAATTAAGATTCATAATGGCAAAAATCATCCATTCCTCGGCAACGATGCCAAAAACTTGTTCGCATATTTTATAGGTGCTAATCTTCGCAAGTATATGGTGTACCGAAATAGTATAAGAGATGACGATCCCATGAGGAATATAGTTTTTACTCACTATTACTACTTGATTTTAATCTTGTTTACAATGATAATTAATTTGTTAGTTAAATCTAAACTACTTTATTAAATAAACTAATTAAACTTATTTTATGTTAATCAAAGAAGACAAATGGATAAATGATGATAAGTTTTGACAAATTAAACTTGAAATGATTATTCTTGATAATTGAGGTATTGTTGTCATGTAAGTCAAGTTGCATAATATTCTAATTTACTCTCTCGACATAAATTAGAGTGCCTAAAATATGCATACATAATTCTAAATCCCAATTCTCATCTAACACTTAAAGTGTTATACATGCATATTTCAAGAATAGAAAATAACCTATAGCAACCAATTAAACATTATGATCTCTCAAATATTGCTTAAATGATGAATATCTATTAGATTTAAGTATGAATTTATCTCTTGACTAAACTCAAACTTATAATGCTCATGCATAAATTACCAATAGAAATTTTACATACAAATGTACCAAATGATATGAATAATGAAACTTAGTATTAAAATATTCAATTTCTTAAATACATCATATAATAATTACAAAGAAGAAGAGAAAGTTAAGAAATAGAAGAATGGAATCTCTCAACCCTTTTTCACTTCACCAAATGTAGTCTTCTTCCTTGCAAAAGTCTTCTTCTCAAAACATAAATTCTAACTTAAGAAATTTTACTCAAGAGAGAGAAACTATTTCAAACTTACAGAAATTACTTAATAAAAATTCAACTCTCAAAAATTATAGTTAAACTAATATTTATAAAGTTCTGAAGATTGTGTTCTTTCAAATGTCTCTTCAAAATGGTTGTAATTGTTGGTGGGAAGTCATGCCTTTTTAAGGCAATGTTTGAAATATTCTGTCTAATGTTCCTTTCTGTCGCGCTCGCGACAGAGCGCGCCTGATTCTTCGTGCTAGCTTTCTCCGTGCTATGTCGTGACCTCGCGATGGCGGCCTTACTCTCGACATTGCACGCTGGATTCTTGGCTCCTTCTCCTGTGCTCCCTTCAAATGCGTGTCCTGTCGCACTCGCAATGTTTGTCTCGCTCGCGACAGAACGCTTCTTTCCTTTGTTTGCTTTTCTTCTCTTCTTTTCTTCTTCTTGTGCTGGCAATCCCTATCGCGCTCGCGATATACATCGGGCTTGCGGCAGGATGGATTCTGGGTTTTCGTCGATTCACACGGCGGTAAGGATAGTTCATACAGCCGTGTGATCACATTTTGGTCTACCTATTCATCAAGCCACACGGCAGTAAGGTTCTCCTTAGCACCGTGTGGAACGCCTTACAAGGCAGTAAGGATTTACCATACTGCCGTGTAACCTCTTTCTATTTTAGATTTTTGGATTTTTGAACTCTTCTTCTCTTGTTTTCTTTAGTTATGCATTAAAATGTGTTTCAATGTGTGGGTTATTTCGTGGGGTACACGTGTACAATTTTAATATAGTGTATAACATGCTTTATTATAGAATTAATACCGAAATTTAGGAGTTAGTTTGTTAAGACTGTTTTATGTATGTATATGAAGGAATGTAACTTGGATGGTAAGTTTAAATGTGAATAGGATATTGAATGCTATGGAGATTTTGATATGTCTACATGACTGCATAGAAGTATAAAAGGTATATGTTTGGTTCTTTTGTTTTGAATGTGATTTAATCGTTAAGTCTTATTGAATGCATGATGCCCAATAAAATAGTTATGTTTAGCATGCTAAATTGGAATATGACAAGTTTGATATGTTCACATGAATACTTTAATCTATGAAGCCATATGTGTTTAGTTTTGAATAGAATAAACATGAATTGTTCAAATGCCTTGATATGGGGCAACGATTGAAATCTGAGATCTTATTTGCCATTATTATTTTGTAAATGTGCATTCATAAGGAGAGGCAATTTATAGTTAAGTCTAAAAGAGTATGCATTGTCCAATAAAATGGTTATGCTTAATATGCTCATGTAAATTGATTAACCATAAAAAGAATGCATGATTAGTTTGAATCCGATAATGAAACTAACACACATGATATGCAGATATATTATTGCATGTTTCTATGTGATTGAAAAAGAATGTTATGAGTAACTGATGAAATGTATATGTATGTGGAAATGTGATGAATTTAATAATGATATGGAAAAGTTTAGCCTGTGTAGTCAAGTCGTGGATAGATAGGCATGCCTATACAGTTCTGTTAGCTGCAGGTCTTTGTTCTGTTTGGACCCTGATTAGGTCCCTGTTCGGATCCTTGCGATCCCCAATGTGAAAATATTTTGAATGAGAAATTATAATGTTTATTTTCAATTCGTACCCGTAAGGTACTGCCATGCGTTCATTCGATTCGTACCTGTAAGGTACCGCCATGTGTTCACTCGCTTATCCACCCCTTTTGACTTAGCAGGCAATAAAATGAATAAAAGACTATGGATTAATTGATAAGTTTTGTGATGACTTGCCAAATGGTCATCTGAATATGTATCTGATACATTTGATGATAAATGCCATTTGAACCAGTGCTCTAGGCACTTCTCTGTTCTGGATCCTTTTTGGGCACCTACGTGGAAATGTGTTATAATTTAAGGTACTTATGTGTTTTGTATGATAAGCAAATGTACGTAAACAAGAAGAGACGTAAGAAATAATGTTGTTATGATGATGAGTGTGTATGAATGAACTTTGATTTTTTGAGAACTCGTATGTGGATGTTGCCTATTACTAACCTGTTCAAAAGTTCAAAATATGATTGTTTACAAGGAATCTTTGTTAAGTGTTGTTGAAATAATATATATGCATAATTGCTATATTTGTATAATCAGTAAATGAATTCTATGAAAATATTAATTTATATGCTTGATTTGAGGATACAGGTATGTTATACATTGCTTGCCTTTTGAACCTTAGCTTGAATGACCACTGTAAGTATGTCGGTAAGAAATCTTGGTGTATTTCCTTGTTGGTGCTGGATAAATATGGTATTTGCATACTAATTTATAGTTAAAGCAAAATAAAGTGGTAAGAATAAAATAGATAACTGAATTTAATAACGTATCTAGAATTAGTATTGGACCAAGTATATATAAAGGTTTTGTAGAACTACGTGGTTCTGATTCCCAACCATAGGGATATGTAGGAAGCTTGGAATAATTATTTCGAGCCCGAACCAAATTTGAGTACTGAAATGTTTTGCTTAGTTTTGAACAAGTAACGGTTTGATTAAATGAAAGGTTTTGATTTAAGTATTGATAGTGTAATTTATACGATCTTGAAATATTGATAATAACGGGATTTCCAAACGTTTATGTTTTGATTCTCAAACGTATTTCGGAGATTATGAAGTATATCTATCTATAGGGCCATTAAGTGATTTAAAGTATATGATAATTTTTGTATAATATATTTCGATTAAAAAGTAAAGTATTTATATTCATGGTTTGTAAGACGCTAATGTATGGGTAATTACTTAAGTTTCTGTACCAAATAATGATATTTGTTTGTAATAACTTTTACCAACATTCCTTTATGCTTATGTGCTTATATAAATATTGAAATGAATGCACTTGCTTCGGCAACCACTGTGAGTTGCTGCCCATTGTTTGTTCCGCCCAACTAAGCGTTATCGCTCGGCACGATTATTGTTCGTGCAGGTTAGGAGATCAGAGTAGTGCAGCGGTCCATTGAGTTTTTGCCAATAAGTCGGTATAGTTCTAGAAAGTGTTATTTGGATTTTGGAATGTAATTAAGTTTTTGTTTATTAGTTATTGTAATAAGTTGTAATATCTTATAGTGCGAATAATGGTGTGTGGATGTTATAGATATAGGATGTGCATCTCTCGAGGTTGTTTCGAAAAAACTTTTATCATTCTGATTTCTGTTTTGCCATATGTGTGTGTTTGTCTGGTAGCATCCCTCCTCTCGCCATAGTTCTCCGTCCTAGGATATGCTATGTGTGGGGGGTTAGGGATTTTACAGGTCATACCGCCGTGTAAATGCCCTCTATCCTGAATTTTTTAAACTTTTAATTTTCATCTTTTTCATTCCATTTGTACTTGTTTTTTATTTTTAATCTTTATTTAGTGTCACCTCAGCTATAAAATGATATTTAAACTGTATTTTTACTCCATCAAATTATATTGAATGTTATGTTTAGAATATGGAACGTGTTATGCATAGCCTGTAAGTGTCAACTAGTGGATAATTAGGCATGCCTAATAGAGTTCTGTAGCTGTAGCCCGCATGTGTTCCGGACCCTGATCAGGTCCCCGTTTGGATCCTCGCAATCCTCAATGTTTTTGGATCTTGTTTAAGATCCTCAATGTTAAAACATTTTAATTGAGAAATAAAGAAGTTGCTTTTGAATCGTACCCTCGGGTACTAATGTGATACGCGCTATCCGCTATTATGAGTTTGTAGGCGTTTATGTGAACCGTAAATGTTGATGAATTGAATTTGCTATTAATTAATTTATATACTGCAAACTTCCTCTGATTGTCTTTTATAATTGCAAATCGTTATGTTTTTAAGTAGGATGTGAATTTCTTATGACAAATGCATGTGTTTGCTTTGATGACCATTTTGAATGGTCATTCATATTATTTCTATTTTGGCCACTAAGTATTATCTCTTAGCACGGGTGGTTCATTCGTGCAGGTGTGGAAGGAGTCGAGTTTTTGGGAGAGTCTATGCAGGTCTAGCCAACACAAAAGGATTGAAGAGTTGTAGCTTAATTTTGTATTTAAGTTATTTTTTGTATTATTTTGGACTCTCTTATTGTATTTATTCTTTTGTAATGCTTCCGCTATGTATTTTGGAAGATGAAATTTTTGTAATATCAGTTAATGTATAGAATATTTTGTAATAACCCCTTTGATATCAATGAATGATCTTAGAGTTCTCAAGTTTTAATTTCTTCTGTTATTTTGATATTTGTATATGTTTATTGTATTGCTTTGTTTGGTGACACCCTTGTCCATACGAGTTCTCACTCCCTTCGTGTAACACCCCGCTACCCCCGTTGGAAGGATACCGGAGCGCTACGCACACACAACATGTAACACCCTATTTTCCCCCTAGTAGTCTGAGCCATATTGTGTGCACGTATGTATGTGAGAGTTTTGGCATGCATTATTTAAATGAAATTTTATGCATGAATTATGAGTTTGTTAGAGTGTCGTTGCATGTATAGTAGTTGTGTATGAGTGAGAGGGCTTTGTTATAGTGTGGATGTGTATAGGGAGTTAGTGTATGTGTTAGTGAGATTAGAATTTGATGTGGTGTTGTGTTTGGTTGTAGGATGTGAGTGGTCAATCCCACCAATCTTAGGTTGACATGTGTCAAAGAAATTAAGAGGGGATATAAATAGCAAGGAGAGAGAGAAAGGGAGGCAGCTGTCTTGCCCCTCTCCCGTTCTCTTCCTCCTCACGCCACTTCTTCTCCTCCTCTTCTTATTTTCCTCTTTGTTCCCTCTTAATCCATCTTCTTTGGCTGAGTCTTTGGTGGAATTGATCAACCCAAGTGTTTATTGGTAAGTTTTAGTTGAGTTTCTCTTCTTCTTTCTTCTTCTTCCTTTGATTTTGTTAGAGTTTGATTTTAGTTAGGGTTTTTGTGGTTGTGTATTTGTTGATGTTCTTGATTAGAGGTGCTTCCTAGAGACCCCAAGGGAAAAGAGAAGCTAAGGATTTGCAAAGTTTTGAATTTTTGTGGTTTTGATATATTCTCATGATTTTTGTGTTTGATTTGGTTTTTCTGGAATATATGGGATTTATGATGTTTCTATTGGTTTAAATGTTATGTGTTTTAACTCATATGGGTTGGGATGTTTTGAATGAGGTATATTGGATCAAATTGTGCATTTGATTGAAAGTTTGAAATAAAATTTTGGTTTGATTAAATTAGAGAAATTGATTATGTTTGTGGCATGATTTAATTGTAATTATTGACATTAAAGTTAGGTTTTATGTTATTAAAGATTATTTGAATGTTTGATTTGAGTCATGTTGATGTTCTGTTTGAAATGGAGGTTTGGGTGTGTTTTCGAAGATAGAGGAATTCTGTAGAATTTCTGCAAAGCTGGAAAATGCAACCCTATTGCGAGCGTGATAGAGCCAGGTAATTCCAGGCCTCCCTATAGCTGAGCTTTGTTCTACAGATGTATAACACCTTGCGTGCTGTGGTGAGCGCGATGAGACGCGGAGTGCCGTGCTGGCTGGGCAGCGCTGTCGCGAGTGCGCGATCGCGATAGCAATGCTAGGCGCGCTCTGTCGTGGGCGCAACGCAAGTCACGAGCACGATAGAGGCCAATCTGCTTCTTCTTCTCATGAACGAGAGGCTTATCATGAGCGCGGCGCTCAGGGAGCTTTGCCCCTGTCGCGAGCGCGACAGGTTCTTTTTTAAAATGAGTTTTCTTTTGTGCTTTCAATATTTATTTTTCGAACTTATGATACTATTAGACTTATGTATGGATGATTTGATGAGAAATATGAATATCAACTAATGAATTATGCATGACCTGCAAGAGTCAATTTAGTGGATAGTTAGGCATGCCTAATAGAGTTTAGTAGCTGCAGCCCCAATGTGTTCTGGACCCTAATCAGGTCCCCGTTTGGATCGTCGCAATCGTCAATGTGTATGGATCTTATTTATTATTATTACTATTATTATTATTATTATTATTATTATTATTATTATTATTATTATTGTCATTACATTTTGCCATCATCCCTTTTTAGCACGGCTTATTTTAATCCCATCTTACATGTAGATTGTTTGTGTATTAAATTAATGTCCCAATATTTATCACTTGATTACTTTTTAGAACTATTACTAATATTTTGATTTTTTTTCTGTCTGAGATTTATTTTTGAGTTGAATTATGTGGGCATTCCTGTGACCTCCCGGATGGGTCACTACGCATAGGAGACCGCGTCATTTGGTGAGACCTTTTCTTTTCCTTCTCTTTGTGTTGTGTTTACTTGTACAATAAATATTTTATTTATGCACGCGTGAGATAAAAAGTAACAAAAATATTTTTATAATTAAATTGGGTTTTTACTAATAAAATTGGGACCAATGTCCCTCATTTTAGCAGAGCAATAGAAAATACCACAATAAAACGAAGAGTTAAGTTTTCTCCAAAAATGAGATCACTCATCCTGGGTTTTAATCCAATGATCAAAATAACTCTTCAAAACCCTCTTTAAATAAACATGAAGGAACTAATGTTCCTGAACCTTCAAACGAGCGCCAAGGAACCAATGTTCCTAAAACAAACGATTGACTGTTTTAAATTTATGTTCATTTTCTTTTGGGCCCTTGTAATTAATTTTGGGGCAACATTATTTACTTTTGGGGTTGTATTCCACCCTGACTTCTTTTGTAATTATGTACTTGTGTGTTTACTGCTTTCCTTTATTGCTTCCTATATGCTTTTCCTTATTCTCTTTACATGCTTGTAATGTGCCTTTAATTTAAACGCATAAATCGTGTGAGACAAGAGATAGAATTTTAGGAAATTAAAAACGCATTTATAATTAACCAAAGCATAAACTCATCGTGGGGCTAGATGTTCCTTTCCAATGTTCTATTAGAAAGGAAGCATCCAAGATGTCTCATGGTGCCCATGATCAAAAAGACGCGAACCAATCCCTCGAATCCTAAAATCGGGTTCAATAAGGGATTGGTTCCCTATTTTACCCCGGTGTATTCCCAAAACACGACCCTACTTTCACTCATTATAGGGAAGTGTTAGGGATAATCACTAGCCTAAGCCTCGTGCCATTAATGGTATATCAAATGGAGACTCGATCGGTCGCTACGCTCATGATGAGCTAGACCCATTGGCGGGGACCATGCTTGGGTAGACCTAAAAAATCACCATCGACCAAAGCCCATGTAATGACAAATAGAAACATCCACTAGGTGATATGCACCTTAATACGATGCTTGTGATGTGGGCCGTCACGTATTAAATAAAATCAAGCAAATTAAGTGGTATTTTATCAAAGGCTTTCATGCCCCGATAAGCCCACCTTAACTTGATTGAATTGTCCAAATACATAATGGCCAAAACTTATACATTTGTACATTAGATAAGAGTGTTATGCTGCCGGTTTTCCACCGTGCACCATATGTTTTCGATGGGTTCCCTATTAACCCTCAAATGAAGCCCACCCAGGAAATAGACCGTACGACCTTATGTGTGGGAGTGATAAGGTTGGAAGGATCTATCTGATTACATGTGGTTATGAATACTGCACAGCACACTCACGCGTCGCATGTCATTTATGCATGTCAATAAAATAAATACATGTATATATAAATAATAATATGTTTTATCTCATGCTATGTGTGTATGTATCTTTCTGTCTGCATGCTATTTTTCACATGTACATATCATCTTGCGTACAATCTCATGCTGTGTGTGTATATACCTTTCTATCTGCATGCTATTTTTTTACATATGCATATCATCCTGTGTATAATCTCATGCTGTGTGCATATATACCTTTTCGTATACGTATTATTTTTTCACGTGTACATATCATCCTGCGTGTAATTTCTTCCAAGCATCCCATCGTATTGTGGTAACCTATTGATCTCACACTCATCAAAGAGCATTTTCATGGCACGATCATGCATTGTACACGTCATCCATGCATCATTCTAACAATCTTGATCTTTCAGCCACCATAGGTTCATCTAATGGACTAGGGGTTCTGACGGTCAGCTGGTGAGGACAGACTCGCCCTCTGGGTTACTGGAACTAGTGCCTATTTGGGATTCTGGGTCACTCTGCTGCTAGTGAATCATCTTCCATGGCGGAAGAATCCAGAACTTTGACTACTCAAGACCTTACTAGGAGGCTGGAGGACTTTGAAAGGAGGATGTTGGGCATGATGGGTGCCATGGCCGAATGGATTGCTCACCCCCTGCTCCACAAGCACCTATCGCTCCACAACCACCAGCATCCACTCCTCGAGGGCAAGCCGAACCGCCTGCTAGTTTGGAGGCTCCCCTCGCTGGAGTTGCTGCCCATTAACCTGTAAATGAGCTTAAAGCTGCTGCTATGCCAATTGAGCCAAGAAGAGCAAGTGTCCCAAACCCTGATAAGGATTTCATAATGGAAGAGGAGGTTGAGGAGATAGCAGCCCATCAATCCATGAGGGATAGAGCACCCAGTGTAGAAGAAGCGCCCATGAGGTGAATAAGACAATATGTTGAGGCTATCACCCGCATATTAACAGCTGGTAAGGGAATCAACCCCGAGGATAGAGATTTGGGGGATGAAGAGCTGCTGCCCTAAAGGTTTAATATGGCGAAACTGCCAAAGTTTGATGGTACATCAGACCCATCTTCACACATCAAGCAATACACCCTAGTGATAAAGGGCTGACCAAGAGGCAAAAGGTGGAATATTTCTGCCTTAGTCTAGTGGGTCCGGTAGTGAACTGATATCATGGGTTGGATAGGAGATCCAAAGAAGACTGGGACCTTCTGACCGATGAATTCATGAAGCAGTGCGACTGCAGCACTAGAATGGAGGTCACCTTGAAGGACCTCGAGCTTCTACAGCAAAAGAATGATGAGTCATTCCACGAATATCTCACTAGGTGGAAACATAGGGTCGTGGAGATGAAGTGGAAACCTGACACCGCTGATAAAATCAAATTATTCATCAGGAACTCCTGCCCTTACATGAGGGACTTGCTCAGCTTCAAGGAGCTCAGAGATTGGGAGTCGCTAAAAGACATTACTGTAGAGGTTGAGGTAGCTCACCTACCGAGGAAAGCCAGCAAAAATAACTTTGCTCGGAGGAACTTTGGAAACCAGTCGGGGTACAAATCAGTCGGAGCTGGAAGCAGTAATGGTAGAAATGGTAAGACAGCCGAGGTTTCAGCCTCCAGAATAGAACAAGGCCAACGGTACTTTTCTAATTTAGGTCGACCTCTATCCTGGGTGTTGGAGAGACTAATGAAGGAGGGAAAGTTGCAGCCATTGCCACCTAGACCAGCTTTAAGTCAGGGACAGCCGGGGCATAAGAGTGATCAATACTAGACCTACTATCAACACACTTGGCATCTAACAGACCATTGCCAAATTTTGAGGGGTAAGATCCAAGATCTCATTAACTCCAAACAGATCATGGATCCTGAGAAGAGAAAGAAGAAGAAGAATGTAAGTTATAATGTAGTCCCTCCACCAGATATGTGATCGGGTCTGGTCCACCTAAGTGGCATATCTTGCAAGAGCTACATAAAGACTATGTTTTTTTAGACGCTTTATTTCTTTTTAATTCAAGAACTCCTTATGACAATTTAGTTATTTTAATATGATGGACAATTTTTGCTTATTCGTATGGTGTTTCTATTGATTTCATTCCCTATGATCATGATGCACTCATTCATTTTTTATTTTAACTCAATTAATATAGCTCCATCTAATCTCGAGACTTTGGGGAATCCAAACTAAATCTTGATAGCATCTGATATAACTCCTCAAGAGAGGATAATTTTGAGAGATAAAAAAAGAGCCTTTGCCTGGACCTGGGATGACATGCTGACATGATGACGAACCGAATTTTGAAAGCCATTCCTTTGCATCCATAACATCCGGGATGCGTATGGTGCTGCCAAATAAAATAAAACTTCAAGAGCTACATCAGGAGTTAGACGAATAAAACTCAAGACCTTCACAAGGAAACTATAACTCATCATAACCGAATAACATGACCCATTTCCTCTCAACCATTTGAAATGTGTACCCCAAAATGATTTAAGATTGACCTTTAACCATCTGGAACCCTTATAGCCAAACTTAAAAGGACAGCTTTTTACAATTAAAAAAAACAAAAACAAAAATAAAAAAAAGAGAGGAAAAAAAACAAAAAAATAAAGAAAAGAAGAGAGAAAATCATATGCATAAAAAAAAGAAAAAGAAAAAGAAAAGAGAAAAAAAAAAAACACATAAAAAAAACCACAAACTTTACCCTGAACCACCTGAGCTTAACCTGTAACCCAATCCCAACCACTAAGGCCTAACTTGTGACCCTCATCCAATCCCAACCATTGAAAGCCACTTCAGAAATTGCACCACCGAAGTCGAGAAAATCCAAGTGTGAAATTTCACATCCAAGCCCCAAATAAGGAACCCATCACCTCAAACAGTCTGCACAAAGGACAAGAACAGGACTTTGATACAGAAAAGAACCACTCTCCGAAGGAGCAGTTTTCCCGGCTAACGAAGATGGAAGTAAATTCAATCAACACCGACGAACTGAAGGAGGGTCCATGGTAGAGGCTAAATAAAGAATAAAAAAAATAAAAAGAGAGAAGATATTCAATTAAGAAAACCCACGAGGGATGATTGATAACAGGAGTTTGATGCTCTCAAGATCTATCCCAAGATTAGATGAGGTCTCATATTTTTCGAGTTAATGCCAAATAATGATCATGTGTTATGAAATCAAATTGAAATATATGCATTTTATGGAATGATATATTGATGTAACCAAAGCAGTTCATCTTGCATACTCAAAGTTGTCTGGTTCTAGTATAAAACCAGCACATTGCTACTGTCTACCCTCTACCATTCTCGCTACTCAGGCACTTCAGTCAACCCATCCTGCTATCAACTGTGAAGCCAATTCTATATCACCCTCTTGATAGGAATCAAACCCATACAACCACAATCTGAGGCATAAATACACGCCGATTATACCTAAAAGATCCTTTACGACAACTTTAGCCACACCACAAAAAAAGAAAAAAAAAGGCTGTTAGAGATGAAAACCGTAATTGGCGCTCTAAGCAAAAATTAGGCCAAAGGGCAGGGTGAAAACCTGAGAATAGGCAATCTATCCTACAAAAAATAAAGTAAATAAAAGCTGCTGGATTAGGTTGGGTCCATTCCAGGCAAAAAATAAGGCACAGGGTTATGTGAAAATCCGAAAAGGACGCATTTCCCGCTAAGAAAAGCTAGTGTGAAAATCTATAAGGGACGCACTACCTTTACAAAATGACTACAGGTTTCAGATGAGAACGTCACAATCCCTAAAGGCATGAAATTCAAAATCAATTCAAGAGGGCACCGATCCCGCAACAAGCGGCGACAAAACTGGCTATCGCCTCTGAATCCACTTAGACGAATCCTTGTCTTGCATTATTGCATACATATCCATCTTACGTGCATGCTCATCACTTTTCCTGCATATTTTGCTTTCTATGTCTTATAGAAAGAGAGAATCAATGCCAACGCCAACAGAAGGGCAAGCGATGACATCGGTCAAAACACCAATCCCACCAACTATCTGAAGACCTCTAAGGGGCAATCAACCTAAGACCTCTCAGGGGGCAGCTATTCGAAGACCTCTCAGGGGGCAGCCATCCGAAGACCTCTCAGGGGGTGATCAATCAAAGACCTCTCAGGGGGTAGCTATCCGAAAACCTCTCAGGGGGCGATCATCCGAAGACCTCTCAGGGGGCACTAGCTAAAGACCTCTCAGGGGGCAGCTATCCGAAGACCTCTTAGGGGGCGATGAACCGAAGATCTCTCAGGGGGCAGCTATCCAAAGACCTCTCAAGGGGAGATCAACCGAAGACTTCTCAGGGAGCAGCCAACGAACCGAAGACCTCTTAGGTGGCGATCAACAGAAGACTTCTCAGGGAGCCGCCAATTAATAGAAGACCTCTCATGGGGCAGCCAACAATCACAAGACCTATCAGGGTGCGGCGAACCGAATACCTCTCAGCGGGCGATCAATGGAAGACTTTTAAGGGAGCAGCCAGCTAATCGAAGACCTCTCAAGGGGCAGCTAATTGAAGACCTCTCAGGGGGCGATCAACCGAAGACCTCACACGGGGCGATCAACTGAAGACCTCTCAGGGGTGCTGCCGGCCAGCCAAAGACCTCTCAGGGGGCACCACCTCAAAAAGGATAACACACTAATAATCTCTTCCAGTCTGAAAAAGCGACAGCCTCAGGTACTTGTCTCTTTCCTTCTTTTCTGAATTTTGGCTCACCTAGAGTCCCAAGTTCTAGGTTCCAAAAAACTGGGGGCAACTGTAGACACCGAGTCCCGAGGCGGTCCAAGATCAGAAGGAAATCATCACTTCCAACATTTATGCCCCTATTTTATTTTTAATTTTGAAAAATATATATATTTTTACTTTTATTTTCTATTTCTAAAAAGCAAATTTTCATAAGCAAATCATCGCTTCCAACATTTTTGCCTGTGAATAGGCGTCTAATCATCATTGGGTAACCCTAATTTAGGCTTTATTGGGACTCGGTGTCTACAGTGACCAAAGTGTTATTGTTTATGATTAGTGTACGTGGAAGATTAACTAAGCTAAGTGGTGATTAATTAATATTAATGAAGAGTTAATAGAGTTCCATGTGGCAAAATTCTTTCTAAGTGGATTCCAAGTGTCATTGTAGGAGTTAGCCATCTACCACTTAAGGGATAATGCATGGATGACACCTTGCATTTGACATGCACATGTATAGTGTGGGTTTGTGGAAAAATCTATCCTTTGTATCTTTTCTTTGGTTCGGTTCTCTCTCCATTTCTGCTCCTTCTTCCGTTTCTTCTTCATTTCATCTTAGTCTCTTCTCATAGTTCCTTAGAGCTAGAGTTGCATGGTTGAGGGGATCAAGTGTTAAGTTAGAAAGGTAAATTTAAGTTAAGTGTTCTTCGTCTTCTTCTTTTTCTTAATTTGGACTTCAGTTTTGATGTTAATCCTACTTTGAATATGTATATGTGTATATGGCTAAAAGTTGAAGAAGCTAGAAAGGAAGCCACAGGTAATGAGAAGGTCATCTAGTTGTGAAGTGAATGAGTGCTTCAAGAGGTTTGGAATTTACGTAAACTTGCATGTGTGGTTTGTTTGCAAAAATCATGGGATTTGAAGTGTTCAAGGGCTCTTATAAATTCTGGGTTAAGTATGGCATGATGAATAGATGAAATCCTATTGACTATTGAATATGTGGTGTTTGGTAACAAGCATGATACTAGGTTTGTGTAAAACTATGGTTGTAAATGTGTTAATTATATGTAATGTGGAGACTTGAGTATGTGAATAGTTGCAAGCATGAGTAGATGGTAAGAATTATATTAATTAATTGCTTAAAGTGCATGTAAAGTGTATAATGTTAATAAGTGTTGAAACTGGTGTGTGAAATGGAGAATACGGCATATTTTGTGTTCTATCGTGAGGACGACAAGAGTCGTGGGCGCAACAGAATGCTCCGATTAGTGACTATTGTTGAACTTTGCTCTATCACGAGCGTGATAATGGGCGCGAGTGTGACAGTAGCATTTGTACCATTCTATCACGTGCGCGAGCTATGCCGCGAGTGCGACAAAAGTGAAATTCCTGCTCTATCGTGAGTATGACATAGCTAGAGTTTTCAAATGCGAATCTTTTATTTTTAATTCTTATGAATTATATTATCCGACTTATAATTATTATGCGTAAAGGATTAATAAGTGTATTGTACATGAGAACATTGATGTTATATGAATGACTATATTTTAAATAACATGATGCGAGGTTGTTCTATGTGATGACTTGTACCATAATGTTGCTTTAGGGAACTGCATGAGTGCCTTACTATGAAAAAGAACAATATTATATGAATGACATTTATTATGCTAATGAATATTACTTTTTGAATAAATATATGTTAAGTGAATTAATCATTAAGCTTGTAATTGAGTCGTGGATAGATAAGCATGCTTATAAAGGGCTAGTGATTCGCAACTGCCGATGTGACACCAACGGGTGTCAACTAGTGCTATCATATTATTTAGTGTACCCGTATCCACTCTATATGATTCAGGCTATCTATATGAAACTAATTGTGCATAGTGATGACAATAACATCTCTACGTGCATAAAATCATTTTGTGATTTTATTGACTAGTAGTAGTGATAGTGATACCATATTGAGTGATATTAATGCTATAGGAGTGACAGCTCTATATATTGATGACATTGAAGCCTTCCACTGGCATTGTGAATTGATTATTGTTACTTTAAAATCTAGATTATTGAATGTTGGCATGTTAGCGAACTAAGGAATGGGTTGCTAAATCATGTTGTTCTTTGTGATTAAAGCATGTTATATTGATTGTATTAATATATGAACTCTTGTATTAGTATTGCTTTGTTTATATCCCTACTCTTATGTGGCCGACCCGCAAATGCACGACTCGAACGGAACCAAAATCCTACCACCTATATGGGAAAATAACCCATGCTATGCAATAACGCTTAGTGGGGAGGGACAAAGACAAAAGAACACTAAATAATATACAAGCAAAATCATGCTAAAACATGTAAATAAGCATCACTTACCGGGATCACTAATAATAGTAGCAGTGAACATGAACAAAGCATAATCACTATACATTCATGCAATTAACTCAACAACACTAAGCATGATTTAATACACTAACAACTAAGTCATGTGAATTCATGCATATATATATATATATATATATATATATATATATATATATATATATATATATATATATATATACGTATACACAACTCACTAAATTGGTAAATTAACAAGGGTTGGAGATACCAAATTCATGTTCACTAAACCAAAATCACTCAAAATATACATAACACTTCACTGATCAAAAATACTGAACATCACATAATAGCCTAAGTTTTATTTATTATGGATACGAGAACACTACACTATAGGGGATAATGCGAATAGTATCAATAGTGAGAGATCGGAGCCTCAATACACACTACACTGAGTTTTATCAATAGTAAGGGAGACCGAAGTCCCAAAACATTTTATCACTATCAGAACGACTATCTCAGAGGTCGGCTAAAAGACCCAAACAGGGCCATCATAGGCAGTTGTACTCATATATCCATTTATAAGCATGCTTATCTATCCGATACCATGACACTTCAGGCTCTACTCACTCACTCTAGACATAGCACTAGACAATACCAAAACCAAAAGTCATAACATTGGACTACAACATTCACTAGGCAGTACTAAAAAGCACAAGTCAAAACACTAGCATAATAATAATCATTCACTTAATTCTAAAATAATAGCATTAACAAGGCATAAGCAAAGACATGAGCCATGCAATAGTGAGATACCATGCAGAGTGAAGTCAAAAAAATCATTTTAAAAAATAAGGCAGAAAACAAGGCGGGTAGGAGGGATTTCTGTCGCGATCCCGAAGGACTAGATGCTGCGGGAGAAGAGGCCGACATTTGCACAACTTGTGCTCATGAGCATGACTCGTGCTCTTAAGCATGTCTCGTGTTGTTTTGTTCACAATTCGTACACTTCCTGCCGAGCGGAGCTTTCCTGCGAATGGGCTCTCAAGCCGAATGGACGTGCAGCCGAAAGGGTAATCTTCACGACTCGTGAAGAACTTCACGTGTCATGAAGAGTCCCCTGCCAAATGGGTTAATCTTCACAACTTATGAAGAGTCCCATACCGAACGGTCCGAGAGAACTGAAATCACGTGGCTTTGTCGCGCTCGCGATCGCAACAAAGCCGTGTTTCCTAGTTTCCCCAGCACAAAACATACTATCAGGCTCTAAAAACAAAATCAAAACCACTCATTCAAGCAGTAACATTTACCTCATCACTCCAAAGAATATCAAACATGCTCATGATAAAAAATACACCCAATTTACACTAACTTAAACAATAAATTCAACTAAGAAACCAAAAATGCCAAATAAGAACATCAATATCAGAACTTACCCTAATTCATGCATTTTCTCTACAAAACTCACATACATTCATCTCAATCACTAACATGCATTACTAATAATCTCATCAAACTAGCACATGTATATAAACATGCAAAACCACTAAAAATTCTCGAAATTAAACACAGCACACACACTTGATCCGAAAGAGAAAGCAAGCAGATAACTCCCAAACCAAACACAGTTAAAACACAAAGCTCCCAAACCTGGAATTGCAGCTCCAAATCCTCTCCTCTTCAAAACCCAACCTTCTCCTTGCCCTTGCTCTTCTTCTTATCACCAACAACTTGCACAAATAAACCCAGAAATTCACTTAACCAAAACCCTAAATTTCCAAAATCAAAAGCAAAACTAGAAGGAGAAGAAGATCAAAGCACATGCAAGTCCAAAACCAACTCTTACCTCTTTTAGCTTGCTCTGAATCTCTACCAAAACCACCCATAAACTTGCAAATACCCTAACAAAGAAGAGGAAGGTGAAGCAGAAATTGAACAAGGGAAAAAACAAGGAAAATCGAGAGAAAGAGAGAGGGAAGAACGGGAAAAGCAAATGTCGGAATCTGCCCCTTTCTCTCTCTCCTATTTTCCCTTTTCTTCCTTTCTCATTTAATACACACACCAACCAAGCCACTAGTCAAAATCCTATTGGACCCAATAATAAAAATCTTGACTTATATCACTTTAGTCTTTGGCTATTCTCCACTTAATCCTTGAAAATTACCACATGGTCACCAAAACAAAAATTATTTCTTTTCCCACCTTTTATTCACTTTCAATTAACTCCTCAATTACTCAATTAACTCCAATTCCACTAACCAACTTTTATTCACTTTCAATTAACTCCACTCAAAAACACAAGTTCCAACTAGGGTCGTTTTGGGTTGTTACAGAATTAGAGCCTAGGTTTAGGCATTTCTGGACTATAGGATTTATAATGTATAGAATTGATATGAGTCTATTAAGAGTGTAGCCGTAATGCATATATTTTTTTTCTTTATTTTGAAGAGTGATATGGAGTCCGACCCTAGTGAAGAGATAGGTGAGACTACCGGAAGTGTTAACCTAGTTCATGCTAATCGTAATCCGTTTGTACCCGAGCCTCCACCATTTAGGAATCCACCCTTAGTACCAGAAAACCCAGTGTTAGTTCAAGTGCTAATGCAGGTGTTAGATAGATTGACAACCCCTAAGGCACCTTCGGATATGATTAGGAAAAGGGGAGCTGAGGAATTTAAAGGAACTTCTGTAGATGAGTCGAACATAGTGGAGTTTTGGATAGAGAAAATGAAAAAATATTGCAAGAAGTGAATTGTCTGCAAGGGAAGCGAGTGTAGTGTGCTGTATCTTTATTCCAAGGCCCAACATATGACTTGTGGAAGTTGGTATTAAGAAATCCCCTAAGGCCTATCAACTTGACTTGGGAATTATTTGTGCAAGAATTTGAAAAGAAGTATGTTACTAAGGCATACCGAGAGGCGAAGTGGATAGAATTTGTGAGCCTCAAGCAAGGAAGCTTGAGTGTGGCCGAATATGCAAAAGAATTAAGTCTCCTTAGTAAGTATGTATCGAATGTCCTAATGACGGAAGAGTTTAAGTGTAGGCAATTCGAAGACGGTTTTGATGAAATGATTAAGGGATTTCTAGCAGCAATGACATCTGCAAATGGTGAGCTACTATTAATTGGTGCAAGCTGCTTTGAAAGTAGAAAAGTCTGAAATAATTCAAAGAAAGAATCAAAAGAGAAAGTTACAAGATAGTGGATTTGGACTGGTTTTGGGTAAAAGAGTTTGTGAGACTAGAGATAATCAAGGTTTGTTTAGTGCAACTCCGAAAGTAGTGGGTCATGAGAAATTGAATAAGAGGGCACCAGTATTTAAAATTGGTGTTCGAGTTCCATCAAGTGAGGGAAGTATCCCGGTGGCATGTGAGCATTGTGGAAGACCCCATTAGGGTGTGTGTCGGAAGCTCACTAGAGCTTGCTTCAAATGTGGTGGTAATAATCATATGGTAGCAAAGTGTCCACAAGTACAAGAGAATTTGACTATGCAGTCTAAAAGAGAAGGTGTACCAAACCTTGGGAGTGAAAGAAGAGGTAGGGCCAGAAGTGGAATATGTCAAGCCAGACAGCGATCGAGTGTAATTTCTGAAACTGTAGAGAGACCTAATTTTTGTGTGCCGACGGGTAGAGTGTATTGTATGACTTTAAAAGAGGGTATGAAGCATCAAGATACTTTACCTAATATAAGTTTAAAGTTATTGTTTGTGTTTATTTGAATTAGTGTCTTGCATGATGTTTTGTATGGTTAGAGTCATAGTATGTATTAGAGAGAATTTCGAGGATAAAATTCCTTAAGTTGCAGAGAGTTGTAACGGCCCCCAAAACCACCCTAGTAGCATTATGTGTGATTATTGTAATGAAATAAGCATTAATTAGGGTTTACGGATTTGGATTCAATTTAAAATGACAATTTTAGGGACTTAATTGCATAAAAATTAAGTAGTATAGTGACCAAAGTGTTATTATGCATGATTAGTGTAAGTGGAAGATTAACTAAGCTAAGTGGTGATTAACTTAACTAAGCTAAGTGGTGATTAATTAATGTTAATGAAGAGTTAATGGAGTTCCATGTGGCAAAATTCTATCTAAGTGGATTCCAAGTGTCATTGTTGGAGTTAGCCATCTACCACTTGAGGGATAATCCATGGATGACACCTTACATTTGACATGCACATGTATAGTGCCGGTTAGTGGAAAAATATGTCCTTTATGTCTTTTCTTTGGTTTGGCCCTCTCTCCATTTCTTCTCCTTCTTCCTTTTCTTCTTCATTTTATCTTGGTCTCTTCTCATAGCACCTTAGAGCTAGAGTTGCATGGTTGAGGGTATCAAGTGTTAAGTTAGAAAGGTATATTTAAGTTAAGTGTTCTTCATCTTCTTCTTTTTCTAGATTTGGACTTCAGTTTTGATGTTAATCCTACTTTGAATATGTGTATATGTATGTGGCTGAAAGTTAGAGAAGCTAGTAAGAAAGCCAAGGGTAAAGAGAAGGTCATCTAGTTGTGAAGTGAAGGAGTGCTTCAAGAGGTTTGGGATTCTACTTTGAATTTATGTACACTTGCATGTGTTGTTTGTTTGGGGAAATCATGGGATTTGAAGGGTTCAAGGGCTCTTTCAAATTCTGGGTTAAGTATGGCATGATGATTAGATGAAATCCTATTGACTATTGAAATATGTGGTGTTTGATAACAAGCATGATACTAGGTTAGTGTAAAACTATGGTTGTAAATGTGTTAATTATATGTAATGTGGAAACTTGAGTATGTGACTAGTTGCAAACATGAGTAGATGGTAGGAATTATATTGATGAATTGCTTAAAGTGCATGTAAAGTGTATTGTGTGAATAAGTGTTGAAAGTGGTGTGTGAAATGGAGAATATGGCATATTTTGTGTTCTGTCATGAGCGCGACGGGTGTGTACTGTTGACACAGATGAGTATCCAGTGAACTAGTGCTATCATATTATTTAGTGTACCCGTATCGACTTCTATATGATTCAGGCTATCTATATTAAACAAATTGTGCATAGTGATGACAATAACATGTCTACGTGTATAAAATCAATTTGTGATTTTATTGACTAGTAGCAGTGATAGTGATGCCATATTGAGTAATATTAATGCTATGGGAGTGACATCTCTATTTATTGATGACATTGAGGCCTTCTGCTGGCATTGTGAATTGATTATTGTTACTTTAAAATATGGATTATTGAATGTTGGCTTGTTAGCGAACTAAGGAATAGATTGCTAAATCATGGCGTTCTTTGTGATTAAAGTATATTATATTGTTTGTATTAATATATGAATGCTTGTATTAGTATTGCTTTGTTTATATCTCTACTAAGCGTTATCGCTTAGTACGGGTGTTTGTCTCCCATGTAGGTTTATAGCTTGGAGTTCATAATTTTGGAAGGAGTTACTGCAGGCCAGTATAGGAGCTTGAAGTCTTCTGGGTAGGTTGTTTTTGTTTTGACATTGTATATGTAGTGCTCCATTTTTTATATATCATAGCATATAATGTAATATGTAATTTTATATTGTAATATGTAGGCTATACGGACTTATGATAGGGATAGTGCTAATAGTGGTTTTAATAGTGATTAAGTATCGTTTAGAGTTACGTAGCGTCCCTATATCCTCCCAATAAGTTATTGTATCATAGGTTATAGCTTGGAGTTCGTAATTTTTGAAGGAGTTACTACAAGCCACTATAGGAGCTTGAAGTCTTCTAGCTAGGTTGTTTTTGTTTCGACATTGTATATGCAGAGCTCCATTTTTATATATCATAGCATATAATATAATATGTAATTTTGTATTATAATATGTAAGCTATATGGACTTATGATAGTGATAGTGTTAATAGTGGTTTTAATAGTGATTAAGTATCGTTTAGAGTTGCGTAGCGTCCCTATATCCTCCCAAGGGGTATTGGAGCGTTACACTAGGGGGTCAAATTACACTCCGACGACACTACATTTACATTTTATACTACACTTACACTTATAAATAGATCGTCATTAGTCCATAATTGCAAGTCGCCATGACTTGCTACCGCGGCATACACTGATGTCCCTATGGCTAGCCATATATATATCCTAAACTAGATTTTACTACCAGTTCACTAAGGGCAATACATGATCATCATTCATTTCTCTTTTACTTCCTGCATTTCCATTCCAATTCACTCAATATTAAAAATATACTCATACATATTATGAGTTCACATAAAAGCACACTTATTTCATCATCTTCATAGTGGACATAATTCAATATCACACTTTAATGTAGATAATTATTCTCAATTTAATCCAAATAAAATCACATACACTTATTTTTCATTCTTTATTCACTTTATGATATTTTTCATTCTTTATTCACTTTATGCCATTATTCTTAATAAATAAACAATTTACACATTATTTAAACCACATTCACTATTCGGCCAAGGTACCTATTTTACACTATGTTCATATTTAATTCTCTTAATCATTAATTCATTCCATATACTTGTTGTACTTATCATAAACATCAATTACATGTCTTAATTACTAACATACACTACTAATTTTACCCATATTCAATTTGCCCAACCTTTCAATAATTCACTATGTTTTTTGTTCATTCTTTTAATCACTTACTTATTCAATTCTCATATTATACTTATTATTTACATTAATTACAAGCCATTATCATTAAGTTATATGTAGGATTGCTATTAAGTTCAATTCGACCCAACTAACACTTACCCAATATGTTCACTTTTCTTTCACTTAGCCACTTACTTAGCTAAATCCCATGTTGTACACACCATTTACACCATTTACTTACATAAAACACCAAAGTATATGAATGATTCCCGTAGACATCAATTCGGCCTAGGTTTCATTTTCACACTAAGCTTACTTTTTATTCTTTAAATCACTCCATTTACTAAGTATAATGTTAATCATTACCTAAATAACATTTACATGCAACAATAACCAAGTATACCTTAATTTTTCCTATTTGTACCATTCGGCCCAATCTTAGTTTCTTAACCAAATTATTATCTTCTCATATTAAGCCTTTAAATCATCATTATTTATCCTCTTAAGCATGACTATAAAGTTAAATTCAATTATATATGCATATTTTACACACTTAACACTTAGACATAACCTAAAATCAAGCTTTTTCAATGGAAATAAATGGATTTTGTAACCCCAAACCTCAAATCCTTGCTTAGCACTTCTCAAGTGTCCTTTTTGATGCCCTGGACTTAAGAGAAATCTTCCTCCCCTTGTAAACCTAACCGTGGCCGAATATAAACAACTGCAAAACATCAAAACCATGCTTTTTTTTTTTACAAAATAACTTCATAATGATGTTCTACACTCTTGAAAATACCTATATGAACCTTTAAACCTAATTAAAAATACCCAAAACACTTACCTCAATTAAAACCTAAACTTTGTATACTTGATTTTTCTCGCTTCCAATGCTCCAAATGGACTCCAAATATGATTTCTAGATTGTAGAGGAGCTGAACTTTGTATGGGAGGCTGAAATTTGGGGAAAGATTGGAGAAAATATGAAGAAAAATTGAGGAGAAAGTGAGAAATATGGTTCGGCCAAGAAGAAGAAGAGGGAGGGTGGTGGAGGCTAGATTTCTTTAGAGTGCGTAATTGAACCGAACCAGTCCAATCGAAATGAACCAAAATTTCAAATTTTCGGTCCATTTCAATTGTTTCAAAGAATCTATATGTGTTCCAACTTATTTTCACTCCTAACTAGTTTCAACATTTTAAAGACATATTGTAGACACCGGGTCCTGAGTCAGCCTAAATCGAAGTTACCCAATGATGATAATTGCCTTCACAGGTGAAAAACGTAGAAATTGATGGTTTCCTTGCAAAATTTGCAATTTAGAATGAAAAACAAAAAAATATTAAAAATGTTTTAAAAATTAGTTTTAAAAATGATATTTGAAAATTTTGGTATTTTTTAGTCATTTTTAAAATTAAAATAAAAAATAATAATAATAATTTCGGCGAGTGTCGGGCGCGGAAGAGCCCAGGTGCGCGCGGGCGGCCAATGCGGGTCGGTCGCCAAACCGCGCCGAGATCCGCCCAAATTGTCCCTTTTTCACCCGGATTTCAATTTTCTCCTATTTTTGACCTTTTTTCACCCAAATTTCAGGATTTTGAATATTTTCTTCCATTTTTACACCTAAAATCAAGGGAATCAATTAAAAATTTGATTTTTCTTCCACAAATAATTTTTTTTCCTTTTTTTCTCATTTTAAGTGGGAAAATTGGGGGATTTTGGGGGAGATATCATTTTTCATCATCTTTTTCTCTTTTCTTCTTAAAAGAATTCTCTCCATCTTTTTTGACACTTCTTTTCTCCAAATAAAATTCTAAGATTAAGAAATTCAATTTTTTGCCTAGAATTTTTATTGAGACAAGAAGAATTTTTCTTTTTTTCTTGAATCTTGGATCTTTTTATCAAAAGTATTTTTTTTGAAAATAATTTTTTTGTTCTTGAAGATTAATTTTTTTTCATCTTTTTCATCCTTTTTTATCAAAAATAATTGTTCTTGAAACAAAGAAAACAATTCTTTGTCTTCAAGAATTAATTTCTTTCCTTCCAATTTTTTTTATCAATTTTCTCTTGGAATAAATTTCAAATTTTTATTATTTTCATTTTTATCTCTATTTTGTGAATTGCAATAATGAAAATCAATCATTTTCATCATCAATCGAATCCAAATCTAAGGGTAAATATTCTAGACTTGATCCCTTAACTTTTATTTTTCTTTTATTTATTTTGCTTATATTTAATTGTTAACCATGTAGATAATTACATTTATTTTGTTTTTATTTATTTCATGTGTTTTTGTACATAGATCTAATATTTCTAAATATTATTTTTGTCTTATCTCATTTTATTATTATTATTATTATTATTATTATTATTATTATTATTATTATTATTATTATTATTATTATTATTATTATTATTATTATTATCATTATTTGTTTTATCTAATATGTTAATCAATTTATTTTAATATGTTATTTAATTGACTTATCGTATATAATGCATGTTTTATTTATTCTAATCTATGATTTATTTTTTTATGCATTTAATTAATTTCTTTGGTTTAATCACTTACATAAATTTTATTTGTCTTTTTTTTTTTTTTGGTTTCAAATCCGTATTTTTTTCTTGTTTGAGCATCCATGCAAGCGAATGAGGAGATTCGGGGTTTGATCATTTTATTGTACATGTTAATTTTCCTTTGTTTATTTTTGATTTATTTGTTATATAATTGTTAAATGAAATAGTTTTTATGCACGCTTAATTAAAAAATCACACAAAAGTATTTTTATAAAATAAATTGGTTTTTTCATAATAAAATGCGACCAATGTCCTAAATTTTCATCCAAATACATTGTCACCTTCAAAATTATTTTATTTAATTATGCATGAGAGGACCAATGTCCTCATTCTCAATAAATATCCCGTTTTATGCATGACGTTGTATTTTATTTACAATGGGGGTTGTATTCCGCCCCTATTACCCTTTTATTTATCGCTTTTCTTGAATGATCAAACTTGGGCTCTAATTATTGCATCAAAATTTATGAGAAAAAGGGATGAAAACTTAAATTCAAAACTTAATTATAAAATAACCAAGGTATGAATAAATGAGAAGTCCCGAACCATCTCTAGTCTTTGGGCTCAACGAGGCGAAAGGACCATTCCGATGTTTCATGGGAATGGGATCTCCAAGAGACCTCTTGTGTCCCACCAAAAGACTTAAATTTACAATCCTAGGCTCCACGGGGTTAGAGGGTCAATCCAGTGTTCTATTGGGATGATATCTCCAAGACCCCTTTGGCTTGCCCAAAATGGATATTATGCGTCGTCCTAGGCTCACCGAGGCTAGATGACCTATCCCAATATTCTATTGGGTAGCGACTCTATGAAACCTCCTTGTTGCCCAAAATAGACGCACTGGTAAATACCTTACAAGTTTTCATGAACCTCATCCCGAAAGCCCTAAAAGCGGACCTTCGGGGCATCCAACGAGGTTCGGCACACGTCACAATGGCGACTCCGCTGGGGACCTTTAAGTGGCTTCGATTCGAAAGTACCTTAGTTAAAATTTATAATTGAGGTTTAATTTAAAATTTTTATCCCTTTTTAAAATTACACATCATCGCATTAGAGCCTTAGATCTATGCTAGTTTGGTCCCTTTATTAGCCCCAGTACGTTCCCGAAGCATGACCCTACGTTCACTCAATGTAGGGAAGTGTTAAGGATAATCACCAGCCCAAGCCTCGTACCATCAAGGTATATTAAATGGTGACCCAATTGGTCGTTATGCTCATGATGAGCTGGACCCGTCGGCAGGGACCATGCTTGGGTAACCCCAAAATATCATCACCCATGACCAAAGCTCATGTAATAGCAATAGATGGTTCCCCTAGGTGACATGTACCTTAATGCTATGCTTGCTATGTCAACCATTATATATTAAACAAATTCAACCTAATTAAATGGGCTTTTATCAAAGGCTTCCATGCCCCGATGGGCCCATCTTAATTTATTTGAAATGTTTAAATACATAAATGCCAAAACTCATGCGTATGCACATTAGTTAAGAGAGGTTATGCTGCCGGTTTCCCACCGTGCACCACACATGCCTATTGGGTTCCCCGCTAACCCATGGATCAAGCCCACCTAGGAAAGAGACCACATTACCTCGTGTGTAGGAGTAACAAGGTTGGAAGGATCTACTTGCCTGGATGTGCTTGTAAATATTACATAACTCACTATCATGTATTGTATATGTCATTCATGTATCATTCTAACAATCTAATTTTTTCAGCCATCACGAATTCATCTAAGTCGACAAGACATTTCGACGGTCGTCTAGTAAGGTCAAATCCGCTTTTTGAGTTGCTAAAATTGGTGTCCAACTGGGATTCTGAGTCACTCTCTCTAGAACCACTAATGGCAGAAGAATCTGGAGCTTTGACCACTCAGGACCTAGCTAGGAGGCTAGAAGATTTTGAGCATAGAATGATGGATATGATGGGCACCATGGCTGAAAGGATTGCCCATCCGCCTGGTGCCCCACAGCCACCTGCTGCTCTATAGCCACAGGCAGCCCCTCCTCGTGGGCAAGCCGAACCACCTGCTGGTTAGGAGGCTCCCTTCGTTGGAGTTGCTGCTCGCCAACCCAACAATGATCTCAGAGCTGCCGTACCCATCAAGCCAAAAGGGGAAAGGATTCATAATCCCAATGATGATTTCTTGATGGAGGAGGAAGATGAAGAGCCAATAGTCCACCACGCTGTTAGGCTCAGGGCACCCAGGGAGGAAGACGAAGCCTTAAGGGGGATGAGGCAACAGATTGAGGCAATCACGCGCATGATGTTAGTTGGAAAAGGGGTCAACACAAAAGACAGAGGTCTGGGGGATGAAGAGCTGCTGCCCCAAAGATTCAAGATGCCCGAGCTGCCGAAATTTGATGGCACCTCTGACCCATCCGCCCACGTCAAGCAGTACACCTTGGTCATGAAAGGCACAGGGTTGAGTAAAAAGTAGAAGGTGGAATATTTTTGCCTTAGTCTGGTGGGCCTGGCAGTTGACTGGTACCACGGGTTGGATAGGAGGTCCAAGGAGGACTGGGACCTTTTGACCGAAGAGTTCATGAAGCAGTACGACTGCAGCACCAGGATGGAGGTCACCCTAAAAGACCTTGAGCTCTTACAGCAATGAAGCGATGAATCATTCCATGAGTATCTCACCAGATAGAGGAATAGGGTCATGGAGATGAAGACGAAGACTGACAACGCTGACCAGATTAGGTTATTAATCAGAAACTCCTGCCCTTATTTGAGGGATTTGCTCAGCTTTAAGGGGCTCAGAGACTGGGAGTCGCTTAAGGATATCGCTGTAGAGGCTGAGGCAGCCTACCTAGCAAAGAAAGCAAGCCATAATAACTTTATTGGGAAAAGCTATGGGAACCAGTCTAGGCTTAGACCGGGAGGTGCTGGGAATAGCAACAATAGGAACGGCAAGACAACCGAAGTGTCAGCTACTGGAGTGGGGCAACGCCAGAGGTACTACTCCAACTTAGGTTGATCCTTATCCTGGGTATTGGAGAGGCTGATGAAAGAGGGCAAGCTGCAGCCTTTGACGCCTCGACAGGCTATGAACCAAGGGCAGCTAGGGCACAGAGAGGACCAGTACTGCACCTACCACCGGCACACCGGGCACCTGACGGATTACTGCTGAACATTGAGGAACAAGATCCAGGATCTCATTGACACCAATCAGATCACGGATCCTGAGAAGATAGAAAAGAAGAAAAAGGCAGGTTACAACGCGGTCCCTCGACTATGATTATGATTGGGTCCTCTTAATCCACTAATGAGAGTGGAAATGAAGATTATGTTCCTTCTTTTTCAATCTTTGTTATTATTTGGAGAACAATTTTTTATGACAATGTTTGGTTATTTCAATAGAACAATTTATGCTTATTTTTATGGTGTTTCTAATAATTTCATTGAACATGATCACAATGCATTTACTTTGACATTAATTCAAATAATATAACTGCAGTTAATCTTGGAACTTTGGGGAACTATAAGAAAATCTTGATAGCATCTGATATAATTCCTGTAGAGATGGAAATTCAAAAAAAATAATAAAGAAAAACTAGTTGCAATTAGGGGATTGGATGGAAACTCACTAAGAGCTCTAGAACCTTTCTGATTACCCATCAAAGCGATCCCTAGATAAGACGGAACCTAGAAAATGATTTAGGCAACATTTTCTTTGTATAGCTCTCTAAATGACTATTTGTAAGCACCGTGTCCCGGAGCGGTCCGGATCAGAGGTTGCCCTCTGATGAAATCAGTGTCCAAGTCTGTATGGGAGGTTGGATTTGGAGGTTTTAGTCCCGCGTTCCATGAGAAGTGAGGTTTTTATCATTCCTGGGCCGAAGGAGAGAAAAACAGAGGTTTTTTCGAGTCAAAATGATTTTTGCCCTTCACAGACGGCCAGCCCGTCTGTGAAGTCAACCCGTCGCTCCGAGTCACCGATGGCCTGTGGTATTTTCCTTCGCCCGTCGGAAAGTCACCGCCCCTGTCAGAACGCCGCCTGGTTTCCCGGAGCACGCAACCCTTCCGACGCCCGTCAGTGGATGTGGCAGGGCTGTCGGACGAATCCTTGTGTTAGAAGGATTCTTCTGACGCCCGCCCCTATACACCGACGCCCGTCGGTCGTCTCTGGCTATAAAAGCTCCGGATCTTCACTTGAAAAGGGTTGGAAAAATTTTCAAAGGAGGAAACTCTGCCCAATTTCAAGCAAATTTTCTCTCTCTTCCAACAAAACACATTTTCTAAGGAAATCTATTTAACCAAGGATCAAATCAGTCAAAAGGAACTAAAAGCTAATTAGCTTTCTTTAGATTTTGACTCCAAAATCGATCTTCTGAGGGGTTGAAGAAGAAATATCTCATTTTCTTCCTTTAATCTTTCATCTTTGCTTCTCGTGGAACGCGCGGGGCTCTAACGAACACAAGAATCTCACCCGAAGCGATTATCTGAGGGTAAATATTTCGGATCCTTTCTCCATTTCACCTCATATTTATTTTTATTTTGTGGAGTTTTTGGGTATCTGTCCTTACTTTCTTTTGTTTTTTTAACTCTCTCATCTCCTTTTGGGATAAAACCCACTTTTCTTGACTTTGAAAAGTTTTCTCTCCATTCCGTCTTTTTCGGAGACAGTGGTGACCGACGGGTCATCTTTATCACCGACGCCTGTCGGTCACCCACCTACAGACGCCCCTCCTTGAGTGACAAACGGGCATATCGGATACCCTAACCGACGCCCGTCGGTCAACTAAGGAAGGCCGTCGGTGGATTCTGTCTCCATCTTTTTAAATCGTTTTTTCATCTCTTCCAAGTTTGTTTGACCTTTTATATGTTAATTTTATGTATATTAACATCTCTTAACTTCCTATGAGTGTATATTGATCCTTTTGGATGATCTCGAGCTTGAGCGGCTGCCCACAATGTTTGGAAGATTTCATCGGGTTTAGTTTCCTAATCCTCTTAATTATTTTCTTCATTTATTATTCATTGATTATTTTATGTGTACGAATATACTCCTTTCATATCTCGTTAATGTATAAAAATGACTCAATGTTTTATATTCAATAAAATGAAGTTTACACAAAAGCAAGGGTCCAATGCCCTATTTTCATCCAATAAAGATCATCACAAATAAAGATCCCTAATTTTATTAATGATGCATGCGAGGACCAAAGTCCTCAAAATAAGCAATGCCCCAATTTATGCATGATCCGCACATTTACGAAAGGGAGCTGTATTCCGCTCCTTGTATTATTGTAATCTATTGTTTTTATTATCTATTTGATCATTTATCGCTTTCAAGATGTGAATAAATGCGCCTTTTAATCAAACTGCATAGTGTGGAGAGAGAGCGAATTAATGATATTAAAATTTGATCATAAAATAATTGAGGTAGAAATAGATGAGAAATCCCGGACCCAGCTCTGGTCTTTGGGCTCAAGAGGTTAGAGGTCATCCTTCAAGATACTTCTTGAGTCACGAGGCTTTAGCGCTAATCCTAGGCTCCTTAGGGTGAGGAGTTCACCTTCCATGATCCCTCTGGCTGGCCCAAAATGGATACCAAGCGCAGTCTTAGGCTCTCCGAGGTGAGAGAAACTTTCCCAATGTTCTATTGGGTGGCGACTTCATGAAACCTCCGTGTTGCTCAACATAGACACACTTGCGATTCATCGCAAGCTATCAACGGACATGCAAATGCCCCGATCACCCACGTGCGGACGGTCCGAAAGGGCGGCGCTCGGGATCTGGCGCGCGTCACAGTGGCGACTCCACTGGGGACGTTTATGGTTCGAGGTTTCGATTCGAAAATACCTCTTTTAACATTTATGATTAAAATTTAATTCATAAATTCACTTTCTCTCAAAATTGCATTCGCATATCATTAGAGCCTTAGAATACGCTAGTTTGGTCCCTCTCTTAGCCCCGGTGCGTTCCTGAAGCACCTCCTCATTTTCACTCAATTTGGGGAAGTGTTAAGGATAATCACCAGCCCATGCCACGTACCTTAATGGTATATCAAAATGATGACCCGATCGGTCGCTACGCTCGTGATGAGCTAGACCCGTCGGCAGGGATCATGCTTGGGTAGCCTTGAAGAAGCATCTCCCTTGACCAAAGCTCATGTAATGGCTGTAGTTACTTTCCACAGGTGAAATGAACCTTAATTCCATGCTTGCTGTATAGATCCTCATGTATTGGGTGAGTCCAAATGTCTCGCTTGGTAACCTAGCCAAAGGCTATCATGCCCCGGTAGGGCCATGTTGAAATTTATGGAACGTCCAAATACGTGACGATCATTGTCCATCCGCTTGTACATTAGCATAGGAGTGTCATGCTGCCGGTTTTTCGCCGCGCACCATACGCGTCCATCGGGTCCCTCGTTGACCATTGGGCTAATCCCACCTAGGAAAGAGACTGCACGACCACGTGTGTGGGAGAAATAAGGGTGGAAGGACCTACTTGCTTACTTGTGCTCTATAAGTGTTGCATATCACGATCATGCATTATACCTGCATTCCATGCATCATCCTAACTTTTGTCCCTGTAGCCATTATAGATCTGCCCAGGTGGACTAGATCACCAACCGGGCGACTGATCCGAGTTCCTACTCTCGAGCTGTCAGATAGAGAGGGTCTACCAGAAATCTTATCAAAAATCAGTGGTACGGTATCTCAGATGGCAAACTCGCTTAGGGGCGATGACGCCACCAGGGCCATGATTGCGGAAGAAGTGGGCCGCCGTTTTGAGGAATTCGAGGGTAGGATGATGAATATGTTAACCGCCTTGGCACAACAGAATGCTCCGCAGAACCCTCCTCCTCCTCCTCCGGTGAGACAGAATGAGCCTGAGGAAGAAAGGGTTGAAAGGCGAGAAGAGCCCATTAGGCCGCCCCCAGTAGAGTTAAGGTCAGTGGCCTCGGGAGAGCAGAGAATAAGGCCTGTGCTGAGAATTGATGATGATATCGAAGATGATAGGATGAGCCTCGCATCTGAGAAGGGGAAGGCACCTCAAACTGATGACTTTATTTTAAAGAAAATGGAAGAAAGGTTCGAAGCTATGGCTCGTATGATAGGCAGAGCTCATGGGATGAATCCGGAGGATAAGGAGTTGGACGGAGAAGACCCGATCCCTTATAACTTCAAAATGCCGGATGTGCCGAAGTTTGATGGTACTTCTGACCCCACCGCACATATGAAGCAATATTCTCTGGTCATGAAGGGGACCACATTGTCCAAGAAGCAGAAAGTGGAATACTTTTGCCTGAGTCTGACCTCTCATGCCATTGACTGGTATCATGGCCTTGACCGTCGCACTAAAGAGGATTGGGATCTGCTCACTGAAGAGTTTTTGAAGCAGTATGACTGTAACACCAGAATGGAGGTGACTCTGAAAGATCTTGAGCTACTCCAGCAGAAGACCGGGGAATCTTTCCATGATTATCTCACCCGATGGTGGAACCGAGTAATGGAGATGTGCCGAAATCCGGAGACCCAGGATCAGATTCGTCTATTCATTAAGAATGCAAGCCCGTACTTGAAAGAGGGGTTGAGGATGAAGGGGTTGAAGGACTGGGAATCTCTCAAAGATATAGCCATCGAAGCAGAGGGAGAATTCTTGGCTCGGAAAGATAACAATGACAATTTCGCCAAAAGGGCTAACCCCGGTCAAGGAACCAGCAGGCCGGCATGTCCCAGAAACAGCACTAGAAGAATGGGTGAAGTGTCTGCTACTGAGGTGACCACCCAGAGGAAGTTTTCGAACTTGGGGAGACCATTATCCTGGGTCTTGAGGAGGTTAATGAAGGAGGGAAAATTGCACCCTCTGGCTCCTAGGCCAGCTTTGACACAAGGGAAACCTGGACACAAAGATAACGAATTCTGTGCATTCCACCAGCATTCAGGCCATATCACATATAAATGCAAGGCGCTCCGGCACTCTATCCAAGACTTGATTGATAGCAAGCAGATCTCTGACCCTGAGAAGAGAGAAACCGAGAAGAAGCCAGGTTATAATACCGTAGCACCACCCGTGTTTATGATCCAATCTAGCCTGCCAGAGTGGTACATGCTACAAGATCTATATGGGAGTGAGAAGTTCGCTACTGGTTATCTCGAGGATAGAGAGGAGAAGGCAGTTGTGGCGACCCTTGATTGTTGGTCTAGCAGTGAATGCGGTGGAGAAGCCGAGGCTGAAGAAGTAATGAACCTTGATTTGTGGGGCTCTGATGGAGACGAAGGAGAGATAGGGGCTGTGACGAGGAGTGAAAGGGTGATCCCCGAGATTACGAGGCTACCTGAGCCGGTACAACCATCAGCAGAGAAAGAGCCATAGGAGAATCAGATTGTCAGACAGTTGAAGAAAACTGCAGCTCAAATATCCATATGGGATCTGTTGAGGCAATCCCCGTCTCATAGGCAGAAGGTAGTAGAAGCTTTGGTTGAGGCCACAGTCGCCACCACTATTTCCCCATCAGAACTTTTGGGTTTAATTAAGGGAGGATCCGAGGAGAGATTGGTCTTTTCTGACACCGACCTACCTGTTGAAGGCCGCAACCACAACCGACCCTTGTGTTAGTGTTAGCCCTAGCCCCAATACATTGTAATAAAACACTTTAGCTAATAAATGAGGCATTTGTTTTATCCATTGTATTCCTGTGCATGTCAATTGATAGAACTATCCAAGAATGTTGTTTCAGTTTAAGTTATCATGTGTGAGGCACATGGTTGTAAGACCTTGAAACAAATGAGACTTCATTCTAAATATCCCTAGTCAGTCATTGTTATGGGAATAACAAATGAATTAAGACTAGTATGCTCTCTCTGATAAATTGAGTTCTGTCTTACGGATCATAAGGACAAGAGTGTCAATCAGAGATCATAGATAGATGTTTACAATATGGTATCTGGATTCGATCCATTAATGAGAACAATACATGGTACAAGTCATAAGTGTTTCTCATATGCAAGTTTTGTATCGGAGTTCTTAGACCTGAAATCTCTATGAAACTCTTTATGAATTACTGTGTACTTTGACATACACCTAACGTGCTCGTAATAGAGTGACAAGTATGGGTATGCTTGGGTATACATTGATTCATGTCAGAGAGCATGAGAGAAGTGAAGGGATTACCCCTCTCTATAAGAGAGAAAATATCATCGGCCACTTGATCAGTGAACTGAGAAGTGTATGGCCATACCGAGATGTAATAATGTGTAACCATTATTTATCTAAGAGTTCAGTGTCACTGGAATATCAAGAAAGGAATTAACTTACACATGAGGATGACTTGTTCCATGCCTTATGTTAATTCTGATATTTATGGGTAAGGGACTATACAAAATTGCATTAGGTCATCAAATGCCATTTGCATTTTCATTTAATTTGGAATGCTAAAAATATCTTGCTAGAGAATATATATAGCCTTTGAATTAATTCATTAATTCAATTGCCAATATTAAATGGACCTACAGGATCACACACAAAGCATTGGGCTTAAAATATTTAAATAAGGCATTGAGCATTAATTTGGGCTTTTAATAAAAGTCAAGCTAATGTATGTAATGGGTATTAAATTGCTATTGGACCTTGGTCCATGAGAGAGGAAGATTTCGGCCCACATGGTTTAATGTCAATTAATTTAATAATATTGATTAAGTTAATTGAGTATTAAATCCTAATTGAATTTTAAATTCAAAAGGGTTTAAATTAATGTTTGTTACTTATCTATAGGAAGTGTTTAAGGTTGAATAAACTACTTTTAGGTGGTAAAATTCGGAATAAACACTTGCCATAAGATGAGGATAAAGATTGAAAAGAAAAACCCTTGTGGAAAGAGATAGTAGGCGTGAACTTCCCTCTCTCTCTCTCAAATTTTTTCTTGGCCGAAATACATAAGGAGAAGAATTCTTTCTTGCTTTCTTGTGTGATTAGGCATTAATAGCACCAAAAGAAAGTGAAAGATCAAAAAATCTTGTAGCTATAACCCTTGCCATTACAAAATACTTATATTGAGAGCTAGCATTCTCGGTTTTAAGCCTTGCTTGAAAGTGTGTGTGTGAGCATAGAGAGGATTGGCGCAAAGGCTATTCCTTGGCATTGGTGGTGAAGATCAAAGGTGGACAATATCATCTTAGTTGCTGGTCATCATCAAATTCATTTCGGAATAGGCATCTAAAGTTGTAAGTTTTTAAAAACCCTAAAAGAGCATGTTTCGATTCTTGTCGTGGATTTGTTTGATGTGTATGATCGTTTTTCGATATTTTTCCGCTGCGTTATCTACATACACATACCATGACTTATTCCTTCAGTGGTATCAGAGCCTAAACATGCTTATTTTAGTGCTTTAGATGCATGAAATAATTAATTAAAAATCGTTACTTTTAATACATGCAATGCTGAAATTTTCTGTTTTGAGTTTTTTGCATTGTTTTGGTGTAAAAACGATTTTAATTGATTAGATAGGTATTATAATTAATATGAAATGTTAATATACTGTCCTAAGATGTTCTAGGAGCTGTTATTGGTCAGATTTAATTGGTAATACCTGATGGTATATGTTAATATTAAAACTAGGTGCTTTTTGGCATGTTAATTGTTAGTTTAACAACTAGTTTTGAATATTAAATGTAAAAACGTTTTTGGCATGTTTGTAAGTGGTTTTTAATGATTAAATAACAGGTCTGGACATTTTTAAAATTTGGTTTTAATTCTGGTCCATGACAATTTAATTGATTAATTTTAATATCACTTAAAACAATGACTAGTTTGTGTTTGTTACATGTTTAATCAACATTGTTTGTTTTGATTTGATTAAAATGGTAAAAACACATTTAGATCAGATTGGTACAATATATTAAATCATTTTTATGACCTTATTTGAATTATTAATTGACTCATAAAATTGATTTACGGGTTTGTGCATTTTTTTGTGGCATCACATAAGCATTAAACAACTAGTTTTGTTGTTTGTTTATTTTTATATGTATGCCGTGTATCATATATATGTTCTTCATGTTTTAATTCATGTCGGTATATATTATATATGTTTTTTTTAATGTTTACGGGCAATATGACATAAAATTAAAAATAGAAAAATTGGAAATTATACTAGAGTTGATTTATAGCACAAATCTAACTAGTTTGTGTTTTGGGCTTTTAAGAGAACTTATTCAATAAGAGGATTTAGTCCATTGGGCCTCGGCCCAGGCCCATCATGGGGTCATCTCTTAAAGGTTCAAGTACACAATTTCCATTAATGGGCTTGGCTAAATTAATTAAAATTGGACTTTGTTTAATCCATGAATGTTATATACATTTATTTGCTTGTTTGGTATGATGAATGGATATGCATGGTGCATTCATGGGCCCTGGGTTTTTGTAATTAATTATGGCCTGCGAGCCATTATGTATTATTGTAAAAGTTTCATTTATTTCTTAGAATAGAATTTACTTGAAGACTTTGTAAATCAAGATGAAGCCCACCGGAGTGGTGAAGCCCAACTCGAAGATTCTTGTGTAATAGTATAGAATCCTAGTTGTAGGTTTTATGGGCCCATGTTTGTCACGCTTTACTTTATGCAATTATTTATATATGCATGCTATGAATGGATGACAAAGTGTATGCCATGTAAGCTGTAATAAAATGAATCCCTAAAATAGTAAGTCACAAAGTTGCCTTCCTAATTCGAAACATGTCAAGGCATCGATCATCGGTAACGTAGACTAGGAGTCCTAGATGCGCTCGATTATCTTTGTGAGGCATGAGCTGTGAATGTAGGTTGGACTTAACATGGAAAGGGATGCCCGGACCTAGGCAACTAATAAATGGGTTTGTGCTATAACATCTTAAGATGTTAGCCCATTTGATCCAAGAGTCATGTACGAGTCATGATTGGAGTTATCCTACCTAAGTAACTTAACTTGTTAGGTGTACAAGCTCAGCTTGACTAATAAGGTTGTTGTGAAAAGTGGATCTTGGCCCACATTAAATCACTAACGCGAATTATTTAAAGGGATATTAATTCGGTTTGTGGGATTATTAATAAGACCTCATTTAATCTTGCTAAATTTTATTGTAGATTGAAAAATGGCATCTTCAAACAACAATTTCTCATTGCGATCGGTCCTTGAAAAGGACAAATTGAATGGCACCAATTTCATAGACTGGTCTCGAAACTTAAGGATAGTTCTTAAGCAAGAGAAAAAGTCGTATGTTTTGGATGCACCCTTACCTCAAGAACCTGGTAGGAACGCCTCTGCGGTTCAAAGGGAAACTTTTGAGACCAAGAAGAGCGACTCCAATGATGTGACCTATTTGATGCTAGCCACTATGGTGCCTGACTTGCAAAAGCAATTTATGGACCAAGAGGCTTATGCGATCATGGTGCACTTAAAGGAGATGTTCCAAGAGCAAGCTCGTCACGAGAGGTTTGTGACAACTAAGGCCTCAATTTCCTGTAAGATGGCTGCAGGTACTCCTGTTAGTACGTATGTACTCAAGATGAAAGGGTATCTTGATACTCTTGAGAAGCTTGAGGTACAAGTACCAAAGGAATTGGCCACTGACTTGATTTTAGGATCATTGGCTGATGATTATGATCCATTTGTAATGAATTATAACATGCATGCGATGAACAAGTCAGTTACTGAGCTTCATGGGATGCTTAAGAATGCTGAAGAAAACATTCGAAAGACCAATCCCGTACTGATGGTTCAAGGGGGCATCAAGAAGGGACCCGCTAAGGGAAAAGGAAAAGGAAAGGCAAAACCCAAGAATGACCTGACTCGGCTCAAGTCAAATGGGAGTACACCTCAGGCCCAATCCAAGCCCAAGGCACAAAAGCTCAAGGAGAGCGAGAGCACTTGCTTCCACTGCAACAAAATAGGGCATTGGAGGAAGAACTGTGCTCTCTTCAAGGAAGAACAAAAAAAAGAATGGAGCCAAGGCGTCCAGTTCAGGTATTTTTGTTGTTGAAATTAACCTTTCTATTTCTACCACTTGGGTACTAGATACCGGTTGTGGTTCTCACATTTGTTCAAATGTGCAGGGGCTAAGAAATAGGAGGTTACTTGGGAAGAATGAAGTGGACCTCCGTGTGGGGAATGGAGCACGAGTTGCTGCCATGGAGATAGGCGACTATCAACTCACTTTACCTTCCGGACTTTGTTTAGTTTTGAAAAATTGTTATTATGTACCTGCTATGAGCAGAAACATTATTTCAGTTTCATTATTGGATTTGGATGAATTTGATTTTGTTATTAAAAATGGCAATGCTCATATTCGTCGCCAAGGCATTTCATATGGCAATGCCATGTTGCAAAATGGCCTTTATATCCTTGATCTATCAAACAAACAGTCCATATACAACATTAATACAAAGAGGGTTAAAGCAAACGAGTTAAACCCTACTTACTTCTGGCATTGTCGTTTAGGACATGCAAACGAAAAACGCATTTCAAGACTCCACAAAACTGGAGTGCTTGGGTCATTCGACTTAGAATCTTATGATACATGCGAGCCATGTTTGCATGGAAAAATGACAAAGAGTCCTTTTAACAAGAAAGGTGAGAGGACTAATGGCTTATTGGAGCTAATACATACCGATGTATGTGGACCATTAAGTACACAAGCCAGAGGTGGTTTTAGCTACTTCGTGACATTCACATATGACTTCAATAGATATGGATATGTCTATCTGATGAAGCATAAATCTGAAACTTTTGAGAAATTCAAAGTGTTTAAAACCGAAGTAGAAAACCAACTTGGCAAAAGTATAAAAGCCATTCGGTCAGATCGAGGTGGCGAATACTTAAGCCAAGAGTTTGACTGTCATCTAAAGGAGTGTGGTATTATTTCACAGCTCACTCCTCCTGGAACACCACAATGGAATGGTGTGTCCGAAAGGAGAAATCGAACTCTATTGGACATGGTTCGATCTATGATGAGTCAAGCAAATCTTCCCATCTCTTTTTGGGGCTATGCATTAGAAACTGCTGCGTTTCTACTAAACCGTACTCCAACTAAAGCAGTTGAGAAGACACCATACGAGGTATGGAATGGGAAAGAACCCAATATGTCATTTCTTAGGATTTGGGGCTGTGAAGCACATGTTAAGAAATTAACATCTGACAAACTAGAGTCCAAATCCACTGTCTGCTTATTTGTGGGTTATCCCAAAGAAACAAAGGGATACTACTTTTACTCACAAGCCGAGAACAAAGTATTTGTTGCTCGCAAGGCTGTCTTCTTGGAAAAGGAGTTCCTTCTCAAGAAAGATAGTGGGAGTAAAGTAGAACTTGAAGAAATTCAAGCGCCACAAATTCCTATAGAGGATGAGTTGGAAATGGGATCAAGTTCACAACCACTTGTGGAACAAGAACCCATTACACAAGTACCTAGAAGGTCTGGTAGGGTACGTCAGGAGATTCAGAGATATGGATTTCTAATCACTGACAGTGACACTATTGAGTTAGTAGATCGTGAGGATCCTACTACCTACCGAGAAGCTATTGAAAGCCCAGACTCGAAAAATTGGCTTGAAGCCATGAAATCCGAGATGCAATCAATGTACGATAACCAGGTTTGGACCTTGGTTGATCCACCGGAAGGTGCTAAGGTAATTGAATGCAAGTGGCTATTTAAACTCAAAGCTGATAAGACCTACAAAGGTAGACTAGTAGCAAAAGGTTTTCGACAAACTCATGGTGTAGACTATGATGAAACCTTTTCGCCTGTAGTCATGCTCAAATCCATTAGGATCTTGCTTGCCATAGCTGCATATCATGATTATGAGATATGGCAAATGGATGTCAAAACTGCTTTCCTCAATGGAAATTTACTAGAGGAGGTGTTTATGACACAGCCTGAAGGTTTTGTCAATCCCAAGCATCCTAAGAAGGTTTGCAAGCTTCAGAAATCCATTTATGGATTAAAGCAAGCATCCCGAAGTTGGAATCTTCGTTTTGATGAGGCAGTCAAAGATTTTGACTTCGTCAAGAACGAAGATGAGCCTTGTGTGTACAAGAAGGTTAGTGGGAGCATAATAGTATTTTTGGTCCTATATGTGGACGACATCCTTCTCATTGGGAACGACATTCCAACATTGCAAATGGTTAAGCAATGGTTGGGGAAATGTTTCTAGATGAAAGACTTAGGTGAAGCTGAGACAATACTTGGTATTTGGATCTATAGAGACAGATCGAATCGGCTTTTGGGACTAAGTCAAGAAAAGTACATAGACAAAGTACTAAAACGTTTTAGTATGGGAGACTCAAAGAAAGGGTACATACCGTTGGCTTTGGGAGTTCCTTTGACTAAAGAACAGTGCCCTAAAACCAAAAAGGAAAGGGACGACATGAGTAGAATCCCATATGCATCTGCTATTGGATCCATCATGTACGCTATGTTATGTACTAGGTTGGATGTTGCTCATGCACTAAGTATAACCAGTAGGTTTCAGCAAGACCCTGGTGAAAAGCACTGGTCTGCTGTAAAAGGGATTCTAAAGTACCTACGAAGGACTAAGGATCACTTCTTGGTGTATGGTGGTCAGGAAGAGCTCGTCATACAAGGCTATGCCGATGCTGCTTTTCAAACAGCACTCAGGACTCAAGATCGCAATCTGGATTTGTTTTTATTTTAAACGGTGGTGCTGTCAGCTGGAGAAGCTCAAAGCAAGAGACCGTCGCCGACTCAACTACAGAATCTGAGTATATTGCAGCGACTGAGGCTGCAAAAGAGGCTGTTTGGATTAGAAATTTCATTTCTGGATTAGGAGTGGTCCCAAGCATCCTAGATCCATTAGAAATTTTTGTGACAACAACGGGGCCATTGCACAGGCCAAGGAGCCCCGGTCACACCAGAAATCCAAACACATACTCAGGAGGTACCACCTGATCAGAGAGATCATTGGTCGTGGGGACGTCAAGGTTAGCAAGATAGCAAGTGAAAATAATGTAGCAGATCCTTTGACGAAACAGTTGCGTCCAAATCTGCACGAAGCTCATTTGAGAGCATTCGGTCTTAGGGCTATGCCCAATTGGGACTAGTGCTAGTGGGAGATTGTTAGTGTTAGCCCTAGCCCCAATACATTGTAATAAAACACTTTAGCTAATAAATGAGGCATTTGTTTTATCCATTGTATTCCTGTGCATGTCAATTGATAGAACTATCCAAGAATGTTGTTTCAGTTTAAGTTATCATGTGTGAGGCACATGGTTGTAAGACCTTGAAACAAATGAGACTTCATTCTAAATATCCCTAGTCAGTCATTGTTATGGGAATAACAAATGAATTAAGACTAGTATGCTCTCTCTGATAAATTGAGTTCTGTCTTACGGATCATAAGGACAAGAGTGTCAATCAGAGATCATAGATAGATGTTTACAATATGGTATCTGGATTCGATCCATTAATGAGAACACTACATGGTACAAGTCATAAGTGTTTCTCATATGCAAGTTTTGTATCGGAGTTCTTAGACCTGAAATCTCTATGAAACTCTTTATGAATTACTGTGTACTTTGACATACACCTAACGTGCTCGTAATAGAGTGACAAGTATGGGTATGCTTGGGCATACATTGATTCATGTCAGAGAGCATGAGAGAAGTGAAGGGATTACCCCTCTCTATAAGAGAGAAAATATCATCGGCCACTTGATCAGTGAACTGAGAAGTGTATGGCCATACCGAGATGTAATAATGTGTAACCATTATTTATCTGAGAGTTCAGTGTCACTGGAATATCAAGAAAGGAATTAACTTACACATGAGGATGACTTGTTCCATGCCTTATGTTAATTCTGATATTTATGGGTAAGGGACTATACAAAATTGCATTAGGTCATCAAATGCCATTTGCATTTTCATTTAATTTGGAATGCTATAAATATCTTGCTAGAGAATATATATAGCCTTTGAATTAATTCATTAATTCAATTGCCAATATTAAATGGACCTATAGGATCGCACACAAAGCATTGGGCTTAAAATATTTAAATAAGGCATTGAGCATTAATTTGGGCTTTTAATAAAAGTCAAGCTAATGTATGTAATGGGTATTAAATTGCTATTGGACCTTGGTCCATGAGAGAGGAAGATTTCGGCCCACATGGTTTAATGTCAATTAATTTAATAATATTGATTAAGTTAATTGAGTATTAAATCCTAATTGAATTTTAAATTCAAAAGGGTTTAAATTAATGTTTGTTACTTATCTATAGGAAGTGTTTAAGGTTGAATAAACTACTTTTAGGTGGTAAAATTCGGAATAAACACTTGCCATAAGATGAGGATAAAGATTGAAAAGAAAAACACTAGTGGAAACAGATAGTAGGCGTGAACTTCCCTCTCTCTCTCTCAAAAATTTTTTCTTGGCCGAAATACATAAGGAGAAGAATTCTTTCTTGCTTTCTTGTGTGATTAGGCATTAATAGTACCAAAAGAAAGTGCAAGATCAAAAAATCTTGTAGCTATAACCCTTGCCATTACAAAATACTTATATTGAGAGCTAGCATTCTCGGTTTTAAGCCTTGCTTGAAAGTGTGTGTGTGAGCAAAGAGAGGATTGGCGCAAAGGCTATTCCTTGGCATTGGTGGTGAAGATCAAAGGTGGACAATATCATCTTAGTTGCTGGTCATCATCAAATTCATTTCGGAATAGGCATCTAAAGTTGTAAGTTTTTAAAAACCCTAAAAGTGCATGTTTCGATTCTTGTCGTGGATTTGTTTGATGTGTATGATCGTTTTTCGATATTTTTCCGCTGCGTTATCTACATACACATACCATGACTTATTCCTTCACCTTGTACATTAAAGCGCAGATTAACGATAGGCACACTGCTTGCGTTATGGTGGACGACGGGTCTTCTATCAATGTGTGCCATTTGATAGCCTTGCAAGCTTTTGGTTTAAATGAAGATATGCTCAGTGGATCTGATCTGACTATTACAGCCTACGACAACTCGAGGAGGCAAGCCTCAGGAACCTTTAAGACTTTGGTCAAGACAGGACCTATTGAAGTGGAGGTTGAATTTGTAGTTCTGCCCATACCAGCTAACTTCTCAGCTTTACTTGGGAGACCCTGGTTTCATAAATTAGGGGGAGTGCCATCCACACTGCATCAGATGATAAAATTCCCACACGAAGGGGAGGTGGTAACTATCAAAGCGGCCAGGGAAAACCAGGTCTCAGCGCTGGAAATAGCCAATCAGCCTTTTAGTGGCTTCCACGTGTCCTTGATAAGGGAAGAGTACGGGTCAGTGGATAGTCCAGCTGTGGTTAATATGATGAAGAAGATGCATTATCTTCCTGGAGCTGGATTGGACAGCAACTCCCAAGGACTGCAGACCGCAATCACCACTCGAGGACAAAAGAGCCGGAAAGGTCTTGGGTATAGAGGTGGCTTCGGCAAGAAGAGGGTAGCAGACAAGATCCCTCACATTTCAGAGAGCTTTGTGCCTGCATCCTCAGTTTGCGCATATACGGGCGAGGACGAGCCACACTGGGTAGAGGGGATGATTGTCCCTGGCTTCGAGATCCTTAATGATGTGTATGATTGGCATGTCGGGTTCGTCAAGACTGCTAAAGACTTCTGGAATGAGGAGGTCATGACTCGGGACATCACTTGGGACAGATGCGAGCTTGAGGAGGTCGTTACTAAAAAGATGGTAGCAGCCAGGTTGAAAGGGAAGGAGAAGATAATAGAATTAGAGTTGAAAATGGAGAATTTGAAGTTTTCCTCCGATGAGCCTGAGGGGCCTCTGCTAAGTTAGGAAGCCAGTGAGCAAGCCGCAACAGCATCAACCTCAGGAGTGGCAGAAGAAGACTCTAGTTTAGACTGTCTTTTTATTCCATAACTCTTTTATGATGTAAATGATAACTATAATATTATTAATAAGACAAACAATTTCTCTTATTTATATGATGTTTCTAATGATTTCAACATGCATGAACATGATCATATTCCATCAATTTTTGACATTGACTCCACTGGTACAACGCCTTTTAATCTTGGAACCTCGAAAAATCTGAGAGAAATTCTAATAGCATCAAACATAACTCCTGAGGAGAGAAAAAATTTTGAGAGAATAATAAGAAAACATGAAAAAGTCTTTGCCTGGACCTACGAGGACATGCCGGGAATTGACCGAGACGTGGCGGAACATGCCATCCCGACTTACCCGGATTACAAGCCTATGAAACAAAAGTTGAGAAGGCTCAGACCAGAATGGGCTGACAAGGTTAAGAAGGAAATTCGACAGCAGATTGAAGCCAAGTTCCTCGTAGAAGTGCAATATCCTACATGGCTGGCAAATGTGGTCCCTATAGCAAAGAAGAACGGAAAGGTCAGGGTGCGTGTGGATTATCGAGATCTTAACAAAGCCTGCCCTAAAGATGATTTTCCACTACCCCATATTAACGTATTGATAGACAGTGCCGCCAATTATGCGATGTACAGCTTTGGAGACGGTTATGTGGGCTACAACCAGATCCTGAACAAGATAGCTGATCGGGTTAAAACCGCCTTTGTTACGGAGTGGGGGACCTATGCCTATCGGGTCATGCCTTTCGGCCTGAAGAACGCAGGGGCCACATATCAGAGAATGGCGACCAAGATCTTAAGCGACCTGATTCACAAAGAAGTAGAAGTGTATGTCGATGACATGATGGTCAAATCAGCCACCTGAGAGGGACACTTTGAAGCTCTAGAGAAGTTCTTCACCAGGATCGACAAGTATAATCTGCGACTTAACCCCAAGAAGTGCAATTTCGGAGTGACTTCAGGAAAGCTATTGGGACATGTTGTTAGCCAGAGGGGAATAGAAATTGACCCGGACAAGGCGAAAGCCATCAGAGAGATGCCTGTGCCGCAAAAAGAGAAGGATGTTAGGAGTTTCCTGGGCAAGCTGCAGTGTGTCAGCCGATTCATTGCCAAGCTCACTTCGATATGCGAGTCTGTTTTTAAGCTGCTTAGAAAGAATCAGCCTGTGGTCTGGAACGAAGACTGCCAAAGAGCCTTTGACAATATCAGGGAATATCTGTTGAATCCGCCAGTGCTAAGGCCTCCGCAACCGGTCAAACCGCTTATTCTGTATCTGGCAGTAGAGGACAGTTCAGTGGGCACCATGATGGCTCAAGAGGATGAATTTGGGGTGGAGTTTGCAATTTATTACCTTAGCAAGAAATTTTTGGCTTATGAGATAAAATACGCTGAAGTAGAGAAGATCTGCCTTGCAGTAATTTGGGCATCAAAGAAACTGAGACATTACTTCCACTCATACAAAGTTCAAGCAGTGGCCAAGCAGAATCCGTTAAGATATTTGTAGGAAGCACCGTCTTTGCTTGGAAAGATGGGGAGGTGGCTGCTCTTGCTACAAGAGTTTGATGTGCAATACATCAGCCGCAAGACTATTAAGGGGCGAGCCGTAGCCGAATTTCTTGCTGAACATCCTATTCAAGGAGACACCCCCGAGTTTACCTTTCCTAATGAAAGCATAGGCATGATTTCTGTTCAGGGATGGCAGTTGCACTTTGACGGAGCAGTGAATAACAGGGGAGCCGGAGTTGGAATCATCTTGACGACCCCAGACAATAAAAAACTTCCCCTTGCTAAGAAGCTGAGATACAAAGCAACCAACAATGAAGCTGAATATGAAGCTTGCGCTTTCGGGCTAGAGGCGTTAGCTGCATTGGGGGCAAGGAACATAGAGGTCTTTGGTGACTCGTCCTTGGTAATCAACTAGATCCGAGGTGAGTGGGCTGTAACAGAAGAACGACTCGTCCCCTATGTTCAATATTTGAAAGGGATGTGTGGGCAGTTTGAGACTTGCACTTTCCACTTTGTGCCCAGAGATGAAAACCGTCTGGCTGATACGTTGGCAACCTTAGTATCAATGTGGGATAACCCTGAAGGAGTGGCTATGAAGCCGGTGCTGATTCCGAGCTCTGATAAGCCTAGTTTTTAAACCGAGCCTGTAATGGAAGTAGAGGCGTCAGATGGGAAGCCATGGTACTTTGATATCATGAATTACTTGGAAAACAATAAACTTCCAGAAGAAGCCATTGAAAAAGACCAGAGGATGATACGTAAGCTATCTACTCAGTTTATATCCTTATAATGGGTGTTGTACAAAAGACGGTCGGATGGGATTCAGCTCAGGTGCTTAAATGAAGGAGAAGCCCGCAAGGTAATGGAGGAAACCCATGCAGGTGTCTGTGGGGCCCACATGAATGGTTTGACCTTGGCCAAGAAGATCATGAGACAAGGCTTTTATTGGCTTACGATAGATAATGATTGCTCAAAGTACGTCAAACAATGCCGGTTGTGCCAACAATATGCAGATTTGAGACACCTGCCAGTATCAGCGTTACATAACCTGACATCACCTTGGCCTTTCGCTGCTTGGGGGATAGATATCATTGGAGAAATTTGCCCTACTGCGTCCAATGGGCACAGATACATCATAGTCGCGATCGACTATTTCACCAAATGGGTAGAGGTAGAATCCTTCAAGAAAATTGATACAAGGGACATGGCCAAGTTCATAGAGAGGAATCTGATCTGCAGATATGGCCTCCCTCATCACATAGTGTCTGATAATGGGGTGCAGTACATGGGAGAAACTAGAAAGCTTCTCGAGAAGTATGGTGTCGAACATCATAAATCCTCTCCCTACCGACCACAAAATCGAATGGAGCAGTAGAGGCCGCGAATAAGAATATGAAGAAGATCCTGTCCAAAATGATCCAAACCTACAAAGACTGGGTTGAAAAGTTACCCTTTGCCCTGTGGGGATACAGAACGACGGTAAGGGCATCTACCGGCGCTACACCATTTTCCCTGGTATACAGAACAGAAGCAGTGTTGCCAGTAGAGATAGAGCTTAAATCGCTAAGGGTGGTCATGGAGGCCCAAATCCCGGAAGCCGAATGGGCGTAGCAGAGGTTACAGCACTTGAATTTGCTGGATGAGAGTAGGCTGAGGGCTTATTATCATAATCAGATTTACCAGAAGAGATTGGCAAGAACTTTCGGAAAGAAGGTGAGAAAGCATCAGCTGAAAGAAGGGGACTTGGTGTTCAAGCAGATGAGGCCAGGGATACCAGACATCAGGGAGAAATTTAGACCTACCTGGGAAGGACCGTATATCCTTAAGAAGCTGCTGTCCAAAGGAGCTGCAATCTTATCAGATAGTGATGGGAACGAATTCAAAGAGCCGATCAATGTCGACAGACTCAAAAGGTTCCACGGCTAAAGACCAAAATAAAAAGAAGAGAATAAATTGCCCTGCAAGTCGAAAACCGAAAAAAGGCGGCTATGCTAAAATTGGGTGCCTCGACAGGGTGAAAACCGAAAAAAGGCCTCCTGTGCCAAAATTAGAGGCATGAGAGAAAATGTCCGATCGTGAAAACCCGAGAGGGCCGATTGGTAACAGGAGTTTATGCTGTTAAAATTTGGTTTCATGTATTGACCGCGCGTAAGCAGCTGAGTAAATGCCAAAACTGATCATGTATGCTGAAAATATATGAAAATGTACACAAATTCATGAAATAGAATGAATATTATTTTTTTTCTTTTTTGTCATTTCCTAGTTCTGCATTAAAAAGAAATGTAGCACCAAAAGAAATACATATATAGGCCAAGCTAAGTCCTGCTGCTACTCTCGCCGACCAGATGTTTGAGCCCTCGAGTCCTGTTATCAGACGCTGGACTAAGGATCCACTTCTTGTACTCGCTAGTCGAAGACACAGAATGATTGCCAAACCTCGGGATAACAGTCTTCACGGGTAGTCTGCCCCACAGCTCGTGATACCGAGAAGCAAACGCAGCCGAGAGAGCTCCTCCTTGGAAGGACAGGGGAACCCTCACTATATCCTTGGTCATCCCGAGCTGTCGTGTACATCGAGAGGTGATGCAGAAGGTGGCTTGACGGAGGCCGCAGAGGGGAAAAACAGCCCGATGGCCCATCGATGACCACATGAGACAGTGGGAGCCAGGCAGACGTAAACTTAATGTCGTCATCTGACAGCTCGCTAAACCTGGTAATGCCTTCAACAGCGGTGACACACCCATACAGTCGTCGACGAGGCAGGAAATGGCTCGGCGAGTACTGGGGAGTAACGCGAGGGGTGGTTCAGATAGCATCTTCAGTTTTTCTTGCTGCCAGATCTGAAAAGAAAAAAAAAAAGAGAAAAAAAAAAGAAAAAAAAAGAGAAAGAAAAAAGAAAAAAAAGAAGAAAGAAAAGAAAAAATAAAAGAAAAAGAAAAAAGGAGAAAAGCCGCTGGAGTTAGTAGGATTTACTTCAGGCAAAAATAAGGCACAGGGTTGTGTGAAAATCCGAAAGGACGCACCTCCCGCTAAGAAAAGCTAGTGTGAAAATCCATAAGGGACGCACTACCTTTAAAATAATGACGTTCCTGGAGCAATAAGGGGCTGCCGGTAAAGGTTGTAGTGGACCCAGAGCTCACAGCATCTAAACCCAGAATGGTTTCAGCCAGGACAAGTGGTAGGGGTGACAGTCCCAGATGAAAGTCGCTCAAGATTCCGAACAGGCGAGAGTCACCTGTCAAACCTCCTGGAACAACAGTAAGGAAGTTCACCATGCAGAATAAGAATGTGACGCTTACCCGATATGTGGGGATGTCAGTGAACTGATCCAGAGCCTCGATCAGTGGCCCCAAAGAAAAGGAAGAGCCCGGAGGAATCAGTCGGATGGCCTCGGAAGAAGGTATGCCCAGAGCCATGGCTACATCCCGGGTCTGGAATAAGCCACAGCGGGGGACGCAAGGCAGAGCGCTAGGAGGGAACCAGGCTCCCAGAATGGAAGCTAACTCTTCAGGCAAAGGGCACAGTTCCTGATAGGTGAACTGGAAGACGTGAAACCGGGGGTTCCAGAAATGGGTCGCCACCAGGAGGAAGTTCTGGTCGATTTTCACCCGGCACAGATATTTCAGCCCAGACAGAGAGGAGAGGGCGCCTTCTCCCCAAGTATGTTTGTCGTCTAAGATACGGTACATCCTTTGGGTAAGAGGAGAAGACATTTTAAGGAAGATGAAAGGCTCAAGATGTTGGAAAATGAAGAGAGAAGAAGAACAAAAATTTTGTAAGATTTTATAGGGAAGTGTCACCGACGGCCTACCCATCCCTCTACAGAGACGGTCTGCCCGCCTCTCTAAAGAGACGGCCTGCCCGCCTCTCCACAGGGACGGCATGCCCATCGGAAGGAAGTCCACCTGGCACACGCATGCGTTAGCATTGCATTCATCACGCGCATTAACTCGCATTTGTTGCATGACAGACGGCCAGCCCGTCGGTTTCTTGTACAGACGCCCTGCCCGTCGGTCAAGAAATTCTATATAAGGGCGAGTGACAGACGGTCCAAACGCTGTTGTCCCTTTCATTTCTTCTCCCAAACCGTTTTTCTTTGCGTTTTTTGGCATTTTTTCAAGCATTTCTTCATCTTTTTTCGCGATTTCTTCATATTTTCGCATTTTCTACTCACCGAGTGCTTTGATATTTATATTTTCTTTAGTTTCTACACTTCTCGCGACTACAAGTAAGTAAATAATTACTTTATTTTAAGTTTTATTTATTAATTCATTTCTTCTCCCTTCAACTTTAGAAATGTTTAGAAAATTCCAAATGCTTTAGGGATTTAGGGGGAATGCTGCCCATTTTTTTATTTATTAGTGCAATTAAACCAGAATTCTGCATGATCACATAGAAATAGAATTTTTCTATAATTTTGGTGCTTTAAAACTACATCTCTTTAGCATGCCATTATGTGCATATATTGCTTTTGCGGCCTGAGGCCATTATTTTTGTGTTGTTGGGGGCACACTCTTGCCGGGGTGCGCCCCATTTACATGCGTGTATTATTGTTGAGGCCTGAGGCCTATGTTTTTGCCTTTTCATGCAGGAGGTTGGGCATACCCCTGCCGGGGTGCTGCCCAAATTTTTATCATTTATTCAAGAATTGAATATTTTTATGTATAATGCATACCCTGGGACCTGGAAGGCCCATTTTTATTCACTTTAATTATTTTCATGCTAGTTGCATGTTTGCTTTTGCCATGATGCGTGCGAGGCACTTTAAGATACTTCCTTAGACAAGATGTTTGCTCTTTTCATTTTTTTTATTATCAATCTCTTTATCTTGTTTTGGGCTGCTATTGCCCCGGTGAGACCTAAATTGGCCTTCGCCTTGGGAATAAGTTTAAAAATATTTGTTTTGCCAAATTTTCGATATTTAATCTCTTCCCTTTTGCAGGATGCCTCCTAGACGTAGAGCGCCGCAGGCCCAGCCCGAGCTTGTAGCTCCGGATTGGATGGATGATGAGTCCGCTCAGAGGTATAAAGCGTTGGCTCAGGTAGAGTTTCGGGCCAGTCGTTTTGTGTCCCGCCCATTTCTAGAGGCCCTAGGGTTGTCCTCGGAGTTCAATCTACTTGCCGAAGGTGCTGGGTGGACGGAGTTCCTTGAGCCCTCCTTCCAGACATTTCTAGAGGCTACCCGCCAGGTCTTGGCCACTCTCCGCTATGCCGGCTTTTAGAGTGCAGATACTGACCCAGGGGTGATTCAGTTTTGGTTCAACGGCGACCACTTCAGTATCACTAGGCAGAGGTTTGCTCAGGCCATGGGGCTCCCTAGAGAGGAGGGGGTCGAGATTCCGCGGCGAGCGGTGAGACGCGCCCATTGGGTGGCCATTGCCATACCAGGAGTGTTGTACGACCACGATACAACGAAGAGCACCGTACTAGTGTCTCAGGCACTCCGGTATTTGTACAGAGTGCTTTCCAGTTCGTACCTCGGTCGAGCTGGTAATCCAGGGTCACTTAACGCGGTCGAGATCTGGAGCCTCTGGGCTATGGTGGCAGGCCAGCGTCTCAACATTAGCCATGAGATCTTTGCCAACCTGACCAGAGTCAGCAGAGGGTTGACACCGGTGGTGATCGTAGGAGGAGTCATCACCCGATTACTTTTGAGATTGGGGGTTAACCCCGAGAGGTTGAGAGGACCCTTGCCGAAGGGGATCCATGTAGATGCCACGGCGGCAGTACAGATGGGGATGATCTTCCCGATTTCGGGCCAGGTAGAGGCTTACAGGGTGTTGACCATCCATGAGACCCGGCAGATGTTCTCGCTCCCACCCTTGGGTGCAGATCCAGACCACCCGGAGCAGCAGCCTCCACAGCCAGAGCCTCCACAGCCACAGCCCGAGCCCGAGCCGCAGCCAGAGCCCCAGCCTCAACCGGAGCATCAGCCTCCTCAGCCTCCTTAGCCATAGACTGTGCCTCCACCACAACAGCAGGAGCCACCTATGACCCCCTCAGACTCCGACTTCGAGATCACGATGGACGACCTCTTCGCCGCTTCATCGGCGTCCATGGCACCGACTCCAGTCCCATCACCGAGTGCCAGGGTACAGAGGTCTGTCCATGGGTCTTCCAAGAGGTACCACCCGTACTCTCGAGGTGACCCAGGGGTATCCACCTCCTCGGCACCACCACCAGAGCCAGCACCGCAGCAGCCTGTGCAGCCGAATTTCTCTCAACTCCTCACCTCCATGTTTACAGCCTTGGAGTGGCGACAGGATGAGAGGGACATGGCTATCCAGAAGAGGTTGGATCGCCAGTAGGCTGCCATTCAGGAGCATTCCCAGTCGGTAGAGCACTTAGCCCGAGAGCAGGCCGGCTACATGGAGCATACGACTCGGGAGCAGACTCGGGCCATGGATGCATTTAGGGATGAGCAGGCTCGGATCCTGGAGGCTTTTAGAGGAGAGCAGATGAGGCTAATTGAGCAGATCGCTCAGGGCCAGAGGGAGTTGAGACAGCAGCTCGCTCATGATTTGAGGACGTCACAGGACCAGGCATCTCAGAAGGTCGATATGACCTTACAGATGATTGATGAGTCACTTGACTCTCTGAGATCCCGCGTCCAGGCGATGGAGGGGATTCTCCCACCTCTTTCTCAGACCATGAGGTAGTTTAGAGAGCAGACGGAGCAGAGCTTGGAGCAGAGGAGAAAGGCCGCCAGCGAGCAAACCATCCAGTTGAGCCAAGCCTTCAAGAAGTTGGGAGACAAGGTTTCTGAGACCTTAGGGTTTATGAGCACCTGTACCCAACCCTTCTTGGATGGCTACGCTCAGGTCCGTTTCAGGCGGGCCCATGATCATGAGGCAGGACCCTCCACAGCTCAGCCACCTCCACCTCCGCCAGGGACTGTGCACATATCGGATGACGAGGATCCCGATGAGCCCTCAGACTACACACCTCTCTGATCTTCAGGGAGTTATTTTTGTATCTTTTGTATATTTATATTTTTTATATGCACTGTACAAAAATGACATTTCTAGTGAAAACTTTTGCTTCATTATTGCATGATCATTCGATTATTAATTGTTTAATCACATCACAGAAAGTGTATGTTCTCATATTTACTTATATGTCAATAAAAATGACAATATAACAAAAAACAAAAAAACAATGATGATCAATAACAGCTCAATAAGAAAAAATGAATAAAAGATGAAACATGGCATAGCAAATAAAGCAAGATCACGCCATCAATAGACAGGTTAAAAGATGACCACTCAAGCACGAGCTAACAAAATCTTTTATCACACAGGTACAGAGGAATACCGATCTGAACATAGACATCGATTAAAAAGATCTCTTTTGGAACAAGGAACCCGGTGGGGTTTCCTCATCCCACCAGATCGAGGTGGTAGCCAAAGCATGTTGCATCTCCCCAGATTGAGGTCGTAGCCAAAGCATGCTGCATCTCACCAGATCGAGGTCGTAGCCAAAGCTTGCTGCATCTCACCAGATCGAGGTCGTAGCCAAAGCTTGCTGCATCTCACCAGATCTATGTCGTAGCCAAAGCTTGCTGCATCTCACCCGATCGAAGTCGCGGTCAGAGCATACCACACATCACTAGATCGAGGTTGCAGCCAGATCATGCTGCATCTCACCGAATACCTACAGGTCGAGATAAGACCAATGAAAATATCTTCGCATCGCCGAGCGGATCGAGACGAGGTCCACCCGGTAAAAGGCATAGAGGGTGAAAAGCCGTCGCAGGTACGCTTCCTTTCTGACCTTTCTCTGAGTTTTGGCTTATCTAGGCGCTTGTGCACTAGTTTCCCCAAAACTGGGGGCAACTGTAAGCACCGTGTCCCGGAGCGGTCCGGATCAAAGGTTGCCCTGTGATGAAATCAGTGTCCAAGTCTGTATGGGAGGTTGGATTCGGAGGTTTTAGTCTTGCGTTCCATGAGAAGTGAGGTTTTTATCATTCCTGGGCCGAAGGAGAGAAAAACAGAGGTTTTTTCGAGTCAAAATGATTTTTGCCCTTCACAGACGGCCAGCCCGTCTGTGAAGTCAACCCGTCTCTCCGAGTCACCGACGGCCTGTGGTATTTTTCGACGCCCGTCGAAAAATCACCGCCCCTGTCAGAACGCCGCCTGGTTTCCCGGAGCACGCAACCCTTCCGACGCCCGTCGGTGGATGTGGCAGGGCCGTCGGAAAAATCATTGTGTCAAAAGGATTCTTCCGACGCCCGCCCCTATACACCGATGCCCGTCGGTCGTCTCTGGCTATAAAAGCTCTGGATTTTCACTTGAAAAGGGTTGGAAAAATTTTCAAAGGAGGAAACTCTGCCCAATTTCAAGCAAATTTTCTCTCTCTTCCAACAAAACACATTTTCTAAGGAAATCTATTTAACCAAGGATCAAATCAGTCAAAAGGAACTAAAAGCTAATTATTTTTCTTTAGATTTTGACTCCGAAATCGATCTTCTGAGGGGTTGAAGAAGAAATATCTCATTTTCTTCCTTTAATCTTTCATCTTTGCTTCTCGTGGAAGGGCTCTAACCAACACAAGAATGTCACCCAAAGCGATTATCTGAGGGTAAATATTCCGGATCCTTTTCCATTTCACCTCATATTTATTTTTTTTTTTTTGTGGAGTTTTTGGGTATCTGTCCTTACTTTCTTTTGTTTTTTTGACTCTCTCATCTCCTTTTGGGATAAAACCCACTTTTCTTGACTTTGAAAAGTTTTCTCTCCATTCTGTCTTTTTCAGAGACAGTGGTGACCGACGGGTCATCTTTATCACCGACGCCCGTTGGTTACCCACCTACAGACGCCCCTCCTTGAGTGACAAACGGGCATATCGGATACCCTGACCGACGCCCGTCGGTCAACCAAGGAAGGCCGTCGGTGGATTCTGTCTCCATCTTTTTAAATCGTTTTTTCATCTCTTCCAAGTTTTTTTGACCTTTTATATGTTAATTTTATGTATATTAACATCTCTTAACTTCCTATGAGTGTATATTGATCCTCTTGGATGATCTCGAGCTTGAGCGGCTGCCCACAATGTTTCAAGGATTTCATCGGGTTTAGTTTCCTAATCCTCTTAATTACTTTCTTCATTTATTATTCATTGATTATTTTATGTGTACGAATATACTCCTTTCATATCCCATTAATGTATAAAAATGACTCAATGTTTTATATTCAATAAAATGAAGTTTACACAAAAGCAAGGGTCCAATGCCCTATTTTCATCCAATAAAGATCATCACAAATAACGATCCCCAATTTTAATAATGATGCATGCGAGGACCAAAGTCCTCAAAATAAGCAATGCCCCGATTTATGCATGATCCGCACATTTACGAAAGGGTGTTGTATTCCGCTCCTTGTATTATTGTAATCTATTGCTTTCATTATCTATTTGATCATTTATCGCTTTCAAGATGTGAATAAATGCACCTTTTAATCAAACTGCATAGTGTGGAGAGAGAGCAAATTAATGATATTAAAATTTGATCATAAAATAATTGAGGTAGAAATAGATGAGAAATCCCGGACCCAGCTCTGGTCTTTGGGCTCAAGAAATTAGAGGTCATCCTTTAAGATACTTCTTGAGTCACAAGGCTTTAGCGCTAATCCTAGGCTCCTTAGGGTGAGGAGTTCACCTTCCATGATCCCTCTGGCTGGCCAAAAATGGATACCAAGCGCAGTCTTATGCTCTCCGAGGCGAGAGAAACTTTCCCAATGTTCTATTGGGTGGCGACTCCATGAAACCTCCGTGTTGCTCAACATAGACGCACTTGCGATTCATCGTAAGCTGTCAACGGACCCGCAAATGCCCCGATCGCCCACGTGCGGGCGGTCCGAAAGGGCGGCGCTCGGGATCCGGCGCGCGTCACACTATTTCCCACCCTTATTCTGGAATCGCTTGCTAGCCCATTGAGCTTTATGGAGGTATACTAAATGTGTGCCAATTTTATTGTCACACATGTTATAACTAGCCACTCGTCTAAAATGATTTTTGCCTCCCCTTAGAAGAGTAGCCGCTCTAGAAGGGATGGATGTATGTTTTAACGATTTTTTTTTTGGGTTATCAAAAATTGCCTTGGTAAGGATGAGTTTACACTTTGGGAAGAGGGTTTCAGTCATGCACAAAAGACATGAGCTCAAATAAAAAAAAATAATAAAATTAAATACAATAGAGCTCAAAATAGTAACCACTTGACGAGTTTTGATGATTACCTTTTTAACTGTCATTCTGATTTTAATGAGCTAAAATGTTACCGAACACAAGTTCAAGAATACCTTGTATATCCAACTGAGCTGAGAATGGTTCATCCATCATTCGAGTAAATATTGCGGCCATATTTTCTCTAGCCACCTGATCTTCCTTTGATAGCCATCTACCTAAGCCTACCATTACAACCAAAGTAAGACCTCTTGATTCTTGGTTCAGTCTTATCCAATTAGTGGAGATGACTTTTTAATAAGGTTTGGTACGTAAGAAGAGGCATATGGTGTTTCTTAAGCTTAAAGTGAGGAGCCACGAGTGCATTCATGCATTTGAGTTAAGTCTCGTCCCCAAAGTTGCATCAAGAATTCGCGTTCAAAAAAAAGGATGAGAGAAAATCTTCAATCATGAAAACCCGAGAGGGCTGATTGATAACAGGAGTTTGATGCTTTCAAGATCTATCTCGAGATTAGCTGAAGTCTTGTATTTTTTTTTAAATCAATGCCAAAACATTGATCATGTTTAATAAAATCAAATTGAAACACATGCATTTATGCAGTGATGTGATGAGAGTATTGTACCCTGTGTGATCAAAGTCATGTATCTGCCTACCCTCTGCTACTCTCAGCACACAAACGCTTCAGCCGACTCATCCTATCATCAAATGTGCAAAACCAAGCTCAGACAACCATCCTATCACCACGGCACTACCACTTCACCAAATCAGAAGGGTTAGCACGATGGCGGCGCTACTACTCTACGGAGGGTTAGCACGACTACCACTACAACAAAAATGCTTTTTAACGAAGGGAAATCCGGTCGTTAAAAGTTAAAATTCGGTGGTTAAAAATTTTTAACGACCGAAAAATCAGGTCGGTAAAAGCCCCTTCGTTAAAGGTATAGACGATCGGATATTGTATCCGGTCGTTAATGTCTTTAATGACCGGAATATTTTCGGTCGTGGAATAGTGATTTTTAGCGACCGGATTTTCCCTTCGCTAATTATATTCACTTTTAACGAAGGGATTTCCCTGTCGTTAAAGATACCTTTGAACGACCGGATTTTCCATTTGCTAATTGCATTCAATTTCAACGAAGGGATTTCCAGTTGTTAAATATACCTTTTAGCGACCGGATTTTCCCTGTGCTAATTGTATTCAATTTCAACGAATGGAATTCCAGTCGTTAAAGATACCTTTTAGCGACCAGATTTTCCCTTTGCTAATTATATTCTCTTTTAACGAAGGGATTTTTGGTCATGAAAAATACCTTTTAGCGAACAAATTTTCCCTTCGTTAATTATATTCACTTTCAACGAAAAAATTTTCGATCGTTAAAAATACTTTGTATCAACCGAATTTTTTTTTCGCTAATTATATTCACTTTTTAACCTTTCCTGTCGATAAAAATATTATTTTACCGATCGAATTTTCCCTTTACTAATGTTATTCGCTTTCAACGAAAGAATTTTTAATAGTTGAAGATACTTTTTATCGACAATTTTTTTCTTTCACTGTATTCACTATAAATAAAATATTTTATTTGACTATTACATGTACACATCATTCACACACATATACATATCCAAAATTATAATAAATAGTTTTTTCATAGATTGCAAAATATCAGATACAAAATATATTGATATTTCGAAATTGGTTGACATTGTGTCGTATACAAGTATAAAATATAAAAACAGCCCCTATCTATATCATTCTCTATTCACCTAAAAAATTCTAGAAGAATGCATAATGAACCTTATATCTTCATTATCCATTGTTTTGTAAAACCTGTAGAATTTAAAACATAAATCTATACTTAAAATTCATGCACAAAACCAATAAATCAAAAGGCCAAATAATTTAATATTTTTAATTTAAAATATAATTTACCTTAAATATTCAAAATCTCCCAACAAGCTAGTGTAATTATATATACACTTCAAAGTATCCAAAGTCCATCAACTGTAATTGTATATACACTTCAAAATATGCAAAAAATGAAAAGGGCTGCAAAGAAAAAGTAAAAAATAATCATAAGTTTAATGCATTATAATGTCATTATAACAATAAAAAAAAATAGAATAGAACTTACATTAAAATGGGGAGACAACTGTATGAGCAAAGAATTTGACTTTGAATCCAATTACAGATACTAAATTGAAACCACACTTTATTAGAAATTAAATCCATGATTCTTTCAATTGAGTGATACCCTTTCCAGGCTCAATGCAACCAACCCATAATGATCAAGGGCATAGAAATTTAATAAAAACAAAGATGTATGTGCAAAACACACAAAAAAATAGGGGTATGAACCAGCATTTATTGAACAAATATTTATTGAACAAAGCATTAATATCTGAAATAAGAATGTACAACACATTAATTAACCACTTACATGATCAAGCAATTATAATAATAGTATGAACCACTGATTTGCCTTTATGATTAATAAATAAATAAATAAATAATAATTTAATTTTAGAAATATTAATACAGACAAAGTTAGAATTAAAGATAAATACTAATAACTATAATAAAAACTAGATAGTCCTCTTCATGAAAAAAATATATATTTGGAGTACATTTGTTGTGTTAGTTAAGATAAGATTCATAAAAATTGTTAGTCCTCTTCATAGTTAAGACAACAGTTGCTTGTGACTTACTTGGCACATTCCTCATAATAACTGTATGGTTGGCAGTATAGTGAAAAGAAGGAAAATAGTATGTACCTCCCAATAAACTGCCACATATTCCAGCCCAAGCCATAGATAGCCAAGATACTGATTCGACATCCCCTGCAAATGCAGCCCTGTATAATGACAGCTATAAGTATGTCATGCTATCTAAAAAAAAAGGAAAAAGTATGTCACATTCCTTAAAGAATCAACTCAACCAAAGGTATCTCCTTATCTCCTCTTTATGTAGATAAATGCATAAATAATTTTTTTTACCTATTTACAATACTAGTTTGGCATGACTTTAAAGACATTATGCAACAGCCTACATAAATCTCCAGTTACAAATAACTTTGACTGCTTTTTGAGAAAGCATTTATCTTAAATACTGAGAGTGTAGCACGTGGTTTTACCTGATCAAAAGAACCAACAAGAAGTTGGCAGAGAATGTGAGAGAAGTGGGAAAATCACAAGGGGACCATTGGATTATAAGCCATGAATTCACCAAAAAACAAAAGTATTTATTTAATTAATTAGTTTGCAAATAAAGTTATAATAGCTACATAATTAATTAATGAGTAAATTATGACTTCATTTGTAATAATCATTTAAATTATGCCATAGACTTAACTCTTAAGCAAAAGGGAAATGTTTTAAATGAATTCTTAGAGATTGCAAGAACAAACAGTATGTTGCCCAGGCATGATCTTTGTAACATGGCTTAGCTTAAGCTGCTTCTCCACTTTGCCAGCATACAATATCAAAAACCTCTCATCCTGAAGTAAAAACAAATGAAATTTCAGTATGCAGAAACAATATATGCAGAGTTATGCAATCATATATTTTCCTTTATGAGAGAGAGAAATAGATAGTGGATGCATAACATATTAACTGTACATTTCTCTCATTAATTCATTTGGTCTTTGTATGACATGTGCAGCCATGTGCCTGAGTATAATGCCTATAAAATAATGGGAAACTATGGAATGTTTGGTTCCCTATTCATTTATGTCTAACTCACAAGAAATTGAGTTCCCTATCTTCATGCCATTTAAAGCACTTGTACAAGTAATGGAAGCTCAACCCAAAAGCTAACAATATTTGTTTCCATCATGATGCTACTTAGCACTTACATTAGAAAGCCAGAACGGACAGAATTTTGGCTTGCCCCGGTGACCGTACTTCAGCAGATATGCCCCAACGACCGTATTTCAGCAGATATGCCCCAACGACCGTATTTCAGCAGATATGCCCCCTTTTTCCGCGCACACACACCATAGAAGGCTTAGCCCTCACTAGCATCTCAAACCTGAACCTCTGAACACTCACAAATCCTTAACCCAGCTACATATAAAGGTAAGACATTGATGGCCTCATTAGCTCCCTAGTTCTTACTATACATTTGCATTTTTTTTCATCATTCAGGAAAAATAGAAGAATGCAGAATAATATACCTCCAGAGAAATTAACAAAAAATTCATAGAGAAAGAATGATTTTCATCATCCGCCATTCCATGATCTTCTATTTTCATGGAAGAACAATAACCAACTGCTTATATACATTCTGATTTTGCAATTCAAAAATAATATGCAGCAATTTCAAGCAAACTCAAAATAATATCAAAAGCAAAGAATGATTTCTAAAAATTTGAATTCCATCATTACGACTATAGCAGAATTCTCAACATGAAGCAAGTATATTTCCATATTTTCCTTAAACGTATGAAAGATTATTCAGCTTCAATTGTATCATGTCTTATTAATTACGCTAACTCATCGATTAAAACAGAGAGACCCTATATACAAAAGCAATACATAGAAGTTCCAGTAAATGTATCATGTCTTATTAAAATAAAAATTTCACCTATTTAGAATGGAAACGAATCATTTCTATCATCACTGTCATCCGCATCAAACAACTTGAATCCGCTGCTGTCCCACCTGGCATCTCTATAATTGAAGCTCGGGTTCACATAGCACTTCATCTCATGAAACAGGTTCAAATTATCCACCAGTTTATGAAAGATATTGCATCCACAGCACTGACAAACAAAAACAAAGAGATCATAAACGAAAGCAATAAATAGAGAAATGAGAAACTTAAAAGTCAAAACCTAAAGAGAGAGGAACCACCTGAACAAAAATAGTGCCATCGGTGTAGGCCTGAATATTTAGATAATGGATGTAGAAAACCAACTAGGATTCCTGAAAATGAACATGACTTTGTTGCAATCACTACTAGGATTAACTGAGCTTCTTTGCTATCACAATCATTCATAACTAGTAGTGAAAGACAGTGATTTAATAACAAGACAGAGCATTTTAATCAAACCAATTACTCAAATAACATAGCCAATTTATCAATCAATTCAGTAAACCATAACAACACACACTGTAACTATAAAATCACACCTTAACGTATTTAATTCATGTAAAAATCACTTGGAAAAGTAAGTTTGGTAGCCAATTACAAATTTTTCTGCTATTTTTGGTCCCTTCACCATCGCCGGAGCCTCATCGAAGTCTCGCCGGAGCTCCACCGGAGGCACCGAAACCATCGAAAGGAAGCTCAAGGCGTCGGGGTTGCTTTTCCAGTGGTCACGCGCAATGACTGCCCTTCATTTCACCGGAATCGACGTAGGAGATCTCGGTTCTTCCCAATGCCGATCTGCTTATCACCGGCGATTGAGGACCACCCAAGAGTACCAGAAGATTCGCCTGCCCTCCAGGAGTCCCATCGTGCAATTTGTGTCGTCGTTCGCCGCCGGAGATGGCCAAAAAATGCAAAAGAAGCTCATCATTTTCCTCCCACTCTCCTAGAACGGCGACGTCGCGATGGGGAATAAGACGCCGAGATCGGCGTTGCGAGGAGCCGGTTGCTCGCCGTCGACCGTCGCCAGCCTCCTCGCCCCTTCTGCTGTGCCGCCGTCTCTCTCTCTCTCTCCCTCTCTCTCTCTCTTTCTGTTCCTCGGTCTCTTTCCCGTTCTGCCTCCCTTCCGTGACTTTCCCTCTCTTTTCTTTTTCTACTTCTCATAATTCCCACTAATTCACACCATTAACGACCGGATTTTTATTGTTTTAATGACCGTATTTAATCCCTTTGCTATATAATAATAAAATTTAAGAATTAACAACCGGATTAATTTTCCTTCGTCATTTGTATACTTTAATGACCGAATTTTTATTGTTTTAATGTTCGAATTTTTATTGTTTGCAAAGCTCAATATGTAACAACCAAAAAAGGGCCTAGTCGGAATTCGTGTGCTAAGTCGGGAATCGAAGGGTATTTCAGTAATTTTGTGCATGAAGGATTTGGTTAATAAGGATTAATTAGGTAAGTTAATTAAATTTATAAGGTTGAGTGAGGAATTATATAGTGTGTGAGATATATGGTAACAAGGTTGATTGAGGAGGTAATCTAGTTACTATAGATGTAGGATATTTGTTGGGGAATAATCCGGTGAAGTGTGTGTGTGGTGCCTTGGAGGGAGAAGTCAAAGTTGAAAGTTCTTGGACTAATAGGATCTTGCCATGTGGAGGGGTTGGTAAGAGCATTTAAGGGAAGGGTAGGAGAGAGGGAGGGGCAGATTTTTTGAGTGAAGCTTCCCGTGGAAGCTGCCCCTTCCCCATTGTTTTTCAATACCATCCTCTCATCTCTCTCTTGCTTCCATTTTTCGGCTCTCATCTCATCTCTCTCTTGCTCTCTTGTGTTTTCTTAAGGTTTAAGTGGGTTCTTGAAAGTTGAGCTGAGTTTGGAGGGTATGTATTTGAGTTTGATTTGAGTTTTCATCTCCTTGTGCTTCTTTATTTTTGGGTTTGTAAGTTTGAATTATGTGTAAGTTGGGTTAATAGTGTTTTGTTTGGTTTAATTTGTACAAGTATCCATGGGGAAGAGGATAGACAAGAGTAAACAGAAGATTGGAGCGATGAGGAATAGTGGATTGAGCTTTATAGCAGGTTTGGGAAATTTATGTGTTTTGATGTGAATTTTGTTTATAGATTTGTGTATGGATGAATTTATGTTTTGAAGTGTATTTTGGCTTAAAATTGGATTGGTTGTATTGATGTGGTGGTGTGGATTGACTTGGGTTTAGAGAATCTGAATATTCTGGGGATACTCTGTCCAGATTTCACTGGACCTTTAGTGTTTGTTTTAATTATAAGTTAAGCTATAGACATCCTAATGATATGAAACTAGTTCCATTTGAAAGCTAATTCATTTATCTAAAATTGTTTCTGAAGGACCGGAACCTAATTTTGACTCTAGGATTCTTGAAAATGGTAAAAGCCGGGGTGTCTGTATTTAAACGAGTTTACAGGAGCAGTCTAGGTTGTGTAGCTCATATCTCGAGTTTTACATGTCCAATTGATCTGAAATTTGATGAATTTGAAAGCTAACATCCTAAGTAACATTAGTTAAGAAGGACATTATGGTTAAAAATGAGGTTTATTTTGTCCTTTAAGCGATACAAAGTCAAATACGGAAAACTGTCTTGTAAGTCTATTTTCGTAGGGCAGTTCGAAGAGCTCTCTATCGCGAGCGCGAAAAAACCTTTTTCTGGAAGGTTTTTCCTTTCATTTTGAGCCTCATAGTTGGTATGAACCTTTGCCCATCTTTCCTATTGTTTAGGATGCGTAATTTGTCATGTTTTTCATCCCGAAACACACCCTAACTTCCTCGGAACCTTTCAAGATATATTCATCACATGTTTAAAGTTTGGAAATGAGCAAATAAATAGATATCATTTTGGAATGCAATTGTCTAATGTTATAAACAAGGATATTAACTTCATTATTGAGAGGTTTAATGAATCAAACACTCCCGAGTATGTTCTTTATAACCTAATTTATATTATTTTAGACAATTTGAAGTGGAATTCCATAACTTGCATTTTGAGCTAATAGGATTATGGGGTTTGGATTCTTAACCCGTCGGGATATATAGGAGGTTTGGAACACCCTTTTAAGTTCAAATCAAAGCGTAGAAGCTCAATCGAATATGAAGGAAAGTGTATTAATTGAACCTTACTAGTGCTTTGATCATTGTTAGGAATAATTGTGGCCCATTTGTGTAAGACCGACAAAAGTCTATGAGTCTTTAATAATTCAAAACCTGAAGTGATTTATTTATAGTTTAGAATTTGTGTGAGATGCCAAGAATGAAGTAAATGATGGAATTAAGTGTGTCGTAAACCGAAATTGAAATAAACCTTTCGTATTTGAACGATTTTTAATTAGAATATTTAATTATGGAATGACTCTTAGGCAATTGAGTAGTTTGGGATACTGGTGTTGGAACTCTTGGGTTCTATACACGAATTTAGGAAAAATAATGTTCAAGAAAATTGGTTATGGATATGACAAAAGTAAGTTTGTTTTTATGTGAAGTGTATGCGAGTGAGAGATGAAAGGAGGGTGAGGCTTAGCTCTGTCGCGAGCGCGACTGGAGTCGTGAGCGTGATAGAGATCATCTGGTTTTATCATGGTCGCGACTCAGGTCGCGAGCGCGATTCCTAGTGTATGGTTGGACTCTGTCGCGAGCGCAATTGGTGTCGCGAGCGCGACAGAGGCCCTTTAACTTTCTGTCGCGATCGCTACAAGGGTCGCGAGTGCGGCTCTTTTCTATGCCATGAATAGATGATTGATTGAGCTATTTGACATGAGTTTTGGCTTGTGATTCACATGTGACATAGTGTGTAATTTAAGATGTGCTATACCATACAAATTATAGTCCACCTTTGTAATGAAATTCTTAGTGAGTATTATATTAAGCGATTGGGATGTAATAAAATATTATGAGCAAAGTAATGATCAGTATATGAATGTCTTTTGTGTATGTGGATGTTTGTATGTTTTTAGAAAAATTTTTGTAACTCTGCTTATATTGTTGTTCCCGGCTTGCTTTGCCGTAGCATTCCTCACCCATCGTCACATACTGTCTATGTTACCATATAGTATGCTATACGTGGGTGAGGGGTGTTACACAACAAGTGTGATTTTTTGCTTAGAGATGTGTCCTTCTTAGGTCATATTATTTTGGCTAAAGGTATTCAAGTGGATCCGGTCAAGATTGAGGCGATTGTGAATTGGAAGGCACCGAGGAATGTATCTGAAGTGAGAAGTTTTCTACATTTGGCTAGGTATTATCGTCGGTTTGTTAAGGGGTTTTCAGTCATTGCTACTCCTATGACTTGACTGTAGAGATTTGAGTGGTCAGATAAGTGTCAGGCATGTTTTGAACAGTTAAAAGGGTTGTTGGTCGAAGCTACTGTACTTACTCAACCCGTTTGGGGTAAAGAATTTGTAATGTACAGCGACACTTCAGGAATTGGACTTGGTCATGTTCTGATGCAAGAGGGTAAGGTTATGGCTTATGCATCTCATCAGTTGAAGCCTCATGAGAAGAATTATCTGATGCATGATTTAGAGTTGGCAGTTGTAATCTTTGCTTTGATGATTTGGCAGCATTATCAGTATGGGGAGACGTGTAGAATTTTCACGGATCATAAGAGTTTGAAGTACCTCCTCACGGATAAGGAATTGAATATGAGGCAGAATCGATGGTTAGAGTTGTTTAAGGACTACAATTGTATTTTGGAGTATCATCCGGGCATGGCCAATATTGTAGCGGATGCTTTGAGTAGGAAGTCAATGTCAGCTTTATTTTTGCAGTGTTTTAAGTGGAGATTGGATTCGGATAGGGCTTTGGTTGCCCAATTGAAAGCTAAACCATCTTTGAGGCAGTTGATCGTCGATGCCCAGAAAGATGATGTGAAGTTGCAGCGAGTATCGCAAGAGGTTCAGAGTGGTAACCGATCTGAGTTTTTAGTTTTAGATGGGGTGCTTATGTATAGGAATCGTTTGTGTGTGCCTAAGGATGTTGAGTTATAGAAGAAGCTTTTGAATGAGGCACACACTACAGTCTTTACTATGCATCCTAGTAGTGAGAAGATGTATCGAGATCTGAAGCAGTTCTATTGGTGGTCTAGGATGAAGAGAGACATTGTGGAATTTGTCGCTAAGTGTTTGACTTGTCAGCAGGAAAGGCTAAGCATCATGTTGCTTCGGGATTGCTCAACCCTTTACCCATTCCTCAGTGGAAATGAGATGTCATCGCCATGGATTTTGTGTCAGGCTCACCTTTGACTCAGAGGAAACATGATTCAGCTTGGGTGATCGTTTACCAACTCACCAAGTCAGCACATTTTCTGCCAGTCCGAGTTGACTTTTCGATTGATAAGTTGGCAAGTGTTTATGTGGATGCAGTAGTCAGATTGCATGGTATTCTGTTAGCGATAGTATCAGAACTGGATCCGAGGTTCACATCAAAGTTTTGGAAAGAGTTGCAAGCGGCTTTAGGTACTCAGCTGAATTTCAGTACGGCATTTCATACTTAGACAAATGGTCAGTCCGAACGGGTTATTCAGATTTTAGAAGATATGCTTTGGGGTTGTGCTTTGGAATTTTTAGGTAGTTGGGACAAGTATGTGCCGCTCATGGAGTTTGCCTACAACAATAATTATCAGTCGAGCATTAGAATGTCACCGTTTCAAGCTCTTTATGACCGTCAGTGTAGGACTCCAGTTTGTAGGACAAAATTGACCAAGCGTTCCTTTGTTGGGCCAGATATGGTAAGCGATACTAAAGAGAAGATCCGAGTGGTTTAGCTGAATTTGAAGGTGGCTAAGGATAGACAAAGGTCTTATGCTAATTTGAAGAGAAAGGACACTCAGTTTGAGATCTGGGATAAGGTGTTCCTTAAGGTATCACCATGGAGAAAAGTGTTGCATTTTGGTAAGAAGGGCAAGCTTAGTCCTCGTTTTATTGGACCTTTGAAGATTTTGAAAAAGATTGGACCTGTTGCTTACAGATTAGCATTACCTTTGGATTTGGCAAGGTTATATGATGTTTTCCATGTATCGATGCTCTACCGATATAGATCAGATCCACCGCATCTGTTATGAGTTCAGGATATTAGGGTTCAACCAAATTATTCATAAGATGAGGAACCGAAAGCCATTTTAGCCAGAGAAGTCAGACAGTTGAGAAATAAGCAAGTTCCCTTGGTTAAAGTGCTATGGCAGCATCACGGAGTCGAGGAAGCGACTTAGGAATCAGAAGCAGTGATGAGGTCTCGGTACCCTCAGTTGTTCAGTTTAGGTGAGAATTTCGAGTACGAAATTCTTGTTAGTAAGGGAGAGTTGTAACATCCCGTTTTGCCCCTAGTAGTTTGAGCCATCTTGCATGTGTGTGTATGTGTAGTTTTGGCAAGTGTATATTTTAATTTGGGGTTATATGCATGTTTTGGGCTTAGTTATAGTGTGGTTGCTTGTATTATTGTAGTGTGTGAGCTAGTAGAGTTTGGCTTGGGTGTTGTGTAATGGATGGTTGTAAGGTGTGAGTTGATAGATACCACCAATGAGGGAATGCCATGTGACTAGTGAGGAGGTATTTATAGAGTGGAGAGAGAAAGAGAGGCAGTTGTTCCCTTCTCTTTCTCCCGTTCTCTCCCCTCCCCTCAGGCCACCTCTCTCTTACTTTACTTCTTCCTCCTTGTTCTTCTTGATTCATTCTCTTGTGGCCTCAATTACTGGTGGAATTTAGCAACTCTTGAGTTGTAACACCCCTTACCCGTACTTAGGCGATCCCATCCGATAAGGAGTGAGATGCCGTAAGAGTAAAGGTGCCACCACACAGATACAGAATATACATACATTCATACATAACAAAAATACGAAAAATACCGAGGAAATTAAAACTTTAAAGAAACAAAAGCTGAACATACATTAACTCACATACATGCATATAATCACTCAGCGGAAGCATATGGCGAAAGATAAAACTGAGGAAAACTGAAAACTTAATTACAATAATATCCTTACATAACCAAATACATAAGAAAAAGGCTACAAAATTTACAGAATATGAAATATAGAAGCTTAACAAAATAACAAAATGCTTCTAACTTCTATGTGGCCGACCTTGCAGAAGCACGACTCGAACCGAACCAAACCTGCCACTTGCATGGGAAAAGAACCCGTGCTAAGCGATAAACGCTTAGTGGGGAGAACACACAAGCAATATGGACGGCCATTAACAATGGTCGCCAAACAAGTCACATACTCGAATGCCATATGCAAATAATCACAACGGACGGATATACATACCTGCATAAGAGAGCCATGCATTCAAAAGTTCATAATCATATACATATTCCCATTACCAAAGTGTTCATCTCATTATCATTCATCCGATTACCACCCTCATATGACATGCTAAACAGTACCCCAAGCAAACAAAGAACCACCCTTGATACAGTTATTCATGTAGGAAAAACATACAAATTCTCATGCATATAAACACACACTAGCCAAAACCCAAGGGACAACATCCAAAGCACCACACTTCAGCTGCGCAATTCTAATACATAAAATATCATGCCAGATACCCTCCAATAGAAGGGACTGAAGACATAATCACATTCATAACGTCACCGTGCGAAAAGTACAGTTTAATCTTACATACTTACCATCACAACTGATCCGATTCACTTGCTTATATACAATAAATCCATGCATGAGTCACATACGTAAATACATTAGTCGAATTACATTCAAAGCATTCTGAAACTTATAACACATCACATAACAAGTGCAGATAATGGTGTCAGATATAAAAATAATACTTACATAATACAGACACACATTCCAAAGCCCAGAGTCACGTTCATATACATAGAAACTGATTCCTCAAATCATTATTATGCCCATTCGGAGGTCACATTCTTATAGTTATTCAGAGTAAAACAACACAATAAAACACCTGCTGACTCAAGGTAGTGGATAACGAGTGAACGGAAAGTACTTTATGGGTACCAACCGATTACGGAAAGTACCTTACGGGTACAAATCGAAAACCATTTCAATTTTTATTCATAAACATTTTTCGGAAGGACCTTAAACAAGATCCAAACACATTAAAGGGGTTCGCGAGGAACCAAACGGGGACCTGATCGGGGTCCAAACGATAACGGAAGCTGCAGCAGGAAGACTCTTTTAGGCATGTCTAACTATCCACTAGACTGACTCTCGCAGGTCATGCATAATACAAATCATATTTCAAATCACATAATTTATATCATTATGCATAATCAGCAATAGGTGAGACATATGAATAAGTTCATAAAGTCAATCATGCATCATACAATTTACACTTAAACATAACATAATAATCTTAGAGAGAAATCATAAGTATAGATATGCATAATACATCTAATTATATTAACATACTTCATAAAATAGTCCAATTATACCTAAAGGTACCACAAGTTCGGAAATCAAACAATGGAATCACCAAAGAAAACTCATTTAACACAACACATCTGTCGCGCTCGCGATGCCTATTGCGCTCGTGATGGAGACCATAGTCTCTTTGCTGCGTGCGCGCGACGGACTTCGCGATCGCAGGAAGGAGAGAAGGGCCCGGCTCTATCGCACTCGCAATGTTATTGCGATTGTGACAGAGGGCAAGCATTGCTATCGCGGGGTCGCGACAAGTCGCGTGCTCGCTATAGCACAGGCCAACAATGTGCTCTGTCGCGATCGCGACGGTTGTCGCGCTCGCGACAGAGAGCACACAAGCTATTACTATCGCGGGCTCGAGACAGCGTCGCGTGCTCGCGATGGCACAGCATCAGAATCACCGGTCTCTGTCGCGCTTACGACAGTGTCGCTATTGCGACAGAGTCATGATTCCGAAAATCTGCAGAATTCTGTAAGATCTTTCCTTCCTCGAACTCACCCACAAACACCCGAAACATATCCAAAGGTCTCTTACCTCATCTCCAGCAAGCCACACATCGTTGACAACATAAACCCAACATTCGTATCAAGAATTTCAATAAAACATGCCACTAACAATATCCATTTACACAATCTATAATAACAACGTTATTCATCAATCATCACAATCGCACCTACGTTAAATGCATTCATACATATGGTACATCATGCTAAGGTTACTCATGAGATCAACACATATTAATCCTCATCCTTCACAAAGTTATATCTATTATTATTTACTAGCTAAATCACCAATCTTAATCATACTCCTAATTTTTTTCTCAAAGACAACTACTTATATAGCCATTTAATTACCCTAAACATGCATAATAAGCTCAGGGGAAGGTACGGGATTGATCCAAATCAACCGAGGGCTCAAAAATGAAGAAATAAAGGCTAATATAGGTTTTTCTATAGCGAGGTCGCGACACTTGTCTCGCTCGTGACAGAGGCTCATCTCAGATCCCCCAAAAGACTGCTTAATGCCCAAGATTTTATTTGCCTAAACAAAGCTCTAAACCTCATTTTTAAGCCAAAACTTCCTTCTTAACAAATGTTCCCTAGGATGTTGACGTTGAAATGCAACAATTTCAGATAAAAAGGACATCTAGAACTCTAGATATGATCTCCACAACCCATACTGGTCAGACAACTCGACACAAAAAGAGACACTACGGTTTTATCAAAATTTCAGGATCTTAGAGCAAGAATTTGCCCAAGGCTATTTCTGAGACATTTAAAGGCATTGAAATCATGGTTCTAAGGGATCAATAATCACACGTTTTAGAGCTCTGTAACTACAGATATGATAAACAAAATGTACGGAGGTCAAAAGAGAACTGAATAGGATTACTAAAATCACCATAAAACATCAAAATCAAAGAAATCCCCAAACTCATGCATTTCAAGCCAACCCTCAAATACATTCATCTCAATCAATAACATGGATTATTAACACATTTACCCAAATTAATTCATGCATAAACTCATATCAAAACACTCAAATTTCTGAAAAATAAACACAACACATAATCATGATCCAAGGAGAATTGGGGTAGAGACAAAACATCCAAATTGAAAACACAAACCACATAGCTCCCAAACACTTGCATGCATTCAAACACACTCCCAAACCTGAAATGAAGCTTCAATCTTCAACCTTCAAAAGCCCACTTTCTCTTTTCCTTTAAGCTTGCTCTTGAAACCCAAAGCTTGCACAAACCCAACCAAGAACACATAAATCAAACCAAGCTCAAACATCCAAAACCAGAATTCTAAGAGCAAAATAAGATGGAGAAACTCAAGTTCAAACACAAGCACTTACCTCAAAATCCTTCAAAACTCAACCCTAGGTCAAAGATGGAATAAAACCCACAAGCAAAACTTGAGAGAGCAGAAAATGGAGGAGGGAAAGAGAGAGAGAGGGCGTGAGAAAAGAGAGGGCAAAACCAAAATGGCTTCTACGGGAAGCTACAATTCCCTTCCCTCTCTCTTCTTCTTTGAATTCCTCATTCAATGCTCCCACCAACCATTGCCACATGGCAAGCTCCTAATGGACCACAATTCCCACTCACTTAACTTTCCACTCTAAGCACCATACACAAACCACACACAACCATGTCTTGAATAAATATCTTTAAGGCACCAAACACCACTCACACCATGTCATTCCTTAAAACCCACTCACATCCATGGCACCATACATACAAACCATACTATAAAACCTCTTACTCCACTTATACCCTACTTCCATACACCACAAGCACACCAAAAATTCCTCCACTAAACTTATTTAATTATTTTCTTTGCAATTTAGGCCTTATTATCCAAACTTTGTCATGTAAAAATTACTGAAATACCCTTCAGTTCCCGACTTCGCATGCAAATTCCGACAAGGCCTATTTTGGGTTGTTACAATCTCTCCCCCTTAAGAAATTTCGTCCCCGAAATTTCCCCGCTAAACACTGGCATCCAGACAACCCAAACAAACAAAATCGACTTAAATAAAACTTACAACACATACTTACCGGAAGGCTCTGCAGACTCAGTCACTTTTACGCGGCTAGAGACAGATACTCTGGCTAAATCCTTGGAGGCATCTAACTTGCCGACTGATCCCGATGATGCTTGCGTAGGTCGAAGCAACTCCTTCACATCTTTTCTAGCCTGCAGAGCTAGATTCTCACTCATCTTCGTAGGACAATCAACTATTTGATGTCCCAAGCTGCCGCACCTGAAACAAGCACTCGTGAGCTTCCGACACGGACCTCGATGTTGCTTCTGACAGTGCTGACATATAGGCGGTATCCACTTCTTCTTACACTTGTCCCCGTGTTGCTTCTGAGATTGTTGACACATCGGAGGTTCTCGAATCCTTTTTCTCGCTGGCACTTCTCTACTCGGTCCTTTTCTCTTCTGAGGTACATTCTGAACAAATTCTTGAGAAGCTCGAGGAGCAGTCAGCCTATTCAAAATCCGAATCAACCCTTGTACTAAAGCCCTATCCTCAGAAACACGACCAGAATCTTCAACTGGAGGACACTCGAGAACACTCTGATCAACACTAATTGGGTTCACACTTTCTGTTATCTCGCGCACATTCTCACTCGGATCAGACTCCATCTAGACATGACACAAGACAAGACACATCTGCATTAGGTCACGACATGAAACCGACTCTCATGCATAGACTCAACACATAACAAACAAGATAACCAGAACCGCAAAACCTGCGCTCTGATACCACAACCTGTAACACCCCTTACCCGTGCTTAGGTCATCCCATCCGATAAGGAGTGAGATGCCGTAAGAGTAAAGGTGCCACCACACAGATACAGAATACACATACATTCATACATAACAAAAATACGAAAAATACCGAGGAAATTAAAACTTTAAAGAAACAAAAGCTGAACATACATTAACTCACATACATGCATATAATCACTCATCGGAAGCATAAGGTGAAAGATAAAACTGAGGAAAACTGAAAACTTAATTACAATAATATCCTTACATAACCAAATACATAAGAAAAAGGCTACAAAATTTACAGAATCTGAAATACAGAAGCTTAACAAAATAACAAAACGCTTCTAACTTCTATGTGGCCGACCTTGCAGAAGCACGACTCGAACCAAACTAAACCTGCCACCTGCACGGGAAAAGAGCCCGTGCTAAGCGATAAACGCTTAGTGGGGAGAACACACAAGCAATATGGACGGCCATTCACAATGGTCGCCAAACAAGTCACATACTCGAATGGATGAGACTGAAGACATAATCACATTCATAACGTCCAATACATAAAATATCATGCCAGATACCCTCCAATAGAAGAGACTGAAGACATAATCACATTCATAATGTCACCGTGCGGAAAGTACAGTTGAATCTTACATACTTACCATCACAACTGATCCGATTCACTTGCTTATATACAATAAATCCATGCATGAGTCACATACGTAAATACATTAGTCGAATTACATTCAAAGCATTCTGAAACTTATAACACATCACATAACAAGTGCAGACAATGGTGTCAGATATAAAAATCATACTTACATAATACAAACACACATTCCAAAGCCCAGAGTCACGTTCATATACATAGAAACTGATTCCTCTAATCATTATTATGCCCATTCGGAGGTCACATTCTTATAGTTATTCATAGAAAAACAACACAATAAAACACCTGCTAACTCAAGGTAGTGGATAACAAGTGAACGGAAAGTACTTTACGGGTACCAACCGATTACGGAAAGTACCTTACGGGTACAAATCGAAAACCATTTCAATTTTCATTCACAAACATTTTTCGGAAGGACCTTAAACAAGATCTAAACACATTAAAGGGGTTCGCGAGGAACCAAACGGGGACCTGATCGGGGTCCAAACGATAACGGAAGCTGCAGCAGGAAGACTCTTTTAGGCATGCCTAACTATCCACTAGACTGACTCTCGCAGGTCATGCATAATACAAATCATATTTCAAATCACATAATTTATATCATTATGCATAATCAGCAATAGGTGAGACATATGAATAAGTTCATAAAGTTAATCATGCATCATACAATTTACACTTAAACATAACATAATAATCTTAGAGAGAAATCATAAGTATAGATATGCATAATACATCCAATTATATTAACATACTTCATAAAATAGTCCAATTATACCTAAAGGTACCACAAGTTCAGAATTCAAACATTGGAATCACCAAAGAAAACTCATTTAACACAACACATCTGTCGCGCTCGCGACAGAGACCATAGTCTCTTCGCTGCACGCGCGCGATGGACTTCGCAATCGCGGGAAGGAGAGAAGGGCCCGGCTCTGTCGCGCTCGCGACAGAGGGCAAGCATTGCTATCGCGGGGTCGCGACAAGTCGCGTGCTCGCGATAGCACAGGCTAACAATGTGCTCTGTCACGATCGCGACGGTTGTCGCGCTCACGATAGAGAGCACATAAGCTATTGCTATCGCGGGCTCATGACAGCGTCGCGTGCTCGCAATGGCACAGCATCAATATCACCGGTCTCTTTCGTGCTCGTGATAGTGTCGCGATCACGATAGAGTCATGATTCCGAAAATCTGCAGAATTCTGTAAGATCTTTCCTTCCTCGAACTCACCCACAAACACCCGAAACATATACAAAGGTCTCTTACCTCATCTCCAGCAAGCCACACATCATTGACAACATAAACCCAACATTCGTGTAAGCACCGTATCCCGGAGCAGTCAAGATCAGAGGTTGCCCTGTGATAAAATTAGTGTCTAAGTCTGTATGGGAGGTTGGATTTGGAGGTTTTAGTCCCGCGTTCCATGAGAAGTGAGGTTTTTATCATTCCTGGGCCGAAGGAGAGACAAACAGAGGTTTTTTTCGAGTCAAAATGATTTTTGCCCTTCACAGACGGCCAGCCCATCTGTGAAGTCAACCCGTCGCTCCGAGTCACCGACGGCCTGTGGTATTTTCCCACGCCCGTCGGAAAGTCACCGCCCCTGTCAGAATGCCGCCTGGTTTCCCGGAGCACGCAACCCTTCTGACGCCCGTCGGTGGATGTGGCAGGGCCGTCGGACGAATCATTGTGTCAGAAGGATTCTTCCGACGCCCGCCCCTATACACCGACGCCCGTCGGTCATCTCTGGCTATAAAAGCTTCGGATTTTCACTTGAAAAGGGTTGGAAAAATTTTCAAAGGAGGAAACTCTGCCCAATTTCAAGCAAATTTTCTCTCTCTTCCAACAAAACACATTTTCTAAGGAAATCTATTTAACCAAGGATCAAATCAGTCAAAAGGAACTAAAAGCTAATTAGTTTTCTTTAGATTTTGACTCCAAAATCGATCTTCTGAGGGGTTGAAGAAGAAATATCTCATTTTCTTCCTTTAAATCTTTCATCTTTGCTCCTCGTGGAACGCGTGGGGCTCTAACCAACACAAGAATCTCACCCGAAGCGATTATCTGAGGGTAAATATTCCGGATCCTTTCTCCGTTTCACCTCATATTTATTTTTATTTTGTGGAGTTTTTGGGTATCTGTCCTTACTTTCTTTTGTTTTTTGACTCTCTCATCTCCTTTTGGGATAAAACCCACTTTTCTAGACTTTGAAAAGTTTTCTCTCCATTCTGTCTTTTTCGGAGACAGTGGTGACCGACGGGTCATCTTTATCACCGACGCCCGTCGATCACCCAGCTACAGACGCCCCTCCTTGAGTGACAAACGGGCATATCGGATACCCTAACCGACGCCCGTCGGTCAACCAAGGAAGGCCGTCGATGGATTTTGTCTCCATCTTTTTAAATCGTTTTTTCATCTTTTCCAAGTTATTTTTGACCTTTTATATGTTAATTTTATGTATATTAACATCTCTTAACTTCCTATGAGTGTATATTGATCCTCTTGGATGATCTCGAGCTTGAGCGGCTGCCCACAATGTTTGGAGGATTTCATCGGGTTTAGTTTCCTAATCCTCTTAATTATTTTCTTCATTTATTATTCATTGATTATTTTATGTGTATGAATATACTCCTTTCATATCCCATTAATGTATAAAAATGACTCAATGTTTTATATTCAATAAAATGAAGTTTACACAAAAGCAAGGGTCTAATGCCCTATTTTCATCCAATAAAGATCATCACAAATAAAGATCCCCAATTTTAATAATGATGCATGCGAGGACCAAAGTCCTCAAAATAAGAAATGCCCCGATTTATACATGATCCGCACATTTACGAAAGGGAGTTGTATTCCGCTCCTTGTATTATTGTAATCTATTGCTTTCATTATCTATTTGATCATTTATCGCTTTCAAGATGTGAATAAATGCGCCTTTTAATCAAACTGCATAGTATGGAGAGAGAGCAAATTAATGATATTAAAATTTGATCATAAAATAATTGAGGTAGAAATAGATGAGAAATCCCGGACCCAGCTCTGGTCTTTGGGCTCAAGAGGTTAGAGGTCATCCTTCAAGATACTTGTTGAGTCACGAGGCTTTAGCACTAATCCTAGGCTCCTTAGGGTGAGGAGTTCACCTTCCATGATCCCTCTCGCTTGCCCAAAATGGATACCAAGCGCAGTCTTAGGCTCTCCGAGGCGAGAGAAACTTTCCCAATGTTCTATTGGGTGGCGACTCCATGAAACCTCCGTGTTGCTCAACATAGGCGCACTTGCGATTCATCGCAAGCTATCAATGGACCCGCAAATGCCCCGATCGCCCACGTGCGGGCGGTCCGAAAGGGCGGTGCTCGAGATCCGACGCGCGTCACAATGGCAACTCCACTGGGGACGTTTATGGTTCGAGGTTTCGATTCGAAAATACCTCTTTTAACATTTATGATTAAAATTTAATTCATAAATTCACTTTCTCTCAAAATTGCATTCGCACATCATTAGAGCCTTACAATGCGCTAGTTTGGTCCCTCTTTTAGCCCCGGTGCGTTCCTGAAGCACCTCCTCATTTTCACTCAATTTGGGGAAGTGTTAAGGATAATCACCAGCCCAAGCCACGTACCTTAATGGTATATCAAAATGATGACCCGATCGGTCGCTACGCTCGTGATGAGCTAGACCCGTCGGCAGGGATCATGCTTGGGTAGCCTTGAAGAAACATCTCCCTTAACCAATGCTCATGTAATGGCTGTAGTTACTTTCCACAGGTGAAATGAACCTTAATTCCATGATTATCTCACCCGATGGTGGAACCGAGTAATGGAGATGCGCCAAAAGCCGGACACCCAGGATCAGATTCATCTATTCATTAAGAATGCAAGCCCGTACTTGAAAGAGGGGTTGAGGATGAAGGGGTTGAAGGACTGGGAATCTCTCAAAGATATAGCCATCGAAGCAGAGGGAGAATTCTTGGCTCGGAAAGCTAACAATGACAATTTCGCCAAAAGGGCTAACCCCGGTCAAGGAACCAGCAGGCCGGCAGGTCCCAATAACAGCACTAGGAGAATGGGTGAAGTGTCTGCTACTGAGGTGACCACCCAGAGGAAGTTTTCGAACTTGAGGAGACCATTATCCTGGGTCTTGAGGAGGTTAATGAAGGAGGGAAAATTGCACCCTCTAGCTCCTAGGCCAGCTTTGACACAAGGGAAACCTGGACACAAAGATAATGAATTTTGTGCATTCCACCAGCATTCAGGCCATATCACAGATAAATTGAAGGCGCTCCGGCACTCTATCCAAGACTTGATTGATAGCAAGCAGATCTCTGACCCTGAGAAGAGAGAAACCGAGAAGAAGCCCGATTATAATGCCGTACCACCACCCGTGTTTATGATCTAATCTAGCCTGCCAGAGTGGTACGTGCTACAAGATCTATATGGGAGTGAGAAGTTCGTTGCTGGTTATCTCGAGGATAGAGAGGAGAAGGCAGTTGTGGCGACCCTTGATTGCTGGTCTAGCAGTGAAAGCGGTGGAGAAGCCGAGGCTGAAGAAGGAATGAACCATGATTTGTGGGGCTCCGATGGAGACGAAGGAGAGATAGGGGCTGTGACGAGGAGTGGAAGGGTGATCCCCGAGATTACGAGGCTACCTGAGCCGGTACAGCCATCAGCAGAGAAAGAGCCAGAGGAGAATCAGATTGTCAGACAATTGAAGAAAACTGCAGCTCAAATATCCATATGGGATCTGTTGAGGCAATCCCCCTCTCATAGGCAGAAGGTAGTAGAAGCTTTGGTTGAGGCCACAGTCGCCACCACTATTTCCCCGTCAGAACTTTTGGGTTTAATTAAGGGAGGATCCGAGGAGAGATTGGTCTTTTCTGACGCCGACCTACCTATTGAAGGCCGCAACCACAACCAACCCTTGTACATTAAAGTGCAGATTAACGATAAGCACACTGCTTGCGTTATGGTGGACGACGGGTCTTCTATCAATGTGTGCCCTTTGATAGCCTTACAAGCTTTTGGTTTAAACGAAGATATGCTCAGTGGATCTGATCTGACTATCACAGCCTACGATAACTCGAGGAGGCAAGCCTTAGGAACCTTTAAGACTTTGGTCAAGCCAGGACCCATTGAAGTGGAGGTTGAATTTGTAGTTCTGCCCATACCCGCTAACTTCTCAGCTTTACTTGGGAGACCTTGGTTTCATAAATTAGGGGGAATGCCATCCACACTGCATCAGATGATAAAGTTCCCACACGAAGGGGAGGTGGTAACTATCAAAGCGGCAAGGGAAAACCAGGTCTCAGTGCTGGAAATAGCAAATAAGCCTTTTAGTGGCTTCCACGTGTCCATGATAAGGGAAGAGTACGGGTCAGTGGATAGTCCAGTTGTGGTTAATATGATGAAGAAGATGCATTATCTTCCTGGAGCTGGATTGGGCAGCAACTCCCAAGGACTGCAGACCGCAATCGCCACTCGAGGGCAAAAGAGCCGGAAAGGTCTTGGGTATAGAGGTGGCTTCGGCAAGAAGAGGGTAGCAGACAAGATCCCTCACATTTCATAGAGCTTTGTGCCAGCATCCTCAATTTGCGCATATACGGGCGAGGACGAGCCACACTGGGTAGAGGGGAGGATTGTCCCTGGCTTCGAGATCTTTAATGATGTGTATGACTGGCATGTCGGGTTCGTCAAGACTGCTAAAGACTTCTGGGATGAGGAGGTCATGACTCGGGACATCACTTGGGACAGATGCGAGCTTGAGGAGGTCGTTATTGAAAAGATGGTAGCTGCCGGGTTGAAAGGGAAGGAGAAGATAGTAGAATTAGAGCTGAAAATGGAGAATTTGAAGTTTTCCTCCGACGAGCCTGAGGGGCCTCTGCTAAGTCAGGAAGCCAGTGAGCAAGCCGCAACAGCATCAACCTCGGGAGTGGCAGAAGAAGACTCTAGTTTAGACTGTCTTTTTATTCTAGAACTCTTTTATGATGTAAATGATAACTATAATATTATTAATAAGACAAACAATTTCTCTTATTTGTGCGATGTTTCTAATGATTTCAACATGCATGAACATGATCATATTCCATCAATTTTTGACAATGACTCCACTGGTACAACGCCTTTTAATCTTGGAACCTTAGAAAATCCGAGAGAAATTCTAATAGCATCAAACATAACTCCTGAGGAGAGAAAAAATTTTGAGAGAATAATAAGAAAACATGAAAAAGTCTTTGCGTGGACCTACGAGGACATGCCGGGAATTGACCGAGACGTGGCGGAACATGCCATCCCAACTTACCCGGATTACAAGCCTGTGAAAAAAAAGTTGAGAAGGCTCAGACCAGAATGGGCTGACAAGGTTAAGGAGGAAATTCAACAGCAGATTGAAGCCAAGTTCCTCGTAGAAGTGCAATATCCTACATGGCAAATGTGGTCCCTGTAGCAAAGAAGAACGGAAAGGTCAGGGTGTGTGTGGATTATCGAGATCTTAACAAAGCCTGCCCTAAAGATGATTTTCCACTACCCCATATTGACGTATTGATAGACAGTGCCGCCAATTATGCGATGTACAGCTTTGGAGACGGTTATGTGGGCTACAACCAGATCCTGAAAAAGATAGCTGATCGGGTTAAAATCGCCTTTATTACGGAGTGGGGGACCTATGCCTATCGGGTCATGCCTTTCGGCCTGAAGAACGCAGGGGCCACATATCAGAGAATGGCGACCAAGATCTTAAGCGACCTGATTCACAAAGAAGTAGAAGTGTATGTCGATGACATGATGGTCAAATCAGCCACCTGAGAGGGACACTTTGAAGCTCTAGAGAAGTTCTTCACCAGGATCGACAAGTATAATCTGCGACTTAACCCCAAGAAGTGCATTTTCGGAGTGACTTCAGGAAAGCTATTGGGACATGTCGTTAGCCAGAGGGGAATAGAAATTGACCCGGACAAGGCGAAAGCCATCAGAGAGATGCCCGTGCCGCAAAAAGAGAAGGATGTTAGGAGTTTCCTGGGCAAGCTGCAGTATGTCAGCCGATTCATTGCCAAGCTCACTTCGATATGCGAGCCTGTTTTTAAGCTGCTTAGAAAGAATCAGCCTGTGGTCTGGAACGAATACTGCCAAAGAGCCTTTGACAATATCAGGGAATATCTGTTGAATCCGCCAGTGCTAAGGCCTCCACAACCGGTCAAACCGCTTATTCTGTATCTGGCAGTAGAGGACAGTTCAGTGGGCGCCATGATGGCTCAAGAGGATGAAGTTGGGGTGGAGTTTGCAATTTATTACCTTAGCAAGAAATTTTTGGCTTATGAGATAAAATACGCTGAAGTAGAGAAGATCTGCCTTGCAGTAATTTGGGCATCAAAGAAACTGAGACATTACTTCCACTCATACAAAGTTCAAGTAGTGGCCAAGCAGAATCCGTTAAGATATTTGCAGGAAGCACCGTCTTTGCTTGGAAAGATGGGGAGGTGGCTGCTCTTGCTACAAGAGTTTGATGTTCAATACATCACCCGCAAGACTATTAAGGGGCGAGCCGTAGCCGAATTTCTTGCTGAACATCCTATTCAAGGAGACACCCCCGAGTTTACCTTTCCTGATGAAAGCATAGGCGCGATTTCTATTCAGGGATGGCAGTTGCACTTTGATAGAGCAGTGAATAATAGGGGAGCCGGAGTTGGAATCATCTTAACGACCCCAAATAATGAAAAACTTCCCCTTGCTAAGAAGCTAAGATACAAAGCAACCAACAATGAAGCTGAATATAAAGCTTGCGCTTTCGGGCTAGAGGCGTTAGCTGTATTGGGGGCAAGGAACATAGAGGTCTTTGGTGACTCGTCCTTGGCAATCAACCAGATCCGAGGTGAGTGGGCTATAAAAGAAGAACGACTGGTCCCCTATGTTCAATATTTGAAAGGGATGTGTGGGCAGTTTGAGACTTGCACTTTCCACTTTGTGCCCAGAGATGAAAACCGTCTGGCTGATGCGTTGGCAACCTTAGTGTCAATGTGGGATAACCCTGAAGGAGTGGCTATGAAGCCGGTACTGACTTCGAGCTCTGATAAGCCTAGTTTTGAAACCGAGCCTGTAATGGAAGTAGAGGCGTCAGATGGGAAGCCATGGTACTTTGATATCATGAATTACTTGGAAAACAATAAACTTCCAGAAGAAGCCACTGAAAAAGACCAGAGGATGATACGTAAGCTATCTACTCAGTTTATATCCTTAGAAGGGGTGTTGTACAAAAGACGGTCGGATGGGATTCAGCTCTGGTGCTTGAATGAAGGAGAAGCCCGCAAGGTAATGGAGGAAACCCATGCAGGTGTCTGTGGGGCCCACATGAATGGTTTGAGCTTGGCCAAGAAGATCATGAGATAAGGCTTTTATTGGCTTACGATAGACAATGATTGCTCAAAGTACGTCAAACAATGCCAGTTGTGCCAACAATACGCAGATTTGAGACACCTGCCAGTATCAGAGTTACATAACCTGACATCACCTTGCCCTTTCGCTACTTGGGGGATAGATATCATTGGAGAAATTCGCCCTACGGCGTCCAATGGGCACAGATACATCATAGTCGCGATCGACTATTTCACCAAATGGGTAGAGGCTGAATCCTTCAAGAAAATTGACGCAAGTGACATGGCCAAGTTCATAGAGAGGAATCTAATCTGCAGATATGGCCTCCGTCATCACATAGTGTCTTATAATGGGGTGCAGTTCATGGGAGAAACTAGAAAGCTTCTCGAGAAGTATGGTGTCGAACATCATAAATCCTCTCTCTACCGACCACAAGCGAATGGAGCAGTAGAGGCCGCGAATAAGAATATGAAGAAGATCCTGTCCAAGATGGTCCAAACCTACAAAGACTGGGTTGAAAAGTTACCCTTTGCCCTGTGGGGATACAGAACGACGGTAAGGGCGTCTACCGGCGCTACACCATTTTCCCTAGTATACGGAACAGAAGCAATGTTGCCAGTAGAGATAGAGCTTAAATCGCTAAGGGTGGTCATGGAGGCCCAAATCCCGGAAGTCGAATGGGCGCAGCAGAGGTTACAGCACTTGAATTTGCTAGATGAGAGTAGGCTAAGGGCTTATTATCATAATCAGATTTACCAGAAGAGATTGGCAAGAACTTTGGGAAAGAAGGTGAGAAAGCATCCGCTGAAAGAAGGGGACTTGGTGTTCAAGAAGATGAGGCCAGGGATACCAGACATCAGGGGGAAATTCAGACCTACCTGGGAAGGACCGTATATCCTTAAGAAGCTGCTGTCCAAAGGAGCTGCAATCTTATCAGATAGTGATGGGAACGAATTCAAAGAGCCGATTAATGTCGACAGACTCAAAAGGTTCCACGGCTAAAGACCAAAATAAAAAGAAGAGAATAAATTGCCCTGCAAGTCGAAAACCGAAAAAAGGCAGCTATGCTAAAATTGGGAACCTCGACAGGGTGAAAACCGAAAAAAGGCATCTTGTGCAAAAATTAGAGGCATGAGAGAAAATGTCCGATCGTGAAAACCCGAGAGGGCCGATTGGTAACAGGAGTTGATGCTGTTAAAATTTGGTTTCATGTATTGACCGCGAGTAAGCAGCTGAGTAAATGCCAAAACTGATCATGTATGCTGAAAATATATGAAAATGTACACAAATTCGTGAAATATAATGAATATTATTTTTTTTCATTTTTGTCATTTCCTAGTTCTGCATTAAAAAGAAATGTAGCACCAAAAGTAATACATATATAGGCCAAGCTAAGTCCTGCTGCTACTCTCGCCGACCAGATGTTTAAGCCCTCGAGTCCTGTTATCAGACGCTGGACTAAGGATCCACTTCTTGTACTCGCTAGTCGAAGACGCAGAATGATTGCCAAACCTCGGGATAACAGTCTTCACGGGTAGTCTGCCCCACAGCTCGTGATACCGAGAAGCAAACGCAGCCGAGAGAGCTCCTCCTCGGAAGGACAGGGGAACCCTCACTATATCCTGGGTCGTCCCGAGCTGTCGTGTACATCGAGAGGTGATGCAGAAGGTGGCTTGACGGAGGCCGCAGAGGGGAACACAGCCCGATGGCCCATCGATGACCACATGAGACAGTGGGAGCCAGGCAGACGTAAAGTTAATATCGTCATCTGACAGCTCGCCAAACCTGGTAATGCCTTCAATAGCGGTAGCACACCCATACAGTCATCGACGAGGCAGGAAATGGCTCGGCGAGTACTGGGGAGTAACGCGAGGGGGTGGTTCAGACAGCATCTTCAGTTTTTCTTGCAGCCAGATCTGAAAAGAAAAAAAAAAGAGAAAAAAAAGATAAAAAAGAAAAAAGAAAAGAAAAAATAAAAGAAAAAGAAAAAAGGAGAAAAGCCGCTGGAGTTAGTAGGATTTACTTCAGGCAAAAATAAGGCACAGGGTTGTGTGAAAATCCGAAAGGACGCACCTCTCGCTAAGAAAAGCTAGTGTGAAAATCCATAAGGGACGCACTACCTTTAAAATAATGACGTACCTGGAGCAATAAGGGGCTACCGGTAAAGGTTGTAGTGGAACCAGAGCTCACAGCGTCTAAACCCAGAATGGTTTCAGCTAGGACAAGTGGTAGGGGTGACAGTCCCAGATGAAAGTCGCTCAAGATTCCGAACAGGCGAGAGTCACCTGTCAAACCGCCTGAAACAACAGTAAGGAAGTTCACCATGATGAATAAGAATGTGACGCTTACCCGATATGTGGGGATGTCAGTGAACTGATCCAGAGCCTCGATCAGTGGCCCTAAAGAAAAGGAAGAGCCCGGAGGAATCAGTCGGATGGCCTCGGAAGAAGGTATGCCAAGAGCCATGGCTACATCCCGAGTATGGAATAAGCCGCAGCGGGGGACGCAAGGCATAGCGCTAGGAGGGAACCGGGCTCCCAGAATGGAAGCTAACTCTTCAGGCAAAGGGCACAGTTCCTGATAGGTGAACTGGAAGACGTGAAACCGGGGGTTGCAGAAATGGGTCGCCGCCAGGAGGAGGTTCTGGTCGATTTTCACCCGGCACAGATATTTCAGCCCAGACAGAGAGGAGAGGGCGCCTTCTCCCCAAGTATGTTTTTCGTCTAAGATACGGTACATCCTTTGGGTAAGAGGAGAAGACATTTTGAGGAAGATGAAAGGCTCAAGATGTTGGAAAATAAAGAGACAAGAAGAACAAAAATTTTGTAAGATTTTATAGGGAAGTGTCACCGACGGCCTACCCGTCCCTCTACAGAGACGGTCTGCCCGCCTCTCTAAAGAGACGGCCTGCCCGCCTCTCCACAGGGACGGCATGCCCGTCGGAAGGAAGTCCACCTGGCACACACATGCATCAGCATTGCATTCATCACGCGCATTAACTCGCATTTATTGCATGACAGACGGCCAGCCCGTCGGTCGCTTGTATAGATGCCCTGCCCGTCGGTCAAGAAATTCTATATAAGGGTGAGTAACAGACGGTGCAAACGCTGCTGTCCCTTTCATTTCTTCTCCCAAACCGTTTTTCTTTGCGTTTTTTTGCATTTTTTCAAGCATTTTTTCATCTTTTTTCGCGATTTCTTCATATTTTTGCATTTTCTACTCACCGGGTGCTTTGATATTTATATTTTCTTCAGTTTCTACACTTCTCACGACTACAAGTAAGTAAATAATTACTTTATTTTGAGATTTATTTATTAATTCATTTCTTCTCCTTTCAACTTTAGAAATGTTTAGAAAATTCCATTTTTTAGGGGGAATGCTGCCCATTTTTTAGGGGGAATGCTGCCCATTTTTTTATTTATTAGTGCAATTAAACTTGAATTCTGCATGATCACATAGAAATAGAATTTTTCTATAATTTTGGTGCTTTAGAACTACATCTCTTTAGCACGCCATTATGTGCATATATTGCTTTTGCGGCCTGAGGCCATTATTTTGTGTTGTTGGGGGCACACTCTTGCCGGGGTGCGCCCCATTTTCATGCGTGTATTATTGTTGAGGCCTAAGGCCTATGTTTTTGCCTTTTCATGCAGGAGGTTGGGCATACCCCTGCTGGGGTGCTGCCCAAATTTTTATCATTTATTCAAGAATTGAATATTTTCATGTATAATGCATACCCTGGGACCTGGAAGGCCCATTTTTATTCACTTTAATTATTTTCATGCTAGTTGCATGTTTGCTTTTGCCATGATGCGTGCGAGGCACTTTAAGATACTTCCTTAGACAGGATGTTTGCTCTTCTCATTTTTTTTATTATCAATCTCTTTATCTTGTTTTGGGCTGCTATTGCCCTGGTGAGGCCTAAATTGGCCTTCGCATTGGGAATAATTTTAAAAATATTTTTTTTGCCAAATTTCCGATATTTAATCTCTTCCCTTTTGCAGGATGCCCCCTAGACGTAAAGCGCCACAGGCCCAGCACGAGCTTGTAGCTCCGGATTGGATGGATGATGAGTCTGCTCAGAGGTATAGAGCATTGGCTCAGGTAGAGTTTCGGGCCAGTCGTTTTGTGTACCGCCCATTTCTAGAGGCCCTAGGGTTGGCCCCGGAGTTCGATCTACTTGCCGAGGGTGCTAGGTGGACAGAGTTCCTTGAGCCCTCCTTCCAGACATTTCCAGAGGCTACCCGCCAGGTCTTGGCCACTCTCCGCTATGCCGGCTTTCAGAGTGCAGATACCGACCTAGGGGTGATTCAGTTTTGGTTCGACGGCGACCACTTCAGTATCACTAGGCAGAGGTTTGCTCAGGCCATGGGCCTCCCTAGAGAGGAGGGGGTCGAGATCCCGCGGCGAGCGGTGAGACGCGCCCATTGGGCGGCCATTGCCATACCAGGAGTGCTGTACGATCACGATACAACGAAGAGCACCGTACTGGTGTCTCAGGCACTCCGGTATTTGCACAGAGTGCTTTCCAGTTCGTACCTCGGTCGAGCTGGTAATCCAGGGTCGCTTAACGTGGCCGAGATCTGGAGCCTCTAGGCTATGGTGGCAGGCCAGCGTCTCAACATTAGCCATGAGATCTTGGCCAACCTGACCAGAGTCAGCAGAGGGTTGACAACCGGTGGTGATGGTAGGAGGAGTCATCACCCGGTTACTTTTGAGATTGGGGGTTAACCCCGAGAGGTTGAGAGGACCCTTGCCGGAGGGGATCCATGTAGATGCCGCGGCGGCAGTACAGATGGGGATGATCTCCCCGATTTTGGGCCAGGCAGAGGCTTACAGGGTGTTGACCATCCATGAGACCCGGCAGATGTTCTCGCTCCCACCCTTGGGTGCAGATCCGGACCACCCGGAGGAGCAGCCTCCACAGCCACAGCCAGATCCTCCACACCCACAGCCCGAGCCCGAGCCATAGCTAGAGCCCCAGCCTCAGCCGGAGCATTAGCCTCCTTAGCCTCCTCAGCCACAGACTGTGCCTCCACCACAGCAGTAGGAGCCACCTAGGACTCCCTCGGACTTCGACTTCGAGATCACGATGGACGACCTCTTCGCCGCTTCACCGGCGTCCAGGGCACCAACTCCAGTCCCATCACCGAGTGCCAGGGTACAGAGGTCTGTCCACGGGCCTTCTGAGAGGTACCACCCATACTCTCGAGGTGACCCAGGGGCATCCACCTCCTCGGCACGACCACCCGAGCCAGCACCGCAGCAGCCTGTGCAGCCGGACTTCTCTTAGCTCCTCACCTCCATGTTTACAGCCTTGGAGCGGCGACAAGATGAGAGGGATAGGGCTATCCACGAGAGGTTGGATCGCCAGAAGGCTGCCATTCAGCAGTAGTCCCAGTCGGTAGAGCACTTAGCTCGAGAGCAGGCCGGCTACATGGAGCATACGACTCGGGAGAAGACTCGGGCCATGGATGCCTTTAGGGATGAGCAGGCTCGGATCCTAGAGGCTTTCAGAGGAGAGCAGATGAGGCTGATTGAGCAGATCACTCAGGGCCAGAGGGAGTTGAGACAGCAGCTCGCTCATGATTTGAGGACGTCACAGGACCAGGCGTCTCAGAGGGTCGATATGACCCTACAGATGATTGATGAGTCACTTGACTCTCTGAGATCCCGCGTCCAAGCGATGGAGGGGATTCTCCCACCTTTTTCTCAGACCATGAGGGAGTTTAGAGAGCAGACGGAGCAGAGCTTGGAGCAGAGGAGAAAGGCCGCCAGCGAGCAGACCATTCAGTTGAGCCAAGCCTTCAAGAAGTTGGGAGACAAGGTTTCTGAGACCTTAGGGTTTATGAGCACCTGTACCCAGCCCTTCTTGGATGGCTACGCTCAGGTCCGTTTCAGGCAGGCCCATGATCACGAGGCAGGACCCTCCACAGCTCAGTCACCTCCACCTCCGCCAGGGACTGTGCACATATCGGATGACGAGGATCCCGATGAACCCTCAGACTACACACCTCTCTGATCTTCAGGGAGTTATTTTTGTATCTTTTGTATATTTATATTTTGTATATGCACTGTACAAAAATGACATTTCTAGTGAAATCTTTTGCTTCATTATTGCATGATCATTCGATTATTAATTATTTAATCACATCACAGAAAGTGTATGTTCTCATATTTACTTATATGTCAATAAAAATGACAATATAACAAAAAACAAAAAAAAATGATGATCAATAACAGCTCAATAAGAAAAAATGAATAAAAGATGAAACATAGCATAGCAAATAAAGAAAGATCACGCCATCAATAAACAGGTTAAAAGTTGACCACTCAAGCACGAGCTAACAAAATCTTTTATCACATAGGTACAGAGGAATACCGATCTGAACATAGACATCGATTAAAAAGATCTCTTTTAGAACAAGGAACCCGGCGGGGTTTCCTCATCTCACCAGATCGAGGTCGTAGCCAAAGCATGCTGCATCTCACCAGATCGAGGTCGTAGCCAAAGCATGCTGTATCTCACCAGATCGAGGTCGTAGCCAAAGCATGCTGCATCTCACCAGATCGAGGTCGTAGCCAAAGCATGTTGCATCTCACCAGATTGAGGTCGTAGCCAAAGCATGCGGCATCTCACCAGATCGAGGTCGCAGCCAAAGCTTGCTGCATCTCACCAGATCGAGGTCGTAGCCAAAGCATGCTGCATCTCACCAGATCGAGGTCGTAGCCAAAGCATAGCCAAAGCATGCTGCATCTCACCAGATCGAGGTCGTAGCCAAAGCATGTTGCATCTCACCAGATCGAGGTCGCAGCCAAAGCTTGCTGCATCTCACCAGATCGAGGTCATAGCCAAAGCTTGCTGCATCTCACCAGATCGAGGTCGTAGCCAAAGCTTGCTGCATCTCACCCGATCGAAGTCACGGTCAGAGCATACCACACTTCACTAGATCGAGGTTACAGCCAGAGCATGCTGCATCTCACCGAATACCTACAGGTCGAGATAAGACCGATGAAAGTATCTTCGCATCGCCGAGCGGATCGAGACGAGGTCCACCAGGCAAAAGGCACAGAGGGTGAAAAGCCGTCGCAGGTACGCTTCCTTTCTGACCTTTCTCTGAGTTTTGGCTTATCTATGTGCTTGTGCATTAGTTTCCCCAAAACTGGGGGCAACTGTAAGCACCGTGTCCCGGAGCGGTCCGGATCAGAGGTTGGCCTGTGATGAAATCAGTGTCTAAGTCTGTATGGGAGGTTGGATTTGGAGGTTTTAGTCCCGCGTTCCATGAGAAGTGAGGTTTTTATCATTCCTGGGCCGAAGGAGAGAAAAACAGAGGTTTTTTTTGAGTCAAAATGATTTTTGCCCTTCACAGACGGCCAGCCCGTCTGTGAAGTCAACCCGTCGCTCCGAGTCACCGACGGCCTGTGTTATTTTTTGACGCCCGTCGGAAAGTCACCGCCCCTGTCAGAACGCCGCCTGGTTTCCCGGAGCACGCAACCCTTCCAACGCCCGTCGGAGGATGTGGCAGGGCCGTCGGACGAATCCTTGTGTCAAAAGGATTCTTCCGACGCCCGCCCCTATACACCGACGCCCGTCGGTCGTCTCTGGCTATAAAAGCTCCAGATTTTCACTTGAAAAGGGTTGGAAAAATTTTCAAAGGAGGAAACTCTGCCCAATTTCAAGCAAATTTTCTCTCTCTTCCAACAAAACACATTTTCTAAGGAAATCTATTTAACCAAGGATCAAATAAGTCAAAAGGAACTAAAAGCTAATTAGTTTTCTTTAGATTTTGACTCCAAAATCGATCTTCTGAGGGGTTGAAGAAGAAATATCTCATTTTCTTCCTTTAAATCTTTCATCTTTGCTTCTCGTGGAACGCGCGGGGCTCTAACAAACACAAGAATCTCACCCGAAGCGATTATCTGAGGGTAAATATTCCGGATCCTTTCTCCATTTCATCTCATATTTATTTTTATTTTGTGGAGTTTTTGGGTATCTGTCCTTACTTTCTTTTGTTTTTTAACTCTCTCATCTCCTTTTGGGATAAAACCCACTTTTCTTGACTTTGAAAAGTTTTCTCTCCATTCTGTCTTTTTCAAAGACAGTGGTGACCGACGGGTCATCTTTATCACCGATGCCCGTCGGTCACCCACCTACAGACGCCCCTCCTTGAGTGACAAATGGGCATATCGGATACCCTAACCGACGCTCGTCGGTCAACCAAGGAAGGCCGTCGGTGGATTCTGTCTCCATCTTTTTAAATCATTTTTTCATCTCTTCCAAGTTTTTTTTTACCTTTTATATGTTAATTTTATGTATATTAACATCTCTTAACTTCCTATGAGTGTATATTGATCCTCTTGGATGATCTCGAGCTTGAGCGGCTGCCCACAATGTTTGGAGGATTTCATCGGGTTTAGTTTCCTAATCCTCTTAATTATTTTCTTCATTTATTATTCATTGATTATTTTATGTGTACGAATATACTCCTTTCATATCCCGTTAATGTATAAAAATGACTCAATGTTTTATATTCAATAAAATGAAGTTTACACAAAAGCAAGGGTCCAATGCCCTATTTTCATCCAATAAAGATCATCACAAATAAAGATCCCCAATTTTAATAATGATGCATGCGAGGACCAAAGTCCTCAAAATAAGCAATGCCCCGATTTATGCATGATCCGCACATTTACAAAAGGGAGTTGTATTCCGCTCCTTATATTATTGTAATCTATTGCTTTCATTATCTATTTGATCATTTATCGCTTTCAAGATGTGAATAAATGCGCCTTTTAATCAAACTGCATAGTGTGTAGAGAGAGCGAATTAATGATATTAAAATTTGATCATAAAATAATTGAGGTAGAAATAGATGAGAAATCCCGGACCCAGCTCTGGTCTTTGGGCTCAAGAGGTTAGAGGTCATCCTTCAAGATACTTCTTGAGTCACGAGGCTTTAGCGCTAATCCTAGGCTCCTTAGGGTGAGGAGTTCACCTTCCATGATCCCTCTGGCTGGCCCAAAATGGATACCAAGCGCAGTCTTAGGCTCTCCGAGGCGAGAGAAACTTTTCCAATGTTCTATTGGATGGCGACTCCATGAAACCTCCGTGTTGCTCAACATAAACGCACTTGCGATTCATCGCAAGCTATCAACGGACCCGTAAATGCCCCGATCGCACAAGTGCGGGCGGTCCGAAAGGGCGGCGCTCGGGATCCGGCGCGCGTCACAATTCGTGTCAAGAATTTCAATAAAACATGCCACTAACAATATCCATTTACACAATCTATAATAACAACGTTATTCATCAATCATCACAATCGCACCCACATTAAATGCATTCATACATATGGTACATCATGCAAAGGTTACTCATGAGATCAACACATATTAATCCTCATCCTTCACAAAGTTATATCTATTATTATTTACTAGCTAAATCACCAATCTTAATCATACTCCTAAGTTTTTCCCAAAGACAACTACTTATATAGCCATTTAATTACCCTAAACATGCATAATAAGCTCAGGGGAAGGTACGGGATTGATCCGAATCAACCGAGGGCTCAAAAATGAAGAAATAAAGGCTAATATAGGTTTTTCTGTCGCGAGGTCGCGACACTTGTCGCGCTCGCGACAGAGGCTCATCTCAGATCCCCCAAAAGACTGCTTAACGCCCAAGATTTTCATTGCCTAAACAAGCTCTAAACCTCATTTTTAGCCAAAATTTCCTTCTTAACAAATGTTCCCTAGGATGTTGACGTTAAAATGCAACAAATTGCAGATAAAAAGAACATCAAGAACTCTAGATATGATCTCCACAACCCATACTGGTCAGATAACCCAACACAAAAAGAGACACTACGGTGTTATCCAAATTTCAGGATCTTAGAGCAAGAATTTGCCCAAGGCTAGTTCTGAGACATTTAAAGGCATTGAAATCATGGTTCTAAGGGATCAAGAATAACACGTTTTAGAGCTCTATAACTACAGATATGACAAAAACAATGCACGGAGATCAAAAGAGAACTGAACAGGATTACTAAAATCACCATAAAACATCAAAATCAAAGAAATCCCCAAACTCATGCATTTCAAGCCAACCCTCAAATACATTCATCTCAATCAATAACATGGATTACTAACACATTTTCCCAAATTAATTAATGCATAAACTCATATCAAAACACTCAAATTTCTGGAAAACAAACACAACACAAAATCATGATCCAAGGAGAATTGGGGTAGAGACAAAACATCCAAATTGAAAACACAAACCACATAGCTCCCAAACACTTGCATGCATTCAAACACACTCCCAAACCTGAAATGAAGCTTCAATCTTCAACCTTCAAAAGCCCACTTTCTCTTTTCCTTTAAGCTTGCTCTTGAAACCCAAAGCTTGCACAAACCCAACCAAGAACACATAAATCAAACCAAGCTCAAACATCCAAAACCATAATTCTAAGAGCAAAAGAAGATGGAGAAACTCAAGTTCAAACACAAGCACTTACCTCAAAATCCTTCAAAACTCAACCCTAGGTCAAAGATGGAATAAAACCCACAAGCAAAACTTGAGAGAGCAGAAAATGGAGGTGAGAAAGAGAGAGAGAGGGCGTGAGAAAAGAGAGGGCAAAACCAAAATGGCTTCTATGGGAAGCTACAATTCCCTTCCCTCTCACTTCTTCTTTCAATTCCTCATTCAATGCTCCCACCAACCATTGCCACATGGCAAGCTCCTAATGGACCACAATTCCCACTCACTTGACTTTCCACTCTAAGCACCATACACAAACCACACACAACCATGTCTTGAATAAATATCTTTAAGGCACCAAACACCACTCACACCATATCATTCCTTAAAACCCGCTCACATCCATGGCACCATACATACAAACAATACTATAAAACCTCTTACCCCACTTATATCCTACTTCCATACACCACAAGCACACCAAAAATTCCTCCACTAAACTTATTTAATTATTTTATTTGCAATTTAGTCCTTATTATCCAAACTTTCTCATGTACAAATTACTGAAATACCATTCAGTTCCCGACTTCGCATGCAAATTCCGACCATGCCTATTTTGGGTTGTTACATGAGTCCATGTTGGTAAGGTATTAGTTTGATTTTGTTCTTCTTCTTCTTCCTCTTTTTTCTTTGATTTTGTTAGTTATGGTTTTGAATTAGGGTTTTGTTGGTTGTATGTTTTGGGTGTTTTTGTTTAGTGGTGCCTCCTCAAGAACCTAAGGGCAAAGAGAAGGCTTGTGAGAGTGATGCTCTTTGATTAGGAGCAAAGGATTTCCAGGTTTGGGATTATTATGGTTTTAATATAATTCATGATTTTGTACTTTGATTTGATTTGCTGGAAATCTAGGTGGTTAGTGATGTTCATATTGGTCCATATGTTATGAGTTTTGCTTGATTTGAGTTGAGAATGCCTTATTGATGGATTATTAAATCCAATTGAGTTGTTATGATGATAAGCATGTTTTGAGTTTGGTTGTTCATGATTTTTGGCATGTTTCTGGGTTTTAGTTATTTTACACTGCTGTAGGGATCTCCATACTGCCGTGTAAATGCATTCTGGATTGATGTTTTGCTAGTCTGTCGAGCTACACGGCGGTAAGGAATTTCCATACCCCCGTGTAATTGCTCTCTGGACGTGGGATCGGCACAATTTTCTTTGGCTCCTTCACGAGTCGTAAAGGCTAGCACGACTCATGAAGCTCCTTCATGAGTCATGAAGTTGGCATGACTCATAAAGCTCACTCATGCAATTCACTCGTGAAGGTTGGCATGACTCGTGAAGCTCACTCATGCAATTCACTCGTGAAGGTTGGGACGACTCGTGTAGCTCAATCGTGAAGTCTTGCTCATCTCGTGAAGCTCCCTCTTGGTGGCTGTGCACGACTCGTGAAGCTTCTGTCATGAGTCGTGACACTAAGCATAACTCGTGATGTCCTTCTTCCTGCCTTGGTGTTTGGTCTTTCCTTGCCACCGTTTAGGATACCTTACACGGCAATAAAGTCTAGTCATACTGTCGTGTAAATGCCTTCTATTTTGAAAATTTCTAACGTTTTGAATTCTTGTATTTTTGTTCCATTTTAACTTATATTTTGGGTTTAATATTTATTTAGCATCACCTCAGATTTTAAATGATATTTAACTATAATTATATTTGCTTCATCGAATCTTATTGAATGCTATGCTTCGATTATGGAATATTTTATGCTTGTCCTGCAAGAGTCAAATTAGTGGATAGTTAGGCATGCCTAATAAAGTTCAGTAGCTGCCCTGATCAGGTCCCTGTTTGGATCTACGCTATCCTCAATGTGTTTGGATCTTATTTAAGATCCTCCAATGTGAAATTTTTTTGAATGAGAAATGATGATGTTGCTTTTTGATTGTACCCTTAGGTACCCCCTACTGTGTTCACTCGTTATCCGCTATTGTGAGTCAGCAGGCGTCTGTTTCGTTTGTTTTGTTGTAACTATAAGTATGTGAATCAGGATGATTTATGAATTTGATTATGAGCTTTTGAAGCCAATTCAATGCGATTAAGCTATGATTTATACATATGTGATTATAAGCATGCATCATGTTGAATGTGTTTTGCCTCAATGACCATTGTGAATGGCCGTTCATATTATTGTGCGTTTTCCCCACTAAGCGTTAGCACTTAGCATGGGTGTTTCATCAGTGTAGGTGCGGAAGGTTTTGAGCTTTTGGGAGAGTCTCCATAGGTCCAGCCAACACAAAAGTTTTGAAGTGCTAGGGCTTAGTTGTACTTATGATTCTTTTTTTAATATTGAGCTCTCATTATATTATTCTTTTGTATTGCTTCCACTAAGTATTCTTCTAGATGAATGTAATTTTGTAATATCAGTTTGTACTGACTATATTTTTGTAATGAACCCTTTGGATATCAATGAATGAATTTAAAGTTTTATTTCTGCTGTTTTCTGTTTGTTATGTACATGTATATTGTTTTGCTTCGCTTGGTAACACCCCTGCTCGTACGGGTTCTCACTCCCTAGAAGATGGGTTCTCCTACGTATGGGTAGGGGTGTTGCATTTCATTAAAAAATATTTTCCTATTTGGGGATCTTAAATAAGATCCAACTTATAAGGATCGCGAGGACCCAAACAGTGACCTGTTTAGTGGTCCAAAATACATTGGGGCTGCAGCTTACACAACTCTATAGGCATGCCAATCTATCCGCGACCGACTACCCCAGGTTACATAGGTTAAATTCATCATATAATACTCACATCGCATTTACACTTTTATTTACAATATGCATCATAAATAAGATCATACACTCAATTATTTACATGTTATTCATAATAATCCTACTTGTCTTTCTCAATAATAATCGTGTACTTTTTCATAAATCTATGTGTTCATATAAGCATATCAAATAACTTCATGCCATTAGATATCCTGCACACATTTAAACTCATCAAACAAGTTTACACTCTTTCATATATATAGATATATATATATATATATATATATATATATATATATATATATATATATATATATATATATATATTCATACACAAATTAATGAATGCATATTAATTCTTATAATTCAATTAGTGATCACAGGGTACAATATATTATAATTCCTATGATAAATTATATATATATACCATAAGTGACAAACCATGCAAAGTAACATAAAATAGTCAACATTGAAGAATAGGGGAGGGTCGCGCTTGCAACTAGCCGTCGCGCTCGCGACAAAGGCACTTGACATACACAGAGGCGCAGTCACGATAATGAGCCGCGCTCGCTAAAAGAAGCTAGCCGGTCTCTGTCACACTCGTGACAGAGAGCGGGTAGGCCTCGGTCGCGCTCGCGACAGGGGACAGCCTGGAAGAGGCTCAGATTACTGAGCTCTTTGTCATGCTAGTGACATAGGTTGCGCTTGTGACAAAGAGCACCTTGGCTAGAGCTCGGGTATTATGCATTCTGTTGCGCTCACTACGAAATTCGCATTTTGCACTTTGGTTCCGAGTTGAACAGCTCCTCAAATGGCAAACTCAACCAAAACCCACACAATCAACCAAATAACTTCAACCCATTTATCACAAATCATTCAAACATGTTTCTAATCATTCAATCAAGGTTTTACACCAATTGCAAGTAACTAATTTGACAAAATTAAACAGTATACATAATCAAACCTCAAACCCTCAAATTTCCAGAAATTCACTTCAATTGACCAAAAACACAAATATACCAATACATATAATTCCCAAACCTAACTTCATTTGTTCTTATAAGCTCAATTGATTGTCACCCATAATCACAATCATCCAATTTCCTCATCACATAGAAAAACCCAAAATTGAAAGGTTAACTCAAATCACATATAACCTTCACTCATGTAAAAAAAGAGGAAAAGAAGAAGAAAGGAACCAATTACTTACTTGATTAACCCTTGAATTTGCTAACCAACCAAAGCACAATAGCTAGAGGATGGAATTGGAACAAGAGAAGAAGAAGAAGAAGAAGAACGGGATGCACGAGAGAGAGGAGAGCAGATTTCTGCCCTCTCTCGCGTTCTCTCTCTTCCTATACCTCTCCACTTCATTCCTATCCCCTTGACACATGTCACATTACTATTGGTCCCCTCTAGATTATTATGTCAAATTTTGCCCTTTAATCCTTCAACTCTTAAATCTTCTTACATTTAACATATAACTTTATAAATCTTGACATAGTCCGTATAAACAATTTTATTACTTCAATTTAGTCCCTAACTCCATACTTCACAATTTACAATTGGTTACACTTGCCGAAACTTCTAGATTAATTTTGGATTCATCCTTTTAACACAACCAACACCATAACTCATATAATTTCTGTCACCACTATTCGTAGACATGTAAAAATTCGTCTAGGGTACATTCAGGGTGTTACAGGGAGCACTAGTTCTATGCTAAAGAGACCAAATGTAAATTTGGACAGCAGCAAATTTCCTACTTAGCTCATTTAATTTCAACTAAGGGGGTGTCCACAGACCTAAGCAAAGTAGCAGCTATGGCTTCTTGGCCTCTTCCTAAAAACCTCAAAGGCTTAAGGGGATTCTTAGGGCTAACAAGATACTATAGGAGTTTCATTGCTAGCCATGGAGTCATTAGCAAGCCACTCACAGATCTCCTAAAAAAGGATCAATTTAAGTGGACTCCGGAGGCACAACAAGCTTTTGAGAGACTCAAAACCCTGATGACTAAGGCACCAGGTTTATCCCTTCCCAATTTCACTTAGTCCTTCATCCTAGAATGTGATGCAAGCAACACTGGTATGGGAATTGTACTCATGTAAGGGGCAGGCCAATTTCTCACATCTCTAGCGCCCTAAGTACAAGGAATCAATAACTGTCAGCATGTGAGAGGAAGCTGCTTGCAATCTTGTTTACTCTTACCAAGTGGAGACACTATTTAGAGCAAGGGCATTTCATCATTAGGACTAACCATGAGAGCATCAAACACTTGTTCGAGCAACATTTACATAACTATATTCAGGTAAGAGGGATTAGTAAGTAATTGGGACTAGACTACAGCATCAAGTACAAGAAAGGGACTGACAACAAGGTAGCATATGCCTTATCTCAAATGTTTGATGGGAATAACTTGCCTAGTAGCCATTTACTGACCTCCACCACCTACATTCTCACCCCTCAATGGATCTAGGAAGTGCTGAACTACTACTAAGGGGACTGTGAGCACCGTGTCCCGGAGTGGTCCGGATTAGAGATTACCCTATGATGAAATCGATATCCGAGCCTGTACAAAAGGTTTGGATTCAGAAGCTTCCGTCCCATGTTCCACGAGAAGCGAGTCTTTTTTACCTTTCGTAGGAAGAAGGGAGAAAATCGGGGAGTTTTTAAAGACCAAAAAGCATGTTTTCCTTGACGGACGGCCAGCCCGTCGGACAGGTTGCAGGACCGGTGAATCCTTGTGTCAGAAAGATTCTTCCGACACCCGTCGGTTGAAATGGCAGGGCCGTCGGATGTATCCTTGTGTCAGAAGGATTCTTTCGACGCCCGTTGGTCAAGATGGCAGGGCCGTCGGATGAATCCTTATGTCAGTAGGATTCTTCCGACGCCCGTTGGTCGTGCCTAGCCTATAAAAGCTTTAAATTTTCTCATAAAAAGGGTTGGAAAAATTTCTAAAGGGAAACTCTGCCGAAATTCTTGTGTGTTTTCTCTCTCTTCCAACAAACACATTTCTAAAAGATTTAATCGATTCAAGAATCAAACCATTGAAAGGAACTAAATTTAATTGGTTTTTCCTAAGGTTTTAATTCCAAAAATTCAGTTTTTAGAAAAATCAAGAAGGAAACAAGCTATTTTCCTCATTCTTGATTTTTATCTTATTTTCTCATGGAGCGTGCGGGGAACCATACAACAGCAAAGAATCCAACCAAAAAGGTTATTCTGAGGGTAAATATTCCGGACCCTTTTCTTTTTTTTAGCTTCATTTCCGATATTATCTTTGCTTTTGCCCTTATTTCCATTTCTCGCTATTATTCTTCTTGAACTTGTGTAAAACTTGTTTTTTGATTTTAAAAAGCTTATGTTTTCTGGGACAGAGGTGACCGACGGGTCATCTGCTATGACCGATGCCCGTCGGACGCCTTTGAGCATAACCCGTCGGTCACCCCCACAGACGGCTTCTTCCGAGTGAGCAACGGGGATATGGGTGATCTTGACCGACGTCCGTCAGTCATTCAACATAGCCCGTCGGTGGCCTCTGTCCCACAATTTTAATCGTTTTTTCTCTTTGTTCTCTCAAATTTTTATGTTTATTTATAACCTTTTCTTCTGTATTTTAACATCCCTTTGATTTATTTTGTGAGAATATGTTTCCATTTCTTGGACTAGGTGGAGCTTGAGGGAGTCCTCGCGCATGTGGAAAGTTTCGTCTGGTTTAGTTCCCTATCTTCCTATTTTATACGTGTATCATGTATTTATTTATTGCTTCTCCTGTATATGACAAATTATTGTATTTTTCGCTAATGTAAAAATCGGCCAAACGTTTTATATTTAATAAACTGAATTCTTCATAAAATCAAGGATCCAATGTCCTATTCCTTATCCAATAAAATCCTCATAATAAAAAGATCCATTTTAATAATGTTGTATGAGGGGACTAAAGTCCTCAAAATAAATAACGGCCCGATTTGTGTATGTATCGCACATTTATAAAAGGGAGTTGTATTCCGCTCCCTGTGTTATTGTAATTTATTGCTTTCATTATTTGTACATTTACCGCTTTCCAAATGTGAATAAATGTGCTTTGATCCAATTGCAACGTGTGGAGAAAGAGCGAATTAACGAATATTAAAATTCGATCATAAAATAATCAAGGTAGAAATAGATGAGAAGTCCCAAACCCAGCTCTGGTCTTTGGGCTCAAAGAGACGAGAGGTCTATCCGATCACTCATTGGAACTACGACCTCCAAGACACCTCTTATGTCACGAGACTTTGACGTCAATCATAGGCTCCTTAGGGATAGAGGTTTACCCTCCAACACCCCTTTGGTTGGCCCAAAATGGATACTAAGCGCAGTCTTAGGCTCTCCGAGGCGAGAGAAACTTTCCCAATGTTCTATTGGGTGGCGACTCCATGAAACCTCCTTGTTGCCCAAAATAGACGCACTTGTAAATATCTTTGCAAGCTGGCAACGGATCCTCAATTGCCCGGTCGCCCTCAAGCGGGCAGTCAGAGGGGCGGCTGCTGGGTCCGGCGTGCGTCACAGTGGCGACTCCACTGGGGATTCTGGTTCGAGACTTCAATTTGAAAATACCTCGCTTAATATTTATGATTAAAGTTTAATTCATGAATTCGCTTTCTCTCAAAAAATTTGCATTTACATCCCATTAGAGCCTTATAATATGCTAGATTGGTCCCTTCTTAGCCTCGGTGCATTCCTGAAGCACAACCCTACGTTCACTCAATATGGGGAAGTGTTAAGGATAATCACCAGCCCAAGCTCCGTACCTAATGGTATATCAAATGATGACCCGATCGGTCATTATGCTCGCGATGAGCTAGACCTGTCGGTAGGGATCATGCTTGGGTAGCCCTAAAGTAACATCTCCCTTGTCCAAAGCTCAAGTATTGGCTGTAGCTATTTTCCATAAGTGATATGAATCGTAATTCCATGCTTGCTGTATGGATCACTATGTATTGGCCGAGTCCAGATGTCTTGCTTGGTAACCTAGCCAAAGGCTTTCATGCCCCGGTAGGGCCCTGTTAAAATTTTTGGAATGTCTAAATACATGATGATCATTATCCATTCGCTTGTACATTAGCATAGGAGTGTCATACTGCCGGTTTTTTGCCATGCATCATGCGTGTCCATTGGGTCCCCCGCTGACCCTTGGGCTAATCCCGCCTAGGAATGAGACTGCGCGACCACGTGTGTTGGAGGAATAAGGGCGGAAGGACCTACTCGCTTGTTTGTGTTTTGTGGAGTGTCGCATATCACAATCATGCATTGCATCACCATTCCATGCATCACATCTAATGCTTTGTCCCTGCAGCCATCATAGATCTACCTAGGTGGACTAGAGCGCCTACCGGACAGTTGATTCGAGTTCCTACATCTTAACTTCTAGACAGAGAAGGCCTTCTAGAGATCTTACCGAAAGTCAGTTGTACCGTATCTGAGATGGCAAACTCACCTAGGGGTAATGATGCCACAAGGGCCATGATTGCATAAGAAGTGGGTCGATGGTTTAAAGAGTTTGAGGGCAGAATGATGAACATGCTAACTGCTTTGGCACAATAGAATGCTCCAAAGAATCCACCACCTCCTCCCGTAAGACAAAATGAGCAAGAAGAGGAAAGGGCTGAGAGACAAGAGGAGCCTATTCGGCCGCTACCAATAGAGCTGAGGTCAGTAGCTTCGGGAGGTCAGAGGAGAAGACCAGCGCTGAGGACAGATGATGACAGGGATGACGAAGATGACAAAATGAGTGTTATGTCTGAGAGAGGGAAGGCTCCTCAAACTGATGAGTTTATTCTGAAGAAAATGGAAGAAAGGTTTGAGGCCATGGCCCGTATGCTGAGTAGAGGTAAGGGGATGAACCCGGCGGACAAAGAGCTGGAGGGAGAAGACCCGATTCCTTATAATTTCAAGATGCCTGATGTGCCAAACTTCGACGGCACCTCTGACCCGACTGCCCATGTGAAGCAGTACTCTCTGGTCATGAAAGGGACCACTCTGTCTAAGAGGCAGAAGGTGGAATACTTTTGTTTGAGTCTGACTGGCCCTGCCATCGACTGGTACCATAGCCTCGATCATCGAACTAAGGAAGATTGGGATCTACTCACAGAGGAGTTCTTGAGGCAATACGATTGCAACACCAGGATGGAGGTGACTCTTAAAGACCTTGAATTGCTCCAGCAGAAGGCCGAGGAATCTTTTCACGATTATCTCACCCGCTGGCGGAATAGGGTGATGGAAATACGAAGAAAGCCAGACACCCAGGACCAGATCCGCCTATTTATCAAGAATGCGAGCCCGTATTTGAAGGATGGTCTGAAAATGAAAGGGCTGAAGGATTAGGAGTCTCTAAAAGACATAGCCATTGAGGCGGAGGGAGATTTCTTGGCTCGGAAAGCTAGCAATGATAGTTTTGCAAAGAGAGCTAATGTCAGTCAAGGGACAAATAGGCCGGCCGGTCCCAGTGGTAGCACCAAAAGAGCGGTTGAGGTGTCTGCTACTGACGCAACTACCCCGAGGAAGTTTTTGAACTTAGGGAGACCACTGTCTTGGGTCTTAAGAGGGTTGATGAAGGAAGGAAAGTTGCAACCTTTGGCTCCTAGGCCTGCTATGACGCAAGGGAAGCCATCACAAGGACAATGAATATTGTGCATTTCATCAGCACACCGGCCATCTAACAGACAAGTGCAAGGCGCTTAGGCACTCTATTCAAGATCTGATTGATGACAAGCAGATTTTCGACCTTGAGAAGAGGGAAGACCAGAAGAAGCCTGGTTACAATGCCATACTGCCACCAGTTTTTATGATCAGATCTAGCTTGCCAGAGTGGTACGTGCTGCAGGACTTATATGGGAGCAAGGGTATTGCTGTTAGTTGTTCTGAGGATAAAAAAGAAAGAGCAGTTGTAGCGACCATTGATTGTTGGTCGAGCAGTGAGAGCGGTGAAGAGGCCGAAGAGGAAGGAGAGGCGAGCTCTGATTTGTGGAGATCTGATGAGGATGAAGAAGAGGTAGGGGCTGTGACAAGAAGTGGGAGAGTGGTCCCCGAGATCACAAGGGTACCAGAACCAGCGCAGCCATCGACGGAAAGAGAGCCGGAGGAGAACGAAATTATTACGCAGTTAAAAAAGACCAGGCTCAGATATCCATCTGGGATCTCTTAAGACATTCCCCTTGTCACACCCCAAATCGGGCCTAGTCGGATTTGGCAAGTTAAGTCGAATAAGTGATGGATATTTCGGTAATTTGTGCATGTGGATTTTGAATGATAAGGACCTAATTGAAAAGATAATTTAAGTTTGTGAAGAAATAATTATGCAAGTGAGTTAGTGCAAAGTTGTCAAAGGATTAAAGAGTAATAAAGTAAGATATTTTGGTTGGAGCCAATAGGAGGCTGCCATGTGTCTTGGCAGGTGGGCAATTAGTGGGAAAGGAAGAAAAATAAAAAGAATGAGAGGGAGGAGCAGATCACGTTCTGCTCTCTCCTCTCCTCTTCCTTGCTCTACTTTCTTTCTCTTTCCCATTCCTTGTTCTCCCTTCCTTGGCTGTGTGTGAATTGGTGTCTTGGGAGAGCTTGAAGTTTGCTTGAAGAGGTAAGTTTGGGTTAGGGTTTCCTGCATGTTCTTCTTCTTTCTCTTCTCCTTGTTTTGCTATTTTGAATTAGGGTTTTGGAAGAGTAATTTGTGGGTTTTTGTTTGTGCAAGTTTTGGGTTACAAGAGGAAACTTAAGGGCAAAGAGATGATGGAGGATTGAAGTTTGTAGTGTGGTTTTGAAGCTAAAAATTTCAGGCTTGGGATTTGTTTTAGAAATCTTGTTTGAGAATTTAAGTTACTGTAATTTTAGGGTTTATATTCTTGAGGAACTTGAATGTGGTTATACTTGATTTTGGTTATTTTGATTAATTTATGGAATGTTGAGTTTAGTTTGATCTTGAGTATGTTATGATATGCATTTGAGTGTTAAGGTAAGAGTTTATGCATGATTGAATGAATTCTGAGAGTTTTAGAAAGCATTTCTAGGAAACAATAGAGATTCTGCATGTTTGCGATATCGGTGAAGAAAAAGGAGGCAATGTGAGCAGCTCACGTGACGTGAGCTATGCTCACGCTACGTGAGCAATGCTCACGCTACGTGAGCTATGACGTGAGCGATGCTCACGAGGCGTGAGCTATGCTCACGCGATGTGAGCAACCTTCACGTGACGTGACGGTTGCTCAGGTCTCCCGGCTCTTCTGTTTTGCTTCTGTTTTTCTTCCCCCAAGCGACCAGTTTTTATAAAATGATTTCCAAATGCTTTTTATTGTATTTTTCTCTACTACGTGCTATATTACCTTGCTAATATGATTGATTATCCCAATTTATTTGGTATTAATAATATGTTATCTATGATAAGTTATATGTGGTGTTTTGGAATAAGTTTTGGATTATAGTGATCATGTTAAATGATTGTGGGATTTTAACTGTTTGGTTTGGATTGAGATATGCTTATTGTTGTGATCTGTATTGTATGTCATATTTCGAATGCGAAGGAATTATGAAGGCTAACTTCTGGTTATTTAGTCCCGAACATGTTCTATCTTAATGTAAATTATGTTATGCATATCTTTAGTCTGTTTCTTCTCTAAAATAACATGCCATGCTTAAGAGTTATTCCACGATTAAAATTATGCATTATTAATCATTGGCATAATATGGTCCCGCAATTAATTCTGATATGTTTTAGGATATTGAATAGTGCTAAAGTGTGTTGATTGAATTATATTGCATGCTTCATAATATGAATTGTATGAGGTATGATTGATATTATGAACATATGTGTTTGTCTTTTTGACTCCGGATTATGCATGATGATATACTTGTGTGTATATATATATATATATATATATATATATAGATATATATATATACATTTTATTAATCGACACATGACTTGGATGATGCACATGGATAGTGTGACCTTATTTATATGCCTATGATACTCAGTATGGTGCATGATGAACTTTGACATGTGACTTGAAACGTGTTGTCACTTATGTATGACCTGCGAAAGTCAGTCTAGTGGATAGTTAGGCATGCCTAATAGAGTCTCTTAGCTGCAGCGCCCTTTGAATGTTTGGACCCCGATCAGGTCCCTGTTTGGTTCCTCGCGAACCCTTATGTGATAGGATCTTGTTTAAGATCCCCTTTGTAAATGTTTTGTGAAAGTTATAAAGGAAAAAGTAAAAATTGGTTTTCTCGGCTCGTACCCGTAAAGTACTATCCGTATCGGCTCGTACCCGTAAAGTACTGTCTGTATACTCGTTATCCACTATTTTTAGTCAGCAGGTATTCTATTTGTTTTGTCTGATATGAACAGGAGTTTGTGATATTTGAATGAACATAATTCTGGACATGTGAATCAGTTATGTAATCAAATGTGATTATGAAACTCTGAATGGGTTGAATGTGACTTAAACAGGTGAATTGAGATTATTTATCTGTATACATATATGTATATCATATGGTGAATGTATTTGTATGCTATCAGTTATAGATATAAGTACTGGAATTAAAACGTGCATAACTGTGACCATAATCTTTCAAATGCCATGAGTATATGTTAGTATGTTATTATTATTAGAACGTGAATCCGACTAGTTAGGCTATAAGCATATGAAATAATATGTATATGAATGTGAGCTTAAATTACGGATTGATATGGTTAATTAGTATGTATATGAGTGTGATTCTGTACTGTTAATTATTATGGTAGCATGTGAATTAGTATGCATGATAAGGCAATCTGGACTATTAAATGATTACATATGTTTTATCTGAGGTACAATGTATGTGATCGGCTTCGGTAAGTATATGTGCATTAATGGATGATGATGAGGCAAGTTAAAGTGTTTAAGAATCTGATCTTGAGCTTGTGTATACTCTGAATGTAATATTTTGCTATATATTCCTATGGTCTCTACTGTTGTAGTATCTTCGGCATGTTGTTATGTGTCTATGAGTTTAGCATGATATTATATGTGAAAGAGTCTTGCAATGGAAGTGTGGTGTTTTGACGTATTTCCTTGGGTTCGGCTAGTGTGGGTAGTATGACATGACAGAAAGTAGGTTTAATTAGCTCGTGTTCTTAGTATAATAATTGTGTGCAGTATAGCGTGGTAATCTTATAACATGTGAATGGGTTCTTAGATAATGTATGAGTAATTGGACATGATAATTGCACGTTTAAATGTCATGCCACCATGAATGGTAAGGTGTTGATGTCCGATACCCTGGTAAGTTTATGCATGTGAAATTGTATGTAGTTCGGCATGATGTTACTCGTATCGTGTATGGTGTTTTGTCTGCTTCGGCTTAATTTCGACATAAGTGTATGAATATGAATGTGAGTTGGTGACGAAATGCCTTTCTATGCAAGCCTGATTATATGTGTGTTATGAATGTCCGTTTTTGCCTTTGAGAATGTGTTATGCCTTGACGACCATTGTGAATGGTCGTCCATATTGCTTGTGTGTTTTCCCCACTAGGCGTTTATCACTTAGCACGGGTTCTTTTCCCGTGCAGGTGGCAGGTTTGGTTCTGTTCTAGTCGCGCATCTGCAAGGTCGGCCATATAGGAGTTAGAAGTTTTGTATTTTTATTCAGTTTCTGTATTTAAGCAATTGTATTTCTGTATTATTGTATTTGTAATTAATTATGTAATGATTTGGAGATTATATTGGGATATGTAAACGTTATTATATTTATTAGTTATTCCTTTGTATTATTATTCGCTTTTTGCTTCCGTTTAGTGCTTGCGTGTGTGTGAGTTATTGCATGATCAGTCTGTGCCACATGTTAAGTCAAGTTTTTAATTAATCCGTATTTTCGTATGTATGTTATGTATGAATGTATGCTTCCGCATTGTGCATGTGTATATTTGTGCGAGTGAGCGTCGGGTAGCATGCCCGTCGGCGTCCTTGCAATGGGGGCGACGATGGGGGTGTTACACCCCTTCTGACAGGCAGAAAGTAGTAGAGGCCTTAACTGAGTCCACTGTTGCTACCACAATTTTCCCATCAGAACTTTTGGGTCTAGTTAAAGGAGGATCGGGGGAGAGATTGGTTTTTTCGGATGCCGACCTGCCAGTCGAAGGCCGTGATCATAACCGACCCTTGTACATCAAAGCACAGATTAACGACAAGCACACCACTTGCGTTATGGTAGATGATGGATCTTCTATCAATGTTTGCCCTCTAATAGCTCTTCAGGCTTTTGGATTGAGTGAAGATATGCTCAGTGAATTAGATTTGACAATCACAGCCTATGATAATTCAAGAAGACAAGCCTCGGGAACATTCAAGACCCTGGTCAAAACGGGACCCATTGAGGTAGAAGTAGAGTTTGGGGTTCTGCCCATTCCAGCTAATTTCTCGGCCCTGCTTGGGAGGCCTTGGTTTCACAGATTAGGAGGAGTACCATCCACGCTGCATCAAATGATAAAGTTCCCACATGAAGGGGAGGTGGTAACTATTAAGGCGGCTAGGGAGAATCAGTTGTCAGCTCTTGAAATTGCTAATCAACCATTCAGTGGCTTTTACGTGTCAAGGATAGGAGAAGAGCACGGACCAGTGGATAACTCAGCAGTGGTTAACATGATGAAAAGGATGCACTATCTCCCTGGGGCTGGTTTGGGTAGAAACTCTCAGGGGCTGTAGACTGCGATCACCACTCGAGGTCAGAAGAACCGAAAGGGTCTGGGGTACAGAGGCGATCTTGGCAAGAAGAAGACAGCAGATAAGATCCCCCATATCACAGAAAGCTTTGTGCCCGCATCCTCAGTATGCGCCTATACTGGTGAAGATGAGCCACAGTGGGTAAACGGGAGGATTGTCCCCGGATTTGAGATCTTCAACGATGTATGTAACTGGGATGTTGGGGTTATCAAAACCATTGAGAACTTCTAGGATGAAGAGGTCATGACTCAGTGCATTGCTTGGGACCGATGTAAGCCCGAAGAGGTTATCACCGAGAGGATGTTGTTTGCCAGGCTGAAGGGGAAAGAGAAGATGGCAGGAATAGAACTGAAGATTGGGGATTTAAAGATTTCCTTAGACGCGCCGGAAGGGCCTCTGCTGAACCAAGCAGTCGATGAGCAAGCCGCGACAGCATCAACCTCTAGGGAGGTGGAGGAAGACTCTAGCTTAGATTGTCTTTTTATTCCAGAACTTTTTTATGATGTAAATGACAATTATAATATTATTAATAAGGCAAATAATTTCTCTTACTTGTGCGATGTTTTCGATGATTTCAGCATGCATGAACATGATTATATTCCATCTATTTTTGATATTGATTCCACTGATACAACGCCTTTTAAGCTTGGAACCTCAGAAAATCCGAAGAAAATTCTAATAGCATCGAATATAACTCCTAATGAGAGAGAAAAATTTGAGAGAATAATAAGAAAACTTGAAAAAGTCTTTGCCTGGACCTATAAAGACATGCCAGGGATCGACCGAGATGTAGCAGAACATGCTATCCCGACTTATCCAGCCTATAAGCTTGTGAAACAGAAGTTGAGAACGCTCAGGCCAGAATGGGCAGACAAGGTCAAGGAGGAGATTCGGCAGCAGATTGAGGCCAAGTTCCTTATTGAAGTGCAGTATCCTACATGGTTTACAAACGTAGTCCCTGTAGTGAAGAAAAATGGGAAGGTCAGGGTGTGTGTGGATTATCGAGATCTAAACAAGGCCTGCCCTAAAGATAATTTTCCACTACCCCACATTGATATGTTAATAGACAGTGCCGCCAACTGCGCGATGTACAGATTTGGAGATGGTTATGTGGACTACAACCAGATTCTAAACAAGATAGCTGACCGAGTTAAGACCGCTTTCATCACAGAGTGGGGGACCTATGCCTACCGGGTTATGCCTTTCGTCCTGAAAAATGCAGGGGCCACATACCAGAGGATAGCGACCAAGATTCTAAGCGACCTGATCCACAAGGAGGTAGAGGTGTATGTCGATGACATGATGGTCAAGTCGACCACCCGAGAGGGCCATTTTGAAGCTCTGGAGAAGTTCTTCACTAGGATTGATAAATACAACCTGCGACTTAACCCCAAGAAATGTATCTTCGGAGTGATTTCAGGGAAGCTGTTGGGACATGTCGTCAGCCAGAGGGGAATAGAAATTGACCCAGACAAGGTAAAGGCCATCAGGGAGATGCCCGTGCCGCAAAAGGAGAAAGATGTAAGGAGTTTCTTGGGCAAGCTGCAGTATGTCAGCCGATTAATTGCCAAGCTCACTTCGATATGCGAGCCCATTTTTAAGCTGCTCAGAAAGAATCAGCCTGTGGTCTGGAACGAAGACTGCCAGAAAGCCTTTGACAGCATCAAGAATATCTATTGAATCCGCCAGTGTTAAGGCTACCGCAACCAGTCAAGCCGCTTATCATGTATCTGGCAGTGGAAGGCAGTTCTGTAGGTGCTATGATGGCTCAAGAGGATGAATTTGGAGTGGAATTCACAGTTTATTACCTCAGCAAGAAGTTCCTGGCTTATAAGATAAAATATGCTTAAGTGGAGAAGATCTGTCTCGCAGTGATTTGGGCATCAAAGAAGCTGAGGCATTATTTCCATTCGTACAAAGTTCAGGCAGTGGCCAAGCAGAATCTGTTTAGATATTTGCAAGAAACGCCGTCTTTGCTTGGTAAGGTGGGGAGCTGGCTGCTTTTGCTACAGGAGTTCAATGTTGAATACATCACTCGCAAAACTATTAAAGGGCGAGCCGTAGCCGAATTTCTTGCTGAGCATCCTATTCAAAGGGACACCCCCGAGTTCACCTTTCCTGATGAGAGCATAGTCACGGTTTCTGTCCAAGGATGGCAGTTACACTTCGACGGGGCAGTGAATAACAAGGGGGCTGGAGTTTGAATTACTTTGACGACCCCAGATAACGAGAAACTCCCTCTAGCCAAGAAGCTGAGGTACAAAGCAACCAACAATGAAGCCGAATATGAAGCTTGCACTTTCGGGTTGGAAGCTTTAGCTGCTTTGGGGGCAAAGAGCATAGAAGTCTTTGGTGACTCATCCTTAGTGATTAACTAGATCCGAGGTGAGTGGGCTATAAAAGAAGAGCGGCTGGTACCCTATGTTGAACATTTGAAGGGGATATGTGGGCAGTTTGAAACATGCACTTTCCACTTCGTGCCAAGAGATGAGAACCGTCTGGCTGATGCGTTAGCAACCCTAGTGTCGATGTGGGATAATCCTGAAGGGGTAGCTATGAAACCAGTGCTGATTTCGAGTTCTGAGAAGCCCAGCTTTGAGATCAAGCCAGTAATGGAAGTAGAAGTGGCAGATGGAAAACCATGGAACTTCGACATTATGAATTATTTGGAAAACGCTAGGTTTCCAGAGGAAGCTACCGAGAAAGACCAGAGAATGATCCGAAAGCTATTTACTCAATTCATATCCTTAGAAGGAGTGTTGCACAAAAGACAGGCAGACGGGATTCAGCTTAGGTGCTTAAATGAAAAAGAAGCCCGCAAGGTAATGGAGGAGGCCCATGCAGGCGTCTGTGGGGCTCACATGAACTGGTTAACTCTGGCAAAGAAGATCATGAGGCAAGGCTTCTACTGGCTTACGATGGACAATGACTGGTCAAAGTATGTCAAGCAATGCAAGTTATGCCAACAGTACGCAGATTTGAGACACCAGCCGGTATCAGAGCTACACAACCTGACATCGCCTTGGCCTTTCGCTGCTTGGGGGATAGATATCATTGGAGAAATTCGCCCTACGGCATCCAATGGGCACAGATACATCATAGTCGCAATTGACTATTTTACCAAATGGGTAGAGGTAGAATCCTTCAAAAAGATTGACGCAAGGGATATGGCCAAGTTCATAGAGAGAAATCTGATCTGCAGATATGGCCTCCCTTATCACATAGTGTCTGACAATGGGGTGCAGTTCATGGGGGAAACCAGGAAGCTCCTTGACAAATATGGTATCGAGCACCATAGATCCTCTCCCTACCAACCACAAGCTAACGGGGCAGTAGAGGCCGCCAATAAAAATGTAAAGAGGTTCCTATCCAAGATGGTACAAACTTACAAAGACTGGGCAGAGAAGCTACCCTTTGCACTGTGGGGATACAGGACAATTGTAAGGACATCTACAGACGCCACACCATATTCTCTGGTATACAAGATAGAGGCAGTATTGCCAGTTGAGATAGAGCTCTGATCATTAAGGGTGATTATGGAAGCCCAAATTCCGGAGGCTGAATGGGCACGATAGAGACTACAGCATTTAAACTTACTGGATGAGAGTAGGCTGAAGGCTTATTATCACAATCAGATCTACCAGAAGAGGTTGGCCAAGACATTCGGGAAGAAGGTGAGAAAGCATCCGCTGAAGGAAGGGGACTTGGTGTTCAAGCAGATGAGACCAGGTATACCGGATATCAGAGGAAAATTTAGACCAACCTGGGAGGTGCTGTATATCCTTAAAAAGCTGTTATCCAAATGAGCTGCAATCTTGTCGGATAGCAATGAAAATGAATTCAAAGAACCGATCAATGTTGACAGACTCAAAAGGTTCCATGGCTAAAGACCAAAAAAAAATAAAAAAAATAAAAAAAAAGAAGAGAATAAAATGCCCTGCAGGTTGAAAACCGAAAAAAGGCGGCCATGCTAAAATTGGGCGCCTCGACAGGGTGAAAACCGAAAAAAGGCATCCTATGCAAAAATAAGAGGCATGAGAGAAAATGTCCAATCATGAAAACCTGAGAGGGCTGATTGGTAACAGGAGTTGATGCTATTAAAATTTGGTTTCATGTATTAATAGGGCGTACACAGTCGAGTTAATGTCAAAACTGATCATGTATGCTGAAATTACATGGAAATGTACACAATTTCGTGAAATGGAACAAATATTATTCTTTTCATTTTCGTCATTTTCTAGTTCTGCTTTAAAAAGAAATGTAACACCAAAAGAAATACACGTGCAAGCTAAGCTAAGTCCTGCTACTGTTCTCGCCAACCAGATGCTTGAGCCCTCGTGTCCTATTATCGGATGCTGGACTAAGGACCCATCTCTTATACTCGCTAGTTGAGGCCACATAATGATCGCCGAACCTCGGAATAACAGTCTTCAGTGGTAGCTTGCTCCACAGCTCATGATACCGAGAAGCAAAGGCAGCAGAAAGAGCTCCTCCCCGAAAAGATAAGGGAACCCTCACCACGTCCTGGGTTATCTCGAGCTGACGCGCGCATCGAGAAGTGATGCAGAAGGTGGCTTGACGGAGCCCATAGAGGGGAACACATCCCGATGACCCATCAATGACCACATGAGACAGTGGGAACCAGGCGGACGTGAAACTAATGGCATCATCTGACAATTCGTCAAATCTGGTAATGCCTTCACCAGTAGAGGCACACTCTACAGTCTTCGACGCGGAAGGTGGCTCGGCGAGTACTGTGGAATGACCCGAGGGGGTAGCTCAGATAGCATCCTCAGTTTCTGTCACATCCCAAATATGTCCTAGTAGAAATTTCATGTTAATTGGATTTTTTTAAGGGCGATTGAGTAATTTGCAAGGAAAGGAGGACTTAATTACAAAGGATTAAAAGTATTAAATGACAGAATTTTGCTTTTAGTGACCAATTGGTAATTTATAAGGATTTATTAGTAATTGTAAGGAGCTATTGGATAAAGAGTAGTTAGTGGAATTGGGGGTCCAATCAGAATTTAACAAGTGGATAGTGTGCATGTTGAGGATTTGAAAGAAGAAAGAGGAAGAGGCAGAAATTGGTTTTCATTTCTTTCTTTTCATTGGCTGTCCCGTTCTCCTCTTTCTTCTCTTCATTCTTCCTTGCTTTTCATGGGTTTTGCATGTATCTATATTCTGCAAGTTTGAGTTGTGTTTTAAGAGTTAAAGAGCTGAGTTTTCAAGGTAAGCTACTACATTTACGTGTGGTTCTCCATCTTCTTCTTCTTCTCATCTCAAGGTTTGTTTTGGATTATGATATTCTGGTTTGTGAGTTTTCCTGAACATAGTTTGTTTGTTTTGATTTTTACAAGCTGTTGAAGAAAGAAAGAAGGATAAAGGAAAAGGAAAGTTAGAGGCTTAAAGGTGACAGTGGGAGTTTGAACTCCATATCAGGTTTGGGAGCTGTATATTTATGGATGTTGTGAGCTGGAGTGTTTTTCCATTCTCACTTTGGTTCCTGTTTTGAGTTTAAATGATGAGGTAGTTGTAAGTTTTAAATATAGAAATGCATGATTGATAGAGTATATGGATATGACTTGAATGCTTTGATTAATTTAAGTTGCATGTTAAGTTGTTATGTATTTGTAGTGGAGATGTAAAGGATTTCTGATATCTGATGTTTGTTAATAAAGATGGTGAAATGTCATATTTTGATGTTAGATGAGCATGTTTATGTTAAATTATTTGAGCTTTCAGGCATGATTTTGGGATTAAGAATAAGTTTTAGATGCATGAGAGTCGATGGTGGTTGTTTTGGGTAGCATCAGGTAAGCTTTTTCCTTAGTTTTTGTGGTTTCGTCGTCTTACACGGCGGTAAGGAAAATCCATCCGCCGTGTAAAACGCTACTGGTTAAGAAGTTTGTGTGTCTGCCGTGTAAATCGGTACTGGCAGTTTATTTTTCAGCTTCTGCCCGTGTAAACCCTGTTTCCTCTTTTTGGGTTGCTTTAGTAATTTGCTTTTGAATCTTTATTATGGGTTCATAGTTAATAAATTTATCATATTATTTAATCATGATCTTGTAGATATGGTTGTGTTATGTCATGAGGTTTTAACTATAAGCTAAATGATAATGAATGTTTTCCTATTTATGACTATTATGTGATGTAAATGTATGTAAGTCACTAAATTGGGAGTCTATGCTTGATATCAGTGGTAATTGATTTATATGTCTTGGTTTAAGAGTATTACACAGGTATGTACAAATTATATGTTTACTTTTATAATATACACTTCTATATGACAATGGGCTTAGTATGTGGAAATGAATAATGCATTGTATATGTGTATGTTGAACTATATATTTAACATTCATAAATGAGTGTCCTAAGCATGGAGAATTATATATGTGATGCATATAATTTATATGCACCTGCATTATTTAATCGTGAGTTATATGTTCATATTGAGCCTAGCATATGATGTATATGTTTATGAGTTTGACCAACATACATGTATTTATAAAATAACATGATTATACTTGATTTATCCTCAGTTATATGATAATTATTTTAGATCATGATTGAGTTGTTATTTGAGCCTGGTAGTCATAGTTAGTGCATAGATAAGCGCTTATCAAGGGTCAGAGTGTGTGTGTAACTGCTGTGTTTTAATGCGGGCCCCGTTTGGGTCTTTGATTCGGCCCTGTTTGGGTCATAGGAGATGTTTGAGGCCTCGGTCTCAGGTATGCCTTCGGGTATACATGATAATAAGATGTTTGAGGCTCCGGTCTCCGGTATACCTTCGGGTATACATGATTATAACAATGTTTTGAGACTCATGTCTCCATTTGCTTGGGATACTGTGTCCTATCAGTATCATTTGTACCCATATCCACTAGTTAACGAGTAATCAGGCTATTACTTGAAGTTATTATATGAGTTTAATTTATGCAACCGTTATTTATATGAAATGATTATATGTTACATGTATATGAATATGCATTATGATATGATGAAATGTAATATTAGTATTCGAATATGAATGATAATTTTTTTTATATACTTGAGTATAATGAACAATTGTTATATGCATGAGTAGTATATATATTTTTATGCTTTTGTTATTATTAAGCTTATTTATATGTTCATTGCAATTATATGTACATGCATGTGTTGTTCCTCCCCACTAAGCGTTATCGCTTAGCACGGGCTCTTTTCCCGTGTAGGTGGCAGGATCATTTTGGAGTCGGACATCTGCAGGTTGGCCACAAGAAGTCTGTAATTGGAGTTGTTATGTATCTTCCGCTGTATTTTTGGCTATTTAGGAAATGATGTTGGAAAATGTAATTTCGTTAAGGATGATTTTGTATTTGTAAATGTTTATCTTTTACAAATCCCTTTTGTAAAAAAACTATATAGTTATATATGGATTTGTTATCTTTTAATTAAATGTATATGTTTTCTTAACTTATTTGGATATATGTTTACGTAATTGAGTTTGTTTGTGAGTTTCTGATCGTGGCGCTCCGGTATCCTTCCAACGGGGGTAACGGGGTGTTACAGTTTCTCTTGTAGCCAGATAAAAAAAAGCCGCTGGAGTAAGTAGGGTTCACTTCAGGCAAAAGTAAGGCGAAGGGTTGTGTGAATATCCGAAAGGACGCACCTCCCGCTAAGAAAAGCTAGTGTGAAAATCCATAAGGGACACACTAACGTACCTAGAGCAATAAGGGGCTACCGGTGAAAGTAGTGGTGGATCCAGAGCTCATGGAGTCCAAGCCCAGAATGGTTTCAGTTAAAATGAGCAGGAAGGGTGATGATCCCCGATGGAAGTCGCTCAGAATCCTGAACAGGCGAGGGTCGCCTGTCAAACCCCCTGGAACCACAATGAGAAAGTTCGTCATGAAAAACAGAAATATGATGCTTACCCGGTATGTGGCGACACTAGTGAACCGATCTAGAGCCTCGATCAGTAGCTCAAAAGTAAAAGTAGAGCCCAGAGAAACCAGGCAAGCAGCCTCAGAAGGGGGTATGCCAAGAGCCATAGCTATATCCCGAGTCTGGAGTAGACCGCAGCGGGGGATGTAAGGTAGAACGTTAGGGGAATACTGGGCTCCAAGAATGGCAGCTAGCTCCTCAGCCAGGGGGCACAACTCCTGATAGGTGAACCGAAAGACGTCCAGAAGTGAGTTGCCGCCAGAAGAAGGTTCTGGTCAACTTTGACCCGACGCAGATATTTTAGCCCAGACAGAGAAGAAAGGGCGCCTTTTTCCCAAGTGTGCTTGTCATCTAGGATGCGGTGCATTCTTTGGAGAAGAGGGGAAGACATTTTGAGAAAATGAGGGGTTCAAGATGTTGGGATGTTGGTAAAATGAAGAGGCACAAAAAAGCAAAATTTTTGGAGAAATTTATAGAGAAGTGCCACCGACGGCTTACTCGTCTCTCACAAGAGACGGCCTGCCCATCGGTAAAAATCCACCTGGCAGATGCATACGTCAGCATAGCATTAATCATGAGCATTAAATGCGCATTAATTGGGGAATGGTGAAAGACAAAAGGGCAGCCCGTCGGTCGCTCCTAGAGACGCTCAGCCCGTCGATCACGAAACTCTATATAAGAGAGAGTGACAGACGGACCAGGGGCTGCTGTCACTTTTACTTTCCCTCTGAAAACAGTTTCTTTTATGTTTTTTCTGCATTTTCAAGTATTTCTTCTCCTTTTCCTTGCAATTTCTTTATCTCTTCGCGTTCTTCACTCACCGGACGCTCATTTTTCTTCAGTTTTTCTACACTTTTTACGACTGCAAGTAAGTAAATTAACTACTTTACCTTTTAATTTAATTCATTTATTCTTTATTTCTTCTTCTTTTAGCCTTAAGAATGCTTAGGATGCTTTAGATGCTTTAAATATCTAGGGAGAATGCTGCCCATTTTTTTTAGTAATTTTTAGTTCAATTAATCTGAGCCTTTGCATGATCACATAGAAATAAGACTTTTCTATATCTTTGTCGCCTTAGAAATAAGCTTTCTAGTGCATGCATTGTGTTGCTGGGGGCACACCCTTGCCGGGGTACGTCCCATTTTTTATATATTGTTGTTAGGGCCTGAGGCCTGTTTAAATGCTTTTTCTATGCAGGAAGTGGGGCACACCCTTGCCGGGGTGCTACCCATTTTTACTAATCTTTAATTCTTTATATGCTAGTTGCATGTTTTTCTGCTTTTGATACGTGCGAAGCATGCTGGGCAACATCCCTCGACGGGATGTTGCCCATTCCTTGTATCTATTGTAACACCCCAAAATCACCCCAGTAGTTTGAGCCTGTCCGTGTCGGAATGTGTGTATTTTATGTGTTGCCTGTGTATGTTAAATTGGTTTATTTATTTCATTTATATATTAGGTTGAGAAGAGGAGTTAGGATCTAGTATAAGTGGGTGTATAGAATTTAAGTGTGAATAAGGAAAGCTTAGTGTACATATGAGTGTATAGAAGTAAATGTATGAATAGGAGTTAGCTTGGTATGTATAGGCAAGTATGGGAGTAGGATGTGTTAAAGGGCATGTGTCTCATTGGGAGAGTGACATGTGGATTATGGATGGGTAAGCATTTATTGGGTTGGTGAGAGGAAAGGCAACCAATCTCTTCTTTCCCTTGTTTTCCCGTTCTTCCTCTCCTCTTCACGCCATTCTCTTCTTCTTCTTCCTTTGTTCTTTCTTTTCTTTACACAATCTTGCTTCCTCTCCCTTAATTGAATAATTAGAGTTGATTAGATTGTGATTTTGAAGCTTAAAGGTGAGTGGGAATTGTTGATGTTTTAGATTTCTTTTTCTTCCTCTTCTCTAGGTTTAAATATTTGTAAATTCAATTGTGGGTAGTTGTAAAATTTATCTTGATTGTTATGGGTTTATGGTTCAGAAGAGGCTCCTAGACCTGACAAAGGAAAAGGAATCGCAAGCGGAAGCGGAGCTCGCGATTAGGAGCTAAGGAGAGAAGGTTTGGGAATTTTGTCTTTGTACACATATTTGTAGTTAAATTGAATATTTGTGGTATTGCTTGGATTAGAGTTATAAGTTGTGTATATATGATTGAATTTGAATTAGACATGATATGAGATGCTAGAAAATGAGTATTGTTATAGGATTTGCGAGAAAGTATGTGAATGGATGTAATTGGTATTAAATGTGCTGTTTTGGGATTTCTTGCAATTAGACATATAATGGATATGATTTAATTGAGATAAGTGGTGATAAAGCTGGGTTTTTAAATATGTTATGAGTTGTGGATGCTTGTATTGCTTGATCTTGAGGTTTGGAATCAATTTTGGAAGTTTAGAAGTGAATTTTGTGTGATTTCTGCAGAATTTGGGCGTAAGAGCTGGAAAACCCGTGTCTGTCGCGATCGCGAAACTGTCGATAGAGCGCGGAGGTTTCGGCCCTCGCGCCGGCGCGAGAAGTGTCGCGCCAAAGAACTCGAGGGAGCTCTCTGTCGCGAGCGCGACAGAGTGCTCGAGCTCCGAGCTTGTGCGGGGTTCTCTTCTGTCGCGAGCGCGACAAGCCTCGCGAGCGCGACAGAAGAGAAATCCCTACGTCCTCTCGCGACCACGAGATCTCTCGCGATCGCGAGACGAGGCGGGGAAGTGGAGCTTGGCTTCTGTCGCGAGCGCGACAGTCGTGACTTCCAAATTGGATTTCTTCTCCTTTTTGCTTAAAGACTTGGTTTCTTTTGCGTGTGCTCTGTGATGTCAAGCCATGAATACCTATTTAAATGAATAAAATGTATGTTAATTTGACAAGATTGGGTATAACCTGCTAATGTCGAATAAGTGGATAGTTAGGCATGCCTAATAGAGTTATGTGCCGCTGCAGCTATATGTACGACTTGGACCCTGATCAGGTCCCACGAATGGATCCTCGTGATCCCTCTGTCTGAATCTTTCTTAAGATTCCACGTAAAAACGATTTGAAAACAAAATAAAAAGAATGATTTGATGCCTTCGGGTATCTATATGTATTTGTGACGATACCGATACTCTCAAGTATCTATATGTACTCGTTATCCACTCATTGTGATTAAGCAGGTGTCATTGTATTTTGTACAAGAATCTTTGGATGAGAATGCTAATATCTGAATTAACTATGTGTGATTATATGCTCATAATTGTATTGTTTTCATGCGTTTTCTGTTACCGTCGCTGTGAGTGACGGTCATGCATTGTGTGTTTCCCCACTAAGCGATTTCGCTTAGCACGGGTGTTTATCCGTGCAGGTGTGGAAGGTTTTGGTACGCGTATTCTGGGCGTGTCGCATCGGGAAGGCCAACACAACTAGAGATTGGGTGTTTTATAGTATAGGCTTTCCTTTCTTTTGTAATAGACGTATTATTTTGTTAGCCCTTTTGTACAGTATGTATTGGGCTTTTGTAAATTGTTTCTTTTTGTAATCTGTAATATGTAAAGACCTTCTTTTGGTATATTAATAAAGTATACTTTTTGTTCAAAATCATTCTTCTCTGTATTGAAGTTTTTAATTAATTCCGATATGTCGCTTTATATATGTAATGTTTGCATGTTTGTACTAGTGGGGTGTGACACTCCTATCTATCCAGGGAGGCCTCTCCTCCAATCTGTATGGAAGTCTTCTTGTTATAGGTTGGGGTGTGACATCTATTTTGTTTCACCTCGTAGTCGGGCCGCTATCGCCCGAAGGAGGCCTCAACGGGCTTTCACTTTAAAAAAACGAGCTTAATAACGCCTGTTTCGTCAAAATTTTTGTTACCTGACATTTCTTTTGCAGGATGCCTCCTAGATGTAGAGCACCACAGGCCAAGCCGAGGTTGAGGTTCCAGGTTGGATGGACGGCGAGTCAGCCCAGAGATACAGAGCGTTAGCTCAGGTGGAGATTCGGGCTAGTCGCTTTGTGTCTCGACCGTTCCTAAAGGCCCTAGGGATGGCCCCAGAGGTCGACATGCTTATCGAGGGCACCGGATGGACCGAGTTCCTTGACCCTGCTTTCCAGACCTTCCCTGAGGCCACCAGACAGGTGCTAGCCACCCTGCGATATGGCAGTTTTCACAGATCAGATATAGAGCCAGGGGTGGACAGTTTTGGTTCAACGGCCAGCATTTTAGCATCACCAGGTAGAGGTTCGCAGAGGCCATGGGGCTTCCCAGAGAGGAGGGGGTCGAGATGCCACGGCGAGCGGTGAGACGTGCCCACTGGGCGGCCATTGCCTTACCGGGAGTGTTGTATGACCACGATACAGCGAAGAGCACCGTACTGGTGTCTCAGGCACTCCGGTACCTGCATAGATTGCTATCCAATTCGTACCTTGGTCGAGCTAGTAATCCAGAGTCGCTTAACGCAGCCGAGATCTGGAGCCTCTGGGCTATGGTGGTAGGCCAGCGCCTTAACATTAGCCATGAGATCTTGGCTAACCTGATCAGAGTTGGCAGAGGACTGACGCCCGTGGTGATAGTAAGGGGAGTCATCACTCGTCTGCTTTTGGGGTTAGGAGTCACCCCGGATAGGCTGAGAGAACCCTAGGATGAGGGGATACATGTGGATGCTTCCTCAACGGTACAGATGGGGATGATTTCACAGCTGTCGGGGCAGGCAGAGGCCTTCAGATTGCTATTTATCCACGAGACCAGACGGGTCTTCTCCCTTCCACCTTTGGGTTCAGACCCTGAGCAGCCAGAGGACCCAGAGCAGCCAGAGCAGTGGCCTCCTCAGTCTCCTCAGCCAGAGCCGGAGCGGCAGCCTCAGCAGCCTCCTCATCCGCAGCCGCAGCCCGAGCGAGAGCCGCCCCAGACTCTGTTGGATTTCGACATGGAGTTCACCATGGACGAGTTGTTCGGTACTCCACCGGCATCCAGGGCGCCTATTCCTTCTCCGTCACCGAGTACCAGGGTGCAGAGGTCTACTTTCAGGCCCCCCGAGAGGTATCACCCATACTTCCAGGGCGACCCGGGGGCATCTTCCTCCACGGCCCCACCGCCAGAGCCAGCTCAACAGCAGCCAGCGCAGGCTGATTTCTCCCAGCTCCTCACTACCATGTTCGTAGCCTTCGAGCGACGATAGGATGAGAGTGACAGAGCTCTGCAGGAGAGGTTAGACCGTCAGCAGGCTGCTATTCAGGAGTAGTCTCTGATGATAGAGCGGTTGGCCGAGGAGCAGGCCGGCTTTTTTGAGCACACAGTACCAGAGCAGGCTCAGGTCGTGGAGGCCTTCAGGGACGAGCAGATGAGGCTGGTAGAGCAGATTGCCCAAGGCCAGAGGGAGCTTAGGCAGCAGCTCACTCATGATCTGAGGACGTCCCAGGATCAGGCGTCTCAAAGAGTTGATATGACTTTACAGATGATCGATGAGTCACTCGATTCCCTGAGATCCCGGGTCCAAGCGATAGAGGGGATCCTTCCTCCCTTGTCCCAGACCATGAGGGAGTTTAGGGAGCAGACGGAGCAGCGCCTAGACCAGATGAGGAGGGCCGCCGGCGAGCAGACTACTCAGATGAGCCAAGCATTCAAGAGGTTAGGAGGCACAGTCTCGGAGACTTTGGAGTTCATGAGGACTTGCACCCAGCCCTTCTTGGATGGCTATGCTCAGATCAGGTTTAGACAGACCCATGATGCTGGGGCAGGACCTTCTACGGCTCAGCCTCCACCTCCGACACAGTCATCTCCGCCTCCACCTCAGCGAGGGACAGTGGAGCTCCGACGAGGATCCTGATGAGGAGCCCTCTGACTACGCACCCTTCTGACGTTCAGGGAGTCATTTTTTGTATTTTTGTACATTTTCACTTTGTATATACATTGTACAAAAGTGGATATTTCTAGTGAAAAACTTTTGTCTTCAGTTTTGTGCATTCATTCAGTTATTTATGATTCATTCATATTACAGAGAAATGTATGTTTTCACATTTACACAAATTCCAAAATGATGACGACATAACAAACGAAAAGGAAAATAATAACGAAGGATAATCAAGATTTGAAATAATGACAACTAACAAGAAAGAAAGAAAAGAAGAATATAAATGAAAAACGACATAGTAAACAAAACAAAACCACATCATTCATGGACATGTTAAAAGATAGTAACTCAAACATGAATTAACAAAACCTTTTACCACACAGGTACAGAGAAACATTGATCCAGACACAAGCACCGATCAAAAGTGCGAACATGAGCACCTGAGATTCATGTCTTCTTGGAAAGGGAACTCCACGAGGTCTTCTCCTCCACAAAATCAGGATTACAGTCAGAGAGTACCTGGTCTCACAGTTCACGTGGCAGTCAGAGAGTGCTATGCACCTTGCAGATTAGATGGGGGTTAGCAAGGGAACTTCACCAACAGAAGCTGCAGTTAGAGAACACTGCTCTTCACATCGAGTTTGTAGTCAGAGAGGGCTACATCTCACCAACCCTGCGCGAGCCGAGACAAGGCCAGCGGAAGCAGAAGCTGCAGTTAGAGAAACACTGCTCTTCACACCGAGATGGCAGTCAGAGAGTGCTACATCTCCCAGTTCACGCGGCAGTCAGAGAGTGCTACGCACCTTGCAGATCGGATGGGGGTTAGTAGGGGAACTTCACAATCGGAGTTGCAATTAGAGAACACTGCTCTTCGCCTCGGGACTGTGGTTAGAAAACACCGCTTCTCACCAACAAAAGTTGCAGTTAGAGAAACACTGCTCCTCACATCGAGTTTGTAGTCAGAAGGTACTACATCTCCTCAACACTACCCAAGCCGAGACGAGGCCAGCAGAAGTGGAAGCTGCGGTTAGAGAAACACCGATCTTCATATTGAGGTAGTGGCTGGAGAATGCTACATCTAACCAACACCTATAGGTCGAGACGAGACCGATAGGGGTGTCTTCACCTACCGAACAGACTGAGATGAGGTCTACCCGGTAAAGGCAGGGAAGGTAAGAACCGCTACAGGTACGCTTTCTTCCTTTCTGTCCTTTCTCTGAGTTTTGGCTCGTCTAGGCGCTTGTGCACTAGTTTCCCCAAAACTGGGGGCAACTGTGAGCACCGTATCTCAGAGCGGTCCAGATCAGAGATTACCCTATGATGAAATCGGTATCTGAGCCTGTACAAAAAGTTTGGATTCGGAAGCTTCAATCCCATGTTCCACGAGAAGCGAGTCTTTTTTACCTTTCGTAGGAAAAAGGGAGAAAACCGGGGAGTTTTTAAAGACCAAAAAGCATGTCTTCCTTGACGGACGGCCAGCCTGTCGGTCAGAGGCCAGCCCATCGGACAGGTGGCAGGACCGATGAATCCTTGTGTCAGAAGGATTCTTCCGACGCCCGTCAGTTGAAATAGCAGGGCCGTCGGATGTATCCTTGTGTCAGAAGGATTCTTCCGACGCTCGTCGGTCAAGATGGCAAGGCCATCGGATGAATCCTTGTGTCAGTAGGATTCTTTCGACGCCCGTTACCACAACAGACGCCCGTCGGTAGTGCCTGGACTATAAAAGCTTTGAATTTTCTCATAAAAAGGATTGGAAAATTTTCTAAAGGGAAACTCTGCCGAAATTCGTGTGTGTTTTCTCTCTCTTCCAACAAACACATTTCTAAAAGATTTAATCGATTCAAGAATCAAACCATTAAAAGGAACTAAATTTAATTGGTTTTTCCTAAGGTTTTAATTCCAAAAATTCAGTTTTTAGAAAAATCAAGAAGGAAACAAGCTATTTTTCTCATTCTTGATTTTTATCTTGTTTTCTCATGGAGCGTGCGGGGAACCATACAACAACAAAGAATCCAACCAAAAAGTTTATTCTGAGGGTAAATATTCCGGACCCTTTTCTTTTTTTAGCTTCATTTCCGATATTATCTTTGCTTTTGCCCTTATTTCCATTTCTCGCTATTATTCTTCTTGAATTTGTGTAAAACTTATTTTTTGATTTTGAAAAGCTTCTGTTTTCTGGGACAGAGGTGACCGATGGGTCATCTGCTGTGACCGACGCCCATCGGACGCCTTTGAGCATAACCTGTCGGTCACCCCCACAGATGGCTTCTTCCGAGTGAGCGACGGGGATATGGGTCATCTTAACCGACGTCCGTCGGTCATTCAATATAGCCCATCGGTGGGCTCTGTCCCACAATTTTAATCTGTCCCACAATTTTAATCTTTTTTTCTCTTTGTTCTCTCAAATTTTTATGTTTATTTATAACCTTTTCTTCTGTATTTTAACATCCCTTTGATTTATTTTGTGAGAATATGTTTCCATTTCTTGGACTGGGTGGAGCTTGAGGGAGTCCTCGCGCATGTGGAAAGTTTCGTCTGGTTTAGTTCCCTATCTTCCTATTTTATACATCTATCATGTATTTATTTATTGCTTCTCCTGTATATGACAAATTATTGTATTTTTTGCTAATGTAAAAATCGGCCAAACGTTTTATATTTAATAAACTGAATTCTTCATAAAATCAAGGATCCAATGTCCTGTTCCTTATCCAATAAAATCCTCACAATAAAAATATCCATTTTAATAATGTTGCATGAGGGGACCAAAGTCCTCAAAATAAACAATGCCCCGATTTGTGTATGTATCGCACATTTATAAAAGGGAGTTATATTTCGCTCCCTGTGTTATTGTAATTTATCGCTTTCATTATTTGTACATTTACCGCTTTCCAAATGTGAATAAATGTGCTTTGATCCAATTGCATCGTGTGGAGAAAGAGCGAATTAACGAATATTAAAATTTGATCATAAAATAATCAAGGTAGAAATAGATGAGATGTCCCGAACTCAGCTCTGGTCTTTGGGCTGAAAGAGGCGAGAGGTCTATCCGATCACTCATTGGAACTATGACCTCAAAAACACTCTTGTGTCACGAGACTTTGACGTCAATCCTAGGCTCCTTAGGGCGATAGGTTTACCCTCCAAGACCCCTTTGGTTGGCCCAAAATGGATACTAAGCGCAGTCTTAGGCTCTCTGAGGTGAGAGAAACTTTCCCAATGTTCTATTGGGTGGCGACTCCATGAAACCTCCTTGTTGCCCAAAATAGACGCACTTGTAAATATCTTTGCAAGCTGGCAACGGATCCTCAATTGCCCGATCGCCCTCAAGCGGGCGGTCAGAGGGGCGGCCGCGGGGTCCGGCGCGCGTCACATGGACTCTATGGTTCAAAACCTCCTTTTTGCCCTTTATATCTCCCTAAACTCATTCCCCAATCTTTCCCTCACCAAAGGCATCCTCAAATACAAGGGTAGGCTATACATTGGGACTGCTACTCCTCTAAGGCAGCAGATAATTGTCTTATGCCACGATTCACCAATTGGGGAGCAATCAGGAATTAAGGGAACTCTCAATAGGCTACAATAAAATTTTTACTGACCTAAAATGCAAAAGCAAGTGATCAGCTGGATCTCCACTTGTGACGCTTGTCAAAGGTGTAAACTAGAGATAGTTTCCTTCCCTAACTTACTCTAGCCACTATCCACACCTTCCCAAATATAGACTGATCTCTCTATGGATTTTATTGAAAGGTTTCCTAAGTCTGAAGGCTATGCTACATTTTTGGTAGTGGTTAACAGATTTTAAAAAATAGCTCACTTCATTCCTCTCTCTCATTCTTTTTTATTGCAACTACAGTGGCGTAAGCTTTTCTAGATCAGATTTTTAAACTCCATGGGATGCCCCAATCTATTATTTTTGATAGAGATAAGATCTTCACTGGACATTTTTTGTAGGAGCTCTTTAAGCTGTAGGGCACTCAACTGAAACTCAGTACAGCCTATCACCCGCAAAGTGATGGCCAAACAGAAAAACTCAACCGCTGCCTAGAGACCTACCTCAGGTGTATAACATTCCATTAACCCAAGCTTTGGTTCAAGTGGTTTAGCCTAGCTAAATATTGGTACAACATCAGTGTAGACACCGGGTCCCGAGTGAAGAATAAAAAAAACGGCAATTTTGGCTCTCGAGGCTCCTTGATAATTTCTTTGAAAAAATATATATATAAAAACATTAAAATAATATATATATATATATATATATATATATATATATATATGTATGCATGTATGTATGTATGTATGTATGTATATGAATATGTGTGACGCGCGCCGGACCCGCATGGGCACCCCTTGACCGCTCGCTTGAGGGCGATCGGGCATTTGAGGTTCGTTGACAACTTGTAACGAATTACAAGTGCGTCTATTTTCGGCAATAGGGAGGTTTCATGGAGTCGCCACCCAATAAAACATTGGGAAAGTTACTCTCGCCTCGGAGAGTCTAAGACAACGCTTTCATCCATTTTTGGCAAGCCGAAGGGGTCTTGGAGGGTAAACCTCTTGCCCAAAGGAGCCTAGGATTTGTTAGGTCATAGAGCATAAGAAGGGTCTTGGAGGGTGAACCTCTCGCCTCCTTAAGTCAAAAGACAATGCTTTTATCCATTTTGGGCAAGCCAAAGGGGTCTTGGAGGTTAAACCTCTCGCCCAAAGGAGCCTAGGATTAATGTCTAAGTCTCGTGACACAAGAGGTGTCTTGGAGGGTAAACCTCTAGCCTCTTTGAGCCCAAAGACCAGAGAATGGATTCGGGACTTCGCATCTATTTCTACCTTGATTAATTTTATAATTTGGTTTTGAGTTTATTAACTCCCTCTCTCTCCACACGATGCAATTTTAATTTAAAAGCACAAATATTCATATTGAAAGCAACAAGATAAACATATCAAAAATAACATCAAATATAAATTACAATAATACCAGGAGCGAAATACAACTCCCTTTTAAAAGTGCAAACATACATAAAACCGGGGAATTTATTAATTATGAGGACTTTCGTCCCCGCATGCACAATTAAAGAAAACATTTTGGATGTGATGATTTATTTGGGATGAAAATTAGGACATTGGTCCCATTTATTATGAAAAATTCAAATTAATTTATTAGAAATATTTGTGTGGTTTTTATTCTTGCGTGCATAAAAAAACATTTTATTCAACGAATATATACAAGGAAATATAAATAAAATGAGAATTAAAAATGTATAATGAAAATACCAAAGTTTGCATATCCTCCTTCTCGTGCATTGGTGCTAAAATGAGAATAAAACAATGATTTGCAACCAAAAATAAAATAGAAGAAATTCATGTTAGAAATTAAGCCAAAGAAATAACATGACATAGAGGATAATATGTATAACATGTATAAAATACTACAACATGCATAAAAATAATTAAATTTAACATGCATAAAGTGAGAAAATATCATGGCAAACGCAACTTGTTAATATTGGTGATTAACATGCACGAAAGTTTAGTGACAATCAATTTTAATACTCCTAAGATGTGCGTGAAAACATAACATAAGAATAATAAAAGTTAACATGCATAATAAAGCCTAAAGTAATATCTAACATAAAAGGCATAAGAAAATAAATTTGAAATTTAACATACATGCAAAATATGAACAATGACATTAATGGTAATAACGATACTAATACCTAATGACATCAATGAATGAGTGTGATATAAATTATAATAATAAAACTAGCATTTATAACAATAATAGCCATAATAAACATCAATGGATGTAAAGAACATTAACAACCTAAATTGAACATGCATAATGACATAAAAATAAAAACCTTGACATGAACATGATATGATAAATTTGAAAGAATTAACTTGTTAAATAAATAAATAATTGAAGATAAAAGAAGAAGAAAAATATGGAGACTAAAAGAATTTACATGTTTAATATGTTAATTGGAAGCAAAAATAGATGAAATTAAAAAGAGAATTAATGAGTAAAACCAAGAATAATTACCCTCAAATTCAGTTTTAAAGAATTGAAGGTAGAAGTGTTGAATTCCTTGTCTTCTCTTGTGAAAATGCTTAGAAAATAGGTTGAAAACTTGAAGAAAAACTCTTGGAAACAAGTGTGTAAAATGGATTTTTTCTCTCAACTCAAAAGCTCCAAAATTCAGTTTTTTCCTCTCTAAATGTTCTTAGTTCATTCCCCCCTTGAATCTGAATTTTTTCTTAACTTTTAGCACTCAAAAACTACCCAAAAACCACCCAAAACCGTCCAAAAATCGTTAAAAAACAAGTGGGGTCGAAAATGGGGCGAAATGGGGCGAAAATGGGCAACTGTGCGCGAGAAACGCGCGCAGTGCGCGCTGCACACAAAGCACAGCCGTGCTTTCAAAGAAGCACAGCTGTGCTTTCGCGCGCGCACTGCGCGCAGTGTAGCGCAAAGCACAGCCGTGCTTTCAAAGAAGCATAGCCATGCTTCGGCTGATATTTTTTTTTATTTTTAAATTTTAAATTTTTATATAAAATACCCTCAACCTAAAACACACTTTTTCTTCTCCAAAATAATTTTAAAAATATTTTTAAAATACACTTTTTGCTCATCGAAAAGACAAGGAATAATCACTTCCGAACTCCAATCTTTTTGCCTATAAGCCGGCGTAGCTAAATTTCATCATCGGGTAATCCTGATCAAGGCTACTCGGGACCCGGTGTCTACAGTTGCCCCCAATTTTGGGGAGGCTAGTGCATGGGTGCCTAGGTGAGCCAAAACTCAGGAAAAGGAAAGAAACGCGTACCTGAAGCGGCGATCTTCCTGCTGGATGATCATTGTTGTTGCCGTCTTTTGGTTGTAGCTGGTAATGCCGTGGTCGTGCTAACCTCTTGTGGTTAGTGCCGCCATCGTGCTAACCGCTGTGAATTGGTTGTGCCGTGGTCGTGCTAACCTCTTGTGGGTAGTGCCGCCATCGTGCTAACTGCTGTGAATTTGTAGTGCCATGGTCGTGCTAACCTCTTATGGGTAGTGCCGCCATCGTGCTAACTTGTCACACCCCAACCCATACTATGGAGACTTCTATTCGGATTAGAGGAAGAAGAATCCAAGATAGATAGGAGTGTCACATCCCACTAGAGTAAACAGGTAAACATCACATAAATAGAGTGATATATCCAGGATAATTAAAACTTTGAAAGAGTAGATTTGGACATGCATACTTCGCAAAATGCGCATACACTAAACAAAAGCCTACCGTTGAGAAAGCTTATGAGCATACAACAGAAGTTATTCTCAAATCATCGCTATACAAATATTTACATGGTCCAGAATATTACATAAGTATCTTTACATCTTATTACAGATACATATATTTCAGAATTACAAAATCCAAAATAAAGAAGCTGGACAAAAACCAAAACTCCTAGCTTCTATGTGGCCAACCCTTGCAGACGTGAGACTCGATCCGTACCAGATCTGCCACCTGCACGGGGAAAAGAACCCGTGCTAAGCGATAACGCTTAGTGGGGAAAACAAACATAATAATATGGACGGCCATTCACAATGGTCGTCGAGGCATAACACATACAAATCTCATACACACATAGTTCTTACCGAGAAATATATATATGCTTACATATAATAGCTGTGCATTCAATTGTTTCTTATCATATTCATATACTTATGTGCGACACAAACCAAGTCAACATCATCATACAAAATGTAAGTATATTCATGCATAACTACATATAACTTCACATGCATGCGCCTACCTATACATTACAGGTCAGTATTAATACACCTATATGCCAATACTTGTATCGTTATACCAGTACAGGTCCTTATTTGCATACATTTACCGAACACGTTGGGGAATCAAGCTTTTGAAAGTACATCATGCATAGATACATAATCACAATACCATCACACTTCCGTTGCGCAACATTAATCTTTGACATAAACAACTATATGATATTGCATTCCAATCACGGTGTTTCAGAGAGCCAATAAATCTGCACTTATTAATTCACATATCTATAATCATAACTGATCAGAACCACATGCTTATAAACACAACATAACAAATCATACACCTGCTGACTCACAATAGTGGATAACGAGTACAGAAGGGGAGACCTCATGAGGGAACATATAGCCCGATCTCTGACCGGGGAAACCTCAGAGGGAACACATAATATAATGTACCATACAGGTACAAGTCGAAAGGTAACATTTCATTGAACGGGACCTTAAACAAGATCCATACACATACACATAATAGGGGTTCGCGAGGAACCATTCGGGGACCTGATCAGGGTCCAAATCGTTCAAAGGGGCGCTGCAGCTACACATACATAGACTCTATTAGGCATGCCTAACTATCCACTAGACTGACTCTCGCAGGTCATGCATCATACCAATCATATTTCAAATCACATAATTTATATCATTGTACATAATCAGCAATAAGTGAGACATATGAGTACGTTCATAAAGTCAATCACGCGTCATACAATTTACACTTAAACATAACATACTAATCTTAGAGAGAGATCATAAGTATAGATATGCATAGTACATCCAATTATATTAACATACTTCACAAAATATTCCAATTATAAACCTAAAAGTGCCACAAGTTCGGAATTCAAACATTGAAATCACCAAAGAAAACTCATTCAACACAACACATCTGTCGCGCTCGCGATGACTGTCGCGCTCGCGACAGAGACCATAGTCTCTTCACTGTGCGTCCACGACGGACTTCGCGATCGCGGGAAGGAGAGAAGGGCCCAGCTCTGTCGCGCTCGCGATGTTGTCGCGATCGCGACAGAGAGCAAGCATTGCTATCGCGGGGTCGCGACAAGTCGCGTGCTCGCGATAGCACAGGCCAACAATGTGTTCTGTCGCGATCGCGACGGTTGTCGCGCTCGCGACAGAGAGTAGACAAGCTATTGCTATCGCGGGCTCGCGATAGCATCACGTGCTCGCGACGGCACAGCATTAGAATCACCGGTCTCTGTCGCGCTCGCGACAGAGTCATGATTCCGAAAATCTGCAGAATTTTGCAAGGTCTTTCCTTCCTCAAACTCACCCACAAACACACGAAACACATCCAAAGGTCTCTTACCTCGTCTCCAGCCAGTCATACATCATTAACAACATAAATCCAACATTTGTATCAAGTATTTCAATAGAACATGCCATTAACAATATCTATATACACAATCTATAATAACAACATTATTCGTTAATCATCTCAATCGCACCCACATTAAATGCATCCATACATGTGGTACATCATTCTAAGGTTACTCATGAGACCATCACATAATAGTACTCATCAATAAACAAACCTTCATGGAGTTATATCAATTCTTAATTACTAGTTAAATCACCAATCTTAATCATATTCATAGGTTTTACCCAAAGACAACCACTTATATACCCACTTAAATACCCTAAACATGCATAATAACCGATGAGAAAAGTACGGAATTGATCCTGGCCAACCCTAGACTCAAAAATATAGAAGAAAAGACTCAAAACATACTTTTCTGTTGCGTGGTCGCGACCCTTGTCGCGCTCGCGACAGAGGCTCGCTTCAGCTCCCCTAACAGACTGCTTTTTACTACAAACTAATGTCGTGAAAACCGACCTCTAAACCTCATTTTTAGGAAAAGTGGTCTTCTTAACAAATGGTCTCCTACGTCTTGCCTTTCAATTGACACAAGTTTCAGGTCAATTGGACATCTAGAACTCGAGATATGAACTCCACAACCTATACTGGTCACACAACCCGACACAAAAAGAAACACTACGGTGTTATCCAAAATTCAGGGTCTTAGAGCAAGAATTAGTCCAAGGACATTTCTGAGACTTTTAAAGTAATGGAATTCATGGTTCTAATGGTTCAAGAATCGCATGATTTTGAGTTCTAAAACTCACAATACAGCCTAATTACTGAAGAGAGGTCAAGTACATTCCAACCCAGTTTCACCCAAAACCTACTCACATGCACAATTGAGCAATTTAACCAACACTCACTACCATCATCATCTATCATCAACCACACAATCAAGAAACTTATATCATACATGAATATATAAATAAAAATGCATATATATAAAATAAAGTTTCCCAAACCTGGAAATCAAAGATCCAAAGTTACTTTCTAGCTTTTATCTACAATCTTTTCCTTGCCCTTGAATTTCCTCTTGTTACCACCAACTTGCACAAACCAAAAACCCAGAAATTACTTTTAATCCAAAACCCTAACTCACACAAAATCAAAAGAAAAAGGAGAAGAAGGAAAACCCAACCATAGGAACCCTAAAACCCCAACTTACCTTAACAATCTTGCTTCCAATCTCCACTAAATCACTTCTACTTTATTCAAAACCAAGATATTGAGCAAAGAAAGGGAAGACAAGAAAAAGGAAATGGAAAATCGGGAAGATGAAAGGAAAATAACGTGGACTCCTCTCTTACTTTCAATTTGTCTTTCTTTTCACACTTAATGCACACCTACCCAAGCCATGTGTCCTAATCTTATTGGTTCCTTAATCCATCTTTTGACTTATTCCACCTTGCACCATACACCATACACACACAAACAATTCTTGAATAAATATCTTCAATACACCAAACACCACTCACACCATATCATTTCTTAGCCCACTTACATCCTACTTCCATACACTTCAAGCATACTCTAACAATTCCTTATAAGCCACTTGTCATCATCCTACAAACCCAAGTGTCACAATCTTAACCAATCACTTCCTAAATACCATACACATGTTCCACTAGATGATTCCTCACTTAACATCTTATTAATTACTTACTTTATTTGCACTTTAGTCCTAATTAACCAAACTTTCTCAAGCACAAATTACCGAAATACCCTTCCGTTCCCGACTTCGCATGCAAATTCCGACTAGGGCCATTTTGGGGTGTTACATAACTGCTGTGAATTTGTAGTGTTGTGGTCGTGCTAACCTCTTGTGGGTAGTGCCGCCATCGTGCTAACTGCTGTGGATTGTAATGCCGTGGTCGTGCTAACCTCTTTTGGGTAGTGCCGCCATCGTGCTAACTGCTATGGATTGTAATACCGTGGTCGTGCTAACCTCTTTTGGGTAGTGCCGCCATCGTGCTAACTGCTGTGGATTGTAATGCCGTGGTCGTGCTAACCTCTTTTGGGTAGTGCCACCATCGTGCTAACTGCTGTGCTCCTTTAGATGCTTGGACTGGTGTCGTCACTTGGCTTTTGTTGGTGTTCCGTGCCGATTTCTCCTGCGAGATTGTATGCATAGAAATATACAAGAAATCACGTGTGTATGATATGGAATGCAAATGCTTGCAAAAATGTATAGATTGTGCCCTAAGTGGTCCAAGTTTTGCTGAGGTTGTAGCTTTTCTGCTCTCCCATGCCCCCTGAATCCTGAGGATCGTCGATAAGTTTTCTGAAATAGACGTCCGGTGTATATCCTTTGCCCCCCTGGTCAATGATCCCTTACCCGGGATTCTGATTCATGTTTTGTGTTGTGTGTTAACTGATTGAAATAGGATTATCTGAAGTAACACCGCCCTATTGCTCCAGGCATTGAACGTCATTGTTTTAAAGGTAGTGCGTCCCTTATGGATTTTCACACTAGCTTTTCTTTGCGGGAAATCCATCCCTTAGGGGATTTTCACACAACCCTTTGCCTAATTTTTGCCTGGAATGGACCCAACCCAATCCAGCGGCTTTTGTTCATTTTATATTTATATTTTGTTTTTGTAGGGCAGACCGTCTGTTTCCAGGTTTTCACCCTCCCCTTTGGCCTAACTTTTGCTTAGAGAGCCAGTTACGGTTTTCATCTCTAACGGCCGTCTTATTTTTTTTTATTTTTTTTTTAGAGAAGGTTATCATCAAAGCTTCTGTTAAGAGCAGAAAGCACATATCTAATGAAGGACTGAGCAATAATCATTAGATGAACAATTGGTATATTTCTTTTTAAGACAGAACTGAAAGATCAATGAAAATATATTCTTTTATTCATTGCAAAATTGTGTACATTTCTATATGATTTCATCGTACATGATTTTCATTTGACAAGAATTCAAAAGCATATGACTACACCTAATCTCGGAGTGGATTTTGTCAGCATCAAACTCCTATTATCAATCGGCCCTCTCGGGTTTTCTCGATTGAATATTTTCTCTTGGCCCTTAATTTTTGCCCAGGATGCCTTTTTTCGGTTTTCACCCTGACAGGGCGCCCAATTTTAGCAAGGCCGCCTTTTTTCGATTTTAGACCCGCGGGGCATTTATTCTCTTCTTTTTATTTTTGGTCTTTAGCCATGGAACCTTTTTAACCTATCAACATTGACCGGGTCCTTGAACTCATTCCCATCACTGTCTGCTAAAATTGCTGCTCCTTTTGTTAGCAACTTTTTCAAAATGAATGGACCTTCCCAGGTTGGTCTGAATTTTCCTCGTATATCTGGAACTCCCGGTCTCATCATCTTAAAGACCAAATCCCCCTCCTTCAATGGATGCTTTCGTACTTTCTTGCAAAATGACCGAGCCAGCCTCTTTTGATAAACTTGGTTGTGGTAATAGGCTCATAACCTGTCTTCATCTAACAGATTTAGCTGTGACAAACGTTGTTGTGCCCATTCTGCTTCAGGAATCTTAGCTTCCATGACTACGCTCAATGATTTCAGCTCAATTTCAACCGACAGGACTGCTTCAGTTCCATATACCAGAGAGAATTGTGTTGCCCCCGTAGAGGTTCTGACTGTTGTTCTATAACCCCAAAGTGCGAAGGGTAGCTTTTCTGCCCAATCCTTGTAGTTTTGAACCATCTTGGCCAAAATTCTCTTCACATTCTTATTCGCCGCTTTAACTGCACCGTTTGCTTGAGGACTGTAAGGAGAAGACTTATGATGTTGGATCCCATATTTCTGGAGCATCTGTTTAGTCTCTGCTAGGAATTACACCCCATTATCAGACACAATGTGATGTGGGAGACCATATCTGCATATCAAATTCCGCTCAATGAACTTAGCCATATCCTTTGCATTAACCTTCTTGAAAGATTCAGCCTCAACCCACTTAGTGAAGTAGTCAATGGCAACTATGATGAATCTATGCCCATTAGAAGCCGTAGGATGGATTTCACCTATGATGTCTATTCCCCACCCTGCAAATGGCCATGGAGATGTTAAGTTATGTAACTCTGAAACTGGCACATGCCTCAAATTCGCGTACTGTTGGCATAACTAGCATTGCTTCACAAATTTTGAACAATCTGTTTCCATTGTGAGCCAATAAAACCCTTGGCGCATGATCTTCTTTGCTAAGGCTAAGCCGTTCATGTGAGCTCCACAAACCCCGGCATGAACCTCTTCCATAACTCTTTTAGCTTCTTTCTCTGCCAGACATCTTAACTAGATACCATCAGCTCGCCTTTTGTACAAAGTGCCATTAACACTGATGAATTGAGTGGATAACTTCCTGATCATTCTTTGGTCCTTCTCAGTGGCTTCCTCTGGAAAGACTGATCTCTCTAAATAATTCTGAATGTCATAATACCATGGATTCCCATCAGTGGCCTCAATGTCTATCACCTGTTCAGCTTCAAAGCAAGGTCTTTTCGAACTATAAATCAGCACGGGTTTCATCGCAACTCCTGTTGGGTTATCCCACATAGACACTAATGTTGCTAGAGCATCGACTAACTGATTTTCGTCTCTGGGGATGAAGTGAAAAGTGCAAATCTCAAACTGGCTGCTCAACGTTCTCAAGTGCTTTACATAAGGCAACAGCCTTTCTTCCTTGACTGACTACTCCCTTCTGATCTGATGAATTATAAAGGAAGAATCTCCGAATACTTCTGCGGTCTTTGCCCCCAGAGCGAGTAATGCTTCCAATCCAAAGATGCAAGCTTCATATTCTGCTTCATTATTGGTAACCTTATACCTCAGCTTCTTAGATAATGGTAGCTTTTCACCATCTAGGGTCGTAAGAATAACTCCTACGCTTGCTCCCTTATTATTGACTGCTCCATCAAAGAATAATTGCCACCCTTGCACTGCTATGGCCGTGACATCTTCATCTGGGAAGTTGTATTCAAACTGATCTCCCTCAATAGGATGCTCGGCTAAGAACTCCGCTATGGCTCTTCCCTTAATGGTTTTCCTAGTTATGTACTCAATGTCAAATTCCTGCAACAGCAATAACCATCTTCCCATCTTCCCTAGTAGAGAGGGTGCTTCTTGGAGGTATCTGAGCGGATTATGTTTGGCAACCGTTTGTACCTTAAAGGAATGAAAGTAGTGTCGCAACTTCCTAGAAGCCCAGATAACTGCTAAACAAATCTTTTCCACCTCTACATATTTGGCTTCATAAGGCAGGAATTTCTTGCTAAGATAGTAAACGGCAAACTCTACACCAAAATCATCTTCCTGAGACATCATAGCACCCACTGAGTTATCTTCCACAACCAGGTACAGGATTAGTGGTTTGGCACGGCGTGGTGGTCTTAACACCGGAGGATTTAACAAATACTCCTTAATGGTGTCAAAGGCCAATTGACAGTCATCGTTCCATACCCCCGGCTGATTCTTCCTAAGAAGCTTGAAAATAGGCTCACATACTGAAGCTAGCTTGGCAATAAATCGGCTGATATACTGAAGCTTTCCTAGGAAACTTCTGACATCCTTCTCCTTCTTGGGCATCGGCATCTCTCTTATAGCTTTGACTTTATCGAGATCTACCTCAATTCCCCTCTGGCTTACTACATGGCCTAGCAATTTTCCTGATGTAACTTCAAAAATGCATTTCTTGGGGTTGAGGCGCAGATCATACCTGCTGATCCTTTGAAAGAACTTTTCTAAAGCCTCAAAGTGACCTTCTCTAGTAGCCAACTTAATCATCATGTCGCCGACATACACCTCTACTTCTTTATGGATTAAGTCATTGAGAACCTTGGTGGCCATCCTCTGATAAGTTGCTCCTGCATTTTTCAACCCAAAAGGCATAACTCGATAGGCATATGTCCCCCACTCGGTGATGAAGGCTGTCTTAATCTGATCCATTATCTTGTTAAGGATTTGATTGTACCCTGCGTACCCATCCACAAAGCTGTACATCATACAAGCAGCAGCACTATCTACTAGCACATCAATATGAGGCAGCGGGAAATCATCCTTAGGGCAAGCTTTGTTCAGGTCTCGATAGTCGACGCATACTCGAACCTTACCGTCTTTCTTAGCTACAGGAACCACGTTAGCTAACCATGTTGGGTATTGAACCTCTATCAGGAACTTAGCCTCAATCTGCTTATGGATCTCCTCTTTCACTTTCTGTGCCCATTATGGCCTAAGTCTCCGGAGTTTTTGCTTGACTGGTTTAAACTCTGGGTAAGTTCGGATGGCGTGTTCGGCAACATCTCGATCTATTCCCGGCATATCCTCATAGGTCCAGGCAAAGACTTTTTCATATTTTTTTAATATTCTCTCAAATTTTATTCTCTCTTCAGGAGTTATGTTTGATGCTAGCAAAATTTCCTTTGGATTTTCCGAAGTTCCGAGATTAAATGCAGTTGTGCCAGTTGAATATAATCAAAAATGAATGCATCATGCTTATGACCATGCGAAATGAAATCATCAGAAACATCACACAAGTAAGCAAAGTTATTCATCTCATTAACATAATTAGAAACATTAACATTGTTCTCAAAGAGCTCTGGCATAAAAAAGAATCTAAATGACTACAACTTCAGTCAACACCGATGCTGCAGCCGACTGTTCTTTGGCTTCTTGATTTGGTGAAATCTTGAGATCTTCAATCTTCGGCTCTGGTTCCACTATCTTCTCCTTCCCTTTGAGCTTAGTGGCTAACATCTTATCAGTGACGATATATTCGGGCTCATCCCTGTCCCAGATGCTGAATTGGGTCATAATCTCCTCGTCCCAAAAGTTCTCTACAGCTTTAACAACTCCCATCTCCCAATCAAAGACATCGTTGAAAATTTCAAATCCCGGGATGATCTTCCCGTCCACCCATTGCGGCTCTTCTTCTCCGGTGTAAGCACAAATCGATGATGATGGCACAAAGCTCTCCGAAATATGGGGAATCTTCTCTGACACTTTCTTCTTACTATACTCTCCTTCGTAGCCCAACCCTTTTCGATTCTTCTGACCACGTGTAGTGATAGCATCCTGCCGCCCTTGTGACTCTTTTCCCAAACCAGCCTCTGGGAGGAAGTGCATCTTCTTTAGCATGTTCACCACTTAAGGGCTACCTTCTAAGCTTTGCTCTTCTCCGATCACCGATACATGAAAGCCACTGAATGGCTGATTAGAGATCTCCAAGGCAGACACTTGGTTCTCTCTTGCTGCTTTAATGATCACTACCTCTCCTTCATGAGATATCTTAATTATCTGGTGTAAGGTGGATGGCACTCCCCCTAACTTATGGAACCACGGTCTTCCAAGCAGAGCTGAGAAGTTTGCTGGAATCGGCAAGACCACAAAATCCGTTTCTGTCCTAATGGGCCCCGTCTTTACAACAGCTTTGATAGTTCCCAATACTTGCCTCCTGGAATTAACGTAGGCATGATGGTCAGGTCAGATTTGCTTAACATTTTATCATCCATCCCAAAGGCCTGAAGCGCCACCAAAGGGCAAACATTTATTGACGACCCGTCATCAACCATGATGCAAGCGGTGTGTTTACCATTGATCTGTACCTTGATGTATAAAGGTCGGTTGTGGTTGCGACCCTCTGTTGGTAGGTCTGCATCAGAAAAAACCAACTTCTCCTCGGATCCCCCCTTAACAAGGTCTAAAATCTCGAATGGAGAGATTGTAGTTGCTACGGTGGATACACTTAATGCTTCAACTAACTTCTGTCGGTGAGAGGGGGACTGTCTCAAGAGGTCCCAAATAGATATCTGAGTCGTGGTCTTTTTTAGTTGCTTCACTATTGAATTTTCTTCCGGCTCCTTCTCTGCGATCGCTTGTACTGGGTCTTGCTGCTTCTCAACTTTTGGAATGACCCTCCCACTTCTTGTTACTACTTCAACTCTTTCTTCTTCCTCTGAATCCCACGGATCCGTAAACTCTCCATTTTTCTCATCTTCATCATCTCCACTCTCACTAGTGGACCAACAGTCTATTGTCGCCACGGAAACCCCTTCTCCATCCACTGCAGGGCGAGTAATAGCGACATACTCATTTCCATATAGATCTTGCATCACGTACCACTCTGATAGGCTCGATCCAATCATAAAGATTGGAGGTGGTACTATATTATAACTGGACTTCTTCTTGCTTTCTCTCTTCTCAGGATCGGTGATCTGCTTTTTGTTAATTAGATCTTGGACCCGATGCCTTAGCGTTATACAATCATCCGTCAAATGGCCGGTATGTTGGTGAAATGCACAGTATTCGTTCTCCTTGTGCCCTGGCTGTCCCTGGGTCTTGGCTGGCCTAGGTGATAGGGGTCGCAGTTTTCCTTCTTTTACTAGCCTTTTCAGCACCCATGATAAAAGCCTACCCAAGTTCGAGAAATATCTCTGACTTACGCCTGTTGCAGACACCTCAGCTGTCTTCCCACCTCTGTTACCACTGCTTGAACTTGCTGGCTTGGCTGTCCCCTGATTGCTGTATCCCTTCCTGGCATAGGACTCTCTGTTTGCCCTCTTGGCTAAATATTCTCCTTCTGCTTCCATGGCAATGTCCTTCAAGGACTCCCAATCCTTGAGTCCCTTCATTTTTAGTCCATCTCTCAAGTAAGGGCTGGCATTTCGAATGAATAGTTGGATCTGATCAGAAGTGTCCGGTTTGCGTTTCATCTCCATAAACCGATTTCTCCACCGAGTAAGGTGCTCGTGGAAGGACTCCCCAGCCTTCTGTTGTAGCAACTCGAGATCTTTCAAAGTGACCTCCATCCGGGTACTGCAATTGTACTGCTTAAGGAACTCTTCGGTTAGCAAGTCCCAATCCTCCTTGGACCTCCTCTCAAGCCCATGGTACCAATCAATAGCAGCTCCTGTGAGACTCAAGCAGAAATACTCTATCTTTTGCTTTCTTGTTAAGGTCGTCCCCTTCATGACCAGCGACTATTGCTTGATGTGTGCGGCAGGGTCAGAGGTGCCATCAAATTTGGGAATATCCGGCATCTTAAAATTCTGGGGAATCAGGTCATCCCCATCCAGCTCTTGGTCTTCCGGGTTCATTCCTTTTCCCACGGTCATCATCCTTGCCATGGCCTCAAACCTCTCTTCCATTTTCCTCCACATTGCCTCATCCAGTTTTGGTGACTTCTCTTTAGCTACTGTACGCTCCTCTAGCTCATTTCCCCCAAACTCAGATTCAGACCTGGGGCCCTCTCTGCGCTCAATAGGTGCAGGTACTCTTTGCTCAACAATAGGTGGGTCAACCACTGGTTGGTTAATTGCAGCAGGATGTTCTTCTCTAACAACCTCTTGTTCAGTACTCGGATAGGGGCAGCAGTAGCTTGTTGCCCAGCTATTGTGGCGGCAAGATTGCCCATTATTGCAATCATTCGGGCTTAAAATTCCTCCATTCTCTTTCCTACCTCCACAGCGATTATTGCCCGGGTTGCATTAGACTCATTTGATGGATTAGCCATGCTTACTTCTGTTGATGATTCGGAAGAAAACCCCACACTATTTTCTGAGATTGAACCTGAACTCTGATCCAACACTAACTCTATTAACCCCAAAAGCGGCGTCCTTCTTAACCGTCCGTCGGGACCTCAAGACCACCCAGGAGAATCTATGATGGCTGAAATGCAAAAATTGTTAAGATGATGCATGATTAAAATGCATTGCATGCTCGTACTGATGCAACATAGACAAACATATGCAAGCATATAGATCCTTCCAACCTTATATCTCCCACACGCGTGGTAGTGCGGCCTCTTTCCTAGGTGGGCTTGATCCATGGATTAACGTGGAACACAATGGACATGTATGGTTCCCAGTGAAAAATCGGCAGCATAACAGCTCCTATCTAGTGTACATACGTATGGGTGTTTGGCCTTTATGTATTTGAAAAATTAAATTTAACTAGGATGGGCCCACCGGGGCATGAAAACCTTTGATGAAGACCATTTAATTAAATTGATTTCGTCCAATATATGATGGCCCATATAGCAAGCATAGTATTACGGTACATCTCACCTAGTGGAAGTATCTATTGCCATTACATGAGCTTTAGTCATGGGGTGATGATATTTTTGGGTTACCCAAGCATGATCCCTGCCGACGGGTCTAGCTCATCACGAGCATAATGACCGATTGGGTCACCATTTGATATACCATAATGGTACAAGACTTGGGCTGGTGATTATCCGTAACACTTCCCTAAATTGAGTGAAAATAGGATCGTGCTTCAGGAACACACCGGGGTTTGAAAAGGGACCAAACTAACTTAATCTAAGGCTCTAATGAGATGATATGCAATTTTGAGATAAAGCGAATTTCATAAACTAGAACTTAATTGTAAAAGTTAATCAAGGTATTTTCAAATTGAAGTCTCGAACCAGTTGTTCCCAGTGGAGTCGCCACTGTGACGTGCGCCGGACCCGCGTGGGCGCCCCTTGACCGCCCGCTTGAGGCCGATCGGGCATTTGAGGTCCGTTGACAACTTGTAACGAATTACAAGTGTGTCTATTTTTGGCAACAGGGAGGTTTCATGGAGTCGCCACCCAATAAAACATTGGGAAAGTTACTCTCGCCTCGGAGAGCCTAAGACAGCGCTTTCATCCATTTTGGGCAAGCCGAAGGGGTCTTGGAGGGTAAACCTCTCGCCTAAAGGAGCCTAGGATTTGTTAGGTCATAGAGCATAAGAAGGGTCTTGGAGGGTGAACCTCTCGCCTCCTTAAGTCCAAAGACAACGCTTTTATCCATTTTGGGCAAGCCAAAGGGGTCTTGGAGGTTAAACCTCTCGCCCAAAGGAGCCTAGGATTAATGTCTAAGTCTCGTGACACAAGAGGTGTCTTGGAGGGTAAACCTCTAGCCTCTTTGAGCCCAAAGACCAGAGAATGGGTTCGGGACTTCGCATCTATTTCTACCTTGATTAATTTTATAATTTGGTTTTTAGTTTATTAACTCGCTCTCTCTCCACACGATGCAATTTTAATTTAAAAGCGCAAATATTCATATTGAAAGCAATAAGATAAACATATCAAAAATAACATCAAATATAAATTACAATAATACCAGGAGCGGAATACAACTCCCTTTTAAAAGTGCAAACATACATAAAACCGGGGAATTTATTAATTATGAGGACTTTGGTCCCCGTTTGCACAATTAAAGAAAACATTTTGGATGTGATGATTTATTTGGGATGAAAATTAGGACATTGGTCCCATTTATTATGAAAAATCCAAATCAATTTATTAGAAATATTTGTGTGGTTTTTATTCATGCGTGCATAAAAAAACATTTTATTCAATGAATATATATAAGGAAATATAAATAAAATGAGAATTAAAAATGTATAATGAAAATACCAAAGTCCGCATATCCTCCTTCTCGTGCATTGGTGCTCAAATGAGAATAAAACAATGATTTGCAACCAAAAATAAAATAGAAGATATTCATGTTAGAAATTAAGCCAAAGAAATAACATGACATAGAGGATAATATGTATAACATGCATAAAATACTACAACATGCATAAAGTGAGAAAATATCATGGCAAACGCAACTTGTTAATAATGGTGATTAGCATGCACGAAAGCTTAGTGACAATCAATTTCAATACTCCTAAGATGTACGTGAAAACATAACATAAGAATAATAAAAGTTAACATGCATAATAAAGCCTAAAGTAATATCTAACATAAAAGGCATAAGAAAATAAATTTGAAATTTAACATACATGCAAAATATGAACAATGACATTAATGGTAATAACGATACTAATACCTAATGACATCAATGAATGAGTGTAATATAATTTATAATAATAAAACTAGCATTTATAACAATAATAGCCATAATAAACATCAATGGATGTAAAGAACATTAACAACCTAAATTGAACATGCATAATGACATAAAAATAAACACCTTGACATGAACATGATATGATAAATTTGAAAGAATTAACTTGTTAAATAAATAAATAATCGAAGATAAAAGAAGAAGAAAAATATGGAGACTAAAAGAATTTACATGTTTAATATGTTAATTGGAAGCAAAAATAGATGAAATTAAAAAGAGAATTAATGAGTAAAACCAAGAATAATTACCCTCAAATTCAGTTTTAAAGAATTGAAGGTAGAAGTGTTGAATTCCTTGTCTTCTCTTGTGAAAATGCTTAGAAAATAGGTTGAAAACTTCAAGAAAAACTCTTGGAAACAAATGTGTAAAATGGATTTTTGCTCTCAACTCAAAAGCTCCAAAATTCAGTTTTTTCCTCTCTAAATGTTCTTAGTTCGTTCCCCCCTTAAATCTGAATATTTTCTCCACTTTTAGCACTCAAAAACTACCCAAAAACCACCCAAAACCGTCCAAAAATCGTTAAAAAACAAGTGGGGTCGAAAATGGCCGACTGCGCGCTGCACGCAAAGCACAGCCGTGCTTTCAAAGAAGCACAGTTGTGCTTTCGCGCGCGCAGTGCAGCGCAAAGCACAACCGTGCTTTCAAAGAAGCACAGCCCTGCTTCGGGCAGATTTTTATTTTTTAAAATTTTAAATTTTTATATAAAATACCCTCAACCTAAAACTCACTTTTTCTTCTCCAAAATAATTTTAAAAATATTTTTGAAATACACTTTTTGCTCATCGAAAAGACAAGGAAAAATTACTTCCGAACTCCAATTTTTTTGCCTATAAGCCGACATAGCTAAATTTCATCATCGGGTAATCCTGATCAAGGCTACTCGGGACTCGGTGTCTACAATATGTATGTACAATTAAAAATTAATTAGTTAATGTATTAGTTAGTATTGTAATTAAAATTGAAAAAAAAAAAGAGGAAAATATGGAGTATTTAATTAATGGAGTGTTTAATTAATTAAATGTGTGTGATAATTTAAGTAAATTAAAATAGAATTAAAAATTAAAAAATAATAAATAAAATATGGAGAAAACCTAATTAGGGGTTATAAAAGGAAAATGATGGAGCAAGGAAAAAGGGGCTCGGCTGGGCAAAAGAAAAAATAGAAAGAAAAAGAGAGCAAGGAAATGGAGCCTGAAGAAGATAGAAAGAAAGAAAACTAAAAAGAAAGAGAGGGCAAGGAGACCAAGGGGAGCTGGCAAAAGAAGGAATAAAGAAAAATAAAAAGAAAGGGAGAGCAAGACTAAAAGATACAGAGAGCAAAAAGGCCAAAGCAAGAAAAGCAAGAGAAACAAATCAAAGCAAAATAAGAAAGAAATAGAAAGAGGAGTACAGAGAGAGACTAAGAAGAGCACCACGCCGGAAAGGAGAAAGAAGAAAAGAGGGGAAGAAGGCGGGGCTGCCGCCGGCCAGCCATGGTGAAGGACCGGAGGACGCGCCCCACCGGTGGAACGAGCGGACCCGGACGAAAACAATGTTGGCCGCCGATCAGCGACACTCGCTGGCGTGGAGGAGTGGCGATCCGACGACTCCTTCCAGTGCGTGATCGGCGGCGATGGACTCCTGGCGTTCCGATCTACCTCGCGGTGGTGGAGGGGTCGACCACCGACGGCTCCGATGAAGAGAAACCAGTAAGGTGTTAATTTATTTTATTTTATTTTATTTTATTATTATTATTATTATTATTATTATTATTATTATTTATTTTTATTTTATTTATTTATTATTAGTATTATTGTGTTATATTAATATTAATGTTCTTAGTACTATTTAATTTATGTTTATTTTACATTATTTGATATTATTATTAGTATTTATTATTGCTATTAATATTATTATTATTAATATTATTATTGTTATTATTATTATTTTTATTATTGTGGTATTATTATTATTATTGTTATGATTATTTATTGAGATTATTATAGTTGTGTAATTATTATTATTATTATTATTATTATTATTATTATTATTATTATTATTATTATTATTATTCATGTTATTATTTTTTATTGTTATAATTAATATTATCATTGTTATTATCGTATTGTTGTATTATTATTATTACTATGGTTATATTTGTCATTATGGTTTTGTTATTTATTTATTGTTAGTATTATTATTATTTTATGTTGTTCTTGTTATTAGTATTATTCATTTTATGTTTATTTATTTTATATCATTGTCATTATTATTATTATTATCACTTTTACTGTGATTATGTGATTATTATCATTATTATTATTGTTGTTCATGTTATTATTATTATATTACATTATTACTATTATTGCTAATTATTATCATTAATATTATTATTTGTCTTCTTATTATTATTGCTATCATCGTCATTAATATTGCTATTTGTTTTATTATTATTATTATTATTATTATTATTATTATTATTATTATTATTATTATTTCTTATTGTCATTGATCATTATAAGTGTCATTTGTGTTTTATGTTCATTAATTCTATCGATTTATTTTACTTTTATTGTACCAAATTAATTCTCAATTTATCTAATTCAATTATTTATGTATTTATCAATTAATTTAATTTAATCCTTTATTAACCAATTTTATTTTCTGTCTTGACCGCAATGCGAGGGGCATATGGCTCGCCTATGGAGTCAGGCGAAGCTCGGTCGGGATGAGTAGTTTAGGATTTATTTATCATTCTGAAATATGTATTATTATTTTATTTTCTTTCATTTGCTTGAGGACTATAATAATAAAAGATTTTTGACCGTACTTAAAAAGAACAACCACACATCTGATTGCCTCTAAATAAAGTATGCATGGATAGTATGGCTTCTCAATGGACCTTCTTCTATGCATATTTGTGTGATTCTGGATTGTCCTGAGCATGGTGTGTTAGAATAGACTTGTTCTTCCGGGCATTCCACCTTTGTACAAATGCACTTGACTTCATGCTGCATACAGTGGTCAATATTGTCGAGCTAAACCCATTTCTTAGATCATCCTTGCTCATGAGGTCTATTCGGACCTTTCCTTCTAAGACATGTTCATAATAACATATACAACAGATTGTGTGTGCTTATGGACTCATGTGTGTGAAATGTACATACATAAAGCTATATACACAAAACACGAGCAAAGGATTAATGTACAAGAATTGTGTGTGCAGAACTATAAGTGTAAAGGATTAAACACACGAGATATGCAGGGAGACATGTAAAAGATCTATGCATGTGAGATGCATATGAGATGCAAAAATGGATAGACCACATCTTAGGCGGTTAAAGGATTCCTTGAGGGTACTGGCTCGGCTGCTCTGATGCCCCCCGAAAAATCTAGAAAAGTGTCGTATATTCTTACCCGTGTGCATCTTTGCCCCCGGACTTGGGTTGACTTGAGAATTGCCTCTTCAGAGGACTTATGAATTGCCTCTTAAGAGAACTTGGAGAATTGCCTCTTAAGAGGACTTGGAGATTTTTGCCTCTTCAGAGGACTTGTAAAGTTTGTCACCTCAGAGGACTTAAAGATTTTGCCTCCTCAGAGGACTTTGGGAAAAATCAGCTTGTCTATGTGGGACTGATGTATACTATCTAGTGTGCATTGGACACCATGTATGCATGGAATGCATGTGAAAGGCTATGCTTTTATGAAATGACATGCAAAGGACTATGATCCTGAAATGCTTATGCATACGACATATATGCCAATGGCTTGTATCCATGAGGAGGATCATGGAATATGTGCTAAGAATCGTTATTCTAACATGTTTGCAAATGATCATGAACGAGAAAAACATGTAAAGGTTCAAGCATGATAAATATATAAAAGGGGATTATGTATGCAGAGAATGTGCAAATGATCATACATGTGAGAAGGATAAAGAGTCGTTTATCGGCATAGATGTAAAGAATCGTATGCAAAGATAGGCAGAAGTCATTATATACACGAAGGCTGTGTAAAGTAATGGGTGTGTGCGATGTGTACACCTACAACTATGTATATAGAACACGTGTAGGAAAAAAATATATACATGTATGTACCATGCAATCTCTGTGTGTATGTGCAAAAGGCCAAAACAAGATTTTTCATTTTTCAAAAGCAAATTCTAGATGCAATGTCGAGGACAAGACTCAACTCGAATGCATAAATGCACTCATGGCTTCTCGCTTGAAGCTCAAGAAACACCATATGCCTCTTCCTACATATCAAACCTTATCAGAAAGCCATCTCCGCTAATTAGATAAGGCCAAACCAAGAATCAAGAGGTCTTACTTTGGTTGTAACATTAGGCTCAAGTAGATGATTATCAAAGGAGGATCAGGTCACTAGAGAAAAATGGCCGCAGCGTTCATTCGGATGAAGGAACCATTTTCAATCTAATTGCATTCTGTCCAGACATTCTAGAATTTGGACTCGGTAATACTCTGACTTATTAAGTTCAAAATAAAAATTAAGCTAAGAAAGATAACTATTGAATTCATCACGGGGTATTATCCTAAGTTCTACTTTTCTTTCTTTCTTAATTTTTTTTTCTGCTTCTTCTATTTTTTTTCTTTTTTCTTTTTTCTTTTTTTTTTTCATTTTTTCTTCTTTTCTCCTTTCTTTTTTTCTTATTTATTTTTCCTTCTTTTCTTTTTTTCACAAGTTTACGTCTCTAATTACACAAAAAGTTTATTTGTGATTTAAACCCCGAAGTGTAGCCCAAAAATTATCGATGATTGAAAATTTTTTCCTCAAGAGGTAAACCCATCCTTATCAGGGTGACTTCTGGTAACCCAAAAATTAACAATGGTCGAGATTCTCTCCTCGAAGTGTAAACCCACTTTCACCGGGGCAATTTTTGGTAACCCGAAAAAATTATCAATGATTGAAATTTTCTTCTCGAAGTGTAAACCTAATTTCATCGGAGCAAGTTTTGATAGCCCTAAGAAATGTCATAATGTACATCCATCCTTACTAGAGTGGCCATTCTTCCAAGGGGAAGCCAAAATCATTTTAGGCGAAGGGTAGTTTTGACGTGTGTAACAATAAAATCGATACGCATTTAGCATACCAAAATAAAGGCTCAACAGGCTAGCAAGCGATTGTAAAATGAGGGTAAGAAATGGTCATTTAGAGAGATATACAAAGAAATGGTGCCTAAATCATTTTCCAGATTTAGTCTTATCCAGGGGTCGCTTTGATGGGTAATCGAAAAGGTTTTAGTGCTCTTAGTGAGTTTTCATCCAATCCCCTAATTGCAACTAGCTTTTTCAGTTTATTTTCAAAACGGGCCAAGAGTGCTCTGAACTTGGAGATTACATCGTATGGTCAAATATTTTCACGTGATCTAGCTCTTAAAGACCAAACATATATACCCCTTACTTAATTCAAAGTGGAATGAAACTCAGATTTCTAGAGTTAAGATCAAATCCATTCATAGTTGAGAACTAATTAAGCAGAGTCAAACCTTGAATCAAAGGTAACTCAATAAGGTGCAAAAATGCTAGCGTTTTAGGGTATGGCTTAACACAAAAAATTTTGACTCTATCAAAATGTATATATACAAAAATTGTTTAAACAAATAGAAATTTTTTTTTCTTTTTTTTTATAAAATATGCACAAACTATGCGTTAAAAATCATGCATATGGAATGGCATATGCAATATCGTCATGTATATTAGCAATGCGTGTAAGGAACTGTATGTGCGAAACATGTGTAAAAACATTTGTATAAAAATGCATACATGAAATATGTGCAAAGATGTGTGTGTGTAAAACACCTGCGAAAAAATATGAGTGTGTAAACACTGCATGATAAATGACGTGCATGCATAAATTTGCAGTGTATATTTAAGCAGTATACAATGAAGGTAAAAGTGCAAGATATGACACAACATGAGAATGTTCATAAAATAGGGTGTATGTGCATATGGTGCGATATAGAGATATGTATGTAAGATGAAGATGTGATGTAGGATGAAGATGATCTGGCACGAAAATGTGCACCAATGAGTTGCGAGGAGTGGCAAAACTCGCATAGATAAAAACGCAAAATATATACAAATTATGCACATGACTTGGGACTCAATATACGAATGATTATGTACCATGAGTGGAGTATGTGTGCAACACGAGATATGCAATGAAAGTGTCTGCAAGAAACAAATAGCATTCACAAAGTACGTGTATTTACATGGTATGAGCATGCAAGACATGCATTGGTATATACAATGACTAACGTGCATGATGAAGAACTTATATGTACATGGCATAATTCATGTATGATAGTACATGTTCATGATATGGCATACCATGTGAAAAATGCAAGGTATTTTCTGTGTATAATGACTGACCCAATGCTATATGCTAATGCAGCGGCATGCGTATATTATAGCACACAATGTTTATGTACATAAGCAATGTCAGCCTACTGATATGTACATACCATGACACATGATGAATGCATTATTTTGATTTGATATTACTTTTTATTTTTTTTATACATGTCATGGTGGTAGTATGTCTGTGTGTGCTATGATGCATATCGATAAGTACCTTCAGGGATGTAGGCTGTATGTACTGGTTATGGTGCATGATGGATGTTATGGATGTCATAAAGAATGTTAATATGTATGTATTGCGACAAGCATTATTATGTGCATGCATGACAAACGTGTTATATTTATATTCACAATTTATGATACAAGCAAACTTATATACAAAATGCAAAGGTTCTATTATTATACATGAGACAAAATACATGTGTTTTATTTACATTGATTGCTCATGAAAAAAATGCACAATCACAAATACACATACAAGAAAAAAATTTCTCCCAACCGTATTTCTATCACACATGAGGTCGTGCTGTCTCTTTTCCTAGGTGGGCTTGGCCCATGGGTTAACGGGGAACCCAATGGGCGCGTAATGCGTGCTGTGAAGCACAAACTCTAATTATTAAAAGCGCATGCAAATGAATTTTCGGCTATCGTGTATTTAAACAATCCAAATAAATCAAAACACACCCCTCGGGTATGAAAATCTTTAAGGAGTGAACATCTAAATTTATTTGGATTTGTTCAATACACAATAACCCACTACACAAGCAACGTATTATGGCACATGCCCCTAGTGGAAGTATCTATGTCCATTACATGGGCCTTAGTCATGGGCGGTGTTACTTTAGGTCTACTCAAGCATGGTTCCTGCCGACTGGTCTAGCTCGTCACGAGCGTAATGACCGATCGGGTCACCATTTGATATACCATGATGGTACGAGGCTTGGGCTAGTGATTATCCTTAACACTTCCCTACATTGAGTGAACATAGAGTCGTGCTTCGGGAACGCACCGGGGTCGATAAAGGGACCAAGCTAGCATAGATCTAAGGCTCTAACGCGATGCAATGCAATTTTGAAAGATGGTGAAATTTTTAAACTAAAACCTAATTGTAAATTTTAATCAAGGTACTTTCGAATCAAAGTCTCAAGTATTGTCCCCAGTGGAGTCACCACTGTGACGCGCACCGAACCACGTAGGACGCCCCGAAGACCCGCTTTTAGGGTTTTCGAGAGAGGTTCATTGGAAACATGTAAGGTATTTACAAGTGCATCTATTTTGGCTAACAAGGAGGTTTCATGGAGTCGCCACCCAATAAAACATTGGGAAAGTTCGTCTCGCCTCAGTGAGCCTAAGACGGTGCATGTTATCCATTTTGGGCAAACAAAAAGGGTCTTGGAGGCATTCACCCCATTAGAAGATTGGAATGACCCTCTAACCCCATGGAGCCTAGGATTGTAATTTGAGTCTTTTGGTGGGACACAACAGGTGTCTTGGAGATCCCATCGAAATGGGTCTCTCGCCTCGTTGAGCCCAAAGACCAGAGACGGGTTTGGAACTTCTCATTTATTCATACCTTGATTAATTTCACAATTAGGTTTTGGGTTTAATATTTCGCTATCTTTCCACATGATGCAATTAATTAAAATTCGCAGTCATTCACGTAAAAGTGGAAAATAAAACAACATTAGAATAAAGTATATGAAAATAAATTACAATAAAACTAGGGGCGAAATACAACCCCCATAAATAAAGTACAGAACATGCATAAAACAGGATATTCATTAAGATGGGAACATTAGTTCCCAAATAATCATTTTATAAAAAAGTATAGAATTCTCAAATCAGGTTAAACCTTTTGGCTCGGGATGAAAATGAGGAGATTGGTCCAGTTTTATTAACAAATCTTCGTTTTAGTAGAAAACATTTTTGTTGTGATTTTTTTAAGTGCGGTCGAAAATCCTTTATTATTACAGACCAAAACGCAAGGGACGCCGAAAGGAAAAAAGAAGAAAAAGAGGGGGAAGAGGTGGTGCCACCGTCGGCCAGCCACGGCAGCGAACCGCCACACGTGCACCGTCGCCGGACAGAGGGAGCTCGGACGCACCCGGCGGTGGCCACCTGCCTTCGCCACTCACCGACGTGGAGCAAATCGTCGTGAAGAGGAGCCGGGGCCTTTTATGCATTTTTCGGTGAAACAATGGCCCTTCCCGGCGCGTGGCCGGCGGCTGTGGATGTCCGGCTTCACGATCCACCATTCTGTGCCGGCGGTGTCGACCACCGGCATCTCCAGCGAGGTAAGTCTCTTTCTTCCCTCTCTAACTTATATTTTATATTATTATTATTATTATTAATATTATTATTATTATTTAATATTCTGTTCTATAATTATTTATTGTTATTATTATTTATTTTCTGTTTTTATTAGTATTATATTATTATTATTTATTTTCTGTTTATTAGTATTATATTATTATTAGTATTATTATTATTGCTAGTATTATTATTTTTTTTAGCATTTATTATTATGGTTATATTATTATTGTTGTTATTATTTTTATATATTTATCTACTATTTCTATTATTGAGTTATATTAATTTTATAATTATTATTATTATTTATCTATTATTATATTCGTTATTGTATTTATTTATTATTTGTCATTGCATTTTGTGATTATTGATTATTATTATTGTTGAGGTCATTATTATTACTATTATTGCTATTATTGTTATTAATATTATTTTTTTACTATTATTATTATTACTATTGTTTTATGATATTATTATTAGTATTATTATTTTTAATCGTATTTGGTTATCATAATTGTTATTATGTTTTTATATTCATTAATTCTCGATTTATTTATTGAATTTTTTATTTAATTATTTATCTATTTATTCATTTATTTATCACCCATTTTAATTTAATTCGTTATTAATTTTAATTATTTCTCTCAATTTATTTTATTCAATTATTTGTTTATTTATTTATTCAATTATTTATTTATTCATTATTAACCAATATCATTTTCTGTCTTGACCGCAATGCGGGAGGCATGTGGCTCGTCTGAGAAGCATGCTCGGAACAGGTAGATTAAGATTTATTTATTATTTATTATTTGGAAATATGTAAATATTATTTTATTCTCTTTATTCGTTTATGGTGTGTAATAATAAAGGATTTTTTTACCGCACTTAAAAAATCACCACAAAAATGTTTTCTACTAAAATGAAGATTTGTTAATAAAACTGGACCAATGTCCTCATTTTCACCCCGAGCCGAAAGGTTTAACCTGATTTGAGAATTCTATACTTTTTTGTAAAATGAGTATTTGGGAATTAATGTTCCCGTCTTAATGAATATCCTGTTTTATGCATGTTCTGTACTTTATTTATGGGGGTTGTATTCCGCCCCTAGTTTTATTGTAATTTATTTTCATATGCTTTATTATAATGTTGTTTTATTTTTCGCTTTTACGTGAATGACTGCGCCTTTTAATTAATTGCATCATGTGGTAAGATGGCGAAATAGTAAACTCAAAACCTAATTGTAAAATTAATCAAGGTATGAATAAATGAGATGTTCCGAACCTGTCTCTGGTCTTTGGGCTCAACGAGGCGAGAGACCCATTTCAATGGGATCTCCAAGACACCTCTTGTGTCCCACCAAAAGACTCAAATTACAATCCTAGGCTCCATAGGGTTAGAGGGCCATTCCAATGTTCTATTAGGGTGAATGCCTCAAAGACCCCTTTGGTTTGCCCAAAATGGATAATATGGGCCGTCTTAGGCTCACTGAGGTGAGACGAACTTTCCAAATATTTTATTGGGTGGCAACTCCATGAAACCTCCTTGTTGCCCAAAATAGACGCACTTATAAATACCTTACAAATTTCCAATAAACCTCTCTCGAAAACCCTAAAAATGGGTCTTCGCATTCGGCGCGCGTCACATATATGATTATCACCATGTCTCATTTGATATACTTCAGTTAGTCTGTCTTATATATGATTTTTGCCTTCGAGTCATCGGCATATGATTGTCACCGTTGAGCCATAAGCATAGATTGTCACCACGTCTAATTTGATATACTGCAGTTAGTCTGTCCGGTATATGACTATCGCCGTTGAGCCGTAGGCATATGATTATAGCCGTTGAGCCGTAGGCATATGATTGTTGCCATGTCTGATTTGATATACTGGAGTTAGTCTGTCTGGCATATGATTATCGCCTTCGAGACATCGGCATATGATTGTTGCCGTTGAGCCGTAGGCATATGATTATCTGTAGTGGCCCAAATACTGGGTTAGAAGTGTATAGTGAATGTTTACAGTGTCTTTAGTGTGATTCTAGTGAAGAATGATTTTATGGGTGTTGTTATATGTAGCAGAGTTAAAAGTTAAGTGTCCTCTCGGTATACCAATCCCCAAATGGGTGACCTCGAGGTAGCTATACAATCCGACCGACAGTCACCGATCTAAAAATTTTTATTTGGTAAAATCGATTTGTGGACTGTCTGGAGTCTAGTGGTGAAATTTGGAGTGAAAACAATGTCAAGTAGGGGTCCGAAAGTCATTCTGAAGTTGGCCTCTAGTTCGGTTCAATTGAACTGTGATTTGACTGAAATTTGACTGGATTTTTAGAAGTAGTTATTGAGCTCTAAAGTGTGTAATGTTGGAAGTGTATAGACTTAAAATAATTTTTAGTAATTTTTTGCAGCTTTAGAATGGTGTTTTAGGCAAAACCGAAAGGGGTTGAATCGAACTAATTTAAGTGAATCGGGCCCTAAATGGACTTCGATTGAGCTAAAAATTTGCAGGGAGACTATTTTCTATGTTTTTAGAATGATGGAATTGGTTGGGAGTGAAAATAGCTTGAGGAACACATAGATACTTTGAAATAGTGGAAATGGATCGAAAAACTAAATTTTTGGTTCGAACCGATTGGACCACTTCAGTTGAACCGGTTCGGTTCAATTACACACTATATAAGGCAGAAAGAGGCTAGATTTCTCTAGAGAAATCCATCCTCCACCGCCCTCCCTCATCTTCTTCTTGGTTGAACCATACTTCTCACTTTCTCCTCCATTTTTCTTTATCTTTCCTCCAATATTTCCCAAAATTTCAGCCCCCCATACAAAGTTCATCTCCTTTACAATCTATAAATTATATTTGGAGTCCATTTGGAGCATTGAAAGTGGAAATATCTAAGGGTATAAGGTTTAGGGTTAAATTTTAGGTAAGTGTTTTAGGTGTTTTTAATTGGGTTTATTGGTCCCTATGGGGGTTTTCAAGGGTGTAGAGTTCATTTTTGAAGTTATTTTATAAAAAGAAAGCATGGTTTTGATGTTTTGAGGTTGTTTATATTCGGCCATGGTTAGATTACAAGGAGAGGATGATTTCTCCTAAGGCTAAGGCATCAAAAAGTACATATGAGATGTGCTGAGCAAGGATTTAAGGTTTGTTGTTACAAAATCCATTGATTTCCATTAAAAAAGCTTGATTTTTGGTTATGTCTAAGTGTTAAGTGTGTAAAATATGCATGTGTAATTGAATTTAACTTTATTGTCATGCTTATGAGGATAAATAATGATTATTTAAAGGCTTAATATGAGAAGATAATAATTTGGTGAAGAAATAAAGATTGGGCCGAATGGTATACATGGGAAAAATTAAGGTATACTTGGTTATTGTGCCATATAAATGTTATTTAGATAATGTTTAACATGATATTTAGTAAATGGAGTGATTAAAAGAAAGAAAAATAAGCTTAGTGTGAAAATGAAACCTAGGCCGAATTAATGTCTAAGGGAGTGTTTCATATACTTTTGTGTTTTATGTAAGTAAATGATGTAAATGGTGTGTATAACATGGGATTTAGCTAATTAAGTGGCTACGTGAAAGAAAGCTGAATAGATTGTGTAAGTGTTAGTTGGACCGAATTGAAGTTAATATAAATCCTACATATAACTTAATGATTATGCCTTGTAATTGAGGTAAATAATAAATATAATATGAGAATTTAAGAAGTAAGTGATTAAAAGAATGAAAAATAAACATAGTTAATTATTGAAAGGTTGGTCGAATTGAATAATGGTAAAAATTGGTAGTGTATGTTAGTAATTAAGACATGTAATTGATGTTTATGATAAGTACAACAAGTATATGGAATGAATGAATGAATGATTAAGAGAATTAAATATGAACATAGTGTAAAATAGGTACCTTGGTCGAATAGTGAATATGGGTTAAATAATCTATAAATTGTTTATTTATTAAAAATAATGGCATAAAGTGAATAAGGAATGAAAAATAAGTGTACTTTTATGTCAACTCATAATATGTATGAGTATAGTTTGAATATTGAGTGAATTGGAATGGAAGTGCATGAAGTGAAAGTGAAATGAATGATGGTTATGTATTGCTCTTAGTGATCTGGTAGTAAACCTAGTCATGGATATATATGGCTAGCTATAGGGACATTAGTGTATGCCGCGTTAGCAAGTCATGGCGACTTGCAATTATAGACCAATGACGGTCTATTTATAAGTGTAAGTGTAAATGTAGTTTTGTCGGAGTGTAATTTGACCCCCTAGTGGTCACTCTGACACTATCAAAGTGTAATTTGGCTCCCTAGTGGCCACTTCGCTAGGTTAGGGCTATAGAGTCCAGTCCCGCAAATCCAGTCTAGTGAAAACTACTGGGTGTTACTAGGGTCAAATTTAAGGAAATTGAGTGAAAAGGAGATTTATTGTGAAATGTAGTGAATAAGTGTAAAGAAAGAATTAAATAGAAGAAGATAATAAGTTAAAGGTAAAAATGTAATTTATCGTAAAATAATTGGTTAGTGAATTAATTGATAAATTATAAGTTAAGAGCTGATTAGATGTGAAAATTTGGTTAATTAGTGGCATAATTATAAATAAAAGTAAGAAGAAGGGTAATATTGTAATTTGATAAAAGTCTAGGGCATAATGGTAAATATGCATTAAAAGTGATTAAAATAATGATAAGTGAGAAAATAAGTGAAAATGGGACTAAATTGGAAGGAATAGAAAGTTTAGGGGTAAAATAGTAAATTTTCACCTAATGGATAAGAATGGAGTAAGTTAGGTAAAAAGTGTAATTTAATGGTTAATTATGTAAATGAATGAAGATGTAGGGTTAAAATGGTAAATTAGCATGAAAGTGATTAAGTAGGGACTAAATTGTAATTTGGTAAAATGTTAAGGGTTAAAAATTGAAATTAAGTATATATAAGGTAAAAAAGGTAATTAGGAGTAATTTAAGGGTATTTTGGGTAATTAAGTGAAATAAGAGACTTAGATGGAATTATGGTAAAAGTTCAGGACGTAATTGGAATAATTGGAAAAGTTACAGACCTAAACGTAAATTTTGAAATTGTAAAGTAAATTAAAGGATTAAAGTATAATTAATGAGTAAAATGACTATATATTTAAATAAGTGATTAATATGTTAAAATTAGTGTTTAATCGTAATTATTGAGTGATGGTAAATATAAATTGAGTGAAAATGAATTATATGAAAAGAATAAAATAGATATGGGTATGAATGTAACTTTGAGAAAGTTAAGGGTAGAATCGTAAATTGGTAAAAGTAAAGGGAGAAATTGTAAAGTTTGACTATGATATAGAAAATTAAAGGATGGTAAAAAAAGTAACAAGTAGTGACAGTTATGAATCGAATAAGTGGTAGACATAAAAGATTTATGTGTAAATGTGAATAATAAATTGAATTAAACAGTAGGTTAAGTTATATACATTTTAATCATGTGTGTGAACTTAATTTTAATATTGGAAATCCTTGGATTTGTAACCACCACTGGGCATATTAATGCTCAGCACATAGTTTTTGTTGACTGCATGTAGGTACGCTATAGGAGTGGAGCAGCATATCTCAGGAGTTTTTGGATGCAAAGTAGAGAAGGATTGTTGAAAGTTTATTTTGTATGTATTGGTATTGGCATGTATATGTAATAGTTTGGTTTAATTATGTATGGATATGTATGACTGGTATATGACTCTGTGATAATGGTTATTTTGGTTTGAGCTTGTAAGTGATCGTGAAGGAGTATGATATTATTGTTGTTGCCCTTGTCGGGGCTGTGTTTGGTTAAGATTGTAGGTTTGGGTAGTTAAGGTTATAAGCCGTTATACTGCCGAAATTTGACCAAATGAATAGTAACATTAGACAGTTATAGGTCAGTCGGCTAGTTAAACTAATGAGATTACAAATGATTAAGTTAATGTTAAGTGTGGAAAAAAATATTTACAGCAAATTGGTAGTAAGATTAAGTTGACTTTAAAACAATCATGGTAATCACACGGTATTGGTAAGACGGCAATGTACGTATAGGGTATAAAGGTGTTACATTGTCACCACATATCATTTGAAATACTGTACGAGACATTGACATATGATTATCGCCGTTGAGCCTTAAGCATATGATTGTCGCCACGTCTCATTTGATGTATTGCAGTGGGTCCGTCTGGCACATGATTGTTGCCTTCGAGACATCGGCATATGATTATTGCCATCGAACCGTAAGTATATGATTGTCGCCAATGACCCCTTTTGGTAACTTTTCTTCGATGTGGCTTATCATTAACGCCACTGGGTTGTTATGGTAAGTTTTACTCGTGAGTCGTGATGTAGACGTTTGAGGTGTAGTCGTCTTTGCTGCTGCTCATCCTAAATTTCTTTTCCTACAAGAATGGCCAAAACAAATGTGCAGGGTAGAGGAAAGAGACGTGTACCTATGGCAGTACATACCTGTTGGGTCGATGTTAGATGGATGTCCCTTGAAGGATAGTTGGTTGTTCCCTGGAGAACGGTTTGCGGAATATGAATATCATCCTCTTAGATTGCACCGAGTCATTTTCTAGACTTCCAAAGTGTGGATATCATACTCTTGGATTGCACCGAGTCATTTTATAGACTTCTAAAGTGCAAAAATCATCCTCTTGGATTGCACACAAGTCATTTTACATCCTGCTATAGGTGTGGCTTATCATGAACGCCATAGAGTCGTTTTGCGAACTTACATTGATTGGGTTGATGAAGATCCATCTAGCGCCGCCTTCTTGTTTAAAAGTCCCCGTGTGCCTCTTAAGAGGGCTTTGTGCTCGCAGGGAGACTTTGAAAATTTATGCTCACTGAGAGGCTTATGTGCTCACTGAGAGGCTTAGATGCTTACTAAAACACTTAGATTTTGAGCCTCTTTAGAGGAAAAAATAGATTTTGGCCTCCTCAATGGAAACATTATATTTGAGCCTCCTCAGAGGAAAATTAGATTTAGTGTTTTGATGCTTGCCTGTAGGAGAATAGATTTTAGAATTTTTAGTGTCTGTTAAGTGGATTTTGGTCCTGATTTTTTGTGCCTCTTACGAGGTTTTTAATTTTTTTTTTAGATTTTTTTTTTTAAGAAAAAGGTCTTGGATTGTTTTGAATCTTTACAATTGATTTTTTTTTTTTGTGAATTTACACCTCGGGTGTATTCTACATCTTTGCAATTTTTGAATGGATCTTGAATTTGCACTTGGTTGAATCTCACATTTTTATGTTTTTTTTTTTAACCTTTACATTTTATGATAGAGAAACTTACCTGATTGCTCCTGGCATGGTGTGCTTGAATAGGCTTGCTCTTTATAATTTCCTCTTTGTCGCGGGTCCGTCGGATTCCTTTTCTATGAGGACTTCATCTTGATCTGATTGTCTAGTATGGATGAGTGCCACTGTTGAGCTGAAGTTGTACCTTGGTCCACTTTTGCATGTGAGGTTTATTCAGGCATTTCCTACAAAGTTATATGCACAAGAAAATAGAGATTGTGTGTGCATATGTGAAATATATGTGCAAGGCTATATACAAGAAACATGCACAAAGAGTCATGTTCCAACAACTGTTTCTGCAAATTACATGCATGTGATGTATGCGTGAAGCTATGTGTGCAAAACATGTGTAAAAACTTGTATGCATTACATGTATGCAGAAACTATGTACACTGAATGTGTGTCTTATGTGCATGACATATATGCATGAAATATGAACACAGGATGAGTGCAAAAATTGCATATGTGAGATACGTGCAAAGAATCATACATGTGAATCCATATAGGGCACTCTGTATGCATAGAACGATGTCTGCAAAGAAATATGCAAAAGATTGTATTTGCACGTGAAGAGTTATATGCAAATATTTGCAAAAGAACTATAGTAGCAGAAATATATGCAACAATAGATAGACCATGTCCCAGGTGGTTAAAAGGTTCATCGAAGGTGTATCATCCCGAATGTCACCCTAGGAGTAATATTTGTCTAATTGTGTTAATTTGGTAAATTGCTTTTGGAATATTTCTAAAATCTAGACTTATGTGTGTGTTAATTAAGGACTTGATTACATTAATAAAATTTATTTAAGTGGCCAAAATGTAAAAGAGCATGATTATGTATTAAGTGGGCTTAATTAACCTTAATGTGGGATTAGTTGGATTAATTTTTGTGGGACCTAAGTGTCTTTTCTGCATTGCCAACTAGGATCATGCATGTAGGAGAGAGAAACTCACCCTATGGCTGCATGTAATCAGCTGCCTCTTTCTCCCTCCATTCATTTCCTCCTTTTTCTTCTTCTTTTCTCTTTCCCTTCTCTCTCTTCTACGGATTCTGCATCTTCTTCTTCCTCTTCTTTTCATTTCTTTTTCCTCTTTAGTTCATAAAGTGTAAATTCTGCAGCATTATGAGTCTAGAAGTGTTTGCATGTGGGTATTTCATTATCTTAGAAGGTAAGAGATTTATTGAACTCGATTTCCTCTTCTTGTTCTATATTTTGGTAAATGTGGTTTTGATTTCTTGCATCGAATTCTGGAAATTAGGTTTTAGTTGTAGTGGTAGAGCCAAGGAAGGATAAGGGGAAAGCCAAAGTTGGTGAAGCTAGCACTAAGTGATCTTAAGGGAGCAAAGGATTTTGAGGTTTGAGAAACACTGCATTTGTGTGTATTTTTGTAAATCATGAGTTAAGATTAGTTGATTGAAATGTATAGAAACTGAACTTGTATGTGATGATGAAAATGATGGTTATGATGAGTTAAATTATCATGATGTCTTGTTTTGAATACTTTAAATTTGAACCATCCTTATGCTATGTAATTTATGTATGGTGGAATGGAGATTGCCGAGAGAATTGTGGGTATTGGGTAGTAACATGTGTAATAAAAGGGGGGTGTCTTAAAATGGGTAAACTGAGCATGTCTAAATATGCTAATGAAAGTTTGAATTGGTAGGGCAGTTAACTTACAGCATTGTGTGAGTTGTAACTTGCAAAGTTTAGCTCTATCTTGATTAAGATATAAGAGTTTTGTTCTTAAGAGGAGTAATTATAAAAGTGTGGAAACAACTATGTTGAATTGGGGATGGTATGGTCTTCCAGTTGGTGTACATAAGTTATATTAATGTGATAGGAGGGCATTTGGAGCATGTGAAGTTCCATTTGCCATAACTCCTAGTATATGTGATTATAATTAATAAGATTGGTGTCAGTGAACTCATAACATGTAATTAAATAGGTGGTTAAATGGTCATGTTGCAAAATAATGAGTGGGAATAGACTAGGGGAGTCGTATGTGGAAGGGGGTGTCAAATGGGAAATGGGAAGTGAAGGTTGGTGAGCAGGGAATAAGGAATTCATGTTCTATCACGAGCGTGATTGAATGCTCATTCTGACGAGGATGGTTTTGTTACGGGCTCACCAATGCGTGAGCACGATAGAGGCAAGGGCTGCATTTTGTCGCAGATGTGACGACCATTGTGAGCGTGACAAAAGCAAAATGTCGAGTCTGTCACGAGCGCGACGCTCCCGGATGCTTGAAATGATTTCTTTAATGCCAAAATTTTGTTAAATCAATATGTATGAATGATGAATAAATATGTATATGATTTCAATCTTTATTATAGGCATGTGATTATGAATACATGTATATACATATGATCTTATGCATATGCCATGATGAAGTAACTGTGATGTGAGCTATACTATATATGAACAATGTTATGATGTATAATTGAGTACTACAATAATGTTATACTTGCTATGATAATGAAAATAACCAGACTAATAATTTAGCCTGCAAACCAAGTAGTGGATAGATAGGAATGCCTATAGGGTCTTAGTGCTGTAGCCAAATGCGTCAAATTCCTTTGGAATCATTAATGTGACTTGAATCCAAATTGGATTCCTCAATGCGAATTATTGTTATCTTATTGATTATTTATGTACCTTCGGATACCAATGTGGTAACTGTGTATCCTCAGATACAAATGTGATTACTGTACTCTCGAGTACTGATTCTGTGACACCCATTCCCAACCGACGGACTAGCTCAGCTAATCTAGTTAGGAACGACCGTTCACAATAGACAAATGCATGTATTTCATTATTATTAAACTTATATCAAAACCTGTACAGTAAAATTTCTCATTTCACATACAGCATCATTCATCTCATGCCAATCATCTTAGGTCTTTTCTGTATCCACTCACTTATCAAGCATACACTTGTAAAATTTAAGTTCACATGCTGAGTTATTATATCTTTACATGCCTTAACATACTTATATACATATTAGTTATACAAAAACATTTTCATAGTTATACAAAATTCCCATAACAAAAATCCCCCAAAACCTACACTAGTAGCTTCCTATTGTTGACCGTTGCTATGCGGAAGCGTCCTTCAAATACCTCTCATTCGTACCTACACGGATTAGAGTAAACCCGTGCTAAGCGATAACGTTTAGTGGGGAACACATAAACATAACAACCAAAACAGCATACAAACAGTAATATCATACATTACATGCAAAAGATCATGCTTAGCTTGTTATTATAACACTTAGGTATCATGATAAACATGGCATAATTCTTTAGCAACCACAAGCATAAAGCATTATTCAACACAATCACATAATTCCAGAATATAACATACATAATGAATGTATTATTATTATTTCCATTTATTAAATGGCCTGCAATTCAAAGATACGGATAACAGGTTTCGCATTGGTACCACTGAGGTACTATAATCGCATTGAAATCTCATTTACGCATTGGTACCCTAAGGTTCAATAATATCATTCCACATATAATAAAATCCAACAAGAATTATACGCATTGTAATCGCATTATGATTCCCAAGGAATCAGACACATTAAACGCATTGGGCTGCAACACTTTGACCCTATAAGCATACCTATCTATCCACTACTTGACTCGCAGGCATATGTTATTTAGTCCTGTTATCAATTTCACATTAATCAATCTTCATAACACATATGTCACCCCTCATCACATTCTCTTTTCCATATGCACTTTAACACATTAACTATTCACATCAATTGAGCCTAACATACTGCTCACACGCACATATATGTCATTCCATTCGCTATCCTTCACATAATTATATATTGTTACTTTATTAGTTAAATTACCAATCTTAATCATACTCATAAGTTTTTCCCAATGATAACCACTTTTATATTCATTTAATAGCCCTAATCATGCATAATAAGTTGAGGGAAAGATAGGGAATTGATTCAGGCCAACCACGAGCTCAAAATTAAGAAGAAAAGGCTTAATACATGTTGTTCTATCACGAGGTCGCGACTCTGTCGCGATCGCGACAGTAGCTCCCCTCAGGTGCCTTACGAGATTGGTTTTCACTCCAGAATTGCATCGCAAAAACCGACCTCTAGAACTCATTTTTGGGCAAAGCGTCATTCATAACATTTATTTCTATATGTCTTATCGTTCAAATGGAACAAGCTTGAGGTCATTTGGACTCCTAAATGAAGAGATATGCATTAAACACTACAGACTATTCAAATCAACCCGGCTAGACAGGAACACGTCCGTTTATTGCCATTTTCTACAGACATAATTAATTTATGGTCTCTCTTAGACTTTTAAAGGTATGGAAGTTATGGTTCAAATGGTGTAACAAACACTCAAATTGGATTGTAAAACTCTAGTTATGATCAAAACAATACACAGAGGTCTGGTAGGACATAAACAGGATTTTCCCTGAACTAAGGTTCATGATTGCTCTATGTATTGTACATGCTAGTTTTTCATTCTCACCACACAACATTTATAACACTTTAATTACATGTCATCACATAGCACATAATCATGGTAAATATCTCAAATCTCACATTCACGCATCATACACATCAAAGATAAACTAATCAACATGTAACACATATATTTCCCAAACCTCGTCACCTTAGCTCCTATTTACGTTGAGTACTCGGCTCCCCGATAATGGCTTTCCCCTTGTCCTTCATCACCTCTTCAACTACCATCACAATACCAATTTACAAACTTAAACTCAATCCAACATTATCCCATCCCAACCAACAAAAATCATGAAGAAAGGAGTAGAAGATAGGAATATGTGTACTTAATTACTTACCTTTCAAATTTGAAACCTTAATTCTTGTTTTAATCAACTATATGCATGCACCTCTTAAAGCCTCTCTAAAGCTCACTCTCACGCAAGAAAGAAAAGAGAAGAACGCAGAAAATTTGGCTGAATTATGCAAATGAATCTTTTCTCTTTCCTTGGATAAATCGTGCATGCAAAGGTGGAGGTGGCTAATTCTCCAAGTGCCACACGGACAGCCACACTAATATCTGCCTCCACTCACATCTTCATTAGTTATTAATTAGCATTATTTTATTCTCTAATCAATCCCCCATTAAACTAATTAATCAGCCACTAACTCATGCTTATTATAATCATGTAAAATTACCATTTAACCACTTAATTATTCTTCTTCTTTTCAATCAAGTCCTTCCTTTCTTTCAATTGAGACCGAACTACACATACCATTCCACTCACTTACCAAATTAGGTCAAAGCTTCTAGGGCACATTTACGGCCATTACAACTCTCCCCTCCTTAAAGAATTTCGTCCTCGAAATTCATAGCTGTGTTAAATAAATGAGGATGTTGTTCACGCATAGCAGCTTCCGGCTCCCATGTTGCTTCTTCTGCACCATGATGTTGCCAGAGCACTTTCACAAGCGGTATCTGCTTATTCTGAAGTTGTCTCATTTCCCTTGCTAATATTGCTCTTGGTTTCTCATCATAAGTAAAGTCTGGCTGTACTTCCACTTTGTGCATAGGTAACACATGTGATTCATCCGATCTATACCTTCTCAACATAGATACATGGAACACATCATGAAGCTTCGCTAAAGCCGGAGGCAGTGCCAATCGATATGCCACAGGACCCATTCTTTCCAGAACTTCATATGGCCCGATAAACCTTGGACTCAATTTCCCTTTCTTACAAAATCTTAGCACCTTTCTCCACGGAGACACTTTCAAAAACACTTTGTCACCTACCTCAAATTCAATATCTCTTCATTTTAGATCCGCATTTGACTTCTGTTTATCACTAGCTGCCTTTAATCTTTGCTGAATAAGTCTTGCCTTCTCTTCTGTATGGTGTACCAAATCTGGCCCTACAATTCTGTGCTCATTCAATTCTGTCCAGCAAACTGGTGTACGACACTTCCTTCCATACAAAACTTCTTACGGTGCCATGCCAATGCTAGTCTGATAACTGTTATTATAAGCAAATTCCGTAAGTGGAAGATACTTATCCCAACTCTTAGAGAAATCCAAAACACATGCTCGCATCAAATCCTCCAAAACCTGAATAATTCTTTCTAATTGTCCATCGGTTTGTGGATGGAAAGCAGTACTGAAGTTCTACTTCGTACCCAATGCAACTTGCAAACTTTTCCAAAACTTAAAAGTAAACCTGGGATCCCTATCAGAGAAAATGGATAAGGGTACCCCATGCAGTCGCACAATCTCTCTTACATACTATTCTGCAAACTTTTCCATCAAATAATCCATCCGAACTGGTATAAAATGAGCTGACTTTGAAAATCTGTTCACTATTACCCATACTGCATCTTGCTGCCTCAAAGCTAAGGGTAAACCAGAAACAAAATCCATTGTGATATTGTCCCATTTCCATTGTGGAATAGGGAGCAACATTCCTTGTGTTACTTGGTGTTCTACTTTAACTTGTTGACATGCCAAACACTTGGACACATACTCCACTATGTCTTTCTTCATACCTGGCCACCAATATAGTTGTTTCAGATCCTGATACATCTTGTTTTTGCTTGGGTGCATTGTGAAAACTGTATTATGAGCCTCATGCATCAATCTCTTCTTTAATTCCTTATCATTTGCCACACACATTCTATTCTTGTACAGCAGTACCCCATCTTCATTTACTGAATAGTCAGTCTTGTCCATATCACTGACTAACTACAGAATCTGTTGCAACCTCGCATCATTCCTCTGAGCAGCTTTTAACTCATCTCTCAAGACCGGTCTTGGTTTTAACTGTGCTATCATAGCTCCATCCGCAGAAAATCTCCATTTAATCTGCTTCAACTGCAAAGTTGAAACTGATTTCCTGCTCAATGCATCCGCTACCACGTTAGCTTTACCAGGGTGGTAGTCCACAATATAGTCATAATCTTTAAACAACTCCAGCCATCTTCGCTGTCTCAGGTTCAACTCCTTTTGAGTAAGCGGATATTTCAGACTCTTGTGATTAGTATAAATCCTACACTTCTCACTATACAAGTAATGTCTCCAAATCTTTAAAGTGAACACTCCTGCTGCCAATTCCAAATCATGGGTCTGGTAATTCTGTTCATGCGGTTTCAACTGCCTTGACGCATAAGCTACCACTTTTCCATCTTGCATCAATACACAACCCAATCCTATTCCTGAAGCATCAGTGTACAGGACATACTCTCTACCAGTCGTAGGCTATGTGAGAATCGGCGCTTCAACTAGCATCTTCTTTAACTAATCAAAACTCTGTTGACATCTCTCTGTCCATTAATACTTAACTCCTTCCGCAGCAATCTCGTCAATGGAGAAGCTATCACTGAAAATCCTTTCACAAACCTTCTATAATATCCAACCAATCATAATAAACTACGAATCTTGAGCACATTCTTAGGTGGCTTCCAATTCACAATCGCTTCTATTTTAGCCGGATCCTCCTTGATACCTTCAGAAGATATAACATGACCCAGAAAAGACACCTCTCGCAACCAGAACTCGCACTTACTCAGTTTTGCATACTGCTGATGTTCTCGCAACGTCTGAAGCACCATTCTCAAATGCTGTTCATATTCCTTCTCATTCCTTGAATATACCAGAATGTCATCTATGAACACTACCACAAACTGATCCAGATACGGTCTAAACACATGATTCATCAAATGCATAAATGCAGCAGGTGCATTAGTCAACCCAAATGGCATTACCAGGAACTCATAATGCCCATATTGGGTCCTGAATGTAGTTTTGGGTATATCTTCTTTCTTTACTTGCAGCTGATAATACCCAGAACGTAAATCAATCTTCGAGAACACCCCTGCTCCTCTTAATTGATCAAATAGGTCCTCAATCCAAGGTAAAGGATACTGATTCTTTACTGTCACCTTATTCAGTTACAAGTAATCTATACACATTCTCATAGTACTATCTTTCTTCTTAACAAATAAGACCGGTGCTCCCCAAGGAGAAACACTAGGCCTAATGAAACCTCTGTCCAATAACTCTTGCAACTGTGTCTTTAACTCATTCAACTCAGTAGGAGCCATCCTATAAGGCGCCTTAGACACTGGTACAGTTCTTGGTACTACATCAATAGATAGCTCAACTTCTCTAACTGGTGGCACAACACTCAGTTCCTCAGGAAACACATCGGGGAACTCTCTTACCACAAATATATCCTGTATCTTCACATGTTCCCTTTTACTATCTAGCACCAGAGCTAAATATGCCTCACATCCTTTTCTCAAACATCGGTATGCTTGCATCGCAGATACCACATTCACAAGAGGATTCACACCAACTCCCCTTACAGTCACTTTACTACCTTTACCATCACAGAGCACCATAATCTTTCTTTTACACTTGACCACTGCATTGTGCTTTGTCAGCCAATCTGTCACACCCCATTTGCCCCCTAGTAGAATGAGCCTGTCTGTCTGTCTGTATGTGTAAGCATTCACATGTGTACGGCATTTCACTCCTTCTTGGATGGGATCGCCTACGTATGGGAAGGGGGTGTTACAGTTAGTGGTATCAGAGCATATGTTTAGGCGTTTCTGGGTGTTATTGTGATTGTTCTGAGTTTCTTAGATGTGTATGTGTCTAGATCTGTGTTGGCTGATATGGTTGTTTCTTGTTTGTTTAGATGGCTTCTAATTCTGCTCATGGTGCGCGTGAGGAATCCGCCGAGAGTGTGAATCCTCCAGCTGTAGATCAGTCTGTTTCTGTTACTGTGTTGGCTCAGCATGCTAGGGTCCAGCCCGAGGCCGTAGCCTTGCCCTTTGAGGCTATGTTTAGACTGCATCAGGACATGGCTAGGGTTTTGGAGAGAGTGACTGCTCCTAGGGCACCTATGGAGAATTTGAGAAGGGCAGGAGTTGAGGATTTCTATGGTACGGGTTTGAATGAGTCGGAGATCGCAGAGAGATGGTTAGACAAAGTGAAGCGTGCCTTGAGAGAGATTCGGTGTCCTCCCGACCAGTAGGCAGAGTGTGCATTAGCTCTTCTACAGGGGTCTGCTTTTGAATGGTGGGAATTGGTTTGCAGGCATCCTCAGCTACCGGATCCGATTACTTGGGAGTTCTTTGAGGGTGAGTTCACAAAGAAGTACATCACTCAGACTTATAGAGATTCGAGATGGGCGCAGTTTTTGAGTTTGAGACAGACGGCCATGTCTGTAGCGGATTATGAGAAAGAGTTCAACAGGTTATCTCGCTATGCCCCACGAGGAGTTTTGACTGATGACTTTAGATGCAAGCATTTCGAGGCTGGGTTAAATGAGTCTTTGAAGATTGCTTTGATTTCTCTGATGTGCATACCAGGGGTCAGTTATTACCAGATTATAGAGGCTGCTGTGAGAGCTGAGTTATCTGAGACTGTGATGAGAGAGAGAGCTCAGAGGAGGAGTTCTTCTTGTGGAGGATCTTCCTCGGGTAAGAGATCTAGGAACCCACAGGATGAGTCATCTTCTGGCCCGGCTTCTAGAGGTAGACGATAGGGTTCTACAGCTGTGTCAGGTTCTGGTAGGGGTAGTAGAGCTGAGACTACATCGATTTGTCCTCATTGTAATAAGTCACATCGGGGTGAGTGTAGGTGGCTCTCCGGTGCATGCTTCAGATGTGGGAGTTCGGAGTATCAGTTGGCCAGTTGTCCGAGGTTGCATGAGGATTCGGGTTCCCAGAGAGAGGGCAGTAGGGTCGGTTCGAATGCTTCTCAGGCTACCCGTGGCAGAGGCCGAGGTAGAGGTAGAGGTGGTCGGCATAGAGAGGGAGCTACTTCTGAGACTGTTGAGCATTCTCCTCAGGGTGCCATTAGAGCTTATGCTATGAGAGCGAGAGATGAGCAGGATGCGCCTGACGTTATTGCTGGTAGGTTCCTACTCCATGACACTGAGTTGTATGCTCTAATTGATCCTGGTTCCACACACTCATATTTGTGCACAGATAAAATTGTTGATAAATTGCATTCAGTTGATCAGTTAGATTATGAGATTTGTGTGACCAGTCCATTAGGACATAGTGTCAGTGTGAGTAGAGTTTTTAGGAGTTGTTCTCTGATTGTTGAGGGAGCTGTGCTTCCAGCAGATCTGATTGAGTTACCTTTCAGAGAGTTTGATCTGATTCTGGGTATGGACTGGTTGGGGAAGCATCGGGCTGTAGTTGATTGCCATAGGAAGACAGTTGTGCTTCGAGATAGATGTCGGTCTCTTGTGTTTTTGAAAGGTTTGGGTGCTAGTTCGTTGAATAATGTTATTTCTGCGATGCAAGCCAAGAGATTTATCAGGAAAGGTTGTGAGGCTTTTCTAGCAGTTGTGTTAGATTCCAGGAGGGATCAGGTTCAGATTGAGGATATTCCTGTAGTGCGGGAGTTTAGTGATGTGTTCCCGAGTGAGTTGTCTGGTTTGCCTCCTGAGAGAGAAGTTGAGTTGTCCATTGAGATCATGCCAGGTACTACACCTATTTCGAGAGCACCTTATCGGATGGCTCCTGTAGAGTTGAGGGAACTTAAATCTCAGCTACAAGAGTTATTGGATAAGGGGTTTATTAGACCGAGCATATCTCCTTGGGGAGCTCCAGTTCTGTTTGTCAAGAAGAAAGATGGATCACTGCGGATGTGTATTGACTACCGCCAGATTAATAAAGTTACAGTGAAGAATAAGTATCCATTGCCTAGGATTGAAGACTTATTTGATCAGCTTCGAGGTGCGGGTGTCTTTTCCAAGATAGATCTTCGATCAGGGTACTACCGGCTTCGTGTTCAGAATGCAGATGTGGTTAAGACTGCATTTCGGACTAGGTATGGCCACTATGAGTTTCTTGTGATGCCGTTCGGTTTGACTAATGCTCCAGCAGCTTTTATGGATCTGATGAATCGTGTGTTTAGGCCATACTTAGATCGATTTGTAGTAGTGTTCATTGATGACATCTTGGTGTATTCCAAGGATGAGAGTGAGCATGAGGAGCATCTCAGATTGGTGTTGCAGATGTTGAGAGAGCATCAGTTGTTTGCTAAGCTTAGAAAGTGTGACTTATGGCTTCGAGAAGTATCATTCTTGGGTCACATTGTTTCAGCTAGAGGTATTCAGGTTGATCCAGCCAAGATTGAGGCGATAGTTGATTGGAAAGCGCCTCAAAATGTTCAGGAAGTGAGGAGTTTCCTCGGTTTAGCAGGTTACTACCGTCGGTTCGTTAAGGGATTTTCTGTGATTGCTGCTCCGATGACTAGATTATTGAGGAAAGGAGTCAGATTTGAGTGGTCAGACAGGTGTCAGTCTTGTTTTGATCGGTTAAAGCAGTTGCTTGTTGAGGCTCCTATCCTTACTCAACCCATCTCGGGTAAGGAGTTTGTCATTTATAGTGATGCTTCTGGAGTTGGTCTTGGATGTGTGCTGATGCAGGAAGGAAAGGTAGTGGCTTATGCTTCTCGACAGTTGAAGCCACATGAGAAGAACTATCCGACGCATGATTTAGAGTTGGCAGCTGTGATCTTTGCTTTGAAGATTTGGCGTCACTATTTGTATGGGGAAAAGTGTAGGATCTTCTCGGACCACAAGAGCTTGAAGTATTTCCTTTCACAGAAAGAGTTGAACATGAGACAGCGGCGTTGGCTTGAGTTATTTAAGGACTACGACTGCATTGTGGATTACCATCCTGGTAAGGCTAATGTAGTCGCCGATGCTTTGAGTCAGAAATCGGTTTCAGCTTTGTTCTTGAGGCGATTCAGATGGCGATTTGGTTCAGATGGGGCTTTGCTTGCCCAGTTGCGTGTGAAGCCTACATTGAGACAGAGGATAGTGGATGCTCAGAGAGATGACCAGAGGCTTCAGCAGATTGTGCATGAGGTTAGATCGGGTAAGCAGTCAGAGTTCTCAATTCAGGATGGGGTACTTATGTTCAGAGATCGTTTGTGTGTGCCAGAATATGAGGATTTGAGGAGACAGCTCATGAGTGAGGCGCATAGTCCAGTCTTTACTATGCATCCGGGCAGTGAGAAAATGTATAGAGACATGAAGCAATTCTATTGGTGGTCCGGTATGAAGCGTGATATAGTGGATTTTGTTTCCAAGTGCTTGACTTCTCAACAGGTAAAGGCCGAGCATCAGGTTCCTTCGGGTTTGCTTATGCCTTTATACATTCCTGAGTGGAAATGGAATGATATCGCCATGGACTTTGTTTCTGGTTTGCCTTTGACTCAGAGGAAACATGACTCAGTTTGGGTTATTGTGGATCGGCTTACGAAATCAACTCACTTTCTGCCAGTTAGAGTGGACTACTCCATGGACAGATTGGCCAGTATCTATGTGGATGAGATAGTTCGGTTGCATGGTGTGTCTTTGTCCATAGTGTCAGATCGGGATCCGAGGTTTACTTCCAAGTTTTGGAAGGAGTTACAGAGAGCTTTGGGCACTAGGTTGAACTTCAGTACAGCGTTTCATCCTCAGACCGATGGTCAGTCAGAGCGAGTCATTCAGATTCTGGAGGATATGATGAGAGCTTGTGCTTTGGATTTTTCGGGTAGTTGGGCAGATATGTGTCGCTTATGGAGTTTGCCTACAACAACAGTTTTCAGTCGAGCATCGGTATGGCACCATATGAGGCTTTGTATGGTCGTCAGTGTAGGACTCCGATTTGTTGGACCGAGCTATCCGAGAGAGCTATGATTGGACCAGACTTGGTTAGAGATACTGAAGAGAAAATCAGAGTAGTGCAGCGGAATTTGAAAGCAGCCAAGGATCGACAGAAGTCTTACGCCAATTTGAAAAGGAAAGATGTGCATTTTGAGATCGGGGACAAGGTTTTCCTTAAGGTTTCACCTTGGAGGAAAGTACTTCGGTTTGGCAAGAAAGGCAAGCTTAGTCCTCCTTTCATTGGACCATATGAGATTTTGGCTAAGGTAGGACCTGTAGCCTATAGATTGGCATTACCGATGGAGTTAGCAAAGTTGCACGATGTGTTTCATGTTTCGATGCTTCGTCGGTACAGATCAGATCCTTCACATGTTCTGTCAGTTCAGGATATCCAGGTTCAGCCAGACTTCTCTTATAATGAGGAACCGCGAGCTATTCTAGCCCGAGAGGTGAGGCAGTTGAGAAGTAAGCAGATTCCTTTGGTTAAAGTGTTATGGATCCATCATGGAGTTGAAGAAGCGACTTGGGAACCAGAGGAGTCGATGAGAGCTTAGTATCCACAGTTATTCAGTTCAGGTGAGAATTTCGAGGACGAAATTCTTATTAGTAGGGGAGAGTTGTCACACCCCATTTGCCCCCTAGTAGAATGAGCCTGTCTGTCTGTCTGTCTGTATGTGTAAGCATTCACATGTGTACGGCATTTCACTCCTTCTTGGATGGGATCGCCTACGTATGGGAAGGGGGTGTTACACAATCCATTCCCAATATCAAGTCAAACTCATCAAAAGGCAACTCTATTAGATCCACTGTAAACACACTACCCTGAACCTCTAAGGCACAATCTCTATACACTTTATTCACATTCACACTATTTCCCAAAGGACTGGATACACACACATCATATTTTAAACATTCCGCTTTAGGCATCTTTTCATATATCTTTTTAGAACATATATATGAATGAGTTAAACCAGTATCAATAGGCGCAAACATTTCTACATCATAAAGTAGAAAAGTACCTGCTATCACCTCAGGTGCATCCTGATCCTCCCGTGCCTTCATTGCATATTCCCGAATTGGTGCTGCACTAGGCCTATCCACTGTTTCAGAATCAGTTGCACCTCTAGACTGACTACCTCTGCCATGTCCTCTTCCTCTTCCTTTGTTAATAGGAGGTAAGTTTTAGCCACCCCTACTTTGCTCATGCTGATTCCCCGTCGTCTCATATGCTTTGGGGCAGTTAGCAAGAAAATGCTCAGCGCTTCCACATCTAAAGCAAGCACCCGTTACTTTCCAGCACTCTCCTCTGTGCCTTTTCACACAGTGAGGACACTCATGTACCTCACTTCTGTTACCAGACGCTCCTCTTCCAGAACCAGATACTGAAGGAGCCCCACGCTTCTTACTTCTAGCTGCAGAACTATACACCGATTCTGCAGGTGGTGCCATAGAAGGATATCTTGACCTTTTCCCCATATTAGATTCACCTCTGTTCACATTCCTTCTTTGCAATCTATCCTGTTAAGCTCCCAAGGACCTCTCAGCTCTCATTGCTGCTTGAATAATTCGATAATAGCTCACATTATGTTCTGTAGTTAATGAAATCAACAAAGCTTTGATCTCTTCATTCAACCCTTCTTCAAATTGATGACACCGGAACTCTGTAGTCAGAACATCTTTCGGTGCATACTTACTTAGATGGCAAAATTCCTTCTCATACTCTGCCACAGTCATAGTCCTCTGTCTCAAATTCAAAAATTGCTTCCAGTTGGCCTCTCTATAGGCTTTTATCACAAACTTGCTTTTAAACTCCTTTTCAAAGAATTCCTAGGTAATTAGATCAGGATGTATTGGATTTTGCAAAACTAGCTTCCACCAGTCATACGCTGCTCCTTGAAGGAATGATACCACACACTCCACATGCTGATTCTCAAGACATCTAATCTCTTTTAGAATTCTCTGTACTTTCTCTAACCAATACTCTGCCTTTTCAGATTCATCCAGGCTGGTACCATGGAAGTCTTCAGCCCCATGCTTTCTCAAGGATTCTAATGGAGCCTGTGGTGCAGTCATACATTCCATAACCCTTTCCATATATTGCGACATTTTCAACAGAGCTTCCATAGGACCCGCTGGCATTTCATTCCCAATACTGACTGGCCGACACTTACCAGACCCTATCACTTCTACTTCTCAGGGATTTACGCTTTCAGCGGTTTCTTCTTTGGTATCGCGTTCAGGATCCATCATTACTACATAGATTAACAAGGACGTCCGCATTAGGTCAACATAACTATACACAACCTAGCTACCCAATGTCCCAGAAAAGACTAAACTTAAGCTCTGATACCACAACTTGTGACGCCCATTCCCAACCGGCGGACTAGCTCAGCTAATCTAGTTAGGAACGACCGTTCACAACAGACAAATGCATGTATTTCATTAATATTAAACTTATATCAAAACTTGTACAATAAAATTTCTCATTTCACACATAGCATCATTCATCTCATGCTAATCATCTTAGGTCTTTTCTTTATCCACTCACTTATCAAGCATACACTTATAAACTTTAAGTTCACATGCTGAGTTATTATATCTTTACATGCCTTAAAATACTTATATACATATTAGTTACACAAAAACATTTTCATAGTTATACAAAATTCCCATAACAAAAATCACCCAAAACCTACACTAGCAGCTTCCTATTGTTGACCGCTGCTATGCTGAAGCGTCCTTCAAATACCTCTCATCCGTACCTACACGGATTAGAGTAAACCAGTGCTAAGCGATAACGCTTAGTGGGGAACACATAAACATAACAACCAAAACAGCATGCAAATTGAAATATCATACATTACATGTAAAAGATCATGCTTAGCTTGTTATTATAACACTTAGGTATCATGATAAACATGGCATAATTCTTTAGCATCCACAAGCATAAAGCATTATTCAACACAATCACATAATTCCAGAATATAACATACATAATGAATGTATTATTATTATTTCCATTTATTAAATGGCCTGCAATTCAAAGATCCGGATAACGGGTTTCGCATTGGTACCACTGAGGTACTATAATCGCATTGAAATCACATTTATGCATTGGTACCCTAAGGTACAATAATATCATTCCACATATAATAAAATCCAGCAAGGATTATACGCATTGTAATCGCATTGTGATTCCCAAGGAATCAGACACATTAAATGCATTGGGCTGCAGCACTTTGACCCTATAGGCATGCCTATCTATCCACTACTTGACTCGCAGGCTTAAGATATTTAGTCATGTTATCAATTTCACATTAATCAATCTTCATAAGACATATGTCACCCCTCATCACATTCTCTTTTCCATATGCACTTTAACACATCAACTATTCACATCAATTGAGCCTAACATACTGCTTACACGCACATATATGTCATTCCATTCGCTATCCTTCACATAATTATATATTGTTACTTTATTAGTTAAATTACCAATCTTAATCATACTCATAAGTTTTTCCCAATGATAACCACTTTTATATTCATTTAATAGCCCTAATCATGCATAATAAGTTGAGGGAAAGATCAGGAATTGATCCAGGCCAACCATGGGATTAAAATTAAGAAGAAAAGGCTTAATACATGTTGTTCTATCATGAGGTCACGACTCTATTGCGATTGCGACAGTAGCTCCCCTCAGGTGCCTAACGAGACTGGTTTTGACTCCAGAATTACATCGCAAAAAATGACCTCTAGATCTCATTTTTGGGCAAAGTGTCCTTCATAGTATTTGTTCCTCTATGTATTATTGTTCAAATAGAATAGGTTTCAGGTCATTTGGACTAATAAATGAAGAGATATACATTAAACACTACAGATTGTTCAAATCAACCCGGCTAGACAGGAACACATCCGTTTATTGCCATTTTTAGGCCTCTTAGAGACATAATTAATTTATGGTCTCTTTATACTTTCAAAGGTATGGAAGTTATGGTTCCAATGGTGTAATAAACACTCAAAGTGGAGTTGTAAAACTCCAGTTATGATCAAAACAATACACAGAGGTCTGGTAGGACATAAATAGGATTTTCCCTGAACTAAGGTTCATGATTGCTCTATGTATTGTACATGCTAGTTTTTCATTCTCACCACACAGCATTTATAACACTTCAATTACATGTCATCACATAGCACATAATCATGCTCAATATCTCAAATCTCACATTCACGCATCATACACATCAAAGATAAACTAATCAACATATAACACATATATTTCCCATCGCCTTAGCTCCTATTTACGTTGAGTACTCGGCTCCCTAATAATGGCTTTCCCCTTGTCCTTCATCACCTCTTCAACTACCATCACAATGCCAATTTATAAACTTAAACTCAATCCAACATTATCCCATCCCAACCAACCAAAATCATAAAGAAAGGAGTAGAAGATGAGAATATGTGTACTTAATTACTTACCTATCAAATTTGAAACCTTAATTCTTGTTTTAATCAACTATATGCATGCACCTCTTAAAGCCTCTCTAAATCTCACTCTCACGCAAGAAAGAAAAGAGAAGAACACAGAAAATTTGGCTGAATTATACAAATGAATCTTTTCTCTTTCCTTGGATAACTCATGCATGCAAAGGTGGAGGTGGCTAATTCTCCAAGTGCCACACGGACAGCCACACTAATATCTGACTCCACTCACATCTTTATTAGTTATTAATTAGCATTTTTTTTCTCTAATCAATCCCCCATTAAACTAATTAATCAGCCACTAACTCATGCTTATTATAATCTTGTAAAATTACCATTTAACCATTTAATTATTCTTCTTCTTTTCAATCAAGTCCTTCCTTTCTTTCAATTGAGTCCGAACTACACATACCATTCCACTCACTTACCAAATTAGGTCAAAGCTTCTAGGGCACATTTACGGCCATTACAGATGCGATACCCAGTTATCCGCGTCATTGAAATGTAGGCAAGGCTTAATAACTGAAATAAGTTACATTGTACGTATGGATGCTCTGTGATATGATATTGTTAGCACTACAAGAAAAATGCTCTTTAACGAAGGGAAATCCAGTCGTTAAAAGTTAAAATCCAAAAAAATTGGTCGGTAAAAGCCCCTTCATTAAAGGTATAGACGACCGGATATTGCATCCGATCGTTAATGTCTTTAATGACCGGAACGTTTCCAGTCATTGAAAAGTGATTTTTAGCGACCGAATTTTCCCTTCGCTAATTATATTCACTTTTAATGAAGGGATTTCCGGTCGTTAAAGATACCTTTTAGCAACCGAATTTTCCCTTCTCTAATTGTATTCAATTTCAACGAAGGGATTTTCGGTCATTAAAGAATCCTTTTAGCGATCGGATTTTCCTTTTGCTAATTATATTCACTTTTAATGAAGGGATTTTTGGTCGTGAAAAATACATTTTAATGACCAAATTTTCCATTCGTTAATTATACACTTTCAACGAAAAGATTTTCGGTCGTTAAAGATGCTTTGTAGCGACCGAAATTTCCTTTCGTTAATTATATTCACTTTTCAACTTTTCTTTTCGTTAAAAATATTGTTTTACCGATCGGATTTTCCCTTTGCTAATGTTATTCGCTTTTAATGAAGGAATTTTTGTTAGTTGAAGATACTTTTTATCGATAAGTTTTTTCTTTTGCTGTATTCACTATAAATAAAATATTTTATTTGACTATTACTTGTACACATCATTCACGCACATATACATATCTAAAATTATAATAAATAGTTTTTTCATAGATTGCAAAATATCATATACAAAATATATAAATATATCGATATTTCGAAATTGGTTGACATTGTATCATATACAAGTATAAAATATAAAAACAGCCCCTATCTGTATCATTCTCTATTCACCTAGAAAATTCTAGAAGAATGCATAATGAACCTTATATCTTCATTGTCCATTGTTTTGTAAAACCTATAGAATTTCAAACATAAATTTATAATTAAAATTCATGCACAAAAGTAACAAATCCAAAGGCCAAATAATTTAATATTTTTAATTTAAAATATAATTTACCTTAAATATTCAAAATCTCCCAACAAGCTAGTGTAATTATATATACACTTCAAAATATCCAAAGTCCATCAAGTGTAATTGTATACACTTCAAAATATCTAAAAAATGAAAAGGGCTGCAAAGAAAAAGTAAAAAATAATCATAAGTTTAATGCATTATATTGTCATTATAACAATAAAAAAAAATAGAATAGAACTTACATTAAAATGGGGAGACAACTATATGAGCAAAGAATTGAAACCACACTTTATTAGAAATTAAATCCACGATTCTTTCAATTGAGTGATATCCTTTCCAGACTCAATGCAACCAACCCATAATGATCAAGGGCAAAGAAATTTAATAAAAACCAAGATGTATGTGCAAAACAGACAAAAAAAATAGGGGAATAATAAACACACTTTCCCTTGGTAGTTGACACATTAGTGATTGAACAAAGCATTAATATCTGAAATAAGAATGTATAGCACATTAATTAACCACTTACATAATCAAGCAATTACAATACGGGTATTATAGCTCAAGAGAAATATTATTCTGCCCCAAAATCTTGCTACAGAATTGCAAAAGCAAGTGGAGAGTAACAAAATAATTTAAAATGTAAGAGGAACATTCAAAGTGAGGGCTACCCTGGGTTTGATCCACTATTCATATTAGTTACACGGAAGATGTGAGATTGAGATGACAGGTCCACCAACTGGTGTTTTAGTAGCTCGAAGCTGCAAAACAAAAAGATGAAGCAATAGAAGTTTTCGGCTTTACTTTTCCTACTTTTGTCTGGATTGATATATAAATTGAAAATATATGATGTCAAAGCACCTAATGAAGTATATTCTATGCTAATCACATAAGATAATTCTTATGGGTGTAACAGTCCCAGCCCTATAGATGATCTTACATGAAACCTCATGCACAAGTTACACGTTATTTTCACTTCATATCATGAGTTTTGTAAACTATCCTGCCAATTTGTGACAAGCTCCTTAAATTCAAGTCAACACAATATATAAGGAGACTAAAAGACGATGATATGCAACGCACCACATGTAATTGATTCCTTCCATATTTTAAGTCCTCCCAGACTTAGCACTTCCAAATTGAAAATTATAGGATTCAACAAACTTGAGATCGGAAAGAATCAGTTAGATCCTCAATGGGATCAAAAGAGAATCCTAAGCTGAATTTGTGTGATTGTTTTTTTTTTATTTGTATTTGCTATCCATTCCACTACAGCTTCAGTTCATATTAAGTTTACAAAATGCCTACAGTTCAAATTATAGGTTGCCTTATTCACTCAATCAACAATTTGGTTATGTGAACATGGGTAGATGATAATTTCTCGTTAACAAACCTCAAGATGTTTAATCACTGTTTAAACAAACAAAATTCACAATTTTAAATTGTGGTGTTTGAAACTGTTGTTGGTCAAAATCGGAATAACTCTAGAATAAGCACACACACACCATAGAAGGCTTCACCCATGATCATAGCCCTCACTAGCATCTCAAACCTGAACCTCTGAACACTCACAAATCCTTAACCCAGCTACATACAAAGGTATCACATTAATGGCCTCATTAGCTCCCTAGTTCTTACTATACATTTGCATTTCTTTTTCATCATTCAGGAAAAAGAGAAGAATGCAGAATAATATACCTCCAGAGAAATTAACAAAAAATTCATAGAGAAAGAATGATTTTCATCATCTGCCATTCTATGATCTTCTATTTTCACGAAAGAACAATAACCAACTGCTTATATACATTCTGATTTTGCAATTCAAAAATAATATGCCGCAATTTCAAGCAAACTCAAAATAATATCAAAAGCAAAGAATGATTTCTAAAAATTTGAATTCCATCATTACGACTATAGCAGAATTCTCAACATGAAGCAAGTATATTTCCATATTTTCCATAAACGTATGAAAGATTATTCAGCTTCAATTGTATCATGTCTTATTAATTACGCTAACTTGTCGATTAAAATAGAGAGACCCTATATACAAAAGCAATACATATAAGTTCCAGGAAATGTATTGTGTCTTATTAAAATAAAAATTTCACCTATTTACAATGGAAACGAATTATTTCTATCATCACTATCATTCGCATCAAACAACTTGAATCCGCTGCTGTCCCACCTGCCATCTCTATAATTGAAGCTCGGGTTCACATAGCACTTCATCTCATGAAACAGGTTCAAATTATCCACCAGTTTATGAAAGATATTGCATGCACAACACTGACAAACAAAAACAAAGAGATCATAAACGAAAGCAATAAATAGAGAAATGAGAAACTTAAAAGTCAAAACCTAAAGAGAGAGGAACCACCTGAACAAAAACAGTGCCATCGGTGTAGGCCTGAATATTTACATAATGGATGTAGAAAACAAACTAGAATTCCTGAAAATGAACATGACTTTGTTGCATTCACTACTAGGATTAATTGAGCTTCTTTGCTATCACAATCATTCATAACTAGCAGTGAAAGATAGTGATTTAACAATAAGACGGAGCATTTTAATCAAACCAATTACTCAAATAACATAGCCAATTTATCAATTAATTCAGTAAACCATAATAACATACACTGTAACTATAAAATCACACCTTAACAAATTTAATTCATGTAAAAATCACTTGGAAAAGTAAGTTTGGTAGCCACTTACAAATTTTTCTGCTATTTTTCGTCCCTTCACCATTGTCGGTGCCTCGCCGGAGCTCCGCCGAGCTCAAGGCGTTGGGGTTGCTTTTTCGGTGGTCACGCACCATGACTACCCTTCATTTCGCCAAAATTGACGTCGGATATCTCAGTTCTTCCTAATGCCGATCTGCTCATCGCCGGCGATTGAGGACCACCCATGAGTATCGGAAGATTCGCTTGCCCTCCAGGAGTCCTGTCGTGCAATTTGTGTCATCGTTCGCCGCCGGAGCTGGCCAGAAAATGCAGAAGAAGCTCGCCGTTTTCCTCCCACACTCCTAGAACGACGACGTTGCGACGGGGAATAAGACGCCGAGATCAGCATTGCGAGGAGCCGGTTGCTCTCCGTCGATCATCGCCAGCCTCCTCGCCCCTTCCGCCGTGCCACCGTCTCTCTCTCTCTCCTTCTCTCTCTCTCTTTCTCTTCCTCAGTCTCTTTCATGTTCAGCCTCCCTTTCGTGATTTTCCCTTTCTTTTCTTTTTCTACTTCTCATAATTCCCACTAATTCACACCATTAACGACCGGATTTTTATTGTTTTAATGACCGGATTTAATACCTTTGCTATATAATAATAAAATTTAAGAATTAACGACCGGATTAATTTCCTTTCGTTATTTGTATACTTTAACGACCGAATTTTTATTGCTTTAACAATTGGATTTAATCCCTTCGTTATATAACAATAAAATTTAAGAACTAACGATCGGATTAATTTCCCTTCGTTTTTTGTATATTTTAATGATCGGATTTTTATCCCTTCGTTAAATTTTAGTCGTTAAAAGTCAATTTTCTTGTAGTGTAATGCGATGCGTTATGCCTAATATGAATCTATATGACAACTATCTAATGCCCTCAAAGATATAGAAGGGTGTTGTTTTTGGTTTAGGAGCTATGACCCATAATCTTTCTATTGACTATGTCCCCTAGCCATTGGGAATGCGTCTTTTTTTTGTTTTTTTTTTTAAGAATTTGTATTCTTTGTACATTTGAATTTGGATTCTTGTACACTTATCATGTGGTGTGTGTGAGCATATGCCTTATGATAGAGAGACTTACCTGATTACCGCCAACTAAGGTATGTTGGGCAGTCCAGCTTCGCGAAGGGTCTTCTTTTCTGTAGATTTGTGTGATTCTTGATTGCCCTCAGCATGGTGTGTCTGGATAGGCTTGTTCTTCTATGTGTTCCCCTTCTGTACAAACCCATATGATTTTATGCAAAATATAGTGGCCGACAATGTTGAGCTGAATCCATCTCTTGGACCACCTTTGCGCATGAGGTCTATTCGGACCTTTCCCTCAGAGTTATGTACGCAGCAATGTATACGAAAGATTGTGTGTGCATATGGAATTATGTGTGTGGAATATATACATAAAGTTATATACACGAAACACATGCAAAGGATTATGTACAAAAATTAAATGCATGTGATAGGTGCTTGTGATATGCTTGTTAAACATGTGCAAAGAATTATGTATTTATATGTATGCAGAAATTATGTATGCAGGATGTGCACGAAGAATTACACATGCAGGATATATACAAAGTTCATGCATGTGTGAATGCATGTTGGGCACCGTGAAAGGCTATGCACATGTAAAGTTATGCAAAGAGATATGCAAAAGATTGTACATGCAGGATGCACGTGAGATAAATAGATAGACCACATCCGAGGTGGTTAAGGGATTCGTTGAGGGTACCACTTATATTGCCTGATGGCCCTAAGGATCTAGAAGAGTATCATCTTAGCTTAGGAACTCTGACCCATAATTTCTTCAGAGAGAACCGTCCGGTGTGCATCTTTGACCTCCCAGTCAACGACCATGCGCCTTTTGCTATGAGTTGCACAATGTTTTGCCCTAGGACTCTGACTCGTGTCTTGTATTATGCACTATTTGCCTAGACAGATGTTATTCGGACTGCCATATCGCTTCGAGTATTGAAAGTCATTTATTGAAGGTAGTACGTCCCTTGTGGATTTTCACATTAGCTTTTCTTTACGGGAAATGCGTCCCTTTAGTGATTTTCACATAATCTTGTACTTAATTTTTGTATAGAATGGACCCAACCCACTCAAGCGGCTTTTATTCATTTTTTTTTTTTTTGCTTGTAGGGTAGGCTGCCTATTTTCAGGTTTTCACCCTGCCCTTTGTCTTAACTTTTGCTTAGAGAGCTAGTTGCGGTTTTCATCTTTAACAGCCCTTTTTTGTTGTTTTCTTTAAGGGTAGGATTTGTCACACGAAGCATTGTTATCACTGCCTTAAGACCTGCTCCAACACATGTCCTTATGCATGCCACAAGTTTCTCTTGACCATTCAATCGCATGTTTATGCCTAGCTTATGCATCCGTTCCTATTTATATGCACCATATATCAACAACAACAATTATGTCTATACATGTGATGCAAAAATATAGGTTTTATTCAATCTCAGGGAGTAACACCTTGGGAGCATTCGACTCCTATTATCAATCAGCCCTCTCGAATTTTCTTCATTGAATACTTTCTCTCAGCCCCTAATTTTTGCCTAGGGTATCTTTTTGGTTTCTACCCTAGCGAGGTGTCCAATTTTAGCAAGATTGCCTAATTTTGGTTTTCAACCCATAAGGCTTTTACTCTCTTCTTTTTGATTTCTTTTTTTTTATTGCCTTTGCCATGAGACCTTCTTCATTCTATCGGCATTGCTTGATTTCTTGAATCCTTCATCATTGTTTTAGCTGGGACAATTGCTGACAATGCCTCTTCTGATAGTGGCTTTTCAGCACAAAAGGCTTAATCTTGACCTTTGTGTAAACTAGTTGAGTCAACAAGCTCTCCTTTTGGAACTTGACTATGAAAGCTCGTGTAACACCCCAAAATGGCCCTAGAAGAATTACAGAGTTTTGCTCGGAAAAGGTAAGTTTATGTGCGAGAGTTCTGTCGCGGGCGCGACAGAGCCCTCCAGCGGTTTTTGAACTTCAGCTGGTTGGTGCGGGCATGAGCATTCTGTCGCGAGTGTGACAGAACCCCCTTGCGAGATGTGTGCATAAGTAGGACTAAGAGACTTGGAGTTGTAGGGAGTTGACACATGGTATCATAGAAGAGTGACAAGTGTCATTGTAGAAGAGTGACAAGTGGCGGCATAAGAGTTTTACAAGTGGCATTTTAAGAGTGTGCCAAGTGTCATTGTAGAAGAGTGACAAGTGGCGGCATATGAGAGTGACAAGTGGCATTATAGGAGTGTGCCAAGTGTCATTGTAGGGAAGAGACATTTGGTTTGGCTTGGCTTGGTTTGGCTTAGCTTGGCTTGGCTTGGCTTGGCTTAAGATATGGATGGATTAATTGAAGTGGTTGGCATTTATTTGGTTTGGTGAGCATTATGTGAGAAGGTTTGGCTTTATTTGGATTGGATTTAGTTGCCCGGCCACTTTCCTACTCCCATTTCAATTTCTTCATTTGGCTTTTTAATTTCCCTTTTTGGTTTTCTTTGCTCTTAGTTGCCGTGCTCCACTTTCCTTTCTTTTCTTCTATTTTCCATTTGCTCTTAAAGAGACTCATTTAGGTTGGGATGAAGAGAGTAGATTTTTGAGAAGAGGTAAGTAGTACTATTATTTAGTCTTCTTCTACTACTTGGTTTCTATTTTGATTTAAAGTAAAAAGAAGAGTAACCCCAAGTGTTTTGTGTGTGGTTTTGGTGCAAGTTGGAGGCAAGAGAGTCGATAAAGGAAAAGAGAAGATCGGAACGAGTAGAGAACTTTGATTGAGTTCCTAGAGGTAGGAATCGAGTGTGATCTTGTTAATTTTGCATGTGTTTAGATGAAAAATGTTTGAATAGAGACATGTTGAAATAAAGAGATGCTTGATGAGCTTTAATTAGCTCAAGATGTTCATTTTGATTGCTTACAATGCTCATGACATGTGTATATATGTTTATAAGTATGTAACTTGATCATTTGAGTGTTTGTGTTGATGATAGAGCTTGATTTTGCGAAATTCTGCTTATTTGTCATAAGACCTCAGTGTATAGTATTTGTTATAAGTAGAGCTATAGGATCTCAATTGAGTTGATTCCAATTGCATATGAAAGATAAGATCCGTATCTAAAAATGTCTAAGAGGGTGCTTGATCTAATTCTGGCCTTAAGTATCCCAAAAAGTAATTAAAACGTAGGTGACCCTGTTCTGGCGGGTTCACTTGAACAATATATGTTATTTAGATCATATCTTTTTTATAGATGTCCAAACGACCTGAACCGTGTCCCATTTCAAAGCTAACATCGTAGAGAATAATTGTTAGGAAGAACGTTTTGCCTAAAAAAGACGTTTAGAGGTTCATTTAGACGATACAAGTTTAGGGTAAAAAGCAGTCTTGTGAGGTACCAAAGCGGAGCCTCTGTCGCGAGCGCGACACATGTCGCGACCTCGCGACAGAACAACTCATTTTAGGTGTAACACCCCCAACGTCCCCATTGGAAGGACGCCGGAGAGCGCTACCCGATGCTCACTCACAAATAAGCACACATACACTATGCGGAAGCATACATTTATCTAAAACACGGGGAAATTAAAAACTTATCTTGAGAAGCAAAACTGGACATATACGTTAACTCACACCCACGCAGGCACTAAGCAGAAACATATACACATGTATACATATGATCATTCAGCGGAAGCTTAAAGCGAAAGACAAAATGAAGGAATAACTGAAAGCTTAATTACAAATACCATAATACAGAAATACAAAAGCTGAAATACATAAGCTGAACAAATTACAAAACTTCTAACTCCTATGTGGCCGACCTTGCAGATGCGCGACTCAATCCGAACACAACCTGCCACCTGCACGGGAAAAGAGCCCGTGCTAAGCGATAAACGCTTAGTGGGGAGAACACACAAGTAATATGGACGACCATTCACAATGATCGTTAAGGCATAACACATACACAAATGACATATGCAAATAATCACAACAGATGGATATACAATCCTGCATATGAAAGCCATGCATTCGGAAGTTCATATTCACATGCAATACAATTATCAGGCAGTAACGAACCCAATTATCATGCCGAGAACACTAGGTATCAAAACATATTTTTATCATGCCACAAGGCGCATACACAAAATGAAACCCAGGGCATAGCATCAAACCACCACACTTCCACTGCGCAACTCTAAACCATACAATATCATGTTATGAACTGCAAACATATAACAACGTATCAAAGACACCATGGTGACTGAGTTCAAAGGAACATATAGCATATCATTAAATTATGGCACATGCTCTTACCGGACGTCGACCCACATGCATTGCATCATAATAGTACATATACTCATTCACACATTTAACCTTAGCATTCAATGATTCAAATCAGCGTACTTATACATATTAGTTCACATGCTTACAATTCTAACCAATGAAATCAAACATATTCCCAATACGATATATATATATACGGGAAAACAGATACAAAATACATATTGAGTCACATTCGGCCCACTCAGGAATTCATGATCTTATTGAGAAAGATGGCTGATTCACATTACTGAAATCTTACCCATTCAGTTATCATATTCTCATATTCATATCAGATAAAGCGAACAGAATACCTGCTGACTCAAAATAGTGGATAACGAGTATACAGAAAGTACTTTACGGGTACAAGCCGATTACAGAAAGTACCTTACGGGTACAAATCGCAAACTATTTTACTTTTCATTCACAGACATTTTTATGGGGGATCTTAAACAAGATCCAACCACATTACAGAAAGTTCGCGAGGAACCAAACGGGGACCTGATCGGGGTCCAAACGGAAACAGAAGCTGCAGCAAAGACTCTATTAGGCATGCCTAACTATCCACTAGACTGACTCTTGCAGGCGGAGAATTACACGGTTAATGGCCATAGTTTAATTACGATAAGCAGAGAATTCACATTCTATGATAATCAGAACATACATACTTATAGCTCAAAACACATGGTATTTCGTGCTAAAAATCCATAATTAAACATTCCTAAAACGTGCGTGATAAAAAGGATTTTATTGCACAAACAGGGCAGGTCACGGTGGTAATCAGATTGGTTGCCACCGTGACATACCAGGTATCCTTGGCAGAATGTATGTCTTGGGTACCTCACGGTGGTAACGAAATGGGCTGCCACCGTGACATACCCAAACCTCAAAACAGAAAGTATCTATGGGGTACCTCACGGTGGTAACGAAATGGGTTGCCACCGTGACATACCCACTGCCCAGACAGAATCTAAAGTTTGGATACCTCACGGTGGTGACCAGATTGATTGCCACCGTGACATGTTCAAACTCTGGGCAGAATGCATTTGGTTCATGGCTCATGGTGGTAACTAAGTTGGTTGCCACCGTGACCCACGCACAGATGCGATTCCTGAAGGCAAACTTCCCGATTTTCAAGCCCAACATCCCACAATTCACACATCAAAAAGCATAGTCTCACCTCAATAATAAAATTAAACCATTCAAATATCATTAAATCAGTCATGCATCATACAATTCATATTGCAAAGCGTATAATATAATTCATGCCAACACACTATACCCAATTCTTTATTCTATAGCACCAGGGTCAAGTAGGGGAACATTATTATGCCAATACTTAACAATGCAAAGTCTTAATCATGCAATGATACAATTTACACTTAAGCATAGCATAATATTCTTAGAGGAGGATCATAAGTTCAGATATGCATAATACCTTTCACATCCAATATTACATGTTCAAGATGAACAACCATGAAATTGGCATTCATAACTCACTCAATTTCAGATGGCGATATACGATACCACCCACAACAACTAACATTAATAAATCATATCAAGCAACCCCAATTCATTCGATATCCTTTAAATGTGTATAACTTAATCATGTTACACATGCTCATACAGATTAAGGTATTACAACCCTTAAATGTCATTTAACTGGACTAGATTCTAATCATACAATTACACCTAATTATTTCATTCGTTTGTATTAATCTTAATCCTATTCATGTTTATTTTCCAAGTGAAAACTATTATTATACTCATTTAATAGTCCTAAACATGCATTGGATGGATCCTAGGGAGTTCCGGTGCAAAACGGGTGCAATTCGGGAAGAAAAACACATAAAGTGGTCAAGACAGAAGGGGTCACGGTGGTAATGAATTTGGTTACCACCGTGAGGTCCCAAACTAAGCATTCTATCCAGGATTTACATATGTCATGGTGGTAATGAATTTGGTTACCACCGTGACCTACCAAAAACTTGCAAAATAGAAGCTACGATTCAGGAATGCTTCACAACTCACTTTTGTTCAGCATAAACGGACATCTAAATGACATTTTTAGGCAAACATTCCTTCTTAAAAGTTATTTATTAGGATGTTAGGTTTACAATAGGACAAATTTCATGTACTTGGGACATCTAAATCTCCAGATATGAGCTAAACAATCCACACTGTTCCAGTGACCCGACCCAACCAGAAACACTTCCGATTTTAACTTATTCAAGGGTCTTAGAGCCAGAACTGGCTCCTGGTAATTCAGAGATAATTTTAGATCTATGTCTTAGCTTTCAAATGGAACTGTAATTAGTCATTTTGGAGGTGTATAACTCGACCTATGACAAAAACAATGCACAAAGGTCTGGCAAAAACTAAACAGAATTTCCCCAACATCATACTTTACAGACCAAAAATTATATGAACAATCTAACACATCCAAAATTCATGCACAATCATCCAATACATAATCATGTATCATTTATAAATCAAGATTATATCACACATAGCTCCCAAACCTGGAAATCCAAGCTTCAAACCGATCACTTCAAAATCCAACCTTCTCTTCCCTTCTCCTCAAATTCTTGCAACCAAATCAAATCAAAACCTCATTAACCCAAGAACATAACCTTTAAAACCCACTCAAATCCGAAAAAGGAGAAGAAGAAGAAGAAGTATACTAAAAGTAAAATAGCCACTTACCTCCTATAGAACCTTCAAAGCTCAAACCCTAGACCAAGGTGGAAGAAAACCCACATGAAAGGAAGAGAGAGCATAAATGTAGATGGGAAAGAGAGAGAGAGGCGTGGGAAAGGAAAGGCAAAACTTCCTTTGGCTTCCACGGGAAGCTACTCTCTCAATCCCTCTCTCTTCTCCTTTCAAATCCCAATCAATGCTCCCACCAACCTTACACATGTCACCCCACTATTGGTCCCTAATGATCTCATCTTGACTAACAACCCAAGGCACCAAACTCCACTCACACCATATAACCTCCCATGAAACACTTTTACATCCTAGTTACCATGCACCAATACCACTAGATCATGCCAAAACAAAAGTACCCTACATCCATACACACATGCACACCTTATAATTTTCCCCTCTTAACATAATTAATTAATTACTTTGCACTTAAGTCCTTATTATCCAATTTCCTCATGAACAAAATTACCAAAATGCTCTTCACTTATCCGACTTAGCTAGTCAAATCCGACTAGGCCCGATTTGGGGTGTGACATTAGGCTTCTTCTTCTTCTTTTTGAGCTCCTAGTTGCCATGGGTCAACCCGTTATCCTTCCCCTTAGCTTATTATGCATGTTTAGGGTTAGTAAATGACTATAAAGTAGTTATCAACGGGGAAATGCACATGAGTATGATTAAATTGGTAATTTAACTAATAAAATAACAATGTATAATGGTATTAAGGATTGTAAATGGTGTGATAAAAAAGTATGAACCTATGAGTGCATATATATGATGATGTGATATAAGAGTTTATGCATAGAATGTAAATGTTACATGCTTTTAGTTGTTGAACAAGATTGTATATGAATTACATGCCTCTGAATTTGATAAATGCACTTGAATTTTAGTTGATAAGTTGATGTCTGTGTATAGTGTGTAAGTTGGTATTGAGCCTGATTACCGTTATAGTGGATAGATAAGCATGCTTATAAAGGGATTACCGAGTGCAGCTGCCAATGTTCCGCCCCGTTTGGGCGAAGCGGGTCGACCTCTGAGAATGGTCATTAATAGAGATATATGAAAAAGTTTTGTGACTTCGGTCTATCGAAAATGTTTTTTTTATAGAGCGTCCCGTATCCACCATGAGAGGAACTCAGGCTTATTTTGTTAAATGTTGTACAGTGAACTTGAGATGATTATAGTGTTGCTTCGAATAAAGCTATAGTACATGAAAGTAATGTTTAAGTACATTACAGTTCTGTATACAAGTACATGATTACATGAGTGTATTGACATGAATGTGGTTACATGATAATGTATATTTGAATAAACGAAATGTACAAGTTGTAGTGTATATGAACAAGTAAAAGAGTAGATGTTATACGTATGTGAACTCATAGTATTTGATAATCGAACATGAAACCTATACAAGTATCAGAGCTATATGCATGAACTACTTGATTTTTGTTATATGACATATGTGTGAGCTATTTGTGACTTCGTAAAGAAGTCCTTTGCATTGTTTTCATCCCCACTAAGCGTTATCGCTTAGCACGGATGTTTATTTCCGTGTAGGTTTACAGGTTCGGAACAGTGAGCGAGCATCTGCAGTTCAGGGCCACTAGGGAGTATTATTCAGGTCTTTTGTATAGATTAGATACAGAGCTAGTGATGTTTTGAGTAACATCATTATGTAATAAAAGTTAAAGAATCACATGTAAATGTATATGTAAAGTTAAATGAAAACATAGTGTAATATGAACATGTATAAAGAGAAAGAAGTACATATGTATAGTTGATATGAAATGCATGTTGGGCCCTAGTGTAGTATTTAATTAACTTTAAATGGATATGTTTATGCTCTCGCTTCCGCTAATGCATGTACATGTATACGTAAGTGTCCGCGTAGCGCCCCGATATTCCTTACCGGGGATATGGGGGTGTTACAGCTCGTATTTTACCTTTCTTCTATTTTGGCCACTCAATTTCTAAGGTAGCTCTCAATTGTTGAGATTGGGTTCCAGGTTGGCCTCAGATGGCTTAGGACAAAATTGTTCCTTCTTTCTTTCCCTTTTTTTTCTTTTCTTTTTGTTTTCTTTTTGTTTTCTTTTTGTTTTCTTATCTCTTTTGTTTTTATTTTTCTTTATTTTTCTCTTTCTTTTTGTGAGGGCCCAAAACTTCATTTGTCCTGAATTTGAGAGTCTAGCTTCTGAGGCAGCACCTTAATGATTGGAGCTTGGTTTCGCTTGGCTGCATGGTATGCGTCCTAGATGCTAAAGAAGAAAAGGAATGGCTTTTGAAAATTTCGATTGGTGCTAAGTTGACAAATTGAAGTAGGTTGTCCTAGTATGTCATTCCATGTCCAGGCAAAGGCCATTTTTCTCTTTTTCTTTTTTATCTTTTTTTTAATCATTTTTTATCTCTCAAATCTTATCTCGCTTTAGGAGTTAGGTTGGACGTAACCAAGATTATTATTTTTTTTAAAACTGAATAAAACAGTGTTTATTGAACCAATGTCTTGATCATGATTATTATTATGCATAATGCGATGAGATCTGACTATGCATACATAAGAAAAGGCCATACTATTAATATAGTTAGAGAAACAAGTGCATAACATAGTTCAAAAACACATTAAAAGAAATCTCTAAGTCCATCTGCTAAGGCCACTTCTTTTATTCCTAGCGGTGGAGGTGTTGCAGCCGATACTTCTCCACTCTGTGTGCATGGCTTTAAAAACTTCCTTTCCCACTTAGGCACTTAATCTGTCTTATTCTTTCGCTTTCATTTTTTTGGGTTAGAGATCTGCTTACCGTAAATGAGGTCTTGAACCCGATCCCTCAAAGTTCGATAATGATCTGTCAAATGTCGGTGTGCTAATAGAAGGCACAATACTGATCCTCCTTGTGATTGGGCTGCCCCTGGTTTCTGGCGAGCCTAGCCGATAATGGTTGTAATACCCCCTCCTTCATTAGCTTCTCAAGGACCCAAGAAAAGGATCTGCCTAAATTAAAATAATGCCTTTGATTCACTTTTATGGTTGGCGCTTCTACTATCTTTTCTTTTTATGGGTCCGACATTAATTATTGAATACGATCTCTTAGGGGACGATAGTGGTCTATTTTATGCCTTGTACACTGATGATTTGCACAATACCAATCTGTTCTATGTCTAGGTTGGCTTGACTTCGGGCAGGCCCTGCTGGCATTAGTTGTAACTTCCCTTCCTTACCTAAGATAGTATGGTGGCACTGAGATATTCTAGTGGTTGGGACTTCTACAACCCTAACATTGCCCTTGCTGTTCTTGTGCCTACCTGAGCTTCCAAAATTCAGAGTATGCGTCATCGCTGGATCTCCACCCTCTTCAGGCACAATGTTATATTTTAGAATAGTCCTCCTATTTCCTCCTTACTTAACTAGTGAATCCAGTAGCACCTTATCTCTGGTCTCGAAAGAAATGGAATCACTGCAGCCATCACTGTATGAGCCTTCCTGACCATGGTCGGTTTAACTTGGTTAAGAGCAATCGCCATAAGCCGGGCTTGAAGAAAGAGCACCATGGTATCCATTTTTTCCTTATTCGCGGCCAACAGTATTTTTTCAAGCTCTTCGAGCCTTCTTTCCATCTCTCGGGCAATTAGGGCACGAATCTCTTCAGTCTATTGCAAAGGGTTAGCCAGTTCTAATGCCTGAGAATGTTTTGATAAAGATGCCAGATCTTTGTCAACCAACTCGAACTCTGATTGCTCTTTAGGCAACTATTAAGATGCCAAAACCTTCCAGGCAAATGGCCTATGATGGCTGGAAAGTCGAACGATTAGAATAATACATGCGATGCATTGAATAAATTTACTCATAGGATGACATATACATGTGAAAAATTATGTGTATAGAATAGAATGTACACACACGAAATGAAATGTATATATATATTTTTTTTTTTACCTGCATGAATGACAAGTAATGCATGAGCATGCTGTACAACATCCACAACCACATGCAAACAAGTAGATCCTTCCAACCTTATTACTCCCACACAAGAGGTCATGCGGTCTTTTTCCTAGGTGGGCTTAATCTATGGGTTAATAGGGAACCCAATGGGCACGTAGGGTGTATAGTGGAAAACTGGCAACATATCATCTTTTAATTTAAAGCGCATTCCTATGAGTTTTAGCCATTATGTATTTGAGTACTTCAATCAAATTAAGATAGGCTCAGCAGGCCATGGAAGCCTTTGATGAATGTCTATTTAATTGAGTTGACTTTACTCAATATATAGTGGCCCATATAGCAAGCACATTATTATTATATGTGTCACCTAGTGGAAGTTTCTATTGCCATTACATGAGCTTTAGTCAAAGGTAATGATACTTTAGTGCTACCCAAGCAAGGTCCCTGCTAACCAGTCTTGCTCATCACGAGCATAACAACTAATTAGGTCTCCGTTTAATATACCATGATGGTATGAGACTTGGGCTGGTGATTATACTTAACACTTCCCTACATTGAGTGAATGTAGGGTTGTGCTTCGGGAATGCAAAGGGTAAGAATATGGACTATCTAGCTTAGATCTAAAGCTCTAGCATGGATGCAATGTAATTTTTAGAAAAGAGATAAAATTTTAATTTTAAAAGCTCAATTATATTTATTAACCAAGATACTTTCGAAGTAAAGTCTCAAAGTCCCCTGTAGAGTTGCCACTGTGACACATGCCGAACCCGAAGGACATCAAAAATGCACTTTTAGGGTTTAAGAGATGTTAATATGACCCGTAAATATTACGAGGGCGTCTATTTTGGGCAACAAGAGGTGTTTTGGAGTCGCCACCCAATAAAACATTGAAAAAAATCATCTAGCCTCATGGAGCCTAAGATAATGCGTATAAGTCTATTTTGGGCAACAGGAGATATTTTTGAATTCCCATTCCAATAAAATATTAGGAAGGTTTATTTAATGTAATGAACCCTAAGATTAGATAGAGTTCGAGATGTTACTTTTATTCACAGCTTGGTAAAAGTTATAAGTGAACTTTTAATTATTAATTTTCTACCCCTTTTCTCACACGGCATGCAATTTAATTTAGGCGCAAATCAAGCATCGAAGAAAAGCGGTGAAAAGAAATAAATAAATAAAATAAAGTAAATTACAAAAATAAATTACAAGATAAAATCTAGGACAAAAATACAATCCCCCAAAATATAAAAATTAAATAAAAACTCAATTAAATAAATAACGTACATAAATCGAGGCAATTATTTGGAATAGGAACATTGGTTCCTTTATGCACACTTAGCAAAGTCGAAGAGTTATTTTTGGGTATTATTGAGAAAACTCGAATGAGTGATCTCATTTTATGAAAACTAACTCTCCTTTTGAAAGTGACATTTTATTGGCTAAAATTGGGACATTGATCCCATTTTATTATTAAATACCCAATTTATTAATAAAAGTATTTTTGTGATTTTTAATTAAACATGCATAAAATAAATAATTTTATTATCAATTACATGAAAAAATAAATAAAAAGAAAAATAGAGAAAAATGACAAAAATAATGAAAATAATAAATCTCCTGGATCTCCTCTTTCAATCGCGAGTGTACTCAAACATGAAAAAAATAAGTATCGAAACCAAAAACAAGCACAAATAAAATTAATGTTAATAATTAAATCAAAAAACTCAATTAAACACATAACTTAATAAAAAAATTGAATTAAAATAAATAAAATACATTATGAATGACAAATAATATAAATGATATAATAAATTAAATAAATTAACATACGTAAGAACAAAAATAATAATGACAACAACAACAACAACAACAACAATAATAATAATAATGATAATGATGATGATGATGATGATAATAATGATAATAATAATAATGATGATAAATAACAAATAAAGAATGAACAATCCAGTAAATAAATAGAATAAAAAATAAAGTAAAAAATGCTAAATCTATAACTAAAGTCACATAAAATAAATAAATAATTAATGAATTCAAAGATCTACATGATGACTAATTGACTATAAATAAAAAAATAAAAAAAGAAATTAAAAAATATAGGATGGACTCTAGAATATTTACCCTAAGAATTCGGATTTAGTGAAAGAAAAAATATGGTTGATTTCATCATCTAGATCTGCAAGAATTAAATCAAAAATATAAATAAATCTAAATTTTCTCTCTAGAAATGTAATTGTAAAAAACTTGTTTAAAGAAAAATAACAAATGAAAAAATTTGATCTCAAGAGCAAATAATTATTTTCTTTGACTCAAAAAAAATTTTTCATTTAGAAAATTCAATCTCAAATTTTTGAAAAAATTATTTGAAGAAAAAGAAGAAGAAAAAATCAATATTGAAATTTTTCTTGAAGAAGAGGAAAAGAATGTTGCAACTAAAAATCTCCCTTGCAGAAGAAAAAAAAATTTCAAACTAAAAAATTTTCTCCTCTCTTTCTTAAATTTACTATTTATATGATTTTTACAGAAAATCTAGTTAATTAAGGAAAAAAGATTGTATTTTTATCAAATTCTCCCTTATTTGGGTGTAAAATTTGAATTTATCCTTGAAAATACTGGAAAAAATAATTAAAGATCAAATTTAATCCAAAAATCTCAAAAATAGGTAGAAAAACATATTTTCGGCAGCCTAGAGGAAACCGACGCCCGTCATAAGCGAGCGACGGGCTGGCACGCGCTGCCCACTGGCAAAGCGAGCGAAGCCCTGCGGGAGGCCTGTCCTCAAGCTCTGTCGACTGAAAATGTCCATTTTTTTTTTTTAAAGAAAAGCAATTTTGACTAGAACACTATAATTTCCATCATTTTTTATTATTTCTATTTTTTATATTTTTTTATTTCTAAAAAGAAAATTTGACAAGGAAACCATCACTTCCAACCTTTTTGCCAGTGAACAGGCATTTAATTTCATCATTTGGTAACCCTAATCTGGGCTGCCTTGGGACTCGGTGTCTGCATGCAATATATAAAGAGCACTTAGTGAGAAAATCTATCCCAATTGGATTTCATGCAATTTGGTTCCTCTCATTTTCTCTCACTCGGTTTCTTCCCTTTTCTTTCTTCCTCTTTGGGTTTGTTCTTTTTCATTTGGTTAGAACTCTGCAATTTTGTTTGCTTTGTAAAAAGGGATTTCCGTGTGAAGAAGAAGGTAAGTGTGGTATAGAAATTGTTTTGGTCTTCCTCTACTCAATTTCTATTCTTGGTTTTGAGCTAATTATGTAATGGACTAAGAGACTATGTGTTCTTGGTTGTATTTGAAGCCGTGGACAAGAGGATTGAGAAGGGCAAAGAGAAAGTTTTATTTTGAAGAGTAGAGATTCTAGCTACACTTCTAGAGGTTAGGATCGAGTGCTCCCTTAATTGAATGCATGTGTAGTGCATTTGTGTAGTAGTGATAAAAGATGCATGTTGAAGGTACGAGCTGAAATGAAGTTAATGCATGAATTGCTAGTGAGATAGGATGTTTTGGAATTCTATATTTATATAAGATTTAGTATTCTGGTTTTTATGTTTTAGTTCAAGCGAGAATTATTGTCATCTTTTCAAGTGTTACATGTTTAGATTTTGGCATGATTGAGCATTTCTTTATGCTCATTATGCCTTTTCCTATGTTGATTGAACTTATTATTTGATTTGCATTACTTTTGATTTGGTGTTTAGATTTGAAGGCATGTATTATGGTGTGATATGAGTCTTTAGCACAGCTGTGTTTTGGCAAAGCACAGCTGTGTATTGTCATTTTTGCATAGGTCACAGTGATAAGCTCTTGGTTGTCACCGTGAGATATGCAAAGATTGCATTCTAACCGAGTGAACTTGGTATGTCATGGTGACAATCAGAATGGTTGTGACCGTGAGATACCATGGTTTGTATTCTGCCAGTTATGGGGAGTATGTCACGGTGGCAACCAAAATGGTTGTGACCGTGTGGTACCCTTCATTTGCATTCTATTTTGGTATTTTCAGCATGTCATGGTCACAATCAGTAGGTTTGTCACCGTGAGGTACCTCAACTTTGATTTCTTTTAAATACTATGAAATTATAAGATGCATGAAAGAGATAATGCTTAACAACGTTAATTGGATCTATAGAGTGAATCACTATATATTGACAGGTAAGTGTGCTTTTCAAGCCATTTATGTATGCATGAATCATGTGATGGTTTACTTGACTTGTACATTAAGGGAATGATTATGCATCCTTGGTTGGATTCATGTAAATGTGATATTGTGGTTAGAGTGTTAGTGAGCCTGAAGTGTCAAGTTAGAGGATAGATAAGCATGCTGCAGCTGCTCAGTAGAGTCGAATGGTTCTTTTGTTCAGAGTTTTTGGTCTCTTCTGTTACCTTCAGGTATTTGTATATTTTGAGACTTATGTCTTCTGTGTGTTCAGATACTATGTCCAATCAGTATCTTTAGTACCTGTATCCATGATTTATCAGAGTTTAGGCTCTTTTGTTTGGCTTTATGACTTGTTAAGCTATTGCTTTATTGAATGATTGATTGTTTGAGCATTCATGTTAATGCTTGTGATAAGACCCTATTATAGCAAGTGTACATTATATTATTATGGTTAAAGCATGGGTTATGTAAAGTGAGAATGTACATGATTGATATGAGTATGAACGGTACAGGTAACTGTATTAGTTGTGATAATGATAATATTGCTCATAATATGTTTATTGCCTTTGATTATGGTCACTGTGTATGTGAATATGATTGTATAATTCATATGAATTGGCATGATTGCTTATGTAGTCCTTTGTATCTGTTATCCCCACTAAGCGTTATCACTTAGCATGGATGTTTGTTTCCGTGTAGGTTTGCATGTTCAGTTCTAAAGTGAGAGTCCCCATCTGCTAGCCACTAGGAGTTTTTGTTTTTAAAGTGATTCTTTTTGTAATGATTATAGTATTATTTTTGTATAGGGCTCTTGCGTAGTGTTTTGTAAGTGTAAGGAAAGGCTTGTAGTATTGATATATGATAGTGTAGTGATTTTTTATATATACTTTATAGTTCTATAATGCAAGTATATTTTTGTTTCTGAATGCTTCTGCTTTAGTTATTTGCATGATTGTATGTGATGCATGTGTAGCTTTTCGATATTCCACCCAAGGGGTATTGGGGCATTATAAGCTATGGTATTAGAGCTTAGTTAGATAGTTCTGGTATATAAGATGTTTAGATGTGTGTGAGTCTTTCTAGAGTTATGGCCTAATGCAGATGTTGTCTTGTGTGGAGTTAGATGGAGTCTGATCCGAGTGAGGAGATCAATGAGACGACGGGTAGTGTTAATCCTACGAGGGTTAATTGGCCTGCACAAGATAGACCCCGAGCTGAAGGTATGGGTCCGGTTTATGGAGATCCTCTATTTATGCAAGGAATGATGCAATTGATTGAGAGGTTGACTACCACTAAGGCCCCAACCGATCTTATTAGAAGGAGAGGGGAAGAGGAATTTAATGGTACGACTATGGATAGTCAGATTTAGCCGAATATTGGTTGGAAAAGACAGGTAGAGTTTCGCAAGAGATAAATTGTCCTTTCGATTAGAGGGTAAATTGTGCAGTGTCTCTATTGAAAGGTCCAGCCTATGATTAGTGGAAGCTGGTGTTAAGGAATCCTCAGCGACCTATAGAGATGACATGGGAATATTTTGTTCAAGAGTTTAAGAAGAGGTATGTCACTAAGGCATACCGTGAGGCAAAGTGGAAGGAATTTGTAAGTCTAAAGCAAAAGGGTATGACTATGGGTGAGTATGAGAAAGAATTCAGAAGGTTAAATAAGTTTGTGCCGGATGTGTTGCTTAACGAAGAGTTTAAGTGTCATCATTTTGAAGATGGTTTAAGAGAAAGCATCAGAGGTCCTTTATTGGCTATGGTTGTCATGCATTCGATAGGTACTATCAAATGGTTTCCACAGCAATGAAATTAGAAGAGTCTGAAGTGATTAAGCAAAAAAAGGAGCACAAGAGAAAAGTAACCGATAGTAATGTGCCCAGTAGCAAGAAAGCTAGGGAAGCGGCAAGTGGACAGCATACTCAAGGGTCGGGTCTGGTACAAGAATCGAAGGGAAGTGTTTTGGCACCATTTATATAATGGCCTAAATACTAGTTTAGCAGTATTCAGTGAATATTATGGAGTCTGTAATGTGATTCCGGTATAGAGTGATGGATTGATGTGACATGCGCCGAACTACGGGGGGCCCCGAAAACCCACTTTTAGGGTATTCGAGAGAGGTTCACGAAACTTGTAAGAGATTACATGGGCATCTATTTTGGGCAACATGGAGGTTTCTTGAAGTCGACACCCAATAAAACATTGGGAAAGGTCATCTAGCCTCACTGAGCCTAAGACAGCGCATCCGTGTCGATTTTGGGCAAGCTAGAGATATTTTGGAGTCCCCACCCCAATAGAACATTGGGATGGTACTGTAACCTAATGGAGCCTAAGACGATGCAAGTTGGGCCTATTTTGGACAAGAAGAGATATTTTGGAGACCTCACCCCAATAAGACATTGAGATGCTCCTCAAACCTCGTCAAGCCTAAGACCAGAGATGGTTCGAGACTTCCCATTTATTCGTACCTTGATTGCATTATAATCGATTTTTGAATTTAAGATTTCATTCCTTTTCTCATATAATTTAATGCATTAATTAAAGCGCAAGCCATTCATGTAAAGAAAGCAGTAAATAAAAGTAAGATTAAGATAAGGCAAACAAAAGACCGATAAATTACAACAAAACTAGGGGCAGAATACAACCCCCATTGTAAATGAAATGTAATCATACAGAAAACAAGGCATTTATAAGGAATGAGGACATTGGTCCTTGCATCCATACTCAAAAAAAAAAATAATTTTAAATTGATAATTTTATTTTGATGGAAAAATTAGGACTTTGGTCCCATTTTATTAGAAAAGCTCCAACTTGATTAATATAAATATTTAGCCATTTTTATGTTAGCAGAATGAAAATAATATTTACAATAAATGGTACATGGAAATTGAAATAGGATAAAGAAAGAAACCCGAATAATGTCCTCAGATCATCACGGTGTCCTCCATTTTTAATACCCCAAATCCAATAAAAAAATAATATAACTCACAAAAACAAAAATCATGTAAGTGCAATAATCAACAATAAAATAAACATGAAAAATAAATAAAGACAAAGAATTTATGAAAAATTATTCATGGAAAATAAAGGAAAAAATAAGAATAAAGTATAAATAAAAGAAAAGAAGGAAGATGAAGAAGGAAGGCCCAGGAACGGCCCATGTCGCGTGAGCGACGGCCGTCCTTGCGCTGACCGACGGGTGGAGTTAAAACTCCTCAATGTCCCATCACTCAGATGAGCGACGGTCCTTGGTGGAGCTTCTGCCCGTCAGTCGTCCCTGATCCCGAAAAATAAAGAAAATTAACTAAAATCTTTTTTATTTTGTTTAATAAAAGTGAATTCCACACTTAAAATCAATATAAAAGGATAGAATGCAAAGGAGGTTAACCCATAATATTTACCCTCTAAATATTACCTTTGAAGGCGAATGTCGCGAGATTTCTATCCCTTGAATTCTACAAGGATTGACCCTTAATGTGTAATTTTGGAAGATTTTGATCGCAAAATCGTACCTTTTGAAATCAGATAAAGAAATAAAAATTATGTTTTTCCTTCTTGATGTTTTGGTAGCAATTATGAATGTTAAAAAAGGGCTAGATCGGATAAAAATGAATTAATATTGTACCCTCAAATTCGCCTTGATTTGAAGAATGTTTGATAAAAATTTGATGAAAATAAAAATAAGAACCTTTTTTTGAGAAAAAAAAATTCTAGTTGATGAAAATTGCTAACCTTGAATAATGAGCCTCAATCCCTTATTTATCGGTTGAGGAAAATAATTCAAATAAATTTAAATTTTAAATTTTAATTTGAAAAAGTTTTATGAAATCAGAATTAAAGTCGAATGATTTAAAGAATATTCTAAAAATCAAATCCGATATTTAAAAATATTTGAAAAGATTTGGAAAATATTGGAAAATCTTGGAAATATGTTTGAAAAGATTTGGGAAATTTTGGAAAATCATTGAAGTATATTTGAAAAGATATGAAAATCTTTGAAATATATTTTATATCTTAGAAAAATCTATAAAATCCCGTTAAATATTGCCGCAGATCACCTACCGACGGGCATCAGCTGAAGATCGACAGGCATCGCTCACGGGGGCACTCTCAGTCTTTTGAGCGGTTGACCACTCCACGAGAGGCAGGTGCTTAGAGACCTTCATTGCTGGTGAGAGGGAAGTGTCTCTCGCATGAGCGATGGGCATCTCTTAGTGTGAGCAACGGTCGCTCGCCAGCGAGCAACGGCTGGTGCTCGTCGTAAGAGACGAGCCCCTTACACGAGCGATAGGCGTCGCTTCTGCAAGAGACAAGCTCGTCTCGAACAAGTGACAGGCGCTGCTCATGCGAGGGAGGTCATCCTTCGAAACAAACGATGGGCGTCTCTCCTGACAGATGAGTCTCCCGTCGGTGAAGCGAAATCAAGATTTTCTAATGACAAACCCCTCCTGACGCCCGAAAATCTCCTATCATGAAGAAAAATCTTCAATCCTTGTAAATCCGGAGAGTGAAAGCTCACAACTTTCATCCATTTGCTCAAAAACAGGCATTGATATCCTCATCGGGTAACTCTGATTCTGATTGTCTCAGGACCCAGTGTTTACAGTTGCCCCTAATTTTGGCGAAACTAGTAAACTAGTGTCTAGATGAGCCAAAATTTAGAGAAGAAGGAAAGAGATGCGCTCCAGAGGCAGTCCTTTACCTTCCATGGTGTGTTCGAGCTAGTGACCCCTTGTTGCAAAGTTATAGTGTATTTTACCACAACCTTTTGTTGATTTGTTCTACCACCTTTATCTCGCTGGCCTCCACTTGGTCTTCACGGTATCTAATTGTCGTCAGATACAGTGTTATCTAATTACAACTTAATCGCCATTTGTCCCATCGCATTTGTTCCATTGGCCTCTTCTTGTATTGCACGGTGTTTGATCTATGTGAGATGTAGTGTTATCTAACAACAACCCCATTGCGATTTGTTCTATCGCATGTGTACCGCTGGCCTCTTCTCGGCTTGCACGGTGTCTGATTGTCGTGAGATGTAGTGTGATCTAAATACCATTGCGATTTGTTCTATCGCATTTGTCCCATTGGCCTCTTCTTGGATTGCACGGTGTCTGATCTATGTGAGAATTAGTGTTATCTAACTACAACACCATTGCAATTTGTTCTATCACATTTGTCCCATTGGCCTCTTCTCGGCTTGCACATTGTCCTCTTTGTGTGAGATGTAGTGTTATCTAACTACAACCCCATTGTAATTTGTTCTATCGCATATGTCCCGTTGGCCTCTTCTCGGCTTGAACGGTGTCTGATCTATGTGAGATGTAGTGTTATCTAACTACAACCCCATTATGATTTGTTCTATCACATTTGTCCCGTTGGCCTCTTCTCGGCTTGCATGGTGTCTGATCTATGTGAGATGTAGCATTATCTAACTACAACCCCATTGCGATTTGTTCTATCGCATTTATCACATTGGCCTCTTCTCGACTTGCACGGTGTCTAATCTGTGTGAGATGTAGTGTTATCTAACTACAACCCCATTGCGATTTGTTCTATCACATTTGTCCCATTGGCCTCTTCTCGGCTTGCACGGTGTCCTTGCTAACCCCTATCCGATCTGCAAGGCATGTGATTGAATTTTCCATATTTGTCTTGCTGGCCACTTCTGGGCCTGCACGGCATACTCTTACTTACCCCCATCCGGTCTGCAAGACATGATATTTGATTTGCGGACCTTTATCCAGTCTACATGGTTTCTACCTGTTAACCACTATCTGAATGATGTAGTGTCTGATTTGCTAACCACCATCCGGTTAGCCTAGTGCCTGACTGCTGACCATCCTCGGGTTGGCATGGCGCCATGTCTTTGTGATTATAGAAGATTTTATTAATTCATTGATGATTAATTCATCTCGAAATGGAAATATGATATACATTTTCTTTATGATGTCGTTTATTTGTAGCTTTTCTTACTTATTGTGTTATTAAACATTTTGAAAGTGCAAGCAAAATGTTGGCAATAGTGTAAATATACAAGATGAAACATAAATTTAACAAAATGTAAGTTTCACTAATAAAATGCAAATTTTGTACAACAAATATACAAGTACAATAACATATACTCCCTGAACACACTATTGAGGGCAGTAATCTGACGGCTCCTCTGGGTCCTCCTCATCATCTGATATATGCACTGGCTGATCAAGATATGAAGATGTGGATGGCCCAGCATTGGATACAGAAGGCTAGCCGCGAGGTGCTGAGGGCACAGCCCCTGCGGACCTCTATCCGGTCTAGATGGTTTCTACCTGTTAACCACTATCTGAATGATGTAGTGTCTGATTTGCTAACCACCATCCGATTAGCCTATTGCCTGACTGCTGACCATCCTCGGGTTGGCATGGCGCCATGTCCTTGTGATTATAGAAGATTTTATTCATTCATTGATGATTAATTCATCTTGAAATGGAAATCTGATATACATTTTCTTTATGATGTCGTTTATTTGCAGTTTTTCTTACTTATTGTGTTATTAAACATTTTGAAAGTGCAAGTAAAATGTTGGCAATAGTGTAAATATACAAGATGAAACATAAATTTAACAAAATGTAAGTTTCACTAATAAAATGCAAATTTAGTACAGCAAATATACAAGTATAATAACATAAACTCCCTGAACACACTATTGAGGGCAGTAATCTGACGGCTCCTCTGGGTCCTCCTCATCATCTGATATATGCACTGGCTGATCAAGATATGAAGATGCGGACGGCCCAGCATTGGATACAGAAGGCTAGCCGCGAGGTGCTGAGGGCACAGCCCCTGCGGACCTCTATCCGGTCTACATGGTTTCTACCTGTTAACCACTATCTGAATGATGTAGTGTTTGATTTGCTAACCACCATCCGGTTAGCCTAGTGCCTAACTGCTGACCATCCTCGGGTTGGCATGGCACCATGTCCTTGTGATTATAGAAGATTTTATTAATTCATTGATGATTAATTCATCTCAAAATGGAAATCTGATATACATTTTCTTTATGATGTCGTTTATTTGCAGCTTTTCTTACTTATTGTGTTATTAAACATTTTGAAAGTGCAAGTAAAATGTTGGCAATAGTGTAAATATACAAGATGAAACATAAATTTAACAAAATGTAAGTTTCAATAATAAAATGCAAATTTTGTACAATAAATATACAAGTACAAAACATAAACTCCCTTAACACACTATTGAGGGCAGTAATCTAACGGCTCCTCTGGGTCCTCCTCATCATCTGATATATGCACTGGCTGATCAAGATATGAAGATGCGGACGGCCCAGCATTGGATATAGAAGGCTAGCCGCGAGGTGCTGAGGGCACAGCCCCTATGGCTAGGCGCAGAGGGACGATGACTTGTGTGAATGATGGTTGTCCCGCCGCTGTGGTGGCCTGCTAGAACTGAACCTGGTTGTATCCATCAAAGAAAGGCTGAGCACAAACCCCGATAAAATCCAAGGTGTCTCTGACCACACCGCCTAGCTCCATGACGGCCCTCAACAGTCTCATGGTCTGATCTCTGGCCGCTTCTCTGATGGCTGTGAGCCTAGTCTCCATCTGCTCCCTAAACTCTCGGATGGATGTAGATATGGCTAGTATGGCACCTCCAAAATCTCTATCCAGTATCTGATGGCGGTGATAGACTCATCAACCATCTGGACAGCCACATCCACCCTCTGAGGCACCGCATCCTGGGACGCACCCAAACTATGCCTAAACTCCTCAATGAGCCTCCCCTACTCGTCTATAAGCCTCTCCTGCTAGCCCAGACGCTCTAGCATAACCCGGTCCCTCTACTCATACCGATCAAGGCGCTCAAGGAGGGCTTAGTCTCTCTCCTCTTCTCGACGCTCTATGGCAGTGAGAATAGAGATCATAGCATCAATGGCATCAGGCTGGGCCGACTGCGGAGGTGGCGACAGAGTGGGCTGTGCTGGCTCTGCCCTATACTCTGGGGGAGGTGCTGTGGAGGTGGATGCCCTAGGGTGTCCTGGCCTGCTATAGGGGTGGAACCTCTCGATCTACCAGAGCACGAAACGTTGGGCTCATGATGGTGGCGATAGAGTGGGACTCTGAACTCTCTGTAATAGAGGGGTGGCTATCAACTCATCTAAACTAAACTCAATACCCATATAGAATTGAGTTTGAGGCTGCTCCTCCTCTAACTGAGACTGCTGTGGGCGCATTTGTGTGGACTGTGGCTTTTAAGACTTGGGCTACTGTAGAGGCTGTTCCGCCATTTGGGGCTCCTCCTCAATTGGCTAGAGTAGAGGGAGACCGAACATACGCCTAGTCTCTAGCATGAAAAGCAACCAGTACTCCTCTAGACAATCGGTCACCTGTACAATCATCCCCATAGTTAAAGCCACCGACGTGTCCACATAAACACTCTCATCAAGTGGAGGCCCAAAACTGCCAGGGTCAACTCCCAAATGTAGAAGTAGCCTAGTAACCACTCTTCCGCCCCATAGTATAAGGGCTGCTTCCCGTGAGACTCTGACTAAGTTGGCCACTATCTCGTGGATAATATTGAGGTGCCAGATAGCTACCATCACCCAAAAGCTCTAGATCTAAACTCTATTCACAGACCCCGGGTTACCTGCCCGGCCCAAATACGAACTGGACAACACTCTGTGTATGTATTATAGCCTTTGAGATGAGAATACCATACTCTTCGTCGTATCATGGTCATACAGAACTCCTGGGACAGCAATAACCCATCAATGCTGCCTCCTGACAGCTCTTTGAGGGATCATCATGTCATCCCCGTAAGGCAACCCCATGGCCTCTATAAATGTTCGTCGCGTAATGATGTGATGTTGATCTCTGATCCTAAACTAAATGACCCCTCCTCTATTTTCGACCCGTGGAATCCTCAGTAGTGGAGAGTGGCCAAAAACTCCCTGAAAACCTCGGGATGTGTTTGGAATGAGGGCCATAAAAACTCCATCTGCTAGGGCATCTAGCTCCTCTAGCATCCCCATGCTCTGAGGGCCGTGGCATCATGGAGGCATCCTGAAAAGATTAAGAGTTAGCTTTGCATTATCATCGCAAGTAAGCTAATCAAAAGATTAAAAATTTTGCAAATTTCGGCAACATTTCGGCTGAAATATGCCTACCGAAAACAATTTCGGCAGCATCCCAACAAGGATGTGCCTACCCAAAAAATTCTAAAAAACTTGGGCAGCATCCCGGCAAGGATGTGTCCAACTCCCTATATAAAAAATACAAAATAATGGGACGGGCCTCAGGCCCCAAGCAACAATTTCATTATTAGATTTTATTATACGTTTCATTTAGTCCAATTTGGTTCCAAAATGGGGTCAAGCTCGCAAGTCCATAGCTCTCTTTTTATATTATCATTATTTGCTTTTATTACTATCATAATAAACATGGTCTACATTTCATAAACATTCCAAAAAATATGGCAAAGATAAACAGGCAGAATTTACTCCTACATTTTGATAATATACACTAATCATGCCCTTTACATGCAAATTACTTAAAAAGAAATAGAAAATAGTAGAAAAAGATGACAAACTAACCTAGTGGGCGATGAAATGCACTGAAAAATAACTTGATGAATTTGCAAAAAAAATAGTCCTAAATGTGTGTGACGGTACAAGGATCGTTTTGGCACAAGTAGTGCAAAATGGATTAAAAACGAGTGAGAAATGAGCAAAAAACGTAGGGGTGGTATCGGTTTACGAAGAAGGAAGGAAGAAGAAGAGAAAGGAACTGAAGGAGCATCGCTGGGTGCTCCTTTTATTGTTTTTTATGACCGACGGGCAGACCGTCTAAACACCGAATGACGGGCTCCCCATCAGCCGTTAAAAATTTATCTTTTAATTATCTTTTCTTCCTCGTTCCACTCTTTCATTAATTAAATAACCCCTTCTTTTATATAAATACTCCCTAGATACCTTGCTCTGATTTTTGTGTCTGGTACTCGTCTCTATCAAATTTCCTTCATTGCAAAGACAATATAAATATTCAAAAATTATTTTATGCATGTGACATGCATGAAACATACAAGAGAATAAATCTTCCAGGGGGTCAACTAGGTTAATCAAAGGGCTTCCCATCGGAACACTGAAAGACAGGCAGCCCGTCATTCGGTGCCTCCCTTCAAATATCCCTTTTTTCCTTGAATTTTATGTACTCAACCTCGTGAACCTCTACCAGAGCTTCTGTTCTAGGTTTTTCTTTCTTTTCTTTATACTTCTCTTTGTTATTTTTAATTTTTTTAGTCGTAACACTTAGAAAATGTCTTCCTCTGTCTTCACCAAGATGTATCGAGTTCTGGATAACACCTAAACTTGGGAAAATGCCACCCTATCCCCATTTTCTGGCTTAAAATTTCTAAGAGGGGTCAGGATAGATCACAACCTTCTTCTGCCTGCGTCTCACTTCTCGGACCCACATTTTTACATCTTCAGATTTACTTATCAAGAACTATGCCCCCTGCCAAAGAGTTTATCGCTATCATTCGAGCATGGTTTCCTCCCAGTGCCTTACCCTACATCCCACGCTGTGCTTTGATTTATACCAGGGATATTGCATTGTCCTTGAGCATCCCTCCTTCTAATGCTGCCCGATTGGTCACTCAGGGTTCTACTTTTGCCTTAGGGCCACTGATTGAGGCGCTGGAGGACTTCGATGTTCCCCCATACTGTACGGGTGTCATTTTTCTGTTTTATCTCATGAGGTATTTGATCGTGACTTCAGAGGAGCTGACTGGTGATCTTCGTCTATTCGGGATTGTGGATGACTTTCATCATGGACTAACCCCTTTCCCATTGATCTTTAACGAGACCATCCTGGGCTTAGATTTTGTCTGTGCTAATTCCTCTGCCGCCTTCTTTAGGAGCCCCTTATTGCTCCAGGTATGTCATTATTTTGAAAGGTAGTGTGTCCCTTGTGGATTTTCACACTAGCTTTTCTTAGTAGGAAATGTGTCCTTTTCGGATTTTTACATAACCCTATGCCTTACTTTTGCTTGGAGTGAACCCAACTCACTCCAGCAGCTTTTATAATTAATAATTTATTTATTTATTCTTATTCTTATTCTTATTCTTATTCTTATTCTTATTATTATTATTATTATTATTATTATTATTATTTAGATATGGCTATAAGAGAAGCTGAGATTGATGTGAGAACCTCCTTCCAGGGTTATCAGACAATATTCCTTGAGGCATATCCTCCCCCGTCAGTGACTATACTCATTTGTGACTCTTGACGAGGGCATTACCAGACTTGGTGAAGTAATGGACGAGGATATCAGTTTCATGAATGCTTGGCTTCCTCTTTCTGCCGCGACAGTCAACGGCTCTTCGGGGTGTGTTCCCCTATGTAGGTTTTGCGAAGCCACTTTTTATATCACGGTCCGCTGTGCTCGATAGCTCGGGATGATCCAGGATGTGGTGAGACTCCCTCTATCTTTTTGGGGTGGAGTCCTATCTTCCGATTTCGCCTCCAGATATCATGATCTCTGGGTTGAGCTACCGGTGAAGACTGTCATACCCTCCTTCGGAGATCATTCTATCACTTCTACCAGTGCATATGAGAGATGGTGCTCAGCCCTGCAGTTGATAACAGGACTCGTCGACTTTGGCATCTTACCGGCGAGAGCAGTAAGAAAGCGCAGTTCAGATTTGCACGCATTTTGAACAATGTGTTTCTTTTTAAAACGGAACTAGAAAATAATGTAAATGAATAAAGTTTTATTTACTTTTGCAAAATTGTGTACATTTCAATATGATTTCACTATACATGATCACCATTTAGCACCAATTCAAAATGTAAAACTACATTCATTCTTGGAACAGATCTTGATAGCATCAACTCCTATTACCAATTAGCCTTCTCGGATTTTCTTGATTGAACATTTTCTCTCAAACCTCTAATTTTTGCCCAAGGTGCCTTTTTTCAATTTTCACCCTGACGAGGAGCCCAATTTTAGCAAGGCCACCTTTTTTCGATTTTCAACCTACGGGGCTTTTATTCTCTTCTTTTGATTTTTAGCCTTTAGCCATAAAACCTCTTGAGTCTATCAATGTTGATCGGCTCATTGAACTCATTGCCATCGTTATCTACTAGGATTGTCGCTCCTTTTGACAACAGCTATTTGAGAATGAAAGGACCTTCCCACGTCAGTCTGAACTTACCCCTTATATCCAGCGCACCCGGTCTCATTTGCTTGAAGACTAAATCTCCTTTCTTCAACGGGTATTTCTTGACCTTCTTTCCGATTGACCTGGCAAGCCTTTTCTTATAAATCTAATTGTGATAATAAGCTCTCAACCTGCTCTCATCTGGCATATTCAGATGTTGCAACCAATGTTGTGCCCATTAAGCCTCCGAAATTCGGGCCTCCATGACTAGCTTTAATGATTTGAGCTCTATTTCAACCGGCAACACCGCTTTCGTCCCATATACTAAAGAATACGGTGTGGCTCTTGTGGAAGTCCTGACGGTAGTTCTATAACCCCAAAGTGCAAAAGGCAACTTCTCTGCCCAATCCTTGTAGTTGTGAGTCATCTTGGCCAAGATCCTCTTAACATTCTTTTTGGCGGCTTCTACTGCCCCATTGGCTTGTGGGCGATGCGGAGAGGACTTGTGAAGCTCAATGCCAATTTTTTGAAGCAACATCTTAGTTTTAGCCAAGAATTGCACCCCATGAAATGGCACGGAAGACCACCTCCAATTCTTGGCCATATCCACATATCATCTTTTTTATTATATATATATTTTTTATTTTTTTATTAATTTTTTTCATTTTTGTTTTTTTTATTATTTTTTTTATGCTTTTATTGACAAGCTTGGTTTAAATCCTGATAGCTTACACATACTTTTTTCCACTCTTCTTGACTATTGGGACAACACAGACCAACCAAGTCAGGTGTTGCATTTCGATAAGGAATTTAGCCTTATTTCAGCCCGTGGATCTCTTCTTCAACCCTTTTTGCCTATTCTGGCCTGACTCTTCTGAACTTCTGCTTGACCGGTCCATGGCGTGTTCGGCAACTTAACGGTCAACTCCTAGCATGTCTTCATAGGTCCAGGCTAAGACTTTTTCATACTTTCTTAAAATTCTCTCATATTTTATTCTCTCTTTAGGAGTTACGTTATATGCTATTAAGATCTCCTTCAGATTTTTTCGAAGTACCGAGATTAAATAGGATGGCATCAGTTGAATCAGTGTCAAATATGAATAAATCGCAATTATGATCATGTATTGTGAAATCATAAGAAATATCACATAAATAAAAAAAACCATTCACTTTATTTAATACGAAATCTAGATTTAAAAACACCATTATTAAACAGTTCCAAGATAAAAAAAATCTAAATGATTATCCCTTTTCTCTCCCACCGACGCAGATGCTGCGACTAATGGTCTATTATCATCTTCAGGGCCCATCCTCCCTTCCTTTCAACTCCTCATTAATGATGCCTTGAACCTATTTCCTCAAAGTTTGGCATTCATCAGTGTCAAGCCCAGTATGCTGATGGTAGGCATAATACCGATCCGTTCGATGAGCTGGATGTCCTTAGCTTCTGGCAAGTTTAGCTGGCATGGACTGCAACTTCCCTTGCCTAAAAAAAAATAAGCAAATGTCTAGATAGAGGTTTTTACAAGATGATACAGTCGCTTTGGATCGCTCCCCTGGTTAGAACCTTCGTGGCTCCAAAACTTATCCTGTTGCTGTTGCCACGACTTGAGCTTCCATCATTTCCTCCTTTAGGGATTTTAGACAGTTTAAGATCCCAAATTTTTCCCCTCAGGACTTAGTAATCATCAATCAGGCATTTGGTATACTGATGGTGATTCATTAGCCCCTGATCTACGGTTGGCCTAGCTGACCACATTTGCGGGTTTTTCTCCAACACTTGAGGTAAAGGTCTGCTTAAGCCTAAACGATATTTCTGGGCTGCTCTAGCCACCGATACTTCTCCACCTCCAGAATGCCAATGCAACTATCACATCTATATAAGCGATTTTTCTCTTTTAAGTCTGCAGCACCAAAAGTGAGCCTCTTGAGGGCAGCTTGGGTCGTAGCATGCTTTGATCACAAAATTTCTTCTTCGAGGATATCCATCCTTATTTTTCGGCCACCTGTCGTTACCCTGAACTCATCCTCAGAAGCACGCCCTTTGCCTTTTTGCCCAGATAGGGGGCAAAAGGCATATTTCCTCTAGACTCAGTCTGCGGTATACATACTGCCTTAGTTGGGTCATGTTTGTTCTGCGATGTGGTAAAAATAGTGGGTTATGCCTTGGCAAATGGCGTCATTACGGTGGCAAAATTTCCCATCATAGTCCTCATCCTGGCTTCAAACTCTTCAAACCTTCTCTCTATTTCTTGTGCTTTCCTATCCATTTCATCAATAGTAAGTGTATGAGCTGCGCAAGGCCTTCTTGATGGGTTTGCCATGTTACTTTCTACTGAACACTGCAAAGGGGTGTGACTCATTGCTTTCTGAGGTTAACTCTGAGTTTGCGTATTGCCCTTTTCTCTTCTTATAATAAAAAAAATGGATTACTGATTAGTCGCTCGTCGGGCCCTTTAAACTACCTAGGTAGATCTATGATGGTTGCAAAACATACCCATTAGGATGATGTGTGAATGATATATAATGCATGGTCGTGTTATACAGCATCTACAATCACATGTATGCACATAGATCCCTCCAACCCTATCTCTCCCACACACGAGGTTATAGTCTCTTTCCTAGGTGGGCTTGGTCCATGGGTTAACAGGGGACCCAATGGACGTGTATGGTGCATGGTGGAAAATCGGCAGCATAACCTCTCTTATCTAATGTACATATGCATGGGTTATGATCATTGTGTATTTGACAGTCCAAATATGTCGACATGGGTCTATTAAAGAATGAAAGCCTTTGATTAGGTGACCAATCAAATTATCTGGGTTTGTCCAATACAAAATGATCCATATAGCAAGCATAGTATTATGGTTCATACCATCTAGGGGAAGTATCTATTTCCATTACATGAGCTTTGGCCAGGGTGGTAATACTTTAGGTCAACCCAAGCATGGTTCCTGCCAACAAGTCTAGCTCATCACGAGCATAATGACCGATCGGGTCTCTATTTAATATACCAAATGGCACGAGGCTTGGGATGGTTATTATCTTTAACACTTCCCTACATTGAGTGAACATAGGGTCGTGCTTCAGGAATGCACTGGGGTTAAAAGAGGGACCAAACTAGCATATATCTAAGGCTCTAATGATATGCAATGCAATTTTGAAAAGGGATGAAATTTTAAATTAAAACCCAATTATATGTTTTAATCAAGGTTCTTTCGAAGCGAAGTCTCATTTAACTCCCCACTGTGATGTGCGCCGAACCCCGAGGGGTTGCAAGAACCCGCTTTGAGGGTATTCAAGAGAGGTTCATGAAACTTGTAAGAGATTACAAAAGTATCTATTTTCGGTAACAAGGAGGTTTCTTAGAGTCGCCACCCAATAAAATATTGGGAAAGGTTATCTAGCCTCAATGAGCCTAAGACAACGCATCCGTGTTTATTTTGGGCAAGCCAGAGATATTTTGGAATCCGCACCCCAATAGAACATTAGGATGATACTCTAACATCATGGAGCCTAAGACGACGCAAGTTGGGCCTATTTTAGACAACAAGAGATATTTTGGAGACCTCACCCCAATAAGACATTGAGATGGTCCTCTAACCTCATTGAGCCTAGGACCAGAGATGGTTCAGGACTTCCCATTTATTCGTACCTTGTTTAAATTATAATTGAGTTTTGAATTTAAGATTTCATTCTTTTTCTCATACAATTTAATGCATTAATTAAAGCACAAGCCATTCATGTAATGAAAGCGAAAAATAAAAGTAAGATTAAGATTAAGATAAGGTAAATGAAAGCCCGATAAATTACAACAAAACTAGGGGCGGAATACAACCCCCATTGCAAATGAAATGTAATCATACAGAAAACGGGGAATTTATTAGGAATGAGGACATTAGTTCTCGCTTGAATACTCACAAAAAAAATAATTTCAAAGTGACAATTTTATTTTGATGGACAAATTAGGACATTGGTCCCATTTTATTAGAAAAGCTCCAACTTAATTAATATGCATATTTAGGCATTTTTATGTTAGCGGAATGAAATTAATATTTACAATAAATTGTAAATGGAAATTAAAATAAAGGGAAATAGGATAAAGAAATAAACACAAATAATGTTTTTATATCATCACAGTGTCCTCCATTTTTAATACTCCAAGTCCAATAAAGAAACAATAAAACTCACAAAAATAAAAATCATGTGAGTGCAATAATCAACAATAAAATAAACATGAAAAGTAAATAAAGACAAAGAATTTATGAAAAATTATTCATGGAAAATAAAGGAAAAAATACGAATAAAGGATAAATGAAAGAAAAAAAGGAATATGAAGAAGGAAGGCCCATGGACAACCCATGTCACATGAGCGACGGCCATCTTGGGGCTGACCGACGGGTGAAGTCGAAACTCCTTGACGGCCCATCGCTCGGATGAGCAATGGCCGTCGGTGGAGCCTCTACCTGTCGATCGTCCCAGATCCAAAAAAATAAAGAAAATTAACTAAAATATTTTTGATTTTGTTGAATAAAGTGAAATCCACACTTAAAATCAATATGAAAGGATAGAATGTGAAAGAGGTTGACCCAAAATATTCACCCTAGGAATAATACCTTTGAAGGCAAATTTCGTGAGATTTCTGTCCCTTGAATTCTATAAGGATTGACCTGTAATTTGTAATTTCAGAAGATTTTTGTAGCAAAATCATACCTTTTGCAATCAGATCAAGAAAAGAAAATTATATTTTTCCTTTTCGATGTTTTGGTAGCAATTATGGATGAGAAAAAAGGGCTAGATCGGGTAAAAATGAATTAATCTTATTCCCTTAGATTCCCCTTGATTTGAAGAATATTTAATAAAAATTTGATGAAAATAAAAGTAAGAACCTTTTTTGAGAAAATAAAAAAAAAACTTTATAGTTGATGAAAATTGCTAACATTAAACAATGAGCCTCAATCCCCTATTTATATGTTGAGAAAAATAATTCGAATAAATTTAAATTTTAAATTTGAATTTGTAAAAGATTTCTGAAATCAGAATTAAATCCGAATGATTTTAAAAATATTCTCAAAATCAAATCCGAGATTTGAAAAGATTTGGAAAATATTGGAAAATCTTGTAAATATATTTGATAATATTTGGGATGTTTTGGAAAATCTTTGAAATATATTTGAAAAAATATGAAAATCTTGGAAATATATTTTATATCTTAGAAAAATCTATAAAATCCCATTAAATCTTGCAGCAGATCACCTACCGATAGGGGTCACTTAAGAGGGCACACTCGGTCTTTTGGGCGAGGACCACTCCACGTGAGGTGGGTGCCGAGAGACCGCTGTTGTTCGTGAGAGGCAGGCGTCTCTCATACGAGTAACGAGTGTCTCTCAGTGCAAGGGATGGTCTCTCGCCCGCTAGCGATAGCCGGCGCTCACTGTAAGAGATGGGCCCCTCACGCGAGCGAAAGGCGTCACTCCCACAAGAGACACACCCATCCCGAGTGAGCAGCAGGCGCTGCTCGCACAAGGAAGGCAGTCATTCGAAATGAACAATGATCATATCTCCTGACCGACGGGTCTCCCATCGGTGAAGCAAAATCAAGATTTTCTAATGACAAACCCCTCCTGACGCCCGAAAATCTCCTATCATCAAGAAAAATCTTCAATCCTGGTAAATTCTAAGAGTGAAAGCTCACAACTTTTATCCATTTGCCTGGAAACAGGCATTGATATCTTGATCGGGTAACTTTGATCTGAACTATCTCAGGACTAGGTGTCTACACCTGAGTATCTCTTATTATAGTAGAATTAAAAAGTTAGGTATGCTTGAGGCATAATAATCCCGGGATGGGTGGTTTCGAGACAGTTATACAGTTGAAATTGATAGGAGTTATTGAAAAAATTTTAATTACTAATATTAATCTATGGACTGTCAGGAGTCTAATGGTAAAATTTGGCGCAAAAACGAGGTCAAATAGGTCCCCAAAAGTCCATCTGAAGTTGGCATCTGGTTCAATTCGGTTGAACCGAAATTTGATTGAACTTTGACCAAATTTATAAAAATAGTAAATGAGATTAAAAGGCTTTAAAGTGGGAAGTGTACAAGCTTAAAATAATTTTTAGAAATTTTTGACAGCATGACATTTGTATTTTACGGCAGAACCAAACAAAATTCAACCGGACCGATTTAGGTGAATCTAGCCCCAAATGGAATCCGATTGAGCTAAATTTTTTTGTGTAGGCTATATTTGGTATTTTAAGAGTGATAGAATTTATTGGGAGTGAAAATAAGGTGAAAAACTCATAGTTACCCTAAAACACTAAAAAATGACCAAAAAATAAAAAATTGACCTAGACCGGTTCGACCACTTCGGTTGGACCTGGTCCAATTCAATTTACCCCATATAAATAGATCATTTTAGCTAGAGGATTCTAGGGTTCTCTATTTGGTAACCGCCTCACTCCCCCCTCCCTTGGGCGAATGGGTGTTTCTTCATTCTTCCTCCATTTTCTTCATTTTTCTTTCAATCTCTCCTCACATCTAAGCCTCCTAAAAAATTTAAACCACTCTAGGATCTGGTGATGGTGATTGAAATCCATTTGGAGTGCTAGAAGTAGAAGAAAATAAGTGAAAAAATTTATGTGTCAAATTGAGATATGTAAAGTTGATATTTTTAAATTGATTTAAAGGTTCAAATAGGTATTTTAGGATGTCCAGAGCATGTTTATTTGATTATATTGCAAAAGCGAAGTAAATTTATGATGGTTTCTTTGATGTTTCTATTCGGCCACTTAAGGAATATAAGGGAAGTAATGGTGTTTTAAGGAGCTAAGGGAAGGAAAGAATGTTTAAGATGTAGAGAAAAAGAAAATAAGGCTAATGGATACAATATCCTTATTTTTTCACGTTAAAAGTATAATTTTTAATTATGTTTGAACATAAAGCATGTGAAATATGCATGTTTAATTGAATCAAGCCATATAGTCATGCTTAAGAAGGTTAAAAATGAGATTTGATTGATTAAAATGAAAAGAAATAAAATATATACCATGGACAACATGCAGGCCGAATGGTATATGTATGTAAAAATGAGATTTTTATGTGTTTTAATGTGATTTAATGGTATAACTAGATAAATTAACATGTAATCTAGCTAATGGAATGAATTAGAGAAAGAAAAATTCACCTGTTGTATGATGTACATGTTAGCCGAATTGAATATACATGGAAAAATGTGATTTTGATGTGTTTTGATGTAAAATAATGTCATGGCTATGTTATTTGACATGTAAATTACCTAAACAAGTGTTAAAGGTGATGAAAGAAATTGATTGTGAAAAATCGATATCATGGTCGAATTGGATATATGTATGTATCCATGTGTACTTGGATGATTTAATGGATTTTATGGCATAACATGGCATATGGATGGGAATTAAATGTATAATGTTTGATTTGAATGAAAAAGAATGGAATATCATGATGAAATTCCATAAAATGTATGAATGGTGACTTGAAAAATGTGAAAAGTGGAATAATGATGCCCTATGTAATAATCTGGTAGTCAAGTCTTGTTCAGGATATGATGGCTAACCTGTCACACCCCAAAATGGCCCTAGTCGAAATGTGCATGCTAAGTTGGGATTAGTGAGGATATTTTGGTAATGTGCGCATATGGAATTTGAGTGTTAAGGACCCGATTGAAGAATTAATTAAAGTGCAAGTGAGGAATTATTGTGTTAGTGAGTGAAGTGCAAGATTGCCAAGGATTTAAGTGGAGTTTGCTAAGGGACCAAAGTGTAAAAGTCAAAATATTTTGGGTTGGACCATTAGGAGGCTGCCATGTGGAGTGGTAGGTGTGCATTGATTGTAACACCCCCTTCCCATGCGTAGGCGATCCCATCCGATAAGGAGTGAGATGCCGTATGAGTCAAGGTGTCACCAACAATAGCAAAGCAAAACATACATCCATTCATAACATACATACAGAAATACAGAATAATTAAAAACTTTACGTGCAGAAAGCAAAAGCTGATCATGCATTACTGCAATAAACTATTACAATAATGATCTGATCAACTAGCTGATCCAAAATAATATTACATATCCAAAATATAAATTACAAAAGCGGAAGCTGGAACAAAACTGATACAGAGAGTTCTATACAAAAAGAATCATCACTGATACAAAACTGAGCCCTACACTAATCCCTTCTGTGTTGGCTTGATGGCGGCGACTCTCAGATCAAACTCCTTCCGCACCTGCACGGGTAAAAACACCGTGCTAAGCGATAAACGCTTAGTGGGGAAACACACATAAATTATGGACGGCCATTCACAATGGTCGTCAAGGCATAACACATTCACAATGGCAGAATGCAAAGGCTATAACATAATCCATATAAACATGCTGATATTTAAAAGCCATGCAATCAATATCTCAATAATCATATCCATTACAGAATAATCCAACATGTGTTTCATCATTAAACTCATCCAGATATTCCATTTAATAGCCAAATCAGATCAGAACAATTCTATTAAACATTTAAAGAACACCTGCTGACTCTAGACAGTGGATAACGAGTGTACTGAGGGTACCTTACGGGTACGAATCGAATACTGAGGGTACCTCACAGGTACAAATCAAAAGTCAATTCATCTTATCAAAACACAATATTTTTATACTGAGGGGATCTTAAACAAGATTCTAATACTGAAGGGTTCGCGAGGAACCAAACGGGGACCTGATCGGGGTCCAAACTGAACTGAGGGCTGCAGCTAAAATACTTTATTAGGCATGCCTAACTATCCACTTACTCGACTTTAGCAGGTTAAGCATCATTCAAATCACATTTCAGAGTACGGAATAGAATTCATCAGAAATTCATGGTATCATTTATATCAAAGCATATAAAAGTATGGCATGCATCATACCACAATATAAATCCATACAGAAGAAACACCAAATTCATTTCTGAGTCAAAAGTTGGGAAAATTTCGAAAAAAGAGCAAAACGGGGAAACGGGCGAGATTGGCTGGTCACAAGGCGTGACTGGCCTCCTCACAGGGCAGGTCACGAGACGTGACTGAGGGTCACGCCTCGTGACTTGCTCTGTTCCTCGTGGATCATGCCTCGTCTCTCGCTGATCACGCGGCGCTCTCGCAGGTCACGCGAAGTGACTGGACGTCACGTCTCGTGACTTGCTTCTCTCTTCAACAGATCACGCGACACACCTACACTCAGCCGGTCACGAGGCGTGACGGGGAGTCACGTCTCGTGACTTGCTTCATTTCAGCTGGTCACAAGTTGTGACAGGCAGCCACAACTCGTGACCGGCCTCAAGCTGGCAGGTCACGAGGCGTGACCTGAGGTCATGTCTCGTGACTTGCCTCTGATCTTGGCGAGTCACGCGACACCAATCTGGAAACGGGAAAATTCATCAGTAACGCGATTTTCCCATTTTCAGAATTCTCAGAACCCAGAAATCGATCCCAAACTTGATTCAAAACTAATCAAACCCGATCTTACCTTCCAGTAGACATCCCAATTAACATAAACAATATACATATACCTCAATTTAGCAATTAAACAACCAAATCAAGAATACATGCATTGAAGCTATTCAAGAACATAAACCCTAAAATTTTACAGTAAACTCAAAATCACACAAATCACAATCAATAATTCCCAAACCTGAAATCTAAGCTTCTATCACTTAGCTCCACTAGGTCCAGCAACCTCTTTACCCTTTGGATCACGAGGAGCTTCAGCTAGAACACAAACACAGCAATGCAACCCTAAGTTAAACCTAAACTCAAGGAAGAAGAAGATGAAAATTACAGTAAGACAAAGACAAGGATATGCTCTTACCAAGTTAGGAGCAAGAGTGACCAATTTCCACAATCACACTTAATTAACAGATAGCAAGCAGTAATTAGGAGAGGGAAAAGGAAGAAGAAGATGGAGGTTAAAGAGAAAGAACGTGAATCTAATTTCCTTTCACTCTTCCTTCATTTCTTTCTTCTTTTTCCTTAACCTAATACACATGTCATCCTTTTGGTGGTGAAACTTGCTCACTCACACCCTAACTCCACACACAACACTCACACTTAATGTATTCCTAATTAAAACACCCTACAATGGTATAAGCAAGTGCACACAAATGTAACTTAATTAATTCACACCCTAATGCCATGTATGCACCCACGTACTAACAAAACCCCAAACATACATTTTTACTAAAATACCCTTATGACATGCTAAACACATGCACATGCATGCTCATACAGACAGGCAGACAGGCTCATTCTACTAGGGGGCAAACGGGGTGTGACATTGATTGGGAAAGAAAGGAGATGAGAAGAAAGAAAAGAGAGAGAGAACGCAGGAAAGGGTACTTCCCGTTCCCCTCTCTTCTTCAGCCCTTCCTTCTTTTTTCTTCCTCCATTTTCTGCACTTCCTCCTTCTCTTTCTTTTGGCTGGAGTTTGGCTTGCTAAGGAGTGGTTTTGGGGAGCTTTTAAGCAAGATTAAGAGGTAAGTTGGGGTTAGGGTTTCCTGTGTTTTGGATTTGCTTCTCCTTCTTCTTCTTTTTTGGTTTTGATTTGCTTTGGATTTGAGTTAGGGTTTGGATTAAGAGTTGTGGGTTTTATTTGTGCAAGTGATTGGTGATAAGAACAAGCTAAGTAAAGGAAAAGAGAGGATTAAAGATTGAAGCTTGAAAGTGAAGCTGATTGTGCAACAAGAGGTTTGGGAGTTTGATCTTTTATTGGAGTTTTAATTCGTCTCTGCCCTCTTTCCTCTTGGATCATGGATGTATATTTGTGTGTATGATTTCCAAAAATTTGAGTGTTGATATGAGTTTATGCATGAGTTATTTTGGAATAATTTGTGCATTTATGATTTTAAATGTTAATGAAATTCTAAAAAATTGCATGACATTTAGTGTTTAAATGGTGTATATGACTTGGGGTTTTGAGCATGTTGAATTTAGAACTTACATTGTGAATATCAGATTGTGATTTTATGAGTTATGCATATATGGGTTTTGCTAATTTGTGGTTTCTATTTGGTTGGATTAATTGAATGATTAAGTATGTTATTGCAAGGGTGTTTGTGAATTGAGCTGGAAAGGTAAGTTCTTGGGTCAATTTTATGGTTTGGAATATGTATGTTGTGATTTTTGTGATTTTAAGTTCGGATTTGGAGTGAATTTCTACAATTTCTGGAATTTCCAGAAGTCACACGACGGTGGGGGTGTTACATAACCATAAGGACATAAGAACGCGGGTATGAGCATGGCATCTCACTTACTATAGCCTAACGACGGTCGTATTCTATATTGTTCTGTCTTAATGTAGTATTGATATATATTTATGTTGTCTATATTTAAAGACAGTGGTGGTCCTTCAGGGTCCCTCTGGTATGTTTGTGAGCCTTTGGGGTTCAGGTCTTGCTTATCTTGATTATAGATGTCTATCAGTTTTATACAGGGACAAATGGCAAAAGTAAGCTTGATATGGTTGATTTATAATTAAAATGATATTTGTGTGAAAAATTGACATAATTGGAATAAATAAAAAGTTTTGAGCGCATAATGGTAGTTTTGACCATAAAAAGATTAATAAGGACAAAAAATGTAATTAATTGGTTAAATATGGATATTTGTCACTCTGTGGGGACTAAAATGTAATTTGACATGAGAATGATATTCCAAGGATCTAATGATAATTTGTATGTTAAATATGAAGTTGAATAAGTTAATGAGCCAAATTAGTGGCATGATTGTAATTGAGGTAAAACAAGAAAGGTAAAATTATAATTTGAATGAAATTAAATGACCTTAATCTAATTGGATTAGAAGTCAACTTGGATTAGAATTCTAAATGAATTAAAAGTCAATTTGGATTTGAATTCTAAATGAATTAGAAGTCAATTTCGAATAGAACTCTAATTAGATTAGAACTCTAATAGGATTAGAATTCAAAGTGAATTAGAATTTTAATCTGATATTTAATTAAATTATTTATAGAGAAAATGATTAAGGAAAATAATGATAGCATAATTTGAATATTTTAGATAATTAAATAATGTTTAAAGAGGTAAATAAGATGAATTAATGGTATTTTTGTAATTTTAGTAAAGTTTGAGGACCTAATTGTAATTTTGACATGTTTAGGGGCTAAATTGTAATTCTGTTAAATTCATAAATTAAATTGGTGGCATAATTGTAAATATGATAAAGTTAGGGGTAAAATTATAATTTAACAATAGTTAAAGGACCTAAGTGTAAATATGGCATATCTAAAGGACCTAAGTGTAAATATGGCATAGTTAAAGGACCTAGATGTAAATATGATATAATATGAGGACCAAATTGAAATTATACTAGAGCTAAGGGATCAAAATACAAATATGTAAATTTATGCGTGATAAATGTATATGCCCTTATATGATTGATTTAATTGGCATTAAGAATATTATTGCATGTTAGATAATGAAATAAGGATAAAAATAAGTTAACTAATGGCATTATTGTAAATAAGTGAAAAGTAAATGGGTAATAATGTAAATTATTGGAAATCTAGGAACTTAATTATAAATTTGTCAATGACGAGGAAGTTGAGGGATTTTAATGATAATTGATAGGTAAATTTGACTGTTAATTGTATAACCAATTAAGAATAGAGAAAACAATGATGTTTATATTAATATTAATAGAAATATTACTATTAAAGCTAATATCATGGAAATGGCAATAGGATTAAAAATAAGAAAAATAAATGAATAATATGAGCATTAATAAAAGAATAAAAATGTCTTTGGGCTAGTAAAGGATTATTATTACTCATCAAAAATAACTAAGATGTAAATTTAAATCTGTAATATTAAATTGAAGATAAGATGATGTAATTAAGATAAATAATAATATACCAAGTAAATTTAACTGAATATTGTGAATTTCATAATCAAGTCACAATTAATTAAGAGTGTGTAATAGAAATATGTAAAAGACATTGTTATAGAACTGATATAGGTATTATAGATTGTATTAATTATCTAAAGTATAAAATATGATAATTAATATTGCACGTGAGAAATTTTAGTAATGGGGTTGCCTAAGAATGTTAGTAACGAAACTAAAGACATGAAAGAAAGTAGAACTGTTATTAAATGTTGAAAGTTAATAGTGAAATGATAATTACTGAGATGATAATAAATTGTCAATGTGAGTAATTCAGGTACTGGTGTAAAAATAGTACTATTAGGCAGAGTAATAAGGAAATTAAATGTAAAATAGTATCGATAGATAATTAATCAAATAATGATAATCTAAATTGTGTATAAAGTTAAGAGGATAACGATGTTAAGTCTATAAATAAGTTAGTGGATTAAGTAATAGCTTTGAAAATTCAAGTATATAATATGAAATATAACTAAGTAAAATTAATGAGGAAAATAGAGTAAATGTATTATGTTTATAGCTTAAAAAAGGCATTGTAAAAGAAATATTAAAGATATAAAGAAAACGATAACAGTTAATCAGTATCGTAAATAACATCGATGATAACTGTTTAATAGATATGTCAGTAACCGATATTGTACCTAATTGTAGACTGTAACTGATGTATAAGCTATAAACAAGCAATGAAAGACAAATGAATAAGTTAATAAGATATTTACAAATGTTGTTAATATAACTGATCATTGAATTAATAGATTGAATATAATAGTAGTAATGTGAAAGTTAACAGTGCAGATAAAGATGATTCTGATAACAGTAATAGTAATGTTTAAAATATGGTTATTGAATTAACGAAAAAGGAATAAGATAATGAATGAAGCAAGAAACCTATTAGGACATTAAAAGTAAGGCATAAATTACCTAAAAGTCTTAAGAATTAATGTTCATATAATAGATACAAAGATATATGCTTGTGTGTGCATGAATGTAGTAATGGTATGGAAAATTTAGGATATGTATCCATCACTGGGCATTTTAATGCTTAGCGCATAGTGTGATTACTGCGTGCAGGTTATAGAAAGATAAGAAGTTTAAAGTGGCCGAGGTTTGATAATAGTCGAGATGGGAATTGAAAGCAAAGGTAAGGAGAATTAAGCATGGCATATATATGACTGCAATGGGTGAACACGAGATTGTACAGGATAAGTATATGAATGGTGTGTTAGTGTAATTGTTATATTATTGTATACGCATATTTATGAATGTAAGGAAAAAAAATTCATCGAATCTAATAAGTGCATTACACTATAGTGTGGTGACATCCGATATCTATACCACTTACGGGTATAAGGGTGTTACAAGTTTTATTGGTAACAGAGCAAAGGTTTAAGCAGTCCTAAGATCGGAGATAGTGTATTGAGGATGAAGTGATACATATACATGCCATGAATAGGTATTGATGACAGAAGTGATTGAATGTATATGAGGAAATGCTAGGATAACTTAAGGTTACTGAATTATAAAGGATGTAAGGTATGGCCACTGATGGAAAGTAAATGGATCTCCTGAACTAAATGTTCCCACGATATAATGGTTGTGACCGATGATTGTGGTACATATGGAAAATTTCGAGGTCAAAATATTTTTAAGTGGGGGAGAATTGTAATGGCCTAAATACTAGGTTAGCAGTAATCAGTGAATTTTATGGAGTCTGTAATATGATTACGGTATAGAGTGATAGCCTAAGTATCTCTTATTACAGTAAAATTAAAAAGTTAAATATAGTTGAGGCATAATAATCCCGGGATGGGTGGCCTCGAGACAGCTATACAGTTGAAATTGAGAACAGTTATTGAGAAATTTTTAATTGCTAATATTGATCTGTGGACTGTCAGGAGTCTAACGGTAAAATTTGGTGGAAAAATGATGTCAAATAGGTCCCCGAAAGTCCATCTGAAGATGGCCTCTTGTTCGGTCCAACGGAACCAAAATTTGACTGAACTTTGACCAAATTTTTAAAAATAGTAAATGAGTTTAAAAGGCTTTAAAGTGGGAAGTGTACAAGGTTAAAATAATTTTTAGAAATTTTTGACAGCATTAGATTTGTATTTTACGGCAGAACTGAACAGGTTTAGGTGAACCGGGCCCCAAATGGACTCCGATTGAGCTGAAATTTTGTGTGGAGGCTATATTTGGTATTTTAAGAATGATGGAATTAATTGGGAGTGAAAATAAGGTGAATAACACATAGTTACCCTAAAACACTAAAAAATGACCCTAAAATTAAAAATTCACCCAACCGGTTCAACCACTTCGGTTGGACCTAGTCCGATTCAATTTACCCCATATAAATAGATCATTTCAGCTGGAGAGTTCTAGGGTTCTTCATTTTCTAGCCGCCTCGCTCCCCTCTCCCTTGGCCGATTGGGTGTTTATTCATTCTTCCTCCATTTTCTTCATTTTTCTTTCAATCTCTCCTCACATCTAAGCCTCCTAAACAAAGTTAAACCTCTCTAAAGCGACCTCAGCAAGTGTACAGAATCGACAAGTAATACAGTGGGGTAAACTTAGGACCCCGAATTATCGTACCCAAAGGATTGTGTGTGCAAGTAACGAAAATCAAATGTATGCTAAAGAATTCCCAATTGTTTGAATTGATTGAGTTATCTATTGATTGAAAATAAAGAAATTAAATTACTAAAATAAGCAAGCAGAAATAATCAAATTAAATTGACGTTAAAAATTGATATAAATAAAATGATGGAAAAACTAACAAGCTAAGAATTCAAAATAGAAGAACGTTGCTCGGGTTCACTCATCCACCCCATACCCAAATATGGATAAAATTAATCCAAGAACCAAATATGAAAGAAATCGAGATAACCCTCTTAGCCCAGACTTCCCAATCCGGAGCCAGCCACTCTAATTAAATTACATCCCAATCCGGAGCCAGCCATATAACTAGAATATGGACGTTGTGACGCACGCCGGACCCCGGGTGGCGCCCCTTGACCGCCCGCTTTAGGGCGATCTGGCATTTGAAGGTTCGTTGGCAGCTTGTATTTTACAAGTGCGTCTGTTTTGGGCAACAAGGAGGTTTCATGGAGTCGCCACCCAATAAAACATTAGGAAAGTTCGTCTTGCCTCAATGAGCCAAAGACGACGCATATTTCCATTTTGGGGCAGCCGAAGGGGTCTTGGAGGTAATCACCCCAATAGAACATTGGGAATGACCCTCTAACCCTACGGAGCCTAGGATTTATTTAAGTCATTTAGACACAAGAGGGGTCTTGGAGGTCATGTTCCAATGAGTGATCGGATAGACCTCTCGCCTCGTTGAGCCTAAAGACCAGAGTTGGGTTCGGGACTTCTCATCTATTTCTACCTTGATTAATTTTACAACTAAGTTTTGAGTTTACTAGTTCACTCTCTCTCCACACGATGCAATTTAATTAAAGGCGCAATTATTCAGATCAAAAGCATAAAAATAAATAAAGCAAAAATGAACATTCCAAAATAAATTACAATAATACTAGGAGCGGAATACGACTCTCATTTATAAAAGTGCGATGTATACATAAAACGGGGAATTCATTTATTTCGAGGAATTTGGTCCTCGCATGCACTTATTATGAAAACAATTTTTTTTATGTTACATTTTTCATTGGCTAAAATAGGACTTTGGTCCTTTATTTGCAAAAATCACCAAATTAATTAATATAAAACATTTATCCATTTTATTTAACGCAAAATAAGACAATTTATACAAGCATAAACATAAATAAATAAATAAATAAAAAAGTACGAAATTAAATAAATAAATAAATGGCAAAAAGGGGGAAGCACTCAACCAACTGGAGTCTTCCACATTTGCGCATGGCGACCTCCTCTCAAGCTCAAATCATCTCAATGACCAAAAATTAGAATCTCACAAAATAATCAACAATATTAATATTTAATAAACAAGCTAGAATAAATGTAAAAGAAGATTAAAAATCAAAAATAAATAAAAACTATTAATATTTTACTTTTTACAGAAAAGAAAAGATTTTGAAAACTAAATAATAAAAAAAAGGAAAAATAATGAAAAGGAGTACATTGTAAAGTAAATAAAATAGCTTAAAAAATGGAAACCGAACACAGGGACGGCCACAAAAACTCTACCGACGGGCGTCCATTGGGGTGATCGACGGGTAATATGGTGCACCGTTACGCGCCGTCGCTCGACAAAGAGACAGGCGTCGATGACCTTATGGCCCGTCGGTCACCTCTATTTCTCAAAACAATAGCAAAAACGCAACCAAACAATTTTCCTCAAAATAAGAACCGAAAATAAATGAAAATAATTAAAATAAATCAAACAGAACGTGTGTCCAGGATATTTACCCTCGAATTTTACCTTTTAGGATGGATTTTCGGATGGTTCAAGTCCTGCACGCTTCACGAGAAATAAGCAAAAATCAAGAAAAGAAACCTGGATTTTTCTTTCTTGATAATCGTTAAATATTCAGATATTGGAATTTATGAATATTGATGGGAAACCAATTGATTTTAGCTCCCTTCAATTAGTTAAATTCTCCAAATCCAAAATGAAAATGAAAATTAGGGAATTTTTAATGAGATAAAAAAGAGTGGAATTAAATAATCAGAAAGGGGTTTTTAGGGTATACTGTAGCTAAAATCGTCCACCCCCGCCAACCTCAAAAACGGGTGAAAAATAGCTTTATATAGATTTTGAATCACCGTCGGCCGTCTGAGCCATACCGACGGACGTCTGAAGCCACAAACGGGCGTCGGTTAAATCCAAATCCCAATAGGAAATCGGATTTAACCGGTGGGCATCGGAGTACTACAGACGGACGTCGGGGCTCTCCATCAAGAGACGGTCATTCCGTAACCGACGGGCTGGCCGCCTGTTGAGGTAAACTTCCTTTTTTACCCTAAAACTCCCAATTCTTTTTGTCGGGAATGAAGAAAACATATTTCTCGTGAATCTAGAAGGCCAAAATCTCTGAATCCCAACCGTTCATTCGGACTCGGGCATCGATTTCTTCATCGAGTAATCTCCGATTTGGACTGCTTCTGGACACGGTGCTTACAATTGCCCCCAATTTTGGGGAAACTAGTGCATAAGTGCCTAGATGAGCGAAAATTCAGAAAATAAAAGAAAACAAAAGGAAGAATAGCATACCTGAAGCAATCCTTACCTTTCGCGTTCCTTGCTAGGTAGACCTCGTCTCAGTCTGCTCAGCGAAGAGTGAATTTGATACAGGTACCCCTACCGGTCTCATCTCGACCTGTAAGGTATTGGTGAGATGTAGCGTTCTCTAGCTACGACCTCGATGTGAAGAGCAATGTTCTTTAACTGCGACTTCGATTTGTGAAGTTCCCCTGCTGACCCCCATCCGATCTACAGGGTGCGTAGTACTCTCTGACTATCGCGTGAACTGTGAGATGTAGCACTCTCTGACTACAATCTAGGTGTTGTTGATCTGTTAGCCTCGTCCTGGCCTGATTGCCCCCGGCATAACGTGAATGAAGAGGTTTTGAAAATAATTTGATGTCCCGAAGAGACTGAGAAAGCCTGTGAAAAATGTCTTAAAGATAATGCTCCGAAGAGACTGAGAATGCTTGTGAAAAAGGTCTTAAAGATAATGCTCCGAAGAGACTGAGAATGCCTTTTGAGAAAGGTCTTAAAGATAATGCTCCGAAGAGACTGAGAATGCCTTATGAATAAGGACTTAAAGAGAATGCTCCGAAGAGACTGAGAATGCATTTTGAAAAAGGTCTTAAAGATAATGTGTGACGCGCGCCGAACCCCGTGGCCTCCCGAAAGCCCGCTTTAGGGCGATCAGGAGAGGTTCATAAAACTTGTAAGGTATTTACAAGTTACGTCTATTCTGGGCAACAAAGAGGTTTCTTGGAGTCGCCACCCAATAGAACATTGGGAAGGGTCGTCTAGCCTCATCGAGCCTAAGACGGCGCTTACATATCCATCTTGGGCTAGCCAGAGGGATCTTGGAGGCCTCATCCTCTACCCCCCTGGAGCCTAGGATTGTGTATTTAAGCCTTTTCGTGGGACTCAAGAGGTGTCTTGGAAGTCCTAGACCTCTTGCCTCATTGAGCCCCAAAGACCAGAGTGAGTTCGGGACTTCTTATTTATTTCTACCTAGATTAATATTATAATTGAGTTTTGAGTTTATTGTTTCATCAACTTCCCACATGATGCAATTTAAATTAAAGGCACAATCATTCATATCAAAAGCGGTAAATGGAAGATAAATCCAAAAATACAACATTCAATATTACAATAACACTAGGAGCGGAATACAACTCCCATTTATAAATGAAATGCAAATCAAGCATAAATCGGGGTATTCATTGATGATGAGGATATTGATCCTCGTATGCATATTTATTATGAAACAGTTATTGATGTGATGATTTATTTGAGTATGTAAAACTAGGACGTTGGTCCCATTTTTATTTAGAGAAAATGCCAGATTAATTAATAGAAAGCTTTTGGTCTTTTTTATTCAACGATATTAAAACCATTTTCATAATAACATAAATAAAAGGTAAAGGCAAAGAAGGAACCCGAATAAAAGTCCTCGTACTGGCGCAATCACCATCTTTCATAACTCCAACACCAAATGGTCAGAAAATAACTCACAAGGATAAAAATGTTAGCATAAAAAAAAACGTGAATAAAAAAATAAAAAAAAATGAGAGAACCCTAACAGAAATAGGTTAAAAGATAGAGTTTTATAAATCAAAAACGTAAAAGCTTGCCTAGGGACGACCTCCTGTACCGTGCCATAAGCCGTCCCTAGTAAGGGAAAACAAGTAAAAAAACCTTTTAGCTCTTTTATAAAAGAATGATGAAATACGTAAAAATCAATGTGAATCAAATTAAATTACATACATGTTAGTCAAAAATATTTACCCTCGGATTTTACCTTTTAGGATGATTGTCGGATGATTTCATCCCCGTATGCTTCGCAAGGATCGAGTAAGAATCAGATCAAAGAAATAAAATTTATGTTATTCTTTCCTTGAAAATTTGATAGTAATCAAGTGTTCGAATTAGTTATATTGATGAAAACGAATGAATTATGTCACCTCAAATTGACTTAATTCGCTAGAAAAGTTGGAAGAAATCAATTAATTAAAAAAATTTTCTCAAAATAAAATTTTGCAAATAAAGCAGAGATTTCACAAACTTTTGAGTAAATTGCTCACATAAACTTTTCTAAAAACCAAATTTCAAAAAATATTTGATAGCCTTTTTTTCAAAATAAATTGCTCTAAAATTTCTCTCTTTTTCTCACCAAAATTCCCAAATTTTCTAACCAAATTTTCTAACCCCCAAAAATTGAAATTTGATCCTCTATTTATAGGATTTTAGGGGATAATTAAGATAAGCCTCAATCTAAAGTTTGAATTTTAAAAGGACTTTAAAATTCAAATCTTAGATAAATCCTATCCTCCATTTGAAAGAAAACTGATAAGATTTTATCCAATCCGCCGTGATCGAGACAGTTACCGTACCGACGGGCTTCCCTGTATCTACCGACGGCCGTCCCTACTAAGGGCATATGTGGGAAACTGACTAGGGACGGGGCACGATACTAGGGACGGGCGTCCCTACATTGCCACGTGTCCGTCCCCACTACACCTAAAGATGGGGATCACCCCAAGCAGGGACGGGCGTCCCTACACAGACGGGCATCACGTCTGTGGAGTAAAACTCCCAATTTTACCCAAAAATTTATCCAATTCTTTCAAAACTCCATGCCATAGAAAAAGATTTTAATCCTCGCGAAACCGAAAGACGAAAACCTTCGAATTTCATCCCCTTATCCGAAAACCGACATTGATCTCTTCATCGGGTAACTCCAATCAAGACTGCCTCAAGACCCGGTTTCTACAGTTGCCCCCAATTTTGGGGAAACTAGCGCACTAGTGCCTAGATGAGCCAAAATTCAGAGAAGAAAGGAAAGGGATGCATACCTGAGGCAGTCCTTACCTTTTCGCCGGGGAAGCAGCAATGAGGCGAGTCGGTTCTGGACTTACAAAATGCGAGGTTTACACTTCTGAGCTGCACCGAGTCTTCTTCGGACTGTTCATAGTGCAATAATTGGCTCTCCTCAGCTATACCGAGCCTTCTTCGGACTGTACAAAGTGCAATGATGGGCTCTCCTGAGCTGCACCGAGTCTTCTTCGGACTGTACAAAGTGCAATAATGGGCTCTGCTGTGCTGCACCGAGTCTTCTTCGGACTGTACAAAGTGCAATGATGGGCTCTCATGAGCTGCACCGAGTCTTCTTCGGACTGTACAAAGTGCAATGATGGGCTCTTCTGAGCTGCACCGAGTCTTCTTCGGACTGTACAAAGTGCAATGATGGGCTCTTCTGAGCTGCACCGAGTCTTCTTCGGGTGTCCCAATTTGGCGGCTTTATCATGCCCCACGGTATAATTCTGACCTTTTGATTTCATGTGATCTCGAAGGACATGATGCTTAATTTGTTTATTCTTTCTTTTGACTGTGGGTCAATTTTGAATCGGTGTAAAACCACATTCCTATTTTATAAGAAATTCTCGTTAATTCTCGTGCCAATTAATTTGACTGATAGATTTGTGGATATTTTTATATCATCCTTATTATCACATGATTAATTATCCCTTTTTCTTCTTCTTCTTTTCTTTTCTTTTCTTAAGAGAGTTAAATCATGAAGAAATAGCATGCAAATTTAATAGGATAACTATAAATGTTTTTCCACTAAAAGGTTAAATTTTGTACAATGTAATGTAAATATGATAATATAAGATACAAAAATAATATCATGACTCCCTGAAGGCTATGGGGGTGGATAGTCTGTGAGCTCCTCCTCCAGATCATCATCATCATCTGATATCTGGACTGTCTGAGACCGTGATGAAGAGACAGAGGGTCCTGCATCTAGAGCAGATGGCTGACTAGGAGGGGCTGATGGTCCGGCCTGCTGTGTAGCCGATGCTCTGGCCTATCGCTGGTATCTAGGAGGGATGGCCACTGGTATAGATAATGGATGCGCCCTCGCCAGGTCCTGCTGCTGGAACTGGACCTGGGCAAATCCATCTAGGAAAGGCTGTGCACATACCATCATGAACTGCAGCGTATCAATGACAACTCCCCCTAACTCCCTGAAAGCATCGCCTAGGCGGAGGGTCTGATCCGTGGAGGCGGTTCCCACGTTACGCAGTCTGTCCTCTGTTTGCTCCCTAAACTCTCGAATGGACTGGGCAATAGGAGGTATGGCACCATCCAGAACCTGAACCCTGAATCTGAGAGCCTCCACCGACTCCTCTGCTGCCTGTAAGGACACATCCACCCTCTGGGCCACTCCATCCTGGGAGGTCCTCATCTCCTGCCTCAGCTAAGCCACGAGCCTCTCCTGCTCCTGCCTCAAAAAATCAATGAGCCTCCCCTGCTCCTGGATAATACTCTGCTGCTGCTCCAGCCGATCTAACATGACTCTATCTCACTCTCCGAGCTGCCCGAGAAGGGCTCTGTCTCTCTCCTCCTGCTTGTGCTTGAAAGATGCAAACATAGCAGTTAATAGTGCAGTAAAATCTGGCGGCGCTGATGGTGAGGGCGGAGGGGGAGCTGAATCTGGTGCTGGCTCAGGTGGCAGAGAAGTAAAAGTAGATGCTCCCAGACCCCCTACCCTAGCATACGGACTAAACCTCTCGTGAGCTCGAGGAACTGTCCGATGTACTCGCGATGGTGGAGGCGTAAGACTCCGTACTCTCTGCCCTGGAGGAGTAGCAAGCAGCTCATCCATAGTAAACTCGATCCCCATATCATAAGGTGTACCTAGTTGCTCCTCGTGCTGCGGCTGCGGAGGCTGACCCTCTGGATGCTCTGGCCGTCGGGAAAGCTGGTCCTCCTGGTGCTGATGGTGCTCGGGAAGCTGCTGCTCCTGATGCTCTGGGTGCCCGGGAGGCTGGTCCTGAGGCTGCTCCTCTACTGGCTCTAACGAAGGCAAGCTAAATGCGCGTCTAGTCTCATGCACAGTGCGAAGCCTGTACGCCTCGGGCTGGCCCGGTATCGGCAATATCATAGCCATCGTTATAGCTGCTGGAGCGTCCACATAAATGCTCTCATCCAAGGGGCGCCCCAAGATATCTGGACGAACGCCCAAATTCTGGAGCAATCTGGTAATGACTCCCCCAACATATACCACAGGGGCTGCCCCCCTTGATACCCTCACCAGGTTGACTAAAATCTCATGGCTGATGTTGAGCCTCTAACCTGACACCATGGCCCATAAACTCCAGATTCCTGCAGTATTGAGGGAACCTGGGTTACTAGCTCGTCCCAAATATGAGCTGGATAAAACTCGGTGAAGATATCGCAAGGCATGTGATGAAAGTACTGTACTCTTCGCCGTGTCATGATCATACGGCACTCCCGGCAATGCTATAACCGCCCAATACTGACGTCTCACTGACCTCTGGGGCGTTATGACATCCTGCCCGAACGAAAGCCCCATGGCCACTGTAAACCGCTGACGGGTGATACTTTAATGGTGGCCCTCAATCCAAAACTGGATGACACCCTCCTCCGTGTCAGATCTCTGATATCCGCCGTAGTGTAGCGTAGCAAGGAACTGCCGCACCATCTCTGGGTGATTCTGGAAAGCAGGTATCAAAAACTCTACCCAACCCGCGCCTGCCATCAGTATATCAACCTCATCTGCCATCCCCAGAGCCTCAAGGAACGGCCTAGAAAAAAAGCGGCTAGCTCGGAACTGCACCTGGGCAAGTGCTGCGTATCTCTATCTAGCCTCGTCACTCATCCAACCTGGGGCCTCAGGCTCAGGCTGGTCATGCGGAGCATATCATCGTTGTGGCATCCTGTGAATAAGGTAAATAGTTAGTTTGGCATTGTACGTATAAACGGATAAAAATTTAGGCAGCATTCTGACTGGATATGTCTAAACCAAAAAAAAGGCAGGCCTCAGGCCCCAATACAATATATTCACATTTGCTAAAAAATTTGGGCAGCACCCTGGCAAGGGTGTGCCCAACCTCCTGCATAATAAAGAGGAAATAGAAAGGGAATAGGCCTCAGGCCCCAAACAACAATGCAATATATTCACATTTGCTTTCTAATTCTTAAGTTATTGGCTTCAAAGCATATGAATTGCTAAGGCCATATTTATGCGCCTAACACTAATTGTTCTCAAAACAGCAATACATTCATGCATTTTATATTCACTAAAAAAAAACTTCATCCTATTAATTCCATACAATGTCAACCGGCATTAAAAAGGCCACTAATTGATTCAAAAGAAAAGGAAATTACCTTGGCTCATAATAATAATAATAAAACAAATAAAAATGGGAATATCTTACTAACCTGGAAGTCGAGACCCACTGAAGAAGTCAAAAAACTGAAAACTGGTGTGAAAAAATGCAATTTGAAAAGACAAAAACAAAAAAAAAAACTGTTGGAAACAAAGGAAAAGGCGTCGGTGTGAAGAAGAAGGAAAAGAAAGTGGATTCCCGTCGGTGCCTGCGCCTTTATATAGATTTCAATTACCGACGGGATTCCCGCTCATACAGCGACAGACGGGCATTCCGTCTGTCGCTCCAGATTCCACTTTCAACCCTAATTAATGCGCGTGGTATACACGATGAAAAATTCGCCAGATGGACAAGTACAGACGGGTTCACCGTCTGCCTATAGAGACGGGTTAGCCGTCTATAAGCCAAATCTATAAAACTCACCCCTTTTTCTTGGATTTCGTGCCTCTTCCTTATTTTAGCTTCAGAATAGGCTCTTTTCTCTAGCTTTTTCCCTTTAGCAACTGTAACTGTCGAGACATGAATTCTCCTTTTCTTTCAAAAATGTACCGTATCTTAGACGATGCTCAAATTTGGGAACACAGTACTCTTGCCCCCCTTCCTGGACTGAGATTTCTACGAAGAGTCAAGATAGACAACAACCTTCTTTTGGCTGCGACCCACTTCTGGGACCCTCGTTTTCATGTCTTCAGGTTCACCTATCAGGAAATATGCCCCCTGCCTGAAGAATTTGCTGCTATCGTCGGGAGTTGGTATCCTCCTGGTGCTTTGCCTTGCATACCTCGCTGTGGTTTGGTCCAAATCCGGGATATTGCTTTGTCCTTAAGCATAGCTCCTTCTGACGCTGCTCGTCTAGTTCCTCATGGCCTAGTATTTTCTTTGGAACCTCTGATTGAAGCAGTGGATGAATTCTCCAACATTCCCCCACACAGCGTGAGTGTCATCTTCCTTTTCTGCCTTATGAAGTATCTAATCGTGACCTCAGCAGAACTGCTCAGAGACCCCCGTTTGTTTGGAATTCTGGACGACTTTCTCCACGGGCTGACCCCTTTTCCTCTCATTCTGGCTGAGACTATCTTTGGTTTGGACTCTATTCGTGCTGGGCCTACCACTTCATTCTCTGGGAGCCCCTTATTACTCCAGGTACGTCATTGTTTTAAAAGGTAGTGCGTCCCTTGTGGATTTTCACACTAGCTTTTCTTAGCGGGAAGTGCGTCCTTTCGGATTTTCACACAACCCTATGCCTAACTTTTGCTTGAAATAAATCCAACTTATTCTAGCGGCTTTTCTTTGCCTTTTATTTTATTCTCTTTGGCTTTTATTATTTTTTTCTTTGTTTCCTCTTCCAGATTTGGTTGCAGGAGAAACTGAAGCTTTTGTCAGAGCCACCTCCTAGAGTCATTAATCAGTACTCTGCGAAGTGTTTTCTTCCTCGCCAGCGACTGTACTTACCTAGGACCCCCGATGAGGGCATTATCAGATTCAGTGAGATATCAGACGAGGATATTAGCTTCACGCATGCTTGGCTTCCCTTGTCCAGTGCAGTTATTGATGGGTCTTCAGGATGTGTTCCCTTATGTGGGCTCCGTGAAGCAACCTTCTACATCACGGCTCATTGCTCTCATCAACTCGGAGTGACTCAAGACATGGTGAGACTCCCTTTATCTTTTCAAGGTGGAGTCCTTTCTGCGGCTTTCGTCTCCCGCTATGATGAGTTTTGGAGCCAACTTCCTTTGAAGACTATTATTCCTTCATTTGGGAACCATTTGGCTATTTCTACCAGCGCGTACAAGAGATGGATACTTAGCCTGGCGTCTAATAACCGAACATGACGACTGAGGCATTTGGCTAGCGAGGGTAGTAGTAGGGCATAGTTTAGTTTTACATGCATTTTGAGCAATATGTTTCTTTTTAAAGCAGAATTAGACAATGATATAAATGAATAAATGAAGTCTTATTTTATTTCACAAAATTGTGTACATTTCAGTACGATTTCAAAATACATGATCATTTTGGTACCGATTCAATTATGCACGACTATATTCATTCATGGAACCAAAATCTTGATAGCATCAACTCTTGTCTCCAATCAGCCCTCTCTGGTTTTCATGATTGGATATTTTCTCTCATGCCTCTACTTTTTGCCCATGATGCCTTTTTTCGGTTTTCACCTTGACGAGGCGCCCAATTTTAGCAAGGCCGCCTTTTTCCGGTTTTCGACCCGCGGGGCTTTCATTCTCTTCTTTTGATTTTGTAGCCTTTAGCCATGGAACCTTTTGAGTCTGTCAACATTAATCGGTTCCTTGAATTCATTACCATATTCGATAAGATTGCAGCTCCTTTGGACAACAGCTTCCTAAGGATAAATGGTCCTTCCCAGGTTGGTCTAAATTTTCCTCTAATATCCGGTATACCTGGTCTCATCTGTTTAAACACTAAATCCCCCTCCTTCAGTGGATGCTTTTTCACCTTTTTTCCAAATGATCTGGCCAGCCTCTTCTGATAGATCTGATTATGATAGTAAGCTTTCAGTCTACTCTCATCTAATAAGTTTAAATGTTGTAACCTCTGTTGTGCCCATTTAGCCTCCGTAATTTGAGCTTCCATGACTACTCTCAGCGATTTGAGCTCTACCTCAACTGGCAACACTGCCTCTGTCCCATAAACCAGAGAATACGGCGTAGCGCCTGTATATGTCCTCACCATCGTTCGGTAACCCCACAGTGCAAAAGGAAGCTTCTCTGCCCAGTCTTTATAGGTTTGGACCATCTTTGCTAGGATCTTCTTCACATTTTTATTGGCGGCCTCTACTGCTCCATTAGCTTGTGGTCAATAGGGAGAGGATTTATGGTGCTCGATTCCGTACTTCTCAAGAAGCTTCTTGGTTTCCCTCATGAACTACACCCCGTTATCAGACACTATGTGATGTGGGAGGCCATATCTATAAATCATATTCCTTTCAATGAACCTGGCCATATCTCTTGCGTCAATCTTCTTGAAGGACTCGGCCTCTACCCATTTTGTAAAATAGTCGATTGCGACTATTATGTATCTGTGCCCGTTGGATGCCGTAGGGCGGATTTCTCCAATAATGTCTATTCCCCAGGCAGCGAATGGCCAAGGTGATTTTAAGCTGTGTAGCTCTGACACTGGTAAGTGCCTTAAGTCCTCGTACTGCTGGCATAACTGGCACTGCTTCACATATTTTGAGCAATCGTTATCCATCGTAAGCCAGTAGAAGCCTTGTCTCATGATCTTCTTGGCCAATGTCAGTCCGTTCATATGGTCTCTGCATACTCCGGCGTGTGTTTCTTCCATTACCCTCTTAGCCTCTTTTTCATCCAAACATCTCAATTGGATACCATCAGCTTGTCGTTTGTACAACATCCCATTCATGCAGATGAACTGAGTAGACAGCCTGCGAATCATTCTCTGATCCTTTTCGGTAGCCTCCTCTGCAAATGTTGCATTCTCCAAATAGTTCATAATATCATAATACCATGGCTTCCCATCCGCCACTTCTACCTCCATAACTGATTTGGATTCAAAGCTAGGTCTCTCAAAACTATAGATCAAAACCGGCTTCATGACCACTCCTTCAGGGTTATCCCACATTGATACTAACGTGGCGAGCGCATCGGCTAACTGATTCTCATCCCTCGGAATGAAATGGAATGTACATACTTCAAACTGACTGCTCAGGCCCCTCAAACGCTGGATATATGGCATTAGCCTCTCTTCTTTTACAGCCCATTCACTTCGGATTTGGTTGACCACCAAGGAGGAATCACCGAACACCTCTACATTTGTTGCTCCTAAGGCTATTAATGCCTCCAATCCAAAAATACACGCTTCATACTCAGCTTCATTATTGGTGACTCGAAACCTCAACTTCTTCGCCAAAGGAAGCTTTTCGTCATCCGGGGTTATCAGAATGACTCCTACTCCTGCCCCTTTGTTATTCACGGCTCCGTCAAAGTGTAATTTCCAACCTTGAATCCCGATTGCTATTACGTCCTCATCTGGAAAGTTAAACTCGTATGAGTCTCCTTGGATAGAGTGTTCTGCTAGAAATTCCGCCACTGCACGCCCTTTAACGGTCTTCCGAGTGATATACTCTACATCGAATTCTTAAAGTAACAGCAACCACCTACCCATTTTCCCAAGTAAAGACGGGGCCTCTTGCAAGTATCTCAAGGGGTTCTGCTTCGCGACTGCCTGTACCTTGTAGGCATGAAAGTAAAGTCATAATTTCTTAGAAGCCCAGATTACCGCAAGGCAGATCTTTTCTACTTCTGTGTATTTGACCTCATAGGCCAAGAATTTCTTGCTGAGGTAGTAGACAGCAAATTCCACTCCAAATTCATCTTCTTGGGCCATCATAGCACCAACAGAACTGTCCTCTATGGCTAGGTATAGGATCAGTGGCTTGGCCTGTCGCGGCAGTCTCAATACCAGTGGTTTCAACAAGTATTCCTTGACAGTATCAAAAGCCTTTTGACAGCTCTCATTCCATACTACTGGTTGGTCTTTTCTGAGTAGTTTAAAAATAGGTTCACAGATCGAAGTAAGCTTAGCGATAAACCTACTAATGTATTGCAACCTACCTAAAAAGCTTCTTACATCCTTCTCTTTCTGCGGTATCAGCATTTCTCTGATGGCCCTAACCTTATCCGGGCCAATCTCAATCCCCCTCTTACTAACTATGTGTCCCAGGAGCTTCCCTGCGGTATCACCGAAGATACACTTTTTAGGATTCAACTGCAGGTTGTACTTTTCTATCCTCCGGAAGAATTTTTGCAAGGCTTCAAAATGGCCTTCTCTAGTGGCTGACTTGATCATCATGTCGTCCACGTATACCTCCACTTCTTTATGGATTAAGTCATCTAGTATCTTTGTTGCCATCCTCTGATAAGTGGCTCCTGCATTTTTCAAGCCGAAAGGCATTACCCGATAAGCATACATCCCCTATTCCGTGATGAAAGCCGTCTTGATCCGGTCCATTATTTCTTTTAGAATTTGATTGCAGCCAGCATAACCATCTCCCAAGCTATACATCTCACAAGCAGCGGCACTATCTATCAGCACGTCTATATGAGGCAATGGGAAATCATCTTTTGAACAGGCCTTATTCAAATCCCGATAATCTACGCATACCCTTACTTTGCCGTTCTTTTTGGCCACAGGGACAACATTGGCTAACGAAGTTGGGTATTGTACCTCGATTAGAAACTTGGCTTTGATTTGCTGGCGAATCTCTTCTTTCACTTTCTCCGCCCATTCCGGTCTAAGCCTTCTCAACTTCTGCTTAACAGGTTTATGGTATGGATAGGTGCGGATAGCATGCTCTGCGACCTTTCGATCGATTCCTGGGATATCTTCGTAGGTTCAGGCAAAGACTTTTTTATATTTTTTTAAAATTCTCTCAAATTTTTCTTGCTCTTCAGGAGTTATATTTGATGCTATCAAAATTTCTTTTGGATTTTCTACGGTTCCAAATATAGATGGATGATGATCATGATTATGCATAGTGAAATCATTAGAAACATCACACAAGTAAGCAAAATCATTCAATTCATTAATAAGATTTAAATTGTCATTAACATCATTGAAAAGTTCTGGAGCAAAAAGAAAATCTAAACTATTTTCCTCTTCCTCCTCTGCTGGCATATCTGCCGCGGTCGACGGTCCTGTATCACTTCGTCTCTTTGGAGGGCCCTCATTCACCTCCTGCACAGCTTCCTCTATCTTGGATTTTCCTTTCAGCTGGGTGGCTACCATCTTCTCAGTAATTACCTCTTCCGGCATCTCGCGGTCCCAAATTGTCCTGCTGGTCATGATTTCTTCATCCCAAAAGCCCTCTGCTGGCTTGATTGATCCAATGTCCCAGTCATAGACATCATTAAAGACCTCGAACCCTGGCACAATTCTCTCGTGTAGCCATTGTGGTTCATCTTCCCCTGCATAGGCACATGCTGCGGTTGCTGGCACAAAAGTCTTCAGGATATGAGGAATTTCCATTTTCGATTTCTTACCCTTCTCTACCGCACCTGTATATCCTAGACTCCTCCTGTCCTTTTGACCCTTAGTGGTAACAGCTATTGGTACCCCCTGAGAATTCTTGCCCAGTCCTGCGCCAGGGAGGAATGACATCTTTTTCATCATATTCAATACCTGGGGGCTTTCTTCCCTCTGCTCTTCTTTGCCTATCATGGCGATATGAAATCCACTAAACGGCTGCCTGGCTCTCTCCAGCACCGAAACCTGATTCTCTTGTGTAGCCTTTATAGTCACAATCTGGCATTCGTGAGGTATCTTTACCATCTGGTGCAATATTGAGGGGACTCCTCCCAATTTATGAAACCATGGTCTGCCTAGCAAAAATTGGCGGGTGTAGGCAGCACCACAAACTCCACTTCTGATTCTACCGGTCCCGTCTTCACCACTGCTGTGAATGTCCCCGAGGCCTGCCTGCGTGAGTTATCATATGCCGTGATGGTAAGATCAGATTTTGCCAATATATCCTCTGTCACCCCAAAACCTGCCATTACTACCTGTGGGCACACATTTATCGAAGAACCATCATCTACCATTACACAGGCGGTGTGCTTTTGGTTAATCTGCGCCCTTATGTACAGAGGGCAATTGTGGTTGTAGCCTTCTACCGGCAGATCCGCACTGGTAAAAATGACATTTTCTCCCGATCCTCCCTTCATTACATTCATAAGTTCTGTAGGTGAGATGGTTGTAGCAACAGCTGCTTCACACAAAACCTCCACTATCCTCTGCCTATGCAATGGTGACTGTCTCAAGAGATACCATATCGAAATCTGAGCCGGCGTCTTTTTCAGTTGCTTAAGAATCGAATCTTCTTCCGGCTCCTTTCCCCTTCTGTCCTCGATCGGCTCCTGTGGTTTCTCAACTTTCGGGGCTACCCTTCCACTCCGGGTCACGGCTCCTACTTCCTTCCTCGTTGGCTCTTCTTCTTCCTCCTCCGAACCCCAAAGGTCAGAAAATACTTCAGAATCATCATTTTCATTTCCACTATCATCAGTGGACCAGCAATCGATCACTACAGCGGGAAGCCCTTCTTCACTCCCCTCATAGAGGTTTGTGACAGCAATGTGGATATCATCGCCGTATAATTCCTTCAACACAAAGTTCTTGGGCAAGCTGGACCCGATCATATTCACTGGCGAAGGCATGTTATTGTACCCAGCTTTCTTTTGACCCCCTCTCTTCTCTGGGTCTGTGATCTGCTTTGAATCAATCAAATCCTGAATTGAGTGCCTCAAAGTCCTACAGTTGTCGGTTATATGCCCAGTGTGTTGATGATATGCACAGTACTCATCATCCTTATGCCCTGGCATGCCCTGAGTTCTCGCAGGTCTGGGCGATAGAGGCTGTAGAGTACCCATGATAAGGACCTCCCAAGATTGGAAAAACGTCTCGAAGCAGCATTTATAGTCGACACCTCAGCAGTCTTCCTTGTGCCACTAGCAGAACCCGTTGGTCTACTGACCCCTTGACTGCCACTACCCCTCTTAGGATTGTTCTCATTTCCTGATTTCTTAACAAGGTACTCTCCCTCGGCCTCAATGGCGATGTCCTTCAAGGACTCCCAGTCTTTCAGTCCTTTCATCCGTAATCCATCTCTCAAATACGGGCTCACATTTTTAAAGAATAGCCATATTTGATCCTGGGTATCTGGTTTCCTCCTCATCTCCATCACCCGATTCCTCCACCGGGTTAGATACTCATGGAAGGACTCACCTCCCCTCTGCTGTAACAGCTCCAGGTCCTTCAAGGTCACCTCCATCCTTGTACTGCAGTCATATTGCCTCAAAAACTCCTCTGTCAATAAGTCCCAATCTTCTTTAGTTCGGCGATCGAGCCTGTGGTGCCAATCCACTGCCGGGCCTATCAAGCTCAAGCAAAAGTACTCAATTTTTTGCTTTTTCATCAAAGTGATGCCCTTCATCACCAGCGAATACTGCTTTATGTGTGCTAAGGGATCAGAAGTACCATCAAACTTCGGCACATCCAGCATTTTAAAGTTCATTGGGACTAGATCCTCTCCTTCTAACTCTTTATCCTCAGGGTTCACTCCTTGGCCCTTGGTCAACATTCTCGTCATAGCTTCAAATTTCTCTTCCATCTTCTTCCAGATGGCCTCTTCAATTTGAGGGGCTTTCCCTTTCTCAGACATGCATTCCTCATATTCTTCGTCTTCCCAGTCATCATCTAGCCTTGGGACAGGTCTTCCCCTCTGTGCCCCCGAAGTAGTAGCTCTTAGGTTCACAAGTGGTGGGCGAGTTTCCTCTCGTGGGTCCTCTCTGACCTCTTCCCTTTCATCATTTCTCATAGGAGGAGGCTGTGGGTTCTGCGGGGCTGCTTGCTGACCCATTGCGGCTATCATTGCCATCATTCTGTTTTCGAACTCTTCCAACCTTCGGCCCACTTCCTCTGCTATTATTGCCCAGGTGGCCTCTACCCCTCTCGGTGAGTTTGCCATTTCTTCGGGTACAGAAAACTGATTTGAAGTGGCGTAACTAGTTTCTGAAGAAGTGCCCGGATACTCTACCCTTTCTGGCAATTCGAAGAACGAATTTCTGCATAGCCGTCCCCTTGTCCACCTAGGCGAATCTATGATGGCTAAAAAACACAAGGGGTCAGGATGATTGCATAACTGTGCTAAAAATGCATGATCGTGCTATGCCACACTCACAAGCCACATGCAAGCACATAGGTCCTTCCAACCTTATTACTCCCGCACATGAGGTCATAGTCTCTTTCCTAGGTGGGATTGGCCCATGGGTCATCTGGGGACCCAATTAACATGTATGGTGCACGGTGAAAATCCGGCAACATAACCTTTCCTAACTATTGCACAGGCGGATGGGTTATGATCATTATGTATTTAGGCAATCCGAATAAGTCATCTTGGGCTTATCGGGGCATGAAAGCCTTTGATTAGGTGACCAGTCAAACCATCTGGGCTTGTCCAATACATAATGATCCATACAGCAGGCATAGTATTAAGGTTCATACATCTTAGGGGAAGTAACTATTTCCACTACATGAGCTTTGGTCAAAGGTGGTGTTGCTTTAGGGCTACCCAAACATGGTCCCTGCCAACGGGTCTAGCTCATCACGAGCGTAATGACCGATTGGGTCACCATTTAATATACCATGATGGTACGAGGCTTGGGCTGGTGATTATCCTTAACACTTTCCTAAATTGAGTGAAAATATGGTAGTGCTTCGAGAACGCACTGGGGCTAAAAGAGGAACCAAACTAGCGTAGATCTAAGCCTCTAATGAAATGCTATGCAGTTTTGAAAGAAGATGAAATTTTTTAAATTAAAACTCGACTATAATTTTTTAATCAAGGCACTTTCGAATTGAAGTCTCGAGTAAGTCCCCAGTGGATTCGCCACTGTGACACGCGCCGAACCCCGTGTCCTCCCGAAAGCCCGCTTTAGGGCGATCAGGAGAGGTTCATAAAACTTGTAAGGTATTTACAAGTTGCGTCTATTCTAAGTAACAAAGAGGTTTCTTGGAGTCGCCACCCAATAGAACATTGGGAAGGGTCGTCTAGCCTCATCGAGCCTAAGACGGCACTTTCATATCCATCTTGGGCTAGCCAGAGGGATCTTGGAGGCCTCATCCTCTACCCCCCTGGAACCTAGGATTGTGTATTTAAGCCTTTTGGTGGGACTCAAGAGGTGTCTTTGAAGTCCTAGACCTCTCGCCTCATTGAGCCCCAAAGACCAGAGTGAGTTCGGGACTTCTCATTTATTTATACCTTGATTAATATTATAATTGAGTTTTGAGTTTATTGTTTCATCAACTTCTCACACGATGCAATTTAAATTAAAGGCGCAATCATTCATATCAAAAGCGGTAAATGGAAGATAAATCCAAAAATACAACATTCAATATTACAATAACACTAGGAGCGGAATACAACTCCCATTTATAAATGAAATGCAAATCAAGCATAAATCGGGGTATTCATTGATGATGAGGATATTGATCCTCGTATGCATATTTATTATGAAACAATTATTGATGTGATGATTTATTTGAGTATGAAAAACTAGGACGTTGGTCCCATGTTTATTTAGAGAAAATGCCAGATTAATTAATAGAAAGCTTTTGGTCTTTTTTATTCAACGATATTAAAACCATTTTCATAATAACATAAATAAAAGGTAAAGGTAAAGAAGGAACCCGAATAAAAGTCCTCGTACTGGCGCAATCACCATCTTTCATAACTCCAACTCCAAATGGTCAGAAAATAACTCACAAGGATAAAAATGTTAGCATAAAAAAAAACGTGAATAAAAAAATAAAAAAAAAAGAATGAGAGAACCCTAACAGAAATAGGTTAAAAGATAGAGTTTTATAAATCAAAAACGTAAAAGCCTACCTCGGGACGGCCTCCTTTACCGTGCCATAGGCCGTCCCTAGTAAGGGAAAACAAGTAAAAAAACCTTTAAGCTCTTTTATAAAAGAATGATGAAATACGTAAAAATCAATGTGAATCAAATTAAATTACACACATGTTAGTCCATAATATTTACCCTCGGATTTTACCTTTTAGGGTGATTGTCGGACAATTTCGTCCCCGTATACTTCGCAAGGATCGAGTAAGAATCAGATCAAAGAAAGAAAATTTATGGTATTCTTTCCTTGAAAATTTGATAGTAATCGAGTGTTCGAATTAGTTATATTGATGGAAACCAATGAATTTCGTCACCTCAAATTGACTTAATTCGCAAGAAAAATTGGAAGAAATCAATTAATTAAAAAAATTTTCTCAAAATAAAATTCTGCAAATAAAGCAGAGATTTGATAAACTTTTGAGTAAATTGCTCACAGAAACTTTTCTAAAAACCAAATTTCCAAAAATATTTGATAGCCTTTTTTTCAAAATAAATTGCTCTAAAATTTCTCTCTTTTTCTCACCAAAATTCCCAAATTATCTAACCAAATTTTCTAACCCCCAAAAATTGAAATTTGATCCTCTATTTATAGGATTTTAGGGGATAATTAAGATAAGCCTCAATCTAAAGTTTGAGTTTTAAAAGGACTTTAAAATTCAAATCTTAGATAAATCCTATCCTCTATTTGAAAGAAAATTGATCAGATTTTATCCAATCCGGTGTGATCCGGTCAGTTACCGTACCGACGGGCTTCCCTGCATCTACCGACGGCCGTCCCTACTAAGGGCATATGCGGGAAACTGACTAGGGATGGGGCGCGATACTAGGGACGGGCGTCCCTACATTGCCACGTGTCCGTCCCCACTATGCCTAGAGACGGGGATCACCCCAAGTAGGGACGGGCGTCCCTACACAGACACAGACGGGCATCCCGTCTGTGAAGCAAAACTCCCAATTTTACCCAAAAATTTATCCAATTCTTTCAAAACTCCATGCAATAGAAAAAGATTTTAATCCTCGCAAAACCGAAAGACGAAAACCTCCGAATTTCATCCCCTTATCCGAAAACCGACATTGATCTCTTCATCGGGTAACTCCGATCTGGACTGCCTCAAGACCCGGTGTCTACATAATGCTTCAAAGAAACTGAGAATGCCTTTGAGAAAGGTCTTAAAGAGGATGTTCCAAAGAGACTGAGAATGCCTTATGAACAAGGACTTAAAGAGAATGCTCCGAAGAGACTGAGAATGCCTTTGTGAAAGGTCTTAAAGAGAATGCTCCGAAGAGATTGAGAATGCTTTTGAGAAAGGTCTTAAAGAGAATGCTCCAAAGAGACTGAGAATGCCTTTGTGAAAGGTCTTAAAGAGAATCTGATAAAGGACTTTACAAGTTACCACATTGTTTCAACTTGTGCATATTTCTTCTTGACTTCATGATGCCACAGCTATCGCTTGGTTTCGCTTTTTCCTGCAAAATCATTAGCACGAAGGACTATACAAGAGATTGTGTGTGCATAATGTGCGTGAAATGTATACATAAAAGTATACGCATGAATCACAAATAAATGATCAGTGTACAAAATTATGTGTACATAACTATATGCATGAAGGATTGAATGCACGTGATATACTGGAGGATATGCAAAAGATCTATGAACGTCAGATGCATGTGAGATGCAAAAATAGATAGACCACATCCCAGGTAGTTAAGAGGTTCGCTGAGGGCATTGTTCGGCTGGTCCCATTGTCAGATGCCCCCAAGGATCTAGAAAAGTATTGTCTTGGCTTTGGGGATTCTGAGCTGGAATCTCTTCAAGGAGAACTAATCCATGTGCAATTTTTGCACTCGGTCAAACGATGATTTTGCCCTTTAGGACTCTGAATCAAGTTCTGCATTATGCACCACTTGACCAAAGGGAAGTTATCCGGTGTAATGTCACCTTATCGCTCCAGGCTTCAAAAGTCATTGTTTTAAAGGTAGTGCGTCCCTTGTGGATTTTCACACTAGCTTTTCTTAGCGGGAAATGCGTCCCTTTTGGGATTTTCACATAACCCTGTGCCTAACTTTTTCCTGGAATGGACCCAACCCACTCCAGTGGCCTTTTTTTTTCAGGGGTAGGAGGAGGATTTGTCATATGAAACATCGTTATTAATCCCTTGATAATTTCCCCAGCATATGTCCTTATGTCTGCAACAGGTTTGTCTTAACCGTTTAATTGCATGTTTATGCTTAGCTTATGTGCGCATTTCTATCTATATGCACCATATAGCAAAAAGAATGATCACGACTAGACATGTGATACGAAAACACTAATTTTATTCAATCTCAATGAGTAACAACTTCGGTGCATCCGACTCCTGTTATCAATCAGCCCTCTCGGGTATTCTTGATTGAGTATTTTCTCCCAAGCCTCTAATTTTTGCCCAGGATGCCTTTTTCGGTTTTCACCCTGACGAGGCGCCCAATTTTAGCAAGGCCGCCTTATTTTCGGTTTTCGACCCGCGGGGCTTTTATTCTCTTCTTTTGATTTTTAAGTCTTTTGCCACGGACCCTCTTATGTCTGTCCATATTGAACGGTTCTTTGGAGTCATCTTTATTGCTGTCTGTTGCTGCTATCCCGGAGAACAATTTTTTTTTTTTTTAGAAAAAAAGGGAATCCTCTTATATTGGCCTGGACTTGACTCATTTGTTTGGGGCATTTGGACTTGTTTTCCCAAAGTTTAAAACTCCACCCTTTAGTGGTTGCTTCCTGACTACTTTTGTAAATGATTGAGTAGAGTGTTTGCTGAGAGGTCCGATTACGGCAGTAAGCTCTTGACCCGTTTTTGTCCGCACATATTTGGTTGATGCTACTATTGTTGTGCCTAGTCAGCTTTTGGAACCTAGACTTACATGGATGTCCTTAAAGATTTGAACTTTACACTAATCGGCTATACTGCTTCTGCCCCCCTGGGGCTCTTGTAGAGTTCTGACGATGACTCTTTAGCATTAAAGTACAAAAGGCAATTTTTCTGCTACGTCTTTGTAGTTTTAAGCCATCTTGACGAAGATCTCCTTTATTAGCAGTCTCTCCTGCCCTATTGGTTTGAGGCTAATATAGAGAAGACTTGCGTGCTACTGGAGCAACTCCCTGGACTAAGTCATAGTTTGTCCTTCCATCTTTGAACCTGTGTGGTGCGGCTTTCCATTATGTTCATTCTCAAGTTCGAGCAACTCATATCCATTGCAAATCGATGTAATTCTTGTGTTCCTTTTTGGAAGTCAAGCAAAGTACAGGCATGTGTGAATCAGCGGGATTTGAACAAAGCTTGTCCCCAAACAGCGTTTCCTTGCCCCTAATTTTTTTTTCTTCTGTTTTTCAATTTTTTTTTGTTATTTTTGTTTTTTTGACCCCCAAACACATTCCCTTTTAGCAAGCTTTGCTCAAATCCAGGAGTTCGCACATACATGCACCTCTTCTTAACTATTGGGACCATCTAGAGTTTATCCAGTTGGACGTTGCGCTTTAGTAAGAGTTTTGGCCCCGTTCCTACTTATGGATTCTTTCTTTTGGCCTTTTCTGCCCCTTCTGACTTCAATGTTCTGAGTTTCTGCATGATCAGTCCATGATTGAGATATTTGGAATGGCATGCTTTGTAACACCCCCTTCCGACACCCCCATTGAAAGGGCGCCGGCGGTTGCGCTACACAGAACGAAGCATACATTCACACATCATAAGCATACAGAAATACGAGGGAATTAAAAACTTTTGAGGGCACAAGTTAATCATGCATTATCTCGCACCCACACACAAGCACTAAGCGGAAGCATACCCTCATACAAACATGCATTCATTCAGCAGAAGCATTCATTAGGCAGAAAAGGTACAAAAACTAATCCAAAACGTCAATACTTGAAAACACTTACATAGCCAAAATATTACATCAAGATCTTTCTATCTATACATATACAAACGTTACTGAAATACAAAATCCAAATTACATAAGCTGGTAACAAAATACAGAACTTCTAACTCCTACGTGGCCGACCTTGCAGATGCACGACTTGAACCGGACCAAACCTGCCACCTGCACAGGAAAAGAGCCCGTGCTAAGCGATAACGCTTAGTGGGGAAAAACACACAAGAATAAGGACGACCATTCACAATGGTCATCAAGGCATAACACATTCACAAAGGCAGATGAGGACATTCATAACACGTAAATAATCAGACTTGCATAGAATGGTATTCATTCGAAAACTCACATCATATCCATATACTTATGTCGAAAATAAGCCGAAACAGTCATAACACCATCCACGAGACAAGTATTATCATGCAGAATTACATACAATCTCACATGCATATACTTATCAAGGTATCAAGTATCCGTACCTTACCGTGCATCATCACAAGAGATATTACACATGCGACTATCATGCCAAAGTACCCATGCCATGCATTCACTGAAAATCCATTCAGAATGCGACACAATTACCATGTAATAACGTACCCAACTATCATGCCAAGAACACTGGCTGTCTAGTCACACATTTGTCATGCCATAACACACACATTAACTGAACCCAAGGAATGACGCCCAACACCCCACGTCCACTTTACAACTCTATCACATAACACAACATATCATGCCATAAACGCAAAAACATGACAACATGCCGAGGATACTACAATAGTTAAGACCAACGGAACATATAGTCAAATATTACATTTAGAGCATACACTAGTTCAAAATCATATTCTTATACACTTTAACTTGCCTCATCATCATCCATTACCGCACATACACTTACCGAGACCGATCCACATGCATTGTACCCCAAATAATACATATGTGATCACTCAATCATTCAGATCGCCTTATTACGCATACTAAATCACATGCTACCAGAATAGTTAACAGTACAGAACCTCATTTATATACACATTAATTAACCATATCGATTCGAACTCAAGCTTACATTCGCATACATAATATTTCATATGCTTATAGCCTAACAAGTCAGATTCACATTCTCATACGCATAACATAATAAAATATGTTCATGGCATTAGAGCATTTATGATCACAGTCACACACGTCTTAATTTCAGTACTTATATCCACCATTGATGGCATATAAATACAGTCACAATACGGTATACTTATTTACAGATACACAGATAAATATGTCCAATTCATATGTTTAGGTCATACCCAACCCATTCAGAGATTCATAAACATATTCGGATACAAATCCGATCCACATGTCCAAAATTATACTCATACGAATATCACATTCTCTTGTTCATATTAGACAAAACAAACAGAATACCTGATGACTCAAAATACTGGATAACGAGTAATCTGACAGTGCCTTGCTGGCACGAACGAGCGCACCTTATGGCTACGAATCGAATAGCAACGTCATTAATTCTCATTCGAAACACTTTCACATTAGGGGATCTTAATCAAGATCCAAACACATAAAAGGGTTCGCGAGGAACCAAACAGGGACCTGATCAGGGTCCAAACATCCAAAGGTGCTGCAGCTAATGAGACTCTATTAGGCATGCCTAACTATCCAATTAGTTGACTCGCAGGTTAAATTACACAGTTATTGTCCATAGTTCAATTATAACCAATAAAGAATCCACATACTTTGATTAATCAGTACATGCAAATATCATCCATCTCACTAATATACAGTTCATATTAAAAGACAATGCGTGCAAAAATCCATAATTTAACATCTTAAAAACGTGTGAAACAAATAAGATTTTATTGCAAAAACAGGGTAGGTCACGGTCACAACCAAATTGGTTGTCACTGTGACATACCAAAGCTCTCGGCAGAATGCTGATAAGGGGTACCTCACGGTCACAACCAAAATGGTTGTCACCGTGACGTACCAAGAAAATAAACAGAACCCAAAAGCTGGACATCTCACGGTCACAACCAAAATGGTTTTCACCGTGACATGTCCGCAACCCAAAATAGAATTGAAGTTCTGGGTACCTCACGGTGACAACCAAAATGGTTGTCACCGTGACGTACCAAAGAAGCCAAATAGAAGTAAAAGCTTGGGTACCTCACGGTCACAACCAAAATGGTTGTCACCGTGACGTACCCAAAACCCAGAACAGAAGCAAAATCTGGGCACCTCACGGTCACAACCAAAATGGTTGTCATCGTGACCCATGCCCAGATTCCACGCTGTTGAGCCAAAACACCAAAATTTTCAACCCAACACTAAAATTCCTCGCTCAAATAATGATATAATGACTCAAACTTTAAATTCAATCGAATCCATCATCAAAATCATGCCATAACAAAACCCACTCATAAATTCAAAGAACAACATCAAGAACATCAACAATTTCTAGAATTTCAATCAAATAATATCATGCCAACAATACATAAAACACAAATTCCTAAACAAACCATGCATAAACTCATATCAACACTCAAATTCTTGGAAATCAAACACACAAATACCCATTCATGATCCAAGAAGAATTAGGGCAGACAACCCAAAACTGAAAATGTAGAAAACAAATTTCCAAACCTGGAAATCAAAGATCCAAAAATCACTTTCTAGCTTCAATCTTCAATCCTTTCCTTTGTCCTTGAAATTCCTCTTGTCATCCAAAGCTTGCACACACCAAAACCCAGAAAATTACTCTTAATCCACACCCTAGATCCAAAATCAAAAGCAAACCTAAAAAGAGAAGAAGATCAAATCATGAATAACCAAACCCTAACCACTTACCTCTTCAATCATGCTCCCCAAGCTCTACCAAATCAACTCTAAATCACTTAAAACCAAGAGATTGAGCAAGAAACGGGGAGGAAACGAAAAGAAAAATGGAGAATGGGGAGGAAGAGAGGGTAACGGGAATAAGAAGAAGAAAATCTGCCTTCCTCTCTCCTAAACCCAAATCACACTAAATGCTCTCACCTAACTCTCCACATGGCAAGCTCCCATTGGACAAACAAAACACTTTTGACTTTCATGCTCCAATGTACCATACACCACTCACACACTAAATGATCCCTTAAATCAATGCTTTGAAATATTTGGTACCAAAACACAACACACACCAAATAATTGCTCAAAAACACTTTACATCCTTGGGTACAATACACACACTTCACTAGATTAAACCACCACAAACACCCTACAATCCTACACAACAAGCACACCTAATAATATCCCTCACTTAACTTATTTAATTAATCACTTTACAATTAAGTCCTTATCATCAAATTCACTCATGCACAAATTACCGAAATACCCTTCACTTAACTGACTTAGCTTGCCAAATTCGACTAAGCCCGATTTGGGGTGTGACATGCTTGGTGATTTTAACACGACTTCATATGTCCAGGCAAAGACTCTTTTTTTTTTATTTTAATTCTCTCAAATTTTGTCTCGCTTCAGGAGTGAAATTGGATGCAACCAAGATTACTATTATTGAAACTGAACAAAACAGTGTTTCTTTTTTATTAATGCCTTAATCATGATTATCACTCATGCTTGATGCAATAAAATATAAAAATGCATATATAAGCAAAGCCCATATTATTAAAGCAGAAAAGATAAACAAGTGTATAATTCAGGAATACACTTTAGAAAATGAAAAGCATTATAACAACTCTAATCCTTTCTTTCTTCATCCAAGCCCGGCACCAATTCTTGAATGCGATCTCTCAGAGGGCGACAATAGTCTGTCCTATGCCCTGTGCACTAGTGATACGCACAATACCAGTCTGTTCGGTGCCTCGACTTTCCCTGACTTGGGGTAGGCCTAGCTGGCAAGGGTTGCAACTTCCTTTCCTTGATGAGGCAGGTGAAGTGCCAAGATAATGGCTTGCCTGCGATGGTGAGGTGTTTAGGAATCGCTTCGGTGGTTGAGACCTCTGCTGTCCCAGTGTTGCCTCCATTACCATTGCTGCTTTTTTTGCTTTTTCCCAAGGCCAGGTTTGCAGATTTAGCCATTTTATTCAGATGTTCAGCCTCAACTTCAATGGCTATATCCTTCAGGGATTCCCAGTCCTTTAGCCCCTTCATCTTTAACCCATCTTTCATATATGGGCTGGCATTCTTAATAAACAGCCTGATCTGGTCTGAGGTATCAGGCCTCCTCCTCATCTCCATTACTCGGTTCCTGCACCGGGTCAAATACTCATGGAATGACTCATCTGACTTTTGGTGTAGTAACTCTAGATCTTTGAGAGTCACTTCCATCCTCGTGTTACAATCGTATTGCCTCAAAAACTCCTCCATCAACAAATCCCAATCTACTTTGCTTCTGCGGTCAAGGCCGTGATACCAGTCTATGGCCGGGCCAGCCAAGCTTAAACAAAAGTACTCCACCTTCTTTCTCTTCGTCAAAGTGGTCCCCTTAATAATCAATGAATATTGCTTCACATGGGCAATTGGGTAAGTAGTGCCATCGAACTTAGGGACGTCTGGCATCTTATAGATGTATGGGATTGGATCCTCTCCTTCTAGCTCTTTATCTTCAGGATTTATTCCTTGACCCCTACTTAACATTCGGACCATCGCCTCAAATTTCTCTTCCATTTTCTTCCAAATGATTTCTTCTGACTGGGGCATTTTTCCCCTTTCTGACACAATGCTATCCTCATAATCTTCATCCCTACGGTCATCCTCTAACCTCTGAACCGGTCTTCTCCTCTGAACCTCCGATGCCACATACCTCAAATCCACAGGCGGTGGTCGGATCTCTTCTTGCCTCTCTTTTCTGTCCACCTACCGTTCATTTTATCTCATGAGAGGAGGAGGTGGGTTCTGTGTGTGCTGGGCCATCGCGGCCATCATGTTCATCATTCGGCCCTCAAGCTCCTCAAACCTTCGGCCAACTTCTTCTGTAATCAAAGCCCTAGTGGCATCATTCTCTCTCAGTGTGTTAGCCATCTCTGAAACAGCGCAGCTGGTCTCTGAATGAGTCTCTGAGAAATTCACCCTTTCTAGCAGCTCAGACACAGGATTTTGGATAAATCGTCCCGCAAGTCCCCTCGTCCACCTGGGCAGATCTATGATGGCTGCAAAGACAATGAGTCAGAATGATGCATGAATGCAATGAAATGCATGATCGTGATGTACAAAACCCACAAATCACATGCAAGCAGATAGGTCCTTCCACCCTTATTACTCCCACACACGTGGTCATAGTCTCTTTCCTAGGTAGGATTAGCCCATGGGTCAACAGGGAACCCGATGGACAAGTATGGTGTGCGGCAAAAAACCGACAGCATCACACTCCTATACTAATGCACAAGCGCATGAATAATGATCATTACATATTTAGGTAATCCAAATACATTGACATGGACCTACCAGGGCATGAAAGCCATTGGCTAGGTAACCAAACAAGACATTTGGATTCATCCAATACATAAGGATCTATACAGCAGGCACGGTATTATGGTTCATATCACCTAGGGGAAGTATCTATGGCCATTACGCGGGCTTTGGTCAAGGGTGGTGTTACTTTAGGTCTACCCAGGCATGGTCCCTGCCAACAAGTCTAGCTCATCGTGAGCATAATGACCGATTGGGTCTCCATTTTATATACCAAATGGTACGAGGCTTGGGCTGGTGATTATCCTTAACACTTCCCTACATTGAGTGAACGTAGGGTTGTGCTTCGGGAAGGCACCAAGGTTTAGAAGGGACAAATCTAGCGTAGTCTAAGGCTCTAATAGGATGTAAATGCAAATTTGAAAGAAAGCGAATTTATAAACAAAAACTTAATTGTAAATTTTAATCAAGGTATTTTTAAATCAAAGTCGCGAACAAGTCCCCAGTGGAGTCACCACTGTGACGCGTGCTGGACCCCGGGTGGCGCCCCTTGACTGCCCGCTTTAGGGCGATCGGGCATTTGAAGGTCCGTTGGCAGCTTGTATTTTACAAGTGCGTCTATTTTGGGCAACAAGGAGGTTTCATGGAGTCGCCACCCAATAAAACATTGGGAAAGTTCATCTCGCCTCAGTGAGCCTAAGACGGCACATATTTCCTTTTTGGGGCAGCCAAAGGGGTCTTGGAGGTAATCACCCCAATAGAACATTGGGAATGACCCTCTAACCCTACGGAGCCTAGGATTTATTTAAGTTGTTTAGACACAAGAGGGGTCTTGGAGGTCACGTTCCAATGGGTGATCGGATACACCTCTCGCCTCGTTGAGCCCAAAGACCAGAGTTGGGTTCGGTACTTCTCATCTATTTCTACCTTGATTAATTTTACAACTAAGTTGAGTTTACTAGTTCACTCTCTCTCCACACGATGCAATTTAATTAAAGGCGCAATTATTCAGATCAAAAGCGTAAAAATAAATAAAGCAAAAATGAACATTCCAAAATAAATTACAATAATACTAGGAGCGAAATAAAACTCCCATTTATAAAAGTGCGATGTATACATAAAACGGGGAATTCATTTATTTCGAGGACTTTGGTCCTCGCATGCACTTGTTATGAAAACACTTTTTTTTATGTGACATTTTTCATTGGCTAAAATAGGACTTTGGTCCTTTATTTGCAAAAATCACCAAATTAGTTAATATAAAATATTTATCAATTTTATTTAACATGAAATAAGACAATTTATACAAGCATAAAGATAAATAAATATATAAAAAGCGCGAAATTAAATTAAATAAATAAAATGCAAAAAGGGGGAAGGACTAAACCAACTGGAGTCTTACACATTTGCGCATGGCGACCTCCTCTCAAGCTCAAATCATCTCAATGACCAAAAATTAGAATCTCACAAAATAATCAACAATATTAGTATTTAATAAACAAGCTAGAATAAATGTAAAAGAAGATTAAAAATCAAAAATAAATAAAAACTATTAATATTCTACTTTTTGCAGAAAAGAAAAGATTTTGAAAACTAAATAATAAAAAAAGGGAAAAATAATGAAAAGGAGTACATTGCAAAGGAAATAAAATAGCTTAAAAAATGGAAACAGAACACAGGGACGGCCACAAAAACTCTACCGACGGGCGTCCGTTGGGGTGACCGGCGGGTAATAAGGTGCGCCGTTACGCGCCGTTGCTCGACAGAGAGACAGGCATCGATCCCGTCGGTCACCTCTGTTTCTCAAAACAACAACAAAAATGCAACCAAAAAATTTTCCTCAAAACAAGAACCGAAATTAAATGAAAATAATTAAAATAAATCAAACAGAACGTGTGTCCAGGATATTTACCCTCAGATTTTACCTTTTAGGATGGATTTTCGGATGGTTCGAGTCCCGCACGCTTCACGAGAAATAAACAAAAATCAAGAAAAGAAACCTGGATTTTTCTTTCTTGGTAATCGTAAAATATTCAGATGTTGGAATTTATGAATATTGACGGGAAACCAATTGATTTTAGCTCCCTTCAATTAGTTAAATTCTCCAAATCCAAAATGAAAATGAAAATTAGGGAATTTCTAATTAGATAAAAAAGAGTGGAATTAGATAATCAGAAAGGGGTTTTTAGGGTATACTGTAGCTAAAATCGTCCACCCTCGCCAATCCCAAAAACCGGTGAAAATAGCTTTATATAGATTTTGAATCACCGACGGCCGTTTGAGCCACCAAACGACGCGATCTCCTACGCGTGGTGACCCATCCGAGAGCTCACAGGAATGCTCACACAATGCGACTCAAATTAAATCTTAGGTAGAAAATAACATCAAAAATATTAGTAATAATTCTTAAAGATTAAAAAACTAAAGACAACATAAATATATGACACGATAATAAATGATGATTGTAACAATAATAATAATAATAATAATAATAATAATAATAATAATAATAATAATAATAATAATATAAAATAAACATGAAGTAATGACACTAATAATAATAATAATAATAATAATAATAATAATAATAATAATAATAATAATAATAATAATAATAATGACAATAATAATAATAACAATAATAATAGTAGTAGAATAACCATGGCTTAATGATAATATTAATAATAATAGTAGTAGTAGTAGATACATAATAATAATAATAATAATAATAATAATAATAATAATAATAATAATAATAATAATAATAATAATAATAATAATAATGCATGATAACCACAACAGTATCAAGTTAATAATAATAAAAACAATAGCAACAGGAATCACGGAGGGGTCAAATTAAAACAACAAATAACAAATCAACAATAATAATAATCACATTAAAAATGTTAGAAATAAATGATAGACATGATAATAATAATAATAATAATAATAATAATAATAATAATAATAATAATAATAATAATAATAACAACAACAACAATAAATGATATACAAAAATAAATGAGAACGGGCCCAAAAATGTTTACTCTCAGAATTTATAGATCGAAGAAAACGGTGTGTTAATCCGTCCTCCTTGTCGAATTTTACGGTGATAAACACCCGAAAAAAATATGAAAATCTATGTTTTTAAATAAATTAGCTCAAAAAAATATTTTTGGTGGGATGTAAAAGCAAAGAAAATTAGTTTTTCTTGCTCAAATTAAACCAAAGATGAAATGTTTCTTAGAGAAGAAAAGATTAAAGCTTGAAAAATGTTTTAAAGATTTTTTTTTCTTTCGAGATGGCTCTCGTCTCCCTTTTGCTTGAGAGAAGAATCCCTTTTTTTTTTCTTTCAAAAATCCCGCCACCTCAAAATGAAGATTAAACCCTATTTTATTCTCTGGATTATCCCAAAATAGGAAAAGACAATTTTTTCTTTTCATTTTCGTTAACCAAAAATAACATAGAAGCATCAAACCAATTTTTTACAAACTGAAAAATTGACCAAGGAAGCGCAGGTGAAAAGGATAGCGTGAGAAGAGGCAAACGCGACAGTGCCCGCAGGTGGGCAGGCGACGTGCGCCCAGGCGTAGGGGCACGCATCGCCAGGCAGGCGCACGTCACCCTTGCAGGCACACAACGCCAGCGGGCTGTAGACACCGAGTCCCGAGTAGCCATGATCAGGATTACCCAATGATGAAATTAAGTGTGCCGATTTATAGGCAAAGAGAACGAAAGTTGGAAATAATAATTTTCTTGTCGTTTTGATTTGTTAGGAATAAATAAAAATTTATTTCAAAAATATTTTTAAACAATTTTAAAATTTATTTTGTGATGAAAAAAGTGAGTTTTTAGGGGGAATGGAGGGGGGGATTTTCTTTAGAAAATATTTTTTTCTTCTTCTTTCTTCTTTCAAGAACAAATTCTCTCAATTTTTAAAGCAATTTCCAGCAATTCTTAAGGCAAAAAAAAACTATTTTTGTTCTTGAGAATATTCTTATTTTCAATCAAATAATTTTTTACTTTGAGACAAACAAATTAATTATTTGTCCTTGAGAAAAATTAATCTTTCAATAATTTATTTTTCTAGTCATATTCTTCAAATTAAGACAAGGAATTGGATCATCTACCTTCATTTCTTCAAGATAAATTTGAGGGTAATTATTCTTGCCTCAATTTCTTAAATTAATTTTAATTTCATTCTTTTGTTTTTATTTAATTAATTAACATGTAAATTCTTTTAGTTCTATCATTTTATTCTTTTCTTATTCTTTTAATTTTATTTAATTAATCATCATATAAATTCTTTTAGATATATTATTTAATTGTTCATATTTCTTATTTTTTATTTAATTGTTCATACTATTATATTTTTTTGTTCTTATTTCTTCTTTAATTGTTCATGCTATTATTTTTGTTCATAGTATTTTTATTTAATTGTTCATGTTGTTCATATTGTTCATCTTCTTTTATTATTATTATTATTATTATTATTATTATTATTATTATTATTATTATTATTATTATTATTGTATTTGATTGTTCATATTCTTTGTTATTATTGTGTTATTATTATTATCGTAGTTATTACCATCATTAGAATTATTATTATTATCCTTATTCTTGTTTAATTTTATTATTACTATTATTATTTATTGCTTATGCACGCTGAATTTTATGTTTGCATTTTCTATTCATGTTTTTTGCATATTGAGTTTTATAATTATTATTTTTATGTTTGTTTATGCATGTTGGCTTTTATTACTATTATTAATATGTTTTATGCATGCTGATTTTTATTATGTCTTTTGTTTTTTATGCATGATTGGATGTTATTGATGTTATTTTGTGTTTTTATGCATGTTAAATTTTATTAACATTATTTTATGTTTTTTTATGCATGTTGATTTTGTTAATTGGTTAAATTGCATATTTTTATTATGTCATTTTAATTGGCTTGTCATATATGATGCAATTTTGTTTGCCTTAATTTAATTATTTTCAGGTTATATGTTTAATTATTTGTATACTAACTTCATTTTTATTTGTTTTTTCCTATTTTTCAATACTTATTTTTCATATGTGAGTTTTTACCAAGTGGGAGCCCATGGAGATTTGAAGATCCACTTGGGAGTTGTTTATTATTTTTGTTGCTTTTTATTATTTTTAATTTATTATTATGTAATTTGTAATAATAAATTTATTTTCATGCACGTTAATTAAGAAAATCACAAAAATATTTCTATTAAACTAAATTGGAATTTATTTAATAAAAATAGGACCAATGTCCTAGATTTATCATCCAAAATAAATTATCATTTTAAAATTATTTTCATAAATTATGCATGAGAGGACCAATGTTCTCATTTTTAATAAATAGCCCGATTTATGTATAATTTACATTTTATTTACAAATGGGGGTTGTATTCCGCCCCTAGTTTTATTGTGATTTATTTTGCTTTCATTTACTTTATTTATCGCTTTTATTATATGATTGATATGCGTTTAATTAAATTGCATTAAAATTGAATGAGAAAAGGCATGAAATACTAAATTCAAAACTCGATTATAAACTTAACCAAGGTACGAATAAATGGGGAGTCCCGAACTTTCTCTGGTCTTTGGGCTCAAAGAGGCGAGAGGTTTACGCTCCAAGACACCTCTTGTGTTACGAAACTTGGCGTTAATCCTAGGCTCCTTAGGGCGAGAGGTTTACCTTCCAAGACCCCTCTGGCTGGCCCAAAATGGATACTAAGCGCAGTCTTAGGCTCTCCGAGGCGAGAGAAACTTTTCCAATGTTCTATTGGGTGGCGACTCCATGAAACCTCCTTGTTGCCCAACATAGACGCACTTGCGATTTATTGCAAGCTGTTAATGGACCCAAAAATGCCCCGATCGCCCTCAACCGGGCGGTCCCATGGGCGGCAGCGGGGATCCGGTGCGCGTCACAGTGGCGACTCTGCTAGGGAATTTGAGACTTCCCTTCGAAAGTACCTTGGTTAAAATTTACAATTGAGTTTTAATTTAAACATTGCATCTCTTTTCGAAATTGCATTGCATCCATGTTAGAGCCTTAGATTATGCTAGTTTGGTCCCTATTTTTAACCCCGGTGTGTTCCCGAAGCACGACCCTATTTTCACTCAATTTAGGGAAGTGTTAAAGATAATCACCAGCCCAAGCCTCGTACCTTATGGTATATCAAATGGTGACCCAATCGGTCGTTATGCTCATGATGAGCTTGACCCGTTGGCAGGGACCATGCTTGGGTACCCCTAAAGTATCACTACCTTTTGACCAAAGCTCATGTATTGGCAATAGATACTTCCACTAGGTGAAATGTACCATAATCCCGTGCTTGCTACGTGGGCCATCATATATTGAACAAAATCAGTTAAATTAAATGGTCTTTCATCAATGGCTTTCATGCCCCGGTGGGCCCATCTTGATTTAATTGAGGTGTTTAAATACATAATGGCCAAACACCCATATGTATGGTCATGAGATAAGAGCTGTTATGCTGCCGATTTTTCACCGTGCACCATACGCGTCCATTGGGTCTCCTGTTGAGCCATGGGCTAATCCCACCTAGGAAAGAGACTATGACCTCGTGTGCGGGAGTGATAAGGTTGTAGAGATCTATCTGTTTGCATGTGGTTGTGGATGCTGCACAGCATGCTCATGTATCGCGTGGCATTCATGCGTGTTAATAAAAAACAAAAAAATATATATTTCATTTTTGAATGTGTATATCTGTTGTCTGCATATTATCCTTCATATTTTTCCATGCATCGCATCGTATTATTGTAAACTATTGATCTTTCACTCATCAAGGACCATCTGCACTAGCACGATCATACATTACATGCCATTCATGCATCATTCTAACCCCTTGGTTTTTTCAGCCATTATAGACCATTTACCTGGGAGGTTTTGGGGTCCCCGCAGTTGTTCGAGGGGCAAATAAAGTTCAAATTGGTTAGCAGAGATCTAGTATCCTTTTCAGAATATACACAAGCATTAGAAATGGCTGATCCATCACAGCAGATTGAAGAGGTTTGTGCCCTAATGGCCCAAGAGATAGATGAGAGATTTGAAGAGCTAGAGGAAAAGTTATTGGCCGTGATTAGGGAGAGGATGGATACCATGGCACTTATTCTTCAAGCTCAATTCATGATGACTTCTATTAGCCAGGTTAACTCGACCCTGACACAGAAGGCTCATGCAACAACGGCCGTAATGTTCCCGTCCACTACCGAGCCTAGCTACAAGGTCCCATTCGACTCACCAATCAAGCTACTGGGAAGAGCAAAGGGACTAGAGCCTTTACAGTCAATGGGCCTCCTCAGTCCCTCGAAAACGAAAAGGAAGATAACTGATCTTGAAGAAGAGATTGTGAAGTCCAAGCTTGCAACTACCCGGGCACCTCTCAATAAGACTATTGCTGGCCCCGCAAGTCCAGGAGTTTGTTACTATGATAATAGCAGTGATACCCAAAGGGCAAGAAAAGTATCAGCAATTAAAGCGGGTCAGAGGCACTACTCTAATTTGGGCAGATCCTTATCTTGGGTACTCAACAGATTGATGAAGGAAGGTAAGCTATAGCCATTACCTTCTAAGCCCGCCAGAAACCAGGGACAACCCAGTCATAAGGCCGATCAGTATTGTTCCTTCCACCAGCACACTGGGCATATGACGGACAATTGTGTAAGGCTAAGGCATGAGATTCAAGATCTGATCGATAATAAACAGATTACTGATCCAGAGCGCCGCAAGAAATAGGGGAGGAAACCTTCTACTAGATATGCTTTTCATATTTGAACTTTTTTCAGTCTTGATGTATGCTGTACTGTTTACATTAACTATATTAATGGCTTTTTGTTTATGTTCTCATGATTTCATTATGCATGATCACAATCACAAGTCATTTACATTTGATATTAACTTAATGAATACTCCTTCATGTAATCTCGAGATCTTGTAGCGTCTGATATAACTCCTGAAGAGAGGAAAATCCTGAGAGCTAAAAATAAAAATAGAAAATAGTGGAAAGGAAAAACTAGATGCAATTAGGGGATTGGATGAAAACTCACTAAGAGCACTAGAACCTTTTTGATTACCAGTCAAAGCGACTCCTGGATAAGGCTGGATCTAGAAAATGATTTAGGCACTATTTCTTTGTATAGCTCTCTAAATGACCATTTCCTACCCTCATTTCAAAATCGCTTGCCAGCCCGTTGAGCCTTTATTTTGGTATGCTAAATGCGTACCGATTTTATTGTGACACACATTAAAACTACCTTTCGCCTAAAATAATTTTGGTTTCCCCTTAGAAGAATAGTCGCTCTAGTAAGGATGGATGTACATTACGATATCCACTTGAGCTATCCAAAAATTGCCCTACTGAAAGTGGGTTTACACTTCTGAAAGAGATTTTTAATCATTGATGAACTTTAAGGCTTGACCATTGGAAATCGCTTGGGCCATCAAAAATTTGCCCCGATGAAAATGGGTCTACATTTGGAGAAGGGAATTTCAACCATTGATAATTTTGGGTTACCAAAAATCACCCTGGTAAGGATGGGTCTACCCTTTGGAAAAAGAATTTGCGATCATCGATAATTTTTGGGCTACACTTCAAGAAAGAGGTTTTAAATCACTAATAAATCTTTTGGGTAATTAGAGACATAAATTTTTGAAGAAAAGAAAAAAAGAATAAAAAAGGAAAAAAAAAGAAAGAAGAAAAAAGAAGGAAAATAGTAGGGCCCAAGATAATACCCCTTGATGAGTTCAGTAGCTATCTTTCTTAGCTTAATTATTACGTTGAGTTTGATAAGTCAGAGTATTACCGAGTCCAAATTCGAGAATTTCTGGACAACACGAAATTAGTTTGAAAATGATTCCATCATCCAAATGAACGTTGCGGCCATTTTTCTCTAGAAACCTGGTCCTCCTTTGATAGCCATCTACCTAAGTCTAACGTTACAACCAAAATAAGACCTTTTGATTCTTAGTTTAGTCTTATCCAATTAGCGGAGATGACCTTTTAATAAAGTTTGGTACGTAGGAAGAGGCATATGGTGTTTCTTGAGCTTCAAATGGGGAGCCACGAATGCATTTATGCATTTGAGTTGAGTCTCGTCCCCAATGTACTTAAGAAAGAGAAAGAGTATTCAGGCAAAAATTAAGAGCAGAGAAAATTTTCTACCATGAAAATCCGAGAGAGCTGGTTGCTAACAGGAGTTTGATGATTTAAAGATCCATCTTGAGATTAGATAAAGTCATGTATTTTTGAGATTAATGCCAAATGATGATCATGTGTGATGAAATCAGACTGGAACATATGCATATATACAATAATATTTTAGTGTAAGCAAAGCACTTTATCTTGCATACTCAAAATGGTTTAAGTTCCAGGATAAAAAGCAGCGCATTATTTTCTCTTCGCATATGTGCAATTTACTATAAGTGGTCCTCATTGCCACTTTCATCTTGATCCTTCAGCAGACTTGCCCCGACATCCATTTCGAGCTATTCGTCAGCCAAAATCCATGCGACCATTATTCAAAAAGCTAAAAGAATTTTGGACACAAAAAAGAGGCCGTTAGAGATGAAAACCGTAATTGGCTCTCTAAGCAAAAGTTAGGCCAAAGGGCAGTGTGAAAACCTGGAGACAGGCAGTCAGTCCTTCAAAAAAATAAATAAAAGCCGCTGGATTGGGTTGGGTCCATTCCAGGCAAAAATTATGCATAGGGTTATGTGAAAATCCCTAAAGGGACGCATTTCCCATGAAGAAAAGCTAGTGTGAAAATCCATAAGGGACACACTACCTTTAAAACAATGACCTCCGATGCCTGGAGCAATAAGGCAGCATACTTCGGATGATCTTCCTTTCAGCCAGATAAGACATAATTCAGGACATGAGTCAGAATCCCGAGCATTTGCTCATTACCGGGGGGCAAAGATGCACAACTGACGATTCTCTTTGAAGAGTTTACGGGTTAGGGTCCCTAAGCAAAGATGCCATTTCTAGTTCCTCAGGGGGCATGGTGGAGCGGCCAAGCCATATCCTCAACGGACCTTTAACCACTCAGCATGGTGGAGCGGCCAAGCCACATCCTCAACGGATCATTAAACACTCAGGACATGATCTATCCATTTTTCCATGCATTTCATACTTTTTTTTTTAAAAAAAAAAAAGATCTTCATATGTCCATTTACACTTGCAACACAATCTCTTGCATATTTGCCTCCGCACACAACTTTGCAGGAAAGTCCAAATGAAGGCCACACACATAAAGCCGGTCATGGACAGCAACGTTAGCACTCGCCCTTGCTGGGCAATCAGGTCAAGATAGAATCTACGCCGGCAAATCTTCGAGACTTCCTAAGAGGCAATTCTCCGAGGTCTCTTAGGAGACTAATCTCTTTATCTCTTGCACTTTTAGCAGTCTGTAGCAGACTCAGTGCAGTCCTCTAAGAGGGCATCCTTTGCACTTTTAGCAGTCTGTAGCAGACTCAGTGCAGTCCTCTAAGATGGCATCCTTTGCACTGTTGGCAGTCTGTAGCAGACTCGGTGCAGTCCTCTAAGAGGGCATCCCTTGCACTTTTGGCAGTCTGTAGCAGACTCGGTGCAGTCCTCTAAGAGGGCATCGCTTGCACTTTTAGCAGTCTGTAGCAGACTCGGTGCGGTCCTCTAAGAGGGCATCGCTTGCGCTTTTAGCAGTCTGTAGCAGACTCGGTGCGGTCCTCTAAGAGGGCATCCCTTGCGCTTTTAGCAGTCTGTAGCAGACTCGGTGCCGTCATCTAAGAGGGCATCTCTTGCGCTTTTGGTAGTCTGTAGCAGACTCAGTGCAGTCCTCTAAGAGGGCATCCCTTGCGCTTTTGGTAGTCTGTAGCAGACTCGGTGCAGTCCTCTAAGAGGGCATCTCTTGCACTTTTAGTAGTATGTAGCAGATTCGGTGCAGTATCTTCCTTTTGCGTTTTTTGTAGCCTGTATCAGGCTCGGTGCATTGTCATCTTCGGATGACAGCTGCACTTTTAGTAGTCTGTAGCAGACTCGGTGCAATCCTTCCTTTTGCATTTTTTGTAGCCTGTAGTAGGCTCGGTGCATCACTATCTACGGATGGCAGCTGCACTTTTAATAGTCTGTAGCAAACTCGGTGCAGTTCTCTTTTTGCACTTTTAGTAGTCTGTAGCAGACTCGGTGCAATCCTCCTTTTGCGTTTTTTGTAGCCTGTAGAAGGTTGGGCGCATCGTCATCTACGGATGACATTTGCACTTTTAGTAGTCTGTAACAGACTCGGTGCAATCCTCTTCTTGCATTTTTTATAGTCTGTAGCAGACCCGGCGCATCACCGTCTTAGGATGGTTCCCTGGTACTTTGTAGTCTTGTCAGCGACTTAGTGCAACTCAAGAGGGTACTCTCAGCTCAAATCATAGCACTGTTCCCAAGGGAGCAGCGGGAAGGAGGCAGCCTCAGGTACGCGCTTCTTTCCTTTTCCTGAATTTTGGCTCACCTAGCCACCCACACACTAGCCTCCCCAAAATTGGGGGCAACTGTAGACACCGGGTCCCGAGTAGCCTTGATCAGGATTACCCAATGATGAAATTAAGTGTGCCAATTTATAGGCAAAGAGAACGAAAGTTGGAAGTGATAATTTTCTTGTCGTTTTGATTTGTTAGGAATGAATAAAAATGTATTTCAAAAATATTTTTAAACAATTTTAAAATTTATTTTGTGATGAAAAAAGTGAGTTTTTAAATTATTATATTTTATAGGAATTTAAAAAAAAAAATTTCCGCGCGAGTGTCGGGCTGCGGCAGCACTGGGCGCGCAGGCGGAGCGCGCGGGGCGCTCTAGCCCACGCGTAGCGCCCAGTGCTCGCGCGTTGACGGGAGCCTCGTCACACGCGCCTGCACGCGGGCAGGCCGTCGGGCGCACTGACGGGGCACCGTGCGCCCCTCCGCGCCCCTATTCGTCCGTTTTGCCTATTTGGGCCTTTTTGGCCATAAATTCTTCAGTTTAAATGCTTTTTAACTCATTTTCTTTTTGCAAAATTTAATTCAAAAATCCTTCTATCTTCCAACCCAATAAATTCAGTGATTTTTTGTAGTTATGGGAATTAAATTAATTTAATTTCTTAATTAGAAAATCTGAATTTTAAGGGGAATAAAAAGAGTTTTTTTAGGGGGAATGGAGGGGGTGATTTTCTTTAGAAAATAGTTTTTCTTCTTCTTTCTTCTTTCAAGAACAAATTCTCTCAATTTCTAAAGAAATTTCCAGCAATTCTTAAGGAAAAAAATAATTATTTTTGTTCTTGAGAATTTTCTTATTTTCTATCAAACAATTTTCTACTTTGAGACAAACAAATTAATTGTTTGTTCTTGAGTAAAATTCATCTTTCAATATTTTATTTTTCTAGTCATATTCTTCAAATCAAGACAAGGAATTGGATCATCTACCTTCATCTCTTCAAGATAAATTTGAGGGTAATTATTCTTGGCTCAATTTCTTAAATTAATTTTAATTTCATTCTTTTGTTTTTATTTAATTAATTAACATGTAAATTCTTTTAGTTCTATCATTTTATTCTTTTCTTATTCTTTTAATTTTATTTAATTAATCATCATGTAAATTCTTTTAGATCTATTATTTAATTCTTTAATTGTTCATGCTATTATTTTTGTTCATGGTATTTTTATTTAATTGTTCATGTTGTTCATATAGTTCATCTTCTTTTATTATTATTATTATTATTATTATTATTATTATTATTATTATTATTATTATTATTATTATTATTATTATTATTATTATTATTATTATTATTATTATTATTATTATTGTATTTGATTGTTCATATTCTTTGTTATTATTGTGTTATTATTATTATCGTAGTTATTACCATCATTAGAATTATTATTATTATCCTTATTCTTGTTTAATTTTATTATTACTATTATTATTTATTGCTTATGCACGCTGAATTTTATGTTTGCATTTTCTATTCCTGTTTTTTGCATATTGAGTTTTATAATTATTATTTTTATGTTTGTTTATGCATGTTGGCTTTTATTACTATTATTAATATGTTTTATGCATGCTGATTTTTATTATGTCTTTTGCTTTTTTTGCATGATTGGATGTTATTAATGTTATTTTGTGTTTTTATGCATGTTAAATTTTATTAACATTATTTTATGTTTTTTTGTGCATGTTGATTTTGTTAATTGGTTAAATTGCATATTTTTATTATGTCATTTTAATTGGCTTGTCATATATGATGCATTTTTGTTTCCCTTAATTTAATTATTTTCAAGTTATATGTTTCATTATTTGTATACTAACTTCATTTTTATTTGTTTCTTCGTATTTTTCAATACTTATTTTTCATATGTCAGTTTTTACCAAGTGGGAGCCCATGGAGATTTGAAGATCCACTTGGGAGTTGTTTATTATTTTTGTTGCTTTTTATTATTTTTAATTTATTATTATGTAATTTGTAATAATAAATTTATTTTCATGCACATTAATTAAGAAAATCACAAAAATATTTCTATTAAACTAAATTGGGATTTATTCAATAAAAATGAGACCAATGTCCTAGATTTATCATCCAAAATAAATTATCATTTTAAAATTATTTTCTTAAATTATGCATGAGAGGACCAATGTTCTCATTTTTAATAAATAGCCCGATTTATGTATGATTTGCATTTTATTTACAAATGGGGGTTGTATTCCGCCCCTAGTTTTATTGTGATTTATTTTGCTTTCATTTACTTTATTTATCGCTTTTATTATATGATTGATATGCGTTTAATTAAATTGCATTAAAATTGAATGAGAAAAGGCATGAAATACTAAATTCAAAACTCGATTATAAACTTAAACAAGGTACGAATAAATGGGGAGTCCCGAACTTTCTCTGGTCTTTGGGCTCAAAGAGGCGAGAGGTTTACCCTCCAAGATACCTCTTATGTTACGAAACTTGGCATTAATCCTAGGCTCCTTGGGGCGAGAGGTTTACCTTCCAAGACCCCTCTGGTTGGCCCAAAATGGATACTAAGCGCAGTCTTAGGCTCTCCGAGGCGAGAGAAACTTTTCCAATGTTCTATTGGGTGGCGACTCCATGAAACCTCCTTGTTGCCCAACATAGACGCACTTGCGATTTATTGCAAGCTGTTAACGGACCCACAAATGCCCCGATCGCCCTCAAGTGGGCGGCAGTGGGGATCCGGCGCGCGTCACACGGGCGCTCCCGCATGGGCATGGCCCGTACGTGCGAGACCCAACCCGCATGCGCAGCGCGCAAAAAATAAAATAAAATAATAAAAATAAAAATAAATAAAATAAAACATAAAAAAATATAAAAAAACAAATAAAAATAAAATAAATAAAATAACCTAAAAATAAAAAAACAAATAAAAATAAAAAATAAAATAAATAAAATAAAACATAAAAATATAAAAAAATAAATAAAAATAAAAGTAAAAGTAAAAAGGAATAAAAATAAGAGTAAATTTTTGAGTTAAAATTCTTAGAAGAACAAAGGGGACTTTCGATAAGGAAAACATCATTATTGACACCTCTACTTATGGCAAGTATCATTTTCATCATCGGGTAATCATGATCTTGGACTGTCTCGGGACCCGGTGTCTACAATTGCCCCCATGTTTGGGGAACGTAGTGCCTGGATGCCTAGGTGAGCCAAAACTCAAGGAGAGAGAGAAGAAGCGCGTACCTGAGGCGGCTGTCTTCCCGATCACGCTAATAAAATCATCTCCTTAAGTCACCGTATAGACTGAGGAATGATTTTCATCCTTCTGGGTGATGCGTCGAGTCTGCTTCAGACTTACAAAACGCGAGAGTTGCTCTACTGAGCTGCACCGAGTCTTCTCCAGCCTTACGAAGTGCCAGAGTTCCATCTCCTAATGGTGATGCGCCGAGTCTGCTCCAGACTTACAAAATGCGAGAGTTGCTCTTCTGAGTTGCATCGAGTCTTCTCCAGACTTACAGAGTGTGAGGGTTCCATCTTTTGATGGTGGTGCGCCAAGTCTGCTCCAGACTTACAAAACGCGAGGATTGCTCTTTTGAGCTACACCGAGTCTGCTCAAGACTTAAAAAATGCGAGGGTTCCAACTTCCAATGGTGGTGCGCCGAGCCTGCTCCAGACTTACAAAGTCCGAGGTTTCCATCTTTTGATGGTGGTGCGCCGAGTCTGCTCCAGATTTACAAACGCGAGGATTGCTCTTTTGAGCTGCACCGAGTCTACTCTAGACTTACAAAGTGCGAGGGTTCCATCTTCTGATGGTGGTGCGCCAAGTCTTCTCCAGACTTACAAAACGCGAGGATTGCTCTTTTGAGCTACACCGAATCTGCTCAAGACTTACAAAGTGCGAGGGTTCTATCTTCTGATGGTGGTGCGCTGAGTCTACTCCAGACTTACAAAACATGAGGATTGCTCTTCTGAGATGCACCGAGTCTGCTCTAGACTTACAAAGTGCAGGGGTCCCATCTTCTGATGGTGTTGGTTCTTACTTAGATATTTCCTACAAAGTTATGTGCACAGAAGTATATACAAGAAATTGTATGTATATGACATGAGATGTAAATGCTTGAAAAAAAATGGATAGACCACGTCCTAGGCGGTCAAGGGTCCGTTAAGGATGCAGCTTGGCTGCTCCACCATGCCCCTAAGGATCCAAAAGAGTTTATCTTGGCTTTAGGGATTACAACCCAAAACCCACTCTGAAAGACCCGCTAAGCGCGCATCTTTGCCCCCCAGGATTCTGACTCATGTCCTGCACTATACACTATGCGCTGAAGGGATATCATCTGTAGTAATGTCGCCTTATCACTCCGAGCATTGAAAGTCATTATTTTAAAGGTAGTGCATCCCTTGTGGATTTTCACACTAGCTTTTCTTAGCAGGAAATGCGCCCTTTTTGGATTTTCACACAACCCTGTGCCTTATTTTTTGCCTGGAATGGACCTAACCCAATCCATCGACTTTTGTTCACTTTATTTTTTTTTGTAGGACAGACTACCTGTTCCCAGGTTTTCACCCTGCCCTTTGGCCTAATTTTGCTTAGAGCGTCAATTACGGTTTTCATCTCTAAATGTTTTTTTTTAGATGTGGTTATAAGAAAAACTGAAGCTACTATCAGAGCCTCCTTCTATAGCAATCGGCAATTATTCACTGAGATATCTTCCCCTAAACAACGATTATATCCCCTCGCCTCCTTCGACGAAGGTGTTGCTCGATTGGGTGAGGTGGCTAACAAGGGTTAACTCCCTATGCCCCTGGCTCTCTTTTCTGTTCTCTTGTGGGGATTTCCTGAGACCACTTTGGATATCATCGCCTATTGCGTTTGATAGTTCGGGGGGTTCAAGATGTCATGAGGTATCTTTTATCTTTCTAGGGTAGCATCTTATCCTCGGCCTTCACCCCTAAGTATCATAGCCCCTAGACACAGCTGCTTAAAAAAATCGTCGCACTGCGGGTCAGAGACTACACCTTCGCATCCATAAGTACATACAAGAGAGGGTACTTAGCCCCTCGATAGATAATAGGACCCATCGGCTTAGGCATTTGGTTAGTGAGAGCAGAGGCAAAGTATAGCCATTTAGATTTCATGCATTCAGTAAAGAATGATGTTTCTCATTTTATAAAAGAACTAGGAAATGATGAGTTAAACTGCTTTTGCTTTATATTTTTTTGCAAAATTGTGTACATTTCTATATGACTTCATCATACATGATCCTTATTTGACAAGAATACAAAAGCATAAGACTGCCCCTAATCTTGGAATAGATCTTGTAAGCATCAAACTACTGTTATCAATCGGCCCTCTCGGGTTTTCTCTCATGAATATTTTCTCTCAAGACTTTAATTTTTGCCCAGAGTGCCTTTTTTTCGATTTTCACCCTGACGAGACACCTAATTTTAGCAAGGCTGCCTTTTTTCGGTTTTCGACCCACGGGGCATTTATTCTCTTATTTTTATTTTGGTCTTTAGCCTTGGAACCTTTTCAACCTGTCGATATTGACTAGTTCTTTGAACTCATTACAATCACTATCCATTAAGATTGCTGCTCCCTTTGTTAGTAACTTTTTCAGCAGCAAAGGACCTTCCCAAGTGGGCCTAAATTTTCCCTGTATGTCTGGCACTACTGGCCTCATCATCTTTAAGACCAAATCCCCCTCCTTCAGTGGATGCTTTCGTATCTTTTTGCAAAAGGACCGAGCTAGCCTCTTCTGATAAACCTGATTGTGATAATATGCCCTTAGCCTGTCTTCGTCTAATAGATTTAACTACAACATCCGCTTTTGTGCCCATTCTATCTCTGGGATCTCGACTTCCATGACTACCCTTAAAGATTTTAGCTCAATTTCAACTGGCAGAACTGCTTCAATTCCATATACCAGAGAGAACGGCGTTGCTCCCGTAGAGGCTCTGACTGTGGTTCTGTAACCCCAGAGTGCAAAAGGTAGTTTTTCTGCCCTATCCTTATAGCTCTGAACTATTTTGGCCAATATTATTTTAACATTCTTGTTCGCTGCCTCAACTGCACCATTAGCCTGAGGTCGGTAAGGAGAAGACTTGTGATGCTGGATTCCATATTTCTGAAGCATCTATTTAGTTTTCGCTTAGAACTGTACCCCATTATCAGACACAATGTGGTGTGGGAGGCCATATCTGCATATCAAATTCCGCTCAATGAACTTAGCCATATCCCTAGCGTCAACCTTTTTGAAAGATTCAACTTCGACCCATTTAGTAAAGTAATCAACGGCAACTACGATGAACCTGTGCCCATTAGAGGCTGTAGGATGTATCTCGCCTATGATATCTATCCCCAAAGCTGCAAATGGCCATGGAGAAATCAAATTCTTTAGCTCTGAAATTGGCACATGCCTCAAATTCACGTATTGTTGGCACAACTGGCATTGCTTCACATATTTTGAACAATATGGATCCACTGTGAGCGAATAAAATCCTTGGCGCATGATCTTTTTTGCTAAAGCTAGGCAATTCATGTGAGCTCCACAAACACCGGCATGAACTTCTTCCATAATTCTTCCAGTTTCTTCCTCTGCCAAGCATCTTATTTTGATTCCATCCGCTTGCCTCTTATACAAAGTCCCATCTACACTGATAAATTGAGAGGATAACTTTCTAATCATTCTTTGATCCTTCTCAATGGCTTCCTTTAGAAAAACTTATTTCTCTAAGTAATTCTGAATATCATAATACCAAGGTTTTCCATCGGCGACCTCGACGCCCATTATTTGCTCAATTTCAAAGCAAGGCTTTTTCGCACTAGAGATTAGCACGAGCCTCATAGCTACCCCTGTTGGATTATCCCACATGGACACTAACGCCACGAGAGCATCAGCCAACTGATTTTCATCTCTGGGGACGAAGTGAAAGGTGCAAGCCTCAAACTGGCTACTCAGCATTCTCAAGTGTTTCACATAAAGTAACAGCCTCTCTTCCTTGACTGACCACTCCCCTCTGATCTGATGAATTACCAAGGACGAATCTCTGAAGGCTTCTACGGTCTTTGCCCCGAAAGCAAGCAATGCTTCCAATCCGAAGATGCAAGCTTTATATTCAGCTTCATTATTGGTCGCTTTGTATCTCAACTTCTTGGATAATAGAAGCCTCTCACCATCCGGGCTTGTAAGGATGACCCCTGCTCCTACCACTTTTCTGTTAACTGCCCCATCAATAAACATCTGCCACCCTTGTACCGTTATGGCCGTGACATCTTCATCTGGGAAGTTGTATTCGAACTGGTCTCCCTCAATGGGGTGTTCAGGCAGGAACTCAGCTACAACCCTTCCCTTAATGGTTTTCCTGGTGATGTATTCTATATCAAACTCCTTCAATAGTAATAACCATCTTCCCATTTTTCCTAATAGAGAGGGTGCCTCCTGAAGGTACCTAAGTGGGTTATGCTTAGCAACCGCTTGCACGCTAAAAGAGTGAAAGTAGTGTCACAACTTGTTGGAAACCCAAATTACTGCCAAGCAAATCTTTTCTACTTCGACATATTTGGCTTCATACGGCAGGAATTTCTCGCTAAGGTAATAGACAGCAAATTCCACTCCAAATTCATCCTCCTAGGCCATCATGGCGCCCACTGAGCCATCTTCAATTGCTAAATAGAGAAACAGTGGCTTCGCCCGACGTGGTAGTCTTAGGACTGGCGAATTTAAGAGATAATCTTTAATAGTATCAAAAGCAAATTGACAATCATAATTCGACACCACCAGCTGATTCTTCCAGAGAAGCTTGAAGATGGGCTCACATACTGAAGCTAGCTTAGCGATAAATCGACCGATGTACTGAAGTTTTCCCAGGAAACTCCTAACTTCTTTTTCTTTTTGGGGTACCGAATTCTCTCTAATGCCCCTGACCTTATCAGGATCCACTTCAATTCCTCTTTGACTTACCACATGGCCCAATAGCTTACCCGCGGTAACTCCAAGATGCACTTCTTGGGATTGAGGCACAGATTATACTTATCGATCCTTTGAAAGAACTTTTCCAAAGCCTCGAAGTGACCTTCCCTAGTAGATAACTTGATCAACATGTCGTCAAGATACACCTCCACCTCTTTGTGAATCAGGTCATTCAGAATCCTAATGGCCATTCTTTGGTAGGTTGCTCCTGCATTCTTTAATCCAAAAGGCATAACCCGATAGGCAAAAGTACCCCATTCTGTGATGAAGGCTGTTTTGATTCGATCCACAATTTTGTTGAGGATTTGATTGTACCCAGCGTACCAATCCATAAAACTGTACATCATATAGGCAGGTGCACTATCTATCAGCACATCAATATGAGGCAAAGGGAAATTGTCTTTTGGGCAGGCTTTGTTCAGGTCCCGATAGTCCACACATACTCGGACCTTTTCATCATTTTTAGCCACAGGAACTACATTAGCTAACCAGGTCAGGTATTTAACTTCAACCAGAAACTTAGCCTCAATCTGCTTATGGATCTCTTCTTTCACCTTTTGTGCCCACTCTAGCCTAAGTCTTCTGAGCTTTTGCTTGACTGGTTTAGACTCTGGTTAAGTTGGGATGGCATGTTTTGCAATATCTCGAACCATTCCCGGCATGTCCTCATAAGTTAAGGCAAAGACCTTTTCATATTTTCTTAAAATTCTCTCAAATTTTATTCTCTCCTCAGGAGTTATGTTTGATGCTATCAAAATTTCCTTTGGGTTTTCCAAAGTTCTGAGATTAAATGCAGTCGTGCTAGTTGAATTAATATAAAAAATGAATGCATTATGTTCATGATTATGAGAAATGAAATCATCAGAAACACCATACAAGTAAGCAAAGTTGTTCATTTCATTAACATAATTAGCAACATTAACATTGTAATCATTAAAGATTTATGGCATGAAAAGACTATCTAAACAACTATTGTCTTCATCTTCTATCGACGCTGATGTTGTAGCCGACTGTCCCTTGTCCTCTTGACTTGGTGGAGGCTTCTCAACTAGCTCTAGTGAAATTTTTAGACCCTCAATCTTCAAATTTGGCTCTGCTATATTCTCTTTCCCTTTCAGTCGGGTGGCTAACAGCTTCTCTATGATGATCTCCTCGGGCTCATCCCTATCCTAGACTCTGCACTGCATTATAATCTCTTCATCCCAGAAGTCCTCTACAGATTTGATAACTCCAACATCCCAGTCGAAGACGTCATTAATGATTTTGAAACCTGGAATAATCTTTTCGTTCACCCATTGAGGTTCTTCCTCTCCAGTGTAAGCACAGACCGAAGAGGCCGGAATAAAAATTTTTGAAATATGGGGGATCTCCTCTGACATCTTCTTCTTACCACGCTCACCTTTGTAGCCCATACCCTTTTGATCTTTCTGGCCTCGTGTAGTGATAGCAGACTGTAGCCCTTGCGAGTTCTTTCCTAGACCAGCTCCCAGGAGAAAGTGCATCTTCTTCATCATATTTACTGCTTGAGGGCTATCCACTAGACCCTGCTCTTTCTCTATTACTAATACGTGAAAGCCACTAAATGGTTGGTTAGAAATCCCTAAGGCAGACACTTGGTTTTCTCTCGCTGCTTTAATAATCACCATATCTCCTTCATGCGGTATCCTAATCATCTGGTGTAAGTTAGATGGCACTGCCCCCAATTTATGGAACCACAACCTTTCGAGTAAAGCCACGAAATTCGCCGGGATTAATAAAACCATAAACTCTGCCTCTGCTTCAATGGGCCCAGTCTTAACCAGGTTCTGAAGGTTCTCGATGCTTGTCTTCGAGAATTATCATAGGCTGTGATAGTTAAATCGGACTTGCTAAGCATGCTCTCATCTAATCCAAAAGCTTGAAGTGCCACTAGAGGATAGACGTTTATGGATGAACCATCATCAACCATGACACAAGCAGTATGCTTGCCATTTACATACGCCTTGATGTACAGCGGCCAGTTGTGATTGCGGCCCTCAATCTGTAGGTCAGCTTCAGAGTACACTAATCTCTCTCCTGATCGTCTTTAACAAGGTCTAACAACTCGGATGGAGAAATCGTGATGGCCACAGTAGATTCACTCAAGGCTTCTACCAACTTCTGCCTGTGGGAAGGGAACTGTCTCAGAAGGTCCCATATGGATATTTGAGCTGTGGTCTTTTTCAACTGCTTGACTATGGAATTCTATTACGGCTCCTTTTCTACTGGTGCTTGCACTGGGTCCTACACCCTTTCCATTTTTGGGACTACTCTCCCGCTTCTTGTTATAGCCCTTACTGCCTTCCCTTCTCCGTCTGACTCCCACAAATCTGCAGGCATTTCTCCTTCCTCTTCATATTCATCTTCTTCTCCACTCTCAATGGTGGACTAATAGTCTATTGCTACCATAGGCATCCCTTCCTCCCTTGCCATGGGGCGAGTGATAGCAACATATTCATTCCAATACAAGTCGTGTAGGACATACCACTCGGGTAAACTTGACCCAATCATAAAAATAGGCGGCGGTACAGCATTGTAGTTGGACTTCTTTTTACTCTCTCTTTGTTCAGGATCAGTGATCTGCTTACTGTCGATCAGATCCTGAATATGGTGCTTTAGTGTCACGCAATTGTCTATCAAATGCCTGGTATGTTAGTGAAAGACACAATATTCATGCTCTTTATGCCCCGGCTGTCCTCGGGTTCTTGCTGGCCTAGGTTGCAGGGTTGTAGCTTTCCCTCTTTCATCAATCGCTTCAATACCCAGGACAAAGGCCGACCCAAATTTGAGAGGACCTCTGACTGACATCTGTTGCCGATACCTCAGCCGTCTTCCCACTCCTATTGCCACTACCGGAGCTTGCTAGCTTGGTTCCCCCTTGATTAATATAGCCCTTCTTGGCATATGTCTCACTACTTGCCCTTCTTGAAAGGTACTCTCCCTTGGCCTCGATAGCAATGTCTTTCAAAGACTCCCAGTTTCTCAATCCCTTCATCTTTAGTCCATCTCTCAGATATGGGCTCGCATTTTTTATGAACAAGTGTATCTGATCCTGAGTATCTGGCTTCCTTTTCATTTCTATTACCCTATTTCTCCATCGAGTCAGATACTCATGGAAAGACTCGCCTGCCTTTTATTGTAACAATTTTAAGTCCTTCAAAGTTACTTCCATTCTTTTACTACAATCATACTGTCTGAGAAACTCCTCTATCATACTGTCTAGCCCATGATACAAATCCACTGCCGGGCCGGTTAAGCTCAGATAAAAGTACTCGATCTTCTGTCTCTTTATTAAAGTAGTACCCTTCATCACCAGCAAGTACTGTTTAATGTGTGCAGTGGGACCGGAAGTGCCATCGAATTTGGAAATGTTTGGCATTTTGAAATTTCGAGGGACCAAATCATCACTATCCAGCTCCCGATCTTCAGGGTTCATGCGTCCTCCTACCTTCAACCTCCTTGTCATGGCTTCAAACCTTTCCTCAATTTTTTTCCAAATCGCATCCTCCAGCTTGGGCGACTTCCCTGTCACTACCACAAGTTCCTCTGGCTCCTCCCATAAGTCAATCTCAGATTTGGGGCCCTCTCTACGTTCAATAGGCACTGGTGCTCTTGGCTCAACTGCAGGCAGATCAACTGCTGCTGGGGGATCCACTCTAACATACCTTTGTTCATCTTGCTCCCTAATTAGAGTGGCATTCTGTTGCCTAGCAGGTGGGGCCAGGGTAGTGGTAAGGTTACCCATCATTGCCATCATTCTAGCCTCGAACTCTTCCAACCTTCTCCCCACTTCTTCGGCAATCATGACCCTAGTTGCATCAGAACCACTTGATAGATCCAACATTCTCGTCTCTATTAATGAATTCGAACTCTGATCTAACACTAGCTTTAGGGAAATCTTTCTTAGTTGACCGTCTGGACCTCTAAACCACTTGAACGAATCTATGATGGCTGCAAAACACACCTTTGTTAGGATGATGCATGATTGAAATGCAATGCATGGCCGTGCTGGTGCTGCATAGAAAAACACATGCAAACAGATAGACCCTTCCAACTTTATTTCTCCCACACATGAGGTAATGTAGTCTCTTTCCTAAGTGGGGTTTATCCAAGGGTTAATAGGGAACCCATTGGATGCGTGTGGTCACGGTGAAAAACTGGCTACATAGTACCTCTTGTCTAATGCACATATGTATGGGTGTTTGGCCATTGCGTTTTTGGACACTTCAATTAAATTAAGGTGAACCTATCGGGGCATGAAAGCCTTTGATAAAAGACCACTTAATTTGCTTAATTTTATTTAATACGCAATAGCCCACATCACAAGCACCATAATAAGGAGCATTTCACCTAATGGAAGTTTCTATTTGCCATTACATGAGCTTTGGTCAAGGTGGTGATACTTTAGATCAACCCAAGCATGGTCCCTGCCAATGGGTCTAGCTCGTCAAGAGCATGGCGACCAATCGGGTCTCCATTTGATATACCTTTAATAGTACGAGGCTTGGGCTGGTGATTATCCCTAACACTTCCCTACAATGAGTGAAAGTAAGGTCGTGTTTTGGGAATGCACCGGGCTAAGATAAGGGACCAACTAACATAATTCTAAGGCTCTAAAATGCAATGCAATTTTTTAGAAGAGATAGAATTTTAAGTTTTAAAAACTCAATTATATATTTTAACCAAAACACTTTCAGAGCACACATAATCACTTACCCTTAGGTCTTAACACTTAATTCTTGCTCCAATTAGCTATATGCACACATCCACTTAAACCACTCTCATCCTCACTCACGGAAGCAAGAAGAAAGATAAAGTCAAATGCAGAAAAATGAAGAATGAGGCCAACACATACTCACCTCTCACTTCTCTAGGCAAATGCATGCAAAGAAGGAGGTGGCTAACTCTCATGATGCCACACGGATTCCACTCTCAATTCTGCCTCCAATATCCATTTAATCAAGTTATTTTATTCTCTAATCCACACTTACTTAACTTAGTTAATCCACTTCTTACTAATCATGCACAATTCCCTTTTTAACTTCTTAAATTCCCTCAGCCTTTCAATTAAGTCCAATCCTACACACTTAATTACACTTAGACCCCAAGTTAAACTAATTGCAACTAGGGTACAAGTCCGGCCATGACAACTCTCCCCTCCTTAAAGAATTTTGTCCTCGAAATTCATACCTGAGTGGAACAGTTGTGGATGCTGCTCTCGCATAGCCGCTTCTAGTTCCCAAGTTGCTTCCTCAACACCGTGATGTTGCCAGAGCACTTTCACAAGTGGTATTTGCTTATTCCGAAGTTGCCTCACTTCTCTTGCTAAAATCACTTTCGGCTTCTCATCATAAGTAAAATCTGATTGCACTTCCACTTCTTGTACAGGTAGCACATGGGAATCATCCGACCTATATCTTCTTAACATGGATACATGGAATACATCATGCAGCTTAGCAAAAGCCAGGGGCAAGGCCAACCGATAAGCTACTTAACCTACTCTTTCAAGCACTTCGTATGGCCCGATAAACCTAGGACTCAATTTTCCTTTCATACCGAATCTTAGCACCTTCCTTCAAGGAGACACTTTTAGAAATACTTTATCGCCCACACTGAATTCAATGTCCCTTCTCTTCAAATCAGCATACGATTTCTGTCTGTCACTTGCTGCTTTCAACCTTTGCTATATGATCTTAGCTTTCTCTTCTGTATCCCTCATTAGATCAGGTCCAATGATTCTGCTCTCATTCAATTCTGTCCAGCAAACCGGTGAACGACATTTCCTTCCGTACAAGACTTCATACGGTGCCATACCAATACTGGTCTGATAACTGTTGTTATAAGCAAATTCCATAAGTGGAAGATACCTATCCCAACTCTTAGAGAAATCCAAAACACATGCTCGCATCAAATCTTCCAAGACCTGAATAATTCTTTCCGATTGTCCATCAGTTTGCGGATGGAAAGCAGTACTGAAGTTCAATTTCGTACCCAAAGCCGCTTGTAAGCTCTTCCAAAACTTAGAAGTGAATCTGGGATCTCTATCAGAAACAATAGACAAGGGTATCCCATGCAATCGGACAATTTCTCTTACATACAATTCAGCCAACTTTTCCATGGAATAATCCATCCGAACTGGTATAAAGTGAGCCGATTTCGAAAATCTGTCCACAATAACCCATACTGCATCCTGTTGTCTTAAGGTCAGAGGCAATCCAGATACAAAATCCATCGTGATATTATCCCATTTCCATTGTGGGATAGGGAGTGGATGCAACATCCCCTGAGGCACTTGATGCTCCGCTTTAACTTGTTGACAGACAAGGCACTTAGACACATATTCCACTACATCTTTCTTCATCCCAGGCCACCAGTACAATTGTTTCATATCTTGATACATCTTGTTTCCACCTGGATGCATAGTGAAAATCGTATTATGAGACTCATGCATCAATCTCTTCTTTAATTCTTTATCACTTGCCACACACATTCTATTCTTATACACCAGTACCCCGTTTTCATTCACTGAATAGTCAGTCTTATCCATACACTGACTGACTGCAAAACTTGTTGCAACCTAACATCATTTCTCTGAGCAACCATTAACTCGTCTCTCAGGACCGGTCTTGCTTTCAACTGTGCCAATAAAGCTCCGTCTGTAGAAAACCTCCACTTGATCCGCTTTAACTATAATGCTGAAATTGTCTTCCTTCTCAAGGCATCCGCCACTACGTTAGCTTTTCCTGAGTGATAATCCACAATACAATCATAATACTTAAACAACTCGAGCCATCTCCGCTGTCTCAGATTCAATTCCTTCTGTGTAAGCAGATATTTCAAACTCTTGTGATCGGTGTAAATTCTACACTTCTCACCATACAAGTAATGTCGCCAAATCTTTAAAGCAAACACTACTGCTGCCAATTCCAAATCATGAGTCGGATAATTTTGTTCGTGCGGCTTCAGTTGCCTTGACGCATATGCTATCACCTTCCCCTCTCGCATCAATACACAACCCAACCCGACACCTGAAGCATCGGTATACAACACATACTCTTTGCCAGTCATAGGTTGTGTAAGAATCGGTGATTCTACTAACATCTTCCTCAACTGATTGAAACTCGCTTGACATCTTTCAGACCACTCATACTTCACTCCTTTTCATAACAATTTTGTCAACGGTGAAGCTATCACTGAAAATCCTTTCACAAACCTTCTGCAGTATCTAGCCAACCCTAAGAAACTGCGAACCTCCAGCACATTCTTAGGCGGTTTCCAATTCACAATTGCTTCTATCTTAGTTGGGTCTACTTTAATCCCCTCAGATGAGATCACATGACCCAGAAATGACACCTCTTTAAGCCAGAACTCACACTTACTTAGTTTGGCATACAACTAATGCTCCCGCAGTGTTTGGAGCACAATTCTCAAATGCTGCTCGTGCTCCTTCTCATCCCTTGAATAAACAAGAATATCATCTATGAATACTACCACAAATTGATCCAGATACGGTCTGAATACCCAATTCATTAATTCCATAAATGCAGCTGGCGCATTAGTCAACCCAAAAGGCATCACCAGAAACTCATAGTGCCCATATCGAGTTCTAAATGCAGTCTTAGGTATATCTTCTTTCTTCACTTGCAACTGATAATACCCTGAACGCAAATCAATTTTTAAAAATACACCGGCTCCTCTTAACTGGTCAAACAAATCTTCAATCCGAGGTAAAGGGTACCGATTCTTTACTCTCACTTTATTCAACTGCCGATAATTGATGCACATTATCATTGTACCATCTTTCTTCTTGACAAATAGCACTGGTGCTCCCCAAGGTGAAACACTAGGTCTAATAAAACCCCTATTTAGCAATTCTTGCAGCTGTTCTTTCAATTCCTTCAACTCAGTTGGAGCCATTCTGTATGGTGCCTTAGATACAGGGACTGTTCCATGTGCTACATCAATCGATAGCTCAACCTCTCTTATCGGTGGTACACCGCTCAATTCTTCAGGAAACACGTCAGGAAACTCTCTGACTATCGGTATCTCTTGTATCTTCACATGTTCTCTCTTACTGTTTATAACCAAAGCTAGATAAGCTTCACATCCTTTTCTCATACACCGACAGGCTTGCATAGCAGATATCACATTCACAAGAGGGTTAGTGCACACTCCCCTCACTGTCGCTCTGTTCCCCTTACCATCATAGAGTACAACCATCTTCCTCTTACACTTAACATCTGCATCATATTTGGTTAACCAATCCATACCCAAACTCAAATCAAACTCATCAAACGGTAGTTCAATCAAATCCGCTGGAAACATACTACCTTGAACTTCTAATGCACAGTTTCTATACACCCTGTTCACATTAATGTTACCACCCAAAGGGCTAGACACACATATATCATATTTTAAACATTTAACTATAGGCATCTTTTCACATATCTTTTTATTACACACATAAGAATGAGTTGAGCCAGGATCAATAAATGCAAACATTTCCACACCACAGAGTAGAATAGTACCTGCTATCACTTCAGGTGCATCCTGATCCTCTCGTGCCCTCATAGCATAAGTCCGCACTGGTGCCGCATCAGGCTTATCCACAATTTCAGAATCAACTGCACCCCTGGACTAGCTACCTCTGCCATGTCCTCTTCCTCTTCCTCTATTAGTAGAAGGCAAATTTGAACCACCCCTGCTCTACTCTTGTTGATTTCCTGACATCTCATAAGCATTCGGGCAATTAGCAAGGAAATGCTCAGTGCTTCCACATCTAAAACAAGCACCCGTCACTCTCTAGCATTCTCCTCTATGCCTCTTACCACAATGAGGACACTCCTGAACCTCACTTCTGTTACCAGATGTTCCTCTTCCCAAACCAGATGCTGAGGGAGCGCCACGCTTCTTACCTCTTGCTGTAGAACTGAACCCAGATTCCATAGGTGGTGCCACATGAGAATCTCTTGATCTTTTCCCCGTCTGGGAACTGCCTCTACCTGCATTCTTCCTCTGTCTCCATTCTCTTTGAGCTACCAACGTCCTTTCAGCTCTTAAAGCTGCTTGTACAATTCGATAATAACTTATATTATGTTCTGTTGTTAGAGAAATCAGCAATGCTTTAATTTCCTCAATCAACCCTTCCTCAAACTGTTGACACCGCAACACGTCGGTTAAAACACCTTTTGGCGCGTACTTGCTTAGACGACAAAATTCCGCTTCATACTCCGCCGCCGACATGGTTCTCTGTCTTAAACTCATAAACTTCTTCCAGTTTGCCTCACGATGTGCTTTAGTGATATACTTGTTCTTGAATTCCCTTTCAAAGAACTCCCAGTCTAATGGTTCAGGAAGCATCGAGTTCTGCAGAACCAGCTTCCACCAATCATATGCAGGGCCTTGAAGTAGTGACTCCACACATTCAACCCACTGGTCAAGAGGACACCGTATCTCCTTAAGAATCCTCTCCACCTTCTCAATCCAGTACTCTGCTTTTTCTGACTCATCTAACCTTGTTCCATGGAATTCCTCCAAACCATGCTTTCTCAAAGATTTTATTGGGGCTCTAGGCACCAACATACGTTCCATCACTCTCGCCATATCTTGTGTCATTTTCATCATAGCTTCCATAGGCCCAAACAGAATCTCATTCCCGAAACAAATCGATCTAGACTGTCCAGACCCCGTCACCTCAGCTTCACGAGGATTCACACTTTTGGCAGATTCTTCTCCGGTATGCCTTCCAGAATCCATCGTTACTACACAAATTAAACAAGGACTTCTGCATTAGGTCAATAAACTACACACATCTTATCTACCCAATTCCCAGAAAAGACTCAACCTAGGCTCTGATACCACAACTTGTGATGCCCATTCCCTAATGACAGACTAGCTCAGCTAATCTTAGTTAGAGAAGACCGCACACACACAACAGAACACATGCTTAGCTTGAATAATAAAATTTCATCACATACAATCTTAACTCACACATCACATGCCAACTACTTATAGTGCATTTCCATAGCCACACGCATTGCACATACATATTTAGGTTAACATTCATAGTTATCAGATTATTACATGCTTTTACATACCTGCTATACATATGATGGTACAAAAGCTTATACAGAAATCCCAAAATACTAAACCCAAAACCTACACTTCCTATTTCCTATTGTTGACCGTACAAAATGCGGGGACGTCCTTCGATCACCTCTGGTCCGTACCTGCACGGATTAGAGTAAATCCATGCTAAGCGACAACTCTTAGTGGGGAACTCATATATAGCAAATAATTTATCACACCTCATAAACACCATACATTACATGCTAGAAGTCATGCTAGAGCAATTATTATCAAGCAAATATCATTTTAAGCATAGTACTGTCCATTACTACATTCAATCATAAAGCATCAATCACTTATTCTCATATCCACATCACATGCTTTATTATATTACAGTCACATCCCTGTATTATTTGATTAATCAGTTAGCCAGCAATTCAATGACGCGGATAACGGGTATCGCATTGGTACCAGTCAGGTACAAGAATCTCATTGAGATTACACTTACGCATGGGTACCCTCAAGTACCAAAATATCATTTCACTTATAATATAATCCAGCAAGGATTATTCACATTATTTTCGCATTGTGATTCCCATGGAATCAGACACATTATACGCATGGGGCTGCAGCACTTTACCCTATAGGCATGCCTAACTATCCACTACTTAACTCGCAGGCTTAAATTGTTAAACAAATTATTCAGTTCACACTGATCGCTTTTCACATCACATACAGAGATAGCTCATATCACATTCACTGGCATATTCAATATGCTTCCAAATTCATTCTTCATAGTTCATAACTATATATTTGATTGCATTCAAGATTTATCACATAGTATGCAAGTGCACCCTCTTAACACTTACTCATAATGTCCTTCATTTCACTAGAAGACTTACCATTAGAAAGTCTGAACACATTAGGGTTATATTGCAAAAATAGGGTAGGTCACGGTCACAATGAATTTCATTGTCACCGTGACATATTGAAGTTCAAAACAGAATGCAAACTGGGGACAGGTCGCGGTCACAATCAATTTCATTAGCACCGTGACATGTTCCCAAGTCTCGGCAGAATGCATCTTGAGGGTATGTCACGGTCACAATGAACTCCATTGTCACCGTGACATATTCTAACTTTGCAAAACAGAATGCTCTCTTAAGTACCTCACGGTCACAATGAATTCCATTGTCACCGTGACATACAAAACTCAAGTAGGCAGAATTGAACTCAAGCATATCTTACAGTCACAATCAATTTGATTGTCATCGTGACCTATGCAAAAACACCATGACATAGTTATGTTTTTCAGTCCATTTCTTCCTTCTCATTTAAGCTTCAAATCTCACTCTCACTTTTGGCAATCAACCCATAAACATCAACCACATAATCAATTAGCACATACCTATTTTCCCTTTTTGTTTTGATATTCAATAATAGCACAAATCATAATCATTCTCAAGCATTATATCACCAAGCATATTACTATTACAATCACATAATCTAGCATCACACAATTCATGCTCAACTTCAATTTCGCATACACGTACAATTCAATTCAAATCTCTGTTCAACCAACACAAATCATACAACCACACAATTAAGGTTTGTTCCCAAACCTCATCGCCTTAGCTCCTAATCTCGACGGACGCTCGGCTCTTCGATTACAGCTTTTCCCTTATCTCTCTTCACTTCTTCAGCTAGCAAAACCAACTCAAATTCCAGGATTGAACACAACCCATCAATTATCATACCAATACCAAATCAAAACCAAGAAGAAGAGTAGAAGATGAGAATAAGCACACATAATCACTTACCCTTAGGTCTTAACACTTAATTCTTGCTCCAATTAGCTATATGCACACATCCACTTAAACCACTCTCATCCTCACTCACGGAAGCAAGAAGAAAGATAAAGTCAAATGCAGAAAAATGAAGAATGAGGCCAACACATACTCACCTCTCACTTCTCTAGGCAAATGCATGCAAAGAAGGAGGTGGCTAACTCTCATGATGCCACACGGATTCCACTCTCAATTCTGCCTCCACTATCCATTTAATCAAGTTATTTTATTCTCTAATCCACACTTACTTAACTTAGTTAATCCACTTCTTACTAATCATGCACAATTCCCTTTTTAACTTCTTAAATTCCCTCAGCCTTTCAATTAAGTCCAATCCTACACACTTAATTGCACTTAGACCCCAAGTTAAACTAATTGCAACTAGGGTACAAGTCCGGCCATGACATTAACTATACCCCACTTTATTACTTGTCGATTCGGTACACTTACCAAGAACCGATCAAGTTTTTGGCACCGTTGTCGGGGAAAATGGTGTTGTTTGTTTTATATCTTTAGTTGAGTTAGTTTGAGATTTTTACATTTTTTTTCTTTGTTTTAATTTGGTGTTTATTTTTACAAGAAAATTTTGAGGTCTTTTCAAAATGATGCAAGATAGTGTTCAAGATTATGAGTTGGTCCTTTTGCGAGCTCAAGTGAATAATATAAGGAGGGAAATGCAAGAGTTACGATAATTGTATCCACCTTCACCAGTCACCTATTCACCATCCTTTGAAGATCCTTACTCTCAATGGGAATCACAAGAGTCTAACTCTGCTAAAATCATAAGTCTTCTAGACTACATATATTATAGAGAGAAGCAATTTTATGCGAAAAAAAGGGGAGTGGCAGGCTACAATCAACTATCAAGAGGAGAGGATCAAGGCTCAAGGGAATCTATTAAGAAGTCAAGAATTAGAGATCCAAAATTTTGAATCCAAGATGGAGCTTTTAATTGTCTCTTTGGGTGATCAAAGAAATAGTGGTGAATTGAGTCATGCACCTATAAATACTATATAGAATTTTGAAATTTTTAAGGGTGGGTTGCATGAAGAAAAAAAGGAGCCAATCATTGTTGAAGACGAATCTTGTGTTTGTTTGGAAACTAAATTCAATTTTTCTGTACAGGATAGTGCACCAAAGGAGCAAGAGTTGTGTGATTCTCAAATGGAAGCACTGGATTCAATCCATTTGAAGGATTTATTTAGGCTGGAAGAGCCGGTGGAGTTCGGTTTTAGTGAACCCAAGGTGGAGTCGTACTTCATGGAATTTCCTACCTTTGTGGCTTTCGATGATTTTCTCTTACTGACGGGGGAAAATGAGGAGCAAAAACCGGAAAGACCATTATTTGGTTCACAATCTCGTCCACCCAAGAGTAACATGAGTCGAGCTGGGACTCAATAAACTAGAATTTTTTTTCTTAACCTTTCCTATTTAATTATATGTCATTCATATGTGTTTTTGTGTTTTATGTTTTTAATTTTTAGTTGTTTATTTTGAATCTTTAAAAAAAATTTATTATATACATTTATATAAAATTATATTCTTTAAATTTTTTGTGTGTTAGAATGTTAATTTGTTATTTTTCATGTTTAATTTGTTGATTTTTAATTTTTTTGTTTTAATTTGTTTTGGTTTGGTTTATTGTTTTGGAATTTAACAGGGAGAACAACAAGAGAATTCAAAAATTTTGCAGCCAAAATTGTGCAGTGCAGATGTGGGACAGTAGCAATTTACCAGTTATCTCACGGTGACAATTAAAATTGTTGTCACCGTGAGATACATTTCATCAGGGCAGCAGCGTCAAGTAAGTGCGAAAGCACAACTGTGCTTTCAACAGCACAGCTGTGCTTTCGTTTAAAAAAGGCCAAAATGTAGGCTGTGTAAAACACGGCTGTGCTTCTTTCAAAAGCACAGTTGTGCTTTTCGCACAGCCCTTTTAAAACACGTTGTTTTCATTTCGGTGCTGCTCCCTCTCTTCTCTTTTCTTCTCCCCTGTTCCCCTCTGTTCTTCAATTTAAAAATTTCCTCTCATTTTCTCTTCGATCTCCATTGGAAAACCAAGCTCATCTCAGGTAATTTTGATTTAATGCATTTACATAGAGCTTAATGGAATTCTTTTCATCGTATTTCTGCTTTTCTCTTCTCCTTTGCCGATTCTGATCTTCCCCACAATTTTTACAAAAAATCCAAATTTTTGTGGTTAAGAATTAAGAGCTCTCTTCCATTATTTATCTTCCAAAATTTTTAAGTCAATTAGCTAATTTCTACAGATTCCAAGTACGCTTTATTCCCACTCTGTTCATTCAAAAGTTTTGGTTCTATTTTTGATTCCTTTGTGCACTGAGCTTCAATCAATAATTTATGTTGTTATTTGACATTGTAAATTGAGATGTGTTTCTTCTCTTGCTAATGGGTGTGTAGGATGAGAAAATTGTGCTAAAAATTTAGTTTGTTAACTCTGCTCACCAGGTGCTTGATGAAATGCTTAAATGAGAAATTCATGTCAATTTTGGGACTATTAACTTGAAATTGCAGTATATTTGTTTAGGTTTTCTTCCCAACTCTGTTATTATGATATTTTAAGGTAATTTTCGTATTTAGTTGGCATGAACTAGGTTGCTTGAACATGGAAATAGGTCATTGTTGGCATGCTCACTATTGTTTTGGAACTGTCAACGAGTGGAATTTATCTGAATATTTCGTACCCTGAGCAATCACATTTTGAGCCTGATTTCACATATGTTTTTGTGTTTATTTACTCTTATAGTAGTGTTGAGTTGATGGTTGCCATTAGAATTGAATTCGAACTTAGTGATCATTATGCTAGTTGGGTTGTGTTCTTGCATTTTGTCTTGAATTGTAGCTTGCTGGAAATTGGGATTTTGAGCTTAAGAATTCTAAACTGAATTGTTTTGATATAATTGGGGCATTATGCAATAGTATGAATATGGAAAGAAAATTTTGCAAGTTAAATTCTAATTGCTTGAGGTTATGCTTGGCATTATTTTGTTTTAATGATGTTGCTGTTGCTTTAGTTTTTAATTTAGATGCAATTGATTATTGTAGTTGATTGTTTTGAGGCAAATGTATGTTTGCTAGCTCCCGAATTGATGGGATTAGGATGAGTTGCAATGGATGTCAATTTTTTTTTCAAATTCTTATTTACAATCAACTTTGAATCTTTCCTACATATTTTTGCTATAAATAGAGCATTGATTAAGCAAACCGTACATTTCTCTCTCTTATTTTCCATTAAATTGCATTTATATTATTTTTTACATTTACATTTTAAGGATTAATTACTTGTGCTTATTTTTATTCTCCACCTTGTGCTTTTCATTCTTAATTTCTTTAAATTCTAATTGTGCAATCTTTCAATTGTCACTATATTTGTACATTGATTTTGTACTTCATTTTGTTTATACATTTTCCTTATGCTTAATTGTCCATATTTTGCATTTTCATTAGCTAGAAAATTCTATTTATTTTGCAAATTTCTATTTTGAAGTTGTGGTGAGTTTTGTTATTATTCTTCCAATCTAGTCACATTTGTGGTTTGAAGTTCATGAACCTAAGGATGTTTTAAATAAAGTTTATACTTTCTTTTTCAGGAACCATGGTTCGCAACAGAGATGAGCAACCTTCAGAGCCCATTCCGCCTCCTGATTGGTTGACTCCAGTACAGCGGACTTTGTTCAATATGCTAGCTGCAAAGATTATTATTTCTAGTAGGTTTATGAGTATGAAGACACTCATTGACCTGGGCATTCTAGAGAGGGTATTATCTTTACTGAGGAACATTGGATGGGAGGAGTTCTTTTCTCTAAATGGTCCAACTCATCCTACGATGACATTGGAGTTTCTTAGTACTTTTCAGTACTCTCCAAGGTTATCTAAGGATGATGTAAATACCATTCAGTTTAGAGTCAACAATACTCCTTATTTTCTATCAATTTCTGACCTGGCTAGATACTTGAGGTTGCCAGTGGATGGAGAGGTGCACATTGTGGGTGATTCAGCTGCACATTGGGCTATTATCGGGAAGCCCAATATGGACTTTCATGCGAGAAACACCAAGTCAACAAAGCTCCACTCTCCAGTCTATCAATACTTGCGTAGAGTGATGACTTCTTCAGTGTTCATGCGACCAGGGTGTCCTAGCAATGTGACCACACCAGACTTATTTTTTCTTTATGCTATGGAGGCCGGCATCCGAGTTAATGCCATACCTTGGTTATGTAAGCAACTGAAGAGAGCCACCGCTACTTTAGGGAAGAGGATCGGGATTGGTGGATTGATCACCTTGATCATGGGAGCCCTACATCTGCCTACTCCTGACATAGGACCAGCTTTGAGGTCATCATACTTGATTGATGAGGAGGTCATACTCAGGTGTAGGATTGCTGTAGAGGATCCTTCTTCCGAGAGTGGATATAGACATAGGAGAGCAGAGGAGATAGATGTCCATGACTCTGGTGATGATAGAGAGGGCGATTCTGACGATGGTGGCCACCAGCCAGTTGATCCCGATATTGATGCTCCACCACCACCTCCGCCACGGAGAGCGATACCCACTACTTCCAGTAGGAGAGTGAGATAGAGGAGTGACATTCCATTCTCCCCTCCAGATATGAGCCGCTATGCTCAGGGGCATGATGAGCCATCTTTTTCCACAGCCCCTCCACCCTCAGCTCCATATTTAGATGCTTCAATGGTCTAGACTTTGATTTCAGAGATGCAGTCTATGACAACATTAATGATGCGGTTTGAGACTTCTATCATCATGCTTCATACTTCTTTTAGTGAGTCGAGGAGGGAGCAGGCAGTCTTCCAGGAGAGGGTTTAGGAGAGATTGGATGAGTTGAGCAGAGGATTAACGGAGGTCAGAGCAGCTATCTTTCAAAGTGACCGGTTGATCTCTGGTATGGACCTGTCAGTGCAGAGAGCTTGGGAGCGTTTGTCTTCTATTGAGACTCAGATGGAGCAGGTGCGCCGAGATATGGTCCTAGGAGCTGAGCAGAGAGACGCATTCTTGGGAGCCTTTTAGCAGAGGATTATTGCACAGTTGGACAGGTTGAGCAGTGAGATTCGTGGATTTTTTACACCTGTTTCCACTGTATTTCCTCCACATTTGAGACGACCACCACATTGATATATTGTATATCTTTCAGGAAGTGATTCTTTCATAACAGATTTTGTAATCTATTTATTTTGTAGTTAATGAAATTGATGTTGTCAGGCAATGTATGATTTTATTTATTTTGTTTTATTTTTGAAATTGTGTGGCTGAGCCAATGCCGTGTGATAGGATAGACTTATTATATGTGTTGGCTATGAATCTCACAGATTTCAGAGTATTTCATTTTGCACAGTGATTATTTGATTTTTGCACAGGTTTTGAGTTTTCTTCATTTTGCACAAGTAGCATGCAGGAATTTTGCATTGTTTTTAGTTTTGCACAGTTATTATTTTATTGTTGCCATTTTTGAGATGATTGTAGTAAATTTTAAATTGCTATGAGCTTTTGCGTAGCATGGGGGAAATTTTTTTGAGAAATATTTTTATGTACTTCACTTTCTTGCACTGAGGACAGTGTAACATTTTGAGTTAGGGGTGCAGTACCATTTCCATTTTTCAAACCAAAATCAATTTCATTTGGTTGTGTCTTTTTAGTTTGTTGTGTTTTTTTTTATATCTTTAGAATAACTTTTTAAATTTTTAGTAGTTTTTAATTAGTTTTTATTTTGTTTGTGGTGTATTTATACCAAGTTTTTATCTGGTTATTGTTATGGTTGTTCTTATTGATTTAACCTTGATTTATATTTTTATTTCGTCCTAGTAGTTCTCAATTGTAAATAATTTTGATCCCAGTATTAGAAATTTGTGTTTCATTCAATTTTAAGTTGAGTGAGAAATAGTCCTGTTTGTATCTTTATTTGCTAAACTGCATATAAACCTTGATTATACTTTGCAATTTCTAAATTTTGAGCACTCTGGGCCTATTTTTTTAAATTTGAGAAAAATATAGATACAATTAGGGGATTAAATGAAAACTCACTAAGAGCACTAGAACCTTTCTGATTACCCATCGAAGCAACTCCTAGATGAGGCATAACTTAGAAAATGATTTAGGCAATCCTTCTTTGAATAGCTACTTTAAATGACTTCTCCTACCTCAATTTCATAGTCTCTTGTTAGCCCGTTGAGCCTATTATTTTAGTATGCTAAATGCGTGCTTGTTTTATTGTTACACAAATTAAAACTACCTGTAACCTTAAATGATTTTTGCCTCCCCTTAGAAGAGTGGCCACTCTAGTAAGGATGGGTTTGTATTTTGGGTGAAAGGGAGTTTAGTTTTTGTCAATTTTTGGTGTAATTTTTTTTTGAAGATTGATTGGTGTGTGTAATGGAGAGTTGAGCCCATTTAAAGAAATGAGTTTGGGGTTGACAAGGAGGTATGTGATTTGTCACACCCCAAAATATCCCTGGTCGGATTGTGCATGCTAAGTCGGGATCGGAAGGGTATTTCGGTAATTTGTGTTCGAGAAATTTAGAGTGTTAAGGACCTAATTGAAAAGATAATTAAGTTTATAAGAAAGAATTTTGTAAGTGAGTGAAGTGTAATTTTTCTAAGGACTAAAGAGCATTAAGACAAGATATTTATTAAGGAAAGGTTTGGGTGCATGTGAGGGTATGGTATTTTGATTTGGAATGTTTGAGTGGAGTTTGGGGTCCAATTGGATGTTGCCAAGTGGACTGTTAGGTGGGCATTGAAAGAAGAAAAAGAAGAAGTAAGAGGAAGAGAGAGGGGGAACACAGATTGTATTCCCGTTCGTCCCCTCCTCTCACGCTCCTTCTTCTTCTTCTCTTCTCCTTTCTCTGCTTTTCCTTTCTTTCTCTTTGGCTTTGGCTTGGAGTTGTGTTTGGCTTGGATTGTTCTTTGTTTGAAGAGGTGAGTTGGTTTAAGATTTGTTACGTGCTGTGTTTCTTCTTCCTGGTTTTACTTCAGTTAGGGTTTGGCTAAGACTTTGTGGATTTCTTGTTTGTGCAAGCCTTGGATTGTAAGAAGCAAAGTAAAGGCAAGGAAAGGATTGAGGACTGATCTTGAAGTGTGATTTTTGGATCGTCATTTCCAGGTTTGGGAGCATTTTGAATGAATGCAATGTTTGAACTTCTCTGTTCTTCAATCTCGGTTGAATGTCTCTGCCCTATTTCTCACTAGACTTATAATGTGTTTGCATGGTCTAATTTTTGGAATTTGGTGTGTCTTAGAATGTGTACATGCATGATTAAGTGAGTAGATGTGTTAGTAATGCATGACAAGTATTGATTTGGAAGTTCTGAGTTTGTGTTTTGAACCTACTGTAACTTTTAGGGTTTATATTCTTGAATGGGTTTATGCAAGATTTTGATTGTTTGATTGTGGAATTAATTGCAATTATCTTGTTTATGATGTTTGGAAGATCGACTGTAAGGTAAGATGAGTTTGGATGTGTTTTGAATCAGATTGAAAATGATTTTATCGGGTTCTTTGAATTCTGGGTAAGCTGGAAATGGGAAATCGTGTTTCTGTATAATTTTCCATTTCCAGTGTGTCGTGATTTCCCTGAGAGAGACAAGTCACGAGACGTGACTCCCAGTCACGCCACGTGACTCTGTCTCCCAGTCACAACGCGTGACTTCTCGGCGGGCTGGACGAAGTTGTGAGGCTTGACCCTTGGTCGCGAAGCGTGACTGTCTCTCTCTATGAGAGGAAAGTCACGTCTCGTGACTTAGAGTCACGACGTGACTCTTGTAAAAGGGCAAGGCGTGACTCCAGTCGCGAAGCGTGACTGCCTCTCTCTGTGAGAGGAAAGTCACGTCTCGTGACTTAGAGTCACGGCGTGACTCTTGTAAGGCCAGGCGTGACATAGAGTCACGTCCCATGACTCTCTTGGAGGTCATGAGGCGTGACACTAGGTCACGTCTCGTGACCTCCCTTTGAGGTCAGTCACGAGTCGTGACACGACTCGTGACCGACCCCTCTTCAGCCCCTTTTTTCTGATTTCGCCCAGTTTTAACCAAAACGAATTTCCTATTTCTTCTGTATGAACTTGTATGGACTTATACTGTTTCATGTTATACTGTTATATGCTCTTGTATGGTCTGTTCTATTTTGCCTGGTTCCCAAGTGACTGGTTTTCTTAAAATGATTCTCAAATGCTTTTATGCCTTTTTCTCCTATTATGATGCTTATCCTTGATTGGGTTCTTCTCTTAGAATAATCTGCCATACTTAAGAGTATTTCATATCATTCCATGAGTTTTTATTCAGTGGCATAATATGATTCCACATGTATTCCTGATATGCTTTAGTAATTTGAGTAGTGCTAAAATGCAATTGATTGACCTATTGCATGCTTCAGAATATGACTTGAATGAGGTATGATTGATATTATGCTATGCTATATTTATTTGAATAATATGATTAATGTCTGAATGCATGGTTATGCTTTAGCCTGGGAACTCAATGTGTTATGTTTAAATGTAATTTGAACCATGCATGATTTATGCTTGGTATCTGCACCTAATGCATGATTAAGATTTTGTATTGATAATCATTGGCATAGTAGTGCTTCTTTACCTGATTCTTGGCATGCTTTAGAACATTGTTTAATGTTAAAGTGTATGGATTGTAATATGTTTTGCAATGCGGAATTGTATGAGATATAATCAACTTTATGAGCATATTTATATGTCTATTGTACTCCGTTTTATGCATGATATTTACATATTTATGCGTTATGCGATTCGAAGCGTGAATTGTTTTATGCATGACCTACGAGAGTCAGTCTAGTGGATAGTTAGGCATGCCTAATAGAGTCTTCAGTAGCTGCAGTGCCCTTTGAACGTTTGGACCCTGATCAGGTCCCCCGACTGGTTCCTCGCGAACCCCCCATCTGTACGGATCCTCGTGATCCTTTTTAATGTATTTGGATCGGGTTAAGATCCCCCATCAGTAAAAATGCTTTTGTGATAAATAAAATGGTTTTCGATTCATACCCGTAAGGTACCCTTTGGCCGACTTGTACCCGTAAGGTACTAATCAGTTCAGTACACTCGTTATCCACTATTGTGAGTCAGCAGGTGCTTTGATGGTTTGTTTTATGCTGCTTTGAAATAGCTATCAGAATGTGATATCTGATTGATTATGTTAAGGATTTCAGAAATCAGTTTATATGTATATGAATGTGACTATGGGCTTCAGAATGTATGTCTGTATTAAGTAATCATGATTTTATATCTAATATGATTATCCGTACGTGTCATGTGATTTGTTATAAGTTCTGAATGCTTTGAATATGATTCGATTAGAGTATTTATGTATGGGACTTAAGCATGTTTTGTTATTTATAAGCATGTGAACTGAAGCAATTGTGACGGTAAGTATGGGATGTTTAACTGTACTTTCTGTATGTTGATGATATGAATGTAATGTTATGTGATTATGCTTTCAGTCTCCGACATTAGAATGTTTTCGCTTGATACTTTATTTATGAGAGTTGCGCAGCGAAAATCGAATGCTTTGGATTTTGTACCTTGGATTCTGAATAGTTTGCGTGTTTAGCATTCCTAACATGATGGTTTGATTATCAGTTTATGCATGATGATTAGTTATGTCAATTACATGTGTAAAGCTCATGTGACTCCGCACGGTAAGATGTTGATAATTGCTACCTATGTAGGTTTATGCATGTGTTATAGTATGTAGTTCAGCATGATGATGCTTGTAATGTCTATTATATTATGTCTGTTTTGGTCTATCCTGGACATGAGTTTATGGTCTGTTTGTGAGTTATCGATTGAATGCCTTTATTATGCAGCCTGATTATTGATATGCTATGAATATCCGCATTTGCCATTTGAATGTGTTATGCCTTGGCGACCATTGTCAATGGCCGTCCATATTCTTGTGTGTTCTCCCCACTAAGCGTTTATCGCTTAGCACGGATTTCCTTTCCGTGCAGGTGGCAGGTTTGGTTCTGTTCGAGTCGCGCTTCTGCAAGGTCGGCCACGTAGGAGTTAGAAGTTCTGTATTTTGTTCAGCTTCTGTATTTCAGCTTTTGTAATTCTGTAGTATTGTATATGTAATTAATTATGTTTCGTTCTTGAGTTTTATTTTGAGAATGTAATAGTTAATATGTTTTTAAGTTTAGTTTTTCCTTTGTCTTATTATTTCGCTTGTGCTTCCGTTGAATGGTCATATGTATGCTTCTGTGTATGCTTCAGCTTAGTGTCTGCGTGTGCGTAAGTTATTGCATGTTCAGTCTGTGTCGCAAGGTAAGGTAACTTTTTAATTAACCCGTATTTCTGTATGTATGTTATGTATGAATGTATGCTTCCGCATTGTGCATGTGTATATCTGTGTGTGTGAGCGTCGGTAGCGCGTCCGTCGGCATCCTTCCAACGGGGACGGCGATGGGGGTGTCACATGATTAAATTTTTTTATTGGTCTTTTCAAAATTAGAGCTCAATTTTAGTTCTTGTTGAGATTTTTGGATTAATTTAGTACTTAATAAATTGTTAATGGTTAGTTGGTTTTAATGCTTCTTTAAAAAAAAAATTGAAAAAGAAGAAGAAGCATTGCAAATTTTTCCTAGCTAACTGAGCAAAATGTGAGTTTGGGGTACAAAAGTTAATAAAACTTGAACTAGTGCCTTGTGATGATCATTGTTGAATATTATGTGGCATTTATTATTTTATGCTAACTTTGATGAGTTAAGGTGTCTTTAAGACCAAATGTGTTTTGATGATATGTAATTGGGTTGGAAATATTCTCTAGTCTAGTTGGGTGATTGTAGTTTTGTTTAGGTAGTGGCCATTTTTCTTTAGTGACTTGATCTTCCTTTTTTAGCCAATGTACCTAAGCCTAATGTTACAACCAAAATGTAAGACCTCTTGATTCTTTGTTTTGTCTTATCCAATTTAGCGGAGATGACCTTCTAGTAAGGTTTGGTACGTAAGAAGAGGCATATGGTGTTTCTTGAGCTTTAAGTGAAAAGCCATGAATGCATTCGTGCATTCGAGTTGATTTTTGCTGCCAAAATTGTATCTAGAAGTTTTGTTTTTAAAGGATAAAAATTATGTTTTGGCCTTTTGCACACACACAGAGAAATTGTTTAGTATGTTCTTGTGTTTATTTGTTATTTAGTGAGTATTGGTATTTGCAAGCCTATTTTCTTGTTCTTTAATTGAGAATGACTCCTTATTTTCTTTTGTTGAGATTAAAATGATTAAGAATGTGGTTCATTCAGTTTACTCGAGGACAAGTAAAGGTTTGAGTTTGGGGTAGTTGATAAGTTGCAATTATACTAATATTTTAGATTAATTCTTGGCATAATTATGTGTTTATTTATTTAATTTTAATTTTAATTAGTTAGTTTTTGTAATTTTATTAGTTTGTAATGTTTTTATAACATTTAATAAGTTTTGGGATGTTTTCAGGAGTTTTATTTTAATCCGGAGCTAAATTGGAGGTTCGGGATTGATTTTAAAAGGAATTAGTGAAAGAGGGCAAAATTTGCCTAAAGCACAGCCGTGCTTTTCAATAGCATAGCTGTGCCTTCAAAGGGAGCACGCATCAGCATGAATAGCCGACGACACAGCTGTGCTTCCTTGCAAAGCACAGGTGTGTCACGCAGCATGAGGCGCGCGCACACGGAGCAGCGACACGCAGTTTCTCGCCCAACAGCACAGCTGTGCTTATGCGAGAAGCACAGCTGTGCTGTGCCTTTTCCCACCAGTTATCGTGCACACGACTTAACCCTAAAAGCGCTACTTACTCATGGACACAGCTGTGCTTTTCTTCTGATTATAATATCAAAGCGCCGTTCAGCTTAAAGGGGGTAGTTAGACTTAGTTTTCATTTTTCTTTTAGTTTCCAGCATTATTTTATTTTTATTTTAGGTTTTAATTTTTATTTTAATATGTTGTTTTAGTTTAGATTTAATTTTAAACTCCAATTTTATTCTTAAATAATTTAAATCAATTTAGCTTAGATTTATATTTTGGGGATTCAAGTGGATTCCAAGGTTGAAGAACAAGAGCTTCAAGATCTATTTTCTCTCTCATCAAGGGTGTATTCTAAACTTTAATTTTTCATATTTTATGTTTATATTCTTAATGTTAGAGTAATTATTCATGCTTAGGAGTTCTTGAATCATATTTGTATTTTGGATATTTGGATTTAATGAATATTTTCATGATTTCTTTTATTTCTCTCGTTATATTTTCTGCATTTATAATGATCATTGGGTTTGGTTATGATTCAGTACGGAATGATGATTGATTTCAAATCTGATTTTTGTTGTAATTTGTTTATGCTCAGTTTTCTATCATTTTTGGTGTATCTTTTAGACGACTCCGTTTGGGAATCTAGAAGTATGATTTAAAATTAGAGTGAGGAGTGAAATATTTGAGTTTTGGGTTATTTTACTCCGTACTGGGAAAATAAACCGAACTTAGGATTTTAGACCCGTGCATAGGCTAGTTATGTGGCTAACTCCGATTTGGGATGTCATATAATTAGAGTGGCTGACTCCAGTTTGGGAAGCCTGGGTTTAGTTGGATTGTCCAGAATTTCATGTTTATATTGTTTTACCAATTTCCAATTACATTTATGAGGATAGAATTTCCTAAGCATTTAATTTCATCCTTGAGTAATTTCTTGATGAACAATTTTATATTTAATTGTTATTTTATTTTCTTGCTTAGCTTAGTTTTCTGCACCAAACAAACCGGGGACATCTCAAATTCACTCATCTATTGATATTTAACTTGACAATCCTTTTTCCCTTGGGTACGATAATTCCGGGTACTAACTATACCCCACTTTATTACTTGTCGATTCGGTACACTTACCGAGCACCGATCAGCGATCTCCTACACGTGGTGACCCATCCGGGAGGTCACAGGAATGCTCACACAATGCGACTCAAATTAAATCTCAGATAGAAAATAATATCAAAAATATTAGTAATAATTTTTAAAGATTAAGCAACTAAAGACAATATAAATATATGACACGATAATAAATAATAATAATAATAATAATAATAATAATAATAATAATAATAATAATAATAATAATAATAATAATAATAATAATAATAATAATAATAAAATCATAATGGCAAATAATGATGACACAGAATATACATAGAGCAATAATACTAATAATATTAACAACAATAATACCACAAAATAATAATAATAATAATAATAATAATAATAATAATAATAATAATAATAATGTTAATATAAAATAAACATGAAGTAATGACACTAAATATATGACACGATAATAAATAATGATGAGCATGTGTATGATAATAATTGTTATTTTATGCATATGAATACCATTATTTATAATTGTGTAATAAACATTAATACTATTGATGCTTATGAGAAGTGATAATATGAATAAACCAAATTAATAATATAGCCTGCGAGTCATGTAGTGGATAGATAGGCATGCTTATAGGGTCTAAGTGCTGCAACCAAATACATCTGATTCCTCTAGAATCATCAATGCGATTTGAATCCTTATTGGATTTCCCTAATGCGAATTTATTGATATTTTTGATCTTTTCGATACCTTCAGGTGCTAATGCAAATGTGTGGTATCTACGGATACTAATGTGTTATTATACCTTTGGGTACGTTATCCGCATCTTTGAGTTACAGGCAAGGCTAAAAATAATTATGTTAATTAATTGAATGACGTGAAATTATGTGACATATCCTTAAGTATGACTATAATAAGCATGTGAAAACAATGTGATAATGTAACCAAAATGTGACTGTCGTGTTATGATATGTACATTGAATAGTTATATTTATATATGCGTATGTTGAGTTTGGAATATGGAATCTTATAAGACTTGTTTTTGTTGCAATGAATTATCTATACATATATGTGCATATACTATATTATTATATTGTTTTCCCCAATAAGCATTATCGCTTAGCATGGGTTTCTAATTCATGTAGGTTTGGATGCGTAGTGATTTTGAAGGACGGATCCACATTGCAAACGGTCAACACTAGGAGAGCCTATAGTGTAGATTTTGGGGATTTTGGGCAAAGTGTTATATATATGTTGTCTTTAATCTTTTAAGAAGCATAAAATATGTAATGAATGGAATGACTAAGCTTTGTAATATTAAGCTTATGATGTATATGTATATGTAAGTTTATAAGTTCAAGCATGTGATAGTATGAGATATCCGCTTCATGTGAATGTACGTGAAATGAAATTTATTAGCACCGGTTGTGGCATGTGTGTATGTTAGAGTTATATGTGATTGTGATCGTCATGTGACGATCATTCTCGACTGCTTTAGCTAAGCTAATTATGCGGTCGAGAGTAGGAGTTATAAGTTGTGGTATCAGAGCCTAGGTTTAGCCTTTTCTAGGAATTAGGCAGACTAAGATGTGTATAGTCGTGTTGACCTAATGTGAACATCCTTGTTTATTGTATCAAATCGATGGATCCTTCTCATAACTCTAGAGAAGAAATGGCAGAAAGTGTTAACCCTCAAGAAGTGGAGGTATTTGGGTCTGGTCAGTCTAGGCCAGTCAGTCTTGGACATGAAGTTCCGATGGTTCCTGTGGAGGCCTTAATTAAAATGTCCCAGGATATGGCAAGGGTGTTAGATCAAATGACAAGACCAAAGGGTCCATTAAAATTAACGAAAAAAGCATGGGGCAGAAGAGTTTTATGGAACTAGATTAGATGAATCGAAGAAGGCGAAATACTAAATCAAAAAGGTTTAGGGGGAGATAAGGTGTCCTCTTGATCAGCAAGTGGAATGTGTGGTGTTGTTGCTTCAAGGTGCTGCGTATAACTGGTGGAAACTAGTCCTAAGGCATCCAATGCTTTCGGACAAGGTGTATAGAGAGACGAATTGGAAACAATTCTTAAATTTGAGGCAGAGAGCCATATCAGTAGCCGAGTATGAGAAAGAGTTATGCAGACTAAGTAAGTATGCACCGCCTGGTGTATTAACTGAAGAGTTCAAATGTCAGCAGTTCGAAGAAGGATTAATTAAGCAGATTAAGGCGTTATTGATCTCAACGACCACGAAGCAAAATGTGAGTTACTATCAAATAGAACAAGCCGCTATGAGAGTAGAGAAGTCATTGGAGGTTCAGAAGGAAAGAATACAAAAGAGGAATTCGAACCGAGGTGGGTCTCATTCAGGCAAGAGATCAAGAGATTCCCAAGTGGCACCACCAGCTAAATCTGTCAATAGTCCAGCAACCAGAGGCAGGAAACAAGGGTCATCCTTTACATCTGGTATTGGCAAAGGTACATTTGGTGCCAAAACTGAGGTGCCTGAATGCTCACATTGTGGAAAGCGATATAGAGGAGAATGTTGGAAAGTGACCGGTGCCTATTTTAGATGTGGGAGCACCGAGCATTACCTAGCCAATTGTCTAAAGGCTTATGAGGTGGTTGGGAATCAGCAAGAGACTAGTTAGGTCAGTTCTAATTTGCCTCCTGCTAACAAAGGAAGAGGATAAGGTCGTGGCAAAGGAAACAAGTCTAGAGGTGGAACTGAATCAAAACCAGTGGGTAGACCTTCAGTGGCACCGGCCCGAGCTTATACAATGAAGGCTCGAGAGAAGCAGGATGTGCCAGAGATCATTGCAGGTACATTTATACTTTATGATACATAAATATTTGCATTGATTAACCCTAGGTGTATGCATTCTTATGTGTGTTCTAAGAGAATATGTGATAAGATGCTTGTTGCTGATTGTTTGAATTGTGACATGAGTGTAACTAGTCCTTTGAGTAGTAGTGTGAATGTGAACAAAGTGTACAGGGATTGTCCATTAGTGGTTCAAGGTCATGTATTTCCTACAGACCTGATTGAATTATCATTTAATGAGTTTGATTTGATATTAGGTATGGACTGGTTGGGTTTAATACCCCCTACCCATATGTAGGCGATCCCATCCGATAAGGAGTGAGATGCCGTATGAGTCAAGGTGCCACCACACAGATACACTACTGATCATACATTAATATAATAAAAATCATTACAATAATGTTTTGATCAAATTGGCTGATACAAAAGATAATTACATATCCAAAATATACAAATGCGGAAGCTACTACAAAAAATGATAAATGAGAGTTATATACAAAAGAATCATCGAAGATTACAAAAGCTAAGCCCTACACTAAACCTTCCTGTGTTGGCTTGATTGGCGGTGACTCGCCCAAAGCAAAACACCTTCCGCAGCTGCACGGGTAAAAACACTGTGCTAAGCGATAAACGCTTAGTGGGGAAACACACAAGAAATATGGACGGCCATTCACAATGGTCATAAAGGCATAATGCATTCATAATGGCATATGCAAATATCCATAACATAATATATATAAAAACATGCTTACAAATTAAAGCAATACATTCTACATCTCATATCCATATCCGGATTCATATTAACTGAATATACATCTCATCATTATACTCATTTGAATATCACATTCGTATAATCATATTGGAGCAGACAAAGCAACATAACACATAATACCTGCTAGCTCATAATAGTGGATAACGAGTATACAGAGAGTACATTACGGGTACGAATCGAATACGGACAGTACCTTTCGGGTACGAATTGAAAACCATTTCATTTTATCATTTGCAAAACATTTTACTAAGGGGACCTTAAACAAGGTCCAAATACTGAGGGTTCGTGAGGAACCAAACGGGACCTGATCGGGGTCTAAACAGAAATGTGGCTGCAGCTATAAGACTCTATTAGGCATGCCTAACTATCCACTCACTTGACTCTAGCAGGTCATGCATAACACAATTCACATTTATGTACACATGTTGATCAATATGAAGAACCATAAAGTTTAACATGCATGGACCAACTATATTTAAGCATAACACATTGGGCTCATAGACTAAGGTATAGCATTCCATTCAGGCATTAACCTTATATTTAGATAATTTGGTACAGCTAATTACCAAACACATATATTAAGGTCACAACTGGAAGCATGATTAACTCATTCCAATACCCACCATGTCACCCAATAATTTATCATAGCAAAACATACCATTAAAAGATGTGGAATGCTTAGAAGGACACTAAGTAATGTTTAAAACCAAACACAAGCGAAAAAGGAGTGAAAATGGAAAGAATAAAAAATATGAACAATAGGGGGACAGTAGCATTTTACACGGCGGTATGACCAATCCATACCGCCGTGTAAGACACTTTACACGAGGGTATGGTATAGCCCATACCGCCGTGTAAAATTCCCAATACGAAGCTGGGCAAAAGTGTTTTACACGGCGATATGGGCCGTCCTTTACCACCGTGTAAGACGACTTACACAGGCACCAGCAGAGGCGTTTCACACGGCGGTAAGGGGAAACCCATACCCCCGTGTGAAACTCACAGCACATATTTCACTTAAGGCAGTAGCGTTTTATATGGCGGTATGGATCTACCCTTACCACCATGTAAAACCATGGCTTGCAATTTCTGAAGAACTTCTACGAATCACATGGTGGTATGCAATAGCCATACCGCCGTGTGACTCCTGGAAAACCCAAAAAATGCAGAGTTTCACTCCGATTTCGAATCTAAAAACAACACACCTTAAAATTACACATTCCAAACTATAGAATCAACCCACAAACTTACCATTCCAGCTCAACCTTCAATTACAATAGGCATAAACATAATCAATCATTCAATTAACCCAAGCAATTAAAAACCACAATCTAGAAATTCTCATACATGCATAACTCACAAAATTAAGATTTGAAATTCACAATGTAAGTTCTAAATTCAACATATACAAAACCTCAGGTCACACCAACCATTTAAAGCATTATGCCTCATTATATCATCAATACACGAATTTATTCCCAAACCTGCAAACTCCTTAGCTCCTATCACTTTGTGCCACTTGAACCAGCTTTCTCCTTGCCTTTCGGTTCGCGAGGAGGTTCAACTAAGCACAACACCCAAAACACACAAAAATACAATTCCTAAATTAACCCTAAACTCGGAGAAATAGGAAGAAGAAGAAAAATATGAACAAATGAAGAACATATGCAATAACTTACCAATTAGAGTGCAAAAAGTTGATTAATTCCCACCACAAAGGCTTGAATCTCAGCTAGAGCACTCAAAGAAGAGCAAAAAAGAAAAAGAGGAGACAGGGAAGAGGAGAACGGGAAAGAGGGGATGAAAATTCTGCTTTTCCCAAATTCTCTTTCTTTTTCTCATCCTTTCCTAACCCTAACACTTGTCTTCTCCCTAGTGGTGGAAACTAACCACTCACACCCAAACAACATGCATCACACACACACAATGCACTCCCAATTAATGCGCACCCTACTAATGTATGAACAAAGCACACAACCACAACTCTACTAACATACCCTCTAATGCCATGCATGCATCCATATGCTACCAAAACCCTTAAGCATGCATTTTTACCCAAAATGCTCTTATGACATGCCAAACACATACAATGCGCATGCACAAACATGGCTCATACTACTAGGGGGCAAACGGAGTGTGATAACTCTCCCCTACTAACAAGAATTTTGTCTTCGAAATTCTCACCTGAACTGAACAAATGCGGATACTGAGCTCTCATCGGCTACTCCGGTTCCCATGTCACTTCTTAGACTCCATGGTGATTCCATAACACTTTTACCAAAGGGATCTGCTTACTCCTCAGCTGTCTCACTTCCCGGGCTAGGATAGCTTTCGATTCCTCATCATTAGAAAAATCTGGCTGCGCTTGTACATCTTGAACTGACAAAACATGAGATGGATTTGATCTGTACCGACAAAGCATCGAAACATGGAAAACATCGTGCAATTTTGCCAATTCCATCGGTAAGGCTAACCTATAGGCTACCAGACCAACTCTAGCCAAAACCTCATATGGTCCAACGAAGCAAGGACTAAGCATACCTTTCTTTCAAAATCGAAGCACTTTCCTCCAAGGCGAAACTTTAAGGAAAACCTTGTCCCCGACCTCAAACCGTACATCCTTCCTCTTCAGATTAGCATATGACTTTTGTCGATCTTTAGCCACTTTCAAATTTCGCTGCACAACTCTGATCTTCTCCTCAGTATCCCTAACCAATTCTGGCCCAATAACTGAACGCTCAGATAACTCTGTCCAATAAACCGGAGTCTTACACTGCCGTCCATACAAAGCCTCATACGGTGACATACCAATGCTCGACTGATAACTATTATTATAGGCAAACTCCATGAGCGACACATATCTGTCCTAACTACCCAGAAAATCCAAAGCACAAGCCCTCAACATATCCTCCAGAATCTGAATGACCCGCTCTGACTGACCATCTGTCTTAGGATGGAATGTCGTACTGAAGTTCAACTTGGTACCCAAAGCCCTTCATAATTCCTTCCAAAACTTCGAAGTGAACCTCGGATCCCGATTTGATACTATGGATAACAGCACTCCATGCAACCTAACTATTTCATCCACATAGATACTGGCCAACCTATCCATCGGATAGTCCACTCTCACTAGCAAGAAATGAGTTGACTTCATAAGTCAATCCACTGTCACCCAAACAGAGTCATGCTTCTTCTGAGTCAAAGGCAAACCAGATACAAAGTCCATAGCCATATCGTCCCATTTCCACTCAGGAACGGATAAAGGCGTAAGCAATCCCAAAGGAACTTGATGCTCGGCCTTTACCTACTAACATGTCAAGCACTTGGACACAAAATCAACAATGTCCCTCGTCATGCTGGACCACCAATAAAACTGCTTCATGTCCCGGTACATCTTTTCACTCCTGGGATGCATGGTGAAAATCTTGGTGTGCGCCTCACTCAAAAGTTGCCTCCTCAACTCCTCATGCTCAGGCACACATAAGCGGTTTCTATACATAAGCACCCCATTCAAGACATAGAAGCTCGACTGCTTACTAGAACTTACCTCTTGCACAACCCGCTGTAGCCTCTCATCATCTCTCTGAGCATCCACAATCCTCTGTCTCAAGGTAGGCCTCACTCTCAACTGAGCAACCAAAGCTCCATCTGAATTGAATCTCTATTTGAATCGCCTCAAAAATAAGGCTGAAACTGACTTTCGACTCAAAGCATCAGCGACTACATTGGCCTTACCCGGATGGTAATCCACTATGCAGTCGTAGTCCTTAAACAACTTAAGCCAACAGCGCTGTCTCATGTTCAACTCCTTCTACGTGAGGAGATACTTCAAACTCTTATGGTCCGTAAAGATCCTACACTTCTCCCCATACAGATAATGGCGCCAAATCTTCAGAGCAAAGATAACAGCTGCTAACTCCAAATCATGTGTCGGATAATTCCTCTCATGTGGCTTCAACTGTCGAGAAGCATAAGCCACAACCTTACCTTCTTGCATCAAAACACAGCCAAGACCCACACCCGAAGCGTCACTATACATGACAAACTCTTTACCCAAGATGGGTTGAGTAAGTATAGGAGCCTCGACTAGCAACTTCTTTAACTGTTCAAAACAAACCTAGTGTCACACCCCAAATTGGGCCTAGTTGGAATTGGCAAGCTAAGTCGGTTAAGTGACGGGTATTTCAGTACATTGTGCATGAGGAATTTGGATGTTAAGGAATTATCAAGTGAAGTAGGAGTATGGTGCCATGGTTTGAAGAGTCAATAAGTGGGATTTTGGTCGAATGAGAACTTGCCATGTGGCAGGGTTGGTGAGCATTGAATGAAGAAAAGAAGAAAAAAGAGAGAGAGAGAGGGAGAACACAGAATTTTGGCATTCCCGTTCTCCCCTCCCTCTCACGCCTCTTCTTCTTCTTCTCTTCTCCATTTTTTGCTTTTCCTTTTCTTCTCTTTTGGCCGGATGTTTGTGCTTGCTTGGAGGTGATTTTGACTGAGTTTTGGAGTAAGATTTTAGAGGTATGTGTTTGGGACTTTAGGGTTCCTGCATTTTGGGTTTCTTCCTCCTCTTCTTCTTGGTTTTATTTGAGTTAAATTTGGTTTGCATGAGTAATTTTCTGGGTTTTTATTTGTGCGAGCTGGGGTTGGCAAGAAGAAGCTTAAGGGCAAGGAAAGGATTGAAGATTGAAGCTAGAAAAGTGATTTTGGATCTTTGATTTCTAGGTTTGGGAGCTTGTTTTCTGCATTTTTAGTTTTGGCTTGTCTGCCTTAACTCTTCTTGGATCATGAATGTGTATTTATGTGTGATTTCCAGAAATTTGAGTGTTGATATGAGTTTATGCATGATTTTTTTGGGGATAATTTGTGTATTTATGATTTTATATGTTAATGAAATTCTGGAAAATTGCATGATATTTGGTGTTTAAATGGTGTATATGACTTGGGGTTTTGAGCATGTTGAATTTAGAACTTACATTGTGAATATCAGATTGTGATTATGTGAGTGATGTTTAAGTAAGATTGTTAAATTATGTATGTTAAATTGATGGAATTAAGTTAATGACTGAAATGTGAAATTTCATGTTGGTTGTGAATGGTAAGAAAAGAAGGTGAGTTTTTAGGTGATTAATATGGTATATATGTGCAATTTTTGGTGTTGTGTTGTTTGGGTTTCGAATTAGAGTGATTTCTGCAATTTCTGGAATTTCAAGAAGTCACACGGCAGTAAGGAATTGGCTCACCGCCGTGTGAATCGAGGAAATTCCTCAAAAAATGCAAGGCCATCGTCTTACACAGCGGTAAGGGACTACCCATACTGCCGTGTAAAATGCTACTGCCCTAAGAGCGTTTTGAGCTGAACGTCTCACACGGGGGTAAGGGTTCCCCATACCGCTATGTGAAATGTTTTTGCCAGTACCTGTGTAAGTCGTCTTACACGGCGGTAAGGTCTAAACCAAACCCCCGTATAAGGTGCCTTACACGGCGGTAAGGGACTACCCATATTGCCGTGTAAAACTCTACTGTCCTCAGTTTTACAGATTTTTGACCTTCTTCCTTTTCACTCCTTTTTCTCTTATGCTTGGGTGAAAATATTATTTAGTGTCTTTTTATATATCTTACATGATTTAATGGTATGCTTTGCTATGCTAAATTTATGAATGCTATTTTTAGTATGGAAATGGGTTATTTATGCTTAAGTTAAGAACTCTATATGTGAATAGCATGTTGCTGTGCCAACTTATTTGAATGATAGGATTAATGGCTGAATGCAATATTATGCCTTAGCTTAGGAGCTAATGTGTTATACTTCATTATGATTTTGCTTATATATGTTAATTATTGTAAATGGTATCGCATGTTACAATGTGAACACCAGTGAGTTATGAATGCCAATTTGATGATTGTTTATCGTGAGGGTGTTATATTAAGATGTGAAAGGTGTTGTGCGTGTATTTACTCATGAACCTTCCTTAAGAATAATATGTCATGCTTATATGTAAATAGTATCCTTTCATGATTAAATTTCTGCAATGTTAAATATTGGTATAATAATGTTCCATATTTGACCCCTGATATGTTCTAGAATATTGAACAATGTTAAGGTGTTAACTAAATTATATTATATGTTTTGTAACATGAATTGTATAATGCATGGTTAACATTATGAACTTCTCTACATGTTTACTATACGCTGGCTTATGCATGATTGTATATATATATATATATATATATATATATATATATATATATATATATATATATATATACATATATATATATATATATATATATATATATATATATATATATATATATGTATGTATGTATGTATATATATATATGTATGTATATATACATATTAGGTGTTTCGACATATGATTTGAATGATGTACGACCTACTAGAGTCAAGTAACTGGATAGTTAGGCATACCTAATAGAGTCTCTTAGTTGCAGCCCTCAGTTACATTTGGACACTGATCAGGTCCCCTATTTGGTTCCTCGCGAACCCTTTAATGTATTCGATTCGCACCCGTAAGGTGATATCAGTATTCGATTCGCACCCGTAAGGTGACGTCAGTATTCGATTTGCACTCGTAAGGTGCTGTCAGTATTCGATTCGCACACGTAAGGTGATGTCAGTATTCGATTCGTACCCATAAGGTACTGTCAGTTCACTCGTTATCCACTATTTTGAGTCAACAAGTATCCTATTTGTTTTATCTGATATGATTAAGAGAATGTGATATTCAGATGAGCATAATTCTAGACATGTGAATCAGTTATGAACATAAGTATGTGAATTGGAAATGTGTACAACTGCGATCATAATCTCTTGAATGCCATGGTTATAGTTTATTATGTTATGCTGATGAGTGTGTGAATCCGATTAGTTATGTTTATAAGCATATGAATTAATAGGTATATGAATGCAAACTTGAATTACTGAATGCTATGGTTAATAAGTATGTATATGAACGTGATTTTGTGCTATTGACTGTTATGGTGAAGTATGTGAATCAAGATACGTATGAATGTGCTTTTGACCATGGAATGTTATAAATATTGTGTTATGTTACGTGCACTCTCTCTAGTTTTTAATATTGTAGTGATTTCAGCGTGTGGTCATGTGTTTACATTTCAAGGCATGATATTTATGTATTAGTGTCGCGCAATGGATGTAACACCCCCTTCCCATACGTAGGCGATCCCATCCGGTAAGGAGTGAGATGCCGTATGAGACAAGGTGTCACCAAGCAAATACAAAGCAAACATACATACAGAAATACGGAATAATTAAAAACTTAAAGGAAAAGAAAGCAAAAGCTGATCATGCATTAATATAACAAACCATTAATTAATGTTCTGATCAACTAGCTGATACAAAATAATATTACATATACAAAATATAGGTACAAAAGCGGAAGCTGATACAAAACTGATACAAACTGATACATGAGAGTTCTATACAAAAAGAATCATCACTATTACAAAATAAAGCCCTATACTAAACCCTTATGTGTTGGCTTGACGGCGGCGACTCTCTCAAAGCAAAACTCCTTCCACACCTGCACGGGTAAAAACATCGTGCTAAGCGATAAACGCTTAGTGGGGAAACACACAAAATTTATGGACGGCCATTCACAATGGTCGTCAAGACATTTCACATTCACAATGGCAAAATGCAATAGCTTTAACAACATCCATATAATCATGCTCACAAATTAAAGCCATACATTTGCATCACCATTACATATCCATTTCCATATTAATTGAACATATATCCCATTATTATATTCATTCAGATATCACATGTATATATCCAAATCAGAACAGAGCAATTCAATCAATTATTTAATGAACACCTGCTGACTCTAGGTAGTTGATAACTAGTGAATTGAGGGTACCTTACGGGTACGAGTCGAATACTGAGGGTACCTCACAGGTACAAATCAAAAGTCAATTCATTTTATCAAAGCACAATATTTTTTTATACTGAGCGGATCTTAAACAAGATCCTAATACTGAAGGGTTCGCGGGGAACCAAACTGGGGACCTGATCGGGGTCCAAACTGAACTGAGGGCCGCAGCTAAAGGACTCTATTAGGCATGCCTAACTATCCACTTACTTGATTCTAGCAGGCTATAACTCATTCAAATCATAATTCAAAACATCGCGTATAATTCATCAGAAGAATCATGGTATCACGCATATCAAAGCATATAAAAGTATGACATGCATCATACAGCAGTATAAATTCATTCGAAGGAATTACGAAATCCATTATATAAGTTAAAATCCGGGAAATTTCAGAAAATGGGCCGAACGGGGTGACGGGCGAGGTTGGCTGGTCACGTGGCGTGACTGGCGTCACAACACGTGACTGGCCTCCTCACAAGGCTGGTCACGAGACGTGACTGAGGGTCACGCCTCGTGACTGGCTCTGTCCCTCGCGGATCACGCGGCGTGACTCACCCCTTACCTCTCACTGGTCACGAGTCGTGACTGGGTGTCATATCTCGTGACTGGCTTCCTTCTTTGGGCTGGTCACGCGACGTGACTGGCTATCGTGACCATCCTCTCTCAGGCCGGTCATGAGTCATGACTGGGAGTGACGCCTCGTGATTGCCTTCCTCATGGCCGGTCATGAGTTGTGACAGGCAGTCACAGCTCGTGACTGGCTTCTATCTGGCAGGTCACGAGTCGTGACTTGCCTCTCTTCTTGGCTAGTCATGCAACAGACGGGGATTTCTACAATAATCGATTTCCAGATTTTCCAGAATTTCCCAGAACAATGGAATCAATCCAAATTTGATTAAAAGTCATTCAAACCTGTTCTTACTTTACAGAAGACATTCCAAAAAATATAACAACATATATACAATTCAATTCAGCATTTACACAACCAAATCAAGTATATATATATGCATCAAGCTCTTCAAGAACATAAACCCTAAAATTTTATAGTAACCTCAAAATCACACAAATCATAACAAACAATTCCCAAACCTTAATTCTAAGCTTCACTTCACTTAATCCCACTACTCCCAGTAATCTCCTTGCCTTTGGGATCGCGAGGAGCCTCAGCTAAACACAAACATCCAACAATGCAAACCCTAAGTTAAATCTAAACTCAAGGAAGAAGAAGAAGAAGAAGAAGAAGAAGAAGAAGAAGAAGAAGAAGAAAAAGAAGAAAAAGAGCAAGACCAAGATACATACTTACCAAGTTAGGAGCAAGAGTGACCAATTTCCACAACCACAATTTGATTTACAATTAGCAATAATTAGGAAAGGGAAAAGGAAGAAGAAGATGGAGGTAGAAGGGAAAACGTGAATCTGATCTTCCCTTCACTCTTCCTTCTTTTCTTTATTCATTTTCCCTAACCTAATACACATGTCAATCTTTTGGTGGTGGAACTTGCTCACTCACACCTTAACTCCATACTTCACACACATCTTATGCACTCCTAACTTATACACCCTACAATGGTATGAACTCACACACACAAGCACTTCTCAACTTAAAACACCATAAAATGATATGCTCAAGTGCACACAAGCAATTCCCAATTAGTACACACACAAATGTCATACGTGCAACCACATACTAATAAAACCCAAAAGCATGCATTTTACTAAACTACCCTCATGATATACTGAACACATGCACATGCATGCTCACACAGACAGGCTCATTCTAATAGGGGGCAAACGGGGTGTGACAACTCTCCCCTACTAATAAGAATTTCGTCCTCGAAATTCTCACCTGAACTGAATAACTGCGGATACTGAGCTCTCATCGACTCCTCTGGTTCCCAAGTCGCTTCTTCAACTCCGTGGTGGATCCACAACACTTTAACCAAAAGAATCTGCTTACTTCTCAACTGTCTCACCTCTCGGGCTAGAATAGCTCGCGGTTCTTCAGCATAGGAAAAGTCTGGCTGAACCTGAATATCCTGAACCAAAAGAACATGCGAAGGATCTGATCTGTACCGACGAAGCATCAAAACGTGGAACACATCGTGTAATTTTGCTAACTCCATCGGTAACGCCAATCTATAGGCTACAGGTCCTACCTTAGCCAAGATCTCGTAAAGACCAATAAAACGAGCACTAAGCTTACCCTTCTTCCCAAACCGAAGCACTCTCCTCCAAGGTGAAACTTTAAGGAAAACTTTGTCCCCGATCTCAAAATGCACGTCTTTCCTCTTCAAGTTGGCATAAGACTTCTGTCGATCCTTGGCTGCCTTCAAATTCCGTTGCACAACTCTGATCTTTTCTTCAGTATCTCTAACCAAGTCAGGCCCAATCACTGATCTCTCGGATAGCTCGGTCCAACAAACCGGAGTCCTACACTGACGACCATATAAAGCCTCATATGGTGCCATACCGATGCTCGACTGAAAACTGTTGTTGTAGGCAAACTCCATAAGTGACACATATCTGTCCCAACTACCCGGGAAATCCAAAGCACAAGCCTTCATCATGTCCTCCAGAATCTGAATGACCCGTTCTGACTGACCATTCGTCTGAGGATGAAACGTTGTACTGAAGTTTAACTTAGTGCCCAAAGCTCTCTGCAACTCCTTCCAAAACTTGGAAGTAAACCTCGGATCCCGATCTGACACTATAGATAAAGGCACACCATGCAATCGAACTATCTCATCCACATAGATACTGGCCAATCTATCCATCGGGTAGTCCACTCTAACTGGCAGAAAATGAGCTGATTTCGTAAGCCGATCCACAATTACCCAAACTGAGTCATGTTTCCTCTGAGTCAAAGGCAAACCAGAAACAAAGTCCATGGCGATATCATCCCATTTCCACTCAGGAATGGATAAAGCCGTAAGCAATCCCGAAGGTACCTGATGCTCAGCCTTTACCTGCTGACAAGTCAAGCACTTGGAAACAAAATCCACAATATCTCTCTTCATACCAAACCACCAATAGAACTGTTTCATGTCCCGATACATCTTCTCATTGCCGGATGCATAGTAAAAACTGAACTATGCGCCTCACTCATAAGCTGTCTCCTCAAATCTTCAGACTCTAGCACACACAAGCGATCTCTGAACATAAGCACCTCATCCTGAACTGAGAACTCTGACTGCTTACCCGATCTAACCTCATGCACAATTCGCTGAAGTCTCTGATCATCTCTCTGAGCATTCACAATCTTCTGTCTCAAGGTAGGCTTCACACGCAGCTGAGCAATCAAAGCTCCATCTGAACCAAATCTCCATCTAAACCGCCTCAAGAACAAGCTGAAACTGACTTCCAACTCAAAGCATCAGCGACTACATTGGCCTTACCAGGATGGTAATCCACAATGCAGTCGTAGTCCTTAAACAACTCAAGCCAACGGCGCTGTCTCATGTTCAACTCTTTCTGTGACAGGAAGTACTTCAAGCTCTTGTGATCCGAAAAGATCCTACACTTTTCTCCATACAGGTAATGACACCAAATCTTCAAAGCAAAGATGACGGCTGCCAACTCAAGATCATGCGTCGGATAGTTCCTCTCGTGTGGCTTTAACTGACGAGAAGCATAAGCCACGACCTTACCTTCCTGCATCAAAACACAGCCAAGACCAACACCCGAAGCATCACTGTAAATGACAAACTCTTTACCCGAGATGGGTTGAGTAAGAATAGGAGCCTCAACAAGCAACTGCTTTAACCGATCAAAATAAGCCTGACATCTATCTGACCACTCAAATCTGACTCCTTTCCTCAACAATCTAGTCATCGGAGCAGCAATCACAGAAAAACCCTTAACAAACCGACGATAGTAACCTGCTAAACAAAGAAAACTCCTCACTTCCTGAACATTTCTAGGCGCTTTCCAATCAACTATCGCCTCAATCTTGGCTGGATCTACCTGAATACCCCTAGCTGAAACAATGTGGCCCAAAAACGACACTTCTCGAAGCCAGAAATCACACTTGCTAAGCTTAGCAAACAACTGATGCTCTCTCAACATCTACAAAACTTATCTGAGATGCTCCTCATGCTCACTCTCATCCTTGGAAAACACCAAGATGTCATCAATGAACACTACTACAAATCGATCTAAGTATGGCCTGAACACACGATTCATCAGATCCATAAAAGCCGCTGGAGCATTGGTCAAACCAAACGGCATCACAAAAAACTCATAGTGGCCATACCTAGTCCGAAATGCAGTCTTAACCACATCTGCATCCTGAACTCGAAGCTGATAGTACCCTGATCGAAGATCTATCTTGGAGAAAACACCTGCACCTCGAAGCTGATCAAACAGATCATCAATCCTAGGCAACGGATACTTATTCTTCACTGTAACCTTATTGATCTGCCAGTAGTCAATACACATCCGCAAAGATCCATCTTTCTTCTTGACAAACAGAACTGGAACTCCCCAAGGAGAAACGCTAGGTCGGATAAATCCCTTATCCAATAGCTCTTGTAGCTGAGTCTTAAGTTCCCTCAACTCTACAGGAGCCATCCGATAAGGTGTTCTCGAAATAGGTACGGTACCCGGCATAATCTCAATGGACAACTCGAGCTCTCTCTCAGGAGGCAAACCAGGCAACTCGCTTGGGAATACATCACTAAACTCCCGCACAACAGGAATGTCCTCAATCTGAACTTGATCTCTCTTGGAATCCAACACAACTGCTAGAAAAGCCTCACAACCTTTCCTGATAAACCTCTTAGCTTGCATCGCAGAAATCACATTATTCAAGGAACTAGCACCCAAACCTTTCAAAAACACAAGAGACTGACATCTATCTCGAAGCACAACTGTCTTCCTATGGCAATCAACTACAGCCCGATGCTTACCCAACCAGTCCATACCCAGAATCAAATCAAACTCTCTGAAAGGCAACTCAATCAAATCCACTGGAAGTACAACTCCCTCAACCATCAGAGGACAACTCCTAAAGACTCTACTCACACTGACACTATGCCCTAATGGACTGGTCACACATATCTCATAATCTAACTGATCAACCACATGCAACTTATCAACAATTTTATCTGTGCACAAATATGAGTATGTGGAACCATGGTCAATTAGAGCATACAACTCAGTGTCATGGAGTAGGAACTTACCAGCAATAACATCAGGCGCATCCTGCTCCTCTCTGGCTCTCTTAGCATAAGCTCTAGTCGCAACCTGAGGAGGACGCTCAACAGTCTAAGAAGCAGCTCCATCTCTAGGCCGACCACCTCGACCTCTACCTCTGCCTCTACCACGGGAAGTCTGAGAAACATTCGAACCGACCCTACTGGCCTCTCTCTGGGATCCTGAATCCTCATGCAATCTCGGACAACTAGCCAAAAGATGCTCAGTGCTCCCACACCTGAAGCACGCACCGGAGAGCCACCTACACTCACCCCGATGAGTCTTACTGCAATGAGGACAAACTGATGTAGTCTTAGCTCTGCCACCTCTATCAGAACCTGACACAGCTGTAGAACCCTGTCTTCTACCTCTAGAAGCCGGACCAAAAGATGACTCGTCCTGTGGGTTCCTAGATCTCTTACTCGAGGATGAAGATCCTCCACGAGAAGAGTTCCTCCTCTGAGCTCTCTCTCTCATCACATTCTCAGATATCTCAGCCCTCACAGCAGCCTCCACAAGCTGGTAGTAGCTTACCCCAGGCATACACATCAAAGAAATCAAAGCAATCTTCAAAGACTCATTTAACCCCGCTTCGAAATGCTTGCATCTGAAATCATCTGTCATAACCACAAGTGAAGCATAACGAGACAATCTATTGAACTATTTCTCATAATCTGCTACTGATAAAGCCCTCTGTCTCAAACTCAAAAACTATGCCCATCTAGCATCTCTATAAGTCTGAGTAATGTACTTCTTTGTGAACTCACCCTCAAAGAACTCCCAAGTAATCGGATCCGGTAGCTGAGGATGCCTGCAAACCAATTCCCACCATTCAAAAGTAGACCCTTGCAATAATACTAGTGCACACTCTGTCTGCTGGTCGGGAGGACACCGAATCTCTCTAAAAGCACGCTTCACTTTATCTAACAATCTCTCAGCCATCTCAGACTCATTCAAACCTGTGCCATAGAAATCCTCAACTCCTGCCCTTCTCAAATTCTCCATAGGTGCTCTAGGAGCAGTCACTCTCTCCAAAACCCTAGCCATGTCCTGATGCAACCTAAACATAGCCTCAAAAGGCATGGCTGCGGCCTCGGGCTAGACCCTAGCATGCTGAGCCAACACAGAAATCGATGGATCTACAGCTTGAGGGTTCACACTCTCGGCGGATTCCTTAAGTGATCCACGAGAAGAATTAGAAGCCATCTAAACAAACAAGAAACAACCGTATCAGCCAACACAGATCTCGACACATACACATCTATACACTTCAACACATCAACAGAACAAACAACACCAAAAAATGCCTAAACCTATGCTCTGATACCACAAACTGTAACACCCCCTTCCCATACGTAGGCGATCCCATCCGGTAAGGAGTGAGATGCCGTATGAGACAAGGTGTCACCAAGCAAATACAAAGCAAGCATACATACAGAAATACGGAATAATTAAAAACTTAAAGGAAAAGAAAGCAAAAGCTGATCATGCATTAATATAACAAACCATTACAATAATGTTCTGATCAACTAGCTGATACAAAATAATAATACATATAGAAAATATAGGTACAAAAGCGGAAGCTGATACAAAACTGATACAAACTGATACATGAGAGTTCTATACAAAAAGAATCATCACTATTAAAAAATCAAGCCCTATACTAAACCCTTTTGTGTTGGCTTGACGGCGGTGACTCTCTCAAAGCAAAACTCCTTCCACACCTGCACGGGTAAAAACACCGTGCTAAGCGATAAACGCTTAGTGGGGAAACACACAAAATTTATGGACGGCCATTCACAATGGTCGTCAAGGCATTTCACATTCACAATGGCAAAATGCAATAGCTTTAAAAATATCCATATAATTATGCTCACAAATTAAAGCCATACATTTGCATCACCATTACATATCCATTTCCATATTAATTGAACATATATCCCATTATTATACTCATTCAGATATCACATGTATATATCCAATTCAGAACAGAGCAATTCAATCAATTATTTAATGAACACCTACTGACTCTATGTAGTGGATAACGAGTGAACTGAGGGTACCTTACGGGTACGAGTCCAATACTGAGGGTACCTCACAAGTACAAATCAAAAGTCAATTCATTTTATCAAAGCACAATATTTTTTTTTATACTGAGGGGATCTTAAACAAGATCCTAATACTGAAGGGTTCGCGGGGAACCAAACGGGGGACCTGATCGGGGTCCAAACTGAACTGAGGGCTGCAGCAAAAGGACTCTATTAGGCATGCCTAACTATCCACTTACTTGACTCTAGCAGGCTATAACTCATTCAAATCACAATTCAAAACATCGCGTATAATTCATCAGAAGAATCATGGTATCACGCATATCAAAGCATATAAAAGTATGACATGCATCATACAGTAGTATAAATTCATTCGAAGGAATTACGGAATCCATTATATAAGTTAAAATCCGGGAAATTTCAGAAAATGGGCCGAACGGGGTAACGGGCGAGGTTGGCTGGTCACGAGGCGTGACTGGCGTCACAATACGTGACTGGCCTCCTCACAAGACTGGTCACGAGATGTGACTGAGGGTCACGCCTCGTGACTGGCTCTGTCCCTCGCGAATCACGCGGCGTGACTTGCCCCTTACCTCTCGCTGGTCACGAGTCGTGACTGGGTGTCACGTCTCGTGACTGGCTTCCTTCTTTGGGCTGGTCACGCAATGTGACTGGCTAACGTGACTGGCTATCATGACCATTCTCTCTCAGGCCGATCACAAGTCGTGACTGGGAGTCATCCTCGTGACTGCCTTCCTCATGGCCGGTCACGAGTTGTGACAGGCAGTCACAGCTCCTGATTGGCTTCTATCTGGCAGGTCACGAGTCGTGACTGGAAGTCATGTCTCGTGACTTGCCTCTCTTCTTGGCTAGTCACGCGAAAGACGGGGATTTCTACAGTAATCGATTTCCAGATTTTCCAGAATTTCCCGAAACAAAGGAATCAATCGAAATTTGATTAAAAGTCATTCAAACCTGTTCTTACTTTACAGAAGACATTCCAAACAATATAACAACATATATACAACTCAATTCAGCATTTACAGAACCAAATCAAGTATATATAAATGCATCAAGGTCTTCAAGAACATAAACCCTAAAATTTTACAGTAACCTCAAAATCACACAAATCATAACAAACAATTCCCAAACCTGAATTCTAAGCTTCACTTCACTTAGTCCCACTACTCCCAGCAATCTCCTTGCCTTTGGGATCGCGAGGAGCCTTAGCTAAACACAAACATCCAACAATGCAAACCCTAAGTTAAATCTAAACTCAAGGAAGAAGAAGAAGAAGAAGAAGAAGAAGAAGAAGAAAAAGAGCAAGACCAAGATACGTACTTACCAAGGTAGGAGCAAGAGTGACCAATTTCTACAACCACAATTTGATTTACAGTTAGCAATAATTAGGAAAGGGGAAAGGAAGAAAAAGATGGAGGTAGAAGGGAAAACGTGAATCTAATCTTCCCTTCACTCTTCCTTCTTTTCTTTATTCATTTTCCCTAACCTAATACACATGTCAATCTTTTGGTGGTGGAACTTGCTCACTCACACCTTAACTCCATACTTCACACACATCTTATGCACTCCTAACTTATACACCCTACAATGGTATGAACTCATACACACAAGCACTTCTCAACTTAAAACACCATAAAATGATATGCTCAAGTGCACACAAGCAATTCCCAATTAGTACACACACTAATGTCATACGTGCAACCACATACTAATAAAACCCAAAAACATGCATTTTACTAAACTACCCTCATGATATACTGAACACATGCACATGCACGCTCACACAGACAGGCTCATTCTACTAGGGGGCAAACGGGGTGTGACAATGGAAGTGGGGTGTTTTGACATTGTCCCTCGGTTCTCTGATAAGGTGAATGCATTACGGCATGATATTTGTATGATTAGACCTCTAGGGATATTGCGTGATGATTGTGTACTTTTTGCATGATAATTAATGGCTCTATATGTGAAATCTACGACATCTGATGCCCGTTAGTTCGGTAAGTGAAAGTTAATTTGTATGTGTAATTGCATGATATACTTGTATCTTGCATAATACTCTGCCTGCTTTGGTTTGATCGACACGAGTTTTGAATGTGGATATGTGTAGACACCGGGGTCTGAGTCAAATTTTGATAGTAATTTTGGGTACTTGGTAAATTCCTCCAAAAAAAAATAATAAAATTGAAAAAACAAAAAAAAATGAGATTAGGTTAATTTAATAAGATAATTCAAGAATTATGATTAGTTTAATTTAATTAGTTAATATTGTAAGATAAATTAATTAATTAGTTAATATTTTAGGATAATTAAAATGTGATAATTAATTAGATGTGATAATTTAGGTAGATTAATTAGATTAAGTAGGTATAAAAATATAGAGTATTTAATTAATAGAGTATTTAATTAGTTAGTGTGTTAGTTTAAGTAAATCAATTAAAATCAAAAACAAAAAAAATCAGTAAATAGAAAAATGGAGGAAATTACCATTGTGCACCTAATTAACCCTAATTGTGGGTATAAAGGGAAAAGAATTGTCACACCCCGTTTGCCCCCTAGTAGAATGAGCCTGTCTGCCTGTCTGTATGAGCATGCATGTGCATGTGTTTAGCATGTCATAAGGGTATTTTAGTAAAAATGTATGTTTGGGGTTTTGTTAGTACGTGGGTGCATACATGACATTAGGGTGTGAATTAATTAAGTTACATTTGTGTGCACTTGCTTATACCATTATAGGGTGTTTTAATTAGGAATACATTAAGTGTGAGTGTTGTGTGTGGAGTTAGGGTGTGAGTGAGCAAGTTTCACCATCAAAAGGATGACATGTGTATTAGGTTAAGGAAAATGAAGAAAGAAATGAAGGAAGAGTGAAAGGAAATTAGATTCACGTTTTCCCTTCAACCTCCATCTTCTTCTTCCTTTTCCCTCTCCTAATTACTGCTTGCTATCTGTTAATTAAGTGTGATTGTGGAAATTGGTCACTCTTGCTCCTAACTTGGTAAGTGCATATCCTTGTCTTTGTCTTACTGTAATTTTCATCTTCTTCTTCCTTGAGTTTAGGTTTAACTTAGGGTTGCATTGCTGTGTTTGTGTTCTAGCTGAAGCTCCTCGTGATCCAAAGGGTAAAGAGGTTGCTGGACCTAGTGGAGCTAAGTGATAGAAGCTTAGATTTCAGGTTTGGGAATTATTGATTGTGATTTGTGTGATTTTGAGTTTACTGTAAAATTTTAGGGTTTATGTTCTTGAATAGCTTCAATGCATGTATTCTTGATTTGGTTGTTTAATTGCTAAATTGAGGTATATGTATATTGTTTATGTTAATTGGGATGTCTAATGGAAGGTAAGATCGGGTTTGATTAGTTTTGAATCAAGTTTGGGATCGATTTCTGGGTTCTGAGAATTCTGGAAATGGGAAAATCGCGTTACTGATGAATTTTCCTGTTTCCAGATCGGTGTCGCGTGACTCGCCAAGAATAGAGGCAGGTTACGCCTCGTGACCTGAGGTCACGCCTCGTGACCTGCCAGCTTGAGACCGGTCATGAGTTGTGGCTGCCTGTCACAACTTGTGACCAGCTGAAATGAAGCAAGTCACGAGACGTGACTCCCCGTCACGCCTCATGACCGGCTGAGTGTAGGCGTGTCGCATGATCTGTTGTAGAGAGAAGCAAGTCATGAGACGTGACGTCCAGTCACGTCGCGTGACCTGCGAGAGCGCCGCGTGATCTGCGAGATCACGTCGCGTGATCAGCGAGAGACGAGGGATGATCCACGAGGAACAGAGCAAGTCACGAAGCGTGACCCTCAGTCACGTCTCGTGACCTGCCCTGTGAGGAGGCCAGTCACGCCTTGTGACCAGCCAATCTCGCCCGTTTCCCCGTTTTGCTCTTTTTCCAAAATTTTCCCAACTTTTGACTCAGAAATGAATTTGGTGTTTCTTCTGTATGGATTTATATTGTGGTATGATGTATGCCATACTTTTATATGCTTTGATATAAATGATACCATGAATTTCTGATGAATTCTATTCCGTACTCTGAAATGTGATTTGAATGACGCTTAACCTGCTAGAGTCAAGTAAGTGGATAGTTAGGCATGCCTAATAGAGTCTTTTAGCTGCAGCCCTCAGTTCAGTTTGGACCCCGATCAGGTCCCCGTTTGGTTCCTCGCGAACCCTTCAGTATTAGGATCTTGTTTAAGGTCCCCTCAGTATATGAATAACATGTTTTGATAAATGAAATAACATTTGACTTGTACCTATGAGGTACCCTCAGTATTCGATTCGTACCCGTAAGGTACCTTCAGTACACTCGTTATCCACTGTCTAGAGTCAGCAGGTGTTCTTTTAATGTTTAATATAATCGTTCTGATCTGATTTGGCTATTAAATGGAATATCTGAATGAGTTTAATGATGAAACACATGTTGGATTATTCTGTAATGGATATGATTATTGAGATATTGATTGTATGGCTTATAAATATGAGCATGTTTATATGGATTATGTTATAGCCCTTGCATTCTACCATTGTGAATGTGTTATGCCTTGACGACCATTGTGAATGGCCGTCCATTATCTATGTGTGTTTCCCCACTAAGCGTTTATCGCTTAGCACGGTGTTTTTACCCGTGCAGGTGTGGAAGGAGTTTTGCTTTGAGAGAGTCACCGTCATCAAGCCAACACAGAAGGGTTTAGTGTAGAGCTCAATTTTGTATCAGTTGTTGTTTCTTTTTGTATAGAACTCTCATGTATCAGTTTTGTATCAGCTTCCGCTTTTGTATCTATATTTTGTATATGTAATATTATTTTGTTTCAGCTAGTTGATCAGATCATTATTGTAATAGTTTATTGTAGTAATGCATGATCAGCTTTTGCTTTCTGCACGTAAAGTTTTTAATTATTCTGTATTTCTGTATGTATGTTATAAATGGATGTATGTTTTGCTTTGCCATTGTTTGGTGGCACCTTGACTCATACGGCATCTCAATCCTTATCGGATGGGATCGCCTACGTATGGGAAGGGGGTGTTACAGTTTGTGGTATCAGAGCATAGGTTTAGGCATTTCTGGGTGTTGTTGTGATTGTTCTGAGTTGCTTAGATGTGTATGAGTCTAGATCTGTGTTGGCTGATAAGGTTGTTTCTTGTTTGTTTAGATGGCTTCTAATTCTGTTCGTGGATCACTGGAGGAATCCGCCGAGAGTGTGAATCCTCCAGCAGTGGATCCGTCTGTTTTTGTTACTGTGTCGGCTCAGCATGCTAGGGTCCAGCCCGATGCCGTAGCCATGCCCTTTGAGGCTATGTTCAGGTTGCATCAGGACATGGCTAGGGTTTTGGAGAGAGTGACTGCTCCTAGAGCACCTATGGAGAATTTGAGGAGGGCAGGAGTTGAGGATTTCTATGGCACTGGTTTGAATGAATCTGAGATGGCAGATAAATTGTTAGATAAAGTAAAGCGTGCTTTGAGAGAGATTCGGTGTCCTCCTGATCAGCAGGCAGAGTGTTCACTAGCTCTTCTGCAAGGGTCTGCATTTGAATGGTGGGAATTGGTTTGCAGGCATCCTCAGTTACCGCATCCGATTACTTTGGAGTTCTTTGAGGGTGAGTTCTCAAAGAAGTACATCACTCAGACTTATAGAGATTCGAGATGGGCGCAGTTTTTGAGTTTGAGACAGAGGGCTATGTCTGTAGCAGATTATGAGAAAGAGTTCAACAGGTTATCTCGCTATGCCCCACGTGGAGTTATGACAGATGACTTCAGATGTAAGCATTTCGAAGCAGGGTTAAATGAGTCTTTGAAGATTACTTTGATTTCTCTGATGTGCATACCTGGGGTCAGTTATTATCAGATTGTAGAGGCTGCTGTGAGAGCTGAGTTATCTGAGACTGTGATGAGAGAGAGAGCTCAGAGGAGGAGTTTTTCTCGTGGAGGATCTTCTTTGGGTAAGAGATCTAGGAACCCACAGGATGAGTCATCTTCTGGCTCGGCTTCTAGAGGTAGACAATAGGGTTCTGCAGCTGTGTCAGGTTCTGGTAGGGGTGGTAGAGCTGAGACTACATCAGTTTGTCCTCACTGTAGTCAGACACATCGGGGTGAGTGTAGGTGGCTCTCCGGTGCATGCTTCAGGTGTGGGAGCTCTGAGCATCTGTTGGCCTGTTGCCCGAGATTACATGAGGATTCAGGTTCCCAGAGAGAGGCCAGCAGGGTTGGTTCGAATGCTTCTCAGGCTACCCGTGGTAGAGGCAGAGGTAGAGGTAGAGGTGGTCGGCATAGAGATGGAGCTGCTTCTGAGACTGTTGAGCATCCTCCTCAGGGTGCCATTAAAGCTTATGCTATGAGAGCCAGAGATGAGCAGGACGTGCCTGATGTTATTGCTGGTAAGTTCCTACTCCATGACACTGAGTTATATGCTCTAATTGATCCTGGTTCCACACACTCATATTTGTGCACAGATAAAATTGTTGATAAGTTGCATTCAGTTGATCAGTTAGATTATGAGATTTGTGTGACCAGTCCATTAGGGCATAGTGTCAGTGTGAGTAGAGTTTTTAGGAGTTGTCCTCTGATTGTTGAGGGAGCTGTGCTTCCAGCGAATTTGATTGAGTTACCTTTCAGAGAGTTTGATCTGATTCTGGGTATGGACTGGTTGGGTAAGCACCGGGCTGTAGTTGATTGCCATAGGAAGACAGTTGTACTTCGGGATAGAAGTCAATCTCTTGTGTTTTTGAAAGGTTTAGGTGCTAGTTCTGTGAATAATGTGATTTCTGCACTGCAAGCCAAGAGGTTTATCAGGAAAGGATGTGAGGCTTTTCTAGTAGTTGTGTTAGATTCCAAGAGGGATCAGGTTCTGATTGAGGACATTCCAGTAGTGCGGGAGTTTAGTGATGTGTTCCCGAGCGAGTTGCCTGGTTTGCCTCCTGAGAGAGAGGTTGAGTTGTCCATTGAGATTATGCCAGGTACAACACCTATTTCGAGAGCACCTTATCGGATGGCTCCTGTAGAGTTGAGGGAACTTAAAATTCAGCTACAAGAGCTATTGGATAAGGGGTTTATTCGACCTAGTATATCTCCTTGGGGAGCTCCAGTTCTGTTTGTCAAGAAGAAAGATGGATCATTGTGGATGTGTATTGACTACAGACAGATTAATAAAGTCATAGTGAAGAATAAGTATCCATTGCCTAGGATTGAGGATTTGTTTGATCAGCTTCGAGGTGCGGGTGTCTTCTCCAAGATAGATCTTCGATCAGGGTACTATCAGCTTCGAGTTATGGATGCGGATGTGGTTAAGACTGCATTTCGGACTAGGTATGGCCACTATGAGTTTCTTGTGATGCCGTTTGGTTTGACTAATGCTCCAGCGGCTTTTATGGATCTGATGAATCGTGTGTTTAGGCCATACTTAGATCGATTTGTAGTAGTGTTCATTGATGACATCTTGGTGTATTCCAAGGATGAGAGTGAGCATGAGGAGCATCTCCGATTAGTTCTACAGATGTTGAGAGAGCATCAGTTGTTTGCTAAGCTTAGCAAGTGTGATTTCTGGCTTCGAGAAGTATCATTCTTGGGTCACATTGTTTCAGCTAGAGGTATCCAGGTAGATCCAGCCAAGATTGAGGCGATAGTTGATTGGAAAGCGCCTAGAAATGTTCAGGAAGTGAGGAGTTTCCTTGGTTTAGCAGGTTACTACCGTTGCTTTGTTAAAGGATTTTCTGTGATTGCTGCTCCGATGACTAGATTGTTGAGGAAAGGAGTTAGATTTGAGTGGTCAGACAGGTGTCAGTCTTGTTTTGATCGGTTAAAGCAGTTGCTTGTTGAGGCTCCTATCCTTACTCAACCCATATCGGGTAAGGAGTTTGTTATTTACAGTGATGCTTCGGGTGTTGGTCTTGGATGTGTACTGATGCAGGAAGGTAAGGTCGTGGCTTATGCTTCTCGACAGTTGAAGCCACATGAGAGGAACTATCCGACACATGATCTTGAGTTGGCGGCCGTAATCTTTGCTTTGAAGATTTGGCGCCATTATCTGTATGGGGAAAAGTGTAGGATCTTTTCGGACCACAAGAGCTTGAAGTACTTCCTTTCACAGAAAGAGTTGAACATGAGACAGCGGCGTTGGCTTGAGTTATTTAAGGACTACGACTGCATTGTGGATTACCATCCTGGTAAAGCTAATGTAGTCGCCGATGCTTTGAGTTGGAAGTCAGTTTCAGCTTTGTTCTTGAGGCGATTCAGATGGCGATTTGGTTCAGATGGGGCTTTGCTTGCTCAGTTGCATGTGAAGCCTACCTTGAGACAGAGGATAGTGGATGCTCAGAGAGATGATGTGAGACTTCAGCGGATTGTGCATGAGGTCAGATCGGGTAAGCAGTCAGAGTTCTCAGTTCAGGATGGAGTGCTTATGTTCAGAGATCGTTTGTGTGTGCCAGAGTCTGAAGATTTGAGGAGACAGCTTATGAGTGAGGCGCATAGTACAGTCTTTACTATGCATCCGGGCAGTGAAAAGATGTATCGAGACATGAAGCAATTCTTTTGGTGGTCCGGTATGAAGAGAGACATTGTGGATTTTGTTTCCAAGTGCTTGACTTGTCAGCAGGTAAAGGCCGAGCATCAGGTACCTTCGGGTTTGCTTATGCCTTTATCCATTCCTGAGTGGAAATGGGATGATATTGCCATGGACTTCGTTTCTGGTTTGCCTTTGACTCAGAGGAAGCATGACTCAGTTTGGGTTATTGTGGATCGGCTTACGAAATCAGCTCACTTTTTGCTAGTTAGAGTGGACTACTCCATGAATAGATTGGCCAGTATCTATGTGGATGAAATAGTTCGGTTGCATGGTGTGCCTTTGTCCATAGTTTCAGATCGAGATCCGAGGTTTACTTGCAAGTTTTGGAAGGAGTTACAGAGAGCTTTGGGCACTAGGTTGAACTTCAGTACAACGTTTCATCCTCAGACCGATGGTCAGTCAAAACGAGTTATTCAGATTCTGGAGGATATGATGAGAGCTTGTGCTTTGGATTTTCCGGGTAGCTGGGACAGATATGTGTCACTTATGGAGTTTGCCTACAACAACAGTTTTCAGTCGAGTATCGGTATGGCACCATATGAGGCTTTGTATGGTCGTCAGTGTAGGACTCCGATTTGTTGGACCGAGCTATCCGAGAGATCTATGATTGGACCAGACTTGGTTAGAGATACTGAAGAGAAAATCAGAGTAGTGCAGCGGAATTTGAAGGCAGCCAAGGATCGACATAAGTCTTACGCGAATTTGAAAAGGAAAGATGTGCATTTTGAGATCGGGGACAAGGTTTTCCTTAAGGTTTCACCTTGGAGGAAAGTGCTTCGGTTTGGGAAGAAAGGCAAGCTTAGTCCTCGTTTCATTGGACCTTATGAGATTTTGGCTAAGGTAGGACCTGTAGCCTATAGATTGGCGCTACCGATGGAATTAGCAAAGTTGCACGATGTGTTCCACGTTTCGATGTTTCGTCGGTACAGATCAGATCCTTCACATGTTCTGTCAGTTCAGGATATCCAGGTTCAGCCAGACTTCTCTTATGATGAGGAACCGCGAGCTATTCTAGCCCGAGAGGTGAGGCAGTTGAGAAGTAAGCAGATTCCTTTGGTTAAAGTGTTGTGGATCCATCATGGAGTCGAAGAAGCGACTTGGGAACCAGAGGAGTCGATGAGAGCTCAGTATCCGCAGTTGTTCAGTTCGGGTGAGAATTTCGAGGACAAAATTCTTATTAGTAGGGGACAGTTGTCACACCCCGTTTGCCCCCTAGTAGAATGAGCCTGTCTGCCTGTCTGTATGAGCATGCTTGTGCATGTGTTTAGCATGTCATAAGGGTATTTTAGTAAAAATGTATGTTTGGGGTTTTGTTAGTACGTGGGTGCATACATGGCATTAGGGTGTGAATTAATTAAGTTACATTTGTGTGCACTTGCTTATACCATTGTAGGGTGTTTTAATTAGGAATACATTAAGTGTGAGTGTTGTGTGTGGAGTTAGGGTGTGAGTGAGCAAGTTTCACCACCAAAAGGATGACATGTGTATTAGGTTAAGGAAAATGAAGAAAGAAATGAAAGAAGAGTGAAAGGAAATTAGATTCACGTTTTCCCTTCAACCTCCATCTTCTTCTTCCTTTTCCCTCTCCTAATTACTGCTTGCTATCTGTTAATTAAGTGTGATTGTGGAAATTGGTCACTCTTGCTCCTAACTTGGTAAGTGCATATCCTTGTCTTTGTCTTACTGTAATTTTCATCTTCTTCTTCCTTGAGTTTAGGTTTAACTTAGGGTTGCATTGTTGTGTTTGTGTTCTAGCTGAAGCTCCTCGTGATCCAAAGGGTAAAGAGGTTGCTGGACCTAGTGGAGCTAAGTGATAGAAGCTTAGATTTCAGGTTTGGGAATTATTGATTGTGATTTGTGTTATTTTGAGTTTACTGCAAAATTTTAGGGTTTATGTTCTTGAATAGCTTCAATGCATGTATTCTTGATTTGGTTGTTTAATTGCTAAATTGAGGTATATGTATATTGTTTATGTTAATTGGGATGTCTACTGGAAGGTAAGATCGGGTTTGATTAGTTTTGAATCAAGTTTGGGATCGATTTCTGGGTTCTGAGAATTCTTGAAATGGGAAAATCGCGTTACTGATGAATTTTCCCGTTTCCAGATCGGTGTCGCGTGACTCGCCAAGAATAGAGGCAAGTCACGAGACGTGACCTCTGGTCACGCCTCGTGACCTGCCAGCTTGAGACCGGTCACGAGTTGTGGCTGCCTGTCACAACTTGTGACCAGCTGAAATGAAGCAAGTCACGAGACGTGACTCCCCGTCACGTCTCGTGACCGGCTGAGTGTAGGCATGTCGCATGATCTGTTGAAGAGAGAAGCAAGTCACGAGACGTGACGTCCAGTCACGTCGCATGACCTGCGAGAGCGCCGCGTGATCTGCGAGATCACGTCGCGTGATCAGCGAGAGACGAGGCGTGATCCACGAGGAACAGAGCAAGTCACGAGGCGTGACCCTCAGTCACATCTCGTGACCTGCCCTGTGAGGAGGCCAGTCATGCCATGTGACCAGCCAATCTCGCTCGTTTCCCCGTTTTGCTCTTTTTTCGAAATTTTCCCAACTTTTGACTCAGAAATGAATTTGGTGTTTCTTCTGTATGGATTTATATTGTGGTATGATGCATGCCATACTTTTATATGCTTTGATATAAATGATACCATGAATTTCTGATGAATTCTATTCCGTACTCTGAAATGTGATTTGAATGACGCTTAACCTGCTAGAGTCAAGTAAGTGGATAGTTAGGCATGCCTAATAGAGTCTTTTAGCTGCAGCCCTCAGTTCAGTTTGGACCCCGATCAGGTCCCCGTTTGGTTCCTCGCGAACCCTTCAGTATTAGGATCTTGTTTAAGGTCCCCTCAGTATATGAATAACATGTTTTGATAAATGAAATAACATTTGACTTGTACCTGTGAGGTACCCTCAGTATTCGATTCGTACCCGTAAGGTACCTTCAGTACACTCGTTATCCACTGTCTAGAGTCAGCAGGTGTTCTTTTAATGTTTAATATAATCGTTCTGATCTGATTTGGCTATTAAATGGAATATCTGAATGAGTTTAATGAAGAAACACATGTTGGATTATTCTGTAATGGATATGATTATTGAGATATTGATTGTATGGCTTATAAATATGAGCATGTTTATATGGATTATGTTATAGCCCTTGCATTCTACCATTGTGAATGTGTTATGCCTTGACGACCATTGTGAATGGTCGTCCATTATCTATGTGTGTTTTCCCACTAAGCGTTTATCGCTTAGCACGGTGTTTTTACCCGTGCAGGTGCGGAAGGAGTTTTGCTTTGAGAGAGCCACCGTCATCAAGCCAACACAGAAGGGTTTAGTGTAGGGCTCAATTTTGTATCAGTTGTTGTTTCTTTTTGTATAGAACTCTCATGTATCAGTTTTGTATCAGCTTCCGCTTTTGTATCTATATTTTGTATATGTAATATTATTTTGTTTCAGCTAGTTGATCAGATCATTATTGTAATAGTTTATTGTAGTAATGCATGATCAGCTTTTGCTTTCTGCACGTAAAGTTTTTAATTATTCTGTATTTTTGTATGTATGTTATAAATGGATGTATGTTTTGCTTTGCCATTGTTTGGTGACACCTTGACTCATACGGCATCTCAATCCTTATCGGATGGGATCGCCTACGTATGGGAAGGGGGTGTTACAAGAATGAAGAGGGAAAGGGGGCTCTCTCTTTCGGCTGGAACAAAAAAGAAAGAAAAAGAAATAGAAAAGAGGGGAACAGAGAGAGAAGGAAAAGACCAAAGAAAGAAAAGAAAAGAGAAAGAAAAGAAAAGGGAGAGCAAGAACAGAGAGTGGTGGCCGGCCATAAGACCAAGAACAAGCCAAAGAAAGGAAAACAAAAGAGAAAGCAAAAGAAAGAATAAAAAGAGAAAGAAAAAGAAATAAAAGGGGAGAGCAAGACCTGAGAGTGAGGGACCAAAATCAAAGAAGAGGTAAAAGAAGAAATAAGAAAAGGAGGAAACAGAGGCAGCAAATCACGGGAACCAAGACCAGGCGTCGGAAAAAGGAAGGAGAAAAAGAAGAAGAGCAGGCGGAGCCTCCGCCGACCAGCCACAGTACCGGCCAGCCGCACGCGCGCCGCCAGAAGAACCGCCGGACCTGGACGCACCGGCCGATGACCACCGGGGATCGCCACTCGCCGGCAGCCGTGAGATCAGAGAGGGACCCCCGAAACGATTCACCGCGATTTTCGGCCAACTGATGACTCTTCCCGGCACGTGACCGCCGGCGGATGGTTGCTGACGTTCCGATCTATCCTCCGGCGTTGGTGGTGTCGACCACCTCCCCTCCGGCGAAGCTCCAGCAAACGGTAAGCCATTTTCCTTTATTTATTATTATTATTTATTTTCTGTTTATTATTATTATTATTATTATTTATTTTCTGTTTATTAATATTAATATTATTATTATTATTTTTTATTTTCAGTTTATTAATATAATTGTTAATATTATTATTATTATTGTTATTTTTATTATCATTATTATTATTATTGGTATTTATTTATTATTTATTAATATTCTGTTTTATATTTATTATATTTATTATTATTATTATTATATATTTATTTATTTTCTGTTTATTAATATTATATTATTATTATCTTTTTTATTTTATTTATTTATTATTAGTATTATTAAGTTATATTAATATTGTTGTTATTAATATTATTTATTTTATGTTTATTTATTTTTATTATTATTATTATTATTATTATTATTATTATTATTATTATTATTATTATTATTATTTTATGTTGTTATTATTATTATTACTATATTATTATTGCTAATATTATTATTATGATTATTATGATTATTGTTGTTATATTATATTATTACTATTATTATTATTATTATTAATATTATAATTATTATATTTATTTATTCTTATTTAGTTTTCTGTTTTTATGTTATTATTTTACTAATATTAATTTCATGCTATTGCTATTATTCTTATTATTCTTATTAGTATATTATTACCATTATTATCATTTTGTTCATGTTACCATCATTACATTGAATTATTATTTTATCCATTCATAATTACTATCATTATTTTATGTTTATTTATTATTCTTTATTATTTTATGATATTATTACTAGCATTATTATTTTTATTGGCATTAATCATTTTAATTGTCATTTGTGCTTTTATATCCATTAATTCTCAATTTATTTCATTCAATTATTTATTTAATTATTTATTCATTTACTTATCATTTAATTTAATCCATTATCAATCTCATCCATTTTCCCAATTTACTTTATTCAATCATTCATTTGTTTATTTATTTATTTATTCAATTGTTTATTTATTGACGATTAAACAATATCATTTTTTCTATTTTGACTGCAATGCGGGAGGCATGTGGTTCTTCTGAGAAGTATGGCCGGAATAGGTAAATTATGATGAATTTATTATTTATTATTCGTAAAATATGTAATCACTATTTTATTTTATTTTATGTATTTGTGGTCTGTAATAATAAAATGATTTTTGACCGCTCTTAAAAAGAACCACCACACAAATGTTTTCTACCAAATAAAATATTGGTTGATAAAACTGGACCAATGTCCTGGTTTTCATCTTAAACAAAGATTTAAACTTGTTCAATAATCTTATATCTTTTATAATAATAAGTAGTCTGGAACCAACGTTCCCATCTAAATGAATATCCCGATTTATGCATGATTTGCACTTTTTTCAATGAGGGTTGTATTTTGCCCTTAGTATTATTGTAATTTTATTTATGCTTAATGCCATTTTATTTCTGCTTTTAAATGAATGATTGCGCCTTTAATTGATTGCATCGTATGGAAAGATGGTGAAATAATAAATTCAAAACATAATTGTAAAATTAATCAAAGTACGAATAAATGAGAAGTCCCGAACCTATCTCTGGTCTTTGGGCTCAAAGAGGCGAGAGGTTTACCCTCCAAGACACCTCTTGTGTCACGAGACTTTGACGTTAATCCTAGGCTCCTTAGGGCGAGAGGTTTACCCTCCAAGACCCCTCTGGTTGGCCCAAAATGGATACTAAGCGCAGTCTTAGGCTCTCCGAGGCGAGAGAAACTTTTCCAATGTTCTATTGGGTGGTGACTCCATGACACCTCCTAGTTGCCCAAAATAGACGCACTTGTAAATATCTTTACAAAGTTGCCAACGGACCCACAAACGCCCGATCGTCCTCGAGCGGGCGGTCAGAGGGGCGGCCGCAGGTATCCGGCGCACGTCACAGTGGCGACTCCGCTGGGGACAATACTCGAGACTTCGATTCGAAAGTACGTTGATTAAAATTTATAATTAAGTTTTAGTTTAAAAATTTCACCTTCTTTCAAAACTGCATTGCATCGCATTAGAGCTTTAGAATATGCTAGTTTGGTCCCTCTATTAGCCCCGGTGCGTTCCTGAAGCACGACCCTATTTTCACTCAATTTAGGGAAGTGTTAAGGATAATCACCAGCTCAAGACTCGTACCTCAATGGTATATCAAATGGTAACCCGATCGGTCGTTACGCTCGTGATGAGCTAGGCCTGTTGGCAAGGACCATGCTTGGGTAGCCCTAAAATATCATCACCTTGGACCAAAGCCCATGTAATGGACATAGATACTTCCACTAGGGGGCATGCGCCATAAAACGTTGCTTGTGTAGTGGGTTATTGTGTATTGAATAAATCCAAATAAATTCGGATGTTCACTCCTTAAAGGTTTTCATACCCTGAGGGGCGTGTTTTGGTTTATTGGAATTGTTTAAATACACTGTAGCCGAAAATTCATTTGCATACACTTTTAATAATGAGAGTTCGTGCTTCGCAGCACGCTGTACGCGCTCATTGGGTTCCCCGTTAACTCATGGGTCAAGCCTACCTAGGGAAAGAGCCCGCACGACCCCCTGTGTGATAAAAATAAGGTTGGGAGGAACACTTTTCTTGTGTGTGTATTTGTGCTTGTACATTTTTTTTATGAGCAATAATAGTAGATAAAATACATACATTTTGTCTCATGTATAGCTCTTTTCATACAATAATAGAACCTGTGAACTCTGTATATAAAATTGCCTGTATCATAATTTGTGAATATGAACATGACACGTATTTGTCTTGCATATACATACATAGCAGTGCTTGTCACGACTCACACTAATATTATGACATCCATGGCATCCATCATGTACCATAGCCAGTACATATAGCCTACGTCCCCGAAGGTACGTATCGACATGCATCATATCGCACCCAGGCATACTACCACCATGACATGCATAAAAAAAATCAAATCAAAATAATGCATTCATAATGTATCATAGGATGCACATATCAACATACTCACATTGCATATGTGCATAAACATTGTGTGCTAGGGCACACACATACCCCTGCATATCATAGAGTACACATACTAGCATATATCATTAGGTCGGTCATCATACATATCATGCACTACAGACATCTTGCATCTTTCACATTGTGTGCCATATTATGAACGTGCATTATCATGCATGCGTTATGCCATGCATATATGAATCTTGCATCATGCATGTTAGTCACTGTATATACCATACCATGTTTTTGTAGGCATACCATGTAAATACACATGTTTTGTAAACCTATTCATTTCTTGCAACCACTTTTATCCCATCTCATGTGCATTATTTGTATATATTTTGCACTTTTATGTATGTGAGTTTTGCCATTTCTCGCGACTCATTGGTGCACATTACCATGCTAGGTCGTCTTCACCTTACATCATGTATTCATATCTTGTCTAAATCATGCCATGTTCACGTGTACCATATATCATGAACATTCATCCCCATACTGTGCCATAGGTTGTACTCATGCTTTCATCGTATACATGTACATTGCAAATTTATGCATGTACGTCATTTGTCATGCATTGTTCACACATTAACAACTCACTTATAATTTTTCGTTAATATTTTACACTCACATATCTTTGCACATATTTCATGTATGCATTTTTATACAAAATGTTTTTACACATGTTTCGCACATATAATTCCTTACACGCATACACGATACTATTCCATACGCCATTCCATATACATGATTTCTAACGCATAGTTTGCACATATTTTTTTATTTTTTACAAAAAAAAAGGAAAAAAAACGAGAATTTTTTTTTATTTGGTTAAACGATTATTGTGTATATACATTTCGATAAAATCAAAATTTTTGTGTTAAGCTATATCCTAAAACGCTGGCATGTTTGTACCTTATTGAGGTACCTTTGATTCAAGGTTTGACTCTGCCTAATTAGTTCTCAACTATGAATGGATTTGATCTTAACTCTAGAAATCAGAGTTTCATTCCACTTTGAATTAAGTAAGGGGTGTATATGTTTGGTCTTTAAGAGCTGGATCACGTGAAGATATTTGACCATACCATGTGATTTTTAAATTTCGAGCACTTTTGGCCCGTTTTTTAAAATAAATTGAAAAAGCTAGTTGCAATTAGGGGATTGGATGAAAACTCACTAAGAGCACTAGAACCTTTCCGATTACCCGTCAAAGCGACCCCTGGATAAGGCTGAATCTAGAAAATGATTTAGGCAACTATTTCTTTGTATAGCTCTCTAAATGACCAATTCCTACCCTTATTTTACAATCGCTTGATAGCCCCTTGAGCCTTTATTTTGGTATGCTAAATGCGTGCCAGTTTTGTTGTTGTATACATTTAAACTACCCTTCGCCTAAAATGATTTTGGCTTTCCCTTAGAAGAATGGTCGCTCTATTAAGGATGGATGTACATTATGATATTTCTTTGAGCTATCGAAACTTGCTCCGATAAAAGGGAGTTTACGCTTCGAGAAGAAAATTTCGATCATCAATAATTTTTTGGGGTTACTAAAAAGTCACCTCGATAAAAATGGATTTACACTTTGGGGAAAAGAGCCTCAATTTTTGACAATTTTTTGAGCTACTAATAATCACCCTGATAAAGATGGGTTTACCCCTTGAGGAAAATTTTCAATTATCGATAATTTTTGGGCTACACTTCTGGAAAGGGGTTTGAATAATCAATAAACTTTTTGTGTAGTTAGAGACATGAGCTTGCGAAGAGAAAAAAAAAAGAAGAAAAAATTGAAGAAAAAAAGAAATTGAAGAAAAAAATAGAAGAAAAAAGAAGAAAAAAAAATAAAAATGGTAGGGCCTAAGATAGTACCCCTTGACGAGATCGGTGGTTATCTTTTTAACTAAATTGTTATGTTGAGCTTGATAAGTCAGAGCGTTACCGAGTCCAAATTCAGGAGTATCTGGACAGTATACAATTGGGGGTTGGAATGGTCCTTTCATCCGTCGAATGAACGTTGCGGCCATTTTTCTCTAGTAACCTGATCCTCCTTTGATAGCCAATTACCCAAGCCTAACATTACAACCAAAGTAAGACCTTTTGATTCTTGGTTTGGCCTTATCTAATTAGCGGAGATGACCTTTTGATAAGATTTGGTACGTAGGAAGAGGCATATGGTGTTTCTTGAGCTTCAAGCGAGAAGCCATGAGTGCATTTATGCATTCGAGTTGAGTCTTATCCTCGACATTGCTTCTAGAATTTGCTTTTGAAAAAAAAAAATCTTGTTTTGACCTTTTGCACATACACACAGAGATTGCGTGGTATGTCTCGTATTTACATGTTGGTTTAGTAAACCTTGATGTTTACACATTTATCTTCTTACCCTTCATTGGGAATGACTCCCGAATTCTTTTGATGAGATTGAATCAGTTGAGAATGTGGTTCATTCAGTATGCTCAAAGGCAGATAGAAACTCGAGTTTGAGGTACCTAATAGGTTGCACTCATTTTACAATCTTGGGGTATTTCTTATCACTACCCATGAAAATGATACTTTGCGTACACTCCCAACAATATTCTTTGTATATATGCTTTCTGCAAATGTTTTTACACATAATTATAGCAAATATTCTCAATAAATAGTTTTACATGTACAATTCTTTGTGCATGTCTTCTGGCATAAGAGCTTTAGTGAATACATTTCATAAGTGCTTTTGACGCATGTGGCTCTTTATGGGCATATCCTTTGCCAGCATCTTGCATCCACATTTTTCGAATGCATTCAATACACTTATATATGATTTTTCCTACATATGTTTCATACACATAGTTATATGTGCACACATCGCACACACCCAATTCCTTACATACCTTTCATGTATATAACATATCCCACCTGTCTTTGCATATGATTTTTTTTACATCTATGCCGATGAATGACTCTTTACCACATGTATGATCATTTGCATGTATGATCATTTGCACATACTCTGCATACATAATCCCCTTGCATATATCTCTCATGCATGATCCTTCTCATTCATGATCATTTGCAAATATTTTTACATACATACAAGCCATGTACGTGGCATATATGTCATATGCGTAATTCTCGACATGCATTTCATGTTCGTAGTCCATGCATAGTACGCACAGTACTCATTTCACAACTCCTTGCAGTTGTCGTATGTCACATTCGCATATGTGTGATATTTTATACAGGTAATTCTGTGCTTAAATTCTACATTCATAACATACATGCATATCATACATGCATAGCTTTCCACATAATTTCCATGCATACATAATGCCCTTCGTCTAGTAGATGGTGTACATCAGTCTTAATCAAGAATTCACATGTCGATTCTTAATCAACCAAAGTCCTCTCCGGGGCAATTAGTTCTCTAAGTCCTCTCAAGAGGTGATTCTTATCCCTTTGCATACATTTCTCATGCTTGAACATTTGCATACATAGCTTTTCACATGCATTCCATGCATACATTGTGCTCGACACTCCTCTCAAAGTCCTCTGAAGAGGCATAAAAAAGAAAAAAATCACTGTAAGCCCTCTGAGGAGGCAAATCCCTGTAAGCCCTCTGAGGAGGCAAAATCTCAAAGTCCTCTGAGGAGGCAAAATGTCCCAAAATCCTCTGAGGAAAAATCTTTAAGTCCTCCGAGGAATTAAACTTTCCAAATTCTCTTAAGAGGTAATTCTCAAGTCGTCCGAAGAGGGAATTCTCAAGTCAACCTAAGTCTGGGGGGCAAAAATGCGCACGAGGCAGTTCTCTTTGAAAAGATTATCAGGCAATGTGAGCAACCAACCAATACCCTCAACAAATCTCTTGACCACCTAGAATGTGGTCTATCCATTTTTGCATCTCACGTGCATGCATAGATCTTTTGCATATCTTCCAGTATATCATGCGCATTCAATCCTTCACGCGTATAGTTGTGTACACATAATCTTGTACATTAATCATTTTTTTGTGATTCAATCTTTTGTATATGCCTTCGTGCTAATGATTTTGCAGGAAAAAGCCAAACTAAGTGATAACTTCGGCATCATGAAGTCAAGAAGAAACATGCGCAAGTTGAAACCATGCGGTAACTTGTAAAGTCCTTTATCAAATTATCTTTTAAGTCCTTCTTTAAAGGCCTTCTAAGTCTCTTCGGAGCATTCTCTTTAAGACCTTTTTCACAGGCATTCTCAGTCTCCCGGAGCATTAGCTTTAAGGCCTTTTCTCAGTCTCTTTGAAACCATGCGGTTATTTTCAAGAATATTCCAAATCCCTTCAATCCTGAGATGATCCGAGAGGCAGGTTTAGCTCAACGTTGTCAGGCACTACCCAGAACAGGGCAACCGAGCATCAAAGTCTCCCAGTGAGCGTAAACTGACAACGACCCCAATAGGCAGGTACTGCCACAGGTACTTATCTCTTTTATAATTTACCCTACAAATTTGAGTTTTCCTTTTTTTTAGAAAAAAAAAAGAAAGTTCAAGATAAACATCAGCGATAGAGCAGATCGCAACCGGGACTGCAGTTAGAAAACACTGCATCTCACCAATCGAGAGGTTGTAGTCAGAGAGCATTATACCACACAAGGCGGGACTGCAGTTAGAGAACACTGCATCTCACAATCGAAGCTGCAGTTAGAGAACACTGCATCTCACAATCGAAGCTGTGGTTAGAAAAACACCGCTCTTCAAACCGAGATTGTAGTCAGAGAGTGCTACATCTCACAGTTAATGCGACAGCCAGAGAGTGCTACGCACCTTGCAGACATGATGGGGGTTAGCAGGGGAACCTTAGATCGAAGCTGCAGTTAGAGAAACACTGCTCTTCACACCAAGATTGTACTCAGAGAGTGCTACATCTCACAGTTCACGCGACAGCCAGAGAGTGCTACGCACCTTGCAGACTGGATGGGGGTCAGCAGGGGAACTTCAGATCGAAGCTGCAGTTAGAGAAACACTGCTCTTCACACCGAGATTGTAGTCAGAGACTGCTACATCTCACAGTTCATGAGACAGCGAGAGAGTTCTACGCACCTTGCAGACCGGATGGGGGTTAGCAGGGGAACTTCAGATCGAAGCTGCAGTTAGAGAAACACTGCTCTTCACACCGAGATTGAAGTCAGAGAGTGCTACATCTCACAGTTCACGAGACAGCCAGAGAGTGCTATGCACCTTGCAGACCGGATGGGGGTTAGCAGGGGAACTTCAGATCGAAGTTGCAGTTAGAGAAGCACTGCTCTTCACACCGAGATTGTAGTCAGAGAGTGCTACATCTCACAGTTCACTCGACAGCCAGAGAGTGCTACGCACCTTGCAGACCGGATGGGGGTTAGCGTGGGAACTTCAGATTGAAGCTGCATTTAGAGAAATACTGCTCTACACACCGAGATTGTAGTCAGAGAGTGCTACATCTCATAGTTTACGCGACAGCCAGAGAGTGCTACGCACCTTGCAGACCGGATGGGGGTTAGCAGGGAAACTTCAGATCAAAGCTGTAGTTAGAGAAACACTGCTCTTCACATCGAGATTGTAGTCAGAGAGTGCTACATCTCACAGTTCACGCGACAGCCAGAGAGTGCTACGCACCTTGCAGACCGGATGGGGGTTAGCAGGGGAACTTCAGATCGAAGCTGCAGTTAGAGAAACACTGCTCTTCACACCGAGATTGTAGTCATAGAGTGCTACATCTCACAGTTCACACGGCAGCCAGAGAGTGCTACGCACCTTGCAGATCGGATAGGGGTTAGCAAGGGAACTTCTCACCAATCAAAGTTGCAGTTAGAGAACATTGCTCTTCACATCAAGTTTGTAGTCAGAGAGTGCTACATCTCCTCAACACTGCGCGAGCCGAGACGAGGCCAGCAGAAGCAGAAGCTGCGGTTAGAGAAACATTGCTCTTCACATCGAGTTTGTAGTCAGAGAGCGCTACATCTCCTCAACACTGCGCGAGCCGAAACGAGACCAATAGAAGTAGAAGTTGCGGTTAGAGAAACACCGCTCTTCACATCGAGTTTGTAGTCAGAGAGTTCTACATCTCCTCAACACTGTGCGAGCCAAGACGAGGCCAGCAGAAGCAGAAGCTGCGGTTAGAAAAACACTTCTCTTCACATGGGGTTTGTAGTCAGAGAGTGCTATATCTCTTTAACCCTGAGCAAGCCGAGATGAGGCCAGCAGAAGTCGAAGCTGCAGTTAGAGAAACACTGCTCTTCACACGGAGGCTGTAGTCAGAGAGTACTACATTTCACAAACTCCATGCAGGCTGAGATGAGGCTAGCGGAACACTCGTGGTTGAACAGACCACAGATCGAGGTTGTAGTCAGAGAGCACCGCACCTCACAAGGCGGGACTGCAGTTAGAGAACACTGCATCTCACAATTGAAGTTGAAGTTTGAGAACAGTGGTCTTCACACCGATATTATAGCCAGAGGGTGCTACATCTCACAGTTCACGTGGTAGCCAGAGAGTGCTACGCACCTTACAGACCGGATGGGGGTTAGCAGGGGAACTTCAGATCGAAGCTGCAGTTAGAGAAACACTGCTCTTCACACCGAGATTGTAGTCAGAGAGTGCTACATCTCACAACTCACGCGATAGCCAGAGAGTGCTATGCACCTTGCAGACCAGATGGGGGTTAGCAGGGGAACTTCAGATCGAAGCTGCAGTTAGAGAAACACTGCTCTTCACACAGAGATTGTAGTTAGAGAGTGCTATATCTCACAGTTCACGCGACAGCCAAAAAGTGCTACGCACCTTGCATACCGGATGGGGGTTAGCAGGGGAACTTCAGATCGAAGCTGCAGTTAGAGAAACACTGCTCTTCACACCGAGATTGTAGTCAGAGAGTGCTACATCTCACAGTTCACGCAACAGCCAGAGAGTGATATGCACCTTGCAGATCGGATGGGGATTAGCAGGGGAACTTCAGATCGAAGCTGCAGTTTGAGAAACACTGCTCTTCGCACCAAGATTGTAGTCAGAGAGTGCTACATCTCACAGTTCACATGACAGCCAGAGAGTGCTACGCACCTTGCAGACCGGATGGGGGTTAGCAGGGGAACTTCAGATCGAAGCTACAGGATAAACACTGCTCTTCACACCGAGGCTGTAGTCAGAGAGTACTACATCTCACAAACTCCGTGCAGGCCGAGACGAGGCTAGTGGAACACTCATGGTGGAACAGGCCACAAATAGGGGTTGTAGTCAGAGAGCACTACATCTCACCAAAGCTGCGCAAGCGGAGACGAGGCCAGCAAAAACAGGTCGAGACGAGACCGGTAACGCCAGCAAGGTAAGGTTCGGTATCCCCAGGTATGTAATTCTCCCTCTTCCTTCTTTGAATTTTGGCTCACCTAGGTATCTATGCACTACCTTCTCCAAAATTGGTGGCAACTGTAGACACCGGGGTCTGAGTCAGATTTTGATGGCAATTTTGGGTACTTGGTAAATTCCTCCAAACAAAATAATAAAATTGAAAAAACAAAAAAAATGAGATTAGGTTAATTTAATTAGATAAATCAAGAATTATGATTAGTTTAATTTAATTAGTTAATATTATAAGATAAATTAATTAATTAGTTAATATTTTAGGATAATTAAAATGTGATAATTAATTAGATGTGATAATTTAGGTAGATTAATTAGATTAAGTAGGTATAAAAATATAGATTATTTAATTAATAGAGTATTTAATTAGTTAGTGTGTTAGTTTAAGTAAATCAATTAAAATCAAAAACAAAAAAAATCAGAAAATAGAAAAATGGAGGAAATTACCATTGTGCACCTAATTAACCCTAATTGTGGGTATAAAGGGAAAAGAATGAAGAGGGAAAGGGGGCTCTCTCTTTCGGCTGGAACAAAAAAGAAAGAAAAAGAAATAGAAAAGAGGGGAACAGAGAGAGAAGGAAAAGGCCAAAGAAAGAAAAGAAAAGAGAAAGAAAAGAAAAGGGAGAGCAAGAACAGAGAGTGGTGGCCGGCCATAAGACCAAGAACAAGCCAAAGAAAGGAAAATAAAAGAGAAAGCAAAAGAAATAATAAAAAGAGAAAGGAAATGAAATAAAAGGGGAGAGCAAGACCTGAGAGTGAGGGACCAAAATCAAAGAAGAGGTAAAAGAAGAAATAAGAAAAGGAGGGAACAGAGGCCGCAAATCACGGGAACCAAGACCAGGTGCCGGAAAAAGGAAGGAGAAAAAGAAGAAGAGGAGGCAGAGCCTTCGCCGACCAGCCGCAGTACCGGCCAGCCGCACGCACGCCGCCAGAAGAACCGCCGGACCTGGATGCACCGGCTGGTGGCCACCGGGGATCGCCACTCGCCGGCAGCCGTGAGATCGGAGAGGGACCCCCGAAATGCTTCACCGCGATTTTCGGCCAACTGATGACTCTTCCCGGCGCGTGACCGCCGGCGGATGGTTGCTGACGTTCCAATCTATCCTCCGGCGTTGGTGGTGTCGACCACCTCCCCTCCGGCAAAGCTCCGACGAACAGTAAGCCATTTTCCTTTATTTATTGTTATTATTTATTTTCTGTTTATTATTAATATTATCATTATTATTATTATTATTATTATTATTTATTTTCTGTTTATTAATATTATTATTATTTATTTTCTGTATATTAATATAATTGTTAATATTATTATTATTGTTATTTTTATTATCATTATTATTATTATTAGTATTTATTTATTATTTATTAATATTCTGTTTTATATTTATTATATTTATTATTATTATTCTATTTTTTATATTATTATTATTATTATTATTATTATTATTATATATTTATTTATTTTCTGTTTATTAATATTATATTATTATTATCTTTTTTATTTTATTTATTTATTATTAGTATTATTGAGTTATATTAATATTGTTGTTATTAATATTATTTATTTTATGTTTATTTTTTATTATTATTGTTATTATTATTTTATGTTGTTATTATTATTATTACTATATTATTATTGCTAATATTATTATTATGATTATTATGATTATTGTTGTTATATTATATTATTTCTATTATTATTATTATTATTATTAATATTATAATTATTATATTTATTTATTCTTATTTAGTTTTCTGTTTTTATGTTATTATTTTACTAATATTAATTTCATGCTATTGCTATTATTCTTATTATTCTTATTAGTATATTATTACCATTATTATCATTTTGTTCATGTTACCATCATTACATTGAATTATTATTTTATCCATTCATAATTACTATCATTATTTTATGTTTATTTATTATTCTTTATTATTTTACGATATTATTACTAGCATTATTATTTTTATTGGCATTAATCATTTTAATTGTCATTTGTGCTTTTATATCCATTAATTCTCAATTTATTTCATTCAATTATTTATTTAATTATTTATTCATTTACTTATCATTTAATTTAATCCATTATCAATCTCATCCATTTTCCCAATTTACTTTATTCAATCATTCATTTGTTTCACTACAAGAAAATTGACTTTTAACGACCAAAATTTAACGAAAGGATACAAATCCGGTCGTTAAAATATACAAATAACGAAGGGAAATTAATCCGGTCGTTAGTTCTTAAATTTTATTGTTATATAACGAGGGGATTAAATCCGGTCGTTAAAACAATAAAAATTCGGTCGTTAAAATATACAAATAATGAAGGGAAATTAATCCGGTCGTTAAAACTCAAATTTTATTATTATTTAACGACGAAATTATTTTCGGTCGTTAAAAGGCATAAAATCCGGTCGTAAAAATTTATCAGTAGCGAAGGGAAATAAAGTCGGTCGTTAATGTTTAAATTTTATTACCATTTAACGAAGGGTTTAAAATTCGGTCGTTGAAACATTATAAATCCGGTTGTTACTGGTCTAGAAAAATTGGCGGGACTTCTATAAAACTTACCCCCAAAATCATTGTTCATTATTTCATTAAAAATATAACACAAACACCACAAGAAAATTGAATTTTAACGACCAAAATTTAACGAACGGATAAAAATTCGATCGTAAAAAGATACAAATAACAAAAAAAATTTAATTCGATCGTTAAAATTCAAATTTTATTATTATTTAACTAGGGGTTTGATTCCGGTAGTTAAAAAAACCAAAATTAGGTTGTTTTTACCTTAGAAGAAAGTAGCGGGACACCCATTCTATTTACCTCCAAAAATAATTTCCTTGTTATCACATTCATTTCCCATCTGCATACGAAAAATATTAGGTATAATAGAGGACGGCGCCCCTTCAGCCTGGATCGCCGCCGTCGCATCGCATCTGCCGTCTGCCTCACGTCGTGCCTTCCCGCTGTGCCGCCTCATCTGCCCTCGCGTTGTTGCTGTGCCTCATCGCCGTGTCTCTGCCCTGCGTCTGCCATCACCCTTCCCTTCCTTCACCGCAACGCCTCCTTTGCCTTGCCGCCACCGCACCACTCGAAGCCCTGCAGGTACGAGTTTGTCTCCTCAACCGCAGCGCCTTTGCCTTGCCGTCGCTGCACCAATCGAAGCCCTGTAGGTACAGGTTTGTCTCCGCAACTTTGCATTTGATTTTTATTCTTTTTATTAACGGATTTCAATATGGGATTAATCATAAAATTAATAGTAAAGGATGGTCCATAGCTGGCAAAATGCACCAACATTTGAATTTTGTTTGATTGTTGTTCATTTATTTGTATGTTACCCTTTGTGTAATATATAAAAATCTGTCGTTTTAGACTATTGAATTCTAGTTCTACTTTCTGTTTTGTACTTGCTCCGTTTTGTTGTTAAATCACCGTCTTTACGTGCTAAAACCTTGCTTTCTGTCATTGTTTGGCTTGGTTGAAGTTTGGAATGACCAAACTGTAGTTTGTTTTGTTAGATATTGAAGGTGATCAAGTGGAGATTGTTTAATTTCAAGTTTAGTTTATGATTTAACTTATTAATTATGCTGAATTATGATATCCCATATTCCTCGGGTTCAGATAGATTGGAGATCTACCTTTGAACCAGGTAATTTGTCTGAAATATTAGCCATATCAGCTATTAGCTTCTATTCAGGGAAGCTCTGCATCCATAATTAAGAGTAATGAATTAGGGGTTTATAAGTTAATTAATGGAGTATGAGCTGAAAAAATGAGGTCTGGAACATGTCATCCAAACAAGAAATATCTGTTGAAAGAAAATACTACAGAGTTGAGATTATTAGTAGGAAAAAAAGGACTTCCAACACTAAATATTACTTTTGACTTGCAGTTACAAATTCATAAAGTTATGTACTATGACTGAAATTTTAATTATTGAGACTTAAATATGTACGAATAAATATGCATAACATTAGAGGAGCAAAAGGCATTTTAAAAGCTAATGGACCTGCAATGAATAATATATTACCTCCTTTTTTTTTTCTCTAAATGGTCATTCTAGTGGTATAAAATCTTCCAATAGAGAGCTCATATTGAGGTTGCATTTTGCTTGATATGTCCTGTAATGATAGTTATATATAGAAAAATTTTGTAGAGTTTATGGGATTGCAATCTGGACATGAAAATATCCAGCATTGAGCATTGTTAGAGCTAAAAATGAAGAGGAATCAGCGATTGTGATAGTTGTTGATGGTGCTGCAATTGATCATAATCTTTATGATGGGATATGGAATAAAATCTGCGATTTGTCATTGGAGCCTACAAATGGATTATACGCTCATCGATTTATTGAGAGTCTCATTTGTGCTTAAATGTAATATTTGGTAAGTAATTTCTTCACCATAATTGGCTTGACCTTGTTCAGTCTGAAGCTGTTTTCTTGAACTTGATTATCAAATATTTATCTGATAGATTTCTCAAAAATTTCAATGTTTTGATGATGCAGGAGAAGTATCAATAATAGCAGAGTGGAAAAGGATGATGTGAAGATTGATTTCATGAAAGGCAACTTTTGAGAATTCCACATATATTATATGGTAAATATCACTTAGCTGTTTAAGTTTGAACTAAGATTTTCTTATAAATCAGAGTTGTCTTAGGATAAAGGAACAAATTTGTAGTAGCTAAAATTATAAATGAGTCTTTACTATATTAGTTATGGAATAGGCATTGGAATCTTTTTTTTTTCCTTGGAAAAGTTAAATTGTAAATGATCTTTTTGGTATCTTGTATTTCTGAAGGCTGAATTTCTTGTAATTTGAAAATGTATACTCACAATTTGTGCAGCAACTAATTAATTTAGAGTGGATTTTGATGATGCAGGATAAGTTGTTGATGATTTTAGATAGGCCTATAATCTTTGTTATAGGAAATGGAATAGAATTGGGGTTTTGCCTTTGGAGACTCCATATATTATATGTTTATCAGTTAATTGGGAGCCTCATTTGTTTTTAAATATAACACTTGGTAAGTATCTGCTTCACCAACTCCCCAGTTTTGTGCTATTTTTGTTTTGTTGATGCAGGGGAAGTATCCATAATGCCATAAATCATTAAGCTTTATTATATAGAGTTGGAATTGGAATTAGCAGATATTTTTCCTAGAATACCTATATTATAAATGATATTTTTGAATTTGATATATTCTTAATGCTGAGTTTTAAATGACGTGAAGCTGAAATAATTTTGTATGCAAAAGCTTATTACACAATCCATTATAACAGAAACGAAATTGGCAAGTAGTTAATTAAGCAGATTCAATTTGCAATCACATTAAGCAGTAGAGTTGGATTTGAACTGTGCTACTACTAGAGAGGGACAAAAAGGCTTTCTTATGCTGCCATTTTGCTACTTTCTTTCCTGATATTTAGGTGAATAGTTGTCTTTTAAATCTTTTCAACCAATTTAAATCGAGCCTTTTATTTTTTATTTATTTTTTTTCAATCAACTTTGCTATTTCTCTACTCATTTGACTTTGGCATTGATGAATCGTTTACTATCTTTCGCTATAATTCGTTTATGTATGATTTGTTATTCTTAATCAAATTAGAGAATGAATCAAATTAGTGAAGAGGTTTGCAAATTGAGAATTTCCTGGACACAATCAAATCCTATGAAGAGATTCTACAATTGCAAGGTTGGAAAGGTAAGTTTATTTCATTGAATGTTGTCATTTAATGTTCTTTTCAGATAATAATTTAATTATTGTGAAATGTATTTTAATCATTTTTAGAAAAAGTAAAATGCAAGTAATGTATTTTAATCATTAATTAGTTCAATTTTATGTTACTGCCTTTGGTTTACTGTACCCCACATCCTGTTTAGTTGTCTTAGCTGAGCGCCTGTTGGGTCAGAATAACCGATCTCTTCTCTCTATTTCCCCCTCTTCTTCTTTTTTATTTTTTATTTTTTATTTTTTAAAATGAAGGTTTAATTGATGTCATTTTGCACTGATTTCAGCCACATTTGAGAGATGTAATTGAATATATTCTGCAAGTCAACAAGGATAGTCATTTTTTTTATCATGGCTGATTACTTGCTTGTTGCCTAAAATGCAGTCGATTAACTTATTAGTAGATGTTGAACATCTGATAAATAGTTAATAAATTTGTCTGCATCAGTTTGTATGCTAATTGATTTCTTTATTACTGCTATTATGCCATGGCAGCTTATAGATTACATGCTAAAGTATGTCCATGCAAACACACAAGTCACTTATGTTACTTGTTTTTGAAGTAAAAGTTTGTGCTGTACAGGCAATATTTGATCTTTAGAATACCAATCAAGAGCTGAAAAGCTATTTAAAAGATCTGTTCGTTAATTCAGTAGTGTAAGTTTTATCATTGCATTTATTATTTGTCCATAATCTCTATTATTAATATTTTTGTCTGTGCATGTGAATCTTAATTTTAGCTTTTGTTATAAATTTTGCAGGTCTTCGAAATTTTGGACAGTCTTCTCAAAAATCTTTTAAATAAAAATTAGTATAGAGAGTTGATGTTTTCTTGGAGTTGTGACAAATAGAATGCTATTCAATTTGTAAATATGACTGTACTTTGTAACTTTTTTGTTTTAATATATGAAAAGAGTTTATTATATTTTTGTATAAAATATGTGAATGATATGTACCGTACATGTAATATTATAAAATGGTTTATATTTTAAAATACCATTTTGGTATCCATGTGTGGTGTTTATGATAAATCAGATAGTTGTTTGTTAATTGTGAATACAATTAGCGAAAGAAAAATTCTGTCACTAAAAGATATTTTTAACGACCTGAATTTCTTTTGTTGAAAGTGAATGCAATCGGCAAAATGAAAATCCGGTCGCTAAAAGTAATCTTCAACAACCGGAATTTCATTCGTTGAAAGTGAACACAATTAGCGAAAGGAAAATTCGGTCGCTAAAAAGTATCTTCAACGACCGGAATTCCTTTCGTTAAAAGTGAATATAATCAGTGAAGGGAAAATCCGGTCGCTAAAAGGTATCTTCAACGACCGGAATTCCTTTCGTTGAAAGTGAATACAATCAACGAAAGGAAAATTCGGTCGTTAAAAATCAGTATTTAACGACCGGAAACGTTCCGGTCGTTAAAAACATTAACGACCGGATTCAAAATCCGGTCGTCTATACCTTTAACGAAGGGGCTTTTACCGACCGGATTTTCCGGTCGTTATCGGTCTTTAACGACCGGATTTCGACTTTTAACGACCGGATTTCCCTTCGTTAAAGGCCATTTTTCTTGTAGTGTTTATTTATTTATTCAATTGTTTATTTATTCACGATTAAATAATATCATTTTTTCTATTTGGACTGCAATGCGGGAGGCATGTGGTTCTTCTGAGAAGTATGGTCAGAATAGGTAAATTAGGATGAAATTATTATTTATTATTCGAAAAATATGTAATCACTATTTTATTTTATTTTATTTTATGTATTTGTGGTCTGTAATAATAAAACGATTTTCGACCGCTCTTAAAAAGAACCACCACACAAATGTTTTCTACCAAATAAAATATTGGTTGATAAAACTGGACCAATGTCCTGGTTTTCATCTCAAACAAAGATTTAAACTTATTCAATAATCTTATATCTTTTTATAATAATAAGTAGTCTGGAACCAACGTTCCCATCTAAATGAATATCCCGATTTATGCATGATTTGCACTTTTTGCAATGAGGGTTGTATTGTGCCCTTAGTATTATTGTAATTTTATTTATGCTTAATGCTATTTTATTTTCGCTTTTAAATGAATGATTGCGCCTTTAATTGATTGCATCGTATGGAAAGATGGTGAAATAATAAATTCAAAACATAATTGTAAAACTAATCAAAATACGAATAAAAGAGAAGTCCCGAACCTATCTCTGGTCTTTGGGCTCAAAGAGGCGAGAGGTTTACCCTTCAAGACACCTATTGTGTCACGAGACTTTGACGTTAATCCTAGGCTCCTTAGGGCGAGAGGTTTACCCTCCAAGACCTCTCTGGTTGGCCCAAAATGGATACTAAGCGCAGTCTTAGGCTCTCCGAGGCGAGAGAAACTTTCCCAATGTTCTATTGGGTGGCGACTCCATGACACCTCCTAGTTGCCCAAAATAGACGCACTTGTAAATATCTTTACAAAGTTGCCAACGGACCCACAAATGCCCGATCGTCCTCAAGCGGGCGGTCAGAGGGATCTGGCATGCGTCACAATATGATTTTCTGAATGCCTGGCTTTTATACGCAAGGATGTATATCTATCTGTTAGGGCTATGTGCTTTTGCCATTCGAATGTGTTATGCCTTGACGACCATTGTAAATGACTGTCCCTATTGCTTGTGTGTTCTCCCCACTAAGCGTTATCGCTTAGCACGGGCTCTTTTCCCGTGCAGGTGGCAGGTTTGGTTCGGTTTGAGTCGCGCATCTGCAGGGTCGGCCACATAGGAGTTAGGAGTTATTGTTTCTGTTATCAGCTTCTATAATTTGGGTTTTATATTCTGTAACCTTTTGTAAATGTGTTATATGTAAGGACCTTAATGTAATGTTCGGATGATGAAATGCCGTTGTAAGTATGTGTTAAGTTATTCGTCAGTTATGTCGTCTGCTTTATGCTTCCGCTGATTGAAAGAGTGTATGTGTGTGTGCATGTGCTTATGCTCCCACTTGGTGCTTGCGAGTGTGTGAGTTAATGCATGACCAGCTTTTGCCCGCAAGGTAAGTTTTTAATTATCCCGCATTTATGCATGTATGATTATGTATGAATGTATGCTTTTGCATAGTGTATGTGTGTATGTCTGTGAGTGAGAGTCGGTAGCGCTCTCCGGCGTCCTTTCAATGGGGACGTAGGGGGTGTTACACCTGGCACCTATCCGACCACTCGAATCTAACTCCTTTTCTCATCAACCTTGTCATCAAAGCGGCGATAACGGAGAAATCCTGAACAAACCGACGGTAGTAACCCGCCAAACTAAGCAAACTCCTCACTTCCTGAACATTCCTAGGCACTTTCCAATCAACTATCGCCTCAATCTTAGCCGGATCAACTTGAATACCCTTGGCCGAAACAACATGACCCAAAAATGACACTTCCCGCAGCAGAATTTGCTTGACAAGTGTTTTTCTCCTTCTTTTGAACCTTTTGGTTGGTACGAACCCTTGCCTACCTTTACCCTCTTCTAGTTTGTATATTTTATGATGTTTTCTCTTCCGGAATACACCCGAACTTCATCGGAACTTCATGAGACATATTTTTCATATGTTTAGTGTTTATAAAAGAGTAAATAAGTAGATATCACTTAGGAATGTAAGAGACTAAGGTTGTAAATAAGAGTAATGACTAAGGTATTTCAAAGTCTAATGAGTCAAACACGTTTGAATTCGTTCAACATTAACCTGATCTAAATTATGTTAAGAAATTTGAGGCAAAACTCTATAAACTGTACTTTAATCTTGTAGAACTACGGGGTTCTGATTCCCAACTCTTTGGGATACGTAAAAATCTTGGGATATTCTTCCAAGTCCTAACTGAAACCCCGAGATGCATTCAGACATAAAAGATAGTATTTCAACTAAATTCTGTTAGACACCTGGATACTTGTTAAAAATAAATGTGATAGGTAGTGTCGATTTATAAGTTTATAGAGCCATTTATGACTCAAGTGTGAGTAAAATAATTGACAATTTAAAATTTGTATGTGATATTAAGATGGAAGTAAATGAATATTTTAGATATGTCTTAACTGAAGTTGAAATGAATACTTCGCATATCAAATATCAACTGGTCTTATATGATTGACTAATTAATAAATAATCCTTAATAATTGGAATAGTATGAGTCCTTTGTATTGGAATTCTTAAGATTAACACACGTGGTTGAAGAAGTAGTCTTTATAAAATTGTTTAGGGACATTACAAGAATAAATATGTTTTATGTTAAGTTCATTTAATTAAGAATAATATGAGTGGGACGCTTGACTCTATCACGAGTGCGACTCTCCCCTATGTAATAAATGTATGTTGTTGAGCTTTTGAACATGAGTTTGGACTTGTGATTTACCTATGACATAGTGTAAAAACTAAGATATGCTATACCATATAAGTTATAGTTGAAATAAATTGTTGAGCATGTATTAAAATTAAAATGTGATCGTCATTAAGGGTTATGGATTGATATATTTTATATCAATCATTGCTTTAATTTATGAATAAATTATGCATAGGATTATTATGTGACTATAATAAGAGTATGTGCTTCTAGAAAAAAAGGTATTAAATTATAGCATGAACATTATTAATGGAAACAAGTATGTGTTAGCCTACTTTAGTCGAGTCGTGGATAGTTAGGCATGCCTAATAGAGTTACTATTGCTGCAGCTACCGAATGATTTGGACCCTGATCAGGTCCCCCGACTGGATCTTTGTGATCCCTATGTACCGAATCTACGCGAAAATATTTTTGGAACAAAATTAAAAGATTGTTTTGATACCTTTGGGTATCTATGTGTTATGAGAATAATGTTAATACCTTCGGGTATTTACGCGTACTCGTTATCCACCCCTTTGACTTAGCAGGCATTAAATGAACAAGTGTATGTGAATCAAATAGTGAGTTATGAATTGACAAATATATGTGAAGACTTGTATGAAAGTATGTATTTTGTTATTGTAATCTTTGTTGATTGGATAAATTACATGATAATGCAACTGCTAGGCAAGATATGTGAAATGAATTGTGGAAACCTAAAGGAAAGTGAATAAGTGCACAAGGTGACATGTACAATATGTGAAAAGGTTTGTATTTGCATAATTGATTTGTTAACGCTAATATGCAAAGTAAGTGACTATTTTGATATTCTCCTTGAAAGTATCTAATCTGTGATAAATGATATAATTATATTTTTCTACATTATGGTTTTCTTTGAACTTATTTGACGGCCCTTATTAGTGGTCGTCCATATTTATATGTGTTTCCCACTAAGCTTTATGCTTAGCATGGATTTTCTCTTAATCCGTGTAGATACTATTGATCGGATCGTTCGAGAGTTTTTCGTAGCAGTCCAGGCCAATGCAAGAACTATGAAGAGGTTTTAGGATAGGATTTATATAGTCTTCAGAATGTATGCAAGATTAGTAAATTTAAATTGTAAGTTTTGTAAAAGTGATATTGGTTCTGTAAAAGATCTATCTATAGTAAATTCTGAAGAAGTTTACTTTATAATGTGAATGTGTAATAAATTTATGGTTAACAGTAATGTGTTAATGAAAACGAAAGAAATTTTATAACTCATATTTCAACTTAAAGATTCATATGTTTTACATGTTTGCTTCGGTAATGCCTTTGACCGTCGTCGTGAACCACCGGTTCATGGTATTGGTTACTACGTATGGGTAAGGGGTGTTACAATGCGGTCGGGAGTGGGTGTTACAGGAGGTGCCCTAACACACCAACACGCGCCGACGAAGGAAGTGTTCACACAAACACGTGCCATCATGCGCTGGATAAGGACTTTTGCCACGTGGCGTGACCCCACAATGCCATGTGTCACCATCTCGGACCTCAATATGACACATGGAAGTTACCGACTAGTCCACATGGCACGCAATGTGGCATCCAGGTGGGCCCACATGTGCCACATGGCATGATCACAATTAGCCACATTGTAGCGCCCCAATACCCCTTGGGAGGATATTAGGTCGCCACACACACACACACATATAAACAATCATGCGAAAGTATAAATATTAATCGTGCTAGACACACACACAGCGAAATATCATTCTAAAGCACAAGTTAATAAATAAGCCTTAAACAAAATCTTATGATCATTTACATTGCAAAATATAGTTGTTCTTTATACATTATAAAACATTCTCTTTAATTAGTCTTTATATATCATCTACAAAAGAAACAACCTTCACTTTATCATTTACATGCCATATACAAAAATGCTTTACATTTACAGAAGCTAAACATTTACAATGCTATACAAAAGTTCTATATTATATATACAAAACTATGCCATATATACAAAAAGACTTCAACTTATACTCCTAGTGGCCATGACCTGCATATGTCCAACCCTCACTGAGCCTGTAAACCTACACAGGAAAACACCCGTGCTAAGCGATAACGCTTAGTGGGGATATCATAAGTAATAGACTTCTAATAAAGTCACGAGCATAATCAACGAAGCATACCAATAATCGATATGCCAATCATGTATAAACATATAAAAGAAATAAACATCTAGTATACTTGTTCATGCTAACCATACGATCAATATACTTTACAACATTTCTATAATTTCTCATGTACTTATATCATATGCATACTCTTCTAACTTTAATTACCAGCACACATATAACATGCTATATCATATCATTACATCTCAAGCAAGTTCATAAACATATAAGCATATTCATATACAAGCATCTCATATACTTCTAGCATATTCCTGTACAATTATAGCTTCTCATGTGCACTTGTAAGCTCATATAAGCATCTCCAATACAATAATCATGTACTTCTTTTAGCATTCTCTATAGCTCTTTAACATATATTAACATCTCATATACATTTGGCAGGTAATTAATAGCCCGACTTCATACTATAAGTGGATACGGGTACATATAGATACTGCTAAATAGTAGCAAACATATAGAGACCGGAGTCTCGAATCATTTAGATACCAAATAGTACCAAACATATAAACATCCATCGCTGTCAAACATATAGACACCCTTCGGTGCCTAACATATAGCAACTGCAAATCATCTAACCCTTTATAAGCATGCCTATCTATCCACTTTTATGAATAACTCAGGCTGAATAATAAACTTTAAATACATTTCCATATACATACTCTTTTATAACTATCATGTTAATCCATTACTCATACAACTCAATAAATACATATCAATTATACATATCTATGAACACATACATATAGTTCAACAAACAAGTACACAATTCATTATTCATCTCCACATCATTTATATGTTCATAGGTTTCTTGCACATAAACATGGTTATTTACAAGCCCAAATTCCTTAGCTTTCTATTAATCTTAATCCTATTCATGATTATTTTCCAAATGATAACTACTCTTATTCTCATTTAATAACCCTAAATGTGCATTAGATATATCACGGAAAGTTTTGGTGCAATATGGGTTCAATTTAAGAAGAAAAAGTACCATTTGGGCTGAAAGTTAAGGTCACACAGTGGTAAACAATTCATTCATGCTATTTGGGACACAAAAATCGTGTCTAAATGGGGCAGAATGCTTTTACATGACGGTGAGAAATTTCTTACCACCGTGTAAACCTATTCTTTCTCAAAGCACAAGGCAGAATCAAGACAGACCTCAAGTCCGAACTTGAACTGAATTGTTAACATAGCTACAGACATTTTCAGGCAAAACTTCCTTCTTAAAATTTGTTCCTAAGATGTTAACTGTCAAATAGAACAACTTTCAGGTCATTTAGAAATATAAAAAGTTATATATGACCTAAACAAGCTATACTATTCCATGAACCTGCCAGAATAGAGATACTTATGTTTTGGCAATTTTTAAGGGGTCTTAGGTTCAAAATGAGATCATGGTCGTTTCTGTGACTTTTATAGGTATGAAAGTTATGGTTCAAATGGAGCAACAAAAAATCAATTTTAAGTTCTCAAACTCCAGTTATGACCAAAACACTACACGGAGGTCTAGTGAGCTATAAGCAGAATTTTCCCTAACAATAGGGTTCATACTTTGGTTGATCTCATAACCCAATACACCTGATCAGATCCGGTTATTCATTCGGAATGCCAGCCCATATCTGAGAGATGGACTTAAAATGAAGGGGCTGAAAGATTGGGAGTCCATGAAGGACATTGCTATAGAGGCAGAAGGAGGATATATGGCCAGAAGGGCAAGCAGTGAGGCTTATGCCAAGAAGGGCTACAATAATCAAGGTGCAACCAAGTCAGCTAGTTCCAGCAGTGGTAATAGAAGTGGGAAGACAACTGAGGTGTCGGCAACAGGAATGAATCAGAGGTACTTCTCGAAATTGGGTAGGCCTTTGTCATGGGTACTGAAGAGGTTAATGAAGGAGGGGAAGCTACAACCCCTGCCACCTAGGCCAGCTAGGACCCAAGGGGAACCAGGGCATAAAGAGAACGAGTATTGTGCCTTTCACCAACATACGGGTCATCTGACAGACAATTACTTCAGGCTGAGGCACCAGATTCAGGATCCGATCGATAGTAAGCAGATCACTGATCCTGAAAAGAGGGAGAGCAAGAAGAAGTCTAATTTCAATGATGTGCTATCGCCTGTCTTCATGATTGGGTCGAGCCTATCCGAATGGTATGTATTACAGGATTTATATGGCAATGAATACGTCGCTATCACTCGCCCTGAGGCAAGTAAAGAAGGGATTCCCGTGGCGGCGATAGACTGTTGGTCCACTAGTGAGAGTGGAGACAAAGACGAAGATGAGAAAGATGGAGAGTTCATGGATCCATGGGATTTGGAGGAGGAAGAGAGAGTTGGGACTGTAACAAGAAGTGGGAGAGTGTTCCCCGAAGTTGAGAAGCAGCAGGGCTCAGTGCAAGCACCTGTAGAGAAGGAGCTGGAAGAAAATTCCATAGTAAAGCAGCTGAAAAAGACCACGGCTCAGATATCTATTAGGGACCTTCTAAGGCAGTCCCCTTCTCATAGACAGAAGTTAGTTGAGGCATTGAGTGAGTCCACCATAGCCACCATAATTTCTCCATCTGAGCTGCTAGATCTCGTCAAGGGGGGATCAGGGGAAAGACTGGTGTTTTTTGACGCAGATTTGCCAACTGAAGGCCGCAATCACAACCGACCACTAAACATTAAGGCTCAAATTAATGGCAAGCACACCGCTTGTGTTATGGTTGATGATGGGACATCCATAAATGTTTGCCCCCTAGTGGCACTTCAGGCTTTTGGGCTGGACGAGAGTATGTTGAGTAAGTCTGATCTGACCATCACAACCTACGATAATTCTCGAAGACATGCATCGGGAACATTCAGGGCTCTAGTTAGGACTGGGCCTATTGAGACGGAGGCAGAGTTTATGGTCTTGCCTATCCCAGCAAATTTCTCAGCTCTGCTTGGAAGACCGTGGTTCCATAAATTGGGAGGAGTGCCATCCACCCTACATCAAATGGTAAAGATACCTCATGAAGGGGAGGTGGTGACCATTAAAGCAGCGAGAGAGAATTAAGTGTCTGCCTTGGGGATCTCTAATCAGCCATTTAGTGGCTTCCACATATCAGTGATTGGTGAGGGGCAGGGCTTGGCAGGTAGCCCTCAGGTGATGAACATGATGAAGAGGATGCATTTCCTCCCAGGGGTCGGATTGGGTAAAAATTCGCAGGGGTTGCAAGATGCCATCACAACACAAAGCCAGAAAGATCGGAAGGGTCTGGGTTACAAAGGAGAACATGGCAGGAAAAAAGTATCAGAGAAGATTCCCCACGTTTCAGAGAGTTTTGTTCCCTCATCTTTGGTCTGTGCCTATACTGGAGAAGAAGAGCCTCAGTGGGTGGATGGAAAGATCATTCCGGGGTTTGAAATTTTCAATGATGTCTTTGACTGGGATGTTGGAGTTATCAAGTCCGCAGAGAACTTCTGGGATGAGGAGATCATGACTCAGTGCAGTGTCTGGAACAGGGATGAGCCCGAGGAGATTGTCACTGATAAGCTGTTAGCTACTAGGTTGAAAGGAAAGGAAAAGATGTTAGAGCCAGAGCTGAAGTTTGAAGATTTGAAGATCTCATCGGAGGTAGTTGAAAAGCCTCCACTAAGCAAAGAAGTTAAAGCCCAGTCAGCTGCAGCATCGTCATCGACAGAAGATGAAGGCAGTAGTTATTTAGATAGTCTCTTTATGCCAGAACTTTTTAATAACAATGTTAATGTTTCTGATTACATTAATGAGATGAATAACTTTGCTTACTTGTGTGATGTTTCTGATGATTCCATTTCTCATGATCATAAACATGATGCATTCATTTTTGACATTAACTCAACTAGCACAACGGCATTTAATATCAGAACTTTGGAGAATCCAAAGGAAATTTTGATAGCATCAGACATAATTCCTGAGGAGAGGCTAAATTTTGAGAGAATATTAAAAAAATATGAAAAAGTCTTTGCCTGGACCTACGAGGATATGCCGAGGATTGATTGAGATGTAGCCAAACATGCCATTCCAACTTACCCAGAGAGTAAACCGGTCAAGCAAAAGCTCAAAAGACTAAGGCCAGAATGGGCTCAGAAGGTGAAAGAGGAGATCCATAAGCAGATTGAGGCTAAGTTTCTACTGGAGGTTAAATACCCGATGTGGCTGGCTAATGTGGTTCCTGTGGCTAAAAAGGATGGAAAAGTTCGAGTATGTGTGGACTATCGGGACCTGAACAAAGCCTACCCGAAAGATGATTTTCCTCAGCCTCATATTGATGTGCTGGTAGATAGTGCTGCTGCTTACATGATGTACAGTTTCGTAGATGGGTATGCAAGGTATAATCAAATCCTTAACAAGATAGTGGATCAGATTAAGACAGCCTTCATCACCGAATGGGGTACATTTGCTTACCGGGTTATGCCTTTCGGACTAAAAAATGCAGGAGCGACCTATCAAAGGATGGCCACTAGAGTTCTCAATGATTTGATCCACAAGGAAGTGGAGGTGTATGTTGACGACATGATGATCAAGTCAGCTACCAGAGAAGGTCACTTCGAGGCCTTGGAAAAGTTCTTTCAAAGGATTAATAAGTATGATCTACGCCTCAACCCCGAGAAGTGCATTTTTAGAGTAACCTCGGGTAAGTTGTTAGGCCATGTGGTAAGCCAGAGGGGAATTGAAGTAGATCTCGACAAGGTCAGGGCCATCAGAGAGATGCCAGTGCCTCAAAAAGAGAAAGAGGTTAGAAGTTTCCTGGGAAAACTTCAGTACATCAGCCGGTTTATTGCCAAGCTGGCTTCAGTATGTGAGCCCATCTTCAAACTTCTTAGGAAGAATCAGCCGGTGGTGTGGAATAATGATTGTCAATTGGCTTTTGATACTATTAAGGATTATCTCTTGAATCATCAAGTTTTAAGACCACCACGGCATGCTAAGCCGCTAATCTTGTATGTGGCTATAGAAGACAATTCAGTGGGTGCCATGATGGCCCAAGAGGATGATTTTGGGGTAGAGTTTGTTGTCTACTATCTTAGCAAGAAATTCTTGACATATGAAGCCAAATATGTGGAAGTGGAAAAGATTCGCTTAGCAGTTATTTGGGCTTCTAAGAAGTTGTGTCACTACTTTTATTCCTTCAGTGTATAAGCGGTTGCTAAGCATAACCCGCTTAGGTACCTTCAGGAAGCGCCCTCTCTGATGGGAAAGATGGGAAGGTGGTTATTACTGTTGCAGGAGTTCGATATCGAATACATCACCAGGAAAACCATTAAAGGAAGAGTTGTAGCTGAGTTCTTGGCTGAGCATTCTATTGAGGGAGACCAATTTGAATACAATTTCCCAGATGAAGATGTCATGGCCATAGCAGTACAAGGGTGGCAATTGTTCTTTGATGGGGCAGTTAACAGTAAAGGGGAAGGAGCAGGGATCATTCTTACGACCCCGGATGGTGAAAAGCTGCCGTTAGCCAAAAAGTTGAGGTACAAGGCGACCAATAATGAAGCAGAATATGAAGCTTGCATCTTCGGATTGGAAGCATTGCTGGCTTTGGGGGCAAAGACCGCATAAGTCTTCGGAGATTCTTCATTAGTAATTCATCAGATCAGAGGGGAATGGTCAGTTAAGGAAGAGAGATTGTTACCTTACGTGAAGCACTTGAGAATGTTGAGCAGCCAGTTCAAGACTTGCACTTTTCACTTCACCCCCAAGGATGAAAATCAATTGGCCGATGCTCTAGCGACACTAGTGTCCACGTGGGATAATCCAACAGGGGTTACTATGAAACCCGTGCTAATCTCTAGCTCTAAAAAGCCTTGCTTTGAAGCTTAGCAGGTGATGGATGTTGGGGCCACTAATGGAAACCCTTGGTACTACGACATTCAGAATTATTTGGAATGGTCAGTTTTTCCAGAGGAAGCCACCGAGAAAGACCAAAGGATGATTCGAAAGTTGTCCACTCAGTTCATCAGTGTAAATGGCACTTTATATAAGAGACAAGTCGATGGCATCCAGTTAAGATGTTTGGCGGAGAAAGAAGCTGAAGAGGTTATGGAAGAGGTTCATGCCGGAGTCTGCGGAGCTCACATGAATGGCTTAGCCTTAGCGAAGAAGATCATGCGCCAAGGATTCTATTGGCTCACAATGGATACGGATTGTTCAAAATATGTAAAGCAATGCCAATTATGCCAGCAATACGTGAACTTAAGGCATGTCCCTGTTTCAGAGCTACATAATTTGACATCTCCATGGCCATTTGTAGCTTGGGGGATAGATATCATAGGCGAGATACGTCCTACAGCTTCTAATGGGCACAGGTTCATTATAGTCGCCATTGATTATTTCACTAAGTGGGTCGAAGCTGAATCTTTCAAGAAGATTGATGCTAAGGATATGGCTAAGTTCATCGAGCGGAATTTGATATGCAGATATGGCCTCCCACACCATATTGTATCTGATAATGGGGTGCAATTCTTAGCAGAAACTAAACAGATGCTTCAGAAGTACGGAATCCAGCATCACAAGTCTTCTCCTTACCGTCCTCAAGCTATTGGTGCGGTTGCAGCGGCGAATAAGAATGTGAAAAGAATATTGGCCAAGATGGTTCAGAGCTATAAAGATTGGGCAAAAAAGCTGCCTTTTACACTCTGGGGTTATAGAACCACAGTCAGAACCTCTACGGGGGCAACACCGTTCTCCTTGGTATACGAAACCGAAGCAGTTATGTCGGTTAAAATTGAGCCGAAATCTTTAAGGGTAGTCATAGAAGCCGAGATTCCAGAGACAGAATGGGCACAACAGCGATTATTGCAGTTGAATCTGTAGGATGAAGATAGGTTGAGAGCCTATTATCACAATCAGTTTTATTAGAAGAGACTAGCTCGGTCCTTTGGCAAGAAGGTACGAAAGCACCCATTGAAAGAAGGGGATTTGGTCTTTAAGATGATGAGGCCGGGAGTGCCGGACATACGAGGAAAATTCAGGCCAACCTGGGAAGGTCCGTTCATTTTGAAAAAGTTGCTAACAAAGGGAGCAGCAATCTTGGCAGACAGCGATGGGAATGAGTTTAAAGACCCGATCAATGTCGATAGACTAAAAAGGTTCCATGGCTAAAGACCAAAAAATGAAAAGAAGAGAATAAATGCCCCGCAGGTCGAAAATCGAAAAAAGGCGGCCTTACTAAAATTGGGTGCCCTGTTAGGGTGAAAACCGAAAAAAGGCATCCTGGGCAAAAATTAAGGGTTGAGAGAAAATGTTCAATCGAGAAAACCTAAGAGGGCCGATTGATAATAGGAGTTTGATGCTTACAAGATCTATTCCGAGATTAGGTGTAGTCTTGTGCTTTTGAATTCTTGTTAAATAAGGATCATGTATGATGAAATCATATAGAAATGTACTCAATTTGGCAATGAATAAAAGAATACAGTTTACATTGTTCTTTTAGTTCTTCCTTAAAAAGAAATATATCACTTATTCATCTAATGACCATTGTCTAATCATTCTATCGGAAGGTGCCTAAGCAGATAGGTGCTGTTCACTCTTAGCGGTGGTTCTGATAATAGCTTTCTCTTGCAAAAAAAAAAATAAAATAAAAAAATAAAAAATAAAATAAAAAATTAAAAAAAAAAAAAGATAAAAAATCTTGGAAAAAAAAGGAAAAAAAGAGGCTGTTAGAGATGAAAACCGTAACTGGCTCTCTAAGCAAAAGTTAGGCCAAGTGGCAGGGTCAAAACCTGGAGACAGGCAGTCTGCCCTACAAAAAATATATATATGGAAAAAAATATAAAGTGTCGCTGGTTTGGGTTGGGTCCATTCCAGTCAAAAGTTAGGCAAAGGGTTATGTGAAAATCCCTTAAGGGACGCATTTTCCGCTAAGAAAAGCTAGTGTGAAAATCCACAAGGGACGCGCTACCTTTAAAATAATGACTTTCGATGCCTGGAGTAATAAGGCGGTATACTTCGGATGATCTTCTTTTCAGCTAGATAAGGCATAATTCAGGACATGAGTCAGAATCCTGGGCATATGATCATCGACCGGGGGGCAAGGATGCACTGGATGTCTCTTTCAGAAAACTTATTGGGGACGAAATCCCTAAGGCCAAGATGACAATCCTATTGATTCCGGGGGCATGGTGGAGCAACCAAGCTATATCCTCAGCACACCCTGGGCCACCTAGGGCATGGTCTATACATTCTTGCAAGCATTCGCATTTCATATCATACACACACGTGTTCTTATATATATTTTTGTGCACATAATTTTGCAGGAAATATCTAAAAGAAGACAGTAACCATTTGAAGATGGAATCCTGTACTTTTAGTAGTCTTGTCAGCAACTCGATGCAGTGCACTTTTGGTAGTCTGTAGCAGACTCGGTGCAGCTCAGAAGAGCAAGTTTCGCATTTCGTAGTCTTGTCAGCGACTCGACGCATCATAATCAGAAGAAGGAACAGTGCACTTTTGGTAGCTTTGGTAGTGGCTCGGTGTAGTTCTTTCGTGCACTTTTGGTAGTCTTGGTAGTGACTCGGTGCATCTCTCTTGTGCATTTTTAGTAGCCTTGTCAGTGGTTTGGCGCATCACCGTCTTAGGATGGAACCCTACACGTTTAGTAGTCTTGTCAGCGACTCCGTACAGCGCACTTTTTGTAGCCTTGTTAGCGGCTCGGTGCATTTTTTTTGTTCTGCGCTTTGGGTAGCTTTGGTAGTGGCTCGGCGCATCGCTATTTGCAGATAGCACATGTACGTTTAGTAGTCTTGTCAGCGACTCCGTGCAGTGCACTTTTAGTAGCCTTGTCAGCGGCTCGGTGCTATTTATTTTTCGCGTTCTGTAGTCTTGGTAGCGACTCAACGCATCGCCGTCTTAGGATGGTTCCTTGGCACTTTGTAGTCTTGTCAGCGACTCAGTGCAACTCAAGAGGATGAATCACAGCACTGTTCCCGAGGGAGCAGCTGGAAGGAGGCAGCCTCAGGTACGCGCTTCTTTCCTTTTCCTGAATTTTGGCTCACCTAGGCATCCACACACTAGCCTCCCCAAAATTGGGGGCAACTGTAGACACCGGGTCCCGAGTAGCCAAGATCAGGATTACCCAATGATGAAATTAAGTGTGCCGATCTATAGGCAAAAAGAATGAAGTTGGAAGTGACGATTTCGTAGTCGATTTGTTGTTCTAAAATTAAATAAAAATGTATTTCAAAAATATTTTAAAAGTATTTTAAAAATTATTTTGTGATAAAAAAAAGTGAATTTTTAAATTATTATATTTTATAGGAAATTTAAAAAAAAAATATTCCCCGCGAGTGTCGGGCTGCGCGCAGCGCCGCGGGCGCGCGCTGACGGGCTACCCGTCGCTTACGCCTGCGCGTGGGTAGCCCGTCGTGGGCTCTGACGGGGCGCCCCGCGCCCCTGTTCGTCCGTTTTGCCTATTTTGGCCTTTTTTGCCATAAATTCTTCATTTTAAATGCTTTTTAACTCATTTGTTTTGCAAAATTTAATTCAAAAAGCCTTCTATCTTTCAACCCAATAAATTCAGTGGTTTTTTGTAGTTATGAGAATTAAATTAATTTAATTTCTTAATTAAAAAATCTGAATTTTAAGGGGAAAAAAAGAGTTTTTTAGTGAGAATTGGGGAAAATTTTCTTTAGAAAATATTTTTCTTCTTCTTTCTTCTTTCAAGAAAAAATTCTCTCAATTTCTAAAGAAATTTCCAGCAATTCTTAAGGCAAAAAATAACCATTTTTGTTCTTGAGAATTTTCTTATTTTCAATTGACAATTTTTGCTTTGAGACAAATAAATAAATTATTTATTTTTGAGTAAAAATTCACTTTCAATATTTTATTTTCTAATTTTATTCCAACAATACAAGACAAGGAATTGGATCTTACCTTTTCTTCATCAAGATAAATTTTGAGGGTAAACGTTCTTGGCTCAATTTCTTAGTTTAATTTTCAATTTGATTTTTTATTTCTAATTAACTAGTTAACATGTAAATTCTTTTAGTCTTATTATTTTCTTCTTATTTCTTGTTTTTACTTTTTTATTTGATTAGTTAACATGTAAATTCTCTTAGAACTATTTTATTATTTTTATTCAATTTTTCATATTATTTTTATTTAATTGTTCATATTGTTCATCTTCTTTTATTATTATTATTATTATTATTATTATTATTATTATTATTATTATTATTATTATTATTATTATTATTATTATTCTTTGTTATTATTGTGTTATTATTATTATTGTAGTTATTACGATCATTAGTATTATTATTACTATCCTTATTCTTGTTTAATTTTTATTATTACTATTATTATTTATTTCTTATGCATGCTGATTTTTATTATTACCTTTGCTTTTTATACATGTTGGATATTGTTGTTATTATTTTATACTTTTACACATGCTGAATTTTATGTTTGTATTTTCTATTCATGTTTTTTGCATGTTGAGTTTTATAAATATTATTTTATGTTTGCTTAGGCATGTTGGCTTTGTTACTATTATTAATATGTTTTAAGCATGCTGATTTTTATCATTTCTTTTGCTTTTTATGCATGATTGGATGTTATTGATGTTATTTTGTGCTTTTTATGCATGTTTAATTTTATTAACACTATTTTATGTTTTTTTAGCATGTTGATTTTATTAATTTGTTAAATTACATATTTTTATTATGTCATTTTAATTGACTTGTTATACATGGTGCAATTTTGTTTACATTAATTTAATTGTTTTCAAGTTATATGTTTAATTAATTTTTTACTAACTTCACTTTTATTTGTTTTGTTTTTCTTTTATTTTCAATGCTTATTTTTATGTGCGAGTATTTTTCATGCCTAGTGGGAGCCCATGAAGATTTGAAGATCCATTTGTGAGTTGATTTGTTATTGTTTTCATTATTTTGCTTTCATTATTTTATTCTAAAGAAATTTCCTGTAATTTGTAATAAATTACTTTTATGCACGTTAATTAAGAAAATCACAAAAATATTTCTATTAAACTAAATTGGGTTTTATTTAATAAAAATGGGACCAATGTCCTAGATTTATCATCCAAAATAAATTATCATTTTAAAATTATTTTCTTTAAATCATGCATGAGAGGACCAATGTCCTCAAATTAATAAATAGCCCGACTTATGCATGACTTGTATTTTATTTACAAATGGGGGTTGTATTCCGCCCCTAGTTTTATTATAATTTATTTTGCTTTCATTTATTTTATTTATCACTTTTATTATGTGTTTGACATGCGTGCTTAGACAAATAATTTAAAATTGAATGAGAAAAGAGATGAAACGCTAAATTCAAAGCTCAATTATAAATTTAATCAAGGTATGAATAAATGGGAAGTCCCGAACTTTCTCTGGTCTTTGGGCTCAAAGAGACGAGAGGTTTACCCTCCAAGACACCTCTTGTGTCACAAGACTTGGCGTTAATCCTAGGCTCCTTAGGGCGAGAGGTTCACCCTCCAAGACCCCTTTGGTTGGCCCAAAATGGATACTGAGCGCAGTCTTAGTCCCTCTGAGGCAAGAGAAACTTTCCCAATATTTTATTGGGTGGCGACTCCATGAAATCTCCTTGTTTACCCAAAATAGACGCACTTGTAAATACCTTACAAGTTTTATGAACCTCTCCTGATCGCCCTAAAGCGGGCTTTCGAGGGCCTACGGGGTTCGGCGCGCGTCACAGAGATATACACAAACTATAACCACTTACTTGCCTTCTCAACTTACTTCATCAAATCATTTCAATTCAAGATTTCCAAATTTTATTGGAGAAAATGAAGCTCAATATCATGAAATTAAGAATTAGGAAAAAGAAGTGGCCGGATTGAAGTGCACCATTATACCCAGTTTTGCCTCTTAACCTCACTATAAATTGCATGGGGAAAATGTGTTGGCAAGGGGTGCATTCCACACGTGGAATGCATTCACTTTCCCACCAATATCAACTTAAGTCCCTTTGTAAAACTCCATTCAGTCCCTCTTTAAAGTTTTGTCCATTTTGTTGCAACTTTTCTTCTTTCAATTACACCCTTGCATGCATTTAATTTCTTATACACTTAATCATATTTGTACCTTATTATGCCAATGACACTACTAATCCTTCTTGGGTACACTTTGGGGTATTACACACATGGACCCTGATTGGGCCAAGTGTCAAACCCTGACACGTTTATATGACACGTGGTAACACAACAATAATCCACATATCAACCCCTCATCGATCCACGTGTCAGAGCTACACGTCATCTTAATATTATCTTGACACATGGCACCCCCAGAGTGGTCCACGTGTCAATCCCTATTGGTTTGTATGTCAGAATGATGTATCACTCTAATAAGCAACTTCACCCCTGTAGACCACGAGCGACCCATGTATGGCAGCGTGTTTAAGCCACACGTCACTTTCCTTGCACTTTTCTGCAATCGAATTTTATCCGGTGGGGCATTTTTAGGGGCTGTGATCTCACTGATGTGGTAAAAAAAATAAAATAGCAACTTCTAGTTTAGCAATTCGGACACCCATGTTAATCCCCTCAAAAATTCGGTGTACAAATACACAGATAATATGCATACATACATGCATACATACATACATACATACATACATACATACATATATACATCCATACATACATACATATATATACATATACATACATACATATATATATACATACATATATATATACATACATACATATATATATATATATATATATACATATATATATATATATATATATATATATATATATATATATATATATATATATATATATATATATATATATATATCAAGAACATAATTAAAAAGTTAAATTGGTGTTCATGCAACCTATTTAGATCTACCAATTTACATAGAAATTATAGATCTATTAAAAAACACATGCCAGAATGCAAAAATAAAGGCTATGATACCAATATTAGATATATCACAATATATCGAATAAGAGGGAAACCAAATTTGCCTCTCTAAGTGTAGAAAAACTGTGAATGAGTGGAAGCAAAGGACCTCGTTTTGTGTTACTAGCATCGGCTCTATCCACGAGCTACTGATGCGGGGTAATAGCATGAACCCACGGTCTAAAAACCCTCTTAGAGATAAAATAGAGAGTGAGAAAATTATGTAGAGTTTCAGTATGGTAATTTCCTTTTTATACTTTTCAGATTTTTTCTTGGCCTATTTATAGAGCCTTTTGCTCTAAAATAGAAAACTGATACATGAAAGGAAATAAATGATAAAAGGGAAGTTGTTTTTTATTTAAACAAGGAATATTCCCTAATTAAGCGATTTGATATGAAATCATTTCCATATCAGCATTATTTTTTTTATATGAATCACTTTCATATCTAGACAATTTTCAAATTAATATGAATTTTTTACATATTAGGAGTTATGGGTATATTCAAATTTTATCATATTGTACTATTTAAAACCAAAATAATCGAAAAAATATTCAGTTTCGAATTTTAAAATAATAGAAAACAATACAAAGATTCCAACATTCAATCCAGTAGATATTTACACAGCGGGCAGAAAATGCCTTACCATCGTTTAAACTGGAAAAGATTTCAAAGTTGTAATCCAGTAGCTATTTACATGGCGGTCAGAGAATTCCATACCGCCGTGTAACTTGTCAGGTCCTAGTTGTAACTGCCTCTACACGGCAGTAAGGAATTCAATACTGCCGTGTAGCCTGATTTGATATTTAAATCTGAAAGTCTGAAATTTGAGGATCTAGATTTTTTTTCTTAATAACTTTTATTTTTATGTCTTTTCTTCTGTAATCCAGATCTAGGGTTTTATTTTCTAAACATTTTTCTATTTAGTTTTGTAGATTTCATTTCTTTATTTTAGCTTTAGAATCCATCATTTGTTTTGAAATTTTCAGTTGTAATAGTTGATTTAGATTGAAGAACAACTCCTTAATATTGTAAAAAATTTCAGATTCAGATTTGTAATGGATAATATCAGTTTCGTTTCATCTATTTCAATATTTACTTCAATAATGGGTGAGTAGTCTTTTACTTGTTAAAGGTTTCCTTGAATACCTAATAACCATGTGATTGCTCTATTTTTTATTAATTTCTACATATGCTTCAGTTTCATCTTCTTTGATATTCTCTATATGTTGTTATTTGAATGCATGATTTAGATTTAGTCTGAAATGGTGGTCTAATGATTGGATTTGATTCATTTATCATATATATGCTCTATTCTATAACATTTTTCATCTATTTGTTAAGTGAGTCCGGAATGGTAGCTTGATCCGTAGATGATAATGCTAATAGGTTCAAAATAGTAGAAGATGACTGGGTTTAGATGTTTGAGTCCAGAATGGTATGATTATCTAAGTTTAGGACCTAAAAACCTGTATTTGTGCTAATTAATGTGCTGAGTCCGGAATGGTAGGCACATTTCTTAGAGAAGCTGAGTCCGGAATAGTAAGCACATTTCTTAGAGAAGCTGAGTCCGGAATGGTAGGCTTGGGTTTAGGCTAGGTTGTCCACTAATTCGCATATGTGATGTTTGGCCAGAGCTGATTGCATGTCAGTATTGGGGAGAATGGGTATTCCTTAACAAGGTTTTAATCAATTTGTTAATCTTAAATTCTAATTTCTATTTTCAAATCTTAATTCAGTATTTACAACAATTATTGAATCTTCTTTTTCTACATAATCTTAGATATAAACTCAATCATCAACATTTGGGAAATTTTTTAGCATATGTTTATTGATCAATTTGCATGTTTTATTTAATCCCTTTGGTTCAATATTTAGGGGTCTCAATTATATTTCCCTATATTACTTAGCCGATTTAATACACTTGTTGAATATCGATCATCAATAAGTAATAGAAAACATAAATCCTAATATAAAATCGCTAACAAAACCAACACTCATGTCAATTGTTCTAGAAGCCTAAAAGTCACATAATCATTTTTATCACAGGGATTTATTTTTCTGACCCTCATCAACAACTGAAGAGGTACACCTTGAGACCATTCACAAAGCCATGGAGAATGCACATTACGTCCACTTCTCTATACTAGCACTGATTTTGTGTCGTTTCTTAACACTCCCCTTTTAGCAACCTTAAACATAAAATGGATAATGGACTTTCTATGAAATCCATCTCTTGTGTTCCAAATATTTTCCTTCAAGTTCCTCAGATCAGAATGGTGCTCAAAAGAGTCATAATCAGTCCAATCAAAGTATTTTCATTCTTTCCTCGATCCAAGACACCGATCCAAGACACTATTCCAAATGCACTCCTGCATTTGTTCATGTATGTGCCTAATATGATGGGCTATGGCATCAATATCATCAGCTTGTCCTCCTTATACATCCTCATTTTGCGAACTTCTTGCACTCTTGCCTTAGTCCGAGCAATCCCATGAGGAGTCCGAGGAACCGCATGTGTCCTTATCATCACCATTTCTACAACATATTATAGAAATAAAAGATGCTTAATACACTCATGTATAAACATATATAATTGAAACTCATTTCAATCATTAATAAGGACAGATCCATATAAATATAAATATAAATATAAATATATATATATATATATATATATATATATATATATATATATATATATATATATATATATATATATATATATATATATATAAACATTTCAAAAACCTCAAGACTTTTTTCTATGTGGTAAAAAAAAAATGGGCTTGTTATTTCAAAACAAAATCTCTCTTTTCCAAATAAAAATTCATTTCTTAGGACATTATATTTTCCAAGAAACAATTACTCCTATTGAGAGATCCTTAGCTTTTGCTGATAAATTTTTGAAAAAAAAATTAGATAAAACCATGCTTCAGAGATTCCTAGAAAGTCTAAATTATGTTTTAGGTTTTTGTCCTAATATTAACCGTCTAGCAAAACCTTTGCATGATAGGTTAAAGAAAAACCCCATGTGTAACATATTGTATGGTAACATAGACAGTATCCGACTATAAGTGAGGAATGCTACCGGCACAAACATGCAGGAAACGAAAATATAAGCAGAACTACATAATAATCTTTCTTTTCCAACATAAATATTTGCGCAAAACAAAAGACATTCATATACTTGGTCTTACACTACTCATGAACATCTTATTGCATCCCAATCACTTGATACAATATTAATAAGGAATTACATTACAAAGGTGGACTATAATTTCTAAACACTAACTACTACTACGACGGATCTGTTGGCTAGACTGCTGCGGATTAACCTCAGCGACATGACTAACTCCAAACCTGCATGGATACACACCCATGCTAAGCACAAAGCTTAGTGGGGAAAAACACATAGTATGGACGACCACTCACAATGGCCGTCAGTCACAACATACAATAAATATCTAAAATCAAATCATTTAAATATAAATACATTTTCAGACAAACTTAAATATCTCATTTAATAAACACACAAAATTGATCATAGTCAAAATATTTTAATCGCAATCATTTACAAGGTCAAACAGGATGACAATCTTAATTAATACATATTTTTCAGGTTTTATTATTCATATATCTCATGTCACACATATCATTATATTCAGCCTATGATCAGTTCTCAAACTACATTAATTCTCACACATCAAAAAGTCATTAATAGAAGCTAATAATCCAACTTCGTTCCAGCATAATGAGGCATACTATACATATAGTTACGTTCATTTCACCACTTACTTCAAATTGTTGCATTACCTTCGTGACATTAACTCATGTTAATATTTCAAGAAGAAATGACCAACATTGGACCATGTAGGTTTTCAAGGTGTTATCACAGTATCTCATAAGGATCTTACTAGATCCAAAATACATAGGTGCGTGAAGCGCAAGCTCATGCCACATATAAATCATAGCAGACAATGTGATCACATTCTTATTATGTGCATATTCTTATACAAATATTCACATATCTTTATCAATTCACACTCATTGTTCAATACACACACTCATGTTCATTTAATGCCTACTAAGTCAAAGGGTGGATAACGAGAAACACATAGATACAAGACAGAAGGATCACGAGGATCCCATATAGAAGGATCGTGAAGATCCGGTACAGAAGGATCATGAGGATCCATTACAGAAGGATCACAAAGATTCGGTCGGGGACCTGATCGGGTTCCAAATCACAGAAGCTGCAGCAAATAGAAACTCTATAGGCATGCCTATTTATCCACGACTCGACTAACACAAGTTAAACACATACTTGTTTCCTTGAATGATGTACATGTTAATTTTTTTTAATACTTTATTGTAGTCGCATAACAATCATACGTATAGTTCATTTATAACTAAAGCAATGATTTATATAAATTGCAACAAACCATAATCTTTTTATTTCAATCACATTATAATTTAATGCATACTTAAAAATTCAATTCAACTATAGTTTACATGGTATAACATATCCAAGTTTACATAACAGATCACATGTAAATCATAAATAAAACCCGCACCACAAAGTTCTATAACATACCCGCATAGCATAGGAGAGAGTCGCGCTCGCGACCTTAGTCGCGACGCGACAGAGAACTGGATGGCCTCTGTCACGTTCGCAACAGAGCCAATCCCACACGCCGTCAACCCTATCCAAAACTCAATAAGGCTAACCAACTTGATCACACTCATATCAATTCTTAATTATTACAATTTCACATGTAAACTTATTTAGTCTTATCATGTCCATAAATAATTTCATAAACATTACTTTCCCCAAATTCATGCATTAAACTCAAGAATTTCAACACAAGTACCTTAAACTATTCAATTTATTAAGGATCATTCCATAACTAGATGGTCGTGTAAAAACCATTTGAAATACGAAAGGTTCATTTCCATTTCAGCTTATGACACGCCTAATGCAATCATTTAATTCATTATTAACATCCCATACAAATTCTAACTATAAATAAGTCTACTTGAGGCTTGAATTATTAATGGTTCAACAAACTTTAACAAATATGCGCATATATGCCGCATTTATTCTTAACAAATATCAAGGCATTACTAGAGCTCAATTGATACATTATGTTTCCTATCTGAAATAATTTCTATACTTTGATTTGGACTTGGATGAGTGTTCTAAACTTCCTGTGTCTGAAGAGTTGGGAATCCAAACACCGAAATTCTACTAATTCAAAACACAAGTTATAGAATTTCACTCCAAATCACCTAATATAATATAAGTCCAGTCAATAATGGACATACTCGAAAATGTTAGACTCATTAAACTTTTAAGTAACCAAGTCAATATTCTTATTTATAACCTCAACCACTTGTATTCCTAAGTAATAGTTAGTTATTTACTTATTTCCAAACTCTAAACATATGATAAATATGTCTCAAAAGGTTCCGAGGAAGTTCGGATGTATTTTGGAGGGAAAAACATTACAAAATACCCAACCTAGAGAAGGGTGAAGAGGGGTAAGGGTTCACACAAACCATGGGGCTCAAAATAGAAGGAAAAAGCTTCAAGAAGTAGGTTCTGTCGCACTCACGACAAGGGTCGCGCTCGCGACAGAAGCCTCCGCCACTAGCCCTACGAAAACAGACTAACATGACTGCTTCTCGCCCCTGACTTTGTACTGCCTAAACGACCCACTAAAACTAATTTTTAGCCAAAACTTACTTCTTAACAAATATTTCTTCGACTCAGATAAATTGGACATCTATAACTCCAGATATGAGCTACACAACCTACACTGCTCCAGTAAACCTGCCTAAGCAAAGACACCCCAGTTTTTGCCATTTTAAAGGGTCTTAGATCCAGAATTAGCTTTTGGTCCCTAAATAAAATTTTAGATAAGAATCCTATATTTCTAATGGCACTGGAATCATACAATTTTGACATCTATAACTTGACTTATAACTAAAACAAGAACTAAAGGTCCAGTGAAATCTAGGCAGAGTTTTCCCAGAAACTTCAAACTCTCTAAATCCAAGCCAATCCACACAACCACATCAACACAACCAATCAAATTTTAAGCAAAATAGACTTCAAAATAGAAACTCATCCATACACAAATCAATAAATAAGAATTAACATCAAAGCATATAAATTTCCCAAACCTGCTATAAAGCTCAAACCATTTTTCCTCATAACTCCAATCTTCTCTTTACTCTTGTCTATCCTCTTGCCCATGGATGCTTATACAAATTAAACCAAACAAAAACTATTAACCTAACTTACACATAATTCGAACCCATATGTCTGCTAGTATAAACAAGTGTGGATGCAAAATTGCAAGTGAAAGTGATGGGTATGCCGAAATGTGTATGATGATAAAGTGTGATATTTATATGAATAATGATGAAATATTGCCCTTAGTAGATGTCTGGTAGTGAAATCTAGTCTAGGATATAATTGGCTAGCCATAGGGACTCCACACCGCGGTACGAGTTATGGTGACTCGATATTAATAAGCCAGTGTCGGCTTATCTCAGTGTTCAATGTAAATCAGTGTTCAGTGTAGTGCAGTAAGGTGAGAAATGGTCCGATTGGGATCATTTCATAGTGTAATGGGTTTGTGGGGCCCATGTCCTGCATATCCGGTCAGTATATTTTCTACCGGATCCATACTAGGGGCACAATGATAAATATGTGATAATTATGGTTAAAATTGTAACAACCCGATTCGGCCTAAGAAGAATTTCGGAATTTTTGTTTGGGAATTCAAGAGTTTGGGTGTATAAGAGAGTGTAATTGAAGGAGTTTTGAGTTGATTACGGTTATATGCTTTGTTAGAAGAAAATTGTTTTGAAAAGATAAATGAGTGGCTTGTGTGTGGGTTCTGTCACGAGCTCGACAGTGTCGCGGGTGCAACAGAATGCTTCCCATGAAGCCTATAGGAGTTGGATTATTTGATATGTATCGAACATGTGGTGGCATAGGAGTTTGACAAGTGGCGTCGTAGGGGATTGACACATGGCTATAAGAGAGAGTGACATGCGGCATGGGACTTTTTGGATTGAGATGGATTAAATGAGAGTGGTTGGCATTTATGGCTTGTAGGTGGTAATTAGTGTGAGAGGATTTTGCTCTATTTGGGTTGGATGAGCATTGACCGGCCACTCTCTAAGCAATTCTTCTTTCAATTTTTTTGGCCTTTTCTCATCTTTATTCTTTTGCTTTTCTTTGGTTTTGCCATGCTCTTCCTCTCTTCATCTTTTGTTGCTTTCTTCTTCATTTGTATTTGCTCCTCAAGAGAATTTCTTGGATTGGTTTTAAGAGAGTGAGTTAAGGGTTTGACTTGGACCCTTGAGAAGGTAAGTTGGATTTGTTTTTCGATCTGACCTCCTTTTCCTTTCTGTTTTTGATTTAAAGTGAAAAGAGGGTTAACCTAAGTGTTTTGGTCTAGTTATGCACGAGAGCTATGGACAATAGATTGGACAAGGAAAAGAAAGGGTTGGAGCTGAATAGAGCATAGAGTTCAAGCTTCCTAGAGGTAGGGATCGTGTGCGAATTTTATTTTGTTCATTTTGATTACTTGCAGTGTTCCCACGATATATGCATGTATATATGTTGGTGAATATGTATTGGATCATTTTGCATGAGTTTTGGATGTCTTAGAAGGTTTCCATATAGCTTTTGTGTGTAAAGTGTGATTTTGGGGGAAATCTGTTCAGTTTTCACTAGACCTTTGTGTATTGTTTTTGTCATAAGTAGAGTTATAGGATTTCAATAGAGTTTATTCAAATTGCATATAACTCATATGATCCATAGCTAAATATTTCTAAGAGGGTACTCGAGCTAATTCTGGCTCTAAGTGTCCCATAAGTAGTCAAAACGTAGGTGTCCTATTCTAGCGGGTTCACTGGGACAGTATTGAGTGTTTAAGTCATATCTGAAGTTATAGATGTCCAAACGACCTATATTATGTCCCATTTGAAATCTAACATCCTAAGGAAAAATTGTTATGAAGACCACTTTGCCTAAAAACGAGTTCTAGAGGGTTGTTTTTGCGATACAAATTTGAGGTGAGAAGCAGTCTTGTGAAGGTTCCTGACGGAGCCTTCTATCGCGAGCGCGACAGAGAGGGTTATAAGAGTGATTTTCTTCTTGAATTTGGGCCCATGGTTTACATGAACTAATTCCCCACCTTTCCCCTTAACAAATTTGTATATTTTTAGATGTTTTGCTTCCCGAAATGAACCTGTATTACCCCGGAATGTTTCCATGGTCTTTACCATGCATATTTAAGTTTACCAAATGATTACAAGACCGGTTAGTTGGGGTATAGTATATAAATTCTTTTTACAATCTGGCCTCTATCGCGAGCGCGACCTCTTGTTGCGATCGCGACAGTGAATCTTGCTTCTGTCACGAGTGCGACTTCTTACCGCGATCGCGACAGGAATCCCTTCTCGCCCTTTTCTGTTTTTGAAAAATATTTTCTTCTGTCTTGCTGTGCATGATTTATATGTTTATGCAATGAGTTGAATGCATGTATATGATGATGTGATATAAGAGTTTATGCATGGAATCTAAATGTTACATGCTTTTTAGTTGTTGAATATGACATGCCATGCGATGTTGATTATACATGATTGGGTTTTGTTATAATGTTTGAGAGATGTAGTGTATATGATATAGAATATAGAGTCTTTGTGTTTAGCCTGACTGGCTATAGCAGTGGATAGATAAGCATGCTTATAAAGGGATTATCGAGTGCAGCTGCCCATGTTCGGCCCCGTTTGGGCCAAGCGGGTCGACCTCCGAGAATGGTCATTTAATAGAGATAGATGAAAATGTTTTGTGACTTCGGTCTATCGAAAATGTTTTTATTATATAGCGTCTCGTATCCACAACTAAAGGAAGTCAGGCCCATTTTGTTAAATGTTGTGTAGTGAACTTGAGATGATTACCAGAATTGCTTTGAATAAATGCTATGGCACATGAGAAGTGTTACATGAATGTGGACACATGATAATGTATATTTAAATAATTGATCTGTACAAGTGTGTGAAAATTATATGCATAAGTTGTAGTGTACATGAATAAGTAAAAGAGTAGATGTTATATATATGTGAGCTCATAGTTTGAGCATGTAACCTATACACGTATAAGAGTTATATGCATGGTTTATTTGATTTTGTTATATGAAATGTGTGATTTATGTGTGACTTCGTAAAGAAGTCCTTTACATTATTTTCATCCCCACTAAGCGTTATCGCTTTGCACGGATGTTTGTTTCCGTGTAGGTACAGGTTTAGACCAGTGAGCGGGCATCTGCGGGTCAAGGCCACTAGGAGTTTTGTTTTGATCTCTTTTTGTATAAGATAGAAATAGAGTTTGTGGTGTTTTGAGTAACATCATTATGTAGATAGAAAGTATAGTGTTCATATGTAAATGTTAACGGTATTTGTATATGTACCGAAGATATATATGTATTAGGTATAAAGCTTTTGCAAAGTGTACAGTTTATATATATAGTGTAAGAGTATTTTGTTTGGCCCAAATTATATTCTGAATTATTTACTATTATTGCTTCCGCTGTAGTGTATGTAAATGATCGCGTATTTGGTTGTGTATGTATTAGTGTTAACGCTCCGATATCCTCGCAAGGGGTATTGGGGTGTTACATTTTAGTGCTATCAGAGCATAGGTTAGAGGTTCTGGTCCATAAGATGTAGAGTATAGATTAAATGTCAGAGTTTGTTTAGAGTTGTGGCCTAATGCAGATGTCATTTTGTGTAGTGTATAAATGGAGTTAGACGCGAGTGGAAAGATTAGTGAGATGTCGGATATAGTGAGTAATATGAATTTATATGGTTAGTAAGGGTTTGAGGTGACTCTCTGTATTCCTGTCAGCTGTCTCCTTAAAATCATTTGACATAAGCATATTCAAACATGGGGATGGGAAAAAGTGCATTACAGTAGCTTACATTGCATTTTCACATCATCGTGCATAAATGAATCATTACATAGCCATTCCATCCGCATCCCTCATTTGTATATAAAAAAGCATCATTGCATGTGTTTCATTGAGAAAAACTGATGGGATATACATCGAGTGATTGATGTTTAAAAGATGTGTCTGGATTAGAGTGCAGTGCGTTAAGGGAAGAGTGAAGTGTGTACGATTTGATAGTTGTATGGTATAAGTGATAGCGATTTGGAGATTTGTTTAAGGATCTACCTGTATAAGTGATTAGCGGGGAAATTTCGAGGACAAAATTTCTTAACGGGGAGAGATTTATAACAACCCCATTCGGCCTTAGAAGAATTTTAGAAGTTTTGTTCGGCAATTCAAGAGTTTGGGTGTATAAGAGAGTGTAATTGAAGGAGTTTTGAGTTGATTAAGGTTATACATTTTGCTAGAAGAAAACTGTTTTGAGAAGATGAATGAGTGGCTTGCGTGTGGGTTCTATCGAGAGCGCGATAGTGTCGCGGGCGCGACAGAATGCTTCCCGTGAAGCCTATATGAGTTGGATTATTTGATATGTATCGGGCATGTGGCAGCATAGGAGTTTGACAAGTGGCGTCGTAGGGGATTGACACATGGCTATAAGAGAGAGTGACATGTGGCATGGGACTTTTTGGATTGAGATGGATTAAATGAGAGTGGTTGGCATTTATGGCTTGTAGGTGGTAATTAGTGTGAGAGGATTTGGCTCTATTTGGGTTGGATGAGCATTGACCGGCCACTCTTTAAGCAATTCTTCTTTCAATTTTCTGTTTTTGGACTTTTCTCATCTTTATTCTTTTGCTTTTCTTTGGTTTTTCCGTGCTCTTCCTCTCTTCATCTTTTGTTGCTTTCTTCTTCATTTGTATTTACTCCTCAAGAGAATTTCTTGGATTGGTTTGAAGAGAGTGATTTAAGGGTTTGACTTGGACCCTTGAGAAGGTAAGTTGGATTTATTTTTCGATCTGACCTCCTTTTTCTTTTGGTTTTTGATTTACAGTAAAAAGAGGGTTTCTGGTCTGGTTATGCATGAGAGCTATGGACAAGAGATTGGACAAGGAAAGGAATAGAGTTTAAGCTTCCTAGAGGTAGGGATCGTGTGCGAATTTTATTTTGTTCATTTTGATTGCTTACAGTGTTCCCATGATATATGCATGTATATATGTTGGTGAATATGTATTGGATCATTTTGCATGAGTTTTGGATGTGCTAAATGGTTTCCATATACCTTTTGTGTGTAAAGTGTGATTTTGGGGGAAATCTGTTCAGTTTTCATTAGACCTTTGTGTATTGTTTTTGTCATAAGTAGAGTTATAGGATTTCAATAGAGTTGATTCAAATTGTATATAAACCCTAAGATCCGTAGCTAAAAATGTCTAAGGGGGTGCTCGAGCTAATTCTGGCTCTCAATGTCCCATAAGTAGTCAAAACTTAGGTGGCCGTGTTCTAGCGGGTTCACTGGGATAGTATGGAGTGTTTAAGTCATATCTGAAGTTATAGATCTCTGAATGACCTAATATTTTTCCCATTTGAAAGATAACATCCTAGGGGAAAATTTTTATGAACACCACTTTGCCTAAAAACGAGTTCTAGAGGGTGGTTTTTGTGATACAAGTTTGAGGTGAGAAGCAGTCTTATGAAGGTTCCTGATGGAGCCTTCTATCGCGAGTGTGACAGTGGTTGTGAGCGCAACAGAGAGGGTATAAGAGTGATTTTCTTCTTGAATTTGAGCCCACATTGACAGGAACCAATTCCCCACCTTTCCCCTTAATAAATTTGTATATTTTTAGATGTTTTGCTTCCTGAAATGAACCTGTATTACCCCGGAATGTTTCCATGGTCTTTACCATGCATATTTAAGTTTACCAAATGGTTATAAGACCAGTTAGTTGGGGTATAGTATATGGAGTCTTTTTACAATCTGGCCTCCATCGCGGGCGCGACCTCTTGTTGCGATTGCGATAATGAATCTTGCTTCTTTCGCGAGCGCGACTTCTTATTGCGATAGCGACAGTGAATCCCTTCTCGCCCTTTTCTGTTTTTGAAAAATATTTTCTTCTGTCTTGCTGTGCATGATTTATATGTTTTTGCAATGAGTTGAATGCATGTAGATGATGATGTGATATAAGAGTTTATGCGTGGAATCTAAATGTTACATGCTTTTTAGTTGTTGAATATGACATGCCATGCGATGTTAATTATACATGATTGGGTTTTGTTATAACGCTTGAGAGATATAGTGTATATAATATAGAATATAGAGTCTTTATGTTTAGCCTGACTGGCTATAGCAGTGGATAGATAAGCATGCTTATAAAGGGATTATCGAGTGCAACTGCCCATGTTCGGCCCCGAGAATGGTCATTTAATAGAGATATATGAAAATGTTTTGTGACTTCAATCTATCGAAAATGTTTTTATTATATAGCGTCCCGTATCCACAACTAAAGGAATTCAGGCCCATTTTGTTAAATGTTGTGTAGTGAACTTGAGATGATTATAAGAATTGCTTTGAATAAATGCTATAGCACATGAGAAGTGTTTCATGAATGTGGACACATGATAATGTATATTTGAATAATTGATCTGTACAAGTGTGTGAAACTTATATGCATAAGTTGTAGTGTACATGAATATGTAAAAGAGTAAATGTTATATACATGTGAGCTCATAGTTTGAGCATGTAACCTATACATGCATAAGAGCTATATGCATGGGTTTATTTGATTTTTTTATATAAAATGTGTGATTTATGTGTGATTTATATAAAATGTGTGATTTTTTTATATACATGTGAGCTCATCGTAAAGAAGTCCTTTGCATTATTTTCATCCCCACTAAGCATTATCGTTTAGCACGGATGTTTGTTTCCGTGTAGGTACAAGTTCAGACCAGTGAGCGGGCATCTGGGGGTCAAGGCCACTAGGAGTTTTATTTTGATCTCTTTTTGTATAAGATAGAAATAGAGTTTGTGATATTTTGAGTAATATCATTATGTAGATAGAAAGTATAGTGTTCATATGTAAATGTTAACGGTATTTGTATATGTACCGAAGATGTATATGTATTAGGTATAAAGCTTTTATAAAGTGTACAGTTTATATATATAGGATAAGAGTATTTTGTTTGGTCCAAATGTATGTAAATGATCGCATATTTAGTTGTGTATGTGTGATGCGCGACGGATCCCGAGCGCCGCCCTTTCGGACCGCCCGCACGTGGGCGATCGGGGCATTTGCGGGTCCGTTGGCAGCTTGCGATTGAATCGCAAGTGCGTCTATGTTGGGCAACACGGAGGTTTCATGGAGTCGCCACCCAATAGAACATTGGGAAAGTTTCTCTCGCCTCGGAGAGCCTAAAACTGCGCTTAGTATCCATTTTGGGCCAGCCAGAGGGATCATGGAAGGTGAACTCCTCACCCTAAGGAGCCTAGGATTAGCGCTAAAGCCTCATGACTCAAGAAGTATCTTGAAGGATGACCTCTAACCTCTTGAGCCCAAAGACCAGAGCTGGGTCCGGGATTTCTTATCTATTTCTACCTCAATTATTTTATGATTAAATTTTAATATCATTAATTCGCTCTCTCTCTCCACACTATGCAGTTTGATTAAAAGGCGCATTTATTCACATCTTGAAAGCGATAAATGATCAAATAGATAATAAAAGCAATAGATTACAATAATACAAGGAACTGAATACAACTCCCTTTCGTAAATGTGCGGATCATGCATAAATCGGGGCATTGCTTATTTTGAGGACTTTGGTCCTCGCATACATCATTATTAAAATTGGGGATCTTTATTTGTGGTGATCTTTATTGGATGAAAATAGGGCATTGGACCCTTGCTTTTGTGTAACTTCATTTTATTGAATATAAAGCATTGAGTCATTTTTATACATTAACGGGATATGAAAGGAGTATATCCATATACATGAAATAATCAATGAATAACAAATAAAGAAAATACTTAAGAGGATTAGGAAACTAAACCGGATGAAGTCCTCCAAATATAGTAGACAACCGCTCAAGCTCGGGATTATCCAAGAGAATCATATACACTCATAGAAAGTTAAGAGATATTAATATACATAAAATTAACATATAAGAAGTCAAAGGGACTTAAAAATGATTTAAAAAAATGGGGACAGAACCCACCGATGGCCTTCCTTGGTTGACCGACGGGCGTCGGTTAAGGTAAGCGAAATGCCCGTTTGTCACTCAAGGAGGGGCATCTGTAGGTGGGTGACCGACGGGCGTCGGTGATAAAGATGACCCGTCGATCACCACTGTCTCCAAAAAAACTGAATGGAGAAAAAAGGAAAAAAAACCTTTTCAAAGTCAAAGAGTGGGTTTTATCCCAAAAGGGAGATAAGAGAGTCAAAATAAAAGAAAATAATGACAAATACCCAAGAACTCCACAAAATAAAAATAAATATGAGGTGAAATAGAGAAAGGATCCGGAATATTTACCCTCAGATAATCGCTTCGGGTGAGATTCTTTTGTTGGTTAGAGCCCCGCGCGCTCCACGAGAAGCAAAGATGAAAGATGAAAGAAAGAAAATGAGATATTTCTTCTTCAACCCCTCAGAAGATCGATTTTGGAGTCAAAATCTAAAGAAAACTAATTAGCTTTTAGTTCCTTTTGACCGATTTGATCCTTGGTTAAATAGATTTCCTTAGAAAATGTGTTTTGTTGGAAGAGAGAGAAAATTTGCTTGAAATTGGGCAGAGTTTCCTCTTTTGAAGATTTTCCCAACCCTTTTCAAATGAAAATTCGGAGCTTTTATAGCCAGACACGACCGACGGCCGTCGGTGTATAGGGGCGGGCGTCGGAAGAATCCTTCTAACACAAGATTCATCCGACGGCCCTGCCACATCCACCGACGAGCGTCGGAAGGGTTGCGTGCTCCGGGAAACCAGGCGGCGTTCTGACAGGGGCGGTGATTTTTCGACGGGTATCGAAAAATACCACTAGCCGTCAGTGACTCGAAGCGACGGGCTGACTTTACAGACGGGCTAGCCGTCTGTGGAGGACAAAAAGCTTTTTGACTCGAAAAAACCTCTGTTTTCTCCCCCTCTGCCCAGGAATGGTAAAAAGCCTCATTTCTCATGGAACGTGGGACTAAAACCTCCAAATCCAACCCTTTTATACAGGCTCGGACACTGATCTCATCATAGGGTAACCTCTGATCCGGACCGCTCCAGGACACGGTGCTTACAGTATGTATTAGTGTTAACGCTCCAATATCCTCCCAAGGGCTATTGGGGTGTTACAAAAATAGTGATGAAAGTGATATTAAGTGAAAGATGGACTAAAATGTGATAAATAGAAAGTTTAGGGCTAAAATGGTAATTTTGTAAAAAGTTAATAAAAAGTGAGAAAGTTAGATGAAAAGTGTGGGTGTAAGGGCAAAATCCTAATTTTGATAAATTATGATAATAAAATAGTAAATTAGTGGAACAGTGATAAAATAAGGACTTAAATGTAATTTAGTGAAAATATAAGGTTAAAAGTGGAATATAAGTGTAAAATGGAAAATATGTAAGGTTAGAAGCGTAAATAACGAATATTGAAGGGCAAAGTGGTAATTAATGTGAAGGTGAGGACATAAAAGGAATTAGTGTAAAAGAGAGGACATAGATGTAAATAAGCAAAAATAAAGGACATGGATGGAATTAATGTATTTGTGCGGACATAAATGTCATTAATGGAAAAGATAAGGGTATGATTGGAACCATGGAAAAAGAATAAGGATTTAAGTGTAATTATAGAAATAATAAGTTTAATTAAGGGAGTAAAATATAATTAGTAAATAATATGGTTTATTGAGTGAATATAGTATTAATTGATAGATTTATTCACAATATATGAATCATGAATTAATGGAAAATAATAGATATAATAATAAAATTTACAATGAAATGGAAATTAATTAGTGACATAATTGTAATTGGAGTAATAATAATGAGATTGAAAAATGTATAAGGCAAAAGTGTAATTTTAATTTAAAATATTAAGGTGATGATAAATTGAGGAATTGTGTGTTATTTAATGAATTAATGAAGTAACGAAATTTAATTAGTGAAAAATTAATTGTTATTATTTGAATAATTGTTAATGGTTTAGTTGATTCAATTGATATATATATATATATATATATATATATATATATATATATATATATATATATATATATATATATGTATGTATGTATGTATGTATGTATGTATGTATGTATGTATATTGATTGTAAATGTATGTGCATGACTTAATTAAGATTTAGATATTGAATAAATTTTAAATAAGTGACAGTGAATAGTTAATAGGCAAGTTAAAGGATTTTAGTATAAATAAGTGAATAATTGACTACATAAGGCTATGGTCAAGAAACTAGTGAAAATTAATAAGAAAATGGACTAATAAGTGAAAGTGTGAAAAACCTTGAATAATTATATGTGGATTAATTAGGAAGTGATAATAGAAATTAATGAACTTGAAAATGAGAATAATAATATTAATAAAATGAAATAAAAAGGGAAATTTATAATGGTGAAAAATATGCAGAGGACCAAACAGGAAATTTATTTATGGAGAGACAATTAAGGGGCCCTAGTGAATTAAATCATAGTGCAAGATTAGTGAATAAAGTTATAAAGAATTAATGTAATTGATGACGTGTGTATTATTAAATAATAATATAGAAAGAGTTTAATTAAAAGTAATGGGAAATAATAAATAAAGGTTAAAAATTATAGATTTTAGTGTGAGTAATAAGATAGTGATAAAATGAAAGAAATTTATAGATCCGTTATAATGGTAATTGTATAAGTGAATAGAATTTAAATGAAAGGTATGTATTAATAGTGAGACTGTAAGTATGAAGATGATGTCCGTAAATATAGAAGCAACATCGATTAAGAAATGAATAAAGAAATAGTCATCGAATAATCAGCATTCAAGTAACCAAGTATTTGAATTGTAAAGTATTCATTCAGTGATAAATAAATTTATAGATGATTAACGTTAAGTAATTTAACGAGAGATTTGATGTAGTAAAAAAAAAGGGTACCAATGAAAAGGATTAGTGTAATGGAAGAAAGTAAAGAAAATGTTAAATACATAAAGTAAGTTATAAAAGCAAATCAATGTTTCAAATACTAAAACAATGACTAATTGATAAGTAGTTACAAAGATAAACATAAGATAATGTCAAGGGATAGAAATGAAAATCGATTGATAAGTGATAAATGAATCGTAGTATTATAGTATTAAATAATTACTAATAATAAATAAATAATTGATAATCGAACTGAATAGTGTTAAGTCATAAGAATATTAACAAGAGATGAAATGATAAGTGGTTAAGGTTAATAAAGTAATAGTTAAATATAGTAAAAGTGATAGTGAAAAGGGACAGTGCAGGTGAAAGTGCTAGTGATATTGATAGCAGTGTATAAAATGAATAGTAGAAGTTCAGTGATAATGAGAGAAACAAAGATAACGAACATCGTAAAAGTGTATAATAATCATTCCAAAGTCTCAGAAATTAATGCTCTTATAATTTAAATAAAGCAAAAGAACATTATGTGTGTGTTCATGTTTTATTATTGTGGAAAATTTAGGATATGTATCCACCACTGGGCATTTTAATGCTCAGCGCGTAGAATGTCACTGCGCGCAGGTTATGGTAGATTTTAATGTGGCCGAAGATGTAGTATCGACTGGACGAAGATATTGGTAGCAATAATCGATGTTTGGCATGGCATGTATACGACTGCGGAAAAAAAATATATACGAGGTATATGGTATTGTTCTGTTTTAGTATGTGTATGCTTATGTTTGTTATAAAAAAAAATTACAGAATGATTGAGTGCATTGTAGTGCTTGCCAGTGCAGTGTTGTGACATCTGGTATCCTTATCATTTACGGGTATATGGATATTACACTGTAAAAATCTAGAAATTTGGTGATTCACACGGCGGTATGGAGGGCCTTACCACCGTGTGAATCGTGAGCCTTCTTCAGGAGCTGAACTGGACATTTTACACGGCGGTATGGGATTTCCCATACCCCCGTGTAAAATGGTTCTGCCCAGCACCGTGTTGGGCATATTACACGGCGGTATGGACTATACCATACCCCCGTGTAAGGTGTCTTACACGGCAGTATGGATTGGCCATACCGCTGTGTAAAACGCTACTATCCCTCAATTTTGATGATTTTTATTTCTCTTCGTTTTCACTCCTTTTTCACTTATGATTGGTTTTAAATATTATTTAATGTTATTTTATTTATCTCATATCATAAATTGGTATTTTTGCTCAATCAAATTATTGAATGCTAGTTGAATCCGGAATGGGTAACTTATTACCTTAAGTTATGAACTCAATATGTGAATTTCTTTATGCATGACCTGCAAGAGTCAATCTACTGGATAGTTAGGCATGCCTAATAGAGTCTTTTAGCTGCAGCCTTCTGTTCTCTTTAGACCCCGATCAAGTCCCGTTTGGTTCTTCACGATCTCTGAAAGTATTTGGATCTTGTTTAAGGTCCCTTTGTAAAATGTTTTGAATGTGATAAAATAAAATGGTTTTCGATTCGTACCCGTAAGGTACCGTTACTGTTCGATTCGTACCCGTAAGGTACTGTCACTGTATACTCGTTATCCACTATTATCAGTCAATAGGTGCTCTGTTTGTTTTGTTCTACTTTGATATGATTACAAGAATATGATATTCGAATGCACATAATGATAAGTATGAGAAATCAGTTAATATGTATATAAATGTGGATATGAGCTTTTGAATGTGTGTCTTTATTATGCAAGCATGATTATATATATCTGACAAGATTATTGTCACACCCCATTTGCCCCCTAGTAGAATGAGCCTGTCTGTCTGTCTGTCTGTCTGGGTAAGCATTTGCATGTGTTCGGCATTTCATAAGGGTATTTTAGAAAAATATATGCTTTTGGGGTTTATTAATATGTGGGTACATACATGGCATTAGTGTGTTAATTAAGTGAGAAATATGTGTGTGCATATGTTCATACCATTGTATGGTATGCATAAGTTAAGAGGGTTTTAGGTGTGAGTAGTGTAGGTTATTTTGGTGGGAGTGAATAGTTTCACCAATAGGAAAGGGATACATATTTAGGATAAAGAAAAGAAAAAGAAAAGGGAATGAAAGAAAAGGAACTTAGAGATTTACGTTTCTCTTCTCACTCTTTTTCTTCTTCTTCATTTTCTTTATTTCAAGTACTGTATTGTGGATTCAAGGTCTTATTGGTGAAATTGATTCTCTCTTTGCACCCTCTCTAGTAAGTAATTGAATTCTCTCATCTAGTTGTTTCATTTACTTCATCTTCTTCTTTAGGTTGAGTTTTAATTTAGGGTTGCATGTTGATGTTCATTACTGTGTTTATGTTCTAGCTGAGGCTCCACGCGATCCCAAAGGCAAAGAGGTTGCTGGGAGCAGTGGGACTAAGTGTTAGAAGCTTAGAATCCAGGTTTGGGAATGTTTATTTGTGAAATTGTGTTATTTTGAATTTACTGTAAAATTCTAGGGTTTATGTTCTTGTAAGTTTGAATGCATATGTTCTTGATGTGATTTGGTTAATTATTGGATGAATTGAATTGTATAATTGTTGCCTATGTTGTTTGAGATGATTTCTGGAAGGTAAAAACAGGTTTGTATGGTTTTAAATCAAATTGGGATTGAATTCTGTGTTCTGGAAATTCTGGAAATTCTGGAAAATCGAAGTACTGTTGAAGTTCTCCTTGTCGCGTGACTCGCTACGAAAGAAGGCAAGTCACGAGACGTGACCCTCGGTCACGCCATGACCTGCCTGCTGAGAAGCCAGTCGCGTGACCAGCTGAAGAACAAGCAAGTCACGGGACGTGATCTTCGGTCACGTCGTGCGACCTGCGAAGACGATGCGTGATCTGCGAGATCACGCAACGTGATCTGCGAGGGAGTAGCACGTCACGAGACGTGACGCCCAGTCACGCCGTACCTGCGAGAGCGTTGCCTGGTTTGTGAAGATCACGCAACATGACCGGCGAGAAACAAGCAAGTCACGTCGCGTGACCCTCGGTCACGTCGTGTGACCTGCCTGTTGGGAAGGCCAGTCACGCCTCGTGACCAGCCAATCTCGCCCGTTTCTCCGTTCAGCTCGTTTTTCTGAAATTTCCTAGTTTTTAACTCTGAAATGAATTTGGTATTTCTTTTGAATGGACTTTACTGTTGTATGATGCATGTCTTACTGTTTTATGCTTTGATATGCGTGATACCATGATTTTCTGATGAATACTATTCTGTACTCTGAAATGTGATCTGTTTGACGCATAACCTGCTAGAGTCAAGTAAGTGGATAGTTAGGCATGCCTAATAGAGTCTTTAGCTGCAGCCCTCAGTTCAGTTTGGACCTCGATCAGGTCCCCGTTTGGTTACTCGCGAACCCTTCAGTATTAGGATCTTGTTTAAGATCCCCTCAGTATAAAAATATTGTGCTTTGATAAAATGAATTGACTTTTGACTTGTACCTGTGAGGTACCCTCAGTATTCAATTCGTACCCGTAAGGTACCCTCAGTACACTCGTTATCCACTGTCTAGAGTCAGCAGGTGTTCTCTAAATGTTAATGGAATTGTTCTGATCTGATCTAGCTATGAATGTATGTTTTACTTTGTACTTGCTTGGTGGCACCTTTACTCATACGGCATCTCACTCCTGCTTGGATGGGATCGCCTACGTATGGGAAGGGGGTGTTACAGTTAGTGGTATCAGAGCATAGGTTTAGGCGTTTTTGGGTGTTAATGTGATTGTTCTAAGTTTCTTAGATGTGTATGTGTCTAGATCTGTGTTGGCTGATACGGTTGTTTCTTGTTTGTTTAGATGGCTTCTAATTCTGTTCATGGTGCGCGTGAGGAATCCGCCGAGAGTGTGAATCCTCCAGCTGTAGATCAGTCTGTTTCTGTTACTGTGTCAGCTCAGCATGCTAGGGTCCAGCCCGAGGCCGCATCCATGCCCTTTGCGGCTATGTTTAGACTGCATCCGGACATGGCTAGGGTTTTGGAGAGAGTGACTGCTCCTAGAGCACCTATGGAGAATTTGAGAAGGGCAGGAGTTGAGGATTTCTATGGTACGGGTTTGAATGAGTCTGAGATCGCAGAGAGATGGTTAGACAAAGTGAAGCGTGCCTTGAGAGAGATTCGGTGTCCTCCCGACAAACAGGCAGAGTGTGCATTAGCTCTTCTACAGGGGTCTGCTTTTGAATGGTGGGAGTTAGTTTGCAGGCATCCTCAGTTACCAGATCCGATTACCTGGGAGTTCTTTGAGGGTGAGTTCATAAAGAAGTACATCACTCAGACTTATAGAGATTTGAGATGGGCGCAGTTTTTGAGTTTGAGACAGAGGGCTATGTCTGTAGCGGATTATGAGAAAGAGTTCAACAGGTTATCTCGCTATGCCCCACGAGGAGTTATGACTGATGACTTTAGATGCAAGCATTTCGAGGCTGGGTTAAATGAGTCTTTGAAGATTGCTTTGATTTCTCTGATGTGCATACCTAGGGTCAGTTATTACCAGATTGTAGAGGCTGCTGTGAGAGCTGAGTTATCTGAGACTGTGATGAGAGAGAGAGCTCAGAGGAGGAGTTCTTCTCGTGGAGGATCTTCTTCGGGTAAGAGATCTAGGAACCCACAGGATGAGTCATCTTCTGGCCCGGCTTCTAGAGGTAGACGACAGGGTTCTACAGCTGTGTCAGGTTTTGGTAGGGGTAGTAGAGCTGAGACTACATCGATTTGTCCTCATTGTAGTAAGTCACATCGGGGTGAGTGGAGGTGGCTCTCCGGTGCATGCTTCAGGTGTGGGAGTTCGGAGCATCAGTTGGCCGGTTGTCCGAGGTTGCATGAGGATTCAGGTTCTCAGAGAGAGGGCAGTAGGGTCGGTTCGAATGCTTCTCAGGCTACCCGTGGCAGAGGCCGAGGAAGAGGTAGAGGTAGTCGGCATAGAGAGGGAGCTGCTTCTGAGACTGTTGAGCATCCTCCTCAGGGTGCCGTTAGAGCTTATGCTATGAGAGCCAGAGATGAGCAGGATGCGCCTGACGTTATTGCTGGTAAGTTCCTACTCCATGACACTGAGTTGTATGCTCTAATTGATCCTGGTTCCACACACTCATATTTGTGCACAGATAAAATTGTTGATAAATTGCATTCAGTTGATCAGTTAGATTATGAGATTTGTGTGACCAGTCCATTAGGGCATAGTGTCAGTGTGAGTAGAGTTTTTAGGAGTTGTCCTCTGATTGTTGAGGGAGTTGTGCTTCCAGCGGATCTGATTGAGTTAACTTTCAGAGAGTTTGATCTGATTCTGGGTATGGACTGGTTGGGGAAGCATCGGGCTGTAGTTGATTGCCATAGGAAGACAGTTGTGCTTCGAGATAGATGTCAGTCTCTTGTGTTTTTGAAAGGTTTGGGTGCTAGTTCTGTGAATAATGTTATTTCTGCGATGCAAGCCAAGAGATTTATCAGAAAAGGTTGTGAGGCTTTTCTAGCAGTTGTGTTAGATTCCAGGAGGGATCAGGTTCAGATTGAGGATATTCCTGTAGTGCGGGAGTTTAGTGATGTGTTCCCGAGCGAGTTGCCTGGTTTGCCTCCTGAGAGAGAAGTTGAGTTGTCCATTGAGATCATGCCAGGTACTACACCTATTTCGAGAGCACCTTATCAGATGGCTCCTGTAGAGTTGAGGGAACTTAAATCTCAGCTACAAGAGTTATTGGATAAGGGGTTTATTAGACCGAGCATATCTCCTTGGGGAGCTCCAGTTCTGTTTGTCAAGAAGAAAGATGGATCACTGCGGATGTGTATTGACTACCGCCAGATTAATAAAGTTACAGTGAAAAATAAGTATCCATTGCCTAGGATTGAGGATTTATTTGATCAGCTTCGAGGTGCGGGTGTCTTTTCCAAGATAGATCTTCGATCAAGGTACTATCAGCTATGAGTTCAGGATGCAGATGTGGTTAAGACTGCATTTCGGACTAGGTATGGCCACTATGAGTTTCTTGTGATGCCGTTTGGTTTGACTAATGCTCCAGCGGCTTTTATGGATCTGATGAATCGTGTATTTAGGCCATACTTAGATCGATTTGTAGTAGTGTTCATTGATGATATCTTGGTGTATTCCAAGGATGAGAGTGAGCATGAGGAGCATCTCCGACTGGTTCTGCAGATGTTGAGAGAGCATCAGTTGTTTGCTAAGCTTAGCAAGTGTGATTTCTGGCTACGAGAAGTATCATTCTTGGGTCACATTGTTTCAGCTAGAGGTATTCAGGTTGATCCAGCCAAGATTAAGGCGATAGTTGATTGGAAAGCGCCTCAAAATGTTCAGGAAGTGAGGAGTTTCCTCGGTTTAGCAGGTTACTACCGTCGGTTCGTCAAGGGATTTTCTGTGATTGCTGCTCCGATGACTAGATTGTTGAGGAAAGGAGTCAGATTTGAGTGGTCAGACAGGTGTCAGTCTTGTTTTGATCGGTTAAAGCAGTTGCTTGTTGAGGCTCCTATCCTTACTCAACCAATATCGGGTAAGGAGTTTGTCATTTATAGTGATGCTTCTGGAGTTGGTCTTGGATGTGTGCTGATGCAGGAAGGAAAAGTAGTGGCTTATGCTTCTCGTCAGTTGAAGCCACATGAGAAGAACTATCCGACGCATGATTTAGAGTTGGCAGTTGTGATCTTTGCTTTAAAGATTTGGCATCACTACTTGTATGGGGAAAAGTGTAGGATCTTCTCGGACCACAAGAGCTTGAAGTATTTCCTTTCACAGAAAGAGTTGAACATGAGACAGCGGCGTTGGCTTGAGTTATTTAAGGACTATGACTGCATTGTGGATTACCATCCTAGTAAGGCTAATGTAGTCGCCGATGCTTTGAGTCGGAAATTGGTTTCAGCTTTGTTCTTGAGGCGATTCAGATGGCGATTTGGTTCAGATGGGGCTTTGCTTGCCCAGTTGCGTGTGAAGCCTACATTGAGACAGAGGATAGTGGATGCTCAGAGAGATGACCAGAGGCTTTAGCAGATTGTGCATGAGGTTAGATCGGGTAAGCAGTCAGAGTTCTTAGTTCAGGATGAGGTACTTATGTTCAGAGATCGTTTGTGTGTGCCAGAGTCTGAGGACTTGAGGAGACAGCTCATGAGTGAGGCGCATAGTTCAGTCTTTACTATGCATCCGGGCAGTGAGAAGATGTATAGAGACATGAAGCAATTCTATTGGTGGTCCGGTATAAAGCGTGATATAGTGGATTTTGTTTCCAAGTGCTTGACTTGTCAGCAGGTAAAGGCCGAGCATCAGGTTCCTTCGGGTTTGCTTATGCCTTTATCCATTCCTGAGTGGAAATGGGATGATATCGCCATGGACTTTGTTTCTGGTTTGCCTTTGACTCAGAGGAAGCATGACTCAGTTTGGGTTATTGTGGATCGACTTACGAAGTCAGCTCACTTTCTGCCGGTTAGAGTGGACTACTCCATGGATAGATTGGCCAGTATCTATGTGGATGAGATAGTTCGGTTGCATGGTGTGCCTTTGTCCATAGTGTCAGATCGAGATCCGAGGTTTACTTCCAAGTTTTGGAAGGAGTTATAGAGAGCTTTGGGCACTAGGTTGAACTTCAGTACAGCGTTTCATCCTCAGACCGCTGGTCAGTCAGAGTGATTCATTCAGATTCTGGAGGATATGATGAGAGCTTGTGCTTTGGATTTTTCGGGTAGTTGGGACAGATATGTGTCGCTTATGGAGTTTGCCTACAACAACAGTTTTCAGTCGAGCATCGGTATGGCACCATATGAGGCTTTGTATGGTCGTCAGTGTAGGACTCCGATTTGTTGGACCGAGCTATCCGAGAGAGCTATGATTGGACCAGACTTGGTTAGAGATACTGAAGATAAAATCAGAGTAGTGCAGCGGAATTTGAAAGCAGCCAAGGATCGACAGAAGTCTTACGCCAATTTGAAAAGGAAAGATGTGCATTTTGAGATCGGGGAAAAGGTTTTCCTTAAAGTTTCTCCTTGGAGGAGAGTGCTTCGATTTGGAAAGAAGGGTAAGCTTAGTCCTCGTTTCATTGCACCATATGAGATTTTGGCTAAGGTAGGACCTGTAGCCTATAGATTGGCGTTACCGATGGAGTTAGCAAAGTTGCATGATGTGTTCCACGTTTCGATGCTTCGTCGGTACAGATCAGATCCTTCGCATGTTCTATCAGTTCAGGATATCCAGGTTCAGCCAGACTTCTCTTATGATGAGGAACCGCAAGCTATTCTAGCCCGAGAGGTGAGGCAGTTGAGAAGTAAGCAGATTCCTTTGGTTAAAGTGTTGTGGATCCATCATGGAGTCGAAGAAGCGACTTGGGAACCAGAGGAGTCGATGAGAGCTCAGTATCCACAGTTATTCAGTTCAGGTGAGAATTTCGAGGACGAAATTCTTATTAGTAGGGGAGAGTTGTCACACCCCATTTGCCCCCTAGTAGAATGAGCCTGTCTATCTGTCTATCTGTCTGTCTGTATGGGTAAGCATTTGCATGTGTTCGGCATTTCATAAGGGTATTTTAGAAAAATATATGCTTTTGGGGTTTATTAATATGTGGGTACATACATGGCATTAGTGTGTTAATTAAGTGAGAAATATGTGTGTGCATGTGTTCATACCATTGTATGGTATGCATAAGTTAAGAGGGTTTTAGGTGTGAGTAGTGTAGGTTATTTTGGTGGGAGTGAATAGTTTCACCAATAGGAAAGGGATACATATTTAGGATAAAGAAAAGAAAAAGAAAAGGGAATGAAAGAAAAGGAACTTAGAGATTTACGTTTCTTTTCTCACTCTTTTTCTTCTTCTTCATTTTCTTTATTTCATGTACTGTATTGTGGATTCAAGGTCTTATTGGTGAAATTGATTCTCTCTTTGCACCCTCTCTAGTAAGTAATTGAATTCTCTCATCTAGTTGTTTCATTTACTTCATCTTCTTCTTTAGGTTGAGTTTTAATTTAGGGTTGCATGTTGATGTTCATTACTGTGTTTGTGTTCTAGCTGAGGCTCCACGCGATCCCAAAGGCAAAGAGGTTGCTGGGAGCAGTGGGACTAAGTGTTAGAAGCTTAGAATCCAGGTTTGGGAATGTTTATTTGTGAAATTGTGTGATTTTGAAATTACTGTAAAATTCTAGGGTTTATGTTCTTGTAAGTTTGAATGCATATGTTCTTGATGTGATTTGGTTAATTATTGGATGAATTGAATTGTATAATTGTTGCCTATGTTGTTTGAGATGATTTCTGGAAGGTAAAAACAGGTTTGTATGGTTTTAAATCAAATTGGGATTGAATTCTGTGTTCAGGAAATTCTGGAAATTCTGGAAAATCGAAGTACTGTTGAAGTTCTCCTTGTCGCGTGACTCGCTACGAAAGAAGGCAAGTCACGAGACGTGACCCTCGGTCACGCCGTGACCTGCCTGCTGAGAAGCCAGTCGCGTGACCAGCTGAAGAACAAGCAAGTCACGGGACGTGATCTTCGGTCACGTCGTGCGACCTGCGAAGACGATGCGTGATCTGCGAGATCACGCAACGTGATCTGCGAGGGAGTAGCACGTCACGAGACGTGACGCCCAGTCACGCCGTGACCTGCGAGAGCGTTGCCTGGTTTGTGAAGATCACGCAACGTGACCGGCGAGAAACAAGCAAGTCACATCGCGTGACCCTCGGTCACGTCGCGTGACCTGCCTGTTGGGAAGGCCAGTCACGCCTCGTGACCAGCCAATCTCGCCCGTTTCTCCGTTCAGCTCGTTTTTCTGAAATATCCTAGTTTTTAACTCAGAAATGAATTTGGTATTTCTTCTGAATGGACTTTACTGTTGTATGATGCATGTCTTACTGTTTTATGCTTTGATATGCGTGATACCATGATTTTCTGATGAATACTATTCTGTACTCTGAAATGTGATCTGTTTGACGCATAACCTGCTAGAGTCAAGTAAGTGGATAGTTAGGCTTGCCTAATAGAGTCTTTAGCTGCAGGCCTCAGTTCAGTTTGGACCCCGATCAGGTCCCCGTTTGGTTCCTCGCGAACCCTTCAGTATTAGGATCTTGTTTAAGATCCCCTCAGTATAAAAATATTGTGCTTTGATAAAATGAATTGACTTTTGACTTGTACCTGTGAGGTACCCTCGGTATTCGATTCGTACCCGTAAGGTACCCTCAGTACACTCGTTATCCACTGTCTAGAGTCAGCAGGTGTTCTCTAAATGTTAATGGAAATGTTCTGATCTGATCTGGCTATGAATGTATGTTTTACTTTGTACTTGCTTGGTGGCACCTTTACTCATACGGCATCTCACTCCTGCTTGGATGGGATCGCCTACGTATGGGAAGGGGGTGTTACAATTATCCGCATATGTCATATCGTATGTGTTATGCTTTGACGACCATTGTGAATGGCCGTCCACTCTTTTGTTGTGTGTTTCCCCACTAAGCGTTATCGCTTAGCACGGTATTTTATCCGTGCAGGTGCAGAAGGTGTTGTGTTTAGTGTTAAGGCTTATTTTTGCAGTATTTTATGATGATTCGTTTTGTAATAAAACTCTCATTGTATCAGAAATTTTGTAAGCTTCCACATTGTATATTTTGGTTATGTAATTATATTGTTTTGGCAATTGATCAGAACATTATTGTAATGATTTTGTTATATTAATGAATGATCAGTTGTTGTTCTCAAAAGTTTTAATTTTCGCTGTATTTATACATGTTTATTGTGGATGAATGCATGTTTTGCCTCGATCTATTTGGTAACACACTCTGCTCATACGGCTTCTCACTCCGATACGAATGGGTTCGCCTACGTATGGGTAGGTGGTGTTACACCTCTGGCTCCTCCCATAAGTCAATCTCAGATTTGGGGCCCTCTCTACGTTCAACAGGCATTGGCGCTCTTGGCTCAACTGCAGGTGGATCAACTGCCACTGGGGTATCCTCTCTAACAGCCCTTTGTTCATCTTGCTTCCTAATTGGAGCAGCAATCTGTTGCCTAGTAAGTGGGGCCAGCATAGTGGCAAGGTTACCCATCATTGCCATCATTCTAGCCTCGAACTCTTCTAACCTTCTCCCCACTTCTTCGGCAATCATTGCCCTAGTTGCATCAGAACCACTTGATGGATCCGACATTCTCGTCACTATTGATGGATCCGAACTCTGATCTGACACTAGCTCTAGGGAAATCTTTCTTAGTCGACCATTGGGACCTCTAAACCACTTGGACGAATCTATGATGGCTGCAAAACACACCTTTGTTAGGATGATGCATGATTGAAATGCAATGCATGGCCGTGCTGGTGCAGTCTCCCACACACGAGGTAATGTAGTCTCTTTCCTAGGTGGTATTTATCCAGGGGTTAACGATTGGATGCGTGTAGTGCATGGTGAAAAACTGGCAGCATAACACCTCTTGTCTAATGCACATACGTATGGGTATTTGGCCATTATGTATTTGGACACTTCAATTAAATTAAGGTGAACATATCGGGGCATGAAAGCCTTTGATAAAAGACCACTTAATTTGCTTGATTTTGTTTAATACGCAGTAGCCCACATCACAAGCACCGTATTAAGGAGGATTTCACCTAATGGAAGTTTCTATTTGCCATTACATGAGCTTTGGTCAAGGTGGTGATACTTTAGATCTACCCAAGTATGGTCCTTGCCAATGAGTCTAGCTCGTCAAGAGCGTAGCGACCGATCGGGTCTCCATTTGATATACCTTTAATAATACGAGCCTTGGGCTGGTGATTATCCCTAACACTTCCCTATAATGAGTGAAAGTAGGGTCGTGTTTTGGGAATGCACCGGGGTAAGATAGGAGACCAACTAACATAATTATAAGGCTCTAAAATGCAATGCAATTTTCGAGAAGAGATAGAATTTTAAGTTTTAAAAACTCAATTATATATTTTAACAAAAACACTTTCAGAGCAAAGTCACAAATAGTCTCCAGTGGAGTCGCCACTGTGACGTGCGCTGAACCTAGCAAATGCCCTCGTTTTCACCCGCTTTTAGGATTCGAGGGATTGGTTCGCGTATTTTTGATCTTGAGTGCCATGAGACATCTTGGATGCCTCCTTCCCAATAGAACATTGGAAAGGATCATCTAGCCTCACGGCACCTTTAGGCACCTTTGAGGTATTTTGGAGTCGCCACCCAATTTACAAGAAATTGGGAAAAGGTCTCTAACCTCTTATTGGTCTAGACTAGAGATTGGTGTTCTGAACTTCACTCTTATTTATGCTTTGGTTAATTATAAATGAGTTATTAACTTACTAAAATTCTATCTCTTATCTCACACAGTTTATGCATTTAATTAAAGCACACTACAAGCACTCAAAAGCAATAAAGGAAAGCAATAAAGAAAGCGATAAATAAAGCAACAAAGGAAGGCAGTAAACACATCAAGCACACAATTACAAGAGAAATTAGGGCGGAATACAACCCCAATAAAAGAAGATTAAAAATTTAAATTGGGATGGAATACAATCCCAAATAGAAATTAAATAATGTTACCCCAAAATTAATTACAAGGGCCCAAAAGAAAATACATGAATATAAATTTAAAAGAAACAAATAAAGTCAAACATACATAAATCGGGGCATTTGTTTGGTATAGGAACACTGGTTCCTTCGCGCTTATTTTGAAAAGGGATCGAAGAGTTATTCGATTGCTAGTTTGAAAAACCGGGATAAGTGATCCCATTTTTGAAAAAAATTAACTCTTTGTTTTATTGTAACATTTTACATCCTTTGGCTAAAATGAGGGACATTGGTCCCAATTTTATTAATAAAAATTTCAATTTAATTATAAAAGTATTTTTGTGATTTTTTATCTCAAGCGTGTACAAATAAAATATTTATTTACAAACAAATACAACGCAAAGAGAGGGGATAGGAAAGGCCTCACCAAACGATGCAATCTCCTACGCATGGTGACCCATCCGGGAGGTCACAGGAATACTCACACAATGCGACTCAAATTAAATCTCAGATGGCAAATAATATCAATAATATTAGTAATAATTCTTAAAAATTAAGCAACTAAAGACAACATAAATATATGACACGATAATAAATAATGATGGTAACAACAACAACAACAACAACAACAACAACAATAATAATAATAATAATAATAATGATGATGATGATGATGATGATGATGATGATGATGATGATAACAATAATAATGAAATCATAATGGCAAATAATGATGACACAGAATATACATAGAGCAATAATACTAATAATATTAACAATAATAATACCACAAAATAATAATAATAATGGTAATATAAAATAAACATAAAGTAATGACACTAATAACAATAACATAAAATAATAATAATACTAACAGTAATAATAATAATGACAATAATAATAATAATAACAATAATAATAGTAGTAGAGTAACCATGGCTTAATGATAATATTAATAATAATAATAGTAGTAGTAGATGCATGATTGTGATAATAATAATAATAATAATAATAATAATAATAATAATAATAATAATAATAATAATGGCAAATGCATGATAACCACAACAATATCAAGTTAATAATAATAATAATAGCAACAGGAATCACAGAGGAGTCAAATTAAAACAACAAATAACAAATCAACAATAATAATAATCACATTAAAAATGCTAGAAATAAATTATAGACATAATAATAATAACATGAAAATAATAATAATAACAACAATAAATGATATACAAAAATAAATGAGAACGGGTCCAAAAATGTTTACCCTCAGAATTTATAGATCGAAGAAAACAGCGTCTTGATCTGTCCTGCTTGTCGAATTTTACGGTGATAAACATCCTAAGAAAATATAAAACTCTATGTTTTTAAATAAATTAGCTCAAGAAAATATTTTTGGTGGGATGTATAAACAAAGAAAATTAATTTTTCTTGCTCAAATCAAACAAAAGATGAAATGTTTCTTAGAGAAGAAAAGATTAAAGCTTGAAAAATGTTTTAAAGATTTTTTTTTTCTTTGGAGATGGCTCTCATCTCCCTTTTGCTTGAGAGAAGAATCCCCTTTTTTTTTCTTTCAATAATCTCGCCCCCTCAAAATGAAGATTAAACCCTATTTGATTCTCTAGATTGTCCCAAAATAAGAAAACACAAATTGTTCTTTTCATTTTCGTTACCCAAAAATAACATAAGAGCATGAAACCAATTTTTTACAGACTGAAAAACTGACCAAGGAAGGGCGAGTGAAAAGGACAGTGCGAGAGGGGCAAGCGCGAGAGTGCCCGCAGGTGGACAGGCGACGTGCGCCCCAGTGGGGCACGCGTCGCCCTGGGGTGCGTGCATCTCGCCTGGGGCGCCCGTCGCCAAGCAAGCGCATAGTGACTGCGGGCGCACAACACCAGAGGGCGCTCCCGTGCGGGCATGGCCCACACGCATGCGATCCAAGCAGCACACGTGGCGCGCAAAAAATAAAATAAAATAATAAAAATAAAAATAAAAAAAATAAAACATAAAACATAAAAAAATATAAATAAACAAATAAAAATAAAAATAAAATGACATAACATAAAAATATAAAAAAACAAATAAAACATAAAAATATAAAAATAAAAATAAAAGTAAAGAGGAATAAAAATAAAAGTAAATTTTTTAGTTAAAATTCTTAGAAGAACAAAGGGGACTTTCGACAAGGAAAACATAATTATTGACACCTTTACTTGTGGCATGTATCATTTTCATAATTGGGTAATCCTGATCTTGGACTACCTCGGGACCCAGTGTCTACACTAGGTTTTAAAATTTTTAAGATTCCATGATAGTTTCAGTAGAATCAAGTCTATGTCAAGAACCAATCTCTTTTGAATGCTATCATGATTTTCCAATTACTTTAAATGATAAAAATATTTTAAAGCCATTGGTTTTACAAGTCAAAACTCATAATTACAAAATGCTGGAAGGATCAATTCCAGTAGCAGTTATTTTCAAAGTGCATTATAAAGCGATGGTTTTTGCTTTTACTGCAACAAAAAACAAGGATTTCAAAAAGGGTGAAACCTTATATTTACAAATAAATATTTCAAGATCTAACACTATTATTCCAAAATCTATCCTTTGGAGAGACATTAGTCTTCCCAAAGAATAAATCTTGGAAGAAATTTCATCTGCCTGATAGGACGAAGAGTTTTCAAAAACCAAGATTTTCTTGTTCAAGCATTCCAATTGCTTCTTTTCAAAATGTGGATTATTCTTCAAATGTAGCTCACCAGGTCTTTACTAAACCACAGGTAGGTGATGAAGATCAACAAAATAATTCACCTCCAACTTTAACATCTTTTTCGGTGGTAAGAAAAAATGTTATTAATGAGCTAAATGATTTAAAAAAAGAATTTGAAGTTGACAAAAATTTCTTACGTTAAGATTTCTATTCTTTAAAAAATTCAGAAAAAAGAAATTATTTTTTAAAAAATTTTTTTAACAAAAGAAAAGAAATTCAAAAAGAGTTATATGACTTTATCATACAAAACAAAGCTCACGTTTTATTTTTTGACTGGTTTGAAATTTATGCATCTCAAAATAAAATTTCATATCTATTCAAATCAAACACCAAATCTGTAAACCCTGTCACCATTAGGAAAAAGGTTACAAAATGGGAAATGGTAGATGGTAAGAAAATTCAATCTGAACATCCACCTTTAAGATAAATCAAAATTGCACATCTAGAAACCACTATAGATATTGCAACTTACAAAACTCCAAGCAACAATTCAAACAAGGATATTAAAAATATTCTTCAACAAAACAACTTTACAAACACTCATCTTAGTACAATTGCTAGAGAGTTAACTAGAATAGAGGAAACCCAAAAATCCACTGTTGTCTCAAAAGTTGGGACAATAGATTCAAAACTAAAAAGCCTTGTTTTTAAACCTTTCCAAGTTTCTAAGACAAGTCAAAAATTGTTCAAGGAAGGTAAATCAGAATTTACTAAAGCCTTTCGTAACCAACTTAGTAGGATAGAGCAAACCTCTACTTCTACTCCAGCAGTTGTTCAGGACACCCCTGACCGTAGCAAAACTGTTAGTACTTTAGATCAGGTATCTGACTCCGAAAAATAATAGCAAACCCAAAATGAGGAGTTGTGCAGACTCCATTGGCAAAAGGGCTAACCTTTTGCCACGACACCAAACCTAGGCATAGAAAATAGACCAAACATCTTGTCTTAGTCTAAATTTAATGCCTCTACTATTTATGAATGGAATATAGATGGTATGTTAGAATATAACATCCTTAGTCTTCTCCAGCATATGACTATGGCCTCAAATGCTAACAAAACCCAAATGAATACACCTAATAGAGTTATTCCTGAACTCCTGATTGTAGGTTTTTTAGGACAATTGAAAGGATGGTGGAATTATCATCTCACTGCCCAACACCAATTAGAAATATTAAGTGCCATTCAGACAACAGAGGATAGACCACCCATTTTTAATGTGTCGAGTAACCCAATTCCTGATGCAGTCACAACCCTAATCCACACGATTAGTCTGCATTTTATAGGTGACCCATCTCATTTAAGAGACAAAAATGCAGAATTGCTTTCAAACCTTAGGTGTAAAAAGATTTATGAATTTTAAAATTACAAAAACACTTTCTTAACTTGGGTAATGCTTAAGGAAGATTCCAACCAACATTTTGGAAAGAAAAATTCCTTACAGGCCTTCTTACCCTTCCAAGAGAAAGAGTCCGAAGCAAAATCAAAGAAGCTTTCGGGATTAGTCAAATCTCTTATAACCATTTAACCTATGGGGAATTGGTCAACTTCACACAAAAAAAGGTTTAAAAATCTGCCAAGATTTAAAACTTCAAAAGCATTTAAAATAGAAAATGAAGAAAACTAGGCAAGAACTAGGATCCTTTTGTAAATAGTTTGAAATTTCCACATAAAACCAAACAAAATCTTGTGGAGGTTCCTGCACCAAATCCTACTAAAAGCCTTATAAACGATTTTCTTCAAAACCAAACAAGGAAGAGTTTTACCGAAAATCAAAACCTTATAAAAAATGTAAGTCTTCTAGAAAGCCTTCCTAACCTCAGTTTTCAAAACAAGTAACTTGTTATAAATGTAACAGACCTAGTCACATTTCAAAATACTGCAAATTCAATAAGAAACTTCATGAGCTACAATTAGAGGAGAAAATGAAAATTCTTTTCAAATTGACGAATTGGCTACCTCTGATTCCTCTAGCAGTAAGTCGGGTACTAGTTCAAAATTAATAAATGTTTTGACAAAAAATCAAGAATTAAGTCTTGATATAATAAAACAAGTGAAAATTCAAAACTTCAAAAAGATATAATAGAAAAACTTTTGAAGTCTTTTGAATCTAAACCTCCAAAACCTTCCACTTCATCTCTTATTCCAAATAGCACTTATGATCTCACCATGATTTTAAGTACTAAAACAAAAATAAAGACTCCTGTTACAAGTCAATCGCTTTAAGAAGGAATTAAGATTGTTAAACAAGAGCTTAAAACTCTTAATAAAAAACAGGAGAATGATTCAAAACTTCTTCATACTCTTTTATCACAAGACTTTAGTTCCAGTGATATTGAAAATAAAGAAAATGAAGAAAATGAAATAGCTAATCTAAACGTAGAAAATGAAATTCAAAGTTTAGAGCATGCCCCAAATGATTTCTTGTTTGTTTTACGAGAAATAACTTTAAGAAAATATTCAGTAAAAATTTCTCTTTTTTTTTTTCAAACGATTTCAAAATTGATACAGTTGCTTTTTTTGATACAGGAGCAGATTTAAATTGCTTAAAAAGTTGTATCATTCCAAAAAGATTTTTTGAGAAAACTTCTGAAAAACTTATCACAGCTAACAACTTTGACATAAAAATCAAATTAAAAATAGAAGCTTCCATTCAAAATGGTAGCATCCGTGACGCGCGCCGGAATCCTGCGGCCGCCCCTCTGACCGCTCGCTTGAGGGCGATCGGGCAATTGAGGATCCGTTGGGAACTTGTAAAAATATTTACAAATGCGTCTATTCTGGGCAACTAGGAAGTGTCATGGAGTCGCCACCCAATAGAACATTGGAAAAGTTTCACTAGCCTCGGAGAGCCTAAGACTGCGCTTAGTATCCATTTTGGGCCAACCAGAGGGGTCTTGGAGGGTAAACCTCTCGCCCTAAGGAGCCTAGGATTAACGTCAAAGTCTCATGACACAAGAGGTGTCTTGGAGATCCCATCGAAATGGGTCTCTCGCCTCGTTGAGCCCAAAGACCAGAGATAGGTTCGGGACTTCTCATTTATTCGTACTTTGATTAGTTTTACAATTAAGTTTTGAATTTATTATTTCGCCATCTTTTTATACAATGCAATCAGTTAAAAGCGCAATCATTCATTTAAAAGCGAGAAATAAAAGCGAAATTAAAATAAAGCATTCAAAAGTAAATTACAATAAAATTAGGGGCGGAATACAACCCCCATTGTAAATAAAATACGAAGCTTGCATAAATCGGGATATTCATTAATGATGAGGATATTGGTCCTCGCACATATACTTATTATGAGATAATTTTGATGTGATGATTTTGGATGGAGAAAATTGAGACATTGGTCCCATTTTTATTAGGAAATTTCGTTTTGATAGAAAACATTTGTGTGGTGGTTCTTTTAAGCGCGGTCGAAAATCTTTTATTATTACAGACCACAAACGAATAAAGAGAATAAAATAATAATTATATATTCCAAATAATAATAATAAATTCATCCTAATTTACCTGTTCCGACCATACTTCTTAGAAAAACCACATGCCTCCCGCATTGCAGTTAAAATAGAAAAATGATATTGGTTAATCGTGAATAAGTAAACAATTGAATAAATAAATAAACAAATGAATGATTGAATAAAGTAAATTGGGAAAATGGATGAGATTGATAATGGATTAAATTAAATGATAAGTAAATGAATAAATAATTAAATAAATAATTGAATGAAATAAATTGAGAATTAATGGATATAAAAGCACAAATAACAATTAAAATGATTAATGCCAATAAAAATAATAATGCCGGTAATAATATCACAAAATAATGAATAATAAATAAACATAAAATAATGATAGTAATTATGAATGGATAAAATAATAATTCAATGTAATGATAGTAACATGAACAAAATGATGATAATGATAATAATATACTAATAACAATAATAGCTATAAAATGTATTAGACATAAAATTAATATTAGTAAAATAATAAAAAGCTAAATAAGAATAAATAAATATACTAATTATAATATTAATAATAATGATAATAGTAATAATATGATATAACAACAATAGTCACAACAATAATCATAATAATAATATTAGCAATAATAATATAGTAATAATAATAATAATAAATAAACATAAAAGAAATAATATTAATAACAACAATATTAATATAACTCAATAATACTAATAATAAATAAATAAAAAAGATAATAATAATATAATATTAATATACAGAAAATAAATAAATATATAATAATAATAATAATGATAATAATAATATAAAAAACAGAATAATAGATAAATAATAATAATATTATTATTAATTACTAATATATTAAAATAAATAAATATAAAATAGACTCACCGGATTTCCCTCGCCGGAGGCTCGTCGGAGCGGCCGTTGGTGACACCTCCGCCACCGCCGGGTAGATCGCATCGCCGGGATCTTGCTGCCGTTGGTCACGTGCCGGTAAAACGTGCCACCTCGCCGGAAAACGCCTTGGAGCGTCGCGGATCTTCTTCTCCGATCTCCCTAACGGCGGCAAGTGATGGAGGCCGGTGGATGCCGGCTGGATCGCCCTGCTTCCGGGAGCATGCTCTTTTCTTCTTTTCTCTTCCTACGTCGTGGGTCTGTGTGTTTTCCGTTGGCCCTCCCTCTCTTTTGGTCTTCTTCTTTCTATTTCCCTTTTATTTTCCTTTTTTATTTGCCTTTCTTGCCCTCTATTTCTTCTTTCTCTTTTTGCTTATTTGGTTTCTGGATTTTCTTGCTCTCTCTTCTCTCTTTCTTTTTCTTTCTTGGTTTTCCTGTGTTCTTCCTTTGGCCGGCCCTCTCTCTGTGTTCACCCTCTTGCTCTCTCTTTCTTTTCTTTTCTTTTTCTTTTCTTTTCCTTTCTTTTTCTTTCTTAATCTGCCGAGAGTGCTCCCTTAACTGCTCTTCATTCTTTTCTTTATATACCCTAAAATTAGGGTTTGTTTTTGGGTCATAATGGTAATTTCCTCCATTTTAATTTCTTAATTAATTTAACTTAATTCAAATAACACACATTAATTAATTTAAACATTACATATTTTACATCTTAATATAATTAATCTATTTAATATATCATATAATTTATCTAATTATTTAAACACTTTACATATTAACTAATTAATCTTTAATCTTTCATGCATTTTAATTATCTAATTAAACTTACAATATTAATAAATTAAATTAACCCAACATTAATAATTAATTTCTAATTTTACCTACCTAATCTATATTATATATATATATATATATATATATATATATATATATATATATATATATATATATTTTCGGAGGGAATTACTAAGGACCCAAAATCACTTTTTGACATTAAACCCGACTCGGGACTCGGTGTCTACAGTTGCCCCCAATTTTGGAGAAGTTAGTGTATAGACACCTAGGTGAGCAAAAATTCAAAGAAGGAAGAGAGAGAATTACATACCTGGGGATGCCGGACCTTACCTTGCTGGCGCTGGTACATGTGCCCTTGTCGGTCTCGTCTCGACCTATAAGGTGTTCGTGAGGTTCAGCGTTCTCTAGCTACAACCTCACTGCGAAGAGCAGTGTTCTCTAACTGCAGCTTCAATTGTGAGATGCGGTGTTCTCTAACCACAGTCTCGGTGTAAAGAGCAGTGTTCTCTAACTACAACTTCAATTGGTGAGATGCGGTGTTCTCTAACCACAGTCCCGAGGTGACGAGCAGTGTTCCTTAACTGCAGCTTCGATTGGTGAGATGCGGTGTTTTCTGACCACAGTCCCGAGGTGAAGAGCAGTGTTCTCTAACTGCAGCTTCGATTGGTGAGAAGCGGTGTTTTCTGACCACAGTCTCGAGGTGAAGAGCAGTGTTCTCTAACTGCAGCTTTGATTGGTGAGAAGCGGTGTTTTCTGACCACAGTCCCGAGGTGAAGAGCAGTTTTCTCTAACTGCAGCTTCAATTGGTGAGAAGCGGTGTTTTCTTACCACAGTCCCAAGGTGAAGAGCAGTGTTCTCTAACTGCAACTTCGATTGGTGAGAAGCGGTGTTTTCTGACCACAGTCTCGAGGTGAAGAGCAGTGTTCTCTAACTGCAACTTCGATTGTGAAGTTCCCTTGCTAAACCCCATCCGATCTGCAAGGTGTGTAGCACTCTCTGGCTGCCGCGTGAACTGGGAGATGTAGCACTCTCTGGCTACAATCCCGGTGTGAAGAGCAGTGTTCTCTAACTGCAACTTCGATTGTGAGATGCAGTGTTCTCTAACTGCAGTCCCGCCTTGTGAGGTGCAGTGCTCTCTGACTACAACCTCGATTGTGAGATGCAGTGTTCTCTAACTGCAGTCCCAGTTGCGATCTGCTCTATCGCTAATGTTTATCTTGAACTTTCTTTTTTTTTCTGCAAAAAAAGGAAAACGCAAATTTGTAGGGTAAATTATAAAAGAGACACGTAGTACCTGCCTATTAGGGTCGTTGTTAGTTGACACTCACTGGGAGACTTTGATGCTCACTGGGAGACTTTGATGCTCACTGGGAGGCTTTGATGCTCACTGGGAGCCTTTGATGCTCACTAATTGCCCCCCGGCACAACGTGGACAGGCTTGCTTTTTTGGGTAGTGTCTGATAACTTGAGCTGAACCCATCATTTGGATCACCTTTAAGCATGGGTTCTATTCGGACCTTTCCCCTGAGTCACATACATGGCAATATATACAAAATATTGTGTGTGTATGGGAGCTTGTGTACAAAATGTATATATAAATTTGAATTCGGATTTTGTGCACTTTGTGTGAAGTGTGTGAGCGTACATCTTATGATAGAAAAACTTACCTGCTTGCCCCCAGCATGGCATGCATGAATAGGCTTGCTTCCTGCTCAAAAGGCTTTCAGATTTCGCCTCTTCAGAGGACTTTGAGATCTTTGCTTCCTCAGAGGACTTAGAAATTTTGCCCACTCAGAGGACTTTGAGATTTTTGCCTCCTCAAAGGACTTTCAAATTTTGCCTCGCCCCTTCGAAGAACTTAGAAATTTTGCCCCCTCAGAAGACTTCGAGAGTTTACTTATCGATGTGCGACTGATGTATATTATCTACTGTGCGTTGGACACTATGTATGCGTGGAATACATGTGAAAGGCTATGCATTCATGAAATGACATGAAAAGGACTATGATCCTGAAATGCTTATGCGTATGTCATATATGCCAATGGCTTATATCTATGTGAAAGATTATGGAACATGTGCTAAGAATCGTTATTATAACATGTTTACAAATGATCCTGAACGAGAAAGACATGCAAAAAGCTCATGCATGAGAGATATATGCAAAGAGATTATGTATGCAAACTATGTGCAAATGACCATGCATGTAAATGATCATGCATGTGGTAAAGAGTCATTCATTGGCATAAATGTAAAAAAATCATATGCAAAGACAGGTAGGATATGTTATATACATGAAAGCTATGTAAGGAATTGTGTGTGTGCGATGTGTGCACATACAACTATGTGTATGAAACATATGTAGGAAAAATCATATATATGTGTATTGAATGCATACGAAAAATGTGGATGCAAGATGCTGGCAAAGGATATGCCCATAAAGAGCCACATAAGTCAAAAGCACTTATGAAATGTATTCGCTAAAGCTCTTATGCCAACAGACATGCACCAAGAATTGTACATGTAAAACTATTTATTGAGAATATTTGCTACAATTATGTGTAAAAACATTTGCAAAAAGCATATGTACAAGGGATGTTGCTGAGAGTGTACGCGAAGTATCATTTTCATGGGTAGTGATAAGAAATACCCCAATATGTAAAATGAGTGCAACCTATTAGGTACCTCAAACTCGAGTTTCTATCTGCCTTTGAGCATACTGAATGAACCACATTCTCAACTGATTCAATCTCAACAAAAGAATTCGGGAGTCATTCCAAATGAAGGGCAAGAAGATAAATGTGTAGACATCAAGGTTCACTAAACCAACATGTAAATACGAGACATACCACGCAATCTCTGTGTGTATGTGCAAAAGGCCAAAACAAGATTTTTCATTTTTCAAAAGCAAATTCTAAATGCAATGTCGAGGACAAGACTCAACTCTAATGCATAAATGCACTCATGGCTTCTTGCTTGAAGCTCAAGAAACACCATATGCCTCTTCCTACGTACCAAACCTTGTCAGAAGGTCATCTCTGCTAATTAGATAAGGCCAAACCAAGAATCAAGAGGTCTTACTTTGGTTGTAACGTTAGGCTTAGGTAATTGGCTATCAAAGGAGGATCAGGTCGCTAGAGAAAAACGGTCGCAACGTTCATTTGGATGATGTAATCATTTTCAGACTAATTGTATATTGTCAAGATACTCTTGAATTTGGACTCGGTAACACTCTGACTTATCAAGCTCAACATAACAATTTCGTTAAAAAGATAACCACTGAACTCGTCAAGGGGTATTATCTTGGGCCCTACCATTTTTCTTCTCTTTTTTTTCGCTCTTTTTTTTTGTTTTTTTTTTCTTCGCAAGCTCATGTCTCTAACTACACAAAAAGTTTATCGATGATTCAAACCCCTTTCCAAAGGTGTAGGCCAAAAGTTATCGATAATTGAAAATTTTTCTCAAGGGGTAAACCCATCCTTATCAGGCTGATTATTGATAGCTCAAAGAATTGTCAAAAATTGAGGCTCTTTTCCCTAAAGTGTAAATCCATTTTCATCTGGGCAATTTTTGGTAACCCCAAAAAATTATCGATGATTAAAATTTTCTTCTCGAAGTGTAAACCCCTTTTTATTGGAGCAAGTTTCGATAGCTCAAAGAAATGTCATAATGTACATCCATCCTTACTAGAGCAGCCATTCTTCTAAGGGGAAGCCAAAATCATTTTAGGCGAAGGGTAGTTTTAACGTGTGTAACAATAAAATCGGTACGCATTTAGCATACCAAAATGAAGGCTCAACGGGCTAGCAAGCGATTTTGAAATGAGGGTAGGGAATGTTCATTTAGAGAGTTACACAAAGAAATGGTGCCTAAATCATTTTCTAGATTCAGCCTTATCCAGGAGTCGCTTTGACGGGTAATCGAAAAGGTTCTAGTGCTCTTAGCGAGTTTTCATCCAATCCCCTAATTGCAACTAGTTTTTCAATTTTGTTTTCAAAAACGGGCCAAAAGTGCTCGAAATTTAGAAATCACATGGTATGGTCAAATATCTTCACGTGATCCAGCTCTTAAAGACCAAACATATATACCCCTTACTTAATTCAAAGTGGAATGAAACTCAGATTTCTAGAGTTAAGATCAAATCCATTCATAGTTGAGAACTAATTAGGCAGAGTCAAATCTTGAATCAAAGGTACCTCAATAAGGTGCAAACATGCCAGCATTTTAGAGTATGGCTTAACACAAAAAATTTTGATTCCATCGAAATGTATATACACAAAAATGGTTTAAGCAAATAGAAAATTTTTTTTGTCATTTTTTTTTTTGTAAAAAAATATGTGCAAACTATGCGTTAGAAATCATGTATATGGAATGGCGTATGCAATAGTGTCGTGTATGCGTGTAAGGAATTATATGTGCGAAACATGTGTAAAAACATTTTGTATAAAAATGCGTACATGAAATATGTGCAAAGATGTGTGTTCGTGAAATATCTGCCAAAAGGAATTATGAGTGTGTAAACACTACACGATAAATGATGGGTGTGCATGAATTTGCAGTGTGCATGTAAACAGCGTGTAATGAAGGTATGAGTGTAAAACATGGCACAACATGGGGATGGATGTTCATGATATATGGTACATGTGAACATGGCATAATTTAGACAAAATACGAATACATGATGTAAGGTGAAGACAACCTAGCATGGTAATGTGCACCAATGAGTCACGAGAAATGGCAAAACTCACATACATAAAAGTGCAAGATATATACAAATAATGCACATGAGATGGGACAAAAGTGGTTGCAAGAAATGAATGATGTTTACAAAGTATGTGTATTTACATGGTACGCCTACAAAAACATGGTATGGTATATACAGTGACTAACATGCATGATGCAAGATTCATATGTGCATGGCATAATGCATGCATGATAATGCAAGTTCATAATATGGCACGCAATGTGGAAGATGCAAGATGTCTGTAGTGCATGATATGTATAATGACCGACCTAATGATATATGCTAATATGTGTACTCTATGATATGCAGCGGTATGTGTGTGCCCTAGCACACAATGTTTATGCACATATGCAATGTGAATATGTTGATATGTACATCCTATGATACATTATGAATGCATTATTTTGATTTGATTTTTTTTTTATGCATGTCATGGTGGTAGTATACCTGTGTGTGCTATGATGCATGTCGATATGTACCTTCAGGGACGTATACCGTATGTACTGGCTATGGTGCATGATGGATGTTATGGATGTCATAATATTAGTGTGAGTCGTGACAAGCGCTGCTATGTATGTATATGCAAGACAAATACATGTTATGTTCATATTCACAAGTTATGATACAAACAATTTTATATATAGAGTGCACAGGTTCTATTATTGTATGGAAAGAATTATACATGAGACAAATGCATGTGTCTTATCTACTATTATTGCTCATAAAAGAATGTACAAGCGCAAATACACACACAAGAAAAGTGTTCCTCCCAACCTTATTTTTATCACACAGGGGGTCGTGCGGGCTTGACCCATGGGTTAACGGGGAACCCAATGAGCGCGTACAGTGCGCTGCGAAGCACGAACTCTCATTATTAAAAGCGCATGCAAATGAATTTTCGGCTATCGTGTATTTAAACAATTCCAATAAACCAAAACACGCCCCTCAGGGTATGAAAACCTTTAAGGAGTGAACATCCGAATTTATTTGGATTTATTCAATGCACAATAACCCACTACACAAGCAACGTAGTATGGTGTATGCCCTCTAGTGGAAGTATTTATGTCCATTACATGGGTTTTGGTCCAAGGTGATAATATTTTAGGGCTACCCAAGCATGGTCCCTGCCAATAGGCCTAGCTCATCACGAGCGTAACGACCGATCGGGTCACCATTTGATATACCTTGATGGTACGAGACTTAGGCTGGTGATTATCCTTAACACTTCCCTAAATTGAGTGAAAATAGGGTCATGCTTCGGGAATGCACCAGGGCTGATAGGGGACCAAACTAGCATAAATCTAAGGCTCTAATGTGATGCAATGCATTTTTGAAAGAAGGTGAAATTTTTAAACTAAAACTTAATTATAAATTCTAATCAACATACTTTCGAATCAAAGTCTCTAGTATTGTCTCCAGCAGAGTCGCCACTGTGACGCGCGCCGGAATCCCGCGGCTGCCCCTCTGACTGCTCACTTCAGGGCAATCGGGCAATTGAGGATCCGTTGGCAACTTGTAAAGATATTTACAAGTGCGTCTATTTTGGGCAACTAGGAGGTGTCATGGAGTTGCCACCTAATAGAATATTGGAAAAGTTTCTCTCGCCTCGGAGAGCCTAAGACTGCGCTTAGTATCCATTTTGGGCCAACCAGAGGGGTCTTGGAGGGTAAACCTCTCGCCTTAAGGAGCCTAGGATTAACGTCAAAGTCTCGTGACACAAGAGGTGTCTTGGAGATCCCATCGAAATGGGTCTCTCGCCTCGTTGAGCCCAAAGACCGGAGATAGGTTAGGGACTTCTCATTTATTCGTACTTTGATTAGTTTTACAATTAAGTTTTGAATTTATTATTTCGCCGTCTTTTCATACAATGCAATCAATTAAAAGCGCAATCATTCATTTAAAAGCGAGAAATAAAAGCGAAATTAAAATAAAGCATTCAAAAGTAAATTACAATAAAATTAGGGGCGGAATACAACCCCCATTGTAAATAAAATACGAATCATGCATAAATCGGGATATTCATTAATGATGAGGACATTGGTCCTCGCACACATACTTATTATGAGATAATTTTGATGTGATGATTTTGGATGGAGAAAATTGAGACATTGGTCCCATTTATATTAGGAAATTTCGTTTTGATAGAAAACATTTGTGTGGTGGTTCTTTTACGCGCGGTCGAAAATCTTTTATTATTATAGACCACAAACGAATAAAGAGAATAAAATAATAATTACATATTCCAAATAATAATAATAAATTCATCCTAATTTACCTGTTCCTACCATACTTCTTAGAAAAACCACGTGCCTCCCGCATTGCAGTTAAAATAGAAAAATGATATTGGTTAATCGTGAATAAGTAAACAATTGAATAAATAAATAAACAAATGAATAATTGAATAAAGTAAATTGGGAAAATGAATGATTGAATAAAGTAAATTGAGGAAAATGGATGAGATTGATAATGGATTAAATTAAATGATAAGTAAATGAATAAATAATTAAATAAATAATTGAATGAAATAAATTGAGAATTAATGGATATAAAAGCACAAATGACAATTAAAATGATTAATGCCAATAAAAATAATAATGCTGGTAATAATATCACAAAATAATGAATAATAAATAAACATAAAATAATGATAGTAATTATGAATGGATAAAATAATAATTCCATGTAATGATAGTAACATGAACAAAATGATGATAATGATAATAATATACTAATAACAATAATAGCTATAAAATGTATTAGACATAAAATTAATATTAGTAAAATAATAAAAAGCTAAATAAGAATAAATAAATATACTAATTATAATATTAATAATAATGATAATAGTAATAATATAATATAACAACAATAGTCACAACAATAATCATAATAATAATATTAGCAATAATAATATAGTAATAATAATAATAATAAATAAACATAAAATAAAGAATATTAATAACAACAATATTAATATAACTCAATAATACTAATAATAAATAAATAAAAAAGATAATAATAATATAATATTAATATACAGAAAATAAATAAATAAATAATAATAATAATAATAATAATAATAATAATGATAATAATAATATAAAAACAGAATAATAGATAAATAATAATAATATTATTATTAATTAATAATATATTAAAATAAATAAATATAAAATAGACTCACCGGATTTCCCTCGCCGGAGGCTCGTCGGAGCGGCCGTTGGTGACACCTCCGCCACCGCCGGGTAGATCGCATCGCCGGGATCTTACCGCCGTTGGTCACGCGCCGGAAGGACGTGCCACCTCGCCGGAAAATGCCTTGGAGCGTCGCGGGTCTTCTTCTCCGAATTCCTTAACGGCGGCGAGTGATGGAGGCCGGTGGATGCCGGCTGGATCGCCCTGCTTCCGGGAGCACGCCGGTGGGGCGAGTGTGCCGTTCCGGCACGGTGGGTGGCCGACGGAGGCCTCGCCTCCTTCCTCTCTCTTTTCTTCTTTTCTCTTCCGGCTTCGTGGGTCTGTGAGTTTTCCGTTGGCCCTCCCTCTCTTTTGGTCTTCTTCTTTCTATTTCCCTTTTATTTTCCTTTTCTATTTGCCTTTCTTGCTCTCTATTTCTTCTTTCTCTTTTTGCTTATTTGGTTTCTGGATTTTCTTGCTCTCTCTTCTCTCTTTCTTTTTCTTTCTTGGTTTTCCTGTGTTCTTCCTTTGGCCGGCCCTCTCTCTGTGTTCACCCTCTTGCTCTCTCTTTCTTTTCTTTTCTTTTTCTTTTTCTTTTCTTTTCCTTTCTTTTTCTTTCTTGATCTGCCGAGAGTGCTCCCTTAACTGCTCTTCATTCTTTTCTTTTTATACCCTAAATTAGGGTTGGTTTTTGGGTCATAATGGTAATCTCCTCCATTTTAATTTCTTAATTAATTTAACTTAATTCAAATAACACGCATTAATTAATTTAAACATTACATATTAATTAAACATTACATATTTTATATCTTAATATAATTAATCTATTTAATATATCATATAATTTATCTAATTAATTAAAAACTTTACATATTAACTAATTAATCTTTAATCTTTCATGCATTTTAATTATCTAATTAAACTTACAATCTTAATAAATTAAATTAACCCAACATTAATAATTAATTTCTAATTTTACCTACCTTATCTATATTATATATATATATATATATATATTTTTCGGAGGGAGTTACTAAGGACCCAAAATCACTTTTTGACATTAAACCCGACTCGGGACCCGGTGTCTACAGCATCTTCATCAAAACTCCTTTTATTTTACTAGAAAATATTAGTCATACTGTCATTCTAGGACTCCTTTCATTAATATGATCACTCCTTATACTATCAGCTATGATAGTATTTCTTTTAGAAAAATAGAGAAAAAATCATTTTTCCTTTCATTGAAAAACCCAGAACAAGGAATTTAAACCTTTTAAAAGTTTATTCTGTTTACAAAAATGAATTGAATTGTATAATTCAAGGAAAATAAAAACACTTACATTTTCTCAAACAGGATGGTTCCTTTTTCAAAATTCAAAAGGGTTGGGAAAATGATTTGGTAAGACAAAAAATTTTTGATTTTCAAAAAATAATTGAAAATGAGATTTTTTTAGAATTGCCAAAAGCTTTCTGGAATAGAAAACAATATATGGTTGATCTACCATATGAAAATGATTTATGAGAAAAGCAAATTCTAACAAAAGCTAGACCCATTTATATATTTATATATATATATATATATATATATATATATATTAGGAAAAAGTAAAAAAAATATTTTTTGGTCCTCAAAATATTTATTAAAAATTACCAAAAAATAAAAAAAATTGTAAAATTCAGATTTAAAGAAAATTTGAGTTAATTTTGTGGCTGGAGCTGTAATGGCCCAAAATATGACCTAGTTACGAATTGGTCTAATTAACATAATTGGGATAAGATTGCACTGAATGTGTTAATTAAGGACTTAAGTGTAAGTTAATTGAGGACCCAATTGAATAAATAAAATAAGTTTAAGTGGCTAATTGGTAAATGTGCATGATTGTTATTAAACAAGATTAATTAGTGGCTAATGGTGATTAACTAAAATCAAATTTGAATTAATTTGAGTAAGGGAATTGAAGTGGATTCCACGTGTGCCTTGGTGGAGTTGCCAACCAACCCCATTGGATGAAATATAAACCTTTGATGAGAGAGAAAATCCTCACTTTTGCATATGGTTTTAGCTACTCTTCCTCTCTCATATTTCTATCTTTCTTCATCTTATCCTTCATGTGCCATCTTTGCCCATTTTAGATTCCATAATTCTATTGAGTGATCAAGAGTTTAATTAATGAAGTTGAGTTTCTGATTTGTAAGGTAAGTAATTGAGTTGGTTTGCTCTTCATCTTCTTCTTTTATTTCTTTAATTTTGGGTTAATGTGAAATTTGACATTGGTGTCCAATTCTGGAAATTGGACTTGAACTTGTAGTAGTGGCAACAAAGAAAAAAAAAGGAAAGGAGAAAGTGGTGGACCAAGGTGCTAAGTGATTCTCTAAGGAGCTTAGGAGAAAAGGTTTGGGAAAACACTTTTTGTATATCAATTTTGATATAAATGTCATGAATTCTGGAATTTGCATGATTGAAATGTCTATTTACAAAGAACATTAAATGTCAAATTATGTGTCCAAACTATTAAGCCAAAATGATGTGTGTTGATCTAGTTGGTGAATGTAGGTATGTTGCTCTATTTTGAATGAATCATCAATTGTTATATGAATGGTATAAATTGTTGAATGGTATGGAAAATAACACGTTGGAATGTAGGAAAGCATGTTGGATGGTGAATTAGAAACCTATCTTAGAATCTCACTTAAATTAGTACAAATTAACTAGTTATGTAAATTATGGTAAAACATAATTTGTAGGGTATCTAATGTTACGAACTAGTGTGGATTATAACCTTAATGTTATAATTTTAGATGGATGGAAAATGTGTTATAATATCCTTAATAGATAGATGTAACAACCTAATACCTCAATTGGAAGGATACCGGAGCGCCATGCACTCAAAACACACAAAACATGTGGAAGCAGAAGCACAATAGCGAAAATGAATAAATAAATCACAGAATAATCATACAATAGGAAGAATGATATACAACATCAAAACTATGTATTACTTACAAAAATATAGGAGTTGAAGTACAAAAAGAACAACTCTACTCTTAGTGGCCGACCTGCAGATACGCAACGCGAATCGGAACTGAACTTGCCACCTACACGGGAAAAGCACCCTTGCTAAGCGATAACGCTTAGTGGGGAGGAAACAGGATAAAAGACTTTTAACGAAGTCACAAGAAAACAAGTACAAAGGATGCAAAGACCATATCAAAACACTAACAACCACAAGCAAAAACTATATACAGGCATATAAAAATCATAAGCAACAATAAACAATAATAATACCAATAAGCCAATAACATCATATATATACACGCATGTCAGTGCAAAAATCACCATACACTAAAATAGAAACACTCACTTGAATTTACACTGGTGGTGGATACGGGTACACAACACTGGATACTGTGAACAGTATCGAACACTGGAGATTAGAGCCTCAAAAACTTTTATACTCGAAGGTAGCAAGGGAGACCGAAGTCATAAAAACATTTCACTAAGACCATATCGGAGGTCACCGTAAAACCCGAATAGGGCCAACATAGGCAGCTGCACTCACTATCCCTTTGTAAGCATGCTTATCTATCCACTACTATGACCATTAGGCTACTCACTGACACTAAGTAACCATCACTTATACTTTACAGAACAAAATAATTTAATCATGAATCAAAAATAGCTAATATAAAAATAACATATCAGGGTTCAGATATTAATTCAAGATAACAGTAATCACAAGTAAAACATAGGTGAGAAACCAAGCAAAGCAAAAAAACTAAATAAAACGTTTGATGCTAAGGGAAAGATCGTGCTCACGATAGAGGCATAGCTTGCCCCTCGTCACGCACGCGACACGCTAATCACTCGCAAAAGATAGGCAGAAATGAGCCTCTGTCGCACTCGCAATAGAGGGTGGGGTACCCCATCGAGCGTTCGCCCGAAGGCATGCTCGTAATGAAGCACAGCCCAGTAGACACTCACCTTGCCGAGCTCTATCGCGCTCACGACGGAGGTCACGCTCACGACAGAGACCGAACATTCACCCTTCACGTTCATACTCAAAGGCATGCTCATGATAGGGGCTCAGCCTACCGAGCTCCCTATCGTGCTCACGGCAGAGGGCTCCTCAGCACACAGCTGGCCATCTCGCACTCTGTCGCACTCGTCACAAGGGTCGCGCTTGCGACAGAGTCGGGAAAAGTCCAAAAATCCTCTTCTCTGCACCTCACTTGAAACCCAACACTCCCAAAACCACTCATTCATGCAATGCCATGAAAATTCATCACTCAAATGCATTCAAACATGCTAAGGATCAAATCATACTCTACGTACACTACTTAATAACAAGAATTTAACTCAAACACAAATAAAACACAAGAACATGTAACCCAGAATTTGCACTAACTCATGCAATTTCACTTCAAAACTCACATATAACCCATCAAAATGACAACATGTAATGTCACCTATCTCACTCAAACTAACACATGCATTTACACATACAAAACACCCAAAATCTTAGAAATTAACAATCAAACTACGATCCGAGAAGAAATAAGCAAGACAACTCCCAAACCTAAAAAATGAAACTTTAAACCACTTCTTCAAGAACCCACTTTCTCTTTGCCTTTACTCTTCCTTCTCTCTTCAGATTCTTGCACAAATGAAACCAGAATTTCTCTTAATCCAACATCAAAACCAAAATTCAAAACCAAAAGAAGAAGATAAAGATTGAAGATTAACTAAACACTTACCTCTTCAATAACTAGCTCTTAAACTCAGGAAACCCAACTCAAATCTTGAAGAAATACACAAGAGAAGAGGTAGAGTGCAGAAAAATGAAGAAAGGGAGAGTGAGAGAACGGGAAAGAGTAAGAAAGAGGAGAAGAGGATAGCTTCCACAGGAAGCTAACCAATTTCTACCCCCTTCCCTCTCTCTTCCCTTTTCATTAATTGCTCCCCACCTACCAAGTCCACATGTCAAGATCCTAAAGCTTTAAGATTCAAAAATCTTGACTTTTCTATTTTTGGTCCTTAGCTTTTCCCTGTATAGTCCTTAACACTTACCTTTCCCTCACTCAATAAACTATTTCCTTTAAATAAATTTAATTCACTTCCAAATTAGTCCTCAATTAATTCCAATTTGACTTGTACAATTACCAAAATACCCTTAATTATCCAATCCGACTCAAATCCGACTAGGCCCTAATTTTGGATGTTACAATTCTCTCCTCCTTAAGAAATCTCGTCCTCGAAATTTTCATGCTAACAACTTGCATCCCAACCACCAAAATAGAACATAACCCGAACTTAACAAATCACAACTTACCGGAAGGACCTGCAGGCTCTGCTACGTCCTCTCTGATCATTGCGTATACCCGAGGCAGGACACCCGCTACTGCAGGCTGCATCAACGTGTCTAATGGCGCCTGAGAAGCTCTACCTCTACCTCTGCCACTACTGGCTTTTCTTGATCTTCCTCCGCTCACTCTACTCTCTATCTGATCCACTACTGGCTTTTCTTGATCTTCCTCTCTGATCCACTACTGGCTTTTCTTGATCTTCCTCCACTCACTCTACTCTACTCGCGCCGAACCTTGAAGTAAGGATACCACATAAGACACTCTCTGATTCGGAGGATAGCTAATCTCTTGCAGAATTCTATCAATCCTCTCTAACCAAAACTCCGCCATGTCCGATTGGTTTAAAGAAGTCCGACTAAACTCTTTTGCGCCCCTCTTTCTTAACAATTTCAAAAGCGCTTTAAGAGCGGTCAATCTATCCACTAGTTGTGACAACCCTTGCACCAATGTCGGATTCTCATATCAAAGACCAGGATCTTTGGCTTGATGTCGTTCAGGAACAGGCCGATCAACTCTTATTGGAGTCACACTACCAGTTGTCTACCGACATTCTCACTCTGATCAGACTCCATTACACTACATAATATAGCATCTGCATTAGGCCATGACTTTAGACAGACTGGCATGCAATGACTCGACACTTTAACAAGCAATAAACACAAACCACCTAAACCAGGCTCTGATACCACTAAATGTGAAGGATACTGGATCGCCACGCGCTCACAACACAAGCACATAAGCGGAAGCGGGAGCACCAAAAAAATGGAAATAAATAAATAAATCACAGAATAATCATACAATAGGAAGAATAATATACAACATCAAAAATATGTATTACTTACAAAAATACAGGAGCTGAAGTACAAAAAGAATAACTCTACTCTTAGTGGGCGACCTGCAGATGCACGACGCGAATCAGAAATGAACCTGCCACCTACACGGGAAAAGCACCCATGCTAAGCGATAACGCTTAGTGGGGAGGAAACACAAATAAAAGACTTCTAATAAAGTCACAAGAAAATAAGTACAAAGGATGCAAAGACCATATCAAAACACCAACAACCATAAGCAAAAACTATATACAGGCATATAAAAATCATAGGCATCTGCACTCACTATCCCTTTATAAGCATGCTTATCTATCCACTACTATGACCATTCAGGCTACTCACTCAAATTAAGCAACCAACACTTATACTTTACAGAATAAAATAATTTAATCACTAATTGAAAATAGCTAACATAAAAAAAATATCAGGGTTCAGATATTAATTCAAGATGACAGTAATCACAAGTAAAACTTGGGTGAGAAACCAAGCAAAGCAAAAAAGACTATATAAAATGTTTGATGCTCAGGGAAGGATCGTGCTCGTGACACCTGTCGCGCTCGCGACAGAGGCATAGCTCGCCCCTCATCACGCACGCGACATGCAAATCACTCGCGAAAGACAGGCAAAAATGAGCCTGTGTTGTGCTCACAACATCCATCGTGCTCGCAACAGAGGGCGGGGTACCCCATCGCATGCTCGCGATGAAGCACAGCCCGACAGACACTCTGCTTACCGAACTCTATCACGCTCGCGATAGAGACCAGACACTCCCCTTTCGCGTTCGTGCTCGAAGGCACACTCGAGATAGGGGCTCGGCTTAACCGAAGCTCAGCCTACCGAGCTCCCTATCACGCTCATGACGTAGGTCGCACTCACGACAGAGGGCTCCTCAGTACATAGCTGGCCATCTAGCACTCTATTGTACTCGCGATAAGGGTCACGCTTGCGATAGAGTCTGGAAAAGCCCAGAAATCCTCTTCTATGTACCTCACTCGAAACCCATCACTCCCAAAACCACTCATTCATGCAATGCTATGAAAATTCATCACTCAAATGCATTCAAATATGCTAAGGATCAAATCATACTCTACATACGCTACTTAATAATAAAAATTTAACTCAAACACAAATAAATCACAAGAACATGTAACCCAGAATTTGGACTAACTCATGAAATTTCACTTCAAACTCAAATATAACCCATCAAAATGCCAATATGCAATGCCACCAATCTCACTCAAACTAACACATGCATTTACACATACAAAACATCCAAAATCTCAAAAATTAACAATCAAACTATGATCCGAGAAGAAATAAGCAAGACAACTCCCAAACCTCAAAAATGAAGCTTAAAACCACTTCTTCAAGAACCCAATTTCTCTTTGCTTTTACTCTTCTTTCTCTCTTCAGATTCTTGCACAAATAAACCAAAAATTTCTCTTAATCCAACATCAAAACCCAAATTCAAAACCATAAGAAGAAGATGAAGATTAAAGACGAACTAAACACATACCTCTTCAATAACCAGCTCTTAAAATGAGGAAACACAACTCAAATCTTGAAGAAATACACAACAGAAGAAGTAGAGAGCAGAAAAATGAAGAAAGGGAGAGTGAGAGAACGGGAAAGAGTAAGAAATAGGAGAAGAGGATAGCTTCCACGGGAAGCTAACCAATTTCTGCCCCCTTCCCTCTCTCTTCCCTTTTCATTAATTGCTCCCCATCTACCAAGTCCACATGTCAAGATCTTAAAGGTCCAAGATTCAAAAATCTTGACTTTTCTCCTTTTGGTCCTTGGCTTTTCCCTCTAAAGTCCTTAACAATTACCTTTCCCTCACTAAATAAATTATTTTCTTTAAATAACTTTAATTCACTTCCAAATTAGTCCTTAATTAATTCCAATTTGACTTGTATAATTATCGAAATACCCTTAATTATTCAATTAATTACTCAAATCCGACTAAGCCCTAATTTGGGATGTTATAGTAGATATTTGAATGCCTAAATAGCTTGCTAGTAAGTAATGGGGACCATATGTAAAGAGGGGTTAAGAGTAGAAGTGAAGTAGTGAGTTTTGGAGCTTGGAATTGGGAATTTTGGTTCTATGGCAAGCGCGACGAGGGTTGCGAGCGTGATAGAAGGCTCCTTAATCTTGGTTTTATCTTCTATTATGGGCACACATAGATGTGCAAGCATGACAGAAGCTATCATCCAATTCTGTCGCAAGCACGACAAGGGTCGCGAGCGCGAAACTTATGAGTTTTTTAAATAAATTCTTGATTACCTTAAATTGATCAATTTATGAGATTGTGTAAAGTGAGCATGTGTATGACAATAATTGTTGTTTTATGCATATGAATATGAATACCATTATATATAATTGTGTAATAAATATTAATACTATTGATGCTTATAAGAAGTGATAATATCAATAAACCAGATTAATAATATAGCCTGCGAGTCAAGTAGTGGATAGATAGGCATGCCTATAGGGTCTAAGTGTTGCAGCCAAATATATCTGATTCTTCTGGAATCATCAATGCGATTTAAATCCTTATTTGATTCCCCTAATGTGAATTTATTGATATATTTTGATCTTTTCGGTACCTTTAGGTGCTAATGCGAATGTGTGGTATCTACGGATACTAATGTGTTATTGCACCTTTGGGTACTGATGCGATACCACGTTATCCACGTCTTTGAGTTACAGGCAAGGCTAAAAATAATTATGTTAATTAATTAAATGACGTGAAATTATGTGACATATCCTTAAGTATGACTATTATGAGCATGCAAAAATAATGTGACAATGTAACCAAAATGTGACTGTCATGTTATAATATGTACATTAAATAGTTATATTTGTATATGTGTATGTTGAGTTTGGAATATGGAATCTATAAGACTTCTTATTGTTGCAATGAATTATCTACAGATATATATGCATATACTGTTTTATTATATTGTTTTCCCCACTAAGCATTATTGCTTAGCATGGGCTTCTAATTCGTGTAGGTTCGGATGCAAAGTGATTTTGAAGGACGGATCCGTATTGCCAACAGTCAACACTAGGAGTGCCTATAGTGTAGGTTTTGGGGATTTTAGGCAAAGTGTTATGTATATATTGTATTTAATCTTTTAAGAAGCATAAAAATATGTAATGAATGGAATGACTAAGTTTTGTAATATTAAGCTTATGATGTATGTGTATATGTAAGTTTATAAGTTCAAGCATGTGATAGTATAAGATATCCGCTGCATGTGAATGTATGTGAATGAAATTTATTAGCACCGATTGTGGCATGTGTGTATGTTAGAGTTATATGTGATTGTGATCGTCGTGTGATGACCATTCTCGACTGCTTTAGCTGAGCTAATTATGCGGTCGGGAGTTGGAGTTATAAGTTGTGGTATCAAAGCCTAGGTTTAGCCTTTTCTGGGAATTAGGTAGACTGACCTAATGTGAACGTCCTTATTTATTGTATTAGATCAATGGATCCTTCTCATAAGTCTAGAGAAGAAACGACAGAAAGTGTTAACCCTCGAGAAGTGGAGGTATTTGGGTCTGGTCAGTCTAGGCCAATTAGTCTTAGACATGAGGTTCTGATGGTTCCTGTGGAGGCCTTACTTAAAATGTCCCAGGACATAGCAAGGGTGTTAGATCGAACGACAACACCAAAGGGTCCATTAGAATCAATGAAAAAGCATGGGGCATAAGAGTTTTATGGAACTAGATTAGATGAATCGAAGAAGGCAAAATACTGGATCAAAAAGGTTAAGAGGGTGCTCGGGGAGATAAGGTGTCCTCTTGATCAGCAAGTGGAATGTGTGGTGTTGTTGCTTCAAGGTGCTGCATATGACTGGTGAAAACTAGTCCCAAGGCATCCAATGCTTTCGGACCTGGTTACATGGGAATTCTTCGAATGGGAGTTCTGTAACAAATATGTGACCAAGGTGTATAGAGAAACGAATTAGAAGCAATTCTTGAATTTAAGGCAGAGAGCCATGTCAGTAGCTGAGTATGAGAAAGAGTTCTGCAGACTAAGTAAGTATGCACCGCCTGGTGTATTAACTAAAGAGTTCAAATGTTAACAGTTCGAAGAAGGATTAATTAAGCACATTAAGGCATTATTGATCTCAATGACCACGAAGCAAAATGTGAGTTACTATCGAATACTACAAGACGCTATGAGAGCAGAGAGGTCATTGGAGGTTCAGAAGGAAAGAATATAAAAGAGGAATTCGAACCGAGGTGGGTCTCATTCAGGCAAGAGATCAAGAGATTCCCAAGTGGCACCACCAGCTGAATCTGCCAATAGTCCAGCAACCAGAGGCAGAAAACAAGGGTCATCCTTTACATCTAGTATTGGCAGAGGCACATTTGGTGCCAAAACTGAGGTGCCTGAATGCTCACATTGTTGAAAGCGACATAGAGGAGAATGTTGGAAAGTGACCGGTGCCTGTTTTAGATGTGGGAGCACCGAGCATTACCTAACCAATTGTCTAAAGGCTTATGAGGTGGTTGGGAATCAGCAAGAGACTAGTCAGGACGGTTCTAATTTGCCTCCTACTAACAGAGGAAGAGGACGAGGTCGTGGCAAAGGAAACCAGTCTAGAGGTGGAACCGAATCAAAATCAGTGGGTAGACCTTCAGTGGCGCCGGCCTGAGCTTATGCAATGAAGGCTCGAGAGGAGCAGGATGTGCCAGAGATCATTGCAGGTACATTTATACTTTATGATACATAAATGTTTGCATTGATTGACCCTAGGTCTACGCATTCTTATGTGTGTTCTAAAAGAATATGTGATAAGATGCTTGTCGTTGATTGTTTGAATTGTGACATGTGTGTAACTAGTCCTCTGAGTAATAGTGTGAATGTGAACAAAGTGTATAGGGATTGTCCATTAGTGGTTCAAGGTCATGTATTTCCTGCAGACCTGATTGAATTATCGTTTGACCCGACGGCGAAAAATATTTTACTACACCAATAGAAAGTACAAGTTATAAAGAGTCTGGTGGTAAATTTTGGAATAAAAATGAGGTCAAATAGGTCTTTCAAATATTAAAAGAGTTGACTTTTGGTTTGACTGGACTTTTAAGATAGTAAATGAGCTCTGAAAAATTATTTGAAGGCATGGATGGACTCAGAATGATGAGTAGAACAATTTGGTGATAAAAAGTAAATTTTATGATGACACTGAAAAATGAGTGAATCAAGCCGATTTAATTAAACTGGACTAGTAATGGGCCATAATTGATGTGAAATAAAAGCCAAATGAGTTATTAAGAGTAAAAAGGAAGTTAAGGATGAAAAGTGAATCGAACCAGTCGGACCAGTTTTACAACAGTTGACCGGTTTGACTAAAAGTTGACTGAGTTCTAATTGGTATTGCAGAGCTCAGAAAAATTATCGAAAAGTACGAATTTACTTAAAAAATTATGAAGAATCAAATGGTATTGAAAAATAAATTTTACGGTGAGACAGAAAACTGAATTATCGGACTGGTAGGAAATTATCGGACCAGAAAACAATTTCTGATTGGGTTGAAATTTTATATGGAGCTTAATAAATATATTTTATGAATTATGGAATTTATTTGGGGAGGAATTGAACTTGGGAAGTGATGAAAATAATTTTTGAATTGAAAAATGGGCTTAATAACCCTAATGGGCTTTGGGTTGGCCCATTTGGTTGAACCAAGCCCAAGCCCATCTAAGAACCCTATTTAAGGCTGAAAAATCAGCAGATTTCAAGAATTCTCTCCAGCCCTCTCCTCACTTCTCTTGGGCAAAAGAAAGTTCTCCATTTCTCCACCAAATTCTTCTTTCTTCTTCCAAAGTTCTCACCAAATTTCACCTTCTTAAGTAAAATCCAGCCCCTCCTTTCATTGATGATGGTCTCAAAATCTCATTTGGAGTGAAAGAAGTGGGTAAAACCAAGTGTTCAAGGTTATGTCTCAAAAATGAGGTAAGAAATTTTGAGGTCTATAATTCAATTTAATGGTTCAAATAGGTATTTTAGGGTATTTAAAGGATGTTTATGTAGTTTTATTGAATAAATGAAGTGAAATAATGGGTTTTTCTTTAATGGAAGAATTCGACTACTTAAGGAGGTAAGAAGAGATGGTGGTGTTTATTTTTAGTTTAAGGAGTGGAGGAAGTGAATCTAAGGTTAGTGGATACAATATCCCATTCTTTCCATTTATTTTGTATATTTTTAGTTTATGTTTATATGGTGTGTGTGTGATTTATGCATGTTTAATGGAAATAAATTTAATGGACATGTTTGTGGAGGTTAAATATAAGATTTAGAATGTTAAAGTGGAGAAAAATAAATTGTATGTTAAAAATATAATGTTGGCCGAATAGAATACCTTGAGTATATTAAGGTATGCATGATGTTTTAGGTGAATTAATGGTATATTCATAATTAATTATATGTAATATGACTAAATTAATAATTAAAGAAATGAAAAATAATATTTAAAGGGAAGGTATTATTGGGTTTCAACGGAATAATTCAAATTAAAAGCAGCGGAATGAAAACGAAACCCGAAATAGGATCCATGTATTTTCGACTGATTCAAAAGGAAGAGATAAGATTTACCAACCTTTCTCCTACGTAGGAAGTCGAAATAAACTCCTTTAATTCGGACTGTAGACGCTGCTCTAACACGAACGTCCTCTACCGGTATCCACACACACGAACCAATGAACAGAACTCGTAGGGGTGCTAGCTCCCTTATGTTGCGAATGGATTTTGTATTGTTCCTTTTTTTTTCTTTCTTAAAGAAAAGATGGCTAGGTTTTCTTTTCCTTATTCTCTCATGAAAAAAGATGTACAACCACTGTAAATCTATTCCTGCTTGAAGAGCGTGATTAGAGCTATCATATGGGTTAATCTCTTTTCTTAACATATATCTATATATATGTAAATAAGTTTTTAAACCCTAAGAAATAAAAAGGATATTATCTCATATTCAAAATAAGAGATATACGTATATGTACATATATATATATATATATATATATATATATGTAATTTTGAAATTAAATATAAATACCTATATTTATATATATTATTCCGAAATAACCTAATAAAATCCATTTTGTTCATTTTGGTCTTGGTGTGTGACCCAATAGGTTTATATTATGTTGGCAGTGGGCCTAATCTCATAATAAGCCCACAAGTCATAATTGGTCTCTAGCAAGACATTATGACTACCCAAATAATATAAATATCGTTAGTCCAATTTTAACCTAACAATAGAACATGCTATTATCCTTTTGTCACACGGTATCTTGTTCGAACATAAGTCATGGTCCATGTCAAACTTGAATTGTTCAAACATATAATTTTCCGATCACTACGTAGACTGATAAATTCAAATGACATTGATTACACTATCAATTCATTCGAACACGGCCATGTATTTTACAGTCCTACTTATCGAGGGGCCCTATAGATATCTCTCTCATAAGAGAGGGACAAATTACATCTTGATTATTCACTTTCCTCCACATAATTCTCATTATGTCCGCTCATAAACTTTATAATTATCCGATTAAAGATAACGTTTGATTATGTCTGTAACACCCCGCCATCCCCGTTGGAAGGATACCGGAGTGCCACGCGGGCAAACACATATAACAAATCCATATTCACATGTATAAACAAAAACCAAATGTAAAATAAAGAAACTTTTAATCATGTAATAGTAAATCCTTTTTACATATAACATATATCCGTACTGTTTTACAAAATGAGGCTTGTAATCGAATACATATACAAAAATAATATTTATTCCTTTACAAAAGATTTACTTTGCTATACACAAGCCATATACAAAAATGAACAGCGGAAGACTTCAAAAATAACTTCATCAAAAGACTCCTAGTGGCCGACCTGCAGATATCTGACTCCAAGCTACACTCGCCACCTGTACGGGAAAAGAGCCCGTGCTAAGCGATAACGCTTAGTGGGGAGGAACAAAACAAAATAACAATATACATATACAATATAGTATCTCATCACCTTAATGATATTTACAATATAACCAATTAACAAATACAAACATACTTCTCTGATTACACCGATACAGGATATACAAGAATTCATGTGCAACATATACTTTTAATCATGTCAATAAACATCTCAACATATACATCACATATAAACATGTAGCCTGATTAGTCTGAAATACTCTCTAGAAGTGGATACGGTCATTTGGATACTGATTGAACACAGTATCCCAAGCATATAGAGACATGAGTCTCAAACATGTATTTTCCATATAGAGACCGGAGTCTCGCTTTATTTTCATATAGACCAAACATGGTCGAAACAAGGATCCAAATGGACCCGCATATATCGTTTTATCATATAGCAGCTGCACACACACTCTGACCTAAGTAAGCGCTTACTTATCCACTACTATGACTTATTCAGGCTCAAAGAATACAACTCAATAATTCATGTATTCATGTACATTGATCAAAATCAGAAACATATACATATATTCAAATATTAATTACAGAATGTAATATGAACTTATAATTCATCTAGAAATAATCCATGTATACATATATACTGTTCACATTTGGGAAACATGTAACTTTAAATATTAAATTCAGAAGTTATAAGGACCTATATCTCATATTAAAATAATCTATACCCATATAAATTATAAACATGTAAATCATATATATATTAATATTATTAATCATGTATTCAAAACCCAGTATTATGCAATTATTAAAATACAATCCAGATTTTAAAACTAATCAGTTGTCATATAGTGTAAAACCTTTGAAATCGGAAGTTCAAAATCATGCTTTTAGGAAAAATAGGGCAGCAAGCAGAAGCCAGTCACGTCCCGTGACGCTGGCTTCACGCGAGCTCCACGCAAAACAGCAAGCAAGAACAGGCGGTCACGGCGTGACCATCAGTCACGTCTCGTGACGCCTGTGAGGAGAGGAAGAAAAGTCACGATCTCGTGACACACAGGGAGGCAGGCGAGGTCGCGAGGCGTGATGCTCCATCACGTCGCGAATTCGCCAAGAGAGGCAGGTCACGGCGTGATGCTTCATCACGCCACGTGACTTCCCACAGAGGGAGGTCACGGCGTGATGTACCATCACGTCACGTGATCTTTCTCTCACAAATCTGCTTCTCCTTCTCAAACTCCATCATCTTCTCAAAACCAATTTCCAGAAAAACGTAGAAAAACCCAGAAAATCTAGAAAACAGAGCACTCTCCAAATTCAAAACCCCATTTGTATAAAACCATTTTTCATGAAATAATTATGCAAATACGTACCTTTAAGTCTTCTGAGCACATTTACAGTAAGTTCACTCACATTTTTACATTATCATATATTTACAGTAACAAACAGAGAGTCACAAACAACCCAGAATTTCACAATCAAAACCATGCATGTTCATCTCATTTACATATCTAACATTCTTCTTTTCCACAGGAATCAGGTATACACATTATATTTCTCATGCATATGCATTAACAGAATCAAACAAATAACTTTAACAACTAGCACAAATAGGATCCAAAATTGAGAAAGGCAGACACTCCCAAACCTGAATGAAGTCCCAAAAATGCCCACTGTATCCTTCAATCCACAACCTTGCCTTTTCCCTTTTCTTTTCTTTTATCCTCAGAGGCTTGCAAACAAGTAAAACCACAATAAAAATCCAATAACAGAATCTCTAAAACCCAAAGGAGAAACAGAAGGAGATACAACCAACAGAACCCAGAAACTACTGCCACATACCTTCTGAAGTTACTAACACATCCAGACTCAAGCTTCACAACAGGTAGAACACACATGCAAATGGAAGGAACAGCAAATGGAGAGGGAAAGAATGGCTACCGTGAGAGAGAAAGCAAAAGAGAAGAAAAACCCACGTCTATAGTTTCCAGGAAATTAAAAACATACAGACTTCTCTTTTCCCTCACCCACGTGCACACACTCACCTCAACCACTTGGCACACATGCACAGTTATACAAATCCATTAATTCCTCTTTTACTAATAAAACCTTGGCAAATTACCTTTTACCCACCAAAATACAATCTGCCCTTTAAAATACTTTTATTACTTTGCAATTTAATCCTCTTTCCTCTTATAAAATACCAAATTACCCTAAATTGTCCAATTAAAATTCTAATTTCCAAATAAGCCACTTGTGGGGTGTGACAATGTCAAACATAATGTTCCTTATGTAGGAAACTATGATAACCTCAGGTCAAAAAATTCAATAACATATCTATTATAAGATCACTTATGACACTATCCCATGTAGTGATCTTACAGTAGGTCTATCCAGAAATTTGTTCTCTAACAAATACCTATAGATTCGATTTATATCATCATATATAATCATCCCATAATTATCAATACAAATCTATACTAGTCTTAATTTATCTTTATGCCCTTTAGTGATAAATGACTAGGGACGAAATGAATAACATTGTTATTCATAAACATTACAATAATGTAACATGCCAATAATATTAATGTGAAGAAAACCATTATATATATGAAAAATGTAATGATTACATTAAGGTCCAAATTTTTGGCCTAGGGCATAACCACTAACAATCTCCCACTTGCACTAGGCCCAATTATACATATATCTAATACACATTGACCTAGTATGTCCATCATGTTTGGCTTGTGGGAGAGACTTGGTAAGTGGATCAGCAATGTTATCATCAGTAGGTACTCTGCAAATCTTGACGTCTCCCCTCTCAATTATTTCTCTAATGAGATGAAAATGCCTGAGTATATGTTTTGATCTCTGATGAGATCTGGGCTCCTTAGCTTGTGCAATAGCACCATTATTGTCACAGTAAAGATCCATAGGGTTGCTGATGCTAGGTACTACTCCCAACTCAGCAATTAATTTCATGATCCATACTGCTTCTTTAGCTGCATCTGATGCTGTTATGTACTCGGCTTCTATTGTAATCAGCGACAGTGCTTTGTTTAGAACTTTTCCAGCTTACATCACCTCCATTTAACACAAACACATATCCTGACTGCGATCTAAAGTCATCTTTGTCAGATTGGAAGCTTGCATCTGTATAACCATTTATTACTAGCTCATCTTCCAATCCTCATATATTAAGAATGAATCTTTAGTTCTTCTTAAGTACTTAAGAATATTCTTAACAGCTATCCAGTGACTTTCACCGAGATCTGATTGGTATCGACTCGTCATGCTCAAAGCATACGAAACATCTGGTCTAGTGCACAACATGGCGTACATGATTGATCCTATAGCCGAAGCATAAGGAATCTTACTCATGCGATCCCGCTCATCAGATGTCATTGGACATTGAATCTTGCTAAGAGTAATGCCATGAGACATTGGCAAAAATCCTCTTTTGGAATTTTGCATATTGAATCTATTTAGCACCTTATCTATATAAGTGCTTTGACTCTGACTAATTATCCTTTTAGATCTATCCCTATAGATTTTAATCCCAAGGATATAAGCAGCTTCGCCCAAATCTTTCATTGAAAAAGATTTCCCTAACCAATCTTTTGTCTTTTGCATGATAGGGATGTCATTTCCAATAAGTAATATGTCATCGACATATAATACAAGAAACATTACAGTGCTCCCACTAATCTTCTTGTATACACAAGGTTCATCCTCATTTTTGATAAACCCAAACTCTTTGACTGTTTCATCAAAACGAAGATTCCAGCTCCGAGAAGCTTGCTTCAATCCATAAATGGATCTTTGCAGCTTACATACCTTCTTAGAATTCTCAGGATGGACAAAACCCTCAGGTTGTGTCATGTACACATCCTCAAGTAAGTTTCCATTAAGAAACGCTGTTTTGACATCCATTTGCCATATCTCATAGTCATAATATGCAGCAATGGCAATAAGAATTCTTATAGATTTAAGCATTGCGACTGGTGAAAAGGTTTCATCATAGTCAATACCATGAGTTTGTTTAAATCCTTTTGCAACAAGCCTTGCTTTAAAGGTATTTACTTTGCCATCCATGTCAGTTTTCTTTTTGAAAACCCATTTGCACCTAATGGTTTTAATTCCTTCAGGTGGATCAATCAAGTCCCAAACTTGATTATCATACATGGATTGCATCTCAAATTTCATGGCTTCTAGCCATTTATCAGATTCTAGACCTGACACGGCATCTTGATAGGTAGTAGGCTCATCTTGATCCATGAGCATTACTTCACGACTATCTGTTACGAGAAATCCATATCTCTCGGGTTCATGTCGTATCCTATCAGATCTATGTGGTACTTGTGTAATAAGTACAGGTTCCACAACAGTTTGTGAAACTTGTTGAGTTTCCATCAATGGTTCTATGTTATCTTATGGTTCTTGAATTTCTTCAAGTTGTACTTTACACCCACTGGTTCTTTTAGAAATGAATTCTTTTTCTAGAAAGACACCATTTCGAGCAACAAACACTTTGTTCTCAGAAGGATTATAAAAGTAATATCCTTTAGTTTCCTTAGAATATCCCACAAAAAGACATTTATCATATTTTGGTGCTAATTTATCTGAGACTTGTCGTTTGACATAAGCCTCACAACCCCAAATCTTTAGAAAAGATAAACTAGGAATTCTCCCAGTCCATATCTCATATAGTGTCTTTTCAACCGTTTTAGATGGAACTCTATTCAAAGTGAATGCGGCTATTTATAATGCATAACCCCAAAAGGATAACGGAAGATCTGTTTGACTCATCATTGATCGAACCATATCTAATAAAGTTCGATTCCTCCTTTTAGATACACCATTCCATTGTGGTGTTCCTGGCAGAGTTAACTGCGAAACAATTCCACAATCTCTTAGATGATTGTCAAACTCTTGGCTCAAATATTTACCACCTCGATCGGATCGAAGTGCTTTAATAGTTTTACCAAGTTGATTTTGTGCTTCATTTTGAAAGGTTCTGAACATTTCAAATCATTCATGTTTATGTTTCATTAGATAGACATAGCCATATCTACTGAAATAATCAATGAATGTAATGAAGTATTAAAATCCTCCCCTGGCATTTATGCTTAGTGGGCCACATACATCAGAATGTACAAGGCCTAATAAGTTAGTGGCCCTTTCACTATGTCCAGTAAAAGGATCCTTTGTCATCTTGCCTAATAAGCAAGATTCGCAATTATCAAATGATTCAAAATTAAATGATTGCAAAAGCCCATCTGAATGGAGTTTAGCTATGCATTTCTCATTTATATGACCAAGGCAACAATGCCATAAATATGTTGTATTTAAATCATTTGGTTTGAATTTCTTTGTAGCTTTTTTATAAATATCATGATTATTGGATGTATCTAGATTTAGGACATAAAGCCCACAATATGAATCAGTAATACCATAAAGCATGTCATCATAATAAATAGAACATTTCTTATTCTTAATAAGAAAAGAAAAACCTTCATCATCCAAACTTGAAACTGAAATAATATTCCTACTCAAACTAGGAACATAATAGCAATTGTTCAAAACTAACAAAAGCCCATTGGGCAAAGTCAATTCATAAGATCCTACAGCTAGAGCAGCAACTTTTGCTCCATTTCCCACTCGTAGGTCCACTTCGCCCTTTCTTAGTTGCCTACTCCTTTTGAGTCCCTGCACATTTATACAAATGTGAGATCCATATCCAGTATCTAATACCCAGGAAGTAGAAGTAGATAAATTAATTTCTATACCATAAATACCTGAAGATGTAGTCTCACCACTCTTCTTCTTCTTCAACTCTTCCAAGTAGAGCTTACAGTTCCTCTTCCAATGACCAGGTTCATTGCAGTGGAAGCAAACTCCCTCCTCTAGAGGTTTAGCCTTGGGCTTGGATTTGGGCTTAGGCTTACCACCAACTTTTGCCTTAGCCTTAGCTTTACCCTTAACTTTCATGCCTTTCCCTTTGTTGACCATCAGAACATGGCCAAGCTTCTTACTTATGCTTTGCTCAGCTGTTTTGAGCATGGCATGCAGCTCAACTATAGACTTCTCCATGTTATTCATATTGTAGTTCATGACGAAATGGTCATAACTATCAGGCAATGAATTAAGGATCGAATCCGTTGCTAGTTCTAAACTGAGGGGAAATCCAAGCCTCTCAAGGTGATCAATATAGCCCTTAATTTTTAAAACATGAGAGCTAACTGAAGAACCTTCAGCCATCTTGCAAGAACGCAAAGCTTTGGTAGTCTCATACCTTTCTTGCCTTGCCTGCTATTGGAAAGCCTGCTTGAGATGAGTACTCAACTCATAAGCCTCCATATTTTTCAGATGCTTCTGAAGCTCTAGAGCCATGGTAGCTAACATAAGATAGCCAACGTCCACAGAATCATCAACATGTTTCTTGTATTTATCTTTGACTGCCCTTGTAGCATCAGCGGGTGTTTCATTGGGAATAGGCTCATCCAGCACATAAAGTTTCCTTTCTTGCTTGAGGACAATCCTCAAGTTTCTAAACCAGTCAAGGAAGTTTGTGCCAGTTTCCTTAAGTTTGTCCTTCTCAAGGACTGATCGCAGTAACATAGTAGAAGTATTATTTGATGCCATTAATCTACAAACATGTAAGATAAATAATATTAGTACGAATTTCATTTTAGGTTTTCTTATGAACTCCCACTAAAATAATAACCCTCGATAATAATTACAATAATTATAATAATTTAGTGGACTAAGATCCATGTTTCACTTAACTCTAAGTCAGCTTTGGCATGACGCTTATAGCTAAGTTATTTAGGTAGGTAGCTCATTTACCAATTATATCTTATATAACTCTTAGATTATTTATGGAATTTTGACATCATATGTCCCGGCATATTATAATCCCATCTTATGCCCTTAGGCCCAAAACCGTTTTGATAGCCTAATTAAGTCTAACCATTTTAAACATATGAGTAGCACTATTACCCATCTTGCCTTGCTAGGATAACCTAATGTACTTCGCTTTGGCAGAACCCACATTTTGGTGATCTTAGTCTTGACAAGTGTTTTAATAATGGGTGGCATATGACTTAAAATTATGGTGAGGGATTTAAATTTAACTTATGATATCTAATTGTTTATATAAATCATGCATCAATTCATACATGCCATCTCATACACATATATAAACATTCATCGCATCACATACTAAGAACATATGCATAATATATATAAAACTGTGTTATAGCATGGCCAAATCTATATTGATCCTCATAAGCCAATATGAAGATCAAAGGTCAATCCTAGGTGTAAAAATGGACTTGATTAAAATCTTCCATCTTGCACCTCCATCGCCATGGATTTGGATTGATCTCCATTATTGCCCTTCATCTTCATTACAATAATAATACAAAGATATTCTACTATAACTATTGAATAAAATAAAGATCACAACAAAATTAACGACACGCAGGTCGTATTTAAAATTATAAACCCTTAAAATAGATAAAATAAAATTCATCCACAAAAGGTTCAATTGGCCATGCTATGCACTATGCAAAGACATCACACATAAACATAATAAATCGTATTTATTTCATATCATGCATAATATACCTTATTTCATAAATTGATATATTAAAATTATCGAGTGATAATTACGAACAACATATAAGGTGCTACAAAGAGGTAGCACAGCGGTCCCGCTAGCCGGTTAGCGGGCGGGGTTAAGGGACAGTGCCACTCGAAACTTTTTTAATATTGTCAATCTTGTTAACATTTTTCTGCCCAAAAATCCCTATTATGTGTCATTGAAAAAAAAAAACGATTTTGCTGATCATATCGGCATTCGTTTAATCATATTATACCATTTAATATATACAGAATACCACCAATATTTAAATTATCCAATAATGATTTAAAAGGGGCTATGAAGATACAAGATAGTTGCACGAGTCGTACTCATGTACACGAGTCGTGCTCATGAGCACAAGTCGTGCACATGCACGGCAGCACGAGTCGTGCTCATGAGCACGAGTTGTGCTCATAAGCACGCCTGCACGATTGCAAGAATCGCATATGTGAGCACGAGTGATTCATATGAGCCCGACTCGTGCTCATTGTTAATTTCATTAACAATGTCTATCGTAAACCCTATTATCTGTCGTAAAATTAAACGATTTTGATTATATCAGCAACCGTTTAATAGACACAGAATACGATCATTGAAAATTCCGTATTAAACATATTAATACTATTAGTTAATCACATTAATAGAATCATATTAATACTTAATTGAATTCGTAGCCCTAAAATATAGGATAATGTTTTTAACAATTAAAACAGTAATCAAAATCGATGTATCAACATACATTCCAACAGAACCAAATATATATATATATCACATACATAAAATATTTGAATCACTCGAATATACAAGTGGCTCTGATACCACTGTTGGGTTTCAACGGAATAATTCAAATTAAATGCAGCAGAATGAAAACGAAACCCGAAACAGGATCTGTGTATTTTTGACTGATTCAAAAGGAAGAGATAAGATTTACCAACCTTTCTCCTACGTAGGAAGTCGAAATAAACTCCTTTAATTCGGACTGTAGACGCTGCTCTAACACGAACGTCCTCTATTGGTATCCACATGCACGAACTAATGAACAGAACTTGCAGGGGTGCTAGCTTCCTTATGTTGCGAATGGATTTTTTATTGTTCATTTTTTTTCTTTCTCAAAGAAAAGATGGCTAGGTTTTCTTTTCCTTATTCTCTCATGAAAAGAGATGTACAGCCACTCTAAATCTATTCCTACTTGAAGAACGTGATTAGAGTTATCATATGGGTTAATCTCTTTTCTTAACATATATCAATATATATGTAAATAAGTTTTTAAACCCTAAGAGATAAAAAGGATATTATCTCTAATTCAAAATTAAGAGATATTTAAATTATATATATATATATATATATATATATTTCTTGTTCAAAATAATAAGAAATATTGTATTAATACATATTATTATCTCATATTCAAAATAAGAGATATATGTATATGCACATAAATATATATATATATATATATATATATATATATATATATATATATATAATTTCGAAATTAAATATAAATACCTATATTTATATATATTATTCCAAAATAACCTAATAAAATCCATTTTATTCATTTTGGTCTTGGTGTGTGACCCAATAGGTTTATATTATGTTGGCGGTGGGCCTAATCTCATAATAAGCCCACAAGTCATAATTGGTCTCTAGCAAGACATTATGACTACGCAAATAATATAAATATCGTTAGTCCAATTTTAACCTAACAATAGAACATGCTATTATCCTTTTGTCACACGATATCTTGTTCGAATATAAGTCATGGTCCATGTCAAACTTAAATTGTTCAAACATATAATTTCCCGATCACTAAGTAGACTGATAAATTCAAATTACATTAATTACACTATCAATTCATTCGAGCACGGCCATGCATTTTACAGTCCTACATATCGAGGGGCCCTATAGATATCTCTCTTATAAGAGAGGGACAAATTCCATCTTGATTATTCACTTTCCTCCGCATAATTCTCATTATGTCTGCTCATAAACTTTATAATTATCCGATTAAAGATAATGTTTGATTATGTCAAAACATAATGTTCCTTATGTAGGAAACTATGATAACCTCAGGTCAAAGGATTCAATAACATATCTATTATAAGATCACTAATGACACTATCCCATGTAGTGATCTTACATTGGGTCTATCCAGTAATTTGTTCTCTAACAAACACCTATAGATTCAATTTATATCATCATATATAATCATCCCATGATTATCAATACAAATCTATACTAGTCTTAATTTATCTTTATGCCCTTTAGTGATAAATGACTAGGGACGACATGAATAACATTGTTATCGTAAACATTACAATAATGTAACATGCCAATAATATTAATGTGAAGAAAATCATTATATAAATGAAAAATGTAATGATTACATCAAGGTTCAAATTTTTAGCCTAGGACATAACCACTAACAAGTATAATGTTGTCTGAATGGTATACCTAAGGTAATTGGTGTATACTTTGAGTATATATATGAATTAATGGTGTATACTTGTAATTTAAGGTAGTGATTAACCTAAATAATAATAAGGATGTGAAAAGTAAATATTTAATATGAATAACTAATGATGGCCGAATTGGTTAATTAGGTTATATTGAATATATGTTATGATAAAATGTAATTAAAATGTATATTTAGGCTAAATGAAATGAAATATAATTAAATAAGAAAAGAAAGAATAAAAAAAATGGAATAAGAAGTATAAGTGTAGGCCGAATAGTAACTTTAGGGTTATTATAGTGTAAAATGGAAAATGGTTAAATATTTTGATATAAAATGAATATGTAAGGTATAATGGGTGTATGTTAATTTAATTGGAATTAATTGAACAAAAAGTAATATTTTAAAATATAATAATATATTATGTTAATAATTGAAATTATGATTTATGTTGTATGCCAATGAAAAAATGGTAAAAAAAAATATGAATATTTAATAGGAATATAGTATATTATAAAGTACTTGGAATAAATTGAATACATTTGAATATTCTAGAGTATAATGACATATTATGTTTATGATGGAAATAATAATATATATGGCAAGTTATGAAATTATGACATGAATGATATTAGAATTAATTAAATAATGAAATGAGGATGTATTGGTAGAAAAAGAGCGAATTTCATGTTAATGGGAAATGTTGGTTAAATGGAATGTTTTGTTAATTAATAGTATAATTTATTTTAAGTGATTGTTATAATGGAAATTGTAGTGAATGAATGATTTAGTTGCCCTTAGTAGTGGTTTGGTAGTATTCTAGTTCAGGATATAGTTGGCTAGCCATAGGGATTCCACACCGTGGTACGAGTCATGGTGACTCATTTAAGTAGGCCAATGACGGTCTACTAAATGTTGGAATGTTCAAATATTGAAATGTAAAATGAAATGAAATGGAATGTATGGATGATTCCTCAGAATCACTCTAAAATGTATGTAGTGGATCTGTGGGGTCCACGTCCCGTGTATCCGATTCGGAGATTTCTACCGGATTGATACTAGGGGCAAAATTATAAAAATGAATTTTAAAATGCTAAAGGAATGAATTAAAGTAAGTAAATGGAAATTAAAATGAGAAATAGAGTAATAAAGGACTTATTTGAAAATAATTAATAATATTAAGGAATTAAATGATAAAAAGGGTAAAAGTGTAAATTTAATAATTAATAAGGTTAAATGAGAGAGAATAAAAAAATGATGAATTGGTAAAGTAAATAATTTGATAATAGTATAAGGTATAAAGCGTAAAATGACACAAAAATAGTATTTAAAGATTAAATAATAGATTGTATGTCAAAATAATAGAAAATGAACTAAAATGAATGAATGAATATTAATACAGGAATATAGAGTAAAGAAGGACTAAAATGTAAAGATTTTAAAGTAATAGGGGCAAAATAGTAATTATGTAAAAGAATGAATTAAAAAGGAAAATATAGAGTTATATGTGTTTAAATATTAAATTAAGTAAAAATACTAATGAATTAAGGACTAAAAGGTAAATTAATACCAAAATGACATTTAAGGATGAAATGGAAATTTTACATATAAAGAATAGAATTAATGTGAAAAGTAAGAAAGAAATAATCTTAATGGTATACTTGTAAATACATGGTAATTGAAGTGTAAGATTGTAATTTGAATAAAATTAAAAAGAGCTTAAGAGTAAATTAGCATTAGAATAATATTGTAAGGACTAATTGGTAATTTGCATGCTAAATAATGTAATAAAGGTAATAATAAAGTTATTTAATGGTATGATTATAAAAAAGTGGTTAGAAAAGGGTAACATAGTAATTTAGTAGACACTTAAAGATTAGAAAACGTGATCTGCTCCTCCCTCTCTCATTCTTTTTCTTTTTCTTCTTTTCCCATTAATTGCCCACCTACCAAGACACATGGCAGCCTCCTATTGGACCCATAACTCCTTCTTTGACTTTTAAACACCAAAGCACCATACCCAACATACACCACATAATTACTTAAGTAAATATTTAATACATTGGTACAATACACACAATCCACTAGATAAATGCCACAACAAAACACCCTACAACCATACACCACATGTACACCAAATAATTTCCCTACTTAACTTATTTAATAAATTACTTTGCAATTAAATCCTTATTATCCAAATTCCCTCATGCACAAATGTCTGAAATACCCATCGCTTATCCGACTTAGCTTGCCAAGTCCGACTAAGCCCGATTTGGGGTGTGACAACTCTTCCCTCCTAAAAGAATTTCGTCCTCGAAATTCACTTGCACCGGAAGGATTCTCAGCACTACGTTCCAAGTCACCATCAAACTCATACACTTCACTTTCAAACTACTCACTTGCTTACACTTATCGCCATCGCTATACTCTTAAATAACTTTCTTATATTCGAATCAAACACATTCACCAGAAAAATCATTACTCAACTGCACAACCGAAATTGAAGCTCAAACACTTCACGCACAAACCGTTTCTTTCACCAATAGCTACACAAATCGTTTAATACTTCAAGGATGTCTGTCGTACATGCCGTTCCCCCTTACCAACAATACTTCCATCAAACTCCAAAATCTTTTTACATTCACTTGCATAAGATTCCAAAATACTCTTTCTACTCAGCTTCAACCCAACACAGAACACTTTCCTTAACAGTTGCTATGCTTACCATTACCACTCTTAACCTTAGTACCAAATACTCCATGTACACCCTGTCAGCTTTCCCTCAGTCAAAACACATATGCAATGCTTCTCATGTATGGTCAAAGGGATGATGATGTAATGAGATTGAAATGACTCATGTATGCAGAGTGCTACAATTGATGCTATAATGATGCACTTTGTCCCATCCCCATGATTTAATATGCTTTCATTCAAAAACTTTTTCTTGAGATAGCTGACAGGTATACAGAGTACTACCAAGACCTTATAGAATCCCACTACTCTTCCACCTCAAGGATCCCCAGAACAACCTTACTCAAACATATCAAAAGAAAACTTACCAGAAGGCGCTGCAGACTCTGCTACTTCACTGCGGTGCACAACAAAACCCGAGGGCACACGGGCGGCTCGAAGCAATTCCTCCATATCCTTCCTAGCTTGCAGAGCTAGATTCTCCCTCATCTTAGGACAATCAGCAATCTGATGCTCCATGCTGCCACATCTGAAGCAAGCACTCGTGACTTTCCTACACGGACCCTGATGTCGCTTCTGACAGTGCTGGCATATCGGTGGTATCCAATTCTTCTTACACTTGTCACAGTGTTGCTTCTGACCACGTTGACACATTGAAGGTTCTTGAATCCTTTTTCCCATTGACACTTCTTTACTTGACACCTTTCTTTTCTGAGGTACACTCTAAACAAAACCTTGAGAAATCCGAGGAGCAGTCAGCCTATCCAAAATTCGAATCAATCCTTGCACTAATGTCCTATCATTAGAAACAGGACCAGAATCTCCAACCAAAGGATGCTCAGAAACACTCTGATTAGCACAGCTGGGTTCACACTTGTTGTTGTCTCTCCCACATTCTCACTAGAATTAGACTCCATCTAGACACAACACCAGACAAGACAAATCTGCATTCGGCCACGACACAACCGAATCGCATGCAAAAACACGACACAAACCAACTAGCATACCAAGACTTGACACTCAAACAAACAAAGGCAACCAGAACTGCCAAACCGGCGCTCTGATACCACTAACTGTAACACCCCCTACATCCCCATTGGAAGGATGCGGGTGTGCTACCGACGCTCACTCACACACATGCGCACATGCACTAAGCGGAAGCATACATTCATACCTAAAACCATACGGAGATACAGCGGAAATTAAAACTTTATAGAAACAATAGCTGAGCATGCATTAACTCATATACATACATATAATCATTCAGCGGAAGCATAAGCACAAGCACACACACACTTAGACTCTTTAATCAGCGGAAGCATAATGCGAATAAATAAACCGAGGAATAACTTAATACATAAGCGTTTAAACATTACATTATCTGAAATATTACATATGCAAAAGACTACAGAATTACAAAATCTAAAATACAGAAGTTGAACAAAATAACAAAACACTTCCAACTCCTATGTGGCCGACCTTGCAGATGCGTGACTCGAACCGAACCAAACCTACCACCTGCACGGGAAAGGAACCCGTGCTAAGCGTAACACTTAGTGGGGAAAACACACAAGCAATATGGACAACCATTCACAATGGTCGTCAAGACATAACACATGCAAATGGCAAATGCGGATATTCATAACACATATATAGTCAGGCTTGCATAGTAAAGGCATTCATTTGAAAACTCACATCCATATACTTACCGAGGTATCAAGTATCAGTACCTTACCGTGCATAGTCACAAATGATATTACACATGCAACTATCATGCCAAAGTACCCATACATTAACGGAAAACCCATTCACATGCAGCACAATTTCCATATAATAACGTACTCAACTATCATGCTAAGAACACTAGCTATTTAAACATACATTTGTCATGCCATAACACACACCCTAGCCGATCCCAAGGGAGGACGTCAAACACTACACTACCACTGCACAACTCTATCACATAAAATATCATGCCAGGAATGTAGACACACGACATACCTGCCGAAGATACTCCAAAAGTTAAGACCAAAGGAACATATAGCAAAATATTACATTTAAAGCATACACTAGTTCAAGATCAGATTCTTATACACTTTAACTTGCCTCATCATCATCCATTACCGCACATACAATTATCGAGGCCGATCCACATGCATTATACCCCAAATAATACATATGTGGTCATTTAATAGTCCAGATCGCCTTATTAGGCATACTAATTCACATGCTACCATAATAGTTAACAGTACAGAATCTCATTCATATACATATTAATTAACCATATCGATTCGTAATTTAAGCTCACATTCGTATACATAATATTTCATATGCTTATAACCTAACCAGTCAGATTCACATTCTCACAAGCATAACATAATAAAATATGTTCATGGCATTGGAACGATTATGGTCGCAGTCGTACACGTCTTAATTCCAGTACTTATATCCACCACTGATGGCATACAAATACACTCACAATATGATATACATATATATATATATAGATAGATAAATATGTCCAATTCACATGTTTAGGTCATGCCCAACCCATTCAGAGATTCATAATCACATTCGGATACATAACCAATTCACTTGTCCAAAATCATGCTCATGCGAATATCACATTCTCTTGTTCATATTAGAGAAAACAAACAGAATACCTGCTGACTCAAGATAGTGGATAACGAGTGAACTGATAGTACTTTAAGGGTATGAATCGAATACTGACATCACCTTACAGGTGCGAATCGAATACTGACATCACCTTACGGGTGCGAATCGAATACTTTAAAGGGTTCGCGAAGAACCAAACAGGTGACCTGATTAGGGTCCAAATGTAACTGAGGGCTCCAGCTAAGAGACTCTATTAGGCATGCCTAACTATCCACTAGACTGACTCTCGCAGGTCAAGCATAATCCATTCAATCCATTCTATAATATCCCAAATTATATATACATATATGCATATTCGTATCATGGATTCACATTCATATAATTCATAAGTTAACAGGTATAGGACTTATAGGCACTAAAAGAAACTGGAGTTCAAAACCAAACACCAAAAGAAAACTCATTCAACATAACAAGGCTATCGCGCTCGCGACGTCTATTGCGCTCACGACAGAGACCATAGTCCCTTCGCTGCGCGTGCGCGACGGACCTCGCCATCGCGGGGAGGAGAGAAGAGCCCGGCTCTGTCGCGCTCGCAACGTTGTCGCGATCGCGATAGAGAGCATAAGCATCGCTATCATGGGCTCGCGATAGTTCACGTGCTCGCGATAGCGCAGGCCAACATTGTGCTCTGTTACGATCGCGATACCATCGTGCTCGCGACAGAGAGCACACAATAGCTATTGCTATCACGGGCTCGTGACAGCACAGCCCAACAACAGGATCACCGGTCTCTGTCGCACTCATGACAGTGTCGCGATCGCGATAGAGTCGTGACTCCTAAATTCTGCAGAATTCTGCAGGTTTCTTCCTCTCCCCAAACTCACACACAAACCCACAAATCACATCAAATGGTCTCTTACCTCGAATCCAGCCACCCATCACAACTATCAACATAAATCACAACACCTATACCAAGAATTCCAACTAAATCATGCCAATAACAACCTCAATTTACTCAATTTGAAATATCAGCACTATTCATCATCATCACACTCAAGAACACAATTAAGTTCATTAAACCGCATTTGAACTTCCTTAACACATCTAAAGCAAAACCCATAACATATGAACCACAAAACACATCAAAATCACCATAATTTCCAGAAATTCATACACATGCACATATGAACACAAAGCATCAAAGACAATAGAAATTCCCAAAAATTATCAAAACCCCGAAATTTACAGCAAACCTACATGAAACCACACAATCACTACAATAGTTCACACTCATGCATAATTACTCTTCTCAATTAAAAGCCCATAACATGCATGCCAAAATAAATCCATTTCACAACCTAATTTCCAGAAATCAAATATAAACACACATATACACACAAATTTGATCCTAGAAAAGAAAAAAGGTAGAGATATTCCCAAGCCTCTTTTGAAGCGCAACCCACAATCTCTTCAAACTTTAATCTTCAATCTTCCTTTTTCCCTTGCTTTGCTTCTTCTTATCACCACAAACTTGCACAAACACAAACCCAGAAAACTCTTAATCCAAACCATCACATATCCAAACCAAAAGCAACAAGAGGAGAAGAAGAAGTAGAAGAACCCAAAATTCGCAGGAACCCTAAACCCCATGCATACCTCTTCAAAGCAGCCTCAAGGACTTCCCAATAACTCCAGCTCACACACAGCCAAGGAAGGGAGAACAAGAAATGGGAAAGGGAAAGAAAGAAGAGCAAGGAAGAGGAGAGGAGAGAGCAGAACGTAAAATGTGATCTGCTCCTCCCTCTCTCATTCTTTTTCTTTTTCTTCTTTTCCCATTAATTGCCCACCTACCAAGACACATGGCAACCTCCTATTGGACCCATAACTCCTTCTTTGACTTTTAAATACCAAAGCACCATACCCAACATACACCACATAATTACTTAAGTAGATATTTAATACCTTGGTACAATACACACAATCCACTAGATAAATGCCACAACAAAACACCCTACAACCATACACCACATGTACACCAAATAATTTTCCTACTTAACTTATTTAATAAATTACTTTGCAATTAAATCCTTAGTATCCAAATTCCCTCATGCACAAATTACTGAAATACCCATCGCTTATCCGACTTAGCTTGCCAAGTCCAACTAGGCCCGATTTGGGGTGTGACAACTCTTATTCTCATTTAATAACCCTAAATGTGCATTAGATATATCACGAAAAGTTTTGATGCAATACGAGTTCAATTCGGGAAGGAAAAGTACCATTTGGGCTGAAAGTTAAGGTCACACGGTGGTAAGCCATTCATTACTACTATTTGGGACACTAAAAATGGATCTAAATGGGGCAAAATGCTTTTACACGGCGGTAAGAAATTCCTTACTGCCGTGTAAACCTATTCTGCCTCAAAGCACAAGGCAGAATCATGATAGACCTCAGGTCCAAAATTGCACTGAATTTTTAACATAGCTACAGACATTTTCAGGCAAAACTTCCTTCTTAACATGTGTTCCCTAGGATGTTAACTATCAAATGGAATAAGTTTCAGGTCATTTAGAAATACAAAACCTTAGATATGACCTAAACAAGCTATACTGTTCCATGAACCAGCTAGAATAGAGATACTTATGTTTTGGAAATTTTTAAGGGGTCTTAGAGTCAGAATGAGATCATGGTCATTCTGTGACTTTTATAGGTATGAAATTCATGGTTCAAATGGAGCAATAAATACTCAATTTGAAGTTCTAAAACTCCAGTTATGACCAAAATACTACACGGAGATCTAGTGAGCTATAAGCAGAATTTTCCCTAACACTAGGGTTCATACTTTGGTTGATCTCATAATAATCCAATCAACAATTTCAACACACATCAATTACATATTTCAACTATACCATCTATCAGTTAATACATAAGCATACTCAATTTCTCTAACCATACATTCTCACATTAATTACACATTTAAGCTAAACTAGACAACACATACACTTAAGCAAAGTTAACACATAAACACATATATCCCAAACCTCAAAAAGCAGGCTGAAGAACACTCTATCACTATCTAGACCTTCTCCTTGCCTTTAGCTCTTCTCTTGTCAAATTCTTGCACAATCAATCAAAATACACTTTCTTAGTCCATTACTCATGTCAATCCAAATCGAAAACAGAAATTGAGAAGAAAGAGATATGCACAAACTATAACTACTTACTTACCTTCTCAACTTACTTCATCAAACCATTTCAATTCAAGATTTCTGAATTCAATTGAAGAAAATAAAGCTCAATATCATGAAATAAAGAAGAAAGGAATTCAGAATTAGGAAAAAGAAGTGGCCGGATTGAAGTGCATCACTATGCACATTTCTGCCTCTTAACCTCGCTATAAATTGCATGGGGAAAATGTGTTAGCAAGGGGTACATTCCACACGTGGAATGCACTTACTTCTCTACCAATATCCACTTAAGTCCCTTGGCAAAACTCCATCCAGTCCCTCTGTAAAGTTTTGTCCTTTTTGTTACAACTTTTCTTCTTTCAATTACACCATTGTATACATTTAATTTCTTATTCACTTAATCACTTTTGTACCCTATTATGCCATTGACACTACTAATCCTTCTAAGGTACACTTTGGGGCATTACACATATGGACCCTAATTGGGCCACGTGTCGAACCCTGACACGTATATATGACGCGTGGCAACACCACAATAATCCACATATCAACCCCTCATCGATCCACGTGTCAGAGCGACACATCATCCTGAAATTATCGTGACACGTGGCACACCCACAGTGGTCCATGTGTCAATCCCTATTGGTCTGCATGTCAAAATGACGTATCACTCCAACAAGCAACTTCACCCCTACAGGCCACGCGCGCGCCCATGTATGGCAGCGTGTTTAAGCCATGGTCACTTTCCTTGCACTTTTTGGTAATTGAATTTTGTCTGGTGGGGGGTTTTTAGGGTCTGTGATCTCACTGATGTGGGAAAAAAAAAATAACAACTTCTAGTTTAGCGATTCGGACACCCATGTTAACCCCCTCAAAAATTTGGTGTACAAATACACAGATAATATACATACATACATACATACATACATACATACATACATACATACATATATATATATATATATATATATATATATATATCAAGAACATAATTAAAAAATTAAATTGGTGTTCATGCAATCTATTTAGATCTACCAATTTACATATAAATTATAGATCTAATAAAAAACACATGCCAGAATGCAAAAATAAAGGCTATGATACCAATATTAGATATATCACAATATATCGAATAAGAGGGAAACCAAATTTGCCTCTCTAAGCGTAGAAAAACTGTGAATGAGAGGAAGCAAAGGACCTCATTTCGTGTTACTGGCATCGGCTTTATCCACGAGCAACTGATACGGGGTAATAGCACGAACCCACGGTCTAAAAACCCTCTTAGAGATAAAATAGAGAGTGAGAAAATTATGCAGAGTTTCAGTACGGTAATTTCCTTTTTATACTTTTCAGATTTTTTCTTGGCCTATTTATTGAGCCTTTTGCTCTAAAATAGAAAACTGATACATTAAAGAAAATAAATGATAAAAAGGAAGTTGTGTTTTTTTTTCAAACAAGGAATATTCCCTAATTAAGCGATTTGATATGAAATCATTTTCATATCAGCATTTTTTTATACGAATCACTTTCAGATCTAGACAATTTTCAAATTAATATGAATTTTTTTACATATCGGGAGTTATAGCTATATTCAGATTTTATCATATTGTACTATTTAAAACCAAAATAATTGAAAAATTGTTCAGTTTTGAATTTTGAAATAAAAGAAAATAATACAAAGATTCCAACATTCAATCCAATAGATATTTACACGACGGGCAGAAAATGCCTTACCATCGTGTAAACTGGAAAAGATTTCAAATTTGTAATCCAGTAGCTATTTACATGGCGGTCAGGGAATTTCATGTCGCTATGTAACTTATCAGGTCCCAGTTGTAACTGCCTCTACATGGCGGTAAGGAATTCAATACTACCGTGTAGCCTGATTTGATATTTAAATCTGAACATCTGAAATTTGAGGATCTAGATTTTTTTTCTTAATAACTTTTATTTTTATGTCTTTTTTTCTATAATCCAGATCTAGGATTTTATTTTCTAAACATTTTTTTTATTTTCATTTCTTTATTTTAGCTTTAGAATCCATTATTTGTTTTGAAATTTTCAGTTGTAATAGTTAATTTAGATTGAAGAACAACTCCTTAATATTGTAAAATCTTTAGATTCAGATTTATAATGGGTAATATCAGTTTCTTTTCATCTATTTCAATATTTACTTCAATAATGGGTGAGTAGTCTTTTACTTGTTAAGGTTTCCTTGAATACCTAATAACCATGTGATTGCTCTATTTTTGATTGATTTCTACATATGCTTTAGTTTCATCTTCTTTGATATTCTCTGTATGTTATTATTCGAATGTATGATTTAGATTTAGTCTGAAATGTTGGTCTAATGATTGGATTTGATTCATTTATCATATATATGCTCTATTCTATAACATTTTTCATTTATTTGTTAAGTGAGTCCGGAATGGTAGCTTGATCCATAGATGATAATGCTAATAGGTTCAGAATAGTAGAAGATGACTGGGTTTAGATGTTTGAGTCCGGAATGGTATGATTATCTAAGTTTAGGACCTAAAAACCTGTATTTGTGCTAATTAATGTGCCGAGTCCGGAATGGTAGTCACATTTCTTAGAGAAGCTGAGTCCGGAATGGTAGGCTTGGGTTTAGGCTAGGTTTCCACTAATTCGCATATGTGATGTTTGGCCAGAGCTGATTGCATGTTAGTATTGGGGAGAATGGGTATTCCTTAGCAAGGTTTTAATCAATTTGTTAATCTTAAATTCTAATTTCTATTTTCAAATCTTAATTTAGTATTTACAACAATTATTGAATCATCTTTTTCTACATAATCTTAGATATAAACTCGATCATCAACATTTGGGAAATTCTTTAGCATATGTTTATTGATCAATTTCCATGTTTTATTCAATCCCTTTGGTTTAATATTTAGGGGTCTCAATTATATTTCCCTATATTACTTAGCCGATTCAATACACTTGCTGAATACCGGTCATCTATAAGTAATAGAAAACATAAATCCTAATATAAAATTGCTAACAAAACAAACACTCATGTCAATTATTCTAGAAGCCTAAAAGTCACATGATCATTTTTGTCACAGGGATTGATTTTCTGACCCTCATCAACAACTGAAGAGGTACACCTTGAGCCATTCACAAAGCCATGGAGAATGCACATTACGTCCATTTCTCTATACTAGCAATGATTTAGTGTCGTTTCTTAACACTCCCCTTTTGGCAAACTTAAACATAAACTGGATAATGGACTTTCTATAAAATCCATCTCCTATGTTCCAAATATTTTTTATCAAGTTCCTTAGATCCGAATGGTGCTCAAAAGAGTCATAATTAGTCTAATCAAAGTACTTTCATTCCTTCCTCGATCCAAAACACCAATCCAAATGCATTCCTGCATTTGTTCATGTATGTGCCTAATATGATGGGCTATGGCATCAATATCATCAGCTAGTGCCTCCTTATACATCCTCATTTTGCTAACTTCTTGCACTCTTGCATTAGTCTGAGAAATCCCATGAGGAGTCCGAGGAACCGCAGGTGTCCTTATTATTATCATTTCTATAACATATTGCAGAAATAAAAGATGGTTAATACACTCATGTATAAATATATATAATTGAAACTCATTTCAATCATTAATAAGGACAAATCCATATAAATATAAATAAATAAATAAATAAATATATATATATATATATATATATATATATATATATATATATATATATATATATAAACATTTCAAAAACCTCAAGACTTTTTTCTATGTGGTAAAAAAATGGGCTTGTTGTTTGAAAACAAAATCTCTCTTTTCCAAACAAAAATTCATTTCTTAGGACATTATATATCCCAATAAACAATTACTCCTATTGAGAGATCCTTAGCTTTTGCTGATAAATTTTCGAAAAAAAATTTAGATAAAACCATGCTTCAGAGATTCCTAGAAAGTCTGAATTATGTTTTAGATTTTTGTCCTAATATTAACCGTCTAGCAAAACCTTTGCATGATATGGTAAAGAAAAACCTTGTAACTTGGTCTGATGAGCATATAAGTATAGTTCAACAAATTAAGAAATATGTCAAAGAGATTCCATACCTACATTTAGCTGATCCATTAGCACCTAAGATTGTTGAGACTGATGCGTCTGACTTAGGTTATGAAGGCATTTTAAAACAAAAGGTGGGTGGGAAAGAATGCATAGTCTAGTTCACATCTACACATTGGAATGATTGTCAAAAGAATTATTCTACAATTAAAAAGGAGATTCCTTCAATTGTTATGTGCATTTCAAAATTGCAAAGCAATTTACTACATCAAAAATTTTTACTTCGCATTGGTTGTAAATTTGCCAAGAAAGTTTTACAAAAAGATGTTCAAAACATTGCATCAAAATAAATTTTTACCAGATGGCAAGCTATCCTTAGTATTTTTTTATTTTGAAATTGAATTTACGAAGGGAGATAAAAACTCGATTCTTGATTTCTAGCAGGAGAGTTCCTTCAAAACAGGACTTGAAAGTGTCGAGAAAATCAAAGGGAAAAGGGAAAGTGGTCCAAAAAGAGGACCAACAAATTTTAAAACCTAAAGCAACCTCGTCTACCACAGAAATAAAATCATGGGCCCAAATTATTGAAGAGGATGAGGAGATCCTAAGCAAATAATCTCAGGTCCAATAATGGATTGAGACACTTTCCAAACAGACAGAACTTTGCTCACTCTTCAAAATGCTGGTAGAACAGCAGTCAGGTAAAACCTCTCAAACCGTTTTAAAACAAGAGGAAGGATCTTCATCTTTAAAACCCTCCTTTAAAAAGATTGCAAAACCTTCACAAGAAATATCTTGTGATAGAGTTCTTATCAAACCCTCCGACCTTGGAGTTGTCTCTTTAAAATTCTCCCAAGAGGAATTTTTAAAAATTATTATAACACGAAATAGTTCTGAAATTATTTTATCTCTAACACAAAACAGTTTTAAAATTATTTTATCTCAATCAAAAAATATTTCAAATTATTTTATTTAAATAGATTTCTAATACATTTGGACCATGGAGGAAGGATTTTATCTTCAAAACCCTCAGATGGCCATTTCAAAAGTTTTCCCTAAAGGCTGGCTTTTCAAACCATGGGATTTAACGAAACCCCAACCCTACTACAGGGAAATCTTAGAATTGACGGGTTCTGTGTCCATTGTGAACAATTCAAAACTGGATAAGTCAATTACTCAATGGGAAAAATCCATAAAGTTCTCTCTCCTCTCGAGTGGGGACAAAACCTACACCAACCAAAAACTTTTCCCGTTGACTTTAAAACCACTTGCAACCATTACTGAACCGATTCCTGCTAGGATTATCAATAGGCCTGGTACAATGCCTTTCTCTTTCAAAATACAAATTTCACCCATACTTGGTTGTTTTATTTCAACCTCAAACAGGAGCCTTCCAAAATCCCTTTCTGGTTTACTCACTGGTGAAAATTGTATGGAGCTTCTCCTGAAATTCTAAAACCCCAAATTCAAGAAAACTATAACCTTTTTAAAACCTCTTACAAACCTTCGGAGAAAGAAAAAAGATTTCATCCTCTAATGCTTTTTGCAACAAAATTATTTTTACCATGGGTAATGGCCTAGTATCTAGACTATTAGTAGCAAGAAGCATAGATAAATCTTGTCAGAAGATTTAAGATCAGATGGTGGACGAAGTGCTCCATTCCAAACTCCATCAAAAAACTAGTTGTTAACTTATGGCTTCAAAGTTAAGGCTTTCTCAAACTATATCCTTCATCAACACAATTTCTAGCCCAGAAGTCCTTCGCCTAAACCCATTTGGCAGCAGCAAAAACTAAAGAAGAATATTTTCGCATAATGGCCCAACTTCTTCAAAGTAAGGCCTCATCGTCGAAAGCTTCCTCAGGCCCTTCAAAAGCAGGCTCTTCAACAGGTTCTGAGCTCATAGTCGATTTGGGCAATGACAATGGAGATGACAGCTACAACATTTTTTCAAACTCTTATTTCAGCCCATAAACAAGACATTTTGTAAACATGGGCCTAGCCCATTTATTTTCTTTATGTTGTAAATTTTTCTTTAAATATAGGCTCAACCCACAACTTTGTTAAGGCCCAGCCTATCACAAAAAAAAGAGTCAAAAAGAAAATAGTAAAAGACATTTTTCTGTCGACTACTTTTCTTCTTTCTCAAACAACTATCATAAAGCTACAGGATTTTTGCATGTGAAGACTCATCTTTACAGCTCATCCAGTCACTTCAAGCTTCTGAGATTTGCAGCAAGATGCACTATTTAAGGATCCCTTCTTCCTAGTTGAAGGCAGAGACTTATTTTAGAGAGGATTCCTAGTCTTTAAAATGCTCACACTTTAGCTTAGATATTAGGAAGCTCATGTGTTAAGCACACCCTTGTAATATTGAGCTGAGTGTTTATCTCTAAAAAACTTTGTAATTATTTTGTTTTCTTCCAAAACCTGTAAGTGTAGCTCATGTGTTGAGCATTTTTTTACCTTAAAGTTTTTTTAATTTGTATTATCATTTTAATATATATGTGTGTGTGTGTGTGTGTGTGTCTTTTCTTTATAACTGTGATTTTATTTTCTGTATTTATTTTTTACATTTTAAGTATGCTCTGCACTTACAGCTTAGGCTAATCTAGTGCATCAGAAATACTGTTCATCTTCTTACATTGCACTTGCATTACATCTTAGTATTTAGGTTGTAAAATCCATTCGTGGATATTTTTTGTGTGTTGTAATATACCCTTTGATCCTGCGGCGTCCTTAGTATCAGAGCCTTGGAGGGTAATAGTATTTATAAGATAAATTGTTCATAATTTGGTAAATTTAAATTGTTACTTGAAAAACTAAGATATTATCTGGGTAATGATAGTTACGAGGTAGTAAGTCCCGTTTTAAGCCATTAGTAGGCGTCTAGGGCAGTAAGGTTTTAGGGCAAGTTTATCCAAATGAGAAATACATTTTTCAAAAACAAATTAAAATTTTCAAAATTATGGAAAATTTATTTTATAGATCTACTTCTCTTTGAAGTTATTTTACTACATATTTTATAGAACTAAGTTCCAAATAAGTCGTCAATAGTAAATAAATCACTATTAAAAATTTTAAAAAATCCATAAATAACTGGGAAATTCCAAAAATTAAAAAAGATCAAGTCTATGAGACTAGTCTGTTTCAAAACCTTTTTAAAATTGATTTTGTGATCAAAACAGAAGAACGAGATGTTCAAATTTCGAAACCTTTTGAAACACATTATCTTCTCTCACAAAAAAAACACTTCAAAAATATCGAGACAAGAAATATAACTACATAAATATAGGTCTTGTCCAAGTGGGAATCACACCTTTAACCAAAGAAGGCTTAAACACTTCAATACTTTGTGCTTTAAGGGATGCTAGGTGTGACGCGCGTCGAACCTAGCAAATGCCCTCGTTTGAACCCGCTTTTAGGATTCGAGGGATTAGTTCGCGTCTTTTTGATCTTGGGTGCCATGAGACATCTTGGATGCCTCCTTCCCAATAGAACATTGGAAAGGATCATCTAGCCTCACGGCGCTTTTAGGTACCTTTGAGGTATTTTGGAGTCACCACCTAATTTACAAGAAATTGGGAAAGGTCTCTAACCTCTTATTGGTCTAGACCAGAGATTGGTGTTCGGAACTTCACTCTTATTTATGCTTTGGTTAATTATACATTTAATTAAAGCACACTACAAGCACTCAAAAGCAATAAAGAAAGCGATAAATAAAGCAATAAAGGAAAGCAGTAAACACATCAAGCACACAATTACAAGAGAAATTGGGGCAAAATGCAACCCCAATAAAAGAAGATTAAAAATATAAATTGGGATGGAATACAATCCAAAATAGAAATTAAATAATGTTGCCCCAAAATTAATTACAAGGGCCCAAAAGAAAATACATGAATATAAATTTAAAACGAACAAATAAAGTCAAACATACATAAATCGGGGCATTTGTTTAGTTTAGGAACATTGGTTCCTTCACGCTTATTTGAAAAGGGATCAAAGAGTTATTCGATTGCTAGTTTAAAAAATCGAGATGAGTGATCCCATTTTTAGAGAAAATTAACTCTTCGTTTTATTGTGACATTTTATATCCTTTGGCTAAAATGAGGGACATTGGTCCCAATTTTTTTAATAAAAATTTCAATTTAATTATAAAAGTATTTTTGTGATTTTTTATCTCACGCGTGCATAAATAAAATATTTATTTACAAACAAACACAACGCAAGGAGAGGGGATAGGAAAGGCCTCACCAAATGACGTGATCTCCTACGCATGGTGACCCATTCAAGAGGTCATAGGAATTCTCACATAATGCGACTCAAATTAAATCTCAGATAGAAAATAATATAAAAAATACTAGTAATAATTCTTAAAGATTAAGCAACTAAAGACAACATAAATATATGACAAGATAATAAATAATGATGGTAACAATAATAATAATAATAACAATAATAATAAAATCATAATGGCAAATAATAATGACACAGAATATACATAGAGCAATAATACTAATAGTATTAACAATAATAATACCATAAAATAATAATAATAATAATAATAATAATAATAATAATAATAATAATAGTAATATAAAACAAACATGAAGTAATAATAATAATAATAATAATAATAATAATAAGAATAATAATAATAACAACAACAACAATAATAATAGTAGTAGAGTAACCATGGCTTAATGATAATATTAATAATAATAATAGTAGTAGTAGATGCATGATAGTGATAATAATAATAATAATAACAATAATAATAATAATAATAATAATAATAATAATAATAATAATAATAATAATAATAATAATAGCAAATGCATGATAACCAGAACAGTATCAAGTTAATAATAATAAAAACAATAGCAACAGGAATCACAGAACAAATCAACAATAATAATAATCACATTAAAAATGCTAGAAATAAATAATAGATATGATAATAATAACAACAATAAATGATATACAAAATAAATGACAACGGGTCCAAAAATGTTTACCCTCATAATTTATAGATCGAAGAAAACGGTGTCTTGATCCTTCCTCTTTGTCAAATTTTACGATGATAAATACCCGAAAAAAATATGAAAATCAATATTTTTAAATAAATTAGCTCAAGAAAATATTTTTTGTGGGATGTATAAGCAAAGAAAATTAATTTTTCTTACTCGAATCAAACCAAAGATGAAATGTTTCTTAGAGAAGAAAATATTAAAGCATGAAAAATGTTTTAAAGATTTTTTTTTCTTTGGAGATGGCACTCGTCTCCCTTTTGCTTAAGAGAAGAATTCCCCCCTTTTTTTTCTTTCAAAAATCTCGCCCCCTCGAAATGAAGATTAAACCCTATTTGATTCTCTGGATTGTCCCAAAATAGGAAAAGACAAATTGTTCTTTTCATTTTCGTTATCCAAAAATAACATAAAAGCATGAAACCAATTGTTTAAAGACTGAAAAACTGACCAAGGAAGGGCAGGTGAAAAGGACAGCACGAGAAGGGGCAAGCGCGAGAGTGCCTGCCCACCTGCGCCCCCATGGGCGCACGTCAAGCCAGGCGACGTGCGCCCTAGGGCACGCATCGCGCCTAGGAACGTGAGCCCCTGCGGGCGTGTGTCGCCAGGCAGGCGCACGTCACTCCTACAGGTACACAGCGTCCTGCGGGCACATAGCGCCTGTGTGCGCCTGCGGGCGATCCCGCACAGGCATGGCCCACACGCGTGTGACCCAACCCGCACGCGCGGTGCCAAAAATTAAAATAAAATAATAAAAATATAAATAAAATAAATAAAATAAAATAAAACATAAAAAATATATAAAAAACAAATAAAAATAAAATAACATAAAAAATATAAAAATAAAATAAATAAAATAAAACATAAAAATATAAAAAAACAAATAAAAATAAAAGTAAAAAGGAATAAAAATAAGAGTAAATTTTTGAGTTAAAATTCTTAGAAGAACAAAGGGGACTTTCGACAGGAAAAATATCATTATTGACACCTATACTTGTGGCAAGTATTATTTTTATCATCGGGTAATCCTGATTTTGGACCGTCTCGGGACCCGGTGTCTATAGTTGCCCCCAGTTTTAGGGAACATAATGCCTGGATGCCTAGGTGAGCCAAAACTAAAGGAGAAAGAGAAGAAGCGCATATCGGAGGCGACTGTCTTCCCGGTTACGTTAATGAAATCATCACCTTAAGTCGCCGTATAGACTGAGGAATGATTTTCATCCTTTTGGGTGATGCGTCGAGTCTGCTTCAGACTTACAAAATGCGAGAGTTGCTCTTCTGAGCTGCACAGAGTCTGCTCTAGCCTTACGAAGTGCGGGAGTTCCATCTCCTAATGGTGATGCGCCGAGTCTGCTTCAGACTTACGAAACGCGAGAGTTGCTCTTCTGAGCTGCACCGAGTCTTCTCTAGACTTACAAAGTGCGAGGGTTCCATCTCTTAATGGTGGTGCACCGAGTCTGCTCCAAACTTATAAAACGCAAGGATTGCTCTTCTGAGCTGCACCGAGTCTGCTCCAGACTTAAAAAATGCAAGGGTTCTATCTTCTGATGGTGGTGCACCGAGTCTACTCCAAACTTACAAAACGCGAGGATTGCTCTTCTGAGCTGCACTGAGTCTGCTCCAGACTTACAAAGTGCGAGGGTTCCATCTTCTGATGGTGGTGCGCCGAGTCTGCTCCAAACTTACAAAACTCGAGGATTGCTCTTATGAGCTGCACCGAGTCTACTCCAGACTTACAAAGTGCGGGGCTCCCATCTTCTGATGGTGTTGGTTCTTACTTAGATATTTCTTGCAAAGTTATGTGTACAGAAGTACATACAAGAAATTGTATGTATATGATATGAGATGTAAATGCTTGCAAAAAAAAAGGGATAGACCATGTCCTAGGCGGTCAAGGGTCTGTTAAGGATGCGGCTTGGTTGCTCCACCATGCTTCCAAGGATCCAGAAGAGTTTATCTTGGCTTTAGGGATTCTAACCCAAAACTCGCTCTGAAAGAACTGCTATGCGCGCATCTTTGCCCCCCAAGATTCTGACTCATGTCCTGCATTATACACTATCCGCTAAAGGGAGATCATCTATAGTAATGCCGCCTTATCACTCTGGGTATTGAAAGTCATTATTTTAAAGGTAGTGCACCCCTTGTGGAAATGCACCCTTTTTGGATTTTCACACAACCCCATGCCTTATTTTTTGCCTGGAATGGACCCAACCCAATCCAGCAATTTTTGTTCACTTTATTTTTTTTGTAGGACAGACTGCCTGTCCCCAGGTTTTTACCCTGTCCTTTGGCCTAATTTTTGCTTAGAGCGCCAATTACGGTTTTCATCTCTAAAGGCTTTTTTTTTAGGTGCGGCTATAAGAAAAACTGAAGCTACTATTAGAGCCTCCTTCTATAGTAATCGAAAATTATTCACTGAGATATCTTCCCCTTAACAATGATTATATCCCCTCGCCTCCTCCAACGAAGGTGTTGTTCGATTGGGTGAGGTGGCTAACAAGGGTCAACTCCCTATGCCCCTGGCTCTCTTTTATGTTCTCTTGTGGGGATTTCCTGAGACCACTTTGGATATCATCGTGTAAGCAACATGTCCCGAGGTAGTCCAGATCAGAGATTACCCGATGAAGAAATCGATGCCCGAGTCCAAATGAACGGTTGGGATTTAGATATTTTGGCCCTTTAGATTCATGAGAAATATGTTTTCTTTATTCTCGACAAAGAGAAAAAGAGAATTGGGAATTTTAGGGTCAAAAAGGAAGTTTACCTCCACCGGCGGCCAGCCCATCAATCACGGCATGCCTGTCGCTCGACGGAAAGCCCTGACACCCGTCTGTGGTTTCAGACGTCCGTCGGTTGAATCCTGTTTCCAATAGGAAATAGGATTCAACCGATGCCCGTCGGTATGATTCCGATGGCCGTCGGTATTTCAAAGCCTATAAAAACCTATTTTTTACCCATTTTGGGGGTTGGCTAGCTAGTTGGACGATTTTGCATACTTTTCTACCTAAAAACACATTTTCCAGAATTTTTTCTTTTTTTTCATCTCAAGATTTCTCCATTTTATTTTTGGATTTTCTGAATCAGAATTAATTCAAAGGAGCTAAAATTGATTAGTTTCCCAATCATGCATAAAAAGCAAAAGAAATACTAAAATTAGCATGCATAAAACATATTAATAATAGTAATAAAGCCAACATGCATAAGCAAACATAAAATAATAATTATAAAACTCAACATGCAAAAAACATGAATAGAAAATACAAACATAAAATTCAGCATGTGTAAAAGTATAAAATAATAACAACAATATCCAACTTGTATAAAATGTATAGGTAATAATAAAAATCAGCATGCATAAGAAATAAATAATAATAGTAATAATAAAATTAAATAAGAATAAGGATAGTAATAATAATAATACTAATGATAATAATAACTACAATAATAATAATAACACAATAATAACAAAGAATATGAACAATCAAACATAATAATAATAATAATAATAATAATAATAATAATAATAATAATAATAATAATAATAATAATAATAATAACAACAATAATAATAATAATAATAATAAAAGAAGATGAACAATATGAACAATATGAACAACATGAACAATTAAATAAAAATGATATGAACAATTGAATAAAAATAATAAAATAGTTCTAAGAGAATTTACATGTTAACTAATCAAATAAAAAGTAAAAACAAGAAACAAGAAGAAAATAATAAGACTAAAAGAATTTACATGTTAACTAGTTAATTAAAAATAAAAAATCAAATTAAAATTAAACTAAGAAATTGATCCAAGAATAATTACCCTCAAATTTATCTTGATGAAGAGAAGGTAAGATCCAATTCCTTATCTTGTATTGTTGGAACAAAATTAGAAAATAAAATATTGAAAGTGAATTTTTACTCAAGAATAAATAATTTATTTATTTGTCTGTAGACACCGGGTCCCGAGTAGCCTTGATCAGGATTACCCGATGATGAAATTTAGCCATACCGGCTTATAGGCAAAAAGATTGGAGTTCAGAAGTGATTTCCTTTGTCTTTTCGGTGAGTAAAAAGGGTATTTTAAAAATATTTTAAAAATATTTTTTAAATTATTTTGAAGAAGAAAAAGTGTGTTTTAGGTTGAGGGTATTTAAAAAAAAAAAAAAAAAAAAAAAAAAAAAAGGTGAAAAATGATGAAAAAATGAAGAAAGTAGGAAAAATGGAAAATGGGGGAAAAGATTCGCGACGGAAGGGCGACGGCCAGGGGCCGTCGCGAATGTCCGTGCGCGGAGCGCTGCGGAGCATGCGCTCCGCGCGGCCGACGCCCTGGGCGTCGGTAGCTCTGCGCGCACGACGCCTTGGGCGTCGCTCGCTCCGCGCACGTCGTGCGCGGAGACTCCGCGCATCCGCGCGGAAACGTGCGCGAGGCGCACGATTGACGCCCCACTTCGCCCATTTCGCCCACTTTTCGACCCCCACTCGATTTTCAACCGTTTTTGGACGGTTTTTGGTGGTTTTTGGGTAGTTTTTGATGATTAAAAACACTAGAAAAATTCAGAAACAAGGGAGGACGAATCAGGAACATTTTGGAGAAAAAAAACTGAATTTTGGAGCTTTGAGTTGAGAGAAAAAAATCCATCTTACACACTTGTTTCCAAGAGCTTTTCTTCAAGTTTTCAAGCTATTTTCTAAGGATTTTCACAAGAGAAGACAAGGAATTCAACACTTCTATCTTCAATTCTTCAAAACTGAATTTGAGGGTAATTATTCTTGGCTTTGCTCCTTAATTCTCTTGTTAATTTCATTTATTTTGGCTTCCAATTAACATATCAAACATGTAAATTCTCTTAGTCTCCATATTCTTCTTCTTATTTTTTTATTTTATCTTCAATTATTCATATAACAAATAAGCTTTTTAAATTCTATTAATCTTTTTTTTATGTCAAATTATTCTTTGTTCATGTAATTATGCATGTTTTAGGTTGTAAATACCTTTAATTTCTTAATGCTATATCATGTTTATTATTATGCTTTCTTTGGCATGTATGAGTGTTATAGTCATTATTTTATGCTAGTTATGCATGTTAAGTGGAATTATTCTCATGTTACACATTTATTCATGTCTTAACTATAATAAAATTGATTGTCACTAATCTTCCATGTATGTTAATAACTATTATTAATAAGTTGCATATGCCATGATACTTCATCACCTTATGCATGTTAAATGGCATCTTAATCACTTTATGCATGTTAAATTGCATCATAATTATTTTTTATGCATGTTATAGTATCTTATGCATGTTATATGGTCATTGTACATATTACCTTTTATGTTGTATTATTTCATTGGCCTAATCACTAACATGAATTTCCTTTTGATTTTTGGTTGCAAATCATTGTTTTATTCTCATTTGAGCATCCATGCACACGAAGGAGGAGTTGCGGGGTTTGGTATTGCCTTTATACATTTTTAATTCTCATTTCGTTTATATTTTTAATTTCCTTGTATATATTCATTGAATAAAATGTTTTCCTATGCGCACCTAAATAAAGATCATAAAAATATTTCTTACTAAATTAATTTAGATTTTTCATAATAAAATGGGACCAATGTCCTAATTTTCATCCCAAATAAAATCATCATATCCAGAACATTTTCTTTAATTGTGCATGCGGGGACCAAAGTCTTCATAATTAATAAATTCCCCGGTTTTATGTATGTTTGCACTTTTAAATGGGAGTTGTATTCCGCTCCTTGTATTATTGTAATTCATTGCTTTACTTGCTAATTTATGGTTTTCCTAACATGAGTAAATGCGCCTTAAATTAATTGCATTGTGTGGAGAGAGAGCGAATTAATGACAATTAAAATTCAATCATAAATTAATCGAGGTAGAAATAGATGAGAAATCCCGGACCCAGCTCTGGTCTTTGGGCTCGAGAGGTTAGAGGTTATCCTCCAAAATACTTCTTGGGTCACGAGACTTTAGCGCTAATCCTAGGCCTCATGGCCCAACATGGATATTAAGCGCAGTCTTAGGCTCTCCGAGGCGAGAGTAACTTTCCCAATGTTCTATTGGGTGGCGACTCCATGATACCTCTTTGTTGCCCAACATAGACGCACTTGCGATTTATTGCAAGATGCCAACGGACCCGCAAATGCCCGATCGCCCTCAAGCGGGCGGTCATAGGGGCGGCGCTCGGGATCCGGCGCACGCGTCACATTGTCTCAAAGCAAAAATTGTCAATTGAAAATAAGAAAATTTTCAAGAACAAAAATGGTTATTTTTTGCCTTAAGAATTGCTGGAAATTTCTTTAGAAATTGAGAGAATTTGTTCTTGGAAGAAAAAAGAAGAAGAAAAAAATTTTCTCAAGAAAATCCCCCTTCAATTCCCACTAAAAAACTCTTTTATTCCCCTTAAAATTCAGATTTTTTTAATTAAGAAATTAAATTAATTTAATTCCCATAATTACAAAAAAACCACTGAATTTATTGGGTTGAAAGATAGAAGGCTTTTTGAATTAAATTTTGCAAAAAAAATGAGTTAAAAAGCATTTAAAATGAAGAATTTGACGCAGCCCGACACTCGCGAGGAATTTTTTTTTTTTTTTTTAAATTTCCTATAAAATATAATAATTTAAAAACTCACTTTTTTCATCACAAAATAATTTTTAAAATGCTTTAAAAATATTTTTTAAATACATTTTTATTTAATTTTAGAATAACAAATCGACAAGGAAATCGTCACTTCCAACTTCATTCTTTTTGCCTATAGATCGGCACACTTAATTTCATCATTGGGTAATCCTGATCAAGGCTACTCGGGACTCGGTGTCTACAGTTGCCCCCAATTTTGGGGAGGCTAGTGTGTGGATGCCTAGGTGAGCCAAAATTCAGGAAAAGGAAAGAAGCGCGTACCTGAGGCTGCCTCCTTCCAGCTGCTCCCTCGGGAACAGTGCTGTGATTCATCCTCTTGAGTTGCACTGACACTACAAAAAAAAAGACATTTAGCGACGGCACTTTTAGTCGCTATTATTAAAAATTTCGTCGCTAATTGGTTGTAGCGACTGGACGACGCCATGTCGCAAAACCGGTCGTCGCAAAAAATTTAGCGACTAAAAGGAGAAGCAGTCGCTAAAATTTGCGACTAAATTTAGTCGCTAAAATTAACTATTTCCGTCGCTAATAAACGAATTATCAGTCGCCTTTCGTAGGAAAACATGTTATAGCGACGCAATTTTTTGTCACAATTTTTGTCGCTAAATAATATTAGCGACATAATTTTAGTCGCAATTTTTCGTAGCTATTTTAGCGACAATCTGTCGCTATAAATTTGAGTCGCTAAAATTTTTGCGACTGTATTGTAATTAATCGCTAAGTGCGACTTTTGTGTTAGCGACGGATTTTGCTGTCGCTAATCCGTCGCTAATCATTTTTGAAAAAAAAAATTTCCTTTTTCTACACAATAAAATAAATTAATATATTGAACACCGGGAAATAAATACTCACATTCTTAGCAACATAAAATATAATAAAATTCATTTCAGAAACATATAATCCAAAATATATGTAATTAATATTAATTCATAATGAACAAATAATTAAAAGTACTAATAATTATATTAATTTATCGTATCATAAATATGTATATAATGTAATACTAATAATGTCATAAAAAAAACATATGTAAAGTCATCTGGAACTACTGCCACCACCACGACAGTGAGAATCTGTATGGGGGTCTGAACCGCCTGCACCTGAAGGCCCAACGTCATCATGTGGTGCGGGTGATGCAGTAGTGGTGCTGGGCTGAGGGACTGGTGGGTGAGAGGAGAAGTGAGGAAGCAACGAACGAATCGTTCGTGCTACAATCTCCTCGACGTCTTCCTTGGTCAGGCATGCACCACCAGAATGAGATGCAGTGCTTGCACCAGCAGCACATGATGGACCGGATTGATGAAGACCAGGAGGGACATATGAGCCGAGACCATAAATTGCTTTCCTTTTGTTGCGTCGTGCGGCCTCGATAAACAACTCCGACTCATCGACAGATGAATCATCTTGCGATCTCTCTGATCGGAGTTGCTCATACCGCTCCTATAAAATGACAACAATATTGAATAAACGTAAATTTAAAAATATTATAAAATTTATAGTAATATAACATGTAGACAACTGCATACTTGAGTAACTAGTAAAATACTTGATACTTACATGAACCTCCCTGCTGCGATCCGCCACATAAGTTTTCCCATCATGATTTATGGTGTGTGTGTGTAGATAAGCCTCGGGAATCGTAGGTGGTCGACCCATCTCCTTCTCCTATATCATGTACAATAATAAAAATTTCTCAAAAAAAATTACTACGAGTAAAACATGCACTTGCATTATTATCCTATTTTATTGGAAATATATGAAGTAAACACTTTCAATAAAATTCAAAAAAAAATCGACATTATCTCCCCATATTATTGCCATCCTCCTGTGAAGAAAAATTCATTTTGCACTTCTAAGAATTAGAAATTAATTCCAATCACCTCAACAAACTCCAACACAATTTATCCCATCCTCCTTTACATTATATCTCAATCAATATACATATTGTTAACTAATACGCGTGTCTATTGATTTCACCAATGGATTGACAGGCAAATTAGCTCCAAAAGAAATAGAAAGTGAGACATTGAGAAAACTAAAATAAAAATTTGGCATAATCTCCCTATATTATTGCCATCCTCCTGTAACAAAAAATTCATTTAACACTTCTAAAAATCACAAATTTATTTCAATTTTCCCAACAAAGTACAACATTACTTTCACATCCTCCTTTATATATATATATATATATATCAATCAATGTATTGTTAAGTAATATGTATGTATATCATTGGTTCTATAAAATCCAAATCAAAAGCAATATATGAGGTGAATATTTGCAAAAAATTAAAAAAAAAAAAATTGGCCATAACCTCCCCATATTATTGCCATCCTCCTGCAAGAAAAAATTCATTTAACACTTCCAAAAATCACAAATTTATTCAAATTTTCCCAGCAAACTCCAACACAATATTCTCATCCTCCTTTACAAAAATGTGTGTGTGTGTGTGTGTATATATATATATATAGATATAAATCAATATATTAATTACCATATATGCCATCATATATTAATTACCATATATATATTGATTGGATCTATATATTCCGTTTGAAATGAACTAAAATGAACATCTCAATTAGCAAATAGATGCAACTGAAGGTGAATAACATAAAATTATAAGTGAAATTTGTAATAAATAAAATACTTACCAGTCGTGAGATATGCTCACCAATAGATATGGTACCACCAGTATATGATCCGGGAGCTTTATCTTCAGAACCTCCATAACGATTGTTCCTCTTCTGACGGGAGAGTTGAAGGCGCGGAGGAAGATTGAAAATCTGATGCCACTGGTTCCATGCAGCCTCTGGGAAATCTTTAGGCTTCTGCTCTGCAATTTTTATGTGATACACATAATCTTTATATCTTTGTGCAGCCTTTGTTTCCCAACCTGCCCTAACAAGACAATTGACACTAGCATCCCAGTGGCATTTTTTCTGGATTTGCATTTAAATTTGTTCATTAGTGTGTATAATCGTACAAAACTATTATATAATTTGAATAATAAATTATGTAATGAAAAATTAAATATAATTTATAAAATAAATATATACATATACCTTGAACTCTCCCCAATAAAACTCCTTGTTTTCTCTAGCAATCTCCTTCCAACTGACTCCATTGAGATCTGTCCGCTGATGGAAACTGGAAGTTATGATCCTAGAGCATTGGGATGACGGTTCCAGCCTGAATAATATATGAAATAATAGAAATGTGTTTAAACATGTTTTGATATATTTGTAGCAATTTATATCGGTGAATACTCACCGTCCCTGTTGATTTACTGTAACGTACAATCTACTACTATTTTCACTGGCGGCATCACATGTAGTAGATGTACTGCTATTGGCCGTGTGCGGACTGGGGGTTGATGCTGATGGTGTAAATGCCCCTGGTGTTGATTGTTCATTCCCGGATGTGGGGGCTTCAGGAATATCTGGCATATCTCTAAATGGTGGAGTTGATGTATCCCCTTCTGATCGTCCTCCCCAATGACCACGACCCATAAGCCCTCTGCCTCTACCACGACCCATACCTGCAAAATAGTGAACTATACATGTATGTGTTTAACAATTATAACAAGTAAATACAAGAGTGTCCATCCAATACTTATTAATCGAGTAATAAATATGCATTAAAAAGTAATAAGTTAACACTCCTGTCCGTTAAAAATTACATTTAATCAATTAATCACTAGATGATGAATTTTGGAATTCCTCTTCGTCGTCGTCATTGCTATCATAATCTGTAAATTCCTCCTCTTCCTCTTCCTCATCAAGTTGTTGAGCAATGTCATCAGTTCCGTCAATTTCAATTACTACTCCCGATTGGTCACGCAAGTCTATATCATTGTCCGTAAAAGCATCAATTGTCATATCTTGCACAGTAACTTCATCATCTTGGAATGCATTACATTCTGTAGTATCAATGTGATCTCTTACACCTGATGTGGCAACGTAGTCCCTTGGTTTAACTGAGAACACAGCTAACCAGTTAGATTTGTCTAATTTTAAAGCCGGATATCTTGCATAATACACTTGAGTTGCTTGCATTGCTAGGATAAATGGTTCATAACGGTTGAACCGACGATGCTGGTTTACATCAACAAGTCTATATTGGCTATGAATCTTAATACCAATGTCTACAGTGGGATCAAACCAATGACACTTAAATAATATAGTTCGCTTTATTGGTAACGATGGGTACTCTATCTGTATGATCTCTTCAATCCATCCATAGTAATCAGCAACATTATCAACTGAATTTGACCCTTTTACACAAACTCCACTATTCATTGTATGTCTTCCAGAACCATGACCTTTAGTGTGAAATTTGTATCCATTGACAAAATATATCGAGTAGCACTTAACTCTCCGCAGTGGTTTCTGTGACAAACTTGTGATGTATTCATTTTCAATTCCATTGTAACGTACCTACTCTTAAAAAAAACATAGTGAAGTTATCATCATTACCTTATACTATGACAGGTAAGTATTATGAATAAAAATTTGTAAGCCTTACATATAATTCGAACCAGTCCGCGAAGTAGGTGTCAATATTTGCATCAATTTGACTTGGTGTAAGATGGGGATGCTTGTTGCGTAAGTTATCGCAATATATACTTCATTACCAAAAAAATTAAAAGCAATGTCGTCAAATGAAAAAATGGTTCCACATCTCTGAACTGAATCACATATATAATTATTATGTACCTCAAGAATGGAGAAACCTCCTCGCAATTAAGTAAAATATAGGTATGAGCTGCCTTATACTCCTCAAATGTTAACGCCCTTGTACCAATTTCTGAGCTTGGTCGTCCAGGATACGTGAAAATTTTTAAATTCTCACTTACATTTTCCTCCCAATCTCCATCATCATTACAAGGACGACGTCGATGTCTGGTACTAACATGAGGTTCAAAGTAATGCGAGAAAAAATTTGATGATTTCGATAGCAGGTACGCATTGCATATAGATGCCTCTACTGTTGACTTGTTACCAATCTTTTTCTTAAGGGAGCGAAGGTACCTGCATATGGGTAATGTACACAATCAATTAATGCTTTAATGTGTTCATGTATATTTGCTACAATAATGTTAATCTTAAGGAGTTATTACCTCTCAAATGGATACATCCATCGATATTGTACTGGTCCACCAATCCTTGCTTCATGTGGTAAGTGTATCATTAAGTGCTCCATTAAGTCAAAAAAGGACGGAGGAAATATATTTTCAAGTTTGCGAATTATTAGAGGAATGTTGGTGTCCAATGCCTCGATGTCCTCCAGACGGATAGAACTGCATGTCAAGTCCCTAAAATATAAGCTCAACTCTGTAAGTACCTGCCACACAGGTCCAGGAAGTAGCTCACGAAAGGCAACAGGTAGCAATCGTTGCATAAATATGTGGCAATCATGACTTTTCAAGCCATATAATTTAAGTTTCACCATGTCAACACAACGACCTAAATTTGAGACATATCCATCTGGAAACTTCAGTTCCTTCAACCAATCAAACAGTTCTTTTTTCGCTTGCTTATCCAATGTGTAACATGCTTTTGGATACTTGCTAGTAATTGGATCCATTGACAACTCTGGACGGCAGCAATATCTTTCTAAGTCGGAACGTGCTTTCGCATTGTCCTTGGTTTTCCCTTCAACATTCAAAATTGTGTTAATCACATTGTCAAAATCGTTTTTCTCGATATGCATTACGTCAAGATTGTGCCTCATCATGTTTGTTTTCCAATAAGGCAAATCCCAAAATATGCTTCGCTTCTTCCACCCACAAGACTGACATATGATCCCATTAATCTCGTCGGCATCATGCTCAGTTGCTTTGACTAAACCCCACTGCTCAATTTCTTGCAGAATATATTCCCCATCTCTAATTGGTGGTGGTGGCATTGTTTCGACATGACCAACTCTAAAGTTTCGCCTGTTTCTCCTAAAGGGGTGATCATGAGGAAGAAATTTCCTATGATTGTCAAACCAAGTTTGTTTCCCACCACTCTCTAGTCTAAAAGATTGTGTATGTTCCATACAATAAGGGCATGCATATTTTCCAGCGGTACTCCAACCAGACAACATTGAATATGCTGGAAAATCATTAATTGTCCACATAAGCGCAGCTCGCATCATAAAATTTTGCTTAGTGGACACATCATATGTAGACACTCCAATATTCCACAATTCCATCAACTCATAAATCAAGGGTTGTAGATATACGTCAATTTTTTGCTTAGGATTCCTCGGCCCTGGCACAATAACAGTTAAGAACATATAAGCCTCTTTCATACACATCCAAGGGGGTAGATTGTAAGGCGTAACAATTACCGGCCATGATGAGTATTTCCTCCCATATTGTCCGAATGGCTGAAAACCATCTGTACATAACCCCAACCTAACATTTCTAGTCTCAACAGCAAAAGACGGATGAGTTTCATTGAAATGATTCCAAGCTAGAGAGTCAGAAGGATGCTCCATAACCCCATCATGTTGGACATGATCATAATGCCATCTCATATGTTTCGCTGTCGCTTCTGACTGATATAATCGTTGCAGCCTAGGTGTTAGAGGAAAATAATACATCTTTTTATATGCTTTCACCCTTTACCTATGGGAACCGCCACTCATTTTGAACCTTGGGTGATTACAAAACTTGCACTGTGTCAAATTTTCATCCTCATGCCAAAACAACATGCATCCTTCATTACAGCAATCAATTTTTTGGACAGGCAATCCCAGGCTTCTAACAAGACATTTCGTTTGGTAAAAATTGTCTGGCAGTATGTTACCTTCAGGCAAAGTTTCTTTAAACAATTGGATGTTTGCATCGAAAAACCTCTCTGGAAGATTAAATTCTGATTTGGCATGCAACATCCTTGCAACTACAGAGAGCTGAGAATGATCATCACAACCAGGATACAACTGTGCATTACCAGAGTCAAGAAGATCATAAACTTGTTGACATTGTGGGTTCGGTGCCTCATCCATATCATTTCCAACAAAATTTGAGGGTCCAGGTATGTTGGGGTTAGACATAGGTACTTGTTCATCATTATAAGTACTATAACCTTCTTGATTAAACTGTTGCCAAAGGTTGTCGGGATTAAAACTAGACCCAGCTGCATCGAGTACCATCTGCTGATATGAACTTCTTACCTCTCCACCATCCACTGATTCATTCAGTGTTGGAACCCAATTTAACTCGTTTTGAGTTATGTGTGTCTCTCCATGGCAATTCCAAACTAAATAATCTCGAACAAATCCCTTACGTAATAAATGATTCATAACTGTATCCGCCTCATGAAACTTGCGGTTCACACATCGGATGCATGGACACCTAATTTTTTCGCCACTCATTTCCTCGGGATTAGAAGTAGCGAATTTGATGAAACTTTCTACTCCATAAATAAATGATGCATTAGTCCTTCCGCTTGCATCCCGCCGATTATACATCCAACTACGATCATCAGATTCCATATTTTCAAGAATTCCTTTATTTGCACAAAAATAAGAAAATTACAAAGTTTAGTCACCAAGATATACATAAATGGATTAAGGGCATGGTTTGAAGACTTTCTCAAATGGATTAGTAGTGAAGAGTCCTAATCTCGTGAAAGCAATAATAAATTTCCAGCAACATCCACTTTAAGGAGACCTAAATGAAATATTAATAAGGTACACAGCCCTATTTTGGTCATTCCCAACCATCTGTCCCCTGACTGAATTATTATGAGGTTAAACAATTAATTTTGATTTTTCCACCTAAATTCAGCTGCACCAAATCAACCATTTTTATTATTCTTTTATTAAAAATAATATCCTTTTATTAAAAATAACAAAAAAAAAAATTGCATATATATATAATATATAAAATTAAGCTATTTGTATTCATGATATATAATTAAAAAGATATGAAATTGTAAATAATGTAAACAGGTTATGAGCAGATCGTGTCATATGAAATAGAATTAAATCAATCACTAATTTGTGGATCATATATATGAATATCAGGTAATTAACATGTCAAATGGGGTTTGAATCACATTTTATGGGAGGATTAAGTGCTGATCTTGAGTTGGGTCCATATTTCTGCCCTAAACCTTTAGCTCGGTGTGTTTATATGTGTGATATGAATCTTTGATGAATAATTTTATCCAGAAGAATAATTTTAGTAGAAATCAATTAATCTTTGATGAATGCGCGATGTATAAAAATAATTTTATTAGTATTTTATAAAATTAGATTAATATCCAGAAGAATGTGGTGGAAACTTTGTAATAATAAAAAAAAAGCAATGAAAAAGCTTTTTTAATATCATACATGCTGGGAGTTAAAATTACATTTCCATCCTAGTGGCAGTAAATTTTAGATTTGTCTCTAATAAAATATATGAGCGGTATATACTAATTAAAATTCCCCATCAATTTATAAAAAAATAAATTTGCTGAATAAATTCTGCCTTATTTACATGCTAAATTCTCTATTCTCATAATAGATTCTTATTTGGAGGAAAAAGTAATTCTCTTGTTTGGATGTTAAAATTATAAAAGTAAAGAAGAATAATTATAAAAGAAAATTCATCGGACTAATTTATTCTATATTCCAAATAATTTTCAAAAATGGAAAAATAAATAAAAAGACAATAATACTGTCATACATAAATAAATAAAGCCAAATTCAGTTTACTTTATTATCATCACTAATTTCCTTTTTAATTTACCCTCATCCAAAACAGATCCTTAGTTCAATTTCAAAAGTAGGCCATAAATCCATTTACTTATTGCAATATCTAACCAAATAAATTTCAAAAATTGATCTCATAAATTCCATTTTGTCAGTCCTACTGCACATTCCAACGGATCAGCATGCAACCGAAAATAACACAGTGCAATGTTTAATCACTGATTTCAGATATATCACTAACTAAACTATATACATAACACAAGGGTGCTGACCTATGCACCCGGAAATTACGAGCTTGCTAGTTTTTAATACAGAACAATCCCTAAAGCCGAGATTTGAAGGAAAATCATACATGGAAACCATGGGCTTCCCACTTATAATCTTCATATCATAATATAATAGGGTAACTAATAACCATAATTCCTGAGAACGGACGAGTACCATATCAAGAATGATTTTATTACCATCAAATTCATGTACTAATTCAATTACAGATCGGCATATATGGAAATTTAAATCTGGATTAGTACTAATTATTATAATGATACATCATATTAAACTGAAAAAAACATCAAATCTACCATGAAAAGTCTTGAAGATTGCCGTTAACTGCTAAACCAAAGTAATTTACTACACCTTTATTTTCTACAGCAAGCTTGCCCTACTAACAGAAGCACACACCGACAGATAAACATAGGCACTAACAGGCTTAAATCAAACTTCATGCAAATCACTACAAGCTAGCGTATTTGCAACACAGAATCTCAAACATAAGACAACCCGAACCATCAAGCAGCAGAGATCGCAACCTAGCTTGTTTTTAGCAACAATTACCGAAATTATTGATTACCAAATCAATTACAACCAAAAATCACTTCATTCAAGCTTACAGATGAAGAACAACATACAAATTTCGGGGTCAAAATACTGAACATACCTTCTTCCTCGTTAGGCTGCTCACTGTTGGGTTCTGATGGCAGAGACTCTGATCTGTTGCCCTTCGTCCTCCCTTCGTATCCTACGCGCCTTCCACCTCACAAGAAATACGAAAATTACAATCAATATTGCGCAATGTAACTAAACCTCACAACCTCCAACCATCTGGAAAACTTAAAACGAAGAACTTTGATCGATCTCATTACCCTGATTTCGCACCGTAAAAATGAGGTGAGCAACGGCGGATTTATCGACGACGACAACTCCGGCGATCGTAGGCGGCAACTCCGGTTGAGGGGGATAGAGGATTTCGGGTTATTTCGCTCACTGGGATAACTGGGATAACTTAGCAATTTTGGGGATTTAGGTTATTTGAGTCTGTTAAAAAATCGAGAAATAGCGACTACATTAGTCAGTCGCTATTTGCGACTAAAATTAGTCGCTAAATATGTCGCAAAATAAATATTAAATTTTGCGACAAAAATTTGTCGCTATTTACTCGCAAAATCGTCGGCACAATATAGCGACTACAATTTAGTCGCTATAATTTAGCGACTAAAACTTTAGTCGCTATTTATGGCGCGCAATTTTCGCGGCAAAAAATTAGCGACTAAATACGATTTAGTCGCTATTTGGTCGCTATTTTCCTCCAAAGTCAAATTTCGCGACAAAATTTCCAATCTGTCGCAAGTTAGTCGCTATTTTAGCGACGGAAGCTGGTCGTCGCAAAATTTAGTCGCTAAAACAACTTTTTTTTGTAGTGTGAGTCGCTGACAAGACTACAAAGTGCCAAGGAACCATCCTAAGATGGCGATGCGCCGAGTCGCTACCAAGACTACAAAACGCGAAAGATAAATCGCACTGAGCCGCTGACAAGGCTACTAAAAGTGCGCTGCACGGAGTCGCTGACAAGACTACTAAACGTTCAGGGTTCCATCCTAAGACAGTGATGCGCCGAGCCACTGACAAGGCTACTAAAAATGCACAAGAGAGATGCACTGAGTCACTACCAAGACTACCAAAAGTGCACGAAAGAACTACACCGAGCCACTACCAAAGCTACTAAAAGTGCACTGTTCCCTCTTCTGATTATGATGCGTCGAGTCGCTGACAAGACTACGAAACGTGAAACTTGCTCTTTTGAGCTACACCGAGTCTGCTACAGACTACCAAAAGTGCAGGATTCCATCTTCGAATGGTGACTGTCTTCTTTTAGATATTTCCTGCAAAATTATGTGCACAAAAATATATACAAGAACACATGTGTATGATATGAAATGCGAATGCTTGCAAGAATATATAGATCATGCCCTAGGTGGCCCAGGGTGTGCTGAGGATATAGCTTAGTTGCTCCACCATGCCCCCGGAATCAATAGGATTGTCATCTTGGCCTTAGGGATTCCGTCCCCAATAAGTTTTCTGAAAGAGACATCCAGTGCATCTTTGCCCCCCGGTCGATAATCATATGCCCAGGATTCTGACTCATGTCCTGAATTATGCCTTATCTAGCTGAAAAGAAGATCATCCGAAGTACACTGCCTTATTACTCCAGGCATCGAAAGTCATTATTTTAAAGGTAGTGCGTCCCTTGTGGATTTTCACACTAGCTTTTCTTAGTGGGAAATGCGTCCTTTTGGGGATTTTCACATAACCCTTTGCCTAACTTTTGCCTGGGATGGACCCAACCCAAACCAGCGGCATTTTATTTTTATATATGTTTTTTTTCAAGATTTTTTATCTCTTTTTTTTATTTTTTATTTTTTATTTTATTTTTATTTTTTTTGCAAGAGAAAGTTATTATCAGAACCACCGCTAAGAGTGAACAGCACCTATCTGCCTAGGCACCTTCCGACAGAATGATTAGACAATAGTCATTAGATGAATAAGTGATATATTTCTTTTTAAGGCAGAACTAAAAGAACAATGTAAACTGTATTCTTTTATTCATTGCCAAAATTGAGTACATTTCTATATGATTTCATCATACATGATCCTTATTTAACAAGAATTCAAAAGCACAAGACTACACCTAATCTCGGAATAGATCTTGTAAGCATCAAACTCCTGTTATCAATCGGCCCTCTTGGGTTTTCTCAATTGAACATTTTCTCTCAACCCTTAATTTTTGCCCAGGTTGCCTTTTTTCGGTTTTCACCCTGACATGGCGCCCAATTTTAGCAAGGACGCCTTTTTTTTTGGTTTTCGACCTGCGGGGCACTTATTCTCTTCTTTTCATTTTTTGGTCTTTAGCCATGGAACCTTTTTAGTCTATCGACATTGACCGGGTCTTTAAACTCATTCCCATCGCTGTTTGCCAAGATTGTTGCTCCCTTTGTTAGCAACTTTTTCACAATGAACGGACCTTCCCAGGTTGGCCTGAATTTTCCTCGTATGTCCGGCACTCCCGGCCTCATCATCTTAAAGACCAAATCCCCTTCTTTCAATGGGTGCTTTCGTACCTTCTTGCCAAAGGACCGAGCTAGTCTCTTCTAATAAACCTGATTGTAATAATAGGCTCTTAACCTATCTTCATCCAATAGATTCAACTGAAACAATTGCTGTTGTGCCCATTCTGTCTCTGGAATCTCGGCTTCTAGGACTACCCTTAAGGATTTCAGCTCAATTTCAACCGGCATAACTGCTTCGGTTCCGTATACCAGGGAGAACGATGTCGCCCCCGTAGAGGTTCTGACTGTGGTTCTATAACCCCAGAGTGCAAAAGGCAGCTTTTCCGCCCAATCTTTATAGCTCTGAACCATCTTGGCTAATATTCTTTTCACATTCTACTTTGCAGCTTCAACCGCACCGTTAGCTTGAGGACGGTAAGGAGAAGACTTGTGATGCTGGATTCCGTACTTTTGAAGCATCTGTTTAGTTTCTACTAAGAATTGCACCCCATTATCAGATACAATATAGTGTGGGAGGCCATATCTGCATATCAAATTTTGCTCGATGAACTTAGCCATATCCCTAGCATCAATCTTCTTGAAAGATTCAGCTTCGACCCACTTAGTGAAATAATCAATGGCGACTATAATGAACCTGTGCCCATTAGACGCTGTAGGACGTATCTCGCCTATGATATCTATTCCCCAAGCTGCAAATGGCCATGGAGATGTCAAATTATGCAGCTCTGAAACTGGGACATGCCTTAAATTTGCGTATTGCTGGCATAACTGGCATTGCTTCACATATTGTGAACAATCCGTATCCATTGTAAGCCAATAGAATCCTTGATGCATGATCTTCTTCGCTAAGGCTAAGCCAATCATGTGAGCTCCGCAGACTCTGGCATGAACCTCTTCTATAACCTTTTCAGCTTCTTTCTCCGCCAAACATCTTAACTGGATACCATCGATTTGTCTCTTATACAAAGTGCCATTTACACTGAAGAACTGAGTGGACAACTTTCGAATCATCTTGGTCTTTCTCCATGGCTTCCTCTGGAAAAACTGACCGTTCCAAATAATTCTGAATGTCGTAGTACCAAGGGTTTCCATCAGTGGCCCCAACATCCATCACCTGCTCAGCTTCAAAGCAAGGCTTTTCCGAGCTAGAGATTAGCACAGGTTTCATAGTAACCCCTGTTGGATTATCCCACATGGACACTAGTGTCGCTAGAGCATCAGCCAATTGATTTTCATCCCTGTGGGTGAAGTGAAAAGTGCAAGTCTCGAACTGGCTGCTCAACATTCTCAAGTGCTTCACGTAAGGTAACAACCTCTCTTCCTTAACTGACCATTCCCCTCTGATCTGATGAATTACTAATGAAGAATCTCCGAAGACTTCTGTTGTCTTTGCCCCCAAAGCCAGCAGTGCTTCCAATCCGAAGATGCAAGCTTCATATTCTGCTTCATTATTGGTCGCCTTGTACCTCAACTTTTTGGCTAACGGCAGCTTTTCACCATCCGGGTCGTAAGAATGATCCCTGCTCCTGCCCCTTTACCAAAGAACAATTGCCACCCTTGTACTGCTATGGCCATGACATCTTCATCTGGGAAATTGTATTCGAATTGGTCTCCCTCAATAGGATGCTCAGCCAAGAACTCAGCTACAGCTCTTCCTTTAATGGTTTTCCTGGTGATGTATTCGATATCGAACTCCTGCAATAGTAGTAACCACCTTCCCATCTTTCCTAGCAAAGAGGGCGCTTCCTAAAGGTACCTAAGCGGGTTATGCTTAGCAACCGCTTGTACACTGAAGGAATGAAAGTAGTGCCGCAACTTCTTAGAAGCCCAAATAACTGCTAAGCAAATCTTTTCCACTTCCACATATTTGGCTTCATATGTCAAGAATTTCTTGCTAAGATAGTAGACAGTAAACTCTACCCCAAAATCATCCTCCTGGGCCATCATAGTACCCACTGAATTGTCTTCTATAGCTAGATACAAGATTAACGGCTTGGCATGCCGTGGTGGTCTTAAAACTGGAGGATTCAAGAGATAATCCTCAATAGTATCAAAAGCCAATTGACAATCATTATTCCACACCACCGGCTGATTCTTACTAAGAAGTTTGAAGATGGGCTCACATACTGAAGCTAGCTTGGCAATAAACCGGCTGATGTACTAAAACTTTCCCATAAAACTTCTAACCTCTTTCTCTTTTTGAGGCACTGGCATCTCTCTGATGGCCCTGACCTTGTCGGGATCTACTTCAATTCCCCTCTGGCTTACCGCATGACCTAACAGCTTACCTGAGGTAACTCCAAAAATGCACTTCTTGGGATTGAGGCGTAGATCATACTTATTAATCCTTTGAAAGAACTTTTCCAAGGCCTTGAAGTGACCTTCTCTAGTAGCTGACTTGATCATCATGTCGTCAACATACACCTCCACTTCCTTGTGGATCAAATTATTGAGAACTCTGGTGGCCATCCTTTGATAGGTCGCTCCTGCATTCTTTAGTCCGAAAGGCATAACCCGGTAAGCAAATGTACCCCATTCGGTGATGAAGGCTGTCTTTATTCGATCCACTATCTTGTTAAGGAATTGATTGTACCCTGCATACCCATCTACGAAACTATACATCATGCAAGCAACGGCACTATCTACCAGCACATCAATATGAGGCGGAGAAAAATCATCTTTCGGGCAGGCTTTGTTTAGGTCCCGATAGTCCACACATACTCGAACTTTTCCATCCTTTTTAGCCACAGGAACCACATTAGCCAGCCACATCGGGTATTTAACCTCCAATAGAAACTTAGCCTCAATCTGCTTATGGATCTCCTCTTTCACCTTCTGAACCCATTCTGGCCTAAGTCTTATGAGCTTTTACTTGACCAGTTTACTCTCTGGGTAAGTTGGAATGGCATGTTCGGCTACATCTCGATCAATCCCCGACATATCCTCGTAGGTCCAGGCAAAAACTTTTTCATATTTTTTTTTAATATTCTCTCAAATTTTAGCCTCTCCTCAGGAGTTATGTCTGATGCTATCAAAATTTCCTTTGGATTCTCCAAAGTTCCGAGGTTAAATGCCGTTGTGCTAGTTGAGTTAATGTAAAAAATGAATGCATCATGTTTATGATCATGAGAAATGAAATCATCAAAAACATCACACAAGTAAGCAAAGTTATTCATCTCATTAATGTAATCAGAAACATTAACATTGTCATTAAAAAGTTCTGGCATAAAGAGACTATCTAAATAACTACTACCTTCATCTTCTGTCGATGACGATGCTGCAGCTGACTGGGCTTTAACTTCTTAGCTCAGTGGAGGCTTTTCAACTACCACCGATGAGATCTCCAAATCTTCAAACATCAGCTCTGGCTCTACCATCTTTTCCTTTCCCTTCAACCTGGTAGCTAACAGCTTATCAGTGACAATCTCCTCGGGCTCATCCCTATCCCAGACACTGCACTGAGTCATGATCTCCTCATCCCAGAAGTTCTCTACGGACTTGATAACTCCAACATCCCAGTCAAAGACATCATTGAAAATTTTAAACCCCGGAATGATCTTTCCATCCACCCACTGAGGCTCTTCTTCTCCAGCATAGGCACAGACCGAAGTTGAGGGAACAAAACTCTCTGAAATGTGGGGAATCTTCTCTGACACTTTTTTCCTGCCATGTCCTCCTTTGTAACCCAAACCCTTCCGATCTTTCTGGCCTTGCGTTGTGATGGCATCTTGCAACCCCTGTGAATTTTTACCCAATCCGGCACCTAGGAGGAAGTGCATCTTCTTCATCATGCTCATCACCTGAGGGCTACCTGCCAAGCCCTGCTCCTCACCAATCACTGATACGTGAAAGCCACTAAATGGTTGATTAGAGATCCCTAAGGCAGACATTTGATTCTCTCTCACTGCTTTAATGGTCACCACCTCCCCTTCATGAGGTATCTTTACCATTTGATGTAGGGTGGACGGCACCCCTCCCAATTAATGGAACCACGGCCTTCCAAGCAGAGTTGAGAAATTTATTGGGATAGGCAAGACCACAAACTCCGCCTCCGTCTCAATAGGCCCAGTCCTAACTAGAGCTCTGAATGTTCCCGATGCATGTCTTCGAGAATTATCGTAGGCTGTGATGGTCAGATCAGACTTACTCAACATACTCTCGTCCAGCCCAAAAGCCTGAAGTGCCACTAGGGGGCAAACATTTATGGATGACCCATCATCAACCATAACACAAGCGGTGTGCTTGCCATTAATTTGAGCCTTGATTTATAGTGGTCGATTGTGATTGCGGCCTTCAGCTGGCAAATCTGCGTCAGAAAACACCAGTCTTTCCCCTGATCCCCCTTTGACGAGATCTAGCAGCTCAGATGGAGAAATTGTGGTGGCTACAGTGGACTCACTCAATGCCTCAACTAACTTCTGTCTATGAGAAGGGGACTGCCTTAGAAGGTCCCAAATAGATATCTGAGCCGTGGTCTTTTTCAGCTGCTTTATTATGGAATTTTCTTCCGGCTCCTTCTCTACAGGTGCTTGCACTGAGTCCTGCTACTTCTCAACTTTGGGGACCACTCTCCCACTTCTTGTTACAGCCCCAACTCTCTCATCCTCCTCCGAATCCCATGGATCCGTGAACTCTCCATCTTTTTCTTCTTCGTCTTCATCTCCACTCTCACTAGTGGACCAACAGTCTATCGCCGCCACGGGAATCCCTTCTTCACTTGCCTCAAGGCGAGTGATAGCGACATATTCATTGCCATATAAATCCTATAATACATACCATTCGGGTAGGCTCGACCCAATCATGAAGACAGGCGGTGGCACAATATTAAAATTAGACTTCTTTTTGCTCTCTCTCTTTTCAGGATCGGTGATCTACTTACTATCGATCAGATCCTGAATCTGGTACCTCAGCCTGAAGCAATTGTCTGTCAGATGACCCGTATGTTGGTGAAAGGCACAGTACTTGTTCTCTTTATGCCCTGGTTCCCCTTGGGTCCTAGCTGGCCTAGGTGGCAGGGGTTGTAGCTTCCCCTCCTTCATTAACCTCTTCAGTACCCATGACAAAGGCCTACCCAAATTCGAGAAGTACCTCTGATTCATTCCTGTTGCCGACACCTTAGCTGTCTTCCCACTTCTATTACCACCGCTGGAACTAGCTGACTTGGTTGCACCTTGACTATTGTAGCCTTTCTTGGCATAAGCCTCACTGCTTGCCCTTCTAGCCATATACCCTCCTTCTGCCTCTATAGCAATGTCCTCCAAGGACTCCCAATCTTTCAGCCCTTTCATTTTCAGTCCATTTCTCAGATATGGGCTGGCATTTCGAATGAATAACCGGATCTGATCAGGTGTATCGGGTTTGTGCTTCATCTCCATAACTCGGTTCCTCCACCGGGTGAGATGTTCATGGAAAGACTCCCCAGCCTTCTGCTGTAACAACTTTAGATCCTTCATTGTGACCTCCATGCGTGTACTGCAATCGTATTGCTTTAGGAACTCTTCAGTCAACAAGTCCCAATCTTCTTTGGACCTCCTGTCCAACCCATGGTACCAGTCAATAGCAGCTCCTGTAAGACTCAAGCAAAAGTACTCTATCTTCTGCTTCCTTGTTAAAGTTGTCCCCTTCATGACTAATGAATACTGCTTGGTATGTGTAGCAGAATCAAAGGTACCGTCAAATTTTGGGATATTAGGCATCTTGAAGTTCTGGGGGACCAGATCATCCCCATCCAATTCACGATCCTCCGGGTTCATTCCCCTTCCTACCGTCATCATCCTTGTCATAGCCTTAAATTTTTCCTCCATCTTCCTCCACATTGCTTCCTCTAGCTTGGGCGACTTTCCCTTTCCTACCATCTGTTCCTCTTGCTCATCCTCCCATTGGTCAACCTCAGATCTCGGGCCTTCTCTATGCTCAACAGGTGCTGGTGCTCTTTTCTCAACCGCAGGTGGGTCAACTATAGCAGGGGGATCCTCCCTAACAGCCCCTTGTTCATCTGGCCCCCTAATAGGAGCAGTAGTAACTTGTTGCCCAGCTATGGTAGTGGCAAGATTGCCCATCATGGCCATCATTCTAGCCTCAAACTCTTCCATTTTTCTCCCCACTTCCTCGGTAATCATAGCCCTGGTTGCATCAGACCCACTGGCTGGATTAGACATACTTGATGATTCTGAAGAGAAAATCTTACTACTATCTGAAAGAGAACATGTGCTCCGATACAGCACTAGCTCTGGTAACCCCAAGAGTGGAATCCTTCTCAATCGACCGTCGGGTCCCTTAAACCACTCGGGCGAATCTATGATGGCTGAAATAAATACATCTCATTAGGATGATGCATGATTGAAATGCAATGCATGGTCGTGCTAATGTAACATAGACAAACACATGCAAGCAGACATATCCTTCCAACCTTATTGCCCCCAGACACGAGGTAGCATAGTCTCTTTCCTAGGTGGGCTTTATCCAAGGGTTAACAGGGAACCCTTTAGACGCGTATGGTGCAAGGTGGAAAATCGGCAGCATATCAGCTCTTTAATGTACACACGTATGAGTGTTTGGCCATTACGTATTTAAACACCTCAATTAAACTAAGATGGACCCATCGGGGCATGAAATTCTTTGATGAAGACCTTTTAATTTAACTGATTTTGTTCAATATATGATGGCCCAGGTAGCAAGCACGATATTACAGTACATTTCACCTAGTAGAAGTATCTATTGCCATTACATGAGCTTTGGTCAAAGGTAGTGATACTTTAGGGCTACCCAAGCATGGTCCCTGCCAACGGGTCTAGCTCATCACGGGCATAACGACCGATTGGGTCACCATTTTATATACCATAAGGCACGAGGCTTGGGCTGGTGATTATCCTTAACACTTCCCTAAATTGAGTGAAAATAGGGTCGTGCTTTAGGAACGCACCGGGGTTTAAAATAGGGACCAAACTAGCATAATCTAAGGCTTTAGCATGGATATAATGCAATTTCGAAAAGAGATAAAATTTCCAAATTAAAACTCAATTGTAAATTTTAGCCAAGGTACTTTCGAAGGGAAGTCTCATATGTCCCCAGTGGAGTCGCCACTGTGACGCGCGCCGAACCACGTAGGCCCCCGAGAGCCCGCTTTAGGGCGATCAGGAGAGGTTCATAAAACTTGTAAGGTATTTACAAGTGCGTCTATTTTGGGCAAATAAGGAGATTTTATGGAGTCGCCACCCAATAAAACATTGGAAAAGTTTCTCTCGCCAACCAAAGGGGTCTTGGAGGGTCAACCTCTCGCCCTAAGGAGCCTAAGATTAACGCCAAGTCTTGTGACACAAGAGGTGTCTTGGAGGGTAAACCTCTCGCCTCTTTGAGCCCAAAGACCAGAGAAAGTTCAGGACTTCCCATTTATTCATACCTTGATTAAATTTATAATTGAGCTTTGAATTTAGCGTTTCATCCATTTTCTCATTCAATTTTAATGCAATTTAATTAAACGCATATCAATTATATAATAAAAGCGATAAATAAAGTAAATGAAAGCAAAATAAATTACAATAAAACTAGGGGCGGAATACAGCCCCCATTTGTAAATAAAATGCAAATCATACATAAATCGGGCTATTAAAAATGAGAACATTGGTCCTTTCATGCATAATTTAAGAAAATTATTTTAAAATGATAATTTATTTTGGATGATAAATCTAAGACATCGGTCCCATTTTTATTAAATAAAACCCAATTTAGTTTAATAGAAATATTTTTGTGATTTTCTTAATTAACATGCATAAAAGTAATTTATTACAAATTACATATTAAAAAAATAATGAAAGCAAAATAATGAAAATAATAACAAATCAACTCCCAAATGGATCTTCAAATCTTCATGGGCTCCCACTTGGCATGAAAAATACTCACACATAAAAATAAGTATTGAAAATAAAAGAATAAACAAAACAAATAAAAGTGAAGTTAGTAAAAAATTAATTAAACATATAACTTGAAAACAATTAAATTAATGCAAACAAAATTGCACCATGTATGACAAGTCAATTAAAATGACATAATAAAAATATGTAATTTAATAAATTAATAAAATCAACATGCTAAAAAAACATAAAATAGTAATTATAAAATTAAACATGCATAAAAAGCACAAAATAACACCAATAACATCCAATCATGCATAAAAAGCAAAAGAAATACTAAAATTAGCATGCATAAAACATATTAATAATAGTAATAAAGCCAACATGCATAAGCAAACATAAAATAATAATTATAAAACTCAACATGCAAAAAACATGAATAGAAAATACAAACATAAAATTCAGCATGTGTAAAAGTATAAAATAATAACAACAATATCCAACATGTATAAAATGTAAAGGTAATAATAAAAATCAGCATGCATAAGAAATAAATAATAATAGTAATAATAAAATTAAATAAGGATAAGGATAATAATAATAATAATACTAATGATACTAATAACTACAATAATAATAATAACACAATAATAACAAAGAATATGAACAATCAAACATAATAATAATAATAATAATAATAATAATAATAATAATAATAATAATAATAATAATAATAATAAAAGAAGATGAACAATATGAACAACATGAACAATTAAATAAAAATGATATGAACAATTGAATAAAAATAATAAAATAGTTCTAAGAGAATTTACATGTTAACTAATGAAATAAAAAGTAAAAACAAGAAATAAGAAGAAAATAATAAGACTAAAAGAATTTACATGTTAACTAGTTAATTAGAAATAAAAAATCAAATTAAAATTAAACTAAGAAATTGAGCCAAGAATAATTACCCTCAAATTTATCTTGATGAAGAGAAGGTAAGATCCAATTCCTTGTCTTGTATTGTTGGAATAAAATATTGAAAGTGAATTTTTACTCAAGAATAAATTATTTATTTATTTGTCTCAAAGCAAAAATTGTCAATTGAAAATAAGAAAATTCTCAATAACAAAAATGGTTATTTTTTACCTTAAGAATTGCTGGAAATTTCTTTAGAAATTGAGAGAATTTGTTCTTGAAAGAAGAAAGAAGAAGAAAAAAATTTTCTCAAGAAAATCCCCCTTCAATTCCCACTAAAAAACTCTTTTTATTCCCCTTAAAATTCAGATTTTTTAATTAAGAAATTAAATTAATTTAATTCCCATAATTACAAAAAACTACTGAATTTATTGGGTTGGAAGATAGAAGGCTTTTTGAATTAAATTTTGCAAAAAAAATGAGTTAAAAAGCATTTAAAATGAAGAATTTATGGCCAAAAAGGCCAAAATAGGCAAAACGGGCGCGGGGCGCCCCGTCGGCGCGACCGACAGGCTCCCCTCGCGCAGGCGCGAGAGACGGGCAGCCCATCAGCACGCGAGCATGCTTCGCGCGCGGCATCGCGGTGCGCGCCCAGCGCCGCCAGAGCCCGACACTCGCGGAGAAATTTTTTTTTTAAATTTCCTATAAAATATAATAATTTAAAAACTCACTTTTTTCATCAAAAAATAATTTTTAAAATACTTTAAAAATATTTTTGAAATACATTTTTATTTAATTTTAGAACAACAAATTGACTAGGAAATCGTCACTTCCAACTTCATTCTTTTTGCCTATAGATCGGCACACTTAATTTCATCATTAGGTAATCCTGATCAAGGCTACTCGGGACCCGGTGTCTACAGCCGAGCTTGTTGAGCATATGGTTTGAGAGCAGGCCAGGATTGTGGAGTGTATGAGTTAGGAGTAGGCTAGGCTCATAGAGCACATCACGCAGGAGCAGGAGGGCCCCAGAGAGCAGCTCAGGCAGGAGTTGAGGACTTCCCATGACCAGGTAGCTGAGAGGATCGACGTGACTCTTCAGATGATAGATGAGTCACTTGACTCTCTCAGGTCCAGAGTCCAGGGATTGGAGGGGACCGTTCCTTCCCTAGCTCAGTCCATACGGGAGTTCCGGGGGCAGACAGAGCAGAGACTAGAGAGTATGAGGACCGATTCGGTTGAGCAGACTGGCCAATTAAGCAGGGCCTTCAAGGAGTTGGGGGGATGATCACGGACACCTTGCGCTTTATGACAGTATGTGCACAGCCCTTCCTGGACGGGTTTGCTCAGGTACAATTTCAGCTGCAGAGTTCTGAGAGACCACAGCCTCGATCCATGCCGGTGGCAGTTCCTCCTAGGTTTCAGCCCATGGTCAGAGTATGGAACTCTCAGCGGCCCGACCCAACAAGTCCTTCTAGCCAGCCCTCTACTTCTAGAGCCATCTCAGCCTCCACCTCAGCCTCAGCCGATGCATCTGTCTAATGGTGAGGATGATGACCCCGAGGAGGAGCTCACGGATTATCCACCATTGTAGTCATTCAGGGAGTTGGGATGACATTTTTGTATTTTGTTTCTTTTTGTATACTATTTATTATTATTGTACTTGTATATACATTATACAAAAATAAAGTTTTAGTGGAAAAAACATTTACTTTTAGATTTACATGTTTTTGTTTCTTTTCTATCTTTATTTGCGATTTATTTGCATTAAGGATGGTTGTAAACTTTTCTGTTTATCTACTTTAAAACTATGTGACCACAAGAAATGATGCATAGAAAATAATGAAAAATAATAAATGATAATCCAAAATCATTTATGAGCATATCAAGCAAGAATCACTTATATATGAATTAACAAAAATTCTTTATCACACAGGAACATTGCTTAATATTGATCCAAACATAGACATCAATCACATTGGAGGATGGACACATCAAGCGTTATGTCCTCCAAAATCATACTCCAACGGGCATTCACTTTGCAGATCTGATGGGGATTAGCAAGGACATGCCAACAAGCAGGGACTGTGGTCAGAGAGTACCGCACTTCAAAATCCACGGCGTAGTCAGAGAGCACTACACGCCTTGCAGATCGAATGGGGGTTAGCAAGGAATTTCTAACAAAACCGAGATTGCAATCAAAGAGTACTGCATCTCACAGTTCACGCAGCAGCCAGAGAGTGCTACGCACCTTGCAAATCTGATGGGGGTTAGCAGGGGAACTTCACAACCGGAGTTGCAGTTAGAGAACACTGCTCTCCACCTCGAGATAGTGGTTAGAGAATGCCGTATCTCACAATCGAAGTTGCAGTTAGAAAACACTGCTCTTCACACCGGGATTGCAGTCAGAGAGTGCTGCATCTCACCTTCCCCATGCAGGCTGAGACAAGGCTAGCGGAAGACCATGCAGACCGAGACGAGGTCAGTAGGGTACCAGCGATAGAATACATCGCGGCAGGACTGTGGTTAGATAACACCGCATCTTGCAACTGGGATTGCAGTCAGAGAGTGCTGCGTCTCACATTCCCCGTGCAGGCCGAGACGAGGCTAGCAGAAGGCCATGCAGACCGAGACGAGGTCAGTAGGGCAACTGAAGCTACAGTTAAAGAAGACTGTTCTTCACACCGGGATTATGGTTAGCAAACACCACATCTCACGAATGAAGTTGCGGTTAGAGAACACCGCTCTTCACGGCAAGGTTGTAGTTAGAGAATGCTACAACTTATCAACCCCTTGCGGGTCAAGACAAGATCGGTAGAGACATCCATCACTACCCGCTAAGCAGACTGAGACAAGGTCTACTCAGCAAGAAACACGGAAGGTAAGGATTGCTACAGGTACGCTATTCTTCCTCTTGTTTTCCTTTCTCTCTGAATTTTGGCTCATCTAGGCACTTGTGCACTAGTTTCTCCAAAATTGGGGGCAACTATAAGTACCGTGTCCCGAGGTAGTCCAGATCAGATATTACCCGATGAAGAAATTAATGCCCGAGTCCAAATGAACTGTTGGGATTTAGAGATTTTGGCCCTCTAGATTCACGAGAAATATGTTTTCTTTATTCCCGACAAAGAGAAAAAGAGAATTGGGAATTTTAGGGTAAAAAAGGAAGTTTACCTCCACCGGCGGCCAGCCTATCGATCACGGCATTCCCGTCGCTTGACTAAAAGCCCCGATGCCCGTCGGTATGATTTCGAAGCTATTGGTATTTCAAAGCCTATAAAAACCTATTTTTCACCGGTTTTGGGGGTTGGCTGGCTAGTTGGACGATTTTGCATACTTTTCTACCTAAAAACACATTTTCCAAAATTTTTTCTTTTTTTCATCTCAAGATTTCTCCATTTTATTTTTGGATTTTGTGAATCAGAATTAATTCAAAGGAGCTAAAATTGATTAGTTTCTAAGAATTTTGATTCCAACATTTGTGCATTTTGTGAAAACCAAGAAAGAAAAATCCAAACTCTTCTTTTCTTGATTTTTGACCATTTCTCGTGAAGCGTGCGGGATCCGAATCATCAAGAATCCAACCTAAAAGGTAAAATTCGAGGGTAAATATTCTGGACACCCATCTCATTTAGTTTATTTTAATTTTGCCCCTTTTTGGACTTTTGTGTTGAAAAGTTATTTTGTTTGAGAAAATTTGATTTTTACTATTTTTTTTAAAGCACAGTAGTGACTGACGGGGCATAAGGCCACCGACGCTCGTCGCTCATTTGAGCGACGGCGCGTATGTGACGCATTACTGCTCGTCGGTCATCCCAGGCTATGCCCGTCTCTCGGATGAACGACGGCATGCAAATCGTCGGTCGCTTCTAGCGACGCCCGTCAGTCATTCGTTAAAGACCGTCCCTGGGACCTGTTTGCAATTCTCAAAACCTCTTTCCTCATTTTCTTTCTATTATTTATTTCTACTTATTTCTAAATATTTTCTCTTCTGTCTTATATCGATATTTTTATTCTTACCATTTCAGTTCTGAATTTTTAACCTTTATTTCCATTAATATTTATTAATGTTTTGTTTTCATATTAACATTATTGATTATTTTGTGAGATTATTTTTTATGCCTTTGGGATAATTTGGAGCTTAAGAGGGGTTTTGCCACGGAAGACTCCATTTGGTTTACCTCTTTACCCTTTATTTATTTATTTGTTAATTATTTATTTATTTATTTATTTGCTTATTTAATAATTTATTTATTCGTATTTTGTTGATCATTTTGTGCTCACAATGAATCATTTTATTCCGCATTAAATAAGAAAGGATAAATATTTTATAGTAAATAATATTGGGATCTAAAAAAACTCAAGGATCCAATATACTATTTTCCATCTAATAAAAACATCACGATAAAAATTAGTTTCTTTTATAATAAGTACATTTGAGGACCAAAGTCCTCAAAATAAATGAATTTCCCGTTTTATGTATGCATCGCACTTTTACAAAGGGAGTTGTATTTCGCTCCCAGTGTTATTGTATTTGTCTTTATAGTCCTTTTTTTTGTTACATTTTATTTAATTATTTTATTCATTACGCTTTTGACATGAATAAGTGCGCTTTTAATCGGATTGCATCGTGTGGAGAGAGAGCGAATTAATAAATTCAAAATCTAATCGTAAAATTAATCAATGTAGAAATAAATGAGAAGTCCCGAACCCAGCTCTGGTCTTTAGGTTCAACGAGGCGAGAGGTATCCGATCACCCATTAGAACCTCCAAGACACCTCTTGCGTCCCGCCAAATGACTCAATAAATCCTAGGCTCCAAGGGAGAGAGGGTCACCCTCCAAGACACCTTTGGCTTGCCCAAAATGGATATATGCGCCGTCTTAGGCTCACTGAGGTGAGACGAACTTTCCCAATGTTTTATTGGGTGGCGACTCCATGAAACCTCCTTGTTGCCCAAAATAGACGCACTTGTAAATACCTTTACAAGTTGCCAACGGACCCTCAATTGCCTTATCACAGTCAAGCGGGCAGTCAAAGGGGCGGCCCGCGGGGTCTGGCGCGCGTCACACATCGCCTGTTGCGTTTGATAGTTCGGGGGGATTCAAGATGTCATGAGGCATCCTTTATCTTTCTAGGTAGCATCTTATCCTCGGCCTTCACCCCTGAGTATCATAGCCCCTAGACACAACTGCTTACAAAAATCGTCGCACTGCGAGTTAGAGACTACACCTTCGCTTCCATAAGTACATACAAGAGAAGGGTACTTAGCCCCTCGGTAGATAATAGGACCCATCGGCTTAGGCATCTAGTTGGTGAGAGCAAAGGCAAAGTATAGCCATTTAGATTTCACACATTCAGTAAAGAATGATGTTTCTCCTTTTATAAAAGAACTAGGAAATGATGAGTTAAACTGCTTTTGCTTTATATTTTTTCGCAAAATTGTGTACATTTCTATATGATTTCATCATACATGATCCTTATTTAACAAGAATTCAAAAGCACGAGACTACCCCTAATCTCAGAATAGATCTTGTAAGCATCAAACTCCTGTTATCAATCAACCCTCTTGGGTTTTCTTAATTGAATATTTTCTCTCAAGCCTCTAATTTTTGCCCAAAGTGCCTTTTTTTCTATTTTCACCCTGACGAGGTGCCCAATTTTAGCAAGGCCGCCTTTTTTCGGTTTTTGACCCGCGGGGAATTTATTCTCTTCTTTTTATTTTGGTCTTTAGCCATGGAACCTTTTTAACCTGTCGATATTGACCGGTTCTTTGAACTCATTACCATCGCTATCCGTTAAGATTACTGTTCCCTTTGTTAGTAACTTTTTCAGCATAAGCGGACCTTCCTAGCTGGGCCTAAATTTTCCCCATATGTCTGGCACTCCCGGCCTCATCATCTTAAAGACCAAATCCCCCTCCTTCAATGGGTGCTTTCGTATCTTTTTGCCAAAGGACCGAGCTAGCCTCCTCTGATAAACCTGATTGTGATAATATGCCCGCAGTCTGTCTTTGTCCAACAGATTCAACTGCAACAACTGCTGTTGTGCCCATTCTATCTCTGGGATCTCGGCTTCCATGACTACCCTCAAAGATTTTAGCTCAATTTCGACTGGCAGAACTGCTTCAGTTCCATATACCAGAGAGAACGGCGTTGCTCCCATAGAGGCTCTGATGACTGTGGTTCTGTAAACCCAGAGTACAAAAGGTAGTTTTTTTGCCCATTCCTTATAGCTCTTAATCATTTTGGCCAATATTATTTTAACATTCTTGTTCGCTGCCTCAACCACGCTATTAGCCTGAGGTCGATAAGGAGAAGAATTGTGATGCTGGATTCCATATTTCTGAAGCATCTATTTAGTTTTTGCTAAGAACTGTACCCCATTATCAGACACAATGTGGTGCAGGAGGCCATATCTGTATATCAAATTCCGCTCAATGAACTTAGCCGTGTCCCTAGCGTCAATCTTTTTGAAAGATTCAACTTCGACCCATTTAGTGAAGTAATCAATGGCAACTACAATGAACATGTGCCCATTGGAGGCTATAGGATGTATCTCACCTATGATATCTATCCCCCAAGCTGCAAACGGCCATGGAGACATCAAATTATATAGCTCTGAAACTGGCACATGCCTCAAATTAACGTATTGCTGGCACAACTGGCATTGCTTCACATATTTTAAACAATCTAGATCCATTGTGAGCCAATAAAATCCTTGGCGCATGATGTTTTTTGCTAAGGCCAGGCCATTCATGTGAGCTCCACAAACATCGGCATGAACCTCTTCCATAATTATTCCAGTTTCTTCCTCTGCCAAGCATCTTAATTGGATTCCATCCGCTTGCCTCTTATACAAAGTCCCGTCTACACTAATAAATTGAGAGGATAACTTTCTAATCATTCTTTGATCCTTCTCAGTGGCTTCCTTTAGAAAAACTTATTTCTCTAAGTAATTATGAATATCATAATACCAAGGTTTTCCATCGGCGACCTCGACGTCCATTATTTGCTCAGTTTCAAAGCAAGGCTTTTCTGCACTAGAGATCAGCACGGGGCTCATAGCAACCCCTATTTGATTATCCCACATGGACACTAACGTCGTGAGAGCATCAGCCAACTCATTTTCATCTCTGGGGACGAAGTGAAAGGTGCAAGCCTCAAACTGGCTATTCAGCATTCTCAAATGTTTCACATAAGGAAACAGCCTCTCTTCCTTGACTGACCACTCCCCTCTGATTTGATGAATTACCAAGGAGGAATCTCTAAAGGCTTCTGAGGTCTTTTCCCCCAAAGTAAGCAATGCTTCAAATTCGAAGATGCAAGCTTCATATTGAGCTTCATTATTGGTCGCTTTGTATCTCAACTTCTTGGCTAATGGAAGCCTCTCACTATCCGGGGTTGTAAGGATGCTCCTACCCCTTTTCTGTTAACTGCCCCATCAAAAAATATCTGCCAGCCTTGTACTGTTATGGCCGTGACTCTTCATCTGGGAAGTTGTATTCGAATTGGTCTCGCTCAATGGGGTGTTCAGCCAGGAACTCAGCTACAGCCCTTCCCTTAATGGTTTTCCTGGTAATGTATTCGATATCAAACTCCTGCAATACTAATAACCATCTTCCCATCTTTCCCAATAGAGAGGGTGCCTCCTGAAGGTACCTAAGCGGGTTATGCTTAGCAACCGCTTGCACGCTAAAAGAGTGAAAGTAATGTCGCAACTTCTTGGAAGGCCAAATTACTGCCAAGCAAATCTTTTCTACTTCGACATATTTGGCTTCATATGGCAGGAATTTCTTGCTAAGGTAATAGACAGCAAATTCCACTCCAAATTCATCCTCCTGGGCCATCATGGTGCCCACTGAGCCGTCTTCTATTGCTAAATAGAGAATCAGTGGCTTCGCCCGACGTGGTGGTCTTAGGACTGGCGGATTTAAGAGATAATCTTTAATAGTATCAAAAGCCAATTGACAATCATCATTCCACACCATCGGCTGATTCTTCCTGAGAAGCTTGAAGATGGGCTCACATACTGAAGCTAGCTTAGTGATAAACCGACTAATGTACTGAAGTTTTCCTAGGAAACTCCTAACTTCTTTTTCTTTTTAAGGTACTGGCATCTCTCTAATGGCCCTGACCTTATCAGGATCCACTTTAATTCCTCTTTGATTTACCACATGGCCCAATAGCTTACCCTCGGTAACTCCAAAGATGCACTTCTTGGGATTGAGGTGCAGATTATACTTATCGATCCTTTGAAAGAACTTTTCCAAAGCCTCAAAGTGACCTTCCCTAGTAGATGACTTGATCATCATGTCGTCAACATACACCTCCACCTCTTTATGAATTAGGTCATTTAGAATCCTAGTGGCCATTCTTTGGTAGGTTGCTCCTGCATTCTTTAATCCTAAAGGCATAACCCGATAGGCAAAAGTACCGCATTCGCTGATAAAGGCTGTTTTGATTCGATCCACAATTTTGTTGAGGATTTGATTGTACCCAGGATACCCATCCACAAAACTGTACATCATACAGACAGCTGCACTATATATCAGCACATCAATATAAGGCAAAGGGAAATCGTCTTTCGAGCAGGCTTTGTTCAGGTCCCGATAGTCCACACATACTGGGACCTTTTCATCCTTTTTAGCCACAGGAACTACATTAGCTAACCAGGTCGGGTATTTCACTTCTACCAGAAACTTAGCCTCAATCTGCTTATGGATCCCTTCTTTTACCTTTTGTTCCCACTCTGGCCTAAGTCTTCTAAGCTTTTGCTTGACTGGTTTAGACTCTGGGTAAGTTGGGATGGCATGTTCGGCAATGTCTCGATTAATTCCTGGCACGTCCTCATAAGTCCAGGGAAAAACCTTTTCATATTTTCTTAAAATTCTCTCAAATTTTATTCTCTTCTCAGGAGTTATGTCTGATGCTATCAAAATTTCCTTTGGGTTTTCCAAAGTTTCGAGATTAAATGCAGTCGTGCTAGTTGAATTAATATAAAAAATGAATGCATCATGTTCATGATTATGAGAAATGAAATCATAAGAAACACCACACAAGTAAGCAAAGTTGTTCATTTCATTAACATAATTAGCAACATTAACATTGTCATCATTAAAGAGTTCTGGCATAAAAAGACAATCTAAACAACTATTGTCTTCATCTTCTGCCGACGCTGATGTTGTAGCCAACTGTGCCTTGTCCTCTTGACTTGGTGGAGGCTTCTCAACTATCTCTGGTGAAATTTTTAGACCCTCAATCTTTAAATTTGGCTCTACCATCTTCCCTTTCCCTTTCAGCCGGGTGGCTAATAGCTTATCTGCGTTGATCTCCTCGGGCTCATCCCTATCCCAGACACTGCACTACGTCATAATCTCTTCATCCCAGAAGTCCTCTGCAGATTTGATAACTCCAACATCCCAGTCGAAGACGTCATTAAAGATTTCGAAACCTGGAATAATCTTTCCATTCACCCATTGAGGTTCTTCCTCTCTAATGTAAGCACAGACCGAAGAGGCCAGAATAAAACTTTTTGAAATATGGGGGATCTCCTCTAACATCTTCTTCTTACCACGCTCACCTTTGTAGCCCAAACCCTTTCGATCTTTCTGGCCTTGTGTAGTGATAGTAGACTGTAACCCTTGCGAGTTCTTTCCCAGACGAACTCCCGGGAGAAAGTGCATCTTCTTCATCATATTTACTGCTTGAGGGCTATCCACTGGACCCTGCTCTTCCCCTATTACTGATACGTGAAAGCCACTAAATGGTTGGTTATAAATCCCCAAAGCAGACACTTGGTTTTCTCTCGCTGCTTTAATAGTCACCACCTCTCCTTCATACGGTATCCTGATCATCTGGTGTAAGGTAGATGGCACTCCCCCAATTTTATGGAACCACGGCCTTTCGAGTAAAGCTGAGAAATTCGATGGGATCGATAAAACCACAAACTCGGCCTCCATTTCAATAGGTCCAGTCTTAACTAGGGTTCTGAAGGTTCCCAATGCTTGTCTTTGAGAGTTATCATAGGCTATGATGGTTAAATCGGACTTACTAAGCATGTTCTCATCTAATCCAAAAGCTTGAAGTGCCACTGGAGGATAGAAGTTTATGGATGAACCATCATCAACCATGACACAAGTGGTATGCTTGCCATTTACTTGTGCCTTGATATATAATGGCCGGTTCTGATTACGGCCCTCAACCGGTAGGTTAGCATCAGAGTACACTAATCTCTCTCCTGATCCCCCTTTAACAAGATCTAACAACTCGGATAGAGAAATCGTGGTGGCCATGGTAGATTCACTCAAAGCTTCTACTAACTTCTGCATGTGGGAAGGGGACTGTCTCAGAAGGTCCCATATGGATATCTGAGCTGTGGTCTTTTTCAACTGCTTGACTATGGAATTTTCTTCCGGCTCCCTTTCTGCTGGTGCTTGCACTGGGTCATGCGACCTTTCCATTTCTGGGACTAGTCTCCTGCTTCTTGTCACAACCCTTACTTCCTTCCCTTCTCCATTTGACTCCCACGGATTTGCAGGCATTTCTCCTTCCTCTTCATCTTCATCTTCTTCTCCACTATCACTGGTGGACCAACAGTCTATTGCTGCCACGGGCATCCCTTCCTCCCTTGCCACGAGGCGAGTGATAGCAACATATTCATTCCCATGCAAGTCTTATAGGACATACCACTCGGGTAGACTTGACCCAATCATAAAAATAAGCGGCGGTACAGCATTATTGTTGGACTTCTTTTTACCCTCTCTTCACTCAAGATCAGTGATCTGCTTACTGTTGATCAGATCCTAAATCTGGTGCCTCAGCGTCACGTAATTGTCTGTCAAATGCCCGGTATGCTGGTGAAAGGCACAATATTCATGCTCTTTATGCCCAGGATGTCCTTGGGTTCTGGCTGGCCTAGTTTGCAGGGGTTGTAGCTTTCCCTCTTTCATCAATCGCGTCAATATCCAGGACAAAGGCCGACCCAAATTTGAGAAGTACCTCTGACTAACACCTATTGCCGATACCTCAGCTGTCTTCCTACTCCTATTGACACTGTCGGAGCTTGCTAGCTTGGTTCCCCTTTGATTAGTATAGCTTTTCTTGGCATATGCCTCACTGCTTGCCCTTCTCGAAAGGTACTTTCCCTCGACCTCGATAGCAATGTCTTTTAAAGACTCCCAGTCTCTCAATCCGTTTATCTTTAGTCCATCTCTTAGATATGGGCTCGCATTTTTGATAAACAGACGTATTTGATCCTGAGTATCTGACTTCCTTTTAATTTCCATTACCCTGTTTCTCCATCGAGTCAGATACTCGTGGAAAGACTCGCCTGCCTTTTATTGTAACAGTTCCAAGTCCTTCAAAGTTACTTCCATTCTTGTACTACAATCATACTGTCTGAGAAACTCCTCTATCAGTTAGTCTTAATCCTCTTTCATCCTTCGGTCTAGCCCATAATACCAATCCACTATCGGGCCGGTTAAGCTCAGACAAAAGTACTCGATCTTCTGTCTCTTTGTTAAGGTAGTACCCTTCATCACTAGCAAGTACTGTTTAATGTGTGCAGTGGGATCGGGAGTGCCATCGAATTTGGGAATGTTCGGTATTTTAAAATTCTGAGGGACCAAATCATCACTATCTGTGATGCGCGCCGCACCCCAGGTCACCCCAAACTCCCGCTTTTAGGGCGATCAGGAGGAGGTTCATAAAACTTGCAAGTGAAATTGCAAGGGCATCTATTTCGGGCAACAAGAAGGTTTCGTGGAGTCACCACCCAATAGAACATTGGAAAAGTTCGTCCAGCCTCAGTGAGCCTAAGACAGCGCTGCTATGTCCATTTTGGGCAAGCCAAAGGGCTCTTGGAGGCCCCATCCTAATAAAATATTAGGATGGTCCTCTCACCTCATGGAGCCTAGGACTATGCAAGTTGGGCCTTTTTCGGGACACAAGAGGTGTCTTGGAGACCCTACCCAAATAGAACATTGAGGTGGCCCTCTCGCCTCGTTGAGCCCAAAGACTAGAGAAGGTTCGGGATTTCCCATTTATTCATACCTTGGTTAAGTTTATGATTAAGTTTTGAATTTAGCGTTTCATCCCATTTCTCATTCAGGTCAGTGCAATTTAATTAGAGCGCATAATTGGTCATTCAAGGAAAGCGATCAATAAAAGAATAATTAAAATAAAGCGTATGAAAATAAATGACAACAAAACTAGGGGCGAAATATAACCCCTATTGTAAATAAAATATAAATCATACATAAAACGGGGTATCTATTATTGATGAGAACATTGGTCCTCGCATGCATAGTTAAAGAAAATTGTTTTAAAGTGACAATTTATTTGAATGAAAAAACTAGGACATTGGTCCCATTTTGTTAGAAAAATCTCAATTTATTAATATAAAACTTTATGCAACTTTTTAACTAACGTGCATGAAAATAAACAAACTTATTACAAATCACATATTAAAACCAAATAAAGGCAAACTAATTCTGAAAATGCTAAAAAGGCTAAAAATATAAACTCCACCAAAATGGTGTCTTCAAACCTCCATGGGCTCCCACTTGCCATTGAAAAGGTTCACACATTAAAAATAATAATTGAAATAAAACAACAAAAATGAAGATGATGTTAGTAATAAAAAATGAATTAAACATGTAACATATGAAAATGAATTAAAATAAATAAAATACGTCATGCATGACAAATCAATTAAATGGCATAATAAAAAATATAACTTAACACATGAACAATTCAACATGCATAAATAATAAAAATAACAACAATAATAAAACTCAACATGCATAAAAACATAAAAATAATAATGATGATGACAACAATAATAAATTATAATAATAAATAAAACTAATAAAAATAATAATGAGAGTAACAATGATAAATAATAACTAATAATAATAATAATAATAATAACATCAGAGAATATGAACAATTAAATAATAATAATAATAATAATAATAATAATAATAATAATAATAATAATAATAACAATAACAACATCAAAGAATATGAACAATCAAATTAAATAATAATAATAATAATAATAATAATAATAATAACAACAACAACAACAACAACAACAACATCAAAGAATATGAACAATCCAATTAAATAACAATAATAATAATAATAATAATAATAATAATAATAATAATAATAATAATAATAATAACAACTTCAAAGAATATGAACAATCAAATTAAATAATAATAATAATAATAATAATAATAATAATAATAATAATAATAATAATAATAATAACAACAACAACAACAACATCAAAGAATATGAATAATCAAATTAAATATGCAAGAATAAAATGAAGAAATAAAATAAACTAATCATGCTAACACATGTTAAATGATAATAATAACAATAATAATAATATATGAACAAAAATAATGACAATAATAACAATATGAACAATTAAATAACAAGAATAAGAATAAGAAATAATAATATGAACAATTAAATAACAAGAATAAGAATAAGAAATAATAATATGAACAATTAAATAAAAAATAAGAATAAGAAATAATAATATGAACAATTAAATAACAAGAATAATAATAAAAAATAATAATATGAACAATTAAATAAACATAAGAAATAAGAAGTAAAGAAATAGATCTAGGAGAATTTACATGATAACTAATCAATTGTAAACAAAAATAAATTAAAATTTGAGCCAAGAATGTTTACCCTCAAATTTGATGTGATAAATGAAGTTGGATGACAAATTCCTTGCTTTGATTTAATAAAAATAAAATATAATGAAATTTTATCCCAAGGACAAATAATTGATTTATTTGTCTTAAAAAAAATTTGTAACAAAGAAGTAAAAAAATTCACAAAAACAAATAATTGATTTATTTATTTCAAGAATTAACTTTAAAAAATCAAATTAGAACACTTGGAGAATTTTTCTTGAAGAAGAAAAAAGAAGAAGAAGAAGAGAGAAAGTATATTTTTCTTAAGAAAAATCCCCCCCAAATTCCCTATCTAAAAATCATTTTATACAAAAAAAAACCCAAAGAAAATCATATTTTTATTAAATTGAATTAAATCAATTAAATTCCAATAATAACAAAAAAAAAACTCATGAATTTGAAGGGTTTGGAAAATAAAAGGTTTTTAGAATTAAATTCTATAACAAAAAAGTGAAGAAAAACCAATTTTTGGGGCCAAAAACGAAAAAAAAAAACAAAAACGGGCGAAGAGGGGGCGTCAAGGGCCAAGCGATGGGTGTCGCTTGCGTAGCAGCGCGCGGTGCCCAGTACGCGGGCGAGCGCGCCCCGCGCGCCAGCCTGCGTGCTGGGGCGCTGTCTCGCGCGCCCAAGCGCAGCCACACCCGACATTCGCCGAATTTTTTTTTTTTAAATTTTTCCTAAAACACACTAATTTCAAAACATGCCCTTTTGTCTCAAAATAATTTTTAAAACATTTAAAATATTTTTTTAAAATACATTTTTATTTATTTCTAATAAATCAATTTGATAAGGAAATCATCACTTCCAACTTTCATTTTTGCCTATAAATAGGCACACTTAATTTCATCATTGGGTAATCCTAATCTAGGCTGCCTCGGGACCCGGTGTCTACAGTTGCCCCCAGTTTTGGGGAAACTAATGAACTAGTGTCTAGGTGAGCCTCAACTCAGAAAAGAGAAAGAAGCGCATACCTGAGGTGGCCGTCTTTCCGGACTGGATGATGTTGTTGTGATGGCTGTCGCCAGCGTGTCGGCGTGTCATCCCTTCTTGTAGCGGTAGTACCGTGATCGTGCTAACCCTCCGTGGAGTGGTAGTGCCGTCATCGTGCTAACCCTTCTGAAGTGGTAGTGCTGTGGTCGTGCTAACCTTCCGTAGAATGGTAGTTCCGCCATCGTACTAACCCTTCTGAGTTTGTGAAACGGTAGTGCCGTGATCGTGCTAACCTTCCATGGAGTGGTAGTGCCGTCATCGTGCTAACCCTTCAGAAGTGGTAGTGCCGTGGTCGTGCTAACCTTCCGTAGAATGGTAGTGCCGCCATCGTGCTAACCCTTCTGAGTTGCGAAGCGGTAGTGTCGTGATCTTGCTAACCCTTCGTGGAGTGGTAGTGTCGTCATCGTGCTAACCCTTCTGAAGTAGTAGCGTCGTGGTCGTGCTAACCTTCCGTAGAATGGTAGTGTCGCGATCGTGCTAACCCTTTTGAGTTTGTGAAGCGATAGTGCCGTGGTTGTGCTAACCCTTTGTGGAGTGGTAGTGCTGCCATCGTGCTAACCCTTCTGAAGTAGTAGTGTCGTGGTCGTGCTAACCCTCTGTGGAGTGGTAGTGCCGCCATCGTGCTAACCCTTCTGAGTTTGTGAAGCTGTAGTGCCGTTATCGTGTTAACCCTCTGTGGAGTGGTAGTGCCGCCATCGTGCTAACCCTTCTGAGATTTGAAGTGATACTGTCGTGATCGTGCTAACCCTCCGTGGAGGGGTAGTGCCGCCATCGTGCTAACCTTTCTGAAGTGGTAGTGTCGTGGTCGTGTCGTGGTCGTGCTAACCCTCCGTGGAGTGGTAGTGCCACCATCATGCTAACCCTTCTGAGATTTGGAGTGATGCTATCTATGAGCCCTTTAGTTGATTGCCCCCTGAGAGGTCTTTGGTTGATTGTTTGATGATGCTTGAACTGATGTCGTCACTCGCCTTTTGTCGGTGTTCGCATTGAGTCTCCCTTTCTGCAAAATTGAAAAACCAAATATGTAGGACAAATAGTGAGCATGCACATGAAATGCATGGGTCATGCAGGAATGCAGGATAATAATTCATCTAAGTGGACTTATAGGTGATAGCCAGTCTGGCTGCAATTTACGATAGGATCGATGCCCTTTGGAAGCCGCTTTTGAATTTCATGCCTTTGGGATTGCAAGGTTCTCATCTGATACCTGTAGTCATTTTTTAAGGTAGTGAGTCCCTTGTGGATTTTCACACTAACTTTTCTTAGCGGGAAATACATCTTTTGCGGATTTTCACATAACCCTGTGCCTTATTTTTGCCTGGAATAGACCCAACCCAATCCAGCGGCTTTTTTCTTTTCTTCTATTTTTTTTAAGGATAGACTGCCTGTTTTTAGGTTTTCACCCTATCCTTTTGCCTAACTTTTGCTTAGAGCGCCAATTCCGGTTTTCATCTCTAACGGCTTTTTTTTTGTAGGTTGTCAAGGAGGCTGTTGCTAAAAATCTTTCAGGCGTGATTGGCATGTATTTACACCCATATCAAAGCTATATGAGCTTGATTCTTATCATGAAGGTGCTGTGAGATTGGCTTCACAGATGATAGCAAGATGAGTCAGCTGAAGCGATTGAGTGGTGAGAGTAGCAAAGGGCAGACAGGAGATGATCTTGATCACACAAAGTGAACTGCTATGATCACATCAATATATCATTGCATAAATGCAAGCGTTTCAATTTGATTTCATTAAACATGATCATTATCTGGCATTAACTCAAAGAATATAAGACCTCATCTAATCTCGGGATAGATCTTGAAATCATCAAACTCCTGTTATCAACCAACTCTCTTTGGTTTTCATGGTTGAAGATTTTCTCTCTGCTCTTAATTTAAAAAAAAATTTAAAGGAAATTCTAGATGCAACATTGGGGATGAGATATCAACTCAAATGCATAAATGCACTTGTAGCTCCCCGCTTGAAGCTCAAGAAACACCATCTGCCTTTTCCTACATATCGAACCTTATTAAAAGGTCATCTCCGCTAATTGGATAAGATTGAACCAAAAATCAAAAGGTCTTACTTCGGTTGTAACATTAGGCTTAGGTAGATGGCTATCAAAGGAGGATCAGGTTGCTAGAGAAGAATGGCCGTAATTTTACTCGATTGATGGGAGAACCATACTCAGCTCAATTGCGTACTATAAATGGATTCTTGAATTTGGGTTTTGATAATACTTTTAGCTCATCAAGCTCATAATAACAATTAAGTTAAAGTGATTGCCACAGAAACTCATCAAGAGATTACTTTCTTGAGCTCTACTTTTTTTTTCTTTTTTCAACTCTCTTTTTTCTATTTTTTTTTCACTTTTCTCCTATCTTTTTTCCTTTTTTTCTCTTTTCTTTTTCTTTGCTTTTTCTCCTATATTTTTTGTTTTTTTGCAAGCTTATGTCTTTGGCATATGACTAAACCCTCTTCCCAAAGTGTAAATTCATCCTTATCAGGGCAATTTTTGATAACCCAAAGAATTGTCAATGATGTAAAATTGTCAATGATGTACATCCATCCTTACTAGAATGGCCATTCTTCTAAGGGGAGGTAAAAATTATTTTAGGCGAGGGGATAGTTTTAACATGTGTAACTACAAAATTGGCACGCATTTAGCATACCTCCATAAAGGCTCAACGGGCTAGCAAGCGATTGCGAAACAAAGGTAGGAAATATTCATTTAGAGAGCTAGACAAAGAAAGGCTGCCTAAATCATTTTCTAGGTTCCTTCTTATCCAGGGATCGCTTTGACGGGTAATTAGAAAGGTTCTAGTGCTCTTAGTGAGTTTTCATCCAATCCCCTAATTGCAACTAGTTTTTTTTCTCACTACTTTCTATTTTCATTTTCAGCTCTCAGAATTTTTCACTCTTCAGGAGTTATATCAGATGCTATCAAGATTTTCTTTGGGTTTTCCAAAGTTTCGAGATTAAATGTAATCGTATTAATTGAATTAATATCAAAAAATGAATGCATCGTGATCATGAGAAATAAAATCATTAGAGACACTATACAAACACTCTAGATTATTCATTTTATTGAAATAAGCAATACTGTAAATATTGTCATGAAAAGTGTTCTTGGAATAAAAAAAGCAACTAAAAACCATATCATCTTCTCCTCCTATCACATTCACGATGGTGGAACTGCATTATAGCCTGCCCTCTTCTCTTTGTCTCTTTTCTTAGGGTCAGTGATCTCCTTGGAATCAATAAGATCCTGAATTTTGTTCCTCAGAGTTCGGCAGTAATCTATTAGATGCCCGGTGTGCTGATGGTAAGCGCAGTATTGATCCTCTCTATGCCCCGACTTTACTTAATTCATGGCTGGCCTGGGTGGCAATGGTCTTAGCTTGCCTTCCTTTGTCAATTTCCCCAATACCTAAGATAGAGAGTGGCCCAAATTGGAGTAGTACCTCTGAACCTGTCCAACCTCAGTGGCTGAAACCTCGGCCGTCTTACCACTTCTATTATTACTGCTTCCTGCACCGCCTGGTTTGTACCCTGATTGGTTGCCATAACCTTTCCCAGTAAAGTTATTTTAGTTTACTTTCTTTGCTAGGTAAGACCCCTCAGCTTCTACAGTAATGTCCTTAAGCGACTCCCAGTCTCTGAGCCCCTTAAAGCTGAGCAAGTCCCTCAAGTAAGGGCAAGAGTTCCTGATAAATAGCCTAATTTGGTCAGCAGTGTCAGGCTTTCTCTTCATCTCTATGACCCTATTTCTCCATCTTGTAAGGTATTCATGGAACGAATCATCATTTCTTTGCTGTAAAAGCTCGAGGTCCTTTAAGGTGACCTCCATTCTGGTGCAGCAGTCATACTGCTTCATAAACTCCTCAGTCAAAAGGTCCCAATCTTCCTTGGACCTCCAGTCTAACCCATGGTACCAGTCCACAGCCAGACCCACCAAACTAAGGCAAAAATATTCCACCTTCTGTTTTTTGGTCAACCTTGTGCCTTTCATCACCAGGGTATACTGCTTGATATGCGCAGATGGATCCGAAGTACCATCAAACTTCGGCAGCTCAGGCATTTTGAACGTTTGGGGCAACAACTCTTCGTCCCTCAAATCTCTATCTTCAGGGTTGATCCCCTTTCTGACTAATAACATACGGGTGATTGCTTCAATCTGTTGCCTCAACCCTCTCATCGCCTCATCCTCTACCCTGGGTGCTCTGGCCCTAATAAATTGAGGTGCTACTGCCTCTTCATCTCCCTCCTTTATCACAAAATCATCATTGCGATTGGGGATTATTGCCCTTCTTTGCTCAACAGGCACTGCAGTCCTATGCTCATTGGCAGGTTGGCGGGTAGTATTAATTATAACAGGGGCTTCTCCGCCAGCAGGCAGTTCAACTTGCCTCCCAGCATGAACCATCGGGGGTTGTGGAGCAACTAGTGGATATGGAGCAACTGGTGGTTGCAAAGCAGGAGGATGATCAATCCTATTAGCTATAGCTCCCATCATTTCCAATATTCTTCGCTCAAAATCCTCTAGCCTCCTAGCAAGGTCTTGAGTTGTTAAGGCTCCGGTCTCTTCTGCCATTTGTGATTCTATAGATGATTCCCTGGTCATTGAGGGTGGCTCAGAATTCCAATCAGACACTAATTCTGTCAATCCAGGAGGCAGATCTATCCTTACCAGCCGACCGTCAGAACCCCTAGTCTACTTAGGTGAATCTATGATGGCTAAAAAGATTTGAACTGTTAGTATGATGCATGAATTTTATATACAATGCATGATCGTGTTGATGCAGCATGGACAATCACATACAAGTAGATAGATCCTTCCAACCTTATCACTTCCACACATGAGGTAGTGTATTCTCTTTCCTGGTGGGCTTGCTCCATGGGTCAACAAGGAACCTATTGGACGCGTATGGTGTACAGTAAAAAGCCGACAGCATAACATCTCTTGCATATTGTACATACGTATGGGTTTTGACCTTTATGTATTCAAACATTTTAACCATATTAAGATGGGCTCACCGGGCCATGAAAGCCTTTAATAAAAGACCATTTAATTTGGCTGATTTTGTTCAATATATAATAGCCCACATAGCAAGCATTGTATTAAGGAGCATATCACCTAGGGGAAGTATTTATTATCATTACATGAGCTTTGGTCAAGGGTGATTATACTTTAGGGCTACCCAAGCATGGTCCCTGTCAACGGGTCTAGCTCATAATGAGCATAACGACCGATTGGATCTCCATTTGATACACCATAAGGTACGAGGCTTGGGCTGGTGATTATCCCTAACACTTCCCCACATTGAGTGAACGTAGGGTCATGCTTTGGGAACGCATTGGGGCTAAAATAGGGACCAAACTAGCATGGATGCAATGCAGTTTCGAAAAAGGATGAAAATTTTTAAACTAAAACTCAATTATAAATTTTAACCAAGGTACTCTCGAAGCGAAGTCTCGAGTATAATCCCCAGCGGAGTCGCCATTATGACGCGCGCCGAACTCCGGGTTGCCCCGAACGCCAGCTTTTAGGGCGATCGGGAGGAGGTTCATAAAACTTGCAAGTGAAATTGCAAGTGCATCTATTTCGGGCAACAAGGAGGTTTCATGGAGTCGCCACCCAATAGAACATTGAAAAAGTTCATCTAGCCTCAGTGAGCCTAAGACAGCACTGCTATGTCCATTTTGGGCAAGCCAAAGGGGTCTTGGAGGCCCCATCCTAATAGAACATTAGGATGGTCCTCTCGCCTCATGGAGCCTAGGACTATGCAAGTTGGGCCTTTTTCGGGACACAAGAGGTGTCTTGGAGGCCCCACCCTAATAGAACATTGAGGTGGCCCTCTCGCCTCGTTGAGCCCAAAGACCAGAGAAGGTTCGGGACTTTCCATTTATTCATACCTTGGTTAAGTTTATGATTGAGCTTTGAATTTAGCGTTTCATCCCATTTCTCATTAGGTTAGTGCAATTTAATTAAAGCGCATAGTTGGTCATTTAAGGAAAGCGATAAATAAAAGAATAATTAAAATGAAGCGTATGAAAATAAATGACAAGAAAACTAGGGGCGGAATACAGCCACTATTGTAAATAAAATACAAATCATACATAAAATGGGGTATTTATTATTAATCAGAACACTGGTGTGACGCGCGTCGGGCCCCGCTTGCCGCCCGTGAGACCGCCTGCTCGAGGGCGATCGGGGCATTCGTGGGTCCGTTGGCAGCTTGCAATGAATTGCGAGTGCGTCCATTTTGGGCAACAAGGAGGTTTCATGGAGTCGCCACCCAATAGAATATTGGGAACGTTTCTCTGGCCTTGGAGAGCCTAAGACTGCGCTTATTATCCATTTTAGGCCAACCAAAGGGGTCTTGGAGGATAAACCTCTCTCCCAAAGGAGCCTAGGATTAACGTCCAAGTCCCGTGACACAAGAGGTGTCTGGGAGGTCTTAGTTCCAACGAGTGATCGGATAGACCTCTAGCCTCTTTGAGCCCAAAGACCAGAGCTGGGTTCGGGACTTCTCATCTATTTCTACCTCGACTCATTTTATGATTAAATTTTGAACTCATTAATTCGCTCTCTATCCACATGATGCAATTTAATTAAAAGCGCATTTTATTCACGTGTTAAAGCGATAGATAAATAAAGGAATATTAAATCAAAAAATGACAATAACACTAGGAGCGGAATACAACTCCCATTTATAAATGTGCAATACATATATAAGACGGGAGATTATTTATTTTGAGGACTTTGGTCCTCTCATGCATTTATTATAAAAATGATGTTTTTATTGTGGGAATTTTTCATTGGATGAAAAATAGGACATTAGATCCTTAATTTTATGAAAATCTCTCTTTATTAAATATAAAACATTCATCAATTTTTATATTTAGCGAGATACAAAAGGTATATTCATGTACACCAAATAATTAATAAATAAACAAATGAATGAAATAAAACCAAACCGGACGGAATCCTCCGAACATGGTAGATTGCCTCTCGAGCTCAAGACAGTCCAAGAAAATCATATGTGCTCACAAAAGGTTAATGAGTGTTAATGTACAAAAAGTGCAATATAAATAAAGCTCTAAGACTTGAGAGAGATAAAAAAAAAAGGAAAAATAGGGAGACAGAACCCAGGGACGGCCACTGCCGAGTGACCGATGGGCGTCAGTCAAGGTGACCGACGTGACCCGTCGCTCACTCGAGAGAGGGCGTCTGTGGGTGGGGTGACCGACGGGCGTCGATGAAACAGATGACCTGTCGGTCACCGCTGTCTCTAAAAAATGACAGCAAAACTAATTTTCCAAAGCAAAAAAAATAGATTTTTACCACAAAACGAGATGAAAAGGACCAAAATAAAGACAGATGAAAGCAAAAAGTAAAAAAAAAAAAAGAATAAAAATGTAGATAAAGTAATAAGGAGAAGAAGTCCGGAATATTTACCCTCAGATAATATTTTGATTTGGATTTTGATGTCGATTAGAGTCCCGCACGCTCCACGAGAAGACAAAATGAAAGATCAAGAATGAGGAAAATAGATTGTTTCCTTCTTGATCCTTCAAAAAACTGAAATTTGGAATCAAAATCTTAGGAAAACTAATTAGATTTAGCTCCTTTTTAATGGTTTGATTGTTAACCTAAAAGAGATTTCTTAATGTTTGTATTTGCTGGAGGAGAGAGAAAACAAGTGTTAATTTTGACAGAGCTTCCCCTTTAGAAATTTCTCCAACCCCTTTTTTAGGTGGGAAATGAAAGTTTTTATAGATCAGGGGCGACCGACGGGCGTCGGTTCCACAGACGGGCATCAGTGTAATCCTATTGACACAAGGATTCAACCGACGGGCCTGTAATTCTCACCGACGGGCGTCAGAGAGGTTGCGTGCTCTGGGAAATTAGGTTACGTGCTCCGAAAGATCAGGTCCCTCCGACGAGCGTCGGAAGATCCCACAGGCTGCCTGTGACCCGAAGCGACGGTCTTGTCTTTGACAGACGGGCAGACCGCGGTGGAGAAAATACATCTTTTTGACCCAAACATTCCCCATTTCCTCCCTCTCTGCTACGAAGACTGAAAGAACACGTTTCTCGTGAAGCAGGGGACCAAAACCTCCGAATCTCAACCATTTGTACGGACTCGGACGTTGATTCCTCGTCGAGTAATCTCCAATCCAGACCGCCTCAGGACACGGTGCTTACAGTTGCCCCCAATTTTGGGGAAAACTAGTGCACGAGTGCCTAGCTGATCCAAAATTTGGAGAAAGGAACAAGAAAAAGGAAGAAAAGCGTGCCTGTAGCGATTCTTACCTTCCGTGTCCCTCGTCAGGTAGACTTCATCTCAGTCTGCTCAACGGATGGAAATGTCCCTACCGGTCTCATCTCGACCTATAAGGTGTTGGTGAGATGCAGCATTCTCTAGCTACGACCTCAAGGTGAAGAGCAGTGTTCTCTAACTTCAACATCGATTGGCGAAGTTCCCTTGCTAGCCCCCATCCGATTTGCAAGGTGCGTAGCACTCTCTGGCTACCGCGTGAATTGTGAGATGTAGCACTCTCTGGCTACAATCCCGGTGTGAAGAGCAGTGTTCTCTAACTGCAACTTCGATTGGTGAAGTTCCCTTGCTAACCCCCATTCGATCTGCAAGGTGCATAGTACTCTCTGGCTGTCGCGTGAACTATGAGATGCAACACTCTCTGGCTACAATCTCGGTGTGAAGAGCAGTGTTCTCTAACTGCAACTTCGATTTGTGAAGTTCCCTTGCTAACCCCCATCCGATCTGCAAGGGTGCGTAGCACTGTCTGGCTGCCGCATGAACTATGAGATGCAACACTCTCTGGCTACAATCTCGGTGTGAAGAGCAGTGTTCTCTAACTGCAACTTCGATTTGTGAAGTTCCCTTGCTAACCCCCATCCGATCTGCAAAGTGCATAGCACTCTCTGGCTGCCGCGTGAACTGTGAGATGTAGCACTCTCTGGCTACAATCCTGGTGTGAAGAGCAGTGTTCTCTAACTGCAACTTCGATTGGTGAAGTTCCCTTGCTAACCCCATCCAATCTGCAAGGTGTGTAGCACTCTCTGGCTGCCATGTGAACTAGAAGGACATGAATTTCGATCTGTCTGCCCTCAGATTGTGATTGATGTCCGTATTTGGACCGGTGTTAGGCAATGTCCCTGCATGGCAAAGGATTTTGTTAATTTATGTATGAGTTATTCCCTTTCAATATGCTCATAAATGATTTGGTTTTATTATTTATCATCTCATTATCATTATTTTCATCATGTTTTGTATCATTGTATTGCTTTTTATCATTTTTCTCATTATATGATCATTTTGACCTTTGATATGAATGAGTATAAGAGCATACAATCATCTTTAATGCGAATAAAGCATAGATAAAGATAAAAAAATAAATACATACACAAAGCTGGAAATAAAAGTTCTCCACTAACATCAGCTTTTGTACAATGTATATACAATCGCGATAATAATGAACAAAATACAAAAAGAATGTCATCAAAACTCCCTGAATGGCTATGATGGTGAGTAGTCCGTGAGCTCCTCATCCGGGTCCTCATCATCTGAGAGGTGAATCGGCTCAGGCTGGGGTGGAGTTGGCTGAGTCGGAGGTGGATGCTGAGGCGCAGATGGTCCGGCCCCAGAAGCGTAAGTCTGTTTGAACCTAACCTAAGCGTAGCCATCCAGGAAGGGCTAGGCGCAGGTCCTTATGAAGCTCAAGGTGTCAGAAACTGTCCCCCCTAACTGCTTGAAGGCCTAGCTCATCTGGCTGGTCTGCTCACTGGCGGCCCTCCTCATCCGCTCCAGCCTCTTCTCAGTGTGCTCCCTGAACTCTCTCATGGACTGGGACAGGGGAGGAACGATCCCCTATATCACCTGGACTCGAGAACTAAGAGAATCGAGTGACTCATCAATCATCTGCAAAGTCACATCGATCCTCTGAGATGCCTGATCCTGGGACGCCCTCAGATCCTGACCAAGCTGCTCTCTGAGCTCCCTCTGTCCCTGTACAACCTGCTCCACAAGCCTAGCCTGCTCGTCCCTGATGATCTCCGTAAGCCGGGCCTGCTCCTGCACCATATGGTCAATGAGCTCGACCTGCTCCTGGGTCAGGCACTCAATGACTCTGGACTGCTCCTGGATAGCAGCTTGCTATCTGTCCAATCTCTCATGGGTAGCCCTGTCCCTCTCCTCCAATCGATGCTCAAATGCTGTGAACATAGAGGTCAGGAGCTGCGAGATGTCTGGCTGCGGCTGCGATGGCTCCTGAGTCGGCTCTGGTAGCTGAGCTACAGAAGTGGATGCCACCGAGTCACTCCCGAAATAAGGATGAAACCTCTCGGAGAGCTTGAGGGTGGATAGCTGGACTCTGGTGCTTGGTGAGGGAAAAGGAGTCGGTGCCCTAGACGTCGGTGGGGTGCCAAAAAGCTCGTCCATGGTGAACTCCATGTCGAAATCCGACGGAGTCCTGGGCTACTTCTGCCAGGGTGGCGGTGGCACGATCTGAGGCTGAGGTGGTGCCTGGTGTTGTGGGGACTGTGGAGGCTGAGGAGGTGGCTGCTACTGCTCCTGCTCCGGCTCTGGTCCCAAAGGCAGAAGAGCAAAAGCTCGCCTAGTCTCGTGGATGGTGAGTAACCTGAAGGCCTCAGGCTACCCTGGCAGCGGTAAGATCATGCCCATCTGAACTACAGCTGACGCGTCAACATAGATCCCCTCGTCCAAGGGTCCTCTGAGCCTGTCTGGGGCGACTCCTAAGCCCAAAAGCAATCTGGTGACAACCCCTCCGACTATCACCACTGAGGTTGATCCCCTCCTGACTCTAAGCAAGTTAGCCAGGATCTCATGGCTAACATTGAGGCGCTGGCCTGCCACCATAGCCCAGAGGCTCTAGATCTCGGCCTCGTTAAGCGACCCTAGATTACCAGCCCGACTGAAGTACGAGCTGGAAAGCACTCTGTGCAGGTACCGGAGTGCCTGAAAGACCAGTACGGTACTCTTCGTTGTATCGTGATCATACAGCACTCCTGGCAAAGCAATAGTCGCCCAATGGGCGTGCCTCACTGCTCTCTGCGGGACTATAACTCCATCACCTGTCGGGAACCCCATCGCCTCCGCGAACCGATGCCTCGTGATACTAACATGATGGCCGTCAAACCAAAATTGCACTATGCCCGGCTCGGTGTCCGATCTCTGATACCCTCCATAGTGTAGAGTGGCTAACACCTGTCGTGTAGCCTCAGGGAACGTCTGAAATGTGGGAGTCAGAAAGTCTGTCCATCCAGCACCCTCTATCAGTGCGTCTACCTCGGCGGCCATCCCTAGGGCCTCTAAAAAGGGCCTAGAAATAAAACGGCTAGCCCGGATCTCAACCTGGGCCAGTGCCCTGTATCTTTGGGCGGACTCATCATCCATCCAACCCGGGACCTCTATCTCGGGCCAGGCCTGGGGAACTCGTCGTCTCGAAGGCATCTTGCAAAAGAAAAGATTATTTAAATTAATTTAACGAAGTAGGCGTTAACAGGCCCAGTTTCCAAAACACAAGCACCTTGGACCTCATCCGGGCGATAGCAGCCCAGGTACGGGGAGAGAAAGATAAAGAATTGAAAATTAAAATAAAATAATTGGGCAGTACCCCGGCAGGGATGTGCCCAACCTCCTGCATGAAAAAAACACGAAGCGGGAAAACAATTGTATATATATTAAAAAAATGGGCAGCACCCCGGCAAGGGTGTGCCCCACTTCCTACACAAAAGGGACAGGCCTCAGGCCCCAACAACAGCACATATATACCATACTTATATACATTTGCTAGCATGCATAGGAATCCCTATTTCTAAGGGAACATGTTTTATAGGCAATATTATGCAAAGGCTTGACTAATTAGCATGCTAAAATTATATATAAAAACTAGCAGCGTCTACCCTTAATTTCTAAGGCAAACTAAAGCAATCTACTCATTCTAAAAGCAAAAAGAAGAAGAAGAAAAGTAAATAAACCAAAATTAAAAGAGAAAGTGATTGGTTACTTACCTGTAATTTGCAGAAAATTATAGAAATGAAGAAAAATACTTCCTTGGATGACCGGTCGAGTGAAAATGGCCCAAAAACGCAAGACAAATGAAGAAAAGAAAAGAAAAGAGTGCAGAAAACGATAAAAAAATGAGAGGGAGAGGAAAAGAGAGAATGGCAAGACTGTTTATCCATCGGTCACAAGGCCATTATATAGATTTCGCGACCGACGGGCAGGGCGCCTCTACGAGCGACCGACGGGCTGGGAGTCTGTCGTTCACTATTCCCCATTAAATGCAAAATTAATGCACATGATGCAATGCTGACGTATGCAAACTGCCAGGTGGACGACTACCGACGGGCAGGCCATTTCTCTTGAGGCACGGGCAGGCCGTCTGTGGTGCTTCCCTATATATTTCGTCAAATTTTCTGATTTCTTATGTCTTCTCACCTTCTCAACATTTTTCTAGCTTTCATCCTCCGATTTTCACAAGATGTCATCTCCTCTTCTCCAGAAGATGTACCGCATCTTAGACGACAACCGCACTTGGGAAAATGACACTCTTTCCCCTCTTTCCGGCCTGAAACACCTGCGCAGGGCTAAGGTAGACCATAACCTTCTTCTGGCTGCAACCCATTTCTGGAATCCCCGGTTTCACGTCTTCAAGTTCACGTACCAGGAGATATGCCCCCTACCCGAGGAGTTAGCTGCCATTGTCGGTGCCTGGTATCACCCTAGCGCTCTACCTTGTATCCCACGTTGCGGTCCACTCCAGACTCGAGATATTGCTCTGTCCTTAGGTATAGCCCCTTCTGAGGCTACGCAGTTGGTTCCCCCGGGTTCTACCTTCTCTTTAGAGCAGCTAGTCGAGGCTCTAGATAGATTCTCTGACGTCCCTACCAACCGGGTAAGTATCGTATTCTTATTTTGCATGATGAGCTTCTTGACTGTGGTTCCAGGGGGTTTGATCAGCGATCTTCGCCTGTTTGGGGCTTTGGACGATTTCCATCGCAGGCTATCTCCCTTTCCACTTATCCTGGCTGAAACCATTCTGGGCTTAGATGCTGTATGCTTCGGATCCACCTCCACATTCATGGGAAGCCCCTTATTGCTCCAGGTACGTAATTATTTTAAAGGTAGTGCGTCTCTTATGGATTTTTGCACTAGCTTTTCTGGGCGGGAAGCGCGTCCTTGCGGATTTTCACACAACCCTATGCCTTATTTTTTCCTGAAGTAAATCCTACTTACTCCAGCGGCTTTTTTTTTCAGGTCTGGCTGCAAGAGAAGCTGAGGATGTTGTCAGAGCCACCTCCCCGAGTCATTTCGCAGTACTCCTCGAGACACTTCCTCCCGCGCCGACGGCTGTATACATGCACCACTGCTGATGAAGGCATTGCAAGATTTAGCGAGCTGTCTAATAACGATACCAATTTCATGTCTGCCTGGCTACCTCTGTCCCATGCGATCATTGATGGACCATCGAGTTGTGTTCCCCTTTGTGGGCTCCGCCAGGCTACTTTCCATATCACAGCTCGGTGTGCTCGCCAGTATGGGATGATCTAAGATGTGGTGAGGGTCCCACTATCTTTTCAGGGAGGTGCTCTTTCTGCTGCCTTTGCTTCTCAGTATCATGAACTGTGGAGCCGACTACCGGTGAAGACTGTAATTCCTCGGTTCGGAGCTCCTTCTGTGGCTTCCACTAGCGAGTACAAGAGATGGGTCCTTAGCCCGGCATCTGACAATAGGACGCGAGGGCTCAAGCATCAGACTGGCGAGAGCAGCAGAAGGACCTAGCTTAGTTTACATATGTACACTTTTTGAGTATTACATTTCTTTTTAATGCAGAACTAGAAAATGATGGAAATGAGAAGAATAATTCTTATTTTATTTCACGAAATTATGTACATTTCTATAGAATTTCAGCATACATGATCAGTTTTGACATTAACTCGACTGTGCATGCCCTATGAATATATGAAAATAAATTTTAACAGCATCGACTCCTGTTACCAACCGGCCCTCTCGGGTTTTCACGCTTGGACATTTTCTCTCGTGCTACTAATTTTTGCACAGGATGCCTTTTTTCAATTTTCACCCTGTCGAGGCGCCCAATTTTAGCAAGATCGCCTTTTTTCGGTTTTTGACCCGTGGGGCATTTTTATTATCTTCTTTTTATTTTTGGTCTTTAGCTATGGAACCTTTTAAGTCTGTCGACATTGATCGGTTCCTTAAACTCACTACCGTCGCTATCTGATAAGATTGCAGCTCCTTTGGACAATAGCTTCTTGAGGATAAACGACCCTTCCCAGGTTGGTCTAAATTTTCCTCTGATATCTGGTATACCCGGCCTCATCTGTTCGAACACCAAGTCCCCTTCCTTTAGCGGATGCTTTTTCACCTTCTTCCCAAATGATCTGGCCAGCCTCTTCTGATAGATCTGATTATGATAGTAAGCTTTTAGCCTACTCTCATCCAATAAGTTCAAATGCTGTAATCTCTGTTGTGCCCATTCGGCCTCCGGAATCTGAGCTTCCATGACTACTCTCAGCGATTTGAGCTCTACCTCGACTGGCAGCACTGCCTTTGTCCCATAAACCAGAGAATACGGCGTAGCGCCCGTAAATGTCCTCACCATCATTCTGTAACCCCACAGTGCAAAGGGTAGCTTCTCTGCCCAGTCTTTGTAAGTTTGGACCATCTTGGCCAGGATCTTCTTCATATTCTTATTGGCGGCCTCTACTGCCCCGTTAGCTTGTGGTCGATAGGGAGAGGATTTATGGTGCTCGATTCCGTACTTCTCAAGAAGCTTCATGGTTTCCCCCATGAACTGCACCCCGTTATCAGACACTATGTTATATGGGAGGCCGCATCTGCAGATCAGATTTCTTTCAATGAACCTGGCCATGTCTCTTGTGTCGATCTTCTTGAAGGATTTTGCCTCTACCCATTTCGTAAAATAGTCAATTGCGACTATTATGTATCTGTGCCCGTTGGATGCCGTAGGGCGGATCTCTTCAATAATGTCTATTCCCCAAGTAGCGAAAGGCCCAGGTGATGTTAGGTTGTGTAGCTCTGACACTGGCAAGTGCCTTAAGCTTGCGTACTGCTGGCATAGCTGGCACTGCTTAACATATTTTGAGCAATCATTGTCCATCGTAAGCCAATAGAAGCCTTGCCTCATGATCTTCTTCACTAGGGTTAACCCATTCATATGAGCCCCACAGACGCCTGCATGGGTTTCTTCCATCACCCTCCGGGCTTTCCTTCCGTCTAAGCACCTGAGCTGGATACCATCCGCCTGCCTTTTGTATAACACCCTGTCTAAGGATATGAACTGAGTGGATAGCCTTCGGATCATCCTCTGATCTTTCTCGGTAGCTTCCTCTAGAAATCTCACATTTTCCAAGTAATTCATGATGTCAAAGTACCATGGCTTTCCATCTGCTACTTCTACTTCCATTATTGGTTTGATCTCGAAGCTGGGCCTCTCAGAACTCGAAATCAGGACACGCTTCATAGCTATCCCTTCAGGATTATCCCATATCGACACCAGAGTTGCCAGTGCATCAGCCAGACGGTTCTCCTCCCTCGGCACAAAGCGGAACGTACAGGTCTCGAACTGTCCACATAGCTCCTTCAAATATTCAACATAAGGTACCAGCCGCTCTTCCTTTACAGCCCACTCACCCCGGATTTGGCTGATTACCAAGGATGAGTCACCAAAAGGCTCTACGTTCTTTGCCCCCAAGGTAGCTAAGGCTTCTAACCCGAAGGTGCACGCTTCATATTCAGCTTCATTGTTGGTGACCCTGTATCTCAACTTCTTGGCCAACGGGAGCTTCTCATCATTTGGGGTTGTCAAAATGATTCCGATTCCTGCCCCCTTGCTATTTACAGCCCCATCAAAATATAACTGCCATCCCTGGACAGAAATTGTGGCTATGCTCTCATCAGGAAAATTGAATTCAGGTGCGTCGCCCTGAATGGGATATCAGCAAGAAACTCCGCTACTGCTCGCCCCTTGATAGTTTTGCGAGTGATGTATTCGACATCGAACTCTTGTAGCAATAGCAACCACCTTCCCATCTTACCAAACAAAGATGGTGCTTCTTGCAAATACCTCAAAGGATTCTGCTTTGCCACCGCCTGAACCCTGTACGAATGGAAGTAGTGCCTAAGCTTCTTTGATGCCCAAATCACTACCAGGCATATCTTCTTTACTTCAGCATATTTTATTTCGTAGACCAGGAACTTCTTGCTGAGATAGTAAATCGCGAATTCCACCCCGAACTCATCTTCCTGAGCCATCATGGCTCCCACGGAACCATCCTCCACTGCCAGATACAAGATAAGCGGCTTGATCGGTTGCGGTGGCCTCAGCACTGGCAGATTCAACAGATATTCCCTGATGCTATCAAAAGCTCTCTAGCAGTCTTCATTCCAAACCACAGGCTGATCCTTTCTGAGCAACTTGAAGATTGGATTGCATATTGAAGTGAGCTTCGCAATGAATCGGCTGACATATTGTAGCTTGCCCAGGAAGCTTCTCACCTCCTTCTCTTTTTGTGGCACGAGCATCTCTCTGATGGCCTTCACTTTGTCAGGGCTAATTTCAATTCCCCTCTGGCTGACGACATACCCTAGTAGTTTTCCTAAAGTTACTTTGAAGATACACTTCTTGGGATTAAGTCGCAGGCTGTACTTATCAATCCTAGTGAAGAACTTCTCTATAGCTTTGAAATGGCCCTCCCTAGTGGCTGATTTGACCATCATGTCATCTACGTAGACCTCCACTTCCTTGTGGATCAAGTCGCTTAGGATCTTCGTAGCCATTCTCTGGTACGTAGCCTCTGCATTCTTTAGGCCGAAAGGCATTACTCTGTAAGCGTAGGTCCCCCATTCCGTAATGAAAGTTGTTTTAATCCGGTCGACTATCTTATTAAGGATCTGGTTGTAGCCTACATAACCATCCCCAAAACTATAAATCGCGCAGTTGGCGGCACTATCTATCAACACGTCAATGTGGGGTAGTGAAAAATTATCTTTAGGGCAGGCCTTGTTCAGATCTCGATAATCCACACATACCCTTACCTTTCCGTTCTTCTTGGCTACAGGGACTACATTTGCTAGCCATGTAGGATACTGCACTTCAACCAGGAATTTGGCTTTGATCTGCTGCCGAATCTCCTCTTTAACCTTGTCTGCCCATTCTGGCCTAAGTCTCCTCAACTTCTGTTTTACAGTCTTATGGTCTGGATACGTTGGAATAGCATGCTCTGCGATGTTCAGATCAATTCCTGGCATGTCGTCATAGGTCCAGGCAAAAACTTTTTCATATTTTTTTATTATTCTCTCGAATTTTTCTCTCTCATCAGGAGTTATATTCGATGCTATTAAGATTTCCTTCGGATTTTCCGAGGTTCCAAGATCAAAAGGCATGGTGTCAGTGGAATCAATATAAAAAATAGATGGGATATGATCATGTTCATGCATGTTGAGATTGTTGGAAACATCGCACAAATAAGCAAAATCATTCATCTTACTAATAATATTATTATTGTCATTTACAACATAAAAAAAGTTCCGGAATAAAAAGACAATCTAAGCTAGTATCCTCTCCAGCTTCCGTTGAGGTTGATGCTGTAGGAGCTTGTGCCTCGGCTTCTTGGCTTGGTAGAGGCCTTTCAGCTATCCCTGAGGAAATCTTCAAATCCCCAATCTTCAGTTCTGGCTCTACAATTTTTTCCTTCCCTTTTAGCCTGGCAGCTAACATCTTCTCGGTGATAACCTCTTCGGGCTCATTCCTACCCCAGGCAATGCATTGGGTCATAACTTCCTCATCCCAGAAGTCCTCAGCCGCCTTAACAACTCCCACATCCCAGTCAAAAACAGTACTAAAGATCTCAAATCCAGGGACAATCTTTCCATCCACCCACTGTGGCTCATCTTTATCAGTGTAAGCGCATACTGAGGATGCGAGCACAAAACTTTCTGAAATGTGAGGGATCTTTTTCATCGTTTTCTTCTTGCCAAGTCCTCCTTTGTACCCCAAACCCTTCCGATCTTTCTGACCTCGAGTAATGATTGCGGATTGCGGCCCTTGCGAATTTCTACAAAGACCAGCCCCAGGGAGATATTGCATCCTCTTCATCATATTAACCACTGGAGGGCTATCTGTAGACACCGGGTCTTGAGGCAGTCCAGGTCAGAGTTACCCGATGAAGAGATCAACATCGGTTATCGGATAACTGGGTGAAGTTCGGAGGTTTTCGTCTTTCAGTTTTGCAAGAATTAAAAATCTTTTTCTATAGCGTGGAGTTTTGAAAGAATTTTGAGAGATTTAGCTTGAAAGTGGAGGTTTTGCTCCACATACGGGATTCCCGTCTGTGTTGGGACGCCCGTCTCTACTTGGGGTAATCCCCGTCTCTACGTGTAATGGAGACGGCCCGTCCGTAGCTAGGGACGGACACGTGGCGGAGTAGGGATGCCCGTCCCTAGTCCCGAGTCTTGAGTCCGTCTGTAGCTAGGGACGGACACGTGCCCTTAGTAGGGACGCCCATTGGTAGTTGGAGGGATGCCCGTCGGTACGTTAACTGATTGGATAACGCTGGATTGGATTAAATCTAATATGATCTCTTTCACTCCTTGGATAAAATTGGTTAAAAGTTGAATTTTAAAGTCCTTTTAAAATTCAAATTTTAAACTAATGATTATCCTAATTATCCCCAAAAAAAAAAAATCTATAAATAATGGATTAAATTCCATTTTCAGGGATTAAAAGTTTTGAGAATTTTAGTGAGAAAAGTGATTATTTTTTATAAGAAAAATTCTTTGGGAAAATTTATTAATTTTTCGAGAGGTCATTTTTTAGAAAAGGTTTTGTGAGCAATTTACTCAAAAAGTTTATAAAATCTCCATTCATTTGCAAGATTTTATAAAATTTCTGCCAATTAATTTATTCCTTCAAATTTTTCTTACGAATTGAGCCAATTTGAGGTAACGAAATTCATTCGTTTCCATCAATACAGCTAATTCAAACACTCAATTGCTATCAGATTTTCAAGGGAAGAAAACTATAAATCTTCTTTCTCTGATTTTTTACTTGATCCTTGCGAAGCATACGGGAATCAGAATCATTCGACATTCACCCTAAAAGGTAAAATCCGAGGGTAAACATTCTGGACTAATATTTGTATAATTTTATTTGATTTACATTAATCTTTTATTATTCTACTTATAATCTTTTACAAAGAATTGAAAGTTTTTCTCTTCTAATTATTTCCCCGTACTAGGGACGGCCGCTGCCACAGTACAGGAGGCCGTCCCTAGGCAAACTCTCATGTTTTTAATTTTATCTTCCAACTTATTTCTGTTAGAATTTCTCGTTCTTTTATTTTTATTTTTATCCACGCTTTTGATGCTAACGTGTTTATCCCTATGAGTTATTTTCTGATCATTTGGAGTTGGAATTCTGAGAGATGGGCGTTGCATCAGTTTGAGGCCTTCCACTCGGGTTCTTTCTTTACCCTTATCTTTTATTCATGTTATTATGGAAATGGTTTTAATATCGTTAAAGGAAAAGGGGCCAAAAGATTTCTAACAGTTAACTTTGGGATTTTCTCAAAAGTTTTGGACCAATGTCCCGTTTTAGCTAATAAAATTGACACTTCATGAAAGATCACTTTTTGTAATAAAATATGCATGGTAGGACCAATGTCCTCATTCTAATGAATACCCCGTTTTATGCATGTGGTGTACTTTTACAAGTGGGAGTTGTATTCTGCTCCTTGTGTTATTGTAATATATTTTTGAATGCCTCATTTTGATTTTTACTTCCTTTAACTGCTTTGGATGTGAATGATTGCACCGTTAATTAAAATGCATCGTGTGGAAAGATGGTGAAACAATGAATTCAAAACTTAATTATAATATTGATCAAGGTATAAATAAGTGAGAAGTCCCGAACTCACTCTGGTCTTTGGGGCTCAAGAGGCGAGAGGTCTAGGACTTCCAATACACCTCTTGAGTCTCACCAAAAGACTTAAATATACAAATCCTAGGCTCTAGGGTAGAGGCCGAGACCTCCAAAATCTCTCTGGCTAGCCCAAGATGGATATGTATGCGCCGTCTTAGGCTCAATGAGGCTAGACGACCCTTCCCAATGTTCTATTGGGTGGCAACTCCAAGAAACCTCATTGTTGCCCAAAATAGATGCAACTTGTAAATACCTTACAAGCTTTAATGAATCCCATCCTGATCGCCCTAAAGCGGGCTCTTGGGAGGCCACGTGGTTCGGCGCACGTCACACTATCCACTAACCTCTGCTCTTCCCCTATTACCGATACATGAAAACCACTGAATGGTTGATTAGCAATCTCTAGGGCCGATACCTGATTATACCTGGCTACCTTAATGGTTACCACCTCGCCTTCATGTGGGAATTTTATCATCTGGTGTAGCGCAGACGGCACTCCCCTTAGTTTATGAAACCAGGGCCTCCAAAGCAATGCCGAGAAGTTGGCCGGAATGGGCAAAACTACAAATTATGTCTCCGTCTCAATAGGTCCAGCCTTGACCAAAGTCTTGAACATCCCCAAAGCTTGCCTTCTAGAATTATCGTAAGCTATAATAGTCAAATCTGATTCGCTAAGGATACCCTCATCCAAACCGAAAGCCTGAAGCGCCACTAGAGGGCAAAGATTTATAGATGACCCATCATCTACCATAACGCAAGCAGTGTGCTTGCCACTGATTTGTGCCTTAATGTACAGTGGTCGGTTATGATTACAGCCTTCGGCTGGCAAGTCGGCATCAGAATACACTAATCTCTCTCCCGATCCCCCTTCTACAAGGTCTAACAATTCTGATGGAGAGATTGTGGTAGCCACAGTAGACTCAGTTAAAGCTTCTACCAACTTTTGTCTATGAGAAGGGGACTGCCTCAGAAGATCCCATATAGATATTTGAGCCGTGGTCTTCTTCAACTGTTTGACTATCTGATTCTCTTCCAGCTCTTTCTCTGTTGATGCCTGCGCTGGTTCTGGTGACCTTTCTATCTCTGGGACTACTCTTCCACTTCTCGTTACAGCTCCTACCTCTTTACCATCTTCATCTGACTTCCACAGATCCAAAGATAGTTACCGCTTTCGGTACTTGACCAACAATCAATTGTCGCTATAGACATCCTTTCCCCCTTGGCCTCAGGGCGAGTAACAGCAACGTACTCATTCCCATACAAGTCTTGCAGCACGTACCATTCTGGTAGGCTTGATCCAATCATGAAAACAGGGGGAGGCACAGCATTATAGCCAGGCTTCCTTTTTTCCTCTCTCCGCTCGGGGTCAATGATTTACTTGCTGTCAATCAAATCCTAGATTGAGTGCCTCAGCGCTTTACAATTATCCGTTAAATGTCCCGTATGCTGATGAAAGGCACAATACTTATTATCTTTATGCCCCAGCGCCCCTTGCGTTATAGCAGGCCTGGGAGGCAAAGGCTGCAACTTCCCTTCTTTAATCAACCTTCTTAAAACCCAAGATAGTGGTCTTCCTAAGTTCAAAAACTTCCTTGGGGTAGTTGCGTCAGTAGCAGACACCTCGACTGTTCTTCTGATGCTACCATTAGGACCGGCTGGCTTATTTGTCCCTTGACTGGTATTAGCTCTCTTAGCATAATTGTCACTGCTCGCCTTTCAGGCTAAGTATTCCCCTTCCGCTTCTATGGCTATGTCCTTTAAAGACTCCCAGTCTTTTAGACCCTTCATCTTCAAACCTTCTTTCAAGTACGGGCTCGCGTTCTTGATGAACAAACGAATCTGGTCTTGAGTGTCTGGTTTTCTCCTCATCTCCATTACTCTACTCCGCCAGCAGGTTAGGTAATCATGGAAGGATTCCCTGGCCTTTTGCTGAAGCAACTCCAAATCCTTGAGGGGCAACTCCAAATCCTTGAGGGTCACCTCCATCCTCGTGTTGCAGTCATACTGCCTTAAAAAACTCCTCTGTGAGCATATCCCAATCCTCCTTGGTTTGGCGATCGAGGCTGTGTTACCAATCTATGGCGGGGCCAGTTAGGCTCAAGCAAAAGTACTCCACTTTCTGCCTCTTGGACAAGGTAGTCCCTTTCATGATCAAGGAATACTGCTTTACATGGGCGGTCGGGTCAAAAGTGCCGTCAAACTTAGGAACATCAGGCATCTTGAAATTGTATGGGATCGGGTCATCTCCCTCCAGCTCCTTATCTTCTGGGTTTATCCCTTAGCCTCTACCCAACATACGGGCCATAGCCTCAAACTTCTCTTCCATCTTCTTCCAGATGAACTCTTCGGTCTGGGGTGCCTTCCCCCTCTCAGATACAACGCTCATTTTGTCATCCTCATTCTCCCGGTCATCTTCTAACCTCAGCGCTTGTCTCCTTCTTTGGACCCCGGAAGCGACTGATCTCAGATCTATAGGTGGTGATCGAATCGGTTCCTCCTGTCTTTCTACTCTTTCCTCTTCCCGCTCATTTTATCTCATGGGAGGAGGAGGAGGATTTTGCAAAGCAGCCTGCTGAGCCATTGTAGCTAACATATTCATCATATGGCCCTCGAACTCCTCAAACCTTCTACCTGCTTCTTCAGTAACCAAAGCCCTGGTAGCATCATTTTCCCTTGGTGAGTTTGCCATATCCGATACGGTACCGCTGGTTTCTGAATGGGTTTCTAGAAGACTCTCTCTTTCTTACAGCTCAAATACAGAAACTCTGATCAGTCGTCCGGTCGGTCCTCTCGTCCACTTGGGCAGATCTATGATGGCTGCATAGATAAGATGTTAGAATGATGCATGAAATGAAAATGAAATGCATGGCCGTGGTATGCAACATCCACAAATCACAGTCAAGCAGATAGGTCCTTCCGCCCTTATTGCTCCCACACACGTGGTCGTGCAATCTCTTTCCTAGGCGGGATTAATCCTCGGGTCAACTGGGAACCCAAGGAATACAGATGGTGCGCGGCGAAAAACCGGCAGCATAACACTCCTATGCTAATGCAAAAACGCATGGATAATGATCATCATGTATTTAGACATCCCAAATATATCGATATGGCCCTACCGAGGCATGGAAGCCTTTGGCTAGGTTACCAAGAAAGACATCTGGGTTCACCCAAAACATAATGACCCATATAGCAAGCATGATATTACGGTTCATATCACTTAGGGAGAGTATCTACGGCCATTATATGAGCTTTAATCGAGGGAGATATTACTTTAAGGCTACCCAAGCATGATCCCTGCCGACAGGTCTAGCTCATCACAAGCATAACGACCGATCGGGTCATCATTTTATATACCAAAAGGTGCGAAGCTTGGGCCGGTGATTATCCTTAACACTTCCCCATATTGAGTGAACGTAGGGTTGTGGTTCGGGAATGCACCGAGGTTAAAAAGGGACCAATCTAGCATATTCTAAGGCTCTAATGGGATGCAAATGCAAATTTAAAAGAGAGCGAATTTATGAATTAAACTTTAATCATAAATGTTAAGCGAGGTATTTTCAAATTGAAGTCTCGAACCATATTTCCCCAGTGGAGTCGCCACTGTGACGTGCGCCGGGCCCCGCGTGCTACCCGTGCGACCGCCCGCTCGAGGGCGATCGGGGCATTCGTGGGTCCGTTGGCAGCTTGCAATGAATTGTGAGTGCGTCCATTTTGGGCAACAAGGAGGTTTCATGGAGTCACCACCCAATAGAATATTGGAAAAATTTCTCTCACCTCAGAGAGCCTAAGACTGCGCTTATTATCCATTTTGGGCCAACCAAAGGGGTCTTGAAGGATAAACCTCTCTCCCAAAGGAGCCTAGGATTAACGTCCAAGTCTCGTGACACAAGAGGTGTCTTGGAGGTCTTAGTTCCAACGAGTGATCGGATAGACCTCTAGCCTCTTTGAGCCTAAAGACCAGAGCTGCGTTCGGGACTTCTCATCTATTTCTACTTCGACTCATTTTATGATTAAATTTTGAACTCATTAATTTGCTCTCTCTCCACACGATGCAATTTAATTAAAAGCGCATTTTATTCACGTGTTAAAGCGATAGATAAATAAAGGAATATTAAATCAAAAAATTACAATAACACTAGGAGCGGAATACAACTCCCATTTATAAATGTGCAATACATACATAAGACGGGAGATTATTTATTTTGAGGACTTTGGTCCTCTCATGCATTTATTATAAAAATGATGTTTTTATTGTGGGAATTTTTCATTGGATGAAAAATAGGACATTAGATCCTTAATTTTATGGAAATCTCTCTTTATTAAATATAAAACATTCATCAATTTTTATATTTAGCGAGATATAAAAGGTATATTCATGTACATAAAATAATTAATAAATAAACAAATGAATGAAATAACCAAAAAGGGTTAGAAAACCAAACCGGACGGAATCCTCCGAACATGGTAGATTGCCTCTTGAGCTCAGGATAGTCCAAGAAAATCATCTGTGCTCACAAAAGGTTAATGAGTGTTAATGTACAAAAAGCGCAATATAAATAAAGCTCTAAGACTTTAGAGAGATAAAAAAAAAGGAAAAAGGGGTTTGAAAACAGGGAGACAAAACCCAGGGATAGCCACTATCGAGTGATCGACGGGCGTCAGTCAAGGAGACCGACGTGACCCGTCGCTCACTCGAGAGAGGGCGTCTGTGGGTGGGGTGACCGACGGGCGTCGGTGAAACAGATGACCCGTCGGTCACCGCTGTCTCTGAAAAATGACAGTAAAACTAATTTTCCAAAGCAAAAAAATAGATTTTTACCACAAAACGAGATGAAAAGGACCAAAATAAAGATAGATGAAAGCAAAAAGTAAAAAAAAATAAGAATAAAAATGAAGATGAAGTAATAAGGAGAAGAAGTCCGGAATATTTACCCTCAGATAATATTTTGATTTGGATTTTGATGTCGATTAGAGTCCTGTACGCTCCACGAGAAGACAAAATGAAAGATCAAGAATGAGGAAAATAGATTGTTTCCTTCTTTATCTTTCAAAAAACTAAACTTTGGAATCAAAATCTTAGGAAAATTAATTAGATTTAGCTCCTTTTTAATGGTTTGATTCTTAACCTAAAAGAGATTTCTTAATGTTTGTATTTGCTGGAGGAGAGAGAAAATAAGTGTTAATTTTGACAGAGCTTCCCCTTTAGAAATTTCTCCAACCCCCTTTTTAGGTGGGAAATGAAAGTTTTTATAGACCAGGGGCGACCGACGGGCGTCGGTTCCACAGACGGGCGTCAGTTTAATCCTACTGACACAAGGATTCAACTGACGGGCCTACAATTCTCACCGACGGGCGTCAAAGAGGTTGCGTGCTCCGGGAAATCAGGTTGCGTGCTCCGAAAGATCAGGTCCCTCAGACGGGCGTCGGAAGATCCCACAGGCCGTCTATGACCCGAAGCGACGGTCTTGTCTTTGATAGACGGGCAGACCGCCGGTGGAGAAAATACATCTTTTTGACCCAAAAATTCCCCATTTCCTCCCTCTCTCATACGAAGACTGAAAGAACACGTTTCTCGTGAAAGCAGGGGACCAAAACCTCCGAATCTCAACCGTTTGTACGGACTCGGACGTTGATTCCTCATCGGGTAATCTCCAATCCAGACCGCCTCAGGACACGGTGCTTACAACTGGTCCTCGCATGCATAGTTAAAGAAAAAGGTTTTAAAGTGACAATTTATTTAAATGAAAAAACTAGGACATTGGTCCCATTTTGTTAGAAAAAATCTTAATTTATTAATATAAAACCTTATGTGACTTTTTAACTAACATGCATGAAAATAAACAAACTTATTACAAATCACATATTAAAACCAAATAAAGGCAAAATAATACTAAAAAGGCTAAAAAGGCTAAAAATATAAACTCTACCAAAATAGTGTCTTCAAACCTCCATGGGCTCCCACTTGCCATTGAAAAGGCTCACACATAAAAAAATAATAATTGAAATAAAACAACAGAAATGAAGATGATGTTAGTAATAAAAAATGAATTAAACATGTAACATATGAAAATGAATTAAAATAAATAAAATACGTCATTCATAACAAATCAATTAAATGGCATAATAAAAAATGTAACTTAACACATGAACAATTCAACATGCATAAATAATAAAAATAACAACAATAATAAAACTCAACATGCATAAAAACATAAAAATAATAGTGATGATGACAACAATAATAAATTATAATAATAAATAAAACTAATAAAAATAATAATAATAGTAACAATGATAAATAATAAGTAATAATAACACTAATCACAATAATAATAATAATAATAATAATAATAATAATAATAATAACAACAACAACAACAACAACATCAAAAAATATGAACAATCAAATTAAATAATAATAATAATAATAATAATAATAATAATAATAATAATAATAATAATAATAATAATAATAATAATAACAACAACAACAACAACAGCAACAACATCAAAGAATATGAACAATCCAATTAAATAATAATAATAATAATAATAATAATAATAATAATAATAATAATAATAATAACAATAATAATAACAACAACATCAAAGAATATGAACAATCCAATTAAATAATAATAATAATAATAATAATAACAATAATAATAATAATAACATCAAAGAATATGAACAATCAAATTAAATAATAATAATAATAACATCAAAGAATATGAACAATCAAATTAAATAATAATAATAATAATAATAATAATAACAACATCAAAAAATATGAACAATCAAATTAAATATGCAAGAATAAAATGAAGAAATAAAATAAACTAATCATGCTAACATATGTTAAATGATAATACTAACAATAATAATAATATATGAACAAAAATAATGACAACAATAACAATATGAACAATTAAATAACAAGAATAAGAATAAGAAATAATAATATGAACAATTAAATAACAAGAATAAGAATAAGAAATAATAATATGAACGATTAAATAAAAAATAAGAATAAGAAATAATAATATGAACAATTAAATAACAAGAATAAGAATATGAAATAATAATATGAACAATTAAATAGACATAAGAAATAAGAAGTAAAGAAATAGATCTAGGAGAATTTACATGATAACTAATAAATTGTAAACAAAAATAAATTGAAAATTAAATTAAAAGTTGAGCCAAAAATGTTTACCCTCAAATTTGATGTGATGAATGAAGTTGGATCACAAATTCTTTACTTTGATTTAATAAAAATAAAATATAATGAAATTTTATTCCAAGGACAAATAATTGATTTATTTGTCTTAAAGAAAAAATTGTAACAAAAAGGTAAAAAAATTCACAAGAACAAATAATTAATTTATTTGTCTCAAGAATTAACTTAAAAAAAATCAAATTAGAACACTTGGAGAATTTTTCTTGAAGAAGAAAAAAGAAGAAGAAGAAGAGAGAAAGTATATTTTTCTTAAGAAAAATCTCCCCCAAATTCCATATCTAAAAATCATTTTAGACAAAAAAAAACCCAAAGAAAATCAGATTTTTATTAAATTAAATTAAATCAATTTAATTCCAATAATAACAAAAAAAAAACTCATGAATTTGAAGGGTTTGGAAAATAGAAGGTTTTTAGAATTAAATTCTATAAAAAAAAAGTGAAGAAAAATCAATTTTTGGGGCCAAAAACGGGAAAAAAAAAATGGGCGAAGAGTGCGCGTCAGTGGCCGAGCGACGTGCCGCACCCGACATTCGCCGAATTTTTTTTTTGTTTTAAATTTTTTCCTAAAACACACTAATTTCAAAATTACCCTTTTTGTCTCAAAAAATTTTTTAAAACATTTAAAATATTTTTTTTAAAATACATTTTTATTTATTTCTAATAAATCAATTTGACAAGAAAATAATCACTTCTAACTTTTATTTTTGCCTATAAATAGGCACACTTAATTTCATCATTTGGTAATCCTAATCTAGACTGCCTCGGGACCCGATGTCTACACTATCCAGCTGTAAACACCAGGTCCCGATGCGGTCCAAGATCATAATTACCCGATAATGAAACTGATACCGACTTATAGGCAGAGGTGTCATAAAACGATGTTTCCCTTATCGAGACCCTCATTATTTTTAAATAAAAATAAATATATATATAAAAAATATTATTATAAAAAATTGGTTGAATTATTTTTGATATTTGAAAAAAAAGGAAATTTAAGTTAGATAATTAATTTAATTGGATTAATTTAGTCAATTAATTTAATTGAATTAAATTAGTTTATTAGTTTATTAAAGATTTGGGTTAAAAAAAAAAGAATTTGAAAAAGTGTGTTTTAATTAAAAAAAAAATTGAATTTGGCCACGCGGCCACTTTATAAGAGTGGTACCACGCAAGTGGCCATATTATAAGAAGTGTTACCACGCGGCCACTTCTTTAAAGTGGCCGCGTGGTACCTAGGGTACTGCGCGCTGCAAGCGCGCCGTGTAACACCCCCATCGCCGCCCCCGTTGGAAGGACGCCGACGGACGTGCTACCCGACGCTCGCTTACACAGATAAGCATAAGAACAATGCGAAAGTATACAAACATTCATAACACACATACGAAAATATGGGTTAATTAAAAACTTACCTTGACTTGCGGTCGCAAACTGATCATGCAATAACTCACATATGCGCAGGCACTAAGCAGAAGCATGCACAGAAGCATAAATACGACCATTCAACAGAAGCATAAGCGAACTAAATAAAATAAAGGAATAACCTAACATAAAGACATACCAACTATTACATTCCCAAAAGAAAACTCAAGATAAATACATAATTAATTACATAACCAATACTACAGAAATACAAAAGCTGAGATACAGAAGATGAACAAAATCCAGAACTTCTAACTCCTACGTGGCCGACCCTGCAGAAGCGCGACTTGAACAGAACCCACCTGCCACCTGCACGGAAAGGAAATCCGTGCTAAGCGATAACGCTTAGTGGGGAAAGCACAAAAATATAGACGACCATTCACAACGGTCGTCAAGGCATACCACATACACGAAGGTGAATACATAAAATCCTGACAAATAAATATACATGCTTGTACAATATAGCCATGCACTCGAATATTCTTAACCACACTCATTTATTATGCTAAATCATTATATTTATTCAAACATATTTTTGATATGCCAAAGGTTATAATCCAGCCCAAACCCAAGAGATGACGTCAAAGCACCACGCTTCCACTGCGCACACCCATTACAATTTATCATGCCATGACACGTAAACACATAATAACATACCGAAATTACTACAATATCTAACAATAAGGATCTATATAGCATCGTACTAAATTGTTACATATGTTGGTTCAAGATCACATTCATAAGTATACAAACCAGTATACTTAATCATAGTAATTAACAATATATATTCACGTTTATATATATATACTTCAACCATAGTATTTAGTAATTCAGATTCGCATTCATATACATATTAATTTATCTCATTACTGTACAGAAGTGTAGTATCCATATTATGTGACATACCGACTTCACATACGCATACTATAAACAAGACCATTTACAGATAATCACAAAAGTACAATATACAGGTCAGAGTTACATCTAACCCAATCAGAGATTCATAATCACATTCGTATCATAACTGGTTCACATGACCGAAATCTTACACATTCGGATATCGTATTCTCATATTCACATTAGGCAAAATAGACAGAATACCTGCTGACTCAAAATAGTGGATAACGAGTACTGAGGAGAAGACCTCATGAGGGAACATATAGCCCGATCTCTGACCGGGTAAACCTCAGAGGGAACATATAATATAATGTACCATACAGGTACAAGTCGAAAAGCAACATCATCTTTTTCCACATTCCAAAAACATTTCATATCAAAGGGTTCGCGAGGAACCAGTCGTGGGACCTGATCAGGGTCCAAATCGTTCAAAGGGCGCTGCAGCTACAAAGACTCTATTAGGCATGCCTAACTATCCACTAGACTGTCTCTCGCAGGTCATGCATCATTCAAATCAGGTGTCATATCAGACAGTATATAAATATCATCATACTTAATCCAAAGTATAATAGACATATAAAGAAATTCATAACATCAATTATGCATCATATTATTCATATTACAAATCATACAATATAATTCCATCAATGTAATTTAGTACTATTCAATGTTCTAAGATTTATCAGAGTCAAATATGGAAATATTATCATGCCAATCGTTAACTTAACACTCAAACTTTGCTTTTAACAATTAAACACCTTTTTACAAAAACAGGGTAGGTCACGGTCACAACCAGGTTGGTTGTCACCGTGACATACCAAAACTTTCGGCAGAAAGCACTCTTGGGGGTACCTCACGGTGGTAACCCATTAGGTTGTCACCGTGACATACCAAGAACCCAAAACATAATGCAAATATGCGGTAGGTCACGGTGGTAACCACATTCATTGCCACCGTGACATACCAACCCTCAAAACAGAATGCCAATCTGGGGTAGGTCACGGTGGTAACCACATTCATTGCCACCGTGACATACCAAAAACCTCAAAACAGAAAGCTATCTTCACACTTAATCATATCATTCATACCAACTATTTGAACATTTATATAAATACTTACTTACCCGGTTTGTTGCATTATGGCCTCCATTAAAAAGAGAAATTCATAAACTAAAAGCATTAAAGCACATTTACCATTATTAAAATATATTATCACTCAAAGATCCATTTGAACCATAATAGCATCATAGATATCTTGCCTACTAATACATTCTATTAACATTATTATCAATGCATGCATCATATAATTTTGTTAGGCAATTACTTTAATCATGCATTCATTATTCATATCCCCTATATACATTTTCCATTAAGCCAACTCAATTCATAATTATACATACTTGTTCACATCGTACATGATCAATACCACAAGCATATCCTGTTCGATAATTAAAAGCACACATATATACATTTAATTTCATTATTAAACTCTTATGCTATAGCTTTAATCACTTATAATTTAGATTGACAACCACCCACATACTCATTTCGTAAGGTTAGAAATGAGTTAGACATGTTATAGGAATTTACCATGAAGTTCGGGTACGTTTCGGGAAGAAAAACACTCAAATTATGCATATTAGGGGGTGGTCACGGTGGTAACCAATTGGTTGTCACCGTGAGATCCAAAAATGAGCATTCTGCCCTGCATTTTCATAGGTCACGGTGGTAACCATTTTGGTTGCCACCGTGACATACCAAAATATTGCAAAACAGAAGCAAAATTTCGGGACTGGTTCACACCACAGTTTTGTACAGCCTATATCAAAGTCTAGAACTCAATTTTAGCCACAACTTCCTTCTTAAAAAATATTCTATAGGATGTTAACTTCCAAATGCAACAAATTACAGGTCAATTGGACATCTATAGATTCAGATATGATCTAAACAACCCACAGTGCTTCTCTGAACCCGTCCAAAGAAGATAGGTCTACTTCTTGACCATTTTTCGGACACTTAGATTTAAAATTAGCTCAAACCTATTTCTAACACATTTGTAGACATATATCTTAGCTTTCTATAGGTACTGATTTCATATCATTTGGAGTTCTATAACTCCCGAAACAGTGTAAAAACCGAAGAAAGGTCCAGTGTATTCTAATCCAGTTTTTCACCCAAAAACCTATTCACATGCAACAATGAGTCATTTGAGCCAACACTCACTACCATCATCACAAATCATCAACAACACACTCAAGAAGCTTATATCATACATGAATATACAAAAATTCTTATACAGATAAAAGAAAGTTTCCCAAACCTGGATTTGCGATTCAAAACCTCAATCTTCAAGAACCCACTCAATCAAGCCTTAGCTCCTCTTCAAATCATCCAAAACTCGCACAAACAAACCCAATAATCACTAAACCAGAACCCTAACTTACTCAAATCGAAAGCAAACTAGAAGAAAAAGAAGTTCAAAGCACAATAACCCAAAACCTAACCACTTACCTCTTCAATCTTGCTCCCAAACTCTTCCAAAATAGATCCAATTCACACACAACCAAGAGAAAGAACGCAAGAAACGGGAAAGGGAAAAAGAAAAGAGAGAGAACGGGAAGGAGAGGAGGGCCAAACGTGATTCTCCCCTTTTCCCTTCTTCTTTTCCTATTTCTCTTTCTCATTTAGTGCACACACCAACCATACCACTTGTCACCATCCTAAAGGTCCACTTGTCATAATCCTATTAAATCCAAGATACATCTTTGACTAATTCCAACCTTGGCACCATACTCACTCCACATACAAACATTTCTTGAATAAAAATCTTCAAGGTACCACACTTGAGTCACACCAAATCATTTCCTAAAACCCACTTATACCCTACTTCCATACACAACAAGCACACCATAATACTTCCTTCACTTAACTTATTTAATTTAATTTCTTTGCAAATAAATCCTTATTATCCATATTATTCATGTACAAATTACCGAATTACCCTCACTTATTCCGACCGAGCAATCATATTTCGACTAGGCCCGATTTGGGGTGTGACAAATCTTCCCTCCTAAAAGAATTTCGTCCTCGAAATTCACTTACACCGAAAAGAATTCCCAGAATTACATTCCATGTCACCAACAAACTCATACATTTCACTCCCAACTTACTCGCTTACACTTATTGCTATCGCTATACTCTTAAATCACTTTCTTATATTCGAATCAAACACATTCATCAAAACAATCATTACTCAAATGACCGATTGAAATCAAAACCCGACACTTTACACACAAATCAACTAACTTCGCCAGTTGCTACATAAATCCTTCACTACTTAAAAGATGTCCATCATACTTACGTTTCTCTTTACCATTAACACTCCTATCAAACTTTAAAATCCTTCTTACAGTCCCAAAATACTCTTTCTGTTCAATCTTTAACCAAACACAAAACACTTTCCTAAACGATTGCTGAGCGCGTCATTTTTACCCTTAATCTTAATATCAAATAGTACATATATACCCTGTCAGCTTTCTCTCAATCAAAACATATATGCATATGCTTATCATGTATTGTCAAAGGGATGATGATGATGTAATGAGATTGAGATGATTCATGTATGCAGAGTGATGCAATTGATGCTATAATGATGCTTTTTGTCCCATCCCCATGATTCAATATGCTTTCATTTAAACACTTTTCTGGAGATAGCTGACAGGCATATAGAGTACTACTAAAACCTTATAAGATCCAAATACTCATCCACTTACTCGATACCTTTCTTTACTGAGGTACACTCTGAACAAAACCTTGAGAAATCCTAGGAGCAGTCAGTCTATCCAAAATTCGAATCAATCCTTGCACTAATATTCTATCATTAGAAACAGGACCGAAATTTTAATCAAAAAGGTGCACAGAAACGAAACACTTTGATCAGTACTAATTGGGTTCACACTTTCTGTCGTCTCATTCACCTTCTCATTCGGGTCAGGCTCCATCTAACATAACACACATAGGACAAGACGCATCTGCGTTAGGCCACGACACAAACCTGACTCTCAAACAAAGACTCGACACATAACAAGTAACATACAAAGACCCAATACTCAAACAAATAAGGCAACCAGAATCTTGTGCTCTGATACCACTAAATGTAACACCCCCATCGCCGCCCTCGTTGGAAGGGCGCCGACGGACGTGCTACCCGACGCTCGCTTACACAGATAAGCATAAGCACAATGCGAAAGTATACAAACATTCATAACACACATACGAAAATATGGGTTAATTAAAAACTTACCTTGACTTGCGGTCGCAAACTGATCATGCAATAACTCACATATGCGCAGGCACTAAGCAGAAGCATGCACAGAAGCATAAATACGACCATTCAACAGAAGCATAAGCGAACTAAATAAAATAAAGGAATAACCTAACATAAAGACATACCAACTATTACATTCCCAAAAGAAAACTCAAGATAAATACATAATTAATTACATAAACAATACTACAGAAATACAAAAGCTGAGATACAGAAGATGAACAAAATCCAGAACTTCTAACTCCTACGTGGCCGACCCTGCAGAAGCGCGACTCGAACAGAACCCACCTGCCACCTGCACGGAAAGGAAATCCGTGCTAAGCGATAACGCTTAGTGGGGAAAGCACAAAAATATAGACGACCATTCACAACGGTCGTCAAGGCATACCACATACACGAAGGTGAATACATAAAATCCTGACAAATAAATATACATGCTTGTACAATATAGCCATGCACTCGAATATTCTTAACCACACTCATTTATTATGCTAAATCATTATATTTATTCAAACATATTTTTGATATGCCAAAGGTTATAATCCAGCCCAAACCCAAGAGATGACGTCAAAACACCACGCTTCCACTGCGCACACCCATTACAATTTATCATGCCATGACACGTAAACACATAATAACATACCGAAATTACTACAATATCTAACAATAAGGATCTATATAGCATCGTACTAAATTGTTACATATGTTGGTTCAAGATCACATTCATAAGTATACAAACCAGTATACTTAATCATAGTAATTAACAATATATATTCACGTTTATATATATATACTTCAACCATAGTATTTAGTAATTCAGATTCGCATTCATATACATATTAATTTATCTCATTACTGTACAGAAGTGTAGTATCCATATTATGTGACATACCGACTTCACATACGCATACTATAAACAAGACCATTTACAGATAACCACAAAAGTACAATATACAGGTCAGAGTTACATCTAACCCAATCAGAGATTCATAATCACATTCGTATCATAACTGGTTCACATGACCGAAATCTTACACATTCGGATATCGTATTCTCATATTCACATTAGGCAAAATAGACAGAATACCTGCTGACTCAAAATAGTGGATAACGAGTACTGAGGAGAAGACCTCATGAGGGAACATATAGCCCGATCTCTGACCGGGTAAACCTCAGAGGGAACATATAATATAATGTACCATACAGGTACAAGTCGAAAAGCAACATCATCTTTTTCCACATTCCAAAAACATTTCATATCAAAGGGTTCGCGAGGAACCAGTCGTGGGACCTGATCAGGGTCCAAATCGTTCAAAGGGCGCTGCAGCTACAAAGACTCTATTAGGCATGCCTAACTATCCACTAGACTGACTCTCGCAGGTCATGCATCATTCAAATCAGGTGTCATATCAGACAGTATATAAATATCATCATACTTAATCCAAAGTATAATAGACATATAAAGAAATTCATAACATCAATTATGCATCATATTAATCATATTACAAATCATACAATATAATTCCATCAATGTAATTTAGTACTATTCAATGTTCTAAGATTTATCAGAGTCAAATATGGAAATATTATCATGCCAATCGTTAACTTAACACTCAAACTTTGCTTTTAACAATTAAACACCTTTTTACAAAAACAGGGTAGGTCACGGTCACAACCAGGTTGGTTGTCACCGTGACATACCAAAACTTTCGGCAGAAAGCACTCTTGGGGGTACCTCACGGTGGTAACCCATTAGGTTGTCACCGTGACATACCAAGAACCCAAAACAGAATGCAAATATGCGGTAGGTCACGGTGGTAACCACATTCATTGCCACCGTGACATACCAACCCTCAAAACAGAATGCCAATCTGGGGTAGGTCACGGTGGTAACCACATTCATTGCCACCGTGACATACCAAAAACCTCAAAACAGAAAGCTATCTTCACACTTAATCATATCATTCATACCAACTATTTGAACATTTATATAAATACTTACTTACCCGGTTTGTCGCATTATGGCCTCCATTAAAAAGAGAAATTCATAAACTAAAAGCATTAAAGCACATTTACCATTATTAAAATATATTATCACTCAAAGATCCATTTGAACCATAATAGCATCATAGATATCTTGCCTACTAATACATTCTATTAACATTATTATCAATGCATGCATCATATAATTTTGTTAGGAAATTACTTTAATCATGCATTCATTATTCATATCCCCTATATACATTTTCCATTAAGCCAACTCAATTCATAATTATACATACTTGTTCACATCGTACATGATCAATACCACAAGCATATCCTGTTCGATAATTAAAAGCACACATATATACATTTAATTTCATTATTAAACTCTTATGCTATAGCTTTAATCACTTATAATTTAGATTGACAACCACCCACATACTCATTTCGTAAGGTTAGAAATGAGTTAGACATGTTATAGGAATTTACCATGAAGTTCGGGTACGTTTCGGGAAGAAAAACACTCAAATTATGCATATTAGGGGGTGGTCACGGTGGTAACCAATTGGTTGTCACCGTGAGATCCAAAAATGAGCATTCTGCCCTGCATTTTCATAGGTCACGGTGGTAACCATTTTGGTTGCCACCGTGACATACCAAAATATTGCAAAACAGAAGCAAAATTTCGGGACTGGTTCACACCACAGTTTTGTACAGCCTATATCAAAGTCTAGAAATCAATTTTAGCCACAACTTCCTTCTTAACAAATGTTCTATAGGATGTTAACTTCCAAATGCAACAAATTACAGGTCAATTGGACATCTATAGGTTCAGATATGATCTAAACAACCCACAGTGCTTCTCTGAACCCGTCCAAAGAAGATAGGTCTACTTCTTGACCATTTTTCAGACACTTAGAGTTAAAATTAGCTCAAACCTATTTCTAACACATTTGTAGACATATATCTTAGATTTCTAAAGGTACTGATTTCATATCATTTGGAGTTCTATAACTCCCGAAACAGTGTAAAAACCGAAGAAAGGTCCAGTGTATTCTAATCCAGTTTTTCACCCAAAAACCTATTCACATGCAACAATGAGTCATTTGAGCCAACACTCACTACCATCATCACAAATCATCAACAACACACTCAAGAAGCTTATATCATACATGAATATACAAAAATTCTTATACAGATAAAAGAAAGTTTCCCAAACCTGGATTTGCGATTCAAAACCTCAATCTTCAAGAACCCACTCAATCAAGCCTTAGCTCCTCTTCAAATCATCCAAAACTCGCACAAACAAACCCAATAATCACTAAACCAGAACCCTAACTTACTCAAATCGAAAGCAAACTAGAAGAAAAAGAAGTTTAAAGCACAATAACCCAAAACCTAACCACTTACCTCTTCAATCTTGCTCCCAAACTCTTCCAAAATAGATCCAATTCACACACAACCAAGAGAAAGAACGCAAGAAACGGGAAAGGGAAAAAGAAAAGAGAGAGAACGGGAAGGAGAGGAGGGCCAAACGTGATTCTCCCCTTTTCCCTTCTTCTTTTCCTATTTCTCTTTCTCATTTAGTGCACACACCAACCATACCACTTGTCACCATCCTAAAGGTCCACTTGTCATAATCCTATTAAATCCAAGATACATCTTTGACTAATTCCAACCTTGGCACCATACTCACTCCACATACAAACATTTCTTGAATAAAAATCTTCAAGGTACCACACTTGAGTCACACCAAATCATTTCCTAAAACCCACTTATACCCTACTTCCATACACAACAAGCACACCATAATACTTCCTTCACTTAACTTATTTAATTTAATTTCTTTGCAAATAAATCCTTATTATCCATATTATTCATGTACAAATTACCGAATTACCCTCACTTATTCCGACCGAGCAATCATATTTCGACTAGGCCCGATTTGGGGTGTGACACGCCGTGTCGGCACTGCGCGCGCAGACGCGTGCGATGCCGCACAGGCGCGCGGTGCGGAGGCACCACGCACTCATTTTTGCGCGCACGGTCTCCCTCTCCACGGGGCCAAAAATGGCCTGACCCATCGTTTTCGTTGGTTTTCTGCAATTTTTAGTCCATTTTTACCAATTCTTTCATCATTTTATGTCAATTTTGATCAACTAAAATTAAAGATTTTCTATCTTTCTCTATTTTGAGCCAAGACCAAAAATAAAATGGGGATTCAATCTCCATTTTGAGGGGGGCTGCATTTTTTGTTGAAAAAAAAATCAATGTTTTCTCTCAACCAACAAGAACAGCAGCTAAGCAAAAGTCACCGAAAATTCTTCTTTTTTTTTTTATTTTTCTTCAAGAACATTTAATTTTTGGATGATTTTGAGCTTGGGAAATTAATTTCTTTTGCTCAAAACTCCAATCAAAAATATTTTCTTGACTTAAATTTGTTCAAAAACATTAATTTTTACATTTTTTCAAATATTCGCCACCACAAATTCGACAAGGGGAGTGGATCTAGACATCCTTTCTCTTCAATCTACAATTCTGATGGTAAACACTTTGGATCCGTTCTCACTTAATTTTATTTGTCATTTATTATTGTTATTTTCATTATTTTTGTTATCATTATTATGTTTATCTCTATTCCTAATATTTTTTAGGTTTGTTGCTACTGTTGAAAACTTGGTGTGTTTTTTTTTTAACTTGATTTTTTGTGGGTTAAACTTGATAATTATTTTGGTAGTCAATCTCCTCCTTATTTTCTTCTTCTTATGATTATCCTTATTATTATGATTTAACCGTTGGCTTTTTTTTTCTTTCTTTTAGCTACTGTCAACATTTTATTATTATTATTATTATTATTATTATTATTATTATTATTATTATTATTATTATTATCTTTGTTATTGTTATTTTGATGTTCACTGTCAGATTGCTTTCTCCTTTTGTTATAGCCGTTTTTATTATTATTATTATTATTATTATTATTATTATTATTATTATTATTATTATTATTATTATTATTATTATTATTATTATTATTATTATTATTATTTTCTGGTGTTCATATTATTAGTATTATAATTCCATGTATATTTTGTATTATCATTATTAGCCATGGGGATTTTGTCTATGTTATCATTATTATTACTATTATTATTATTTTTATTATCTTTGTTGTGTAATTATTATTATTATTATTATTATTGTTATTGTTATTATTATTATTACCATTGCCTTTAGTCATTATTTGCTCCTTTTATTGCCACTGTCTTTGTTAATGGTTTATATTATTATCATTATTTATTATTGTGCCCAATATTTATTTTGTCTTCACTTGATTAATTCTTAGAGTTAATACTAATGTTCTTAATATTGTTTTTGCCAGAGATTTAAGTTGAGTCGGGTTATGTGAGCGTTCCCGCGACTTCCCGGATGGGTCGCGACGCGTAGAGGATCACACCGGTTTGGGTGAGATCTTTCTTAACTCTCTCTTTATGTTGTGCTATTTGTAAATAATTATTTTATTTATGCACGCGTGAGATAAAAAGTCACAAAAATATTTTTACAATTAAATTTTTACTAATAAAATTGGGACCAATGTCCCTTATTTTAGCCAAACAATAAAAAATATTGCAATTAAAACGAAGAGTCGATTTTCTCTAAAAATGGGATCACTCATCCCGGTTTTCACTCAACAATCAAAATGACTCTTCGAAACGTCTTTAAATAAATGTGAAGGAACCAATGTTCCTAAGTTTCGACCAAGTGTGAAGGAACCAATGTTCCCAAAATAATGCCCCGATTTATGTATGCCTTTTCTTATTTTGTGTGAGTGTTTTAAATTTAAGCTCATTTCTTTTTGGGCCCTTGTAATTAATTTTGGGGCAACTTTATTTATTTTTGGGGATTGTATTCCGTGCCATTAATTTTCTTTTATTGGGGTTGTATTCCGCCCCTATTTCTCTTGTAATTGTGTGCTTATGTGTTTATCGCTTTCATTTATTGCTTTCCTTTTATCGCTTTCGTATGCTTGGAATGCGCTATTTAATTTAAATGCATCAATCGCGTGAGATGAGTGATATAATTTTAAGAGGTTAAAAACCCATTTATAATTAACCAAAGCATAAATAAGAGGGAAGTTCCGGACATCATATCTCTGGTTTAGACCGTTAGAGGTGAGAAACTTTTTCCCAATTTCTTGCAAATTAGGTGGCGACTCCAAATGTCTCGAAGGTGCCTTTAGGTGTCATTAGACTAGGATGTTCTCCCCGATGTTCTATTGGGAGGAATACACCGATGATGTCTCATGGCACCCATGATCAAAAGATGCAAACCAATTCCTCGAATCCTAAAGGCGGATTCAAAGTGAGGGCCCTTGCTGGGTACTTTCGGCGCGCGTCACACTAGCTCCCGATCTTTAGGGTTTATTCCTCCTCCTACCTTCAACCTCCTTATCATGGCTTCAAACTTTTTCTCCATTTTTTTCCACATCGCATCCTCCAGCTTGGGCGACTTCCCTTTCACTACCACAAGTTCCTCTGGCTCCTCCCATAAGTCAATCTCAGATTTGGGGCCCTCTCTACGTTCAATAGGCACTAGCGCTCTTGGCTTAACTGCAGGCGGATCAACTGCCGTTGGGGGATCCTCTTTAACAGCCCTTTATTTATCTTGCTCCCAAATTGGAGCGGCAGTCTGTTGCCTAGCAGGTGGGGCCAGGGTAGTGGCAAGGTTACCCATCAAGCCATCATTCTAGCCTCGAACTCTTCTAACCTTCTCCCCACTTCTTCGGCAATCATTGCCCTAGTTGCATCAGAACCACTTGAAGGATCCGACATTCTCGTCTCTATTGATGAATCCGAACTCTGATCTAACACTAGCTCTGGGGAAATCTTTCTTAGTCGACCGTCGGGACCTCTAAACCACCTGGACGAATCTATGATAGCTGCAGAACACACCTTTGTTAGGATGATGCATGATTGAAATGCAATGCATGGCCGCGCTGGTGCAGCATAGACAAACACATGCAAGCAGATAGACCCTTCCAACCTTATTTCTCCCACACATAAGGTAATGTAGTCTCTTTTCTAGGTGGGGTTTATCCAAGGGTTAACAGGGAACCCATTGGATGCGTGTGGTGTACGGTGAAAAATCGGCAGCATAGCACGTCTTGTCTAATGCACATACGTATAGGTGTTTGGCCATTACGCATTTGGACACTTCAATTAAATTAAGGTGAACCTATCGGGGCATGAAAGCCTTTGATAAAAAACACTTAATTTGATTGATTTTGTTTAATACGCAATAGCCCACATCACAAGCAGCGTATTAAGGAGCATTTCACCTAATGGAAGTTTCTATTTGCCATTACATGAGTTTTGGTCAAGGTGGTGATACTTTAGATCTATCCAAGCATGGTCCCTGCCAATGGGTCTAGCTCGTTAAGAGCATAGCGACCGACTGGGTCTCCATTTGATATACCTTTAATAGTACGAGGCTGGGGCTGGTGATTATCCCTAACACTACCCTACAATGAGTGAAAGTAGGGTCATGTTTTGGGAATGCACCGGGGTAAGATAGGGGACCAACTAACATAATTTAAAGGCTCTAAAATGCAATGTAATTTTTGAGAATAGATAGAATTTTAAGTTTTAAAAACTCAATTATATATTTTAACCAAAACACTTTCAGAGCAAAGTCACAAATAGTCCCTAGCGGAGTCACCACTGTGACGTGCGCCGAACCTAGCAAAGGCCCTCGTTTGAACCCGCTTTTAGGATTCGAGGGATTGGTTCGCATCTTTTTGATCTTGGGTGCCATGAGACATCTTGGATGCCTCCTTCCCAATAGAACATTAGAAAGGATCATCTAGCCTCACAGCGCCTTTAGGCACCTTTGAGGTATTTTGGAGTCGCCACCCAATTTACAAGAAATTGGGAAAGATCTCTAACCTCTTATTGGTCTAGACCAGAGATTGGTGTTCGAAACTTCACTCTTATTTATGCTTTGGTTAATTATAATTGACTTCTTAACTTCCTAAAATTCTTTCTCTTATCTCACATGGTTTATGCATTTAATTAAAGCACACTACAAGCACTCAAAAGCAATAAAGGAAAGCAATAAACACATAAAGCACACAATTACAAGAGAAATTGGGACAAAATACAACCCCAATAAAAGAAGATTAAAAATGTAAATTAGGACGGAATACAATCCCAAATAGAAATTAAATAATGTTGCCCCAAAATTAATTATAAGGGCCCAAAAGAAAATACATGAATATAAATTTAAAACAAACAAATAAAGTCAAACATACATAAATGAGGGATTTGTTTGGTTTAGGAACATTGGTTCCTTCTTGCTTATTTTGAAAAGGGATCGAAGAGTTATTCGATTACTAGTTTGAAAAATCGGGATGAGTGATCCCATTTTTGGAGAAAATTAACTCTTCATTTTATTGTGACATTTTACATCCTTTGCCTAAAATGAGGGACATTGGTTCCAATTTTATTAATAAAAATTTCAATTTAATTATAAAAGTATTTTTGTGATTTTTTATCTCACGCGTGCATAAATAAAATATTTATTTACAAACAAACACAACGAAAAGAGAGGGGATAGGAAAGGTGTAACACCCCTTACCCATACTTAGGCGATCCCATTCGATAAGGAGTGAGATGCCGTAGGAGTAAAGGTGCCACCACACAGATACATAATATACATACATACATACATACCTAAAATTAAGGATAAATTAAAACTTTGCAACACCAATCATGGAAAAGTTGATCATGTATTAATATAACGAAAGCATTACATTACTGTTCTGATCAACTGAGAGATACAAAAGATAATTACAAAACCTTAGGTACATATACATAAGCGGAAGCTATTACATAACCAAAATAAGAGAGTTCTATACAAAAGAATCATAAAGCTACAAAAATAAGCCCTACACTAAGACCCTGTTGTGTTGGCTTTGATGGCGGCGACTCTCCCAAGACAAACTCCTTCCGCACCTGCACGAGTAAACACACCGTGCTAAGCGATAAACGCTTAGTGGGGAAACAAACATATAGCATAAGGACAACCATTCACAATGGTCGTCAAGGAAAATCACATGCGTACTTCATGTACAAACAATAATCATGGCATAACAATAATAATAACTCATGCTCACATACATAAGGCCATCCATCAGAAGATTCATAACAATAATCATATTTTCATAACAGATTACACTTTTCACCATTGAATCCATAAGGATATAACATAAGTTTTTCCCATATTATAATTCATACAAGGCACTTTAAACATTGAAACACCTGCTGACCCAAGGTAGTGGATAACGAATGAACAGAAAGTACTTTACGGGTACCAACCGAATACGAAAAACCATTTTAACTTTTCATTCACAAACATTTCCAGAAGGACCTTAAACAAGATCCAAACACATTACAGAAGTTCGCGAGGAACCAAACGGGGACTTGATCAGGGTCCAAACGGAAACAGAAGCTGCAACAAAGACTCTATTAGGCATGCCTAACTATCCACTTACTAGACTCTAGCAGGTCATACGTAAGCCAATCAATCCATTTCATAACTTCCAACATCATCATCATAAAATGAACATAATCATATCATAGTTACACTTGCATATTATTTATGGAATACCAAGCATAAATCTCATAACTGCTAAAGAAAACTGAAGTCCAAGTCACACGCAATGAAGGAAAACTCATTCCGCATACGAGGGACTGTCGCGATCGTGACGTCTGTCGCGCTCGCGACAGAGACCAAAGTCTCTTCGCTGTGCGCATGCGACGGATTTCGCGACCGTGAGGAGGACGGAAGGGCCAGGCTCTGTCGCGCTCGCGACAGAAGACAATTAGTGCTGTCGCGGGCTCGCGACAGATCGCGTGCTAGCGATAGCACTTGGCCAACGATACGGTTTGTCGCGATCGCGACAGTTGTCGCGGTCGCGACAAAGGGTACACAACACTTCGGCTGTCGCGGGCTCGCGACGGTGTCGCGTGCTAGCGACATCGATGCTCGCAACACCGCTCTCTGTCGCGATCGCGACAGCATCGGGACTTCAAAAATCTGCAGAAATTCTGCAGATTTTCCTCTTCCAAATCCTCAACCAACCACACAAATCTCAATCAAAGATTACTTACCTCAAATCCAGCCATTCATTAACATTAAAAACCATAATACAACATTTATTAATATTAAACTTCATACAAACCATTAATTTAAACATTCAATTTCAAGAATCAATCAAAAACCCAATTTATGCATCAAACCACCTCGATTCCAAAATTTGCCATAGTCACTCATGATTTTGCAAGATTCACACTTCAAAGAAAATACCCATATCATATATATCAAAATAAAGAACATCTAACAACCTAATTCCAAGAAACCATCAAGAACACATACATGAACATATTCACATGCAAAAGCAAGAAATTCCCAAACCTTCAAAATCCTTAGCTCCTAGTGCTTAGTTCCACTGGATCCAACAACTTCCTTGCCTTTAGGATCCCGGGGAGGCTCAACTAGGAAACCCAACCAAAACATACAAACCAAACAAAATCCAAATCAACCCTAACTCCAAATCCAAAACTAAAAAATAGAAGATGGGAAAATTTGAAACAAAAGCAAAATGAATGCATAAAACTTACCAATGAACACTAAGAGATGATCAAACCCCACTAGTAACCCTTGAATCTCAACTAAGGTTCAAAAGAGAAGAAGAAGGAGAAGAAGAGAAGGAAGGGGCGGTGATGAACGGGAAACACAAAGTGAAAATCTGAATTCCCCCTTTTCCTTTCTTTTCTTTTTTATTTTCTTAACCTAAGACAAGTGTCAATCTCCAATTAGTGGGATTTGACCACTCACACTCTACATGCTTAGATTACACACACACAAGATTCTCTCAACTAAAGCATACCCTACAATCATATGCATGACCACATGATACAATAGCCCACTAGTGCATATCCTACTATGGTGCACTCAACCGCACATGATGCAACTCTCATGAACACACACTACACACTACAACGGTGCGTTCATGCACACACAATTCTGACCCAACTAATCCACACCATAGCACCATGCATGCACCCACATGCTAGCAAAACTCTTAAAACATGCAAAATTACCAAAATGCCCTTATTATACAAAACTCATGCAAATGCACACGCATACATATATGGCTCATTCAACTAGGGGGCAAACGGGGTGTGACAACTCTCCCCTACTAATAAGAATTTCGTCCTCGAAATTCTCACCTGAACTGAATAATTGCGGGAACTGCAATCCCATCGACTCCTCCGGCTCCCAAGTTGCTTCCTCAACCCCATGCTGATTCCACAAAACCTTGACCAAAGGAATCTACTTATTCCTCAACTGTCTTACTTCCCGAGCTAGGATAGCTCTAGGCTCCTCATCGTAGGAAAAATCTGACTGCACTTGAACTTCTTGAACCGACAACACATGGGAAGGATCCGATCTATACCGATGGAGCATCGAAACATGAAACACATCATGAAGCCTCGACAATTCCATCGGCAAAGCTAATCTGTACGCCACTGGACCAACTCTTGCCAACACCTCATACGGACCAATAAAGCGAGGACTAAGCTTTCCTTTCTTTCCAAATCGAAGCACTTTTCTCCAAGGAGACACTTTAAGAAAAACCTTGTCCCCAACTTCAAACTGTACATCCTTTCTCTTCAGGTTGGCATAAGACTTCTGACGATCCTTGGCCACCTTAAGATTTCGTTGCACAACTTTAATCTTTTCCTCAGTATCTCTAACCAGATCTTGCCCAATCACTGACCTATCAGATAACTCTATCCAACAAACTGGAGTCCGACACTGACGTCCATACAGAGCCTCATACGGTGACATACCAATGCTCGACTGAAAACTGTTGTTGTAGGCAAATTCCATTAATGATACATACTTGTCCCAACTACCCGGAAAGTCTAAAACACAAGCCCTCATCATATCCTCTAAGATCTGAATCACACGCTCGGACTGACCATCTTTCTGAGGATGAAACGTTGTACTGAACTTCAGCTTGGTACCCAAAGCTTGCTGCAATTCTTTCCAGAACTTAGATGTGAACCTTGGGTCCCTATCTGAAACTATGGACAGAGGCACTCCATGCAACCGAACTATCTCATCCACATAAATACTGGCCAATCTATGCATCGGATAATCCATCCTAACCGGCAAAAAGTGAGCAGACTTCGTGAGTCGATGTACAACAACCCACACAGAATCATGCTTCCTCTGAGTCAATGGTAATCCGGAGACAAAATCCATAGCGATGTCATCCCATTTCCACTCAGGAATGGACAAAGGCGTAAGCAATCCAGAAGGAACCTGGTGCTCAACCTTGACCTGCTGACAAGTCAGGCACTTGGATACAAATTCCACTATGTCCCTCTTCATACCAGACCACTAAAAGAATTGCTTTAAATCCCGATACATCTTCACATTGCCCGGATGCATGGTGAAAACTGAACGATGTGCCTCATCCAAAATCTGTCTTCTTAACTCTTCACTATCCGGTACACACAAACGGTTTCTAAACAGAAGAACGCCATCCTGAACCGAAAACTCTGACTGTTGAAACTTCTCATCAACCTTCTGAGCATCAACTAATTGCTGTCTCAAAGTAGGCTTGACCCTCAACTGAGCCATCAAAGCCCCATCTGAACCAAACCTCCATCTGAATCGTCTAAAAAATAAGGCAGAAACTGACTTCCTACTCAACGCATCTGCGACTACATTGGCCTTACATGGATGGTAATCTACAATGCAATCGTAGTTCCTTCTGAGTCAGAAAATACTTCAAGCTCTTGTGGTCCGTAAAGATCCTGCACTTCTCCCCGTAGAGATAATGGCGCCAAATCTTCAAAGCGAAGACAACCGCTGCTAACTCAAGATCAAGCGTCAGATAGTTTTTCTCATGTGGCTTCAACTGTCGAGAAGCATAAGCCACCACCTTACCTTCCTGCATCAGAACACATCCCAAACCGACACCTGAAGCGTCACTATACATAACAAACTCCTTACCCGAGGTGGGTTGAGTTAGTATAGGAGCTTCAACTAACAACTGCTTCAACCTCTCCAAACAGGCTTGACACTTATCCGACCATTCGAACTTAACTCCTTTCCTCAACAACCTGGTCATCGGAGCAGCAATTACTGAGAAGCCCTTAACAAACCGACGGTAATACCCTGCTAAACCAAGGAAACTCCTCACTTCCTGAATATTCCTAGGCGCTTTCCAATCTACTATCGCCTCAATCTTAGCTGGATCCACTTGGATACCCTCAGCTGAAACTATATGGCCCAAAAATAACACTTCCCGAAGCCAAAAATCACTCTATTCATCAAATCCATGAATGCTGCTGGAGCATTAGTCAAACCAAACGGCATAACAAGGAACTCATAGTGGCCATACCGAGTCCGAAATGCAGTCTTAACCACATCCTCATCCTTAACACGAAGCTGATAATATCCAGACCGGAGATCAATCTTGGAAAACACACCCGCACCCCGAAGCTGATCAAACAAATCTTCAACTCTGGGCAACGGATACTTATTCTTCACTGTGACCTTATTGATCTGCCTATAGTCGATACACATCCTCAAGGACCTATCCTTCTTCTTAACAAAAAGAACTGGAGCTCCCCAAGGAGATATGCTGGGTCGAATGAACCCCTTATCTAATAGCTCTTGCAGTTGAGTTTTAAGTTCTCTCAACTCCACAAGAGCCATCCGATAAGGTGCTTTCGATACCGGTGTGGTACCCGGCATAATCTCTATGGCTAGCTCAACTTCCCTCTCTGGAGGCAAACCAGGCAAGTCACTCGAAAAAACATCACTGAACTCTCGGACAACAGAAATGTCCTCAATCCTAACTTGGTCCCTCTTGGAATCCAAAACCACTGCCAGAAAAGCCTCACATCCTTTTCTCAAAAACCTCCTAGCTTGAATTGCAGAAATCACATTATTCACAGAACTCGCCCCCAAACCTCTAACAAACACTGGAGCTCGGTTCCTATCCCGAAGCACGAAAGTCTTCCAATGACAATCAACCACGGCTCTATGTTTGCTCAACCAATCCATACCCAAAATCAAATCATACTCTCTGAAGGGCAACTCTATCAAATCCACAGGAAACTCAACACCTTCAACCAACAACGGACAATTCCTAAAAACCCTACTCACACTGACACTATGCCCTAATGGATTGGTCACACATATCTCATAGTCTAACTGTTCTACTACATGCAACTTATCAATAATCTTATGCGTGCACAAATATGAGTGTGTGGAACCAGGATCTATTAGAGCATATAATTCAGTGTCATGGAGTAGAAACTTACCAGCAATCATATCAGGGGCATCCTGCTCCTCTCTGGCTCTAACTGCATACGCTCTAGCGGCCATTGGGGGAGGACGCTCAACTGTCTTAGAACCAGCTCCTTCTCTAGGTCGACCGCCTCGACCTCTACCTCTACCTCTACCTCTAGCCTGTGGAGCATTCGATCTAACTCTGCTAGCTCCTCCCTGAGGACCCAAATCTTCACCCATCTGAGGGCAATTAGCCACACGGTGCTCGGTGCTCCCACACCTAAAACACCCACCAGTAAGCCACCTACACTCACCCCAGTGAGCTTTACTGCAGTTCGAACAAACAGGTGCTGCATCAGATCGGCCACCCCTACCAGAACCAGATACTGCGGCAGAACCTTGCCTTCTCCCTCTGGAAGCCGAACCAGCTGCAGGTTCATCTTGCGGGTTTCTAGACCTCTTGCCCGAAGATGAGGAAACACCACCCCTAGCAGAACTCCTGCGCTGAGCTCTCTCTCTAATCAAAGATTCTGCCTTCTCTGCCCTCACAGCAGCCTCAGCAATCTGATAATAACTTACCCCAGGTATACACATCAAAGAAACTAAAGCAATCTTCAAAGAATCATTCAACCCGGCTTCAAAGTGCTTGCATCTAAAATCATCTGTCATAACCCCATGCGGAGCATAACAAGACAACAGGTTAAACTCCTTCTCATAATCCGCAACCGACGAGGCCCTTTGCCTCAAACTCAGAAACTGCGCCCATTTTGCGTCCTTATATGCCTGAGTCATATACTTCTTAGTGAACTGCTCATCAAAGAAATCCCATGTCAAGGGATCAGGCATCTGAGGTTGCCTACACACCAACTCCCACCATTCATATGCTGGACCTTGAAGCAAAGCCACAGCACACTCAGCTTACTGATCAGGAGGACACCTGACTTCCCTCAAAGCTCTCTTAACCTTATCAAGCCACTTCTCAGCTAACTCAAACTCATCAAGTCCGGTTCCATAAAAATCCTCGACACCAGCTCTCCTCAGACTCACTATCGGAGCTTTCGGGGCAGTCACCCTTTCCAAAACCCGAGCCATGTCTTGATGTAATCTGAAAATCACCTCAAAAGGCATGGCAGCGGCCTCGGGCTGAACCCTAGAACATTGAGCCGACACCGAAACAGAGACAGACAGATCTACCGCTGGAGGGTTCACACTTTCAGCGGACTCCTCGAGCGCACCGTGAGCAGAATCAGAATCCATCTAACAAACAAGAGGATAACTGCATCAGCCAACACAGCCCTAGACATAGACATATGCACACATAACATCATGTAAACAATCGCCCAGAAACGCCTAAACCGGGGCTCTGATACCACAACTTGTAACACCCCTTACCCATACTCAGGCTATCCCATCCGATAAGGAGTGAGATGCCGTAGGAGTAAAGGTGCCACCACACAGATACATAATATACATACATACATACATACCTAAAATTAAGGATAAATTAAAACTTTGCAACACCAATCATGGAAAAGCTGATCATGCATTAATATAACGAAAGCATTACATTACTGTTCTGATCAACTGAGAGATACAAAAGATAATTATAAAACCTTAGATACATATACATAAGCGGAAGCTATTACATAACCAAAATAAGAGAGTTCTATACAAAAGAATCATAAAGCTACAAAAATAAGCCCTACACTAAGACCCTGCTGTGTTGGCTTCGATGGCGGTGACTCTCCCAAGACAAACTCCTTCCGCACCTGCACGGGTAAACACACCGTGCTAAGCGATAAACGCTTAGTTGGGAAACAAACATATAGCATAAGGACAACCATTCACAATGGTCGTCAAGTCAAATCACATGCGTACTTCATGTACAAACGATAATCATGGCATGATAATAACAATAACTCATGCTCACATACATAAGGCCATCCATCAGAAGATTCATAATAATAATCATATTTTCATAACAGATTACACTTTTCACCGTTGAATCCATAAGGATATAACATATGTTTTTCCCATATTATAATTCATACAAGGCACTTTAAACATTGAAACACCTGCTGACCCAAGGTAGTGGATAACGAGTGAACAGAAAGTACTTTACGGGTACCAACCGAATACGAAAAACCATTTTAACTTTTCATTCACAAACATTTCCAGAAGGACCTTAAACAAGATCCAAACACATTACAAAAGTTCTCGAGGAACCAAACGGGGACCTGATCAGGGTCCAAACGAAAATAGAAGCTGCAGCAAAGACTCTATTAGGCATGCCTAACTATCCACTTACTAGACTCTAGCAGGTCATACGTAAGCCAATCAATCCATTTCATAACTTCCAACATCATCATCATAAAATGAACATAATCATACCATAGTTACACTTGCATATTATTTATAGAATACCAAGCATAAATCTCATAACTGCTAAAGAAAAGTGAAGTCCAAGTCACACGCAATGAAGGAAAACTCATTCCGCATACGAGGGACTGTCGCGATCGTGACGTCTGTCGCGCTTGCGACAGAGACCAAAGTCTCTTCGCTGTGCGCACGCGACGAATTTCGCGACCGCGAGGAGGACGGAAGGGCCAGGCTCTGTCGCACTCACGACGGTTGTCGCGATCGCGACAGATGATAATTGGTGCTGTCGCGGGCTCGCGACAGATCGCGTGCTCGCGATAGCACTTGGCCAACGATACGCTCTATCGCGATCGCGACAGTTGTCGCGGTCGCGACAGAGGGTACACAATACTTTTGTTGTCGCGGGCTCACGACGGTGTCGCGTGCTCGCGACATCGAAGCTCGCAACACCGCTCTCTGTCGCGATCGCAATAGTTGTCGGGATCGCAACAACGTCGGGACTTCGAAAATCTGCAGAAATTCTGCAGATTTTCCTCTTCCAAATCCTCAACCAACCACACAAATCTCAATCAAAGATTACTTACCTCAAATCCAGCCATTCATTAACATTAACAACCATAATACAACATTTATTAATATTAAACTTCATACAAACCATTAATTTAAACATTCAATTTCAAGAATCAATCAAAAACCCAATTTATGCATCAAACCACCTCAATTCCAAAATTTGCCATAGTCACTCATGATTTTGCAAGATTCACACTTCAAAGCAAATACCCATATCATATACATCAAAATAAAGAACATCTAACAACCTAATTCCAAGAAACCATCAAGAACACATACATGAACATATTCACATGCAAAAGCAAGAAATTCCCAAACCTTCAAAATCCTTAGCTCCTAGTGCTTAGTTCTACTGGATCCAACAACTTCCTTGCCTTTAGGATCCCGGGGAGGCTCAACTAGAAAACCCAACCAAAACATACAAACCAAACAAAATCCAAATCAACCCTAACTCCAAATCCAAAACTAGAAAATAGAAGATGGGAAAATTTGAAACAAAAGCAAAATGAATGCATAAAACTTACCAATGAACACTAAGAGATGATCAAACCACACTAGTAACCCTTGAATCTCAACTAAGGTTCAAAAGAGAAGAAGAAGGAGAAGAAGAGAAGGAAGGGGCGGTGATGAACGGGAAACACAAAGTGAAAATCTGAATTCCCCCTTTTCCTTTCTTTTCCTTTTTCTTTTCTTAACCTAAGACAAGTGTCAATCTCCAATTAGTGGGATTTGACCACTCACACCCTACATGCTTAGATTACACACACACAAGATTCTCTCAACTAAAGCATACCCTACAATCATATGCATGACCACATGATACAATAGCCCACTAGTGCATATCCTACTATGGTGCACTCAACCGCACATAATGCAACTCTCATGAACACACACTACACACTACAACGGTGCGTTCATGCACACACAATTCTGACCCAACTAATCCACACCATAGCACCATGCATGCACCCACATGCTAGCAAAACTCTTAAAACATGCAAAATTACCAAAATGCCCTTATTATACAAAACTCATGCAAATGCACACGCATACATATATAGCTCATTCAACTAGGGGGCAAACGGGGTGTGACAAAAGGACTCACCAAACAACGCGATCTCCTACGCGTGGTGACGCATCCGAAAGGTCACAGGAATGCTCACATAATGCGATTCAAATTAAATCTCAGATAGAAAATAATATCAAAAATATTAGTAATAATTCTTAAAGATTAAGCAACTAAAGATAACATAAATATATGACACAATAATAATAAATAATAATAATAATAATAATAATAATAATAATAATAAAATTATAATGGAAAATAATGATGACACGGAATATACATAGAGCAATAATACTAATAATATTAACAATAATAATACCACAAAATAATAATAATAATAATAATAATAATAATAATAATAATAATAATAATAATAATAATAATAATAATAATAATAATAATAATAATATAAAATAAACATGAAGTAATGACACTAATAACAATAACATAAAATAATAATAACACTAATAATAATAATAATAATAATAATAATAATAATAATAATAATAATAATAATAATAATAATAATAATAATAATAATAATAACAACAATAATAATAGTAGTAGAGTAACCATGGCTTAATGATAATATTATTAATAATAATAGTAGTAGTAGATAATGGCAAATGCATGATAACCACAACAGTATCAAGTTAATAATAATAAAAACAATAGCAACAGGAATCATGGAGGAGTCAAATTAAAACAACAAATAACAAATCAACAATAATAATAATCACATTAAAAATGCTAGAAATAAATGATAGACATGATAATAATAAAATGAAAATAATAATAATAATAACAACAACAATAAATGATATACAAAAATAAATGAGAACGGGTCCAAAAATATTTACCCTTAAAATTTATAGATCGAAGAAAATGGTGTCTTGATCCGTCCTCCTTGTCAAATTTTACGGTGATAAACACCCGAAGAAAATATGAAAATCTATGTTTTTAAATAAATTAGCTCAAGAAAATATTTTTGGTAGGATGTATAAGCAAAGAAAATTAATTTTTCTTGCTCAAATCAAACCAAAGATGAAATGTTTCTTAGAGAAGAAAATATTAAAGCTTGAAAAATGTTTTAAAGATTTTTTTTTTCTTTGGAGATGGCTCTCGTCTCCCTTTTGCTTGAGAGAAGAATCCCTTTTTTTTTCTTTCAAAAATCCCGCCCCCTCAAAATGAAGATTAAACCCTATTTGATTCTCTGGATTGTCCCAAAATAGGAAAAGAAAAATTGTTCTTTTCATCTTCGTTACCCAAAAATAACATAGAAGCATGAAACCAATTTTTTACAGACTGAAAAACTGACCAAGGAAGGGTAGGTGAAAAGGACAGTGCGAGAAGGGGCAAGCGCGAGAGTGCCCGCAGGTGGGCAGGCGACGTGCACCCGCCAGGCGCGCATCGCACCTAGCGACTCGCGCCTGCCAGCACCAGCAGGTGCTCCCGCACGGGCATGACCTGCACGCACGCGCGGCGCGCAAAAAATAAAATAAAATAATAAAAATAAAACATAAAACAGAACAAAAATATAAAAAACAAATAAAAATAAAATAACATAAAATAGCATAAAAATATAAAAATAAAATAAATAAAATAAAACATAAAAATATAAAAAAAAATATAAATAAAAGTAAAAAGGAAAAAAAATAAGAGTAAATTTTTTAGTTAAAATTCTTAGAAGAACAAAGGGGACTTTCGACAAGGAAAACATCATTATTGACACCTCTACTTGTGGCACGTATCATTTTCATCATTGGGTAATCCTGATCTTGGACCACCTCAGGACCCGGTGTCTACACTAGGTTTTTAAATTTTCAAGAATCCATGATAGCTTCAGTAGAATCAAGTCGATATCAAGAACCAATATCTTTTGACTGCTATCCTGATTTTCCAATTACTTTAAATGATAAAAATATTTTAAAGCCATTGGTTTTACAAATCAAAACTCATAATTACAAAATGCTGGAAGGATCAATTCCAATAGCAATTATTTTCAAAGTGCATTATAAAGCGATGGTTTCTGCTTTTACTGCAACAAAAAATAAGGATTTCAAAAAGGGTGAAACCTTATATTTACAAATAGATCTTTTAAGATCTAACACTGTTATTCCAAAATCTATCCTTTGGAGAGACATCAGTCTTCCCAAAGAATGGATCTTGGAAGAAATTTCATCTGCCTAATAGGACGAAGAGTTTTCAAAAATCAAGATTTTCTTGTTCAAGCATTCTAAGTGCTTCTTTTCAAATTGTGGATTATTCTTCGAATGTACCTCACTAGGTCATTATTAGACCACAGGTAGGTAATGAAGAGCAACAAAATAATTCACCTCCAACTTCACCATCTTTTTCAGCAATAAGAGAAAATGTTATTAACGAGCTAAATGATTTAGAAAAAGAATTTGAAGTTGACAAAATTTTCTTATGTTAAGATTTCTATTCTTTAAAAAATTCAGAAAAAAGAAATTGTTTTTTCAAAAATTTTCTGAACAAAAGAAAAGAAATTCAAAAAGACTTGTCTAATTTTGTCATACAAAACAAAGCTCACGTTTTATTTTTTGACTGGTTTAAAATTTATGCATCTCAAAATAAAATTTCATATCCATTCAAATCAAACACCAAATCTGTAAACCCTGTCGCCATTAGGAAAAAGTTACTGAATGGGAAATGGTAGATGATAAGAAAATTCAATATGAACATCCACCTTTAAGACAAATCAAAATAGCACATCTAGAAACCACTATAGATGCTACACCTTACAAAACTCCAAGCAATGATTCAAACAAGGATATTACAAATATTCTTCAACAAAACGACTTTATAAAAACTCATCTTAGTACAATTGCTAGACAGTTATGGCTGGAGGTGTAATGGCCCAAAATATACCCTAGTTGCGAATTGGTCTAATTAAGATAATTGGGATAAGATTGCATGAATATGTTAGTGTAAGTTAATTGAGGACCTAATTGAACAAATAAAATAAGTTTAAGTGGCTAATTAGTAAATGTGCATGATTATTATTAAAAAAGATTAATTAGTGGCTAATGGTGATTAACTAAAATCAAATTTGGGTTAATTTGAGTAAGGCAATTGAAGTGGATTCCACGTGTGCCTTGGTGAAGTTGCCAACCAACCCCATTGGATGCAATATAAACCTTTGATGAGAGAGAAAATCCTCACTTTTGCATGTGGTTTCAGCTGCTCTTCCTCTCTCAAATTTCTCTCTTTCTTCATCTTATCCTTCATGTGCCATCTTTGCCCATTTTAGATTCCATAATTCTATTGTGTGATCAAGATTTTAATTAATAAAGTTGAGTTTCTGATTTGTAAGGTAAGTAATTGAGTTGGTTTGCTCTTCATCTTCTTCTTTTATTTCTTTAATTTTGGGTTAATGTGGAATTTGACATTGGTGTCCAATTCTGGAAATTGGACTTGAACTTGTAGTAGTGGCAGCAAAGAAAAATAAAGGAAAGAAGAAAGTGGTGGACCAAGGTGCTAAGTGATTCTCTAAGGAGCTTAGGAGAAGAGGTTAGGAAAACACCTTTTGTGTATCAATTTTGATATAAAATGCCGTGTATTCTGGAATTTGCATGATTGAAATGTCCGTTTGTGAAGAACATTAAATGTGAAATTATGTGTCTAAACTATTGAGTTAAAAAGATGTGTGTTGATCTAGTTGGTGAATGTAGGTATGTTGCTCTGTTTTGAATGAATCATGAATTGTTATATGAATGGTATAAATTGTTGAATGGTATGGAAAATAACACGTTGGAATGTAGGCAAGCATGTTGGATGGTGAATTAGAAACCTATCTTAGAATCTCACTTAAATTAGTACAAATTAACTAGTTATGTAAATTATGGTAAAACATAATTTTTAGGGTATCTAATATTACGAACTAGTGTGGATTATAACCTTAATGTTATAATTTTAGATGGATGGAAAATGTGTTATAATATCCTTAATAGGTAGATGTAACACCCTGATACCCCCGTTGGAAGGATACTGGAGCACCACGCACTCAAAACACACAAAACATGTGGAAGCAGAAGCACAATAGCCAAAATGAATAAATAAATCACAGAATAATCATACAATAGGAAGAATAATATACAACATCAAAAATATATATTACTTATAAAAATACAGGAGCTGAAGTACAAAAAGAACAACTCTACTCTTAGTGGCCGACCTACAGATACGCAACGCGAACTGGAACTGAACCTACCACCTACACGAGAAAAGTACCCATGCTAAGCGATAATGCTTAGTGGGGAGGAAACACAAATAAAAGACTTCTAACGAAGTCACAAGAAAACAAGTACAAAGGATGCAAAGACCATATCAAAACACTAACAACCACAAGCAAAAACTATATGCAGGCATATAAAAATCATAAGCAACACTAAACAATAATAATACCAATAAGCCAATAACATCATATACATATGCTTGTGTCGGTGCAAAAATCACCATACACTAGCCAAAATAAAAACACTCACCTGAATTTACACTGGTGGTGGATACGGGAACACAACACTGGATACTATGAACAGTATCAAACACTAGAGATTGGAGCCTCAAAAACTTTTATACCCGAAGGTAGTAAGGGAGACCGAAGTCATAAAAATATTTCACTAAGACCATATCGGAGGTCACCGTAAAACCCGAACAAGACCAACATAGGCAGCTGCACTCACTATCCCTTTATAAGCATGCTTATCTATCCACTACTATGACCATTCAGGCTACTCACTCACACTAAGTAACCATCACTTATACTTTACAGAACAAAATAATTTAATCACTAATCGAAAATAGCTAACAAAAAAAAATATCAGGGTGAGAAACATGGGTGAGAAACCAAGCAAAGCAAAGAAACTAAATAAAATGTTTGATGCTAAGGGAAGGATCGCGCTCACGACAGAGGCATAGCTCGCCCCTTGTTACGCATGCGACACGCTAATCACTCGCAAAAGACAGGCAAAAATGAGCCTCTTTCGCACTTGCGATAGAGGATGGGGTACCCCATTGAGCGCTCACATGAAGGCATGCTCACGATGAAGCACGGCCCAATAAACACTCACCTTACTGAGCTCTGTCGCGCTCGCGACAGAGACCGGACACTCACCCTTCACGTTCGTGCTCAAAGGCACGCTTGCGATAGGGGATCGGCCTACTGAGCTCCCTGTCGCGCTCACAACAGAGGGCTCCTCAGCACACAGCTGGCCATCTCACACTCGTGACAAGGGTCGCGCTCGCGATAGAGTCGGGAAAAGTCCAAAAATCCTCTTCTCTGCACCTCACTTGAAACCCAACACTCCTAAAACCACTCATTCATACAATGCCATGAAAATGCATCACTCAAATGCATTCAAACATGCTAAGGATCAAATCATACTCTACGTACACTACTTAATAATAAGAATTTAACTCAAACACAAATAAATCACAAGAATATGTAACCCATAATTTACACTAACTCATGCAATTTCACTTTAAAACTCACATATAACCCATCAAAACACCAACATGCAATGCCACCAATCTCACTCAAACTAACACATGCATTTACACATACAAAACACCCAAAATATCAGAAATTAACAATCAAACTATGATTCGAGAAGAAATAACAAGACAACTCCCAAACCTTAAAAATGAAGCTTTAAACAACTTATTCAAGAACCCACTTTCTCTTTGCCCTTACTCTTCCTTCTCTCTTCAGATTCTTGCACAAATAAATCAAGAATTTCTCTTAATCGAACATCAAAACAAAAATTCAAAACCAAAAGAAGAAGATGAAGATTGAAGATTAACTAAACACTTAACTCTTCAATAACTAGCTCTTAAACTCAGGAAACCCAACTCAAATCTTGAAGAAATACACAAGAGAAAAGGTAGAGAGCAGAAAAATGAAGCACAAGCTGATAAATTTTTTGTCGTACTCACTCAAGGACATAGTCCTCTACTTCAGGCTGATAAATTCTTTTCACTTTGCCTCTCGGTAGGCCTTAGTCACATATTTCCTTTCGAACTCTTGCACGAAGAATTCCCAAGTCATCTCGACTGGTCACTGAGGGTTATGAAGCACAATCTTCCACCAATCATACGCTGAACCTTAAAGTAAGGATACCACATAAGACACTCTCTGATTCGGAGGACAGCTAATCTCTTGCAGAATTCTATCAATCCTCTCTAACCAAAACTCTGCTATGTTCGATTGGTCTAAAGAAGTCCCACTACACTCTTTTGCGCCCCCTCTTTCTTAACAATTCCGAAGGAGCTTTGGGAGCGATCAATCTATCCATTAGCTGTAACAACCCTTGCACCAATGTTAGATTCTCATATCCAGGACCAGGATCTTCGGCTTGATGTCGTTCAGGAACAAGCCGATCAACTCTTACTGGATTCACACTACCAGTTGTCTCACCCACATTCTCACTCGGATCAGACTCCATTACACTACACAACATAGCATCTTCATTAGGCCATGACTCTAGACAGACTCGCATGCAATGACTCGACACTCTAACAAGCAATAAACCAGAACCGCCTAAACCAAGCTCTGATACCACTAAATGTAACACCCCAATACCCCCGTTGGAAGGATACTAGATCGCCACGCGCTCACAACACAAGCACATAAGCGGAAGCGGGAGCACCAAAAAAATGTAAATAAATAAATAAATCACAAAATAATCATACAATAGGAAGAATAATATACAACATGAAAAATATGTATTACTTAGAAAAATACAGGAGCTGAAGTACAAAAAGAACAACTCTACTCTTAGTGGGTGACCTGCAGATGCGCGACCCGAATCAGAAATGAACTTGCCACCTACACGGGAAAAGCACCCGTGCTAAGCGATAACGCTTAGTGGGAAGGAAACACAAATAAAAGACTTCTAACAAAGTCACAAGAAAATAAGTACAAATGATGCAAAGACCATATTAAAACACCAACAACCATAAGCAAAAACTATATACAAGCATATAAAAATCATAAGCAACACTAAACAATAATAATACCAATAAGCCAATAACATCATATACATATGCGCATGTCGGTACAAAAATCACCATACACTAGCCTGAATTTACACTAGTGGTGGATACAGGTACACTATATTGGATACTATGAACAGTATCAAACACTGGAGACCAAAGCCTCAAAATATTTTATACCCAAAGGTAGCAAGAGAGACTGAAGTCTCAAAAACATTTCATAAAGACCATATCGGAGGTCGCCGTAAGACCCGAACGGGGCCAACATAGGCAGCTGCACTCACTATCCCTTTATAAGTACGCTTATCTATCCACTACTATGACCATTCAGGCTACTCACTCACACTAAGCAACCATCACTTATACTTTACAGAACAAAATAATTTAATCACTAATTGAAAATAGCTAACATTAAAAAAAAAACATATCAGGGTTCAGATATTAATTCAAGATGACAGTAATCACAAGTAAAACTTGGGTGAGAAACCAAGCAAATCAAAAAAACTAAATAGAATATTTGATGCTCAGGGAAGGATCGCTCTCGTGACACTTGCCGCGCTCGCGATAGAGGCATAGCTCGCCCCTCATCACGCACGCGACATGCTAATCACTCGTGAAAGACAGGCACAAACGAGCCTCTGTCATGCTCACGATATGCATCATGCTCGGAACAGAGGATGAGGTAGCCCGTCGCATGCTCGCGATGAAGCACAGCTCGGCTGACACTCGGCTTACCGAACTCTATCGCGCTCGCAATAGAGGCCGGACACTCCCCCTTCTTGTTTGTGCTCGAAGGCACACTCGCTATAGGGGCTCGGCTTAATCGAATCTCGGCCTACCAAGCTCTCTATCACGCTCATGACGCAGGTCACGCTCGTGACAGAGGGTTCCTCAGCACACAGCTGGCCATCTCGCACTCTATCGCTCTCGCGATAGAGTCGGGAAAAGCCTAAAAATCCTCTTCTATGCACCTCACTCGAAACCCAACACTCCCAAAACCACTCATTCATGCAATGCCATGAAAATTAATCACTCAAATGCATTCAAACATGCCAAGGATCAAATCATACTCTACATACACTACTTAATAATAAGAATTTAACTCAAACACAAATAAATCACAAGAACATGTAACCCAGAATTTACACTAACTCATGCAATTTCACTTCAAAACTCAACTATAACCCATCAAAATGCCAACATGCAATGCCACCAATCTCACTCAAACTAACACGTGCATTTACACATACAAAACATCCAAAATCTCAAAAATTAACAATCAAACTATGATCCGAGAAGAAATAAGCAAGACAACTCCCAAACCTCAAAAATGAAGCTTCAAACCACTTATTCAATAATCCACTTTTGCCTTTACTCTTCTTTCTCTCTTTAGATTTTTGCATAAATAAACCCAAAATTTCTCTTAATCCAACATCAAAACCCAAATTCAAAACCAAAAGAAGAAGATGAAGATTAAAGACGAACTAAACACTTACCTCTTCAATAACCAGCTCTTAAACTGAGGAAACCCAGCTCAAATCTTGAAGAAATACACAACAGAAGAGGTAGAGAGCAGAAAAATAAAGAAAGGGAGAGTGAGAGAACGGGAAAGAGTAAGAAATAAGAGAAGAGGATAGCTTCCACAGGAAGCTAACCAATTTCTGCCCCCTTCCCTCTCTCTTCCCTTTTCATTAATTGCTTCCCATCTACCAAGTCCACATATTAAGATCCTAAAGGTCCGAGATTTCTCTTTTTGGTCCTTGGCTTTTCCCTCTATAGTCCTTAACAATTACCTTTCCCTTACTAAATAAACTATTTTCTTTAAATAACTTTAATTCACTTCCAAATTAGTCCTCAATTAATTCCAATTTGACTTGTATAATTACCAAAATACCCTTAATTATTTAATTAATTACTCAAATCTGACTAGGCCCTAATTTGGGATGTTACAGTAGATATTTGAATGCCTAAAGAACTTGCTAGTAAGTAATGGGGATCATATGTAAAGAGGGGTTAAGAGTAGAAGTGAGGTAGTGAGTTTTAGAGCTTGAAATTGGGAATTTTGGTTATATCGCAAGCGCGACGAGGGTTGCGAGCATGACAGAAGGCTCCTTAATATTGGTTTTGTCTTCTGTCATGGGCACATATAGGTGCGCAAGCACGACAGAAGCTATCATCCAATTCTGTCGCAAGCACGACAAGGGTCGCAAGCACGACACTTATGAGTTTTTTAAATAAATTCTTAATTACCTTAAATTGATCAATTTATGAGCTTATGTCTAAAGTGAGCATGTGTATGACAATGATTGTTGTTTTATGCATATGAATACCATTATATATAATTGTGTAATAAACAATAATACTATTGATGCTTATGAGAAGTGATAATATGAATAAACTAGATTAATAATATAGCCTGCGAGTCAAGTAGTGGATAGATAGGCATACATATAGGGTCTAAGTGCTGCAGCCAAATACATCTGATACCTCTGGAATCATCAATGCGATTTGAATCCTTATTGGATTCCCCTAATGCGAATTTACTAATATTTTTGATCTTTTCGGTACCTTCAGGTGCTAATGCGAATGTGTGGTATCTACGGGTACTAATGTGTTATTGTACTTTTGGGTACTAATGCGATACCACGTCATCCGCGTCTTTGAGTTACAGGCAAGGCCAAAAATAATTATGTTAATTAATTGAATAATGTGAAATTATGTGACATATCCTTAAGTATGATTGTAATGAGCATGCAAAAATAATGTGATAATGTAACCAAAATGTGACTGTCATGTTATGATATGTACATTGAATAGTTATATTTATATATGCGTATGTTGAGTTTGGAATATGGAATCTATAAGACTTGTTATTATTGCAATGAATTATCTATACATATATGTGCATATACTGTGTTATTATATTGTTTTCTCCACTAAGCATTATCGCTTAGCATGGGTTTCTAATCCGTGTAGGTTCGGATGTAAAGTGATTTTGAAGGACAGATCTGTATTGCCAACGGTCAACACTAGGAGTGCCTATAGTGTAGGTTTTGAGGATTTTGGGCAAAGTGTTATGTATTTATTATATTTAATCTTTTAAGAAGCATAAAATATGTAATGAATGGAATGACTAAGTTTTGTAATATTAAGCTTATAATGTATGTGTATATGTAAGTTTATAAGTTCAAGCATGTGATAGTATGAGATATCCGCTGCATGTGAATGTATGTGAAATGAAATTTATTAGCACTAGTTGTGGCATGTGTGTATGTTAGAGTTATATGTGATTGTGATTGTCGTGTGATGATCGTTCTCGACTGCTTTAGCTGAGCTAATTATACGGTCGAGAGTAGGAGTTATAAGTTGTGGTATCAGAGCCTAGGTTTAGCCTTTTTTGGGAATTAGGTAGACTAAGATGTGTATAGTCGTGTTGACCTAATGTGAACGTCCTTGTTTATTGTATCAGATCGATGGATCCTTCTCATAACTCTAGAGAAGAAATGGTAGAAAGTGTTAACACTCGAGAAGTGGAGGTATTTGGGTCTGGTCAGTCTAGGCCAGTCAGTCTTGGACGAGGTTCCGATGGTTCCTGTGGAGGCCTTACTTAAAATGTCCTAGGACATAGCAAGGGTGTTAGATCAAATGACAACACCAAAGGGTCCATTAGAATCAATGAAAAAGCATGGGGCAAAAGAGTTTTATGGAACTAGATTGGTTGAATCGAAGAAGGCAAAATACTGGATCGAAAAGGTTCAGAGGGTGCTCGGGAAGATAAGGTATCCTCTTGATCAGCAAGTGGAATGTGTGGTGTCGTTGCTTCAAGGTGCTATGTATGATTGGTGAAAACTAGTCCTAAGGCATCCAATGCTTTCGGACCTAGTTACATGGGAATTCTTCGAATGGGAGTTCCGTAACAAATATATGACCAAGGTGTATAGAGAGATGAATTAGAAGCAATTCTTGAATTTGAGGCAGAGAGCCATGTCAGTAGCCGAGTATGAGAAAGAGTTTTATAGACTAAGTAAGTATGCACCGCCTGATGTATTAACTAAAGAGTTCAAATATCAAAAGCTTGAAGAAGGATTAATTAAGCAGATTAAGGCATTATTGATCTTAATGACCACGAAGCAAAATGTGAGTTACCATCGAATATTACAAGCCGCTATGAGAGCAGAGAGGTTATTAGAGGTTTAGAAGGAAAGAATACAAAAGAGGAATTCGAACCGATTCAGGCAAGAGATCAAGATATTCCCAAGTGGCACCACTAGCTGAATCTGTCAATAGTCCAGCAACCAGAGGCAGGAAACAAGGGTCATCCTTTACATTTGGTATTGGCAGAGGTATATTTGGTGCCAAAACTGAGGTGCCTGAATGCTCACATTGTGGAAAGCAACATAGAGGAGAATGTTGGAAAGTGACCGGTGCCTATTTTAGATTTGGGAGCACCGAGCATTACCTAGCCAATTATCTAAAGGCTTATGAGGTGGTTGGGAATCAGCAAGAAACTAGTCAGGGCAGTTCTAATTTGCCTCCTACTAACAGAGGAAGAGGACGAGGTCGTGGCAAAGGAAACCAGTCTAGAGGTGGAATTGAATCAAAATCAGTGGGTAGACCTTCAGTGGTGCCAGCCCGAGCTTATGCAATGAAGGATATGCCAGAGATCATTGCAGGTACATTTATACTTTATGATACATAAATGTGTGCATTGATTGACCCTAGGTCTACACATTCTTATGTGTGTTCTAAGAGAATATGTGATAAGATGCTTGATGCTGATTGTTTGAATTGTGACATGTGTGTAACTAGTCCTCTGAGTAGTAGTGTGAATGTGAACAAACTGTATAGGGATTGTCCATTAGTAGTTCAAGGTCATGTATTTCCTACAGGCTTGATTGAATTATCATTTGATGAGTTTGATTTAATAATAGGTATGGGCTAGTTGGGTAAGCATCAAGTTGTAGTTGACTGTAGGAAGAAGATAGTTGTGCTCAGTAGTGATGAAGGGTATAAGGTGACTGTGAGGGGTGTATTCTCTAATCCCTTAGTTAATGTGTTGTCATCTATACAAGCTTATCGATGTCTGAGGAAAGGGTGTGAGGCTTTCTTAGCCCTTGTATTGGATTCCAAAAGAGAGCAGGTGAGAATTCAAGATATACCCATAGTGAGGGAATTTCCTTATGTGTTCCCAGAAGAGTTGTCTAGTGTACCGCCAGCGAGGGAAGTGGAATTTTCTATTGACATTGTGCCTAGAACAGTACCTGTGTCTAAGGCACCCTATCGAATGGCTCTTACTGAGTTGAAAGAATTAAAGACTCAGTTGCAAGAATTGTTAGATAGGGGTTTTATAAGACCTAGTGTGTCTCCTAGGGGAGCGCCAATACTATTTGTAAAGAAGAAAGATGTCTGCCAATTTTATACAGCGGTAAATGGCAAAAAATGAGCTTGATATGGTTGGTCTGTGATTAAAATGATATTTGTGTGAAAATTTGACTTAATAGGAAGAAATAAAAAGTTTTGAGGATATAATGGTAAATTTGACCATGACAAGAAATGATTATGTGATAAAGATAAAATTTTCATATGATTATGTGGCAAGGATAAGATATGCATGTGATTATCTGTTAAAGATAAGATATGTATGTGATTATGTGTTAAAGATGAGATATGCATGTGATTATGTAATAAAGATGAGATATGGTAATGATTATTTGATAAAGACAAGATGTGGTAATGATTAAAGTGATAAGGATAAGGATAAAGAATAAAGATAGGGTTAAGGGTACAATTGTAACTAATGAAAACTTCTGAGGGCATAATGGTAATATTGAGCTTTAAATGGCTAAAATGTGATTTAATTGATGTTTATGTGTGAAAAGGATATAATTGGAATTATATAAAAAGTTGGAGGGTAAAACGGTAATTTTACATCAAGTTAGGTAAAAAGTGTAAAGTTAAGTAAAAAGTGTAAAGCTAGGTAAAAACCAAAAAAGTTAGGTAAAGAGATGTAAAGATAAGGATAATTTGGTAATTTTGGTAAAACATGAGGGTATAATGGTAAATTGTATGTGAACTTATGGCATGATGGTAATTTGTGTGAAATAAAATGAACTAATGGCCTAATTGAAATTTTGTTAAAAAGGAAATGAACTGAGGGCATTTTCATAATTTTGGAATAGTTTAAGGGCATAATTGTAATTTTGTCATAAGAAAAAGGGTAAAATGGTAAATATGATTTTTATGTGTTCTAAATGTGTAAATGACCTTAATTATGTGATTTAATGGTAAATTTCTTGTTATATAATGAATTAAATAATTTATAAGTTGATTTGGTAGCATAATTGAAATTGAGAAATAGTTAAAGGACCCTAATGTAAATGGATTAAAACTTTATCGGAATTGGAAGACAATTTTAATTAGAAGTCAATTTGGATTAGAAGTCTAATTGGGTTAGAATTCTATTTGGATTAGAATTCAAAGTGAAATAGAATTCCAAATTGGTAATTAATTTAGCTAATTATGGAAATAATGATTAAAGGTAATAATGATAGTAACATATATATGTGTATATATATATATATATATTAGATAGTAAATTAATGGTTAAAAAGGTATGTAAGACAAAGTGATGGCATAGTTAAAGGACCTAAGTGTAAATATGGCATAGTTGAAGGACCTAGATGTAAATATGCTATAATTGAAGGACCTAATTGCAATTATATCATAGTTAAGGGACCTAAATACAAACGTAAAATTTTATGTGTGCTGCAAATGTATATATCCTTAAATAGTTGATTTGATTGACATTAAAAATATTATGGTATGTAGATAAGGAAATGAGGATAATAAAAAAAAAAGTAACTAATGGCATTGTTGTAAATAATTGAAAAGTAAAAGGGTAAAATTGTAAATTGATGGAAGTCTGGGATTTAAATGTAAATTTGTCAATAACAAGGTAATTGGGGGATATTAATGATAAATGATAGGCAATCTGAGTATTAATTGTATAACTAAGTGACAGTAGAAAAGATAATGGTATTTGTATTTATGTTGATGTTAATGGAAATGTCATTATTAATGTTAATATCATGAAAATGGCAATAAGATTAATGTAAGAAAATAGATGAGTAATATCAGCATTAATAAAAGAATAAGAGTGTCTGTGGAATTTTAAAGGATTATTGTAATTGATTAAAATAATCAGGATATAGATTTAAATCTGTAATATTAAATTGTAGTAAGATAAATAATAGTGTGTCAAGTAAACTTAACTGAATACTGTGAATTTCATAATGAAGTCACAATTAATTAAAAGTGTGTAATGGAAATATATAAAGGCATTATTATATAACTGATATAAGTATTATAGATTGGATTAATTATCTAAGTATTGACTATGATAATTAATGTTCTTATAATGTTGTATATGTAGGATTCAGCAATGGGATTACCTAAGAATGTTAGTAACGAAACTAAGGACACAAAAGAAAGTAGAACTGTTATTAAATGTTGAAAGTTAATAGTGAACGATAATTACTGGGATGAAGATTGTTCCATAGATATGTCAGTAACTAAATCTATACTCAGTGTAGACTGTAACTGATGTGATAAAGTTATAAACAACTAAAGCAAAACAAAGGAACACGATAATCATGAATATTGTTATATGGTTGGTCATTGAATTAATAGAATGAACATAATAGTATTAAAGTTAAAGTTAAAAATATAAATAATAGTGGCACTGATGACAGTAACAGTAACGTGAAAGCATGGTTAGTAAAGTAAAGATAAAGGTAAAAGATAAATGATTACAGTAAAAGTATGTTATGACTATTTAAAAGATTCCGAAAGTAATGTTCACATAATGGGATTAAAAGCAAATGTTTGTGTGTGCATGCATCTTATTTTAGTGTGGAAAATTTAGGATATGTATCCACCACTGGGCATTTCAGTGCTCAGCGCGTAGTGTGACTACTGCGTGCAGGTTATAGAAAGAAAAGATGTGGTAGTGCCCGATATTACTGATGATGGAAATAATTTAAGGGACAACAAGGATTTTGTGAAAGGCATGGCATGTATACGACTGCAATGGATGAACTTGAGATTATATAGGTTAAGTATATTAGTTGTGTATTAGTGTAATTGTTGTTATTGTTATGTATGATTGTTATTGTTGGGAAAAAAAAAATCCACTTAGTCTGAGGAGTGCAATGCAATACAGTGTGGTGACATTCAATATCCGTATCATTTGCAGGTATAGGGTGTTACATAGGAATTGTTAAAAGAAGAATTTAAATTGTATATAATAATAAATTGATAGTTTAAATTAAATGATAATTTACTTGTCAAAAATCTGACAGAGAATGAAAAATGATAAAGTAATGATAGAGTGATAATAAAAGGATAAATATTGGAATGTTAATATAGTTGAAGGATTTAAAATAAAATTTTGCTATGTTAGTACTAATAAAGAAACGAAAAGATAAAATAAGCAAATATATAAAAATTAAATTAGATAAGCAGTAATATTGTAGATTTAATAAAAGTCTAGAGATTAAATTGTAAAAGAATAGCAGGAATATAAATTAAAGAATTAAGTATACTTTATAAGTTAAATAAGTGTTAGATTGGTAATAAAATATTATTGGGGATTAATAGTCTAATAATAATGAAAATAATGTTAATGTTAATAGTTATACTCATGTAAATATGTATAACAATGTTAATGAGAGCAATGATAATGATAACAATATCAATTGCTTATATTACATTGTGAATTAAGGTACTGTAAAATGCAAGAGATAATAATATTAATTAATTAATGTGATATATATATATATGACCTATATAATATTAATAGAAGATAATATAAATGTTAGCATTTATAATCATAATAGTAATAAAAATAATAATGTAATTGTTAACAATAATGTGAAGTGGTTATAAATGTATAATAAACTAAATTAAGTAACTTAAGAGAAATATGGTACCGATGTTAATTATAATAGAAGTAATAAAGATAGCAATTGAAATTGAATTAATTTTTAAGAGAGTGAAATAAGCATAAGAATAGAAAATATTAATAACTACGGAAATAGTAATTGTAATAGAAAATATAGGAAGCAAGTTAATAATCATAAATAATGAAATGTGAATATTGATTATACTAGTAACTGTAATGCAAATAAAATTATAAGTAAATTTTACATTAATAATTATAATAAAATGATGAACATAGATTTATGAAAAATATAGTCAATATAAAGTAAATAAATTACGATAGAACTGACAATGATAAAAGGGGAAAATGAAATAATGAAAATTATTAGAAATTACACAAGTGGAATGATTAAGGAAAATTAAAGTAATAGAAATAGTAATCTAAGGATGAATAATGAAAAAATGTTAGAAGTAAATAAATTTAAAAGTTAATCTATAGTTAAAATAAAAATGTTTAAATAAAAAGATAAGGGGCTGAAGTAAATATGGATATAAACAAAAATGGTTAAAAAGTAATCTGAAGTGTGTATGCATGCATGTGTGACCTTAGATGAAAAGTTTAGGATATGTATCCACCACTGGACATTTTAATGTTCAGCACGTAGTGTTGTAATTGCGTGCAGGTTATGAGAAACAGGACGCGTGAAGTGGCCGACATATGAATGTTGACTAGGAAGAATTGGCAGGTAGCGAAGACAGTAGCATAGACATGGCATGTATTTGGTTATAACGGATGGTATGAATTTACGTTTTATGTAAGATAAGTATGAATTTATAATAAAACTATATATTAGCTATTGTATTAAGATTGATTATCTTACTGTATCATTGAAGGTTTAAATGCGAAAAAATTTTACTGAACTGTGTACTGTAACATATCAATTGACATTAATACAACGGGACAGTTAAGACATTCGGTGACCGTACGTATAGTATAGTGTTATAAGAGTGTTACATTTTCATTTTGGTCCCTAGCACGTATTCAAATTTCATTATTAATCATTTATTTATACTTTTCTTTTTAATAACATTTATTATTTCATTTATCCACTAAATTACCGTCTTACCCCTACACTTTTCATTTCTTTTAATTTAGTTGTCAAACCACTCATTTAATTCATTTATCCACTTAGATACTTACATTAATAAATAATTTCACTTAAGTTCTTTAGTTTGCTATTTATTTGTAAAATTACATTTAGGTCCTCAATATTTATAAAAATTACGATTATATACCCAAATTTTATCTTATTTACTAAAATACCCTTATTTACACGTATCTTTCTCTCAAGTCACTATTTAACTTACAAAATTACATTTTGGTCCTTAAATTTTCACTTTTACGCTAAATTATATTTTAGTCCCTAAACTTTAAATTCGTTACGCTATTATTATTTTATTTACACTTTTCACTTAATTATCACATATTTTCACTCTTGAGTATAAAATTACCATTTTGCCCCTAAACTTTTTATTTCTTTTAATTTAGTCCCATTTTCACTTATTTTCTCATTTATCACTATCTTAATCAATTTTAAAGTATTTTACCATAATGCCCCTAGTATACACCCGGTAGAAATCTATAAACCAGATATGCGGGATGTGGATCCTATAGATTCACTACACTATGGAATGATCCTAAAGGAACCATTCAACACTAGCACTACACTACACTGATCACTATAAACACTGAACACTGCACTGAAATAGACCGTTATTGGCCTATCGATAGCGAGTCACCATGACTCGGACCATAGTGTGGAATCTCTATGGCTAGCCAATTATATCCTGGACTAAATTTTACTACCAGACTATTACTAAGGGCAAATAATATCCGATTTTCATTATTATCACTTAATATATCAACATATACCATTCAGCCATCCAATACACTTACATATCACTTATAATTCACTTTCATTTCACTAATTTAATCATTTTAACACTAGTTATCTTATAATACTCAATTAACGTAACATATTTCATCAATTTCACTTTTCACATAATAGATTCTCATACCAAATTATATTCAATTAAATTCCCCAATAAATTAATACACACTTATTTTTCATTCTTTTTCCCTCAGATTGATTGCAAACCACTTATTATTCAATTTTAACATTAAATATACCATAAAGTAAATTAGACATAACTCATTATATATTTTTTATCATAAACATAATATAATTATTAACTAAAAAATATTCAATTTAATTCCTGGAAAATAGAGGATATTGTATCCACTAACCTTAGATTCATGATCTCCACTCTTAGATCTTCATTTTCTTCATCGTTCACAATTGAATCACTTTGTTATCATGGAAAACCCATTATGGCTGAACCTATACCCATATAAAATCTATAAAAACCATCAAATCAAATTATAGAACCCTAAATCACGTACCTCAATCTTGATATATAACCTTGTCCACATACTTTTTCCCACCTTTCTCACTTCAAACGAACTCTAATAACCACTACTAGGTTGTAGAGAAGCTGAACTTTGATTAGGAGGCTTAAATTTATTTAGGACATCAAATTTTGTAGGATTTAGTGAGAGAAAATGGAAGAAAATAAAGCGAAAATGAAGAAATACCACATGATTTTGGGAGAGATGAAGAAAACGTTAGAGCTCTCTAGAATTCTCTGATTTTTAAGCTATTTATAGCATTTTAAGATGGGCCAACACTAAAAGAAAATCAAGTTTTCACGACAAAAATTTAGCGATGAAAAGTGTAATTTGCGACGGAAAGAACAGCGACGGTTAAAAAATTTCATCGCTAAAAATAGCGAGAGCACTTTCCCTCAAATTTTAACGACCGAAATTAGCGACAGAGAAATATTGCGTCACTAATTGTTGCTTCAGACAGACATTTGTAATGGAATATAAATTTCGTAGCTAAAAATTTAACGACAGAAAGTTTATTCCGTTACTATTTAGTGACGAATTTTTATTTTCGTCCCTAAAATAATTTTTAAATAATAATTTATATTATTAGCGACGGAAAATAAATTCCATTGCTAAAAATAGCGACGAAATTTCATTTTTCATCGCTAATTAGCAACGGAAGTTCATTTTCCTGGCGATGGAATTACTTACCGTCGCTAAAAATAGCGATGAAAAAGTGTTCTACCGCTATATTTATCGACGGTAACAACTTCCATCACTAATTAGCGACGAAAAATGAAATTTCGTCGCCATTTTTAGCGATGAAAGAGCAAATTCTGTCGCTAAATTGAATATAAATTCAGACTTTTCTCTCTCCTCCCCTCCCTCCCGTTTGCCCCTTCTCTGCCGTGCTACCCACTGCTGGCGCACCTCCAGCATGCCTCCACTGGCGCAGATCGGCCCTCCCCCTTCCCTCCAGCGCCAATCTAGCCCCCCTCACCCCCGGCCGACATCTTCTTCCCCTCACTCTCCGCTTCTTTTCCTGCTTCTCCTTTCCTCCTCCGCGCGTGGCTTCCCTCCTCCTACGTGGTGTCTTCCTACTCTTGCATGGTGGACAGAGTTCCCAGCTCAGGCGAGTCCCCTGCCTTCCCTTCTCCTCCGCCGGCGTCAGGTAAGTAGTAGGTATATTTTTTTTTCATTTATTAATTAATTAATATTATTATTATTATTATTATTATTATTATTATTATTTAAAATGTTAATATTGTTAAATAAAAATGTGAATTACTTATTAGTGTTATTGTTATTGTTGTTAGAATTATTATTATTTATTTATGTTAATTAAATATTTTGTAAAATATATTATTATTAGTGTTATTAGTAGTAGTTAGATTATTGTTAAATAATGAAATGACAAATTTATTATTGTTAGTATTATTAGAAAATAATAATCTTAATAATTTATTTAAGAATATTAGTAGTATTAATATTGTTAATGAATAATAAAATATGAATATTTGAGAAATTAAGTTGTTTATTAATATTATTGTTGTCAATGTGGATTGTTATTGTTGTTAGAATTATTATTATTTATTTATGTTAATTAAAATTTTTTCAACATTTTCACAAATTTTGTAAAATCTGAATTACTTATTAGCGGCATCTAGTAGACGTTCTGCCTCTCATGAGGTAAATGAACTTCGGAATACTATACTTGAGCTGCAATCATAATTGCAAGAATCACAAGCTCGGTGGCAAGAATCACAAGCTCGATGGGAAGAATAACTCGACTTTATATCTCAGCTACGCAACGAGATGGTCAATTTGCAGGGTTGCATTGAATTATCTATACATATATGTGCATATACTGTGTTATTGTATTATTTTTCCCACTAAATGTTATCGTTTAGTACGAGTTTCTAATCCGTGTAGGTTTGAACGCAAAGTGATTTCGAAGGACGGATTCGCATTACCAACGGTCAACACTAGGAGTGCCTATATCTCCACCCTTTTCGCATTTGCTTGCTCCGCGCCCCGTCGCGACCTTGCAACGCCACCCTTGGTCACGACAGTGCTTCTTCCTTCTTCTTCTCTCTTCTTCTTTGAGTTCCCTTAGCGCATTCTGTCGCAATCGCGCCACTGTCGTGCTCGCGATAGAAACTCTTCTTCCTTGGCTCATTTTGGCTATTTTTTTTCTCCATTTTCTCCATCTTTTCTCCATTGTTCTCCTACGCACAAAACTCAAACAAAAACATAAAACACACCGAATACTAACGAATAAAAACACTTAAAACATTACTTTAAGCCATAAAATATGGATTAATAATGAGCTATTTAAGCTCATATCAAACCCCCACACTTAAATATTTGCTTGTCCCCAAGCAAAACACTTACACAACATAAACACACAACACTCAACAAACACAATATTTTGGAGCTTACTTTATATTTGACAAGCATTTGGAAATACCATGCATAGACTTACCCTTCTAACACACCAACCTAAATATGCAACTATTTAAACATTACCAATATTCATTAAAATTTAACCTCTATGGACAATTGGAAAACCATGAAATTGCAAAACACAATGATGTTTGATCTCAAGAAATCAAGTATCTTAACACATGTATAGATTATTTCACTCAAAACATTTCCTAAGATAATTTTCTCTTAAAACTTATTTTGCTAAGCACTCAATCACTCAAGTGTATATATGTTAGTGTTTTCCTCATTCCTTGATTATGCCATTACATACCATAAGCTTGTAATTAATTAAAATCTCCACTACTAGTATAAGGTAGTAAAGAGGATCAAAGGGTCTTAAAAGGGTTGTAATGTGGCTTAGGTTAAGGTAGGAAACTTTTGGATTTAGGTAGCTAACATTGTGTAGAGAAAAAGTATCAATACAACATAGGAGATCTAAACAAAACATGACAAGCATGATACTTTTATGCTAATTCTCATCTTGACTAAACAAGTTTTCTGCTAGCTCTTAATTTCTTGTCTCTTTTTTTTATATTATATTAGTCTTTTTTTTATTTTTTATTTTTTATTTATTTATTATTTTAAGGATGGCAAGAGAAATTAGCATGGGTGCGTTTTACGCTCCATCCCACACTTAAACAATTTTAGATGTACATCTTGCTATTCCTACTTATTTTTCTTTTTCTTATTTTTTTTTCTTTAATTCTTTTTTTTCTTTAATATGAACAATATATAGAGACTAGCATATCTAATACTAAGTTGCAAAACAAGGGAAACTTCATGCTTTTCAAAAATAACATCTACAATGCTATATCAATCCTAAAACCATCCACAATATGGGTAAGCAACAAAAATAGGGCCTAGTTATAGCTAAAAGATATGGCTATTTATGTGCTTAATCAAGAAAAACAGGATATAAGCTCAAACTTGGCTTCCTAAAGTCAAAAGGTAAGGAAATTTATAACAAGCCAAAAATGGTTCATTCTAAATGCCCTTATCATATCCCGTGTACATCCCATACTAAAATGTAGTCTCAAAATTTACCAAAAATAAGTTCTGGAGGATATGGCATAATAAGGCTCTCATACAAGAAAAATGTTATTGTACAAGGCTCAAAAGCTCACATAGACTATAAGTTAAACTATCATAGGCAATAAGTTGGCAAAACAATCTTTATTTACATGTGAAAAGATACCTAACTTAAAAAGAACCTACACCAAAGTATTTTGCTAAGTCATACCCTTCACTATGTACAATAGAATGCCAAAGTAAAACAAATAATGATAACGTTCAAAAAGTTTGACTATCTAGGCTAAGGTCAAAAAGAGAAAAACTATACATGCTCTAATTCCCAAATAATTATCAAATACGAAGCTCCAAAACACAATGTGGTTAAAACAACCTAAAACAATCTAAAACTTACAATCATAACAATACATACCTAAATCTAGAATTCATGCAAAACACAACCTACACTACTCATACATGATAAATATATCCATACATATATTTGAAACAAAAACAAAACACAAAGCTCCCCCAACACTTGAAGGACACAATGTCCCCATTATGTGAAAAGAAACACACTTAAAAAAAACAAAATAACACACAAACTTACAGAAGAACACAAAAACAAACAAAACAAAGAAAATAAAGAAAAGTGGAGGAGAACAAACTCAAAAACTCCCACTAGGGGAGCTAGGTGGAGATGGAGATAGGTCCACGTTCTGCTTCCCAAAGAAACTCAGGAGTTTGCGACTCAAACTGTTTTGACTTTTCAGCATGGCCCTCACATCATTCTCTATTAAATCCATTCGTGCTGCCAGACTTTGATTGGTGGCCTCAATGCCATCCAAACGTTGCAAAACTGGTTCCAAATCTACAGAAGAGCCACCAGCAGTCCCTCTCTTAGCAACATCAACTCCAGCAGCATCAACTCCAAGCCGCCTCGTCCTCATCCGAGGAGTCATGAGCAACAGCTGCTGAGGCTGATTCATGTGCCCTTTCATGTGGCACACTAGGGCAAGCCATACTAGATGTACCTGCAAAATGGTCAACAAACCTCGGGGGCCAAGCTCCCTATTTTGAAAAACAAGTGAAGGAGGAATAGAATCGTCTCCTTGATTGCTTGACTCCCCCATAGGCCTTTTCCCTTTGCTCTTGTCTCCCACGTGCTTAGTTCTCACCATCTTAAAATCTTTTACAACTAGATGAATCAAAATGAAAAGAAATAGAAGAAAACAGAAGTAAAATAAAGAGGAAGATAAAGCGTGAGGAATTTGGAGAGAATTTTGAGTAAAGGTTAAGAGAAAAGAGAGAAAGTAATTGGAAAGAAACCGAAAAGGCAAAAGAAATTGAAAGAAGGAGTTATTAGGGTAGAAAAGAGGGAAGGTGAGGAATTAAATGAGTTCCCAACGGTTAGATTGACCAACAAAGTCAAATCCCGCATTCTGTCGCGATGTCGCGACATCATCGCGATTGCGACAGAAGCACATTGACAAATTATCATATCGCGATATATATCGTGGCATCGCGACAAATAAACCTCCTCTCCATCGCGACCTCGCGATATAGTCGTGCTCGCGACAGAAAGAAAAAATGAAAAATCCAAAAAAAAAAACTGTCACGATGACACCCGCCGTTGCAATGAAATCTATAAAACACCTTCCCCTTTCTATCCCGCTTGCGAAGATGTCGCGCTCGCGACAGAAAGGAATCTGAAAAATCAAATTTTCCTCCCTTTCAAAAACATCACAATTAGACATATAAAATGAACTTACAAATTAGAATTATCTGTGGAACAAAAAGAAGTACATTAGTACATACAAATATCACACATATAATATAACAATTAATTAAAAAGAAAAATAACACCAAGTAACCTTCAAACAATTTTTAAAGAAAAAAATGAAACCTTCCTTCCATGAAATGTTTCCTCCAAATACACCTTATATCTTTGATCATTGGCTTTAAATAACTCCCCTTTTTCATTTTTTAGCTCTAAAAACCCTTGATCAAAGACTTGGGTGACTTCAAAGGGTCCACTCCATCTAGATCTCAATTTTTCAGGAAAGAATTTCAATCTAGAATTATACAATAGAACTTTGTCCCCAACATTGAAATGTTTAATCCGTATATGTGCATCATGCCATTTTTTAGACCTTTCTTTATAGATTTTAACATTTTCATATGCAAGAAGTCTTAACTCATCTAGCTCATTTAATTGTAAACATCTCTTGACACTTGCATCTTTAAGTTCATAATTCAAAGTCCTAATGGCCCAATATGCTTTGTGCTCTAACTCCACAGGTAAATGACACGCTTTTCCATAAACCATCCTATATGGTGTCATACAAATTGGTGCTTTAAATGCTGTGCGGTATGCCCACAAAGCATCATCCAATTTATGTGCCCAGTCCTTTCTAGAATTAGAGACTGTTTTCTCTAAAATCCATTTAAGCTCCCTATTGGACACTTCTACTTGACCACTTGTTTGTGGGTGATATGGTGTGGCTACTCTATGATGCACACCATATTTATACAATAAAGAATTAAAAGAACGGTTAATGAAATGCTTACCTCCATCACTTATGATTACTCTAGGCACTCCAAATCTTGAGAAAAGCTTCTTCAAAAATTTGATCACCACCTTTGAATCATTGGTTGGTGTGGCTTTTGCTTCAACCCATTTGGATACATAATCAACTCCAACCAATATGTAGTTTTGACCAAAAGAAGTAGGGAAAGGACCCATGAAGTCAATCCCCCACACATCAAATACTTCAACTTCCAATATGTTATTCAAAGGCATCTCATCTCTTTTCCCAATATTACCAGCCCTTTGACATTTATCACATTTGGCTACATATATCCTTGCATCTGAAATAAAGTTGGCCAAAAGAATCCACATTCAAGCACTCTAGAAGCAGTTTTATTAGCACCATTATGACCCGAATACAATGCAGCATGACAATGCATCAAGATGTTTTGATAATCCTCCTCACTTACACAATGACGAATTATACAATCCCCAGCTATCTTAAATAAGTAAGGTTCCTCCCAAAGATAATTTTTAACTTCACTAAAGAATTTCTTCTTTTGTTGCCATGTCAAATTATCAGGTACAATTCCAGCAGCAAGATAGTTAGCAAAGTCGCCATACCAAGGTACATGCATATTCTCAATTGACATTAATGCTTTATCTGGAAACGATTTATTAATTTCAATGCCATCACCTAAAGTTTGGTCATTGCTTTCTAACCTTGATAAATGGTCAGCAACTAAATTTTCACTTCCCTTTTTATCTTTAATGACAAGTTCAAACTCATGCAATAACAATACCCAACGAACCAACCTAGGTTTAGCATCTTTCTTTGCAAATAAATACCTCAATGCAGCTTGATCGGTATAGATTATGACTTTAGACCCTAACAAGTAAGATCTAAACTTGTCACATGCATAAACCACAGCTAACATTTCTTTTTCAGTAGTTGTTTAATTAATTTGAGTAGATGACAAAGTATGACTAGCATAATAAATTACATGCAAATTCTTACCATATCTTTGACCTAAAACGCAACCCACAGCAAGATCACTTGCATCACACATAATCTCAAATGGTAATTCCCAATTAGGAGAAGCAATAATAGGTGCACTAGTAAGGGCCTTCTTCAAAGTATTAAAAGCATGCATACATTCTTTAGAAAATTCAAAAGGAACATCCTTAACTAATAAGTTAGTTAAATGTTTAGCAATTAAAGAAAAATCCTTTATAAATCTTCTATAAAAACTAGCATGTCCAAGAAAAGATCTTTCCCCCTTAAGTGTAGTGGGTGGAGGTAACTTTTCAATTAATTATGTTTTTGATCTATCTACCTCAATCCCCCTACTTGAAATTTTGTGCCCTAAGACTATCCCTTCATCAACCATGAAATGGCATTTCTCCCAATTAAGAACCAAATTATTTTCTTCACATCTAGCCAAAACTTTGTCTAAATTTTGTAAACAAAGCTTAAATGAATCCCCATATACAGAAAAGTCATCCATAAATACTTCCATTATATCCTCTATCATGTCCCCAAAAATTGAAATCATACATCTTTGAAAAGTGGCTGGGGCATTACAAAGCCCAAAAGGCATTCGCCTATAAGCAAAGGTCCCATAAGGACAAGTAAATGTGGTCTTCTCTTGGTCACTAGGGTAGATAAAGATTTGGAAATACCCTGAATATCCATCAAGAAAACAGTAATGAGAATGGCCAGCAATTCTTTCTAACATTTGGTCAATAAATAGTAAAGGAAAATGATCCTTTCTAGTGGCCAAATTTAGCTTCTTATAATCTATACACACCCTCCAACCGGTGGTGGTTCTAGTTGGAATTAAATCACCATTCTCATTCTTTACTACCGTCATACCCCCCTTCTTTGGAACACAATGTATTGGACTCACCCAATCACTATCCAAAATTGGATAAATAATCCCAGCATCTAGCAACTTAATAACTTCTTTTTTCACTACCTCTTTCATGTTAGGGTTAAGCCTTCTTTGTCTATCAGCCTTAGGTTGACACACATCTTCCATATTTATCCTATGCATGACAACATTAGGACTAATACCTTTCAAATCAGATATTTGCCATCCAATGCTTTTTTTCCTTTTCCTAACAACTTCTAATAATGCATACTCTTGTTCATTATTGAGTTTGTTGGAAATAATAATAGGCAAAATATGATTAGGACCAAGAAAAGCGTACCTCAAATGATTTGGTAGTTCCTTAAGATCAACATTTGGAGGACTTACAATTGAAGGTGGCAAGGGTGCTTCATTACGATAAAGCGGTTCTGGCCTTAAGCTTTCTTGCTCCACCTCTTTATGAACTTCATCTTCCATTTGAACTTCCTCTTCTCCTGCATTTTCTAATACCTCCACAATACATGCATCAATGATATCTATTTTCATGCACACATTTTCATCCATGGGGTATTTTAGTGCCTTATCCATTTAATACTCAAAACTATCATCCCCTACTCTTAAAACTAATGTGCCCTTATAGGCATCAACTAAAGTCCTACCAGTCCTCATGAAAGGTCTACCCAATATCAAGGGGCATTTCTCATCATATGAAAAATCTAAGATGACAAAATCAGCAGGTAATATAACTTATCCACTTTTACAAGCACATCTTCCACTATTCCATATGGTTTCTTAATAGATTGATCAGCTAATTGCAAAACCATGGAAGTAGGTTTAACATAATCCAAACCCAACTTTTTAAAGATAGATAAAGGCATGAGATTAATACTTGCCCCCAAATCACACAAACACTTAGGAAACTCAACATCCCCTAAGGTACATGGAATAGTAAAACTACCATTATCCTTAAGCTTTGTAGGCAAATTATTTGTGATTATGGAACTACATGCCTCAGTCAATGCAATGGTGGATATATCCTCCCAACTTCTTTTCTTAGATATTAAATCTTTAAGAAATTTTGCATAGTTAGGAATTTGTGTTATGGCCTCAATAAAATTCGAATTGATGTGCAAATGCTTCAATTTATCTATAAAAGATTGGAATTGCTTATCTTGGTTTTGTCTCTTTAGACGTTGAGCAAATGGTGGGCGAGGTTGAAATGCCTTAGGAAAATTTTCCTTAGATGCCCCTTCTGTCACGCCCGCGACAGGTGTCACGATCGCGACAGAAGGCTCTCCTCCTGCTGTTGCGCTCGCGCCTGCAACATTGATCGGCTTCTCCTCTGTCGCGATCGCGACAGGCATCGTGCTCGCGACAGAAGAGTCAGTTTTCTCTTTATTTTCCTGCACATCTCCACCCTTATTAGTAATAACAAATTCATTGGTGTAAGATTTACCTGATCTCAAATTTATGGCTTTCAGATGTTCCCTTGGATTCTCATCCGTATTACTTGGTAAAGTACCTTGTAAACTTGAGGGTAAAGCCTTTGCTAATTGCCCAATTTACACTTCTAAGTTATGAATGGATGAGGCTCGATTCTTTGTGATCTGATCAAACTTATTTTCCAGCCTCTTCTGGTTCTCTTTTTGTGTGTTAAATTTCATATTAATCCCCTCCAAAAACCTATCCATTTTAACCTCTAAGGCCCCAAACCTATCTTGAGGTGGTTGAAAACTTACACCCCTATTTTGGTTGCTACTATTTCCCCAAGAAAAGTTTGGATGGTTCCTCCATCTAGGGTTATATGTATTTGAATATGGGTTACCTCTTCCTTGCCCTTGAATGAAGCTAACTTGTTCCTCCGTACTCTTTATGCCCAAATTACATACCTCACTTGTATGACCTTGTTGTCCACAAATATTGCATCCACTTGGCTGCCTACCTCCCACACCCAAATTATTGAGTTTGTGAGTCAATGCTTCCACTTGAGCTTGTAATGCAACAACTGAATCAAGTGCATGAACTCCCCTCACATTAGTAGAATTTGAATCTCTAGTTCTCTCGGTAGGCCACATGCAATTATTCATGGAAATTTCCTCCAACAATTCAAATGCTGCTTCAGTAGTTTTTCTCATTAAAGAACCTCCAGCAGCAGCATCAATTAACTCCATTGTAGAATGTTTGCATCAATAGCTCCCTTAGCAGGTTATGGTGTGGACACATCCTTTGCAATTCCTTGAATCTTTCCTAAGCCTCATATAATGATTCATTGTCATTTTGAGCAAATGTAGTGATATCCTTTATGATTTTTGCAGTTTTGGCTAAGGAAAAGTATTTTGATAAAAATGCTTGGGCCAATTGGTCCCAAGTGGTTATATATCCCCTTGTTAATGAATTCAACCAAGCCTTGGCTTTATCCTTCAAAGTGAATGGAAAAAGCCTAAGCTTGATTGCATCAGCCGAAACCCCATTTATCTTAAAGGTATCACATATCTCAAGAAAGTTGGCCAAATGAGCATTAGGATCCTCATTTGCCAAACCATAAAATTGTATACTATTTTGAATCATTTGTAAGAGTGAAGGCTTAATCTCAAATTGATTTGCATTTGTCGTTGGCCTTACCACTCTTTGTTGAGCACCACTCAAAGCAGGTGTAGCAAAGTCCATCAATCTTGGCGGATTTTGTTCTTCAGCCATGATAATTGATCTCTTATTTTTGTTCTTCTTTCTATTGGATTTTCAGTTACTTGACAAAAACCTTTCAATTTCAGGATTTAAGGGTTCAAGCTCTTCTAAAGAACTCCTTGTACTAGGCATGAACTTTCAAATCCTGTAAACCAAAAACAAAACACAAAGTTAAACTAAACACACAAACAAATTAAAACAAAACAAAATATTGTAATCCAAAATCATAAACTAAGTTTCATAATGGCAAAACAACCGTTCCCCGACAACGGCGCCAAAAACTTGTTGAGCAATTTCTATATATGCTATATACCGCAAGTATACGGTGTACCGAAATAGTACTTTAGATGTCGATCCCACGAGGAACGTGATTTACACACTATTACTACCTAATTTTAATCTTGTTTACAATGGTCAAATAATGTGAAAGTTAATTTCAAACTAATCTAACATTTAAACTAAATAAACCTAGTTAATGATAGTCAAAGAAGATAGAAAGATTAATGATGTTAAGTATAAAAATAAAACTTGAATTAATTGTTTTTAATGATTATAGTATTCTTATCATGCAAGCCAAGTTGAATAAATTTCCTACTTACTGACATAAATAAGGTTGCCTAAAACATGCATAAATAATTCTATTTCACAAGTTTCATGAATGAACTAGAAAATTAAACATGCAAATATTAGGTTAAGTTACAACCTATAACAACCATTTCAATATTATGATTTCTCAAATGATATCTTAATGATGAATTTCCAATTAGATGTAAGAATGAATTCTTTTCTCAATCAAACTCAAACTTATAATGATCATAAATAATATACCAATATGAAATTCTACAAGCAAGAACACATGAATTTATATGAACAATAAAATATTTGATATTAGATATTCAAGTTCAGAATTTACATCACAAAAGTTACAAAGAAGAATAAAAAGATAAGAAATGAAGAAGGAGATTTCTCAACCCTTTCCAAGTCACCAAAAGTAGTCTTCTTCTTTGTATACTATCTTCTCCTCAATACATGAACTCTACTTAAGAAAATTAAACTAAAAGAATGAAAGAACTAACTTAACTTACAGAAATTTTACTAAAAATAAAATGTTCTATATTAAAATTACAGTTAATAATAATATTTATACTGTTCTAATTGTGTCTCTTCAGATGTCTCTTGGCAAGGATTGCAATTATTGGTGGAAAGGCATAACTCTTCAAAGTGAAATTTGAACTTTTGTCTCTAACGGATCTCTCAGTCGCGATCGCGACATCGTCACGCTCGCGACAAAGCGCGCCTCTTTCATCGCTCCACCCTTCTCGCATTTGCTTGCTCCGCGCCCCGTCGCGACCTCGCGATGCAACCCTTGGTCGCGACAGTGCTTCTTCCTTCTTCTTCTCTCTTCTTCTATGAGTTCACTTAGCGCGTTCTGTCGCGATTGCGCCACTGTCGCACTCGCGACAGAAACGCTTCTTCCTTGGCTCATTTTGGCTATTTTTTTTCTACATTTTCTCCATCTTTTCTCCATTGTTCTCTAACGCACAAAACTCAAACAAAAACATAAAATACACCTAATACTAACAAATAAAAACACTTAAAACATTACTTTAAGCCATAAAATATGGATTAATAATGAGCTATTTAAGCTCATATCAATTGTATACTGTCATTTGAAATAGAACTTGGGTTATGCATGTTTTATTTATGATTCATTGATATGAATGTGAGTATAATTATGTATTACTCTTGAAAACATGATTTGAATGATGCATAACCTGCTAGAGTCAAGTAAGTGGATAGTTAGTCATGCCTAATAGAGTCTTTAGCTGCAACCTCAGTTCCGTTTGGACCCCGATCAGGTCCCCGTTTGGTTCCTCGTGAACCCCTCAGTATTTGGATCTTGTTAAAGGTCCCCTCAGTAAAATGTTTTGTAATTAATAAAGTGAAATGGTTTTCGATTCGTACCCGTAAGGTACTGTTAGCATTCAATTCGTACCCGTAAGGTACTGTCCGTGTACTCGTTATCCACTATTGTGAGTCAGCAGGTGCTCTTTTTGTTTTGCTCCGCTTTGATATGATTACAAGAATATGGTATTCGGATGCGTATAATGATAAGTATGAGAAATCAACTAAAGTGTAAATGAATGTGGATGTGAACTTCTTAATGCATGTCTTTATTATGCAAGTATGATTATATAGCTGATATCATTATCTGTATTTGTCATATTATATGTGTATGGCATTGACGACCATTGTGAATGGCCGTCCACTCTTTTGTCGTGTGTTCCCCACTAAGCGTTCACGGTGTTTTATCCGTGGAGGTGCAGAGGATGGTATTCTTTTGGGAGAGTTGTCGCCAGTCAAGCCAACACAGAGGGATTAGTGTTAGGGCTCTATTTTTGATAGCATGTTGATTCTTTTATTTCGGAACTCTCTTTATACCATTATTTTATAAAGCTTCCGCAATTATATACTTTTGGGATATGTAATTATTTTATTCTGGCTTTTGATCAGAACATTATTGTAACGAATTTTGCTATTGTAATGATTGATCATTCTGATGCTTATGAAAGTTTTAATTTCCCCGTAATAATGTATGTTTATTATGTACGAATGTATGCTTTGTATCTTTATCTGCTTGGTGACACACCCGGCTCATATAGCTTCTCACTCCTTAAGGATGGATACGCCTACGTATGGGTAGGGGGTGTTAAAATTTTGGGCAAAGTGTTATGTATATGTTGTATTTAATCTTTTGAGAAGTATAAAATATATAATGAATGGAATGACTAAGTTTTGTAATATTAAGCTTATAATGTATGTGTATATGTAAGTTTATAAGTTCAAGCATGTGATAGTATGAGATATCCACTGCATGTGAATGTATGTAAAATGAAATTTATTAGCACCGGTTGTGGCATGTGTGTATGTTAGAGTTATATGTGAATGTGATCATCGTGTGACGACTGTTCTCGACTGCTTTAGCTGAGCTAATTATGCGGTGGGGAGTGGGCGTTACAGGAGGTGCCCTAACACGCCAACACGCGTCGACGAAGGAAGTGTTCACACAAACACGTGCCATCACGCGCTGGCTAAGGACTTTTGCCACGTGGCGTGACCCCACAATGCCACGTGTCACCATCTCAGACCTTGATATGACACATGGAAGTTACCGACTAGTTTACATAGCGCGCAACATGGCATCCAGGTGGGCCCACATGTGCCACATGGCATGATCACATTAGCCACATTGTAGCGTCCCAATATCCCTTGGGAGGATATTAGCTCGCCACACACACATACACATACAAACAGTCATACGAAAGCGAAAATATTAATCGTGCTAGACACACACACAGCGAAATATCATTCTAAAGCACAAGTTACTAAATAAGCCTTAAACAAAATCTTATGATCATTTACATTGCAAAATATAGTTGTTCTTTATACATTACAAAACATTCTCTTTAATTAGTCTTTACATATCATCTACAAAAGAAACAACCTTCACTTTATTATTTACATGCCATATACAAAAATGCTTTACATTTACAGAAGCTGAACATTTACAAGGCTATACAAAAGTTCTATATTATATATACAAAACTATACCACATATATAAAAAGACTTCAACTTATACTCCTAGTGGCCATGACCTGCAGATGTCCAACCCTCACTGAGCCTGTAAACCTACACGGGAAAACACCCGTGCTAAGCGACAACGCTTAGTGGGGATATCGGAAGTAATAGACTTCTAACGAAGTCACAAGCATAATCAACGAAGAATACCAATAGTCAATATGCCAATCATGTATAAACATATAAAAGAAATAAACATCTAGTATACTTGTTCATGCTAACCATATTGTTGAGCATTTTCTATAGATGCTAATTACCGCAAGTATACGGTGTACTGAAATAGTACTTAAGATGTCAATCCCACAAGGAAAGTGATTTACACACTATTATTACTCAATTTTAACCTTGTTTACAATGATAAATTAATGGTAAAGTTGGTTTTAAACTAATCTAACATCTAAATTAAATAAACCTAATTATTGATGGTTGACGGGTCCTCGGCAAGTGTACCGAATCGACAAGTAATAAAGTGGGGTATAGTTAGGACCCCGAGTTATCGTACCCAAGGGAAAAAGGATTGTTCAGTTAAATATCTATGGTTGAGTGAATTTGAGATGTTCCCGGTGTGATTGGTGGAGAAGATTAAACTAAACCAGAAAATAAATTAACAATTGAAAATAAAATTGTTCATCAAGAAATTATTCAAAGATGAAATTAAATACTTGGGAAATTCTATCCTCATATATGTAACTGAAAATTGGTAAAATAATATAACATGAAATTCTGGATAACCTATCTAAACCCAAGCCTACCTTTCGGATTCAGCTATTCTAATTAATGAACCTACCTTTCGGATTCAGCACATATATTAGCATTATCACATGTTTGTAAGTTCTAAGTCAGATAATCCTACCAGTTCGGATACAGATATCAAACTCATTTATCTTCCACTATTCTGAACCTATTGAAATAAACATTCACAGATTTAAATACCAATTCGGATTCATCAAACCAATGAAAGTTGATTAAAATAGAACAGAGCATATGTATGTATTTATGAACTGATTACAATCAAAGTTTATCCTGGTAGATCTCCCCTTAACTTGCATTCAATTCAGCAACAACAGATAATTTCAGAGAAGATAAAACTGAACTATATGTATAATATGACCAATTCCTAGATCTAAGACAACCTACCATCCCGGATTCAGTTATCTAAAACCTATTTATTCCTCACAATTCTTAATCTAATAACATTAACACCCACAAACCAACCTACCATATCCATGGATTAAGCTGGAAAGATAAATATCAATATTAAAAGAACAGAGCATTTGCACAAACAATAATTTTCGGATTTAGCTCCAATCATCATTATAATTGCAAACCAATATATAACAAGAGGAATAAAAGAAAACATGAAAATATTTATTAAATCCAAATATCCAAAATACACATACGATTCAAGAACTCCCAAGTATGAACAACTACCTTAACATCAAGAATATAAATATAAAAGATGAAAAATTAAGTTTAGAATACACCCTTGATGAAAAGAGAAAATGGATCTTGAAGTTCTTGTTCATCCACCGTTGAATTTCCTTAAATCCCAAAATACAAAATTAAAATAAAAATAATCTAAATTAAATTGGAATAAAAGTGCAATTTGAAATAAAATCTAAGCTAAAACAAAGTTTAAAAGAAGAATTAAAACATGGAAATTAATTAAAATATTGTTGGAATTTAATGGAAAAATAAATCTAAGTCTACCCTAAGGAGAAGAGAGAAAAATACAATTAAAACTAAACCTAAAAAAAACTACCAGCTCTCCTGTGGAATGCGGCGTTCTTTTCTTTTAATACTGGATAAAAGCACAGCTGTGCTTTGAGAAGCACAGCTGTGTTTTAGGCTAGGGCGTCGTGGTTCACAGCGTGGCACAGCTGTGCTTTACACGAAAGCACGGCTGTGCTTCTGGGCGTTAGTCGTGCGTCGTCGCTCCTCATCCGCGCGCGCCTCATGCGTTACACGGCTGTGCTCTGCGAGGAAGCACGGCTGTGCTTCTGGGGGAGAGAGGCGATATTTGCGTCGTCAAGCTCCGTGCGCGCGCCTTCATTTGCGTGACACAGCTGTGCCTTGCACCTGCATAGCTGTGCAATCCGAAAGCACAGCTGTGCAATTCGAAAGCACGGCTGTGCAATAGGCAAATCTGCCTCTTTTTGCCTTAATTCTTCTAAATTCACCCCACAGCCTCCAATTTAGCTCCGATTAATAATATAACACCTGAAAACATTCCAAACTTATTAAAAATTATAAAAATACTATAAATTAATAAAAATACAAAAACTCATTAATTATTATTAAAATTAAATAAATAAAACATATAATTAGGCCAATAATTAATCTAAAATATTAATATAATTGCAACTTATCAACTACCCCAAACTCAAACCTTTACTCGTCCTCGAGTAAACTGAATGAACCACATTCTCAATCATTTCAATCTCAACAACAGAAAATAAGGAGTCATTCTCAATTAAGGAACAAGAAAATAGGTTTGCAAATACCAATACTCACTAAATAACAAATAAACACAAGAACATACTAAACAATTTCTGTGTGTGTGTGCAACAGGCCAAAACAGAATTTTTATCATTTAAAAACAAAACTTCTAGATACAATGTTGGGAAAATGAATCAACTCGAATGCATGAATGCACTCATGGCTTTTCACTCAAAGCTCAAGAAACACCATATGCCTCTTCTTACGTACCAAACCTTACTAAAAGGTCATCTCCACTGAATAGAATAAGACAAAACAAAGAATCAAGAGGTCTTACATTTTGGTTGTAACGTTAGGCTTAGGTAAATTAGCTAACAAAGAAAGATCAAGTCACTAGAGAAAAATAGCCACTACCTAAACAAAACACAATCACCCAACTGTACTAATAAATATTCCCAACTCAATTGCATATAATCAAAATAAAATTGGCCTAAAAGACACCTTAGCATCATCAAACTCAACTCACAATAACAAATGCCACATAATATGCAACCCCAATTTTCACAAGGCACTAGTTCAAGTCTCGCTAAATTTTGTACCCCAAACTCACATTTTGCCCAATTAACTAGGAAAAACTTACAATGCTTCTTCTTTTTCAAATTTTTTTTTTTTTTTTTTTATTTTTTTTATTTTTTTTTTTATTATTATTTTTTTTTTTTATTAGAAGCATAAAAACCAACTAGCCATTAACAATAAATAAAGTACTTAATTCGTCTATAAATCCCAACAAGAACTAAACTTGAGCTCTAATTTTTAAAAGACCAATAAACCACTTAAATCACATGCCTCTTTATCAACCCCAAACTCATTTCTTTAAATGGGCTCAACTCTCCATTACACACACCAATCAATTCTCAAACAGAAATTTACACCAAGAATTGACAAAATCTAAACTCCTTTTTACCCAAAATACAAACCCAACCTTACTAGAGTGGCCACTCTTCTAAGGGGAGGCAAAAATCATTTAAGGCTAAAGGTAGTTTTAATATGTGTAACAATAAAGCAAGCACGCATTTAGCATACTAAATTGATAGGCTCAACGGGCTAACAAGAGATAATGAAATTAAGGTAGGAAAAGTCATTTAAAGTAGCTATACAAGAAAGGTTGCCTAAATCATTTTCAAAGTTGTGTCTCATCTAAGGTCGCTTCGATGGGTAATCAGAAAGGTTCTAGTGCTCTTAGTGAGTTTTCATCTAATCCCCTAATTGCAACTAGATTTTACTCAATTTTTTTTTTTTTTAAACAGGCCCAAAGTGCTCAAAATTTAGAAATTGCAAAGTATAATCAAGGTTTACATGCAGTCTAACAAACAAAGATATAAACATAACTATTTCTCACTCAACTTAATATTGAATGAAACACAAATTTCTAAACCTGAGATCAAAATCATTCACAATTGAGAACTATTAGAACGAAATAAAAATTTAAATCGAAGGAAAATCAAAACGAAACAACCATAAAAATATTTAGACACAAACTTGGCACAAACACGCCACAAACAAAGCAAACTAACTAACAACTACTCAAACGCAACAAACTAAAAAGACAATAAAACAAAACAAATCTGGTTTTGGTTTGAAAAATTGAAATGGTACTCCACCCCAAACTCAAAATGTCGCACTGTCCTCAGTGCAAGAAAGTGAAGCACACAGATATTTTTTTAAAAAAAATTTCCCCTATGCTGTGCTAAAACTCATTGCAATTTAAAATCAATTGCAAGTATCTCAAAAATGGCAAACATAAAATAATTACTGTGCAAAATTAACAACCATACAAAATTTCTGCATGCCACCTGTGCAAAATGAAGAAAATTCAAAACCTGTGCAAGAATCCAATAATCACTGTGCAAAATGAAATACTCTGAAATCTGTGAAATTCATAGCCAACACAAATAATATCTATCCTATCACACTGCATTGGCTCAGCCACACAATTCAAGAATATAATAAAGTAAATAAAATCATACATTGCCTGACTTCATCAATTTCATTAACTAAAATAAATAAATAAATATATACAGAATCTGTTGTGTACGAATCACTTCCTGAAATATATACAATAGTTTACTGTGGTGGTCGTCTCAGATGTGGAGGAAACACAGTGGAAACAGGAGTGAAAAATCCACGAATCTCAACGCTCAACCTATCCAACTGTGTCATAATCCTGTGCTGGAAGGATCCCAAAAATGCATCTCTCTGCTCAGCTCCCAGGACCATATCTCGGCGCACCTGCTCCAGCTGAGTCTCAATAGAAGCCAGTCGCTCCCAAGCTCGCTGTACCGATAAGTCCATGCCAGAGATCATCTGGTCACTCTGAGCGGTAGCTGCCCTGACCTCCGCCAACTCTCTGCTCAATGTATCCAGTCTCTCCCACACCCTCTCCTGGAAGGCTGCCTGCTCCCTCCTCGACTCACTGAATGACTCCTGAAGCGTGCCAATCGCAGTCTCAAACCTCATCATCATAGCAGTCATGGACCGCATCTCCAAGATCAATGTCTGGACCTGCGAGGCATCTAACGATGGAGCTGAGGGTGGAGGTGCTGTGGAAGATGACGGCTCGTCATGTGCCTGAGCATATCGACTCATGTCTGGAGGGGAGAACGGTACATCAATCCTCTGTCTCACCCTCCTACTGTATGTACTGAATACCGGTCCCTGTGGCGGTGGTGGTGGTGGAGCATCATCATGATCAACTGGCGCTGGGGCGTCATCAGAATCACCCTCTCCAGCATCACCCAAGTCCTGAGCCTCCTCCTCCGCTCTCCTAACTCTATAGCCACACTCAGAAGAGGGATCCTCTACAGCTATCCTACATCTAAGCACTACCTCCTCATCAATAAAATAAGACGACGTCAAGTGTCCGCCCATGTCGGCAGTAGGTAGATGCAGGGCCCTCATAATAACGGTGATCAACCCACCGATCCCAATCCTCTTTCCTGAGGTGGCTGCAGCTCTCTTCAGCTGCTTACACAACCAGGGTACTGCATTCACTCGTACCCCAGCCTCCATAGCATATACAAAAAATAGGTCAGATGTACTCACATTGCTAGGGCACTCTGGTCGCATAAACGCTGATGATGTCATAACTCTATGCAAGTACTGATATACCGGAGAGCGGAGTTTGGTAGACTTGGTGTTTCGCGCATTAAATTCCATGTTGGGTTTCCCAACAATAGCCCAGTGCGCAGTTGATTCACCCACAACATGTACCTCCCCATCCACTGGCAATCTCAAGTATCTCGCCAGGTCAGAAATCGATAGAAAATAAGGGATATTGCGCACTCTAAACTGAATGGTATTCCGATCATCCAGAGATAACCTAGGAGAGTACTGAAACGTACTAAGGAACTCCAATGTTATCTCAGGATAAGTCGGACCATTCAGAGAAAAGAACTCCTCCCATCCAATGTTCCTCAGCAGAGATAATACCCTCTCTTGAATGCCCAGGTCAATGAGTGTCTTCATACTCATGAACCTACTCGAAATAATAATCTTCGCAGCCAGCTTGTTGAACAGGGTGCGCTGCGCTGGAGTCAACCAATCAGGAGGCTGAATGGGCGCTGATGGTTGCTCCTCTCTGTTGCGAACCATGGTTCCTGAAAAAGAAAGTAAACACTTTGTTCAAAACATTCTTGGTTTCATTAAGTGCATACCACATCTATAACTAAATTGGAAGAATAATATCAAAAATCACGTCACAACAGAATTTGCGAAATAAATATACTTTCTAGCTAATGATGATGCAAAAATTGAAAAATTAAGCATAAGGCAAATGTATAAACATATTGAAGTACAGAGTTTATGCACAAAATAGTAACTATTGGAAGATTGCACAAATTAGAATTTAACGAAATTGAAAATGAAAAGCACACGGTGTAAAAGAGAAATAAGCACAAGTAATCAATTCTTGAAGTGTACATGCCAAAATAAAATAAATGCAATTATTGGAGAATAAAAGAGGAATGCAAAGTTTACTTAATCACTGCTTCATTCACAGCAAAAATATGTAGGAAAAATTCAAAGTTGCATGTAAATAAAAATGTAACAATTTGGCATCCAAAACAACTCATCCTAATCCCATCAAGTCGGGAACTAGCAAACATGCATTTGACTCAATTTAATCAGCATAATCTCAATTGCATCTAAAATAAAAAAAACTAAAAGCAATAGCGCTATCATTAAAACAAAATAATACCAAGCATAATCTCAAGCAATTTAAAATTAAACTTGCAACATCTCCCCATCCATTGCCATGCCCAAATAAATTAATACAATGAAAACATTTAATTTTCCCAAGTGAAGTTCAAAATTCCAGCATCCATCATTCTCCCTTTCAATTGACCAAGTAAAGAATAAATGCAAGCTAGGTATTTGAAAAGTAAGCCCAAAACCCAGTCAACATGGCAGCCTCAATACCCCGAAAAGAATGACATAAAAATTAAGCTCTACAGACTGATAATTCCTAGACAAACTGCTCCATTAAAAGTTGGCCAGACTCTCATCACAGCAGCTGTTTAAATCAGCTCCAACAGTGCGATTGGTAATAATTTTCATGACATATAAGTTAAAAGTTCATGCCATCCAGCTCTAACATAAATTGCTTAGTTCAAATTGACAATTTCTATAAGAATTAATGCACAAGAATTGTTGTACAAATCAAACAAAAGCACAAAATTATTCTTTGAACATCCATTGAAGCATTTAAACGAACAGCTGGTGTGCATGAATATAAACTGGATTTGTGTTCAATTTTAATACCTCCCAACACCCAAAGATCTGTACAAACACACAAGACAAGTAGCACAATTCACATAATCACAAATTAACATCAAAATCCTAGAGAAATTTAGTGAAAGAAAATGCACATTTACACAGTGGCGTTTAGAACAGAGATGAGGGAAATATACATACCTGTAGCTTGCAAAAATTACTGGAATGCTAAACTTAAAAAATTGAAAACCGAGAATTGAATGAAAGGCTCAGTTCAATCTATCTCAAACTCAAGCCGAAATCTAGAACTTGTGCAAAAATGGGGAAAAATCAATATCGGGCAAGAATTTGGGGAAAAAGCGCAAATTAAACAGAAAATAAGAATATATTTCAATTACAGTTCGAAAATTAAAATTAAATTTAAATTACCTGTTAACAGCTTGGATTGCAATTGAAGATCGAAGAAATTTTTGATTTTTAAGAATAGAGGGGAAAAGAGGAAAAGAAAAGAGAAAGGAAGAAGAAAGAGGGAGCACAGCGTGTTTAATGGGCTGTGCGAAAACGCACAGCTGTGCTTTTGAAATAAGCACAGCTGTGCTTTTCCCAGCGCTGCGTTTCGGCGTGCTTTTTAAATGGAAGCACAGCTGTGCTTTTGATTGAAGCACAGCCGTGCTTTACACTCAGCGCTTCGCACTGGCGTGTTTTAAATGAAAGCACAGCTGTGCTTTTGTAAAAGCACAGCTGTGTCTTTTGCACTATACCTGATGCTACTGCCCTGTTCCAATTTTTTCAATTCTTGCTCCTTTTGAATTTTTCTTCCTTCTCAACTGTTAATTTCCAAAACAATTAAACAAATCAAAACCAAATAACACAAAAATTAAATCCAACAAATTAAACATTAAAAATAACAAATTAACATTCTAACACACTAAAAATTTAAGGAATATTATTTTATAAAAATACATATAACAATTTTATTTTATTATTATTATTATTATTGTTATATATATATATATATATATATATATATATATATATATATATATATGTATATATTTTTTATTTTTATTTTTTTTTTTATTTTTTTTTTTTTATTTATTATTATTATTTTTTTTTTTTAAGAAAAAATAAAAATACAAATACAAACAACTAGTAATTAAAAATTAAAACATAAACACAGAAAATTAAATAGGAAGGGTTAAGAAAAATATAAGTTCTGGTTTATTGAGTCCCAGCTCGACTCATTTCACTCTCGGGTGGACGAGCTTGTGAACCAAATAATGGTCTTTCCGGTTTTTGCTCTTCATTTTCCCCCATAAGTAGGAGAAAATCATCGAAAGCTACCAAGGTGGGAAATTCCATGTCTTCGATGAAGTATGACTCCACCTTGGGTTCACTATACACGAACTCTACCGGCTCTTCAAGCCTAAATAAATCCTTCAAATGGACTGAATTCAGTGTTTCCATTTGAGAATCATTCAACTCTTGCTCCTTTGGTGTACTATCCTGCACAGAAAAATTGAAATTAGTTTCCAACGAAACACAAGATTTTTCTTCAAAAATAATTGGCTCCTTTTCTTCTTCATGCAACCCATCCTCAAAAGTTTCAATATTCTCATTAATCTCTATAGGTGCATGACTTAATTCACCACCATCTTTTTGATCACTCGGAGAGACAATTAAAATTTTTAACTTGGATTCCAAATTTTGGATCTCCAATGCTTGACTCTTTAATAAATCCCCTTGGGCCTTGATCCTCTCCTCTTGATAGTTGATTGTAACCTGCAACTCTCTCCTTTCTGCTTGGTATTCCCTCTCTCTACAATAATTGTAGTTTGAAAGACGTTCGATATGGAAAAAGTGATACTCTTGTGATACACATGAAGAGTGAGGATCTTCAAAAGACGGTGAATAGGTGACTGGTGAAGTTGAATACATTTGTCGTAACTCTTGCATCTCCCTCATCATATCATTCACTTGTTCTCGCAAAAGGAACAACTCATAATCTTGATCACTATCTTGCATCATTTTGAAAATGTCTCAAAATTTTCCTGCAAAAATAAACACCAAATTAAAATAAAAAGAAAAATAAAAACCTCAAACTAACTCAACTAAAGATATAAAACAAACAACACTGTATTCCCCGGCAACGGCGCCAAAAACTTGACGGGTCCTCGGCAAGTGTACCGAATCGACAAGTAATAAAGTGGGGTATAGTTAGGACCCCGAGTTATCGTACCCAAGGGAAAAAGGATTGTTCAGTTAAATATCTATGGTTGAGTGAATTTGAGATGTTCCCGGTGTGATTGGTGGAGAAGATTAAACTAAACCAGAAAATAAATTAACAATTGAAAATAAAATTGTTCATCAAGAAATTATTCAAAGATGAAATTAAATACTTGGGAAATTCTATCCTCATATATGTAACTGAAAATTGGTAAAATAATATAACATGAAATTCTGGATAACCTATCTAAACCCAAGCCTACCTTTCGGATTCAGCTATTCTAATTAATGAACCTACCTTTCGGATTCAGCACATATATTAGCATTATCACATGTTTGTAAGTTCTAAGTCAGATAATCCTACCAGTTCGGATACAGATATCAAACTCATTTATCTTCCACTATTCTGAACCTATTGAAATAAACATTCACAGATTTAAATACCAATTCGGATTCATCAAACCAATGAAAGTTGATTAAAATAGAACAGAGCATATGTATGTATTTATGAACTGATTACAATCAAAGTTTATCCTGGTAGATCTCCCCTTAACTTGCATTCAATTCAGCAACAACAGATAATTTCAGAGAAGATAAAACTGAACTATATGTATAATATGACCAATTCCTAGATCTAAGACAACCTACCATCCCGGATTCAGTTATCTAAAACCTATTTATTCCTCACAATTCTTAATCTAATAACATTAACACCCACAAACCAACCTACCATATCCATGGATTAAGCTGGAAAGATAAATATCAATATTAAAAGAACAGAGCATTTGCACAAACAATAATTTTCGGATTTAGCTCCAATCATCATTATAATTGCAAACCAATATATAACAAGAGGAATAAAAGAAAACATGAAAATATTTATTAAATCCAAATATCCAAAATACACATACGATTCAAGAACTCCCAAGTATGAACAACTACCTTAACATCAAGAATATAAATATAAAAGATGAAAAATTAAGTTTAGAATACACCCTTGATGAAAAGAGAAAATGGATCTTGAAGTTCTTGTTCATCCACCGTTGAATTTCCTTAAATCCCAAAATACAAAATTAAAATAAAAATAATCTAAATTAAATTGGAATAAAAGTGCAATTTGAAATAAAATCTAAGCTAAAACAAAGTTTAAAAGAAGAATTAAAACATGGAAATTAATTAAAATATTGTTGGAATTTAATGGAAAAATAAATCTAAGTCTACCCTAAGGAGAAGAGAGAAAAATACAATTAAAACTAAACCTAAAAAAAACTACCAGCTCTCCTGTGGAATGCGGCGTTCTTTTCTTTTAATACTGGATAAAAGCACAGCTGTGCTTTGAGAAGCACAGCTGTGTTTTAGGCTAGGGCGTCGTGGTTCACAGCGTGGCACAGCTGTGCTTTACACGAAAGCACGGCTGTGCTTCTGGGCGTTAGTCGTGCGTCGTCGCTCCTCATCCGCGCGCGCCTCATGCGTTACACGGCTGTGCTCTGCGAGGAAGCACGGCTGTGCTTCTGGGGGAGAGAGGCGATATTTGCGTCGTCAAGCTCCGTGCGCGCGCCTTCATTTGCGTGACACAGCTGTGCCTTGCACCTGCATAGCTGTGCAATCCGAAAGCACAGCTGTGCAATTCGAAAGCACGGCTGTGCAATAGGCAAATCTGCCTCTTTTTGCCTTAATTCTTCTAAATTCACCCCACAGCCTCCAATTTAGCTCCGATTAATAATATAACACCTGAAAACATTCCAAACTTATTAAAAATTATAAAAATACTATAAATTAATAAAAATACAAAAACTCATTAATTATTATTAAAATTAAATAAATAAAACATATAATTAGGCCAATAATTAATCTAAAATATTAATATAATTGCAACTTATCAATGGTCAAAGAAGATATAATGATTAATGATGATGAGTATAAAAATGGAACTTGAATTGATTATTCTTAATGATTTAAATATTCTTATCATGCAAGCTAAGTTGAATAAATTTTCTACTTACTCTTTGGACATAAATAGGATTGCCTAAAACATGCATATGTAATTCTAATTCACAATTTTTTTTTAATGGATTAGAAGATTAAACATGCAAATCTTAAGTGAAGTCACAACCTATTGCAACCATTTTAACACTATGATTTCTCAAATAATGCCTCAATGATGATTTCCCATTAGAATGTAAATATGAATTCATTTTTCAATTAAACTCATACTTATAATGATCATACATAGTATCCCAATAGGAAATTCTACAAGCAAGAACACATGAATTAATATGAACAATAAAATATTTAATATTACGAATTCAAGTTCAGAATTTACATCACAAAATGTACAAAGAAGATTAAAGAGATAAGAAATGAAGAAGGAGATTTCTCAACCCTTTTCAAGTCACCAAAGGTAGTCTTCTTCTTTGTATACTATCTTCTCTTTAATGCATAAACTCTACTTCAGAAAATTAGACTAAAAAAAATGAAATAACTATTCTAACTTACAGAATTTTTACTTAATTAAATGTTCAACTCCCCAAATGACAGTTAATAATAATATTTATAATGTTCTAATTGTGTCTCCTCAGATTTCTCTTGGCAAGGATTACAAATGTTGGTGGAAAGGCATAACTCTTCAAAGTGCAATTTGAACTTTTGTCTCTAACGGATCTCTCTGTCGCGCTCGCGACAGAGCGCGCCTCTTTCATCGCTCCACCTTCCTCGCGTTTGCCTTCTCCGTGCCCTGTCGCGACGAGTTCCTTGGTTGCGACAGCCTCTCTTCTTCACTTTTCTTCCTTCTTCCTTGGCTCTCCTTTAGCGCGTTCTGTCGCGCTCGCGACAGAACCTCTTTCTCCTTTGCTCATTTTGGCTTCTTTTCTCCATTTTCTCCATCTTTTTCCATCTTTCTCCATTTTTCTCCTACACACCCAAAACTCAAACAAAAACATAAAACACTCCTAATTCTAATACAAATAAACACATATGAATACTATTTTAATCCTAAAACATAGGTTAAATATGAGCTATTTAAGCTCATATCAAACCCCCACACTTAAATATTTGCTTGTCCCCAAGCAAAACACTCAAACATTCCAAACAAATAACACAAAATAAACACAGGATTTTGGATTTTGGAGCTTACTTACACATTTGACAAATATTTGAAAATCTCATGTCCATACTTTAACCTCTAACTCATTAGCCTAAATATGCAACTCCCTAAACAATATCATTCTTTATAAAACTTTAACCCCTATATACAATTGGAAAAACATGAAATTGCAAAACACAAGGATGTTTAATATCAAGAAATCAAGTATCTTAGCACATGTATAAATTATTTCACATAGAACATTGCCTAAGATAATTGTCACTCAAACACTTTTTGCTTTCAATCACTCAATCTCTCAAGTGTTTATAGGTTAGTGTTTCTCTCATTCCTTAAATATGCCATTACATACCATAGGCTTGTAATTAGTAAAAATCTCCACTACTAGTATAAGGTAGTAAAGAGGATCAAAGGGTCTTAAAAATGGTTGTAATGTGGCTTAGGTTAGGGTAGGAAACTTTTAGATTTAGGTAGCTAATATTGTGTAGAGAAAAAGTACCAATATAACTTAGGAGATTGAAAACAAAATTTGTACAAAGCATGATAGTCTTACACTTTTCTAATTCCCTGCTTGACTATACAATTTTCAGCTAGTTTATTGTTTTTTTTCTTTTTTTTTTCTTCTTTTTAAGGATAGCAAGAAAAATTAGCATGGGTGCGTGTAAGAACCGTGTCCCGGAGCGGTACGGATCAGAGGTTATCCTATGATGAAATCAGTATCCGAGCCTGTATAAATGGTTTGGATTTGGGGGTTTTAGTCCCGCGTTCCACGAGGAGTGAGTCTTTTTACCTTTCGTAGGTAGAGGGGGAGAAAATAGGGGATTTTTGAGCCAAAAAGGTATGTTTTTCCTCCACAGACGGCCAGCCCGTCTGTGAGGTCAGCCCGTCGCTTAGGGTCACAGATGGCCTATGGTATTTTCCGACGCCTGTCGGAAAATCACCCCCCCCCCCCCGTCAGAGCGCCGCCTGGTTTCCCGGAGCACGCAACCTTTCCGACTCCCGTCGGTGGATGTGGCAGGGCCGTCGAACGAATCCTTGTGTCAGAAGGATTCTTCCGATGCCCGCCTCCATACACCGACGCCCGTCAGTCGTGTCTGGCTTATAAAAGCTCCGGATTTTCACTAGAAAAAGGTTCCAAAAATTCTCAAGAGGGGAAACTCTGCCCAAATTTAAGCATATTTTCTCTCTCTTCCAGCAAACACATTTCATAAAGAAATCTCTTTTAAAGGAGGATCAAATCAATCAAAAGGAACTAAAACCAATTAGTTTTCTTTAGATTTTGATTCCAAAGTCAATCTTTTGAGGGGTAAAAGAGGAAATAGTCCATTTTTCCTTCCTTTAATCCTTCATCTTTGCTTCTCGTGGAACGCGCAGGGCTCTAATCAACACAAGAATCTCACCCAAAGCAATTATCTGAGGGTAAATATTCCGGATTCCTTCTCCATATCATTTCATATTTATTCTTTATTTTGTTGATTCTTTCAATTTTGTCATTATTTTTCTTTATTGTGACTCCTTTTATCTCATCTAGTGTTAAAAACCCTTTTTTGACTTTTCAAAAAGAGTCCTTTTTACTGTTTTTCGGAGACAGTGGTGACCGACGGGTCATCTTCTGTACCGACGCCCGTCGGTCACCCCACTCACAGACGCTCTTCCACTTGAGTGAACGACGGACATGTCGATCAATTTGACAGACGCCCGTCGGTCACCTAAGAAAGGCCGTCGCTGGGTTCTGTCTCCACATCTTCAAATCTTTTTTTATCTCTTTCAAGTCCCTTTGACTTAATTTATGTTGATTCTTTTTATATTGACATCTTTTAACTTTCTGTGAGCAATGTGTTGATTTCCCGGGACCATCCTGAGCTTAAGGGGTTATCTATCATATTCGGAGGATTTCGTCCGGTTTAGTTTCCTAACCTTCTTGATTATTTCCTTCATTTGTTATTCATTGACTATTTTATGTATATGGATATACTCTTTTCATATCTCGTTAAGTGTAAAAACGGATCAATGTTTTATACTCAATAAAAACGAGGTTTGTATAAACGCAAGGGTCCAATGCCCTATTTTTATCCAATAAAAATCATCACAAATAAAAACATCCAATTTTAATAATGATGCATGCGAGGACCAAAGTCCTCAAAACAAGCAATGCCCCGATTCGTGTATGTATCGCACATTTACAAAAGGGAGTTGTATTACGCTCCTTATATTATTGTAATTTATTGCTTTTGATATTTACTTGCCCATTTACGGCTTTCCAAATGTGAATGAATGCGCCTTCAATAAATTGCATCGCGTGGAGAGAGAGCGAATTAATGATAATTAAAATTTGATCATAAAATAATCGAGGTAGAAATAGATGAGAAATCCCGGACCCAGCTCTGGTCTTTGGGCTCAAAGAGGCTAGAGATCTACCCTCCAAGACACCTTTTTGTGCCACGAGACTTTAGCGCTAATCCTAGGCTCCTTAGTGCGAGAGGTTTACCTTCCAAGACCCCTCTGGCTGGCTCAAAATGGATACTAAGCGCAGTCTTAGGCTCTCCGAGGCGAGAGAAACTTTCCCAATGTTCTATTAGGTGACGACTCCATGAAACCTCCTTGTTGCCCAACATAGACGCACTTGCGATTTATTGCAAGCTGTCAACGGACCCACAAATGCCCCGATCGCCCTCGAGCGGGCGGTCCCATGGGCGGCCGCGGGGATCCGGCGCGCGTCACAGTGCGTTTTACGCTCCATCCCACACATAAGCAATTTTTGATATACATCCTGCTATTCCTCCCTATTTTTGTTCTTTTCTTAAAAGACTAGCATTTCTAATACTAAGTTTCAAAACAAGGGAATTTTAATTTTCACTACTTCATGCTTGTCAATAATACACATCTCCAATGCTATATCAATCTAAATCTCTCCACAATATGGGTAATTCACAAATAATAGGCCAATGTTTACTCAAAAGAATATGGCTATGCACGTGCTTAAACAAGAAAAATAAGATTTAAGCTCAAACTTGGCTTCCTAAAGTCAAAAGGTAAGGAAATTTAAAGCAAGCCAAAAATGGTTCATTCTAAATGCCCTTATCATATCCCGTGTACATCCCATACTAAAATGTAGTCTCAAAATTTACCAAAAACAAGTTCTGGAGGATATGGCATACTAAGGCTCTCATACAAAGAAAATATATCATTGTAAAAGGCTCAAAAGCTCACATAGGCTATAAGTTAAACTATCGTAGGCAACGAGTTGGCAAAACAATCTTTATTTACATGTGAAAAGATACCTAATTTAAAAAGAACCTACACTAAAGTATTTTGCTATGCCATGGCCCTCACTATGTACAAGAGAATGTCAAAGTAAAACAAACAATGCTATGCCTAGAAAGTTATCTATTTAGACTAAAGATCAAAAGTTTAAAGCTAAACATGCTTTACTTTTCAAATATGCATCAAATATATAAGCTCCAAAAATCATGTGTCCAATAAAACCTAACAACACCCTAAACATAGACACATAAAACATATCCTAAATCTAGCAGTTCATGCTTCACAAGCTATACTACTCATGCATAATAAACAAATATATACAAACATGCATAAATATGAAACCAAACACAGAGCATACAACCCCCCCCCCCCCACACACACACACATATACTTAAAGGACACAATGTCCCCATTGTGTGGAAAGAAACATACTAAAAACAACCAACACAACAAACATCATAGAAGAACAGAAAACATACAAAATAAAGAAAATGGCAGGAGAACAAACTCAGAAACTCCCACTATGGGAGCTAGGTGGAGAGGGAGAAAGGTCCACATTTTGCTTGCGGAAAAAACTGAGGAGCTTCCTAGTCATACTCTTCTGATTTTTTAGGACAACCCTCACATCAGTTTCCAGCACATCCATGCGCGCCGCCATGCTTTGATTGGTGGCTTCAATGCTATCCAATCTATGCACAACACGATCAAGACTGGCAGTAAATCCTGCAGCAACACGCCTACCAGCAGGAATGTCATCTCCAACAGCCTCCTCGTCTTCAGATGATTCCGCATCGGAAGAGTCATGAGCCACAGCTGCAGAAGATGACTCGGGAGCCTTCCCTTTCCCTTTATCAACGCTTGCACTTTCGACCTACGAACCACGAGCAGCAAACTTAGGCGGCCAACCGCCCTTTGTTAAAAGGTTAGCACACCGCAAATAAACAACATCAAGCATGGTTATCAAGGTACCTTCTTCTAAATGAAAGTTATGCAAATCGCCTAAACATCCTAAAATGATACCGGTAACCATGTGACATATGCCCACGGTTTTACTTTTAGCAATTGAAGCGTGATACAACCCATCAAAAATAAAATCAATAGAGCATGGGGTTTTCTTAGATAGCAATAAATCTAACACAAATAAATCTTTCGTCTGCACTTTGGAACTTTCAACTCTACCAAATAAGGCATGACACAAATATTTATGAAATAGCATTAAAACTTCATCCTTAATTTGGCGATTAGTTGAATTTTTATTATTAAATGCATCTAGACTAGTCAACCTCTTCCAAACAGGTTTAGGATCAAACAAATGAGGATCAAAATCTTTCCATTTAATGGAAACCCAAACTAATCATGCATTTCTTGAAACCCAAAAATGTATTCATTACTCTGATGTCTAAATTTGAACTGAGTTTGACGTTTACCCACATATTCAAGGGTAACAAAGAATTCTAAGGCCCAAGAACGATTAATAGGAAGAGTCAACTGAATAAATTTACTCCATTTTATGTATCTCAAATACTTTTCAAAGGTTTTATTAACACCCAAAGTAGTTAACAGATTGAAATCTATATGCCACATGCCTACATACATTTTTTTTATTAAAATATTCAAACTTCTCACCTTCTTCTTCAGATAAAATAGGGAAAGGGCATTCAAACCTATTTTGGAGCCTCACAACATCAGGACGTTCACTGGACTCCGCTACTGCTTGTTTCCCCTTATCAGCAACATGCTTGGTTCTTACTATCGTGGGTGTGAAAGAAAGACAAAGAAACTTGACCAAAGAAACTCACAAGCAAAAGAAAAGAAGAAAATAAAAACTGGAAAACAAAGATTCTTAAGACAGAAGAAGAGAGAAATCAAAGAGAGAAAAGAGAAAAAACGCAAGAGTTGTGAATGAAAATGAAAAGAAAAACAGAGTTAGGGCTTAAAACAAATAAATGGGTGTGAAAAATAGGGCTTCAACGGTTTGAATTTCAAAATTTTTCAAAATCCGTGTTTTGTCGCGACCTCGCGACACCTTCGCGATCGTGACAGAACACATTTCGAAAAATTATCTCGTGAACCCATCGCGATCTCGCGATAAAAATTTTCCTCACCTCTCTGTTGTGATCGCGACAATTTCGCGCTCGTGATAGAGAAGACATTAGAAATCCAAAAATAGTTTATCGCGAGATCGCCAACGTTGCACCGGCGCGATGAAACCTATAAAAACACTTTCCCCTCTTTGTCGCGCTCGCGACAACCTCGCGCTCGTGATAGAGAAGAAAACTTAAATATCAACTTTGTTTTCCTTTCAAAATAACATCATAAATTGACATAGAAAAAGATCTTACAAATTAGGAGCATTTGTAAAACAAAAAGAATTACATTAATACATAGAAATAACACTCACATATAATATAACAAATAATTATAAAGAAAAATAATGTCAATTAACCTTCAAACCATTTTTAAAGAGATAAATGAAACTTTCCTTCCATGAAAGGTTTCCTCCAAATATACCTTACATCTTTGACCATTGGCTTTAAATAATTCCCCTTTTTAATTTTTGAGTTCTAGAAAACCTTGATCAAAGATTTGAGTGACTTCAAAGGGTCCACTCCATCTAGATCTTAATTTTCCCGGAAAGAGTTTCAATCTTGAATTTTACAAAAGAACCTTATCCCCAATGGTGAAATGTTTATACCTTATATGAGCATCATGCCATTTTTTAGATCTTGCTTTATAGATTTTAGCATTTTCATAGGCAAAAAGTCTTAACTCATCGAGCTCATTCAATTGCAAACATCTCTTGACACTTGCATCCTTTAAGTCATAATTCAAGGTCCTAATGGCCCAATATGCTTTATGCTCTAACTCCACAGGAAAATGACATGCTTTTCCATAAACCAACCTATATGGTATCATACCAATAGGTGCCTTAAATGTTGTACGGTATGCCCATAAAGCATCATCCAATTTATGTGCCCAATCCTTTCTAGAATTAGAAACAGTTTTTTCTAATATCCACTTAAGCTCCCTATTGGACACTTCCACTTGACCACTTGTTTGTGGGTGATATGGTGTAGCTACCCTATGATGCACACCATATTTATGTAATAAAGAATCAAAAGAACGGTTAATGAAATGCTTACCTCCATCACTTATGATGGCTCTTAGCACTCCAAACCTTGAGAAAAGCTTCTTCAAAAACTTTAGCACTACCTTTGAATCATTAGTTGGTGTTGCTTTTTCTTCAACCCATTTGGATACATAATCTACACCAACTAGTATGTAATTTTGCCCAAAAGATGTGGGCAAAGGACCCATAAAATCAATCCCCCACACATCAAATACTTCAACTTCCAATATGTTATTCAAAGGCATTTCATCTCTCTTACTAATATTACCAGCTCTTTGATATTTATCACACTTAGCAACAAACAATCTTGCATTATGAAACAAAGTAGGCCAAAAGAAGCCACATTCAAGCACCCTAGAAGCAATCTTGTTAGCACCATTATGACCCGAATACAAAGCAGCATGACAATGTGTCAAAATGTTTTGATAATCTTCCTCACTTACACATCTACGAATTATGCCATCCCCACTTATCTTAAATAAATAGGGTTCCTCCCAAAGATAATTTTTGACATCATTAAAAAACTTTTTCTGTTGGTGCCATGTCAAACTATTAGGAACAATACCAGCAGTAAGATAATTAGCAAAATCAGCATACCAAGGTACATGCACATTTTCAAGTGACATTAATGATTCGTCCGGAAAAGACTCATTAATGCTATCACCTAAAGGTTCATCATTGTTTTCTAACCTTGATAAATGGTCAGCTACTAAATTTTCACTTCCATTTTTATCTTTAATAACAATGTCAAATTCTTGCAATAATAATACCCAACGAATTAATCTAGGTTTGGCATCTTTCTTAGCAAACAAGTACCTCAGTGCAGCATGATCCGTATAAATAACGACTTTAGACCCTAACAAGTAAGATCTAAATTTGTCACATGCATAAACTACAGCTAACATCTCTTTTTCAGTGGTTGTGTAATTGATTTGAGGAGGTGATAAAGTGTGGCTAGCATAATAAATCACATGCAAATTCTTACCATGCCTTTGCCCTATCACACATCCCACAGCTAAGTCACTTGCATCACACATGATCTCAAATGGCAATTCCCAATTAGGAGTGGTGATAATAGGTGCACTTACAAGGGCTTTCTTCAAAGTATCAAAAGAATGTATACATTCTTCAGAAAATTCAAAAGGCACATCCTTTATTAACAAGTTAGTCAAAGGTTTAGCAATCAATGAAAAATCCTTGATAAATCTCCTATAAAAACCAGCATGACCAAGAAAAGATCTTACCCCCTTAAGTGTAGTGGGTGGAGGTAATTTCTTAATCAATTCTGTTTTTGCTCTATCTACCTCAATCCCTTGACTTGAAATCTTATGCCCTAAAACTATCCCCTCATCTACCATAAAATGGCATTTCTCCCAATTAAGAACCAAATTATTTTCTTCACATCTAGCCAATACTTTATCTAAATTTTGTAGACAAACCTCAAATGAATCCCCATAAATAGAAAAGTAATCCATAAAAACTTCCATTATATCCTCAATCATATCCCCAAATATTGAAGTCATACACCTTTGAAAGGTAGCTGGTGCATTGCATAACCCAAAAGGCATTCGCCTATAAGCAAAGGTCCCATATGGACAAGTAAATGTGGTTTTCTCTTGGTCACTAGGGTAGATAAAAATTTGAAAATATCCTGAATAACCATCTAAAAAATAGTAATGAGAATGGCCAGCTATTCTCTCCAACATTTGGTCAATGAATGGTAAAGGAAAATGATCTTTCCTAGTTGCTGAATTTAACTTCCTATAGTCTATACACACCCTCCAGCCGGTGGTGGTTCTAGTAGGAATTAGATCACCCTTCTCATTCCTAACAACCGTCATTCCTCCCTTCTTTGGAACACAGTGTATTGGACTCACCCAATCACTATCCGAAATTGGATAGATGATCCCAGCATCAAGCAACTTAATAACTTCTTTTTTCACTACTTCTTTCATGTGAGGGTTAAGCCTTCTTTGCCTATCAGCTTTAAGCTGACATTCATCTTCTAAGTTTATCCTATGCATGACAACATTAGGACTAATACCTTTTAGATCAGAAATCTGCCAACCAATACTCTTTATCCTTTTTTTAACAACCTCTAACAATGCATATTCTTATGCACTAGTAAGTTTGTTAGAAATTATAATAGGCAAAGTATGATTAGAGCCAAGAAATGCATACCTCAAATGATTTGGTAGTTCTTTTAATTCCACATTTGGAGGACTTACAATTGAAGGAGGCAAAGGTGCTTCATTTCGATAAAGAAGTTATGGCCTTAAGCTTTCTTACTCCATATCTTCATGAACCTCTTCCTCCATTTGATCCTCCTCTTCACCTGCATTCTCCATTACCTCCAAAACGCAAGCATTGATTACATATATTTTCATGCAAACATTTTCATCCATGGGATATTGTAAGGCTTTATCCATATGATATTCCACATTATCATCCCCTACTCTTAAGACTAAAGTGCCCTCATAGACATCTACTAAAGCCCTTCCAGTCCTCATGAAAGGTCTTCCTAATATCAATAGACATTTCACATCATATACAAAATCTAAGATCACAAAATCAACAGGTAAAATAAACTTATCCACTTTTACCAACACATCTTCAATTATTCCATAGGGTTTCTTAATAGATTGGTCAGCTAATTGCAAAAACATGGAAGTAGGTTTAACATAATCCAACCCCAACTTTTTAAAGATAGACAAAGGCATGAGATTTATACTTGCCCCCAAATCACATAAACATTTAGGAAACTCTACATCTCCTAATGTGTATGGAATAGTAAAACTCCCATTATCTTTAAGCTTAGTAGGCAAATTATTAGAGATTATGGAACTATATGCCTCAGTTAATGTAATAGTGGATGTATCTTCCCAATTTCTTTTCCGAGAAATTAAATTTTTAAGAAATTTTGCATAATTAGGAATTTGTGTAATGGCCTCAATAAAATTTAAATTGATGTGCAAATGCTTCAATTTATCAATAAAAGATTGGAATTGCTTATCTTGGTTTTGTCGCTTCAGGCGTTGAGGAAACGGTGGACAAGGTTGAAAAACCTTAGAAGAATTTGCCTTAGATGCCCCTTCTGTCGCGATCGCGATAGGTGTCGCACTCGTGATAGAAGACTCTCCTCCTGCTGTCGCGCTCGCGCCTGGTATCGTGCCCGCAACATTACTTGGCCTTTCTTCTATCGCGATCGCGACAGGCGTCGCGCTCGCGACAGAAGAGTCATTCTTCTTGTCATTTTCCTGCAATTCTCCACTCTTATTAATAATAACATTTTCATTAGTATAAGATTTACCTGACCTCAAATTGATGGCTTTTAGATGTTCCCTTGGGTTCTCCTCCGTATTACTTGGTAAAGTTCCTTGTAACCTTGAAGGTAAAGCCTTTGCTAAATGCCCAATTTACACTTCTAAATTATGTATGGATGAGGCTTGATTCTTTGTAATCTGATCAAACATATTTTCCAGCCTCTTGTGGTTTTCCTCTTGCGAGTTAAATTTCATATTAATTCCCTCCAAAAACCTATCCATCTTGACTTCTAAAGCCCCAAACCTATCTTAAGGTTGTTGAAAACCTACACTCCTATTTTGGTTGTTACTATTTCCCCAAGAAAAGTTAGGATGATTTCTCCAACCTGGATTATATGTATTAGAGTAAGGGTTACCACGACCTTGACCTTGGATAAAGCTAACTTGCTCTTCATTATTAGTTACCCCCAAATTACATCCTTCACTAGAATGTCCTAATTGCCCACAAATATTACAACTATTTTGCTGACTACCTCCCACTCATAAACTATTAAGTTTATGAGTTAAGGCTTCTACTTGAGCTTGCAAAGCAACTACAAAATCAATTGCATGTACTCCCCTAGTATTGGAAGAATTAGAATCCCTTACTCTCTCGGTAGGCCACATGCAATTGTTCATTGACATTTCCTCCATTAATTCAAATGCTGCTTCGGTTGTTTTTCTCATCAAGGATCCACCAGCTGCAGCATCTATTATACCTCTTGTAGTTGGGTTAACTCCATTATAGAAAGTTTGCATCAAAAGCTCCCTTGGAAGGTTATGGTGAGGACACAATCGTTGCAATTCTTTGAACCTTTCCCAAGTCTCATACAAAGATTCATTGTCATTTTGAACAAATGTAGTGATATCCTTTATGATTTTTACTGTTTTAGCCAAGGGAAAATATTTGGAAAAAAATACTTGGGCCAATTGGTCCCAAGTAGTAATTGATCCCCTTGCTAGCGAATTCTACCAAGCTTTGGCCTTATCTTTCAAAGTGAAAGGGAAAAGCCTATGTTTGATTGCATCAGTTGAGACACCATTAATCTTAAAGGTATCACATATTTCAAGAAAATTTGCCAAATTAGCATTAGGATCCTCATTTGCCAAACTATAAAATTGAATGCTATTTTGAATCATTTGTAATAAAGATGGTTTGATCTCAAATTGATTTGCGTTTACCGTTGGCCTTACCACTCCTTGTTGAGCACCACTCAAAGAAGGTGTGGCAAAGTCCATAAGTCTTGGTGGATTTTCTTCAGCCATGATAATTGGTCTCTTAGTCTTATTCTTCTTTCTATTGGACTTCCGGTTACTTGACAAAAACCTTTCAATTTCAGGATTTAAGGGTTCAAGCTCTTCTAAAGAACTCCTTGTACTAGGCATGAACTTTCAAATCCTGTAAAACCAAAAACAAAACACAAAGTTAAACTAAATCAAACAAATTAAAACAAAAGAAAATATTGTAATCCAAAATCATAAATCAAGTTTCATAATGGTAAATCAAACATTCCCCGGCAACGGCGCCAAAAACTTGTTGAGCATTTTCTATAGATGCTAATTACCGCAAGTATACGGTGTACCGAAATAGTACTTAAGATGTCGATCCCACGAGGAAAGTGATTTACACACTATTACTACTCAATTTTAACCTTGTTTACAATGATAAATTAATGGTAAAGTTATTTTAAACTAATCTAACATCTAAATTAACTAAACCTAATTATTGATGGTCAAAGAAGATATAATGATTAATGATGATGAGTATAAAAATGGAACTTGAATTGATTATTCTTAATGATTTAAATATTCTTATCATGCAAGCTAAGTTGAAAAAATTTCCTACTTACTCTTTCGACACAAATAGGATTGCCTAAAACATGCATATGTAATTCCAATTCACAATTTTCATTAATGGATTAGAAAATTAAACATGCAAATCTTAAGTGAAGTCACAACCTATTGCAACCATTTTAACACTACGATTTCTCAAATAATGCCTCAATGATGATTTTCCATTAGATTGTAAATATGAATTCATTTTTCAATTAAACTCATACTTATAATGATCATACATAGTATCCTAATAGGAAATTCTACAAGCAAGAACACATGAATTAATATGAACAATAAAATATTTAATATTAGGAATTCAAGTTCAGAATTTACATCACAAAATGTACAAAGAAGATTAAAGAGATAAGAAATGAAGAAGGAGATTTCTCAACCCTTTTCAAGTCACCAAAGGTGGTCTTCTTCTTTGTATACTGTCTTCTCTTCAATACATAAACTCTACTTGAGAAAATTAGACTAAAAAAATGAAAGAACTATTCTAACTTACAGAATTTTTACTTAATTAAATGTTCAACTCCTCAAATTACAGTTAATAATAATATTTATAATGTTCTAATTGTGTCTCCTCAGATGTCTCTTGGCAAGGATTACAAATGTTGGTGGAAAGGCATAACTCTTCAAAGTGCAATTTGAACTTTTGTCTCTAACAGATCTCTCTGTCGTGCTCGCGACAGAGCGCGCCTCTTTCATCGCTCCACCTTCCTCGTATTTGCCTTCTCCGTGCCCTGTCGCGACCTCGTGACGAGTTCCTTGGTTGCGATAACCTCTCTTCTTCACTTTTCTTCCTTCTTCCTTGGCTCTCCTTTAACACGTGCTGTCGCACTCGCGACAGAACCTCTTTCTCCTTTGCTCATTTTAGCTGCTTTTCTCCATTTTCTCCATCTTTTTCCATCTTTCTCCATTTTTCTCCTACACACCCAAAACTCAAACAAAAACATGAAACACTCCTAATTCTAATACAAATAAACACATATGAATACTATTTTAATCCTAAAACATAGGTTAAATATGAGCTATTTAAGCTCATATCACATACGATCAATATACTTTACAACATTTCTATAATTTCTCATGTACTTATATCACATGCATACTCTTCTAACTTTAACTACCAGCACACATATAACAGTTATCTCATATCATTACATCTCAAGCAAGTTCATAAACATATAAGCATATTCATATACAAGCATCTCATATACTTCTAGTATATCCCTGTACAATTATAGCTTCTCATGTGCACTTGTAAGCTCATATAAGCATCTCTAATACAATAATCATGTACTTCTTTTAGCATTCTTTATAGCTCTTTAACATCTATTAACATCTCATATACATTTAGCAAGTAATTAATAGCCTGATTTCATACTATAAGTGGATACGGGTACATATAGATACTGTTAAACAATACCAAATATATAGAGACCGGAGTCTCGAATCATCTAGATACCAAATGGTTCCAAACATATAGACATCCGTCGATGCCAAACATATAGACACCCATCGGTGCCAAACATATAGCAGCTGCAAATCATCTAGCCCTTTATAGGCATGCCTATCTATCCACTTCTATGAACAACTCAGGCATAATAATAAACTTTAAATACATTTCCATATACATACTCTTTTACAACTATCATGTTATTCCATTACTCATACAACTCAATAAATACATATCAATTATACATATCTATGAACACATACGTATAGTTCAACATACAAGTACACAATTCATTATTCATCTCCCCATCATTTATATATTCATAGGTTTCTTGCACATAAACATGGTTATTTACAAGCCCACATTTATTAGCTTGCTATTAATCTTAATCCTATTCATGATTATTTTCCAAATGATAACTACTCTTATTCTCATTTAATAACCCTAAATGTGCATTAGATATATCACGGAAAGTTTCAGTAGAATACGGGTTCAATTCGGGAAGGAAAAGTACCATTTGGGCTGAAAGTTAAGGTCACATGGTGGTAAGCCATTCATTGTTGTTGTTTGGGACACTAAAAATGGGTCTAAGTGGGGCAAAATGCTTTTACACTGCGGTGAGAAATTCCTTACCGCTGTGTAAACCTATTCTGCCTCAAAGCACAAGGCAGAATCAAGACAGACCTTAGGTCCAAAGGTGTACTGAATTTTTAACATAGCTACAGACATTTTCAGGCAAAACTTCATTCTTAACATTTGTTCCCTAGGATGTTAACTATCAAAAGGAACAAGTTTCAGGTCATTTGGAAATATAAAACGTTAGATATGACCTAAACAAGCTATACTATTCCATGAACCTGGCAGAATAGAGATACTTATGTTTTGGCAATTTTTAAGGGGTCTTATATTAAGAATTAGATCATGGTCATTTCTGTTAATTTTATAGGTATGAAAGTCATCGTTCAAATGGAGCAACAAAAACTCAATTTGAAGTTCTCAAACTCCAGTTATGACCAAAACACTACACGGAGGTCTAGTGGGCTATAAGCAGAATTTTCCCTAACACTAGGGTTCATACTTTGGTTGATCTCATAACAATTCAATCAACAATTTCAACACACATCAATTACATATTTCAACTATACCATCTATCAATTAACACATAAACATACTCAATTTCTCTAACCATACATTCTCACATCAATTACACATTTAAGCTAAACTAGACAACACATACACTTAAGCAAAGTTAACACATAAACACATATATCCCAAACCTCAAAAAGCAGGCTGAAGAACACTCTATCACTATCTACACCTTCTCCTTGCCTTTAGCTCTTCTCTTGTCAAATTCTTGCACAATTAATCAAAATACACTTTCTTAGTCCATTACTCATGTCAATCCAAATCCAAAATAGAAATTGAGAAGGAGGAGATATACACAAACTATAACCACTTACTTACCTTCTCAACTTACTTCATCAAACCATTTCAATTCAAGATTTTCGAATTCAATTGAAGAAAATGAAGCTCAATATCATGAAATGAAGAAGAAAGGAATTCAAAATTTGGAAAAAGAAGTGGTCGGATTGAAGTACATCACTATACCCATTTCTGCCTCTTAACCTCACTATAAATTGCATGGGGAAAATGTATTAGCAAGGGGTGCTGTCACATCCCAAAAGTGGCCTAATTGGAATTGGCATTTTAATTGGAAAATATGGATATTTTGGTAATTGTTACAAGGGTAATTAAAGGCAATTGGGTAATTTACAAGTGAAAGAGGATTTAATTGCAAGGAAATAAAAGTATTTAGATTGCAGATTTTTATTGGTGAGTAAAAAGTAATTAATAAGGACCTATTAGAAGTTTAAGGAGCAAACGGTAAAAGAGGATTAAGTGGATTAAGTGAACCAGTGCATGTGTGCCAAATGGAAAAGTGAGTGTGTGCAGTGGGAGAGAGAAAAGAGGGTTTCAGAAATTTTGTGTAGCTTCAGAAAGAAGCCATCGGATTTCAGTCTCTTTCTCTCTTACTCTCTCTCACGTTAGCCATTCCTTCCTCTTTTCCATTTTCTGTTCTTTCCCATTTGCATGTGTGTTCATCCGTTTTGAGCTAAGGTTTTGAGCTTTGAAGGGATTTCAAGAGGTAAGTGGCAGAAGTTCTTTACGTTTTATGGTTGAATCTCCTTCTTCTCCTCCTTTGGGTTATAAAGATTATTTATTTTTCTTGGGTTAATGGAATGTGGTCTTTGTCTGTTTGTAAGCATCTGAAGATAAGAGAAAAGAGAAGGGAAAAGGGAAGGCGGTTGATTAAAAGTTGCAGTGGTCATTTTTGAACTTCATTACCAGGTTTGGGAGTGTCTGTCCTTTCTCATGTTTGGATCCTGTTTGCTGTTTTGATATGAACGTTGTTCTGTGTGTCTGTATATCAAAATGCATGAGATGTGTACTGTGTATACATGATTCCTGTAGAAAAGAATGATGTTAAATATGCAAATGAGATGAACATGCATGAGTTTGAATGTGGAACCGTGGGATGTTGACGTTCTGGTATTGTCTCTGTTCGAATAGTAGAAATATGTTATTTGTATAAAAATTGCTGTAAATGTGCTCTGGAGACTTGAAGGTATGTATTCAAATCATTATTGCATGAAAAATGGTTTTAGACAAAGTGGGGTTTTGAGTTTTGGTTGTACTTTGTTTTCACGATTTTCTGGTTTTTACGTTTTCTGGAAATTCTGAAGTTTTGAGAAGGAGAAGCAGAAGTGAGAGAAGAAGATCACGTGACCTGATGAAGAATCATGTCGTGACCCTCTTCTCTGAAGAGGATCACGAGACGTGATGCAGCATCACGCCGTGACCTGCTTCCCTGGGGAAGTCGCGAGACGTGATGGAGAGTCACGGCTTGTGACCCTCCCATTCCCTGCGTGTCACGAGTCACCACTGCCCGAATGACTCGTGACATCCCCTCTCTTCTCTGGCGTCACGAGGCGTGACGGAGGGTCACGACTCGTGACTGCCTCTGTTTATGGCGTGGCGCTTGCGAGAAGCCAGTGTCACGAGTCACCATTGCCTGGGTGACTCGTGACTGGCCTCCCTCCCTGCTGCCCAGTTTTAAAAAGCAAAGGTTTAAGCTTCTGTTGCATGGCGTTTTCACTATTTGACTCAAGAATAGGTTTAAATTTGAGTTATAATTTAATAATTGTTTGATTATGAGATTTGTGTACATGATTAATAATTAATGTACATAATGTAAATGTTAATAAATTTACATGAAAATGGATATTTCAATGTGAGTTATATGTTCATATTATCTCCTGAATTTGATATATATATATAAATATATTTATATGTTTCTGAATTTGAATAATATACATGTATACATGAGTTATAAGTTCGTATTTAATGAAATTCTCATAATATGATTATTACTTGAGTTTCCTTTTTAGTTGAGTTATTTCAAGCCTGAATAGTCATAGTGGTGGATAAGTAAGCGCTTACTTAGGTCAGGGTATGTGTGCAGCTGCTATATGATAAAATGTTATATGCGGGTCCCGTTGGGATCCTTGTTTCGACCCCGTTTGGGTCTATATGGAAATTAATGCGAGACTTCGGTCTCTATATGAAAATCACATGTTTGAGACTCATGTCTCTATATGCTTGGGATACTGTGTTCTATCAGTATCCAAATGACCGCATCCACTTCTAGAGAGTATTTTCAGACTAATCAGGCTATATGTTATATGTGTTGCATATGTTGAGATGCTTATTGACAGGATTAAAAGTATATGATGCAAATGAATTTTTGTATAACTTTATATTATGCACCTTGTATCTGTATACTTTGAATGGTGAGAAGTATGTATATCCTAAGTATGTTTTGAGTAGTTAATAGCTTGTAATGAATGTTTATGCATGCCAAATAGAGAACATGGAAATATGTTATATGAAATTATGATGACTTTGTTTGTGAATCATAGCTTTATTGCACGTTTATGTTGCGATGAAATTATATGTTTGTTGGATATATTGTATATGCATATTGTTCGTTTGTTTTGTTCCTCCCCACTAAGCGTTATCGCTTAGCACGGGTTCTTTTCCCGTGCAGGTGGCGAGTTCGGTTTGGAGTCAGATATCTGCAGGTCGGCCACTAGAAGTCTTTTTGGATGAAGTTGTTTTGAGTCTTCCGCTGTTATTTTGTACATGGCTTGTTAATAGCAAAATGAATCTTTTGTAAATGAACAAATATTTTGGTATATATGTATTTGCTTACGAGCCCTTTTGTAAATCGATATTGACTTGATGTATATTCAAGGACTTGCTATTATATGATTAAAAGTTTCTTTACATCTGATTTGGTTTTTAATTTCTAGTATGTATTTGGGTTTCGTTTATGTGTTTGCTCGCGTGGCGCTCCGGTATCCTTCCAACGGGGATAACGGGGTGTTACAGGTGCATTCCACATGTGGAATGCACTCACTTCCCCACCAATATCCACTTAAGTCCCTTGGCAAAACTCCATTCCGTCCCTCTTTAAAGTTTTGTCCTTTTTGTTACAACTTTTCTTCTTTCAATTACACCCTTGATTACATTTAATTTCTTATTCACTTAATCACTTTTTTACCCTATTATGCCATTGACACTACTAATCCTTCTAGGATACACTTTGGGGTATTACACACATGGACCCTGATTGGGCCACGTGTGAAACCCTGACACGTATATATGACGCATGGCAACACCACAATAATCCACATATTAACCCCTCATCGTTCCACGTGTCAGAGCGACACATCATCCTGATATTATCGTGACACGTGGTACCCCCCACAGTGGTCCACGTTTCAATCCCTATTGGTCCGCATGTCAGAGTGACGTATCACTCCAATAAGCAACTTCACCCCTGCAGGCCACGCGCACGCCCATGTATGGCAGCGTGTTTAAGCCACGCGTCACTTTCCTTGCACTCGGCAATCGAATTTTGTCCGGTGGGGGGTTTTTAGGGTCTGTGATCTCACTGGTGTGGTAAAAAAAATAAAATAACAACTTCTAGTTTAGCGATTCGGACACCCATGTTAATCCCCTCAAAAATTCGGTGTACAAATACACAGATAATATACATACATATATATATATATATATACATATATATATATATATATATATATATATATATATATATATATATATATGTGTATACACGTATATATATATGTGTATACACGTATATATATATATGTGTATACATATATATATATATATCAAGAACATAATTAAAAAATTAAATTGGTGTTCATGCAACCTATTTAGATCTACCAATTTACATATAAATTATAGATTTAATAAAAAAACACATGCCAGGATGCAAAAATAAAGGCTATGATACCAATATTAGATATATCACAATATATCGAATAAGAGGGAAACCAAATTTGCCTCTCTAAGCGTAGAAAAACTGTGAATGAGCGGAAGCAAAGGACCTCGTTTCGTGTTACGGGCATCGGCTTTATCCACGAGCAACTGATGCGGGGTAATAGCACGAATCCACGGTCTAAAAACCCTCTTAGAGATAAAATAGAGAGTGAGAAAATTATGCAGAGTTTCAGTACGGTAATTACCTTTTTATACTTTTCAGATTTTTTTCTTGGCCTATTTATAGTGCCGTTTGCTCTAAAATAGAAAACTGATATATTAAAGAAAATAAATGATAAAAGAAAAGTTGTTTTTTTTTTCCAAACAAGGAATATTCCCTAATTAAGTGATTTGATATGAAATCATTTCCATATCAACATTATTATCTTTTTTACATATGAAATACTTTCATATCTAGACAATTTTCATATTAATATGAATTTTTTTACATATTGGGAGTTATGAGTATATTCAGATTTTATCATATTGTACTATTTAAAACCAAAATAATCGAAAAATTGTTCAGTTTCGAATTTTGAAATAATAGAAAACAATATAAATATTTGTCATCGAACTTTTAAAATGGTTAGAAAATACCAATAAAACATTTCTTTTTGTTTTTGTCCTTACAACTTTAAAATAGAGTAAAAACGTCATTGTATTGTATTGTATATAAACTAATCATAATGTCATTTGAATTCAAGGATAAAATATGTATATTTCAATAAATTTAATGGTAAAAATTATCTATTTTATAAATTATATTTACAAAATTTATTTAGTTTGAAATTTTAAAAATAAAAAAATTAATATCATTTTCTAACCATTTTTAAAAATTTTGATGTTAAAAAATAACTTTTAACTTTATTTTATTTTTCAATACCATTATACAATTTCATTTTATTTTTCAATACCATTATACAGTTTCATTTTTTAATAATTTTGATTTTTTTAAATAAAATTAGAGATTTTTAATGCTAATTGATTGGACCAGAGTATGCACTTCATTGGTTATTGTTATTATTCTTTTTAACGAGAGATGGTGGAATCCATTATTGCCATTAATTGAAGAATGTTAGAAAGAGGACACTTCATTATTGCCAGTAATTGCAATGTTAGTAGATATTTTGATGTTTTTCATTTTAGCAAATTTAGGTAAATTTTTATGAAAAGAATAAAACTTAGGACGTGGAAGATATGAAGAGGTAACAATAGTGGTCGTCTTTCCCAGTTTTTTGATAAGTCGCTCTCCACTTCACATGCTAACTTCTCCCTCTTTTACCCAATGCGAAGCCGCATAGTTGTACTATACTCGTAGCTCTTTCTTTTTATGTTCTCCATCCAAAGGAAAAGTAAAAAAAAAAAAAAGATTAGCTGCAATTGATTTGCGTTTTGAAATTTTAAACAATAGAAGCAGAAAAGGAAATTGAAAATAGCTGAGCTGCTCAATCTGTGTTGAATATATAGATCAGTCATAACCCAAATGAATTTTGGAGCAATGAACGCTACATCAACTCTTTCTTCTGCTACTCGCAACCCATGTCTTTCCTCTTCTGATGCTGCTTCTTCTTCCCGCAATTCCAAGTTTCCCCTGTAGGTCTTCAGTGCTGGTGGTCTCTTTTCACTATGTTGGTTTGTGAAATTCGTTTCTGTTTTTATAAATTGGCATTTGATTAAATGATAAATGATTATTGTCTGCTGTTATAGGTTGTTGCCACAGGCAATAGGTACCTCTCAAAGGTTGTGCTGTTTGGCTAATATTTCAAAATATAATAACAATAACAATCCTTTGGGATGGTCTAAGCAACAGCTGAGTAAGTATGTGTTGCCTTTGGAAGCTGTGGTGACCTCCAAATCTCAAAATATCTCCACTACTTCTCTTATTGGTGATGAGAGGATAGGAGTGTTGTTGCTCAATCTTGGAGGTCCTGAAACTCTTGAAGATGTGCAGCCTTTCCTGTTTAACCTTTTTGCTGATCCGGTAAAGATTTTCATATTTTTGAATTGGAATTAATCATATCTTATAGTTTATGCGAGCGCATGTGGCACTTTTATCCTTTTTTGCTGAATATGGTCATGTTTAACTTTTATATATACCCTCTTGGCTTATTTTCTCAGGACATTATACGCCTTCCAAGGTTGTTTCGCTTTCTTCAAAAGCCCTTGGCACAGTTTATATCTGTTGTAAGGGCACCCAAGAGTAGAGAAGGTTATGCTTCCATTGGTGGTGGTTCGCCTCTACGTCAGATTACTGATGCACAGGCATCTAGTTTTGTTTTCTCTCTTTTCTTGCTGTATATTAACTTTCATTCCTGTATAAGCTCTTATTTCTTCTTCTGTCACGTGAAACTTCTTATGAATTTAATAGAAGCTTATTGAATTTACTGGTGGGAAACTTATCTATTTTATTTTTTCTGTTCATGACTATCCTCTTCTTCTTCTTCTTCCAGGCTGAGGAGTTGAGGAAGTCCCTATGGGGAAAGAATGTCCCTGCAAAGGTGTATGTTGGTATGCGCTACTGGCACCCATTCACTGAAGAAGCTATTGAACAGGTATTTGTTTGGCATCAGATTAGTTGCCAATGCCTTTCCTTGTAAAACTCAATTAAACATCGAGAGACTAAAGTGCTGATGTTTCTGTTCCTCCTCATGTTGCAGATTGCAGATGATGTTTCAAAGATTCATTTTTATGAGGATATGAATAGATACTATACTCATTAATCTTTCCACTATTTGACATCGCAGTACTTGCACTATCTGCATATTTTAGAATAATGGAAACAATTAATGGCTTTTGAAAATCTTTGACTATTGTTGGTGGGAATCCCTATGCACTAGAACTTTTCACTTTAAATACATGTCGATTTTTATAGGAAATTTCTATTCAACTGTGCAACCTTACAACCTGTGATATACCCACATTACTATCATTTCTAGGTTCAATCTTTTCCCTTTGTTTTTTCTTGCCTGCTGTGAATTGTACATGAGTACTGTTTCCTTCTAGGATGTAATACATCCAAGAAGAATTGGTTTGACAGATAGAGTTGTGCTAATATTGAATGGAATTCTTAATTATGGTTTTTGATCAATTTTTTATGCTCATTGTGATTAAAAGATCCTCCTAGCCTCTTGTTCGATTAATTTTCTTAGAATCTTTAATAGAAAAAGAATTTAAACTATTGAAAGTTTGTGAATTGTTTATTGCATTTGGAGTGTCTTGATGCTGCTTCATTTATTGCTTTCTCCTTGACTGACGCTGTATTTCCTTTGTATCTTAGTAATATAATAATTTCTAGGTCAAGCTACTAGGTCGCATATGTAATAAAGGCTTTTGATGCTTTCCATTTATATCAGTGTTCAAATAAAGATTTGGAGAACTGATTGTTGGATTAACTGTTGGGTTTGTAGATAAAAATAGATGGAATTACAAAGCTTGTTGTGCTTCCGCTTTATCCACAATTCTCTATATCAACTAGTGGTTCAAGCCTTCGTCTCTTAGAAAGTATATTTCGGTGAGTGTAAATTGCACTCATTGTGTACACTTGTCTATTTATAGAACATTCCTAAAGTTAATGTTTCCTGATGATTTACCAGGGAAGATGAATATCTTGTCAACATGCAACATACAGTGATACCTTCCTGGTACCAGCGTGATGGATACATAAAGGCCATGGCAAATTTAATTGAAAAGGAATTAGAAAAATTTGATTCTCCTGAGAAGGTACCATCTTTTTAAATGCATTTATAGTATCTTGTTATAAGATTTGCTTTTATTGTTCATTTATTGCTTCATTTTTCTCATGGAATTGACAGAAGTTCCATGTTGAGTTGCTGACTCTTTTCAAACAAATAATCTCTCTTTTTCATGTTCAAGTAAAAGAAAAATAGGAGAGAAAATAGAAGGTGAATGAATAGCTTAAAGCAATGTACTAAAGGTCAATTCTTGCCTGGCACAGCTCAGATTATTTCTAAATTGAAAAATGGCCAAGGTAGATGTGGAACTATGAAACTACTATAGATTGTCTTGAGTAAAGTGAATAATTTTCAAGTCTAGCAAAGACCAGTCTTTCGTTCCTGTTCTACATACTTTGATCTTTTCTGGTTTTGGAAATTCTATTTATTTACTAAACATGGTAGTAAACCAAAAAAAAAAAAAGAGAAAATACAAAATGAAAGAAGATATAAAAGAGGTAACAGCAGTTGTCCTAGCATGCAAGAAATGAAAGTTACATTTTTTCTCAGTTTGGGATAAGTTGTTTTTCAGTCCGTGCATGCCATTATTTTACTCAATATGCAGCTGCAATGGACTGTAGCAGTAGTGTTTCACTATTTTGTTGAACTCCATATATAACCTAGCATGTTCTAGTAAAAACAGTTTTAATATAATCCATGTAAATTATCCTCTATATCCATGTTTTTGTTCTAGATACTTTTAGTCAAAGCTCGATTAGTATAGAATTCTTTATATGCTTTTTAGATGGTCTGGTAATTTTTGAAAAGATTTTCTATGCTCAGAAATTTTGAATTGATTGAGAACTCTTGAATTACTAATTGAATTTTATTTCTGGCTAATAAGTTAATTTGAAGTTTGGCAAAAGAGCGAGAATTACTAAGGAGGCTTAACTTTCTTATTTATAATATTATTTAAAATCATGTCTCATCAGCAATAGCTAAATGCTTGAGTGATAAATCCTGCTGTAGGTTGTGATATTTTTCAGTGCACATGGAGTGCCACTTGCATATGTGGAAGAGGCTGGTGATCCATACAAAGCAGAGATGGAGGAATGTGTGGATTTGATAATGGAAGAGTTAGAGAAGAGAAAAATAACTAATGCATTCACTCTTGCATATCAGGTACTTTGGTGTTTAATATAATGTGAACATATTATCATTTATTATATGTTCACTTACATGGTGTGCCTATAACTCATAATCCAGATCTTACTGGAGAAAGGAGAGGTTGATTATCAATCTCCACTTATATGTGAAGTGTGTATTTCTCTCAACATCTAACTCAAAAGTAATTCTCAGCTTGTATAGGTGTTGGCTGAGATGTCAATTAGAATACAATGTCTTACTAATCTCATACGACCTGAAGTTTATGCTTGAAAACTCTAAATTTGACATCTGCTACAGACTGTGAGAGAAACTTGTTTTATTTGCAATAGTGGTTTTGATCTTAGATATTTGGATTGACAGATCTGACTTATCCTGCATGTTCCTATTCCCTGCTGAACATCCAAAAAAGGAAGTGGTTGGAAGCTATTATCTTGAGGCTATTTCTATATTTTCACTTAGATTACTTCAGTAAAGGATTAAAAACTTCTCTTTGCCATGAAATGTGGTTCTCTTGGAGGCTGATTTATGTCTTAAATCTATCATGAGAGCAAGTGCCCCCACTAGGCCTGAAATAGGGCTTCACAACACTTCCCCTTGCTCAAAGTTATTTGACCCTGCACTTTATATTTGGATTAATGACTAAATAGTTAAGTTTGGACTAGGGCTAGATTTATGATTTTTATTTCTAAGTAAGAAAAAACCACCATCTTAAATAGTCTAGATATTCGTTTGAACAAATCAGTTGGACGATTATTTTGATGCCAAAAAAAATGCTAATGTTACTTTTAAGGTAGATAATCAAAACTATGTTCACAAATTCAAAATATATTTCAATTTCACTTATCACCCACCAAAAACTTGTGTAAATAAAGTAGAAAAAAAGTAATTCATTTTCTGTAAATAATATACTCAGTATTTTTGTATTTAGATTTATTTACATGTAAACAAAGAAATCTCTATGGCTTCTGCAAATCCTAGAATTTTCTAATTTATTTTAGTCTAAGAAAAAAGCTTTCTGGTCTTATTGATCCATTTCGTTCAATGAATGTTTGAAGTACTGACTTGGACTGTAAAATAATAAACCTATAACTTGTAAAAGATATTGTCGAATGTTAAATATCAAACTACTTCATTGTAGGAATCAGAGAAACATAGCATTTTGTCCTGATTTCTTGAGAAATATAAGATGATGAAAACCAATTCAAACTTAAGCTTGACTTAACCATGAAGCGCAGGAACTTAATCTAAGAGTAAGAAATGAGAACTAAAGTTGAATACCAGTGACATGAACCTGGTGTTGGATTCAGCTTACAATAGAGTTACTAGAGTAGGCCAATTACTGGAAACCCCAGTAGGCAAGGCAGAACCTTTCTCCCTGAGTTAGGTGGGGGAATACAAACCAGACACACTTAGAAAATGATAGGAGTTTTTATCTGGACGTCAGAAGTAAATCAAAATTCAAGTGAATTTATGTAAAATTTGGAAGTGTGTGAACCTTTCTTAGGATCATGATATAGAATCAGAAATAAAGTTTATCCCTAAGAGGCAAAATCATATGATAGCATCTCAAACAGCTCTGTGTTGATCTGTGAATTCCTATTCAAAATCTCAAAATTAGCAATGAAATCAGTTTCTTCTTTTCTGTCACTGAATAGGATTGCATTGATTGGGATATACAACTACATGATTTAATTAATCAGTACATTCATTTGTGCTACAACTCTAAGCTTTTCTTCACTTGCACCCTTGCTGGATCTTCGTAAATTTTTACATTGCTTTACTATACTTACAGAGCAGAGTTGGACCTGTGGAATGGTTAAAACCTTATACCGATGAGACAATCATTGAGCTTGGAAGAAAAGGGGTGAAGAGACTTCTGGCTGTTCCAATTAGGTACCTGATTTTGTTGTTTATACTGCATTTGAGGTTTTGCTGTCTTCTTTACTTGAAGTGGTTGTATATCTGCTGCATGCTGATTAGTTGTTAACTCATTGGTGTGACTTTGGGTCTTTGAAACTCAAGTTGATTCCTTAGAAGAACATATCTCTGATTCACAGCTTTGTTAGCGAGCATATTGAAACTCTCGAAGAAATTGATGTTGAGTACAAGGATTTGGCCCTTAAGTCTGGTGTAGAAAAATGGGGTCGTGTTCCTGCACTGGGATGTGAACCAATGTTTATTTCAGATTTGGCAGATGCAATGATTGAGTCTCTTCCATATGTTGGAGCTATGGCAGTTTCAAATCTTGAAGCTCGACAGGTGCACATACTACCATAAAATATTTTAGAATTGAGTTAACATGCTTGAAGTTTTTGTTCATGGACCTACTGAATGCCAGTGAAGCACATTAAATTTTCTTATCCCTTCTTCTGGCACACAATCATTTTGTATATGCATTCTTTCTTATTTGATAGATTTTATGATGAAATTTTAATTGCATCTTGGAGAGAAATATGAAGAGATCAAACAAGAGAAGAGAAAGAGTTTTAAGAAATTAAGAGAGGGAGTGATATGAATATTACTTACTAGTAAACATCTGAGAGGGGATTGCAGAAGTCTCTAATTTTTTTTATCCTTTTTTTTTTCAAATTGCAAACATCAATTCACCAATCTGGATGCTGTCCTTTTTCCTTTTTCTCTTATGCTTTTGATGCTTTCCAGTTCATTATGTATTTTATGACACACCGTAAATCAATGTCCAACCTTCTATAGTTTAGAACACAATGCAAAAAATGATGCAACTGGTATCAGTCAAAATATTACAGAGTTGTTCCTTTGTTGCGCCCTCAGCAGCGTGGTTGTGAAATTCACATGATTATCCTGGCTGACAATGGTAGAGATAGGGGTGAGCAAAACCGAACTGAAACCAAAAACAGAACTAGACCGTGAGAAGTTCAGTCTACTGTAGAGCTGCTAGCCTAGAGCCTGCGCTTTTGACATCTATCACTACAGAATTTAAATTTCCTGTAGCTGTCCTTTACACTATACAGAATAGGATTTATTTCTGATTGAATCTGGAAAAAAGTGATGGTTATGCAGCAGCCATATAGAATATTTGTGCTTTCCTGTTATCTATATGAACTTGTTTATAGACAGTTGTATCTTCTATTGTGTCTTTTTTCCTTGAAGAAGCTTCATTTTCACAGTTGCATTTTTTTATGTGTCGAATTCTCTGCAGTCTTTGGTTCCACTTGGTAGTGTGGAGGAGTTGTTGGCCACATACGATTCAAAACGCAGAGAGTTACCACCGCCAGTGACTGTTTGGGAATGGGGTTGGACAAGAAGTGCAGAAACTTGGAATGGCAGAGCAGCTATGCTGGCAGTGGTTGTTCTATTGGTTCTTGAAGTTACGACAGGGGAGGGATTTTTGCACCAGTGGGTCATATTGCCGTTGTTTCATTGATAAAAAAAGAGCATGTAAATATATGAAAAGGAAATGTAAATTTTGTTGTTGAAAGTTCACTTTATGCACTGGCATCTATCTTTCCATGTATGCTAAGGGAATTGCTTCCATTTGGTATAATGGTATGTCATAGGTTTGGGCATAATAACAATCCAATGGATGAAGGAAGGAAAAGGTTACAGATATCATTATTTTGTTAAATAGGAGATTTAATTTTTTATTTATTTTCATTTTTTTTGAAGTACGATGTTCTGTGTTTGGATGAATATACATATATATTATACGTTTCTATGCTCAAAATGTTCTCAAACTTTCAAGATCTAGTATAGTACGGAATATCTTGCATATTTATTCGGTTGTGCTTCGCTCTTCTTCTTACTATTTGGTAGAAAGATCGATTCTTGGAGGTGCCTATGCTCCTTTTTGACTTAGGATGCTTTTCACTTTTTAACTGTAAAAATCAATTAATAGTAATATTTAAAATAAGATATGAAAGTCAAAAAGTAAAAAGCAAGTATATTGAAAGTAATGTGTCAAAAAGTAAAAAGCAAGTATATTGAAAGTAATGTGAACAGGAGTTGCCATGCAGTGCAATCGATAAAATATCAAATGAATTGATATAAGCATTTTAACTCTAGCATAGAGATCAAAAGATCTCTCGAGATATGAATTTTGAAGTAAAAATTATTCATTATATGCCCAATAATACGAATGTGAATTTCTAAATAATATAATGGAACCAGTCAAGGCTAATGTAGGATGCAACACAGAAATTTAAATACATACAAACACATTAGCTTGATCTCAATCTATTGAAGAGACTTGTATGAATGCACATACTTTATTAGTATTTAGGTAATGCCATAGTCACAACATAAAATAAACTTTATGACTGCCTAAAATAAATAAAGGAGTCTTGGATTTGTATTTTTCCCTCAGGATTCACCAAAATCGATTGGAGACAAAGGACTGATCAACTTTTGAAAATATCTTTGACCGAGAAATGGGACTCAACCTTCTTAGAACGAAAGAAAATCATTTTTCTTTTGCAAACTCCAAATCACTTCTCACTATCGATTTAAGATTTCTTCTTAAACTTGTTGTTTTTTTTCCTTCATTTTGATGTCCCTTTAAACGAAATGAGAGAGTTATTCATATAGTGATTTAGGAGTGGCGGACACTCCTAAAATTCTTTAGAGATAAGGTCCACAACTGTGAAGGGAAAATTCCTAAGCATTATGCCATTTGGATGTACTCTAGGATTATTATAGAGACTTTTAGAAAATTTTAGGCAATTATCAGGTGAAACATGCACGAGTCACGAATATTCACGTGTGGGTTTTTATAATCTAGGAACTTACTACCGTGTATGGGTTATACACAAATGTGTATACATATATTATACATCATATGCATCGAAACATATGGTATACATACATTATATATCAAGAAAAATGCTAAACTCAAGTTTGGGCTGTATTCGGGGTGGTCGATTTATGAGGAAAAATTCATGTTTTTGTGGAAAACAGAGGGCTTATGGCTGTCACAACTTTCTGACAGCCATATGGGTTAATTTAAGAGGTAAAAAATTGTTTTACATGGCTATTACAACTATTTTACATGGCTATCAAAGCTTTGACAGCCATGAGGGTCAACCCAAAATGGCATACTCAGAGATAGCTTCTATAGGCCAGATTGATATGAGCTTTTGGCATTGCAAATGCAACATTTTGGCCAAAGGTATCTCCTTAACAATTGTTTTGCTATGCCTTAGATTTCCAAAGAATTAAGAATCAAGCAATTTGGACTTGTAAAAAAAGAGTTATAACCAAATCATTACAAACTATTCTAGTGCAGGGACAAAATTAGTTCATTGACTTCAAGCCTCATTTTAGGTACCTTAGAGATTGAAGTGGATTCTGGTCTCCTCATAAGAATTGATGTACTATATATTCTATTTCCAAAAAATCAGTAAACAAGTGATGTGGACCTGTGAGATGGGATTTATAGCCAAAACACTATGGATTGTTCTTTGTCTTTGAGCTAATATTTGGATAGGTTAGAGATAGAATTGGGTCACAAGTCCTTCATAAATGTTATGCCATTATGATTCTAGTTTTTACAAATATTTCATTGACTTGAATCAGAGTTCTAGAGAGAGTTGTACCGAAAATACTGCCTGCTGCTCCTAAATCATTCACACCAACATCATCCTCTTTTTTTAAATTCGGTCCCAACAATACCTCCAAGTTCCCATTGCTCTAAAAATTTTCTTACATCATTTACATGCATATTCAAACATTCTAAGATGTCCCAATGTGTTAATTTTGCCATATAAACACACAATCCCTTATATGCCATATTCACACATATTGGCAAAATGTGCACAATTTGTAACTCTAGGTGGCAGTTCATTCCCAAAACTATTCAACACTCATAACTCAACCTATAACTAGCAATAAAACATCATTACCAACATATAAGATCATATATTTCATGCATAGTTCACTAAAAAAAAAGGGGAATTAGCGATGACAATTTTCGTCGCTAATAGGGCAAATTCTATCGCTAATTAATTTTAGCGACGCTATGACTTACCCTCGCAAATAGCTCCGTTGCAAGTAATTTTACGACCAAAACATAAAATCATTGCTAAAAATAGTGTAAACACCGGGTCCCGAGTAGTCTTGATCAGAATTACCTAATGATAAAATTAAGTGTGTCGATCTATAGGCAAAAAGAATGAAGTTGGAAGTGATGATTTCTTAGTCGATTTGTTGTTCTAAAATTAAATAAAAATGTATTTCAAAAATATTTTTAAACTATTTTAAAAATTATTTTTGTGATGAAAAAAAGTGAGTTTTTTAAATTATTATATTTTACAGGAAATTTAAAAAAAAAAATTATTTTTCCCCGCGATTGTCGGGCTGCGGCAGCGCTGGGCGCGCGTTGCAGCGCAGCGCCCAGCGCTCGCGCGGCGTGCTCGCGCACGCTGACGGGCTGCCCGTCGCGCGCGCCTGCGCGCGGGTAGCCCGTCGGGCGCTCCGACGGGGCGCCCCGCGCCCCTGTTCGTCCGTTTTGCCTATTTTGGCCTTTTTGGCCATAAATTCTTCATTTTAAATGCTTTTTAACTCATTTTTTTTGCAAAATTTAATTCAAAAAGCCTTCTATCTTCAAACCCAATAAATTTAGTGGTTTTTTGTAGTTATGAGAATTAAATTAATTTAATTTCTTAATTAAAAAATCTGAATTTTAAGGGGAATAAAAAGAGTTTTTAGGGAGAATTGAGGGGGATTTTTTTGGAGAAAAAATATTTTTCTTCTTCTTTCAAGAACAAATTCTCTCAATTTCTAAAGAAATTTCCAGCAATTCTTAAGGCAAAAAATAACCGTTTTTGTTCTTGAGAATTTTCTTATTTTCAATTGACAATTTTTGCTTTGAGACAAATAAATAAATTATTTGTTCTTGAGTAAAAATTCACTTTCAATATTTTATTTTCTAATTTTATTCCAACAATACAAGACAAGGAATTGGATCTTACCGTCTCTTCATCAAGATAAATTTTGAAGGTAAACATTCTTGCCTCAATTTCTTAGTTTAATTTTCAATTTGATTTTTTTATTTCTAATTAACTAGTTAACATGTAAAATTTTTTTAGTCTTATTATTTTCTTCTTATTTCTTGTTTTTACTTTTTTATTTGATTAGTTAACATGTAAATTCTCTTAGAAGTATCTTATTATTTTTATTCAATTGTTCATATTATTTTTATTTAATTGTTCATGTTTTTCATGTTGTTCATATTGTTCATCTTATTTTATTATTATTATTATTATTATTATTATTATTATTATGTTTGACTGTTCATATTCTTTGTTATTATTGTGTTATTATTATTGTAGTTATTATCATCATTAGTATTATTATTATTATCCTTATTCTTGTTTAATTTTTATTATTACTATTATTATTTATTTCTTATGCATGCTGATTTTTATTATTACCTTTGCTTTTTATACATATTGGATATTGTTGTTATTATTTTATACTTTTACACATGCTGAATTTTATGCTTGTATTTTCTATTTATGTTTTTTGCATGTTGAGTTTTATAATTATTATTTTATGTTTGCTTAGGCATGTTGGCTTTTATTAATATTATTAATATGTTTTAAGCATGCTAATTTTAGTATTTCTTTTGCTTTTTATGCATGATTGGATGCTATTGATGTTATTTTGTGCTTTTTATGCATGTTTAATTTTATTAACACTATTTTATGTTTTTTTTAGCATGTTGATTTTATTAATTTGTTAAATTACATATTTTATTATGTCATTTTAATTGGCTTGTCATACATGGTGCAATTTTGTTTGCATTAATTTAATTGTTTTCAAGCTATATGTTTAATTAATTTTTTTACTAACTTCACTTTTATTTGTTTTGTTTTTCTTTTATTTTCAATACTTTTTTTATGTGTGAGTATTTTTCATACCAAGTGGGAGCCCATGAAGATTTGAAGATCCATTTGGGAGTTGATTTGATATTATTTTCATTTTTTTGCTTTCATTATTTTATTTTTTTAATATGTAATTTGTAATAAATTATTTTTATGCACGTTAATTAAGAAAATCACAAAAATATTTCTATTAAACTAAATTGGGTTTTATTTAATAAAAATGTGACCAATGTCCTAGATTTTTCATCCAAAATAAATTATTATTTTAAAATTATTTTCTTTAAATTATGCATGAGAGGACCAATGTCCTCAAATTAATAAATAGCCCGACTTATGCATGAATTGTATTTTATTTACAAATGGGGGTTGTATTCTGCCCCTAGTTTTATTGTAATTTATTTTGCTTTCATTTATTTTATTTATCGCTTTTATTATGTGTTTGACATGCGCGCTTAGACAAATAATTTAAAATTGAATGAGAAAAGGGATGAAACGCTAAATTCAAAACTCAATTATAAATTTAATCAAGGTATGAATAAATGGGAAGTCCCGAACTTTCTCTGGTCTTTGGGCTCAAAGAGGCGAGAGGTTTACCCTCCAAGACACCTCTTGTGTCACGAGACTTGGCGTTAATCCTAGGCTCCTTAGGGCGAGAGGTTCTGTAACGTCCCGTTATCCCCGTTGGAAGGATACCGGAGCGCCACGCGGGTAAACTCAAATACTTAAACACATATAGAAATAAGTTAAGAAATAAAGTCATTTAGTTAAAAGATACAAATCCATTTAGTTTACATAAAATTACATTTTTCCCAAAATCAATCTTCAATTACCAAAACATATAAATAAATAAACCAAATGAGATGTAAAACCCTTAATCATAGAATATCAAGTCCTTTAACATATATCAAATCAATATTGTTTTACAAAAAGGGCTCGTAAGCAAATACATATACCAAAATAGTTATTCCTTTACAAAAGATTCATTTTGCTATTAACAAGCCATGTACAAAATAACAGCGAAAGACTCAAAAATAACTTCATCCAAAAAGACTTCTAGTGGCCGACCTGCAGATATTTGACTCCAAATCGTACTCACCACCTGCACGGGAAAAGAGCCTGTGCTAAGCGATAACTCTTAGTGGGGAGGAACAAAACAAACGAACAATATGCATATACAATATATCCAACAAAAATATAATTTCATCGCAACAGAAACGTGCAATAAAGCTATGATTCACAAACAAAGGCATCATAATTTTATATAAGCACATTTCCATATTCTCTACTTGACATGCATAAACATACATTACAAGCAATTAACTACTCAAATCATAATTAGGATTTACATACTTTTCACCATTCTAAGTATACAGATACAAGGTACATATCATAAAGTTATGCAAGAATTCATGTGCATCATATACTTTTATTCCTGTCCAAATGCATCTCAACATATGCAAATACAATTTAACATATAGCCTGATTAGTCTGAAAATACTCTCTAGAAGTGGATGCGGTCATTTAGATACTGATTGAACACAGTATCCCAAGCATATAGAGATATGAGTCTCAAACATGTGATTTTCATATAGAGACCGAGGTCTCGCATTAATTTTTCCGTATAGACCCAAACAGGGTCGAAACAAGGATCCAAACGGAACCCGCATATAACATTTTATCATATAGCAGCTGCACACACACCCTGACCTAAGTAAGTGCTTACTTATCCACTACTATGACTATTCAGGCTTAAAACCACAACTCCAAAATTCATGTATCAATATGATATTTAGAAAATTAAATACGAATTTATAATCCATGTATACTTATATATTGATCAAATTCAGAAACATATGAATATATAAATATCAAAAACAGGAGATAATAAGAACATATAATTCACATTGAAATAATCCATGTTCATATCAATTACAAATATTTAAATCATGTATATTAATTACTAATCATGAACACAAATCTCATAATTAATCAATTATTAAATTAAAGAACAGATTTGAACTTGATCTAGATTCAAACAGTGGAAAACCCCATGTACAGAAGCTTAAAAACTTTGCTTTTAGAAAACAGGCAGCAGGGAGGGAAGGCCAGTCACGAGTCACCCAGGCAGTGGTGCCTCGTGACGCTGGCTTCACGTGAATGCCACACAAAATGGAGGCAGTCACGAGTCGTGACCCTCTGTCACGCCACGTGATGCCAGAGAGGAGAGGGAAGGTCACGAGACAAAATCTCGTGACACGCAAGGAAGGCAAGGTCGCGAGGCGTGATGCTCCATCACGTCTCGTGACTTCCTAGGGAAGGAGATCACGGCGTGATGCTCCATCACGTCACGTGACTTCCCAGAGAAGGAGGTCACGGCGTGATGCTCCATCACGTCACGTGAACTTCTTCACACAAACTGCTTCTCCTTCTCAAAATCTCAGAATTCCAGAAAACGTAAAAACCCAGAGAAATCGTGAAAACAGAGTACAACCCAAAACTCAAATCTCCATTTGTCTAAAACCATTTTCCATGCAATAAATATTTGAATACGTACCTTCAAGTCTCCAGAGCACATTTACAGCAATTTTAATACAAATTATACCATTTTACAATCAAAACAGAAGCAATGCCAGAATATTAACTTCCCAGGAATCCACATTCAAACTCATGCATATTCATCCCATTAACATACACAAAGTTATTCTTTTCTACAGAAATCATATATACACATTACACTTCTCATGCATTTTGATATTCAAACACACAGAAACAATGTTCATATCAGTTCAGCAAACAGGATCCAAACATGAGAAAGGACAGACACTCCCAAACCTGTTAATGAAGTTCCAACTTCCACTGTAACCTTCAATCCACAATCTTATCTTTTCCCTTCTCTTTTCTCTTATCTTCAAATGCTTGCAAACAGACAAAACCACATTCTATTAACCCATGAACATAAACTTAAAAACTTCTACAATCTCGAAGAAGAAGAAAGGAAGAAGAAACCCAAAGAACTTTCAGTCACTTACCTCCTGAAAACTTTTCAATGCTCAAAACCCTAGCTCACAACAGATGAACACGCATGCAAAAGAGAGAAAGAACAGAAAATGGAGAGGGAAGGGATGGCTAACGTGAGAGAGAGCAAGAGAGAAAGAGACTGAAATCTGATGGCTTCTTTCTGAAGCTACACAAAATTTCTGAAACCCTCTTTTCTCTCTCCCACATGCACACACTCACCTTTCCATTTGGCACACATGCACAGGTTCTCTTAATCCCAATTACTAACAGCTCCTCACAATCTTCTCATAGGTCCTTAACAAATTCTTTTTACTCACTAAAATAAAATCAGTAAATAATACTTTTAATTCCTTGCAATTTAATCCTCTTTCCTCTTGTAAAATACCCAAATGCCTTAAATTGCACTTGTAATAATTACCAAAATATCCATATTTTTCCACTTAAAAATGTCAATTCCAATTAGGCCACTTTTGGGGTGTGACAGGTTCACCCTCCAAGACCCCTTTGGTTGGCCCAAAATGGATACTGAGCGCAGTCTTAGGCTCTCCGAGGCGAGAGAAACTTTCTCAATGTTCTATTGGGTGGCGACTCCATGAAATCTCCTTGATATCCCAAAATAGACGCACTTGTAAATACCTTACAAGTTTTATGAACCTCTCCTGATCGCCCTAAAGCGGGATTTCGAGAAGACGCGGGGTTCGGCGTGCATCACAGTGGCGACTGTACTGTGGACCATAAGAGACTTCCCTTCGAAAGTACCTTGGCTAAAATTTACAATTGAGTTTTAATTTAGAAATTTTACCTCTTTTCGAAATTGCATTGCATCCATGCTAGAGCCTTAGATTATGCTAGTTTGGTCCCTATTTTAAACCCCGGTGCGTTCCTGAAGCACGACCCAATTTTCACTCAATTTAGGGAAGTGTTAAGGATAATCACCAGTCCAAGCCTCGTACCATCGTGGTATATAAAATGGTGACCCAATTGGTTGTTATGCTCGTGATGAGCTAGACCCGTTGGCAGGAACCATGCTTGGGTAGCCCTAAAGTATCACTATCTTTGACCAAAGCTCATGTAATGGCAATAGATACTTCCACTAGGTGAAATGTACCGTAATACCGTGCTTGCTACCTAGGCCATCATATATTAAACAAAATCAGTTAAATTAAATGGTCTTCATCAAAGGCTTTCATGCCCCGATGGGCCCATCTTAGTTTAATTGAGGTGTTTAAATATATAATGGCCAAATACTCATACGTGTGTACATTAAAGAGCTGTTATGCTGTCCGTTTTCCACCGTGCACCATACGCGTCTAAAGGGTTCCCTGTTAACCCTTGGATAAAGCCCACCTAGGAAAGAGACTATGCTACCTCGTGTCTAGGGACAATAAGGTTGGAAGGATCTATATGCTTGTATATGTTTGTTTATATTGCATCAGCACGACCATGCATTGCATTTCAATCATGCATCATCCTAACAAGATGTATTTGTTTAGGCCATCATAGATTCGCCCGGGTGGTTTAGGGGTCCCGACGGTCGGTTGAGAAGGATTCCACTCTTGGGATTACCAGAGCTAGTGCCGTATCGAAGCACAGATTCTCTTTCAGATAGTAGTGAGACTTTATCTTCTGAATCATCAGGTATGTCTAATCCAGCCAGTGGGTCTGATGCAACCAGGGCAATGATTGTCGAGGAAGTGGGGAGAAAGAAAGAAGAGTTTGAGGCTAGAATGATGGCCATGATGGGCAATCTTGCCACTACCATAGCTAGGCAACAAGTTACTACTGCTCCTATTAGGGGGCCAGATGAACAAGGGGCTGTTAGGGAGGATCCCCCTACTGTAGTTGACCCACCTGCGGTTGAGCAAAGAGCACCAGCAACTGTTGAGCGTAGAGAAGGCCCGAGATCTGAGGTTGACCTATGGGAGGATGAGCAAGAGGAACAGATGATAGCAAAGGGAAAGTCGCCCAAGCTAGAGGAAGCAATGTGGAGGAAGATAGAGGAGAAGTTTGAGGCTATGACAAGGATGATGATGGTAGGAAGGGGAATGAACTCGGAGGATCGTGAATTGGATGGGGATGATCTGGTCCCCCAGAACTTCAAGATGCTTGATATCCCAAAATTTGATGGCACCTCTGATCCTGCTGCACACATCAAGCAGTATTCATTAGTCATGAAGGGGACAACTTTAACAGGGAAGCAGGAGATAGAGTACTTTTGCTTGAGTCTTACAGGAGCTGCTATTGACTGGTACTATGGGCTGGACAGGAGGTCTAAAGAAGATTGGGACTTGTTGACTGAAGAGTTCCTAAAGCAATACGATTGCAGTACTCGCATGGAGGTCACACTGAAGGATCTAGAGCTGTTGCAGCAGAAGGCTGTGGAGTCTTTCTATGAATACCTCACTCGGTGGAGGAACCGGGTTATGGAGATGAAGCGCAAACCCGATACACCTGATCAGATCCGGTTATTCATTCGGAATGCTAGCCCATATCTGAGAGATGGACTTAAAATGAAGGGGCTGAAAGATTGGGAGTCCTTGAAGGACATTGCTATAGAGGCAAAAGGAGAATATATGGTCAGAAGGGTAAGCAGTGAGGCTTATGCCAAGAAGGGCTACAATAATCAAGGTGTAACCAAGTCAGCTAGTTCCAGCGGTGGTAATAGAAGTGGGAAGACAGCTGAGGTGTCGGCAACAGGAATGAATCAGAGATACTTCTCGAATTTGGGTAGGCCTTTGTCATGGGTACCGAAGAGGTTAATGAAGGAGGGGAAGCTACAACCCCTGCCACTTAGGCCAGCTAGGACTCAAGGAGAACCAGGGCATAAAGAGAATGAGTACTGTGCCTTTCACCAACATACGGGTCATCTGACAGACAATTACTTCAGGCTGAGGCACCAGATTCAGGACCTGATCGATAGTAAGTAGATCATCGATCCTGAAAAGAGGGAGAGCAAGAAGAAGTCTAATTTTAATGTTGTGCCACCGCCTGTCTTCATGATTAGGTCGAGCCTACCTGAATGGTTTGTATTACAGGATTTATATGGTAATGAATACGTCACTATCACTCGCCCTGAGGTAAGTGAAGAAAGGATTCCCGTGGCGGCGATAGACTATTGGTCCACTAGTGAGAGTGGAGACGAAGACGAAGATGAGAAAGATGGAGATTTCACGGATCCATGGGATTCAGAGGAGGATGAGAGAGTTGGGGCTGTAACAAGAAGTGGGAGAGTGGTCCCCGAAGTTGAGAAGCAGCAGGACTCAGTGCAAGCACCTGTAGAGAAGGAGCCGGAAGAAAATTCCATAATAAAGCAGCTGAAAAAGACCACGACTCAGATATCTATTTGGGACCTTCTAAGGAAGTCCCCTTCTCATAGACAGAAGTTAGTTGAGGCATTGAGTGAGTCCACCATAGCCACCACAATTTCTCCGTCTGAGCTACTAGATCTCGTCAAGGGGGGATCAGGGGAAAGACTGGTGTTTTCTGACACAGATTTGCCAACTGAAGGCCGCAATCACAACCAGCCACTATACATCAAGGCTCAAATTAATGGCAAGCACACCGCTTGTGTTACGGTTGATGATGGGTCATCCATAAATGTTTGCCTCCTAGTGGCACTTCAGGTTTTTGGGCTGGACGAGAGTATGTTGAGTAAGTCTGATCTGACCATCACAGCCTACGATAATTCTCGAAGACATGCATCAGGAACATTCAGAGCTCTAGTTAGGACTGGGCCTGTTGAGACGGAGGCAGAGTTTGTGGTCTTGCCTATCCCAGCAAATTTCTCAGCTCTGCTTGGAAGACCGTGGTTCCATAAATTGGGAGGAGTGCCATCCACCCTATATCAAATGGTAAAGATACCTCATGAAGGGGAGGTGGTGACCATTAAAGCAGTGAGAGAGAATCAAGTGTCTGCCTTGGGGATCTCTAATCAGCCATTTAGTGGCTTCCAAGTATCAGTGATTGGTGAGGGGCAGGGCTTGGCAGGTAGCCCTCAGGTGATGAACATGATGAAGAGGATGCATTTCCTCCCAGGGGCTGGATTGGGTAAAAATTCGCAGGGGTTACAAGATGCCATCACAACACAAGGCCAGAAGGATCGGAAGGGTCTGGGTTACAAAGGAGAACATGGCAGGAAAAAAGTGTCAGAGAAGATTCCCCACATTTCAGAGAGTTTTGTTCCCTCATCTTCGGTCTGTGCCTATACTGGAGAAGAAGAGCCTCAGTGGGTGGATGGAAAGATCATTCCGGGGTTTGAAATTTTCAATGATGTCTTTGACTGGGATGTTGGAGTTATCAAGTCCGCAGAAAACTTCTGGGATGAGGAGATCATGACTCAGTGCAGTGTCTGGGATAGGGGTGAGCCCGAGGAGATTTTCACTGATAAGCTATTAGCTACTAGGTTGAAAGGAAAGGAAAAGATGGTAGAACCAGAACTGAAGTTTGAAGATTTGGAGATCTCATCGGAGGTAGTTGAAAAGCCTCCACCAAGCCAAGAAGTTAAAGCCCAGTCAGCTGCAGCATCGTCATCGACAGAAGATGAAGGCAGTAGTTATTTAGATAGTCTTTTTTATGCCAGAACTTTTTAATGACAATGTTAATGTTTCTGATTACATTAATGAGATGAATAACTTTGCTTACTTATGTGATGTTTCTGATGATTTCATTTCTCATGATCATAAGCATGATGCATTCATTTTTGACATTAACTCAACTAGCACAACAGCATTTAATCTCGGAACTTTGGAGAATCCAAAGGAAATTTTGATAGCATTAGACATAACTCCTGAGGAGAGGCTAAAATTTGAGAGAATATTAAAAAAATATGAAAAAGTCTTTGCCTGGACCTATGAGGATATGCCGGGGTTGATCGAGATGTAGCCGAACATGCCATTCCAACTTACCCAGAAAGTAAACTGGTCAAGCAAAAGCTCAGAAAACTTAGGCCAGAATGGGCTCAGAAGGTGAAAGAGGAGATCTATAAGCAGATTGAGGCTAAGTTTCTACTAGAGGTTAAATACCCGATGTGGCTGGCTAATGTGGTTCCTGTGGCTAAAAAGGATGGAAAAGTTCGAGTATGTGTGGACTATCGGGACCTGAACAAAGCCTGCCTGAAAGATGATTTTCCTCTGCCTCATATTGATGTGCTGGTAGATAGTGCCGCTGCTTGCATGATGTACAGTTTCGTAGATGGGTATGCAGGGTACAATCAAATCCTTAACAAGATAGTGGATCGGATTAAGACAGCCTTCATCACCGAATGGGGTACATTTGCTTACCGGGTTATGCCTTTCGGACTAAAGAATGTAGGAGCGACCTATCAAAGGATGGCCACCAGAGTTCTCAATGATTTGATCCACAAGGAAGTGGAGGTGTATGTTGACGACATGATAATCAAGTCAGCTACCAGAGAAGGTCACTTCAAGGCCTTGGAAAAGTTCTTTCAAAGGATTAATAAGTATGATCTAAGCCTCAATCCCAAGAAGTGCATTTTTGGAGTTACCTCGGGTAAGCTGTTAGGCCATGTGGTAAGCCAGAGGGGAATTGAAGTAGATCCCGACAAGGTCAGGGCCATCAGAGAGATGCCAGTGCCTCAAAAAGAGAAAGAGGTTAGAAGTTTCCTGGGAAAGCTTAGTACATCAGCCGGTTTATTGCCAAGCTGGCTTCAGTATGTGAGCCCATCTTCAAACTTCTTATGAAGAATCAGCCAGTGGTGTGGAATAATGATTGTCAATTGGCTTTTAATACTATTAAGGATTATCTCTTGAATCCTTCAGTTTTAAGACCACCACGGCATGCCAAGCCGCTAATCTTGTATATGGCTATAGAAGACAATTTAGTGGGTGCCATGATGGCCCAGGAGGATGATCTTGGGGTAGAGTTTGCTGTCTACTGTCTTAGCAAGAAATTCTTGACATATGAAGCCAAATATGTGGAAGTGGAAAAGATTTGCTTAGCAGTTATTTGGGCTTCTAAGAAGTTTCGGCACTACTTTCATTCCTTCAGTGTACAAGCGGTTGCTAAGCATAACCCGCTTAGGTACCTTCAGGAAGTGCCCTCTTTGCTGGGAAAGATGGGAAGGTGGTTACTACTATTGCAGGAGTTCGATATCGAATACATCACTAGAAAAACCGTTAAAGGAAGAGCTGTAGCTGAGTTCTTGGCTGAGCATCCTATTGAGGGAGACCAATTCAAATACAATTTCCCAGATGAAGATGTCATGGCCATAGCAGTACAAGGGTGGCAATTGTTCTTTGATGGGGCAGTTAACAGTAAAGGGACAGGAGCAGGGATCATTCTTACGACCCCGGATGGTGAAAAGCTGCCATTAGCCAAGAAGTTGAGGTACAAGGCGACCAAGAATGTGAAAAGAATATTGGCCAAGATGGTTCAGAGCTATAAAGATTGGGCGAAAAAGCTGCCTTTTGGACTCTGGGGTTATAGAAACACAGTCAGAACCTCTACGGGGGCAACACCGTTCTCCCTGGTATATGGAACCGAAGCAATTCTGCCGATTGAAATTGAGCTGAAATCTTTAAGGGTAGTCATGGAAGCCGAGATTCCAGAGACAGAATGGGCACAATAGCGATTGTTGCAGTTGAATTTGTTGGATGAAGATATGTTGAGAGCCTATTATCACAATCAGGTTTATCAGAAGAGACTAGCTTGGTCCTTTGGCAAGAAGGTACGAAAGCACCCGTTGAAAGAAGGGGATTTGGTCTTTAAGATGATGAGGCCGGGAGTGCCGGACATACGAGAAAAATTCAGGCCAACCTGGGAAGGTCCGTTCATTGTGAAAAAGTTGCTAACAAAGGGAGCAGCAATCTTGGCAGACAGCGATGGGAATGAGTTTAAAGACTCGGTCAATGTCGATAGACTAAAAAGGTTCCATGGCTAAAGACCAAAAAAAATTAAAAAGAAGAGAATAAATGCCCCGCAGGTCGAAAATCGAAAAAAGGCGGCCTTGCTAAAATTTGGCGCCCTGTCAGGATGAAAACCGAAAAAAGACATCCTAGGCAAAAATTAAGGGCTGAGAGAAAATGTTCAATCGAGAAAACCCAAGAGGGCCGATTGATAACAGGAGTTTGATGCTTACAATATCGATTCCGAGATTAGGTGTAGTCTTGTGCTTTTGAATTCTTGTTAAATAAGGATCATGTATGATGAAATCATATAGAAATGTACTCAATTTGGCAATGAATAAAAGAATACAGTTTACATTGTTCTTTTAGTTCTGCCTTAAAAAGAAATATATCACTTATTCATCTAATGACTATTGTCTAATCATTCTGTCGGAAGGTGCCTAAGCAGATAGGTGCTGTTCACTCTTAGCGGTGGTTCTGATAATAGCTTTCTCTTGCAAAAAAAAAATAATAAAAAATAAAAAAAATAAAAAAAAAGATAAAAAATCTTGGGAAAAAAAACAGGCTGTTAGAGATGAAAACCGTAACTGGCTCTCTAAGCAAAAGTTAGGCCAAGTGGCAGGGTGAAAACCTGGAGACAGGCAGTCTGCCCTACAAAAAAATATATATATGGAAAAAAGTAAAGTGCCGCTGGTTTGGGTTGGGTCCATCCCAGGCAAAAGTTAGGTAAAGGGTTATGTGAAAATCCCTTAAGGGACGCATTTCCCGCAAAGAAAAGCTAGTGTGAAAATCCACAAGGGACGCACTACCTTTAAAATAATGACTTTCGATGCCTGGAGTAATAAGGCGGTATACTTCAGATGATCTTCTTTTCAGTTAGATAAGGCATAATTCAGAACATGAGTCAGAATCTTTGGCATATGATCATCGACCGGGGGGCAAGGATGCACTAGATGTCTCTTTCAGAAAACTTATTGGGGACGGAATCCCTAAGGCCAAGATGACAATCCTATTGATTCTTGGGGCATGGTGGAGCAACCAAGCTATATCCTCAGCACACCCTGGGCCACCTAGGGCATGGTCTATACATTCTTGCAAGCATTCGCATTTCATATCATACACACACGTGTTCTTGTATATATTTTTGTGCACATAATTTTGCAGGAAATATCTAAAAGAAGACAGTCACCAATCGAAGATGGAATCCTGCACTTTTAGTAGTCTTGTCAGCGACTCGGTGCAGTGCACTTTTGGTAGTCTGTAGCAGACTCGGTGCAGCTCAGAAGAGCAAATTTCGCGTTTAGTAGTCTTGTCAGCGACTCGATGCATCATAATCAGAAGAAGGAACAGTGCACTTTTGGTAGCTTTGGTAGTGGCTCGGTGTAGTTCTTTCGTGCACTTTTGGTAGTCTTGGTAGTGACTCGGTGCATCTCTCTTATGCGTTTTTAGTAGCCTTGTCAGTGGATCGGCGCATCATCGTCTTAGGATGGAACCCTGCACGTTTAGTAGTCTTGTCAGTGACTCCGTACAACGCACTTTTTGTAGCCTTGTTAGCGGCTCGGTGCGTTTTTTTTTTCTGCGCTTTTGGTAGCTTTGGTAGTGGCTTGGCGCATCGCTATCTGCTGATAGCACCTGTACGTTTAGTAATCTTGTCAGCGACTCCGTGCAGCGCACTTTTAGTAGCCTTGTTAGCGGCTCGGTGCGATTTATTTTTCGCGTTTTGTAGTCTTGGTAGCGACTTGGCGCATCGCCGTCTTAGGATGGTTCCTTGGCACTTTGTAGTCGTGTCAGCGACTCAGTGCAACTCAAGAGGATACTCAGTGCAACTCAAGAGGATGAATAACAGCACTGTTCCCGAGAGAGCAGTTGGAAGGAGGCAGCCTCAGGTACGTGCTTCTTTCTTTTGCCTGAATTTTGGCTCACCTAGACACCCACACACTAGCCTCCCCAAAATTGGGGGCAACTGTAGACACCAGGTCCCGAGTAGCCTTGATCAGGATTACCAAATGATGAAATTAAGTGTGCCGATCTATAGGCAAAAAGAATGAAGTTGGAAGTGATGATTTCTTAGTCGATTTCTTGTTCTAAAATTAAATAAAAATGTATTTCAAAAATATTTTTAAAGTATTTTAAAAATTATTTTTGTGAAGAAAAAAGTGAGTTTTTAAATTATTATATTTTATAGGAAATTTTAAAATATATATATATATATTTTTCCCGGCTAGTGTCGGGTTGTGGCAGTGCCTGGCGCGCAGGCGGAGCGCCCGCTGGGCGGCACGCAGCGCCGCGCGCCCCGCGCCCCTGTTCGTCCGTTTTGCCTATTTTGGCCTTTTTGGCCATAAATTCTTCATTTTAAATGCTTTTTAACTCATTTTTTTTGCAAAATTTAATTCAAAAAGCCTTCTATCTTCCAACCCAATAAATTCAGTGGTTTTTTGTAGTTATGAGAATTAAATTAATTTAATTTCTTAATTAAAAAATCTGAATTTTAAGGGGAATAAAAAGAGTTTTTAGGGAGAATTGAGGGGGATTTTTTTGGAGAAAAAAATATTTTTCTTCTTCTTTCTTCTTTCAAGAACAAATTCTCTCAATTTCTAAAGAAATTTCCAGCAATCTTTAAGGCAAAAAATAACCATTTTTGTTCTTGAGAATTTTCTTATTTTCAATTGACAATTTTTGTTTTGAGACAAATAAATAAATTATTTGTTCTTGAGTAAAAATTCACTTTCAATATTTTATTTTCTAATTTTATTCCAACAATACAAGACAAGGAATTGGATCTTACCTTCTCTTCGTCAAGATAAATTTTGAGGGTAAACATTCTTGGCTCAATTTCTTAGTTTAATTTTCAATTTGATTTTTTATTTCTCATTAACTAGTTAACATGTAAAATTCTTTTAGTCTTATTATTTTTTTTCTTATTTCTTGTTTTTACTTTTTTATTTGATTAGTTAACATGTAAATTCTCTTAGAACTATCTTATTATTTTTATTCAATTGTTCATATTATTTTTATTTAATTGTTCATGTTGTTCATGTTGTTCATCTTCTATTATTATTATTATTATTATTATTATTATTATTATTATTATTATTATTATTATGTTTGATTGTTCATATTCTTTGTTATTATTGTGTTATTATTATTGTAGTTATTATCATCATTAGTATTATTATTATTATTATTATTATTATCCTTATTCTTGTTTAATTTTTATTATTACTATTATTATTTATTTCTTATGCATGCTGATTTTTATTATTACCTTTGCTTTTTATACATGTTGGATATTGTTGTTATTATTTTATACTTTTACACATGCTGAATTTTATGCTTGTATTTTCTATTCATGTTTTTTGCATGTTGAGTTTTATAATTATTATTTTATGTTTGCTTAAGCATGTTGGCTTTTATCAATATTATTAATATGTTTTAAGCATGCTAATTTTATTATTTCTTTTGCTTTTTATGCATGATTGGATGTTATTTTGTGCTTTTTATGCATGTTTAATTTTATTAACACTATTTTATGTTTTTTTAGCATGTTGATTTTATTAATTTGTTAAATTACATATTTTATTATGTCATTTTAATTGGCTTGTCATACATGGTGCAATTTTGTTTGCATTAATTTAATTGTTTTCAAGTTATATGTTTAATTAATTTTTTTACTAACTTCACTTTTATTTGTTTTGTTTTTCTTTTATTTTCAATACTTTTTTTATGTGTGAGTATTTTTCATACCAAGTGGGAGCCCATGAAGATTTGAAAATCTATTTGGGAGTTGATTTGATATTATTTTCATTATTTTGCTTTCATTATTTTATTTTTTTTAATATGTAATTTGTAATAAATTATTTTTATGCACGTTAATTAAGAAAATCACAAAAATATTTTTATTAAACTAAATTGGGTTTTATTTAATAAAAATGGGACCAATGTCCTAGATTTTTCATCCAAAATAAATTATCATTTTAAAATTATTTTCTTTAAATTATGCATGAGAGGACCAATGTCCTCAAATTAATAAATAGCCCGACTTATGCATGAATTGTATTTTATTTACAATTGGGGGTTGTATTCCGCCCTTAGTTTTATTGGAATTTATTTTGCTTTCATTTATTTTATTTATCGCATTTATTATGTGTTTGACCTGCGCGCTTAGACAAATAATTTAAAATTGAATGAGAAAAGGGATGAAACGCTAAATTCAAAGCTCAATTATAAATTTAATCAAGGTATGAATAAATGGGAAGTCCCGAACTTTCTCTGGTCTTTGGGCTCAAAGAGGCGAGAGGTTTACCCTGCAAGACACCTCTTGTGTCACGAGATTTGGTGTTAATCCTAGGCTCCTTAGGGCGAGAGGTTCACCCTCCAAGACCCCTTTGGTTGGCCCAAAATGGATACTGAGCGCAGTCTTAGGCTCTCCGAGGCAAGAGAAACTTTCCCAATGTTCTATTGGGTGGCGACTCCATGAAATCTCCTTGATATCCCAAAATAGACGCACTTGTAAATACCTTACAAGTTTTATGAAGCTCTCCTGATTGCCCTAAAGCGGGCTTTCGGGAAGACGCGGGGTTCGGCGCGCGTCACAAATAGTGAAAGATAAATTCCGTTGCTAATAGCTCAAATTCTATCGCTAAATAACCCCTAAAATTAGTCGCCGTAAATATTAAAATCCGTCGCTAAAGATATTAGATTTTTTATTATGATTTCCAATTTAATTTATTATTATTATTATTATTATTATTATTATTATTATTATTATTATTACATCCAAAATTTAATTACCATTGCTATATTAATCCAAAATGTTAGCATTAACAACACAGTTTGCCTGTGTTTATCAATATAGGTATGACAATGAAATAATGGATACAATATTAATTTACAATAATACACAATCCTTAAATATAGAATTTTCCTTTTACTATATATATATATATATATATATATTGTTTATGCTACAATATATTTAAGAAGCATGCATTACTATGGATGTATTGGAATGCTTCTTTTGCTTCTGCTCAACTCCCAACCATTTCTGGATATGTAAAAATACGGTCTCGACGCAAAGTAGTCCTCTGTGACTAGTTGGAATTCCTACTCTCTCAACTGCCTCAAACCCATCTACCTACAAACAATAAAAAAAAAATTATCTGCAACTAAGGATAGTAAAGAAAACAAAATGCATGCGACTGATAAATGCTTGCTTCCATTGGAACTTCATATAGTCATTATTCATTTCTATTGTTCTTAATCACCATTATTTCTAATTACCAATTTTTTCACATAATCACAAATTTTAGATATTAAGAAAAAAAAATGTATAAATCCTTCTAATGAAATTAGTTTAATTCCAATTTCATACAAGTCACAGAGTTTTTAAAGGATTAAACTATCAGGTGTTACTAAATTTTACATTTTACTCAACACCATTACCAACCACACCATTGCCTCACAACTAATATAGTTTAAATTGAATAATATTTAAAATCCCAATCAATTTAAAATAATCCATATATTCTAAAAAATTTGAAACTTTTGCCCATTAAAGGCTATCTATTGAAAGTATAGTTCTTTTATCTATCCTTCAATGCATTATTATTCACTGAACCTGATTACTTTGTTTAAATTGAGTGTTTTGCATTATAGAGAGATTTATGAAATTTAGTTTCCTTTTTCCAGCTGGCATATAATATTGATTCATTTTATGCATATTTGATCTATTTCCAATTGCTCATTTGTCTTTTATAAGATCATATATAAATATATATCTTCAAATTAACCAGTAATATTTAAAAAGAAAAATAATGTTAGTATTCATAATTAATATTTTTTTTTCATTTATTCATGGCCTTATATAAAATTGGTAAAATAAACCTTGGCACCTGCTTAGGAAATTTGCTTTTCCCTAACAAGGTCTCTAATAAATAGAACATTTACTTCAAGTAACGAAATTTTTGCAATAAGTTTTCTAATATATAAACATCTCATTTCTATGAATACTCATTTCTAATATATAAACATCTCATTTCCATGAATCCTAATATAAGAACAACACATACATTCCACCAAATTTAGTAAAATGTCATTGATTTAAACTTTAGTAATAATAATTAAATTTCCAATTTAACATCCAATACCCACCAGTACCTCATATAACAACAAATATAACATTAATCCTTACATACACCCAGAAGTTTGCATATACCAATTTAATTTCAATTTATCCATGGCAAATCATCAACCAACATAATAATCAAATCAATTTAACTAATAGTATAATTTCACAAATTGCAATTTTAATAAAAACAGTCCCTAATAAATTTAATTTATGCAAAAATCATATGGAAAGGTAATTCTGGTAGTTATTTATTATTTTTCTGCCATTTTAGTCCTCTTTGCTGATCATCGGAGACTTACCAGAGCTCTACCGAAGGCACCACCACTACCGGAGTGAAGCTCGCACTGTCGGCACTCCATTGCCGGTGGTCACATACCGGTCCGCCGTACTGTTTGATTAAAATCTTCATTGGAATCCTCGGTTCACCTCAACGTTGATCCCTTCATCGCCGTAAATGAGGACGATCCATGGACACTGGGAGCTTCTCCTGACTGCCAAGAGTACTCCGCCGCCACGCGTGTCACCACCAGTCGCCGAAAATCATAGAAGAAGCTTCGATTTCCTCTCTCGCGAAGAAGGGGCAGCGCCACTGTAGACACCGGGTCCCGAGTAGCCTTGATCAGGATTACCCAATGATGAAATTAAATGTGCCGATTAATAGGCAAAAAGAATGAAAGTTGGAAGTGATAATTTTCTTGTCGTTTTGATTTGTTAGGAATGAATAAAAATGTATTTTAAAAATATTTTAAATATGTTTTAAAAATTATTTTGGGATAAAGAGTTAGTTTTTAAATTATTGTGTTTTCATAGGAATTTAAAAAACAAAAAATTCTGCCTGAAGAAGCATGGCTGTGCTTCTTTGAAAGCACGGCTGTGCTTCTTCGAGCACGGCTGTGCTTCTTTGAAAGCACAGCTGTGCTTTGCGCTGCACAGCGTGAGCGCGCGCGAAAGCACAGCCGTGCTTTTCTCGAAAGCACAACCGTGCTTTTCAGTGCAGTGCGCCCCATTTCGCCATTTTTCCGTTTTTTTGTCATAATTTCTTCATTTTAAATGCTTTTTAACTCATTTTTGTTGCATAATTCAATTCTAAAATCCTTCTATCTTCCAACTCTCCAAATTCAGTTGTTTTTCTTGAGTTATGGGAATTAAATTAAATTAATTTCTTTAATTAAAAAATTTGAATTTAGGGGGAAATAAAAAGGATTTTGGAGAGAGAATTAGGGGGGATTTTCTTTTCTTCTTCTCTCTTCTCTCAACCAAATTCTCTCAATTTCTAAAGGAATTTCCAGCAATTCTTGAGACAAAAAATAACAATTTTTGATCTTGAGAATTTTTCTTATTTTCAATTGACAACTTTTTACTTTAAGACAAATAAACTAATTGTTTGTTCTTGAGTAAAATTTATCTTTCAATATTTTATTTTTTCTTCTAATCATATTTTTTCAAATCAATACAAGGAATTGGATCATCTACCTTCATTTCTTCAAGATCAATTTTGAGGGTAAACATTCTTGGCTCAATTTCTTAGTTTGATTTTTAATTTCATTTCTCTTTTATTCAATTGATTATCATGTAAATTCTTTTAGATCTATTATTTAATTGTTCATATTTTTACTTCTTATTTCTTTTTTTTTTGTTTAATTTGTTCATATCATTATTTCTTATTTTTATTTCTCATTTAATTGTTCATGTTCATATTATTGTCATTTTTTTTAGTTCATATATATTATTAGTATCATCATTTAACATGTTTTATCATAATTGGTTTATTTTATTTTCATGTTATTCTTCTATTTTTAATTGGATTGTTCATCTTCTTTGATTATTATTATTATTATTATTATTATTATTATTATTATTATTATTATTATTATTATTATTATTATTATTATTATTATTATTATTATTATTATTATTATTATTATTATTATTATTATTATTATTATTATTATGTTATTTGATTGTTCATATTCTATGGTATTATTATGTTATTATTATTATTGTAGTTATTAGCATCATTAGTATTATTATTATCCTTGTTCTTGTTTATTTTTATTATTACTATTATTATTTATTTCTTATACATGCTGATTTTTATTATTACCTTTGCTTTTTATACATGTTGGATATTGTTGTTGTTATTTTATATTTTTACACATGCTGAATTTTATGTTTGCATTTTCTATTCATCTTTTTTTATGCATGTTGAATTCTATTATCATTATTTTATATTTTATATACATGTTAAATTGTTAATTTGTTAAATTGCATATTTTTATTATGTCATTTTAATTGGTTTGTCATACATGATGCTTTTTTATTTGCTTTATTTTTATAGTATGTTTAACTCATTTTTATTACTAACATGACTTTTATTTGTTTCTTTTATTTCAACACTTATTTTTTATGTGTGAGTCTTTTCCGTACCAAGTGGGAACCCATGAAGATTTGAAGATCCATTTGGATGTTGTCAATTTTTATTGTTTTCATTATTTTGCTTTCATTATTTTATTTTTATTATGTAATTTGTAATAATAAATTTATTTTTATGCACGTTAATTAAAAAATCACAAAAATATTTATATTAATTAATTTGATTTATTTTCTAAATAAAAATGGGACCAATGTCCTAGCTTTCCATTCAAAATAAATTGACACTTTACAAAGTGTTTTCTTTAATTATGCATGAGAGGACCAATGTCCTTATTTTTAATAAATAACCCGATTTATGCATGAGTTGTATTTTATTTACAAATGGGGGTTGTATTCCGCCCCTAGTTTTATTTTAATTTATTTTGCTTTCATTTATTTTATTTACCGCTTTATTTATATGTTTGATATGCGTTTACTTAAATTGCATTAAAAATTGAATGAGAAATGGGATGAAATACTAAATTCAAAACTTGATTATAAACTTAGCCAAGGTATGAATAAATGGGGAGTCCCGAACTTTCTCTGGTCCCTAGGCTCCAGGGGGTAGAGGCTGAGATCTCCAAAATCTCTCTGGTTAGCCCAAGATAGATATGTATGCGTCGTCTTAGGCTCGATGAGGCTAGACAACCCTTCCCAATGTTCTATTGGGTGGCGACTCCAAGAAACCTCTTTGTTGCCCAAAATAGACGCAGCTTGTAAATACCTTACAAGTTTTTATGAACCTCTCCCGATCGCCCTAAGGCGGGCTTTCGGGAGGTATCGAGGTTCGGCGCGCGTCACAGCCACCGAGAACGGCGAGGCGAATGCAGCAACTGACCAGCACAGCGGAGGGCATCAGTTTGTCATTATCAATCATCGCCGGTGCTGCCGCTCCGCCGTGCCCTCTCTATCTCCCTCTCTCTTCCTTCGATTTTCGCTCTCCCCTGTTCTCCCCATTTCATGTCTTCCCTTTCTTTTTCACCCTTCTCTATCTTTCTTAATTTCCCTAGATAATTCACATACACATACACATACATATATTTACTTACTTAATACATATGCATATATTTATCTATTCTTATTATTTACTTGTTTATTCATATACACTTATTTTATATATGTAACACCACATACCCATACGTAGAGGAGCTCAACCCCATAGGGAATAAGTACCCGTATAGGTAAGCATGTCACCAAACCGAACATACATGCATATCGAAAGCGTGGAAGTGAAAACAATAAAATAGAGTAACATAAAACTTTATATCTCAACAAAAAGGCCAATGGGAATTCTCAAATCTCCTTCATTTATATAATAAATGATCATTACAAAAAGGGGGTACAATATCAACCTTACATAACTTTACAAAAAAAACTGAACTGAAAGTCTTACAAAATCATATACATAACAAAAGGTTACATTAGAGTATAAAATACAACTATAAGCTACAAAACTTCTTTCTCTAATGTGTTGGCTCTGATGACTGCGGATTAGACTCCTTAAAAACTCTGAGAGCGTCCACACCTGTATGGATGAAACACCTATGCTAAGCGATAGCGCTTAGTGGGGAAAACAAAAGATGAACGACCACTCACAGTGCCCATCAAGGGAAAACACATACATATGACACATACAAAAGTATACATATATATATATAAGAACGTATTACTTATATCATACCTTAAGTTCACAAGTGATACTTAACATAATTACATTTATATAACATCATAAGACAAATTAGCATTCATAAGATAATCAAAGATATGCCTGCAAACTCAGAGTCGCTGATAACGACTGAACACATTAGTACCCGTGGGTATGAACAAAAGCAACTTCTTTTATTTTCATTCGAAAATATTTTCACATTGGGGGATCTTACACAAGATCCAAACATATTAGGATTACGAGGACCTAAACAGGGACCTAATTAGGGTCCAGAACACATTAGGGCTACAGCTAACAGAACTTTATAGGCATGCCTATCTATCCACAAACTTGACTCTTGTAGGATAGGCATAATTTAACACACTGAGCATATATTGAAGATATTGAATTACATGATAATTCATATATAAAGGGATTTGCAATACATGAGTGAGTAACCATGCAAAATGGCATAAAAATAATTAACATAAAAGAATAGGCAACAGTCGCGCAACCGATAGAAGGCAGGGAGTTCACTGTTGCATTCGCGCACACATGTGTGCTTGCTACAGTGATCAGCCTGGCAAATGCTCGGCCTATCGAGCACTCTGTCGCGCCCATGACAGCGACACTGCTCAGCGAGAGCTCGGATGATCGGGCTCTGTCATGCTCGTGATATATGTCGCGCTCGTGATAGAGTTGGGTTTTTAGCTCCTTTAACCAATCTGCAGAAAATCTTTCAAAACCAAACCATCCACAACTTGCATCAACCCATACCACCTCAACATAATCATCAATAGGCATTCAAAACATGTTATACAATATAAAACCCAAGTTTTATGCTAATTAACATGAACTAAAGCATCAAAATAAGCAATTCAAACCAAAGATTTTCAAACCCAGAAATTTTGCCAAAAACCATATAAATTCATACCCAAACTCAATTCAACTAACACGATAACAATTTCCTTTCAATTCCTTATCACCCACTTCAATTAAGCATATACATATGCATTTTCACCCTCAATTTACAGAAATTAAATTAGAAATTCAAAGATCAAAATGTGTAAAATCAAGAAATTCCCAAACCATGGATTCCTAAGCTCCAAGAGATCAATTAACTGAACTCCCACCAACAATCTCCTTGCCCTTGGGATCTTTAGGAGGAATTTTTGCCAAATAACCCAAAATACACAAATAACTCAACGAAAAGCATTCCTCCTCTGTGCTTTTTCCCTCAAAATAGTCTCCGAACGTTTTGCTCGTAAAGATGCTTGCACAATCCGATAGTAGTTAACGGTTGGAGAACTCATCAAAGAAATCAACATTGTTCTTAAAGTCTTATTCAGGCCAGCTTCAAAATGCTGACATAAAATGTAACACCCCCACCATTGCCCCCGTAGAAAGGGCGTCGGCGGGCGCGCTACCCGACGCTCACTCACAACATACATACATACATACATTGAGCAGAAGCATTCACTAACAATAATAACAAAGGCAGAACATAAATCTCATATAATCAAAATATAGAGTTATTTACAATAGCCAAAAGATTACATCTTAAATCCTTACAAAGAGTTACAAGAGCCACTGTAACACCCCTTACCCATACTCAGGCGATCCCATCCGATAAGGAGTGAGATGCCGTAGGAGTAAAGGTGCCACCACACAGATACATAATACACATACACTCATCCATAAACATACATAACAAAATACAAGGTAATTTAAAACTTTAGAAGACCATTCATAAAAGCCGATCATGCATTAATATAATAGAAGCATTACATTACTATTCTGATCAACTGAGAGATATAAAAGATAATTACAAATCCCAAAATTACATATACAAAGGCGGAAGCTAGTACAATAACATAAGAGAGTTCTATACAAAAGAATCATAAAGCTACAAAAATAAGCCCTACACTAAGACCCTGCTGTGTTGGCTTCGATGGCGGCGACTCTCCCAAGACAAAATTCCTTCCGCACCTGCACGGGTAAACACACCGTGCTAAGCGATAAACGCTTAGTGGGGAAACAAAAACATAGCATAAGGACAACCATTCACAATGGTCATCAAGGCAGTTCACATGCGTACATACATATAGCCATTCATCAGAAGGTTCATAACAATAATCATATTCTCATAGCAGATTATACTTTTCATCATTGAATCCATAAGGATAAAACATATGTTTTCTCATATAACAATTCATACCAGCACTATAAGCATTGAAACACTTGCTGACTCAAGGTCGTGGATAACGAGTGAACAGAAAGTACTTTACGGGTACCAACCGAATACGAAAAACCATTTTAACTTTTTATTCCCAACATTTCCAGAAGGACCTTAAACAAGATCCAAACACATTACAGAAGTTCGCGAGGAACCAAACGGGGACCTGATCGGGATCCAAACGGAAAACGAAACAGAAGCTGCAGCAAAGACTCTATTAGGCATGCCTAACGATCCAATGACTAGACTCTAGCAGGTCATACATAAACCATTCAGTCCATTTCATAATTTCCAAAATCATCATCGTATATGTGCATAATCATGTCATATTTCCATGTTCATAAAATACCAAGCATAATTCTCATAACTGTCAAAAGAAACGGAAGTTCAAACCTCACGCAAAGAAGAGAACTCAATTAGCATGCAAGGAACTGTCGCGCTCGCGACAGAGACCGGAGTCTCTTGGCTGCGTGCGCGCGACGGACTTCGCAACCGCGAGGAGGACGAAAGAGCCAGACTCCGTCGAGCTTGCGACGTACGTCGCGATCGCGACAGAGGACAATTGATGCTGTCGCGGGCTCGCGACGGGTTGCGTGCTCGCGATAGCACTTGGCCAACAATACGCTCTATCGCGATCGCGACAGTTATCGCGGTCGCGACAGAAAGTACACAACACTTTGGCTGTCGCGGGCTCACGACAGATGTCGCGTGCTTGCGACGGCGAAGCTCCCAACACCGCTCTCTGTCGCGATCGGACTTCGAAAATCTGCAGAAATTCTGCAGATTTTCCTCTTCCAAATCCTCATCCAACCCCCACAAATCTCAATCCAAGGTTACTTACCTCAAATCCAGCCATTCATTAACATTATCAACCATAATACAACATTTATTAACATTAAACTTCATACAATCCATCAACTTACACATTCAATTCCAAGAATCAATCAAAAATCCAATTTATGCATCAAACCACATGCATTCTAAAATTACCCTAATTAACTCATGCCTTTGCAAGATCCACACTTCAAAGCAAATACCCATATCATATACATCAAAATAAAGAACATCTAACAACCTAATTCCAAGAAATCATCAAAACACATACATGAACATTTCTCATGCAAAAGTAAGAAATTCCCAAACCTTCAAAATCCTTAGCTCCTAGTGCTTAGTTCCACTGGATCTAACAACTTCCTTGCCTTTAGGATCCCGGGGAGGCTCAACTAGGAACAAAACAACACAACACACAAACAATTACACATCATTGAAGTATTATAATGCTCAATAATGTCATTAAACTTGACTTGATTCTAATACATACAATTACACATCATTACTTCATTAGTTTGCTATTAATCTTAATCCTATTCATGTTAATTTTCAGAGTGATAACTATTCTTATACTCATTTAATAGTCCTAAACATGCATCGGATGGATCCTAGAAAGTTTCGGTGTAAAGCGGGTTCAATTCGGGAAGAAAAACATATAAAATGGTCAAGACAGAAGGGGTCACGGTAGTAGTGAATTTGGTTGCCACTGTGAGGACCAAACTAAGCATTCTGCCTAGCATTTTCATATGTCATGGTGGTAATGAATTTGGTTGCCACCGTGACCTACCAAAAGTTTGCAAAATAAAAGCCAGGATTCAGGACTGCTTCACAACTCCTTTTTGTTCAGCCTAAACGGGCATCTAAACGACATTTTTAGGAAAAAATTCCTCTTAAAATTTGTTTCCTAAGATGTTGTATTTCAAATGAAATAAATTTCAGATCAATTGGACATCTATAGCTTCAGATATGCGCTAAACAACCTATAGTGCTCCCCTAAACCCGGCTAGAGAAGATAACTCTATTGCTTGACCACTTTTGGGACACTTAGAGTTAAAATTAGCTCAAAACTATTTCTAACACATTTGTATAAATATATCTTTGCTTTCGAAAGGTACTAGTTTCATACTATTTGAAGTTCTACAACTCCCAATACAGCTTAATAACCGAAGAAAGGTCAAGTGCATTCTAACCCAGTTTTTCACCCAAAATCCTATTCACATGCACAAATGAACAATTTAAACCAACACTCACTACCATCATCATATATCATCAACAACACATTTAAGAAACTCATATCACACATGAATGTACTAAAATTCATATATATAATAGATAGTTTCCCAAACTTCTATGAAGCACAACCCACTATCCTCTTCAAGCTTTAATCTTTCTTTTCCTTTGTCCAATCTCTTAACCGAAACTTGAACAAAACCCAGCCACAAACACACACTTAGTTCAAACCATGCAATAATCCTTTAATTCCAGAAAATAGAAAGAAGAAGTTGGAGAAGAAGAACCCAAAACACCCAAGCGCTTACCTCTCAAAACCCAGCTCTTAGCTCAACAAAACCAACTTCAATCTCAAGGTTTACTCTAAGACAAAGCAAGTGAGAGTAAGAGTAAATGAAGAAGATGAAGGAGGAAGAGAGGGTAACGGGAACAAGAAGGAGAAAATATGCTTTTCCTCTCTCCTAAACCCAAATCATACTAAATGCTCCCACCTAACTCTCCGCATGGCAAGCTCCCATTGGACAAACAAACCACTTTTGACTTTCATGCTCCAATGTACCATACACCACTCACACACTAAATGATCCCTTAAATCAATGCTTTGAAATATTTGGTACCAAGACACAACACACACCAAATAATTGCTCAAAAATACTTTACATCATTGGGTACAATACACACACTTCACTAGATTAAACCACCACAAATACCCTACACCCTACACCACATGCGCACCAAAATATTCCCCACTTAACTTATTTAATTAATTACTTTGCAATTAAGTCCTTATCATCTAATTCACTCATGCACAAATTACCAAAATACCCTTCACTTATTCGACTTAGCTTGCTGATTCAGACTAGGCATGATTTGGGGTGTGACAACTCTTCGCTCCTAACAGAATTTTGTCCTCGAAATTCACTTACACCGGAAAGAATTCCCAACACTACACTCCAAGTCACTAGCCAACTCATACACTTCACTTTCAAACTAGTCCCTTGCTTACACTCATCGCCATCGCTACACTCTTGAATCAATTTCTTATATTCGAGTCAATCACATTTACCTGGATAATCATTACTCAACTGCACATCCGAAATCAAAACACAAACACTTCACACATAAACCATTTAACTTCCACTGGTAGCTACACAAATCCTTTAATACTTCAAAGAGGTTCGTCATGCATGCTATTCTCTTAACGATACTTCTGTTAAACTCCCAAAATCATTTTACATTCACTTGTATAAGATTCTGAAATACTCCATGTACACCTTGTCAGCTTTCCCTCAATCAAAACGCATATGCAAATGCTTCTCATGTATGGTCAAAGGGATGATGATGCAATGAAAGGGTGTTGGCTCATGTATGCAGAACGATGCTGAAGAAATGCAATTAATGCTATGATGATGCACTTTGACCCATCCCATGATTCAATATGCTTTCATTCAAATACTTTTCTAGAGACAACTGATAGGCATATAGAGTACTACCAAAACCTTACAAGATCCAAATACTCATCCACTTCAGAATACTAAAAGAAAATCAAACTTACTGGACGACTTTGCAGGCGCTATCACTTCACTGCAGTGCGCAACAAATCCTGATGGTACACGGGCAGCTCGAAGGAATTCCTCTACATCCTTTCTAGCTTGCCGAGATAGATTTTCACTCATCTTCTTAGGACAATCGACAATTTGGTGTCCCAGCTGCCACATCTGAAATAAGCTCCAGTCATCATTCGACACAAACTCCGGTGTCATTTTTTACAGTGCGAATATACCGGTGGTATCCAATTCTTCTTACATTTCTTACACTTGTCCCAATGTTGCTTCTGACATTGATGACACATCGGAGGTCCTCGAATCCTCTTTCCCACTAACACCTCTTAACTCAACACCTTTCTTTTTTGAGGTACACTCTGAACAGGGCCTTGAGAAACTCGAGGTGCAGTCAGCCTATCCAAAATCCGAATCAATCCTTGCACTAATGTCCTATCATTAGAAACAGGACCGAAATCTCCAACCAAAAGATGTTCGGAAACACTCAACACTCTGATTAGCACAACTGGGTTCACACTTGCTGTTGTCTCGCCCACATTCTCACTAGAATCAGACTCCAACTAGACACAACATCAGATAAGACACATCTGCATTAGGTCATGACACGAAACTGACACTCATGCAAAGACTTAACACATAACAAACAAGACAACCAGAACCGCCAAACCTGGCTCTGATACCACTAAATATAATAGCCCCTACGTCCCCATTGGAAGGACGCCGGAGAGCGCTTTCGACGCTCACTCACACACATGAGCACATGCAATAAGCGGAAGTATACATTCATACATAAAAACATACGGATATACAGCGAAAATTAAAATTTTAACGAAACAGTAGCTGAACATACAATAACTCACATACATACATACAATCATTTAGTGGAAGCAGAAGGCGAAAGATAAAATGAAAGAATAATTGAAACCTTAATTACAATAAGATCCTTACATATAATTACATATACATAAGACTAGAGAAAAATAAAAGCCAAATTATAGAGGTTGAGCAAAATACAAAACTCCTAACTTCTATGTGGTCGACCTTGTAGATGCGACTCGAACTGGACCATACCTGCCACCTGCACGGGAAAAGAACCCGTGCTAAGCGATAACGCTTAGTGGGGAAACACACAAGAAATATGGGTAGCCATTCACAATGGTCGCCAAGCCATAACACATGAAAAAGGCATATGCGGACATTCATAACACATATAATATTATGCTTGCATATAAAAGCCGTGTGTTTAGAGGATCATATCCACATTCATATATAATTATTCACTAGTCAATATCGCATTTTCACACAAACTAGTTCACATGCTAATCCATAATAGTTAACAGTATAAAATCACATTCGTATACATAGCAATTCACATGCTTATAACCACAATCGATTAGATTCAAATGCAGTTACAATACGATATATATGAATAATCGCACATAATATGCATGTTTGAGTCACATTTAACCCATTCAGAGATTCATAATCACATTCGAATTCATAACTGATTCACATGACTGAAATCTTACACATTCAGATATCATATTCTCATATTCATATCAGACAAAGCAAACCAAAATACCTGCTAACTCAAAATAGTGGATAACGAGTATACGGACATCACCTTACGGGTGCGAATCGAGTACTGACATCACCTTATGGGTGCGAATCGAATACTGACATCACCTTACGGGTGCGAATCGAATACTAACATCACCTTACGGGTGCGAATCAAAAATCAATTTCATTTTCACATTCAAAACATTTTCATTAGGAACCTTAAACAAGATTCAAACACATTAAAGGGTTCGCGAGGAACCAAACGGGGGACCTGATCAAGGTCCAAACGTCCAAAGGGCTGCAGCTAAAAGACTCTATTAGGCATGCCTAACTATCCACTAGATTGACTCTCGCAGGTCTTGCATCATTCAAATAATGTGTCATATCAGACAGTATGTAAATATCATCATACTTAATCTAGAGTATAGTGGACATATAAAGAAATTCATAATATCAGCCATGCGTCATACTATTCATTTTACAAAGCATACAATATAATTCTATCAACATGATTTAGCACTATTCAATATTCTAAAATTTATCAGAGTCAAATATGGAAACATTATCAGGCCAATCATTAACTTAACATTTAAACTTTACTTTTAGCAACTAACCACTCTTTACAAAAACAAGGTAGGTCACGGTCACAACCAGATTTGTTGTCACTGTGACATACCAAAACTCTTGGCAGAATGCAATCTTGGGGTACCTCACGGTGGTAACTCCATTAGGTTATCACCGTGACATACCCACACACCCAAAACAGAATGCACCAATGGGGTACCTCACAGTGGTAACCCATTAGGTTATCACCGTGACATACCCACTGCCCAAAACAGAATGCTATTCCTCACACTTTATCATATCATTCACATTTATATAGATTGAAGTATTATAATGCTCAATAATGTCATTAAACTTGACTTGATTCTAAAACATAAAATTACACATCATTACTTCATTAGTTTGCTATTAATCTTAATCATATTCATGTTAATTTTCTGAGTGATACCTATTCTCATACTCATTTAATAGTCCTAAACATGCATCGGATGGATCTTAGAAAGTTTCGGTGTAAAGTGGGTTCAATTCGGGAAGAAAAAAAAATAAAATGGTCAAGACAGAAGGGGTCACGGTGGTAATGAATTTGGTTGCCACCGTGAGGTCAAAACTAAGCATTCTACCTAGCATTTTCATATGTCATGGTGGTAATGAATTTGGTTGCCACCGTGACCTACCAAAAGTTTGCAAAACAGAAGCTAGGATTCAAGACTGCTTCACAACTCCTTTTTGTTACAACCTAAACGGGAATATAAAAGACATTTTTGGGCAAAACTTCCTTCTTAAAATTTGTTCCCTAAGATGTTAAATTGCAAATGAAACAAATTTCAGATCAATTGAACATCTATAGCTTCAGATATTCTCTAAACAAACTATAGTGCTCCCCTAAACCCGGCCAGAGAAGATAGCTCTACTTCTTGATCACTTTTAGGACACTTAGCGTTAAAATTACCTCAAACCTATTTCTAACACATTTGTAGGAATATATCTTATCTTTCCAATGGTACTTTTTTCATACTATTTGGAGTTCTAAAACTCCCAATACAGCTTAATAACCGAAGAAAGGTCAAGTGCATTCTAACCCAGTTTTTCACCCAAAATCCTATTCACATGCACAAATGAACAATTTAAACCAACACTCACTACCATCATCATATATCATCAACAACACATTCAAGAAACTCATATCACACATGAATGTACTAAAATTCATATATATAATTATGACGCGCGCCGAACCCCGTGGCCTAGGATGGGATTCATTAAAACTTGTAAGGTATTTACAAGTGCATCTATTTTTGGCAACAATGAGATTTCTTAGAGTCGCCACCCAATAGAACATTTGGAAGGGTCGTTTAGCCTCAGCGAGCCTAAGACGACGCATACATATCCATCTTGAGCAAGCTAGAGAGATTTTGGAGGTCTCAGCCTCTACCCCCTGGAGCCTAGGATTTGTAAATTGAAGTCTTTTGGTGAGACTCAAGAGGTGTCTTGGAAGTCCTAGACCTCTCACCTCATTGAGCCCCAAAGACAAGAGTGAGTTCGGGACTTCTCATTTATTTATACCTTGATCAATATTATGATTAAGTTTTGAATTCATTGTTTCACCAACTTTCCATATGATGCATTTAATTAAGGCGCAATCATTCACGTCAAAAGCAATAAGTAAAGCATTATTAAAATGAACATTCTCAAAATAAATTACAATAAAACTAGGGGCGGAATACAACGCCCATTGTAAATAAAATTCAAATCATGCATAAATCGAGGTATTCATTAATGATGAGGACATTGGTCCTCACATGCATATTTATTATAAAACAATTTTGATGTGATGGTTTTATTTTGGATGGAGAAAATTGAGACATTGGTCCCATTTTTATTTAGAAAAAATTTCAAATTAATTAATAAAAAATGTTTAGTGACTTTTTTTTCTAGTGGGCCTAAATAAATAATTTTACAAGAAAATTACATGGAAAAAATAAATGAAAAAGCCAAAATAAATAAATATTACAAACGAAGAAAATAAAAATGTAACCCGAATGAGCCTCTTAGATCTTCCCGTATGCTCGCAAAAATGCCCAAGCAAAAAATGAGATGTGAAATAAAATAAAACACAAATAAAAATAATGTTAGTAATTGAATCAATTAAAATCAATTAAATATAAAATAAATGATAAGATAAAATAAAATGAGATAAAATGAAATGATATCAAAATCATAAATGAATTAAAATGTTATCAATTTAAAATAAATGAGAAAAATGTGTTATGAATAATAAGTGGATTAAAAGATGTAATTGGAATAAAATACAACATGTTAATTAATTAATGTGTAAAAATATGAACATGATAATAATGAAAATAAATAAGTGAACAAAATATTAAACATATGATAATGACAATGGAAAAGAATAAAAAAATGATTAAATAAATGACATGATTAATTAAATATGTTCACAAATGATATAAACCATTTACATGGCAAAAAGATAAATCAAAATGAATTAATTTAATTATATGTAAAAAATAATGATGAATCAATTAATTTAATTACATGTTAAAAATAATGATGAATGAATTAATTTAATTACATGTTAAAAATAAAAGAAATCAATATTCACATGAATAAAATAAATGAATGAGAATAACAATAAAAATATTCATGTTAATAAATTAAATATAAACAAAATAAATAAATAAATAACTGAAAATAATAAAAATGAACATGAATAAATTAAATATGAACAAAAAGAATAAGAAGAACAAGCCCGAAATGTTTACCCTCAGAGTTTCGGATTCGATAAAGGTAAAAAGATGATTGATTTCCTTATTCTTGATTTGCAAGATTAGAATTGAATAATAAAAATGTTGGAATTTTATTCCAAGAAAAAAAATAGGCTTAAAAAAACTAATAAAAAAAACTCTTTGAAAACAAAGAATTAATTTCCTTGCTCAAAGGAATTGTTTTTATTGATTACACAAAAAAACCTTGAAAAAGTTAAATGGAAAACAAATGAGAAGACAAAAAAACTGAATTTTGAGAACAAATCATCAATTTATTTGTCTCAAAATTAAATCCATCAACAAAATTCCATCCAAAAATATATTTAGAAGAAATTGTGTTGGAAAAAGAATGAAATATTGATTTTTCTTTTTGATCTTTGGTTGGCGAAAAAATCTGGAAATATTTTTTAGAGTTTGAGAGGAAGAAGAAGAGAAAAAAATGAAGAGAAAAAACCCTAAAAAAAAATCCCCAAAAGAATTCCCCTCTTTAGGTTTTCATCTTATTCTTTTTATATGAAAAAATAGGAAAAATAAAATAATTAAAGGGATAAAATTTAATTAAATCAGATATTACCTATTTTAATTTTTAAAAATGGAAAAAATCCCTTAAAACTTTGAAAAAAGGGATAAAAAACTGATTTTTAGGTCCAAAAATCGGAAAAAAGGGGTATCAGACCCTATAGCGACGGCCAGGAGTGGGGACGCCCGTCGCTATATAGGGACGGGCATTGGAGCGGCAGCCTCGCGGACGAAGCGCGTGTGCCAGCACGATGGGTGGCGCGCAGCAGCGTCGCCCTTGCGTGCGCAGCGCGCTGGGCGCCTGGGCGTTCGGGCGCCAGCGCGCTGCTGCAGGCGCGCCACCGCGCCCGACACTTGCGATCCGACTTTTTTATTTTTTTTAAATTTTAAATTGACTAAAAATACTATAATTTTAAGCCCCCATTTTTCAAAACTAAATTTTAAATATTTTTTATTATTTTTTTATTTTTTTATCTTTTCACTCTAAAATGCAAATTTTACAAGGAAATTATTACTTTTAACCTTTTTGCTTGTGGAAATGCATCTTATCATCATTGGGTAACTCTGATCTGGGCTACCTCAGGACCCGTTGTCTACAATTGGCCCCAATTTTGGTGAAACTAGTGCACTAGTTCCTAGATGAGCCAAAATTCAGAGAAGAAGGACAGAGATGCGTACCTGAGGCAGCCCTTGCCTTTTTGCCATGGAAGCAGCGATGCGTCGAGTCTACTCCAGACTTACAAAACGCGAGGGTTGCTCTTCTGAACTGCACCGAGTCCGCTCCAGACTTACAAAGTGCGGATGGTGATGCGCCGAGTCTGCTCCAGACTTACAAAACGCGAGGATTGCTCTCCTGAGCTGCACCGAGTCCGTTCCAAACGTACAAAGTACGGATTGCTCTCTTGAGCTGCACCGAGTTTGCTCCAACTTACAAAGTGCGGATTGCTCTCTTGAGCTGCACCGAGTTTGCTCCAACTTACAAAGTGCGGTCTAATCTATGGCGTGCACCCTACTGTCCTCGTCTCGGTATGCGCGGTGACAAATCTGTCCCGCTAGCCTCATCTCATCCCCATTCGGCTAGTATATTATCTGATCTATCGACCATCCTTAGATCGGTATGGTGAACCATTCGTCGCTTTCTTTGCTGGCGCTTATCCTAGACCTCTTCTTTTTACTACAACAAGGGAAAAGCAAATGTACAGGGCATATAAAAGACGCATACCTATGGCAGTACATACCTGTTGGGGCCGATGTCAGAGTGTGCCCCCGAAGGATGTTTGGTTGTTCCCCATTTTCTTGATTGCACTGATTGTGACATGCCAGGTATCGATTCCTCTATCATCTCCAATGCAGCCTCCTTTTTGAAAAGACTTGAATACTTCTCAAGAGGGTGAGAGAATTTGATGTTGAGCGTCCGGGGTGGAAAAAAGATTTGAGATTTCTCAAAGGAAAATTATATTGGAGGTTTTGTTGCTTGCCTATAGGCAGATGATTTTTCTATTTCGTTTTCGTTTTTTTTTTCTTTGCGTTTTCACATTTTTGGACGCGTTTGGACTTTTACAGTGTATTGGATTTTCAAGGCCTTGAAAATATCTTCTTCTTTTTGTTTTGTGTTGTTTTGCTTTGAGAATTTGTATTCTTTGTACATTTGAATTGGTTTGAGATTTTGTACATTTAAATTTGGCTTTTGTACACTTTGTGTGATGTGTGTGAGCGTATACTTTATGATAGGGAAACTTACCTGATTGCCCCCGGCATGGCATGCATGAGTCTGACAATGTTAGGCTGAACTTATCTCTTGAATCATCTTTAAACATGAGGTCTATTCGGACCCCCCATCTGAGCATGTACATATACAAAATACTGTGCACGTGTGCGGAATCATGTGTGTGCAATATACATACATTTGAATCCGAATTGTGTGAGGTGTGTTAGCATACATCTTCTGATAGAAAAACTTACATGCTCGCTCCCGACATGGTGCGCATAGAGAGGCTTATTCTTTTCCCTCTTGGGAGCAGATCCTTGAGATTCTTCTCTCATGAGGACTTCATCTTGATTATTGAACAAATGTGTGCAAGCGTATATCTTATGATAGAGAAACTTACCTTGTTGCTCCTGACATGGTGTGTATGAGTCGGCTTGCTCTCTTAAATGCCTTCTTAGGAGCGGGTCATTGAGATTCCATTTTCGTGAGGACTTTATCTTGATCCGATTGTTCGGCATGGATGAGCATCGACGTAGATTCAAAACTGTACCTCGGCTCACTTTTGTGTCTGATTTGCCTCTGACTATGTGTGGATAGTTTGGCTTCTCAAAGGATCTTATTTTCTATAGATTTGTGTGATTCCGGATTGCCCTCAGTATAGTGTGTCCGGATAGGCTTTTCCTTCTGGGCATTCCACCCCCTCATATATGCACCTGATTTTATGCTGGATACAGTGGTCGATAATGTTGAGCTGAACCTATACCTTGGATCACCCTTGCTCATGAGGTCTATTCGGACCCTTCCCTCTAAGTCATGTACACAACAACATATACAACAGACTGTGTGTGTGTATGGAATTATGTGTGTGAAATATACATACAAAACTATATACAGAAACACATGTAAAGGATTAATGTACAAGAACTGTGTGTGCTTTTCTACACGCGTAAAAGACTGAATGCACGTGACATGCATGTGATATGCAAAAATGAATAGACCACATCCCAGGTGGTTAAGGGATTCGTTGAGAGTATTGCTCGGCTGCCCATATTGTCTGATGCTCCCAAGGATCTAGAAAAGCGTTGTCTTGGCTTTACGGACTCTGACCCATAATCCCTTTAAAGAGAACTGACTCGTGCGCATCTTTGCCCCCCGGTCAATGAGGATTTTGCCCCCAGGACTCTGAATCAAGTTCTGCATTATACGGCACCTGTCTGAAGGGAAGTCATTTCGAGTAATGCTGCCTTATTGCTCCAGGCTTCAGAAGTCATTGTTTTAAAGGTAGTACGTCCCTTGTGGATTTTTACACTAGCTTTTCTTAGCGGGAAATCTGCCCCTTTAGGGATTTTCACATAACCCTGTGCCTAATTTTTGCCTGAAATGGAACCAACCCACTCCAGCGGCTTTTTCTTCATTTTTTTTGAAGGACAAACTACCTGTTCCCAGGTTTTCACCCTGCCCTTTGGCCTAACTTTTGCTTAGAGAGCCAGTCACAGTTTTCATCTCTAACGGCCTTCTTCTTTCTTTTTTTTTCTTTTTTTTTTAAGACTGATCTTGCCTTTCAAGTACGGCTACAAGAAAAGTTGAAGCTGCCATCAAAGCACCTTCCTAGAGTAATCTGCAATTATTCTTTGAGGCATTTCTCTCTAGGCATCGATCGCATTCCATGGCCTCCCTTGATGAATGGGTTGCTAGATTGGGTGAAGTAACAGATGAGGATCGGGTTCTTTAGGGCTTCATAAAGCTGCCCTTTACACTACCACCCCTTGTGTTTAATAGTTCAGAGGGATTAATGACGTAGTGAGGCATCCCTATCCTTCCAAAGTGGACCTTTATCTTCGGCTTTTACCTCCAGATACCATAGCCTCTGGGCAAGCTGCCGGTGAAGACCATTATGCCATCTAACGGGGATTGTTCTTTCACTCCCCCTAATGCACTCAAGAGGTGGGTGTTTAGTCTCACAGTGGATAACATAACTCATCGACTTGGACATCTGGACAGTGACAGTAGTAGCAGAGCGTAGTCATTTAGATTTCATGCATTCAGCAATGAACAACATTTCTCTTTTTATAAATGAACTAGAAAATAATGCACACATGTATTTGCAAAGATTGTGTACATTTCAATATGATTTCTCCACACATGATCATTATCTAACATCGATTCAAAATGCAAAACTATATCTAATCTCAGAGTATATCTTTTAAGCATCAAACTCCTATCTCCAATCAGCCCTCTCGGGTTTTCTTGATTGGATATTTTCTCTCAAGCCTCTAATTTTTGACCAGGATGCCTTTTTTCAGTTTTCACCCTGACGAGGCGCCCAATTTTAGCAAGGCTGCCTTTTTTCGATTTTCGACCCGCGGGGCTTTTATTCTCTTCTTTTGATTTTTAGTCTTTAGCCATGGATCCTCTTAAATTCGTCGATGTTGACTGGTTCTTTGAAGTCATCTTTATCGCTACCTATTGCTGCTGTCTCGGATAACAACTTCTGAAGAACGAGGGCCCTCCTCACATCGGCCTGAACCTGCCTCATTTGTCCGAAACCCCTGGTCTCATTTGCTCGAAGACTGAACCTCCCTCTTTCTTTTGATACTTTCTAACCTCCCTCATGAATGGTCAAGCAGAGCATTTTTTGATAGATCCAGTTGTGGTAATAATCCCATGATTCGTCCTTGCCTGATGCATTTAACTGCCGCTGCCACTGTTGTGCCCCTTACAGCTTCCAAGATTTAGGGTGTCTTAAAGGTTTGAACTTTATAATGATTGGCCATGCTGCTTCTCCCCCCTATGACTTTTGTAGAGGTTCCGACGATGATTCTTCAGCATTGAAGCACACAAGGCAATTTTTCTGCCCAATCTTTGTAATTCTGGACCATCTCAGCTAGGATCCTCTTGACATTCTTGTTGGCAGCTTCTACTGCCCCGTTGGTTTGAGGACGATATGGAGAAGACTTGTGATGTTTAATACCATATTTCTGGATTAACTTCCTCATTTCGGCCATGAACTGGACCCCGTTGTCAGATACCACGTGGTGTGGGAGGCCATACCTACATATCAAGTTCTTCTCGAAGAATTTCACCGTATCCCGAGCATCCACCTTCTTGAAGGACTCAGCTTCTGCCCACTTGGTAAAATAGTCGATGGTGACAACGGTGTATCTATGCTCATTGGAGGCCGTGGGGCGTATTTCTCCAATAATATCAATCCCCCAAGCTGCGAATGGCCAAGGTGACATCAAATCATGCAATTCTGAAACGGGCAAGTACCTTAAATCTGCATACTGTTGGCATAACTGACATTGCTTTACATACATTGAGCAATCATTATCCATGGTGAGCCAGAAGAATCCTTGTCTCATAATCTTTTTGGCCAACGTCAGCCCGTTCATATGGGCTCCACATACTCTGGCGTGTGTTTCTTCCATCACCCTCTTAGCCTCTTTCTCATCCAAACACCTCAACTGGATACCATCCGCCTGTGGTTTGTACAATGCTCCATTTATGCAGATGAACTGGGTAGATAGCTTGCGAATCATTCTCTGATCTTTCTCAGTAGCTTCCTCCGGAAATGCCACATTCTCTAGATAGTTCTTGATATCATAATACCTTGGCTTCCCATCCACTACTTCTATTTCCATGACTGATTTAGACTCGAAGCTAGGTCTCTCAGAGCTAGAAATCAAAACCGGCCTCATAACCACTCCTTCGGGATTGTCCCACACTGAGACTAAAGAGGTGAGCACACCGTCTAAATGGTTTTCGTCCCTTGGAATAAAACGGAACGTACACACTTCAAACTGTCTGCTCAGGTCTCTCAAGTGTTTGATGTATGGCATTAGCCTCTCTTTTTTAACGGCCCGTTCACCTCGGATTTGATTGATCACCAGGGAGGAATCACCAAACACTTCCACGTTTTTTTTTTTTGCTCCTAAGGCTATCAACGCCTCTAACCCAAAGGCACACGCTTCATACTCAGCTTCATTATTGGTAGCCTTGAACCTTAATTTCTTGGCCAAAGGGAACTTCTCATCATCCGGGGTTGTTAAAATGATCCCTACTCCTGCCCCCTTATTGTTCACGGCTCCGTCAAAGTGCAATTGCCAACCTTGAATTCGGATGGCTGCCACATCCTCATCTGGAAAGTTAAACTCGTACGGGTCTCCTTGAATTGGGTGTTCTGCTAGGAATTCAGCCACTGCACGCCCTTTGATAGTTTTTCGAGTAATATACTCCACATCGAATTCTTGTAGCAATAATAACCACCTTCCAATTTTCCCAAGTAAGGATGGAGATTCCTGTAAGTACCTCAAAGGATTCTGCTTCGCTATTGCCTGTACTCTATAGGCATGAAAGTAATGCCTTAATTTCTTAGAAGCCTAGATTACCGCAAGACAAATCTTTTCTACTTCCGTATACTTAACCTTATAGGCCAGGAACTTCTTGCTAAGGTAGTAAACAGCAAATTCCACTCCAAATTCGTCCTCCTGGGCCATCATGGCGCCTACAGAACTGTCTTCTATAGCTAAGTATAAAATCAATGACCTGACTGGTCGTGGCGGTCTCAACACCGATGGATTCAGCAGATACTCTCTGACAGTATCAAAAGCCTTCTGACAATCTTCGTTCCATACTACTGGTGGGTCTTTTCTAAGTAGTTTGAAAATCGGTTCACAGATCGAAGTAAGCTTAGTGATAAACGTACTGATGTACTGCAATCTGCCCAAGAAGCATCTCACATCGTTTTCCTTCTGCAATATTGGCATCTCTCTGATGGCCCTAACCTTATCTGGGTCAATTTCAATTCCCCTCTGGCTAGCTACGTGTACTAGGAGTTTTCCTGAGGTGACACCAAAGATACACTTCTTAGGATTTAATCGTAGATTATACTTGTTTGGAAGAACTTTTCTAGGGCTTCAGAACGACCTTCTCTAGTGGCCGACTTTATCATCATGTCATCTACGTATACTTCCACTTCTTTATGGATCAAGTCATTTAAGATTTTTGTTGCCATCCTCTGATAAATGGCTCCTGTATTTTTTAGGCCAAAAGGAATTACTCGGTAGGCATACATCCCCCACACCAAATGATCCCTTAAATCAATGCTTTGAAATATTTGGTACCAAGACACAACACACACCAAATAATTGCTCAAAAACACTTTACATCCTTGGGTACAATACACACACTTCACTAGATTAAACCACCACAAATACCCTACACCCTACACCACATGCACACCAAAATTTTTCCCACTTAACTTATTTAATTAATTACTTTGCAATTAAGTCCTTATCATCAAATTCACTCATGCATAAATTATCGAAATACCCTTCACTTATTCGACTTAGCTTGCCGATTTCGACTAGGCCCGATTTGGGGTGTGACACCGAGTCTGCTCCAGACTTATAAAGTGCGAGGGTTCCATCTTCTGATGGTGATGTGCCGAGTCTGCTCCAGACTTACAAAACGTGAAAATTTGCTCTTCTGAGTTGCACCGAGTCTGCTCCAGACTTACAAAGTGCGAGGGTTCCATCTTTAGATGGTGATGCGTCGAGTCTGCTTTAGACTTATAAAGTGTAAGAGTTCCATCTTCTAATAGTGATAGGCAGAGTCTGCTCCAGACTTACATAACGCGATAATTGCTCTCTTGAGCTGCACCAAGTTTGCTCCAGACTTACAAAGTGCGAGGGTCTTTAGATGGTGATGATTTTCACTTAGATATTTCCTGAAAAGTTATGTGCACAGAAGTATACACAAGAAATTGTATGTATATGACATGAGATGTAAATTGTCACACCCCATTTGCCCCCTAGAAGTTTGAGCCATGTTTGTGCATGTGCATTGAGCGTGTTTTGTCATGTGATGAGGGTTTTGTTATTGTGTGCTTGCTCACTTGTATGTGGAATATGAGTGAGTGAGTTGTGATTTTTGTGTGACTGCATATATGACATTATGGTGTGCATGTGTTGAGTTGCATTAGTGTGTGTTTGCTCACATATTTGTAGGGTGTGTTTTAGTGAGGAAGGTTTAGTGTGTGTGTGATGCTTATTTGTAAGGTGTGAGTGGCTAATTTCCACCAATGAGGTAGTGACACATGGTTAGGGTTTAGGAAAAGAGTGATTAGAAGGAGAAAGAGAAAGGGAAAGCAGAATTTCCATCTCTTTCCCGTTTCTATCTTACCTCTCTCTCTCTTCTTCCTCTTCTCTTTCCAAGTTGTACCCTAAGCTTGGATTCAAGTGTTTGTGGTGGAAATTAATCACTCCTTAACCCTCAATTGGTAAGTTTTCTGCATTTTCATCATCTCCTTTATTTTTTCTTCATCTTGTTCTTCATCTTCTTCATGTTTCTGGTTTGGGTTTTTGACCTAGAGTTGTTGTTTGTGTGATTTATGGGTTTGGTTGTTAGTTGAGCCTCCTTGCGATTCTAAAGACAAGGAGAAGGCGAGAGGAAGTGGCACCAAGTGAATTGAAGCTTAGGAGTTTCAGGTTTGGGAGTTATTATGTTTAATGCATTTTATGGGTTTTGCATGTTTGGTTAAATTTTTTAAAAATATGATGTTTCTTGATGTCTATGATGGTTTATGTGTTATAGGTTTTGATTTAGATGATTTATGAAGCCTTGAATGTGAGTTATTGAACCCAATTGTGCATTTGACTAAGTTGATGAGTGAATAGTGCTGAGATTTTAATTGTGTAAATTGATGTTATCATTGGCATGATTTAATTGGAATTCTTGGCATAAAAGTTGCATTTTATGTTGTTAATGGTGTTTGGGTTGCTGGATTTGAGGTAAGTTGATGTTTGTGTTGAGTTGTAGTTGAGATTGAAGGTTTGGGTGTTGTGGAAGTGAGTTTTCTGTAGATTTCCCGTGCAAGAGCTAGAAATCATGACTCTGTTATGAGCGCGACATTGTCACGAGCTCACGACAGAGCCTGGTGAAAGCAGCTCTCGTATGCATTCGAGCTCTCTACCGAGCAGAGCAGCAGAGCCTCTGTCGCAAGCGCGACAGAGTGCTCGGCTACCGAGCAAGCGTGCAGCTGTCGAACGGCGTGCCTGGCTGCCGAGCCAAGCAGCAGAGCCTCTGTCATGAGCGCGATAGAGCGCTCAGCTGCCGATCTGATTTGGACGATCCTCTATCGTGAGCGCGACGGATTAGGCTGGCAGCTCACTGTCGCTAGCGCGTCGACTATCGCGAGTGCGATAGTGATATGTGTTCATTTTTCCGCGAGATCGTGAAGATTGCCGCAATCGTGACCTGGGGCAAGTTCGCCTCTGTCACGAGTGCGATAGTTGTCGTGAGCGCGACACTTCCTGGTTTCGATTGAGTTTTCTTTTGCACTCTCGATGTTTAATTTTCGAATTTGTGATACTTATAGAATTATGCATGGATTTCTTTATGAATTATATAAATATGATTTGATGGTTTATGCATGACCTATAAGAGTCAGTCTGGTGGATAGTTAGGCATGCCTAATAGAGTTTTTTAGCTGCAGCCCTCCGTTCCGTTTGGACCCCGTTTGGATCCTCGTGATCCCTAAAAAGTTTTGATCTTGTTTAAGGTCCCCTCTGTAAAATGTTTTGAATGTGATTAAATAAAATGGTTTTCGATTCATACTCGTAAGGTACCGTCACTATTCGATTCGTACCCGTAAGGTACCGTTACTGTTTACTCGTTGTCCACTATTATGAGTCAGCAGGTGTTATGTTTCGCTTTGTTTACTTTGATATGATTATATGAATGAGATATCTGAATGAGTATGATGACAAGTATGAGCCATCAGATTATATGTATATGAATGTGACTATGAGCTTCTGAATGTTATATATCTATATGTGACTCAAGCATGATTATATATGTGATACGATTATCCGCTTATGTCATAGTGTATGTGTTTTGCCTTGGCGATCATTGTGAATGGTCGTCCACCCTTTTGTTGTGTGTTTCCCCACTAAGTTTTATCGCTTAGCACGGTGCTTTATTCGTGCAGGTGCGGAAGGCATTTTTGCTTTGGGAGAGTCATCGCCAGTCAATCCAACACAGAGGCATTAGTGTTAGGGCTTATTTTTTATAGTCTGTTGACAATTCTTTTGTAATAGAACTCTCATTGTATCAACATTTTTGTAAAGCTTCCGCTTGTATATTTTGGGTATGTAATTATTTTATTTTGGCATCTGATCAAAACATTATTGTAATGAATGTTGTTATATTAATGCATGATCATGATGATGTCTCTCAAAAGTTTTAATTTTCACTGTATTTATACATGTTTATTGTGGATGAATGTATGTTTTGCCTCGATCTATTTGGTGACACACCCTGCTCATATGGCTTCTCATTCCGATGCTGATGGGTTCGCCTATGTATAGGTAGGGGGTGTTATAGGTTTTGGTATCAGATCCTAGGTTTAGGCATTTCTGGGTGATGTTGTGTATAGATGCGTATATATGTCTAGGATTGTGTTGGCTGATGTGGTTGTCCTTGCTTGTTTTAGATGGATTCTAATTCAGTTCGAGGGTCAATTGAGGGATCAGCCGAAAGCGTGAATCCTCAAGCTATTGATCCTTCAATTTCTGTGTCAGCTCACGATCCTAGGGTCCGGTCTGATGCTGCAGCCATACCCTTTGAGGCGATGCTCAAGATTCCCCAGGACATGGCTCGAGTCTTGGAGAGGGTGATTGCCCCTAAGGCCCCGATTAAGAGTATGAGAAGAGCTAGTGTGGAAGATTTTTATGGGACCGGTTTGGATGAGTCAGAATATGCTGAGAAGTGGTTAGATAAGGTAAAACATACTCTGAAGGAGGTTCGGTGTCCTCCTAATTAGTGAGTGGAGTGTGCATTAGTATTGCTTTAAGGGTCTGGTTTTGACTGGTGGGAGTTGGTCTGTAGGTATCCCCAATTGCCTGACCCAATTTCTTGGGAGTTCTTTGAGAGGGAGTTCACAAATAAGTATGTGATTCAAACCTACAGGGATGCAAAGTGGGCGCAGTTCTTGAGTTTGAAACAGCGAGCCATGACAGTATCTAAATTTGAGAAAGAGTTCAACCGTTTGGCGAAGTATGCACCAAAAGGTATTTTGACAGAAGAGTTCAGGTGTAGGCATTTTGAGACCGGATTGAATGAGTCGCTGAGGGCGATGCTGATTTCTCTAATGAGTACTCCAGGAGTTGGGTACTACCAGATTGTGCAAGCTGCAGTGCGGCCTGAGAGGTCCGAATCGGTTTTGAGAGAGAGGGCTCAGAGGAGGAATCCCTCTCGTGGAGGTTCATCTTCTTCATCCTCGAGTAAGAGGTCAAGGAATCCATAGGATGAGTCATCTTCAGGCCCGGTTTCGAGAGGCCAAAGATAGGGTTCAGCTATTTTGACTGGTTCCGGTAGAGGTAATTCAGGTGGAAGGATCGAGTTGTTACCAGAATGTTCTCATTGTAGCAAGCAGCACAAAGGTGAGTGTAGGTGGCTCACAGGTGGGTGTTTCCGCTGTGGGAGCACCGAGCACTTTTTAGCCAATTGACCAAGATAGAATGAGGTTTCGGGTGATTAGCAAGAGGCCAGTAGAGTTAGTTCGAATTCTACTCAAGCTAGTCGCGGTAGAGGCCGTGGAAGAGGTCGAGGTGGTCGACCTAGAGAGGGAGTTGCATCAGAGTCAGTTCAGCGTCCTTTAGCAGTGCCAGTTAGAGCCTATGCAGTGAGAGCTCGGGAGGAGCAAGATGATCAACTGTGATTGCCGGTAAGTTTCTACTCCATGACACTGAATTATATGCTCTAATTAACCCTGGTTCCACACACTCATATTTATGCACATATAAGTTATTTGATAAGTTGCACGTTGTAGATCAGTTGGATTATGAGATTTGTGTGACCAGTCCTTTAGGGCATAGTATCAATGTGAGTAGAGTGTATAGGAATTGTCCCCTGTTGGTTGAGGGAGTTGAGTTTCCAGCAGATTTGATTGAGTTGCCGTTCAGAGAGTTTGATCTGATTTTGGGTATGGACTGGTTAGGTAAGCATCAGGCAGTGGTTGACTGTCATAGGAAGACGGTTGTTCTTTGAGATAGAAATCAGTCTCCTATGGTTGTCAAAGACTTGGGTTCTAGTCCTTTGAGTAATGTGATTTCTGCAATGCAAGCTAAGAGATTCATTGGGAAGGGTTGTGAGGCTTTTCTAGCTATGGTGTTGGATTTTAAGCGAGATCAAGTTCGAATTGAGGATATCCCGATTGTTCGAGAGTTTGGAGATGTTTTTCCGAGGGAGTTGCCTGGTTTGCCCCTTAGGAGAGAGGTGGAGTTGTCCATAGAGATAGTGTCAGGTACTACTCCCATATCGAAAGCACCTTATCGGATGGCTCCTGTAGAGATGAGGGAACTCAAAACTCAGCTACAAGAGCTATTGGATAAGGGGTTTATCAGACCCAGCATATCTCCATGGGGAGCTCCGGTTCTGTTTGTTAAGAAGAAGGATGGTTCTATGAGAATGTGCATCGACTATAGGCAAATTAATAAGGTCACAGTGAAGAACAAGTATCCATTTCCTAGAGTCGAGGATTTGTTTGATCAGCTTAGAGGTGCAGGAGTCTTTTCGAAGATTGATCTTCGATTAGTGTATTATCAGTTGCGAGTTCAGGATACTGTTGTGGTTAAGACTGCATTTCGAACTCGGTATGGCCATTATGAGTTTTTAGTGATGCCGTTTGGTTTGACCAATGCACCAGCGGCTTTCATGGATTTGATGAATCCAGTGTTTAGGCCATATCTTGACCGATTTGTAGTAGTGTTCATAGATGATATTTTGGTTTATTCCAAGGATGAGAGTGAGCATGAAGGGCATCTCCAGTTAGTTTTGCAAGTGTTGAGGGAGCATCAGTTGTTTGCGATGCTTAGTAAGTGTGACTTCTGGCTTCGAGAAGTGTTATTCTTGGGTAATATTATTTCGGCTAAGGGTATTCAAGTTGATCTATCTAAGATTGAGGCGATTGTTAATTGGAAAGCGCCTAGGAATGTTCCAGAAGTGAGAAGTTTTCTCGGTTTGGCAGGCTACTATCGTCGATTTGTGAAGGGTTTTTCTGTCGTGCTGCTCCGATGACGAGGTTGCTAAGGAAAGGGTTCAGATTTGAGTGGTTGAATAAGTGTCAAGCTTGTTTTGAGAAGTTGAAAAGGTTGTTAGTTGAAGCTCCTGTACTTACTCAACCCATCTCGGGTAAAGAGTTTGTGATGTACAATGATGCTTCAGGCGTTGGGCTTGGTTGTGTGTTGATGCAAGAAGGTAAGGTTGTGGCTTATGCTTCTCGTCAGCTGAAGCTGCATGAGAGGAACTATCCGACACATGATTTGGAGTTGGCGGCCGTGATCTTTGCTTTGACGATTTGGCGACATTATCTGTATGGGGAGAAGTGTAGGATCTTCATGGATCATAAGAGCTTGACGTATTTCCTCACGCAGAAAGAATCGAACATGAGACAACGCCGATCACTAGAGTTGTTCAAGGACTATGATTGTATAGTGGATTACCATCCTGGTAAGGCCAATGTGGTGGCAGATGCTTTGAGTCAGAAGTCGATTTCAGCCTTGTTCTTGAGGCGGTTTAGGTGGAGATTCAATTTGGATGGGGCTTTGGTTGCCCAGTTGAGAGTGAGGCCTACTTTGAGATAGAGGATTGTAGATGCTCAGAAGGATGATGAGAGGTTGCAGCGAATTGTCCAAGAGGTTCGATCTGGTAAGCAGTCAGAGTTCTCAGTTCAGGACGGGGTGCTGATGTATAGAAATCGCTTGTGTGTGCCCGAGAACGATGCGTTAAGGAAACAGCTTTTGAGGGAGGCACACACTACGGTTTTCACTATGCATCCCGATAGTGACAAGATGTATCGGGACATGAAGCAGTTCTATTGGTGGTCCGGTATGAAGAGAGACATTGTGGATTATATGGCAAAGTGCTTGACTTGTCAGCAGGTAAAGGTTGAGCATCAAGTTCCTTCGGGATTGCTCACACCTTTATCTATTCCTGAGTGGAAATGGGATGATATTGCTATGGACTTTGTGTCAGGTTTTACCTTAACTCAGAAGAAGCATGACTTGGTTTGGGTGATAGTGGATCGGCTTATGAAGTCAGCTCATTTTCTACCGGTTAGACTGGATTATCCGATGGATAAGTTGGCTAGTATCTATGTGGATGAAGTGGTCAGATTGCATGGAGTGCCATTATCTATAGTGTCAGATCGAGATCCAAGGTTCACATCTAAGTTTTGGAAAGAACTACAGAGAGTCTTGGAAACCAAATTGAATTCCAGTACGGCATTTCATCCTTGAATAGATGGTCAATTAGAGCGGGTTATTCAGATCTTGGAGGATATATTACAAGCTTGTGCATTGGATTTTTCGGGTAGTTGGGACAGATATGTACAACTTATGGAGTTTGCCTACAACAATAGTTATCAGTCGAGCATCGATATGTCACCGTATGAGGCTTTGTATGGTTGTCAGTGTAGGGCTCCAGTACGTTGGATAGAGTTATCCGAGCATTCAATTATTGGGCCAGAGTTGGTCAGGGATACAGAGGAGAAGATCAGAGTTGTGCAGCAGAATCTAAAGGCGGTTAAAGATCGGCAAAAATCCTATGCTAACCTAAAAAGGAAAGATGTTCAATTTGAGGTCGGGGACAAAGTTTTCCTTAAGGTTTCACCTTGGAGGAAAGTGCTTCATTTTGGCAAGAAAGGTAAGCTTAGTCCTCGATTTATTGGACCGTTAGCTAAGGTTGGTCCGGTAGCCTATAAGTTGGCTTTGCCGATGGAGTTAGCGAATTTGCACGATGTATTTCATGTTTCTATGCTTCGTCGGTATAGATCGGATTTGTCGCATGTGTTATCGGTTCAAGATGTGCAAGTGCAGCCAGATTATTCGTATGATGAAGAACCGAAGGCTGTTTTAGCTTAGGAAGTAAGACAGTTGAGGAATAAGCAAGTCCCTTTGGTCAAAGTGTTATGGCATCATCATGGGCTAGAAGAAGTGACTTGGGAACCAGAGGCGACAATGAGGGCTCAGTATCCACGGCTATTCAGTTCAGGTGAGAATTTCGAGGACAAAATTCTTGTTAGTAGGAGAGAGTTGTCACACCCCATTTGCCTCCTAGAAGTTTGAGACATGTTTGTGCATGTGCTTTGAGTGTGTTTTGTCATGTGATGAGGGTTTTGTTATTATGTGCTTGCTCACATGTATGTAGAATATGAGTGAGTGAGTTATGCTTTTGTGTGAGTGCATATATGATATTAGGGTGTGCATGTGTTGAGTTGCATTAGTGTGTGTTTACTCACATGTTTGTAGGTTGTGTTTTAGTGAGGAAGGTTTAGTGTGTGTGTGATGCATGTTCGTAGGGTGTGAGCGGCTAATTTCCACCAATGAGGTAGTGACACATGGTTAGGGTTTAGGAAAAGAGTGATTAGAAGGAGAAAGAGAAAGGGAAAGCAGAATTTCCATCTCTTTCCCGTTTCTCTCTTCCCTTTATCTCTCTTCTTCCTCTTCTCTTTCCAAGTTGTACCCTAAGCTTGGATTCAAGTGTTTGTGGTGGAAATTGATCACTCCTCAACCCTCAATTGGTAAGTTTTCAGCATTTTCATCATCTCCTTTATTTCTTCTTCATCTTGTTCTTCATCTTCTTCACGTTTCTGGTTTGGGTTTTTGACCTAGAGTTGTTGTTTATGTGATTTATGGGTTTGGTTGTTAGTTGAGCCTACTCGCGATCCTAAAGGCAAGAAGAAGGCGGGAGGAAGTGGCAACAAGTGAATTGGAGCTTAGGAGTTTCAGGTTTGGGAGTTATTATGTTTAATGCATCTTATGGGTTTTGCATGTTTGGTTGAATTTCTGGAAAATCTGATGTTTCTTGATGTCTATGATGGTTTATATATTATGGGTTTTGATTTAGATGATTCATTGAGCGGTGTTCGGCAAGTGTACCAAATCGACAAGTAATAAAGTGGGGTATAGTTAGGACCCCGAGTTATTGTACCCAAGGGAAAAAGGATTGTCAAGTTAAATATCTATAGATGAGTGAATTTGAGATGTCCCCGGTTTGTTTGGTGGAGAAAACTAAGCTAAGCAAGCAAATAAATTAACAATTAAATATAAAATTGTTCATCAAGAAATTACTCAAGGATGAAATTAAATGCTTAGGAAATTCTATCCTCATAAATGTAATTGGAAATTGGTAAAACAATATAAACATGAAATTTTGGACAACCCAACTAAACCCAAGCTTCCCAAACGGAGTCAGCCACTCTAATTATATGACATCCCAAACTGGAGTCAGCCACATAACTAGCCTATGCACGGGTCTAAAATCCTAAGTTCGGTTTATTTTCCCAATACGGAGTCAAATAACCCAAAACTCAAATATTTCACTCCTCACTCTAATTTTAAATCATAAAACTCTGTACTTCTAGATTCCCAAACAGAGTCATCTAAAAGATACACCAAAAATGATAGAAAACTGAGCATAAACAAATTACAATAAAAATCAGATTTGAAATCAATCATCATTCCGGACTGAATCATAACCAAACCCAATGATCATTATAAATGCAGAAAATATAACGAGAGATATAAAAGAAATCATGAAAATATTCATTAAATCCAAATATCCAAAATACAAATATGATTCAAGAACTCATAAGCATGAATAATTACTTTAACATCAAGAATATAAACATAAAATATGGAAAATTAAAGTTTAGAATACACCCTTGATGAGAGAGAAAATAGATCTTGAAGCTCTTGTTCTTCAACCTTGGAATCCACTTGAATCCCCAAAGTATAAATCTAAGCTAAATTGATTTAAATCATTTAAGAATAAAATTGCAATTCAAAATTAAATCTAAACTAAAACAACATATTAAAATAAAAATTAAAACCTAAAATAAAATGAAAATAATGCTAGAAACTAAAAGAAAAATGAAAATTAAGTCTAACCACCCACTTTAAGATGAACGGCGCTTTGATATTATAATCAGAAGAAAAGCACAGCTGTGTCCGTGAGTAAGTAGCACTTTTAGGGTTGCGTCGTGTGGGCGATAAGTGGTGGGAAAAGGCATAGCATAGCTGTGCTTCTCGCATAAGCACAGCTGTGCTGTTGGGCGAGAAACTGCGCGTCGCTACTCCGTGTGCGCGCGCCTCTTGCTGCTTGACACAGCTGTGCTTTGCGAGGAAGCACAGCTGTGTCGTCGGCTGTTCACGCTGATGAGCGCTCCCTTCGAAAGCACAGCTGTGCTATTGAAAAGCACGGCTGTGCTTTAGGCAAATTTTGCCCTCTTTCACCAATTCCTTCTAAAATCAACCCCGAACCTCCAATTTAGCTCTGGATTAAAATAAAACACCTGAAAACATCCCAAATCTTATTAAAAGTTATAAAAACATTATAAACTAATAAAATTACAAAAACTAACTAATTAAAATTAAAATTAAATAAATAAAACACATAATTATGCTAAGAATTAATCTAAAATATTAGTATAATTGCAACTTATCATTCATGAAGCCTTAAATGTGAGTTATTGAACAATTGTGCATTTGACTGAGTTGATGAGTGAATAGTGCTGAGATTTTAATTATGTAAATTGATGTTGTTATTCGCATGATTTAATTGGAATTCTTGGCATAAATGATGCATTTTATGTTGTTAATGATGTTTGGGTTACTGGATTTGAGGTAAGTTGATGTTTGGGTTGTGTTGTAGTTGTGATTGAAGGTTTGGGTGTTGTGGAAGTGAGTTTTCTGCAGATTTCCCGTGCAAGAGCTGGAAATCACGACTCTGTCGTGAGCTCGCGACAGAGCCCGGTGAAAGCAGATCTCATACGCATCCGAGCTCTCTAGCGAGCGGAGCAGCAGAGCCTCTGTCGTGAGTGCGACAGAGCGCTCGACTGTCGAGCGAGCGTGCATTTGCCAAGCGGTGTGCCTGGTTGCCGAGCCGAGTAGCAGAGCCTCTGTCGTGATTGCGACAAAGCGCTCGGCTGCCGATCTAATTTGGCTGATCCTCTATCGCGAGCGCGCTCTTGAGCGCGAGCACAACAGATCGGGCTGGCATCTCACTGTTGCGAGTGAGACAGTGAGATGTCTGCGTTTCTCCGTGAGATCGTGAAGATTGCCGTGATCGCGACCTGGGGCAAGTTCACCTCCATCGCGAGCACGACATTTCCTGGTTTCGATTGAGTGTTCTTTTGCACTCTCGATGTTTAATTTTCGAATTTGTGATACTTCTAGAATTATGCATGGATTTCTTTATGAATTATATGAATACGATTTGATGGTTTATACATAACCCGCAAGAGTCAGTTTAGTGGATAGTCAGGCATGCCTAATAGAGTCTCTTAGCTGTATCACTTCATTACGTTTGGACCCCGATCAAGTCCCCATTTGGATTCTCGCGATCGCTGAAAAGTTTTGGATCTTGTTTATGGTCCCCTCTATAAAATGTTTTGATGGGATCAAATAAAATGGTTTTCGATTCGTACCTGTAAGGTACCGTCACTTTTCGATTTGTACCCGTAAGATACCATTATTGTTTACTCATTATCCACTATTGTGAGTCAGCAGGTGTTATGTTTCACTTTGTTTACTTTGATATGATTATACGAATGAGATATCTGAATGAGTATGATGACAAGTATGAGCCATCAGATTATATGTATATGAATGTGACTATGAGCTTTTGAATGTTATATATATATATATATGTGTGTGTGTGTGTGTGTGTGTGTGTGTGACTCAAGCATGATTATATATGTGATACGATTATCCGCTTATGTCATAGTGTATGTGTTTTGCCTTGGCGACCATTGTGAATGGCCGTCCACTCTTTTCTTGTGTGTTTCACTACTAAGCGTTATCGCTTAGCACGGTGCTTTATCCGTGCAGGTGCGGAAGGCATTTTTGCTTTGGGAGAGTCACCGCCAGTCAAGCCAACACAGAGGGATTAGTATTAGGGCTTATTTTTTGTAGTCTGTTGACAATTCTTTTGTAATAGAACTCTCATTGTATCAACATTTTTGTAAAGCTTCCGTTTGTATATTTTGGATATGTAATTATTTTATTTTGGCATCTGATCAAAACATTATTGTAATGAATGTTGTTATATTAATGCATGATCATGATGATATCTCTCAAAAGTTTTAATTTTCGCTGTATTTATACATGTTTATTGTGGATGAATGTATGTTTTGCCTAGATGTGTTCGGTGACACACCCTGCTCATATGGCTTCTCACTCTGATGCGGATGGGTTCGCCTATGTATGGGTAGGATGTAACACCTTGTACCCACCCTAGTAGATTGAGCCTGTATGTGTGTGAATTGTGTGTATTTAATTTTGAGCATGTGTGGTTTGTTAAATTAATTTGCTATTATTCAATATCTGGGGTTTTATTTGGGTATGAGTGTGTGTATGGGAGTAGTGTATGTTTTAGTAAGTTGATCTTAGGTGTGTGTTAGAGGATGGCAATTGGACCCTGATCAGGACCCCCGATCGGATCTTCGTGATCCTTCTGTACTGGATCTTGTTTCAGATCCCACGCGAAAATGTTTTAAATAAAATGAAAAGAATGATTTTGATACCTTTGGGTATCCATGAGTTATGAAAGTGTTCCCGGTACCCTCGGGTATCCATGCATACTCGTTATCCGTTGTTTTGTATAAGCAGGTTTACTATTATTATTGTCATTATTATTACCATTGTTACTATGTGACTTTTGAGAGTTTTGCTTAATGTTACGATTGCAGCAATGGCATGTGCATGAATACAAAGATGGTACTACTACTGTGCTTTAATGTGATAATTCGTTTATAAGATGTTATTCTCTGAATGTGCCATAAGCATGTGATTTGTTAACGCCACTGTGAGTGGTCATTTTTCGTTTGTGTTTTCCCCACTAAGCGTATTCGCTTCGTACGGGTGTTTCATCCGTGTAGGTGTGGAAGATGTGGGAGTTTTTGAGCAAGGCGATCCGTTTCAGCAGGGCCAACATAACCTGGAAAGATTTTGTAGTACAGGATTGTACCTTTTGCTTATGTATTAGTATTAATATTGTCACACCCCAAAATAGCCCTGGTCGGAATGTGTATGCTAAGTCGGGAATGCAAGGGTACTTCAGTAATTTGTGCATGAGAAATTTGGATAATAAGGACTTAATGGCAAATAATTAATTAAGTATGTTAAGAAAAGAATGTTAGAGTGTGCATGTGGTATACGGTTGTAGGGTGTTTTGGTTGTGGCATTTATCTAGTGAAGTGTGAGTTTGGTACCTTGGCATGAGATTTTTATTTAAGGAAAGGATTGGGTGCATGTGAGAGTATGGTGCTTTGGTTTGGAAAAGTCTAAGTGGGTTTTGTGGTCCAATTGGGAGCTGCCATGTGGGCTTGTTAGGTGGGCATTGAATGAAGAAAAAGAAGAAGTAAGAGGAAGAGAGGGGGAACACAGATTTTTGGCTTTCCCGTTCTCTCCTCTCACGCCTCCTCTTCTTCTTCTCTTCTCCTTTCTCTGCTTTTCCTTTCTTTCTCTTTGGCTTGGAGTTGTGTTTAGCTTGGAGTGTGTTTTGCTTGAAGAGGTAAGTTGCAGTTTAAGGTTTCTACGTGCTGTTCTTCTTCTTCTTCTTCTACTGGTTTTATCTTCAGTTAGGGTTTAGACTAAGGATTTTATGGGTGTCTTGTTTGTGCAAGCTTTGGATTGCAAGAAGAAGCTTAAGGACAAGTAGAGGATTGAGGATTGAAGGTTAAAGTGCGATTTTTGGATCTTCAATTCCAGGTTTGGAAGCTTTGATTCCTGCATTTGAACTTCTGAGTTGTTTTACCCGAATTCTCACTTAGGTTGTAAATGTGTTTGCATTGTTTAATTTCTGGAATTTGGTGTGTTTTGGAATGTGTATATGCATGATTTATGTGAGTAGATGTGTTAGTAATGCATGATAAGGATTGAATTGAAGGTATTGAGTTTGGGATTTGAACTTACTGTAATTTTTAGGGTTTATGTTCTTGAGGGACTTGAATGTGTTTATGCATGATTTTGGTTGTTTTGATTATTGAATTAAGTTGGTTTTATGTTATTTTTGATGTATGGAAGATCGATTGGAAGGTAAGATGAGATTGGCAGTGTTTTGAATCAAATTTAAATGGTTTTTGTCGAGTGCTTTGAATTCTGGGCTTGCTCGGAACGAAAAATCGTGATTCTGGAAGAATTTCCATTTGCAGTAGGTTTGTGTCGTAACTGCCCTGAGAGAGAGGCAAGTCACGAGTCATGACTCCCAGTCACGACACGTGACTCTGTCTCCCAGTCACGATGCGTGACTTTTCGGCGGGCTGGAAGTAGTCGCGGGGCGTGACTCCCAGTCACGACGCGTGACTGCCCTATGAGAGGCAAGTCACGACTCGTGACATGAGGCATATCACGAGGCGTGACACTATGTCACGACTCGTGACCCTCCTTTGAGGCATGTCACGAGGCGTGACATAGAGTCACGACTCGTGACCCTCCTTTGAGGCCAGTCACGAGTCGTGACATGGCTCGTGACCGACCCCCCTTCAGCCCCATTTTTCCGAATTAGCCCAGTTTCAACCAAAATGAATTTCCTATTTCTTCTGTATGGACTTGTATGAACTTATACTGCTGTATGATTCATGTCATACTTTTATATGCTCTTATATGGCCTTTTCTGTTTTGCCTTGATCCCCAAGTGACTAGTTTCTTATAAAATGACTTTCAAATGTTTTTATGGCTTTTTCCCTACTGTGTGCTATATTACCTTGCTTATATGAATGGTTATCCTAATTTATTTGTGATTAGCATTATGTTATGCATATCCTTGATCAGATCCTCCTCTATGAATAACCTGCCATGCTTAAGAGTATATTGTATCATTCCACGACTAAGCTTATGCGTTATTAGTCATTGGCATAATATGATTCCACATGTGTTCCTGACATGCTTCAGTATTTTGAGTAGTGCTAAAATGTGATTGATTGAATTATTACATGCTTCAGAATATGAATGGTATGAGGTATGATTGATATTATGCTATGCCAAATTTACTTGAATAATACGGTTGATGTCTGAATGCATTATTATGCTTTAGTCTTTGAACTCAATGTGTTATGCTTAAATGTAATTGGGATTATGCATGATTTATACTTAGTTATCCTCACCTACCGCATGATTAGGATTTGTATTGATAATCATTGGCATGGTAGTGCTTCTATACCTGATTTTGACATGCTTTAGAACATTGTTTAATGTTAAAGTGTGTTGACTGTATTATGTTTTGCAATAGGAATTGTATGATATATGACCGACTTTATGAGCATATTTATATGTCTATCGTACTCTGGTTTATGCATGATATATATATATATATATATTTATGCGTTGTGTGATTCGAAACGTTAATTATTTTATGCATGACCTGCGAGAGTCAGTCTAGTGGATAGTTAGGCATGCCTAATAGAGTCCCGTTAGCTACAGCCCTTTGGACGTTTGGACCCTGATCAGGTCCCTCGTTTGGTTCCTCGCAAACCCTTTATGTGTGCGGATCTTCGCGATCCTTTTTAATGTGTTTGGATCTTGTTTAAGATCCTCCTCAGTAAAATATTTCAATTGTGACAAATAAAATGGTTTTCGTAAGGTACCCTTTGGCCGATTTGTACCCGTAAGGTACTATCAGTACACTCGTTATCCACTATTGTGAGTCAGCAGGTGCCTTGTTATTTTGTTTTATTTTGCTTTGAAATAACTATAAGAATGTGATATCCGAATGAGCACGATAATGATTTGGGAAATCAGTTTATATGTATATGAACGTGGATTTGAGCTTCGGAATGTATGTCTTTATATGGTAAGCATGATTGGATACCTAACACCATTATTCGTACTAGTCTTGTGATGTGTTATAAGTTTCTGAATGCTTTGAAGGTGAATCGACTAATGTATTTATGTATGTGACTCAAGCATGGTTTTGTTTTATATAAGCATGTGAACCGAAGCAGTTGTGGCTGTAAGTATGTAAGATTTAACTGTATTTTCTTCGTGGTGATGATATGAATGTGATGTTATGTGATTATGTCTTCGGTCTCCGCTGTTAGAGTGTTTTCGGCATGATATTTTATATATTAGAGTTGCGCAGCGGTTATGTGGTGCTTTGGATGTCGTCTCTTGGATTTTGGCTAGTGTGTATATGGCATGTCAAGGTATGTTAGATGTAATTGTATCGCATGTGATTGGGTTGTCAGTTTATGCATGGGTACTTGGTTATGACAATTGCATGTGTAAAATCTTATGTGACTTCGCACGGTAGGGTACTGATATTTGATACCATTGTAGGTTTATGCATGTGATATAGTATGTAGTTCTGCATGATGATACTTGTATCGTGTATTGTATTATGTCTATTTTGGCCTATTCTTGATATAAGCATATGGTTATGGTTATGAGTTTTCGAATTAATGCTTTTACTATGCAAGACTGATTATATATGTATTCTGAATGTTGCATTTGCCATTGTGAATGTGCTATGCCTCTGCAACCATTGTGAATGGCCGTTCATACTCTTGTGTGTTCTCCCCACTAAGCGTTTATCGCTTAGCACGGATTTCCTTTCCGTGCAGGTGGCAGGTTTGGTTCTGTTTGAGTCGCGCTTCTGCAAGGTCGGCCACGTAGGAGTTAGAAGTTTTGTATTTTGTTCAGCATCTGTATTTCAGTTTTTTTTTGTATTTCTGTATTACTGTTTATGTAATTATATGTAAGATTCGTGATATTACTTTTGAGTAATGTAAACGTTAGTATGTTTTTATGTTAAGTTATTCCTTCGTTTTATCATCCGCTTTATGCTTCCGCTTAGTGCCTGTGTGTGTGTGAGTTATTGCATGATCAGTTTGTGCCCGCATGTTAAGTCAAGTTTTTATTTAACTTGTATTTTAGTATGTATGTTATGTATGAATGTATGCTTCCGCATCGTGCATGTGCATATCTGTGTGAGTGAGCGTAGGGTAGCGCGCCCGTCGGCGTCCTTCCAACTGGGGCGGCGATGGGGGTGTTACAAATATTCTGTATCGATAACTCCTGGATGTAAACTCTGCTTTTGTAGTTTGATTTTGCTATCAAATATGTATATGATCTTCTGTGTTATTGCACTTTTATACTTCGGGATGTAAAGATTGTTTTGTAATTAATAAAATATTGTACATTCGTTTTCAACCTTAGCATTCTGTTTTAAATTTCTTTATTATTTTTATTTTACCTTGTTTGGAATGAATAGTTCATGATTATAACTGCTTCTCATCTATCAGGGTCCTTCTTCCTCTTCGAGAGATGAAGCTCCATACGTATAGATAAGGGGTGTTACATTTTGTGGTATCAGAGCATTAGGTTGAGACGTTTCTGGGCAAGGGCATGATGGAGTGTGTGTTTATGGTTGTGTTGGCCTATTACGGATTGTTATGTATATTTTGTAGATTGATGGAGTCCACTCGTGGATCACTTGAGGGATCAGCCGAGAGTACGAATCCCCGAGAGCAAGATCCGTCAGTTTCGGGTCCGGTTCAGCCACCTAGGGTGCAACCTGAGGCCCCTGCAGTTCCTTTTGAGGCTATGCTCAAGATATCTCAGGATATGACTAGGGTTCTAGAAAGAGTAACTGCCCCTAGAGCTTCGATTGAGAACATGAGAAAGTTTGGAGCGAAATATTTCTACGGGACCGGCTTGGATGAATCGGATAAAGCCGAGTTGTGGTTTGAGAAGGTTAGTCGGGTGTTAAAGGAAATTCGGTGTCCTCCGGAGAGGGAGGTTCAAAGTGTGGTGGCATTATTACTGGGTTCAGCTTATGATTGGTGGAGGTTAGTGCTCAGACATCCCCAGCTTCCCGAGCCAGTGACATGGGAGTTTATTGAAAAAGAATTCCAAAATAAGTATGTAACTAAGGCATTTAAGGAAGACAGATGGGCACAGTTTTTGAGTCTTCGGCAAAGGGTATTGACTATGGCAGATTATGAGAAAGAGTTTAATCGACTTAGCAACTACACATTGCAAGGAGTTCTCACTGAGGAGTTCAGATGCAAACACTTTGAGGCGGGTTTGAATGAATCTTTGAGGGTGATGTTAGTCTCTTTGATGTCCGCTCCAAAAGTTAGTTATTATCAGATAGTACAGGCGGCTTTAAAAGCATAGCGTTCTGAGAATGTTTTGAGAGAGAAGGCTCAGAGGAGAGAGACCTCTCGAGGGAGTTCCTCTTCAGGAAAGAGAACAAGAGAACCTCAATCAAATCCTTTCAGTGAGTATCATGCCAATCCAGCTACTAGAGGGAAAAGGCAAGAACCCTCTAGAGGGTCTGGGTCCGGAAGAGGTAGTGCGGGTGGTAGAGGTGATGGAGCGCCTCGGTGCTCCCACTGCAGCAATCGCCATTAGGGCGAATGTCGTTGGTTGACAGGAGGATGTTTCATATGTGGTAGTACAGACCACTTCCTAGCCAATTGCCCAAATTTGCGTGAGAATCCCCAAGATCAGCAAGAGGCGAGTAGAGCAGGATCTAATGCCCCTCAGGGCAGTCGAGGCAGAGGTAGAGGACGGGGTCATGGTGGACGGCCTCAAGATAGAGAGTCCTCCGAGACTATTGATCACCCAGTACCGACAGCTGGTAAAGCTTATGCCATGAGAACCAGAGAGGAGCTGGACACACTGGAAGTAATTGCCGGTAAGTTCTCATTATTCGGTACTGAAATGTATGCTTTGGTAGATCCAGGATCTACTCATTCTTATTTGTGTTCTAATAAGTCATGTGGTAGATTGCCTAATGAGGATAAATTAGACTATGATATATGCATAACTAGTCCATTGGGCCAGTGTGTTAAAATAAATTAGGTATATCGGAATTGTTCTTTAATGGTGCAAGATAAGGAATTTGCAGTTGATTTGATCAGTTTGCCATTTCATGAGTTTGACCTTATCTTGGGGATGGATTGGTTGTCCAAGCATCGAGCTATAGTGGATTGCCACAGAAGAGTTGTGATACTCAAAGATAGAGATCAATTATCTGTAGTTGTGAAAGGTGTGGGTAGTAGTTCGCTGCATAATGTAATTTCAGCTATGAAGGCAAGAAGGCTCATGAGAAAGGGATGTGAAGCGTATCTAGCTTTAGTTTTGGATTCTCGGTGTGGACATGTAGAGATTCAAGATATTTCGGTAGTAAGAGAGTTTGTGGATGTATTCCTAGAGGAGTTACCGGGTTTGCCTCCAGAAAGGGAAGTGGATTTGTCGATAGACATTGTACAGGGAGCAGCTTTGATTTCTAAGGCTTTGTATCGGATGGCTCCAGTGCAATTAAAAGAGTTGAAGAGTCAGTTGCAGGAACTTTTGGATAAAGGTTTTATTCGGCCTAGTGTGTTGCCGTGGGGTGCTCCGGTTTTATTTGTTAAGAAGAAAGATGGTACTTTGCGAATGTGTATTGACTACAGGCAGATCGATAAGATCAAGATTAAGAATAAATATCCATTACCCCGGATCGAGGATCTCTTTGATTAGTTGAGGGGAGCAAGAGTGTTCTCTAAAATAGATTTGAGGTCGAGTTATTACCAGTTTGTTTGGTCTGATAGATGCCAAGCGAGTTTTGAGCAATTGAAGGATATGTTGATTAGAGCCCCTGTGCTTACTCAGCCTACATCAGGTAAAGAGTACAAGATGTATAGTGATGCTTCGGGGGTAGGTCTGGGTTGTGTGTTAATGCAGTATTTAGAGTTAGCAGTGGTAGTGTTTGCTCTTAAATTGTGGCGGCACTATTTATATGGGGAGACTTGTAGAATCTTCACGAACCACAAGAGTTTAAAATACCTTCTCACTCAGAAGGAACTAAATTTGAGACAGCGGAGATGGTTAGAATTATTCAAAGATTACGACTGTATTATTGATTACCATACGGGTAAGGCAAATGTAGTAGCGGATGCTTTGAGTAGGAAATCAGTGTCAACGTTGTCTCTGAGTAAGGCAAGGTGGAGGTTGGATTCAAAAGGTGCACTAGTTGCTCAACTAAAGGCTAGACCGAACTTGAGACAGTTGATAGTGGATGCACAGATGAGTGATCTTGTGTTGCAACATGTTTTTCTTATGGTTAAGGATGGTAAATGGATGGACTTTTTAGTCGATGATGAGAGAGTGCTCAGATTTGGGAATCGTTTGTGTGTGCCGGATGTGGGTGATGTGAAGAAAAGACTTTTACAAGAAGCTCATTCATCGGTTTTCACCATGCATCTAGGAGGGGATAAGATGTACCGAGATCTCCGATAACTTTATTGGTGGCTGGGTATGAAGAAGGACATTGTAGAGTTTGTTTCAAAGTGCTTAGTATACCAGCAAGTGAAGATCGAGCATCAAGTTCCATCGGGTTTGCTTAACCCCTTACCCATTCCTCAATGGAAGTGGGATGATGTTACGATGGATTTTGTATCTGGTTTACCAGTAACACAGCGTAAGCATGATTCTGTTTTGGTCATAGTAGACCAATTGTCAAAGTCAACGCATTTCTTGCCAGTTCGGCTGGACTACTCCATGGATAAGTTGGCAGAGTTATATGTGAGAGAAATAGTAAGGCTTCACGGAGTTCCATTATCCATTGTATCTGATCGGGACCCGGGATTTACATCCAAGTTTTGGAAGGAGTTACAGGCAGCTCTGGGTATTCGGTTAAATTTCAGCACTGTGTTTCATCCTCAGACCGATGGTCAGTTCGAGAGAGTCATCTAGATTCTTGAGGACATGCTTAAGGGATGTGTGTTGGAATTCTTAGGAAGTTGGGATAAATATGTGCCTTTGATGGAATTTGCATACAACAATAGCTATAAGGCAAGTATTGGAATGGCCCCCTATGAAGCTCTCTATGGACGGAGATGTAGAACTCCGATGTGTTGGACTGAGTTATCGGAGCGGGATATGGTGGGTCCTGATATAGTGAGAGACACTGAAGAGAAACTTAGAGTTGTGCACCAGAATTTGAAGGCAACCAAAGACAGACAAAGATCGTATGCCAATTTAAAATGAAGGGATATTCGGTATGAGGTCGGAGACAAGTTATTTTTAAAAGTATCATCGTGGTGGAAGATTCTTCATTTTGGAAAGAAGGGAAAGTTAAGCCCCCGATTTATTGGACCTTATGAGACTTTGGAAAGGATTGGTCCGGTGGCTTATCGGTTAGCCCTGCCGACGGAGTTAGCTAAATTTCATGATGTCTTTCACGTATCTATGCTCCGTCATTACCGATAAGACCCGTCCCATGTATTGGCAATACAGGATATTCGGGTTTAGCCAGAATTCTCATTTGATGAAGAACCGAAAGAAATTTTGGCCAGAGAGATTAGACAGCTTCGGAGAAAGCAAATTCCTTTAATTAAGGTGCTTTGGCGACATCATGGTTTAGAGGAAGCGACTTGGGAATCGGAAGAGGTCATGAGAGCTCAGCACCCTCAGTTATTTGAATCAGGTAAGAATTTTGAGGATGAAATTCTGTTAAGGAGGGGAGTGTTGTAACACCCCGTACCCACCCTAGTAGATTGAGCCTGTATGTGTGTGAATTGTGTGTATTTAATTTTGAGCATGTGTGATTTGTTAAGTTAATTTGCTATTATTCATTATTTGGGCTTTTATTTGGGTATGAGTGTGTGTATGGGAGTAGTGTATGTTTTAGTAAGTTGATCTTAGGTGTGTGTTATAGGATGGTAATTGGGGGTGTGAGAGTGGGGGACAACTGTTCTTCTTATCCCTCTTCCCCGTTTTCTTCTTTTTCTTCTTCTCACATTGCTTTTTCCCTTTTCTTTCTTTCCTCCTTGCTTTCTCTTAATTTCCTCATTTGGCTGCAATCTTTGGTGAGTTTTGGGTAGTCTAAAGCTGATTTGGGGTAAGTAGTAGTAATTATTCTTCTTCATCCTCTTTTTCTCTTAATTTGGAAATTTTGTTACCTTGAGGTTAGAACTTTAAAAGCTTGTTTTGATGGGTGTTTTGCTCAGAAATCCCTCCTAGAGAGCCTAAAGGTAACGAAGTTATAAGTGGGAGCCAAGCCCCGTGATTGGAGTTCAAGAATTCGAGGTTAGGGAATGTTTGCTAACTCTATGTATTATTTGTGATCTTTGTGCTATTGATGGTATTGATGAGTTTTACTGTGTGAAGTTGTATGTGAATGGTATGGATATTGTTTATTCTGGAGTTGAGTTGCATAAATTGTGAAGTATTGAATTTAAGCTTGTTTTTGTATGGAATTTTTTTAGAGTAAATGATGTGTTTTGGGAATTCTTGTGTTTGATCTTATAAATTGTATGATCCGATTGTGTTAAGGAGTCTATAGGTTGAGATATAAGTGAGGTGAGAATGGATGGAGTGGTGAGTTGTGATTTGGTATGGGTTAGGAGTGTTTTGGTTATGTTGTGTTGCATCTGGACATGGGTCACGGTGACAACCAAGAGGTTGCCACCGTGGAACATGCCAAAGTTACATTCTGCTGAGAGTTTTGGGTATGTTACGGTGACAACCAATCTGGTTATGACCGTGAGGTACCAGGACTTTAAATTCTATTTTGAGTCTTGGATATGTCATGGTGACAACCAATCTGGTTGTGACCGTGAGGTATTCATGCATTGCATTCTGTTTTGGCATCCCTGGTATGTCACGGTGATAACCAAATTGGTTGTGACCATGAGGTACCCCAGGATTGCATTCTGCCGAGAGCTTTGGTATGTCACGGTGACAACTAATCTGGTTGTGACTGTGACCTACCCTATTTTTGTAAGGAATGTTTATTTGTTAAGGGTAATGTTTGAGTGTTAAGTTGATGATTAACCACACACAAGGACACTTAATAAGTGCTTTATTCTAGTAATATATGTAATGCATATAAGTAACTCATGAATTTAAGCTTGTGAATTTATTGTTAACTACCATTGAACTGCGAATTTAGCTGTATGGTATTAGCCTGCCAGTCAAATAAGTGGATAGTTAGGCATGCCTAATAGAGTTTTTGTAGCTGCAGCCTTCTGTGATTTTGGACCCTGATCAGGTCCCCCGATCGGATCTTCGTGATCCTTCTATAATGGATCTTGTTTAAGATCCCACGCGAAAATGTTTTGAATAAAATAAAAAGAATGATTTTGATACCTTCGGGTATCCATGAGTTATGAAAGTGTTCCCGGTACCCTCGGGTATCCATGCGTACTCGTTATCCACTGTTTTGTATAAGCAAGTTTACTATTATTATTGTCATTATTATTATGGTCGCTCTAGTTAGGATGGATGTATATTACGATATCCGCTTGAGCTATCCAAAAATTGCCCTAGTGAAAGTGGGTTTACACTTCTGAAAGAGATTTTTAATCATTGATGATCTATGAGGCTTAACCATTGGTAATCCTTTGGGCCATCAAAAATTTGCCCCGATGAAAATGGGTCTACATTTCGAGAAAGGAATTTCAACCATTGATAATTTTTGGGTCACCAAAAATCACCCTGATAAGGATGGGTCTACCCTTTGGAAAACGAATTTGCGATCATCGATAATTTTTGGGCTACACTTCAAGAAATGAGTTTAAAACACCAATAAATCTTTTGGGTAATTAGAGACATAAATTTGTGAAGAAAAAGAGAGAAGAAGAAAAAAAAAAGAAAAAAAGAAAAAAAGAAAAAAAAAGAGAAAAAGAAAAAAGAAAAAAAAAGAAAGAAGAAAAAAGAAGAAAAATAGTAGGGCCCAAGATAATACCCCTTGATGAGTTCAATAGCTATCTTTCTTAGCTTAATTGTTTTGTTGAGCTTGATAAGTCAGAGTATTACCGAGTCCAAATTCGAGAATTTCTGGACAGCATGAAATTAGTTTGAAAATGATTCCATCATCCAAATGAACGTTGCCGCTATTTTTCTCTAGAAACCTGATCCTCCTTTGATAACCATCTACCTGAGCCTAACGTTACAACCAAAGTAAGACCTCTTGATTCTTGGTTTGGCCTTATCTAATTAGCGGAGATGACCTTCTGATAAGGTTTGGTACGTAGTAAGAGGCATATGGTGTTTCTTGAGCTTCAAGCGAGAAGCCATTAGTGCATTTATGCATTCAAGTTGAGTCTTGTCCTCGATATTGCATCTAGAATTTGCTTTTGAAAAATGAAAAAATCTTGTTTTGGCCTTTTGCACATACACACAGGGATTGTGTGGTATACCTCGTATTTACATGTTGGTTTAGTAAACCTTGATGTCTACACGTTTATCTTCTTGCCCTTCATTGGGAATGACTCCCGAATTCTTTTGCTGAGATTGAATCAGTTGAGAATATGGTTCATTCAGTACTTTCAAAGGCAGATAGAAAATTCGAGTTTGGGGTACCAAATAGGTTGCACTCATTTTACAATCTTGGGGTATTTCTTATCACTACCCATGAAACACTCCCAACAATATTCTTTGTACATGTGCTTTCTGCAAATGTTTTTACGCATAACTGTAGCAAACATTCTTATAAAATAGTTTTACATGTATAATTCTTGGTGCATGTCTTTTGGCATAAAATTCTTAGCGAGCATATTTCATAGATACTTTCGCATACGTGCCTCTCTAAGGTCCATGTTTATAATCGCTTGTTTTTGCGCATTTCGTGGGCATATCTTTTGCACGCTTCTCACATGCACATCATTTGCATGCATTTTGTACATGTATGCATGATTTCTTCTGCATTTGTTTTATATGCATAGTTATTCATACACACATCACACACATCCAATTCTTCACATAGCCTTCACGTACATAATGACTTCCCCCTATCTTTGCATGTAATTCTTCACACCTATGCCAATGAAGGACTCTTTACCCTCACAGGTGTGATCATCTGTATATATTTCATGTTCATTATCCTCTTGTATATATTTTATACTTGATTTTTTGCATGCATTTCTCATTCATGATCATTTACAAACATTTTACAGAATACGACTCTTTGCACACATTCCATAATCTTTTATCATGCACGTAACTGTGGCATATATGTCATGTACACAATTCTCTGCATGCATATCATATTTGTAATCCATGCATAGTACACACGCTAAATACTTAAATTTCACACATGCATAACATCGCATGTCATTTCATACATTCATAACTCTTAGATTTCATACATGCATAACTTTGTGTGACATCTCATACGTACATGGCTTTTCACATGCATTTCATGCATACATGGCTTTTCAAATGCATTCCATGCATACAAAGTGTCATGTGTCTACTAGATGATGTACATCAATCTCAACCTTGTGACTTCACATGTCGACGTTTCTCAAAGCCCTCTGAGGCGGCACAATCTCAAAGTCCTCTTAAGAGGCGAATCCTTTCAAGCCCTCTTAAGAGGCAAAGTTAAAAGTACTCTTAAGAGGTAAATTTCAAAGGCCTCTCAGGGGGCAAATTTCAAAGGCCTCTTAGGGGGCAAATCTCAAAAGACCTCTCAGGGGGTAATCATTTCAAAGTTCTTGTAAATCTCTAAGTCCTCTAAAGAGGAAGGATCCTTAAGTCCTCTGAGGAGGCACAACCTTCAAAGTCCTCTGAGGAGGCAAACTTTCAAAAGTCCTCTGACGAGGCAGAATCCCAAAGTCCTCTGAGGAGGCATTCCTCCTCGATTTCGCTAGCAGCCTGGGTCTTCAACAGCGCCACAGCCCGGACCATCAGTTCCTCCTAGTCAGCCATCTACCTCGAGAACCGGACTTTCTGCTTCTTCATCTCAGCCTCAGCCAGTCCACATATCAAATGAAGATGAAGATCCATCAGAGGAGCCCTCGGATTATCCACCACTATAGGCTGTTAAGGGAGTTATTTCGATGTTACATTTTGTATTTTCATTATTATCATCATATTTGTATATATTGTACAAAGTTTATCTATTAGTGGAACATGTTTATTATTACATTTGCATGTAAATTCTTTATATTTATTATTACTTGATTTTCTCCTATAAATACAACTGATCATATAATCATAACAAGAAAATTATAAATAATAGGAAACACGAAAACGTTCATAAACCTATTAATCAGATTATTTTGCACATGAATTAATAAAAATCCTTTATCTTATAGGAACATTGTTTCGCATTAATCCAAGAACGGACATCAGTCACAATGAAGGATGAACAGAACAAGACCTAGGTCCTTCAAGATCATGCTTAACCAGGCACATACCTTGCAGATCGGATGGGGATTAGCTGGGGAACTTCACCAATTGAAGTTGCAGTTAGAGAACACTGCTCTTCACCTTGAGGCTGTAGTCAGAAAACACTGCACCTCACAGTTCATTTTGTAGTCAGAGAGTACTAGACACCTTGCAGATCGGATGGGGGTTAGCAGGGGAACTTCACAATCGAAGTTGCTGTTAAAAAACACTGCTCTTCACACCGAGATTGTAGTCAGAGAGTGCTACATCTCACAGTTGACGCGGTAGTCAGAGAGTACTATGCACCTTGCAGATCGGATGGGGGTTAGCAGGGGAACTTCACCAATTGAAGTTGCAGTTAGAGAACACTTCTCTTCACCTTGAGGCTGTAATCAGAGAGCACTACATCTCATAGTTCATGCGGTAGTCAGAGAGTACTACGCACCTTGTAGATCAGATGGGGCTTAGCAGGGGAACTTCACCAATTGAAGTTGCAGTTAAAGAACATTGCTCTTCACCTTGAGGCTGTAGTCAGAGAGCACTACATCTCACAATTCATGCGGTAGTCAAAGAGTACTATGCACCTTGCAGATTGGATGGGGGTTAGCAGGGGAACTTCACAATCACAGTTGCAGTTAGAAAACACTTCTCTTCACACCGAGATTGTAGTCAGAGAGCAATACATCTCACAGTTCATACGGTAGTCAGAGAGTACTATGCACCTTATAGATCGGATGGGGGTTAGCAGGGAAACTTCACAATCGAAGTTGCACTTAGAAAACACTGCTCTTCACACCGAGATTGTAGTCAGAGAGTGTTGCATCTCACAGTTCACACGGTAGTCAGAGAGTACTATGCACCTTGCAGATCGGATAGGGTTAGCAGGGGAACTTCACAAATCGAAGTTGCAATTAGAGAACACTGCTCTTCATACCGAGATTGTAGTCAGAGAGTGTTGCATCTCACAGTTCACGCGGTAGTCAGAGAGTGCTACGCACCTTGCAGATCGGATGGGGATTAGCAGGGAAACTTCACCAATTGAATTTACAGTTAGAGAACACTGCTCTTCACACCGAGATTGTAGTCAGAAAGTGCTACATCTCACAGTTCACGCGGTAGTCAGAGAGTGCTACGCACCTTGCAGATCGGATGGGGATTAGCAGGGGAACATCACCAATCGAATTTGCAGTTAGATAACACTGCTCCTCAAACCGAGATTGTAGTCAGAGAGTGCTACATCTCACAGTTCACGCGGTAGTCAGAGAGTACTACGCACCTTGCAGATCGGATGGGGGTTAACAAGGGAACTTCATCTCGAGATTGTAGTCAAAGAGCACTGCATCTCACAATTCACGCGATAGTCAGAGAGTATTACGCACCTTGCAGATCGGATGGGGGTTAGTAGGGGAACTTCACAATCGAAGTTGCAGTTAGAGAACACTGCTCTTCAAACCGAGATTGTAGTCAGAGAGTGCTACATCTCACAGTTCACGCGATAATCAAAGAGTACTATGCACCTTGCAGATGGGATGGGGGTTAGCAAGGGAACTTCACCTCGATATTGTAGTACGAGAGTGCTACATCTCACAGTTCACGGTAGTCAAAGAGTACTTCGCATCTTGTAGATCAGATGGGGGATAGCAAGGGAACTTCACCTCGAGATTATAGTCAGAGAGCATTGCATGTCACAGTTCATGCGATAGTCAGAGAGTACTATGCACCTTGCAGATCGGATGGGGGTTAGCAAGGGAACTTCACCTCGAGATTGTAGTCAGAGAGCACTGCATCTCACAGTTCACGAGATAGTCAGAGAGTACTACGCACCTTGCAGATCGGATGGGGGTTAGCAACGGAACTTCACCTTGAGATTGTGGTCAGAGAGTACCGCATCTCACCAATCAAAGTTGCAGTTAGAAAACACTGCTCTTCATCCCGAGACCATAATCAGAGAGTGCCGCATCTCATAAATTGAAGCTGCAGTTAGAGAACACTGCTCTTCGCACCGGGACTGTGGTTAACAAACACCGCATCTCACAAGTGAGATTGTAGTTAGAGAACACTGCTCTTCGCAACGAGGTCAAAGCTAGAGAATGCTACATCTCACCAACACCTTACAGGTCGAGACGAGACCGGTAGGGGCACCTGTAGCAAATTCATTCACAGCTGAGTAGACCAAGACAAGGCCTGCCAGGCGAAGACAGACAACCGTTTGCTCCTACGCAACGTCAACAAGGTAAGGTCCGGCACCCACAGGTATGTATTTCTCTCTCTTCCTTCTCTGAATTTTGCCTTTTCTCCTTTGAATTTTGGCTCACCTAGGTGTCTATGCACTACCTTCTCCAAAATTGGGGGCAACTGTAGACACCAGGTTCCGAGTCATATTTTGATGGCAATTTTGGGTCATTGATAAATTCCTCCAAATATATATATATATATATATATACAAAAAATAATAACATAAAATAAATAAAATTAAAAAAAATTAGTTAAGGTTGGGTTAATTAATTAGTTAATATTTTAGGATGGTTAAAATTAAAAAAAGAAAATAGATATAGGATTTAATTAAATAAGTTAGATATGATAATTTAAGTAGATTAATTAAATTAAATAGATATAAAAATATAGAGTATTTAATTAATAGAGTGTTTAATTAGTTAGTGTGTTAGTTTAAGTAAATTAGTTAAAATTGAAAAATTAAAAAAAATGGAAAATAGAGGAAATTATTAGGCCATCCAAAAATCAACCCTATTTGAGGGTATAAAAAGAAAAGGATGAACAGGGAGCAAGGGGGTTCTCGGCTGAAGAAAGAAAAAGAAACCAAGAAAATAAAAAGAAAAAAGGGAAAAAGAGAGGAAGAACACAGGGGAGCCGAAGAACAAAAAGAGAGAGCAAGCAAGAAGAAATGAGAAGAAGGAAAAAATAGAAAGAAAATAAACTGAGGAGCAAAAAAGAAAGAGAGAGTAAGAAGAGTGAGCAAGAACAGACCAAGGATTGAGAGACCAAAGAACCAAAAACAAAAGAAAAGAAAGCAAAAGAAATAAGCAAGAGAGGAGAGGACCAACGGAAAAAGCACAGGGGCGACGCCGGAAGAAAGAAGAAAAGAGAGGGAGAATGGCGGGGCTTCTGTCGGCCAGCCACGGCACCGCACGGCGGCGGCAGGTCCGCGGTGGCCGGACGCACCAGCTAGCACCCATCGGCCTCCACCATTCGATGGGAAAGCAGAGATAGGAGGGAAGGTGGCGCGACGTTTTAAGATGATTTTCGACCTCCTCCGGCGACGTTCCGGCTCGTGGACATCGGCAGCAAACTTCTGGTGACCAGACGAAGCTGATGGCGGCGGTGGTGTCTTCAACGGCGGCTCCGGTGACGCTCCGGCGAAGCTCCGATGGTAAGTCCTCCTTCCCTCTTTATTATTATTATTGTTATTATTATTATTATTATTATTATTATTATTATTATTATTATTATTATTATTATTATTAATTATTATTATTATTATTGGTATTTATTTATTATTATTATTGAATATTCTGTTTTATATTTATTATATTTATTATTAATTATTTTGTATATTATTTATTATTATTAATATATTATTATTATTATTATTATTGTTATTGTTATTTTTATTTATTTATTATTAGTATTATTGAGTTATATTAATTTATGGTTATTGATATTATTATTATTTATTTATTTACTATTAATGTTATTGTATTATATTGTTATTTTTGTTATTGATGTTATTTTATTTAGTATTAATATTATTATTATATATTTATTTTATTATTTTTATCATCATTATTATTATTATTATTATTATTATTATTATTATTATTATTATTATTATTATTATTATTATTATTATTATTATTATTATCATCATGGTTGGATTAATATTATTGTAATGATTATTATTATTGATTATAATTATTATAGTGGTATTCTTGTTGGTTATGATAATTATTGTTGTGTGATATTATTATTATTTTATCTATGTTATGTATATTTATTTTATGTTATTATTATTATCATTATTATTATTATTTGTTATATTATTGTTATATTATTTTTATTATTTTTAATATCATTCACTGTTATTAATATTACTATTTTATGTCTAATACATTTTATAGCTATTATTGTTATTAGTATATTATTATCATTATTATCATTTTGTTCATGTTACTATCATTACATTGAATTATTATTTTATCCATTCATAATTACTATCATTATTTTATGTTTATTTATTATTCATTATTATTTTATGATATTATTATTAGCATTATTATTTTTATTGGCATTAATCATTTTAATTGTCATTTGTGCTTTTATATTCATTAATTCTCAATTTATTTCATTCAATTATTTATTTAATTATTTATTCATTTACTTATCATTTAATTTAATCCATTATCAATCTCATTCATTTTTCTCAATTTACTTTATTCAATCATTCATTTTTCCCAATTTACTTTATTCAATCATTCATTTTTCCCAATTTACTTTATTCAATCATTCATTTGTTTATTTATTTATTCAATTGTTTACTTATTCACGATTAACCATATCATTTTTCCATTTTGACTGCAATGCGGGAGGCATGTGGTTCTTCTGAGAAGTATGGTCGGAACAGGTAAATTAGGATGAATTTATTATTTATTATTTTGAATATTTAATTATTATTTTATTCTTTTTATTCGTTTGTGGTCTGTAATAATAAAAAATTTTCGACCGCGCTTAAAAGAACCACCACACATACGTTTTCTATCAAAATGAAATTTCCTAATAAAAATGGGATCAATGTCTCAATTTTCTCCATCCAAAATCATCACATCAAAATTATTTCATAATAAATATGTGTGCGAGGACCAATGTCCTCATCATTAATGAATATCTCGATTTATGCATGATTTGTATTTTATTTACAATGGGGGTTGTATTCCGCCCCTAATTTTATTGTAATTTACTTTTGAATGCTTTATTTTAATTTCGCTTTTATTTTTCGCTTTTACGTGAATGATTGCGCCTTTTTATTGATTGCATTTTATGGAAAGATGGTGAAATAATAAATTAAAAAGCTAATTGTAAAATTAATCAAAGTACGAATAAATGAGAAGTTCCGAACTTATCTCTTGTCTTTGGGCTCAATGAGGCGAGAGACCCATTTCGATGGGATCTCCAAGACACCTCTTGTGTCCCAGCAAAAGACTCAAATTACAATCCAAGGCTCCATAGTGTTAGAGGGTCATTCCAATATTCTATTGGGGGTGAATGCCTCCAAGACCCCTTTGGTTTGCCCAAAATGGATAATATGCACTGTCTTAGACTCACTGAGGCGAGACGAACTTTCCCAATGTTCTATTGGGTGGCGACTCCATGAAACCTCCTTGTTGCCCAAAATAGACGCACTTGTAAATACCTTACAAGTTCCAATGAACCTCTCCCGATAGCCCTAAAGCGGGCATTTGGGAAGCCCACGAGGTTCGGCGTGCGTCACACATATCATATGTACAATTACATTTATCATATTCAAGACTAATCATGTATTATTTCATGAATAAGATATTCATATAAACATATTAAACATAACTATATTATTGGGCATCATGCACTCGTTAGACTTAACAAATAAGTTCATCTTTCCTTACACATATATATTTATACAGTAATAATGGCAAATAAAAACTCATATTTCAATTATTACCCTGAATAGAAACATTTGAATAATTCATACTTTAAGTCATCGATGCAAAATACAAGTGAGAAACAATGCAAAGAAGAGAAGTTTCAAAAATATTTTAGGCAAAAAACACTTGCGACAGACGAGGTCCGTCACACTTGCGACAGACGAGGTCCAGGAGGTGATCATGAGTTATGCTCACTGTCATGACTCGTGAAGGCACACATAAAAGCATAGTGAAGCATGACAAAGGAACAGAGTGAAAATAGGGGCTGGAGCATGACTCGTGCTAGCTTGCACAACTCGTACAATCCCCCTCTGAGAACTTGGCTTCCCGTACGATGCTGGAGTCACCTGGCTCTGTTGCGATCGCAACAGGCATCGCGCTCACGATAGAGTCTCATTTTCCAGGTCTGCAGAAAATCTGCAGCAAAAAATCTTCTTCTTTTAAAAACTTACCCAGACCTTCTAATCAAACCAAAACTCATCACAACTCATATTAAACACTTAAAATCATCACAAACAACATAAAACCCAACCTTTATACCAATTATCACAATTAAATCATGCAATTAACATAATCAAAATCTCTAAATTGACAACCAGCAAAAATAACTCCAAATTTTCAATCAAACACACACGTTGATTCAATAATTCACATTCAAAGCATCTTAACCCAAATTATTCAAGACCCATAACTTTTGAACATATTTAAACAACTTTAACTCCATAAATTTTCAGAAAATCAAATCAAAACCCCAAATCAAAATATACATCAAAATAACAAAATACCTAATCTTAACTCCTTTGCTCCTAATAGCTTCCTTAGATGATCTTTCTTGTTCCAAAAACCCATCCAAGGTCTTTCTCATCCAAAATCCTCAGCAATAACACAAACACACACACAAAACATAAATCTAGGGTTTAAAAACTAATCAAAATAAATCAAGGAAATCAAAACTTAACTTACCTTTCTAACACAATCTTCACTTAAATCCTTTGATCTAATCAACTTCATTTTCTAATCTTGAGCTTAGATCTTAAGGGAAAGCAAATGACATTGGAGCACAAAAGAAAAGAAGAAGAAGAAGGGAAATGACAAAAGGAACGGGAACAAGAGAGGGGAGAGCAGATTTTTCTGCCCTCTCTCTCCTCTTCTCTCTTCTTTTATACCCTTTCCCACTTCTTGCCGCTTGTCACCATCCTATTGGCCCAAAATAGATATTTATGTCAATTCTCCTATTTAGTCCATCAACTCATTTCTCTTCTTACATTTAGCATCCATCTATATAATTCTTAATATTGGCCCACTTAATTAATTTTATCCTTTCAATCAAGTCCTAATTCCATACTTCACAATTTTACAATTTGCCGCACTTGCCGAACTTTGACATTAATTCTTAAATTATCCAGTTGGCATACTAAACACTTCAACTTGCACAACTTTGGTCACCACTTATTCTCAATATGCCCGAATCCTTCTAGAGTACTTTTCGGGTTGTTACAAGTGGTGATTGCAATTCCAGGTATTTCCACTAATTAAGGCATCATGCATAATATATAATATAAATATAATAAAATAACCATAATTAAACATTATTTATTTATTTACCAATTATGCATGCAATAATACATTTACTTAGACTTAAATCACATAATTAGGGGCAATTACACAATTAATACACATAAAGAACCATATTTACCATTTTACCCTTAACTTATGAAAATAATTACATTTATGCCCTTAAACTTTTCCAAAAAGTTACAAAAATGCCCATAGTTCATTTTATTGCACAAGCATTTCAATTATGCCATTAGTTCATTTATATTAACTAATTAACCATTAATTAACATACAAATTACCATTATACCCTCCAATTACCAATTTCATGCCAAATTACATTTTAGGCCCTAAAAAGTGACCCATTTTCATATTTAACCAATTAATTACATTTTTACCCTTATTAACCATCATTAACATGCATATGCACAAAATTACCATTTTGCCCTAAAACTTTTCATATAATTCCAATTATGTCCCTTTTTCACATATGTAACACCCCCATACCCCCGGTAAGGAATATCGGGGCGCTACGCGGACACTTACGTATACATGTACATGCATTAGCGGAAGCGATAACACTATACACATTCGTATAAGAATAATAAAATAATACTACATTAGGGCCCACTTGCATTTCATATTAACTACATATACATTTACATGTTCATATTACATCAGTTTCCATTTAGCTTTAAATATACATTTACATGTAACCACTACACTCTTTTATTACATAATGATGTTACTCAAAATGTAAAACTCTATCTCTAACTTATAAAAAGTTGTAACAAAACTCCTAGTGGCCTTGACCCGCAGATGTCCGCTCACTGATCCGAACCTGTAACCTACACGGAAATAAACATCCGTGCTAAGCGATAACGCTTAGTGGGGATGAAAATAATGCAAGGGACTTCTTTACGAAGTCACAAATAACTCATACGATCATATATCTCATGCATATAACTCTTATACATGTATAGGTAGCATGCTTGATTATCAAGTACTCTGAACTAACATATAAGTAACATTTACTCTTTCACTGTCTCATGCACACTATAACTTGTACATCTCATTTATTCAAATATACGCTATCATGTGTTCACATGCGTGTAAACATATACTTGTATATAAGCTGTCATGTAATTAAACATTACTCTCATGTACTATAGCTTTATTCAAAGCAACACTATAATCATCTCAAGTTCACTGCACCACATTAATAAGACAAGCCTGAATTCCTTTCATGGTGGATACGGGTAACTCTGGATACTGTTTACAGTATCTTACATGTGGAGAATTAACTCAAACTCTATGGAATACACGAGGTATTCCGAACTCTGGGCACAATTAAGGCCAACTCTAGCAGCTGCACTCTAGCCCTTTATAAGCATGCTTATCTATCCACTATAACGGTAATCAGGCTCAATATCCACCCACACACTATACACAGATATCAACTCATCAACTAAAATTCAAATGCATTTATCAAATTCAGAGACATATAATTCATATGCAATCTTTATTAATCTTATTCAACAACTAAAAACATGTAACATTTAAATTCCATGCATGCACTCTTATATAACATCTTCATATACATGTATTCAACTCATTGCATAAACATATTAATCATGCAAAGTAAGACAGAAGAAAACACTATCTTCAAAACAAGATGCAAAGAGGTTCACTGTCGCGATCGCGGCAAGAAGTCGCGCTCGCGACAGAAGCCAAGTTCATTGTCACTATCGTGACAAGAGGTCGCGCTCGCGACGGAAGGCAAGTCCACTGTCGCGATCGCGACAAGAGGTCGCGCTCGCGACAGAAGCTAGATTGTTTAAAAGCTCTCTATACTCTAATGCATTATATAACAATTCCTAAGTTCATACCTATTTACCATGTCATTTACTATACTTCCTACAACTATACATTGTTACTATATTAGTTCAATTACCATTTTTAATCACACTCATATGTATTTTTCCGTTAACAACTAGTTTGTAATCATTTAGGAGCCCGAATCATGTATAAAACGTTAAGGGGAAAGACAAGGGGTTGACCCATGCCAACCATAGGCTCAAAATGAAGAAAAAAGTTCCTAATTTGTGATGTTCTGTCGCGAGGTCGCGACCACTGTCGCGCTCGCGACAGAGGCTCGCCTCAGGAGCCTCATGAGACTGCTTTTTACCCTGATCTTGTATCATCTAAACCGACCTCTAAACGTCATTTTTAGGCAAAGTGTTCTTCTTAACAATTGGTCTCTAGGATGTTATCTTTCAAATGGGATAATTTGCAGGTCATTTGGACATCTAGAACTCTAAATATGATTCAAACAATCTATGCTGTTCCAGTGAACCCGCCAGAACAGGGTCACCTACGTTCTAATTACTTTTCAGGATACCTAGAGCCAGAATTAGATCCGGCACTCTCTTAGACATTTTTAGATAAAACTATTATCTTTCAGATACAATTAGAATCAACTCAATTAGAGTTCTATAACTCTACTTATGACAAATACAATACACAGGGGTCCGATGACAAATAAGCAGAATTTCGCAACATCAAACTCTATTATCAACACAAACACTCAAATGATCAAGTTACATGCTTATAAACATATATACACATGTCATAAGCACTGCAAGCAATCAAAATGAACAATAAACCAATATACACTAAAAGAACGATGGAGCTAATTAAAGCTCACCATATACATTTACATCATATCATAGTAACACATATCATTCAATCACATGCCAGGAAAATAAAATCGCACTCGATCCCTACCTCTAGGAACTCGATCACAGTTCTCTACTCGTTCCGATCTTCTCTTTTCCTTATCGACTCTCTTGCCTCCAACTTGCACCAAAACCACACACAAAACACTTGGGGTTACTCTTCTTTTTACTTTAATTCAAAAACAGAAACCAAGTAGAAGAAGAAGACTAATGCTATCACAATAGTATTACTTACCTCTTCTAAAAAAATCTACTCTCTTCATCCCCACCTAAATGATTCTCTTTAGGAGCAAATGGAAAATAGAAGAAAAGAAAGGAAAGTGGAGCACGGCCAAACCAAAGAAAAGGAAAAAGGAGGAAAGCCAAAAGCAAAAGGGCCAAAAGCTAAGAAAATAAGATGGGAATAGGTAAGTGGCCGGTCAACTAAAGAAAATTAACAAATTAATTTCCCACTAACCATATTAAAAGCCAACCACTTACTTTAATTCATCCCTATCCCAAGCCAAGCCAAGCCAAGCCAAATCAAGCCAAGCCAAGCCAAGCTAAGCCAAGCCAAGCTAAGCCAAGCCAAGTGTCACCCTCTCAAGTTGCCATGTGTCAACACCCTATGATGCCACTTGTCACTCTCATATGCCGCCACTTGTCACTCTTCTATGATGACACTTGTCACTCTCCTATGACACCATGTGTCAACTCACTACAACTCCAAGTCTCTTAGTCTCACTTATGCACACATCTCGTGAGGGGGTTCTGTTGCGCTCGCGACAGAACGCTCACGCCCGCACCAACCAGCTGAAGTTCGAAAACCGCTGGAGGGCTCTGTCGTGCCTGTGACACTTGTCGCGCTCGCGACAGAACTCTCGCACATAAACTTACCTTTTTCGAACCAAAACTCTGTAATTCTTCTAGGGCCATTTTGGGGTGTGACAACATAAATATTATTTTAATAACATTTTAGCCATTTTAAGCTCGTTTTTACCATTTTTCCCTTATAAAATACTGGCTGACTCTATAACCAGGATAAACAGACGAGAATTGTAAAGATTCACAGAAATACCAGAGGGATCTTGTGGGACCAACCCTGTCCTTAAATACAGTACAAAAATTAAAAACATTCAGATACAATGTGGTAGGACCGTCATTGGCCTACAATAAGTGAGACTTCATGCTCACACCCGTGGTCTTATTTCCCTATGGCTAGCCAACATATCCTGAACTAGGCTTGACTACCAGAACATCACATAGGGCAACATTATTCCATTTTTCACATTTTTAGGTTATCATAGATACTTTTTATGGCATATCATCATGTTATCACATCATTACACATGTAATTCAAATCCATTTAACCTCACATACTGAAATTCTCATGTTATCATCATGGTACACATGTAAACACACATGTACATCACTCTGCCAACATGTAAACTTTTCACCATTAATTCTTTTCATCAAATTTAACATTTATTTATGTCTTTTACATGTTAAATAACATAGTCATGCCATTATTTTTCATTAAAACTCATCAAAATCATACCTTTACACATGATAACCATTCGGCCACATACATACATCATACATCATGACATTTTCACATGCTCTAACACATACCATTAGATACATCATATGCCGAATACCATGTATACATCATAAGCATGCCATAAACATCATTAAAACATATAGAAAACCCATGATATACCATTCGGCCTACATAGGAATTCTTCATACAATTTTTTTTTTCTCATTTTAAACATTCATATCATCATTATTAACATCCCTAAGCATGAATATCGAGTTTTTTTCAATTAAATGTGCCTTTATCACATACTTAGTTAATATACCATGGAAATAGATTGAGTTTGCAATCACAAACCTTATATCTTTGTAATACACCTCTCAATACTCCTTTTCCTTACCCTTTGCTTGATTGGAAGTTCCTACACCTAGTTGACATAACCATGTTCAAACACAAAGATGAAGATTTTAACAAAACCGAGCTCCCTTTCAACAAAAAAAATCATAAACATCTTATTCACATTCTAAAGTACCCTTAGGGACCTTGAAATAAAATTAAAAACTCTTAAATCACTTACATCAAAATCACACCTAAACTTTCAAGTCTAGGTTTTATCCACTTATACACCTTTGAATGGACTATCAAGGCCACCAATGGAATCTAGAGGAGCTGAAATATATTAGGGAGGCTTGAATATAGGGTGAGATGGAGAAAGATTGGAAGAAAAATGAAGGAGAAGTGAAGATGTTCAATTCAGCAAAGAGGTGGAGGGAGGTGAGGCGGAACAAATGGAGAAACCTAGAATTCTCCAACTGAAATGATGTATTTATATGGGTTTAATTGAACTGAACTAGGTCTAACTGGAGTGGTCGAACCGGTTTGGTCCGATTTTTGATTTTCGGCTCATTTTTCACTATTTAAGGGTAACTGAGTGTTCCTGAACTCATTTTCACTCCTAAGCAATTCTATCATTCTTAAAATATTAAAAATAACCTCCAAACAAAATTTTAGCTCAATCGGAGTCCATTTGGGGCCTGGTTCACCTAAACTGGTCCGATTCGATTCAGTTCGGTTCTGCCGTAAAATACAATTCTAATGCTGTCAAAAATTTATAAAAATTATTCTGAGCTTGTACACTTGCCACAGTAGATCTTGTTATCAACTCTAACTATTTTTAAAAATTTGGTCAAACTTCAGTTCAACCGAACCGAACCAGAGGCAAACTTCAGACTGACTTTCGGGGGCCTATTTGACCTCGATTTCGCACAAATTATACCAATAGACTCTTGACAGTCCACAAATCATTTTTACAAAATAATTTTTTTTAGCATACAGCTACTACAGATAGCTATACTGCTATCCAATAGGTGGCTCAAGCAAGCTTAGCCTTTAAACTCTATTGTATATGAGATACCAGAAGTATCATATCATGCCACAATCAGGATAACAGACCCTACAGAAAATACTGAATACTTTTAGGCTATAAAACAGGCCATTACAACTCTCCCCTAATAATTAAAAATTTCGTCCTTGAAATTTACCTGTACTGAAAAGCTGGGGATACTACTGTCTTATTGTCTCCTCGGGTTCCCATGTTGCTTCCTCGACATTGTGATGATTCCAAAGAACCTTCACCAGTTGAATCCGCTTATTTCTGTGTTGTTTCACTTCTCTTGCCAGCACCTTCACTGGGAACTCTTCAAAGATCATGTCTGGTTGAACTCGAACTTCTTCAGGCTTTATGACATGACTGGGGTCTGATCGATACCTTCTAAGCATGGAGAAATGGAAGACATCATGAATCTTCTCCAACTCTTGCGGAAGCTTTAATCTATAGGCTACTGGTCCAACCCGTTGAATGATCTCATATGCGCCAATAAATCTCGGACTCAGCTTGCCTTTCTTCCCAAATCAGAGATTCTTTTTCCACGGAGAGACCTTTTGAAATACTTTGTCTCCCACCTGGAACTCCACATCTTTGCTCTTTAAATCTGCATAAGACTTTTATCGATCCATGGCTTCTTTTAATCTGTCTTTGATTACTCGAACCTTTTCTTCAGTTTCCCGCAACAAATCTGACCCCACAAACTTCTTCTCACTGAGTTCTGACCAACAAAGAGGAGTTCTGCATTTTCTACCATATAAAGCCTCATAGGGGGCTATCTTGATACTATTCTGATAACTATTGTTGTAAACAAACTTAGCTAATGGCAAGTAGCTCTCCCATTTGTTACCAAACTTAAGTACACAACATCTCAGCATATCCTCTAGAATCTGAATCACACACTCAGATTGTCCATCAGTCTGAGGATGGAAAGCTGTGCTGAAATGCAATCTGGTCCCCAAAGCTTCTTGCAACCTCTTCCAAAACTGAGATATGAATCTCGGATCTCGATCTGAAATAATGGAAGATAGGACACCACGCAGTCTCACAATCTCACTAATATACAACTATGTGAGCCTAGACAATGGATAATCCATTCTGATAGGCAAAAAGTGAGCTGATTTGGTAAGTCAATCAACAATCACCCAAACTGCATCATGTTTCTTTCTAATGAGTGGGAATCCCGATATAAAGTCCATGGTTACCCTATCCTATTTCCATTTAGGAATGACAATAGGCTGAAGCAAACCTGAAGGAACCTGATGCTCTGCCTTAACTTGCTGACAAATCAGACACTTACCCACAAACTCATTCACATCACATTTCACGCTTGGCCACCAGTACAACATCTTCAGATCCTAATACCTCTTGTTATTACCAGGATGTATGGAAAAGCTGCTATAATGAGCTTCTGTCAGAATATTCCTTCTCAAATCAGCTTGATCAGGAACGCACAATCTCTGCTTGTAATATAGCCCACCATCTGAACCCAAAGAGTAGCCACTAACATTGCTATCTTTCACATGAGTCATTATAGAAGACAATCAATCATCTTGTTTCTGAGCATCTTTAACCTGTTAGAGGAAATTTAGCTTAACTTGCATCTCTGCAACCAAGGCTCCATCATCTAAAACACCCAATCTAACATTCATAACCCGTAGAGAAGCCATGAACTTTCTGCTAAGAGCATCAGCTACAATGTTAGCTGTACCAGGGTGATAATTAATGAAGCACTCATAATCCTTAATCAACTCAAGCCAATGCCTCTGTCTCAAGTTAAGCTCCTTCTGAGTAAGCAAGTACTTAAGACTCTTATGATATGTGTAGATGTAGCATCTCTCACCATAAAGATAATGTCTCCAGATTTTCAATGCAAATACAATGGCTGCCAACTCAAGATCATGAGTAGGATAGTTCTTCTCATGAGCCTTAAGCTGTCGGGAGGCATAAGAAATCACCTTGCCTTCATGCATTAATACACAATGCAAACTATTTATGGAAGCATCACTGTAGATCACAAAGTCTTTACCAGGTTCAGGTTGCACTAACACTAGCGCTTCAGTCAACATACACTTAAGCTTCTCAAAGCTCTTTTTGACATTTACTTGACCATGCAAACCTGAAATTCTTCTGTAATAACCTGGTCAAAGGAGCTACAATAGAAGAAAAACCCTTTCACGAACCTTATGTAATAATCTGCCTAGCCAAGAAAACTTTCGACCTCTGTGACACTCCTGGGTGTCCTCCACTTCAATATTGCTTCAATCTTTTAGAATCAACCTTGATACCATCTGCTGATACTACATGACCCAGAAATGACAACTCATTCAGCAAAAATTCACATTTGTTGACTTGGTAGAAAGCTGTCTATCCCTCAAAGTCTACAGAATAATCCTCAGATGCTCATCATGCTCCTCTGGAGTCTTCAAATACACCAAAATATCATCAATGAAGATTACCACAAACCAATCCAAGGGTGGAAAACTCTATTCATCAGATCCATAAAAGCTTCAGGAGCATTTGTCAATCCCAAAGGCATGATGACCATACCTGGTGCGAAAAGCTGTCTTAGGCACATTTGACTCTTTAATCTTTAACTAATGGTAGCCTGATCTCAAATCAATCTTGGAAAACACACAAGCACCTTTCAACTGATCAAACAAACCATCAATATGAGGCAGTGGATACTTATTCTTTATGGTTACCTTATTCAGCTATCTATAATCAATACATAACCGAAGTGATCCATCCTTCTTTTTCACAAAGAGAACTGGCGCTCCCCAAGGTGAAACACTCGGTTCGATAAAGCCTATATCAAGCAACTCTTGCAGTTGAATCTTTAATTCTCTGAGTTCTGATGGTGCCATTCTATAGGGAACAATAGAGATAGGAGCAGTACCAGGTAGTACGTCAATAGAGAACTCTATCTCCCTATCAGGTGGAAAACCTAAAAGTTCTTCAAGAAAAACATTCTGAAACTCTCGAACTGTAGGCACTTCTGAAACTCGAAGTTCCTCCTTTTTAACCTCCATTGCATAACACAAGTAGGCAACACAACCTTTTCTAATAAGTCTCTTAGCTGTAGTGGCTGAAATCACATCAGAAAGAAAATCTGATCTCTCACCCACAATGACAATCTCTTGATCATCTGCAGTCTTTAAAGTCACTCTTTTTTTTTACAATCAACAGTGGCACGGTGAGAAGACAACCAGTCCATTCCTAAAATCACATTAAACTCTCGGAAGGGGAGGTCAATCAAATCAGCTGGAAACACAAAGCCCTGGGCACTAACTGAACAATCTCTATAAACCTTGTTCACTACTACACTATGCCCCAAAGGATTACTCACTAAGATATCCTGGTCTAACTGACTATCATGCAATCCCTTACCCGAGCAATATCACTACTAATATAAGAATGCGTGGAACTAGGATCAATCAAGGTATAAACTTAATGAGAAAGTAATGAAAATTTACCAACTATGATGTCTAGTGCATCCTCCTGCTCACAGGCTCTGACTGCGTAATTGCATCCAGTGGCACAACCCTGAGGTGGCTGAATTGAAGGGCCAGAAGCTGTCTGTGGAGGAGCTGCTCCCCTACCACGACCTCTCTGAGGGACTGAACTGGCACCTGGAGCTGGTGATGCTACCGTGGATGGCTGCTCCTCAGGACAATCTCTAATTTGACGATCTTTAGACCCACATCTAAAGCAGGCTCTAGTCCGAAATCTGCACTATCCAGGGTGGAACTTCTTACAATAAGCACACTGCAGTGCAGACTCACGGCCTCTACCCGTAGGTGTACTGGCTACTGAAATGATTGGAGCACTACTGCCTGCTGGATTTCTCTGCATGGAAGTAGGTGCTACTGGTGCACGGCTTTGTGACTGAGGAGGCCCTCTAGACTTCTTACTCTGACTAGCTGCACAAGAAGACTGACCCAGTTTTCTCTTTTGCTTGAAACGGGACTATCTATCGGCCTCATCGGACATAATAGTCTCTGCTCTAACCGCTGCCTCAACCAAAGACCTCATATCCATATGTCTCTGAGAACCTAAAGCCAATCTGGTGTTATTGTGCAGGCCTCTCTCAAACCTATGGCATAACTTCTGCTCATCATGGACTCATCATCCAAATAGGCACCGAGGCGCTCAAACTCCCTCTCATATTCAGCAATTGACTTATTCCCCTATCTGAGCCTCCAGAAGGCATCTTACATCGTAGATTTATACTCAAAACCAATATATTTCTTTTTAAACTAGGTCAAGAAAAACTCCCAAGTAATTTGGTCAGCTGGAGTGTTCTTACAAATTGCACTCCACTAAGTATAAGCAGGACCCTAAAGTAAAGCTACTACTCCCTGAAGCATCTCATCAGGTGGACTCTGAGTAGTCTCGAAAATCCTCTTTAACTTAAATAAACACTCCTATACCTTAACAGGAGTCAATAGATCTCGACCATAGAAATCCTCAGCTCCCAATCTCTTAATCTGCTCCAAAATCGGCCTCCGTCTAGGTGGAGCTAGCTGTTGTTCAGGACCATGAGGCTACTGTTGCTGGGCTTGCATATGCTGAAAGGAATTTTCCATCATAGCCATAAAATCAGGCTATTTGGGGGGGAGGGGGGGAAGGTACAAACGATAGAGTACCCTGATGCTGAGGTGACCCCGACTGACCAACACTAACAGATGTAGCACTCTCAACATCACTATCACGACGACCTTCATCCGAAGCCATACTCACAATCTAACACAAGGAGCAAGCATAAATTAGCCTCACATAACTATACTGTCCAAACATTATTTGGCATGTACATGTACTTAACCTAATCCCATTGACCCACTCAGATCTTAGAATCACCTAAACCGGAGCTCTGATAACAATAAAAATTGTAACACTCTAATACCTTACATTCTAATAATTAACTATTCATTCTATGCCGGTTAACCTAATTAAGTAAATAGATTATTAAAATTTCAAATTAATTAAAATGGTGCAATTTTTTTTAAATTCTGTGGCAACAATTTTACAATTAACTAAATCTATTGACAATATTCAATCAATCATAAACTTACTAATTGTAAACCCCGTGTAACGCCCATTCCCGATTACACCGCTAACACAGCTAATGGAGTTGAGAATGGTCGTTACACGGTAATCACTTCCTCATACACATAGATAGTCTAAACGCATGCAAAAAATCCATGCAAATAAATTTTTACTTCTATCACATTCACATGCAGTTGGTCATCTATACTCATCATATGCTTGCCCATGCATTCATGCTTACACATACACACTTATACAAGCTTAACTATTACAGGCTGGGTTACTTAATATATTACACACTTTATGCTATCCAAAATAATATTTACATAACAAAAAGAGACACAAGTCTACCCAAAACCCAACGCTATTAGCAATCCTAGTGTGTTGACCTTGCCAATGCGGGACTATCCTTTGAATCACCTCGCTTCAGAACCTACACGGATTAAGAAAAACCTGTGCTAAGCGATAATGCTTAGTGGGGAACAATACAACATATATACACTTATATTTCATAGCATGTAAATTATTTGAGGCACATATTAATGTTTAGGCTTCACATTCAGTATATGCATACATTTATGTGTTACATTCATCATTGCTTTGCTATACTTAATAGATATACACTTTAAAAATGCTTTTACAATCATGCCTTGTTAACACTCAATAACATGCATATAATATTGTTATAACATCCACACATCTTGATTTCACACCCATATATACTCATTCTGAGAAATCACATTCACATAATCGCATCTCAAGACAAATCTTAACACATCTCATTCACATTTTCATTTAATATCATTCTTATATGGTCACATTATTATCGTTAGCCTTGCCTGCAATTCAAATATGCTGATAACGGGTTTCGCATTGGTACCACCGAGGTACGATAATCTCATTCACGCATTGGTACCCTAAGGTATAGTAATTGCATTAATCATTAATCCACATATAGAAATCCAGTAAGGATTGTTTCGCATTGTGATTCCATAGGAATCGGACGCATTGGGCTGCAGCACTTTGACCCTATAGGCATGCCTATCTATCCACTACTTGACTCGCAGGCTTTGGTTAATTAATTACATTATAGGTTTCATACTTGTCAATAAGAATAGCATATCCATCAATCATCTTCAAATTCCTCATTGCTCAAGTTTACAAAGCATTAAACAATCCACACCACTTGTTTACTCATGATATATCACATACCACTTTATATTTAATCATCAATTAAACAATTGATTGAGTTCAATAATCATCTTAGTTATACGCATATAGACTACATTTAACCTTAGTATAATGCTCATACAAAATGTCATCAATCATGGTTAAAAGCATCATCATGGTGAGCATATTCGCATGGTATAATTCATTCATATAGTATTATATGTTCGCATAGTAAGGTACTCCTTTACTTTCTTAAAGCAGCATCATGGTATAAGTGATCACGTAAAGTAAACTTGCATCACCTCATGCCTAGCATATACCAATAGCTTAGATAGAATACTAACCTAAATATATGTACCTTCATTAAATTTATGTTATAACATAGGTCTTAATCATGTTGATATACAAGTACAAGTTCTGTTCCTTATCATTGCATAATATTACACATTAATTGGTAAAGAAATACACATCCACATGATTCAATAAGCAACCCACATTTACTTGTCTCATACACTTCATCTTACTTAGTCATAATGTTTAGCATATGATAATCCTCAATAAATGATGTATAATTGATTGGATTATTATTCATGCATGCTTACAACATTTGGCCAAGTCTCATTGTTCAATATGCAAAACAGAGGTACCTCACGGTGACAACCAATTTGGTTGTGACCGTGACATACTTCAAACTCTCAAAACAGAATGCAAACTTGCATACCTCATGGTGACAATGAATTTGGTTGTCACCATAACCTATGCAAAATTGCCAAAACACAGTTGTGTCCTATCAACGTATAGCTATGCTTTCTAACCACACCTCACATAAATTTTCAAGTCTTCTCAAAGCAATTTAAATATCACTCTTAGCCAAATCATGCTTCTAACCATATGTTTTCCTACCCGTTTAGCTTCTTAACAATATCAATTCCAACACAATTAAATACCAACTCAAGGAGTTATATTCAAATAATTATTACATGCTCCAATTGATTCATATGCACTTTTTAAATAACCTAAGGGAAACCATTTGAAATCTTACACTTGTTCAAGCTATATGTGTTTCCATGTCAAGCTCAACAATTAAAAAGCATGTATATACTTAATTCCATAATTAAACTATTATGCCATAGCATCATTTATATATAATTGCAATTAGTATCATTGACATGCTCATTTCATAAAGTTAGACACATGTTGGACAAGCTATAGGAACTTGTAGTGAAGTTCAGGTGCATTTTGGGAAGAAAAACACCCTAAATATGCAAAACTGGGAAGGGTCATGGTGGGAATGAGTTTGTTGTGACCGTGAGGTCCAATTGCATGCAATTCTGCCTTATCTCAGCATTGGTCATGGTGGCAACCATTTGGTTGTGACCGTGACATACTAAAATTAAGCAAAATAGAAGCAAAACTCAGGACTGCTTCACTACTCCTTTTATTTCAGCCTAAAAAGACATGTAAACGACCTTTTTAGGAAAAAATTCCTTCTTAACATTTATTTCTTAGGATGTTAGCTTTCACATAGAATAAGTTTTAGGTAATTTGGACTTATAAAACATCAGTTATGAATGAAAGAATATAGACTATTCTAGTGAACCAGCCAAGGTAGAGACTCGTCTGTTTTTGCTATTTTTAAGGGTCATAAAGCCAAAATTAGCTCATAGTCATTTATGTAAATTTTAAAGGTATGGAAGTCATGGTTCAAATGGAACAATACAAACTCAATTTTAACTTTCCAAACTCAAGTTAGGACCAAAACACTACACGGAGTTCTAGTGAAATATAAATAGAATTTTCCCTAAACTAGGGTTCATACTTTGGTTAATCTCATAACAATTCAATCATCAATTTCAACACAAATAAATCATACATTACAACTATATCATCTATCAATTGACACATAATAAACTAATTTACACACACATGACAATAGTTAGTTCCCAAACCTTCTCTCCTTAGCTCCTTATAAGTCACTTAGCCTCTTGATCAATCACCTTCTCCTTTCCTTTGGTTCCCTTTACTTTCTCAGCTACAAATCCAAATCCACTTTCCAGAGGTGGATACCAACCATTAATTTCCAATTCAACTAAAAGAGAAAGAGTAGAAGATGAAAAGAACAAATACAAATCACTTACCCCTTTAAGCCAATAATACCCATGCACTTTAAGATCACTTGATCACTTAATAAAATTCTATGTTTTCTAATTAATAGAAAAGAGGAACACATTGAAGAGAATGAAGAAGAGGAACCGAAGAAGTTGAAAACCAAATGCAGAAAAATGAACCCCTTTCCTTTCTCCTCATACATTTATTGCATGCAAAAACGCACGTGGATTCCATTTAGAATCCTCCAAATCTGCTTGTAATCTCTTAATCACCATTACCATTAATTAACCTTCCACTGAACCTTAATTAAGCATAATTCCAATACAACCACTTGAAGTTCTTTCATTTATTCAATTAGGTCCTTATTTTCCTTACACTTAAGTCCTTGATCAAACAAACCCAAATCGACTTTACCTAATTACCTCAATTAACTACTAGGGTGTAATTCGGGCTATTACACCCCGTTTGCCCCCTAGAAGTTGGAGCCATGTGAATGTGTGCATTTTGTATATGTGTAGGCATGTGATAAGGGCATTTTGGGTAAAATGCATGTTTTGGGGATTTTACTAGAGTGTGTGTACATATAGGTTAGTAGGGTGTGCTATGTTGGGTTGTGATAGTATATGCATGTTCACATATTGGTAGGGTGTGCATTAGTGAGGATAGCATTGTGTGTGTGTGTAGTGCATGCTTGTTGAGTATGAGTGATCAATCTCCACCAATGAGGAAATGACATGTGGCTAGGGTTAGGAAAGAGTAAATAGAAGAAGAAAAAGAAAAGGGAAACAGATTTTCCTAGCTCTTTTCCCGTTTCTCTCTTTTCTCTACTTCTCTTCTTCCTTTTCTCTCCATTTGAGTGCCCTAGATTGGATCCAAGAGAGTGTTGGTGGGAATTGATCATCTCTTGACCCTCAACTGGTATGTTTTGCTGCATTTCTTCATCTTCTTCATCTTTTCTTCTTCTTGTTGGGTTGAGTTTTGATTTAGGGTTTGTTGTTTGTTTGATTTGTGGGTATTGTCTCTAGTTGAGCCTCCTCGTGATCCCAAGGGGAAGGAGAAGGCAAGTGGTAGTGGTGTTAAGTAATTTGGAGCTAAGGAGTATCAGGTTTGGGAATTTTGTGAATTTTTATGCATTTGTTCTTCTTTGATTTTTCTGAAAAATTGGCATGTTGATGAAGTTCTATGATGGTTGATTTGCTATAAAAATGTGATATTGTGCTGGTAATGCTTAATTGTGATTTTGTTGGGTTAAATGCTATATGGGCTGAAATGAGATTTAAAATTGTTGGGTTGATTTGGATTATTAATTATGTTTATAATATGTTCTTGAGTGTTAAGAGCTTCAAAAGGTGAGTTTTAAGTTGGTGTTAATATTTTGAATGTTGGTTTTAAGTTGTGTGTTTTTGGTGTGTAGAAGTTGGGTTGATTTCTGGAGGATTTCTGGGTTTCTGGCGATCCACATAGCGGTATGGTTTGTCCTACCCCCGTGTGAATCGTGAGATTTTCCCCAGAATTTGAAGGCCGTGATTTTAGACGGTGGTATGGCTTTGCCATACCCCCGTGTAAAATTTCTTACACAGTGGTAAGACAATGTCATACCGCCGTGTAAACTGCTTCTATCCAGCTTTTGAAGTTTTTCGATTTTTCTTCGTTTTCATTCCTCTTTCGTTATTTATTGGTTTTAAATATTATTTAGTGTCATTTCATGTATCTAATAGCATTATATTGTATTTTGTTGTATCAAATTATATTGAATGTTTTGGTGGGAATCCAGAATGTGTTGGGCATATCTTTAACTCATGATTCTTCACTCTGAACAATATATTATACTTAAGTGTGATTTGTATTATGCATGACCTGCAAGAGTCAGTCTAGTGGATAGTTAAGCATGCCTAATAAAGTCTCTTAGCTGCAGCCCTCAGTTCTGTTTGGACCCCAATCAGGTCCCCGTTTGGATCCTCGTGATCCCTAAAAGTATTTGGATCTTGTTTAAGATCCCCTCTGTAAAATGTTTTGAAAATGATAAAAATGTGATTTCGATTTTCGATTTTTACCCGTAAAGTACCGCCATGTGTTCGATTCGTACCCATAAGATACCGCCATGTGTATACTCGTTATCCACTATTGTGAGTCCCTAGGTGTTTTGCTTTGCTTTGTCTTGCTCTGTTTCGTTGTGAATATATGAACGAGATATCCGAATGATTTGATGATAAGTATATGAACTCACTATTATCCAAATGCAAATACGAGCCTATGAATGTTATGGATATGACTTGAGCATGTATAAATCTGTTATGATTATTGCATATGTCATTGTGGATGTGCTCTGCCTTGACGACCATTGTGAATGGCCATCCATACTATTTGTGTGTTTTCCCACTAAGCGTTATCGCTTAGCACAGTGTTTCACCTGTGCAGGTGCAGAAGGCATTTTTCTTTTGGGAGAGTCGCCACCAGTCAAGCCAACACAGAGGGATTAGTGTTAGGGCTTTATTTTATATTAGGATGATTCTTTTGTATTATTGAACTCTCTATGTATTAATATTTTTGTAAAGCTTCCGCCTTGTATATTTTTGGATATGTAATCATTTTGTGATGTCAGTTGTGATTAGAACATTATTGTAATTATTCTTATTATATTAATGAATGATCATTCTGATGTTTCTGAAAAGTTTTAATTTTCGTTGTATTTTAGTATGTTTAAATGTGATTGAATGTATATTTTTGTATCCTTTTGTATCGATCTGTGTGGTGACACCCTTGCTCATACGACATCCCACTCCGATACGGATGGGTTCGCCTATGTATGGGTAGGGGGTGTTATAGGTTTACCTCCCTTTTTTTGTAACGACCGGTGGGTCCATCCCCAGAACATATCCCGTCGGAAGTCGGTTCACCGCGCCGTACTCACGGTCTTTGCACCTCCCCTAGTGCATTTTTGCCTTCTGTGGGATTCGAACCAAGGACCTGGGGACCTTAAGCCCTTAATTCTTGGAATCCCACTACCATTAGGCTAGTCTAGCCTAATGGTAGTGGGATTCCAAGAATTAAGGGCTTAAGGTCCCCAGGTCCTTTGTTCGAATCCCACGGAAGGCAAAAATGCACTAGGGGAGGTGCAAAGACCGTGAGTACGGCGCGGTGAACTGAGTTTCGACGGGATATGTTCCGGGGATGGACCCACCGGTCGTTATACTAATCATATTTTAACTCAATATCAATTTTGCCGATTGACCTATAACTGTCTAGGGTTACTATTCATTTGGTCAATTTTCCTTTAACTTGCAAACACACATTTTACTTTACCAATTGTATTAACTTAATTTTTACAAATTATTAGGCATGCCAAACACACAATCACAGACATCCAAACACATATAATAAAACTACCACACACATATTAACTAGTGACAGTTATAACATTCTATTACAAGCCAAAACCCAAAACTATAATATAAGTCATATACATGCCAAAAGTCTTAACATACTTAATATTACAAAAAATAATCTTCTGATCGCTCCCAAAATATATACGAGGTGTGCACTGCTCCGCGTTCTAAGGAGTACCGACACGCAGTCAAACAAAACTACATGCTGAGTATTAAATATGCCCAGTGGTGATTGCAATTCTAGGTATTTCCACTAACTAAGGCATCATGCATAATATATAATATAAATATAATAAAATAATCATAATTAAACATTATTTATTTATTTACGAATTATGCATGCAATAATACATTTACTTAGCCTTAAATTACATAATTAGGGGCAATTACACAATTAATACACAGAAAGAACCATATTTACCATTTTACCATTAACTTATGGCAAAATGACATTTATGCCCTTAAACTTTTCCAAAAATTACAAAAATGCCCTTAAGAATTTCAATTATGCTATTAGTTCATTTATATTAACTAATTAACCATTAATTAACATATAAATTACCATTATACCCTCCAATTACCAGTTTCATGCCAAATTATATTTTAGTCCCTTAAAAGTGACCCATTTTCATATTTAACAAATTAATTACATTTTTACCCTTATTAATAATCATTAACATACATATGCACAAAGTTACCATACCCTAAAAATTTTCATATAATTCCAATTATGTCCCTTTTTCACATAAATGTTAATTTAATCACATTTTAGCAATTTTAAGCTCTTTTTTACCATTTTACCCCTATAAAACACTAGCAGACTCTATTAACAAGATAAACGAGACGTGAATCCCAAAGATTCACAGAAATACCAGAGGGATCCTGTGGGACCACCCTTGTCTTTAAATACAGTACATAAATTAAAAACTTTCAGATAGAATGAGGTTGGACCATTATTGGCCTACAATAAGTGAGACATCATGCTCACACCCGTGGTCTTATGTCCCTATAGCTAGCCAACATATCCTGAACTAGACTTGACTACCAGAACATCACATAGGGCAACATTATTCCATTTTCCACGTTTTAGGTTATCATACATACTTTTTATGTCATATCATCATTCTATCACATCATTACACATGTAATTTACATCCCTTTACCATCACATACTATAATTCTCATGTTATCATCATGGTACACATGTAAACACACATGTACATGACTTGGCCAACATGTAAACTTTTTACCATTAATTCTTTTCATCAACTTTAACATTTATTTATGTCTTCTACATGTTGAATAACATAGCCATGCCATTATTTTTCATTAAAACTCATCAAAATCATACCTTTACACATGATAACCATTCGACCACATACATACATCATACATCATAACATTTTCACATGCTCTAACACATACCATTAGATAGATCACATGCCAAATACCATGTATACATCATAAGCATGCCATAAACATCATCAAAACACATAGAAAACCCATGATATACCATTCGGCTTACATAGGAATTATTCATACAAAATTTATTTTCTCATTTAAAACATTCATATAATCATTATTAGCATCCCTAAGCATGATATCAAGTCATTTTCAATTAAATATGCCTTTATCACATACTTAACAAACATAACCTAAATCACATAATATACCATGGAAATAGATTGAGTTTGCAATCACAAACCTTATATCCTTGCAATACACCTCTTAATACTCCTTTTCCTTACCCTTTGCTTGATTGGAAGTTCCTACACCTAGTTGACTCAACCATGTTCAAACACAAAGATGAAAATTTCATCAAAACCAAGCTTCCTTTCAACAAATAAATTTTATAAACATCTTATTCACATCTTAAAGTACCGTTAGGGACCTTGAAACCAAATTAAAAACTCTTAAACCACTTACCTCAAAATCACACCTAAACGGGTTGATTTCACCCATGATAACTCAACTTATCACTTTTCGCACAAAAGTAACCGACTTTTTTTTTCTTACTTAAATGTTACTGAACTTTTAACATTATTGCACAAAAGTCATGTTGACTGGAATCTGGAGACGACTCTTGCCGGATTTATAAGTTCAACAAATGCTATATTTAAATTAATTTCACTCACGGTCAGTAGACTTATCATTTATCTCGCAAAAGTAATTAACTTTTTTTTTCAACTTAAATGTTACTGAACTTTTAACATTTTTGCAAAAAAGTCATCAATTCGGCAAGGGTTATCGCCGGATTCCGGTCAACATGACTTTTGTGCAATAATGTTAAAAGTTCAGTGACATTTAAGTAAGAAAAAAAAGTCGGTTACTTTTGCGCGATAAGTGATAAGTTGAGTGACCATGAGTGAAATTGACCCCACCTAAACTTTTAAGTCTAGGTTTTACCCACTTATACACCTTCAAATGGAATTTCAAGGCCACCAATGGAATCTAGAGGAGGTAAAATATGTTAGGGAGGCTTGAATATTGGGTGAGATGGAGAAAGATTAGAATAAAAATAGAGGAAAAGTGAAGATGTTCAATTCGTCCTAGAGGTGGAGGGAGGTGAGGCGGCACAAATGGAGAAACCTAGAATTCTCCAGCTAAAATGATGTATTTATATGGGTTTAATTGAACTGAAGTAGGTCCTACCGGAGTGGTCGAACCGGTTTGGTCTCATTTTTAGTTTTTGGGTCATTTTTCACTGTTTAAGGGAACTAAGTGTTCCTGAACTAATTTTCACTCCAAATTAATTCCATCATTCTTAAAATATTAAAAATAGCCTTCTCAAAAAATTTTAGCTCAATCGGAGTCCATTTGGGGCCCGGTTCACCTAAACCGGTCCGGTTCGATTCAGTTCGGTTCTGCCGTAAAATACAATTCTAATGCTGTCAAAAATTTCCAAAAATTGTTCTGAGCGTGTAAAATTCTCATAATAGACCTTTTTATCCACTCTAATCTTTTTTAAAAATTCTATCAAAGTTCAGTCAAACTTCGGTTCAACCGAACCGAACTAGAGTTAAAGTTCAGACTGACTTTCGGGTGCCTATTTGACCTCGATTTCGCACAAAATTATACCACTAGACTCCTTACAGTCCACAAATTATTTTTACGGAATAATATTTTTTAGCATACAACTGCTACAAACAGCTATACTGCTACCCAATAGGTCACCCATCCTAGAATTGCTATGCCTCAAGAATGCTTAACCTTTAAACTCTAGTGTATATGAGATACCAGAAGTATCATCTCTTGTCACAATCAGGACAACAGAACCTATAGAAAATACTTAATACTTCTAGGCTATAAAACATGCCATTACAGAGAATATAGGCTGCCAGATGATCAAAGAAAAATAAGATATTCTAACATGCTTTTTCTCTATGTAAAATCATACATTCTAACTCGATTTGACCTGTTGGTTTCCTTTATAGCTTGAGGAACCAATGTAAAATCAAGTCCATAACCATATGTGACGCGCGTCGGAATATCCCTCGGCCGCCCCTCTGACCACCCGCTTGAGGGCGATCGGGCAATTAAGGATCCGCTAACAGCTTGCAACAAATTGCAAGTGCGTCTATGTTGGGCAACAGAGAGGTTTTAAGGAGTCGACACCCAATAGAACATTGGAAAAGTTTCTCTCGCCTCGGAGAGCCTAAGACTGCGCTTAGTATCCATTTTGGGCCAACCAGAGGGGTCTTGGAGGGTAAACCTCTTGCCCTAAGGAGTCTAGCATTAACGTCAAAGTCTCGTGACACAAGAGGTGTCTTGGAGGGTAAACCTCTCGCCTCTTTGAGCCCAAAGACCAGAGATAGGTTCGGGACTTCTCATTTATTCATACTTTGATTAATTTGACAATTATGTTTTGAATTTATTATTTCACCATCTTTCCATACGACGCAATCAATTAAAGGCGCAATCATTCATTTAAAAGCGGAAATAAAATGGCATTAAAGCATAAATAAAATTACAATAATACTAAGGGCAGAATACAACCCTCATTGCAAAAAGTGCAAATCATGTATAAATCGGGATATTCATTTAGATGGGAACATTGGTTCAAGACTACTTATTATTATAAAAAGAGATAAGATTATTGAATAAGTTTAAATCTTTATTTGAGATGAAAACCAGGACATTGGTCCAATTTTATCAACCAATATTTTATTTGGTAGAAAATATTTGTGTGGTGGTTCTTTTTAAGAGCGGTCGAAAATCGTTTTATTATTACAGACCACAAATACATAAAATAAAATAGAATAGTGATTACATATTCCAAATAATAAATAATAAATTCATCCTAATTTACCTATTCCGACCATACTTCTCAGAAGAACCACATGCCTCCCGCATTGCAGTCAAAATAGGAAAAATGATATTGTTTAATCGTGAATAAATAAATAATTGAATAAATAAATAAACAAATGAATGATTGAATAAAGTAAATTGGAAAAAGTGAATGATTGAATAAAGGATTAAATTAAATGATAAGTAAATGAATAAATAATTAAATAAATAATTGAATGAAATAAATTGAGAATTAATGAATATAAAAGCACAAATGACAATTAAAATGCTAATGCCAATAAAAATAATAATGCTAATAATAATATCATAAAATAATAATATTAATAATAAATAGTATTTGATAATAATAATAATAATAATAGCAATAATGCAAATAATAATAATAATAATATCAATATATAAAATATAACAACAATCACAATAATAATTATAATTAATCATAACAAATAAAGAATAAAATAATAGCAATAAAATAAATAATAATAACAATATATATAAAAACAGAAAATAATAATAAATGAATAAATATAACAATTAATTAATAACACCCAAATAATAATAATAATAATAATAATAACATAAATTAAATAAATAAAATAATGATAATAATAAAAGAAATTAAATAAATATATAATAATAATAATAATAGATAAACATAAAATAAATAATATTAATAACAACAATATTAATGTAATTCAATAATACCAATAATAAATAAATAAATAAAAGATAATAATAATATAATATTAATAATAAATATTAATTAATAATATCAATAAACATAAATAAATATTTAATAACAATAATAATAATTATAATAATAATAAATAATATACATAATAATTAATAATAAATATAATAAATATAAAACAGAATATTAATAAATAATAATAATAATAATAATAATAATAATAATAATAATAATAATATTAATATTAATATTAATATAAAATAGGGAGAGGGGATTTACCTCGCCGGAGGAGAGGTGGTCGATACCACCTATGCCGGAAGGAAGATCGGACCGCCGGGATCTCGCCGGAGTGGGTCACACACCGGAACGCCAGCTGAGCTGGCCGGAAACGCCGTCGGAAGCTGCGGATCCTCTTCACGCCAGTGTGCTTCCCGCCGGTGAGTGGGAGGAGGAGATAGCCGCCGGTCTGATCGCCCGGCCACGACGATCGCAGTGCCACCGCGCGTGGCCTCTTCCGCCGTCGGGGGTAGCACCGGCGGCCTCCTTTCTTTCTTCCTCTTTTCTTCTTTCCTCTCCGGCGCCGGCGTCGTTGGTTGGCTGTCCCTCTCTTCTCTCCTCTTCTTTGCTTTTCCCTTTCCTTTTCCCCTTTCTTTTTCTTTTCTTTCTTTGGCTTGTTCTTGCTCTCTCTGTGTCTTTCTTGCTCTCTATTTCTCCGTGGTTTTTTTGTGTTCTTCAGCCGAGAGAGAGAGCCTCTGTGTTTACCCTCTTGCTCTCTCTTTCTTTTCTTTTCTTTTTCTTTTCTTTTCCTTTCTTTTTCTTTCTTGATCTGCCGAGAGAGCACCCTTTCCCTCTTAATTCTTTTCCCTTTATACCCACAATTAGGGTTAATTAGGTGCACAATGGTAATTTCCTCCATTTTTCTATTTTCTGATTTTTTTGTTTTTGATTTTAATTGATTTACTTAAACTAACACACTAACTAATTAAATACTCTATTAATTAAATACTCTATATTTTTATACCTACTTAATCTAATTAATCTACCTAAATTATCACATCTAATTAATTATCACATTTTAATTATCCTAAAATATTAACTAATTAATTAATTTACCTTACAATATTAACTAATTAAATTAAACTAATCATAATTCTTGATTTATCTAATTAAATTAACCTAATCTCATTTTTTTTGTTTTTTTTAATTTTTTTATTATTTTTTTGGAGGAATTTACCAAGTCCCCAAAATTGCCATCAAAATCTGACTCAGACCCCGGTGTCTACAGTTGCCCCCAATTTTGGAGAAGCTAGTGCATAGATACCTAGGTGAGCCAAAATTCAAAGAAGGAAGAGGGAAAATTACATACCTGGGGATGCCGGACCTTACCTTGCTGGCATTGGTATATGAGCCCTTACCGGTCTCATCTCGACCTGTTTCTGCTGGCCTCGTCTCGGCTCACGCAGCTTGGTGAGATGTAGTACTCTCTGACTACAAATCTCCCTTGTGACATGCGGTATTCTCTTACTGCAGTCTCGTCGCGATGTGTTCTATCATTAATCCCCCTGCTAACCTCATCTCGGTCCGCATGGTGGCAATGAGGTGCTGTACTCTCTGACTACAACCTCGGTCTGTAGTCTGTTCTACCACGAGTGTTCCGCTAGCCTCTTCTCGGCCTGCACGGAGTTTGTGAGATGTAGTACTCTCTGACTACAGCCTCGGTGTAAAGAGCAGTGTTTCTCTAATTGCAGCTTCGATTTCTGCTGGCCTCGTCTCGGCTTGCGCAGTGTTGAGGAGATGTAGCACTCTCTGACTACAAACTCGATGTGAAGAGCAATGTTCTCTAACTGCAACGTCGATTGGTGAGAAGTTCCCTTGCTAACCCCCATCCGATCTGCAAGGTGCGTAGCACTCTCTGGTTGCCGCATGAACTGTGAGATGTAGCACTCTCTGACTACAATCTTGGTGTGAAGAGCAGTGTTTCTCTAACTGCAGCTTCGATCTGAAGTTCCCCCGCTAACCCCTATCTGGTCTGCAAGGTGCGTAGCACTCTCTGGCTATCGCGTGAACTGTGAGATGTAGCACTCTCTGACTACAATCTCGGTGTGAAGAGCAGTGTTTCTCTAACTGCAACTTCGATTTGAAGTTCCCCTGCTAACCCCCATCCGGTCTGCAAGGTGCGTAGCACTCTCTGGCTGTCGCGTGAACTGCGAGATGTAGCACTCTCTGACTATAATCTCGGTGTGAAGAGCAGTGTTTCTCTAACCGCAACTTCGATTGTGAGATGCAGTGTTCTCTAACTGCAGTCCCGCCTTGTGAGGTGTAATGCTCTCTCACTACAACCTCTCGATTGGTGACATGCAGTGTTTTCTAACTGCAGTCCCGATTGCGATCTGCTCTTTCGCTGATGTTTATCTTGAACTTTCTTTTTTTTTTCTGAAAAAAGGAAAATGCAAATTTGTAGGGTAAATTATGAAAGAGATAAGTACCTGTGGCAGTACCTGCCTATTGGGGTCATTGTCAGTTTATGCTCACTGGGAGACTTTGATGCTCACTGAGAGACTTTGATGCTCACCGAGAGGCTTTGATACTCACTGGGAGGTTTTGATGCTCAGGCTTGGTGCTTATTGGGAGACTTTGATGCTCACTGGGAGACTTGGATGCTCGGTTGCCCTGTTCTGGGTAGTGCCTGACAACCTTGAGCTAAACCTGCCTCTCGGATCATCTCAGGATTGAAGGGATTTGGAATATTCTTGAAAATAACCGCATGGTTTCAAAGAGACTAAGAAAAGGCCTTAAAGCTAATGCACTGAGGAGACTGAGAATGCCTGTGAAAAAGGTGTGAAAAAGGTCTTAAAGAGAATGCTCCGAAGAGACTGAGAATGCCTTTAAAGAAGGACTTAAAAGATAATTTGATAAAGGACTTTACAAGTTACCGCATGGTTTCAACTTGCGCATATTTCTTCTTGACTTCATGATGTCGAAGTTATCGCTTGGTTTGGCTTTTTCCTGCAAAATCATTAGCACGAAGGCATATACAAAAGATTGAATCACAAATAAATGATTAATGTACAAGATTATGTGTACACAACTATACGCGTGAAGGATTGAATGCGCATGATATACTGGAAGATATGCAAAAGATCTATGCATACATGTGAGATGCAAAAATGGATAGACCACATTCTAGGTGGTCAAGAGATTTGTTGAGGGTATTGGTTGGTTGCTCACATTGCCTGACAACCTTTTCAAAGAGAACTGCCTCGGGCGCATTTTTGCCCCCCGGACTTGGGTTGACTTGAGAATTTCCTTTTCGGAGGACTTGAGAATTACCTCTTCAGAGAATTTGGAAAGTTTGATTCCTCGGAGGACTTAAAGATTTTGCCTCAGAGGATTTTGGGACATTTTGCCTCCTCAGAGGACTTTGAGATTTCGCCTCCTCAGAGGATTTGCCTCCTCAGAGGGCTTACAGGGATTTTTTTCTTTTTATGCCTCTTCAGAGGACTTTCAGAGGAGTGTCGAGCACCATGTATGCATGGAATGCTTGTGAAAAGCTATGCATGCAAATGTTCAAGCATAAGAAATGTATACAAAGGGATAAGAATTGCCTCTTGAGAGGACTTAGACAACCGATTGCCCCGGAGAGGACTTTGGTTGATTAAGAATCGACATGTGAAGTCTTGATTAAGACTGATGTACACCATCTAGTAGACGAAGGGCATCATGTATGCATGGAAATTATGTGGAAAGCTATGCATGTATGATGTGCATGTATGTTATGAATGTAGAATTTAAGCACAGAATTACCTGTATGAAATATCACACATATGCGAATGTGACATACGACAACTGCAAGGAGTTGTGAAATGAGTACTGTACGTACTATGCATGGACTACGAACATGAAATGCATGCCGAGAATTACACATATGACATATATGCCACGTACATGGCTTGTATGTATGTAAAAATATTTGCAAATGATCATGAATGAGAAGGATCATGCATGAGAGATATATGCAAGGGGATTATGTATGCAGAGTATGTGCAAATGATCATACATGCAAATGATCATGCATGTGGTAAATAGTCATTGATCGGCATAGATGTAAAAAAATCGTATGCAAAGACAGGTGGGATATGTTATATACATGAAAGCTATGTAAGGAATTGGGTGTGTACGATGTGTGCACATATAACTATGTGTATGAAACATCATATATATGTGTATTGAATGCATGCAAAAAATGTGGATGCAAGATGCTGGCAAAGGATATGCCCATAAAGAGCCACATGCATCAAAAGCACTTATGAAATGTATTCGCTAAAGCTCTTATGCCAGAAAACATGCACCAAGAATTGTACATGTAAAACTATTTATTGAGAATATTTGCTACAATTATGTGTAAAAACATTTGCAGAAAGCATATATACAAAGAATATTGTTGGGAGTGTACGCAAAGTATCATTTTCATGGGTAGTGATAAGAAATACCCCAAGATTGTAAAATGAGTGAAACCTATTAGGTACCTCAAACTCGAGTTTCTATCTGCCTTTGAGCATACTGAATGAACCACATTCTCAACTGATTCAATCTCATCAAAAGAATTCGGAAGTCATTCCCAATGAAGGGTAAGAAGATAAATGTGTAGACATCAAGGTTTACTAAACCAACATGTAAATACGAGACATACCACGCAATCTCTGTGTGTATGTGCAAAAGGCCAAAACAAGATTTTTTATTTTTCAAAAGCAAATTCTAGATGCAATGTCGAGGACAAGACTCAACTCGAATGCATAAATGCACTCATGGCTTCTCGCTTGAAGCTCAAAAAACACCATATGCCTCTTTCTACCTACCAAACCTTATCAGAAGGTCATCTCCGCTAATTAGATAAGGCCAAACCAAGAATCAAGAGGTCTTACTTTGGTTGTAACGTTAGGCTTAGGTAATTGGCTATCAAAGGAGGATCAGGTCGCTAGAGAAAAACAGCCGCAACATTCATTTGGATGATGGAATCATTTTCAGACTAATTGTATATTGTCCAGATACTCTTGAATTTGGACTCGGTAACACTCTGACTTATCAAGCTCAACATAACAATTTAGTTAAAAAGATAACCACCGAACTCGTCAAGGGGTCTATCTTGGGCCCTACCATTTTTCTTCTTTTTTTTTTCTTTTTTCTTGTTTTTTTTTTCAATTTCGATTTTTTTTCGATTTTTTTTCTTCAATTTCGATTTTTTTTCTATCTATTTTTTTCGCAAGCTCATGCCTCTAACTACATAAAAAGTTTATAGATGATTCAAACCCCTTTCCAGAAGTATAGCCCAAAAATTATCGATAATTGATAATTTTTCTCAAGGGGTAAACCCGTCCTTATCAGGGTGTTTATTGATAGCTCAAAGAATTGTCAAAAATTGAGGCTCATTTCCCCAAAGTGTAAATCCATTTTCATCGGGGTGACTTTTTGGTAACCCCAAAAAATTATCGATGATCGAAATTTTCTTCTCGAAACGTAAACCCCCTTTTATAGTAGCAAGTTTCGATAGCCCAAAGAAATGTCATAATGTACATCCATCCTTACTAGAGCGGCCATTCTTCTAAGGGGAAGCCAAAATCATTTTAGGCGAAGGGTAGCTTTAATGTATACAACAACAAAACTGGCATGCATTTAGCATACCAAAATAAAGGCTCAAGGGGCTATCAAGCGATTGTAAAATAAGGGTAGGAATTGGTCATTTAGAGAGCTATACAAAGAAATAGTTGCCTAAATCATTTTCTAGATTCAGCCTTATCCAGGGGTCGCTTTGACGGGTAATCGGAAAGGTTCTAGTGCTCTTAGTGAGTTTTCATCCAATCCCCTAATTGCAACTAGTTTTTCAGTTTTATTTTCAAAAACGGGCCAAAAGTGCTCGAAATTTAGAAATCACATGGTATGGTCAAATATCTTCACGTGATCCAGCTCTTAAAGATCAAACATATATACCCCTTACTTAATTCAAAGTGGAATGAAACTCAGATTTGTAGAGTTAAGATCAAATCCATTCATAGTTGAGAACTAATTAGGCAGAGTCAAACCTTGAATCAAAGGTACCTCAATAAGGTGCAAACATGCCAGCGTTTTACGGTATGGCTTAACACAAAAAATTTTGATTCTATTGAAATGTATATACACAAAAATCGTTTAAGCAAATAGAGAATTTTTTTTCTTTTTTTCTTTGTAAAAAAAAATATGCGCAAACTATGCATTAGAAATCATGTATATGGAATGGCGTATGCAATAGTGTCGTGTATGCGTGTAAGGAATTATATGTGCGAAACATGTGTAAAAACATTTTGTATAAAAATGCGTACATGAAATATGTGCAAAGATGTGTGAGTGTAAAATATTAACGAAAAATTATAAGTGAGTTGTTAATGTGTGAACAATGCATGACAAATGACGTGCATGCATAAATTTGCAATGTACATGTATATGATGAAAGCATGAGTACAACCTATGGCACAGTATGGGGATGAATGTTCATGATATATGTTACATATGAACATGGCATGATTTAGACGTGATAGAGATATGTATGCAAGATGACGACGTGATGTAGGATGAAGATGATCTGGCACGAAAATGTGCGCCAATGAGTTCGAGGAGTGGCAAAACTCACATACATAAAAGTGCAAAATATATACAAATAATGCACATGAGATGGGACAAAAGTGGTTACAAGAAATGAATAGGTTTACAAAACATGTGTATTTACATGGTATGCCTACAAAAACATGGTATGGTATATACAGTGACTAACATGCATGATGTAAGATTCATATGTGCATGGCATAATGATGCATGATAATGCACGTTCATAATATGGCACGCAATGTGAAAGATGCAATATATCTGTAGTGTGCCCTTGCACACAATGTTTATGTACATGTGTAATGTGAGCATACGGATATGTACATGCTATGACACATGGTGAATGCATTATGTTGATTTGATTTTTTTTATGCATGTCATGGTGGTAGTATGCCTGTGTGTGCTATGATGCATGTCGATATGTACCTTCAGGGATGTATACCGTATGTACTGGCTATGGTGCATAATGGATGTTATGGATGTCATAATATTAGTGTGAGTCGTGACAAGCACTGCTATGTATGTATATGCAAGACAAATACATGTTATGTTCATATTCACAAATTATGATACAAGCAATTTTATATACAGAGTTCATAGGTTCTATTATTGTATGGAAAGAATTATACATGAGACAAAATGTATGTATCTTATCTACTATTATTGCTCATAAAAAAAAATGTACAAGCACAAATACACACACAAGAAAAGTGTTCCTCCCAACCTTATTTTTATCACACAGGGGTCGTGCGGGCTCTTTCCCTAGGTAGGCTTGACCCATGGGTTAACGGGGAACCCAATGAGCGCGTACAACGTGCTGCGAAGCACGAACTCTCATTATTAAAAGTGCATGCAAATGAATTTTCGGCTATCGTGTATTTAAACAATCCGAATAAAATGTAATGTGCCCCTCGGGGTATAAAAACCTTTAAGGAGCGAACATCTAAATTTATTTGGATTTGTCTAATACACAATAACCCACTTCACAAGCAAAGTATTATGGCACATGCCCCCCTAGTGGAAGTTTCTATGTCCATTACATGGGCTTTGGTCCAAGGTGATGATATTTTAGGGCTACCCAAGCATAGTCCCTGCCAACAGGCCTAGCTCATCACGAGCGTCATGACCGATCGGGTCACCATTTGATATACCATTGAGGTACGAGGCTTGGGCTGGTGATTATCCTTAACACTTCCCTAAATTGAGTGAAAATAGGGTCGTGCTTCAGGAACGCCCGGGGCTAATAGAGGGAATAAACTAGCATATTCTAAAGCTCTAATGCGATGCAATGCAGTTTTGAAAGAAGGTGAAATTTTTAAACTAAAACTTAATTATAAATTTTAGTCAACGTACTTTCGAATCGAAGTCTCGAGTATTGTCCCCAGTGGAGTCGCCACTGTGACACGCGTCAGAATATCCCTCGGCCGCCCCTCTGACCACCCGCTTGAGGGCGATCGGGCAATTGAGGATCCGCTAACAGCTTGCAACAAATTGCAAAGTGCGTTTATGTTGGGCAACGGAGATGTTTCATGGAGTCGCCACCCAATAGAACATTGGGAAAGTTTCTCTCGCCTCGGAGAGCCTAAGACTGCGCTTAGTATCCATTTTGGGCCAACCAGAGGGGTCTTGGAGGGTAAACCTCTCGCCCTAAGGAGCCTAGGATTAACGTCAAAATCTCGTGACACAAGAGGTGTCTTGGAGGGTAAACCTCTCGCCTCTTTGAGCCCAAAGACCAGAGATAGGTTCGGGACTTCTCATTTATTCGTACTTTGATTAATTTTACAATTATGTTTTGAATTTATTATTTCACCATCTTTCCATACAATGCAATCAATTAAAGGCGCAATCATTCATTTAAAAGCGGAAATAAAATGGCATTAAAGCATAAATAAAATTACAATAATACTAAGGGCAGAATACAACCCTCATTGCAAAAAGTGCAAATCATGCATAAATCGGGATATTCATTTAGATGGGAACGTTGGTTCTAGACTACTTATTATTATAAAAAGATATAAGATTATTGAATAAGTTTAAATCTTTGTTTGAGATGAAAACCAGGACATTGGTCCAGTTTTATCAACCAATATTTTATTTGGTAGAAAACATTTGTGTGGTGGTTCTTTTTAAGAGCAGTCGAAAATTGTTTTATTATTACAGACCACAAATACATAAAATAAAATAGAATAGTGATTACATATTCCAAATAATAAATAATAAATTCATCCTAATTTACTTATTCCGACCATACTTCTCAGAAGAACCACATGCCTCCCGCATTGCAGTCAAAATAGAAAAAATGATATTGTTTAATCGTGAATAAATAAATAATTGAATAAATAAATAAACAAATGAATGATTGAATAAAGTAAATTGGAAAAAGTGAATGATTGAATAAAGGATTAAATTAAATGATAAGTAAATGAATAAATAATTAAATAAATAATTGAATGAAATAAATTGAGAATTAATGAATATAAAAGCACAAATGACAATTAAAATGCTAATGCCAATAAAAATAATAATGCTAATAATAATATCATAAAATAATAATATTAATAATAAATAGTATTTGATAATAATAATAATAATAATAGCAATAATGCAAATAATAATAATAATAATAATAATATCAATATATAAAATATAACAACAATCACAATAATAATTAAAATTAATCATAACAAATAAAGAATAAAATAATAGCAATAAAATAAATAATAATAACAATATATATAAAAACAGAAAATAATAATAAATGAATAAATATACAAATTAATTAATAACACCCAAATAATAATAATAATAATAATAATAATAACAGAAAATAAATAAATAAAATAATGATAATAATAAAAGAAATTAAATAAATATATATTAATAATAATAATAATAATAATAATAGATAAACATAAAATAAATAATATTAATAACAACAATATTAATGTAATTCAATAATACCAATAATAAATAAATAAAAAAAAAGATAATAATAATATAATATTAATAATAAATATTAATTAATAATATCAATAAACATAAATAAATATTTAATAACAATAATAATAATTATAATAATAATAAATAATATACAGAATAATTAATAATAAATATAATAAACATAAAACAAAATATTAATAAATAATAATAATAATAATAATATTAATATTAATATAAAATAGGGAGAGGGGATTTATCTCGCCGGAGGAGAGGTGGTCGACACCACCTATGCCGGAAGGAAGATCGGACCGCCGGGATCCCGCCGGAGTGGGTCACGCGCCGGAACGCCGGCTGAGCTGGCCGAAAACGCCGTCGGAAGCTGCGGATCCTCTTCACGCCGGTGTGCTTCCCGCCGGTGAGTGGGAGGAGGAGATAGCCGTCGGTCTGATCGCCCGGCCACGACGATCGCAGCGCAGCAGCGCGTGGCCTCTTCCGCTGTCGAGGGTAGCACCGGCGGCCTCCTTTCTTTCTTCCTCTTTTCTTCTTTCTTCCTCTTTTCTTCTTTCCTCTCCGGCGCCGGCGTCGTTGGTTGGCTGTCCCTCTCTTCTCTCCTCTTCTTTGCTTTTCCCTTTCCTTTTCCCCTTTCTTTTTCTTTTCTTTCTTTGGCTTGTTCTTGCTCTCTATTTTTCCTTGGTTTTTCTATGTTCTTCAGCCGAGAGAGAGAGCCTCTGTATTCACCCTCTTGCTCTCTCTTTCTTTTCTTTTCTTTTTCTTTTCTTTTCCTTTCTTTTTCTTTCTTGATCTGCCGAGAGAGCTCCCTTTCCCTCTTCATTCTTTTCCCTTTATACCCACAATTAGGGTTAATTAGGTGCACAATGGTAATTTCCTCCATTTTTCTATTTTCTGATTTTTTTGTTTTTGATTTTAATTGATTTACTTAAACTAACACACTAACTAATTAAATACTCTATTAATTAAATACTCTATATTTTAATACCTACTTAATCTAATTAATCTACCTAAATTATCACATCTAATTAATTATCACATTTTAATTATCCTAAAATATTAACTAATTAATTAATCTACCTTACAATATTAACTAATTAAATTAAACTAATCATAATTCTTGATTTATCTAATTAAATTAACCTAATCTCATTTTTTTAATTTTATTATTATTTTTTTGGAGGAATTTACCAAGTCCCCAAAATTGCCATCAAAATCTGACTCAGACCCCGGTGTCTACACGATATCATTTATTATTTATGTTTATATTTATATGATAGATATATGAAGCATATTAATGTATGTGAACAATGTACGATGAGACTTATCTAAAAAAAATCCTTATATAATATTAAGAATAGATGTCTTCCATTAAATATAAATTGAACTAGAGTTTTTGGTAGTAATGGGTTATTAAGCATACTCAAACCCATGCTTCATAAAATATGTTCAAATCATATTAATATGGGTTTTTCTTAACTATTTCATTGGTTTGTTGAGCAAACTCAAGGCTTAAGGTCTGGAGGCAAGTTTGGGAAAATGCATATAAAGTATATGCATATGTTAAGAGTCAATGACCTAATGATCCAGTAGCCGTATGAGATGCAACTGACATGAGATGTCTACTAATCAAGTGTCTGCATTTGTGGCTTGTTGAGCATACTAAAAGTCACTCTCTGACTAAGGATTAGGCATTGACCCGCTAGGAAAACCACAAGACTCTATTGATTCGTAATAAAATGGTGGGAGTAACATGCAATTAATTAAACACCTTACTAATGCATTCATGTACATGATCATTACCCAGCATATTCTATCTTCACTTCTAAGCCATTGAATCATGAGAAACGTCTAATTAAAACCTACGTAGCATATTGTCACACCACGATTTCCCCTTAGTAGTTTGAGCCATGTGTATGTGTGCATGTGTGTGTGTGTTGGCATGTTTTAATGGTATTTTGGATTATATGCATGAATTGTGGGCTTGGTTAGAGTGTGCATGCTCATAGGGTAGTAGTGTGTGCATTAGTGAGGGTAGTCTTGTGTGTGGTGTCTTGCATGTTTGTAGGGTGTGAGTGATTAAGATCCACCAAGGATAGAGTGACATGTGGCTAGGGTTTCAGGAAGTGGGTGTAAAGTGAAGGAGAGAGAAGAGAGCAGTCATTTTTACTACCCTTTCTCGTTCTTCTTCCTCCTCTCTTTACCTCCTCTTCCTCTTTTCTCTTTAAGTGTGCCCTAGCTTTGATCCAAGTGGTTTTTGGTGGAAATTGATCATCTCTTAAGCTTTATTGGTAAGTTTTAGTGAGTTTTCTCTTTTTCTTCATCTTTTCTCTTGATCTTTGTTAGATGAGTTTTTAATCTAGGGTTTTGCATTTGTGTGTTCTTCTTGGGTTCCTAGTTTAGAAGCACCTACTCGTGATCCCAAGGGGAAAAAGAAGGCGAGTGGAAGTGGAGCTTGCAACTAGGAGCATAAGATTTATAGGTTTGGGAAATTATTTCTTCTTGATGCATTTTCTTGTGATTTGGTGTGGTTGAATGAATTTTCTTGAAATCGGATGATTATGAGATGCATGTTAGGATGAATGTTATGAGTTTTGGGTTGATTTAAGTTATGATGCATGAATGATGATTATGGGAACAAGTTTGAATTGGATGGATTTTACTGTGATTTTCTGGGTTTGCTTCTGTCGGGATTCAATTTTGTAAATGCATGAATTGATTTTATTAAGTGTTGTAAAGTGTGTTTTTGCTGTTGTTTTTTATGCTGGGAATGCTTGATCCAAGGTAAGTTGAGGTTTGATTGGATTTTTGAAGTTTTGGGTGAGGTTTGGAGCCAATAGAGCTCTGCAGATTTTTCTATAGATTTGGAACATGACTCTCTATCGCTAGCTCGACGATCATCACGTGCATGATACGGGTCGGTGAATCCAGGTCCCGATCGAGTTACCATCTTTCGATCAGAAATGCCATGGGTGCATTGTCGCTCGGCTACCGATTGGGAGAGAAGGACAACACGATTTGTTTTATGCATGACCTGCAAGAGTCAGTTTAGTGGATAGTTAGGCATGCCTAATAGAGTTCAGTAGCTGTAGCCCTCTATTCCGTTTGGACCCTAATCAGGTCCCCCGTTTGGTTCCTCAATAACCTCAATGTGTTTGGATCTTATTTAAGATCCCCACTATTGTGAGTGAGCAGGTGTTTTGTTTTGTTATGCTTATGAGAATATGAATCCGAATGACTATGATTATAAGTATGTGAATCAATTATTATATGAATGTGATTATGAGCCTTTGAATGCTTATGAATGTGATTCAATTATGATTATATCTTATAAGATTATCAACATATGCCATTATGTATACGTTTTGCCTCGGCAACCATTGTGAATGACCGTCCATATTATTATTTGTGTTTCCCCACTAAGTGCTATCCGTGCAGGTGCAGATGGTGATTAGCTTTTGGGAGAGTCACTGCAAGTCAAGCCAATACAGAGGGAGTTGATGTTAGGATTTATCTTTTTGTTATATGATTCTTTTTGTAATAGTGAACTCTCATTGTATTAGTCTTTTGTTCAGCTTTCGCCTTGTAATTTTTGAAAGATGTAATTATTTTGTAATATCAGAACAGTTTTGTAATGAATATTATTATTGCATCTATGAATGAATGATCATTTTGTTTAAAAGTTTTATTTCCACTGTATTTTTGTATGTATAATGTATGTGGATGTATGTTTATTATTTATTATATCAATTTGTTTGGTGACACCCGACTCGTATTGCTTCTCACTCCCTTGCGAATGGGTTCGCCTATGTATGGGTAGGGGGTGTTACAGTTTTTGGTATCAGAGCCTAGGTTTAGGCATTTTCTGGGTGTTATTGTGCATAGATATATGTCTAGGACTGTGTTGGCTGATGCAGTTGTTTTAGATGGATTCTGATTCGGTGCATAGGTAGCTTGAGGGCTCTGCTGAGAGTGTGAATCCTCAAGCAGTAGATCCTTCAGTGTCTGTTTTGGCTCAAACACCTAGGGTTCAGCTTGAGGTCGCAGCCATGCCCTTTGAGGCTATGTTGAAGATTTCTCAGGACATGGCTCGAGTCTTAGAGAGAGTGACAACTCCGAGAGCCCCTATTGAGAGTATGAGGAAAGCTGGTGTAGGGGATTTTTATGGGACCAGTTTGGATGAGTCAGAGTATACTGAGAAATGTTTAGAGAAGGTAAAGCGTGTTCTTGATGAGATTCGGTGCCCTCCTGATAGGCAGATAGAGTGTGTTGTGACCTTATTGCAGGGATCTGCCTACGATTGGTAGAAGTTGGTCCGTAGGCATCCCCAATTTCCTGACTCGATCACTTGAGAGTTCTTTGAGAGGGAGTTTACAAGTAAGTATGTGACTCAGGCCTATAAGAATGCTAAGTGGGCATAGTTCTTGTGTTTGAAACAGAGAGCCATGTCAGTTTTTGAGTTTGAGAAAGAGTTCAACCGTCTTGCGAAGTATGCTCCAGAGGGTGTTCTGACAGAAGAGTTTCAGAGTAGGCACTTTGAGGCTGGTTTGAATGAGTCCTTGAGGGCTATGCTTGTTTCCTTGATGAGTACTCCGGGTATTGGTTATTATCAGATTGTTCAGGCAACAGTGTGAGCTGAGAGATCAGAGTCAGTTCTGAGGGAGAGAGCTCAGAGGAGGAATCCGCCTCGTGGAGGATTATCTTCGGGTAAGAGGTCTAGGAACCCGCAGGATGAGACTACTTCAGGTTCGGTTACGAGGGGCAGGAGGCAGGGTTCTACTATGAGTTTGAGTTCTGGTAAACATGGTTCGGGTAGTAGGACCAAGGCATTGCCCAAGTGTTCTCATTACAGCAAGCGCCATCGAGGTGAGTTTAGGTGGCTCACGGGTGGTTATTTCCGATGTGGGAGCACTGATCACTGTTTGGCTAGCAGTCCTAAGTTAGGTGAGGCTTCTGGTGATCAATGCGAGGCTAGCAGAGTTGGATCTAATGCACCGCAATTCGGTCGGACTAGAAGCAGAGGTAGAGGTCGAGGTGGTCGGCCTAAAGGGGGAGCTCCATCAGAATCTGTCGAGCGGCCTATGATGGTTCCAACTAGAGCATATGCTATGAGAGCTCGAGATGAGCAGGATGCCCCGAATGTGATTGCTGGTAAGTTCCAACTATTTGACACTGAGTTGTATACTCTAATTGACTCTAGTTCCACACACTCACATTTGTGCACGAGTAAGTTATTTGATAAGTTGCATGATGTTGATCAGTTAGATTATGAGGTTTGTGTGACCAGTCTCTTAGGGCATAGTGTCAATGTGAGTAGAGTGTATAGGAATTGTCCTCTTTTGGTTCAAGGTGTTGAGTTTTCTGCGGATTAGATTGAGTTTCCATTTTGGGAGTTTGATCTGATCTTGGGTTTGGATTGGTTGAGTAAGCATCGGGATGTGGTTGATTGTCATAGGAAAGTGGTTGTGTTGCGAGATAGAGATCAGTCTTCTATTGTGGTTAAAGGTTTGGATTTGAGTTCCTTGAGTAATGTGATTTCTGCTATGCAAGCTCATAGGTTCATAAGGAAAGGTTGTGAAGCGTTTCTAGCAGTGGTGTTGGATTCTAAGCGTGATCAGGTTAAGATTGAGGATATCCCAGTTGTTAAAGAGTTTGGAGATGTGTTTCCAAGTGAGTTGCCTGGGTTGCTTTCGGAGAGAGAGGTGGAGTTGTCCATAGAGGTAGTGCCGGGTACTTCAAAGTGCCTTATTGGATGTCTCCTGTAGAGTTATGGGAACTTAAGACTCAGCTACAAGAGTTGTTGGATAAGGGGTTTATTAGACCCAGAGTATCTCCATGGGGAGCTCCGGTGCTGTTTGTTAAGAAGAAGGATGGTACCTTGAGGATATGCATAGACTATAGGCAGATTAATAAGGTCACAATGAAGAACAAGTATCCTTTGCCTAGAGTGGAGGATTTGTTTGATCAGCTTCGAGATGCGGGTGTTTTCCCCAAGTGTGATCTCTGATCAGGTTACTATCAGCTTCGGGTGAAAGATGTGGATGTGGCTAAGACTGCCTTTCGGACGCGGTATGGCCACTATGAGTTCCTTGTGATTCCGTTCGGTTTAACAAATACACCTGCGGCTTTTATGGATTTGATGAACCGACTGTTTAGGCCATATCTCGACCGATTTGTAGTACTGTTTATTGATGATATTTTGGTTTACTTGAAGGATGAGAGTGAGCATGGAGAGCATCTTCGGTTAGTGCTGCAAGTTTTGAGGGAGCACTATTTGTTTGCGAAGCTTAGTAAATGTGATTTTTGGTTTCGAGAGGTGTCTTTCTTGGGTAACATTGTGTCAGCTAAGGGTATTTAAGTGGATCCAACTAAGATTGAGTCGATTATGAATTGGAAAGCGGCTAGGAATGTTCCAGAGGTAAGAAGTTTCCTTGGTTTAGCTGGGTATTATCGTCGGTTTGTGAAGGGTTTTTTAGTCATTGCTGCTCCTATGACCAGATTGTTGAGGAAATGAGTCAGATTAGAGTGGTCGGATAAGTGTCAAGCATGTTTTGAGAAGCTGAAGAGGTTGTTGGTTGAAGCTCCTGTACTGACTCAGCCCTGATCGGGTAAGGAGTTTGTAATATACAATGACGCTTCAGGTGTTGGGCTCGGATGTGTGTTGATGCAAGAGGGGAAAGTTGTGGCTTATGCGTCTCGTCAATTGAAGCCTCATGAGAAGAACTATTTGACACATGATTTGGAATTGGCGGTTGTGATCTTTGTTTTTAAGATTTGGAGGCATTATCTGTATGGGGAGAGGTGTAGGATTTTCACGGATCATAAAAGTTTGAAGTATCTCCTCACGTAGAAAGAGTTGAATATGAGACAGCACCGATGGTTGGAGTTATTCAATGATTATGACTGCATTGTGGATTATCATCCGGGTAAAGCCAATGTGGTCGCGGATGCCTTGAGTAGGAAGATGGTTTTGGCTTTATTCTTGAGGCGGTTCAGGTGGAGATTTGATTCAGACGGGGCTTTGGTTGCCTAATTGGGAGTGAAGCCGACCTTGAGACAGTTGATTGTGGATGCTTAGAAGGATGATTTGAGATTGCAGCGGGTTTTGCATGAGGTCCGATCGGGTAAGCAGTCTAAGTTTTTGGTTTTGGATGGGGTGCTTATGTATAGAAATCATTTGTGTGTGCCCAAGAGTGATGAGTTAAGGAAAAAGCTTTTGAGTGAGGCACATACTACGGTCTTCACTATACATCCTGGTAGTGAGAAGATGTATCGGGATATGAAGCAGTTCTTGTGGTGGTCTGGAATAAAGAGAGACAGTGTAGAATTCGTGGCAAAATACTTGACTTATCAGCAGGTAAAGACTGAGCATCAAGTGCCTTTGGGATTGCTCACTCCTTTATCCATTCCTCTATGAAAATGGGATGACATTGCCATGGATTTTGTGTCGGGTTTGCTAGTTACTCAGAAGAACCATGATTCAGTTTGGGTTATTGATAAGTTGCAATTATATTAATATTTTAGATTAATTCTTGGCATAATTATGTGTTTTATTTATTTAATTTTAATATTAATTAGTTAGTTTTTGTCTTTTTATTAATTTATAATGTTTTTATAATTTTTAATAAGTTTTGGTTTGTTTTCAGGTGTTTTATTTTAATCCGAAGCTAAATTGGAGGTTCGGGATTGATTTTAGGAGCAATTGGGAAAGGAGAGAAAGCTATTAAGAAAGCACAACTGTGTTTTTAACTAAAACACAGCTGTGTTGTTATTCAGCATCGCGTGGCAATGAGAATCAACGAAAGCACAGCTGTGTTTACGTGCAAAACACAGCTGTGTTACGCAGAAGAGGAGCCCACGGAGGACAGCAACGCGCACTGTCTCGCCCAAGAGCACAACTATGTTTTGGCGAGAAACAGAGCTGTGTTTCGCAATTTTTCCACCTATTCGCACACACGACGTAGTGCTGAGGCACTAGTTACTCAAGAACACAGCTGTACTTTGCGAAAGCACAGCTATGCTTTTCTCTAGACATTAAAAAGAAACGCCACTGCATCTTCAAAGGGGAGACCTAATTAGGAGTAGGCTTAGGTTTTTATTTTTTTTTTCAGTTCTTCAGTAGTGTTTTTATTTTAATTTAGGTTTTCATTTTAAATACTATTTAGGCTTAGATTTAATTTTAAAATTGCAATTTCGTCTTAATTAATTTAGATTGATTTAGTTTAAATTTATATTTTGGGGATTCGAGGAGATTCCAAGTTTGATGAACAAAAGCTTCAAGATCTATTTTCTCTCTCATCAAGGGTGTATTCCAAACTTGAATTTTTCAAATTTTATGTTTATATTCTTGATGTTAGAGTAGTTATTCATGCTTAGGGGTTCTTGAATCATACTTTGTATTGGGAATTATGGATTTAATGAATATTTTCATGATTTCTTTTATTTCTCTTATTATATTTTCTGCATTTATAATGATTATTGGGTTTGATTATTATTTAGTCCGGAATGATGATTGATTTCAAATCTGATTATTGTTGTAATTTGTTTATACTCTGTTCTTATATTTCTGCATCTATTGGTTTTGCCTGCTCCGGATTGGGACGCTTGATTTATAGTTGTTAGTTTTAGAAAGTTCAAAAATGTGAGGAATAGATGGGTTTTGGATTAATTGACTCCGGATTGGGAAATTAATTCATACCTAGGATGTTAGACCCGTGCTCATGCTAATCATAAGGCTTGCTCCGGAATCGAATGCTAATTTTTTATATTCAGTTTTTATCATTCTTGCTGTATCTTTTGGACGACTCCGATTGGGAATCTAGAAGTGCAAAATTTTATGATTTAAGACTAGAGTGGCGAGTGAGATAATTAAGTTCTGGGTTGTTTGACTCCGTATTGGGATAATAAACCGAACTTAGGATTTTAGACTTGTGCAAAGGCTAGTTATATGGCTGGCTCCGGATTGGGATGTCACGTAATTAGAATAGTTAGGTTATCCAGAAATTCATGTTGGTATTGTTTTTTCCATTTTCAATTACATTTATGAGGATAGAATTTCCTAAGCATCTAATTTCATCCTTGAGTAATTTCTTGATGAAGAATTTTATTTTTAATTGTTAATTTATTTTCTTGCTTAGCTTAGTTTTCTCCACCAAACAAACCGGGGATATCTCAAATTCACTCATCTATAGATATTTAACGTGACAATCCTTTTTCCCTTGGGTATGATAACTCGGGGTCCTAACTATCACCCACTTTGTTACTTGTCGATTCGGTACACTTGCCGAGCACCGATCAAGTTTTTGGCACCGTTGCCGGGGAAAAACGGTGTTGTTTGTTTCATATCTTTAGTTGAGTTAGTTTGAGATTTTTATTTTTTTTGTTTTAATTTGGAGTTTATCTTTGCAGGAAAATTTTGAGGTCTTTTCAAAATGATGCAAGATAGTGTTCAAGATTATGAGTTGGTCCTTTTGCGAGCTCAAGTAAATGATATGAGGAGGGAGATGCAAGAGTTACAACAATTGTATTCAACTTCAACAGTCACCTATTCACCATCTTTTGAAGATCCTTACTCTCCATGGGTATCACAAGAGTCTAACTCTGCCAGAATCGAAAGTCTTCTAGACTACATATATTACAGAGAGATGCAATTTCATGCAAAAAAGGGGGAGTGGTAGGCTACAATCAACTATCGAGAGGAGAGGATCGAAACTCAAGAGAATCTATTAAGAAGTCAAGCATTGAGGATCCAAAATTTGGAATCTAAGTTAGAGCTTTTAATTGTCTCTTCGGGTGATCAAAGAGATGGTGGTGAATTGAGTCATGCACCTATAGAGCTTAACGAGAATTTTGAAATTTTTGAGGATGGGTTGCATGAAGGAAAAAAGGAGGCAATCATTGTTGAAGACGAATCTTATGTTTGTTTGGAAACTAAATTCAATTTTTCTGTGCAGGATAGTGCACCAAAGGAGCAAGAGTTGTGTGATTCTCAAATGGAAGCACTGAATTCAGTCCATTTGAAAGATCTATTTAGGCTAGAAGAGCCGATAGAGTTCGTTTATAGTGAACCCAAGGTGGAGTCATACTTCATCGAAGACATGGAATTTCCCACCTTGGTGGCTTTCGATGATTTTCTCTTGCTACTGGGGGAAAATGAGGAGAAAAAATCGGAAAGACCATTATTTGGTTCACAAGCTCGTCCACCCGAGAGTAACATGAGTCGAACTAGGACTCAATAAACCAGAACTTTTTCTTAACTCTTCCTCTTTAATTGCTTGCAATTTATCTGTGTTTTTGTGTTTTATGTTTTAATTTTTAGTTGTTTAGTTTTGATTTTTTTTATTATTCTATTAAAAAAATAAATAAATAAAAATAAATGACTATTTCTTAAATTTTTGATCTTGTTGGTTTTGGTAGTGCTAAAATGTTAATTTGTTGTTTTAATGTTTAATTTGTTGGTTTTTAATTTTTGGTTTAATTAGTTTTGGTATGTTTTATTGTTTTGGAATTTAACTAGGAGAATAACTTGGAATTAAAAAAAATAAATTGTGCAGTGGAGAAGTGAGGCAGTAGCATTTTACAGGTATCTCACGGTGACAATTAAATTTATTGTCAACGTGGCATGTATTTTAGCAGGGCAGTAGAGTCAAGTGTAGCGTGAAAACACATCTGTGTTCTCAAACAAAACACAGCTGTGCTTTCATTTAAATGAGCGCTGATGCACAGTGCTGTGTAAACACAGATGTGCTTCTTTAAAAAGCACAGCTGTGCTTTTTACCCAGACCTGTTTTAACACGCTGTGTTCATTTCTCACTGCTCTTTTCTCTTTTCTTCTCGCCTGTTTCCCCCTGTTCTTCATTTTAAAAATTTTCTCTCGATTTTCTCTGCGATCTTCATTGACAACCCAAGCTCATCTCAGGTAATTTTTATTTTATGCATTTTCATAGAGCTTAATGGAATTCTTTTCGTCTTAATTTTGCATTTCTCTTCTTATTTGCCGATGCTGGTTTTCCCTAAAATTTCTGCAAAATTCTAGATTTTTGGGGTTAAGAATTAAAAGTTCTTTCTTTCGTTATTTCTCTTTTAAAATTTTTTAAGTCAGTTGGCTAATTTCTACAGATTCCAGGTGCGCATTTTCTCACCCTATTCATTCAATTTTTTTTCTTTTTTTGATTCCATCGTGCACTAGGCTTCAATCAAATATATTTAAGTTGTTGTTGAATTTGTTAATTGAGATGTGTTCTTCTCTTGCTAATGGGTGTCTAGGATGAGAAAGTTGTGCTAAAAATTTTGGTTTATAATCCTGCTCACTAGGTGCTTGATGAAATGCTTAAATGAGAAATTCATGTCGAAATGTGGGACTTGTAACTTGAAAATGCAACATAATTGTTTATTTTTTCTTCCCAACTCTATTAATATGATTTGTTGAGGTTTTGTTCATATCTAGTTGGCATGAATCAGGTTGCTTGAACATGCAAATAGGTCACTGTTGGCAAGCTCACTGCTGATTTGGAACTTTCAATGACTGAGCTTTATCTGAACATACTGTACACTGAGAAATCATATTTTGAGCCTAATTTTATATATGTGTTTGTGTTTAATTGCTCTTATAGCAGTGTTGAGTTGATGGGTGCCATGAGAATTGAATTTGAACTTAATAATCATTGTGCTAGATGAGATGTGTTCTTGCATTTTGTCTGGAAAAGTAGCTCGATGATTTGGGATTTTGAGCTTCAGAATTCCAAACTTAATTGTTTTGAGATAATTGGGGCATTATGCTTAGTATGAACATGGAAAGAAAATTTTGCAACTTAAATTCAAATTGCTTGAGATTGTACTTGGTATTAGTTTGTTTTAGAAGTATTTGCTATTGCTTTAGTTTTTAATTTAGATGTAATTGATATTATGCTTATTGTTTTGAGGCAAATGCATGTTTGCTAGCTCCCGAATTGATGGGAATAGGATGAGTTGCAATGGATGCCAATTTTTCAAATTCTTATTTACATGTAACTTTGAATTTATCTTACATACTTTTGCTTTGAATAGAGCATAGGTTGAGCAAACTTTGTATTTCTCTCTCTTATTTTCCATTAAATTGCACTTATATTATTTTTTGGCATATACACTTTAGGGATTAATTACTTGTGCTTATTTTTATTCTCCACCTTGTGCTTTTCATTTTTAATTTCTTTAAATTCTAATTTGTGCAATTTTCCAATTTTTACTAAGTTTGTGCATTGATTTTGTACTTCAAATTATTTATACATATGCTTGATGCTTAATTTTCCATATTTTGCATTTTCATTAGCTAAAAAATTTTATTTATTTTGCAAATTTCTATTGTGAAGTTCTGGTGAGTTTTGTTATTATTCTTTCAATCCAGCCATACATGTGGTTTACACTTAATGAAACTAAGAATGTTTTGGATAAAGTTTATACTTTCTTTTCAGGAACCATGGTTCGTAATAGAGAGGAGCAACCATCAGCACCCATTCTGCTCCCTGATTGGTTGACTCCAGCACAGCGCACTTTGTTCAATAAGCTGGCTACAAAGATTATTGTTTCTAGTAGGTTTATGAGTATGAAGACACTCATTGACCTGGCCATTCAAGAGACGGTATTGTCTTTGCTAAGGAACATTGGATGGGAGGAGTTCTTTTCTCTGAATGGTCCAACTCATCCTACGATAACATTGGAGTTTCTTAGTACTTTTAAGTACTCTCCAAGGTTATCTAAGGATGATGTAAATACCATTCAGTTTAGAGTCAACAATACTACTTAATTTTATTGATTTCTGACCTGGCTAGATACTTGAGGTTGCCAGTGGAGGGAGAGGTGCACATTGTGTGTGATTCAGCTGCACATTGGGCTATTATCGGGAAGCCCAATATGGACTTTCATGCGAGTAACACCAAGTCAACAAAGCTTTGCTCTCCAGTCTATCAGTATTTGCATAGAGTGATAACTTCTTCAGTGTTCATGCGACCAGGGTGTCCCAGCAATGTCACCACACCAGACTTATTTTTTCTTTATGCTATGGAGATCGACATCCGAGTTAATGCCGTACCTTGGTTGTGTAAGCAACTGAAGAGAGCTATAGCTACTTCAGGAAGGAGGATCGGGATTGGTGGATTGATCACCTTGATTATGAGAGCCCTACATCTGCCTACTCTTGACATGGGACAAGCTTTGAGGTCATCGTACTTGATTGATGAGGAGGTAGTACTCAGGTGTAGGATTGCTATAGAGGATCCTTCTTCCGAGAGTGGATATAGACTTAGGAGAGCGGAGGAGATAGATGCCCATGACTCTGGTGATGATAGAGAGGGCGATTCTGACGATGGTGGCCACCAGCCAGTTGATCCCGATATTGATGCTCCACCACCACCTCCGCCACAGAGAGCGACAGCCACTACTTCCAGTAGGAGGGTGAGACAGAAGAGTGACATTCCATTCTCCCCTCCAGATATGATAGCCGCTATGCTCAGGGGCATAATGAGCCATCTTCTTCCACAACCCCTCCACCCTCAACTCCATATTTAGATGCTTCGGTGGTCCAGACTTTGATATCAGAGATGCGGTCTATGACTGCTATGATGACACGGTTTGAGACTTTAGTTAGCATGCTTCATGATTCCTTTAGTGAGTCGAGGAGGGAGCAGACAGCTTTCCAGGAGAGGGTTTGGGAGAGATTGGATGAGTTGAGCAGAGGATTGGCGGAGGTCAGAGCAGCTATTACTCAGAGTGACCAGTTGATCTCTGGCATGGACTTGTCAGTGCAGAGAGCTTGGGAGCGTTTGTCTTCCATTGAGACTCAGATGGAGCAGGTGCGCAGAGATATGGTCCTAGGAGCTGAGCGGAGAGACGCATTCTTGGGAGCCTTTCAGCAGAGGATTATTACACAGTTGGATAAGTTGAACAGTGAGATTCGTGGGTTTTTTACACCTGTTTCCACTGTATTTCCTCCACATTTGAGATGACTACCAATTGATATACTGTATATCTTTCAGGAAGTGATTCTTTCATAACAGATTTTGTAATCTATTTATTTTATAGTTAATGAAATTGATGTAGTTAGGCAATGTATGATTTTATTTACTTTGTTATATTTTTGAATTGTGTGGCTGAGCCAATGCCGTGTGATAGGATATATATTATTTGTGTTAGCTATGAATCTCATAAATTTCAGAGTATTTCATTTTGCACAGTGATTATTGGATTCTTGCACAGGTTTTGAGTTTTCTTCATTTTGCACAGGTGGCATGCAGGAATTTTGTATTGTTTTTAGTTTTGCACAGTAATTATTTTATGTTTGCCATTTTTGAGATGATTGCAATTAATTTTAAATTGCAATGAGTTTTTGCACAGCATGGGGGAAAATTTTTGAAAAATATCTTTGTGTGCTTCACTTTCTTGCACTGAGGACAGTGCAACATTTTGAGTTTGTGGTGGAGTACCATTTCAATTTTTCAAACCAAAACCAGTTCCATTTTATTTGGTCTTTTTAGTTTGTTGTGTGTTTTTTTATATCTTTAGGTTAACTTTTTAAATATTTAGTAGTTTTTAATTATTTTTGTTTTGTTTGTGGTGTGTTTATGCCAAGTTTTTATCTGGATATTGTTATGCTTGTTCTTATTGAATTAACCTTGGTTTAAATTTTTATTTCATCCTAATAGTTCTCAATTGTGAATAATTTTGACCTCAGTTTTAGAAATTTGTGTTTCATTCAATTTTAAGTTGAGTGAGAAATAGTCTTATTTGTATCTTTATTTGCTAGACTGCATGTAAACCTTGATTATACTTTGCAATTTCTAAATTTTGAGAACTTTGGGCCTGTTTTTTAAAATTTGAGAAAAATCTAGATGTAATTAGGGAATTAGATGAAAACTCACTAAGAGCACTAGAACCTTTCTGATTACCCATCGAAGCAACCCTTGGATGAGGCATAACTTAGAAAATGATTTAGGCAATCCTTCTTTGAATAGCTACTTTAAATAACTTTTCCTACCTCAATTTCATAGTCTCTTGTTAGCCCGTTGAGCCTATTATTTTAGTATGCCAAATGCGTGCTTGTTTTATTGCTACACATATTAAAACTATCTTTGCCCTTAAATGATTTTTGCCTCCTCTTTGAAGAGTGGCCACTCTAGTAAGGATGGGTTTGTATTTTGGGTAAAAGGGAGTTTAGTTTTTGTCAATTTTTGATGTAATTTTTGTTTAATGATTGATTGGTGTGTGTAATGGAGAGTTGAGCCCATTTAAAGAAATGAGTTTGGGGTTGGCAAAAAGGGATGTGATTAAAGTTGTTTATTGGTCTTTTCAAAATTAGAGCTCAATTTTAGTTCTTGTTGAGATTTTTGGATTAATTTAGTACTTCATAAATTGTTAATCGCTAGTTGCTTTTTATGCTTCTAAAAAAAAATTTAAAAAAGAAGAAGAAGCATTGCAAATTTTTCCTAGCTAACTATGCAAAATATGAGTTTGGGGTACAAAAGTTAACAACACTTGAACTAGTGTCTTGTGATGATCATTATTAAATATTATGTGGCATCTATTATTTTGAGCTAAGTTTGATGAGCTAAGGTGTCTTTAAGACCAATTTTGTTTTGATGGTATGTAATTGGGTTGGGAATATTCATTAGTACAGTTGGGTGATTGTGGTTTTGTTTAGGTAGTGGCCATTTTTCTCTAGTGACTTGATCTTCCTTGATTAGCCAATCTACCTAAGCTAAACGTTACAATCAAAATGTAAGACCTCTTGATTCTTTGTTTTGTCTTGTCCAATTTAGCGGAGATAACCTTCTAGTAAGGTTTGGTACGTAAGAAGAGGCATATGGTATTTCTTGAGCTTTAAGTGAAAAGCCATGAATGCATTCGTGCATTCGAGTTGATTTTTGTTCCCAACATTGTATCTAGAAGTTTTGTTTTTAAATGATAAAAATTATGTTTTAGCCTTTGGCACACACACACAGAAATTGTTTGATATGTTCTTGTGTTTATTTGTTATTTAGTGAGCATTAGTATTTACAAGCCTATCTTCTTGTTCCTTAATTGAGAATGACTCCTTATTTTCTTTTGTTGAGATTGAAATGATTGAAAATGTGGTTCATTCAGTTTACTCGAGGGCTAGTAAAGGTTTGAGTTTGGGGTAGGTGATAAGTTGCAATTATATTAATATTTTAAATTAATTCTTAGCATAATTATGTGTTTTATTTATTTAATTTTAATATTAATTAGTTAGTTTTGTCTTTTTATTAATTTATAATTTTTAATAAGTTTTGGGATGCTTTCGGGTGTTTTATTTTAATCCGGAGCCAAATTGGAGGTTCGGGATTGATTTTAGGAGCAATTGGGAAAGGAGAGAAAGCTGTCCACAAAGCACAGCTATGCTTTTAACTAAAACACAGTTGTGTTGTTATTCAACATTGCGTGGCAACGAGAATCAACGAAAGCACAGCTGTGTTTACGTGCAAAACACAGCTGTGTTACGCAAAAGAGGCGCGCACGGAGGACAGTAATGCGCACTGTCTCGCCCAAGAGTACAACTGTGTTTTGGCGAGAAACACAGCTGTATTTCACAATTTTTCCACCTGTTCATGCACATGACACAACGCTGAGGCGCTAGTTACTCAAGAACACAGCTGTGCTTTTCTCCAGACATTAAAAAGAAACGCCGCTGCATCTTCAAAGGGGAGACCTAATTAGGAGTAGACTTAGGTTTTTATTTTTTTAGTTCTTTAGCAGTGTTTTTATTTTAATTTAGGTTTTAATTTTCATTTTAAATACTGTTTTAGCTTAGTTTTAATTTTAAAATTGCAATTTCGTCTTAATTAATTTAGATTAATTTAGTTTAAATTTATATTTTGGGGATTCAAGGAGATTCCAAGGTTGATGAATAAAGGCTTCAAGATCTATTTTCTCTCTCATCAAGGGTGTATTCTAAACTTGAATGTTTCTTATTTTATGTTTATATTCTTGATGTTAGAGTAGTTATTCATGCTTAGTGGTTCTTGAATCATACTTTGTATTGGGAAATATCGATTTAATTAATATTTTCATGATTTCTTTTATTTCTCTTGTTATATTTTTTGCATTTATAATGATTATTGGGTTTGATTATGATTTAGTTCGAAATGATGATTGATTTCAAATCTGATTATTGTTGTAATTTGTTTATACTCTGTTCTTATATCTCTGCATCTATCAGTTTTGCTTGCTCCGGAATGGGACGCTTGATTTATAGTTGTTAGTTTTAGAAAGTTCAGAAATGTGAGGAATAGATGGGTTTTGGATTAATTGACTCTGAATTGGGAAATTAATTCATACCTAAGATGTTAGACCCGTGCTCATGCTAATCATAAGGCTTGCTCCGGAATGGAATGCTAATTATTTATATTCAGTTTTTATCATTCTTACTGTATCTTTTGGACGACACCGATTGGGAATCTAGAAGTGCAAAATTTTATGATTTAAGACTACAGTGGCGAGTGAGATAATTAAGTTCTGGGTTATTTGACGTTGTATTTGGAAAATAAACCGAACATAGGATTTTAGACTTGTTCATAGGCTAGTTATATGGCTGGCTCCGGATTGGGATGTCATGTAATTAGAATAGTTGGGTTATCCAGAAATTCATGTTGGCATTGTTTTTCCCATTTTCAATTATATTTATGAGGATAGAATTTCCTAAGCATCTAATTTCATCCTTGAGTAATTTCTTGATGAACAATTTTATTTTTAATTGTTAATTTATTTTCTTGCTTAGCTTAGTTTTCTCCACCAAACAAACCGGGGATATCTCAAATTCACTCATCTATTGATATTTAATGTGACAATCCTTCCTCCCTTGGGTACGATAACTCGAGGTCCTAATTATACCCCACTTTATTACTTGTCGATTCGGTACACTTGCCGAGCACCGATCAGTTATTGTGGATCGGCTTTCCAAGTCAGTTCATTTTTTACCGGTTAGAATGTTCTACTCGATGGATAAGTTGGCCAGTGTTTATGTGGATGAGGTAGTCCGACTTTGTGGGGTGACGTTGTCTATAGTGTCCGACCGAGATCCAAGATTCACATCAAAGTTCTGGAAGGAATTGCAAAGAGCTTTGGGTACTAAGTTGAATTTCAGCACGCCATGCCACCCTCAGATAGATGGATAGTCCGAGCGAGTTATCCAGATTTTAGAGGATATGCTTCGGGCTAGTGCTTTGGACTTTTCTGGCAGTTGGGACAAGTATGTGTGGCTTATGGAGTTTGCCTATAACAATAGCTATCAGTCGAGCATTGGGATGTCACCGTTTGAGGCTTTGTACGGTTGACCGTGTAGGACTCTAGTTTGTTGGACAGAGTTGACCGAGCGGTCTTTTGTTGGACCAGTGATGATTAGGGATACAGAGGAAAAGATCAGCGTTGTGCAGTAGAATCTGAAAGTGGCTAAAGATAGACAGAGATCTTATGCTAATTTGAAGAGAAAGGATATTCGGTTTGAGGTTGGGGACAAAGTATTCCTTAAGGTATCACCTTGGAGGAAAGTGTTGAGGTTCGGCAAGAAAGGTAAACTTAGTCCTCGGTTCATTGGACCTTTCGAGGATTTGGAGAAAGTTGGTCCGGTAGCCTATAGGTTGGCTTTATCGATGGAGTTGGCTAAGATGCATGATGTCTTCCATGTCTCCATGCTTTAATGGTATCGATCGGATCCATCGCATGTGTTGTCAGTTCAAGATGTTCGGATTCAGTTGGATTATTCTTATGATGAAGAACAAAAAGCCATTTTAGCTTGATAAGTGAGGCAGTTAAGGAATAAGCAAGTTCCTCTGGTTAAGGTTCTTTGGTAGCATCATGGAATTGAGGAAGTGACTTGGGAACCAGAGGTGACGATGAGGATTCAGTATCCACAGTTGTTCAGTTCAGGTGAGAATTTTGAGGACGAAATTCTTGTTAGTAGGGGAGAGTTTTCAAACCTCGATTTCCCCCTAGTAGTTTGAGCCATGTGTATGTGTGCATGTGTGTGTGTGTTGGCATGTTTTAATGGTATTTTGGATTATATGCATGAATTGTGGGCTTGGTTAGAGTGTGCATGCTCATAGGGTAGTAGTGTGTGCATTAGTGAGGGGTAGTCTTGTGTGTGGTGTCTTGCATGTTTGTAGGGTGTGAGTGATCAAGATCCACCAAGGATAGAGTGACATGTGGCTAGGGTTTTAGGAAGTGGGTGTAAAGTGAAGGAGAGAGAAGAGAGCAGTCATTTTTGCTGCCCTTTCTCGTTCTTCTTCCTCCTCTCTTTACCTCCTCTTCCTTTTTTCTCTTCAAGTGTGCCCTAGCTTTGATCCAAGTGGTTTCTGGTGGAAATTGTTCATCTCTTAAGCTTTATTGATAAGTTTTAGTGGGTTTTCTCTTCTTCTTCATCTTTTATCTTGATCTTTGTTAGATGAGTTTTTAATATAGGGTTTTGCATTTGTGTGTTCTTCTTGGGTTCCTAGTTTAGAAGCGCCTACTCGTGATCCCAAGGGGAAAGAGAAGGCGAGTGGGAGTGGGGCTTGCAACTAGGAGCATAAGATTTACAGGTTTGGGAAATTATTTGTTCCTGATGCATTTTCTTGTGATTTGGTGTGGTTGAATGGATTTTCTTGAAATCTGATGATTATAAGATGCATGTTAGTATGAATGTTATGAGTTTTGGGTTGATTTAGGTTCTGATGCATGAATGGTGATTATGGGAACAAGTTTTAATTGGAAAGATTTTACTGTGATTTTTTGGGTTTGCTTCTGTCACATCCCGTTTGCCCCCTAGTTGAATGAGCCATATATGTTTGTGTGTGCATTTGCATAAGTTTTGTATAATAAGGGCATTTTGGTAATATTGCATATTTTAAGAGTTTCTCTTGCATGTGGGTGCATGCATGGTGCTTTGGTGTGAATTAGTTGGGACAGAATTGTGTGTACCCAAGCGCACCATTGTAGTGGGTATTCATGATAGTTTCATCATGTGTGGTTGTGTGCACCATAGTAGGATATGCACTAGAGGATTAATTGTGTGTGTGCATTTGCACTTGTGTAGGCTGTGCATGTTTTGGGAGAATCTTGTGTGTATTGCTCATACATGAGTAGGATGCATTATTAGGGTGTCTCATTGTGTGCATGCTGTGCACTAGGTTAGGTTAGGGTGTGAGTGAGCAATCTCCTCCACTAGATGATTGACAAGTGTAAAGTGGGAAAGAGTAAAAGATGAAAAAGGGAAAAATCAGATTTTGAAACCCATTTCCCGTTCCTTCTTCTTCTCCTTCTTCTTCTTCCTCCTTTGCACTCTCTTAAGTGCCCTAGCTTAGATTCAAGCCTCTAGTGGTGGAAATTGTTCATTGCATAGTATTATAAAGGTAAATCTACTGCATTTATTCTTCTTTTCTTCATTTGGTTCTCAATCTTCTTCTCTTTTTCTTATTTTCGGATTTGGGTTTGAAGTTGGATTTTGTGTTTGTGTGTTATGTTGTTTTGTGCTTAGTTGAACCTCCTCGCGAACCAAAGGGTAAGGAGAAGGTTGGGCCAAGTGGAACTAAGCAATGGGAGCAAAGGATTTTTGAGGTTTGGGAATCTCTTATCTTTGCATGTAAATGTGTTCTTGTTGATTTCTGGAAAATTGAGTTGAAATATGCTTTTGTTATGGTATGTATGATGTGGGTATTTGTTTTGGAATGTGGATCTTGCAAGTTTTTGAGTTAATTATGATAATTTTGGAATTGATGTGGTTTGATGCATAAATTGGGCTTTTGATTGATTCTTGAAATTTAATGTGTAAATTAATGGATTGTATGAAGTTTATTGTTAATAAATGTTGTATTATGGTTGTTGATACTGTTGGATGGCTGGAATTGAGGTAAGTGACTATTGATTGAGTTTTGTGATGTTGGGTGAGGAATTGGAAGAGGAAAATCTGCAGAATTTCTGCAGATTTTTGAAATCCCGACACTGTCGCTATCGCGACAGAGAGCGGTGTTGGGAGCCTCGCTGTCGCGAGCACGCGACATCCGCCGCGAGCCTACGATAGCAGAAGTGTTGTGTACTCTCTGTCACGAGCGCGACGACTGTCGTGATCACGACAGAGCGTATCGTTGGCCGAGTGCTATCGCGAGCACGCGATCTGTCGCGAGCCCGCGACAGCACCAATTGTCCTCTGTCGCGATCGCGACAATTGTCGCGAGCGCGACAGAGCCTTGCCCTTCCGTCCTCCTCGCGGTCGCGAAATCCATCGCGTTCACGCAGCGAAGAGACTTTGGTCTTTGTCGCGGGCGCGACAGACGTCGCGATCGCGACAGTTTCTTGTATGCTGAATGAATTTTCTTTCAATACGTGTGGCTTGAAGTTCAGTTTTCTTTAGCAGTTATGAGATTTATACTTGGTATTCTATAAATAATATGCAAGTGTAACTATGATATGATTATGTGCATTTATGATGATGATTTTGAAAGTTATGAAATGGATTGATTGGCTTATGTATGACCTGCTAGAGTCTAGTAAGTGGATAGTTAGGCATACCTAATAGAGTCTTTGCTACAGCTTCTGTTTCTGTTTGGACCCCGATCAGGTCCCCGAATGGTTTCTCGCGAACCCTTATCTGAAAGGATCTTGTTTAGGATCCCCCTTTGTAATGTTTTGTAAAAGTTAAATGAAAATTTGTCTTATCTGCTCGTACCCGTAAAGTACTGTCCGTATCGGCTCGTACCCGTAAAGTACTGTCCGTATACTCGTTATCCACTACCTTGAGTCAGCAGGTGTTTCAGTGCTTAAGGTGTTTTGTATGAATTGTTATATGGGAAAACATATGTTATATCCTTATGGATTCAATGGTGAAAAGAGTAATCTGTTATGAGAATATGATTATTGTTATGAATCTTCTGATGAATGGCTTTATGTGTGTGCGCATGAGTTGTTATTATTGTCATGCCATAATTATCGTTGTACATGAAGTACGCATGTGAATTGCCTTGACGACCGTTGTGAATGGTTGTCCTTATGCTATATGTGTGTTTCCCCACTAAGCATTTATCGCTTAGCACGGTGTGTTTACCCGTGCAGGTGCGGAAGGAATCGCTTTTGGGAGAGTCGTCGCCATCAAAGCCAACACAGCAGGGTCATAGTGTAGGGCTTTATTTTTGTAGTTGAGGATTCTTTTGTATAGAACTCTCTTATTATGGTTATGTATTAGCTTCCGCTTTTGTATATGTATTTTGGGATTTGTAATTATCTATTGTATCTTTCAGTTGATCAGAACAGTAATGTAATGTTTTCATTATATTAATGCATGATCAGCTTTTCCATGATTGGTATTGCAAAGTTTTAATTTACCCTTAATTTTAGGTATGTATGTTTATGTATGTATGTATGTATATTATGTATCTATGTGGTGGCACCTTTACTCCTACGGCATCTCACTCCTTATCGGATGGGATCGCCTAAGTATGGGTAAGGGGTGTTACAAGTTGTGGTATCAGAGCCCCGGTTTAGGCGTTTCTGGGTGATTGCTTATGTGATGTTATGTGTGCATATGTCTATGTCTAAGGCTGTGTTGGCTGATGTGGTTGTCCTCTTGTTGTTAGATGAATTCTGATTCTACTCACGGTGGGCTCGAGGAGTCCGCTGAAAGTGTGAACCCTCCAGTGATAGATTCGTCTGTCTCTGTTTCGGTGTCGGCTCAACGTGCTAGGGTCTAGCCAGAGGCCGCTGCCATGCCTTTTGAGGCAATGTTCAGATTGCACCAGGACAGGGCTCGGGTTTTGGAAAGGGTGACTGCCCCGTAAGCTCCGATAGTGAGTCTAAGAAGAGCCGGTGTTGAGGATTTTTATGGAACTGGGCTTGATGAATCTGTGCTAGCTGAGAAGTGGCTTGATAAAGTTAAGAGAGCTTTGAGGGAAGTCAGGTGTCCTCCTGATCAGCAAGCTGAGTGTGCTGTAGCTTTGCTTCAAGGTCTAGCCTATGAATGGTGGGAGTTGGTGTGTAGGCAACCTCAGATGCCTGATCCTGTTACTTGGGATTTCTTCAATGAGCAGTTCACTAAGAAGTATGTGACTCAGGCATATAAGGACGCAAGATGGGCGTAGTTTCTAAGTTTGAGGCAAAGGGCCTTGTCAGTTGCAGATTATGAGAAGGAGTTTAACCGGTTGTCTCGTTATGTTCCGCATGGGCTTATGACGGATGATTTTAGATGTAAGCACTTTGAAGCCGGGTTGAATGATTTTTTGAAGATTGCTTTAGTTTCTTTGATGTGTATACCTGGGGTAAGTTATTATCAGATTGCTGAGGCTGTTGTGAGGGCAGAGAAGGCAGAATCTTTGATTAGAGAGAGAGCTCAGCGCAGGAGTTCTGCTAGAGGTGGTGTTTCCTCATCTTCGGGTAAGAGGTCTAGGAACCCCCAAGATGAACCTTCAGCTGGTTCGGCTACCAGAGGAAGAAGGCAAGGTTCAGCCGCAATATCTTGTTCTGGTAGAGGTGGTCGGTCTAATGCTAGTCCAGTTTGTGAGAATTGTTGAAAGGCTCACCGGGGTGAGTGTAGGTGGCTCAATGGTGGGTGCTTTAGGTGTGGGAGCACCGAGCACCGTGTGGCTAATTGCCCTCAGAAGGGTGAAGACTCGGGTCCTCAGGGAGGAGCTAGCAGAGTTGGATCGAATGCTTCGCAGGCTGCGAGAGGTAGAGGTCGAGGTAGGGGTCGAGGCGGTTGACCTAGAGATGGAGCTGGTTCTGAGACAGTTGAGCGTCCCCCACCGGTCGCAGCTAAAGCGTATGCAGTTAGAGCCATAGAGGAGCAGGATGCCCCTGATGTGATTGCTGGTAAGTTCCTACTTCATGACACTGAATTATATGCTCTAATAGATTCTGGTTCCGAACACTCATATTTGTGCATGCATAAATTTGTTGATAAGTTGCATGTAGTAGAACAGTTAGACTATGAGATATGTGTGACCAATCCATTAGGGCATAGTGTCAGTGTGAGTAGAGTTTATAGGAATTGTCCGTTGATGGTTGAGGATGTTGAGTTTCCTGTGGATTTGATAGAGTTGCCCTTTAGAGAGTATGATTTGATTTTGGGTATGGATTGGTTGAGCAACCATAGAGCCGTAGTTGATTGTCATAGGAAGACTTTCATGCTTCGGGATAGAAATCGAGCTCCAATGTTTGTTAGAGGGTTGGGTGCGAGTTCCGTGCACAATGTGATTTCTGCGATTCAAGCCAAGAGGTTTATGAGAAAAGGTTGTGAGGCTTTTCTGGCTGTGGTTTTGGATTCCAAGAGGGATCAATTTAGGATTGAGGACATCCCTGTTGTCCGAGAATTTAGTGATGTTTTTCCAAGTGACTTGCCGAGTTTGCCTTCGGAGAGGGAAGTTGAGCTAGCCATAGAGATTATGCCGGGTACCACACTGGTATCGAAAGCACCTTATCGGATGGCTCCTGTGGAGTTGAGAGAACTTAAAACTCAACTACAAGAGCTATTAGATAAGGGGTTCATTCGAGAGGACTTTGGTTGATTAAGAATCGACATGTGAAGTCTTGATTAAGACTGATGTACACCATCTAGTAGACGAAGGGCATCATGTATGCATGGAAATTATGTGGAAAGCTATGCATGTATGATGTGCATGTATGTTATGAATGTAGAATTTAAGCACAGAATTACCTGTATGAAATATCACACATATGCGAATGTGACATACGACAACTGCAAGGAGTTGTGAAATGAGTACTGTACGTACTATGCATGGACTACGAACATGAAATGCATGCCGAGAATTACACATATGACATATATGCCACGTACATGGCTTGTATGTATGTAAAAATATTTGCAAATGATCATGAATGAGAAGGATCATGCATGAGAGATATATGCAAGGGGATTATGTATGCAGAGTATGTGCAAATGATCATACATGCAAATGATCATGCATGTGGTAAATAGTCATTGATCGGCATAGATGTAAAAAAATCGTATGCAAAGACAGGTGGGATATGTTATATACATGAAAGCTATGTAAGGAATTGGGTGTGTACGATGTGTGCACATATAACTATGTGTATGAAACATCATATATATGTGTATTGAATGCATGCAAAAAATGTGGATGCAAGATGCTGGCAAAGGATATGCCCATAAAGAGCCACATGCATCAAAAGCACTTATGAAATGTATTCGCTAAAGCTCTTATGCCAGAAAACATGCACCAAGAATTGTACATGTAAAACTATTTATTGAGAATATTTGCTACAATTATGTGTAAAAACATTTGCAGAAAGCATATATACAAAGAATATTGTTGGGAGTGTACGCAAAGTATCATTTTCATGGGTAGTGATAAGAAATACCCCAAGATTGTAAAATGAGTGAAACCTATTAGGTACCTCAAACTCGAGTTTCTATCTGCCTTTGAGCATACTGAATGAACCACATTCTCAACTGATTCAATCTCATCAAAAGAATTCGGAAGTCATTCCCAATGAAGGGTAAGAAGATAAATGTGTAGACATCAAGGTTTACTAAACCAACATGTAAATACGAGACATACCACGCAATCTCTGTGTGTATGTGCAAAAGGCCAAAACAAGATTTTTTATTTTTCAAAAGCAAATTCTAGATGCAATGTCGAGGACAAGACTCAACTCGAATGCATAAATGCACTCATGGCTTCTCGCTTGAAGCTCAAAAAACACCATATGCCTCTTTCTACCTACCAAACCTTATCAGAAGGTCATCTCCGCTAATTAGATAAGGCCAAACCTAGAATCAAGAGGTCTTACTTTGGTTGTAACGTTAGGCTTAGGTAATTGGCTATCAAAGGAGGATCAGGTCGCTAGAGAAAAACAGCCGCAACATTCATTTGGATGATGGAATCATTTTCAGACTAATTGTATATTGTCCAGATACTCTTGAATTTGGACTCGGTAACACTCTGACTTATCAAGCTCAACATAACAATTTAGTTAAAAGGATAACCACCGAACTCGTCAAGGGGTCTATCTTGGGCCCTACCATTTTTCTTCTTTTTTTTTTTTCTTTTTTCTTGTTTTTTTTTCAATTTCGATTTTTTTTCGATTTTTTTCTTCAATTTCGATTTTTTTTCTATCTATTTTTTTCGAAAGCTCATGCCTCTAACTACACAAAAAGTTTATAGATGATTCAAACCCCTTTCCAGAAGTATAGCCCAAAAATTATTGATAATTGAAAATTTTTCTCAAGGGGTAAACCCGTCCTTATCAGGGTGATTATTGATAGCTCAAAGAATTGTCAAAAATTGAGGCTCATTTCCCCAAAGTGTAAATCCATTTTCATCGGGGTAACTTTTTGGTAACCCCAAAAAATTATCGATGATCGAAATTTTCTTCTCGAAACGTAAACCCCCTTTTATAGGAGCAAGTTTCGATAGCCCAAAGAAATGTCATAATGTACATCCATCCTTACTAGAGCAGCCATTCTTCTAAGGGGAAGCCAAAATCATTTTAGGCGAAGGGTAGCTTTAATGTATACAACAACAAAACTGGCATGCATTTAGCATACCAAAATAAAGGCTCAAGGGGCTATCAAGCGATTGTAAAATAAGGGTAGGAATTGGTCATTTAGAGAGCTATACAAAGAAATAGTTGCCTAAATCATTTTCTAGATTCAGCCTTATCCAGGGGTCGCTTTGACGGGTAATCGGAAAGGTTCTAGTGCTCTTAGTGAGTTTTCATCTAATCCCCTAATTGCAACTAGTTTTTCAGTTTTATTTTCAAAAACGGGCCAAAAGTGCTCGAAATTTAGAAATCACATGGTATGGTCAAATATCTTCACGTGATCCAGCTCTTAAAGATCAAACATATATACCCCTTACTTAATTCAAAGTGGAATGAAACTCAGATTTGTAGAGTTAAGATCAAATCCATTCATAGTTGAGAACTAATTAGGCAGAGTCAAACCTTGAATCAAAGGTACCTCAATAAGGTGCAAACATGCCAGCGTTTTAGGGTATGGCTTAACACAAAAAATTTTGATTCTATTGAAATGTATATACACAAAAATCGTTTAAGCAAATAGAGAATTTTTTTTCTTTTTTTCTTTGTAAAAAAAAATATGCGCAAACTATGCATTAGAAATCATGTATATGGAATGGCGTATGCAATAGTGTCGTGTATGCGTGTAAGGAATTATATGTGCGAAACATGTGTAAAAACATTTTGTATAAAAATGAGTACATGAAATGTGCAAAGATGTGTGAGTGTAAAATATTAACGAAAAATTATAAGTGAGTTGTTAATGTGTGAACAATGCATGACAAATGGCGTGCATGCATAAATTTGCAATGTACATGTATATGATGAAAGCATGAGTACAACCTATGGCACAATATGGGGATGAATGTTCATGATATATGTTACATATGAACATGGCATGATTTAGACGTGATAGAGATATGTATGCAAGATGACGACGTGATGTAGGATGAAGATGATCTGGCACGAAAATGTGCGCCAATGAGTTCGAGGAGTGGCAAAACTCACATACATAAAAGTGCAAAATATATACAAATAATGCACATGAGATGGGACAAAAGTGGTTGCAAGAAATGAATAGGTTTACAAAACATGTGTATTTACATGGTATGCCTACAAAAACATGGTATGGTATATACAGTGACTAACATGCATGATGCAAGATTCATATGTGCATGGCATAATGATGCATGATAATGCACGTTCATAATATGGCACGCAATGTGAAAGATGCAATATATCTGTAGTGTGCCCTTGCACACAATGTTTATGTACATGTGTAATGTGAGCATACGGATATGTACATGCTATGACACATGGTGAATGCATTATGTTGATTTGATTTTTTTTATGCATGTCATGGTGGTAGTATGCCTGTGTGTGCTATGATGCATGTCGATATGTACCTTCAGGGATGTATACCGTATGTACTGGCTATGGTGCATAATGGATGTTATGGATGTCATAATATTAGTGTGAGTCGTGACAAGCACTGCTATGTATGTATATGCAAGACAAATACATGTTATGTTCATATTCACAAATTATGATACAAGCAATTTTATATACAGAGTTCATAGGTTCTATTATTGTATGGAAAGAATTATACATGAGACAAAATGTATGTATCTTATCTACTATTATTGCTCATAAAAAAAATGTACAAGCACAAATACACACACAAGAAAAGTGTTCCTCCCAACCTTATTTTTATCACACAGGGGTCGTGCGGGCTCTTTCCCTAGGTAGGCTTGACCCATGGGTTAATGGGGAACCCAATGAGCGCGTACAACGTGCTGCGAAGCACGAACTCTCATTATTAAAAGTGCATGCAAATGAATTTTTGGCTATCGTGTATTTAAACAATCCGAATAAAATGTAATGTGCCCCTCGGGGTATAAAAACCTTTAAGGAGCGAACATCTAAATTTATTTGGATTTGTCTAATACACAATAACCCACTTCACAAGCAAAGTATTATGGCGCATGCCCCCCTAGTGGAAGTGTCTATGTCCATTACATGGGCTTTGGTCCAAGGTGATGATATTTTAGGGCTACCCAAGTATGGTCCCTGCCAACAGGCCTAGCTCATCACGAGCGTCATGACCGATCGGGTCACCATTTGATATACCATTGAGGTACGAGGCTTGGGCTGGTGATTATCCTTAACACTTCCCTAAATTGAGTGAAAATAGGGTCGTGCTTCAGGAACGCACCGGGGCTAATAGAGGGAATAAACTAGCATATTCTAAAGCTCTAATGCGATGCAATGCAGTTTTGAAAGAAGGTGAAATTTTTAAACTAAAACTTAATTATAAATTTTAGTCAACGTACTTTCGAATCGAAGTCTCGAGTATTGTCCCCAGTGGAGTCGCCACTGTGACACGCGTCAGAATATCCCTCGGCCGCCCCTCTGACCACCCGCTTGAGGGCGATCGGGCAATTGAGGATCCGCTAAAAGCTTGCAACAAATTGCAAAGTGCGTTTATGTTGGGCAACGGAGATGTTTCATGGAGTCGCCACCCAATAGAACATTGGGAAAGTTTCTCTCGCCTCGGAGAGCCTAAGACTGCGCTTAGTATCCATTTTGGGCCAACCAGAGGGGTCTTGGAGGGTAAACCTCTCGCCCTAAGGAGCCTAGGATTAACGTCAAAATCTCGTGACACAAGAGGTGTCTTGGAGGGTAAACCTCTCGCCTCTTTGAGCCCAAAGACCAGAGATAGGTTCGGGACTTCTCATTTATTCGTACTTTGATTAATTTTACAATTATGTTTTGAATTTATTATTTCACCATCTTTCCATACAATGCAATCAATTAAAGGCGCAATCATTCATTTAAAAGCGGAAATAAAATGGCATTAAAGCATAAATAAAATTACAATAATACTAAGGGCAGAATACAACCCTCATTGCAAAAAGTGCAAATCATGCATAAATCGGGATATTCATTTAGATGGGAACGTTGGTTCCAGACTACTTATTATTATAAAAAGATATAAGATTATTGAATAAGTTTAAATCTTTGTTTGAGATGAAAACCAGGACATTGGTCCAGTTTTATCAACCAATATTTTATTTGGTAGAAAACATTTGTGTGGTGGTTCTTTTTAAGAGCAGTCGAAAATTGTTTTATTATTACAGACCACAAATACATAAAATAAAATAGAATAGTGATTACATATTCCAAATAATAAATAATAAATTCATCCTAATTTACCTATTCCGACCATACTTCTCAGAAGAACCACATGCCTCCCGCATTGCAGTCAAAATAGAAAAAATGATATTGTTTAATCGTGAATAAATAAATAATTGAATAAATAAATAAACAAATGAATGATTGAATAAAGTAAATTGGAAAAAGTGAATGATTGAATAAAGGATTAAATTAAATGATAAGTAAATGAATAAATAATTAAATAAATAATTGAATGAAATAAATTGAGAATTAATGAATATAAAAGCACAAATGACAATTAAAATGCTAATGCCAATAAAAATAATAATGCTAATAATAATATCATAAAATAATAATATTAATAATAAATAGTATTTGATAATAATAATAATAATAATAGCAATAATGCAAATAATAATAATAATAATAATAATATCAATATATAAAATATAACAACAATCACAATAATAATTAAAATTAATCATAACAAATAAAGAATAAAATAATAGCAATAAAATAAATAATAATAACAATATATATAAAAACAGAAAATAATAATAAATGAATAAATATACAAATTAATTAATAACACCCAAATAATAATTATAATAATAATAATAATAACAGAAAATAAATAAATAAAATAATGATAATAATAAAAGAAATTAAATAAATATATAATAATAATAATAATAATAATAATAATAATAATAGATAAACATAAAATAAATAATATTAATAACAACAATATTAATGTAATTCAATAATACCAATAACAAATAAATAAAAAAAAGATAATAATAATATAATATTAATAATAAATATTAATTAATAATATCAATAAACATAAATAAATATTTAATAACAATAATAATAATTATAATAATAATAAATAATATACAGAATAATTAATAATAAATATAATAAACATAAAACAAAATATTAATAAATAATAATAATAATAATAATATTAATATTAATATAAAATAGGGAGAGGGGATTTATCTCGCCGGAGGAGAGGTGGTCGACACCACCTATGCCGGAAGGAAGATCGGACCGCCGGGATCCCGCCGGAGTGGGTCACGCGCCGGAACGCCGGCTGAGCTGGCCGAAAACGCCGTCGGAAGCTGCGGATCCTCTTCACGCCGGTGTGCTTCCCGCCGGTGAGTGGGAGGAGGAGATAGCCGTCGGTCTGATCGCCCGGCCACGACGATCGCAGCGCAGCAGCGCGTGGCCTCTTCCGCTGTCGGGGGTAGCACCGGTGGCCTCCTTTCTTTCTTCCTCTTTTCTTCTTTCCTCTCCGGCGCCGGCGTCGTTGGTTGGCTGTCCCTCTCTTCTCTCCTCTTCTTTGCTTTTCCCTTTCCTTTTCCCCTTTCTTTTTCTTTTCTTTCTTTGGCTTGTTCTTGCTCTCTCTGTGTCTTTCTTGCTCTCTATTTTTCCTTGGTTTTTCTATGTTCTTCAGCCGAGAGAGAGAGCCTCTGTATTCACCCTCTTGCTCTCTCTTTCTTTTCTTTTCTTTTTCTTTTCTTTTCCTTTCTTTTTCTTTCTTGATCTGCCGAGAGAGCTCCCTTTCCCTCTTCATTCTTTTCCCTTTATACCCACAATTAGGGTTAATTAGGTGCACAATGGTAATTTCCTCCATTTTTCTATTTTCTGATTTTTTTGTTTTTGATTTTAATTGATTTACTTAAACTAACACACTAACTAATTAAATACTCTATTAATTAAATACTCTATATTTTAATACCTACTTAATCTAATTAATCTACCTAAATTATCACATCTAATTAATTATCACATTTTAATTATCCTAAAATATTAACTAATTAATTAATCTACCTTACAATATTAACTAATTAAATTAAACTAATCATAATTCTTGATTTATCTAATTAAATTAACCTAATCTCATTTTTTTTAATTTTATTATTATTTTTTTGGAGGAATTTACCAAGTCCCCAAAATTGCCATCAAAATCTGACTCAGACCCCGGTGTCTACACGATATCATTTATTATTTATGTTTATATTTATATGATAGATATATGAAGCATATTAATGTATGTGAACAATGTACGATGAGACTTATCTAAAAAAAATCCTTATATAATATTAAGAATAGATGTCTTCCATTAAATATAAATTGAACTAGAGTTTTTGGTAGTAATGGGTTATTAAGCATACTCAAACCCATGCTTCATAAAATATGTTCAAATCATATTAATATGGGTTTTTCTTAACTATTTCATTGGTTTGTTGAGCAAACTCAAGGCTTAAGGTCTGGAGGCAAGTTTGGGAAAATGCATATAAAGTATATGCATATGTTAAGAGTCAATGACCTAATGATTCAGTAGCCGTATGAGATGCAACTGACATGAGATGTCTACTAATCAAGTGTCTGCATTTGTGGCTTGTTGAGCATACTAAAAGTCACTCTCTGACTAAGGATTAGGCATTGACCCGCTAGGAAAACCACAAGACTCTATTGATTCGTAATAAAATGGTGGGAGTAACATGCAATTAATTAAACACCTTACTAATGCATTCATGTACATGATCATTACCCAGCATATTCTATCTTCACTTCTAAGCCATTGAATCAAACGTCTAATTAAAACCTACGTAGCATATTGTCACACCACGATTTCCCCTTAGTAGTTTGAGCCATGTGTATGTGTGCATGTGTGTGTGTGTTGGCATGTTTTAATGGTATTTTGGATTATATGCATGAATTGTGGGCTTGGTTAGAGTGTGCATGCTCATAGGGTAGTAGTGTGTGCATTAGTGAGGGTAGTCTTGTGTGTGGTGTCTTGCATGTTTGTAGGGTGTGAGTGATTAAGATCCACCAAGGATAGAGTGACATGTGGCTAGGGTTTCAGGAAGTGGGTGTAAAGTGAAGGAGAGAGAAGAGAGCAGTCATTTTTACTACCCTTTCTCGTTCTTCTTCCTCCTCTCTTTACCTCCTCTTCCTCTTTTCTCTTTAAGTGTGCCCTAGCTTTGATCCAAGTGGTTTTTGGTGGAAATTGATCATCTCTTAAGCTTTATTGGTAAGTTTTAGTGAGTTTTCTCTTTTTCTTCATCTTTTCTCTTGATCTTTGTTAGATGAGTTTTTAATCTAGGGTTTTGCATTTGTGTGTTCTTCTTGGGTTCCTAGTTTAGAAGCACCTACTCGTGATCCCAAGGGAAAAAAGAAGGCGAGTGGAAGTGGAGCTTGCAACTAGGAGCATAAGATTTATAGGTTTGGGAAATTATTTCTTCTTGATGCATTTTCTTGTGATTTGGTGTGGTTGAATGAATTTTCTTGAAATCGGATGATTATGAGATGCATGTTAGGATGAATGTTATGAGTTTTGGGTTGATTTAAGTTATGATGCATGAATGATGATTATGGGAACAAGTTTGAATTGGATGGATTTTACTGTGATTTTCTGGGTTTGCTTCTGTCGGGATTCAATTTTGTAAATGCATGAATTGATTTTATTAAGTGTTGTAAAGTGTGTTTTTGCTGTTGTTTTTTATGCTGGGAATGCTTGATCCAAGGTAAGTTGAGGTTTGATTGGATTTTTTAAGTTTTGGGTGAGGTTTGGAGCCAATAGAGCTCTGCAGATTTTTCTATAGATTTGGAACATGACTCTCTATCGCTAGCTCGACGATCATCACGTGCATGATACGGGTCGGTGAATCCAGGTCCCGATCGAGTTACCATCTTTCGATCAGAAATGCCATGGGTGCATTGTCGCTCGGCTACCGATTGGGAGAGAAGGACAACACGATTTGTTTTATGCATGACCTGCAAGAGTCAGTTTAGTGGATAGTTAGGCATGCCTAATAGAGTTCAGTAGCTGTAGCCCTCTATTCCGTTTGGACCCTAATCAGGTCCCCCGTTTGGTTCCTCGCTAACCTCAATGTGTTTGGATCTTATTTAAGATCCCCACTATTGTGAGTGAGCAGGTGTTTTGTTTTGTTATGCTTATGAGAATATGAATCCGAATGACTATGATTATAAGTATGTGAATCAATTATTATATGAATGTGATTATGAGCCTTTGAATGCTTATGAATGTGATTCAATTATGATTATATCTTATAAGATTATCAACATATGCCATTATGTATACATTTTGCCTCGGCAACCATTGTGAATGACCGTCCATATTATTATTTGTGTTTCCCCACTAAGTGCTATCCGTGCAGGTGCAGATGGTGATTAGCTTTTGGGAGAGTCACTGCAAGTCAAGCCAATACAGAGGGAGTTGATGTTAGGATTTATCTTTTTGTTATATGATTCTTTTTGTAATAGTGAACTCTCATTGTATTAGTCTTTTGTTCAGCTTTCGCCTTGTAATTTTTGAAAGATGTAATTATTTTGTAATATCAGAACAGTTTTGTAATGAATATTATTATTGCATCTATGAATGAATGATCATTTTGTTTAAAAGTTTTATTTCCACTGTATTTTTGTATGTATAATGTATGTGGATGTATGTTTATTATTTATTATATCAATTTGTTTGGTGACACCCGACTCGTACTGCTTCTCACTCCCTTGCGAATGGGTTCGCCTATGTATGGGTAGGGGGTGTTACAGTTTTTGGTATCAGAGCCTAGGTTTAGGCATTTTCTGGGTGTTATTGTGCATAGATATATGTCTAGGACTGTGTTGGCTGATGCAGTTGTTTTAGATGGATTCTGATTCGGTGCATAGGTAGCTTGAGGGCTCTGCTGAGAGTGTGAATCCTCAAGCAGTAGATCCTTCAGTGTCTGTTTTGGCTCAAACACCTAGGGTTCAGCTTGAGGTCGCAGCCATGCCCTTTGAGGCTATGTTGAAGATTTCTCAGGACATGGCTCGAGTCTTAGAGAGAGTGACAACTCCGAGAGCCCCTATTGAGAGTATGAGGAAAGCTGGTGTAGGGGATTTTTATGGGACCAGTCTGGATGAGTCAGAGTATACTGAGAAATGTTTAGAGAAGGTAAAGCGTGTTCTTGATGAGATTCGGTGCCCTCCTGATAGGCAGATAGAGTGTGTTGTGACCTTATTGCAGGGATCTGCCTACGATTGGTAGAAGTTAGTCCGTAGGCATCCCCAATTTCCTGACTCGATCACTTGAGAGTTCTTTGAGAGGGAGTTTACAAGTAAGTATGTGACTCAGGCCTATAAGAATGCTAAGTGGGCATAGTTCTTGTGTTTGAAACAGAGAGCCATGTCAGTTTTTGAGTTTGAGAAAGAGTTCAACCGTCTTGCGAAGTATGCTCCAGAGGGTGTTCTGACAGAAGAGTTTCAGAGTAGGCACTTTGAGGCTGGTTTGAATGAGTCCTTGAGGGCTATGCTTGTTTCCTTGATGAGTACTCCGGGTATTGGTTATTATCAGATTGTTCAGGCAACAGTGTGAGCTGAGAGATCAGAGTCAGTTCTGAGGGAGAGAGCTCAGAGGAGGAATCCGCCTCGTGGAGGATTATCTTCGGGTAAGAGGTCTAGGAACCCGCAGGATGAGACTACTTCAGGTTCGGTTACGAGGGGCAGGAGGCAGGGTTCTGCTATGAGTTTGAGTTCTGGTAAACATGGTTCGGGTAGTAGGACCAAGGCATTGCCCAAGTGTTCTCATTACAGCAAGCGCCATCGAGGTGAGTTTAGGTGGCTCACGGGTGGTTATTTCCGATGTGGGAGCACTGATCACTGTTTGGCTAGCAGTCCTAAGTTAGGTGAGGCTTCTGGTGATCAATGCGAGGCTAGCAGAGTTGGATCTAATGCACCGCAATTCGGTCGGACTAGAAGCAGAGGTAGAGGTCGAGGTGGTCGGCCTAAAGGGGGAGCTCCATCAGAATCTGTCGAGCGGCCTATGATGGTTCCAACTAGAGCATATGCTATGAGAGCTCGAGATGAGCAGGATGCCCCGAATGTCATTGCTGGTAAGTTCCAACTATTTGACACTGAGTTGTATACTCTAATTGACTCTAGTTCTACACACTCACATTTGTGCACGAGTAAGTTATTTGATAAGTTGCATGATGTTGATCAGTTAGATTATGAGGTTTGTGTGACCAGTCTCTTAGGGCATAGTGTCAATGTGAGTAGAGTGTATAGGAATTGTCCTCTTTTGGTTCAAGGTGTTGAGTTTTCTGCGGATTAGATTGAGTTGCCATTTTGGGAGTTTGATCTGATCTTGGGTTTGGATTGGTTGAGTAAGCATCGGGATGTGGTTGATTGTTATAGGAAAGTGGTTGTGTTGCGAGATAGAGATCAGTCTTCTATTGTGGTTAAAGGTTTGGATTTGAGTTCCTTGAGTAATGTGATTTCTGCTATGCAAGCTCATAGGTTCATAAGGAAAGGTTGTGAAGCGTTTCTAGTAGTGGTGTTGGATTCTAAGCGTGATCAGGTTAAGATTGAGGATATCCCAGTTGTTAAAGAGTTTGGAGATGTGTTTCCAAGTGAGTTGCCTGGGTTGCTTTCGGAGAGAGAGGTGGAGTTGTCCATAGAGGTAGTGCCGGGTACTTCAAAGTGCCTTATTGGATGTCTCCTGTAGAGTTATGGGAACTTAAGACTCAGCTACAAGAGTTGTTGGATAAGGGGTTTATTAGACCCAGAGTATATCCATGGGGAGCTCCGGTGCTGTTTGTTAAGAAGAAGGATGGTACCTTGAGGATATGCATAGACTATAGGCAGATTAATAAGGTCACAATGAAGAACAAGTATCCTTTGCCTAGAGTGGAGGATTTGTTTGATCAGCTTAGAGATGCGGGTGTTTTCCCCAAGTGTGATCTCTGATCAGGTTACTATCAGCTTCGGGTGAAAGATGTGGATGTGGCTAAGACTGCCTTTCGGACGCGGTATGGCCACTATGAGTTCCTTGTGATTCCGTTCGGTTTAACAAATACACCTGCGGCTTTTATGGATTTGATGAACCGACTGTTTAGGCCATATCTCGACCGATTTGTAGTACTGTTTATTGATGATATTTTGGTTTACTTGAAGGATGAGAGTGAGCATGGAGAGCATCTTCGGTTAGTGCTGCAAGTTTTGAGGGAGCACTATTTGTTTGCGAAGCTTAGTAAATGTGATTTTTGGTTTCGAGAGGTGTCTTTCTTGGGTAACATTGTGTCAGCTAAGGGTATTTAAGTGGATCCAACTAAGATTGAGTCGATTATGAATTGGAAAGCGGCTAGGAATGTTCCAGAGGTAAGAAGTTTCCTTGGTTTAGCTGGGTATTATCGTCGGTTTGTGAAGGGTTTTTTAGTCATTGCTGCTCCTATGACCAGATTGTTGAGGAAATGAGTCAGATTAGAGTGGTCGGATAAGTGTCAAGCATGTTTTGAGAAGCTGAAGAGGTTGTTGGTTGAAGCTCCTGTACTGACTCAGCCCTGATCGGGTAAGGAGTTTGTAATATACAATGACGCTTCAGGTGTTGGGCTCGGATGTGTGTTGATGCAAGAGGGGAAAGTTGTGGCTTATGCGTCTCGTCAATTGAAGCCTCATGAGAAGAACTATTTGACACATGATTTGGAATTGGCGGTTGTGATATTTGTTTTTAAGATTTGGAGGCATTATCTGTATGGGGAGAGGTGTAGGATTTTCACGGATCATAAAAGTTTGAAGTATCTCCTCACGTAGAAAGAGTTGAATATGAGACAGCACCGATGGTTGGAGTTATTCAATGATTATGACTGCATTGTGGATTATCATTCGGGTAAAGCCAATGTGGTCGCGGATGCCTTGAGTAGGAAGATGGTTTTGGCTTTATTCTTGAGGCGGTTCAGGTGGAGATTTGATTCAGACGGGGCTTTGGTTGCCCAATTGGGAGTGAAGCCGACCTTGAGACAGTTGATTGTGGATGCTTAGAAGGATGATTTGAGATTGCAGCGGGTTTTGCATGAGGTCCGATCGGGTAAGCAGTCTAAGTTTTTGGTTTTGGATGGGGTGCTTATGTATAGAAATCATTTGTGTGTGCCCAAGAGTGATGAGTTAAGGAAAAAACTTTTGAGTGAGGCACATACTACAGTCTTCACTATGCATCCTGGTAGTGAGAAGATGTATCGGGATATGAAGCAGTTCTTGTGGTGGTCTGGAATAAAGAGAGACAGTGTAGAATTCGTGGCAAAATACTTGACTTGTCAGCAGGTAAAGACTGAGCATCAAGTGCCTTTGGGATTGCTCACTCCTTTATCCATTCCTCTATGAAAATGGGATGACATTGCCATGGATTTTGTGTCGGGTTTGCTAGTGACTCAGAAGAACCATGATTCAGTTTGGGTTATTGATAAGTTGCAATTATATTAATATTTTAGATTAATTCTTGGCATAATTATGTGTTTTATTTATTTAATTTTAATATTAATTAGTTAGTTTTTGTCTTTTTATTAATTTATATTGTTTTTATAATTTTTAATAAGTTTTGGGTTGTTTTCAGGTGTTTTATTTTAATCCGAAGCTAAATTGGAGGTTCGGGATTGATTTTAGGAGCAATTGGGAAAGGAGAGAAAGCTATTAAGAAAGCACAACTGTGTTTTTAACTAAAACACAGCTGTGTTGTTATTCAGCATCGCGTGGCAATGAGAATCAACGAAAGCACAGCTGTGTTTACGTGCAAAACACAGCTGTGTTACGCAGAAGAGGAGCCCACGGAGGACAGCGACGCGCACTGTCTCGCCCAAGAGCACAGCTATGTTTTGGCGAGAAATAGAGCTGTGTTTCGCAATTTTTCCACCTATTCGCACACACGACGTAGTGCTGAGGCACTAGTTACTCAAGAACACAGCTGTACTTTGCGAAAGCACAGCTATGCTTTTCTCTAGACATTAAAAAGAAACGCCACTGCATCTTCAAAGGGGAGACCTAATTAGGAGTAGACTTAGGTTTTATTTTTTTTTCAGTTCTTCAGTAGTGTTTTTATTTTAATTTAGGTTTTCATTTTAAATACTATTTAGGCTTAGATTTAATTTTAAAATTGCAATTTCGTCTTAATTAATTTAGATTGATTTAGTTTAAATTTATATTTTGGGGATTCGAGGAGATTCCAAGTTTGATGAACAAAAGCTTCAAGATCTATTTTCTCTCTCATCAAGGGTGTATTCCAAACTTGAATTTTTCAAATTTTATGTTTATATTCTTGATGTTAGAGTAGTTATTCATGCTTAGGGGTTCTTGAATCATACTTTGTATTGGGAATTATGGATTTAATGAATATTTTCATGATTTCTTTTATTTCTCTTATTATATTTTCTGCATTTATAATGATTATTGGGTTTGATTATTATTTAGTCCGGAATGATGATTGATTTCAAATCTGATTATTGTTGTAATTTGTTTATACTCTGTTCTTATATTTCTGCATCTATTGGTTTTGCCTGCACCGGATTGAGACGCTTGATTTATAGTTGTTAGTTTTAGAAAGTTCAAAAATGTGAGGAATAGATGGGTTTTGGATTAATTGACTCCGGATTGGGAAATTAATTCATACCTAGGATGTTAGACCCGTGCTCATGCTAATCATAAGGCTTGCTCCGGAATCGAATGCTAATTATTTATATTCAGTTTTTATCATTCTTGCTGTATCTTTTGGACGACTCCGATTGGGAATCTAGAAGTGCAAAATTTTATGATTTAAGACTAGAGTGGCGAGTGAGATAATTAAGTTCTGGGTTGTTTGACTCCGTATTGGGATAATAAACCGAACTTAGGATTTTAGACTTGTGCAAAGGCTAGTTATATGGCTGGCTCCGGATTGGGATGTCACGTAATTAGAATAGTTAGGTTATCCAGAAATTCATGTTGGTATTGTTTTTTCCATTTTCAATTACATTTATGAGGATAGAATTTCCTAAGCATCTAATTTCATCCTTGAGTAATTTCTTGATGAAGAATTTTATTTTTAATTATTAATTTATTTTCTTGCTTAGCTTAGTTTTCTCCACCAAACAAACCGGGGATATCTCAAATTCACTCATCTATAGATATTTAACGTGACAATCCTTTTTCCCTTGGGTATGATAACTCGGGGTCCTAACTATCACCCACTTTGTTACTTGTCGATTCGGTACACTTGCCGAGCACCGATCAAGTTTTTGGCGCCGTTGCCGGGGAAAAACGGTGTTGTTTGTTTCATATCTTTAGTTGAGTTAGTTTGAGATTTTTATTTTTTTTGTTTTAATTTGGAGTTTATCTTTGCAGGAAAATTTTGAGGTCTTTTCAAAATGATGCAAGATAGTGTTCAAGATTATGAGTTGGTCCTTTTGCGAGCTCAAGTAAATGATATGAGGAGGGAGATGCAAGAGTTACAACAATTGTATTCAACTTCAACAGTCACCTATTCACCATCTTTTGAAGATCCTTACTCTCCATGGGTATCACAAGAGTCTAACTCTGCCAGAATCGAAAGTCTTCTAGACTACATATATTACAGAGAGATGCAATTTCATGCAAAAAAGGGGGAGTGGTAGGCTACAATCAACTATCGAGAGGAGAGGATCGAAACTCAAGAGAATCTATTAAGAAGTCAAGCATTGAGGATCCAAAATTTGGAATCTAAGTTAGAGCTTTTAATTGTCTCTTCGGGTGATCAAAGAGATGGTGGTGAATTGAGTCATGCACCTATAGAGCTTAACGAGAATTTTGAAATTTTTGAGGATGGGTTGCATGAAGGAAAAAAGGAGGCAATCATTGTTGAAGACGAATCTTATGTTTGTTTGGAAACTAAATTCAATTTTTCTGTGCAGGATAGTGCACCAAAGGAGCAAGAGTTGTGTGATTCTCAAATGGAAGCACTGAATTCAGTCCATTTGAAAGATCTATTTAGGCTAGAAGAGCCGATAGAGTTCGTTTATAGTGAACCCAAGGTGGAGTCATACTTCATCGAAGACATGGAATTTCCCACCTTGGTGGCTTTCGATGATTTTCTCTTGCTACTGGGGGAAAATGAGGAGAAAAAATCGGAAAGACCATTATTTGGTTCACAAGCTCGTCCACCCGAGAGTAACATGAGTCGAACTAGGACTCAATAAACCAGAACTTTTTCTTAACTCTTCCTCTTTAATTTCTTGCAATTTATCTGTGTTTTTGTGTTTTATGTTTTAATTTTTAGTTGTTTAGTTTTGATTTTTTTTATTATTCTATTAAAAAAATAAATAAATAAAAATAAATGACTATTTCTTAAATTTTTAATCTTGTTGGTTTTGGTAGTGCTAAAATGTTAATTTGTTGTTTTAATGTTTAATTTGTTGGTTTTTAATTTTTGGTTTAATTGGTTTTGGTATGTTTTATTGTTTTGGAATTTAACTAGGAGAATAACTTGGAATTAAAAAAAAAAATTGTGCAGTGGAGAAGTGAGGCAGTAGCATTTTACAGGTATCTCACGGTGACAATTAAATTTATTGTCAACGTGACATGTATTTTAGCAGGGCAGTAGAGTCAAGTGTAGCGTGAAAACACATCTGTGTTCTCAAACAAAACACAGCTGTGCTTTCATTTAAATGAGCGCCGATGCACAGTGCTGTGTAAACACAGATGTGCTTCTTTAAAAAGCACAGCTGTGCTTTTTACCCAGACCTGTTTTAACACGCTGTGTTCATTTCTCACTGCTCTTTTCTCTTTTCTTCTCGCCTGTTTCCCCCTGTTCTTCATTTTAAAAATTTTCTCTTGATTTTCTCTGCGATCTTCATTGACAACCCAAGCTCATCTCAGGTAATTTTGATTTTATGCATTTTCATAGAGCTTAATGGAATTCTTTTCGTCTTAATTTTGCATTTCTCTTCTTATTTGCCGATGCTGGTTTTCCCTAAAATTTCTGCAAAATTCTAGATTTTTGGGGTTAAGAATTAAAAGTTCTTTCTTTCGTTATTTCTCTTTTAAAATTTTTTAAGTCAGTTGGCTAATTTCTACAGATTCCAGGTGCGCATTTTCTCACCCTATTCATTTAATTTTTTTTCTTTTTTTGATTCCATCGTGCACTGAGCTTCAATCAAATATATTTAAGTTGTTGTTGAATTTGTTAATTGAGATGTGTTCTTCTCTTGCTAATGGGTGTTTAGGATGAGAAAGTTGTGCTAAAAATTTTGGTTTATAATCCTGCTCACTAGGTGCTTGATGAAATGCTTAAATGAGAAATTCATGTCGAAATGTGGGACTTGTAACTTGAAAATGCAACATAATTGTTTATTTTTTCTTCCCAACTCTATTAATATGATTTGTTGAGGTTTTGTTCATATCTAGTTGGCATGAATCAGGTTGCTTGAACATGCAAATAGGTCACTGTTGGCAAGCTCACTGCTGATTTGGAACTTTCAATGACTGAGCTTTATCTGAACATATTGTACACTGAGAAATCATATTTTGATCCTAATTTTATATATGTGTTTGTGTTTAATTGCTCTTATAGCAGTGTTGAGTTGATGGGTGCCATGAGAATTGAATTTGAACTTAATAATCATTGTGCTAGATGAGATGTGTTCTTGCATTTTGTCTGGAAAAGTAGCTCGATGATTTGGGATTTTGAGCTTCAGAATTCCAAACTTAATTGTTTTGAGATAATTGGGGCATTATGCTTAGTATGAACATGGAAAGAAAATTTTGCAACTTAAATTCAAATTGCTTGAGATTGTACTTGGTATTAGTTTGTTTTAGAAGTATTTGCTATTGCTTTAGTTTTTAATTTAGATGTAATTGATATTATGCTTATTGTTTTGAGGCAAATGCATGTTTGCTAGCTCCCGAATTGATGGGAATAGGATGAGTTGCAATGGATGCCAATTTTTCAAATTCTTATTTACATGTAACTTTGAATTTATCTTACATACTTTTGCTTTGAATAGAGCATAGGTTGAGCAAACTTTGTATTTCTCTCTCTTATTTTCCATTAAATTGCACTTATATTAATTTTTGGCATATACACTTTAGGGATTAATTACTTGTGCTTATTTTTATTCTCCACCTTGTGCTTTTCATTTTTAATTTCTTTAAATTCTAATTTGTGCAATTTTCCAATTTTTACTAAGTTTGTGCATTGATTTTGTACTTCAAATTATTTATACATATGCTTGATGCTTAATTTTCCATATTTTGCATTTTCATTAGCTAGAAAATTTTATTTATTTTGCAAATTTCTATTGTGAAGTTCTGGTGAGTTTTGTTATTATTCTTTCAATCCAGCCATACATGTGGTTTACACTTAATGAAACTAAGAATGTTTTGGATAAAGTTTATACTTTCTTTTCAGGAACCATGGTTCGTAATAGAGAGGAGCAACCATCAGCACCCATTCTGCTCCCTGATTGGTTGACTCCAGCACAACGCACTTTGTTCAATAAGCTGGCTACAAAGATTATTGTTTCTAGTAGGTTTATGAGTATGAAGACACTCATTGACCTGGCCATTCAAGAGACGGTATTGTCTTTGCTAAGGAACATTGGATGGGAGGAGTTCTTTTCTCTGAATGGTCCAACTCATCCTATGATAACATTGGAGTTTCTTAGTACTTTTAAGTACTCTCCAAGGTTATCTAAGGATGATGTAAATACCATTCAGTTTAGAGTCAACAATACTACTTAATTTTATTGATTTCTGACCTGGCTAGATACTTGAGGTTGCTAGTGGAGGGAGAGGTGCACATTGTGTGTGATTCAGCTGCACATTGGGCTATTATCGGGAAGCCCAATATGGACTTTCATGCGAGTAACACCAAGTCAACAAAGCTTTGCTCTCCAGTCTATCAGTATTTGCATAGAGTGATAACTTCTTCAGTGTTCATGCGACCAGGGTGTCCCAGCAATGTCACCACACCAGACTTATTTTTTCTTTATGCTATGGAGATCGACATCCGAGTTAATGCCGTACCTTGGTTGTGTAAGCAACTGAAGAGAGCTATAGCTACTTCAGGAAGGAGGATCGGGATTGGTGGATTGATCACCTTGATTATGAGAGCCCTACATCTGCCCACTCTTGACACGGGACAAGCTTTGAGGTCATCGTACTTGATTGATGAGGAGGTAGTACTCAGGTGTAGGATTGCTATAGAGGATCCTTCTTCCGAGAGTGGATATAGACTTAGGAGAGCGGAGGAGATAGATGCCCATGACTCTGGTGATGATAGAGAGGGCGATTCTGACGATGGTGGCCACCGGCCAGTTGATCCCGATATTGATGCTCCACCACCACCTCCGCTACAGAGAGCGACAGCCACTACTTCCAGTAGGAGGGTGAGACAGAAGAGTGACATTCCATTCTCCCCTCCAGATATGATAGCCGCTATGCTCAGGGGCATAATGAGCCATCTTCTTCCACAGCCCCTCCACCCTCAACTCCATATTTAGATGCTTCGGTGGTCCAGACTTTGATATCAGAGATGCGGTCTATGATTGCTATGATGACACGGTTTGAGACTTTAGTTAGCATGCTTCATGATTCCTTTAGTGAGTCGAGGAGGGAGCAGACAGCTTTCCAGGAGAGGGTTTGGGAGAGATTGGATGAGTTGAGCAGAGGATTGGCGGAGGTCAGAGCAGCTATTACTCAGAGTGACCAGTTGATCTCTGGCATGGACTTGTCAGTGCAGAGAGCTTGGGAGCGTTTGTCTTCCATTGAGACTCAGATGGAGCAGGTGCGCAGAGATATGGTCCTAGGAGCTGAGCGGAGAGACGCATTCTTGGGAGCCTTTCAGCAGAGGATTATTACACAGTTGGATAAGTTGAACAGTGAGATTCGTGGGTTTTTTACACCTGTTTCCACTGTATTTCCTCCACATTTGAGATGACCACCAATTGATATACTGTATATCTTTCAGGAAGTGATTCTTTCATAACAGATTTTGTAATCTATTTATTTTATAGTTAATGAAATTGATGTAGTTAGGCAATGTATGATTTTATTTACTTTGTTATATTTTTGAATTGTGTGGCTGAGCCAATGCCGTGTGATAGGATAGATATTATTTGTGTTAGCTATGAATCTCATAAATTTCAGAGTATTTCATTTTGCACAGTGATTATTGGATTCTTACACAGGTTTTGAGTTTTCTTCATTTTGCACAGGTGGCATGCAGGAATTTTGTATTGTTTTTAGTTTTGCACAGTAATTATTTTATGTTTGCCATTTTTGAGATGATTGCAATTAATTTTAAATTGCAATGAGTTTTTGCATAGCATGGGGGAAAATTTTTGAAAAATATCTTTGTGTGCTTCACTTTCTTGCACTGAGGACAGTGCAACATTTTGAGTTTGTGGTGGAGTACCATTTCAATTTTTCAAACCAAAACCAGTTCCATTTTATTTGGTCTTTTTAGTTTGTTGTGTGTTTTTTTATATCTTTAGGTTAACTTTTTAAATATTTAGTAGTTTTTAATTATTTTTGTTTTGTTTGTGGTGTGTTTATGCCAAGTTTTTATCTGGATATTGTTATGCTTGTTCTTATTGAATTAACCTTGGTTTAAATTTTTATTTCATCCTAATAGTTCTCAATTGTGAATAATTTTGACCTCAGTTTTAGAAATTTGTGTTTCATTCAATTTTAAGTTGAGTGAGAAATAGTCTTATTTGTATCTTTATTTGCTAGACTGCATGTAAACCTTGATTATACTTTGCAATTTCTAAATTTTGAGAACTTTGGGCCTGTTTTTTAAAATTTGAGAAAAATCTAGATGTAATTAGGGAATTAGATGAAAACTCACTAAGAGCACTAGAACCTTTCTGATTACCCATCGAAGCAACCCTTGGATGAGACATAACTTAGAAAATGATTTAGGCAATCCTTCTTTGAATAGCTACTTTAAATAACTTTTCCTACCTCAATTTCATAGTCTCTTGTTAGCCCGTTGAGCCTATTATTTTAGTATGCCAAATGCGTGCTTGTTTTATTGCTACACATATTAAAACTATCTTTGCCCTTAAATGATTTTTGCCTCCTCTTTGAAGAGTGGCCACTCTAGTAAGGATGGGTTTGTATTTTGGGTAAAAGGGAGTTTAGTTTTGTCAATTTTTGATGTAATTTTTGTTTAAAGATTGATTGGTGTGTGTAATGGAGAGTTGAGCCCATTTAAAGAAATGAGTTTGGGGTTGGCAAAAAGGGATGTGATTAAAGTTGTTTATTGGTCTTTTCAAAATTAGAGCTCAATTTTAGTTCTTGTTGAGATTTTTGGATTAATTTAGTACTTCATAAATTGTTAATCGCTAGTTGCTTTTTATGCTTCTAAAAAAAAAATTTAAAAAAGAAGAAGAAGCATTGCAAATTTTTCCTAGCTAACTATGCAAAATATGAGTTTGGGGTACAAAAGTTAACAACACTTGAACTAGTGTATTGTGATGATCATTATTAAATATTATGTGGCATCTATTATTTTGAGCTAAGTTTGATGAGCTAAGGTGTCTTTAAGACCAATTTTGTTTTGATGGTATGTAATTGGGTTGGGAATATTCATTAGTACAGTTGGGTGATTGTGGTTTTGTTTAGGTAGTGGCCATTTTTCTCTAGTGACTTGATCTTCCTTGGTTAGCCAATCTACCTAAGCCAAACGTTACAACCAAAATGTAAGACCTCTTGATTCTTTGTTTTGTCTTGTCCAATTTAGCGGAGATAACCTTCTAGTAAGGTTTGGTACGTAAGAAGAGGCATATGGTATTTCTTGAGCTTTAAGTGAAAAGCCATGAATGCATTCGTGCATTCGAGTTGATTTTTGTTCCCAACATTGTATCTAGAAGTTTTGTTTTTAAATGATAAAAATTATGTTTTAGCCTTTGGCACACACACACAGAAATTGTTTGATATGTTCTTGTGTTTATTTGTTATTTAGTGAGCATTAGTATTTACAAGCCTATCTTCTTGTTCCTTAATTGAGAATGACTCCTTATTTTTTTTTGTTGAGATTGAAATGATTGAAAATGTGGTTCATTCAGTTTACTCGAGGGCTAGTAAAGGTTTGAGTTTGGGGTAGGTGATAAGTTGCAATTATATTAATATTTTAAATTAATTCTTAGCATAATTATGTGTTTTATTTATTTAATTTTAATATTAATTAGTTAGTTTTGTCTTTTTATTAATTTATAATTTTTTTATAATTTTTAATAAGTTTTGGGATGCTTTCGGGTGTTTTATTTTAATCCGGAGCCAAATTGGAGGTTCGGGATTGATTTTAGGAGCAATTGGGAAAGGAGAGAAAGCTGTCCACAAAGCACAGCTATGCTTTTAACTAAAACACAGTTGTGTTGTTATTCAACATTGCGTGGCAACGAGAATCAACGAAAGCACAGCTGTGTTTACGTGCAAAACACAGCTGTGTTACGCAAAAGAGGCGCGCACGGAGGACAGTAATGCGCACTGTCTCGCCCAAGAGTACAACTGTGTTTTGGCGAGAAACACAACTGTATTTCACAATTTTTCCACCTGTTCATGCACATGACACAACGCTGAGGCGCTAGTTACTCAAGAACACAGCTGTGCTTTTCTCCAGACATTAAAAAGAAACGCCGCTGCATCTTCAAAGGGGAGACCTAATTAGGAGTAGACTTAGGTTTTTATTTTTTTTAGTTCTTTAGCAGTGTTTTTATTTTAATTTAGGTTTTAATTTTCATTTTAAATACTGTTTTAGCTTAGTTTTAATTTTAAAATTGCAATTTCGTCTTAATTAATTTAGATTAATTTAGTTTAAATTTATATTTTGGGGATTCAAGGAGATTCCAAGGTTGATGAATAAAGGCTTCAAGATCTATTTTCTCTCTCATCAAGGGTGTATTCTAAACTTGAATGTTTCTTATTTTATGTTTATATTCTTGATGTTAGAGTAGTTATTCATGCTTAGTGGTTCTTGAATCATACTTTGTATTGGGAAATATCGATTTAATTAATATTTTCATGATTTCTTTTATTTCTCTTGTTATATTTTTTGCATTTATAATGATTATTGGGTTTGATTATGATTTAGTTCGGAATGATGATTGATTTCAAATCTGATTATTGTTGTAATTTGTTTATACTCTGTTCTTATATCTCTGCATCTATCAGTTTTGCTTGCTCCGGAATGGGACGCTTGATTTATAGTTGTTAGTTTTAGAAAGTTCAGAAATGTGAGGAATAGATGGGTTTTGGATTAATTGACTCTGAATTGGGAAATTAATTCATACCTAAGATGTTAGACCCGTGCTCATGCTAATCATAAGGCTTGCTCCGGAATGGAATGCTAATTATTTATATTCAGTTTTTATCATTCTTACTGTATCTTTTGGACGACACCGATTGGGAATCTAGAAGTGCAAAATTTTATGATTTAAGACTACAGTGGCGAGTGAGATAATTAAGTTCTGGGTTATTTGACGTTGTATTTGGAAAATAAACCGAACATAGGATTTTAGACTTGTTCATAGGCTAGTTATATGGCTGGCTCCGGATTGGGATGTCATGTAATTAGAATAGTTGGGTTATCCAGAAATTCATGTTGGCATTGTTTTTCCCATTTTCAATTACATTTATGAGGATAGAATTTCCTAAGCATCTAATTTCATCCTTGAGTAATTTCTTGATGAACAATTTTATTTTTAATTGTTAATTTATTTTCTTGCTTAGCTTAGTTTTCTCCACCAAACAAACCGGGGATATCTCAAATTCACTCATCTATTGATATTTAATGTGACAATCCTTTTTCCCTTGGGTACGATAACTCGAGGTCCTAATTATACCCCACTTTATTACTTGTCGATTCGGTACACTTGCCGAGCACCGATCAGTTATTGTGGATCGGCTTTCCAAGTCAGTTCATTTTCTACCGGTTAGAATGTTCTACTCGATGGATAAGTTGGCCAGTGTTTATGTGGATGAGGTAGTCCGACTTTGTGGGGTGCCGTTGTCTATATTGTCCGACCGAGATCCAAGATTCACATCAAAGTTCTGGAAGGAATTGCAAAGAGCTTTGGGTACTAAGTTGAATTTCAGCACGCCATGCCACCCTCAGAGAGATGGATAGTCCGAGCGAGTTATCAAAATTTTAGAGGATATGCTTCGGGCTAGTGCTTTGGACTTTTCTGGCAGTTGGGACAAGTATGTGTGGCTTATGGAGTTTGCCTATAATAATAGCTATCAGTCGAGCATTGGGATGTCACCGTTTGAGGCTTTGTACGGTTGACCGTGTAGGACTCTAGTTTGTTGGACAGAGTTGACCGAGCGGTCTTTTGTTGGACCAGCGATGATTAGGGATATAGAGGAAAAGATCAGCGTTGTGCAGTAGAATCTGAAAGTGGCTAAAGATAGACAGAGATCTTATGCTAATTTGAAGAGAAAGGATATTCGGTTTGAGGTTGGGGACAAAGTATTCCTTAAGGTATCACCTTGGAGGAAAGTGTTGAGGTTCGGCAAGAAAGGTAAACTTAGTCCTCGGTTCATTGGACCTTTCGAGGATTTGGAGAAAGTTGGTCCGGTAGCCTATAGGTTGGCTTTATCGATGGAGTTGGCTAAGATGCATGATGTCTTCCATGTCTCCATGCTTTAATGGTATCGATCGGATCCATCGCATGTGTTGTCAGTTCAAGATGTTCGGATTCAGTTGGATTATTCTTATGATGAAGAACAAAAAGCCATTTTAGCTTGATAAGTGAGGCAGTTAAGGAATAAGCAAGTTCCTCTGGTTAAGGTTCTTTGGTAGCATCATGGAATTGAGGAAGTGACTTGGGAACCAGAGGTGACGATGAGGATTCAGTATCCACAGTTGTTCAGTTCAGGTGAGAATTTTGAGGACGAAATTCTTGTTAGTAGGGGAGAGTTTTCAAACCTCGATTTCCCCCTAGTAGTTTGAGCCATGTGTATGTGTGCATGTGTGTGTGTGTTGGCATGTTTTAATGGTATTTTGGATTATATGCATGAATTGTGGGCTTGGTTAGAGTGTGCATGCTCATAGGGTAGTAGTGTGTGCATTAGTGAGGGGTAGTCTTGTGTGTGGTGTCTTGCATGTTTGTAGGGTGTGAGTGATCAAGATCCACCAAGGATAGAGTGACATGTGGCTAGGGTTTTAGGAAGTGGGTGTAAAGTGAAGGAGAGAGAAGAGAGCAGTCATTTTTGCTGCCCTTTCTCGTTCTTCTTCCTCCTCTCTTTACCTCCTCTTCCTTTTTTCTCTTCAAGTGTGCCCTAGCTTTGATCCAAGTGGTTTATGGTGGAAATTGTTCATCTCTTAAGCTTTATTGATAAGTTTTAGTGGGTTTTCTCTTCTTCTTCATTTTTTATCTTGATCTTTGTTAGATGAGTTTTTAATATAGGGTTTTGCATTTGTGTGTTCTTCTTGGGTTCCTAGTTTAGAAGCGCCTACTCGTGATCCCAAGGGGAAAGAGAAGGCGAGTGGGAGTGGGGCTTGCAACTAGGAGCATAAGATTTACAGGTTTGGGAAATTATTTGTTCCTGATGCATTTTCTTGTGATTTGGTGTGGTTGAATGGATTTTCTGGAAATCTGATGATTATAAGATGCATGTTAGTATGAATGTTATGAGTTTTGGGTTGATTTAGGTTCTGATGCATGAATGATGATTATGGGAACAAGTTTTAATTGGAAAGATTTTACTGTGATTTTTTGGGTTTGCTTCTGTCACATCCCGTTTGCCCCCTAGTTGAATGAGCCACATATGTTTGTGTGTGCATTTGCATAAGTTTTGTATAATAAGGGCATTTTGGTAATATTGCATATTTTAAGAGTTTCTCTTGCATGTGGGTGCATGCATGGTGCTTTGGTGTGAATTAGTTGGGACAGAATTGTGTGTACCCAAGCGCACCATTGTAGTGGGTATTCATGATAGTTTCATCATGTGTGGTTGTGTGCACCATAGTAGGATATGCACTAGAGGATTAATTGTGTGTGTGCATTTGCACTTGTGTAGGCTGTGCATGTTTTGGGAGAATCTTGTGTGTATTGCTCATACATGAGTAGGATGCATTATTAGGGTGTCTCATTGTGTGCATGCTGTGCACTAGGTTAGGTTAGGGTGTGAGTGAGCAATCTCCTCCACTAGATGATTGACAAGTGTAAAGTGGGAAAGAGAAAAAGATGAAAAAGGGAAAAATCAGATTTTGAAACCCATTTCCCGTTCCTTCTTCTTCTCCTTCTTCTTCTTCCTCCTTTGCACTCTCTTAAGTGCCCTAGCTTAGATTCAAGCCTCTAGTGGTGGAAATTGTTCATTGCATAGTATTATAAAGGTAAATCTACTGCATTTATTCTTCTTTTCGTCATTTGGTTCTCAATCTTCTTCTCTTTTTCTTATTTTCGGATTTTTGAAGTTGGATTTTGTGTTTGTGTGTTATGTTGTTTTGTGCTTAGTTGAACCTCCTCGCGAACCAAAGGGTAAGGAGAAGGTTGGGCCAAGTGGAACTAAGCAATGGGAGCAAAGGATTTTTGAGGTTTGGGAATCTCTTATCTTTGCATGTAAATGTGTTCTTGTTGATTTCTGGAAAATTGAGTTGAAATATGCTTTTGTTATGGTATGTATGATGTGGGTATTTGTTTTGGAATGTGGATTTTGCAAGTTTTTGAGTTAATTATGATAATTTTGGAATTGATGTGGTTTGATGCATAAATTGGGCTTTTGATTGATTCTTGAAATTTAATGTGTAAATTAATGGATTGTATGAAGTTTATTGTTAATAAATGTTGTATTATGGTTGTTGATACTGTTGGATGGCTGGAATTCAGGTAAGTGACTATTGATTGAGTTTTGTGATGTTGGGTGAGGAATTGGAAGAGGAAAATCTGCAGAATTTCTGCAGATTTTTGAAATCCCGACACTGTCGCTATCGCGACAGAGAGCGGTGTTGGGAGCCTCGCTGTCGCGAGCACGCGACATCCGCCGCGAGCCTACGATAGCAGAAGTGTTGTGTACTCTCTGTCACGAGCGCGACGACTGTCGTGATCACGACAGAGCGTATCGTTGGCCGAGTGCTATCGCGAGCACGCGATCTGTCGCGAGCCCGCGACAGCACCAATTGTCCTCTGTCGCGATCGCGACAATTGTCGCGAGCGCGACAGAGCCTTGCCCTTCCGTCCTCCTCGCGGTCGCGAAATCCATCGCGTTCACGCAGCGAAGAGACTTTGGTCTTTGTCGCGGGCGCGACAGACGTCGCGATCGCGACAGTTTCTTGTATGCTGAATGAATTTTCTTTCAATACGTGTGGCTTGAAGTTCAGTTTTCTTTAGCAGTTATGAGATTTATACTTGGTATTCTATAAATAATATGCAAGTGTAACTATGATATGATTATGTGCATTTATGATGATGATTTTGAAAGTTATGAAATGGATTGATTGGCTTATGTATGACCTGCTAGAGTCTAGTAAGTGGATAGTTAGGCATACCTAATAGAGTCTTTGCTACAGCTTCTGTTTCTGTTTGGACCCCGATCAGGTCCCCGAATGGTTTCTCGCTAACCCTTATCTGAAAGGATCTTGTTTAGGATCCCCCTTTGTAATGTTTTGTAAAAGTTAAATGAAAATTTGTCTTATCTGCTCGTACCCGTAAAGTACTGTCCGTATCGGCTCGTACCCGTAAAGTACTGTCCGTATACTCGTTATCCACTACCCTGAGTCAGCAGGTGTTTCAGTGCTTAAGGTGTTTTGTATGAATTGTTATATGGGAAAACATATGTTATATCCTTATGGATTCAATGGTGAAAAGAGTAATCTGTTATGAGAATATGATTATTGTTATGAATCTTCTGATGAATGGCTTTATGTGTGTGCGCATGAGTTGTTATTATTGTCATGCCATAATTATCGTTGTACATGAAGTACGCATGTGAATTGCCTTGACGACCGTTGTGAATGGTTGTCCTTATGCTATATGTGTGTTTCCCCACTAAGCGTTTATCGCTTAGCACGGTGTGTTTACCCGTGCAGGTGCGGAAGGAATCGCTTTTGGGAGAGTCGTCGCCATCAAAGCCAACACAGCAGGGTCATAGTGTAGGGCTTTATTTTTGTAGTTGAGGATTCTTTTGTATAGAACTCTCTTATTATGGTTATGTATTAGCTTCCGCTTTTGTATATGTATTTTGGGATTTGTAATTATCTATTGTATCTTTCAGTTGATCAGAACAGTAATGTAATGTTTTCATTATATTAATGCATGATCAGCTTTTCCATGATTGGTATTGCAAAGTTTTAATTTACCCTTAATTTTAGGTATGTATGTTTATGTATGTATGTATGTATATTATGTATCTATGTGGTGGCACCTTTACTCCTACGGCATCTCACTCCTTATCGGATGGGATCGCCTAAGTATGGGTAAGGGGTGTTACAAGTTGTGGTATCAGAGCCCCGGTTTAGGCGTTTCTGGGTGATTGCTTATGTGATGTTATGTGTGCATATGTCTATGTCTAAGGCTGTGTTGGCTGATGTGGTTGTCCTCTTGTTGTTAGATGAATTCTGATTCTACTCACGGTGGGCTCGAGGAGTCCGCTGAAAGTGTGAACCCTCCAGTGATAGATCCGTCTGTCTCTGTTTCGGTGTCGGCTCAACGTGCTAGGGTCTAGCCAGAGGCCGCTGCCATGCCTTTTGAGGCAATATTCAGATTGCACCAGGACAGGGCTCGGGTTTTGGAAAGGGTGACTGCCCCGTAAGCTCCGATAGTGAGTCTAAGAAGAGCCGGTGTTGAGGATTTTTATGGAACTGGGCTTGATGAATCTGTGCTAGCTGAGAAGTGGCTTGATAAAGTTAAGAGAGCTTTGAGGGAAGTCAGGTGTCCTCCTGATCAGCAAGCTGAGTGTGCTGTAGCTTTGCTTCAAGGTCTAGCCTATGAATGGTGGGAGTTGGTGTGTAGGCAACCTCAGATGCCTGATCCTGTTACTTGGGATTTCTTCAATGAGCAGTTCACTAAGAAGTATGTGACTCAGGCATATAAGGACGCAAGATGGGCGTAGTTTCTAAGTTTGAGGCAAAGGGCCTTGTCAGTTGCAGATTATGAGAAGGAGTTTAACCGGTTGTCTCGTTATGTTCCGCATGGGCTTATGACGGATGATTTTAGATGTAAGCACTTTGAAGCCGGGTTGAATGATTTTTTGAAGATTGCTTTAGTTTCTTTGATGTGTATACCTGGGGTAAGTTATTATCAGATTGCTGAGGCTGTTGTGAGGGCAGAGAAGGCAGAATCTTTGATTAGAGAGAGAGCTCAGCGCAGGAGTTCTGCTAGAGGTGGTGTTTCCTCATCTTCGGGTAAGAGGTCTAGGAACCCCCAAGATGAACCTTCAGCTGGTTCGGCTACCAGAGGAAGAAGGCAAGGTTCAGCCGCAATATCTTGTTCTGGTAGAGGTGGTCGGTCTAATGCTAGTCCAGTTTGTGAGAATTGTTGAAAGGCTCACCGGGGTGAGTGTAGGTGGCTCAATGGTGGGTGCTTTAGGTGTGGGAGCACCGAGCACCGTGTGGCTAATTGCCCTCAGAAGGGTGAAGACTCGGGTCCTCAGGGAGGAGCTAGCAGAGTTGGATCGAATGCTTCGCAGGCTGCGAGAGGTAGAGGTCGAGGTAGGGGTCGAGGCGGTTGACCTAGAGATGGAGCTGGTTCTGAGACAGTTGAGCGTCCCCCACCGGTCGCAGCTAAAGCGTATGCAGTTAGAGCCATAGAGGAGCAGGATGCCCCTGATGTGATTGCTGGTAAGTTCCTACTTCATGACACTGAATTATATGCTCTAATAGATCCTGGTTCCGAACACTCATATTTGTGCACGCATAAATTTGTTGATAAGTTGCATGTAGTAGAACAGTTAGACTATGAGATATGTGTGACCAATCCATTAGGGCATAGTGTCAGTGTGAGTAGAGTTTATAGGAATTGTCGATTGATGGTTGAGGATGTTGAGTTTCCTGTGGATTTGATAGAGTTGCCCTTTAGAGAGTATGATTTGATTTTGGGTATGGATTGGTTGAGCAACCATAGAGCCGTGGTTGATTGTCATAGGAAGACTTTCATGCTTCGGGATAGAAATCGAGCTCCAATGTTTGTTAGAGGGTTGGGTGCGAGTTCCGTGCACAATGTGATTTCTGCGATTCAAGCCAAGAGGTTTATGAGAAAAGGTTGTGAGGCTTTTCTGGCTGTGGTTTTGGATTCCAAGAGGGATCAATTTAGGATTGAGGACATCCCTGTTGTCCGAGAATTTAGTGATGTTTTTCCAAGTGACTTGCCGAGTTTGCCTTCGGAGAGGGAAGTTGAGCTAGCCATAGAGATTATGCCGGGTACCACACTGGTATCGAAAGCACCTTATCGGATGGCTCCTGTGGAGTTGAGAGAACTTAAAACTCAACTACAAGAGCTATTAGATAAGGGGTTCATTCGACCCAGTATATCTCCTTGGGGAGCTCCAGTTCTGTTTGTTAAGAAAAAGGATGGGTCCTTGAGGATGTGTATCAACTACAGGCAGATTAATAAGGTCACAGTGAAGAATAAGTATCCGTTGCCCAGAGTTGAAGATTTGTTTGATCAGCTTCGAGGTGCAGGTGTGTTTTCCAAGATAGATCTTCGGTCTGGGTATTATCAGCTTCGTGTTAAGGACGAGGATGTGGTTAAGACTGCATTTCGGACTCGGCATGGCCACTATGAGTTCCTTGTTATGCTATTTGGTTTGACTAATGCTCCAGCGGCATTCATGGATTTGATGAATAGAATGTTTAGGCCATACTTAGACCGATTTGTAGTGGTGTTTTTAGACGATATTTTGGTGTATTCCAAGGATGAGACCGAGCATGAAGAGCATCTTCAGATGGTTTTGCAAGTTTTGAGAGAGCATCGGTTGTTTGCCAAGTTAAGTAAGTGTGACTTTTGGCTTCGGGAAGTGTCATTTTTGGGCTATATAGTTTCAGCTAAAGGTATCCAAGTGGATCCAGCCAAGATTGAGGCAATAGTGGATTGGAAAGCGCCTAGGAATGTCCAGGAAGTGAGGAGTTTCCTTGGTTTGGCGGGTTATTACCGTCGGTTCGTTAAGGATTTTTCAGTGATTGCTACTCCGATGACCAGGTTATTGAGGAAAGGAGTTAAGTTCGAATGGTCAGATAGGTGCCAAGCCTGTTTTGAAAGATTGAAGCAGTTGTTAGTTGAAGCTCCTATACTAACTCAACCCACTTCGGGTAAGGAGTTTGTTATGTATAGTGATGCTTCAGGTGTTGGTTTGGGATGTGTTCTGATGCAGGAAGGTAAGGTTGTGGCTTATGCTTCTCGACAGTTGAAGCCATACGAGAGGAACTATCCGACGTATGATCTTGAGTTAGCAGCTGTTGTCTTCGCTTTGAAGATTTGGCGTCATTATCTCTACGGGGAGAAGTGCAGGATCTTTACGGACCACAAGAGTTTGAAGTATTTTCTGACTCAGAAGGAATTGAATATGAGGCAACGTCGTTGGTTAGAGCTATTTAAGGACTACGATTGCATTGTGGATTACCATCCGGGTAAGGCCAATGTAGTTGCAGATGCGTTGAGTAGGAAGTCAGTTTCTGCCTTGTTTTTAAGACGGTTCAGATGGAGGTTTGGTTCAGATGGGGCTTTGATAGCTCAGTTGAGGGTCAAGCCTACTTTGAGACAGCAGATAGTTGATGCTCAGAAGGTTGATAAGAAGCTTCAACGGATTGTGCAAGAAGTTAGTTTGGGTAAGAAGTCAGAGTTTTCGGTTCAAGATGGGGTTCTTCTATTTGGAAACCGTTTGTGTGTACCGGTTAGTGAAGAGTTAAGGAGACAGATTTTGGTTGAGGCACATAGTTCAGTTTTTACCATGCATCCGGGCAGTGTGAAGATGTATCGGGATTTAAAGTAGTTCTTTTGGTGGTCTGGTATGAAGAGGGATATAGTGGAATTTGTATCCAAGTGCCTGACTTGTCAGCAGGTCAAGGCTGAGCACCAGGTTCCTTCTGGATTGCTTACGCCTTTGTCCGTCCCAGAGTGGAAATGGGATGACATCGCTATGGATTTTATCTCCGGATTGCCTTTGACTCAGAGAAGGCATGATTCTGTTTGGGTTGTTGTGGATCGACTCACGAAGTCCGCTCACTTTTTGCCGGTTAGGATAGACTATACGATGAATAGATTGGCCAATATTTATGTGGATGAGATAGTTCGATTGCATGGAGTGCCTTTATCCATAGTTTCTGATAGAGATCCAAGGTTCACATCTAAGTTCTGGAAAGAATTGCAGCGAGCTTTGGGTACCAAGCTGAAGTTTAGTACAGTGTTTCATCCTCAGACAGATGGTCAGTCCGAGCATGTGATTCAGATCTTAGAGGATATGATGAGGGCTTGTGTTTTGGACTTTTCGGGTAGTTGGGATAAGTACGTATCATTAATGGAGTTTGCCTATAACAACAGTTTCCAGTCGAGTATTAGTATGTCACCGTATGAGGCTCTGTATGGACGTCAGTGTCGGACTCCAGTTTGTTGGACAGAGTTATCTGAGAGGTCAGTGATTGGACAAGATCTGGTTAGAGATACCGAAGAAAAGATCAAAGTTGTGCAACGGAATTTGAAAGTGGCCAAGGATCGACAGAAGTCTTATGCCAACCTGAAGAGAAAGGATGTACAGTTTGAAGTTGGGGACAAGGTTCTTCTTAAAGTGTCTCCTTGGAGAAAAGTGCTTCGATTTGGAAAGAAAGGAAAGCTTAGTCCTCGCTTTATTGGTCCGTATGAGGTGTTGGCAAGAGTTGGTCCAGTAGCGTACAGATTAGCTTTGCCGATGGAATTGTCGAAACTTCATGATGTATTTCATGTTTCGATGCTCCGTCGATATAGATCGGATCCTTCCCATGTGTTGTCAGTTCAAGAAGTTCAAGTGCAGTCCGATTTTTCCTACGATGAGGAGCCTAAAGCTATCCTATCTCGGGAAGTAAGACAGTTGAGGAATAAGCAGATTCCTTTGGTCAAGGTTTTGTGGAATCACCATGGGGTTGAGGAAGCAATTTGGGAGCCAGAAGAGTCGATGAGATTGCAGTACCTGCAATTATTCAGTTCAGGTGAGAATTTCGAGGACAAAATTCTTGTTAGTAGGGGAGAGTTGTCACATCCCGTTTGCCCCCTAGTTGAATGAGCCACATATGTTTGTGTGTGCATTTGCATAAGTTTTGTATAATAAGGGCATTTTGGTAATATTGCATATTTTAAGAGTTTCTCTTGCATGTGGGTGCATGCATGGTGCTTTGGTGTGAATTAGTTGGGACAGAATTATGTGTACCCAAGCGCACCATTGTAGTGGGTATTCATGATAGTTTCATCATGTGTGGTTGTGTGCACCATAGTAGGATATGCACTAGAGGATTAATTGTGTGTGTGCATTTGCACTTGTGTAGGGTGTGCATGTTTTGGGAGAATCTTGTGTGTATTGCTCATACATGAGTAGGATGCATTATTAGGGTGTCTCATTGTGTGCATGTGGTGCACTAGGTTAGGTTAGGGTGTGAGTGAGCAATCTCCTCCACTAGATGATTGACAAGTGTAAAGTGGGAAAGAGAAAAAGATGAAAAAGGGAAAAATCAGATTTTGAAACCCATTTCCCGTTCCTTCTTCTTCTCCTTCTTCTTCTTCCTCCTTTGCACTCTCTTAAGTGCCCTAGCTTAGATTCAAGCCTCTAGTGGTGGAAATTGTTCATTGCATAGTATTTTAAAGGTAAATCTACTGCATTTATTCTTCTTTTCTTCATTTGGTTCTCCATCTTCTTCTCTTTTTCTTATTTTCGGATTTGAGTTTGAAGTTGGATTTTGTGTTTGTGTGTTATGTTGTTTTGTGCTTAGTTGAACCTCCTCGCGGACCAAAGGGTAAGGAGAAGGTTGGGCCAAGTGGAACTAAGCAATAGGAGCAAAGGATTTTTGAGGTTTGGCAATCTCTTATCTTTGCATGTAAATGTGTTCTTGATGATTTCTGGAAACTTGAGTTGAAATATGCTTTTGTTATGGTATGTATGATGTGGGTATTTGTTTTGGAATGTGGATCTTGCAAGTTTTTGAGTTAATTACGATAATTTTTGAATTGATGTGGTTTGATGCATAAATTGGGCTTTTGATTGATTCTTGAAATTGAATGTGTAAATTAGTGGATTGTATGAAGTTTATTGTTAATAAATGTTGTATTATGGTTGTTGATACTGTTGGATGGCTGGAATTGAGGTAAGTGACTCTTGATTGAGTTTTGTGATGTTGGGCGAGGAATTGGAAGAGGAAAATCTGCAGAATTTCTGCAGATTTTCAAAATCCCGATGCTGTCGCGATCGCGACAGAGAGCAGTGTTGGGAGCCTCGCTGTAGCGAGCACGCGACATCCGCCGCGAGCCCGCGATAGCAGAAGTGTTGTGTACTCTCTGTCGCGAGCGCGACGACTGTCGCGATCGCGACAGAGCGTATCGTTGGCCGAGTGCTATCGCAAGCACGCGATCTGTCGCGAGCCCGCGACAGCACCAATTGTCCTCTGTCGCGAGCGCGAAAGAGCCTGGCCCTTCCGTCCTCCTCGCGGTCACGAAATCCGTCGCGTGTGCGCAGCGAAGAGACTTTGGTCTCTATCGCGAGCGCGACAGACGTCGCGATCGCGACAGTTCCTTGTATGCTGAATGAATTTTCTTTCAAAACGTGTGGCTTGAACTTCAGTTTTCTTTAGCAGTTATGAGATTTATACTTGGTATTCTATAAATAATATGCAAGTGTAACTATGATATAATTATGTGCATTTATGATGATGATTTTGAAAGTTATGAAATGGATTGATTGGCTTATGTATGACCTGCTAGAGTCTAGTAAGTGGATAGTTAGGCATGCCTAATAGAGTCTTTGCTGCAGCTTCTGTTTCTTTTTGGACCCCGATCAGGTCCCCGAATGGTTCCTCGCGAACCCTTATCTGAAAGGATCTTGTTTAGGATCCCCCTTTGTAATGTTTTGTAAAAGTTAAATGAAAATTTGTTTTATCGGCTCGTACCTGTAAAGTACTATCCGTATCGGCTCGTACCCGTAAAGTACTGTCCGTATACTCGTTATCCACTACCCTGAGTCAGCAGGTGTTTCAGTGCTTAAGGTGTTTTGTATGAATTGTTATATGGGAAAACATATGTTATATCCTTATGGATTCAATGGTGAAAAGAGCAATCTGTTATGAGAATATGATTATTGTTATGAATCTTCTGATGAATGGCTTTATGTATGTGCGCATGAGTTGTTATTATTGTCATGCCATAATTATCGTTGTACATGAAGTACGCATGTGAATTGCCTTGACCACCGTTGTGAATGGTTGTCCTTATGCTATATGTGTGTTTCCCCACTAAGCGTTTATCGCTTAGCACGGTGTGTTTACCCGTGCAGGTGCGGAAGGAATCACTTTTGGGAGAGTCGTCGCCATCAAAGCCAACACAGCAGGGTCATAGTGTAGGGCTTTATTTTTGTAGTTGAGGATTCTTTTGTATAGAACTCTCTTATTATGGTTATGTATTAGCTTCCGCTTTTGTATATGTATTTTGGGATTTGTAATTATCTATTGTGTCTTTCAGTTGATCAGAACAGTAATGTAATGTTTTCATTATATTAATGCATGATCAGCTTTTCCATGATTGGTATTGCAAAGTTTTAATTTACCCTTAATTTTAGGTATGTATTTTTATGTATGTATGTATGTATATTATGTATCTATGTGGTGGCACCTTTACTCCTATGGCATCTCACTCCTTATCGGATGGGATCGCTTAAGTATGGGTAAGGGGTGTTACAGCTTCTGTCGGGATTCAATTTTGTAAATGCATGAATTGATTGTATTAAGTGTTGTAAAGTGCGTTTTTGCTATTATTTTTTATGCTGGGAATGCTTGATCTAAGGTAAGTTGAGGTTTGATTAGATTTTTGATGTTTTGGGTGAGGTTTGGAGCCAAGGGAGCTTTGTAGATTTTTCTGCAGATTTGGAACACGACTATCTGTCGTGTGCGCGATAGGAGTCGGTGAACCCAGGTCCTGATCGAGTTACCATCTTCTGATCGGAAATGCCATGGGTGCATTATTGCTCGGCTGCCGATTGGAAGACGGGAAGTTCCCCAATCGGGAGAGAAGGACAGCACGATTTGTTTTATGCATGACCTGCAAGAGTCAGTTTTGTGGATAGTTAGGCATGCCTAATAGAGTTCAGTAGCTACAGCCCTCTGTTCCGTTTGGACCTTAATTAGGTCCTCCGTTTGGTTCCTCACGAACATCAATGTGTTTGGATCTTGTTTAAGATCCCCTCTGTAAAATATTTTTAATGAGAAAATATGATGTTGCTTTTTGATTCGTACCTACGAGTACCGCCATGCGTTCACTCATTATCCACTGTTTTGAGTTAGCAGGTGTTTTGTTTTGTTATGCTTATGAGAATATGAATCCGAACGACTACGATTATAAGTATGTGAATCAGTTATTACATGAATGTGATTATGAGCCTTTGAATGCTTATGAATGTGATTCAATTATGATTATATCTTATAAGATTATCAATATATGCCAATATGTATACGTTTTGGCTCGACGACTATTGTGAATGGCCATCCATATTATTGTTTGTATTTCCCCACTAAGCGTTATCGCTTAGCACGGGTGTTTCATCCGTGCAGGTGCAGATGGTGGTTAGCTTTTGGGAGAGTCACCACAAGTCAAGCCAACACAGAGGGAATTGATGTTAGGATTTGGCTTTTTGTTACATGATTCTTTTTGTAATAGCGAACTCTCATTGTATTAGTCTTTTGTTCAGCTTTCGCCTTGTAATTTTTGAAAGATGTTATTTTTTCGTAATATCAGAACAGTTTTGTAATGAATATTATTATTGCATCTATGAATGAATGATCATTTTGTTTAAAAGTTTTATTTCCACTGTATTTTTGTATGTATAATGTATGTGGATGTATGTTTATTGTATCGATATGTTTGGTGACACCTCGACTCGTATGGTTTCTCACTCCTTGTGGATGAGTTCACCTACGTATGGGTAGGGGGTATTACACATATTTAGTGCTAAAGTATTTTGACTATTAAAGAAATTTAAGAACTGTTCTGAATTCTTAAGGAATTGTCTATGTGTTGGACATATAAATCCCACCTATTCCATTAGATAATGCCTTTAAGGAAGATCATAAGGCATTTTTAAAATATTATGGAAATAAAGATTAGGGTGCATGCATCATTTTTGCCTCTATGCCTCCAAAAATTTAGGAACCATATGAGCATGTTGATTGGTGTATAGTAAGTGTACTAGATCGGCTACGTAATATAGGGTGTTAATTTTAAGACCCCAAATTATCGTACCCAAGCGATTGTGGTTGCAAGGTAGTGAATATTAAAAGTATGCTAAAGAATTCACAGATTTTTGAGTGAAAGAGCTCTTGAGCTATTAAAATAAGATAGTAAATTAAACAACTAAAACACAACTAGCTAAGATTAAATAAAAGCTCCAGTAAAAAATTAAAATAGAATAAAATTCTTAGAAATTAACAAGTCTAAAACGGTTTAGGTTCACTCATCCTCCCCATACCTAATGTGAATTAATTTTATCTTAAGCTATATAGATTAAATCAGGATAACACTTATACCCAAGTGTCCCATTTCGGAGCAAGCTATTCTAATCACAAAAAGTCCCATTCCGGAGCAAGTCTCATGATTAGCATAAGAACGGTTATAAAGTCCTAGATTTTGAATTGTTGTCCCATTCCGGAGCCAAACAACCCATAAACTCAGTCATTTTTACATCCAACCCTATCCTTACTATCATTTTTTATCCATAACCCATTGAGTCCCATTCCGGAGCAATCGTAAGGTTAAAGAAAAGGTGATAGAAACAGGGACCTAATCAGGGTCCATACGTCTAAAGGTGCTGCAGCTAAAGAGACTCTATTAGGCATGCCTAACTATCCACTGAGTTGACTCCCAGGATAAATTACACAGTTAACGTCCATAGTTCAATTATAACAAGCAAAGAATTCACATACTATGTTAAATCAAGACATGCAAATATCAACCACCTTACTAGTATACAGTTCTATTAAGTGACAATGTGTGAAAAAATCGATAATTCAACATCCCTAAATCATGTGAAATAAATAAGATTTTATTGCAAAAACAGAGTAGGTCACGGTGGTAACCAGATTGGTTGCCACCGTGACATACCAGGGATCTTGGCAGAATGTAAGTCTGGGGTACCTCACGGTGGTAACCCATTAGGTTGTCACCGTAACATACCCAAACCCCAAAACAGAATGCACTTTTAGGGTACCTCAGGGTGGTAACCCATTAGGTTGTCACCGTGACATACCCACTGCCCAAAAAAAAATCAAAAGTCTGGACACCTCACGGTGGTAACCAAATTGGTTGCCACCGTGACATATCCAAATTCACGGCAGAATGCATCTGGTGCGTGCCTCACGGTGGTAATCAGATTGGTTGCCACCGTGACCCATGCCCAGATGCGATACACAAGAGCAGATTTCCAGATCATTCAAGCCAAAATCCCAAAAATTCTCATTCAACCAAAATATCCTCAGTCCAACAATAATATTAAACCAATCGAACATCAATAAATCATGCCATAAACAAATCCTACTCATGAATTCTAAGAACAACATCAATTTACATAATCAATCTCATCACTATTCATACCACAACTCCATCAATCTCACATTGGTTCCATAACTCACAATCAAGGTTTTATGAACAATAAGAATCAAAACCCATCACATAATACCCAATAAAAACATCAAGAACATCACTAATTTCCAGAATTCATTCAAATAATAACATGCCAACAATACATAAAACACAAATTCCTAAACAAATCATGCATAAACTCCTATTAACACTCAAATTTCTTGAAATCACACACACAAATACACATTCATGATCCAAAAAGAATTAGGGCAGACAACCTAAAACTGAAAATGTAGAAAACAAGCTCCCAGACCTGGAAATCAAAGATCCAAAAATCACTTTTCTAGCTTCAATCTTCAATCCTTTCCTTACCCTTAAGTTTCTTCTTGACAACCCGAACTTGCACAAACAAAAGCCCAAAAAATTACTCATCCAAACCCGGTTAACTCAAACAAAAACCAAGAAGAAGAGGAGGAAGAAACCCAAAATGCAGGAACCCTAAAACCCAAACACATACCTCTTTAATCTTGCTCCAAAAACTCAATCAAAATCACCTCTAAGCAAAGCACAAATCCCAGCCAAAAGAGAAGAAGAAGAGAAAGCAGAAAATGAAGAAGAGAAGAGGAAGAGGAGGCGTGAGAGGGAGGGGAGAACGGGAATGCCAATTCTGTGTTCTCTCCCCCCTCTCTCTCTCTCTCTTTTCTTATTTTCTTCATTCAATGCTCACCAACCACAATCCACATGGCAAGCTCTCATTGGACCAAAATTCCCCCTTTGACTTTCAAACACCAAGGCAGCATACACTTACCTCATTAGATAATTCTTAGGTAGATATTTAATACCTTGGTACAATACACACAATCCACTAGATAACGCCACAACAAAACACCCTACAACCATACACCACATGTACACCAAATAATTCCCCTACTTAACTTATTTAATAAATTACTTTGCAATTAAATCCTTCTTATCCAAAATCCCTCATGCACAAATTACTGAAATACCCACCGCTTATCCGACTTAGCTTGCCAAGTCCGACTAGGCCCGATTTGGGGTGTGACAACTCTTCCCTCCTAAAAGAATTTCGTCCTCGAAATTCACTTACACCGGAAAGAATTCCCAACACTACACCCCAAGACCCCATCAAACTCATACACTTCACTTTCAAACTACTCACTTGCTTACACTCATCGCCATCGCTATACTCTTAATTCACTTTCTTATGTTCGGATCAATCACATTTACCTGGATAATCATTACTCAACTGCACGTCAGAAACCAAAGCACAAACACTTCACATATAGACCACTTAACTTTCGCCAATAGCTACACAAATCCTTTTAATACTTCAAAGATGTCCGTTTTACATGCTATTCCCTCTTATCAACAATACCTCTGTCCCCCTCCAAAATCATATCACCTTCACTTGTACAAGATTCCGAAATACTCTTTCTACTCAACTTTAACCGAACACAGAACACTTTCCTTAACAGCTGCTAGTGATAATTGTGAAATTAATGATATTTTTGGTGTGTTTTTATTTATTTATTTAAGTTAATTTAGTATTTATTTGGTTGAATTATAGTTGAATTAGTTAATTTTATGTTTTTAAAGTTTAATTGTTGATTTTGGTATTTTTCAGGATTAAAATAAAGGAAAAAGGATTTAATGCTAAGTTGTGGATAATTTGGTAAATTCTCATATTTGTGAAAGTCAAATGGAACAAAGTGCAATTACATAATGCACGGGAGTGCAAATTCTCACTTGGCCAAGTGAGTGTTATTTGCTTAATGCACGGGAGTGCAAAATTTCACATGGCCATGCATTCACAAATGGAAAAATCAACACGACAATGCATTTTCATGACTTTCTTACCAACTGGTCACGTGGGATGAATTCAAACTCCACCAAACTTCCGAAGAAAAGAAGAGAATCCTTTTCTCATTTACCAACCGATGAAAACATTGGCAATAAAAAGTCAGAAAGAATACCAGATCGGGGGGAGTTGAGTTTTTGCTGGAACGAAGAAAGAAAGATTTATTTCTGCAACTGAAGATTTAGATTTTTCATATAGTTTTAGAATTTAATTTATGCTGTTGTTATTTTAAATCTGAGAGAATAATTAGAGATAGTGGGAGATTATTGTTTCTTTTTGAAGTTTTGAGAATAGATCAGACGGGAAGAACATCAATTTTATTATTGTAAGAATTTCATTTTCAGATCTCAAATGGGTAATATCAACTTATCTCTATTTAATTCAGTTTTTATGTCAATTATGAGTGAGTAGTTCCTTTCTTGTTAAGGGATGCCTTGAATCCCCAATAATCATGTGAATGCTTGCGTGGATTGATTTATGCATATGCTTCAGTTTTATCTTCTCCAAATTTATCTGTTTTAGTTATTGAATTTAATGCAAGTTTAAGAGTAATCTGCTGTGATAATCTTAGATTGTATTCACTTCATTAGCTTATATATAATTTGTTCTATTTCTATTGATTTTCACTGGTTTGATTAATCCGAGATGGTAGTTAAATCTGTGGATCTCTATTTTAATAGGTTCAGAATTGTAGAAGATAATTAAGCTTTGGTATCTTAATTCGGGATGGTAGGATCATCTAAGCTTAGGACTTAAGACCTGTTTCAATGCTAAAATATGTGCTGAATCCAGGGTGGTAGGTGCATGTGTTAGAAAAGCTTGATCCGAAAGGCAGGCTATGGTATAGGCTAGGTTGTTCACTAATTGCATATGAAATTGTTGAATTAAGTATTCACATGATATTATTGGGGAGAATGGGTATTCCTTAGCAAGATCTCTTAGTTATTTTATCAAATTACTGTATTATTAAATCGTTAATATTCTTAGACATTAATATCATTAGTTAGATTATTATTTCTTCTGCGTTAAACAATCACCAAATCAAAATAATTGGGAATTCTTTAGCATACATTTAATTGTTAAAATTTTACACAACACAGTCCCTTGGGTTCGATAACTTGTGGTCTTAATTATATTCCACTATATTACTTGCCGATTCAGTACACTTGCTGAGGTCGCGTCAAGTTTTTGGCGCCGTTGCCGGGGAACAACGTTGTCAGTAAGTTTTGATTTTTATTTGTATGTGTTTTCATTTTCTGATTTTATTATTTTTATTCTTTTCAGGTAGTTGTGGTGTATGAGCAGAGTTAGACAAGGATCATTAGCACCCTACGACCCTGAAATCGAGAGGACCTTGCGTCAACAAAGGAGAGCCAACAGAGACTACAACATGGAAAATAATCCTCTCCCTATTGATGAAATTCCTCCCGAGAATGAACAAGTGCCAAGGGCACATGAAGAGGTACCAAGAAATTATGGAGGAGAAGTCCCTAGGCAGCGAACGATAAGGGACTATGCTGTGCCAAGATGGACTGAAGACCATAGGACAATTGTGCTGCCAAGAGGAGTACAATTTGAACTGAAACCAGCAACTATCAACATGGTGCAAAGAAATCAATTTTCTGGATCAGAAGTGGAAGATCCTGCACAACACTTGGACTTATTTTTGGAGATTAGTGACACTGTGCAGATTCCAGGAGTGACACCTGATGCTGTAAGACTGAAATTATTTCCTTTCACCTTTATTGGAAAGGCAAGAGAGTGGTTGCAAATGTTACCAAGACAGTCAATTACATCGTGGGATCAATTGCAAGAAAGGTTTCTGATGAAATTTTTCCCACCTAAAAAAACAGCAAATATTCGCAACAGCATATTTCAATTTAGTCAATTGAGTGATGAGCCCTTTTATGAGGCTTGGGAAAGATTCAGAAGATTGTTAAGAAGCTGTCCGCATCATGAAATACCAATCTACCATCTGATGCAACAATTTTATTCTGGTATTTCACCACAAACGAAATCTTTGCTGGATGCATCATCAGGAGGTTCTTTTATGAATAGGATACCAGAAGAAGCATTCCAGCTGCTGGATGAAATGGCATCAAATGACGCTCAGTGGGCTAATCCTAGATCAATCTTAAGAAGACAAGGAATACATAGTGTAGATGAAGTGTCAATACTGAGGGCACAGGTGGAGTCAATGCAAAACGAGATGAAAAACTTAAGGGTGAAAAATGTAGCATCTGTTTCTCAAGAAGATGAGTGGTATGAAAGTGGGCAGTATGCTCAAGAGAGTGCATCAATGGGAAATGTTAATGCTGTAGGGGATTATCGGAGGAGTGACCCCTATAGTAACTCATACAACCCAGGCTGGAGAAATCACCCGAATTTTTCTTGGAAAGATGGAAATCAGAATGCCTCATCCTCTCACCCACCAGCAAGACCACCTTTCAACCAAAGTACTCAGCACAATCAAGGACATTCATACCAACCCCAAACATCCAACCAATACCAAATGCCATACCCACCACATCACAACCATGGACAGAACTTCAATCAACCACAAGCTCAATCATACCATCCACCGGGATACCCACCTAGGCCACCTATGCAAGAGAAGAAGCCAAATCTTGAGGATATGATGGCTAACTTCATAAACAGTCAGCAGCAATTCATGACAAATCAAGAATCTAGGTGGAAATCTCAAGAGCAGTGGAACCGAAACCAAGATGCTTCTATGAGAAATCTGGAAACTCAGTTGGGTCAGCTTGCAAATTCTGTATCCCAAAGGCAGCCAGGAACATTTCCATCAAATGTGGATCGGAATCCAAAAGAGGAAGCAAAAGCAATTACACTGCGAAGTGGAAAGGATGTTGCACAAAGAGAAGATCAAGGTAAAAATTCTTCCTCAGAAGAGAAGGAGCCAACACGGACGGTAAGTAATTCGAACTTTAATTTTGAAATGAATGAAAATGCTCCTAAAAAGGATAAAGGTAAGAGTATAGTGAATCCAAGGGTAGAGGATCTCGACATAAATAGACTGCCATTTCCTGCTATTGCTAGACAAGAAAAGAAAAATGAGCAAAAAGCTAGGTTTATAGAAATGTTTAAGAAATTACACATTAATTTACCATTTGCTGAAGCTTTAGCTCATATGCCCAACTATGCTAAATTTATGAAAGAACTATGTTCTAATAAAAAGAAATTAGAAGGGCATGGAACTGTTCAACTAACAGAAAATTGCAGTGCTATAATCATGAACAAGATCCCTGAGAAATTGGAAGATCCAGGTAGCTTCACTGTACCTTGTGCAATTGGTGAAAATTTTTATGGTAATGCTTTGTGTGATTTAGGTGCAAGCATAAATCTAATGCCTTATTCTATTTGCAGGAAGCTGAATCTTAGTGATCTTAAGGAGACGGGAATGAGACTCCAACTTGCGGATAGGTCGGTGAGGCGACCCAAGGGAGTGATAGAGGACTTGTTAGTGAAAGTGGGGAAGTTTATTTTTCAAGTAGACTTTGTGGTGATGGAAATGGAAGAGGACAGGAAAGTACCACTTATTGTGGGGAGACCATTTTTAAACACCGCAAAAGCTTTGATTGATGTGCATGGGCAAACTGTTACCCTGAGATTCAATGATGAAAAATTAGTTGTTGATATGAACAAAGCTCAAAGGTATCCATCAGATGATATAGAAGAATCTGCTTACTTTATGGATACAATAGACAAGTGTGTAGAAGAAGTGCAAGAGAAAATGTTAGAAGCTGATCCGGTGAATGAGGATTTACTGCATTCTTTGGAGAATGAAAAATTGGAAGATGAGGAAGTGATTGCAGCTGTGGAGCAAGAAAGTGAAGAAGAAAACACACAGGAAGAAGGACTGAACCTGGAAAAGGGGGATACACATTCTAAACTTAACCCTCTTCCTTCACATTTAAAATATATATTTTTAGAAGATAATGCAAAACCAGTAATTATTTCATCTTTATTGACAGGTTTGGAAGAAGAAATGCTTATTGAAGTACTCAAGAAGCATAAAGGAGCAATTGGCTGGTCAACTTCAGATTTAAAAGGAATCAGCCCCAGCTATTGTACGCACCGGATACTTATGGAAACTGACTTCAAACCGGTGTTGCAACCACAAAGGCGGCTAAATCCAGCAATGCAAGAAGTGGTGAAAAAGGAGGTACTCAAGCTCCTTGATGCAGGTATTATCTATCCCATTTCTGATAGCAATTGGATCAGTCCAGTCCAATGTGTACCAAAGAAAGGAGGGATGACAGTTGTAGCCAATGAAAAAAATGAATTAATTCCCACACGCACAGTGACAGGATGGAGGGTGTGCATAGACTATAGGAGGTTAAATAATGCAACCAGAAAGGATCATTTTCCTTTACCTTTTATTGACCAAATGTTGGAAAGATTGGCAGGAAATGGATTCTATTGTTTTTTAGATGGATATTCAGGTTACATGCAAATACCCATAGCTCCAGAAGATCAAGAAAAGACTACATTTACCTGTCCCTATGGCACATTTGCATACAGGAGAATGCCCTTCGGGCTGTGCAACGCACCGGCTACATTTCAGCGGTGTATGATGGCAATTTTTCATGACTTCATAGAGAAATTTATGGAGGTGTTCATGGACGATTTTACCATTTATGGGAGTCATTTTGAGAGCTGCCTTAGGCATTTAGAATTGGTCTTAGAAAGGTGTAAGAAGACCAACTTGGTGCTGAATTGGGAAAAATGCCATTTCATGGTAAGGGAAGGCATTGTGCTTGGGCACAAAATTTCTGAGAAGGGGATAGAAGTTGACAAGGCAAAGGTAGAGGTGATAGAAAAGTTACCACCCCCAACTAGTGTGAAAGGCATTAGAAGTTTCTTGGGACATGCAGGATTCTACCGCCGGTTTATCAAAGATTTTTCAAAAATTGCTAAACCTTTATCAAATTTGTTGATGAAAGATGCTCCTTTTAATTTTGACGATGAATGTATGCTGGCTTTTCAGACTTTGAAACGGAGGCTCATTTCAGCCCCGGTGATTATTTCTCCGGATTGGAATTTACCTTTTGAATTAATGTGTGATGCAAGTGATTTTGCAGTTGGGGCAGTACTTGGGCAGCGAAGAGAAAAGGTATTTTGTACGGTTTATTATGCAAGTCACATTTTGACAGGAGCTCAAATGAATTACACCACAACGGAGAAGGAACTTCTTGCAATTGTGTATGCATTCGAAAAATTCAGGCAATATTTGCTGGGAGCAAGAATTGTGGTGTGGTCTGACCATGCTGCCTTGAGGCACCTATTTGCAAAGAAGGAATCCAAACCAAGACTGATCAGATGGGTACTTCTACTGCAAGAATTCGACCTAGAAATTAAAGATAAGAAGGGAGCAGAAAACTTTATAGCAGACCATTTGTCAAGACTGGAAAATGCTCACATTGAGAAAGGGGAGATTTCAGATTTATTCCCTGATGAACATATTTGTGCTTTGTTTGAAAATGACATTTTTGTTCCTTGGTTTGCTAATTTAGCTAATTTTCTCGCAGGGGGATTTATGCCAAAGGATTTCACATGGCAGCAGAAAAAGAAGTTAAAGGCTAATGCAAAGCATTATCTTTGGGATGACCCTTATCTATTTCGTTTGTGTGCAGATCAAGTGCTGAGAAGATGTATTCCAGATGAGGAGAAAGGTGAGATTATCACAGCCTGTCATAGTGGAGAAGCTGGTGGACATCATGGACCAAACCGGACGGTATCAAAAATTTTATCTTCTGGTTTTTATTGGCCTACCATGTTTAAAGATGTTCAAAGTTTTGTGAAAACATGTGATAGATGTCAACGGGTAGGAAATATTTCTAAGAAAGATGAAATGCCGTTAACCAATATGCTTGAAGTGGAATTATTTGATGTGTGGGGGATAGATTTCATGGGGCCTTTTCCAATATCCATTGGTTTTGAGTATATATTAGTAGCTGTGGATTATGTGAGTAAGTGGGTAGAAGCCATAGCTACTAAGACTTGCGATGCCAAAATTGTACTAGAATTCCTTAGGAGGAACATTTTCACTAGGTTTGGCACGCCAAAGGCCATAATTAGTGATGGGGGCAGGCACTTTGTTAATCATCAATTTACTGCCCTATTAAAGAAATTTGGTGTGAGGCACAAAATTTCCACCCCATATCATGCTCAAGCAAATGGACAGGTTGAGGTTTCTAATAGAGAACTCAAAACAATCCTAGACAAGACTGTAAATTCATCTAGGAAGGATTGGTATTTGAGGCTGGATGAAGCTTTATGGGCCTATAGAACCGCATTCAAAACGCCTATAGGGTTATCCCCGTTTAAGTTAGTCTATGGTAAGGCATGCCATCTCCCTGTCGAACTTGAACACAAAGCTTATTGGGCAACCAAATTTCTTAATTTCGATGTTAAGAGTGCAGGTGAGAAGAGACTTCTCCAGATGAACGAGTTGGAAGAAATACACTATTGGTCATACCAACAAGCAGAGAAGTATAAGGAAAATACGAAGAGATGGCACGACAAGAAACTGATCAGAAAGGAATTCACTCCAGGTATGAAAGTCCTATTGTACAATAGTCGATTAAGATTGTTTCCTGGAAAATTGAAGTCGCGGTGGACGGGACCATTTGAAGTGGTAAGTGTGACTGACTTTGGAGCTATCACGATCAGAAAACAACCTGGGAGTGAGGAATTCAAGGTAAATGGCCATCGATTAAAACCATATTTTGAGAACCGCGCTGAATTGGCAGCGGTAATCATTATTTTCGATGCTGAGTGAGGTAAATTCAAAGTCTAGCTGAGGACTCTTAAACTCAGAACTACATTCTCTACTCTATTTGTTTTAATTTTAAATTTTAGTCATTTTTATTTCTTGTGTGTTTTTAATTAGTTTAAATTTTTGTCAATAGATTCATGAACTACAAAAATATAAAGTTGAAGCAAATTGGATTGCAGATTCTGGACATATGCATGATAAAAGTTTTTAAAGCAGGGCATTAGTTTGAGTTTTTTTTTTTATGCATTAATAGATGGATGTGTGCTTCAATTAAATTAAGGGGTTTAAAAAAAATAAAAAAAAAAAATAATAATAATAAAAAAAATCATTGTAGGTTAATTTACCAATTCATTTTGCATTTGTTGAATTTTAGCATTAGAATTTTTTAAGTCTCAGAGGTAAATTACTCAGCCGCGTGAGCAATCGCTCCGCCGCGTGAAAAAAAATGCCCAGTCGCGTAGAAACTGCCCTGGCCGAGTGAGGCCATACGCAGCCACGCATAGAAACGAACCAGCCGCGCTAGGGACTGCGCGGCCGAGTGGGAAATGGCCCACCTGCGCAAGTGCCATGCGCGGCCGAGTGGGAAATGGCCAGCCTGCGCAAGTGCCATGCGCGGCTGAGTGGGAAATCACCCACCTGCGCATGGCCATGCGCAGCTACGCATAGGAGATGCGCAGCCGCGCATCTCCTTTGCGCATGACATGCGCAGCCGCGCATGTCACATGCGCAGCTGCGCAATCCTCCCTTCCCAGCCTCACGCAGGCGCGTGAGGTGCTGTCCCTTGGTGTTTATTTATTTGTTCTCTGCGCAGCCGCGCATGTCACATGCGCAGCTGCGCAATCCTCCCTTCCCAGCCTCACGCAGGCGCGTGAGGTGCTGTCCCTTGGTGTTTATTTATTTGTTCTCTGTTCTTTCCACAAGCCTTCTGTTTTGCTCTCTCTTCCATATACCCACGTCAGTGTATCCCCTTCACACACCATCACTACATAAACCACCATTTCTCAAATTTCTTGCATCATTCCACTCCATTTCAGTTCAAGTAAGTGTTTTTCTAAAGATTGCTCCTTAATTTGATTAATTATTTTCATTTTTTTACTTTATTCTTTGTTCTTAATGTACATGATTTGGGTTAATTTCAACATGCCATTTAAATCTCATTTTAAATTCTTTTGGCAAGCTTGTTTCTTGTGTGCTTAATATGTATGCTCTTGTTGCTTGGTCTCAATTTTGGTAGCGAACGCACCTAAATTTGGCTTCCAAATTCACTGTCAAACATGTGCACACGACCTGCTCGATGAAATGCCCAAATCAATTTTTTTTCAATTTTGTTCATGGTTTCTGATTTTGTGCCGTATCTCTGCTTTGTGATTTTAATTTGCTATTGATCAATTTTCGTTCACGAATTGGCGATCAAATAACATAAAATAAAATAAAATAAAATAAAATAATAATAATAATAATAATAATAATAATAATAATAATAATAATAATAATAATAATAATAATAATAATAATAATAAAATTTATTGTGTTTGCTCATTTAAAATTTTTTGCCCAATTGTCTGCATTCCCATTCTTCAACTTCAATATTGCATCTGATAGTTGCTTGCTATTATTTTGGTTAAATTTTATGTTGCCATTTTGCATGCTCATAATTTTTTTTATTTTTTTTCAGTGGCACCTAAAAAGGCGAAGAACACTGAAGCCTCAAGCTCTTCTGGCACTCATATACCTTCTTATGTCAATTCAGAAAAATCTGACATGTATGAGTATTTTAGCACGTGCCAATATGTCCAACCAGCATTTCTCAGTCGTTTTTATCTGCATGTTCCTGTTGGAGACCTTTGGACAGAGATATTACCATTGATTCAGGGCATCGGCTGGGAACAGTTTATGGAGCATAAAGTGCAGGTATTTCCAGATCTTGCTCGGGATTTATTATATTCTTTTGAGTGTCATTTTGATGGAGATAGAAATGCTTCTGGCACTATTAAGTTTCGGTTGGGTAAGAAGGGTTATTCAATGTCCTTTAAGAAATTTTCACAGCATTTAGGATTCTCACCTGATGCATTGGTAGAGCTTCCTAATGCATCTACTGAGGAAAATTGGGAAAAAATTCGAGATCCATTAAATGCTGAGCCGTGGAGAGGTGGTAAGCTTAAAGTGCATGCACTTCGGGATCATGCTTTGAGAATTATTCACAGATTTCTATCACGAAGTATATATAATAATCTTCAAAGCCTGAGTTCACTTAATGCTTCACAGATTATGTTACTTAGGTGTATGGTGGATGGTATTCCTATTAATGGCTCTTTGCTTATAGCACAGCGGATTCAGGATTTACAAAAGTGCTCTTCAAATACTTCTGCTGTTTCCATCGGTTGGATAGCAACCGTTTTGGCTGAGGCTGTTAATTATACTCGTTCTTTTGGCGATCCACTTGATGGTGACATAGCTTATATTGATAATGTCATGCTTAAACGCATGAAGATTTGGAAAACAAAGCCAAGATGTCACTGGACAACTCGAGAGGAATATCTGAGAGAAAATGGCATACATATTGATGAGATTCCGGGAGCGCCAAATGATAACAGAGGTGATGATGAGCCAGCAGCGGTTCCACCAGCTGAGATAGCCATGCCATCTGATTTAGAAGATCACCTTAACCGGCTTAGCAGCAGGATGGACCACCAGCAGATCCGCTTGGATAGGATGCAGGGGAGGATGGATACCATGCAGGATACTATTGTTGAGGTTAAGCAGACCATGGAGAAGTTCGTGCATGATTTCTGGACACGTTTTCCTCCACCACCACTCCCACCACCTTAGATGGCTTACTACATTTGCTGTGGACAGCAAAATTTTTTTGATGGGGGTAGAGCTTGTTCAGTTAAGCTCAATTTTGGTTCAGGAAGTAAACATATCTTACCCCTTTATTGTTCATGAATCTATATTCTGTTTATTTATTTTGATGTTTTTATTTTAATTTTATTATTAATTTTATTTTTAATTTGATGTTTTGTAGTTTTGTAATAACTTTTACTCTTAGCGTAATGGATGATAGTTGCTTTAGAATTTTCTAGTCTTGCTTAGAAATAACATTAGTTTCTGATTATCATTTAGTTTACAATAAAACTTCGTTTGCCCCTGTTATTCCTCAAATATTGAACATATCGAACTTAAATTTAGAATGTGCAATTAAGGATTTTTGCTTAGCACGAGAACAAACATGTTGTTTAATGAATTTTTGGCTAGATTAATATTCAACTTGACTTATATTTGCTAGTTTCTACTCTTTGAGCACAAAAGACCAGTTTTTAAACAAAAAAAGAAAAAATAATGCATAAAATAGTTGAGCAAGGAATGTTAGAGCACTAGAACCTTCCTCATCACCCTTCAAAGCATACAAACAACTCAATTCAACTTAGAAAGTGATCTAGGCAATATTTTCTTGTTTAACCATATTTTGACCTATTTTCCTACCCTTTTTATACATTAATCCTTGTTAGCCAAGTTGAGCTTAATGAGATATGCTAAAAGCGTGTAAAATTTTTTTTTTATACCTGTTCAAATTACCATATAGCTTAAAAAGCCGTTTGCCTACCTTTTATAGAGTTGCCACTCTAAGATTGGGTAGATTAACAGAAAAAGGATTGATGGGTATAGTGAGAATGTTATTTTCAAGGATTATGGCTGAAGTCAAATAATAGTGGAAATTATATCTTGTAACTATCCAGAGTATCGTTGTATTGCCGTAAGCATATAAAAAAAAAAAAAAGAAGAAGAAGTTGAAATTCAAAATAATATGCAATGCAAAATCTTAAGTGTGGGGTACGTACAAGGGACAATCAGTAATGACTTCTAAAAAAGGGTATAAATTGTGAAAGTGAGAAATTTTAAATATTTTTCTCTCATAAGAGCTGTGAATTATCAAAAGTTAAACAAGTTGAGTTCTATATTGATAAGTTAATGGGAGACACTTTAGAATTGTTAGTCTATTTTATCTTAGAGTGGCTATTTTATTGTTTGATCTTTTATCCATTTTTTTATAACTAATACCTTAACCCCATTACAACCTTTGAAAGACCTAAGTGATTCTAAGTTTTGTTTTTAAGTTGTTCAGCGGAGATGACTTTCGGGTTCCGGTGCTAAAGGAGAGGCCTATGGTGTTTCTAGAGTTTCAAGTGCGAAACTATTTGTACACTTGAGTGTACATTCATTCTAAGCTTGGTTATGAGTTGCATTGGTGTTTTGATTTTTAAATACTTAAAATGTTTTGGTCTTGCACACACACAAAGAAACTAACTTATTTTGCCTTGTTGAATTAATTGTGGTTGAAATTTTGTTAAGTGCTTTTGTTAAATTGCTAAGCATGATTCTGAATTACATGATTCTTTATTTCAGTTTGATTATTTTGAGGAGTTGGATTGTTCTAATTTGCTCGGGGCGAGCAAAGTCTAAGTGTGGGGTATTTGATAATTGTGAAATTAATGATATTTTTAGTGTGTTTTTATTTATTTATTTAAGTTAATTTAGTATTTATTTGGTTGAATTATAGTTGAATTAGTTAATTTTATGTTTTTAAAGTTTAATTGTTGATTTTGGTATTTTTCAGGATTAAAATAAAGGAAAAAGGATTTAATGCTAAGTTGTGGATAATTTGGTAAATTCTCATATTTGTGAAAGTCAAATGGAACAAAGTGCAATTACATAATGCACGGGAGTGCAAATTCTCACTTGGCCAAGTGAGTGTTATTTGCTTAATGCACGGGAGTGCAAAATTTCACATGGCCATGCATTCACAAATGGAAAAATCAACACGGCAATGCATTTTCATGACTTTCTTACCAACTGGTCACGTGGGATGAATTCAAACTCCACCAAACTTCCGAAGAAAAGAAGAGAATCCTTTTCTCATTTACCAACCGATGAAAACATTGGCAATAAAAAGTCAGAAAGAATACCAGATCGGGGGGAGTTGAGTTTTTGCTGGAACGAAGAAAGAAAGATTTATTTCTGCAACTGAAGATTTAGATTTTTCATATAGTTTTAGAATTTAATTTATGCTGTTGTTATTTTAAATCTGAGAGAATAATTAGAGATAGTGGGAGATTATTGTTTCTTTTTGAAGTTTTGAGAATAGATCAGACGGGAAGAACATCAATTTTATTATTGTAAGAATTTCATTTTCAGATCTCAAATGGGTAATATCAACTTATCTCTATTTAATTCAGTTTTTATGTCAATTATGAGTGAGTAGTTCCTTTCTTGTTAAGGGATGCCTTGAATCCCCAATAATCATGTGAATGCTTGCGTGGATTGATTTATGCATATGCTTCAGTTTTATCTTCTCCAAATTTATCTGTTTTAGTTATTGAATTTAATGCAAGTTTAAGAGTAATCTGCTGTGATAATCTTAGATTGTATTCACTTCATTAGCTTATATATAATTTGTTCTCTTTCTATTGATTTTCACTGGTTTGATTAATCCGAGATGGTAGTTAAATCTGTGGATCTCTATTTTAATAGGTTCAGAATTGTAGAAGATAATTAAGCTTTGGTATCTTAATCCGGGATGGTAGGATCATCTAAGCTTAGGACTTAAGACCTGTTTCAATGCTAAAATATGTGCTGAATCCAGGGTGGTAGGTGCATGTGTTAGAAAAGCTTGATCCGAAAGGCAGGCTATGGTATAGGCTAGGTTGTTCACTGATTGTATATGAAATTGTTGAATTAAGTATTCACATGATATTATTGGGGAGAATGGGTATTCCTTAGCAAGATCTCTTAGTTATTTTATCAAATTACTGTATTATTAAATCGTTAATATTCTTAGACATTAATATCATTAGTTAGATTATTATTTCTTCTGCGTTAAACAATCACCAAATCAAAATAATTGGGAATTCTTTAGCATACATTTAATTGTTAAAATTTTACACAACACAGTCCCTTGGGTTCGATAACTTGTGGTCTTAATTATATTCCACTATATTACTTGCCGATTCAGTACACTTGCTGAGGTCGCGTCAGCTAGGCTTACCATTACCACTCTTAAACTTAATACCTAAAACTCCATGTACACCCTGTCAGCTTTCTCTCAATCAAACATATATGCAAATGATTTTCGTGTATGGTCAAAAGGGACGATGATGCAATGAAAGTGCAATGACTCATGTATGCAGAGTGATGCAATTGATGCTATAATGATGCACTTTGTCCCATACCCATGATTTAATATGCTTTCATTCAAAAACTTTTTCTGGAGATAGCTGACAGGTATACAGAGTATTACCAAGACCTTACTGAATCCCAGTGCCCTTCTTTCTTAAAGTACCAAAACAGTCTTCACTCAAACATATCAAAATAAGATTTACCAGAAGGCGCTGCAGACTCTGCTACTTCACTGCGGTGCGCAACAAAACCCGAGGGCACACGGGCAGCTCGAAGCAATTCCTCCATATCCTTCCTAGCTTGCTGAGCTAGATTCTCCCTCATCTTTGGACAATCAGCAATCTGATGCTCCATGCTGCCACATCTGAAGCAAGCTCCCGTGAATTTTTGACACTGACCCTAATGTCGCTTCTGGCAGTGCTGACATATTGGCGGTACCCACTTCTTCTTACACTTTCCCTCATCTTGCTTCTGACAATGTTGACACATCGGAGGTTCTTGAATTCTTTTTCCCATTGACACTTCTCTACCTGACAACTTTCTCTTTTGAGGCCTCCTCCGAACAGAATCTTGAGGAATCCGGGGAGCAGTCAACCTATCCAATATCCGAATTAACCCTTGCACCAATGTCCTATCATCGGAAGCAGGACCGGGATTTTTAGCCAAAGGATGCTCGAAAACACTCTGATCAACACTAACTGGATTCACAATTTTCGTTGTCTTGCCCACATTCTCACTAGGATCAGACTCAATCTAAACACGACACAAGACATGACACATCTGCATTAGGCCATGACCCAAACCGACTCGCATACAAAGACATGACACATAACCGACTAGCATGTAAAGACTTGACACTTAACAAACAAGACAACCAGAACCGCCAAACCTGGGCTCTGATACCACTAACTGTAACACCCCCTACGTCCCCGTTGGAAGGACGCGGGTGCGCTACCGACACTCTCTCACACACATGCGCACATGCACTAAGCGGAAGCATACATTCATACATAAAAAAAAACATACGGAGATACAATGAAAATTAAAGCTTTACAGAAACAATAGCTGAACATACATTAACTCACATACATACATATAATCATACAGCAGAAGCATAAGGAGAAAAAAATAAACCGAGGGCTAACTTAATACATAAGCGTTTTAACATTACATTCTCTGAAATATTACATATGCAAAAGACTATAGAATTACAAAATCCAAAATACAGAGGTTGAACAAAATATAAAACTTCTAACTCCTATGAGGCCGACTTTGCAGATGCGCGACTCGAACAGAACCAAACCTGCCACCTGCACGGGAAAAGAACCCGTGCTAAGTGATAAATGCTTAGTGGGGAAAACACACAAGCAATATGAACGACCATTCACAATGGCCGTCAAGGCATAACACATTCACAATGGCAGATGCAGACATTCATAACACATAAATAATTAGGCTTGCATGGAAAGGCATTCATTCGAAAACTCACATCCATATCCATATACTTATGTCGAAAATAAGCCCGAAGCAGACATAACACAAAACACGATACAAGTATTATCATGCAGAACTACTTACAATCTTCCATGCATATACTTACCAAGGTATCAAGTATTAGTACCTTACCGCGCCCAGTCACGAGAGATATTACACATGCAACTATCATGCCAAAGTACCCATGCATTAACGGAAAACCCATTCAGATGCAACACAATTTCCATATAATAATGTACCCAACTATCATGCTAAGAACACTAGCTAGCTAAACATACATTTGTCATGCCATAACACACACCCTAGCTGAACCCAAGGAAAGGCGTCAAACACCACCCGTCCACTGTACAACTCTATCACATAACATAACATATCATGCCATAAATGTAGAAACATAACAACATGCCAAAGATACTACAATAGTTGAGACCAAAGGAACATATAGCCAAAAATTACATTCAGAGCATACACTAGTTCAAGATCAGATTCTTATACACTTTAACTTGCCTCAACATCATCCATTACCGCATTTACACTTACCGATGCCGATCCACATGAATTGTACCCCAAATAATACATATGTGATCATTCAATCGTTCAGATCGCCTTATTACGCATACTAATTCACAGGCTACCATATTAGTTAACAGTACTGAATCTCATTCATATACACACTAATTAACCATATCGATTCGTAACTTAAGCTCACATTCGTATACATAATATTTCATATGCTTATAACCTAACTACTCAGATTCACATTCTCACACGCATAACATAATAAAATATGTTCATGGCATTGGAACGATTATGGTCACAGTCATACACATCTTAATTCCAGTACTTATATCTGCAACTGATGGCATATAAATACATTCACAATATGATATACATATATATAGATACACAGATAAATATGTCCAATTCACATGTTTAGGTCACACCCAACCCATTCAGAGATTCATAATCACATTCGGATACATAACCGATTCACATGTCCAAAATCATGCTCATACAAATATCACATTCTTTTGTTCATATTAGACAAAACAAACAGAATACCTGCCGACTCAAAATAGTGGATATCGAGTAATCTGGCAGTGCCTTGTAGGCACGGATGGGCCATACCTTACGGGTACGAATCGGAGTAATCACATAAACTTTATTTGACAGTACCTTATAGGTACGGACGGGCGTACCTTACAGGTACTAATCGAATAGCAATGTCATTAATTCTCATTCGAAACACTTTCACATTAGGGGATCTTAAACAAGATCCATACACATTAAAGGGTTCACGAGGAACCAAACAGGGACCTGATCAGGGTCCAAACGTCCAAAGGTGCTGCAGCTAAAGAGACTCTATTAGGCATGCCTAACTATCCACTGAGTTGACTCACAGGTTAAATTACACAGTTAACATCCATAGTTCAATTATAACAAGCAAATAATTCACATACTATGTTAAATCAGGACATGCAAATATCATCCACCTTACTAGTATACAGCTCTATTAAGTGACAATGTGTGCAAAACTAGATAATTCAACATCCCTAAACCATGTGAAATAAATAAGATTTTATTGCAAAAATAGAGTAGGTCACGGTGGTAACCAGATTGGTTGCCACCGTGACATACCAGGGATCTCGGCAGAATGCATGTCTGGGCTACCTCACGGTGGTAACCCATTAGGTTGTCACCGTGATATACCCAGACCCTAAAATAGAATGCACTTTTAGGGTACCTCAGGGTGGTAACCCATTAGGTTGTCACCGTGACATACCCATTGCCCAAAACAGAATCAAAAGTCTAGCCACCTCACGGTGGTAACCAGATTGGTTGCCACCGTGACATATCCAACCTCATGGTAGAATGCATCTGGTGCGTGCCTCACGGTGGTAACCAGATTGGTTGCCACCATGACCCATCCCCAGATGCGATACCCAAGAGCAGATTTCCAGATCATTCAAGCCAAAATCCCAAAAATTCTCATTCAACCAAAATATCCTCATTCCAATAATAATATTAAACCAATCAAACATCAATAAATCATGCCATAAACAAATCCTACTCATGAATTCTAAGAACAACATCAATTTACATAATCAATCTCATCACTATTCATACCACAACTCTATCAATCTCACATTTGGTTCCATAACTCACAATCAAGGTTTTATGAACTATAAGAATCAAAGCCCATCACATAATACCCAATAAAAACATCAAGAACATCACTAATTTCCAGAATTCATTCAAATAATAACATGCCATCAATACATAAAACACAAATTCCTAAAAAAATCATGCATAAACTCCTATTAACACTCAAATTTCTGGAAATCACACACACAAATACACATTTATGATCCAAGAAGAATTAGGGCAGACAACCCAAAACTGAAAATGTAGAAAATAAGCTCTCAAACCTGGAAAACAAAGATCCAAAATTAACTTTTCTAGCTTCAATCTTCAATCCTTTCCTTGCCCTTACGTTTCTTCTTGCCAACCCGAACTTGCACAAACAAAATCCCAGAAAATTACTCATCCAAACCCAATTAACTCAAACAAAAACCAAGAAGAAGAGGAGGAAGAAACCCAAAATGCAGGAATCCTAAAACACATACCTCTTTAATCTTGCTCCAAAACCTCAATCAAAATCACCACTAAGCAAAGCACAAATCCCAGCCAAAAGAGAAGAAGAAGAGAAAGCATAAAATGAAGAAGAGAAGAGGAAGAGGAGGCGTGAGAGGGAGGGGAGAACGGGAATGCCAATTCTGTGTTCTCCCCCCCCACCCCCCCCCCCCCCCCCCCCCTCTCTCTCTCTCTCTCTCTTTTCTTATTTTCTTCATTCAATGCTCACCAACCACAATCCACATGGCAAGCTCTCATTGGACCACAATTCCCCCTTTGACTTTCAAACACCAAGGCACCATACACTTACCTCATTAGATAATTCTTAGGTAGATATTTAATACCTTGGTACAATACACACAATCCACTAGATAAATGCCACAATAAAACACCCCACAACCATACACCACATGTACACCAAATAATTCCCCTACTTAACTTATTTAATAAATTACTTTGCAATTAAATCCTTATTATCCAAAATTCCTCATGCACAAATTACTGAAATACCCATCGCTTATCCGACTTAGCTTGCCAAGTCCGACTAGGCCTGATTTGGGGTGTGACACCAGTACCACAGCCAGCCCAGCTAGATCTGATGGCAGCCATGACCTCTATCTTTGTTGCCTTAGAGAGTAGGCATCCTTGAGCGGATTGGACAGCAGGAGGAGAGAGAAGGGTTCTCCTCAAGCAGATCAGGAAGTATTAGGCGAGAGATTGAGCCATGCTAGAGAGACTGGACCAGCAGGAGAGGGTCATTCGAGACCAGGCTAGGCTCATGGAGGACCTACGATGAGATTTGACTACTTCCCATGGTGCCATGGTCGAGAGGGTGGATAGAGCTATCCAGATGCTAGACAAGTCTATCAGTTCCCTCATATTCAGAGTGGGGGTGCTGGAGGGTGCTGTTCCGCCCATCTTCTAGTCTATCAGGGAATTCAGAGAGCAGACAGAGTCTACACTTGGGGGCATCAGGAGTGCAACCCGAGATCAGACCTTGACGCTATCTAGCAGATTCTAGGAGTTGGGACGAGTAGCCAGGGCCACCTTGGAGTTTATAAGAGTGTGCGCCCAGCCTTTCCTAGATGGCTATGCATAGGTACAATTCCAGCAAGCGGACCCTTTGAGAGCCCAGCCCGCGGCTGCACCGGTCGCAGCCCCTCCTCGTGCCCAAGCCACATTCAGACCTCTAGCACCAGCACCGCTTAGCCGACCCGCCACATCCAGGGCCCGACCATCGACATCCACATCACAGAGCTAGCCAGTGTATGTGTCGGATGATGAGGAGGACCCGGATGAGCCCTCAGACTGCCACCCTCTATAGACTGTTCCGGGAGCCCTTTCTCATTGCATTTTGTTTTATTTGTATATTTTTTGTACAAAATATGCTATCATTTAGTGGAACATCTATGTTTACATTTTAGCTAACTTATGCTTATATTCTGTTAAATCTATATTTCATGCTGTATATTGTACCATGATTAACATCTTATCTACACTTTTCAAGCGTTTGATAACACGGTGAATAGAAAAGGAAAAAATAAACAAAATAATAATGCGAAAATTGTTTAAAAGATAATGAACAAATCAACTCACAACGAATTGATCAAACCTTTTGTAACACAGGAACATGAGTTCACACTGACCCAAAAATGGTTAATGATGGAACAATTCAAATTTCGTGCAAGCAAAAATGAGGCCAGTGGGACACCAGCAACAGAATAGGTTTGCAAGTGGGGTGTAGTCAGAGGGCATTACAACCCATGACATTTCAGACAGTGCAAGCTGAGATAAGGCCAGTAGGGGACATGCAATAGAATAGATCGCAATAGAGGATGCAGTTAGACAGCACTTCACCTCACACCATGCAGGCCGAGATGAGGTTAGAGGAACAGATCAGCCGCCACGTAGACCGAGATGAGGTTAGTGGGGCAAACACGATAGAACGGATCACAACTGAGATGGGGTTAGTGAATACTGCATCTCACATACACCATGCAAGCCGAGATGAGGCCAGCGAGATAGATCAGCCACCGTGCATGCCGAGATAAGGACAGCGGGGCACACGCGATAGAACAGATCACAACGGGATTGTGGTTAGAGGACACCGCATCTCACAGACGCCGTGCAAGCTGATCAGAGGCGAGTGGGACAATGCAATAAAAAAGATTGCAAACGAGCCACAGTCGGATAGCACTACAGCTCAACGGCAACAAGTCACAACATTCCAACGGCAAAAAGGTAAGGACTGCCTCGAGTATGCATTTTTTCCCTTCTTCTCTGAATTTTAGCGCATCTAGACACTAGTGTACTAGTTTCTCCAACATTTGGGGCAACTATAGACACCGGGTCTTGACCCAGTCCAGATTAGAGTTACCCGATAAAGAAGCTAACGTTGGTTTTATATAAGTGATGAAAGTTGTGGGTGCTCATTCTCTAGTTTTATGAGGATTAAAAGTTTTCTGGGAGAACGGGAGATTTCAGAGAGTCAAAGCCTTGAAAATTGGAATTTTTAGTCCATAGACGGGCTGCCTGTCTGTTGTAGTATAGGCCGCTTGCACAATGGGCCCGTCGCTCATTGCTAAGTGCCAGCTGTCGCTTGGCGGAGTGGCCGTCGCTCGCTTGAACGGTGCCCGTCGCTCCACTCGAGTAGTGCCCATCGTTCGGTTGAGCGACATCCCGCGAGTGGCCATTGAACCACGTGTAAGGCAGCTGGTCAAATGACCATTGTTACCCTTTCCTCCAACGGCCGTCTGTCATCCACCGACGCTCGTCGATCATTGATTTGGCAGCCTTAACCGCCGGATTTTGGGTGAGATTTGGAAAGATTTACAAAATATCCAAAATATCTTTTCAATCTCCAAAATAGTTTCAAATATTCGTAAAAGATTGGATTTGATTTTGAAATATTCTGAATATCTTTCGATTTTGATTTGATTTCAAAAAATCCTCTTCAAATCTAAAGTTAAAATTTAAATTTATTTGAAATTTCTTCCTAAATTTATAAATAGGGGAAGGGGATTCAGTTTTCAAGGGAGGAAAATTTGGCTAAAAAACTATTAATTAGAAAACTTTTTATTAGAAAACTGAAGCTTGGCAATTTTCCACAGAAGATTTCATTTTCAATTTCTACAAAAAGAATTTTCTTTCAAAATTTCTTATTCTTTTATTTTATTTTATTCTTGAATTATGTTAATCCGAGGAAACGAGATCCATTCATTTTCATCTAGCTAATTCAGATATTTGTCTCTCTCAAAATTACAAGGAAGAGATAATAATTTCCTTCTCTTGGTTTATTTTTTAAAGTGAGATTTTTGCAACCAAAGATCTCTCCCGATCGCGTGATTACAATCCGATCCTTGTAGAACTGGAGGAGTCAAAATCTTTCAACGTTCACCTTCACGAGAAAAAAATATGAGGGTAAACATTCTAGAACTATTACTTTGAATTCAATTATTTTTGGTGATTTCTTGCATAAAAATCCACTTTTATTCAAATTAAACAAAAAGAAGTTTTAAGTTTGGGTTTATTTTCTGGAACAGAGTTGACCGACGGGCATAAGGACCACCGACGGCCATCATTGAAGCGAGCGACGGGCCATCGATGGTCGCCCTTACGCCCGTCTGTCGCTCCTAGGGACGCCCGTCGGTTGTGCTCTTTGGGCCTTCCTTGGGCCTCATCTCCCCATCTAATTCTTTTTCTTTTCTTCTTTTGTTTTTAATGGTTTTCTTATACAATTTCTTCTATTTTCCTCCTTATCATTTAATTTCATATTTATTTTGGTTCTTTAATTTTACACTAACATGTCCTTTATTTTTGTGAGTTTTTATTTTTGACTTGTTTGGTGAATTTGGAGCCATTTGATGTAGAAGCTACTGCAAAGACCTAAGGGTCTTCTCTCGGGTTCATTTTCTAGACTTTATCTTTTTTACTTTAAATTATATCGTTATTGCGAATAATTCCTTTTTTATCTCGGTAATAAAAATGGTTAAATATTTTTATTAATTAAATTAGGGTTTTTTTTTGTAAAATAAGGACCAATGTCCAATTTTGCAACAAATAAAACCGACACATCTCAAAATTATTTTGTAATAAATATGCATGCGAGGACCAATGTGCTCACTCCTAATGTATATCTCGTTTTATGCATGCTTTGTATTTTATTTACAATGGGGGTTATATTCCGCCCCTAGTTTTGTTATAATCTATCTTTAGATGCTTTATTTTAATTATGCTTTATTTACCGCTTTTCTTGAATGGATGATTTGCGCTTTAATTTGAATGCATTAAATTAAGTGAGAAATGGGATGAAATGATAAATTCAACACTCAACTATAAACCTAACCAAGGTATCAATAAATGGGAAGTCCCGAACCTTCTCTGGTCTTTGGGCTCAACGAGGCGAGAGGGCCATCTTAATGTTCTATTGGGATGGGGCCTCCAAGACACCTCTTGTGTCCCGTAAAAGGCTCAAAATTGCATAGTCCTTGGTGCCAAGAGGTGAGAGGGCCATCCTAATATTCTATTCGAGTGGATGCCTCTTGCCCAAGCATGAGGCTAGAGGACCATCCTATCATTAGGGTGGAAGCCTCCAAGACACCTCCGGCTTTCCTATAATGGACATAGCAGCGCTGTCTTAGGCTCATTGAGGCTAGACGACCTTTCCCAATGTTCTATTGGGTGGCGACTCTAAAAAACCTCCTTGTTACCCAAAATGGACGCACTTGTAATTTCTTACAAGTTCTTATGAACCTCATACCGAAGGCCCTAAAAGCGGGCGGTTCGGGGTGCCCTAGGGTTCGGTGCGCATCACACATGGTAACTTTGGTCTGGGCTGCCTCAGGAGCCGGTGTCTACAAGAGGGCATAGCTTGCTTTCATATTGGCTGGTACCCAATTTGGGACCTTAAAGATGTCGACAAAAGGTTGGCTGGATGAGCTAATAGCAATTGCGGTGCTTTTACGCTTTAGGGCCACTGCATAAAAAAATTTCAACAGCAATTGAAGTTCTTAAAATAACAATAGCCCTAAACACCAACACGAACTAACAAACTCATCAAAATCTAGCACATCCTTTTTTAGATACTCATTTCATTATAGTAAAATCATAAAGAATAAACATCAATTGAAATAGGGTCAAGAATGGTCAATGATAAACGTACAACACAATTAAGCACAAAGACAAATGAAACACTGAACTCCATCTTGCAAGAAAATGCAAAAATCTAGGAAGAAATGTTCATTGAGGCATTTCAACAAACACCTGGTGGGCATACATTCACTCACTTAAATTGAACTTACAGGGACTAAAAGAGACTTCCCAAAATGAAAAGGAATTCAAAATAATGCCAAGTAATTTCTCAAATGCACACCAAATCATTGACAACGCAATGCCCAAATTCATAATGAACCAGCCCCACATTTTCAAATATAATAACCAGAAAAATGCACTAAATCATAAGAACAATGCCATTTGATAAATTAAACACGAATTGATGAACTATGATAGAAATCATAGAGTAGAGTGAAAAGAAATCTCATGTGGATATACAATTGAAGCCAAAAGAAAAATAATGGAGATGAACTCACGAGACAAGGGAAAAAGCATTCCAATAGAAATAAAATAAATGAAGAAGAAGAATAGAGCTTTGATCACTTACTTGTTGAAGGTGTGAGGATGCTGTAGCCCAAAATAAAAAATGAAGCACACAAATAGAAGAGAGAAGGAAATTTGCAAACTGAGGGTGAAAACTGCAGTGGAAGTTAAACATAAATATGGAAAATTTGGGTTTTTAAAACAGATTTTTTTTTGGGGGGGGGGGGGGGGGGGGGGGGGGGTGTGTTAACGGTGACAACTAATTGGTTGCCACTGTGACACACCCAAATTTACAATCTAGAAGCTAACTCTACTTAGGTCACAGTGACAACAAATCCACTGCCACTATGACATATCCCAAAATACAATCTAGAAGCTAAACTCTCCACTGGTCATGGTGAAAACAAATTCATTGTCACCGTGATATACCCAAAATTCATTCCAGAATGTAATTCTCCTTTGGTCACGGTGACAACCATTTCATTGCCACTATAACCTCCTACATATTTCCAATAATATTCAAACTTCCCATATTATTTTAGGCCATAAAAAACTTGAAAAACTCTTTCAACAAGTAAATTTCTAAACAAAGACCATGAATCACAGAATTTGAGGAAAATCATACACTATTAAAAATCGATAGCAAACAAATAACAAAAAATAATTAAAGTTTAGAATTATTTCTGCATTTATCTCGTCCGCAGCTAGACTTTCTTATGCAATCAAGGTTCGGACAAGGTGACAATCACTGAAGCGACCTGAAACCTCTATTCGAAGTACGACTTCAAGCGATGGCCATTTACCTTAAATTCTTTTTGATCTCTTGGATGCCTTAAAGTTACCACTCCAAAGTTGTTTGCATCTACTACCTCATAGGGTCCTTTTCACCTACATTTCAACTTCCTAGGAAATAGTCTCAATTGACTATCATAGAGTAATAATTTCATTCCAGGTACAAAGCCCTTAGGTGTCAACTTACTGTCATGCCATCTCTTGGTCTTCTCCTTGTAGCCCTTAGCATGGTTATAAGCCCACAATCTCAACTCCTCTAGCTCATTTAGCTATAGTGCTCTGCTTTTTTCGGCACTATTAAGATCAAAGTTAAAAAATTTAGTGGCCCGATAAGCTTTGTGTTCGAGTTCAACCTATAGATGACAGGACTTGCCAAATACTAGACTAAAAGGAGACATCCCTATAGGTGTTTTAAAATCCACCCTATAAGCCCACAATGCTTCTTCTAGTTTAAAGGACCAATCTTTTTTTTAGATGCATTCACCATTTTTTTCTAAAATTGCTTTGAGTTCTCGGTTCGACACCTCCACTTGCCCATTGGTTTGAGCATGATATGGGGTAGTAACCTTGTGCCTAACACCAAATTTCTTTAATAAAGAATTGAATAGATGGTTGACAAAGTGCTTACCACCATCACTAATTATGGCCCTACATGTTCCATATCGGTTGAATATATTTTTCCTAAGGAATTCTAATACTACCCTTGTATCACATGTCCTAGTGGCAACTGCTTCTACCCATTTACTGACATAATCTACTGCCACTAATATATATTCAAACCCATAAGACACTGGGAGAGGCCCCATGAAATCTATTCCCCACACATCAAATATCTCCACCTCAAGCATGTTCGTCATGACATTTCATCTCTCCTAGAAATATTTTCTACTCTTTGACAATTATCTCAGCACTTAATAAAAAATTTAACATCATTAAACATAGTAGGCTAATAAAATCCAGATTGGAGAATTTTCTATACCGTCCTATTGGGTCTATGATGTCCACCGGCTTGTCCACTAAGACATGCTTTGATGATCTCCTCGTGCTCCTCTTTAGGGATGCATCTTCTTATCATTTGATCCGCATATAATTTCAACAGGTAGGGGTCATCCCACAAATAATGTCTCGCATCAGCTTTCAATTTCTTCTTTTGTTGCCATGTATAATCATTCGGCACTAATGCACTTGCAAGAAAATTAGCAATGTCAGCAAACCATGGAGTTGTAACTTCACAAGCAAATAATGCATAAATGTGTTCATCATGAAATAAGTCTAGGATTTCCCCTTTCTCGATATGCTCATACTCAAGCCTTCACAGATGATCAGTAACAAAATTCTCTGCCCCCTTTTTGTCCATGATTTCCAAATCAAATTCTTGCAAGAGGAGCACCCAACTGACTAACCTAGGCTTGGTTTCCTTCTTGACGAAAAGGTGCCTCAATGCTGCTTGATCAGACCACATAACAATTTTAGCACAAAGAAGATAGGACCTAAATTTCTCAAATTCAAAGACTATAGCTAAAAGCTCCTTTTCATTTGTGGTGTAATTGACTTGGGCTCCTATCAAAGTATGGCTCCCATAGTAAATAGTATGGAAAACCTTCTCCTTCTTCTGTCCTAGCATTGCTCCTACTACAAAATCACTTGCATCACACATTAACTCAAATGGAAGATTCAAATCCGAAGAGAAATTTACTGGAGCTGAAATTAGTCTCTATTTCAATGTGTTAAATGCCTACAAACACTCATAAGAGAAATTAAATGCAGCATCCTTTATAAGCAAATTGGATAAAGGCTTAGCAAAATTCACAAAATCTCTAATAAAACACCTATAAAAGCCGGCATGTCCTAAAAAGCTTCTAATTCCTTTCACAGTAGTTGGAGGTGGTAGTTTTTTATGACATCTATTTTTGCCTTGTCCACCTCTATCCCTTGCTCAAAAATCTTGTGCCCTCAAAACAATCCCTTCTCTAGCCATAAAGTGACACTTTTACCAATTCAGGACAAGGTTGGTTACCTCACATCTCCCAAAGACCAACTCAAAATTATCTAGACAGCTATTGAAGTCCTTCTCATAGATGATCCATAAACACTTCCATGAAATTCTCAATGAACTCATGGAAGATGGCCATCATACACTACTGAAATGTAGCAGGTGCATTATAAAGACAAAAGGGCATGTGTAGACACCGGGTCCTGAGGCAGTCCATATCAGAGTTACTCGATGAAGAGACTAATGTCGATTTTTGGATAAGGGATGAAAGTTGTGTGTGTTCATTCTCCAGTTTTATAAGGATCGGAGGTTTTCTAGGTAAATGGGAGATTTCGGAGAGTCGAAGAGAGTTCAAACTTTGAGATTTGGGATTTTTTTCCACAGACAGGCAACCCGTCGGTGGTGGGAGAGCCTGTCGCTCATGCGAGAGGCTCATCTCTCATGACGAGTGCCAGTTGTCACTCGGGAAGGGAGCCCGTAGCTCACTTGAGCGACGCCTGTCGCTCGGGAATAGAGCCCGTCGCTCACCTAAGCGGCGGCCATCACTCGCTTGAGCGGCGCCCGTTGCTCGATTGAGTGACGCCCGCTCCTCGTGAGAGACGGTCGTCTCATATCTCCATACCACATGTAGTGCCCGTCAGTCAAATGATCGTTAGTATCCCCGCAATCGATGCCCATCGGTAATCCACGGGCAGCCCGTCGGTCGGTGATCTGGTTGTTTAAACCGCCGGATTCTCCAAATTTTGAAAGATTTACAAAATATCTTTTAAATCTTTTAAAATCTCCAAAATCATTTCAAATATCTTTAAATATTAGATTTAATTTTGGAAATATTTTGAAAATCATTCGATTTTGATTTGATTACAGAAAATCCTCTTCAAATTTAAATTTAAAATTTAAATTTTATTTGAAATATCTTCCAAAACCTATAAATAGGGGAAGGAAGTTCCTTATTGGGGGTTGGAAGATTTCAGGTTAGAAAATTCCGGGTTGGAAAAATTAGATAAAAAAATGACTTTAAAGGTTTTCTCACGAGATTTCAATTTTCTTCAAAAATGCTTTTGTCAAATATTTTTTGAATCAAAGCTGAATCGAGGGAATGACATTTATTCATTTTTTTTTTGTTGATTTAGCTGTTTTTCAATATTTGAAGTGCTATAATACTGAGAAAGAGAAAGCAATTTTGTTCTCTTGGTTTATATTTTTTTTTCCAATACGAGTTTTGCAATAAAAAATTTCTTAAAACCATGCAATCGCGGACCGATCCTTGTAGAATTCGGGAACTTACATCACATGACGTTCACCTTCATGAGGTAAAAATCCGAGGGTAAATATTCTGGATCCATCATCTTGAATTTAATTATTTTACTGTGTTTTACTGCATAAAAATCCAGTTTTATTCAAATCAAAACAACAAAATAGTTTGAATTTTCTTTTCTTTTGGAATAGGATGGATGTCATCCTATCTTGCCGATCAGCCCAGGAATATGAGGGATCGATGGCTGGAAGCAACCACCGATGGCTGTCTCTCAATCGAGCGACGGGCCATCGATTGATGTCATCTTAGCTCGTCGGTCAGCACAGATATGCCCGTTGCTCGCACGCCTTGGGCTGTCCTTGGGCTTCCTCTCTCATTTGTTTCCCTTTTCCTTACCATTTTCTTTTCCATTGATTTTTCTTGAAATTCCTCACATTTCTTCTTACCATTATTCAATCTCTTGTTTATTTTGCTCCTAATTTTGCACTAACATGGCTTTTATTTTGTGAGTTTTATTTGACTTGCTTTGTGAATCTAGAGCTGTTTGTGGTAGAAGCCATAGCGATGGCCTAAGGATCCTCACCTGGTTTTATTCTCTAAACTTTATTTTCTTTATTTTATGTTGTTATTATAAATATCATTTTTTATCTCGCTAATATAAAAATGGTTAAATATTTTTATTCATTAAGATGGATTTTTTTATCAATCAATTGAGGACCAATGTCCTATTTTTCAACAAATAAAATCGATGCCTCAAAATCTCTTTTGTAATAAATATGCATGCAAGGACCAATGCCTTCATCCTTAATGTATATCTCGATTATAAATCACGAACAATTTACAAATGGGGTTGTATTTCGCCCCTAGTTTTATTGTAAGTTATTTTCATATGCTTTATTTTAATTATGCTTCATTTATTGCTTTTTTTTGGATGGACAACCAGCGCTTTAATTAAATTGCACTAAATTGAATGAGAAACGAGATGAAACGCTAAATTCAGAACTCAATTATAAACTTAACCAAGGTATGAATAAAGGGGAAGTCCCGAACCTTCTCTGGTCTTTGGGTTCAACGAGGAGAGAGGGCCATCTCAATGTTCTATTGGGGTGGGGCCTCCAAGATACCTCTTGTGTCCCAAAAAAAGGCCCAACTTGCGTAGTCCTAGGCTTCACGAGGCGAGAGGGCCATCCTAGTGTTCTATTAGGGTGGGGCCTCCAAGGCAGCTCTAGCGTGCCCAAGTACGAGATGAGAGGGCCATCCTAATGTTCTATTAGGGTGGGGCCTCCAAAACACCTCCGGCCTGCCCAAAATGGACATAGCAGCGCTGTCTTAGGCTCACTATGGCTAGACGACCTTTCCCAATGTTCTGTTGGGTGGCAACTCCAAGAAACCTCCTTGTTTCCCAAAATGGACGCACTTGTAATTTCTTACAAGCTTTCATGAACCTCCTCCCGAATGCCCTAAAAGCGAGTTTTCGAGGCGCCTCGGGGTTCAGTGCCCGTCACAGTGGTGACTCTGCTGGGGACAATACTCAAGACTTCACTTCGAAAGTACCTTGGTTAAAACTTATAGTTGTGTTTTAATTTAAAATTTTCATTCCTTTTTGAAATTCACATTGCATCTCATTAGAGCCTTAGATCTATGCTAGTTTAGGCCCTCTTTTAACCCCGGTGCATTCTTTAAGCATGACCCTACGTTCACTAAATGTGGGAAAGTATTAAGGATAATCACTAGCCTAAGCCTCATACCTTTTGGTATATTAAATGGAGACCCGACCGGTCGTTACGCTCATGATGAGATGGACCTATTGGCAGGTACCTTGCTTGGGTAGACCTAAAGTATCATTACCTTGGCCAAAGCTCATGTAATAGAAATAGTTACTTCCCCTAAGTGGTATGAACCTTAATACTATGCTTGCTGTATGGATTATTTTGTATTAGACAAACCCAGATAATTTAATTGGTTACCTAATCAAAGGTTTTCATGCCCCAATAGGCCCACGTCAACTTATTCGGACTGCAAATACACAATGATCACAACTCATATGTCTGTGCATTAGTTAGGAGAGGTTATGTTGTCGGTTTTTCACCATGCACCATGTGCATCCATCGGGTCCCCTATTGACCCATGGACCAATCCCTCCTAGGAAAGAGACTATGACCTCTTGTGCGGGAGTAACCAGGTTGGAAGGACCTAAGTACTTGCATGTGATTTGTGGATGTTGCATAAGCACGATCATGCATTATATGTCATCCACGCATCATCCTAACGGGTATGTTTTGCAGTCATCATAGATCTGCCTAAGTGGTTAAGAGGTTCTTAAGGGCGACTACGCAGAAATCCATTCTTTGAGCTACCAGAAAGGGTGGAGTATCCGGACACTCCTTGAGTAACCAGCTACGCTACTTCATCTTAGTTCTCTCTGCACGAAGAAATGGAAAACCAACCAAGAGGGACGAATGCCACCAGGGCCTTGATAGCTGATAAAGTAGGCAGAAGGGTCGAAGAGTTTGAGAATAGGATGATGGCTATAATGGCCAATATGGCTTAGCCACCTACGCGACAGAACCCACCACCTCCTCCTATGAGAAATAATGAACAACAGGAGGTCAAAGAAGAACCGTAAGAAGAGATGCACCCGCCACCAGTAGACTTAAGAGCTACCACAACAGGGAAACAGAGGAGAGGGCCAGCTTAAAGGATAGATGATGACTGGGAAGAGGATGAGTACGAAGAAACAGTGTCAGGGAGAGGGAAAGCAGCTCAGAATGAAGAAGCCATCTGGAAAAAGATGGAAGAGAAATTTGAAGTGATGGCAAGGATGCTGATGAGGGGGCGAGGGATGAACCCCGAGGATAAGGAGTTGGAAGGGAAGGATCTGATCCCGATGAATTTTAAGATGCCGGATGTCCCCAAATTTGATGGCACTTCCAATCCCACCGTACATATAAAGCAGTACTTGCTGGTGATAAAGGGTACTACTTTGAGCAAAAGGCAGAAGGTTGAGTACTTTTGCCTAAGTTTAATCGGCCCAGTGGTGGATTGGTATCATGAGCTTGATCGCAGAACAACGGAGCACTGGGATTTATTGATGGAAGAGTTCCTGGGGTAGTACGACTGCAGTATGAGAATGGAGGTGACTCAAAAGGACTTGGAGTTATTGCAGCAGAAGGCAAGCGAGTCTTTCCATGAGTATCTGATTCGATGGAGGAACCAGGTGATGGAAATGAAAAGAAAGCCAGATACTCAGGATCAGATATGGCTTTCATCAAAAGCGCGATCCCATATCTGAGAGATGGATTAAAAATGAAGGGATTGAGAGACTGGGAGTCTCTGAAAGACATCGTTATCGAAGCAAAAGGAGACTACCTCTCTAGGAGAGTAAGCAATGAGAGTTATGCCAAGAAAGGCATCAGCAGTCAGGGGGCAGGTAGGTCAGCATGCTCTGGTAGTGGTACGAGGAAGACAACTGAAATTTTAGCCACCAACATGGCCTCAAGGTATTTCTCCAATCTAGGAAGGTCTCTGTCATGGGTACTTCGGAGGCTAATGAAGGAGGGTAAGTTGCAGCCCTTGCCACAGTGACCAGCCAGAACTCAAGGTCTACCGAGACATAAGGACAATGAATACTGTGCATATCACCAGCACATTGGGCATATGACTGATGAGTGCAAGGCACTGAGGCACACAATTCAGGACTTGATTGATTCAAAGCAAATCACAGAACCAGAGAAGAGAGGGAGTCAGAAGAAGACTGGGTATAACAATGTGCCCCCACCAGTATTTATGATCGGGTCTAGTTTGCCCGAACAATTTTTATTGAGAGAGTTATACGGCATCGATGCCAACACTGCTGTCACGAGCCTCCATGAGGTAAGTGAAGAAGGGCTTCCCACTGCAGTGATCAATTGTTGGTCCACTGATTAAAGTGGAAATGAACATGATAACAATTTTGAGGATGAAGTGTTTCCCGACCCATGTGGTTCGGAGGAGGAAGGAGAAGAAGAAGAAAGTAGGAGCGGTGACCTGGAGTAGAAGGGTAGATCCAGAAGTAGAAAGGCCACAAGATCCCATGGTAGGCCAAAAAGAAAGGGAGGCGGAGGATGACCCGATATTGAAGCAGCTGAAAAAGACGCCGGCTCAGATTTCGATATGGGATCTTTTGAGGCAGTCTCCATCCCACGGGCAAAAGTTGGTGGAGGCATTACGTGAGACAACCGTGGCTACGACCATCTCGCTCATAGAATTGCTGGATGTGGTAAAAGGAGGAGCTGGGGAAAATGTGATATTCATAAGTGTTGACTTGCCGGCAGAAGGACGTAACCATAACTGCGCCTTATACATTTGGGCACAGGTCAATCAGAAGCACACGGCTTGTGTTATGGTGCATGATGGTTCATCAATCAATGTGTGCCCTTAGTAGCAATGACAGCCTTTGGGGTGACTGAAGATATGCTGGCCAAGTCTGATTGAACAATCACATCTTATGATAACTCACGGAGGCATGCCTCTGGGACATTCAAACTGGTGGTCAAGATAGGACCAGTGGAGACAGAGGTGGAGTTCGTAGTCTTGCCTATCCCCGCCAACTTTTCAGCCCTTTTAGGGGGGGCATGGTTCAATAAGCTGGGAGGCATCCCCTCTACACTACACCAGATGGCCAAGATTCCTCACGAGGGGCAAGTTGTGACCATAAGGGCTGCCAGGGAGAACCAGGTTTTAATATTGGAGATTGCAAGGCAGCCTTTCAATGGGTTTCACATTGCAGTGATAGACAGGGAAAAGCAGATAGATGGAAGCACCAAGTGCTAAACATGATAAAGAGGATGTCATTCCTCCCCGGCACAGGACTAAGCAAGAATTTGCAGGGGTTGCCAGCCGCCATCGCTACCAGAGGCCAAAAGGATAGAAAGGGCCTCGGATACAAAGGTGCAGTGAACAGGGGAAAAAAGCCAATAAAGGAAATCCCCCACATCAGAGAGAGCTTTGTACCAGCCACAGTAGTATGTGCTTACATGGGAGAATTTGAGCCTTAGTGGGTTGACGAAAGGATTATACCGGGGTTTGAGGTCTTTAATGATGTCTTCGATTGGGTCATTAAATTGATCAAGCCAGCAGAGGGCTTTTGGGATGAAGAAATCATGACCAGGGAGGTAGTTTGGGATCACGAGGTACCCGAGGAAGTTATCCCTGAGAAGTTGGTGGCTACCCAGTTGAACGGGAAGGCAAAGATAGAAGAAGCCGTACAGGGGGTCGCCACAGAGCCTCAAAAATGCCAGATCGATGCAGAGCCGTCAACTTCTTTTTACTTTCGAACTTTTTAATAATGTTAATGATAATTTTAGTTTTATCAATAAAGTGAATGATTTTGCTTACTTGTGCGATGTTTTTGATGATTTCATTATGCATGATCATAATCCATCTATATTTGATATTGATTCAACTGATGCTACTCCATTTAATCTTAGAACCTCGTAAAACCTGAAAGAACTCTTGATAGTATCTAACATAACTCCTGATGAGCGAGAAAAGTTTGAGAGAATATTAAGAAAACATGAAAAAGTCTTTGCCTGGACCTACGAAGACATGCCAAGTGTAACACCCCCTACCTATACGTAGGCGATCCCATCCGATAAGGAGTGAGACGCCGTATGGGTAAAGGTGTCACCACACAGATACAAGATAAACATATACATCCATACACAAACATACATACTTAAATACAGGGTAATTAAAAACCTTACAAAATCATTCATGAAAGAAGCTGATCATGCATTAATATAACGGAAACATTACATTACTGTTTGATCAACCCAAAGGTACAAAGATAATTACATATCCAAAATATACTTATACAGATGCAGAAGCTATTACAAAATTTCATAAGAGAGTTCTATACAAAAAGGATCATCAATATACAAAAATTAAGCCCTACACTACACCCAGCTGTGTTGGCCTGGCTGCGACGACTCTCCCAAGGCAACTCCTTCCACACCTGCACGGGTAAACACGCCGTGCTAAGCGATAAACGCTTAGTGGGGAAACACACAAATCAAATGGACGGCCATTCACAATGGTCGTCAAGCAAAATGCATACAGATGGCATAATAAAAAATACGCATTAGATCAAAATATAAACATACGATCATATAGAGTCATACATTTGATATAATATAACTGCCTTCATAATACCATGTTACTAACCATATTCGGATAATACATTCTCATAATTAGCAAACCAATTCAAAATAGTAAAACGCTTGCACGACTCAAAGTAGTGGATAACGAGTAAACAGACAGTACTTTACAGGTACGAGCCGATTACAAACAGTACCTTACGGGTACGAATGGAAAATCAATTTACTTTATCCTTTGCAAAACGTTTTACCGAGGGACCTTAAACAGATCTAAATACATTAGAGGGTTCGCGAGGAACCAAACGGGACCTAATCGGGGTCCAGACTGAACAGAGGCCGCAGCTATAAGACTCTATTAGGCATGCCTAACTATCCACTTAATTGACTCGCAGGCTAAAATACACAGTTGACAACCATAATTCAATAATGACAAGTAAAGAATTCACATACTTTGATAAATCAATACATGCACAAATATAGTTCATATTATGTGATATTGTGTGCTAAAATCCATAATTAAACATCCCTAAAACGTGAGAAATAAATAGAATTAAATTGCAAAAATAGGCACGGTGGTAATCAAATTGGTTGCCACCGTGACATACCAAGGATCTCGGCAGAAAGCAAGTCTGGGGTACCTCACGGTGGTAACCCATCTGGTTGTCACCGTGACATACCCAGACCCCAAAATAGAATGCATCTTTGGGGTACCTCACGGTGGTAACTAAATAGGTTGCCACCGTGACATACCCACTGCCCAGAACAGAATCTAAAGTCTAGACACCTCACGGTGGTAACCAGATTGGTTGCCACCGTGACATATCCAAACTCACGGCAGAATGCATCTGGTGCGTGCCTCACGGTGGTAACCAAACTGGTTGCCACCATGACCCATGCCCAGATGCGATTCCTAAGGGCCAATTCCAGGTCATTTGAGCCAAAAATCCCAAAATTCTCACTTCAAACAACATATCCACACTCCAATAATAATATTAAACCCAATCAAACATCAATAATTCATGCCATAAACAAATCCTACCCATATATTCAACGAACAACATCAATTTACATAATCAATTTCATCACTATTCACACCACATTTCTATCAATCTCATAAATGGTTCAAAACTCACAATCAAGGTTTAATAGACAAAGAGAACCAAAACCCATAACATAATAACTAACAAAAGCATCAAGAACATCAAAATTTCCAGAATTTATTCAATTACAAACATGCCAAATATACATATAACACAAAATTCCCAAACCTTGAAATCCTTAGTTCCTATTCACTTAGTTCCACTTCCTGATGCCTTCTCTTTACCCTTAGGATCATGCAGAGGCTCAAATAAGCATCAAACCAACAAAACACACAAACACAAAACCTAAAACCAGAAAGTAGGAAGAAGAAGAGAAGATGAAGAACCAAAAGAAGAAAAGAAGAACAAATGCAGTAGGTTTACCTCTAAGATGCTAAGCAATGATCAATTCCCACCAACTAAGCCTTGATTCCAAGCTAGGGTTCTTAGAGGAAGAGAAAAGGAAGAAGAAGAGAGTGAGGGGAAGGGAAAAACGGGAATGAGGGCAGCCACCGTCCCCCCTCTCTTCTCTTTTCTTTTTCTTTTTTTTTTTCTTTTCCTAACCCTAGACAAGTGTCTACTCCCTAATGGTGGAAATCAATCACACATACCAACCGACAATGCACCACACATACACTAAGTCATCCCAAAAGATAACACCCTACAAGTGTGTGAGCACACACACACACAAGCACAGCCCCAAAGCACACTCTACAAACATATGCTCATGCACACACAATTACAGCCCAACTAATTCACACCCTAACACTATACATACATCCACATGCTAACAAAACTTCTTAAATTATGCATTTTTACCCAAAATGCCCTTAACACATGCCAAAACTCACACAATACACATGCACAAACATGGCTCATTCTACTAGGAGGCAAACGGGGTGTGACACCAAGAGTGGACTGAGAAATCGCAGAACACGCCTTCCCGACGTACCCAGACTATAAGCCTGTCAAGCAAAAGCTGAGGAGGCTCAGGCCAGAATGGGCAGATAAAGTGAAGGAGGAAATTCACAAGCAGATCGAAGCCAAGTTCCTAATTGAGGTACAGTACCCAACCTAGTTGGCCAATGTTGTCCCGGTAGCCAAGAAAAATGGTAAAGTAAGGGTACGTGTAGACTATCGAGACCTGAATAAGGCTTGTCCAAAGGGTGACTTTCCATTTCCCCACATAGATGTGCTAGTGGACAACGCAGCTGCTTGTATAATGTATAGTTTCGTGGATGGTTACTCAGGCTACAATCAGATACTCAATAAGAAAGCCGATTGGATTAAAACAGCTTTCATCACAGAGTGGGGGACATTCGCTTGTAGGGCAATGCCTTTCAGTTTGAAGAACGCAGGCGCAACTTATCGAAGAATGGCAACAAGGATTCTAGATGACTTGATCCACAAGGAAGTAGAAGTATATGTGGATGATATGATGATCAAGTCGGCCACCAGAGAAGGTCACTTTAAAGCCCTAGAAAAGTTCTTTCAGAGGATCGAAAAGTACAACTTGCGATTAAACCCCAAGAAATGTATCTTTGGTGTCACTTTAAGGAAGCTTCTAGGACATGTGGTAAGCCAGAGGGGAATTGAGATTGACTCGGACAAGGTTAAGGCCATCAGAGAGATGTCGGTGCCTCAAAAGGAAAAGCACGTTATAAGCTTTTTTGGCAAATTACAGTATGTCAGCAGATTTATCGCCAAGCTTACTTCGATTTGCGAGCCATTCTTTAAACTACTCAGAAAAGACCAACCAGTGGTGTAAAACGAGGACTGTCAGAAAGCTTTTGACACCATCAGAGAATATTTGCTGAATCCACCAGTTGTAACACCCCGTTTGCCCACTAGTAGAATGAGCTTGCCTATCTGTATGTGTAAGCATTCGCATGTGTTCTGCATATCATAAGGGTATTTCAGTAAAATGAATGTTTTTGGGTTTTATTAGCATATGGTTATATGTATGACATTAGTGTGTGAATTAATTGGGCTATGGTTGTGTGCACTTGAGCATATCATATTAAGGTGTTTAATATGAGAGTGCATTGTGTATGTGTGTTCATACCATTGTAGGGTGTGCATTAGTTGGGAGTGCATTGGGTGTGTGTAGTGTATGGTTGTTGGGTGTGAGTGATTGGTTTCCACCAATAGGAAAGTGACAAATGTAGGGATAGGAAAAAGAGGAGTTAATAGAGAAAGGAAAATGGGAAAGGCAAAAATTCATTTAATTTCCGAATTAAGTTGCAATTATCTTGTTTTTGCTGTGTGAGATGTCTTCTGGGAATTAAGAACAGGTTTATATGGTTTTGAATCAAATTTGGGATTGATTTCTGAGTTTTGGGAATTCTGGAAATGGGAAAAATCGCATTACTGTTGAATTTCCCATTTCCAGAATGTGTGTCGCGTGACTAGCCAAGAAAGGAGGCCAGTCACGAGACGTGACTCCCAGTCACGACTCGTGACCAGCCAGAGAGGCCAGTCACGAGTGGTGACTGCAAGTCACAACTCGTGACCAGCCAAGAGGAAGCCAGTCACGAGGCGTGACTCCCAGTCACGACTCGTGACCGGCCTGAGAAGGCAGTCACGGGTAGTGACTACCAGTCAAGACCCGTGACCAGCCCAAAGAGAGAAGCCAGTCACGAGACATGACTCCCCGTCACGACTCGTGACCAGCAAGAGGCAAGGGGCAAGTCACGACGTGACCAGCAGCCAGTCACGAGGCGTGACTCCCAGTCACGACTCGTGACCAGCCTTGTGAGGAGGCCAGTCACGAGTTGTGATGCCAGTCACGACTCGTGACTAGGTAACCTCGTTGGTCACCCCGTTCGGCCTATTTTCTAAAATTTCTAGATTTTAACACAACAATGAATTCCGTAATTCTTCCGAATGGACTTATACTGCTGTATGATGCATGTCATACTTTTATATGCTTTGATATGAGTGATACCATGATTCTTCAGATGAATTCTATTCTGTACTCTGAAATCTGATTTGAATGATGCATAACCTGCTAGAGTCAAGTAAGTGGATAGTTAGGCATGCCTAATAGAGTCTTTTAGCTGTAGCCCTCAGTTCAGTTTGGACCCCGTTCAGGTCCCCCGTTTGGTTCCTCGCGAACCCTTCAGTATTACGATCTTGTTTAAGGTCCCCTCAGAAAAAATATTATGTGTTTGATAAAAATGAAATGACTTTTGATTTGTACCTGTGAGCTACCCTCAGTATTCAATTCGTACCCGTAAGGAACCTTCAGTACCCTCGTTATCCACTACCTCGAGTCAGCAGGTGTTCGATTGAATTGCTCTGTTCTGTTTTGGCTATACAAATGTGATATCCGAATGAGTATAATGATGAGATATATGTTTGATTATTCTGGAATGAATATGAATCTGAAATGCGGAATGTATGGTTTTAAATTGTGAGCATGTTTATATGGATTATGTTAAAGCTATTGCATTTTGCCATTGTGAATGTGTTATGCCTTGACGACCATTGTGAATGGCCGCCCATATATTTTATGTGTGTTTCCCCACTAAGCGTTTATTACTTAGCACGGTGTTTTTACCCGTGCAGGTGCGGAAGGAGTTTTGCTGTGAGTGAGTCACCGCCATCAAGCCAACACAGAAGGTTTTAGTATAGGGCTCAGTTTTGTAATCAGTGATGATTCTTTTTGTGTAGAACTCTCCTGTATCAGTTTTGTTATAGCTTTCGCTATTGTATTTATATTTTGGGTTATGTAATATCTTTTGTACCAGCTGGTTTGATCAGAACATTATTGTAATGGTTTATTATATTAATGCATGATCAGCTATGGCTTTCTTTTCCTTTAAAGTTTTTAATTATCCTGTGTTTCAGTATGTATGGTATGAATGAATGTATGTTTTGCTTTGTATCTGTTTGGTGGCACCTTTGCTCATACGTCATCTCACTCCTTATCGGATGGGATTGCCTACGTATGGGTAGGGGGTGTTATAGTTTTTGGTATCAGAACTCCGATTTAGGCGTTTCTGGGTGTTGTTGTGTTGATTTGCTTAGATGTGTATGTGTCTAGATCTGTGTTGGCTGATACGGTTGTTTCTTATTTGTTTAAATGGCTTCTAATTCTGCTCGTGGATCACTTGAGGAGTCCGCTGAGAGTGTGAACCCTCAAGCTGTAGATCCATCAATTTCTGTGTCGGCTCAGCATGCTAGGGTCCAGCCGAGGCCGCAGCCATGCCTTTTGAGGCTATGTTTAGATTGCATCAGGACATGGCTAAGGTTTTGGAGAGAGTGACTGCTCCTAGAGCCCCTATAGAGAATTTGAGAAGGGCAGGTGTTGAAGACTTTTATGGCACAGGATTGGATGAGTCTGAGATGGCTGAGAAGTGGTTAGATAAAGTGAATCATGCTCTGAGAGAGATTCGGTGTCCTCTCGACCAGCAGGCAGAGTGTGCACTAGTTTTTCTGCAAGGGTCCACTTTTGAATTGTGGGAATTGGTTTGCAGGTATCCTCAGCTACCGGATCCGATCACTTGGGAGTTCTTTGAGGGTGAGTTCACAAAGAAGTATATTACTTAGACTTATAGAGATGCTAGATGGGCGCAGTTTTTGAGTTTGAGGCAGAGGACCATGTCAGTTTCAGACTATGAGAAAGAGTTCAACCGGTTATCTCGCTATGCTCCGCGTGGGGTTATGACGGATGATTTCAGATGCAAGCATTTTGAGGCGGGATTGAATGAGTCTCTGAAGATTGCTTTGATTTCTTTGATGTGTATGCCTGGAGTAAGTTATTATCAGATTGTGGAGGCTGCCATGAGGGCTGAGAGGTCTGAGACTGTGATGAGAGAGAGGACTCAGAGGAGGAACCCTTCTCATGGAGGATCTTCTTCATCCTCGGGTAAGAGATCGAGGAACCCACAGGATGAGTCATCATCTGGCCTGGCTTCCAGAGGTAGCAGATATGGTCTGCAACTGTGTCAGGTTCTGGTAGAGGTGGTAGATCAGAGACTACATCAGTTTGTCCTCATTGCAGTAAGACTCATCGGGGTGAGTGTAGGTGGCTCTCCGGTGCGTGCTTCAGGTGTGGGAGCACTGAGCATATTTTGGCTAGTTGTCCGAGATTACATGAGGATTCAGGTTCCAAGAGAGAGGCCAGCAGGGTCGGTTCGATTGCTACTCAGGCTACCCGTGGTAGAGGCCGTGGTAGAGGTTGAGGTGGTCGACCTAGAGAGGGTGCTGCATCTGAGACAGTGGATTGTGAGTTGCCTGTTGCAGCTAGAGCTTATGCTGTGCGAGCCAGAGAGGAGCAGGATGTGCCTGATGTTATTGCTGGTAAGTTCCTGCTCCATGAGACATAATTATATGCTCTAATTGACCCTGGTTCCACACACTCATACTTGTGTACAAATAAAATTGTTGATAAGTTGCATGTGGTTGATCAGTTAGATTATGAGATTTGTGTGACCAGTCCATTAGGGCATAGTGTCAGTGTGAGTAGAGTCTTTAGGAGTTGTCCCCTAATTGTTGAGGGAGTTGTGCTTCCTTCGGATTTGATTGAGTTGCCTTTCAGAGAGTTTGATCTGATTCTGGGTATGGACTGGTTAGGTAAGTATCGGGCTGTAGTTGATTGCCATAGGAAGACAATTGTGCTTCAGGATAGAGGTCAGTCTCCTGTGTTTATGAAAGGTTTGGGTGCTAGTTCCTTGAATAATGTGATTTCTGCGATGCAAGCCAAGAGGTTTATCAGGAAAGGTTGTGAGGCTTTTCTGGCAGTTGTGTTGGATTCCAAGAGAGATCAAGTTCAGATTGAGGACATCCCTGTTGTGCGGGAGTTTAGTGATGTGTTCCCGAGCGAGTTGCCTGGTTTGCCTCCTGAGAGAGAGGTCGAGTTGTCCATTGAGATTATGCCGGGTACCACACCTATTTCGAAAGCAACTTATCGGATGGCTCCTGTAGAGTTGAGGGAACTTAAGACTCAGCTACAAGAGCTATTGGATAAGGGGTTTATTCGACCTAGCATATCTCCTTGGGGAGCTCCAGTTCTGTTTGTCAAGAAGAAAGATGGATCTTTGCGGATGTGTATCGACTACAGGCTGATTAATAAGGTCACAGTGAAGAATAGGTATTCGTTGCCTAGGATTGAAGACTTGTTTGATCAGCTTCGAGGTGCAGGTGTCTTCTCCAAGATAGATCTTCGGTCAGGGTACTATCAGCTTCGAGTTCAGGATGTAGATGTGGTTAAGACTGCATTTCGGACTTGGTATGGCCACTATGAGTTTCTTGTGATACCGTTTGGTTTGACCAATGCTCCAGCGGCTTTTATGGATTTGATGAACTGTGTTTTTAGGCCATACTTAGATCGATTTGTAGTAGTATTCATTGATGACATCTTGGTGTATTCCAAGGATGAGAGTGAGCATGAGGAGCATCTCAGATTCGTTTTGCAGATGTTGAGAGAGCATCAGTTATTTGCTAAGCTTAGCAAGTGTGATTTTTGGCTTCGGGAAGTATCATTTTTGGGTCACATTATTTCAGCTAGGGGTATTCAGGTTGATCCAGCCAAGATTGAGGCGATAGTTGATTGGAAAGCACCTAGAAATGTTCAGGAAGTGAGGAGTTTCCTTGGTTTGGCAGGTTACTACCGTCGGTTTGTTAAGGGCTTTTCTGTGATTGCCGCTCCGATGACTAGATTGTTGAGGAAAGGGGTCAGATTTGAGTGGTCAGATAGATGCCAGGCCTGTTTTGATCAGTTGAAGCAGTTGCTTGTTGAGGCTCCTATTCTTACTCAACCCATCTCTGGTAAAGAGTTTGTCATTTATAGTGATGCTTCGGGTGTTGGCCTTGTATGTGTTTTGATGCAAGAAGGTAAGGTCGTGGCTTATGCTTCTCGACAGTTAAAGCCACATGAGAGGAACTATCCGACGCATGATTTAGAGTTGGCAGCTGTGATCTTTGCTTTGAAGATTTGGCGTCAATATCTGTATGGGGAAAAGTGTAGGATCTTTTCGGACCATAAGAGCTTGAAGTACTTCCTCACACAGAAAGAGTTGAATATGAGACAGCGTCGTTGGCTTGAGTTATTTAAGGACTATGACTGCATTGTGGATTACCATCCTAGTAAGGGCAATGTAGTCGCAGATGCTTTGAGTCGGAAGTCAGTTTCAACCTTATTCCTGAGACGGTTCAGATGGAGGGTTGATTCAGATGGGGCTTTGATTGCTCAGTTGCGTGTGAGGCCTACCTTGAGACAGAGGATTGCGGATGCTCAGAGGGATGATCAGAGGCTTTAGCGGATTGTGCAAGAGGTTAGAGCGGGTAAGAAGTCAGAGTTCTCAGTTTAGGATGAGGTGCTTTTGTTCAGAGATCGCTTGTGTGTGCCAGAGTCTGAGGATTTGAGGAGACAGCTTATGAGTGAGGTGCATAGTACAGTTTTTACTATGCATCCTGGCAGTGAGAAGATGTATCGGGACATGAAACAGTTTTATTGGTGGTCCGGTATGAAGAGAGACATAGTAGATTTTGTGTCCAAGTGTTTGACTTGTAAGCAGGTAAAGGCCGAGCATCAGGTTCCTTCGGGATTGCTTACGCCTTTATCCGTTCCTATGTGGAAGTGGGATGATATTGCCATGGACTTTGTATCTGGTTTGCCTTTGACTCAGAGGAAACATGACTTAGTTTGGGTAATAGTGAATCGGCTTACGAAATCAGCTCACTTTCTGCCAATCAGAGTGGACTATTCGATGGACAGGTTGGCCAGTATTTATGTGGATGAGATAGTTTGGTTGCATGGTGTGCCTTTGTCCATAGTTTCAGATCGGGATCCGAGGTTCACTTCCAAGTTTTGGAAAGAGTTACAGAGGGCTTTGGGCACTAAGTTGAACTTCAGCACAGCGTTTCACCCTTAGACAGATGGTCAGTCAGAGCGGGTCATTTAGATTCTGGAGGATATGATGAGTGCTTGTACTTTGGATTTTTCGGGTAGTTGGGACAGATATGTATCGCTGATGGAGTTTGCCTACAACAACAGCTTTCAGTCGAGCATCGGTATGGCACCGTATGAGGCTTTATATGGTCGACAGTGTAGGACTCTGGTTTGTTGGACCGAGCTATCCGAGAGATCAGTGATCGGGCCAGAGTTGGTTAGAGATACCGAAGAGAAGATCAAAGTGGTGCAGCGAAATTTGAAGGCGGCCAAGGATCGACAAAAGTCCTATGCCAACTTGAAGAGGAAAGACGTGCAATTTAAGATCGGGGACAAGGTTTTCCTTAAAGTTTCTCCTTGGAGGAAAGTGCTTCGGTTTGGAAAGAAAGGTAAGCTTAGTCCTCGTTTCATTGGTCCTTATGAGATTTTGGGTTAGGTTGGACCAGTAGCCTATAGATTGGCTTTACCGATGGAGTTAGCAAAGTTGCACGATGTGTTCCATGTTACGATGCTTCGTCGGTACAGATCAGATCCTTCGCATGTTCTTTCAGTTCAGGATATTCAGGTTTAGCCAAATTTTTCCCTTGATGAGGAACCGCGAGCCATTCTAGCTCGAGAGGTGAGGCAACTGAGGAGTAAGCAGATCCCATTGGTTAAAGTGTTATGGAACCATCATGGAGTCGAGGAAGCGACTTGGGAACCGAAAGAGGCGATGAGAGCTCAGTATCCGCAGTTGTTCAGTTCAGGTGAGAATTTCGAGGACAAAATTCTTCTTAGTAGGGGAGAGTTGTAACACCCCGTTTGCCCCCTAGTAGAATGAGCCTGCCTGTCTGTATGTGTAAGCATTCGCATGTGTTCGGCATATCATAAGGGTATTTTAGTAAAATGCATGTTTTTGGGGTTTATTAGCATATGGTTATATGTATGACATTAGTGTGTGAATTAATTGGGCTATGGTTGTGTCCACTTGAGCATATCATATTAAGGTGTTTTAATATGAGAGTGCATTGTGTGTGTGTGTGTGTTCATACCATTGTAGGGTGTGTATTAGTTGGGAGTGCATTAGGTGTGTGTAGTGTATGGTTGTTGGGTGTGAGTGATTGGTTTCCACCAACAGGAAAGTGATAAATGTAGGGATAGGAAAAAGAGGAGTTAATAGAGAAAGGAAAATGGGAAAGGCAGAAATTCATTTTCTCCTTCCCGATTCTTCTTCCTCTTTGACTCATCTTCTTCCTTGTTCTTAATTTGGAACCCTAGCTTGGATCAAGCTACTGTTAGTGAAAATCAATCATCTCTTTGGCATTCTTTTGGTAAGTCATTGCATTCCTCACTCTGTTTTCCATTTGTTTTCATCTTCTTCTTCTTCTTTGAGTTTAGATTTAACTTAGGGTTTGTGTTTTTGGTTGTTATTCAATGTGTTGTTGCTTAGCTGTGGCTCCTCGCGATCCCAAGGGCAAGGAGATTGCTGGGAGTAGTGGAGCTAAGTGAAGTGAAGCTTAGAATTCAGGTTTGGGATCTGTTTGATAAGATTGTTTGATTTTGAGTTTACTGTAATTTTTAGGGTTTGTGTTCTTGAAGAACTTGAATGAATTTATGCTTGATTTGGTTGTTTTAATTTCTGAATTAAGTTGCAATTATCTTATTTTTGCTGTATGAGATGTCTTCTGGAAACTAAGAACAGGTTTGTATGGTTTTGAATCAAATTTGGGATTGATTTCTGAGTTCTGGGAATTATGGAAATGAGAAAAATCGCGTTACTGTTGAATTTCCCATTTCCAGATTGTGTGTAGCGTGACTAGCCAAGAAAGGAGGCCAGTCACGAGACGTGACTCCCAGTAACGACTCGTGACCAGCCAGAGAGGCCAGTCACGAGTGGTGATTGCAAGTCACAACTCATGACCAGCCAAGAGGAACCCAGTCACGAGGCGTGACTCCCAGTCACGACTTGTGACCGGCCTGAGATGGCAGTCACGGGTAGTGACTACCAGTCACGACCCGTGACCAGCCCAAAGAGAGAAGCCAGTCATGAGACGTGACTCCCTGTCACGACTCGTGACCAGCAAGAGGCAAGGGGCAAGTCACGACGTGACCAGCAGCCAGTCACAAGGCGTGACTCCCAGTCACGACTCGTGACCAGCCTTGTGAGGAGGCCAGTCACGAGTTGTGATGCCAGTCACGACTCGTGACCAGCCAACCTCGTTGGTCACCCCGTTCGGCCTATTTTCTGAAATTTCTCGGTTTTAACACAACAATGAATTTCGTAATTCTTCCGAATGGACTTATACTGTTGTATGATGCATGTCATACTTTTATATGCTTTGATATGAGTGATACCATGATTCTACAGATGAATTCTATTCTGTACTCTGAAATATGATTTGAATGACACATAACCTGCTAGAGTCAAGTAAGTGGATAGTTAGGCATGCCTAATAGAGTCTTTTAGCTGCAACCCTCAGTTCAGTTTGGACCCCGATCCGGTCCCCCGTTTGGTTCCTCGCGAACCCTTCAGTATTAGGATCTTGTTTAAGGTCCCTGACATGACCTCAGCAAGTGTACTGAATCGACAAGTAATATAATGGAGTAAAATTATGACTCCGAGTTATCGTACCCAAGGGACTGAACACGCAAGTTATGAAAATTGAATGTATGCTAAAGAATTCCCAGTTATTGAATTGATTTAATTATGACTAAACTAAAACTAATAAATTAATCGACTACTATAATGGTTAAGTAAAAATAAATTAAATGACAGTAAAACTAGCAAAGATTAGAATTAAATGAAAGCAAGAAAAGATATCAAATTATAAAAGCGTTGTTCAAGTTCACTCATCCACCCCTTACCCAATTATGAATAAAATCAATCTATGAATCTTATATGAAAGAAATCGGGATAACCCTCTTAACCCAAGCGTCCCATTTCGGAGCAAGCTATTCTAATCGCATAACATCCCATTCCGGAGCAAGTCATACAACTAGCCTAATCACGGGTCTAAAATACTAGGTTCGGTTTGCTTTCCCATTCCGGAGTCAAACATCCCAAAACCTCATTATTTCACTCATCACTCAAATCTTAAATCATAAAATCCTGTCCATTTAGATTCCCATTCCGGAGTAGTCTAAACACCACAGCAAACATGATAGAAAATTTTGAGAATAAAATACATTCATGGCATCCAATTAACAAATTCAATCACCAACATAAACATATGAAATAAATCATTCATCATATATGGAAATTGAACTGAAAAACGAAATTCCATAAAGAATCAATAAGAACCAGCAGAATAAATAAATCTTTCATACATAAACTCAAAAGATGTTCATCATTCACATTATAGGTATAAGAGATTTAGAGATCCCCCGAACAACTAAACGACTACTCACAATCCATTACAAAATCAAAAGAGTAAAAGAAAGAATAACCCCTGAAATTCATTGAGAAAATCCCGGTTGAATTGCTCGATCTTCGATCTCTTTCTTCAAATCTTCAATGGAGACAATAACTAAAATTCTGGAAAAACTAAGAACTAGCAAAACTCTTGAAATTAAACTATGAAACTAAAGCAAATTAACCTTAATTACTGATTGAAAAACCAAAGAACTAATTGAAAACTAAGAGTTTAGAACAGAATGATAACTTTGAAAAACTCAGTCGCAAAACAAAGAACAAAAACTAGCTAAAATTTTTTGAACCCTAGCCAAATAGAAAGCTACGAATTTATACTTCCAGAGGGGTCACGGTGGCAATGGATTTGGTTGCCACCGTGATCTATCGGGAATTTCAAATCCTTTTCTGCACAGGAGATTGGTCACGGTGACAATGAATTTCATTGTCACCGTGAGGTCTTCACAGTTTAGCTTCTGCGCACAAACTAATTATCTCACGGTCACAATGAAATCCATTATGACCGTGACGTACGTGCTGCCTCGATTCTGCCTTGCTAAATTGACATGTCACGGTGACAATGAAGTTTGGTTGCCACCGTGAGGTCTTCAACCTTTGCATTCTGCCCACTTGATAATTATGTCACGGTCACAACCATTTTCATTGTGACCATGACCCCTGCGACTTTCATTCTGCCTGTAATCTCCTTATGTCACGGTCACAACCAATTCATTGTGACCGTGACCTCTTGAGCAAAAATCTACAAAGGCACGAAATTAACATCAAAATGCTTTCTAAAATGAATCAAAACTTAAATTTGGCTAAAATTAACAAAATTAACATAAAAGAAACATAACTCAACATTAAACACACTAAACACCTAAAAATCACACTAAAACACTATGAAAACTAAACACTAAATTGAAGTTATCAGTCCCCTCAGTAAAAATATTGTGTGTTTGATAAAAATGAAATGACTTTTGATTTGTACCTGTGAGGTACCCTCAGTATTCAATTCGTACCCGTAAGGTACCTTCAGTACACTCGTTATCCACTACCTCGAGTCAGCATGTGTTCGATTGAATTGCTCTGTTCTGTTTTGGCTATATAAATGTGATATCCGAATGAGTATAATGATGAGATATATGTTTGATTATTCTGGAATGAATATGAATCTGAAATGCGGAATGTATGGTTTTAAATTGTGAGCATGTTTATATGGATTATGTTAAAGCTATTGCATTTTGCCATTGTGAATGTGTTATGCCTTGACGACCATTGTGAATGGCCGCCCATATATTTTATGTGTGTTTCCCCACTAAGCGTTTATCGCTTAGCACGGTGTTTTTACCCGTGCAGGTGCGGAAGGAGTTTTGCTGTGAGTGAGTCACCGCCATCAAGCTAACTCAAAAGTTTTTAGTGTAGGGCTCAGTTTTGTAATCAGTGATGATTCTTTTTGTATAGAACTCTCCTGTATCAGTTTTGTTATAGCTTCCGCTATTGTATTTATATTTTGGGTTATGTAATATCTTTTGTACCAGCTGGTTTGATCAGAAAATTATTGTAATGGTTTATTATATTAATGCATGATCAGCTATGGCTTTCTTTTCCTTTAAAGTTTTTAATTATCCTGTATTTCAGTATGTATGGTATGAATGAATGTATGTTTTGCTTTGTATCTGTTTGGCGGCACCTTTGCTCATACGGCATCTCACTCCTTATCGGATGGGATCGCCTACGTATGGGTACGGGGTGTTACAGTTTTTGGTATCAGAGCTCCGGTTTAGGCGTTTTTGGGTGTTGTTGTGTTGATTTGCTTAGATGTGTATGTATCTAAATCTGTGTTGGCTGATACGGTTGTTTCTTATTTGTTTAGATGGCTTCTAATTCTGCTCGTGGATCACTTGAGGAGTCCGCTGAGAGTGTGAACCCTCAAGCTGTAGATCCATCAATTTCTGTGTCGGCTCAGCATGCTAGGGTCCAGCCCGAGGCCGCAGCCATGCCTTTTGAGGCTATGTTTAGATTGCATCAGGACATGGCTAGGGTTTTGGAGAGAGTGACTGCTCCTAGAGCCCCTATGGAGAATTTGAGAAGGGCAGGTATTGAAGACTTTTATGGCACAGGATTGGATGCGTCTGAGATGGCTGAGAAGTGGTTAGATGTTGGCAAAGAAGATTATGAAACAAGGTTTCTATTGGCTCACTATGGACACAGACTGCTTAAAGTATGTAAAGCAATGCCAATTGTGCCAACAGTATGCAGACTTAAGGCACTTACCTGTTTCGAAATTGAATAACTTAACATCACCTTGGCCGTTAGCAGCTTGGGGGATCGATATTATAGGGGAAATATGTCCTACGGCCTCCAATAGACATAGGTTCATCATAGTCGCCATCGACTACTTTACAAAATGGGTAGATGCAGAATCTTTCAAAAAGGTCGATGCTTGGGATATGGCCAAATTCATTGAAAAGAACTTAATATGCAGATACGGCCTCCCACATCATGTGTTATCCGATAATGGGGTCCAACTTATGGCAGAAATGAAGAAGTTACTTCAGAAATACGGTATTAAGCTTCACAAGTCATCTTCGTACTATCCTCAGGCTAATGGAGCAGTAGAAGCCGCCAATAAGAACGTAAAGAGGATCCTGGCCAAGATGGTGCAGAACTATAAAGATTGGGCGGAAAAGTTACCTTTTGCACTCTGGGGTTACAGAATGACTATCAGAACTTCTACGAGAGCCGCGATATATTCCTTGGTATATGGGATGGAAGCGGTACTACTAGTCAAGATAGAGCTCAAATCATTGAGGGTAGTCATGGAAGCTCAAATTTCGAAAACTGAGTGGGCACAATAGCGGCTGCAGCATCTGAACATGTTGGATGAGAGCAGATTGAGAGCTTACTATCATAATCAGGTCTATCAGAAGAGGCTTGCCAGGTCATTCAAAAAAAAGGTCAAGAAACACCCATTGGAGGAAGGGGACTTGGTATTCAAGCAAATGAGACGGGGTGCGCTCGATATCAGAGGGAAATTTAGACCGACATGGAAAGGGCCTTTCATCCTCAAGAAACTGTTGTGAAAAGGAGCGACAATTCTATCAAATAGCGATGGCAATGAATTCATGGAGTCGATCAATATTTATAGACTCAAGAGGTTCCATGGCTAAAGGCAATAAAAATCAAAAGAAAATAATAAAAGCCCCACCAGTCGAAAATCGAAAAAAGGCGGCCTTGCTAAAATTGGGCACCTCGTCAGGGTGAAAACCAAAAAAAGGCATCCTGGTCAAAAGTTAGAGGTTCGAGAGAAAATGTCTAATCAAGAAAACCCGAGAGTGCAGATTGGTAACAGGAGTTGATGCTATCCAGATTCGGCTCCTTGAATGAATGTAGTTTTGCATTTTTTGAATTAATGTTAAATGACGATCATGTATATTAAAATAATACTGAGATGTACACAATTTTGTGAAATGAAATAAAAATGAATTCATTCATTCATATTATTTTCTAGGTTCTGTTCTAAAAAGAAACATATTGCTCAAAATGCATACAAATATGAACTAAAACCTACTACTACTCTCGCCGGCCAAATGTCTAAGTCGTCAAGTCCTATTGTCAATGGCAGGGCTAAGCACCCATCTCTTATATGCACTAGTAGAAATAACATAATGATTTCCAAAAGAGGGAATGATAGTCTTCACTGGTAGTTCGGCCCAAAGATCCTGATACCTTGAGGCAAAAGCTACAGATAGAACTCCGCCTCGAAAAGATAGAGGGACTCTTACCACGTCTTGAGTCATCCCGAACTGTCGAGAGCATCGTGTCATGATGTAAAAGGTAGCCTCACGAAGTCCGCATAAGGGAACACATCCTGAAGAGCCATCAACTATCGCAGCAGATAGGGGAAGCCAAGTGCTCATGAAGCTAATGTCCTCGTCTGTTGCCTCGCTGAATCTAGTGATGCCCTCATCGAGAGTTGCAAATGAGTACAGTCGCTGATGGGGAAGAAAATGCCTCAGAGAATATTGACTGATAACCCGAGAAGATGGTTCTGACAGCAGTTTCAATTTCTCTTGCAGCCATATCTGGAAAGGGAACAAAAGAAAACTATAAACAAAAGAAAGAAAAAAAAGGAAAAAGAAAATAATAATAAAAATCACTGGACTATATTGGGTCCACTTTAGGCAAAAGTAAGGCATATGGTTGTGTGAAAATCCGAAAAGGATGCACTTCCCATTAAGAAAAGCTAGTGTGAAAATCCACAAGGGACGAACTACCTTTTAAAATAATGACTTACATGGAGTAATAAGGGGCTCCCAGAAAAGGAAGTAGAAGACCCAGCGCAGACAGAGTCCAGACTTAGGATAGTCTCAGCAAGGACCAGTGGGAAAGGAGTCAGCCCACGATGAAAATCATCCAGAATCCCGAACAAACGAGAGTCACCAGTCAGATCCTCTGAGGCCACAATCAAGTACCTCATCAGACAAAATAAGAAGATGACACTCGCGCGGTACAGAGGAACATTAGGGAACTCATCCAATGCCTCAATCAGTGGCTCTAAGGCAAATGAGGGGCCCTGAGGAATAAAATGGCCGGCATCAGAGGGGGTAATGCTTAAGGCCAATGCAGCATCTCGAGCGTGAATCAGACCAAAATGGGGAATGCAAGGTAAGGTGTTGGGAGGATATCGAGTCCCAATAAGAGCGGCAAATTCTTTGGGCAGGGGCACAATTCTTGATATGTAAACTTGAAAATATGGAATCACGAGTCCCAGAAACGAACCGCAGCCAAAAGGAGATGGTAGTCTATCTTAACTCTCCTCAGAAACTTCAGGCCAGAAAGCGGAGCTAAAATGGAGATTTCCCAACTTTGTGGGCTTTCCAGAGCTCGGTGCATCTAAACAATGGCAGCAGAGGACATCTTTCAAATGCTATGATTGAAAATTTAAGTTGGCGAAGGAAATAAGCAAGAAAGAGGAAAAAACTTGAGAAAAAGCTTGAATTTAAGCTTAAAAAGATGAAAAGGCACGAAACCCAAGGAAAAAGGAGCAATTTATGAAGAGGATATGACCGGCGGGGTTCCCATCTGTCATATAACCCCATCGGTCATATAACCGATGGCAAGCCCGTTGATCAAACTGGGGTGCCCGTCTGTCATATAACCGACCGCAAGCCCGTCAGTCATCCTGGTTGACTAATGGCCAGATCATTTTCCTACATGTTGCATGCATAGCACGCGAATAAAATAATTTGTGCATATTTTCGTTGCAATTTGACAGGGACATCTAAGCGTAGAAGTCAAAAAATATTCAGGAAGTGTTTAAAAAAAAAGAAAGAATTTAATAAGGTAATTAATTGCCATTAATTAGAAATTAATTAGGGAATTAATTGCCGGTTATGTTCGAAATTTAAGCAACAAACGGGTTCCCATCGCTCGGTCGTCAGACGAGAAGCCTATCGGTTACTAAAATCTATATAAAGGGCCACTGACCGACGCCCTCCCACTTTCTTTTCTTCTTCCTTTTTCTTCTCCCTCACCAACCGACGCCCCTTCGATTTCTTGGCCTTTTCTCCCTTACTTTTTGCCCGTTTCAGGCGCCGTTTGCGCCAAAATGATCCCCACACTATTATGCACATTTAGAAGCACTTTCTACACTTTTTTGTCAAGTTTATTTTCAGTAGATTCGAGTCGACATATAGGTCAGTTTATTTATTTTTTCTACTCTTCTTTTTATTTCCTTCTAACAATTCGCATGAGAAATGCATGTTAGCATAGTTTGGCAAAATTGTGACATTAATCCTTCTTATTTCCTTTGAACCGTGTACGGAACATATTTGTTTGAAGTATGAATTCGCATGAGCAAATAGAGTAAAAGAACGTGAAAAATTAAAAAAAAAACAAAATAATAATAAAAGAACAAGAATTGTCCATAAAAGATTTAGACTTACCTCTGTTGGACTTAGTTTTAGGACCAACCCGAACTGGATAAGATACGGCAAAGAGCATGGTGCTCTCATCGCAGGATCTCAGGTATATTCACAGGGTACTTTCAAACTCCTACCTGGGACGGGCAGGTTGTGACGCCCATTCCCCACCGTCAGACTAGCTCAGCTAATCCAGTCAGGGATGGCCATACACACAGTCGGAACACATATGCATACTTACTATCAAACACTTAATGAAACCTGTACAATAAAATTTCGTCACTTCACATTCATATCATCATGCATTTCATGCTAATTATCTATAGATAATCATTAAGATCATACACTTCACATGCATGCATATAAAGTCTATAAGTATACTTACTTAGCCATCATATTATTACACGCCTTTACATACTTATATACATATTAACTATACAGAACTTATACACTGTTATACAAAATTTCCCATAACATCAATCCCCAAAACCTACACCAGTAGCACTCCTATGTTGACCGTTGCTATGCGGGAATGTCCTTCGGTTCTCTCTCGTCCGTACCTACATGGATTAGAGTAACCTTGCTAAGCGATAACGCTTAGTGGGGAACATATATATAACAAGTAACATAACATACAAATAGTAATATCACCCACTACATGCACAAGATCATGCCTAGCTTATTATTTTAACCTCAGGTATCATAATAAACATAGCATAGTCCTCTAACATACCTACACATAATTATTATTCAGCACATTCACATAATTCCAGATTATAGCATACGTAATGATTGCTTAATTGCCATTTCCATTTATTAAATTGCCTGCAATTCAAAGATGCGGATAACGGGTTTCGCATGGGTACCACCGAGGTACTAAAATCGCATTGAAATCTCACTTACGCATTGGTACCCTCAGGTACATAATATCATCCCACATGTAATAGAATCCAGCAAGGATTATATGCATTGTTTTCACATTGTGATTCCCAAGGAATCAGACACTTTGAACGCATTGGGTTGCAACACTTTGACCCTATAAGCATGCCTACCTAACCACTTGACTCACAGGCTTAAGTTATTTAGTCATGTTATCCATTTCACATTGATCAATCTTCATAACACATATATTATTCATGATCACATTCTCTTTTACACATGTACTTTAGCACAACAAATTTTCCACATCACTTGCATACACATTATGCTTCTCAAGTTCACTCACTCATGGCCATTAAGTACCTACTTGATTAAGTTCAAAAATCATCATGTTCATGTACGATTATACATCACTTAATACACACATAATGCTTACACATAATGTCATTCATTTGAGCTTAAAGCCTTACCATTTGAAACACGTTAGGGTTATATTGCTAAAACAGGGTAGGTCACGGTCACAACCAATTTGGTTGCCACTGTGACATATTGAAGTCCAAAACAGAATGTAAATTGAGGATAGGTCACAATCACAATAAATTTGGTTGTTACCGTGACATATTCCAACTCTCGGCAGAATGCAACTTTGGGGTATGTCATGGTCACAACCATTTTGGTTGTCACCGTGACATATACTCAACTTGCAAAATAGAATGTTCAATTGGGTACCTCACGGTCCCAACCAATTTGGTTATCATCGTGACATACCCAAATTCACTTAGGCAGAATTGAACATAAGCATACCTCACGGTCACAACCATTTTGGTTGTCACCGTGACCCATGTAAAGTCACTCTAATACATCATTTGATTCTCATTTCACTTCAAGGACTTCTAACCCATCTTTCCCTTTTAGCAACTAACCAAATCAACAACACACACAATTTAGCACATACTTGACTCCCTTCTTGCCATTTGCATTCACTTATAGCACAAATCACAATCGTTCTCAAACATACACAAGTTTACACTTTCTCTAGCAACATTAACACATAGCATATCACATTGTTCATCTCTTAGCCTAACTTTTACATAATTCATGCTCAATGACCACAATCCCAAATACTCACATGGATCATATTAATTTCTATACAATAAACACAAATCACACAAATTATAATACTAGGGTTTGTTCCCAAACCTCATCGCCTTAGCTCCTAGTTTCGCTAAATACTCGGCTCCTCGATTATAGCTTTTCCTTTATCTCTCTTCAACTCCTCGGCTACCAAAATAATCCAATTTATAGGTTTAAGCTCAATCCAACAATACCCCATCCAAACCAATTTGAAACCAAGAAGGAATGAGTAGAAGATGAGAGTATCAATTACTTAATCACTTACCTTTAGTTCTTAACTTTCAATCCTTGATCCCCTTATGAAATTTACACACAATTTACTTAGAGTCACTCAAAGTAACTCTCACGGTAGAAGGAAGAAGAAAACACAGAAAACTAGTTGACCCAACTCAATGTTCATCCCTCAATTCACTAGACATATGCATGCAAAGATGGAGGTGGCAATCCATTAAAATGCCACACGGAAATCCACCATAATAATTTGCCTCCACTCACTTCTAATTAACCATTTATTAACATTATTTAATTCATCAACTAATCCTTGCTTTACTTAATTAATCAGCCACTAACTACTCATTAACTTAATTTTGCAAAATTACCAATTAGCTACTTAACTATTCTTCTTCTTTTCAATTAAGTCCAAACTACACACACATATCCCAAATTAGGTCAATACAACTAGGGCACATTTTCGGCCATTACATAGGTAATATAGGGTCAGTGAATGGGGCAGAGATCTGGAGTTTTTGAGCGATGGTCGCAGAATGCCACCTTAATATTAGCCATGAGATTGTGGCTAATTTTGTCAGAATATCCAGGGGGGCAGCCCCTACAGTGTTCGCAGGAGGGGTGGTGGCCCGATTGTTGCTGTAGTTAGGAGCTCTCCTGGACAGTCTTGGGCCTGTATTGGAGGAGAGCATATACGTGGATACATCGTCAGCTCTGACTATGGGGATGACAGTCCGGCTGCCAGGCCAGGCCGAGGAGTATAAGCTATGCACCGTGCATGAGACCAGACATGCTTTCGACCTCCCTTTGCTCCAGCCAACAAAGGAGGAGCCTCAAGTGCAGGACCAGCCTCCCCATCAGCCAGAGCACCAGGAGGGCCAGCCTCCCTAGCAAGCAGAGTTTCAAGAGGGCCAACCTCCCCAGCAGGCAGAGTTTTAGAAGAGGCAGCCTCTACTGCAGCCACCGGAGGAGGGGCAGCCGCAGACACCCTCTGACATGGGCATTAAGTTCACCATGGAGGAGCTATTCACCACTCCTCCAACACAGAGAGTGCAGAGCCCTTCTCCCTCTCCGGTACGGGTACAGAGATCATCCCGGGGCATCTACCTCCACTGCGCCACCTCCAGACCATCCAACAGAGCCAGTGCTCTCAGCACCAACACCACAGATAGCCCAGCCAAATCTGGTGGCAGCCATGACTTCTATCCTTGTTACCATGGAGTGCAAGCAGGTGGAGAGAGATAGGGTCCTCCTCGACCGGATTGGGCAGTATGAGGAGAGAGATCGGGCAATTATAGAGAGGCTAGACCAACAAAAGAGGGTTATTCGGGACCAGGCGAGGCTCATTGAGGAGCTGAGATGGGATTTGACAACCTCCCACGGCGCCGCAGCCAAGAGGGTGGACACAGCTATCCAGATGCTAGATGAGTCTATCAGTTCCCTTCGATTCAGAGTAGGGGTGTTGGAGAGTGCCATCCTGCCTATCTCCCAATCCATCAGAGAGTTTCGCGAGCAGATAGAGTTAATGCTTTGGGGCATCAGAGGAGCAGCCCGAGACCATACCCTGACACTATCTAGTAGGTTCAGGAGTAGGGAAGAGTGGTTAGAGATACTTTGGAGTTCATGGGAGTCTACGCCCAGCCTTTCTTGGATGACTACGCCCAGGTGCAGTTCCATCAGGTGGACCACGCAAGGGGAAGACCCTTGTCAGCACCGGTCTCGACCCCTCCTCGTGTCAAGGCTAGGTTCAGACCCCCGGTGCCAGCTAGTCAGCCCTCCACATACAGAGCCCAGCCGTCAGCATCCTTATCCCGGAGCTAGCCGGTGCCCGTGTCAAGCGACAGCGACCCAGAGGAGCCTTCAGATTACTTCCCTCTCTAGCTGTTTAGGGAGTTTATCTTGATTGTTTTTTATTGTATTTTTGTATTTTTGCACAAAATATGTATTTCGTCAGTGGAACACTTATGTTTACATTTTGTCAAACTTATATTTCATTCTGTATATCTGCCATGGTAATATCTCACTTACACTTTCCAAATGTTTGATAAAACGGTAAATGGAAAAATGAAAAACAAGATAATAAGGATGCAAAAATTGTTTAGGAGATAACGAACCAATCAACTAGCAATGAATTGATCAAATCTTTTGTAACACAAGAACATGAGTTCACACCGACCCAAGGATGGTCAACGATCAAATGACTCAGACTGCCGTGCAAGCCGGGATGAGGCTAGCGGGGCGCACACGATAGAACAGATCGCAAGGGGGTTGTAGTCAGAGAGTACCACTTCCCATTACACTCAGACTCTGTGCAAGCCAAGTAGGCCAGCGGGGCGCATGTGATAGAATAGATCGCAATCCAGTGGTGGTTAGAGAACACTACCCCTCACATCGTGCAGGCCAGGATGAGGCCAGCAGGACAGACCAGCCACCGTGCAGGTTGAGATGAGGCTAGCGGGGCACACGTGGTAGAACAAATCGCAATGGGAATCTAGTTAGATAACACTACATCCCACAAATACCGTGCAAGCCGAGATGAGGCTAGTAGGGACACATAGGATAGAAAAGATTGCAAGTGAGTTGTAGTTAGAGAACACTACTCCTCATATCACTCAGACACCGTGCAAGCCGAGATGAGGCTGGCGGTACACTTGCAATAGAAAAATTGCAAATGGGTTACAGTTGGATAACACTACCTCCTAGAACACTCAGACGCCGAGCAGGCCGAGATGAGGCTCGCTGGAGGAAGACGAGAAATTACTTGCTTTCACGCAACACCAAGAACATAAGGACTGCCTTAGGTACACATTTCTTCCTTTCTCCTCTTAATTTTGGCTCATCTAGACACTAGTGTGCTAGTTTCCCCAAAATTGGGGGCAACTGTAGACACCGGGTCCTGAGGTAGTCCAGATCACAGTTACCTGATGGAGAGACTAACATCGGTTTTCGGATAAGGGATGAAAGTTGTGGGTGTTCATTCTCCAGTTTTACAAAGATCGGAGGTTTTCCGGGTAAACGGGAGATTTTGAAGAGTCCAAGAGAGTTCAAACTTTGAGATTTGGGATTTCGTTCCACAGACGGGCAGCCCGTCAGTGGTCAGAGAGCCCATCGCTCATGCAAGAGGCCCGTCTCTCACGACGAGTGATGGCTGTCACTCGAGAAGTGAGCCCGTTGCTCACCTGAGCGATGCCTATCGCTCAAGAATAGAGCCCGCCGCTCGCCTGAGTGGCACCCGTCACTCGCTTGAGCAGCGCCCGTCGCTCGATTGAGCGATGCCCGCTCCTTATGAGAGACAACCGTCTCTCATCTCCATGCCACGTATAGGGACCGTCAGTCAAATGATCGCTGGTACCCCCGCAACTGAAGCCCGTCGGTCATCCACGGGCAGCCCGTCGATTGGTGATCTGGTCATTTAAACCACCGAATTCTCAAAATTTTGAAAGATTTACAAAATATCTTTTAAATCTTTTAAATTCTCCTAAATCTTTTCAAATATCTTTAAATATTAAATTTGATTTTGGAAATATTCTGAAAATCATTCGATTTTGATTTGATTTTGGAAAATCCTATTTAAATTTAAATTTAAAATTTAATTTTATTTGAAATATCTTCCAAAACCTATAAATAGGGGAAGGAAGTTCCTTATTGGGGGTTGGAATATTTCAGGTTAGAAAATTCCGGGTTGGAAAAATTAGATCAGAAAAATGACTTTAAAGGTTTTCTCATGAGATTTAAATTTTCTCCAAAAACGCTCTTGTCAAATATTTTCTGAATCGAGGGAACAACATTCATTCTTTTTTTTTTGTCGATTTAGTTGTTTTTTAATATTTGAAGTGCTATAATACCGAGAAAGAGAAAGCAATTTTCTTCTCTTGGTTTATGTATTTTTTTTGCAACACGAGTTTTGCGATAAAAAATTTCTTAAAACCACGCAATTGCTGACCGATCCTTGTAGAATTTGGGGAACTGACACCACATGACGTTCACCTTCACGAGGTAAAAATCCGAGGGTAAACATTCTGGATCCATCATCTTGAATTTAATTATTTTACAGTGATTTATTGCCTAAAAATCCGGTTTTATTCTAATCAAAACAACAAAACAATTTGAATTTTCTTTTATTTTCTTTTGGAACAGAGGTGACCGACGGGCTTGAGCAACCACCGACGGCCGTCACTCAAGTGAGCGACGTGCCGTCGATGGATGTCATCCTACCCCGCCAGCCAGCCAAGGAATATGAGGGACCGATGGGTGAAAGCAATCACCGATGGCAGTCTCTCAAGTGAGCGATGGGCTGTCGATGGATGTCATCTTAGCTCACCGGTCAGCCCAGAGATGCTCGTCGTTCACGCGCCTTGGGCCGTTCCTGTGCCTCCTCTCTCATTTGTTTCCCTTTTCCATTGATTTTTTCTTGCAATTCCTCACATTTCTTTTTACTGTTATTCAATCTCTTGTTTATTTTGCTCCTAATTTTGCACTAACATGGCTTTTATTTTGTATGTTTTATTTGACTTGCTTGGTGAATCTGGAGCTATTTGTGACAGAAGCCACAGCGATGGCCTAAGGATCCTCACCTAGTTTTATTCTCTAGACTTTGTTTTCTTTATTTTATGTTGTTATTATAAATATCAATTTTTATCCCGCTAATATAAAAATTGTTAAATATTTTTATTCATTAAGATGGATTTTTTTTATCAATCAATTGAGGACCAATGTCCTATTTTTCAGCAAATAAAATCGACGCCTCAAAATTTGTTTTGCAATAAATAAGCATGCAAGGACCAATGTCCTCATCCTCAATGTATATCCCGATTTATGTATGAATCACGAGCAATTTACAATGGGGGTTGTATTCTGCCCCTAGTTTTGCTGTAAGTTATTTTCATATGCTTTATTTTAATTATGCTCCATTTACCGCTTTTTTTGGATGGAAAACCTGCGCTTTAATTAAATTGCACTAAATTGAATGAGAAACGGGATGAAACGCTAAATTTAGAACTCAATTATAAACTTAACCAAGGTATGAAGAAATGGGAAGTCTCGAACCTTCTCTGGTCTTTAGGCCTAACGAGGCGAGAGGGCCATCTCAATATTCTATTAGGGTGGGGCCTCCAAGATACCTCATGTGTCCCGAAAAAAGGCTCAACTTGCATACTCCTAGGCTCCATGAGGCGAGAGGGCCATCCTAGTGTTCTATTAGGGTGGGGCCTCCAAGACACCTCTGGCGTGCCCAAGTACGATTCTAGAGGGCCATCCTAATGTTTTATTAGGGTGGGGACTCCAAGACACCTCCAGCCTGCCCAAAATGGACATAGCAGCGCTGTTTTAGGCTCACTGAGGCTAGATGACCTTTCCCAATGTTCTATTGGGTGGCAACTCCAAGAAACCTCTTTGTTGCCCAAAATGGACGCACTTGCAATTTCTTACAAGTTTTCATGAACCTCCTCCCGAATGCCGTAAAAGCAGGTTTTCGGGGTGCCTTGGGGTTCAACGCGCGTCACAGCGTGCATCTATACGCGAATGTGCCATAAGGACAAGTAAAAGTGGTCTTTTTTTTGGTCCTCTAGAGCAATTAATATTTGTAGAAACCCTGAATAGCCATTTAAAAAGCAATAAAAATTGTTGCCCGCTAAACTTTCTAACATCTAATCAATAAAAGGCAAGGGGAAATGGTCTTTTCGGGTTGCGGCATTAAGTCTCCTAAAATCTATGCAGACTCTCCACACCATAACTATGCGTGTTGGAATAAGCTCATTTTGTTCATTTTTAACTATTCTAATCCTCCCTTTCTTTGGGACACACTGCACAAGACTCACCCAGCTACTATTAGAGATAGGATAGATAATACCTGAATCAAGAAGCTTGAGTACCTCTTTCTTTACCACCTCTTGCATTGCTGGATTAAGTCATCTTCGTGGTTGAACTACCGGTTTTAACTCCTCTTCCATTGGCATTCGGTGCATGCAATAGCTTGGACTAATCCCCTTCAAATTTAAAGTTTTCCATCAAATTGCCTTCTTGTGTTTGTTCAGCATAGCAATTAGCAATTCCTCCTCCAAACCTGTCAAAGAAGAAGATATAATTACTGGTTTATCATTTTCTTCGAAAAATACATATTTTAAATGAGAGGGTAGAGTTTTGAGTTGAGCCTGTGACTCATCCTTCAAAATCTCTTGAATCTCTTCCCGCTTTCCTTCTTTTTCAACTTCCTTCTCTACTACAGCCACCACCTCTTTCTCTTCTCCTTTTAACTCAACATCTTCTCTTAAATGCATTAAATATAAGTTCAACGGATCATCCAACAAGATTTCCTCCTGACTTTCCTCCACACAATCCTGCACTACATCCACAAAATAAATGGATTCATCTAGTTCACAAGATGGATGTCTCATCGCCTTGTTTATATCCACTACCAGCTCTTCATTGTTGAACCTAAGGGTAACTTTCTAACCATGAACATCAATTAATGCCTTTACGGTGTTTAAAAATGGTCTCCCTACAATTAATGGCACCTTCCTATCCTCTTCCATTTTAATAACCACAAAGTCGAGAGGATAAATGAATTTCCCCACTTTCACTAATAAATCCTCTATGACTCCCTTCGGTTTCCTTACTGATCTATCAACCAATTGGACCTCATACCTCTCTCCTTTAAATCCTCAAGATTTAATTTCCTGCATATTGAGTAAGGCAGTAAATTAATGCTAGCTCCTAAGTCACATAAGGCACTACCAACAAAATGTTCTCCTATCTTACATGGTAAGGTAAAACTACAAGGATCTTTAAATTTCTTAGGGATTTTGTTCATGATAATAGCACTACAATTCTCTGTAAGTTGCATAGTTCAACACCCTTCTAATTTCTTTTTATTAGAACAAAGTTCTTTCATAAATTTATTATAGTTAGGCATGTGAGCTAAAGCCTCAGCTAATAGCAAATTAATATGCAACTTCTTACACATCTCTAGAAATCTAGCCAATTGCTCATTTTTCTTATCCTTTCTAGCTATAACAGGAAATGGCAACCTATTAATATTAAAATCCCCTACATCAAAATTCACAATATTCTTACCTTTGTCAATGATTGGAGCATCTACTTCTATCTCTACCCTTGAGTAAGAATCACTTACCTTCCGTGTCGGCTCCTCCATAGTTGAAGATGAAGGTGAGGATAACTTACCTTGCTCTTTTTTGGAATTCATCTCCTTACCACTCTACAATGTAATTGCTTTAGCCTCCTTCTTAGGATTTCTATCTACATTAGAAGGAAAAGTGCTCGGTTGCCTATTTGAGACTGTGTTCGCAAGTTGGCCCAATTGGGTCTCCAAATTCCTCATGGATGCATCTTGGTTATTGTTCCATTATTCTTGAGATTTCCACCTTGTGTCTTGACTAGCTATAAATTGCTGCTGGTTATTCATAAAGCTAGCAAATATGTCCTCAAGGTTTGGTTTCTTCTCTTGAATAGGTGGTCTTGGTTGGAATCACGGTGGGTTATATGCTTGAGTTTAATTTGAGCCTCATCCTTGGTGTTGGGATGAGGGGTATGGTGTTTGGTAGTGTTTATTTACTTATGGATGGTAAGCTTTGCTGTGATTATGAGTGACATTTTGGTTGAAGAGGGCTCTTTGTTGGGGTTAAGATGAAAAAGCCAAATGATTTCCCTCTCTCCAAGAAAAATTCGGGTGATTTCTCTAACCCGAATGATAACTATTGCTGTAAGGGTCACTTCTTCTAAAATCTCCCACTGCCTTAACAACCCCACTGCTATATTCCCTTGAACACCTTATCCATCCTCATATAATTCATAGTTTTGAGAAATAGAAGCCACATTCTACACTTTTAGTCCACTCAACTCTTTCCTCATCTGCTCTATTTGAGCTTTCAGCATCGCTACCTCATCAATGTTATGCACACCTTGCCTCTTTGGTACTGCTCTTATGGTAGCCCATTGGAAATCATTTGCTACCATTTTATCCAGCAAATTAAAAGCATCTTCCGGTAACTTGTTCATAAAACTCCCATCAGATGCAGCATCTAAAAGTGATCGTGTAGGTGCTGGAACTCCTACATAGAAAGTAGTCATCAGCTAATAAACAACTATGTCATTATGGGGACAACTCCTCAATAGCCTCCTGAATCTTTCCCATGCTTCATGAAACGGTTTCTCATTCATTTGATGAAAATTGATAATACTATTTCTATCTTTGTGGTGGAAAAAATCTATTAAAAACTTCTGCTGTAATTGCTCCCAAACCACTATGGATTGGCTTGGTAACATCTGAAGCCATTCTCTTACTTTGCCAATAAGTGTGAAAGGAAATAGTTTTACTGAATTGCATCCGTTGGTATGCCTAGAAGCTGCACTGTGTCGCTGACTTCCAAAAATATATCCAGGTGTTAAGCAGGGTCTTACAATTCTAAACCAAAAAACTGGTTTCTTTGAACCATCATAATGGTGGCTGGCTTTATCTCAAAATGCACAGCTCTGGGCATCACAATAGTCCGATGTTCCTCGTTCCACCTAGTCGTGGCATAATCTCTTATCATTCTTGGCCTAGGAAATTTTTCCTATTATCTACCTGGAATTTCTCCTTGTGCGTGCAGCACTTTTTGATTCTCAGGAGGAATCTCACCAATGGGAGGTTCTTGATTCATGTTATTCTTTCGATTAGCCCTTTTTCTTCGATGAAAAGTCCTCTCAATTTCAGGATCGTATGGTGCTAGTTGTTCTTGTCTCAGTCTACTTATACACTATGAAAACTTAAAAAGAATGAAAAGAGCAAAAATAAGAAAAAAGAAAAACATACAAATAACAATCACCATTCACAAACATGCCAATTCCCGGCAACGGCGCTAAAAACTTGACTGTTGTCTAGCAAGTGTACTAGATCGGCTAAATGTGTTAATTTTAAGACCCCGAATTATTGTACCCAAGGGATTGTGGTTACAAGGTAGTTAATATTAAAAGTATGCCATAGAATTCCAAGATTTTTGAGTGAAAGAGGTGTTAACCTATTAAAATAAGATAATAAATTAAACAACTAAAACACAACTAGCTGAAATTAAATAACAGTTCCAGTAAAAAATTAAAACAGAATAAAATTCTTAGAAATTAACAAGTCTAAAAGGGTTTAGGTACACTCATCCTCCCCAAACCTAATGTGAATTAATTTTATCTTAAGCTATATAGATTGAATCAGAATAACCACTATACCCAAGCGTCCCATTCCGGAGCAAGCTATTCTAATTGCAAAACGTCCCATTCCGGAGCATGTCTCATGATTAGCATAAGCGCGGTTATAAAATCCTAGATTCTGAATTATTTTCCCATTTTGGACCCAAACAACCCATAACCCCAGTCATTTTTACATCTGGCCCTAGCCTTACTATTATTTTTTACACATAACCCATTATGTCTCATTTCGGAGCAATCGCAATGTTAAAGAAAAGCTAATAGAAAAATAGAGTAAAAATACAATCATGGCATTTAAAAATCCAGCTCAACCATCCAAACCACATAATATCATCAAATATTTAAGAACACCCATGAAATAAGATTCAATAACATGTAAAATGAACCATCAATCTATATAAAAACTCAATTTAGCTCAATATTCACATAGGTAATGGGGATTCAAAGATCCCCTAAACACTAATAATTACTCATAATCCATTACAGAGATTAAAAGAGAAAAGAAATAATAAACCCAGAAATTCATGGTTGAAATGAACCCTAGATGAATCCAAAATGCTGCTCCTTCAAATCTCCCACAGAAAATGAGTTTTAGTTGAAAAGAGTAAAGCTAAACTCTAAAAACTGTAAATCTAATCTATTTTGAGTGTAAATCTAGTGAAAATATCAAAACCATAAAAGTTAGAGCAAAAGAAAAACCAAGAAAAACTCAGATCTAAAAACCCCCTTTTTAATCTCAGAAAAATAAAAAGAGCTCCTTTTGCCAAACAGAAATATGCACTTTATAGTTTCGGAGGGGTCACGGTCACAAAAAAATGGTTGTCACTATGAGGCACTGGGGGTTATGATGACAATGAAATGGTTGTCACTGTGAGATGCTTGCAAGTTCGATTCTGTCTTGAATGTTCAGGGGGTCACGGTTACAACAAAATTGTTGTCACCGTGAGATACTTGATTTTTCGATTCTGACTTGGATGGCTCTAGGTCACGGTGACAACAAAATGGTTGTCACCGTGAGGTAGCTCTACCTAAAATGCTATATATCACATTGACAATAAATCAGTTGTCACTGTGAGATGCCTCTTCTTTCAGTTCTGCCATGAATATTTGTATGTCACGGTGACAATAATTTAGTTATCACCGTGAGGTACCTAGATTTCCTACATTTCAACATAAAACCCCATCAAAATGCTATCAAAAGCATACAAAAACCTAATTCAACTAAATTTGGTAAAAATTAACTAAAAGTAACAAAAACTGTAACATACCCTACGTCCCCGTTGGAAGGACGCGGGTGCACAACCGATGCTCACTCGCATACATGCACACATACACTAAGCGGAAGCATACATTCATACATAAAAACATATGGAGATACAGTGGAAATTAAAACTTTAAGGAAACAATAGCTGAACATACATTAACTCACATACATACATATAATCATTTAGCGGAAGTGTAGACGAAAGATAAAATGGAGAAATAACTAAAAACTTAATGACAATAAGATCCTTACATATAATTACATATACATAAGACTAGAGAAAAACAAAAGCCAAAATACAGAGGTTGAGCAAAATACAAAACTCCTAACTTCTATGTGGCCGACCTTGCAGATGCGACTCGAGTCGGACCAAACCTGCCACCTGCATGGGAAAAGAACCCGTGCTAAGCGATAACGCTTAGTGGGGAAACACACAAGAAATATGGGCGGCCATTAACAATGGTCGCCAAGGCATAACTGTAGACACCGGGTCCCGAGTAGCCTTGATCAGGATTACCAGATGATGAAATTTAGCTATGCCGGCTTATAGGCAAAAAGATTGGAGTTCGGAAGTGATTTTTCCTTGTCTTTTCGATGAGCAAAAAGTGTATTTTAAAAATATTTTAAAAATATTTTTAAAATTATTTTGGAGAAGAAAAAGTGTGTTTTAGGTTGAGGGTATTTTATATAAAAATTAAAAAAAAAAAAAAAAAAAAATTTACCCGAAAAGCACGGCTGTGCTTTGCGCTGCACTGCGCGCGCGAAAGCACAGCTGTGCTTTTTTGAAAGCATGGCTGTGCTTTGCACGCAGCACGCACTGTGCACGTTTCTCGCGCGCATCAGCCCCATTTTCACCCCATTTCGCCCATTTTCGACCCCCACTTATTTTTTAACGATTTTTGGACGGTTTTGGGTGGTTTTTGGGTAGTTTTTGATGATTAAAACACCAGAAAAAATTCAGAGACAGGAGAGGACGAGTGAGGAACATTTTGGAGAAAAAAAACTGAATTTTGGAGCTTTGAGTTGAAAGAAAAAAATCCATCTTACACACTTGTTTCCAAGAGCTTTTCTTCAAGTTTTCAAGCTATTTTCTAAGGATTTTCACAAGAGAAGACAAGGAATTCAACACTTCTATCTTCAATTCTTCAAAACTGAATTTGAGGGTAATTATTCTTGGCTTTGCTCATTAATTCTCTTGTTAATTTCATTTATTTTGGCTTCCAATTAACATATCAAACATGTAAATTCTCTTAGTCTCCATATTCTTCTTCTTATTTTTTTTATCTTCAATTATTCATATAACAAATAAGCTTTTTTTAAATTCTATTAATCTTTTATTTTCATGTCAAATTATTCTTTGTTCATGTAATTATCTATGTTTTAGGTTGTAAATACCTTTAATTTCTTGATGATATATCATGTTTATTATTATGCTTTCTTTTGCATGTATGAGTGTTATAGTCATTATTTTATGCTAGTTATGCATGTCAAGTGGAATTATTCTCATGTTACACATTTATTCATGTCTTAACTATAATAAAATTGATTGTCACTAATCTTCCATGTATGTTAATAACTATTATTAATAAGTTGCATATGCCATGATACTTCATCACCTTATGCATGTTAAATTGCATCTTAATCACTTTATGCATGTTAAATTGCATCATAATTATTTTTTTTATGCATGTTATAGTATCTTATGCATGTTATATGGTCATTGTACATATTACCTTTTATGTTGTATTATTTCATTGGCCTAATCACTAACATGAATTTCTTTTTGATTTTTGGTTGCAAATCATTGTTTTATTCTCATTTGAGCATCCATGCACATGAAGGAGGAGTTGCGGGGTTTGGTATTTCCTTTATACATTTTTAATTCTCATTTCGTTTATATTTTTAATTTCCTTGTATATATTCATTGAATAAAATGTTTTCCTATGCGCACCTAAATAAAGATCATAAAAATATTTCTTACTAAATTAATTTAAATTTTTCATAATAAAATGGGACCAATGTCCTAATTTTCATCCCAAATAAAATCATCATATCCAGAACATTTTCTTTAATTGTGCATGCGGGGACCAAAGTCCTCATAATTAATAAATTCCCCGGTTTTATGTATGTTTGCACTTTTAAATGGGAGTTGTATTCCGCTCCTTGTATTATTGTAATTCATTGCTTTACTTGCTAATTTATGGTTTTCCTAACATGAGTAAATGCGCCTTAAATTAATTGCATTGTGTGGAGAGAGAGCGAATTAATGACAATTAAAATTCAATCATAAATTAATCGAGGTAGAAATAGATGAGAAATCCCGGACCCAGCTCTGGTCTTTGGGCTCGAGAGGTTAGAGGTTATCCTCCAACATACTTCTTGGGTCACGAGACTTTAGCGCTAATCCTAGGCCTCATGGCCCAACATGGGTAAAATGCGCAAGTCTTAGGCTCTCCGAGGCGAGAGTAACTTTCCCAATGTTCTATTGGGTGGCGACTCCATGATACCTCCTTGTTGCCCAACATAGACGCACTTGCGATTTATTGCAAGATGCCAACGGACCCGCAAATGCCCCGATCGCCCACGTGCGGGCGGTCCGAAAGGGCGGCGCTCGGGATCCGGCGCGTGTCACAGTGGCGACTCCACTGGGGACGATATGGTTCTAGATTTCAATTTGAAAATACCTCGTTTAACATTTATGGTTAAAATTTAATTCATAAATTCGCTTTATCTCAAAATTGCATATCATCTCATTAGAGCTTTAGATTACGCTAGTTTGGTCCCTCTTTTAGCCCCGGTGCGTTCCTGAAGCACCTCCTCATTTTCACTCAATTTGGGGAAGTGTTAAGGATAATCACCAGCCCAAGCCACGTACCTTAATGGTATATCAAAATGACGACCCGACCGGTCGCTATGCTTATGATGAGCTAGACCCGTCAGCAGGGATCATGCTTGGGTAGCCTTAAAGTAACATCTCCCTTGTCCAAAGCTCATGTAATGGCAATAGATACTTCCACTAGGTGAAATGTACCGTAATACTATGCTTGCTATATGAGCCATCATATATTAAACTAAATCAATTTAATTAAATGGTCTTCATCAAAGGCTTTCATGCCCCGGTGGGCCCATCTTAGTTAAGTTGAATTGTTTAAATACATAATTGCCAAACACCCATACGTATGTACATTAGATAGGAGCTGTTATGCTGCCGGTTTTTCACCGCGCACCATACGTGTCCATTGGGTTCCACGTTAATCCATGGATCAAGCCCACCTAGGAAAGAGACCGCACTACCACGTGTGTGGGAGATACAAGGTTGGAAAGATCTATCTGCTTGCATGTGTTTGTCTATGTTGCATCAGCACGAGCATACATTGCATTTTAATCATGCATCATCTTAACAATCTTTGCATTTCAGCCATCATAGATTCTCCTGGGTGGTCTAGAGGTCCCGACGGACGGTTAAGAAGGGCGCCGCTTTTGGGGTTAACTGAGTTAGTGTCAGATCAGAGTTCAGAGTCAGTCTTAGAAGGAAGTGTGGGGTTTTCTTCCGAATCATCAACAGAAGTAAGTATGGCTAATCCATCAAATGAGTCTGATGCAACTCGGGCAATAATCATCGAGGAGGTAGGAAAGAGAATGGAGGAATTTGAAGCCCGAATGATCGCAATGATGGGCAATCTTGCCACCACCATAGCTGGTCAACAAGCTGCTGCTGCCCCTATCCGAGTACCAGCTGAACAAGAGGTTGTAAGAGAAGAACGTCCTGTTGCAATTAACCAACCAGTGGTTGACCCACCTGTTGTCGAGCAAAGAGTGCCTGCACCTATTGAGCGCAGAGAGGACCCCAGGTCTGAAACTGAATTTGGGGAAGATGAGCTAGAGGAGCATAAAGTAGCTAAAGAGAAGTCGGCAAAACTAGATGATGCAATATGGAGGAAAATGGAAGAGAGATTTGAGGTCATGGCAAGGATGATGACTGTGGGAAAAGGAATGAACCTGAAAGACCGAGAGCTGGATGGGGATGACCTAATTCCCCAGAATTTTAAGATGCCGGACATTCCCAAATTTGATGGAACCTCTGACCCTGCCGCACACATCAAGCAATACTCGCTGGTCATGAAGGGAACGACCTTAACAAGAAAGCAGAAGGTAGAATATTTCTGCTTGAGTCTCACAGGAGCTGCTATTGATTGGTACCATGGGCTTGACAGGAGATCCAAGGAGGACTGGGACTTGTTGACCGAAGAGTTCCTTAAGCAGTACGATTGCAGTACCCGGATGGAGGTCACTTTAAAAGATCTCGAGTTGTTACAGCAGAAGGCTGGGGAGTCCTTCCACGAGTACCTTACTCGGTGGAGAAACCGGGTTATGGAGATGAAACGCAAACCGGACACTTCTGATCAGATTCGGCTATTCATTCGAAATGCCAGTCCTTACTTGAGAGAGGGACTAAAAATGAAGGGACTCAAGGATTGGGAGTCTTTGAAGGACTTTGCCATAGAAGCAGAAGGAGAATATTTATCCAAGAGGGCAAATAGTGAGTCCTATGCCCGGAGGGGATACAGCAATCAGGGGACGGCCAAACCAGTAGGTTCAAGCAGTGGTAACAGAGTTGGGAAGACTGCCGAGGTATCTGCAACCGGCGTAAGTCAGAGGTATTTCTCCAACTTGGGTAAGCCTTTATCATGGGTGCTGAAGAGGCTAATAAAAGAAGGAAAACTGCGGCCCCTATCACCTAAACCGGCCAAGGCCCAAGGGCAGCCAGGGCACAAAGAGAATGAATACTGCGCATTCCACCAACATACCGGGCATTTGACGGACGAGTGTATAATGCTAAGACATCGGGTCCAAGATCTAATTGACAACAAGCAGATCACTGATCCTGAGCAGAGAGAAAGCAAGAAGAAGTCTGGTTATAACACAGTGCCACCTCCAGTCTTTATGATCGGATCGAGCCTACCAGAATGGTATGTGATGCAAGACCTATATGGAAATGAGTATGTCGCTATTACTCACCCTGCAGTGGATGAAAAAGGGGTTTCCGTGGCAGCGATAGACTGTTGGTCCACTAGTGAGAGTGGAGATGACGAAGATGAGAAAAATGGAGAGTTTACGGATCCGTGGGATTCAGAGGAAGAAGAAAGAGTAGAAGCAGTAACAAGAAGTGGGAGGGTCATTCCAGAAGCTGAGAAGCAGCAGGACCCAGCACAAGCAATCGCAGAGAAAGAGCCGGAAGAAAATTCAATAGTGAAGCAACTAAAAAAGACCACGGCTCAGATATCTATTTGGGACCTCTTGAGACAGTCCCCCTCGCACCGACAGAAGTTAGTCGAAGCATTGAGCGTATCCACCGTAGCAACTACAATCTCTCCATCCGAGCTTTTAGACCTTGTAAAGGGGGGATCCGGGGAGAAGTTGGTTTTTTCTGATGCAGACCTACCAACAGAGGGTCGTAACCACAACCGACCTTTGTACATCAAGGCACAGATCAATGGTAAACACACCGCTTGTGTCATGGTTGATGACGGGTCATCGATAAATGTCTGCCCTTTGGTGGCACTTCAGGCCTTTGGGATGGATGAGAGTATGTTAAGCAAATCTGACCTGACCATCACTGCCTATGACAACTCCAGGAGGCAAGCATCGGGAATTTTCAAAGCTTTGGTAAAGACAGGGCCCATTGAGGCAGAAACAGATTTTGTGGTCTTGCCGATTCCAGCAAACTTCTCAGCTCTGCTTGGTAGATCGTGGTTAGGGGGAGTACCATCCACATTACACCAGATAATTAAAATACCCCATGAAGGAGAAGTAGTGACCATTAAAGCAGCAAGAGAGAACCAAGTGTCTGCCTTGGAGATCTCTAATCAGCCATTCAGTGGCTTTCATGTATCGATGATCGGAGAAGAGCAAAACCTAGAAGGTAGCCCTCAAGTGGTGAATATGCTGAAGAAGATACACTTCCTCCCAGGGGCTGGTTTGGGAAAAGAGTCACAAGGGCTGCAAAATGCTATCACTACATGTGGTCAGAAAGATCGAAAGGGGTTGGGCTACAAAGGAGAATATGGTAAGAAGAAAGGGTCAGGGAAGATTCCCCATATTTCGGAGAGCTTTGTGCCATCATCATCGGTTTGTGCTTACACTGGAGAAGAAGAACCGCAGTGGGTAGATGGGAAGATTATCCCTGGATTTGAAATTTTTAACGATGTCTTTGATTGGGAGATCGGAGTTGTTAAAGCTGTAGAGAACTTTTGGGATGAGGAGATTATGACCCAATGCAGCATCTGGGACAGAGATGAGCCCGAAGAGATTGTAACTGATAAGCTGTTAGCCACTAAGCTCAAGGGGAAGGAGAAGATAGTGGAACCAGAGCCGAAGATAAAAGATCTCAAGATTTCACCAAATCAAGAAGCCAAAGCACAGTCAGCTGCAGCATCGGCATCGACTGAAGTTGATAGTCATTTAGATTCTCTTTTTATACCAGAACTCTTTGAGGACAATGTTAATGTTTCTGATTATGTTAATGAGATGAACAACTTTGCTTACTTGTGTGATGTTTCTGATGATTTCATTTCGCATGATCATAAGCATGATGCATTCATTTTTGATATTAATTCAACTGGCACAACTGCATTTAATCTCGGAACTTTGGAAAATCCAAAGGAAATTTTGCTAGCATCAGACATAACTCCTGAAGAGAGAATAAAATTTGAGAGAATATTAAAAAAATATGAAAAAGTCTTTGCCTGGACCTACGAGGATATGCCGGGAATAGATCGAGATGTTGCCGAACATGCCATCCCAACTTACCCAGAGTTTAAACCCGTCAAGCAAAAGCTTCGGAGGCTTAGGCCAGAATGGGCACAGAAAGTGAAAGAGGAGATCCATAAGCAGATTGAGGCTAAGTTCCTGATAGAGGTTCAATACCCAACATGGTTAGCTAATGTGGTTCCTGTAGCTAAGAAAGACGGTAAGGTTCGAGTATGCGTCGATTATCGAGACCTGAACAAAGCTTGCCCTAAAGATGATTTCCCACTGCCTCATATTGATGTGCTAGTAGATAGTGCTGCTGCTTGCATGATGTACAGCTTTGTGGATGGATACGCAGGGTACAATCAAATTCTTAACAAGATAGTGGACCGGATCAAGACAGCCTTTATCACCGAGTGGGGGACATATGCCTATCGGGTTATGCCTTTTGGGTTGAAGAATGCAGGAGCAACCTATCAGAGGATGGTAACCAAGGTTCTCAATGACTTAATCCACAAAGAAGTGGAGGTGTACGTCGATGACATGATGATTAAGTCGACTACCAGGGAAGGTCACTTTGAGGCATTAGAAAAGTTCTTTCAAAGGATTAACAAGTATGATATGCGACTCAATCCCAAGAAGTGCATTTTTGGAGTTACATCAGGAAAGTTGTTAGGCCATGTGGTAAGCCAGAGGGGAATCGAAGTAGATCCCGATAAAGTCAAAGCCATAAGAGAGATGCCAGTGCCCCAGAAGGAGAAGGACGTTAGAAGTTTCCTAGGAAAGCTTCAGTACATCAGCCGATTTATTGCCAAGCTAGCTTCAGTATGTGAGCCTATTTTCAAGCTTCTTAGGAAGAATCAGCCGGTGCTATGGAACGATGACTGCCAATTGGCCTTTGACACCATTAAGAGGTATTTGTTAAATCCTCCGGTGTTAAGACCACCACGCCATGCCAAACCACTAATCCTGTACCTAGCTGTGGAAGATAACTCAGTGGGTGCTATGATGTCTCAGGAAGATGATTTTGGTGTAGAGTTTGCCGTTTACTATCTTAGCAAGAAGTTCTTGCCTTACGAAGCCAAATATGTGGAGGTAGAAAAGATTTGTTTAGCAGTTATCTGGGCTTCTAAGAAGTTGCGACACTACTTTCATTCCTTCAAGGTACAAACGGTTGCCAAACATAATCCGCTTAGATACCTCCAAGAAGCACCCTCTCTACTAGGGAAGATGGGAAGATGGTTACTGCTATTGCAGGAATTTGACATTGAGTACATAACCAGGAAAACCATTAAGGGAAGAGCTGTAGCGGAGTTCTTAGCCGAGCATCCTATTGAGGGAGATCAGTTTGAATACAACTTTCCAGATGAAGATGTCACGGCCATAGCAGTACAAGGGTGGCAATTATTCTTTGATGGAGCAGTCAATAATAAGGGAGCAGGCGTGGGAGTTATTCTTACGACCCCAGATGGTGAAAGGTTACCATTGGCTAAGAAGCTGAGGTATAAGGCTACCAATAATGAAGCAGAATACGAAGCTTGCATCTTTGGATTGGAAGCATTGCTTGCTCTGGGGGCAAAGACCGCAGAAGTATTTGGGGATTCCTCCTTGGTAATTCATCAAATTAAAGGAGAGTGGTCAGTCAAGGAAGAAAGGCTGCTGCCTTATGTAAAGCACTTGAGAACGTTGAGCAACCAGTTTGAGTTTTGCACTTTTCACTTCATCCCCAGAGACGAAAATCAGTTAGCTGATGCTCTAGCAACATTAGTGTCTATGTGGGATAACCCAACAGGAGTTGCAATGAAACCCGTGCTGATATATAGCTCGGAAAGACCTTGCTTTGAAGCTGAACAGGTGATGTACATTGAAGCCATTGATGGAAATCCATGGTATTATGACATTCAGAATTATTTAGAGAGATCAGTCTTTCCAGAAGAAGCCAGTGAGAAGGACCAAAGAATGATCAGGAAGTTATCCACTCAATTCATCAGTGTTAATGGCACTTTATACAAAAGGCAAGCTGATGGTATCCAGTTAAGATGTCTGGCAGAGAAAGAAGCTAAAAGAGTTATGGAAGACGTTCATGCCGGGGTTTGTGGAGCTCACATGAATGGCTTAGCCTTAGCAAAGAAGATCATGCGCCAAGGGTTTTATTGGCTCACAATGGATACAGATTGTTCAAAATTTGTGAAGCAATGCCAGTTATGCCAACAGTACGCGAATTTGAGGCATGTGCCAGTTTCAGAGTTACATAACTTAACATCTCCATGGCCATTTGCAGCATGGGGAATAGACATCATAGGCGAAATCCATCCTACTGCTTCTAATGGGCATAGATTCATCATAGTTGCCATTGACTACTTCACTAAGTGGGTTGAGGCTGAATCTTTCAAGAAGGTTGATGCAAGGGATATGGCTAAATTCATCGAGCGGAATTTGATATGCAGATATGGTCTCCCACATCACATTGTGTCTGATAATGGGGTACAATTCCTAGCAGAGACTAGACAGATGCTCCAGAAATATGGGATCCAACATCATAAGTCTTCTCCTTACCGTCCTCAAGCGAATGGTGCAGTTGAAGCGGCGAATAAGAATGTGAAGAGAATTTTAGCCAAGATGGTTCAGAACTACAAGGATTGGGCAGAAAAGCTACCCTTCGCACTTTGGGGTTATAGAACAACAGTCAGAACCTCTACGGGGGCAACACCATTCTCTCTGGTGTATGGAACTGAAGCAGTCCTGCCGGTTGAAATTGAGCTGAAATCATTAAGGGTAGTCCTGGAAGCCGAGATTCCGGAGACAGAATGGGCACAATAACGATTGTTGCAGTTGAATCTATTGGATGAAGATAGGTTGAGAGCCTATTACCACAATCAGGTTTATCAGAAGAGACTAGCTCGGTCCTTTGGCAAGAAGGTACGAAAGCACCCGTTGAAAGAAGGGGATTTGGTCTTTAAGATGATGAGGCCGGGAGTTCCAGACATACGAGGAAAATTCAGACCAACCTGGGAAGGACCTTTCATTTTGAAAAAGTTGCTAACAAAAGGAGCAGCAATTTTAGCAGACATCGATGGGAATGAGTTCAAGGACCCGGTCAATGTCGATAGACTTAAAAGGTTCCATGGCTAAAGACCAAAAATAAAAAGAAGAGAATAAAATGCCCTGCAAGTCGAAAACCGAAAAAAGGCGGCTGTGCTAAAATTGGGCGCCTCGACAGGGTGAAAACCGAAAAAAGGCATCTTGTGCAAAAATTAGAGGCATCAGAGAAAATATTTAATCGAGAAAACCCGAGAGGGCCGATTAATAACAGGAGTTTGAGGCTGACAAAATCTACTCCGAGATTAGGTGTAGTCATATGCTTTTGAATTCTTGTCAAATGATGAAATCATATAGAAATCTACACAATTTTCGCAATGAATAAAAGAATACATTTTCATTGATCTTTCAGTTCTGTCTTAAAAAGAAATATACCAATTGTTCATCTAATGATTATTGCTCAGTCCCTTCATTGGATATGTGCTATTTGCTCTTAATAGAAGCTTTGGTGATAAAAAAAAAAAAAAAAAAAAGAAGGCCGTTAGAGATGAAAACCGTAACTGGCTCTCTAAGCAAAAGTTAGGCCAAAGGGCAGGGTGAAAACCTGGAAACAGGCAGTCTGCCCTACAAAAAATAAAATAAACAAAAGCCGCTGGATTGGGTTGGGTCGATTCTAGGCAATAGTTAGGCAAAGGGTTGTGTGAAAATCCCATAAGGGACGCATTTCCCGCAAAGAAAAGCTAGTGCGAAAATCCACAAGGGACGCACTACCTTTAAAACAATGACATTCAATGCCTGGAGCGATAAGGCGGCATTATTTCAAGATGATTTTCCGTCAATCATACAACACACAACACAGAACATGAAACAGAATCTCGGGTAAATGATCATTGACCAGGGGGGCAAGGATATATACCGGACGTCTCTTTCAGAAAACTTGTCGACGATCCTCAGGATTCAGGGGGCATTATAGAGCCGGCAGGCTACAACCTCAGCGAACCATGGACCGCCTAGGGCACAGTCTATACATTGTTGCAAGCATTTGCATTCCATATCATGCACACATGATTTCTTGTAAATCCCTATGCATACAATCTTGCAGGAGAAATCGGCGGGGGACACCAACAAAAGCCAAGTGACGACACTAGTCCAAACATCTAAAGGAGCAAAAAAAAAAATAAAAAAACCAATTCACAGCGGTTAGCACGATGGCGGCACTACCCACAAGAGGTTAGCACGACCACGGCACTACCAATTCACAGCGGTTAGCACGATGGCGGCACTACCCACAAGAGGTTAGCACGACCACGGCACTACCAATTCACAGCGGTTAGCACGATGGCGGCACAACCCACAAGAGGTTGGCACGACCACGGCACTACCAATTCACAGCGGTTAGCACGATGGCGGCACTACCCACAAGAGGTTAGCAGGACCACGGCACTACCAATTCACAGCGGTTAGCACGATGGCGGCACTACCCACAAGAGGTTAGCACGACCACGGCACTACCAATTCACAGCGGTTAGCACGATGGCGGCACTACCCACAAGAGGTTAGCACGACCACGGCACTACCAATTCACAGCGGTTAGCACGATGGCGGCACTACCCACAAGAGGTTAGCATGACCACGGCACTACCAATTCACAGCGGTTAGCACGATGGCGGCATTACCCACAAGAGGTTAGCATGACCACGGCATTACCAACTCACAATGTTTAGCACGATAGCGGCGCCACCCACAAGAGGTTAGCACACCTACGGTATTACCAACTACAACCAAAAGACAGCAGCAGCTATCATCATAACTCCATCAAGCAGGAAGATCGCCGCTTCAGGTACGCGTTTCTTTCCTTTTCCTGAATTTTGGCTCACCTAGGCACCCATGTACTAGCCTCCCCAAAATTGGGGGCAACTGTAGACACCGGGTCCCGAGTAGCCTTGATCAGGATTACCCGATGATGAAATTTAGCTATGCCGGCTTATAGGCAAAAAGATTGGAGTTCGGAAGTGATTTTTCCTTGTCTTTTCGATGAGCAAAAAGTGTAATTTAAAAATATTTTAAAAATATTTTTAAAATTATTTTGGAGAAGAAAAAGTGTGTTTTAGGTTGAGGCTATTTTATATAAAAATTAAAAAAAAAAAAAAAAAAAATTTACCCGAAAAGCACGGCTGTGCTTTGCGCTGCACTGCGCGCAGTGCGCGCGCGAAAGCACAGCTGTGCTTTTTTGAAAGCACGGCTGTGCTTTGCGCGCAGCACGCACTGTGCGCGTTTCTCGCGCGCATCAGCCCCATTTTCACCCCATTTCGCCCATTTTCGACCCCCACTTATTTTTTAACGATTTTTGGACGGTTTTGGGTGGTTTTTTGGTAGTTTTTGATGATTAAAACACCAGAAAAAATTCAGAGACAGGAGAGGACGAGTGAGGAACATTTTGGAGAAAAAAAACTGAATTTTGGAGCTTTGAGTTGAAAGAAAAAAATCCATCTTACACACTTGTTTCCAAGAGCTTTTCTTCAAGTTTTCAAGCTATTTTCTAAGGATTTTCACAAGAGAAGACAAGGAATTCAACACTTCTATCTTCAATTCTTCAAAACTGAATTTGAGGGTAATTATTCTTGGCTTTGCTCATTAATTCTCTTGTTAATTTCATTTATTTTGGCTTCCAATTAACATATCAAACATGTAAATTCTCTTAGTCTCCATATTCTTCTTCTTATTTTTTTTATCTTCAATTATTCATATAACAAATAAGCTTTTTTAAAATTCTATTAATCTTTTATTTTCATGTCAAATTATTCTTTGTTCATGTAATTATCTATGTTTTAGGTTGTAAATACCTTTAATTTCTTGATGCTATATCATGTTTATTATTATGCTTTCTTTTGCATGTATGAGTGTTATAGTCATTATTTTATGCTAGTTATGCATGTCAAGTGGAATTATTCTCATGTTACACATTTATTCATGTCTTAACTATAATAAAATTGATTGTCACTAATCTTCCATGTATGTTAATAACTATTATTAATAAGTTGCATATGCCATGATACTTCATCACCTTATGCATGTTAAATTGCATCTTAATCACTTTATGCATGTTAAATTGCATCATAATTATTTTTTTTATGCATGTTATAGTATCTTATGCATGTTATATGGTCATTGTACATATTACCTTTTATGTTGTATTATTTCATTGGCCTAATCACTAACATGAATTTCTTTTTGATTTTTGGTTGCAAATCATTGTTTTATTCTCATTTGAGCATCCATGCACATGAAGGAGGAGTTGCGGGGTTTGGTATTTCCTTTATACATTTTTAATTCTCATTTCGTTTATATTTTTAATTTCCTTGTATATATTCATTGAATAAAATGTTTTCCTATGCGCACCTAAATAAAGATCATAAAAATATTTCTTACTAAATTATTTTAAATTTTTCATAATAAAATGGGACCAATGTCCTAATTTTCATCCCAAATAAAATCATCATATCTAGAACATTTTCTTTAATTGTGCATGCGGGGACCAAAGTCCTCATAATTAATAAATTCCCCGGTTTTATGTATGTTTGCACTTTTAAATGGGAGTTGTATTCCGCTCCTTGTATTATTGTAATTCATTGCTTTACTTGCTAATTTATGGTTTTCCTAACATGAGTAAATGCGCCTTAAATTAATTGCATTGTGTGGAGAGAGAGCGAATTAATGACAATTAAAATTCAATCATAAATTAATCGAGGTAGAAATAGATGAGAAATCCCGGACCCAGCTCTGGTCTTTGGGCTCGAGAGGTTAGAGGTTATCCTCCAACATACTTCTTGGGTCACGAGACTTTAGCGCTAATCCTAGGCCTCATGGCCCAACATGGGTAAAATGCGCAAGTCTTAGGCTCTCCGAGGCGAGAGTAACTTTCCCAATGTTCTATTGGGTGGCGACTCCATGATACCTCCTTGTTGCCCAACATAGACGCACTTGCGATTTATTGCAAGATGCCAACGGACCCGCAAATGCCCCGATCGCCCACGTGCGGGCGGTCCGAAAGGGCGGCGCTCGGGATCCGGCGCGCGTCAGAATAACACATGCAAATGACATATGCGGACATTCATAAAACATATAATATTATACTTGCATATAAAAGCCGTGCGTTTAGAGGATCATATGCACATTAATATATAATCATTCAATAGTCAATGTCGCATTTTCACGCAAACTAGTTCACATGCTTATAACCACAATCGATTATATGCAAATGCAGTCATAATACGATATATATGAATGATCGCACACAATAGGTATGTTTGAGTCACATTTAACCCATTCAGAGAATCATAATCACATTCGAATTCATAACTGATTCACATGACTGAAATCTTACACATTCGGATATCATATTCTCTTATTCATATCAGACAAAGCAAACCAAAATACATGCTGACCCTAAATAGTGGATAACGAGTATACAGACATCACCTTATGGGTGCAAATCGAGTACTGACATCACCTTACGGGTGGGAATCAAATACTGACATCACCTTACGGGTGCAAATCGAATATCAATTTCATTTTCACATTCAAAAATATTTTTATTAGGGACCTTAAACAAGATCTAAACACATTAAAGGGTTCGGAAGGAACCAAATGGGGGACCTGATCAGGGTCCAAACGTAACTGAGGGCTGCAGCTAAGAGACTCTATTAGGCATGCCTGATAACTTCAATATAATATTTAGTTTTGATAGTATTTTTTATATGATTTTTGGGTATTTAGTTGTGTTTAATGTCATGTTATGTTCTTTTATGTTAATTTTGTTAATCTTAGCCAAATTGGAATTTTGATGCATTTTAGATAACTATTTGATTAAAGTTTTGTGCCTTTGTAGATTTTTGCTCAAGGGGTCACGGTCACAATGAATTGGTTGTGACCGTGACATAAGAAGAATTGCAAATAGTAACTGAAATCACATGGGTCACGGTCACAATAAAATTGGTTGTGACCGTGACATAATTCTTTATTGGGCAGAATGCAAGGGATGAAGACCTCACGGTGGCAACAAATATCATCACCACCGTGACATAGTGTTTTCCTAGGCAGAAGAGAAACTTTGAAGACCTCACGGTGGCAACAGATTTCATTGCCACCGTGACCCATCTCCTGTGCAGGAAAGGAAATTGAAAATCTCAACTCTACACGGTGGCAACCGATTTGGCTCCGGAATGGGAAAGCAAACCGAACCTAGGATTTTAGACCCGTGATTAGGCTAGTTGTATGACTTGCTCCGGGATGGGACGTTATGCAATTAGAATAGCTTGCTCCGGAATGGGACGCTTGGGTTAAGAGGGTTATCCCGATTTCTTTCATATAAGATTCTTAGATTAATTTTGTTCATATTTGGGTATAGGTTGGATGAGTGAACCTGAACAACACTTTTCTATATTGAGATCTTTGCTTGTTATCATTTTTTTATCTTTGCTAGTTTTTACTGTCATCTTAATTTGTTTTTGCTTTGTTAACTCATTATAGTTGATTAATTTATTTGTTCTAGTAGTCATAATTAAATCAATTCAACAATTGGGAATTCTTTAGCATACATTTAAGTTTCATAACTTGCATACTCAGTCCCTTGGGTATGATAACTCGGAGTCTTAAAAATACTCCATTATATTACTTGCCGATTCAGTACACTTGCTGAGGTCGCGTCAAGTTTTTTATGCCATTGTCGGGGACTGGCGTTATTTGTGAGTTTTGATTTTTATTTGTGTGTGTTTATATTTTTCTTATTTTAGTTTTTGTTTTATTATTCTTTTTAGGTACCTATGGTGCATGAGCAGATTGAGATAGGAACCAATTGCACCATACGACCCTGAAATCGAGAGGACCTTGCATCAACGAAGGAGAGCGAACAGAAATAATAACATGGAAAATAATCTTTCAATTGGTGAGTTTCCTCTCGAGAATGAACTAGTGCCGAGGGCACAAGATGAAAATCTAGGGAATTATAGAGAAGAGGTCCCGAGGCAGAGGACAATAAGGGATTATGCAGTACCAAGATGGAATGTGGATAATCGGACGATTGTGCTGCCAAGGGGAGTGCAGTTTAAGCTTAAACCAGCCACCATCAATATGGTACCGAGGAATCAGTTTTCGGGTTCAGAAGTGGAAGATCCCGCACAACACTTTGACATATTCTTAGAGGTCAGTGATACGGTTCAAATTCCTGGAGTGTCATCTGACTCGGTAAGATTAAAGTTGTTCCCTTTCACATTGATTGGAAAAGCACGTGAATGGTTGCAAATGCTACCTAGACAGTCGATTAGATCATGGGACCAGTTACAAGAGAGATTTTTTATGAGATTCTTCCCTCCGACAAAGACTGCGAACATCCGTAATAGTATATTGGGTTTTAGTCAAATGAGTGAGGAGCCGTTTCATGAAGCCTGGGAAAGGTTTAGAAGGCTGTTGAGAAGCTGTCCACACCATGAGAAAGCCATATACCACCTGATGACAACATTTTATTCTGGGGTTACACCACAGACAAGATCTTTATTTGATGCTTCATCATGAGGGTCATTCATGAATAGACTACCAGAGGAAGCTTTTCATCTGCAAGATAAAATGGCGGCGAATGATGCTCAATCGTCTAATCCTAGGTCAGTTTTGAAAAGACAAGGGATACACACTGTGGATGAGGTGTCGATGCTGAAGGCACAGATTGAGTCCATGAGGAAGGAGATAAGTAGTCTGAAAGTGCAGAATGTAGCTTCTGTGGCTTAAGAGAGTGGATGGTATGAAAGTGGGCAATTTGGTCAAGAGAGTGGGGCAATGGGAGATATAAATGCCATAGGAGATTACAGAAGGAATGACCCCTATAGCAACACATATAATCCGGGCTGGAGAAATCATCCAAACTTCTCTTGGAAGGATGGAAATCCAAATGCTTCATCCTCTCAACCACAAGTTAGACCTCCCTTTAACCAAAACACTCATCATAACCAAGGCAACTGTATCAAAAACCATATCCACCCCATCACAACCAAGGGCAACAATACCACCCACCGGGGTACCAACCGAGGCCACCTGTGCAAGAAAAGAAGCCAAATCTGGAAAACATATTGGCTAATTTCATAAACAGTCAACAACAGTTTGTAAATATCTAGCAACAGTTAATGGCTAATCAAGAGTCAAGGTGGAAATCTCAAGAGCAGTGGAACCGGAACCAAGATGCTTCCATGAGGAATTTAGAGACTCAAGTGGGACAGCTGGCAAATTCCATGTCTCAAAGACAACCGGGAACATTTCCTTCGAATGTGGACCGAAATCAAAAAGAGGAAGCTAAAGCAATCACACTGAGAAGTGGAAAGGAAGTGGTACCGAGAGAAGACCAAGGTAAAAATTCTTCATCATCAGAAAAGGGGGAGCCGACACGGACGGTAAGTAACTCTAACTCTAGGGTAGAAGTTAATGAAAATGCTCCTAAAAGTGATAAGGGTAAAAGTTTAATGAATCCGAGGGTAGAGGATCTTGATATAAATAGACTGCCAGTTCCTGCAGTTGCTAAACAGGAAAGGAAAAATGAGCAAAAGGCAAGGTTTCTAGACATGTTTAAGAAACTGCACATTAATTTACCATTTGCTGAAGCTTTAGCTCATATGCCTAACTATGCTAAATTTATGAAAGAATTATGTTCTAATAAAAAGAAATTAGAAGGGCATGGAACTGTACAGCTTACAGAAAATTACAGTGCTATAATTATGAACAAGATCCCGGAGAAATTGGAAGATCTAGGTAGCTTTACTTTACCCTGTGCTATTGGTGAAGATTTTTATGGTAATGCTTTATGTGATTTGGGTGCCAGCATAAATTTGATGCCTTATTCTATTTGCAAGAAGCTTAATCTTGGGGACCTCAGGGAGACGGGAATGAGACTCCAACTTGCAGATAGGTCAGTAAGGTGGCCCAAAGGAGTGATAGAAGATCTGTTAGTGAAGGTGGGGAAATTCATCTTCCCAGTGGACTTTGTTGTGATGGAGATGGAAGAGGATAGGAAGGAGCCACTGATAGTGGGGAGGCCGTTTTTAAACACAGCAAAGGCATTGATCGATGTTCATGGTCAAACAGTCACCCTACGGTTCAATAATAAGGAGTTGGTAGTGGATATGAACAAGGCTCAAAAGTATCCATCTGGGGATATAGAGGAGTCTGTTTATTTTGTAGATGTAATAGACGAGTGTGTGGAAGAAGTGCAGGAAAAAGTGGTTGGAGCTTATCCAGAAAATTTGTGTTTGTGACATTCAGTGGAAGGAGAAGAAGTGGAAGAAGAGATGAGGGGAGAAGCAATAGAAATTGTGGAGATAGAAGATGGAAAGGATGAATCACATAATGAAGAGTTTAACCCTAAAAAGTGGGATTTAAATTCTGAACTTAAACCTCTCCCCTCTCATTTGAAATATGTGTTTTTATAGAAAGATCAGAAACCAGTAATCATATCTTCTTTGTTGTCAGGTGATGAAGAAAAGTTGTTGCTAGAGGTGCTGAAAAAGCACAAGGGAGCCATTGGATGGGAAACCTCAAATTTGAAGGGGATTGACCCAAGTTACTGCAGACACATGATCCCAATGGAGGAGGAATGCAAGCCGGTAGCTCAGCCTCAGAGAAGACTCAACCCGGCTATGCAAGAGGTAGTAAAGAAGGAGGTACTCAAACTCCTTGATGCAGGTATAATCTACCCTATTTCTGATAGTAAATGGATTAGCCCAGTGCAGTGTGTGCCTAAAAAAGGGGGGATGACAGTGGTAAAGAATGAACTGAATGAAATGATTCCAACTCATACAGTTACGTGTTGGAGAGTCTGTATTGATTATAGAAGGTTGAATAATGCCACTAGAAAAGACCATTTCCCTTTACCGTTTATTGATCAGATGCTAGAGAGGTTAGCAGTTAATAGGTTCTATTGTTTTTTAGATGGGTATTTGGGATATTTGCAGATTCCTATAGCCCCTGAGGATCAAATCTTTCTGTTTTTCCTGCACATTCTCACCCACATTAGTAGAAACAAATTCATTGTTATAGGATTTACCTGACCTCAATTTGACGGCTTTAAGATGTTCTCTTGGATTCTCCTCTGTATTACTTGGTCGATTTCCTTACATTCTTGAAGGTAAAGCCTTAGCTATTTGCCCTATTTGCACTTCCAAGTTATGGATGGGTGAGGCTTGATTTTTAGTGATTTGATCAAATTTTGTTTCTCGCCTCTTTTGGTTCTCTTCTTGTGAACTAAATTTTAGATTAATCCCCTCTAGAAACCTATCCATTTTTACCTCTAAAGCTCCAAACCTATCTTGAGGTGGTTGAAATCCTACTCCCCTATTTTGGTTACTACTATTACCCCAAGAAAAATTAGGATGGTTTCTCCAACCAGGGTTATATGTGTTTGAGTATGGATTACCTCTTCCTTGCCCTTGGATAAAACTAACTTGCTCTTCAGAATTATTTATTCCCAAATTACATACCTCACTTGTATGACCTTGTTGGCCACAAATAGTGCATACCTTTTGTGAACTACCCCCCATTCCTAGGCTACTAACTTTTTGAGTTAAAGCCTCTATTTGGGCTTGTAAGGCTACAATAAAATCTATGGCATGAACCCCCCTATTATCAGAATTAGATTCCCTTACTCTTTCGGTGGGCCACATACAATTGTTCATAGCCATCTCCTCAAGCAATTCAAAGGCAGCTTCTATTGTTTTCCTTATCAAAGAGCCACCAGCTGCAGCATCAATGGTACCTCTTGTGCTGGGATTCACTCCATTGTAGAAGGTTTGCATCAATAGCTCTCTTGGAAGGTTATGGTGAGGACACATTCTCTGCAATTCTTTAAATCTCTCCCATGCTTCATACAAAGATTCAATGTCATTTTGCACAAAAGTTGTGATATCTTTTATAATTTTTGCAGTTTTAGCTAGAGGAAAATATTTTGATAACAACGCTTGGGCCAATTAGTTCCAAGTGGTTATTGATCCTCTAGTTAATGAATTCAACCAAGCCTTGGCTTTATCCTTCAAAGTGAAAGGAAAAAGTCTAAGCTTAATTGCATCATTAGAAACTCCATTAATTTTAAAAGTATCACATATCTCTAAGAAATTTGCCAAATGAGCATTAGGATCTTCATTTGCCAAACCATAAAACTGAATGCTATTTTGTATCATTTTCAAAAGAGAAGGTTTAATCTCAAATTGGTTAGCATTTACCGTAGGCCTTACCACACCTTTTTGAGCACCACTCAATGCGGGTGTAGCAAAATCCATCAATCTTGGTGGATTTTCCTCATCAGCCATTATTGGTTTCTTATTCTTATTCTTCTTTTTATTTGATTTTCTGTTACTTGACAAATATCTCTCTATTTTAGGATTCAAAGGTTCAAGTTCTTCTTGAGAACTTCTAGTACTAAGCATGAACTTAGCAAATCCTATAAAAACAACACAAAACACAAATAAGTCAATTAAACAAACAAACAAGTAAAATAAAATAAATATTGTAATCCAAAATCATAAATCAAGTTTCACAATGGCAACAAAAATAACATCATTCCCAACAGCGCCAAAAACTTATTGGCTTATTTCTAAGTGCCAATTTTCGGAAGCATACAATGTACCTAATATAGTACAAAAGATGTCGATCCCACGAGGAATGTGCTAATTATTACGCACTATTACTACTCAATTTTAATCTTATTTACAATGATCATTAATTTGTTGAATGAAAGTGGAACGACTATGTCTAATTCTAATTAACCTAGTTATAAATAATCAGAGAAGATAAAAGATTAATGATATAAAATAATAAATAGAACTTGAATTAATTATTCTTGATTATGAATATATTCTTATCATGCAAGCCAAGTTGAATAAGATTCCAATTTACTCTTTCAACATAAATTAGAGTGCCTAAAAGATGCATTTATAATTCTAACTCACAATTTTCATTAATAAATTAAAGTGTTATTCATGAAAGTTTCAGGAATAATAAATAACCTATAGCAATCATTTAATATTATGATTTCTCAAATAATACTTCAATGATTAAATTCTATTAGATGTAAGTAGGAATTTACTCTTTCAATTAAATACTTACTTTTAATGATCATGCATAAAAATACTAATAGAAAATTCTACAAGAAAGAATAATTAAATTGATATGAATAATGAAATATAGCATTAAATAATCAAGTCATATGTTCATCATGAAATAATTGCAAAGAAGAAGTAAAGATGAGAAATAAGAAAGAGATCTTTCAACCCTTTTCCCTTCCACAAATGATATCTTCTTCCTTGCAAGTAATCTTCTCTTCAAAACATAGAAATCTAACTTTAAACTTTAACTAAGAAATGTACTTTTTACTTACAGAAATCTTAATAATAAATATTCAATAAAAACTATTCTACTTTTAAAATTACAGTTAAATATACTATTTATAAAGTTCCAAGAGATATGTTCCTTAGAGTGTCCCTTAGGAAGGTTGCAAAGCTTGGTGAAAAGTCATCTTTCTTTAAGGAAAAATTTGAATTAAACTTCCAACGGTCCTCTCTGTCGAGATCGCAACGGCTGTCGCGCTCGCGATAAAACACGCCTTGCTCTTCGCTCCACTTTCCTTGCGCTGACTTTCACTGTGCCTTGTTGCGACCTCGCGATTGCGGCCTTGCTCGCAACCATGCACGTTGGCTCCTTGGCTCCTCCTCTTTTTCTCCATTCAAATGCGCGTCCTGTCACGCTCGCGACCACTATCGCGCTCATGACAGAACACTTATTTCCTTTACTTTCTTTCTTCCTTTCTTCTCTTCTTGTTAGCTTGGCGCTCCCTGTCGCGCTCGCGACAAATTGATTCATTCTTTGGCTAATTTTTACTCCTTTTCTCCAATCTTCTCCATTTTCTCCAATTTCTCCTACACACACAAAACTCAAATAAAAACATAAAACATACCTATTTCTAACACAATTAACTATACAAAAATATTATTTTAAAGCTAAAACATGGATTAAATATGAGCTATTAAGACTTATATCAACATGCAAGCAGATATATCCTTCCGGCCTTATCACTCCCACACACAAGGTCGATTGGTCTCTCCCTAGGTGGGCTTAGATCAGGGTCAACAGGGGACCCGATGAATGCGCATAGTGTATAGTGAAAAGTCGGCAGTATAATGTCTCTCAGAATGTGCATACGTATGAGTTTTGGCCATCATGTATTTAAAGACTCCAGTTAAATTAAGGTGAACCCATCGGGGCATGAAAACCTTTGATAGAAGACCACTCAATTCGTTTGATTTTGTTCAATACATGATGGTCCACATCATAAGCATCGTATTACGGTTCATTTCACCAAGGGGAAGTATCTATTTCCATTACATCAGCTTTAGTCAAGGTGATGTTACTTTAGGGCCACCCAAGTATGGTCCCTGCCAATGGGCTCAGCTCATCATGAGCGTAACGACCGATTGTGCCTCCATTTTATATACCAAGAGGTACTAGGTTTTTGTTGGTGATTATCCTTAACACTTCCCTGCATTGAGTGAACATAGGGTCGTGCTTCGGGAACGCATCGGGGTAGAATAAGGGTACAAACTACCATAATTCTAAGGCTCTAAAATGATGCAATTCAATTTTTGAAAAGAGATAGAATTTTAAGCTTCAGAAACTCAATTATACAATTTAGCCAAGACACATTCAGAGCAAAGTCACAAAGTCCCCAGCGGAGTCGCCACTGTGACGCGTGCCGAACCGTTAAGGCCCTCTTAAGGAGCCTGCTTTTAGGGCCCGAGGGATTAGTTCGCGTCGTTTGATCTTCGGTAACATGAAACATTTTGGAATCCCCACTAAATAGAACATTAGGGAAGTTCATCTAGCCTCATGAAACCTTTAGGCACCTTTGAGGTATTTTGGAGTCACCACCCAATTTATGAGAAATTGGGAAAGGTCATCTAACCTCTATGGTCTAAACCAGAAAAGGATGCCTTGGTTAATTATAAATGAGTTTTCAGATTTGAAAATTCCATATCTCTTCTCATGCGATTAGTGCAATTTATTAAAAGCGCATTTCAAGAATCAAGAAAGTGATAAAATGAAAACTGTAAAGAAAGCAGTAAATAAAGCGATGGACACACCAAGCACACAATTACAAGATCGAAATTGGGATAGAATACAATCCCATAATGAAAAGGAAAAGCTAGACAACATGGAAACTGGGACAAAATACAATCCCTCAAATGAAAAGAAAAGCTAAGTAAAATTGCCACAAAAAATAATTAATTACAAGGGCCCATAAGATATATGTAAACGAAAGGTTAACAATCAAGCAAAATTAATCAAACGAGGAGACATACATAAATTGGGATATTTGTTTGGTTTGGGAACATTGGTTCCTTCATGTTCACTTAAAGAGGGATCGAAGAGTTATTTTGGCTATTGGCTTGAAAACCGGGATGATTGATCCCATTTTTAAGAAAACTTAACTCTTTATTTTATCTTGTGATAATTTACATTCCTTGGCTAAAATCTGGGGCTTTGGTCTTAATTTATTAGCAAAAATCCCAATTTAGTTATAAGTATATTCTTGCGACTTTTTATCTTACATGCGTATAAAATAAAATACTTTATTTACAAATAAAACACAATCACACAAGTAGGGAATAGGAAGGATCTCACCCAAACGATGTGGTTTTCTACGTGCCATGACCCTCCGTGTGGTCACGACGATACTCAAACAACTAAATATCACATTTTACCCTAACAAGAAAAACGACAATAAAAAGGTTAGTAATAATTCCAAAATCAAGCACGTAAACATAAGAGCAAGAGAGACATAAAACATGGTTAACACGCAAAAATATAATGATAATGACGATAACAATGAAAAAATGATAATAATGACATTAGCATGCAATGATAGCAATATTAAGGGTAATAATAAGAACAAATAATAATCATGAGAATGACAATGGTTGGAAAATAGGGGTAATAATAATAATAATAATACTAATAATAATTATAATAATAACGATGGTGATAACAACAACAACAACAACAACAACAACAACAACAACAATAATAATAATAATAATAATAATAATAATAATAATAATAATAATGGCGACATAATAACAAAACCAAAAGTAATAATGGCAAAGTAGCAAAAGAACACGAATATGACAATAATAACAACAAAATAAATGTAGCACCAATAGTAATGAAAATATTGCTAACAAATAATAACGGCGAACGAAATGAAATGAGGTGATAAAATGGCTCCAAGAATCTTTATCCTTAGAGTTTATAGAGTGGAGAAGTGATTTCTCAATCCGTCTCCCTTGTTAAGTTTCGCAATGATAAACACCAAAAATATTCAAGAAAACTCACATTTTCACCAAAAAAAAAACTCAAGAAAACAAAACCAAAAAAAACAATTTTAATGGAATGCCCAAGTAGAAGAAATTTGTTTTCCTTGCTTAGGATGATCCAAGAACAAAATCTCTTCAAAATTCCAGAAGAAATAAATTTCCAATTTTTTCCACAAGAAAATAGTGCTCTTTTTCTTTTTCTTTTTCTCTTATATACCTGTTCTCTAAGGAAGAAAAAGCCCTTGTCCAAATGTAAATTTTCTCTTCTTATTTTTCCTCATATCCCGTAAGGGAAAAGACAAAAGTTGCTTTCATCAACCCGTTTTTCCAAAAAAACACTAAAACATGAAAAAAAATAGTTTTTACAGTCCCAGAAATCAGTTTTTTTTCACAGGTGGGAAAGGGACAGGACAGAGTTGCGTAGGTGGTGGGAGGCTACACACGAAAAATTGAAGTGCGGCCTCGCGGGTCTTCCGCGTGCAGCCTGGAGGCGAGGCCACACCTCGCAAGGTGAAGCCTCGTAGGAGGCAGCACGCATAAAGCCGCATGCGGCCTCGTATAGGAGGCCGTGTGTGGCCTCGCGCGCGCCTGCATGCAGGCACTGCAACTCGTACGCCGCACAAGCTACTTCGGTGGTAGGCCACCGAACCCCAAAACCAACCTAAAATTTTTCCCGAAATCAAAGTCTTTATTTTTTATTTAAAAGGGAGGGCCTCGATAAGGGAAACGTCAGTTCTAACATCTTTGCCTGCGAACAAGTAATAATTTTCATCATCGGGTAATCCTAATTTTTGACCGCCTCGGAACCCGATGTCTACACATTGCATATTCATGCATTACGTGCCATTTATACACATAAAAACATAAAAAAATATAAAATATATATATAAAAATTAATTTCCTCTGTGTGTGTGTACATCCTTTTTTGTGCATATTATTTTGTCCATAAATCTTTCCATGCATCACATGCATCATTATAATCTCTTAATCTTTCAATCATCAAGGACCGTTTACATAGCACGATCATATCTTACATGCCATTCATGTATCATTCTAACTCTTTAATTTTTCAGGCTTTGTAGACCATTTGCCTGGGTGGTTTAGGGATTGCGATAGTTGTCTAAAGAGCAATCATAGTCCGGGTTGGTTGACAAAGTACCAGAACATTCCCAGCCGCTAGAAATAGCCAATCCTTTGCAATAGACTGATGAGATTCGTGCCCTAATTGAACAAGAGATGGATAGGAGGCTCGAGGAGCTTGAAAAAAGGTTTTTAGCTATGATTAAGGAAAGGATGGATGCCATTGCACTTGTTCATCAAGCTCAGCTTATAGTACCTGCTATTAACAAAGTTGAACTGGCCACAGTCGGGGGAACTTTTACAGTAATGGCTACAACACCTCCACATGATACTAGGCTTAGAGGCAAGGGACCACTTGATTCATCGGTTGAGCAAGGAGGAAATAAGAGGCCTTGTAACACCCTTATACCATCTATACGTATACTGCCGACTTAGCTACACGGAGCAAATACCAAGATTATCCTAAGGTCACTGACTTAATGCAATTACGGGTAAATTTTTTTTTCTACACTTGTCAATAATTTCACTTTACAATATCACTTATCAATTTCATTTCACTTAGTCACTTATTACACTTTAACAATTTTCACTTATCACTTAGTTACCGATTGACCTATAACAGTCTCATTTTAATATTCATTTGGTCAGAATTTCGGAAGTATGACGGCTTATAATTCCTTCTACCAAAACATAGACTATTCAAAAACCGCAGCCCCGACAAGGGCACAATAATAATAAAAATCCCATCATGCAATCATCAATCTCATACATCCATCAAAACACATATAACATATATACAGGTAATGTCGTAGTAATTAATAAAAAACCAATCTTAAGTTGCTCAAAATATAGTATATACATGCCACAAAATGTTCCATAACTATTACAAAATAAACTTGATCCCTTCTCCATCGGCTTGCTCCAACAGACTGAAGTATGCTGCTCCGACCTAACACGTACCTACACGCAGTCCAAAACAACTACGTGCTGAGCATTAGAATGCCCAGTGGTGGTTACCAATTTATAAATTTCCTACCTAAATTATATTTGATTTATCTCTCTAATTTATTTAATTAACCGTATTGACTTAATTTACTTCACTATCTTTATCAATTCAATTACATAATTAAGCTTTAATCAATATTAATCACTAATTACAATTTAATCCTTTAATTAAAATTATTATTCCACTTATTACTTTTAAGTCCTTTATCTTTTTCCTTAGTTTCCAATTTTATCCTTATCTTATCCATTAATGACAACTATATCCCCACTTTTTCTTACTTAATTAACGTTATATATATATATATATATATATATATATATATATATATATATATATATATATTATAAATACACTTTTTATATTTATTACCAAATCACTTATTAATTCAAATTAATCACATTATTCTTTATTAAATCACTTAATTACATTAAATAGACAAATTCTATAATTAATTCTCCAATTCCCATTATTTACATTTAAGTCCTTAAACCTTTCACTTAATTACATTTTTGTCCCTAACTTTCTCATTAATTACATCTATATCCCATCTTTTATATTAATTACATTTATGTCCTCACTTTTGTCATAATACCATCCATGTCGTTTCTTTTACATTAATTCCCTTTATACCCTCATTTTCCACTTATTTACCATTTTGTCCCTAATTTTCACTAATTACTCTTTTAACCTTACTTATTTTTCATTTTACACTTTTACCCTTAATTATTTATTTTAATTACTATTTTACCCTTTTTAGACTTATATTCCACTTTAAACCTTGTAACTTTGCCAAATTACATTTAGCTCCTTATTTTATCACTTTTTCATTAATTTACTATTTTAACCACATATTTTACCAAAATTACCAATTTACCCTTATACTTACACTTTTTACCAAATTAATATAAATTTACCATTTAGTCCCTACACTTTCACTTATTTACACAATTACCCTTTTTAATTACACTTTTCACCTAATTAACACTATTCATACCCATTGATTACATAGTTCCAATTTTGCCCCTAAACTTTCAATTTCTTTTATTTTAGTCTTGTTTTCACTTATTTCCTTATTTATCACTATAATAATCAATTTATTCACATATTTACTAAAATGCCCCTATATTCATGAAAAAATATGATATTACCCCTCATTACATTTTATTTATAATTATGCCATTATTTAATTTTATTTCCATAATTATTCACTTTTTGTCTTGTAAAATATTAATTAATATACTATTCATTCATTTTCATAGTAAATTATGTTTTAGTCCTTAAACTTTATATCTTTACCAATTTAGTCCTTTATTCACTCTTTTTCACTATATTTCACAATTAATCTCTTTTTATGCAATTTTTTTCAACTTTGCCCCTAGTAACACCCAGTAGCTATCACTAGACTGGATATACAGGACTGGGCTCGATAGCCCTAACCTACCGAAGTGGCACTAGGATGCCAAATTACACTTCGATAGTGTCGGAGTGGAACTAGGGTACCAAATTACACTCCGATGACACTACACTTATACTTTACACTGTACTGACACATAGAATGTCATTGTTCTATAATTGCAAGTCACCATGACTTGCTACCGCGACATACACTGACGTCCCTATAGCTAGCCATCTATATCCTGAGCTAGATTTACTACCAGATCACTAGAGCCAATATATAATTGTCATTATTTATATAAATATCACATTATGTCCATATGCACAATTCAGCATACATATCCATACTTGCCACTTTGCATACACACTCATTTATCATCACTTAGTCATATTGTGCCATCACATTACATTAGTTATCAAAATACACACATAATTTACTATGATCACTATTCGGCCAAAGATTCATTTTCTCATATGATATGAGCTTAAATAGCTCATATTTAGTTAATGTTTTATAATTAAAATAATGTTTATTTGTAGTTAATTATGTTAGAATTAGGTATGTTTTACGTGTTGTTCTATGTTTTGTGATTATAGGAGAAATTGGAGAAAATAATTAAAAAAGGAATAAAATTATGCAAGAAAAAAGGAATATATCGCGAGCGCAACAAGCATCGCGAGTGGGACAGATGATGCTAAAGAGAAGGAAAGAGAACAAAAGAACCAAAGGAGAAGCTGCAAGTTATCGCGAGCGCGATGAGATGCGGAGGAAGAGGAAGATCACGCAGCTGAAAAGAGTGGAGTGCCGTACTCTATTGCGAGCATGAGTGGAGTCGCGAGCTCAACAAAAAGAGTTATTAGGCAATTTATTTTGAAGAGTCACTTGAACAATTGGGACTTTACACCAATTTTTGCAACTCTTTGAAGAAGCTTATCAAGGGACATGACTTTTAGAACATTATAAATATTAATTTCAACTGTAATTTTAGTCTGATGGAATTTTTTACTAATTAATTTTCTATAAGTTTGAGAGAATAAATTTCTATAGTTAAAGTTCTAAGTTAGATTTTATGTTTTGAAGAAGAAGACCAAGGAGAAGAAAATTTCTTGCAAGGGTTTGAGAAAAGGGTTGAGAGATTTATTTTTACTTACTCTTATCTATTACTTTCTTCTCTATAATTAAATGAATGTTATTTAAGGATTTTGAATGATATTATTGTTATTTTCTACTTCTATTTATGTTATTAGTCTTTTAATGAAGAATTATCTATTAGTATTATTGCATAATAATTACAAGTTAAGGTAGAATTGAGAGGTTCACTTTATCGTACATCTAATAGAAATTTATTATCAAAGCATAGCTTGAGAGATCAGCATGTTAAGATAATTGCTATAGGTTGGTGATTAATCTTAGAATATGTAATTAGAATTAACTAGTTTATTAATGAGAGTTAAGGATTAGTTTTATAATTGCATGTTTTGGGCACTCTAGTTCATGTCGAGAGAGTGAATTAGAATTTTATTCCAATTTGGCTTGCTTATAAGATTATACTTATAATTAAAAGTGGAATCAAGTTTCATAATTATTAGTTCTTCATCATCTATATTGTCTTTTTTTATCATTTTTAACAAGGTTTAATTAATTTGCATTACACGAGTAGTATAGAATTAACTTACAAATTATTGAACATTGTAAATAAAATAAAATCAAGTAGTAATAGTGAGTAATATTTAATCTACTTTCTCTATGGGATCGACATCTTAAGTGCTATAAGCAATTAACCGTCCACTTACGCAGTTAGCATTTTTAGCACCTAATAAGTTTTTGGCGCCGTTGCCGTGGAACTATTATGATTAAATTTATTGCCTTTATGAATCTTGATTTATGATTTATGATTACAATAATTAATTAGTTTTGTTTGTATGTTGTGTTTTATTTTTACAGGATTGGATAGTTCAAGTATATGCCTAATACAAGGAGTTTCCAAGAAGAACTTGAACCATTGAATCCAGAAATAAAAAAATTTATTTCAAGTAATTGTAAATCTAATAAGAAGAAGAACAAAACTCGGAGACTAATCATGGCTGAAGAAGAGAATCCACCAAGGTTAATGGATTTTGCTAGCGTTAAGCGGGGCTCAACAAGGGTTGGTAAGGCCAACGGTAAATGCAAATCAACTTGAAATTAAGCCATCCCTTTTACAAATGATTTAAAATAATATTCAATTTTATGGTTTGGCAAATGAGGATCCAAATGCTCATTTAGCAAATTTTTTAAAAATTTATGATACCTTCAAATTTAATGGAGTTTCTGTGGATGCAATCAAACTTAGGCTTTTTCCTTTCACATTGAAGTATAATGAAAAGGCTTGGTTGAATTCACTTACTATAGGATCTATTACAACTTGGGGCCAATTGTCTCAAGCATTTTTATCTAAATATTTTTCTCTAGCTAAAATTGCAAAAATTATTATGGATATCACTACTTTTGTTCAATATGATAATGAATCATTCTATGAAGCTTGGGAAATATTTAAAGAATTGAAAAGAAGTTGTCCACATCACAACCATCCAAGGGAGTTGCTTATGCAAACATTTTATAATGGAGTGAATCCCACAACTAGAGGCACGATAAATGCTGCAGCCGGTGGTTCTCTTATGAGGAAAACAACGAAAGTTGCATTTGAGTTGCTAGAGGAAATGTCCATGAATAATTGCATGTGGCCAACTGAAAGAGTAAGGGAATCAAATTCTTCTAATGCTAGGGGGGTACATTCAATTGATTCAGTGGTAGCATTGCAAGCCCACGTTGAGGCTTTGACTCATAAGATTAATAGCCTAGGTATGGGAGGAAGTCCACCAAATGGATGCACCATTTGTGGTCAAAACGGTCATACTAGTGAAGTGTGTAATTTGGGAATAGCTAGTATGGAGGAACAAGTGAGCTTTATCCAAGGACAAGGGCGTGGGAATCCATATTCAAATACCTATAACCCTGGTTGGAGAAGCCATCCAAATTTTTCATGGGAAAATAGTAGCAATCAAAATAGGGGTGTAGGATTTCAACAACCTTAAGATAGGTTTGAAGCTTTAGAGGTTAAGATGGATAGGTTCTTAGAGGGGATTAATTTGAAGTTTAGTTCACAAGAAGAGAACCGAAAGAGGCTAGAGACAAAGTTTGATCAAATCACTAAAAATAATGCCTCATCTATCCATAACTTGGAGGTACAATTAGGGAAAATTGCTAAGGCATTTCCTTAACGATTACAAGCGAATTTACCAAGTAATACGAAGGAGAATCCAAGGGAACATCTTAAGGCAATTAAATTGAGGTCAGGTAAATCCTATACTAGTGATTTTGTTTCTACTAACAAGGATGATGATGTGCAGGAAAAAAATTTTCATAATGATGATTCTTCTATCGCGAGCGTAATAGAGGAGAGGCCAGTAAACATCACGAGCACGCAAAAGGAGAGTCCATCTTCTATCGCGAGCGTGACAGAAGGGGCTACCAAGGCAAATTATTTAAAAATTTTCCAACCTCATCCACAATATTCGCAATGTCTTAAGCAGCAAAATCAAGATAAGTAATTTCAAACTTTTATTAATAAATTAAAGCATTTCCATATCAATTTGAATTTTATTAAGGCTGTAACTCAAATTCCTAACTATGCAAAGTTTGTTAAAGACTTAATTTCTAAGAAAAGAAGTTGGGAAGACATATCTACTGTTCCGTTGACTGAGGCATGTAGTTCAATAATCACTAATAATTTTCCTACTAAGCTTAAAGATAATTGGAGTTTTACTATTCCTTGTACTTTGGGGGATGTTGAATTTCCTAAGTGTTTATGTGATTTGGGGGCAAGCATTAACCTTATGCCATTGTCTATCTTTAAGAAGTTAGGTTTAGATTATGTTAAACCTACCTCAATGGTCTTGTAATTAGCTGACCAATCTATTAAGAAACCATATAGCATAGTGGAAGATGTACTTGTTAAAGTGGATAAAATCATTTTCCCTGGTGACTTTGTTATTTTAGACTTTACTTATGACGTTAAATGCCCATTGATAGTAGGAAGACCTATCATGAGAATTGGTAGGGCTTTAGTTGATGTTTATGAAGGAACTTTAATTTTAAGAGTGGGGGAAGATAGTGTAGAGTATCACATAGATAAAACACTCAAATATCCCATGGATGAGAATGTATGTATGAAAATTGATGTTATTGAAGCTTGTGTTTTGGAAGTATTGGATGATGCAGGTCAAGAGGAGGTCAATATTGAGAAAGAAGTTCATGAAGAGGTGGAGCACGAGAGCTCAAAACCAGAACTTTTGTATAGAAATGAAGCACCCTTGCCATCTTCCATTGTAAGTCCTCCTAATGTGGAATTGAAAGAACTACCAAGCCATTTGAGGGATTATACCTCATGAATTGACATGGCAACAAAAGAAAAAGTTCTTTAGTGATGTCAACAATTACCTTTGGGAGGAGCCCTATTTGTTTAAGATAGGTGGGGATGGTGTATTTCGTAGGTATGTAAGTGAGGATGAGTTTGTGAACATTTTGACACATTTCCATTCATCTTTGTATTCGGGTCATAACGTTAGTCCAAAAACTGCCTCTCATGTGCTTGAATGTGGTTTCTTTTGGCCAACTCTATTTCATGATGCTAGGAATTTTATAGCTCAATGTGATAAGTGTCAAAGGGTTGGTAATATTGGGAAGAGAGATGAGATGCCTTTAAATAGTATTTTAGAAGTAGAGATATTTGATGTATGGGGATAGACTTCATGGGTCCTTTTCCTTCATCTTTTAGGCAAAAATACATATTGATTGGGGTAGACTATATCTCAAAATGGGTTGAAGCCAAAGCAATACCAACCAATGATTCAAAGGTGGTGATAAAGTTTTTGAAGAAACTCTTTTCCAGGTTTGGAATGCCACGAGCTATCATAAGGGATGGAGGTACACATTTCAATAATCTTTCTTTTGCTTAACTATTGTATAAATATGGTATGCATCATAGGGTAGCTACTCCTTACCATCCATAAACTAGTGTTCAAGTAGAGGTTTCTAATAGAGACCTTAAGTGGATACTAGAAAAAATAGTTTCTAACTCTAGGAAAGATTGGGCATATAAACTTGATGATGCACTATGGGCATATCGCACGACATTCAAAACTCTTATTGGGATATCCTCATATAGGTTAGTGTATGGGAAAGCATGCCATTTGCCTGTTGAGTTAGAACATAAAGCTTATTGGGCCATTAGGACTTTGAATTATGACATAAAGGAGGTAAGTGCAAAGAGGTGTTTGAAATTAATTGAACTTGATGAATTACGCCTTATATCCTATGAAAATGCAAGAATATATAAAGAATGATAAAAGAAATGGCATGATGCTCACATTAGATATAAAAGCTTTAAGGTTGCGGATAAAGTTCTTTTATTCAATTCTAGGTTAAAATTATTTCCTGAAAAATTGAGGTCTAGGTGGAGTGGACCTTTTGAGGTAACACAAGTATTTGACCATGGTTATTTAGAGCTTAAAAATGATAAAGGAGAATTGTTTAAAGCTAATGGTCAAAGAATAAGGTATATTTGGATGGAACTTTTATAGGAAGAGAGGTCTCAAGAATCTCTTTAAAGTTAGATTGAAGGTTATTTACACATTCTTTTTATTTTTTATTTTTTATTTATGTATTGCATTATTTTTATGTTGATTTTGTAAACTAATATAGTTTATTTTTGGTTTTATAGGTTACCTTAATTAGTAAGTCCTTAGAGTTATTCGAATATTTAGTGTTTTCATGAAAAAGCAAATTTTGCATTGAGTTTTTCCTTACTGTCGCGAGCGCGACAATGCCAGGAGTTTATTTTAGCATGTGACTGTCGCGAACATGACAGATCGGGGAGAAAACTCTTTGTCGAGAGCGTGCTTGGTATCACAAACGTTAAATTGCGAGATTTTATTTCTGTCACAAGCACACAGAATTTCAATTTTTGGGGAATTTTAACCGTTGGGCATTGCTTTTAAATCCCCCTATAAATATCTTTTATGCCCTAATTCTTCATTTTCACTTTGGTTTTCAGTTTTCTCTCTATATTTAATTTAGTTTTCTCTTAAAATTCTTGTTCTCCTTTGATTTTCCTTAGTTTTCTGCATTTTTGTCTTCGATTTTTGTTGTATTCTGCACATTTTAAAATGGTGTGTACCAAAACTCTAGCTAATAAGGGAAAAGGAAAGCAAGCCACCGGAGAGTCCAGTGCTCAAGGCCGCGATTCTGACTTATTGTCTCTCTCCAACTCAAGTATGATTGCTCCTTCCCTATCTACTCAGAGGAAGAAGGTGAGAAATTTCTCTATTCTGCTAAGAAAACCTATGTATGTAATACCCCCTACCCATATGTAGGCGAACCCATCCGGATAGGAGTGAGATGCCGTAGGAGCAGGGGTGTCACACCAAACAGAACGAGGCAAAGTAAACATTCATCCACAATAAACATATGAAAATACAGCGAAAATTAAAACTTTTAAGAAACCACAACTGATCATACATTAATATAACAAAATCATTACAATAATATTCTGATCAATTGCCCATACCAAAAGAATTACATATCCAAAATAAACAGAGTAGAAGCTTACAAAATTACTAATACAATGAGAGTTCTATTACAGAAAGAATCATCATAACTATTAAAAAAATGGACCTAACACTAATCCCTTCTGTGTTGGCTTGATTGGCGGCAACTCTCCCAAAGCAAAATGCCTTCTGCACCTGCACGGATAAACACCGTGCTAAGCGATAACGCTTAGTGGGGAAACACACACAAAGGAGTGGACGGCCATTCATAATGGTCACCAAAGCAGATCGCATACGATATGACATATGCGAATAATCATGTCAGATATATAATCATACTTGCATAATAAAGACATATATTCAGAAGCTCATATCCACATTCATATACATATTGACTGATTTCTCAAATCATTATCATGATAATTCGGATATCACATTCTGATAATTATATCGAAGCAAACCGAGGCAAACAGAACACCTGCTGACTCACAATAGTGGATAACGAGTATACAGACAGTATCGTATGGGTACGAATCGAATATAGTCAGTACCTTATGGGTACGAATCGGAAAACCATTTATTTTCTCACATTTAAAGTAATTTTTCAGAGGGACCTTAAACAAGATCCAAAATTCATAAGGGTTCGCGAGGAACCAGATGGGGACCTGATCGGGGTCCAAAAAGAACTGAGGCTACAGCTAAAAGAGTCTATTAGGCATAAATAACTATCCACTAGACTGACTCTTACAGGTCATGCATAATGCGAATCATGTTTCACATCATGGTGTATAATTTAACATGGAGAAATAATAACATTTCGCATAATTAAGCATATATAATCCCATACAGTAACAAAAACCAAAAGGGAAAAGGTACGAAGTTCATTCTAGAAGAGAAAGGAAAAATTGAAAAAGGCAAAATTGGAAAAACAAGGTAGAATTGGGGTCACTGTCACGATCGCGTCAGAGGCAAACTTGCCCCAAGTGGCAATTGCAGCAATCTTTGCGATCTCGCGGGGAAATGCACACATCTCACTGTCGCGCTCGGGACATAAGTCACGCTCATGATAGTGAGCTGCCAAACCGATCCGTTGCGCTTGTGCTCAAGAGCGCGCTCGTGACAGAGGATCGCCCAAATCAGATCGGCAACTGAGCGCTCTACCATGCTCAGAACAGACATCATGCTCGTGACAGAGGCTCTGCTGCTCGGCTCGGCAACTAGGTATGCATGCACGATCGGCAGTCGAGTGCTCTGTCTCTCTAGCGACAGACGTCGCACTCGTGATAGAGGCTCTACTTCTCGGCTCAGCAGAGAACTCGGCAACGTACAAGAGCTGCTTTTACCGGGCTCTGTCGCGAGCTCTTGACAATGTCGCGCTTGCGACAGAGTTGGGATTTCCAGCTCCTGCACGGCAAATCTGTAGAAAAACTCACTTTCACAACACCCAATCACACACACTCAATTCAAATTCCACTTACCTCATTTCCAGCAACTAAACCATCATTTCTAACATATAATATAACATTTATGCCAAGAATTTCAATTAAATCATGCTAAGAACAAAACAAATTTACAAAATTCAAATCTCAGCACTATTCATTCCACAACTCAATCAAATGCACAATTGGGTTCAAAAGCTTTAACCCATCTAAATCAAAACCCATATCATATAAACTACTATAAACATAAAGAAACCTCAAATTTTCCAGAAATTCATTCATAGAGAAAAAATCACAAAAATGCACAAATCATAAAAATCGCCAAACCTGAATCTCCTTAGCTCCTAATCACTTAGTGCCACTTCCTAACGCCTTCTCCTTGTCACACCCCAAATCGCGCCTAGTCGGATTTGACAAGCTAAGTCGGATAAGTGAAGGGTATTTTAGTAATTTGTGCTTGAGGAAGATTGGATAATAAGGACTTAATTGTAAAGGAATTAATTAAATAAGTTTAGTGGAGGAATTTTATGGTGTGCTTATAGTGTATGGAAGTAGGATATAAGTGCGTTAAGAGGTTTTATAGTGTGGGTTTGTAGGTTTGGTGCCATGGAGATATTATTATAAGAGTTGTTTGGGTATGTTTTGTGTATGGTAACTAGAGAAAATAAGTTAAAGATGGGATGATGGAACTGTTAGGATGGTGACATATGGCATGGGGTTGGTGAGCATTAATTGGAAAAGGGAAGAGAGAGGTAGGGAGAGCAGAAATTTGTGAAGCTTCTCGTGGAAGCTACCCTCATTTTCCTTGTTTCCATTTTTTCCGTCCCTCTCTTTCTCTCTTACTCCCATTTTCTGCTTCCATCTCCTCTTCCCTGTGTTTTCTTGAGTTTTGAGTAGGAATCAAGAGGTAAGATCATGGATTTTTATGGCTTCTTCTTCTTATTCTTCTCCTACGTTTTATGGGTTTTGATTGGGGTTCTCATGGTTTGATTTTGTGTTTTGGCTAGGTTTTGTACAAGAATCGGAAGAAGGAAGAAAGAGCAAAGGGAAAAAGAAGGTGAGATCGTGAGAGGGCCAAAGTGAAGCTTCAATTCCATGTTTGGGAGTGTGGTTTGAGTGTGTGCAAATGTATGGGAGCTGTGATTTTCTACATTTGAGTTTGAGTTGTCTTTGCCAAATTCTCCACTACAAGAAAATTAGGAAATAGCAACGGAAAATAGCAACGGAATTTGCTAATTTTCCGTTGTTAATCAAAATTAGCAACGGAAAATAGCAACGGAAAATTCCGTTGCAATTTTGGCCGACGCTAAATTTAGCAACGGAAATGACTTCTGTTGCTAAAAATAGCAACGGAATTTGTTTTCCGTTGCTAAAAATAGCAACGGAATTCAGTTTCCGTTGCTATTTTTAGGAACGGAAACTGAATTCCGTTGCTATTTTCAGCAACGGAAACTTAATTCCGTTGCTATTTTCAGCAACGGAAACTGAATTCCGTTGCTAAATAGCAACGGAAACTGAATTCCGTTGCTATTTTCAGCAACGGAAACTGAATTCCCTTGCTATTTTCAGCAACGGAAACTGAATTCCGTTGCTATTTAGCAACGGAAAATCAATTCCGTTGCTATTTACAACCGTGGAAATTTTTTTTTTAATTAATATAATTTAAATCCTGTATATATTAATAATGTATGATTATCGATAATATAATCTCATATAAAAATTGTAATACCCAATAATTAAAATCCTGAAAATATATTATAATATTATAAAATAAAAATCCGAAAAAATATCACAAAATTAAATTCAGTATAACATCACTGTAAAGTAAAAACTAGCGAAACTATCACAAACACAATATAAATTCAATACAAATGACATATTACAAATGCTACATAGGTGGAGGTGAAGGAGGCCGATCTGACTACGGAGCACGATGTGTTTCCAAATCTTCAGTAATTCAGCAATGACCTGCAAATAATATAACTTTCAACTACAAAACAAAAAAATATAGCAGATTCAGCAAACATCAATAATTCTTGCTCAGCCAGCAACGATCACTTCAAAAAAATTCCAATGCATTTCCATGTCCGATGGGCAGTCAAAATTATGGAAAGCATCACTATAAAATTTCAATGCATTTTTTTTTTCCAAGTAACTTTACATTTGTGTAATGTTAGCTAACATGCAAGTTCAACAAGCTAACAAAATAATTTTAGAATATTGTTATAATGGCAGAAATAAATACACTGTAACAACCTATAAATTTTCAATATTTAGTTACTAATAAGCTAAATGAGTAATTTAATAGCAAATAAAACCAGCATCATATATCGGCTATTTAATTCACTTGCATAATTACACTAAAATCACTATCTTACATAGGTTCAACATCTGGTAATTTTCTACATACCCAAACACCATTTTAATATACCCTATTAGTAGTTAAAAACCAAAAATTGAATTTATCACATAACACAGTATAGTAGATTTCGTAATTTACGATTTGTATAGATTCCATTCACAAAATTTCTTATTCTTCTACATATATACTGACAATCCAAGCAATAATCAGGCATTAATAACCAACCAATTGAATTATCACAGAAAATATACACAACATAGATCGTAAACCTTCCCTAAACAATTTAGTTTATTAAAAATCATGTAGGAAAAGTGAATTTGGCAGTCACATACCAGCTTTCTGCATATTTTTGGCCTATTCACCGTCACCTGAGCGTTGCCGGAGTGTCCCCGGAGCTCCACTGGTGGCACCGAAAACCACCAAAAGGAGGCTTGATGCGTCGTGGTTGCAGTTCCGGCGGTCACGCGCCAAGAAGGCCAATCGTTTCACCGGAATCGCCGTCGAAAGCGTCGGTTTCCTTCTCCTTCGATCTACTCGTCGCCGGCGATTGAGGGAGATCCAAGGCCAACGGAATGTTCGTCCGTCTGCCGTGAGTCCATTCGCACCACTCGTGTCGCCGACCGTCGCCTGAGGTGGCCGGAAAACGCTGAAGAAGCTTCGGTTGTTCCTTCCGTTCTCTTGGAATGGTAGCATCGCGATGGAGGAAGAAAGGGTGCCGAGATCGGCGTTGCGAGGAGCCGCTGCTCACCGTCGACCACCGCCAGTTGCTCGCTGCCCCCGCCGTGCTCCGCCACCCCTCACTCCCTCTCTTTCTCTCCTTCTTCTTCGGTTTCCCGTTCTCCACACCGTGTTTCCCTTTCTATTCTATTTTTCTTACTTCTCATAATACCCACTAATTCTAACTTATTTTACTCTCCCTTATTTAGTTATGAAAAATATAGCAACGGAAATATTTTTCCGTTGCTAAATAGCAATGGAAATTATATTTCGTTGCTATTTAGCAACGGAATTATATTTCCGTTGCTATTTTAATACTCAATTTTTTATTCTTATACATTTATAGCAACGGAATAAATTTTCCGTTGCTATTTGAGGTCCCAATTTTTTAGCAACGGAATTAATTTCCGTTGCTAAAATAGCAACGGAATTATTTTTCCGTTGCTAAATAGCAACGGAATAATTTTTCCGTTGCAATTTTATGACCCGATTTTTTTTATTATGAAAAATATAGCAACGGAATTATTTTTCCGTTGCTAAATAGCAATGGAAATTGTATTATGTTGCTAAATAGCAACGAAAATATAATTCCGTTGCTATTTTAAGACCCAATTTTTTTCCTTGTACATTTATAGCAACGGAATCCAAATTCCGTTGCTAATTTAGCAACGGAAATGATTTCCGTTGCTAATTTTATCCATTTAGCAACGGAAAATTATATTCGTTGCTAAATTAGCAACGGATATACATTTCCGTTGCTATTTTTCACTCCAAATTTTTGTTCGCGCGATATTTAGCAACGGTATTTGAATTCCGTTGCTAATAACCGTTGCTAAATTTATGCGCCAAACTTTCCCTCCTCTTTTAGCGACGGAAAATATCGATAAAAATTTCCGTTGCTATATGTGTGAAACGTAACCGAAAATAGCAACGGAATTTTTTTTCCGTTGCTAAATAGCAACGGAAATGGAATTCCGTTGCTATTTAGCAACGGAAAAAATTCCGTTACTATTTTTCCGTTGCTATTTCACAAAATTCTTGTAGTGCTCCTTGGATCATGAGTGTGCATTTGTGTTTGTTTTCCCGAAATTTGAGTGCTTTGATATGAGTTTATGCATGAATTAATTTGGGTAAATGTGTTAGTAATCCATGTTGTTGATTGAGATAAATGTATATGAGGGTTGATATTGAAATGCATGTGTTTGGGAATTTCTTTGAATTTGATGTTTTATAGTGATTTTAGCAATTCTGTTTAGTCCTCATCTGACCTCCGTGTATTGTTTTTGTCATACGTAGACTTTTAGATCTCCAAATCGTGTGATTCTTAAGCCATTAGAACCATGACTTCCAGATCTTAAAACGTTCTAGAAATAGACGTGGGCAAATTCTTGCTCTAAGATCCAAAAAAGTTGCTAAAACCGTAGTATCTCTATTTGGGTCGGGTTATCTGACCAGTATGGGTTGTTTAGCTCATATCTGGAGTTTTAGATGTCCTATTGATCTGATATTTATTGAATTTGTAATTTAACATCTTAGGGAACAAATTTTAAGAAGGAAGATTTGCCTTAAAATGTCGTTTAGATCTCCATTTAGCCTGAAGAAAAATGAGTTGTGAAGCAGTCCTGTATCCAAGCTTCTGTTTTGCAAACTTTTGGTAGGTCACGATGGTAACCAAATTCATTACCACCGTGACATATGAGAATGGTAGGCAGAATGCTTATTTTGGACCTCACAGCGGTAACCAAATTCATTACCACCGTGACCCCTTCTGTCTTGACCATTTTATGTGTTTTTCTTCCCGTATTGAACCCGTATTGCACCGAAACTTTCTAGGATCTATCCGATGCATGTTTAGGACTGTTAAATGAGTATAAGAATAGCTATCACTTGGAAAATAAACACGAATAGGATTAATATTAATACAAACTAATAAAATAATTAGGTGTAATTGTATTAATAGAATCTAGTCAAGTTAAATGACATTTAAGGATTATAATACCTTAAGCTGTTTGAGCAAGTTATATTATAATGTGATGTATTATGCATATTTGTACTTACGATCCTCCTCTAAGAATATTATACTATGCTTAAGTGTAAATTGTATCATTGTATGCTTAAGACTTTGCATCGTTAAGTATTGGCATATTAGTGTTCCCCCTACTTGACCCTGGTGCTATAGAATAAAGATATAGGTATAGTGGGTTGGCATGAATTATATTATACGCTTTGCAATATGAATTGTATGATGCATGACTGATTTTATGAACATATTTATATGTCTATTGCACTCTGGTTTATGCATGATAATATATCTATATCTATATATATATATGCATTATGTGATTCGAAATGTGAATTCTTTTACGCATGACCTGCGAGAGTCAGTCTAGTGGATAGTTAGGCATGCCTAATAGAGTTTCTTTAGCTGTAGCCCATTGAACGTTTGGACCCTGATCAGGTCCCTGTTTGGTTCCTCGCGAACCCTTTAGTGTGAATGGATCTTGTTTAAGATCCCCTTTCGTTAAAATGTTTTCGAATGTGGAAAATGATGTTGTTTTTCGATTCGTATCCGTAAGGTACCCTGTGGCCGATTTGTACCCGTAAGGTACTACCCGTATACTCGTTATCTGCTATTTTGAGTCAGCAGGTATTCAATTTGTTTTGTTGATATGACAAGAGATATGATATTCGAATGAGTACGATTTTGCATATGTGAATCAATTATGAATTTCTGAATGTTTTAAATGTGGCTCAAGCATGTATATTGTGGGTGGTTAGTTGCATATATCGTGTTGTGACTGCATTTGGATATGAATTAATATGTATATGAAGGCGTGCTAGAATTACTAAATGCCATGGGTAATTTATATGTACATTAATGTGATTTGGTGCTGCTAACTGTTATGGTTAAGTATGTGAATTAGTATGCGTATGAATGTGATCTTAAGCTAGGCTTGAGGAAGTTCTGATATTTGATTCCCCAGTAAGTATATGCACGTGAGATTGTATGTATTTTTGAAGGATAGTATTTGTACCTTGCATGGTATTCTGCCTGCTTTGGTTCATTTGATCGAGTTTATGAATGTGGTTATGATCTTTTAAATGCATGGTTTTTATATGCAAGCATATTATATATGTGTTATGAATTTTAGCATATGCCATTTGCTTGTGTTATGCCCTGAGGACCATTATGAATTGTCGTCCATATTGCTTATGTGTTCTCCCCGCTAAGCATTATCGCTTAGCACGGGTTCTTTTCCCGTGTAGATGGCAGGTTTGGTTCTGTTCGTGCCGCGCATCTACAAGGTTGGCCACATAGGAGTTAGAAGAGTTTTGTCATTTTTGGTTGCAATTCCTATATTTTCAGATTATGTATTTTGGAAAGCCTCTGGTTTATGTAATTGTAAATGTATGGACCTGGATGTAATATTTTAGAGGTTGTAATGTTATTATGTTTCTGTAGTAAGTTATCCCTTTGTTTTATCGTTTGCCTTATGCTTCCGCTGAATGATCATATGTTTTCATGTGTATATGTTTCTGCTTAGTGCCTGCGTGTGTGTGAGTTAATGTATGTCCAGTTTTGCTTCTCTAGGTATGTTTTTAATTTCCCCGTGTTTTTGTATAAATGTATGCTTTCGCATAGTGTATGTGTGCATGTATGTGAGTGAGCGTCGACTAGCGTTCTCCTGCGTCCTTCCAATTGGGGACGTAGAGGGTGTTACACTCCTTCCCTTTGGAATCACTAGGAGGCTCAACTAAACAACAACCCAACAAGGGCACACAAACAAAAATCCTAGATTAAACCCTAACCCAAAAACGTGGAAAGGATGAAAATGAAGAAGAAAGAAAAAGAACAAGAACAAAATGCAGCAAAACTTACCAATAACCTCTTAGAATTATCAAGATCCACCAATAATCCAACCCAAAAGGAGTGAGCCAAGGTGAGGAAGAGGAAGAGGAAGTAGAAGGGAAAGCAAAAGAGAAGAGAAGGGGAGAATGGGAATGAGAGAGCATATTTCTGCTCTTCTCTTTCTCTTTCCTCAATAATACACCTTCCCCTTTCCACATGGCACACTACTATTTGTGGGTCTCAATAACTCACACCCTACAAGCACACATCAAACACACACAAGACTCTCCCAACTTAGGCACACCCTACCAAGGTATGAGCAAAACACACAAACACAACTCACTCACTCACATCCTACAAACATGTGAGCAACACACCCAAATGCAACCCAACTAATTCACACCCTAATACCGTACATGTACCCACATACCAGCAAAACCCACAAATATGCATTTTACAAAAGTACCCTTATCACATGCCAAAACACATACATTGCACATGCACAAACATGGCTCAAACTTCTTGGGGGAAAATGGGGTGTGACAACTCTCCCCTACGAACAAGAATTTCGTCCTCAAAATTCTCAGCTGTAATGAAGAAATCCGGATACTGAGCCCTCATGGTCACTTCTAGTTCCCAAGTTGCTTCTTCTACCCTGTGATGATTCCATAACATTTTGACCAAAGGGACTTGCTTACTTCTCAGTTGTCTCACTTCCAGGGCTAGAATAGCTTTCAGCTCCTCATCATAAGAAAAGTTAGGCTGCACTTGCACATCTTGAAATGACAGAACATGTGAAGGATCTGATTTGTACCGACGAAGCATAGAAACATGAAAAATATAATGCAACTTCGCTAACTCCACCGGTAAAGCCAACCTATAGGCTACCTGTAGACACCGGGTCCCGAGGCGATCCAAGATCAGGATTACCCGATGATGAAGATAAAAGACTAATTCATGAGCAAGAAAATAGGAATCGATCATCTCTTCATCAAATTCTTTTATTTTCCTCTAAATCCTTTTAAAGTGTTTATTCTTATTCTTATTTTTATTTGTATCTTTATTTTTATCCACATTTTTGTATTTTACCTTATTATATTTTTTTAAAAAAAAAAGAAAAAATTATTAATTAAAAAAAAAATTTTCAGCAGCCCGTTACGACAGCCACGTGCAACGCTGCGCACAATCTCCCCCAGGATTGGCGAGAAATCTCACCGATCCAGCCCAGTCCCCTGCCGATGTCGCCCGTTTTCGCCAAAAATTCGATTTTTCACTTTTTTCGGCTAAAAAAATATTTTTTTCTTGTGATTTTTCAGATTTTATTAAAATTTAATAAATATTGGTCAAATTGAGTGAGTATTAAAAGTTAAAAAAACAACAAAAAATAATTAAAATAAATAAAAAAGTTAATTGTAAATTATTGACTTTAGGGTTTTGACTTTGAATTTTTAAGGGTTTTTTGTTGAAATTAGGGGAGAGAGATCTTTGAAAATCTGTTAGGGAGATTGAGGGGGCAAAGATGGGAGTTTTTACGGGAGTTAATTTTAATTTTGAGGAGAGAAAAAAATTGGGATTTTTTGGAGTAAGAAAATTTTCTCTAAGAAAAATACATTTTTTCTAAGGCATTTTGAGAGAGATATTCTTAAAAGAAGATAGTGCATTTTGTTGGAAAAACAAGGAATTTATTGTTCTTGGAATTCAACTTTTCTTGTTCTTAAAAATTAAAATCATTTTCTTCAATCTTCTTAACTCTCTTTTATTAAATCTAAATTTTTTTTCTTTGAACTTGATTTTAATTTTTTTTAGATCTAAAAAAATATTTTGTTGATTTTGGAGACTTGAGAAAGGAAAATTAATTTCCTTATCTTTTTATCTCATCAAATCAAACATTAAATACCAAAAAAATTTATTTTTAATTTTTAGTGTTCTTGAGTTTTCTTTGAGACATAAACTCAAGATTTTTTTAAACATTTTTTTTGAGTTTATTTTCGGATCTTGATAAGATATTAGATCGGGACATCTTGCTTCCATATCATGAAATGCTGAGGGTAAAGATTATTGGATCCAATTTTTATCTTATTTTTTATGTCATTTTGTTCATGTTAATTTATTTTATCGTATTTTACCTTGCTTCTTTTTGTATTAATGCATGTATTTTTTTTTGGGTTGAGATTTATTATTTAGCATGAGTTTTCCATCTTTATTTTGTCCTTGGCATGAAAATGGATAAAATACATGATGTTTAGGGGATGAAAAATTGGATTTGCATGATGTTTTCTTTTAGTATTATTTCTTGTGATTTTTTTGCATGCTTAAATACTAATCATTTTATGTTGCATGTTTGATTGTCTTATTCTTATTGCATGTTTGATTGTCTTACTCTTGTTTATTCATCTAATTTTATTGGTTAATTATTATTATTATTATTATTATTATTATTATTATTATTATTATTATTATTATTATTATTATTATTATTATTATTATTATTTATTGTTATTATCATCATCTATTATTCTTATTGTTATTATCATTATTATTATTGTTATTGTTATTATTATTTTTATTGTTGTTGTGATTGGTATCATTATTGTCATTATTTTTATCATGGTCATTATATTTTGCATGGTGTTATTTCATAATTTAGCTTTTGTCATTATTATTAATATTACCTTGCATGATTTTTTCTTCTATGTGTGACAATAACATATTAAATTAGTATGTTCAATTTAATGTATTTTATTTATTCTATTGGTGTGTTACTTTTACACTTGATTTCTTTTATTTTTATTATTAAATAATTTTGGAATTATTGCTAATTTTTTATTGTTGTTTTTTTTTTCATTGGGGGTAAAATGTTGTGCTTATTTGTTTGAGCATTTATCATGACCGAACTCCTCGCGTCACGTGGGAGTTTACATCTTTTGGGTGAGACATTTCCTATCTCTATTTATGTGATTGTTTTTGCTCGTAAATAAAATAGTTTATTTTATATGTGTGCTAAAATAAAAAAATAACAAAAATATTTTGTACAATTAATTTGGGATTTTTATCAATAAATTGGGCCCAATGTCTTAGATTTTAGCCAAAAATGCAAAAATATTGCGGACTAAAACGAAGAGTTGATTTATTAAAAATGGGATCACTCATCCCGATTTTCACTACAAATATCAAAATAACTCTTCGATCCCCTTTTAAGTGAGCATGAAGGAACCAATGTTCCTAAACCAAATAAATATCCCAATTTATGTATGTTCCCCCATTTTGATTGATTTTGTGTGATTGTTTAAATTTACGTTTATATTTTGTGGGCCCTTGTAATTAATTATTTTTGGGGCAATTTTATTTCATTTGGGGATTGTATTATGACCCGATTTTCATTTAAATTCAGCTTTTATTTTTCATTTGGGGATTGTATTTGTCCCAATTTTCCTTTTGTAAATGGCGTGACTTTGTGTGTTTACCGCTTTATTTATTTTTTTCTTTTATTGCCTTCTCGATGCTTGAAGTGCGCTCTAAATAAATTGCATTAAATGCATGAGATGAGACGTGAAATTTTAAAATTTAAAAACTCATTTATAATTTGTTAAAGACATGAATAAGTGTAAAGTTCCGAACCACTCTCTGGTTTAGACCAATAAGAGGTTAATATTTCTCGATTTCTTTTAATTGGGTGGCGACTCCCAAATACCTCAAAAGTGCCTAAAGATGTTATGACGATGGATGGTCCTTTTCAATGTTATATTGTGAAAGGAGGTGCCGAAAATATCTCATAATACCTAAGATCCAAAAGACGTGAACCAATCACTCGAATCCTAAAAGCGGGTTCAAAGAGGGCCTTTGCTAGGTTCCGGCGCGCATCACAGTGGCGACTCCAATGGGGACTGTTTGTGACTTTGCTCTGAAAGTGTCTTGCTTAAAATATATAATTGGGTTTTTAAAACTAAAATTCTATCTCTTATCTAAAATTGCATTGCAGCATTTTAGAGCCTTAGAATTATGCTAGTTTGGTCCCTATTCTTACCCCGGTGCATTCCCGAACACAACCCTATTTTCACTCGATCTAGGGAAGTATTAAGGATAACCACCAGTCCAAGCCTCATACCATCATGGTATATTAAATGGTGACCCGATCGGTCGTTATGCTCATGATGAGGTAGACCCATTAGCAGGGACTATGCTTGTGTAGCCTTAAAGTATCACCACCTTTGACCAAAGCTCATGTAATGGCAATAGATACTTTCCCTAGGTGAAATGAACCATAATACAATGCTTGCTACGTGGGCCATCATGTATTAAATAAAATCGAATAAATTAAGTGGTCATCTATCAAAGGTTGTCATGCCTTGATGGTTTCACCTTAATTTGGCTAAAGTGTCTAAATATATAATAGCCAGAATTCATATGTGTGCACATCTTGAGAGACGTTGTGCTACTATGCACTATACGTGCTCCTTGGGTCCCCTATTGACCTATGGATTAAGCCCACCTAGGAATAGACCAATTGACCTCGTGTGTGGGAGTTAAAAGGTTGGAAGAATCTACTTGCTTTTATGTGGTTGTGACGTGCTGCATAGCTCACGATCATGCATCATGGACGTCATTCATGCATCATTCTGACAAAGTGAGTTACGCATCCATCAAAGATTCATCCGGGTGGTCTAGAGATTCTAGTGGGCGACTGATCGAGAATCCTATCTTCGGGTTGCCTGGAGGGGTATCAGTTCGAGAGCAGATACAGAAAGATTTAGACTTTATCTTTAAAAGCATCCAGTATGGCTGATCCTTATAGAGAGTCTGAGGCTACCCGTGCATTGGTTGTAGAGGAAGTGGGTAGGAGATTGGAGGAATTTGAAAATAGAATGATGACGATGATGGGAAATCACTTTGTAATCTTGGTAGCGATTCGGTGCAATCACTTTGTAGCTTAGATAACAGCTAGGTGATATTCAAGAACATCTGCACTTTGTAATCTTGGTAGCGATTCGGTGCAATCACTTTGTAGCTTAGACAACAGCTCGATGATATTCAGGAACATCTGCACTCTGTAATCTTGGTAGCGATTCGGTGTAATGACTTTGTAGCTTAGACAACAGCTCGGTGACATTTCAGAATCTCTGCACTTTGTAATCTTGGTAGCGATTTGGTGCAATCACTTTATAGCTTAGACAACAGATCGGTGACATTTCAGAACATCTGCACTTTGTAATCTTGTCAGCAATTCGGTGCAATCACTTTGTAGCTTAGACAATAGCTCGGTGATATTCAAAAACGGCCGAACTTTATAATCTTGTCAGCGATTCGGTGCAATCACTTTGTAGCTTAGATAACAGCTTGGTGATATTAAAAAACGGCCGCACTTTGTAATCTTATCAGTGATTCAGTGCAACCACACTGTAGCCTAGATAACGGCTCAGTTCTATCCACAGACATCCGCACTTTATAGTCTTGTCAGCAACTCGGTGCAGCTCAAGAGAGCACTTCTTGTGTTTCGTAAGTTCGGAGCGGACTCGGCGCATCACCATTTGAGGATGGAACCCACATCTCGCAAGTCCGAAGTAGGCTTGTAGTTCGGGAGAAATGGTTTACTTTTCATAGCAACGGGAAGGTCGTTGCCTCAGGTATGCACTTCTTTCCTCTTTTCTGAATTTTGGCTCAACTAGGGACCAGTGTGCTAGTTTCCACAAAATTGGGGGCAACTGTAGACACCGGGTCCCGAGGCGATCCAAGATCAGGATTACCCGATGATGAAGATAAAAGACTAATTCATGAGCAAGAAAATAGGAATCGATCATCTCTTTGTCAAATTCTTTTATTTTCCTCTAAATCCTTTTAAAGTGTTTATTCTTATTTTTATTTTTATTTTTATTTTATTTTTATTTGTATCTTTATTTTTATCCACATTTTTGTATTTTACCTTATTATATTTAAAAAAAATTATTAATTAAAAAATATATATATTTTTGGCAGCCCGTTGCGGCAGCCGCGCGCAGCAGCTCGCAACTATGCGCCTCAGCGTGCTGCGCGCAATCTCCCCCAGGATCGACGAGAAATCTCGCCGATCCTGCCCAGTCCCCCGCCGTTGTCCCCCGTTTTCGCCGAAAATCCGATTTTTCACTTTTTTATGATAAAAAATGATTTTTTCTTGTGATTTTTTCAGATTTTATTAAAATTTAATAAATAGTGGTCAAATTGAGTGGGTATTAAAAGTTAAAAAACAAAAAAATAATTAAAAATAAATAAAAATGTTAATTTTTAATTATTGACTTTAGGTTTTTGACTTTGAATTTTTGAGGATTTTTTGTTGAAATTACGGGATAGTGATCTTTGAAAAATCTATTAGGGAGCTGGAGGGGGGAGAGATGGGAGTTTTTACGGGAGTTAGATTTTCATTTTGAGGAGGAGAGAAAAAAATGGGATTTTTTGGAGTAAGAAAATTTTCTCTAAGAAAAATACATTTTTTCTAAGGCATTTTGAGAGAGATATTCTTAGAAGAAGATAGTGCATTTTGCTCGAAAAAACAAGCAATTTATTGTTCTTGGAATTCATTTTTTCTTGTTCTTAAAAATTAAAATCATTTTCTTCAATCTTCTTAATTCTCTTTTATTAAATTTAATTTTTTTTTCTTTGATCTTGATTTTAATTTTTCTTAGATCTAAAAAAATATTTTGTTGATTTTGGAGACTTGAGAAAGTAAAATTAATTTCCTTATCTTGTTTTCTCATCAAATCAAACATTAAATACAAAAAAAATTCATTTTAAATTTTTAATGTTCTTGAGTTTTCTTTGAGACATAAACTCAAGATTTTCTTGAACTTTTTTTTTTGAGTTTATTTTTAGATCGGGACATCTTGCTTCCATATCATCAAATTCTGATGGTAAAGATTCTTGGATCCAATTTTTATCTTATTTTTTATGTCATTTTGTTCACGTTAATTTATTTTATCGTATTTTACCTTGCTTCTTTTTGTATTAATGCATGTATTTTTTTCTGGGTTGAGATTTATTATTTAGCATGAGTTTTCCATCTTTATTTTGTCCTTGGCATGAAAATGGATAAAATACACGATGTTTATGGGATGAAAAATAGGATTTGCATGATGTTTTCTTTTAGTATTATTTCTTGTGATTTTTTTGCATGCTTAAATACTAATCATTTTATGTTGCATGTTTGATTGTCTTATTCTTATTGCATATTTGATTGTCTTACTCTTGTTTATTCATCTAATTTTATTGGTTGATTATTATTATTATTATTATTATTATTATTATTATTATTATTATTATTATTATTATTATTTATTGTTATTATTATCATCTATTATTCTTATTTTTATCATTATTATTATTATTATTGTTATTGTTATTATTATTTTTATTGTTGTTGTGATTTGTATCATTATTATCATTATTTTTATTATGGTCATTATATTTTGCATGGTGTTATTTCATGATTTAGCTTTTGTCATTATTATTAATATTACCTTGCATGATTTTTTCTTCTATGTGTGACATTAACATATTAAATTAGTATGTCCAATTTAATCTATTTTAAGTATTCTATTGGTGTGTTAATTTTACACTTGATTTCTTTTATTTTTATTATTAAATAATTTTTTAATTATTGCTAATTTTTTATTGTTGGTTTTTTTTTCATTGGGAGTAAAATATCGTGCTTGTTTGTTTGAGCATTTATCATGACCGAACTCCTCGCGTCACGTAGGAGTTTACATCACTTGGGTGAGACATTTCCTATCTCTATTTATGTGATTGTTTTTTATCGTAAATAAAATAGTTTATTTTATACGTTTGCTAAAATAAAAAATCACAAAAATATTTTGTACAATTAAATTGGGATTTTTATCAATAAATTGGGACCAATGTCCTAGATTTTAGCAAAAAATGCAAAAACATTGCGGACTAAAACGAAGAGTTGATTTATTAAAAATGGGATCACTCATCTCGATTTTCACTACAAGTATCAAAATAACTCTTCGATCCCTTTTTAAGTTAGCATGAAGGAACCAATGTTCCTAAACCAAATAAATATCACGATTTATGTATGTCCCCCCTTTTTGATTGATTTTGTGTGATTGTTTAAATTTACGTTATATTTTATGGGCCCTTGTAATTAATTATTTTTGGGGCAATTTTATTTCATTTGGGGATTGTATTCTGTCCCGATTTTCATTTAAATTCAGCTTTTCTTTTTCATTTGGGGATTGTATTTGTCCCAATTTTCCTTTTGTAAATGGTGTGGCTTTATGTGTTTACCGCTTTATTTATTGTTTTATTTATATTTTTCTTTTATTGCCTTCTCGATGCTTGAAGTGCGCTTTAAATAAATTGCATTAAGCGTATGAGATGAGACGTGAAATTTTAAAATTTAAAAACTTATTTATAATTAGCTAAAGACATGAATAAGTGTGAAGTTCCGAACCACTCTCTGGTTTAGACCAATAACAGGTTAACATTTCCTGATTTCTTGTAAATTCGGTGGCGACTCCCAAATACCTCAAAAGTGCCTAAAGATGTTATGACGATGGATGGTCCTTTTCAATGTTCTATTATGAAATGAGGTGCCGAAAATATCTCATAATACCTAAGATCAAAAAAATGCGAACCAATCCCTCGAATCCTAAAAGCGGGTTCAAAGAGGGCCTTTGCTAGGTTCCGGCGTGCGTCACACTACCGGACCAACCTTAGCTAACACCTCATGCGGTCCAATAAATCGAGGACTAAGCTTGCCTTTCTTACCAAACCGTAGCACTTTTCTCCAAGGAGAAACCTTAAGAAAAACTTTGTCCTCGACATCAAACTGAACATCCTTTCTCTTCAGGTTAGCATAAGACTTCTGCCGATCCTTAGTAGCCTTCAAATTCCACTGCACAACTTTGATCTTTTCCTCGGTATCCCTAACCAACTCTGGCCCAATAACTGAATGCTCGGATAGCTCGGTCCAACATACCGGAGCCCTACACTAACGACCATACAAAGCCTCATACGGTGACATACCGATGCTCGACTGATAGCTATTATTGTAGGAAAACTCCATAAGCTTCACATATCTGTCCCAACTACCCAAAAAATCCAATGCACAGGCCTGCAACATATCCTCTAAGATCTGAATGACCCGCTTTGATTGACCATCTATCTGAGGATGGAAGGCCGTACAGAAGTTCAACTTGGTACCCAAAACCCTTTGCAATTCTTTCCAAAACTTTGAAGTGAACCTAGGGTCCCGATCTGACACTATAGATAACGGCACTCCATGCAATCTGATTACCTCATCCACATAGATACTGGCTAACTTATCCATCGGATAATCCACTCTAACTAGCAGAAAATGAGCTGACTTCGTAAGCCGATCTACTATTACCCAAACTGAGTCATGCTTCCTCTGAGTCAAAGGCAAACCAGATACAAAGTCCATGGCAATATCATCGCACTTCCACTCGGGAACGGATAAAGGTGTGCGCAATCCCGAAGGAACTTGTTGCTCAGCCTTTACCTGCCGACATGTCAAGCACTTAGACACAAAATCCTCAATATCCCTCTTCATACTGGACCACCAATAGAACTGCTTCATATCCCGATACATCTTCTCACTACCGGGATGTATAGTGAAAACCGTAGTGTGTGCCTCACTCAAAAGTTATTTCCTTAACTCCTCATTCTCAGGTACACACAAATGACTTCTATACCTAAGCACCCCATCCAAAATCAAGAACTCAGACTGCTTACCAGAACTAACCTCTTGCAAAACCCATTGCAGCCTCTCATCATCCTTCTATGCATCCATAATCTTCTGTCTCTCAAGGTAGGCTTCACTCTCAACTGAGCAACCAAAGCCCCATCTGAATCAAACCTTCACCTGAACCGATTCAAGAATAAAGCAGAAACCAAAATTTGACTCAAAGCATCCGCGACTACATTGGCCTTACCCGGGTGGTAATCTAATATGCAGTTGTATTCCTTGAACAACTCTAGCCAACGGCGCTACCTCATGTTTAACTCCTTCTGCGTGAGGAGATACTTCAAGCTCTTATGGTCCGTAAAGATCCTACACTTCTCCCATACAGGTAATACCGCCAAATCTTCAAAGCAAAGATCACCGCTGCCAGTTCTAAATCATGCGTCGGATAATTCCTCTCATGTGGCTTTAACTGACAGGAAGCATAAGCCACCACCTATCCCTCTTGCATCAAAACACAACCAAGACTGACACCCAAAGCATCACTATACATTATAGACTCCTTACCTGAGATGGGTTGAGTAAGTATAGGAGCTTCCACTAGCAATCCATTCAACCGCTCAAAATAGGCCTAACATTTATCTGACCACTCAAATCTGACTCCTTTCCTTAACAACCTCATCATTGGAGCAGCAATAACTGAGAAACCCTTCACAAATCGAAGATAGTAACCCGCCAAACAAAGAAAACTCCTCACTTCTGGAACATTCCTAGGCGCTTTCCAATCAACAATCACCTCAATCTTAGACGGATCAACTTGAATACCCTTAGCCAAAACAATATGACCTAAAAATGACACTTCTCGAAGCTAGAAGTCATACTTACTAAGCTTGGCAAACAACCGATGCTCTCTCAAAACTTGTAAAACAAACTGGAGAAGCTCCTCATGCTCACTCTCATCCTTGGAATAAACCAAGATATCATCTATGAACACTGCTACAAATTGATCAAGATATGGCCTGAACACTTGGTTCATCAAATCCATGAATACCGCAGGTGCATACGTCAAACCAAATGGCATCACTAAAAACTCATAGTGGCCATACCTGGTCCGAAATGTAGTCTTAACCACATCAGCATCCTAAACTCGCAACTGATAATAACCCAACCAAAGATCAATCTTCGAAAAGACACTCGCACCTCAGAGCTGATCAAACAAATCCTCGACTCTAGGCAATGGATACTTGTTCTTCACTGTGACCTTATTAATTTGCCTATAGTCGATACACATCCTAAGAGAACCATCATTCTTCTGATCAAACAAATCCTCGTGAACGTAGTTCATGTCTCGTGAACTCTTAATCTTCCCTTGCCAACATGTGATCTGCTACACCACTCGCACAAGCCGAAGCTTCACGAGTCGTGCTGCTAAATCACGAGTCGGACGCCTCACACACAATAGAGCAATTCACACAAAAAATTGGAATTCACCATTCTGTCGTGCTCGCGAAGATGTCGCGCTCGCTACAGCATTACGATTTCGATATTTTCAGCAAAACGTAAAAAATCCAGATTTCCAACAACAAAACCATTTGGACCCTAAAACCAAACCAAACCTCATCTTACCTTCAAATAAGCCTTCCACCATCACAAATAACATAAAACACAAATTAATTCAACAATTAAGACCATTAAAATCATGCGTTAACAAAATCAAGTTTCTTAAGAACACAAACCCAAAATTTTACAGTAAAGTTCATCCAACTTTAAATTTTGCTCAATACTTCAACATTCATGCATTATATCACAAATTAATTGAATACCCATAACATTAACACTATATAAGCCTCATCAAACATCAAATTTCCAGAAATCTCATGCAATGATATAAATCACAAATGTTCATAAAAAATAATCAAATTCCCAAACCTAAAATTCCTATGCTCCAAATTAATGAGCACCACTCCCACTAGCCTTCTCCTTTCCCTTGGGATCGCGAGGAGGCTCAACTAACTAAGAACACCCAAAAATCATACAAACACAAAATCTAAATTAAAATAAAATCTAAACAAAATCAAGAACAAGAGAAGAAGATGAAGAAGATGAGGAAGAAACCCATAACACTTACCAATCTAATCTCAAATAATGATCAATTTCCTGCACAAAGCACTTGAATCCAAGCTAGGGCACACAAATGAAGAGAAAAGAGGAAGAAAGAGTAAAGAGAAGGAAGAAAATGGCAAAGAAGGTGGCAAAATGGCTGTCCTATTTTCTCTCTCTTCTATGTATACCTCCTTTCAAAATTCCTAGCCACATGTCACCCTTTGGTTGGTGGAACTTAACCACTCACACCCAACAAACACACATGCTACTGAACACAAGATTAACCCTCATAAATCATACACTACAACCATATGAACATGCACACACTAACACAACCCAATACACACACACCCTACCCACATATATGCACTCACGCTCTATTAAAGCCCATAAAACATTCATTTTGCCCACAATGCCCTCAACACATGCCAAAACTCTCACACATGCACCCATACACATGGCAAATATGGCTCAAACTACTAGGGGGAGAACGGGGTGTTACATCTCTCCCTTACTAACAAGAATTTAGTCCTTGAAATTCTCACTTGAACTGAACAAATGCGGATACTGAATCCTCATCGTCGCCTTTGGCTCCCAAGTCGCTTCCTTAACTCCATGATGTTTAAAAAGAACCTTAACCAAAGGGATTTGCTTGCTTCTCAATTGTCTCACTTCCTGAGCTAAAATAGCCTTCGGCACTTCATCATAGGAGTAATTCGGCTGAATTCGAATGTCTTGAACTGACAACACATGCGATGGATCCGATCTATACCGACGAAGCATGGAGTCGCGGAAAACATCATGCATCTTAGCCAACTCCATCGGTAAAGCTAACTTATAGGCTACCGGACCAACTCTCTCCAAAATTGCAAAGGGCCCAATGAACCGAGGACTAAGTTTACCTTTCTAGCCAAACCGCAATACTTTAAGGAAAACTTTGTGCCCAACCTCAAACCGAATATCTTTTCTCTTTAGATTGGCATATGATCTTTGCTTATCCTTAGCCACCTTCAGATTTCGCGGCATAACTCTGATCTTCTCTTTGGTATCTCTAATCATCTCTGGCCCAATAAAAGCTTTCTCAGTTAACTCTATCCAACAAATCGGAGTCCTACACAGTCGATCATACAAAGCCTCAAACGTTCACATCCCAATGCTAGGCTGAAAACTATTATTGTAGGCAAACTCCATAAGCTGTACATACTGATCCTAACTGCCAGAAAAATCCAAAGCACAAGCTCAAAGCATATCCTCTAAAATCTGGATAACTCGCTCGGACTGACCATCTGTCTGAGGATGAAACGTTGTGCTGAAGTTCAACTTGGTACCCAAAGCTCTCTACAATTCTTTCCAGAACTTAGATGTGAACCTTGGATCTCGATCTTACACTATCGACAATGGCACACCATGCAGTCGAACCACCTCATCCATATACACACTCACTAACTTATCCATCAAGTAGTACACTTTAATCGGCACGAAAAGAGCTGACTTGGTAAACCGATCCACAACAACCCAAATCAAATCAAGCTTCCTCTGAGTCACTGGTAAATTTGATACAAAATCTGTAACAACCCAAAATGGTCCTAGTTGGATTATGCATGACAAGTAGGGAAATTAAGGGTAGGTTGGTAATTTTGGTATGTGGAATTAATTAATAAAGTTTGAGTATAGGAAGTAATCTAGTGGATTGTGTGTGTGGTGCCTTAGATGAAAAAGTGTTTTATAAGAGATTCTAATGTGTGAGTAGTGTATGGTGCCATGGAATGAAAGTCAAAGGTGGATTCTTGGGTCCAATGGGGGCATGACACATAGAATTGGGTAGATGGAAGAGCATTAAAGAAGAGAGAGGAAAGGGGAGCAGATTTCTTTGGCTTCTCCCTCACGTTTTCCTCCTCTCCTTCTTCCTTCTCTTTGCTTTCCTGCTCTCTCTACTCTCTTGTGTGTGTTCTCAACGTGGATCTTCAAGATTTGAAGTTGGATTTCTGAGTTTTGAGCTGGAATCAAGAGGTAAGTTCATGGGTTTTTATGTGGGTTTTCTCCTTCAGCATCGCTTCTGCATTTTCTGGGTTTTGAGGGGTTTGTATGGTTTGATTTAAGAGTGTTTTGCCTGGGTTTTGTGCAAGAATCGGAAGAGCATCGAAGGAGCAAAGGGAAAGAGAAAGTGGGATCTTGAGGGGTCCGATTTGAAGCTACAATTGTCAGGTTTGGGAGTTATTGCCTCTGTTCTTTCTCCTTAGATCAAGTCTATGGGTGTGGTGTTTGAGTGTTTGGATTTGTGTGCTTCGTATGTGTTATATGCTTGAATAGTGATTGAGGTAAATGGACATGAAGTTTGGTAGTGAAATTGCATGAGTTTGAGCAATTATGAAAATTGTTATAATTTACTGTTAAATTTCAGAATGTCTTGCCTAGTGTCTTATAGTTGTGTATAATATGTTTGTATTTGATTTTGATCACATTTTATTGTATAAGTTTAAAAACTTTGTAATGGAATGATTGAATATGTTGATGGTTGTGGTGGTTGAAGGCTATGCTGGAAAGGTGAGTATTTGGGTTGATTTTATGGTTTCGAAGGTGTAATTTTTTGATGTGTGTTATTTGAGTTTGATTTGGCGATAGAACTCTGCAAATTCTGGGTTTTCTACGAGTCACACGGCGGTATAGCAATGGCATACCACTGTGTGAATCATAAAAGTTCGTCATTATGCAAGGCCATGGTTTTACACGGCGTTAAGGTAAGGTCCATACCGCCGTGTAAAACGCTACTGCCTCAAGTAGTATTTTATGTTGTGCATTTCACACGGGGGTATGGGTTTCCCCTTACCGCCGTATGAAACGCCTCTATTAGTGCCTGTGTAAGCAGTCTTACATGGTGGTATGGGCTATGCCATACCCCCATGTAAGGTGTCTTACACAGTGGTATGGATTGGTCATACCGCCGTGTAAAACGCCACTGTCCCTAATTTTTGTAGGTTTTTGATTCTCTTCGTTTTCACTTCTCTTTCGCTTATGATTGGTTTTAAATATTACTTAGTGTTATTTTATTTATCCCATATCATCAATTGGTATTTTGCTCTGTCAAATATTTAATGCTTTTAGCTTTGAGGAATCCACCTATTACCATGAAATCCCTATTTTTTTCCTAGCTTAAATTTCTGAAATGCTTTGCATGATTTATTATTATTATTTTTGGCCTATGCCTTAAGTTTACCTTGCATTCTAATGCTCTAACTAGTGTAAGTGATTAAGCAATTATAGTATTTTGACTACGATTTAATATTGTTTAGTGATGTTTCTGGTGTGAGTTTTGGCCTGAAGTGTCAGTGTAGTGGATAGATAAGCATGCTTATAAAGGGTTAGTGAATGCAGCTGCCTATATTTACCTTCCAAAAGGGTGATGACCCCTCTTATAGGGTTTTAGTGATACCGTTGAGACCTAGCCTCCGGTTTTGAGCGATGACCCCGCTAATAAGGTCTTAGTGAATGCTGTTGAGGCCTAGCCTCTAGTTTTAGTGTAGTGTTTTTCCTGTATGCACCGTAAGTGAAGTTCAGGCTGTTGTGTAGTGTTATGTATTAATATATAAATGAAGTGTATTGTTATTTGAAATAACTATTTTACCTTAGTGAATCAGTTTCGGTTAGTGTAATTATGCCATGTATGTTAGTTGAATGGATATAGTGATTATATTTTATATTTCTATTTTTCCTGCTTTTATAATGGATTCAGTTAGTGTATGCTTTACTCGTTTTACGCATGTTATTACTTGTTTATTATTAGTACTCTCTTGTCTGTTTTTCCTCCCCACTAAGCGTTATTGCTTAGCATGAGTTCTTGTCCCGTGTAGGAGATAGGATTTTTGGGAGTTTGCTCGTGTCGCATATCTCCAGGTCGGCCACATAGTAGTAGAGTTATTTTTCTTATCTCCTCCTGTAATTCTTTTTGTCAATGTATTAATTTTGGTATAGTGGCTCATGTAACTTTTTTGTAAATTTATGATGTAATATTTTGGATATTGTATATAACTCTATATTTGATTATATGAGATATATGATTTACCATTAATGTATGTTAGAATGTTTTAGTATGCGAGTGAGCATTGGGTAATGCGCCCGCCGGCGCCCTTCTAATAGGGACGACGGTGGGGGTGTTACAGTTTTTGGTATAAGAGCACCGGTTTAGGCAGTTCTGGTTGACTTTATTTATTATGTATCTAGTCTTTGCATGTTAGTCAGTTTTGTGTCGTAGCCTAATGCAGATGTGTCTTATCTTGTGTAGTGTTTAGATGGAGTCTGATCCAAGTGAGAACGTGGGTGAGATGACTGGTAGTGCGAGTGTAGTGAGAGGTGAGCAACCCGCTCCTCAGCGTCAGGAAGAAGAGATTTCGGGTACGGGTTTTGGTCATGAGAATCCTGTCCTAGTGCAAGGTTTGTTGCAGTTAGTAGAGAGGTTGACTGCTCCTAAGGTTCCGACCGAGTTATTAAGAAAGAGAGGAGCAGAAGATTTTTATGGAGCTGCATTGGACCAATCGGATGTGGCCGAGTTTTGGATTAAGCGAGTAGGCTGAATTTTGCAAGAGATTAGATGTCTTATAGATCAGAGAGTATTATGTGCAGTATCATTGCTTTAAGGGTTAGCATACGATTGGTGGGAACTTGTGATGCGAAATCCTCAGCGACCAGCCGAGTTGACTTAGGAATTCTTCAAGCAAGAGTTTGAACAGAAGTATGTGACAAAGGCATATCGGGAAGCCAAGTGGAGGGAGTTCATCAGTTTAAAGCAGAGGGGTATGACCGTGAGTGAGTACGAAAAGGAGTTTAGCCGGTTGAGCAAGTATGTGCCCTAGCCGTTATTGACGGATGAGTTTAGATATAGGTACTTTCAAGAGGGATTGCATGAGGTGATTAGAGGTCTTTTATCTGTAATATCAGTCATGCAACCAGTGGGGTACTATCAGCTAGTGGCAATGGTAATCAAGTTGGAGGAGTCCGAGCTGATCAAACAGAGGATCGAGAATAAGAGGAAAGCACCAGATAGTGGTCATGGAAGTGGTAAGAAGTTGAGAGGAGTTCCGAGTGGCCAAGGTATGAAGAGCTCGGTTCCCGTGCATTCATAAGTCGGTAGTGTAGCGCCACCTTCTAGTAACGGAAGTGTGATTCTGGAATGTGAGTATTGTCAGAAGTGCCATTGGGGCGAGTGTCGACAGATTTTTGGAGCCTGTTTCAAGTGTGGAAGTAAGGAACACTTCCTAGCTAATTGTCCGGATAGGCAAGAGCCTAAGGATGAACCTGAGAGTAGGGCTAGCGGTGGAAGACCTAGATCGAATCGTAGTGGAAGGGGTAGTGGAAGAACCGCGCAGGCACCATCGGACACGGTGCAGAAGCCAGTTGAAGTAGAGTTTGCTCGCCCACGCATGTATGCGATGATCGGTGAAGGTGCAACTGAAGCCATAGGTCCTTCTGGTAAGTGTTTGTTAAGTTTTGTTTCTTTTCAGTTTTGGGTTGTTTGAATGAGTGGTTAGCGGGGAAATTTCGAGGACGAAGTTTCTTGGAGAGTGATTGTAACAACCCAAAATGGGCCTAGTTGGATTATGCATGATAAGTAGGGAAATTAAGGGTAGGTTGGTAATTTTGGTATGTGGAATTAATTAATAAAGTTTTAGTACAGGAAGTAATCTAGTGGATTGTGTGTGTGGTGTCCTGGATGAAGAAGTGTTTTATAAGAGATTATAATGTGTGAGTAGTGTATGGTGCCATGGAATGAAAGTCAAAGGTGGATTCTTGGGTCCAATGGGGGCATGACACATAGAATTGGGTAGATGGAAGAGCATTAAAGAAGAAAGAGGAAAGGGGAGCTGTGACGACCGCCGGGCCCCGCGGCCGCCCCTCTGACCGCCCGCTTTAGGGCGATCGGGCAAATTGAGGGTCCGTTGACATCTTGCAATGAATTGCAAGTGCGTCTATTTTTGGCAACAAGGAGGTTTCATTGAGTCGCCACCCAATAAAACATTGGGAAAGTTCCTCTCACCTCGGAGAGCCTAAAACAGCGCATATATCCATTTTGGACAAGCCAAAAAGGGGTCTTGGAGGCAATCATCCCAATAGAATATTGAGAATGACTCTCTAACCCTATGGAGCCTAGGATTATTATTTAAGTCTTTAAATGGGGCACAAGAGGTGTCTTGGAGGTTCCAATGAGTGATCGAAAAGACCTCTCGCCTCGGTGAACCCAAAGACCAGAGTTGGGTACGGGACTTCTCATCTATTTCTACCTTGATTAATTTTACGATTAAGTTTTGAGTTTATTAGTTCGCTCTCTCTCCACACGATGCAATTAAAGACGCAAGTATTCATGTTAAAAGCATTAATAAATAAATAAATAAATAAATAAAACGAAAATGGCTACATAAAAAAAATAAAGTACAATAACACTAGGAGCGGAATACAACTCCCATCTGTAAAAGTGCAATACATACATAAATGGGGGAATTCATTCACTCTGAGGACTTTGGTCCCGCTTGTATTTATTATAAAAATGATCTTTATTGTGATGTTTTTTATTGGATGGGAAAATAGGACATTGGGTCCTTGAATTTATAAAAAACTCAATATTAATCATTTGGCTATTTTTATTTAACGCGGGATAAAACAATTTATCGCATGCATAGAATAATTAATAAATAAATAAATATTAAATAATCAAATAAATAAATAAATGAATAAATAAATAAATGAACGAATAAATAAGGGATGAGGGATTAAACCAAAAGAAGTCCTCCCAGCATGGCAAATCTCCCCTCAAGCTCAAAGCATTCAAGAAATAAACAAAATCTCACAAGATAAATAAATAAATATTAATATTAACAAAATCAAAGCATGGACAAATATAATATAAATTAAAACTCAAAGCTGAGATAATAAAAAACTATCGACAAAAAAACAGAAGAGAAAATATTTGAAAAATAAGAGAAATAAATAATAAAGAAGAATAAATAGTAAAAGATGTAAGAAAACTTGGAAAACTGTAGACAGAAAGCAGGGACGGCCTTGCTTGACTGACCGACGGGCGTCTCTAGGGGCGACCAACGGGCTACATCGGGTCGCCCAACTGAGAGACGGGGCGTCCCTAGTGACCGGCGGGCAATAACGGCATTATTTACGCGCCGTCGCTCAACCGAGAGACGGGCGTCGGTGGCCTTACCGCTCTTCGGTCACTACTATTCCTCAAAAGGACAGCAAAAACCAACTTTTTCTCAAACAAAGTAATTTTTCCACTACAAAAATTGAAAGTAAATGCAAATAATAATAAAAAAAAAAGCTAAATGAAATATATGTCCAGAATAATTACCCTCTAATTTACCTTTTAGGATGGATTTTCTGAAGATTTGAAACCCCGCACGCTTCGTGAGAAATGGGTGAAAACCAAGAAAGTCAAATTTTGATCTTTTTTCTTCTTGATTTTCACAAAAATGGTCAACTATTGGAATCAAATTTAGTGGAAACTAATCGATTTTAGCTTCCTTGAATTAATTGGATTCACCAAATCAAATAAAGTGAAAAGAGAAATTTTGAGAGATGAAAAGAGTGCTAGAAAATGGGCTTTTTAGGTAGGAAAATAACTAAATTCGTCCAACCCCAAAAAAGGTGAAGAAAAGCTTTTTATAGTGTTTTTTGAATGACTGACGGCCGTCAGAATCCCACCGATGGGCGTCTAAGCCCACCGACGGGCTTCAGTTAAATCCCTTTTCCAATAGGAAACAGGATTCCACCGACAGGTGTCGGAGGCTCACAGACAGGCGTCTGTGCAAGGGCACGTGTCCATCCCTCACCTTACCAACGGGCCATCCCTCATAACGAGAAACGGGCCCCCCAGCGAGCGACGGGCTTTCCGTGATAGACAGGCTGGCCGCCGGTGGATGAAAATTTCCTTTTTTACCCAAAAACTCCCAATTTTCTTTTTCTCATTGCTGCCAATAAGAAAAACCACATTTCTCGTGAATCTAGAGGGCCAAAATCTCCAAATCTCAACCATTCATTCGGACTCGGGCATTTATTTCTTCATCGAGTAATCTCTAATCTGGACTGCCTCGGGACACGGTGCTTACAGTTGCCCCCAATTTTGGGGAGACTAGTGTACAGGTGCCTAGATGAGCCAAAATTCAAAGAAAAAACGAAAACAAAAGGAGGAATAGCATACCTGAAGCAATCCTTACCTTCTGCGTTCTTTGCTGGGTAGACCTCATCTCAGTTGACTCAGCGGAGAGTGATGGATACCCCTACCGGTCTCGTCTCGACTTGTAAGGTTTTGGGTGAGATGTAGCATTCTCTAGCTACAACCTCGCTGTGAAGAGCAGTGTTCTCTAACTGCAACTTCATTTGCTTCTGCTGGCCTCGTCTCGGCTCGCGCAGTTTTGAGGAGATGTAGTACTCTCTGACTACAAACTCGACTTGTGGTCTGCCCCACTAACCTCATTTTGGTCTGCACGGTGGCTGATCTGTAATGCTAGCATTTGGCCTGCACAGTGTGAGGTGTAGTGCTCTTTGACTACAACCTCGATGCGAAGAGCAGTGTTTTCTAACTGCAACTTCGACTATGAAGTTCCCCTACTAAGCCCCATCCGATCTGCAAGGTGCGTAGCACTGTCCGGCTACCGCGTGAACTGTGAGATGCAGTACTCTCTGACTACAATATCGGTTTGTTAAAGTTACCTTGCTAACCCCCATCCGATCTGCAAGGTGCGTAGTACTCTCTGACTACGACTTATGAGATGCAGTACTCTCTGACTGCAATCTCGGTTTATTGAGGCCGCCTTGCTAACCCCCAACCGATCTGCAAGGTGCGTGCCCAGCTGAGTATGATTTTGAAGGACATAACGTTTGGTCTGTCCATCCTTCAATGTGATCGATGTCCACCCTTGAACTAATGTTAAGCAATGTTCCTGCATGGCAAAGAATTTTTTGTTAATTCTTATGGGAATTATCCCTGTTCGATAGGCTCATAAATGATTTTACATTACTATTTATTATTTATCGCCATTTTTTGTGCATCATTATTTTATTTTATTATTATTATGTTTTTTTTCTGATTATATGGTCATTTATTTTTAATGTAATTGAAGAGAAAGTACTCAGTTATCTATAATGTAAGTAAAGTACAAATAAAGATAGAAAGAGATAAAAACATGTCGATCTGATAGTAAATGTTTTTCACTAAAACTCAATTTTGTACAATGCATATATAACTGTGATAACAATAAACAAAATACAAAAAGAATGTCATCCAAACTCCCTGAATGACTATAATGGCAAATAATCTGTGAGATCCTCCTTGGGGTCATCATCATCATCAGACACATGGATCAGCTGAGGCTGAGGCGGATACTGAGGCTGAGGCTGAGGTTGGGAGGTAGAAGATCCGGCCCTAGAAGTGGAAGGTCGGCTACAAGGATCTGCTGGGACTAGCTGCCGAGAGCCTCATACTCTAACCATGGGCTGGAACCTAGGAGGAACTGCCACCGGCACAGATCAAGACTGTGGTCTCTCAGAGCCCGGCTGCTGAAACTGTACCTGAGCATACCCATCTAGGAAGGGCTGTGCACATACTGTCATGAAGCCCAAGGTGTCTGTGATCATCCTCCCTAGCTCCTTGAAGACCCTGCTCAACTGGCGAGTTCGCTCAACCGAATCGGTTCTCATACTCTCTAGCCTCTGCTCTGTCTACTCCTTGAACTACTGTATGGACTGAGTTAGGGGAGGAACGATCCCCTCCAATGCCTAGACTCGGGATCTGAGGGAGTCGAGTGACTCATCTATCATCTGAAGAGTCACATCGATCCTCTGAGCTGCCTGGTCCTGGGATGTCCTCAACTCCTGCCTGAGCTGCTCTCTGGGCCCCTCCTGCTCATGCATGATATGCTCTATAAGTCTAGCCTGCTCCCGCCCCATGCTCTCTATAAGTCTAGCCTGCTCCCGCCCCATGCTCTCTATAAGTCTGGCCTGCTCCCAGACCATGTGGTCAATGAGCCCGACCTGGTCCTGGCCCAGGCGCTCAATGATCATCACCTGCTCCTGGATGATGGCCTGCTGCTGGTCCAGCCTCTCCTGGGTAAGTCTGTCTCTCTCTCTGATCTGCTCATGGAGGACCCTGTCCCTCTCCTCCTGCCTGTGCTCAAATGCTGCAAACATGGAGACCATGAGCTGGGAGATGTCTGGCTATGATGGCCGAGGCTGAACTGGCTCCTGAGTCTACTCTGGTGGCGGAGCTATGGAGGTGGATGCCCCCAGGTCACCTCTGGAGTAAGGGCGGAACCTCTTTGATTGCCTAAGGATGGTCCGCTGTACCCTCATAGCTGGAGGAGGAGTGGGGGTCCGCGCCCTCGGTGCTGGAGGAGTGCTAAACAGGTCATCCATAGCGAACTCCATCTAAAAGTCCGATGGGGTCCTGGGCTGCTCCTGCTTCGGCTGTAGTTGTGGTTGCTCCTCCTGATAGTCCTAGTGCTGGGGAGGCTGCTCCTCTGGATACTCTGGATGCAGGGGAGGCTGCTCCTCTGGATACTCTAGATGCAGGGGCTGCTACTCTTGCGGCTGTGGTGGTGCCTGCTCCTGTGCTGATGCTAGCGGAGCAAGCACAAAGGCTCACCGAGTCTCGTGTATGGTAAGGAGTCTGAATACCTCAGGCTGCCCTGCCAGCTGCAACACCATCCCCATCTGTACAGTAGCTGGTGCATCTATGTATATCCCCTCATCCAAGGCATCCCCAAGCCTGTCCGGAGCGACTCCTAATCCCAAGAGTAATCTGGTGATGACTCCGCCGATAATCACCACTGGGGCTGTCCCCTTGGAAACCCTGACCATGTTAGCCAATATCTCATGGCTAACATTGAGACGCCGGCCTTCTACCAAGGCCCAGAGGCTCCAGATCTCCGCCGCATTAAGCGACCCTAGGTTACCAGCCCGTCCGAGGTACGAGCTAGAGAGCACTCTGTGCAAGTACCGGAGTGGCTGTGAAACCAACACGGTACTATATGCTGTATCATTGTCATACAACACTCTGGGTAGGGCTATGGCCGTCCAATGGGCGCATCTCACTGCTCGCTGGGGCACCATCACCCCGTCACCCTGGGGGAGTCCCATAGCCTCTGCAAAATGGCGATGCGTGATGCTGAACTGCTGACCATCAAACCAAAACTGTATCACTCCAGCCTCTGTATCTGATCTCTGGTACCCTCCGTAGCGCAATGTGGCCAGGACCTGCCGCACCGCCTCTGGATATGTCTGGAAGGCCGGTGTCAAGAACTCCGTGTAGCCTGCGCCCTCCAGAAGTATGTCAATCTCCTTGGCCATCCCCAAGGCCTCTAGGAATGGCCTAGAAATGAAGCGACTGGCTCGGAACTCTACCTGAGCCAGTGTTCTGTATCTCTGTGCAGCCTCGGGGTCCATCCAACCCAGAGCTTGTAGCTCAGGCTGGCCCTATGGGACACGTCATCGTGGAGGCATCCTACAAGAAAGAAGTTATGCAATTAATTTAACATAACGACCATAAATAGACCTGATTTCTGGCATCCTCCAGACATGGATGGTCTAACCCGAAAAAGAAATAAGACAAAAATAAAAATAAAGGTAAATAATAAATAAATAAATTGGGCAGCATCCCGGCAGGGATGTGCCTAACCCCCTGCATTAGGAAAGGCAAAATAACAATAGGCCAGAGGCCCCAATAATCAATCATAATAAAAATAAAAATTTGGGCAGCACCCCGGCAAGGGTGTGCCAAACCTCCAACATGAAAAACAAGAAAACAACAGGCCTCAGGCCCCAACAGCATCACAATATTTATTGGTTTCACAACTAGTGCATGCATAAGAGTTTCTCATTTCTAAGTAAGCATGCTTTATTAGAATTCAAAGCAACAAAAGTTTTCATGTAAGGTTGACTAACAATGTAACTGAGGAAAAATATATACCAAAATTAATTATTTAAACAGTACCTAAGGCTAATTATTAAGGCATAATATCTACACTGGAAAATTAAACTTATTAAGAGAAGAAGAAGAAAAATTAAAAGGAAAAAAGAAGTAGTTACTAACCTGTAATTTGCAGAAAAATTGACGAAGAAAGCAGAAAATACACTTCACTGGGTGCCCGGTAGCGTAAGGAACGTGAAAATGCAAAATAAAAATGTGAAAAGATGAACAAAAGTGAGAAAACCATAATGAGGGACGGTTTGAAGGAGGAAAGCAAAAAGACAAAAGCTAAAAACTGCCTGTCCATCGGTCTCTGCCCATTTATATATTTTTTGTGGCCGACAGGCTGGGCGTCTCCAGGAGCGACAAACGGGCTGGTCGTCTGTCGTTCAATATTCCCCCATTAAATGCTTAATTAATGCGCATGATAAATGCAATGATGATGCATGCATCTGCCAGGTGGACGACTACCGACGGCAGGCCACCTCTACTGAGGCACGGGTAGGCCGTCGGTGAAGCTTTTCTATAAATTTGACCATTTTTCCTTGTCTCCACTTATTTTAACCTTTTTCTATCTTCAATCTTTGACTTCCAAAGGATGACTTCTCCTCTTTTCCAAAAGATGTACTGCATCTTGGATGACACTCACACTTGGGAAAATAACGTCCTCACTACTTTGTCCGGACTAAAACACTTACGCAGAGCCAAAATAGACCACAACTTACTCCTAGCTGCAACCCATTTTTGGAATCCCCGCTTCCTTTTTTTCAAGTTTACTTATCAGGAGTTGTGCCTCCTACCTAAGGAGTTTGCTGCTATCACTGGAGCATGGTATCCTCCCAATGCTCTGCCCTGCGTCCCCCGCTGCGGTCTGATTCAGACTCAGGATATCGCCTTGTCTCTGGCCATAGCTCCTTTCAAGGCCGCTCGGCTGGTCGTACGGGGTCCTACTTTTCCGTTGGAGCCACTCATCGAGGTTCTAGACAGATTTTCTGATGTCCCTACATACCGGGTAAGCATTGTGTTCTTATTCTGTATAATAAGCCTCTTAACCGTAGCTCCAGGGGGCTTGGTTGGCGACCCTCGCCTGTTTTTGGTTTTAGACGACTTTCACCGTGGACTATCCCCTTTTCCCCTTATTCTGGCTGAAACCATTCTGGGCCTGGATGCTGTCCGCTCTGGATCCACCACCTCATTCACCGGAAGCCCCTTATTACTCTAGGTATGTCATTATTTTAAAAGGTAGTGTGTCCCTTGTGGATTTTCGCACTATCTTTTCTTAGTGGGAAATGCGTCCCTTAGGATTTTCACACAACCCTACGCCTAATTTTTGCCTGAAGTAAACCCAACTTACTCCAGCAGCTTTCCCTTTTTTTTTAGATATGGTTGCAGGAGAAACTGAGAATGCTGTTAGAGCCACCTCCCCGAGTCATCATACAGTACTCATCGAGACACTTCCTCCCGCGTCGACGATTGCATTCGTTTACAACTCCTGACGAAGGTGCTGCTAGATTTGGCAAGATATCTGGTGATGACATCAGTTTCATGTCTGCTTGGCTCCCTCTGTCTCACGCAGTCATTGATGGACCTTCGGGGTGCGTTCCCCTATGTGGGCTTCATCAGGCCACCTTCTACATTACAGCTCGATGTGCTCGTCAGCTCGGGATGACCCAAGACATGGTGAGGGTCCCGTTATCCTTTTGGGGAGGGGCTTTTTCTGCTGCTTTTGCTTCTCGCTATCATGAGTTATGGAGCCAACTCCCAGTGAAGACAGTCATACATCAGTTCGGAGCTCATTTTGTGGCCTCCACCAGCGAGTACAAGAGATGGGTTCTCAGTCCGGCATCTGACAACAGGACACGAGGACTTAAACATTTGGCCGAAGATAGTAGCGGTAGGACCTAGTTTAGCTTACACATGTACACCCCTTTGGGTATTATGTTTCTTTTCAAAATAGAACTAGAAAATGACGAAAATGAAAAGAATAATTCTTATTTTATTTCACAAAATTGTGTACATTTCCATAGAACTTCAGCATACATGATCAGTATTTGACATTAACTCGACTGTGCACGCCACATTAATTCATGGAACCAAATTCTGATAGTATCAACTCCTGTTACCAATTGGCCCTCTCGGGTTTTCTCGATTGGACATTTTCTCTCATGCCTCTAAATTTTTCATAGGATGCCTTTTTTCGGTTTTCACCCTGTCGAGGCGCTCGATTTTAGTAAGGCCGCCTTTTTTCGATTTTCGACCCGTAGGGCATCTTATTCTATTCTTCTCTCAATTTTTTTTTAGTCTTTAGCCGTGGAACCTTTTGAGTCTGTCTATGTTGATCGGTTCCTTGAATTCATTGCCATCGCTATCCGAAAGGATTGCAGCTCCCTTTGATAGTAACTTCTTGAGGATGAACGGCCCTTCCCATGTTGGTCTAAACTTCCCTCGAACATCCGGCGCCCCAGGTCTCATCTGCTTGAACACCAAGTCACCCTCTTTCAATGGATGCTTCTTAACCTTCTTCCCATAGGATCGGGCGAGTCTCTTCTGGTAGACCTGGATGTGGTAGTAGGCTTTCAATCTGCTCTCGTCCAGCAGGTTCAGATGTTGCAACCTTTGTTGTGCCCATATAGCTTCAGGAATCTGGGCTTCCATGACCACCCTAAGTGACTTAAGCTCTACCTCCACTGGCAGCACTGCTTCTGTCCCATATACCAGAGAATACGGCGTAACACCCGTGGACGTCCTAACCGTTGTCCTGTAGCCCCAAAGCACGAAAGGTAGCTTTTCTGCCCAATCTTTGTAAGTCTGAACCATCTTGGCTAGCATCTTTTTGACGTTCTTATTAGCAGCCTCTACTGCCCCATTAGCCTGCGGCCGGTATGGAGAAGACTTATGGTGCTCAATCCCATACTTCTCAAGCAGCTTCCTCGTTTCTCCCATAAATTGGACCCCGTTATCAGACACTATATGATGCGGGAGGGCATATCTACAAATAAAATTCTTCTCAATGAACTTTGCGATATCCCGTGCATCAACCTTCTTAAAGGACTCTGCCTCTACCATTTGGTGAAGTAGTCGATGGCCACTACAATATATCTGTGCCCATTAGATGCTATAGGATGGATCTCCCCAATAATATCTGTTCCCCAGGCTGCAAACGGCCAAGGCGATGTTAAGCTATGTAATTCTAACACAGGCAAGTGCCTCAAATCCTCATACTGATGGCACAACTGGCACTGATTCACATACTTTGAACAATCATTATTCATAGTGAGCCAGTAAAATCCTTGTCTCATTCTTGGCCAGTGTCAACCCATTCATGTGAGTCCCGCACCCACCTGCATGAGTTTCTTCTATCACCTTCTGGGCCTCCTTTTCATCTAGGCACCTGAGCTGAATACCGTCAGCCTGTCTCTTGTATAATGCCCCGTTCATGCATATAAACTGATTATACAACTTGCGAATCATTCTTTGTCCTTTTCAGTAGCCTCTTCTGGGAATGTCACGTTCTCTAAGTAGTTCATGATATCAAAATACCATAGCTTCCCGTCCGCGACTTCTATTTCCATTATCGGCTTGACCTCAAAGCTAGGCCTCTCAGAACTAGAGATTAGAACTGGCTTCATGGCTACTCCTTCTGGGTTGTCCCACATTGACACTAGAGTTGCAAGCGCATCAGCCAACCGATTTTCATCCCTCGGCACGAAATGAATCGTACAAGTCACAAACCGACCGCATAGCTCCCTCATATATTCAACATACGGCACTAGTCGCTCTTCCTTGATAGCCCATTCTCCCCGAATCTGGTTGATTACTAAGGATGAATCTCCAAATACTTCCATATCCTTTGCCCCCAGGGCAATTAAAGCTTCTAGTCCGAAAGTGCACGCCTCATACTCAGCTTTATTGTTAGTGGCCCTGTATCTCAACTTTTTGGCCAACGGGAGTTTTTCGTCATCCGGGGTTGTCATAATGATTCCTATTCCTGTCCCCTTATTATTAACAGCCCCGTCAAAGTGCAGTTGCCAAACTTGAACAGAGATCGCCGCTATGTTTTCATCAGGAAAATTGAACTCAAGTGAATCGCCCTGGATGGGATGATCAGCCAGAAACTCAGCTACTGCCCGCCCCTTGATAGTCTCCCAAGTGATATACTCGGTGTCAAATTCTTATAGCAACAGCAACCACCTTCCCATTTTCCCAAGCAAAGACGGTGCCTCTTGCAAATACCTCAGAGGGTTCTGCTTTGCTACTACTTGTACTTTGAACGAATGGAAATAATATCTCAGCTTCTTGGATGCCTAAATTACGGCGAGGCAGATCTTTTCTACTTCTGCATATTTCACCTCATAAGCGAGAAACTTCTTGCTGAGATAATAGACTGCGAATTCCACTCCGGACTCATCTTCCTAAGCCATCATAGCACCTACAGAGCCATCTTCCACTGTCAAATACAAAATGAGCAGTTTGACTGGTTGCGGTGGCCTCAGTACTGGTGGGTTTAACAAATACTCTCTGATACTTTCGAAGGCCTTCTGGCAGTCCTCGTTCCATACCACAGGCTGATTCTTTCTAAACAGCTTGAAAATTGGCTCGCATATCGAGGTGAGCTTTGCAATGAACCGGTTAACATACTGTAACTTGCCCAGGAAACTTCTCAGATCCTTTTCCTTTTGCGGCACTGGCATTTCCCTGATTGCTTTCACCTTGTCTGGGTCGATTTTGATCCCTCTTTGGCTTACCACATGTCCCAACAGCTTTCCTGAAGTTACTCCGAAGATACATTTCTTGGGATTTAGCCGCAGGTTGTATTTATCTATCCTGGTGAAGAACTTCTCCAATACTTCGAAATGGCCCTCTCTAGTGGCTGACTTGACCATCATGTCATCTACGTATACCTCCACTTCTTTATGGATCAAGTCACTTAAAATCTCCGTTGCCATCCTTTGGTAGGTAGCCCCTGCATTCTTCAAACCAAAAGGCATCACCCTGTTAGCATATGTCCCCCACTCTATGATAAAAGCCATTTTGATCCAATAAATTATCTTATTGAGTATCTGATTGTAGCCCGCATAGCTGTCCCCAAAGCTATACATTGCACAATTGGCAGCACTGTCTATTAACACATCTATATGGGGCAGTGGGAAATCATCCTTCGGACAGGCCTTGTTCAGATCCCGATAGTCCACGCATACGCTCACTTTTCCGTTCTTTTTGGCCACAGGGACTACATTGGCTAGCCACATGGGATATTGCACCTCCACCAGGAACATAGCTTCAATCTGTTGCCGAATCTCTTCTTTAACCTTATCTGCTGATTCCGGCCTAAGTCTTCTCAGCTTCTGTTTCACCGGCTTGTGATCTGGATAAGTCGGAATGGCGTGCTCCGCGATGTTCCGATCGATTCCCGGCATGTCCTCATAGGTCCAGGCAAAGACTTTTTCATATTTTTTAATTATTCTCTCAATTTTTCTCTTTCCTCATGAGTTATGCTTGATGCTATCAAGATTTCTCTCAGATTTTCCGAGGTTCCAAGTTTAAATGGGGTAGTATCAGTAGAATCAATATCAAATATGGATGGAATGTGATCATGATCATGCACGTTGAAATTATCAGAAACATCGCACAAGTAAGCAAAATCATTCATTCCATTAATAAAATTATAATTGGCATTTACATCATTCAAGTTGATCGGATGCTCCTCATACAGTCTAAACCGGTTCTTTCCTCTTCTCCCACTAGATCTGCCACTGTCGATGGCCCTGCATCATACGAGTTGATTGGAGGCTCCTCATCCACCTCTTAGGCAGTTTCTTCTATCTTCGTCTTCCCTTTGACATGAGCTGCCACCATAACTTCGGTCACCACTTCCACAGGCTCTTCCCTATCCCAGATAGCTCTGTTGGTCAAGACCTCTTCATCCAAAAAGTCATCAGTTGGCTTCATCACCCCAATGTCCCAGTCATAAACATTGCTGAATACCTCAAATCCTGGCACAATCCTTCCATCGACTAATTGAGGCTCGGCCTCCCCGGTGTAAGCGCAAAGTGCTGTTGCGGGCACAAAACTTTCCCAAAGGTGGGGAATCCCCTTTGCTGGCTTCACTCCTCTCTGCACTCCTCCTTGAAGCCCAGGCCCTTTCTATCCTTCTGACCTTTAGTGGCGATGGCTTCTGGCATCCCTTGGGAGTTCTTACCCAATCCAGCACCTGGAAGGAACGACATCTTCTTCATCATAGCTAGCACTTGTGGGCTTCCTTCTATTGTCCCTTCCTCATTGATCATGACCACGTGGAATCCATTGAAAGGCTGCCTCGCTATTTCGTGTATTGACACTTGATTCTCTCTTGCAGCCTTGATGGTCACAACTTGTCCTTCATATGGTATCTTGACCATCTGGTGGAGAGTAGAGGAAACACCTCCCAACTTGTGGAACCACGGTCTCCCCAGCAATGCTGTAAAATTGGCAGGAATGGGCAGGACTACGAATTCTACCTCAGTCTCCACTGGCCCTGTATTGACCAACGCCTTGAAAGTCCCTGAAGCATGCCGACGGGAATTGTCATATGATGTGATCATCAAATCTGACTTGGCTAGCATGTCCTCCGTTACTCCAAAGGCTGCCATGGCTACTTGAGGGCATACATTAATTGACGACCCATCATCCACCATCACACAAGAAGTGTGCTTCTGATTGATTTGGGCCCTAATGTACAAGGGGCGATTGTGGTTACGGCCTTCCGCGGGTAAATCAGCATTCGTGAACACCACACTCTCTCCAGCCCCTCCTTTCACCACATCCAGCAGCTCAGTGGGCAAAATCGTCGTAGCCACAGTCATCGCGCATAGAGCCTCTACCAGTCTTCGCCTATGAGAGGGGGACTGCCTCAGTAAATCTCAAATGGAAATCTGGGCCGGTGTCTTCTGCAACTGTTTCACTACCTGATCCCTTTCTGGCTCCTTTCCCTTCTCTTTCTAACCTTCCACTGGCTCCTGAGGTGCTACCACTTTCGGCACTACTCTCCCACTGCGGGTCACCACTCCTACCTTCATTTTCTCTTTCGCTTCCTCCTCCTCTGAACCCCACGGGTCAGGAAACTCGACAGCTTTATCATCATCACTTCCACTCTCACTAGTGGACGAGCAATCGATCACTGCAGCGGGCATCCCTTTTTCACTTACCTCATAGAGGCTCGTGATAGCAGTGTTTACGTCGTCGCCGTACAATTCACTCAAGACAAACTCTTCGGATAAACTGGATCTAATCATGAACACGGGTGGGGGCACCTTGTTATACCCAGCCTGCTTTTGGCCTTCCCTCTTCTCGAGGTCTGTAATCTGCTTTGAATCAATCAGGTCTTGAATTGCATGCCTCAATGCTTTGCACTCACCTGTCAAATGGCCCGTGTGCTGATGGTAGGCACAATACTCGTTATCCTTGTGATCCGGCATCCCCTGTGTCCTAGCAGGTTGAGGAGGTAATGGTTGTAGCTTCCCTTCCTTCATCAGCCTTCTTAGAACCCAAGATAAGGACCTCCCCAAGTTTGAAAAACATCTCGTGGTTGCATCAGTAGCAAACACCTCAACCGTTCTTCTGGTGCTACCGCTGGGAGGACCCACCGGCCTACTTGCCCCCCTAGCTACCGTTCCCCCTCTTGGCATAGCTATCACTATTCGCTCTTCGGGCCAGGTACTCTCCCTCCGCTTCGATGGCTATATCCTTTAATGACCCTGTGACGTGCGCCGGACCCCGGGGCGCCCCTTTGACCGCCCGCTTTAGGGCGATCGGGCTGATGAGGTCCGTTGAGTTTAAAATGCACAACAATCATATACTAAAGCGATAAAAGGACATAATCAAAATAAAGCGCAAAGCAATAGATTACAATAGAACTAGGGGCGGAAATATAACCCCCATTTGTAAATAAAACACAACACATGCATAAATCGGGTCATTTTTTAGAGATGAGGACATTGGTCCTCGCATGCACATATAAAAAAATGATTTTAATGTGACAATTTTATTTGGGATGAAAACTAGGACATTGGTCCCCTTAATTAGGAACATCCAAATTAATATAGTAGAAATGCGTTTGTGATTTTTATTTAACCTGCATAAGAAAACTATTTTATTTAACAATTACATACATGTAAATCAAAAATATAAACAAAATGAGAATTAAAATGTATAATAAAAATACCAAACCACGCATCTCCTCCTTCATGTGCATGGATGCTCAAATAAAAATAAAATAATAATTTGCAACCAAAAATAAAAAATGAAATTCATGTTAGTGGTTAAGACAAAGAAATTATTTAAACATATAAAATAATAAATCATAGATTAAAATAAACAAAACATGCATTATTTATGACAAAATGAATTAAATGACATGATAAAATATAGAATTTAACAATTTAGCAACTTTACATGCACAAAATAACACAACATAATGATGAACGCAAATTATAAATAAAGATTAGCATGCATAAAAATTAATAATAACAAATTTATCATACCTAAAACATGCATAAAATAATTATGAGGCAATTTAACATGCATAAGGATAAGAATACATCAATCATGCAAAACATGTCAAATAAATAATTATAAAAATAGCAATTTTGAGCAAATAATAAAAATATTAACATATGCAAGAAACAATTTAACAAGAAAAGAAAATAATAGATCCAAAAGAATTTATATATTAGATAAATATTTAAAGATAAAAATAAGAAGAAAATAATAGGCTAAAAGAATTTACATACTAAATAATTAGTCAAAAACAAAACTAAAAAATGGGTCTAAAAGAATTCACATGCTAATTAGTTAATTGAAAACTAAATAAATGAAATTAACTAAAAGAATAAAGGAATAAAGCCAAGAATAATTACCCTCAATATTTTCTTGTAGAATTGAAGGTAGATGGACTAATCCTTTGCCTTGATTTGTTGGAATAAGAATAAAATTCAGATGTAAGAAATTGAAAATAATTTTATGTAATTTTTTGAAGAAAAATGAAGCAATTTTCTAAGAAAATCCTTTCCAAAATTTTCAGCCAAAACCCAATTTTGTTTCTCCCTAAGAAAAATCAAATTTTTTCCAAAAACCTTCCTCAAAACTCCCAAAAATCGTCCCCTAAAAAATCACTAAGTTTTTGCCTTTAATTCCCTTCAAAAACTTCCAAAAAACCACCCAAAAACCCCACAAAATCATAAAAAATTGCATACTGGGCGTCATGGGGGCGAAAGTTGGCGAGGCACGCCCGTCGGTGCGCCCGACGGGCGTCCCAGCGCGCACTGCGTGCGAGCGAACGCTCCGCGTGCGCCCTGACACTCACGAATTTTTTTTTATTTTTTTTAAATAAAAAACCTAAAAACTCATTTTTTACCCCAAAATAATTTTTTAAATATTTTAAAATATTTAAGAAAAATACATTTTTCTCCATTCCTAACAAATCCAAATGACAAGCGAATTTACTTTCGACCTTTATTCTTTTTGCCTATAAGCCGGCATAGCTAAATTTCATCATCGGGTAATCCTGGTCAAGGCTACTTGGGACCCGGTATCTACAGTTGCCCCCAATTTTGGGGAGGCTAGTGCGTGGGTGCTTAGGTGAGCCAAAATTCAGGAAAATGAAAGAAGCGCGTACCTGAAGCGGCGACCTTCCTGCTACTCCCTGGGGAACACTGGTATGACTTGAAATATGAATATCCTCTTCGAGTTGCACTGAGTTGCTGACAAGACTACGAAGTGCTGGGGACCATCCTCGGACGGTGATGCGCTGAGTCGCTACCAAGACAAACGCGAAAGATAAATCGCACCGAGCCGCTGACAAGGCTACTAAAAGTGCGCTGCACGGAGTCGTTGACAAGACTACTAAACGTACAGGTGCTATCCGTTGATAGCGATGCGCCGAGCCACTAATAAGGCTACTAAAAACGCGCAAGAGAGATGCACCGAGCCACTACCAAGACTACCAAAAGTGCACGAAAGAACTACACCGAGCCACTACCAAGGCTACCAAAAGTGCACTGTTCCATCTTCTGATGATGATGCGTCGAGTAGCTGACAAGACTACAAAACGCGAAATTTGCTCTTCTGAGCTGCACCGAGTCTGCTACAGACTACTAAAAGTGCACTGCACCTAGTCGCTGACAACAGTACTAAAAGTGTAGGGTTCCATCTTCTGATGGTGATGTCGTCTTTTAGACATTTCTTGCAAAATTATGTGCACAAAAATATATACAAGAAAACGTGTGTGTACGATATGAGATGCAAAATGCTTGCAAGAATGTATAAACCATGTCCTAGGTGGCCCAGGGTCTGCTAAGGATATAGCTTGGTTGCTCCACTATGCCCACTGGAATCCAGAGGATTGTCATCTTGGCCTTAGGGATTCCGTCCCCAACAAGTTTTCTGAAAGAGACATCCAATACATCTTTGCCCCCCGGTCGATGATCATATACCCAGGATCCTGATTCATGTCCCGTGCTACATGTTATCTGATTGGAAGAGGATCATCTGAAGTAATGCTACCTTATCGCTCCAGGCATCGAACGTCATTATTTTAAAGGTAGTGCGTCCCTTGTGGATTTTCACACTAGCTTTTCTTTGCGGGAAATGCGTCCCCTTTGCCTAATTTTTGCCTGGAATGGACCCAACCCAATCCAGCAGCTTTTGTTTATTTCATTTTTATTAGGGCAGACTGCCTGTTTCCAGGTTTTTACCCTGCCCTTTGGCCTAACTTTTGCTTAGAGAGCCAGTTACGGTTTTCATCTCTAATGGCCCTTTTTTTTAAAGAACTACTAGAGAAAGCGATTATCAGAATAATTGCCAGGAGGTGGCCAACATATATCCACTTAGACATCTTTCGACACCAAGATTATACAATAGTCATTAGATTGATAAATGATACATTTCTTTTTTTTTTTTTAAGACAGAACTAAAAGAACAATGAAAATGTATTCTTTTATTCATTGCAAGGTTTTGTACATTTCTATATGATTTTATCATACATGATTCTCATTTGACAGGAATTCAAAAGAAACACAAGACTACACCTAATCTCGGAATAGATCTTGTAAGCATTAAACTCCTGTTATCAATCGGCCCTCTTGGGTTTTCTCGATTAACATTTTCTCTTGGCCCTTAATTTTTGCCCAGGATGTCTTTTTTCGGTTTTCACCCTGATAGGGCGCCCAATTTTAGCAAGGCAGCCTTTTTTCGATTTTTGACCCGTAGGGCATATATTCTCTTCTTTTTATTTTTGGTCTTTAGCCATGGAACCTTTTTAGTCTATCAACATTGATCGGGTCCTTGAACTCATTCCCATCGCTATCCGCCAAGATTGCTGCTCCTTTTGTTAGCAACTTCTTTAAAATGAACGGACCTTCCCAGGTTGGCCTGAATTTTCCTCGTATGTCTGGCACTCCTGGCCTCTTCATCTTAAAGACCAAATCTCCCTCTTTCAATGGGTGCTTTTGTACTTTCTTGCTAAATAACCGAGCTAACCTCTTCTGGTAAACCTGATTGTGATAATAAGCTAGTAACCTATCTTCATCCAGCAAATTCAGCTGCGATAATCGCTATTGTGCCCATTCTGCCTCTGGAATTTTTGCTTCCATGACTACCCTCAAAGACTTCAACTCAATTTCAACCGACAGGACCGCTTCAGTTTCATATACCAGAAGGAATGGTGTCACCCCCGTAGAAGTCTTGACTGTGGTTCTATAACCCTAAAGCGCAAAAGGTAACTTTTCTTCCCAGTCTTTATAGATCTGAACCATCTTGGCCAATATCCTCTTCACGTTCTTGTTCGCTGCTTCAATCGGTCCATTGGCCTGAGGACGGTAGGGAGAAGACTTATGATGCTGGATTCCATATTTCTGGAGCATCTGTTTAGTTTCTGCTAGGAATTGTACCCCGTTATCAGACACAATGTGATGCGGGAGACCATATCTGCATATCAAATTCCGCTCGATGAACTTAGCCATGTCCCTTGCATCAACCTTCTTGAAAGATTCAGCTTCAACCCACTTAGTGAAGTAGTCAATGGCAACTATAATGAACCTGTGCCCATTAGAAGCTGTAGGACGGATCTCTCTTATGATATCTATCCCCCAAGCTGCAAATGGCCATGGGGAAGTCAAGTTATGCAGCTTTGAGACCAGCACGTGCCTCAAATTTGCGTATTGCTAGCATAACTGACATTGCTTCACATATTTCGAACAATCTGTATCCATTGTGAGCCAATAAAATACTTGGTGCATGATCTTCTTTGCTAAGGCTAAGCCATTTATGTGAGCTCCACAGACCCTGGTATGAACCTCCTCCATAACTCTCTCCGCTTCTTTCATTGCTAAGCATCTTAACTGGATACCATCCGCTTGCCTTTTATACAATGTGCCGTTTATGCTAATGAACTGAGTGGATAGCTTCCGAATCATTCTTTGGTCATTTTCCGTGGCTTCTTCTGGAAAAATTGACTTTTCTAAATAATTCTGAATGTCATAGTACCAAGGGTTTCCATCGGCGGCCTCAACATCCATCACCTGCTCAGCTTCAAAGCAAGCCCTTTCTGAGCCAGAAATCAGCACGGGTTTCATAGCAATTCCTGTTGGATTATCCCACATAGACACTAATGTCGCTAGAGCATCAGCCAACTGATTTTTATCTCTGGGGATAAAGTGAAAAGTGCAAGTCTGGAACTGGCTACATAGCATTCTCAATCGTTTCACATAAGGCAGTAGCCTCTCTTCTTTGACTTACCACTCCCCTTTGATATGATGAATTATTAAGGAAGAATCTCCGAATACTTCTGCAGCCTTTGCTCCCAGGGTGAGCAGCGTTTCCAATCCAAAGATGAAAACCTCGTATTCTGCTTCATTATTGGTAGCCTTATATCTCAGCTTCTTAGCTAATGGTAGTTTCTCACCATCCGGGGTGGTAAGAATAACTCCTGCTCCTGCCCCTTTACTGTTGACTACTCTATCGAAGAACAACTGCCACCCTTGCATCGCTATGGCCGTGGCATCGTCATCTGGAAAACTGTACTCAAACTGATATCCCTCAATAGGATGCTCGGCTAAGAGCTCCGCTACGGCTCTTCCCTTAATGGTTTTCTTGGTTATGTATTCAATGTCGAACTCCTGCAACAACAATAACCATCTCCCCATTTTCCATAGATGAGAGGGTGCTTCCTGAAGATACCTAAGAGGGTTATGCTTGGCAACCGCCTGTACCCTGAAGGAATGAAAGTAATGGTGCAACTTCTTAGAAGCCCAGATAATTGCCAAGCAAATCTTCTCTACCTCAACATATATGGCTTCATACGGTAGGAACTTTTTGCTATAATAGTAAACCGCAAACTCCACACCAAAATCATCTTCCTAAGCCATCATAGCACCCACTAAATTATCCTCTACAGCCAGATAAAGGATTAGTGCTTTGGCACGGCGTGGTGGTCTTAAGACTGGCGGATTTAAGAGATAATCCTTAATGGTGTCAAAGGCCAACTGACAATCATCGTTCCATACCACAGGCTAGTTCTTCCTTAGAAGTTTGAAAATGGACTCACATACCGAAGCCAGCTTGGCAATGAACCGGCTGATATACTGAAGCTTTCCTAGGAAACTCCTAACCTCTTTTTCCTTTCGAGGTACTGGCATCTCTCTAATGGCTTTGACCTTATTAGGATCTACCTCGATTCCCCTCTGGCTTACTACATGGCCCAACAACTTTCCTGAGGTAACTCCAAAAATGCACTTCTTGGGATTGAGGCGCAGATCATACTTGCTAATCCTTTGAAAGAATTTTTCTAAAGCCTCAAAGTGACCTTCTCTGGTAGCCGACTTAATCATCATGTCATCGACGTACACTTCCACCTCTTTGTGGATCAAATCATTGAGAACCCTGGTGGCCATCCTCTGATAGGTTGCTCCTACATTTTTTAAACCAAAAGGCATAACCTGGTAAGCATATGTCCCCCACTCGGTAATGAAGGCCGTCTTAATCCGATCCACTATCTTGTTAAGGATTTGATTGTACCCCGCATATCCATCCACAAAGTTGTACATCATGCAAGCAGCGGCACTATCTACCAGCACATCAATATGAGGCAGAGGGAAATCGTCTTTCGGGCAAGCTTTGTGTAGATCCCGATAATCCACGCATACTCGAACTTTTCCATCCTTAGCCACGGGAACCACATTAGCTAACCATGTTGGGTATTGAACCTCTATCAGGAACTTAGCCTCAATTTACTTATGGATCTCCTCTTTCACTTTCTGCGCCCATTCTGGCCTTAGTCTCCGGAGCTTTTGCTTAACTGGTTTAAACTCTGGGTAAGTTGGGATTGCATGCTCGACGACATCCCGATCGATTCCTGGCATATCCTCGTAGGTCCAGGCAAAGGCTTTTTCATATTTTTTTAACATTCTCTCAAATTCTATCCTCTCTTCAAGAGTTATGCTTGATGCTATCAAAATTTCCTTTGGATTCTCCAAAGTTGCGAGATTAAATGCAGTTGTGCCAGTTGAATTAATATTAAAAATGAATGCATCATGCTTATGATCATGCGAAATGAAATCATCAGAAACATCACACAAGTAAGCAAAGTTGTTCATCTCATTAACATAATCAGAGACATTAACATTGTCATTAAAAAGTTCTGGTATAAAAAGAGCATCTAAATAACTATCATCTTTATCTCCTGCCGACGCCGATGCTGCAGTTGAATGTATTTTGGCTCCTTGACTTCGAGGCTTTTCAACTACCTCCGGTGAAATCTTGAGACCTTCAATCTTTGGCTCTGGCTCTACCATCTTCTCCTTCCCTTTGAGTTTGGTGGCCAACAACTTATCAGTTACAATCTCTTCGGGCTCATCCCTGTCCCAGATGCTGCATTGGGTCATAATCTCCTCATCCCATAAGTTTTCCGTAGTTTTAATAACTCTAACCACCCAGTTGAAGACATTATTAAAAATTTCGAAACCCGGGATGATCTTCCCATCTACCCACTGTGGCTCCTCTTCTCTAGCGTAAGCACCAATCGAGGATGCTGACACAAAGCTCTTTGAAATGTGGGGAATTTTCTCTGACACTTTCTTCTTACCATACTCTCCTTTGTAGCCTAACCCCTTCCGATCTTTCTGGCTATGCAAAGTGATGACATCCTGCTGCCCTTGTGAATCTTTGCCCAAACCAGCCCCTGGGAGGAAGTGCATCTTCTTTAGCATGTTCACCACCTGAGGGCTACCTTTTAAGCTTTGCTCTTCTCCGATCATTGATACGTGAAAGCCACTGAATGGCTGATTAGAGATGTCTAAGGCAGACACTTGGTTCTCTCTTGATGCTTTAATGGTCACCACCTCTCCTTCGTGAGGTATCTTAATCACTTGGTGTAAAGTGGATGGCACTCCCCCCAACTTATGGAACCACGGTCTTCCGAGTAAAGCTGAGAAATTTGCTGGGATGGGTAAGACCACAAACTCTATTTTTGTCTCCACGGGTCCAGTCCTGACAATAGCTTTGAAAGTTCCCGATGCCTGCCTCTTGGAATTGTCATAAGCTGTGATGGTCAGGTCAGACTTGCTTAGTATGCTTTCATTTAACCCAAAAGCCTGAAGCGGCACTAAAGGACATACATTTATTGATGACCCATCGTCAACCATAATGCAAGCAGTGTGCTTGCCGTTAATCTGTGCTTCGATATATAATGGCCGATTATGGCTGCGACCCTCAGCTAGCAAATCTGCATCAGAAAACACCAGTTTCTTCCCGGATCCCCCTTTAACAAGGTCTAGCAACTCAAATGGAGAAATTGTAGTGGCTACAGTGGACACACTCAATGCCTCGACCAACTACTGTCCATGGGAGGGGGACTGCCTTAAAAGGTCCCAAATTGATATTTGAGCCGTGGTCTTTTTCAGCTGCTTTACTATGGGACTTTCTTCCGGCTCCTTCTCTGCGGTTGCTTGCACTGGGTCCTGTTGCTTCTCAACTTCGGGGACAACTCTATCACTTCTTGTTACGGCCTTAACTCTTTCCTCCTCTTTCGAATCCCACGGATCCGCGAATTCTCCATTTTTCTCGTCATCGTCTTCGTCCCCACTCTCACTAGTGGACCAACAGTCTATCGTAGCCACGGGAATCCCTTCTTCACTTGCCTCAGGGCGAGTGATAGCGACATACTCATTTTCGTATAGATCTTGCATCACATACCATTTTGGTAAGCTCAATCCTACCATAAAGACTGGCGGTAGCACAACATTATAATTAGACTTCTTTTTGCTCTCTCTCTTTTCAGGGTCGGTGATCTGCTTACTATCGATCAGATCCTGAATTAGGTGCCTCAGCCTGAAACAATTGTCAGTCAGATGTCCGGTATGTTGGTGAAAAGCGCAATACTCATTCTCTTTATGCCCTGGCTGTCCTTGGGTCCTAGCTGGCCTAGGTGGCAGGGGTTGTAGCTTCCCTTCCTTTATCAGCCTCTTTAAAACCCATGACAAAGGCCTACCCAAATTGGGGAAGTACCTCTGATTTACGCCTATTGTAGACACCTCGACTGCCTTTCCACCTCTGTTACCACTGCTTGAACTTGCTAACTTAGCTGTCCCTTGATTGCTGTAGCCCTTCTTGGCATAGGACTCACTATTTGCCCTCTTGGCCATATATTCTCCTTTCACTTCTATGGCAATGTCTTTTAAGGACTCCCAATCCTTCAGCCCCTTCATCTTCAGTCCGTCTCTCAAGTATGGGCTGGCATTCTGAATGAACAACCGAATCTGATCAGGAGTGTCTGGCTTGCGTTTCATCTCCATAACTCGATTCCTCCACCGAGTAAGGTACTCATGGAAGGTCTCTCCAGACTTCTGCTGTAATAACTCCAGATCTTTCAAAGTAACTTCCATTCGAGTGCTGCAATCGTACTGCTTAAGGAACTCCTCAGTTAATAAGTCCCAATCCTCTTTGGACCTTCTGTCCAGTCCATGGTACCAATCAATGGCAGCTCTTGTAAGACTCAAGCAAAAGTACTCTATTTTCTGCTTTCTTGTTAAAGTTATACCCTTCATGACAAGCGAGTACTGCTTGATGTGAGCAGCAGGGTCAGAAGTGCCATCAAGGTTTGGAATATCGGGCATCTTAATGTTCTGGGGAATCAGGTCATCCCCATCTAGCTCTCGGTCCTCCGAGTTCATTCCTCTCCCTACAGTCATTATCCTTGCCATGACCTCAAATTTCTCTTCCATTTTCTCCACATCACCTCTTCCAATTTTAGCAACTTTCCCTTAGCTACCGCATGCTCCTCTTACTCATCTTCCCCAAAATTAATGTCGGACCTAGGGACATCTCCACGCTCGATGGGTGCAGGCATTGTTTGCTCCATAGCAGGTGGGTCGATCATAGGTTGGTTAATTACAGCAGGGGGATCTTCTCTAATGACCCCTTGTTCAACTGGCACTCGGATAGGGGCAGCAGTAGCTTGTTGCCCAGCTATGGTGGTGGCTAGGTTGCCCATCATTGCAATCATTCGGGCCTCAAACTCCTCCATTCTTCTTCCTACTTCCTCGGCAATTATTACTCGGGTTGCATCAAACTCATTCGATGGATTGGCCATACTTACATCTGTCGATAACTCAGAAGAAAACCCCTCACCGTCTTCTATGAGAGAATCTAAACTCCGATCCGATACTAGCTCTGGTAACCCCAAAAGCGCAATCTTTCTTAACCGTCCGTCAAGACCTCTAGACCACCCAGGAGAATCTATGATGGCTGAAAGAAAATATTACGTTAAGATGATGCATGATTAAAAAAAATGCAATGCATGCTCATGCTGATGCAACATAGACAAACACATGCAAGCAGATAGATCCTTCCAACCTTATCTCTCCCACACACGTGGTAGTGCAGTCTCTTTCCTAGGTGGGCTTAGTCCATGTGTTAACGGGGAACCCAATGGAAACGTATGGTGCACGGTGGAAAACCGGCAGCATAACAGCTCTTATCTAATGTAAATACGTATGAGTGTTTGGCCATTATGTATTTAAACAATTCAACTTAATTAAGATGGGCCCACCGGGGCATGAAAGCCTTTGATAAAGACCATTTAATGAAATTGACTTTGTCCAATATATGATGGCCCATATAGCAAACATGGTATTACGGTACATTTCACCTAGTGGAAGTATTTATTGCCATTACCTGACCTTTGGTTAACGAGTGATGATATTTTAGGGCTACCCAAGTATGGTCCCTGCTAACGGGTCTAGCTCATCATAAGCACAACCAATTGGGTCACCATTTGATATACCATAAGGTACGAGGCTTGGGCTAGTGATTATCCTTAATACTTCCCCACATTGAGTGAACATAGGGTTATGCTTTGGGAACACATTGGGGTTAAGATAGGGACCAAACTAGCATAATCTAAGGCTCTAGCATGGATGCAATGCAATTTCGAAAAGAGATGAAATTTTTAAATTAAAACTCGATTGTAAATTTTAACCAAGGTACTTTCGAAGGAAAGTCTCTTAGTCCGCAGTGGAGTCACCTCTGTGACTTGCGCCGGACCCCTGGGCGCCCCTTTGACCGCCCGCTTCTGGGCGATCGGGCTAGTGAGGTCCGTTGACAACTTGCAACGAATTACGAGTGCGTTTATTTTGGGCAACAAGGAGGTTTCATGGAGTCGCCACCCAATAGAACATTGGGAAAGTTTGTCTCCCCTCAGTGAGCCTAAGACAGCGCATATTTCCATTTTGGGCAGACCAAAGGGGTCTTGAAGGTAATCACCCCAATAGAACATTGGGAATGATCCTCTAACCCTATGGAGCCTAGGATTTATTAAGCCTTTTTTTGACACAAGAGGTGTCTTAGAGGTCTCGTTCCAATGAATGATCGGATAGACCTCTCGCCTCGTTGAGCCCAAAGACAAGAGAAGGTTTGGGACTTCCCATTTATTAATATCTTGGTTAATTTTATGATTGAGTTTTGAATTTAATATTTCATCCTTTTCTCATTCAATTTTAATGCTATAATTTAAAGTGCACAACAATCATATAATAAAGCGATAAAAGGACAGAATAAAAATAAAGCGCAAAGCAATAGATTACAATAAAACTAGTGGCGAAAATACAACCCCCATTTGTAAATAAAATACGACACGTGCATAAATCGGGTCATTTTTTAGAGATGAGGACATTGGTCCTCGCATGCATATTAAAAAAAAATGATTTTAACGTGGCAATTTTATTTGGGATGAAAACTAGGACATTGGTCCCCTTTCTTAGGAAAATCAAAATTAAAATAGTAGAAATGCGTTTGTGATTTTTATTTAACGTGCATAAGAAAACTTTTTTATTTAACAATTACATACATGTAAATCAAAAATATAAACAAAATGAGAATTAAAATGTACAATAAAAATACCAAACCCCGCATCTCCTCCTTCGCGTGCATGGATGCTCAAATAAGAATAAAATAATGATTTACAACCAAAAATAAAAAAACTAAATTCATGTTAGTGATTAAGCCAAAGAAATAGTTTAAACATATAAAATAATAAATCATAGATTAAAATAAATAAAACATGTATTATTTATCACAAAATTAATTAAATGATATGATAAAATATATAGTTTAACAAATTAGCAACTTTACATGCACAAAATAACACAAGATAATGACGAACGCAAATTATAAATAAAGATTAGCATGCATAAAAAATTAATAATAAAAAATTTATCATACCTAAAACATGCATAAAATAATTATGATGCAATTTAACATGCATAAGAAAAAAAATACAATAATCATGCCAAAACATGTAAAATAAATAATTATAATAACAGCAATTTGGTGCAAAAAATAAAAATATTAACATATACAAGAAACAACTTAACAAGAAAATAAAATAATAGATTTAAAAGAATTTATATATTAGATAAATAATTAAAGATAAAAATAAGAAGGAAATAATAGGCTAAAAGAATTTACATACTAAATAATTAATCAAAAATAAAACAAAAAAATGGGTCTAAAAGAATTTACATGCTAATTAGTTAATTGAAAACTAAATAAATGAAATTAACTAAAAGAATAAAGGAATAAAGCCAAGAATAATTACCCTCAATATTTTCTTGTAGAATTGAAGGTAGATGGACTAATCCTTTGCCTTGATTTAGCGGAATAAGAGTAAAATAAGATGTTAAGAAAAATGAAATGATTTTATCTAATTTGGAAGGAAAAAAGGAAGTAATTTTCTCAAAAAAAACCCCCTTAAGGCCCAAATTTTTCCTCCTTAAAATTTCAGTATTTTTTCTCACCAAAAATCCTCTCAAAACCTTGAAAAATCCTCCAAAAAAAAATTCTCCCCAAAAATCTGAAACCTTTTTCATTACATTCCCCCAAAAAACTGAAAAAAAACCACCCATAAACCCCCAAAAAACGTAAAAAAAAAACTGAAAATGGGCGAGTGGGGGCAAAAGTAGGCGAGGGACGCCCGTCGGGCCAGCGTGCACTGCGCACGAAAATTGCGCGCAGTGCACGGACGCTCCGCGCGACGAGCTTGGTGTCGCTCGCGGGGCGAGCGACGCTCAGCGCGTTGCGCTCGCTGAGCACAACACTCGCGCTGGGTGCTGCGCATTGACCAGCACGCGGGCGAGCGCTTCGCGTGCTGGCGCGCGCGTTGCTACGCCCCGACACTCACGAAAATATTTTTTTTAAATAAATAAAAAAAACCTAAAAACCTCATTTTTTACCCCAAAATAATTTTTATATATTTTTAAAATATTTAAGAAAAATACATTTTCTCCATTCCTAACAAATCCAAATGACAAGCGAATTTACTTCTGACCTTCATTCTTTTTCCCTATAAGCCGGCATAGCTATATTTCATCATCGGGTAATCCTGATCAAGGCTACTTGGGACCCGGTATCTACACCCACTAAGCGATTTCGCTTAGCATGGGTGTTTTCCCGTGTAGGTTTACAGGTCCGAAAGGTTGCACATCTGTAAGGTCATGGCCACTAGGAGTATAAGTTCATTTTTTTGTATATTGGATAGTTTTGTATACGTGTTCTAGAGTTTTTGTATAGCTTGGCATATGAAATGTAAAGCAATTTTTGTATACGAGATGTATATGATAAAGTAAAGAATAATTTTTGTAACCAATATGTAAATGTTAAAGAATGCATATATGTAAAAGAACAGTTTCATTTTTAATATATAAATGAATATAAGAGTTTGCTTATTGGCATGTTTTAGTTGTATTAAAGACGATTTTTCCGCTGCTTGTGATTGTATGATTTTATTTTGGCTTCCACATGAGTGTTCTGTATGTGTATGCGTTATGGCGACCTAATATCCTCCCAAGGGGTATTGGGGCGCTACGTGTGTATCCACGGATACAATGAAATTATAGTACCTCAGGGGTACCAATGCGATACATGTTATCCTCGTCATTGAATCGCAGGTAACCTAAATATAAAAGATAAAGATAATATTAATGGTTATGTTGATGTGTGAATGCTTTGTAGTTGATGAATCTATGTCAACCTATGTACGCTTTTAAGAAATGTGATTAAATAGTTGTATATGCCAATCAATGCATGCTTTAGGAAAATATGAATTAGTGGCAATACTGTGAGTAAAACGATACATAAATGTTTTAGACTTGTAGGCCTAAGCACGATCCTAGTATGATGCATGTTTAATATTAATGCTAAGTTTGAGCATTTATGTTATATATGTGTTCCCCACTAAGCGTTATCGCTCAACACGGGTTCTTTCTAATCCATATAGGTTCGGATGCGAGGTGATTCTGGAAGTACAAATCCGAGTTAGCAACGGTTAACACTAGGGTTACATCTTTAGTGTAGGTTTTGGGATTTAACTATGTGTTTGTACAAGTTATGTAAGATATTATTTTTGGCAATAGAAAATATGTAAAGCTGTTATAACTAAGTATTGTAAACTTAATGAATGTCTGTATATATATGTAAGTATGTGAGTATGTTGGATGGCATGGGGACTTATGATATATGATGTATGAGAATGTATGCTGATGATGAAATTTAATTATTCGTGTTGTTGGCATGAAATTGTGATAGTAAAGCTTGTGTGAGTTTCTGTGTGTAACGACCGTTCCTGACTGCATTAGTAGACCTAACCTAGTGGTCGGGAATGGGCGTTACACTCCCAATTCAACTGGTCATTTGGAGTTTGTTTTCTGACTGAGTCCCACCAAAAATATGTTGGACCCTGGAGTAACGCAACTGTCCCCTCAAACTTTTCCTCAAGAGTACTGTGCAAGATCTCGAACAATCTCTTAATCCAAAACAACCATTCTTCTACCTGTTCGGGCATCATTGGATCCCGTCCAAAGAAATCCTTGGCTCCCATCTTTTTAAATTGCTCCGAAATTGGCTTCCTCTGAGTTGGTGCTGCTAGTTGTACTGGCACTAGAGGTTACTAAGCCATCTCCATTCGGATACAGTGTTGAATGTAATCCCCCATTGTATTTAGGAAGTCAGGTTGTGGCAGAGGAGGTCATGGTGGCATTGCTGAAGGTGTCACCTGCTAGCGTGGAGCCTCGGCTGGACCAACACTGGCCGAAGCACCACTCTCACCATCACCTACGCTGTAGCTTTGATCGGACACCATTTATTCATTATAACAAGGAGCAAGCATAAATCAGTACCATAATATAATATTCACTTTCATTGGCATGTATATACAATCACTTAACAATCCCTACTCCGACCTGGATCTGATACCAAAATAAATGTAACACCCTTAAACCATATATGTACGCTGCCAACTTAGCAACACTGTGCGATTACCATGATTGTACTATAGTCTAATTTTTTTTTTCTACACTTAGCTTACAACATACTTGTTATTTAATCATTTGTTCACTTAACCATTTCACTTAATTCTTTACTTATCATTTAGTTGCCGATTGACCTAAAACTGTCTAAGGTTACTATTCATTTGGTCAAAATTTTGGCAGCATAACGGCTTATATTTCTTACTACCCAGACCTGCAAATTAGAAAATCCACAAGGGCACAACAATAATGCGTACCTACACGCAGTCAAAACAAACTACGTGCTGAGCATTAATATGCCCAGTGGTGGTTACAAATCCATAAATTTTCACTCCTAAATTAATTATCCAATTAATTATATTGATATATTTTATTTATTATGTTTTCTATATTAGCTACTTAACTCATCAATTAATCACATAATTACACATTAAAGCATATTATACGCTAATTACGGTTTAATCCTACCATTCCAATTTTTATTTCCTTAATTACATTTGTATCCTTAATATTTTTACATGGTTTCCAATTTTACCCTTATCTTTTCCATTAATTACTACATGTCCTCACTTTTCACTTATTACCATTTATGTCCTCATTTTACACATAATTACCATTATGCCCTTAATTATTCAATATTTACACTTTTAACCTCACTTAAACTTATTTTCCACTTTTACCCCTTAATAACTTCTTTAATTACCAAAATGCCCTTTTTGATTACCATAATGCCCCTATTATAGACCCGTTAGAAAATCTACTGACTGGATATACTGGATGTGCACCCCACAGAGAATGACCCCAATAGGATTATTCTCACTACACTGCACTACACTGATGACTTTTAAACACTGTACACTATGATAGACCGTCACTAGCCTATCAATCGCGAGTCACCATAACTCATATCGCAGTGTGGAATCCCTATGGCTAGCTAATTATATCCTGGATTGGATTTCACTACCAAACAACTACTAAGGGCAATATATCATCAAATTATACATAAATATCACATTATATCCACATGAACAATTCGGCCATCATCTCATATTCACTTATAAATTTGCATACACTCTTATTTATCCACTATTAACCATATTATGCCATTATTTATCAAAACTTGTCACAACACACACTTTAATCCTCATATATACCATTCGGCCAAAGAATCCAATTTTCTTACCATGCACTTTAATTCCATTTAACCACTCAATCATACTCTTTACATGTTAAACATACCATAAACACCATTTACATGCCATAATTCATTATATATCTCAATTAAACCCTTAGTTAACCATTCGGCCAAACCAATACAAATTCATTATGTATACTTTTCAATCTTTTCATTATTCCATCATGTAATATACATGTTAAACATATTATAAACATCATTTACAAGCCGTAAAACTCATTAAAACATTATAGTTCCCTTAGTTTATCATTCAGCCACTATTAGAGTTTTTAATACCAAATTGTTTTAATTTCATATAAACAAGTTTATACACTATTTTAAGCCTACTAAACATGAATATCAAGTTAGATTTAATTAATCATGCCTTTATCTTATAGTCATACTTAAACATAACCTAAGATTTTCACATAAATAGTGGAAATATAGGGATTTTGTAACCATAAACCTCAAATCCTTGCTCTATACCTCTCTAAGCTTCCTTTTCTTTTCCTTTGCTTGGAGAAACTGTTCCTTCCTCTTGATTTCCTACATAGGTCGAATACAAACATGCTCATAACTTTAAAACTAAGCTTCCTTTTTACAAACTGAAATCATAAATGAACTCTACACCCTTGAAAACCTCCATAGGTACCAATAAAGCTAATTAAAACCACTTTAATCTCTTACCTCAAAACTTGACCTAAACCTTCCACACAAGATTTTTCCCACTTCCAGTGTTCAAAATTAACTCCAATCACTTTTATAGGGTTATAGAGGAGCTGAAATTTATCTATGAATTTTAAATTTGGGGAGTTATTGGTTAAGAGATAAAGAAAATGGAAGAAGAAATGAAGAAGAACAATTTGCCCACACAAGGGAGGAGAGAGGCAGTAGGTTGGTTGATTTCTCTAGAGGAATCTAGCAAATTCAGCCCTTATATATGCCTTAAATTAACCAAATCGGTCAAACTAAAGTGGTCCAACCGATTTAAACAAAAATTTTGGTTTTTCGGTTCATTTTAAATTTTTTAAAGCATCTATATGTTTCTCACCTTATTTTCTCTCCCAAACATTTCCATTATTCTTGAAACATAAAAAATAATCTCCCTGTAAATTTTCAGCTCAATCAAAGTTCACTTGGGACCCGATTCACTTAAATCGGTTCGATTCAACCATTTTCGTTTCTACCATAAACTTCAACTCTAAAGCTGTCAAAATTTACAGAAAATTATTTTAAGCCATTATTCTTCTTACACTACACATTTTTAAGCAAAATAACCATTTTTAAACATTTGGTCAAACCCCGATTCAATTTGAACTGAAACAGAGGACAACTTCTCAATGACTTTCGGAGGCCTATTTGACTTCGTTTTTAGCTCAAATTTTACCACTAGACTCCTGATGGCCCACAGATCATTTTTACGAAATAATTAATTTTTAAAAAATAATAGACAGGTGCAGAATTGCCCTGGGGTTACCCATCTCATAATTGTTATACTTTCGGCACACTTAACACTAAACTTTAATACTGGTAATATCACTCATTACACTATTTGACGCTGCGATTATCATGACGACACTGAAAACATGCATTGACAATTATGGAATGGTATTTGGTCCACTACATATCTGCCAAATAAATCTTCTTAACAAAATTTCTCCTAAATGTTAACTTTCTAATGGCACAAGTTTTAGATAATTTGGACATGTAACCTAGGAGATATGGCATCAGAAACAAAGACTGCTCCAAAAGCCCTGTTCCGGAAAAAGTACATGTAAGCTAGGTACCGGTATGTACGATATAGAAGTACCTGTAGGTATGATTCATTTTAATTTATTCTATTTATGTGACAGAAGGGGACCTAAACGGGGCCAACCATACCCAAACGTGGCCGAAATAATGAACCAAATGGGGCAAACCGAGAAGAAGGGTATCCATTACCAAGCAAAAGCAGGCTTTCAATCATATAAGGTCAGTACACACCTATCATGTAACACCCTCACAACCCCTATTAACGATTCACACTTTAAAAACATAACAATTCACAATAATACTGCAGCGAGACTATGAAAATTCAGGTAATTTTTTTTTCCAAAATTCTATTCGATTAATCTTACTTGTATAAATCTTATTATAAGTTATTAATGGCTCAATATGTTGATAGCATTTGTTTGCTTAAGAAAAATTCGACAATATAAAGGCTAAATTTGTACTACTCTTCTTGCACGTTCAAACAGTACAGAGCCCATCTCGAGCACAAAACAACTATAATAATCCCATCCGTCAATCCACAGTGAAACAAAATCCATAAATAATTACATACAGTCATAAACCTTTGTTCATATACATGTCAAAACATAATGAAACGATATCCAATAATACAAGTATATATCCCAAAAGGTTACACAGAAAGATACATAAATACACTACACTTCTTCAGCTCCCAAAAAATCTCGAGGTATGTATACTCCTCACGAAAACCCCTGTGCCTATACGCAGTCAATGAAACTATGTTCTGAGCATTAAAATGCTCAATGGTAGTCGCTAATTCAAAACTTTCCACTAACGGAACATTCACAAATACATGCATAGCAGATTATTTATCATTATCATTACCACTTTTACTGTTTGATTCTCATTACTAATCTAAGTTATACTTTTATACTTTAGCCTTAATATCCTCTTTAATTCATCTTATTTCAATTAAATTCTTAATAAAATGATTACTTACACATAATTTCTTTATTAGTATCATTATTTCATAACACTTTCAATTAATTGATTTCAATCTCATTATTATTATTTTTCTTCACATTGCCTTAGTATTGATCCAGTAGAAACCTGCCAGATATACAGGGTGTGGATCCCATGGTCCACAACACTATAAGTGACCCCAAAGGACCACTAACACTATTACTGAACACTTTATCACTTTCATCACTGTGGTAGTCCATCATTAGCCTACCCAATTGAGTCGTCATGACTCCAACTGTGGTATGCTTTCCCTATGGTTAGCCATTATATCCTGATCTAGGTCCACTACCAGACATAACTAAGGGTAGAAAATTCATATCCATTAATTTCCTCCCATTTACTCAATTCCAATTATAAGTTTTTCATAAGATCACATTCATTAAATTTTAATAAATTTCCATAAAATTATCACACACTCAAAACATTTCTTATAATCATTTTATACTATTATTTTACACAACTTATTATCATACATTAAAATTTCATAGTAAAACTAATTCGGTCCGATAAACTATTAATACCACCATTCTTATTTTTATCCACTTATCATTTAGTTTACTAATTTACACTTCTATTTACATATAATTGTCACTAACTAGCATTAAACATCAACTAATTCTAATAGAATCCATCCTAACCCATTCGGCCTCTTCATGTTTTCCCCTACAAAATTATTTATTCCAATCTACACTTCATAAAATTTATGTCTGACATCCTAAAGCATACTCATCAAGTTAATTAAATTTTCACACACATAATTCACATAATTTAATTAAAACATAACCTCAATATATAAAAAATTCAATGGAAATTATTGAATTTAGTAACCACAAACATCTTTAACTAGCTTTGGCTCCCTAAACTTCCTTCTCCTTTCCTTTTCCTTTGGAATCAGCCTCTCTTTTTTTCTTCCTGTACATTGGCTAAAACTATCAAGGAAAAATGCATCAATTTCTTGCTTCAATAACCGATTCCAACAACATAAATAACTTATACATATCCTAAACTACTAATTTAAACCATAAAATTAAAACAATTCCTTCAATTTTATTTACCTCCACTTAAACCCCTCACTTGAAAACCCTTAATTTCTTCATTTCCTCTTACCTAAAAGCACTCTAATACTCATTATTAAGCTGAAAAGAGACTTAATTTCGGTTGAGGGGCTTGAAATTGATAGATTGGTACAGAGGAAATAAGGAAAATGGAGGAAGGATGAGAGAGTAAGGCCACGATTTTGAAGTGGAAAGGAAATGAGGAGAGTAACATGAGAAGCTTCCACTTAAAGCTACTGATTTTCTAGAATTATGTAGGTAGGTGAGAGTTAGGTGACTCATTAATTAGTTAATAATCCATTTAAGCCATCTTAATTTAATTCTCTCACTTCCCAGGATCAATTTCACTCAATTTTGATTATATAATTCAAGACATATTTTTATTAGTTTACACTTAAAATTTTAGTCCAATCAAAAATCATTTTTCGGTCTGGTAATTATTTACTTGTCCGATAGCTAAATTTTTACTATCATCAAAATATTAATTTATTTATACCAATGGGTTCTACTCATTAATACGAGCATGCCCATATTTTCAAATTAGTTTTCTGAGGTCCGTAGATCAAGATATGGTCCAGTCAATATACATATTAAAAATCGAATTGAAGGAGCCAACAGACGCTCGTTTGAAGTGATAGACAGCCTGGCTGTGCCTCACTGATGGCCGTCTATGGAGGTCAGATGCCCAAATGCTCCCTTTTTACAGTTTTGGTCATTCAGGACCTGTTTGACATTGGATCGAGCTCAAATTTTTGCCTACGGACTCATTATAACCAGTACTTTCTGACGATCACATAGAATATTTTCTATTTCCAGATGAAATTTTCACCCTAGAACCACTGATTGACCTCAAAAATTGATGTTTACAACTAACCCGGCTTTCGGGCCGTTGCATATCACATTCTTCTTACTTATAAATTTCTATGTTAAGTTTTATTCATATATTCCTTCTAAACTTCCATGCACATTTTAACTTTCTATGATTTAGTTAGGACTTGGAATAATATTCCAAGCTTCCTACTTATTCCAAGATTTGGGAATCAAAATCACGTAGTTCTACATATTCTAGTATACTATGTAAAGACATAGTACATATAATTAGATATAAATCAGCTATAGATTAGGAAACAGTTCATATACAGATCAGGTAATAGACCATGTAAACTCATACAATAATCATACATAATGTCAAAATTATTCTATTTTATTAAATCACAACATTCACTTCACATGCATTCAATATTACATCATAATATCTTATATATATATATATATATATATATATATATATATATATATATATATAATATCTTATAAACACCCATCTTTTATCTTATTTGTGCATAAATATGCACTAATGCATGTTAGAATTGTAATTGGAACACAAAATGAAAAGAATAACATGGATCTTTAGGGGGGCTATCATGAGTCATCACCTATGTGACAGCTAGTGATAGAGGCTGGCTATGCTGGCTCGGTTCCAAGTCTGCACCCTCCTAGACTTTGCCCCCAACTTCACGCTTCTAAATGAGCTAGCAAATAACATTATCTGCCAAAATTAATATCTTGAAAAATGTTTCCCTAAATGTTACCTTTCTAATGGCACAAGTGTCAGATAATTTGGACATGTAACCTATGAGATATTGCATCAGAAATACATACTGCTCCAAAAGCCCTATTCAAGAAAAAGGGCTACTATTTTACACATTTTTGGGGACATTAGAGCCAACAACAAATTATGTCTATTTTTAGGACTTTTATAGAAAAGGAATTCATGATTCAAATGCCTATAAAATCACTCAATTTAGAGATTCCTTACTCAATTTATAACATAAAGACCGAAATGAAGTCTGATAAGACCATAGACAAAACTGGTTCCAATCATCTGGCAAAAATAGAAACCTTTGTATTTTTGCCAGTTTAAGGGTCTTAGAGCCAAAACTAGTTAAAGATCATTTCTAGGACATTTATAGGTATGGAAGCCATTGTCCTAACGAAACTAGATTCACTAAATTTGGAGTTCTAAAACTTAAATTATACCAAAAACACTAACCCAAGGTCATTATACACCTTTGGGCAAAATTGCACTTCGTGATTCAACAAGCCTATAATCAACTAATTGACACAACCAATCCACCAAATTCAATCCCAACCCATGTAATACATATACCAACACCTTAAAAAATTTCAATTCAGCAATAAATATTCATTAACACAACAATTCCCAAACCTTAAACTTGCTCCTTTCACCTTCAAGCTTGTTTTACCTTAGCTTTGTTTCCTCTTCTTTCTTTCTTTCTTTGTGCTCCTATTAGTTTCCCTTTTCATTTACACTAGAAATCCAACCTTTCACTTTTACACTAGAAATCCAACCTTCCTTTCCAAAGACATGAGCAAGAAAGAGAAAGAGAAGAACTTTTTTTAGTATTTTTAAGGAGTGGAATGGCTGCCTTGCTCCTTGCTTTTGGCCTGCCAACTTATGCCTTCATATAGCTAATTAATTCATTCATATCCTATGTTACAAATTTTCACTTCCCATTGGTTCCCACTAGATATTTATGCCATATATTAATTTGATCCTTTAACCTCTTAAGGAATCATACATAGACTACTTAATTAAGTTAAACTCATATATTGACATACCAATTAATTGATTTCTTACTTTTAAGTCCATAAATAACTAATTACTAATTTATTCTCAACTTTTCAATTAATACCGATTACATCCTCAATTTCACTTAACCATTTCAATTATCAAATTGAACATTTTCGGCCACCACTATGCCATAGACATGCACGAATTCGTCTAGGGTACATTTTGTGCCGTCACAACTAACCTTACCATTTATTAACACAACCTTCTTTAAAAATTATTTTCACTTTTACTAGCCTATGTAATCACTTAATATACCAACTCTCTTTTTCTTATTCTCTTAATCAGTTAAATATTAATTTTAATTTAAAATTTAACACCGTCATTAACCACTAACTTTAATCTTTTTTATTATTTTTAATTACTTTATCATTTATCACTTCATAATTTCATTCCATTAATTATCTGCAAATTGTAAAGCTTGTATACTACACAATATTATTTACATAATTAATCTTATTAAGACTATTATCTCACTTGCTATACTTATTTATTCATTAAATCCACATTAATTCTATAACTACACTTATTAACCGTACAAACATGTATCATTCATCATGACATTATTTACACCTTGCATAAATAATATCCGTCGTAACTATCAATTGCCATTTCTAAATTAAGATCTATTATTAATTTGTTTTTCTTAATAAATTCACATATATAATATTTATAATGTTCTCACTCAAAACTTGTGCATACACCTGCATAATTTTTAATCTTATGCAACTTTCATTATTCTTGCCAATAGCTATGTAATGGCCCAAATACCAGGTCAGTAGTGATCAGTGAAATCTATAGAGTATGTAGTGTGAATTTCATGTGAAAATATCAGTGATTGGGTGCTAAAAGACAGTAGAAAAGAAAGGTTAAATGTGCTCAAGCTAGGAAGTCCCTGATGGGTGATCTCCTGAGAAGGCAGTAGTAAAAAATAATTTGATGGACCATTAGAAAGTACAAGTTATAAGGAGTCTGATGGCATAATTTGGAGTGAAAATGAGGTCAAATAGGTCCCCGAATGTCAAATTGAAGAAAAGCCTCTAGTTCTATTCAAATAGTATCTAGGTTTGACCAAGTTTGACAGAGGCGTTAAAGTTCATAAATAACATCTAAAAAGTTATCTGAAGGTATAAGTAGGCTCAGAATAATATGTAGAACAATTTGGTAGTGTAAAAGAAATTTTATGGGGACACTAAAAAATGGATAAATCGGATCGATTCAATTGAACCGGATCAGATAAGGACTCTGAATGAGATGGAATGAAGGTTAAATGAGTTATTAATAGCAAAATTAAGGTCAAGGACGAAAGTGAACCCAACCGGTTCAACTAGTGAACCCAACCGGTTGGACCAATTAACTATGGTTTGACTAGTTTGACTGAAGTTTAATAACAAATAATCTCTAAAATTCGAAGGAAGTTCAAGAATTATTATAAATAATATAAGCACCGTGTCCCGGGACGGTCCAGATTGGAGATTACCAAATGAAGAAAATCGATGTCTGGTCCCGAATGAATGGATGGAATTTGGAAATCTTGATCCTATGGGCTCACGAGAAGTAAAAGGTTTCATTCTGTAGAAAGAAGAATTTGAAGATTGGGAGTTTTAACTTAAAATTCGGAGTTTTGCTCCATAGACGGCCTGCCTGTCTATGGCTGGCATCCCGTTGATAGCATTGCTGCCTCTCTCGGGGATGGACAACCTGTCGGTGACTCTCATAACCATCGGTCGTTAGGGCGGCCACCGTTTTGTCTCGAGAACATGTGTCCCGTCGGTCGTTAAGACGGACACGTGTCCCGTCGATGGATCAAGGCCTGGCCGTCTGTGAGTAAAGGCCTGCCCGTCGGTTATGCCTATAAATAGTAAAACTTTTCCTTTGAGAAGGGTTGGAATTTTCTTGGAAAAAAGAGTTACAAAAGGCAAGCCAAAAGGGCAAATCTTCCTCTTCTCAAGTTTCTTTATCTCTATTTTGACTAAATTCCCATATTTTCCTACTTTTTTCTGTTTTTTTTGTTTCACTTTTAAGTGAATCTATTTTACTTGGAGAGAGCTAAATCCATTAGTTTTCATCCATTTCGTGGATTCAAATATTTCAAAAATTTAGTAAAAATCAAGGAAAATATAGTCATTTTCCGTTCTTGGTTTTTGCTTTCTTCTCGTGAGATGTGCAAGGTTTGAATCAACCAAAGTTTCACTCCAAAAAGGTACAATCTGAGGGTAAATATTCTGGAAGCTTGCTTTATTAATCCATCACGTTCATTTCCACATTTATTGTATTTATTTACCTTTAACTTAGTTTTTATTTGCCTTTACTTTGTTTGAAAGTTGTTTATTTAAAAAGAGAAAAGGAAAAGGAGTTTTTGGCTTTTATTTGGAAACCAGAGGCGACCGACGGGCAGTAGTACGCCTGTTTGTCGCTCGAGCGACGGCATGTTAAGCCTATTGTCCGTCGGTCACATAAGGGACGGCCGTCGGTCGGTCCGCTAAGCCCATCTCTCGCCTCTGTTCCCCTTTTTCCCTTTTTTTTCTTTTATTATTTCTTCCTCTATTAAATTATTATTTTATTGTAAGGGAAAGCATTTTTTAACTTTTGCTTCAACGTTTTCCTTTTTATGTATTTTATTTATACATTTATTTATTCATTTTACTCTCTATTTATATGTGCTTTGTTGTAATTTGTAAATATTAATATTTCTTTTATTTCGTGAGTATTGTATTTCCCTATTCCTGGATGGATTGAGCCATGGAGCAAAGCCATCATGCCCTCATGCAAAGCCTATTTTTGGTTTAGTTTTCTTATCCCTTTTTATTCATTTATTTCTTTTCCTTATCCCTTATTTTATTTATTTATTTATGTAATTTTGTTATTTTATTCCGCGTAAATTAAAAACGGACATTTGTTTTATATTAATTAAAATTGAGATTATTTCATAAAATTAAAGGACCCAATGTCCTGTTTTAGCACATAAAAATCACATAAAAAATAGTTTTTTTTAATAAATGCATGCGAGGGCCAAAGCCCTCAAAATAAATGAATTTCCCATCTTTTTTGTATGTATATATATATATCGTGCCTTTAAAATGGGAGTTGTATTCCGCTCCTAGTTTTATTGTAATTTAATTTCGAACATTTATTTCATATATTTTATGTATGTATATTTATCGCTTTTTATGTGAATATTTGTGCTTTTAAAATTTGCATCGTGTGGAGAGAGAAAGCGAACTAATAAACTCAAAACTTAAATGTAAAGTTAAATCAAGGTGGAAATAGATGACAAGTCCCGAACCCAGCTCTGGTCTTTGGGCTCAACGAAGCGAGAGGTCTATCCGATCACTCATTGGAACCTCCAAGACACCTCTTGTGTCCCATCAAAAGGCTAAAAAATAATCCTAGGCTCCATAGGGTTAGAGGGTCATTCCTAATGTTCTATTAGGGTGATTGCCTCCAAGATCCCTTTGGTTTGCACAAAATGGAAATATGCGCTGTCTTAGACTCATTGAGGCGAGACGAACTTTCCCAATGTTCTATTGGGTGGCGACTCCATGAAACCTCCTTGTTGCCCAAAATAGACGCACTTGTAATTCGTTGCAAGATATCAACGAACCTTCAATTTGCCCGATTGCCCTAGAGTAGGGTGGTCAATGGGCGCCCCCGGGGTTTGGCACGCGTCACAGTGGTGACTCCACTGGGGACTCTGGCCTGGTTCGAGACTTCAATTTGAAAATACCTTGATTAACAATTACAATTAGGTTTTAGTCTATAAATTCGCTTTCTTTCAAAATTGCATATACATCCCATTAGAGCCTTAGAATACGTTAGTTTGGTCCCTTCTTAAACCCCGGTGCATTCCTGAAGTGCGACCCTATGTTCAATCAATATAGGGAAGTGTTAAGGATAACCACCAGCCCAAGTCTCGTACCTTATGGTATATCAAATGGTGACCCGATCGGTCATTATGCTCGTGATGAGCTAGACCCGTCGGCAGGGACCATGCTTGGGTAGCCCCAAACTAACACCACCCATGACCAAAGCTCATGTAGTGGCTGTAGATACTTTCACTAGGTAATACGAACCATAATTCTGTGCTTGTTGTTTGGATCCTTACATATTGGTAATGTCCAAATGTTCTGTTTGGTTACCTAGCCAAGGGTTCTCATACCCCGGTAGGGCCATGTCAATATGTTCGGACTATCAAAATATGTAATGATCATCACCCATGCGCTTGTGCATTAGTTGAGGAGTGATATGTTGCCAGATTTTTGCCGTGCACCATACGCGTTCATTAGGTCCTCGGTTGACCCATGGGCTAATCCCGCCTAGGAAAGAGACTGTGACCACGTGTGTGGGAGTTAAAAGGGTGGAGGTGACCTATCTGCCTGTATGTGTTCTATGGATGTTGCATATCACGAGCATGCATTCCATCACATCCATGCATCATTCTGACTCTTTGTCTGTGCAGCCATCATAGATCTGCCTAGGTGGATAAGAGGACCGACGGGTAGGTTGATCAGGAACCCAGAGTTTGAGTTGTCAGAAAAAGGAAGTTTTTCCGAATCTAGTTCAGAAGCCAGTCACATCACTTCGAAGATGTCAAACTCGCTAAAAGGAGCTAATACCACTAGGGCGATGATTGCCGAGGAAGTGGGAAAGAGAATCGAGGAATTCGAAGCCCGAATGTTGGCCATGATAGGAAATCTTACTACCACTTTGGCACCGCGAGCAGGGCAACAGGCTAGTGCCTCGACTGGAGTGCCAGAGGAAAAAGAGGAGAGTAGACCAAAGCCCTTAGTAGCAGTTGATCTACCTGTAATAGAGCCAAGAGCCCCAGCGCCGGTTGAGCATAAAGAAGGCCCTAGATCCGAGGTAGACCCATGGGTTGAGCCAGAAGAGCAGACTGTAGCCAAGGGAAAATCACCTAGGGTAGAAGACGAGGTGTGGAAAAAGATGGAAGAAAGGTTCGAAGCCATGACGAAAATGCTAAAGATAGGGGGAGGAATGAATCCCGAGGATGGAGAGCTGGACGGTGACAATTTGCTACCCCAGAATTTCAAGATGCCTGACATTCATAAGTTTGACGGTACTTCAGACCCCACGGCTCATATAAAGTAGTATTCTTTAGTGATGAAGGGCACCACCCTAACGAAGAGGCAAAAAGTTGAGTAGTTTTGCCTGAGTTTAACTGGCCCAGCGGTGGACTGGTACCACGGTTTAGATTGAAGGACAAAAGAAAACTGGGAGTTATTGAACGAAGAATTTCTCAGACAGTACGATTGCAGTATTAGGATGGAGATAACTCTGAAGGACTTGGAGCTTTTGCAGCAAAAGGTGGGAGAATCTTTCCATGAGTACCTCACCCGTTGGAGAAATAGAGTAATGGAAATGAAGCGAAAGCCGGATACCCCGGACCAGATTTGACTATTTATCCGAAATGCTAGCCCTTATCTGAGAGAGGGACTGAGGATGAAAGGCTTACAGGATTGGGAATCCTTAAAAGATATTGCTATAGAAGCTGAGGGAGAATATCTCGCAAAGAGGGCTAATAATGAGAACTATGTTAAGAAAGGCTATGGCAACTGTGACGCGCGCCGGATCCCCGCGGCCGCCCATGGGACCGCCCGCTCGAGGGCGATCTAGGCATTTGTGGGTCCGTTGACAGCTTGCAATAAATCGCAAGTGCATCTATGTTGGGCAACAAAGAGGTTTCATGGAGTCGCCACCCAATAGAACATTGGGAAAGTTACTCTCGCCTCGGAGAGCCTAAGACTGTGCTTAGTATCCATTTTGGGCCAGCCAGAGGGGTCTTAGAAGGTAGACCTCTCGCCCTAAGGAGCCTAGGATTAGCGCTAAAGTCTCGTGGCACAAAAAGGTGTCTTGGAGGGTAGACCTCTAGCCTCTTTGAGCCCAAATACCAGAGCTGGGTCCGGGATTTCTCATCTATTTCTACCTCGGTTATTTTATGATCAAATTTTAATTGTCATTAATTCACTCTCTCTTCACACGATGCAATTAATCGAAGGCGCATCCATTCACATTTGGAAAGCCATAAATGGGCAAGTAAATATCAAAAGCAATAGATTACAATAATACAAGGAGCAGAATACAACTCCCTTTTGTAAATGTGCGATACATACACGAATTGGGGCATTGCTTATTTTGAGGACTTTGGTCCTCGCATGCATCATTATTAAAATTGGATGTTTTTATTTGTGATGATTTTTATTGGATAAAAATAGGGCATTGGACCCTTGCGTTTATACAAACCTCATTTTTATTGAGTATAAAACATTGATCCATTTTTACACTTAACGAGATATGAAAAGAGTATATCCATATACATAAAATAGTCAATGAATAACAAATGAAGGAAATAATCAAGAAGGTTAGGAAACTAAACCGTACGAAATCCTCTGAATATGGTAGGAAACCCCTCAAGCTCAGGATGGTCCCGGGAAATCAACACATTGCTCACAGAAAGTTAAAAGATGTCAATATAAAAAGAATCAACATAAATTAAGTCAAAGGGACTTGAAAGGGATAAAAAAGATTTGAAGATGTGGAGACAGAACCCAGCGACGGCCTTTCTTAGGTTACCGACGGGCGTTTGTCAAATTGATCGACATGTCCGTCGCTCACTCAAGTGGAAGAGTGTTAGTGAGTGGGGTGACCGACGGGCGTCAGTACAGAAGATGACCCGTCGGTCACCACTGTCTCCGAAAAAACAGTAAAAAGGGCTCTTTTTGAAATGTCAAAAAAGGGTTTTTAACATAAGATGAGATAAAGGGAGTCACAATAAAGAAACATAATGAAAAAATTGAAAGAATCAACAAAATAAAGAATAAATATGAACTGATATGGAGAAGGAATCCGGAATATTTACCCTTAAATAATTGCTTTGGGTTAGATTCTTGTGTTGATTAGAGCCCCGTGCGTTCCACGAGAAGCAAAGATGAAGGATCAAAGAAAGGAAAAATGGACTATTTCCTCTTTTACCCATCAAAAGATTGACTTTGGAATCAAAATCTAAAGAAAACTAATTGGTTTTAGTTCCTTTTGATTGATTTGATCCTCCTTTAAAAGAGATTTCTTCATGAAATGTGTTTGCTGGAAGAGAGAGAAAATATGCTTAAATTTCGGCAGAGTTTCCCCTCTTGAAAATTTTTGGAACCCTTTTCTAGTGAAAATCCGGAGCTTTTATAAGCCAGGCACGACCGACGGGCGTCGGTGTATGGAGGCGGGCGTCGAAAGAATCCTTCTGACACAAGGATTTGTCCGACGGCCCTGCCACATCCACCGACGGGCGTCGGAACGGTTGCATGCTCCGGGAAACCCGGCAGCGCTCTGACAGGGGCGGTGATTTTCCGACGGGCGTCGAAAAATACCATAGGCCGTCTGTGACCCTAAGCGACGGGCTGGCCGTCTGTGCAAAAAAAATCCCTTTTGACTCGAAAATCCCCTGTTTTCTCCCCCTCTGCCTAAGAAAGGTAAAAAGACTCACTCCTCGTGGAACGCGGGACTAAAACCCCCAAATCCAAACCATTTATACAGGCTCGGATACTGATTTCATCATAGGGTAACCTCTGATCCGGACCGCTCCGGGACACGGTGCTTACAGTTGCCCCCAGTTTTGGGGAAACTAGTGCACAAGCGCCTAGATAAGCCAAAACTCAGAGAAAGGACAGAAAGAAAGAAGGCGTACCTGCGACGGTTCTTACCTTTTGTGACTTTTGCCGGGTAGACCTCGTCTCGGTCCGTTCGGCGATGCGAAGACACCCCTACCAGTCTCGTTTCGACTTGTAGGTGCTGGTGAGACGTAGCATCCTCTGGCTACGAACTCGATATGAAGAGCGGTGTTTCTCTAACCATAGCTTCGATATGAAGTTCCCTTGCTAACCCCCATTCGATCTGCAAGGTGCTCAGCACTCTCTGGCTGCCACGCGAACTGTGAGATGTAGCGCTCTCTGGCTACGATCTCGGTCTGGTGAAGAGCAGTGTTTCTCTAACTGCAGCTTCGATCTGAAGTTCCCTCGCTAACCCCCATTCGATCTGCAAGGTGCGTAGCACTCTCTGGCTGCCACGCGAACTGTGAGATGTAGCACTCTCTGGCTACGATCTCGGTCTGGGGAAGAGCAATGTTTCTCTAACTGCAGCTTCTGCTTCTGCTGGCCTCGTCTCGGCTTGCGCAGGGTTGAAGAGATGTAGCGCTCTCTGGCTACAAACTCGATGTAAAGAGGAGGAGATCTCGCCGGGTTCCTCGTCCCAAAAAAGGATCTTAGGTGCCCTTGTTCAGACTTTTTAATCGATGCCTGTGTTCTGATCAATGTTTCTCTGTACCTGTGTGATAAAGGGTTTTGTTAGTTCATGTTTGAGTGGCCATCTTTTAACCCGTTTATTAATGGCATGATTTTGCTTCATCTGCTATGCCATGTTTCATTTATATTCTTCTTTATTGAGTTGTTATTTATATTTTTTTGTTTTCCTTGTTTTGGAATACAAGTGAATGTGAAGGCATATACTCATTTACTATATGAACGAATCATAAATAACTGAATAAATGCATAAATTTTGAAAACAAAAGTTTTTCACTAGAAAAATCTGTTTTGTACAACATATATACAAAGCATAAATGTACAAAAATATGACTCCCAGAGTGTCATAGGGGTGTGTAGTCAGAGGGCTCATCGGGGTCCTCATCATCCGAAATGTGCACTGTCCCTGGCAGAGGTGGAGGCGGAGCTGGCCGTGCCGGCGGTGGAGGCTGAGCCGTGGAGGGTCCTGCCTGAGCATCGTGGGTCTGCGTGAATCAGATATGAACGTGGCCATCCAAGAAAGGCTGGGTGCAAGTCCTCATGAACTCCAACGTCTCTGATACTGTGCCTCCCAACTTCTTGAACGCCTGGCTCAACTGAGTGGTCTGCTCACTGGCGGCCCTCTTCATATGCTCTAGGCGCTGCTCTGCCTGCTCCCTGAACTCCCTCATGGTCTGAGACAAGGGTGGGAGTATCCCCTCTATCACCTGGACGTGGGATCTCAGAGAATCGAGTGACTCGTCAATCATCTATAGGGTCATGTCAACCCTCTGAGATGCCTGGTCCTGTGACGTCCTCAAATCATGGGCGAGCTGCTGCCTAAGCTTCCTCTGACTCTGGGCAACCTGCTTGATCAGCCTCGCCTGCTCACCTCTGAAGGCCTCTATGACCCGAGCCTGCTCATCCCTGAAAGCATCCATGATCCGAGCCTGCTCCCGTGCTGTATGCTCGATGTAGCCGGCCTGCTCCTGAGCTAAATGCTCCACCGACTGGGACTACTCTTGAATAGCAGCCTGCTGGCGGTCCAACCTCTCATGAATAGCTCTGTCCCTCTCATCCTGTCATCGTTCTAAGGCTGTGAACATGGAAGTGAGGAGCTGAGAGAAGTCAGGCTGTGCTGGCTGCTGCTGTGATGGCTCTGGAGGCGGAGCTGCGGAGGTAGATGCCCCTGGGTCACCTCGAGAATACGGATGATACCTCTCGGGAGGCCCGTGGGTAGTCCTCTGCACTCTGACGCTCGGCGATGGGACAGGAGTCGATGCTCGGGATGCTGGCGAGGCGGCAAAGAGCTCATCCATAGTGAACTCCATGTCGAAGTCCGATGGAGTCCTGGGCTGCTCTTGCCGCGGTGGCGATGGCACAGTCTGAGACTGAGGAGCCCTGGACTCTAGCTCTGAGTGTGGAGGCTAGTGCTCTGGCTGAGGCTCGGGCTGAGGCTGGGGCTCTGGCTGTGGAGGCTGATCCTCTGGGTGCTCCGGGTGGTCTGGATCTGGACCCAAGGGTGGAAGTGAGAACATCCGCCGGGTCTCGTGAATGGTCAGCACCCTATAGGCCTCTGCCTGCCCTGATATCGGGGAGATCATCCCCATCTGTACTGCCGCTGCGGCATCCACATGGATCCCCTCCTCCAAGGGTGCTCTCAACCTATCAGCGGTAACTCCCAACCTCAAAAGCAACCGGGTGATAACTCCTCCCACAATCACCACCGGTGTCAATCCGCTGCTGACTCTGGTCAAGTTGGCCAAGATCTCATGGCTAATGTTGAGACACTGGCCTGCCACCATAGCCCAGAGGCTTCAGATCTCGGCCGCATTAAGTGACCCTGGATTACCAGCTCGACCGAGGTACGAACTGGATAGCACTCTGTGCAAATACCGGAGTGCCTGAGACACCAGTACGGTGCTCTTCGCTGTATCATGATCATACAGCACTCCCGGTAGGGCAATGGCCGCCCAATGGGCACGTCTCATAGCTCGCCATGGGATCTCGACCCCCGCCTCTATAGGGAGCCCCATGGCCTGTGCGAATCTCTGCCTGGTAATACTGTAATGGTCGCCGTCGAACCAAAACTGGACCACCCCTGGCTCGGTATCCGAACTCTGAAAACCGGCATAGCGGAGAGTGGCTAGGTCCTGGCGAGTAGCCTCTGGAAAAGTCTGGAAGGAAGGGTTAAGGAACTCTGTCCACCCAGCACCCTCGACAAGCAAATCAAACTCTAGGGCCATCCCTAGGGCCTCTAGGAACGGCCGGGACACAAAACGGCTGGCCCGAAGCTCTACCTGAGCCAATGCTCTATACCTCTGAGCTGACTCAGCATCCATCCAACCCAGAACTACGACCTCGGGCTGGGCCTGTGGTGCTCTGTGTCTGGGAGGCATCCTGCAAAGGAGTAAAAATTAGATAGCGAAAATTCAACAAAATAAATATTATTAGACTTATTTTCAAGTTAAAGGCCCATTTAGGCCTCACCAGGGCAATGGCGGCCCGAAAACGAGATAGAAAACTGATAACAAATGAAAAGGGCGGACGTCCTGTCAAAGGAAGTTGCCCAACATGCCTCGTACATATTAAAGCAAAAGCGACATGCAATTAGCATGAAAATAATTTGAAGCGAATAAAAATGGGCTTTCTAGGCCCCAAGGCATGCGTTATACACAAAAAATATTCAATTTTAAAATAAAATAATAAAAATTTGGGCAGCACCACGGTAAGGGTATGCCCAACCTCCTGCATAGAAAGGCATCGAAATAGGCCTCAGGCCTCAACAACAATATATGCATGTAAATGGGACACACCCCGGCAAGAGTGTGTCCCCAACAACACAAAACAATGGCCTCAGGCCTCAAAATCAATATATACACAGAATAGTGCGCTAGAAAGTCTATTTCTAAAGCACCAAAGTTATAGAAAAATTCTATTTCTATATGATCATGCAAAAGTTCAGATTTAATTGCATTAAAAAAATAAAGAAAAATGGGTAGCATTCTCCCTAAATTTCTAAGCCATCTAAAGCATTCTAATCATTTCTAAGGTTAATGGAAGAAGAAATGAAGAAATAAATTGAATAAAATTAAAAAAAAAAGGTAGTTATTTACTTACTTGTAGTCGCGAGAAGTGTAGAAACTGGAGAAATATAAATATCCAAGCACCCGGTGAGTAGAGAATGTGAAAATATGAAGAAATCGTGAAACAAAGAAGAAGAAATGCTTGAAAAAACACTAAAAAACGCTAAAAAACCGTTTGAGAGAGGAAATGAAAGGGACAGCAGGTGTTTGCACTATCTGTCACTCGCCCTTATATAAAATTTCGTGACCGACGGGCTGGGCATCTGTAGGAGCGACCGACAGGCTGGCCGTCTGTCACTCAATAAATGCGAGTTAATGCGCGTGATGAATGCAAATGCTGACGTATGCGTCTGCCAGGTGGATCTCTACCGACGGGCAGGCCATCTCTTTGGAGAAGCGGGTAGGCCGTCGGTGACACTTCCCTATAAATTCTTACAAAATTTTTGATCCTCTTATGTCTCTTCATTTTCCAACATCTTGAGCCTTTCATCTTTCTTATCATGTCTTCTTCTCTAGCCCAAAGGATGCGCCGTATCTTAGATGACAAACACACTTGGGAAGAAGGTGCCCTTTCCTCTCTGTCTGGGCTGAAATATCTGTGCTGGGTCAAAGTCGATCAGAACCTCCTTCTGGCGGCGACCCACTTCTGGAACCCTCGGTTTCACGTCTTCCGGTTCACCTACCAGGAACTGTGCCCTTTGCCTGAAGAGTTAGCTACCATTCTTGGAGCCTGGTTCCCTCCTAGCGCTCTGCCTTGCGTCCCCCGCTGCGGCCTATTCCAGACCCGGGACATAGCTATGGCTCTTGGCATACCTTCTTCTGAGGCCGTCTGGCTGATTCCTCCAGGCTCTTCCTTTGCTCTGGGGCAACTGATCGAGGCTCTGGATCAGTTCACTGACATCCCCACCTATCGGGTTAGCATCATATTCTTGTTTTGCATGGTGAACTTCCTCACTGTTGTTCCAGGGGGTTTAACAGGTGACTCCCGCCTGTTTGGAGTCCTGAGCGACTTTCATCTGGGATTATCACCCTTACCACTCATTCTGGCTGAAACCATTCTGGGCTTGGACGCTGTGAGCTCTGGATCCACTACCACCTTTACAGGCAGCCCCTTATTGCTCCAGGTACGTCATTATTTTAAAGGTAGTGCGTCCCTTATGGATTTTCACACTAGCTTTTCTTAGCGGGAGGTACGTCCTTTCGGATTTTCACACAACCCTGCGCCTTATTTTTGCCTAAAGTAAACCCTACTTACTCCAGCGGCTTTGTTTTTTCTCTTCTTTTTTTTTCATTATTTCTTTTTTTTTTCAGATTTGGTTGCAAGAGAAACTGAGGATGCTGTCTGAGCTACCTCCTCGGGTTACCCCACAGTACTCTCCGAATCATTTCCTTTCGCATCGACGACTACATGGGTGTGCCACTACTGGTGAAGGCATTACCAGATTTGGCAAGCTGTCAGATGATGACATCAGTTTCACGTCTACCAGGCTCCCACTGTCTCATGTGGTCATTGATGGACCGTCGGGGTGTGTTCCCCTCTGTGGGCTCCATCGAGCCACCTTCTGCATCACTTCTCGATGTGTGCGTCAGCTTGGGATGACCCAGGATGTAGTGAGGGTTCCCTTATCTTTCCGGGGAGGAGCTCTCTCGGTTACGTTTGCTTCTCGGTATCATGAGCTGTGGGGCAAACTACCAGTGAGGACTGTTATCCCGAGGTTTGGCAATCATTATGTGTCTTCGACTAATGAGTACAAGAAGTGGATCCTTAGTCCAGCATCTGTTAACAGGACTCGAGGGCTCAAGCATTTGGTTGGCGAGAGCAGCAGCAGGACTTAGCTTAGCTTGCATATGTATTTCTTTTGGTGCTACATTTCTTTTTAATATAGAACTAAGAAATGACAAAAATGAAAAGAATAATATTCATTCCATTTCACGAATTTGTGTACATTTTCATATAATTTCAGCATACATGATCAGTTTTGGCATTTACTCAGCTGCTTATGCGCTGTTAATACATGAAACCAAATTTTAACAGCATCAACTCCTGTTACCAATCGGCCCTTTCAGGTTTTCACGATCGGACATTTTCTCTCATGCCTCTAATTTTTGCACAGGATGCCTTTTTTTTTGTTTTCACCCTGTCGAGGCGCCCAATTTTAGCACAGCCGCCTTTTTTTGGTTTTCGACCTGCAGGGCATTTTATTCTCTTCTTTTTATTTTGGTCTTTAGCCATAGAACCTTTTGAGTTGGTCGACGTTGATCGGCTCTTTGAATTCGTTCCCATCACTATCCGACAAGATTGCGGCTCCTTTGGAGAGCAACTTTTTAAGGATATACGGCCCTTCCCAGGTAGGTCTGAATTTCCCTCTAATATCTGGTATGCCTGGCCTCATCTGCTTGAACACCAAGTCCCCTTCCTTCAGCGGATGCTTTCTCACCTTCTTTCCGAAAGTCCTTGCCAATCTCTTTTGGTAAATCTGGTTATGATAATAAGCTTTCAGCCTACTCTCGTCCAGTAAGTTCAAGTGCTCTAGCCTCTGCCGCGCCCATTCGGCCTCCGGAATTTGGGCTTCCATGACCACCCTCAGTGATTTGAGCTCTATCTCAACTGGCAATACTGCTTCCATTCTTTACACTAGGGAAAATGGTGTAGCGCCTGTAGACGTCCTTACCGTTGTTCTATATCCCCACAGAGCGAAGGGTAACTTTTCGGCCCAGTCTTTGTAGGTTTGGACCATCTTGGACAGGATCTTCTTCACATTTTAATTAGCGGCCTCTACTGCTCCATTCGCTTGTGGTCTGTAGGGAGAGGATTTATGATGCTCGACACCATACTTCTCGAGGAGCTTCCTGGTTTCCCCCATGAACTGCACCCCATTGTCAGACACTATGTGATGAGGGGGCCATATCTGCAGATCAGATTCCTCTCTATGATCTTCGCCATATCCCTTGCGTCAATCTTTTTGAAGGATTCCGCCTCTATCCATTTGGTAAAATAGTCAATTGCGACTATGATGTACCTATGCCCATTGGACGTCGTAGGGCGAATCTCTCCAATGATATCTATCCCCCAAGCAACGAAAGGCCAAGGTGATGTCAGGTTATGTAGCTCTGATACTGGCAGGTGTCTCAAGTCTGCGTATTGTTGGCACAACTGGCATTGCATAACATATCTCGAGCAGTCATTGTCTATCGTAAACCAATAGAAGCCTTGTCTCATAATCTTCTTGGCTAAGGTCAAACCGTTTATGTGGGCCCCACCGACACCTGCATGGGTTTCCTCCATCACTTTGCGGGCTTCTTTTTCATTCAAGCACCTGAGCTGAATCCCGTCTGACTGTCTTTTGTACAACACCCCTTCCAAGGATATGAACTGAGTAGATAGCTTCCGGATCATCCTCTGGTCTATTTCAGTAGCTTCTTCTTGAAATTTATTGTTTTCCAAGTAATTCATGATGTCGAAGTACCATGGTTTCCCATCCGCCACTTCTACTTCCATTACAAGCTTGATCTCAAAGCTGGGCTTCTCAAAACTCGAAATCAGTACTGGCTTCATAGCTACCCCCTCAAGGTTATCCCACATTGATACTAAGGTTGCCAATGCATCAGCTAGACGATTCTCATCTGTCGGCACGAAGTGGAAAGTGCAAGTCTCAAACTGCCCACATACCCCTTCCAAATATTCAACATAAGGTACCAGCCGTTCTTCTTTTACAGCCCACTCACCTCGGATCTGGTTAATCACCAAGGATGAGTCACCAAAGACTTCTACATTCTTTTCCCCCAATGCAGATAAAGCTTCCAACCCGAAAGTGCATGCTTCGTATTCGGCTTCATTATTGGTTGCTTTGTACCTCAACTTCTTGGCTAGGGGGAGTTTCTCATTATCTGGGGTTGTCAAAATGATTCCGACTCTGGCCCCTCTATTATTCACTGCCCCGTCAAAATGCAACTGCCATCCTTGGATAGAAATCGCGACTATGCTCTCATTCGAAAAGGTAAACTCGGAAGTGTCCCCTTGAATAGGATGCTCAGCAAGAAATTCGGCTACGGCTCGCCCCTTAATAGTTTTGCGAGTGATGTATTGCACATCAAACTCCTGTAGCAAGAGCAGCCACCTTCCCATCTTACCATGCAAAGATGGTGCTTCCTGTAAATATCTTAACGGATTCTGCTTGGCCACTGCTTGAACTTTGTATGAGTGGAAGTAATGCCTCAATTTCTTTGATGCCCAAATCACTGCAAGGCAGATCTTCTCTACTTCAGCATATTTGATTTCATAAGCCAGGAACTTCTTGCTGAGGTAATAAATTGCAAATTCCACCCAAAATTCATCCTCTTGAGCCATCATGGCGCCCACTGAACTGCCCTCTACTGCCAGATATAGGATAAGCGGTTTGATCGGCTGCGGCGGCCTTAGCACTGGCGGATTCAACAGGTATTCCCTGATGCTGTCAAAAGCTTTCTGGCAGTCTACGTTCCAGACCATAGGTTGATTCTTTCTAAGCAGCTTAAAAATAGGCTCGCATATTGAAGTGAGCTTGGCAATAAATCGGCTGACACACTGCAGCTTGCCCAGGAAACTCCTTACATCCTTCTCTTTTTGCGGCACAGGCATCTCTCTGATGGCCTTCACCTTGTCCGGCTCAATTTCTATTCCCCTCTGGCTGACGACATGTCCCAAAAGTTTTCCTGAAGTCACTCCGAAAATGCACTTCTTGGGGTTAAGTCGCAGATTATACTTGTCAATTCTGGTGAAGAACCTTTCTAAAGCTTCAAAGTGTCCCTCTTGGGTGGCTGACTTGACCATCATGTCATCGACATACACTTCTACTTCTTTGTGGATCAGGTCACTTAAGATCTTGGTCACCATCATCTGGTATGTGGCCCCTGCATTCTTCAGGCCGAAAGGCATGACTCGGTAGGCGTAGGTCCCCCATTCTGTGATGAAAGCGGTCTTAACCCGGTCAGCTATTTTGTTCAGGATCTGGTTGTAGCCCACATAACCATCTCCAAAGCTATACATCGCGTAATTGGCGGCGCTGTCTATCAACACATCGATGTGGAGTAGTGGAAAATCATCTTTAGGGCAGGCCTTGTTCAGATCTCGATAATCCGCACACACCCTGACCTTTCCATTCTTCTTCGCTACAGGGACTACATTTGCTAACCATGTAGGATACTGCACCTCAACAAGAAACTTGGCTTCAATCTGCTGCCGAATTTCCTCCTTGACCTTGTCAGCCCATTCTGGCCTGAGTCTTCTCAACTTCTGTTTCACAGGCTTATAGTCCGGATAAGTCGGGATAGCATGTTCTGCCATGTCTCGGTCAATTCCTGGCATGTCCTCATAGGTCCAGGCAAAGACTTTTTCATGTTTTCTTATTATTCTCTCAAAATTTTTTCTCTCATCAGGAGTTATATTTGATGCTATTAAAATTTCTTTCGGATTTTCCGAGGTTCCAAGATTAAAAGGCGTTGTATCAGTGCAATCAATGTCAAAAATTGATGGAATATGATCATGTTCATGCATGTTGAAACCATTAGAAACATCGCGCAAATAAGAGAAATCGTTTGCCTTATTAATAATATTATAATTGTCATTTACATCATAAAAAAGTTATGGAATAAAAAGACAGTCTAAGCTAGAGTCTTCTTCTGCCACTCCGGAGGTTGATGTTGTTGCAGCTTGCACATTGGCTTCCTGATTTAGCAGAGGCCCTTCAGGCACGTCTAAGGAAATCTTCAAATCCCCCATCTCCAGTTCTAATTCTGCTATTTTCTCCTTCCCCTTCAGTCTGGCAGCTATCATCTTCTCGGTAACGACCTCTTCAGGCTCGCATCTGTCCCAAGTGATACCCTGAGTCATGACCTCCTCATCCCAGAAGTTCTCAGCAGTCTTGATAAATCCGACACGCCAGTCAAATACATCGTTAAAGATCTCGAACCTAGGGACAATCCTCCCCTTCACCCATTGCGGCTCTTATTCACCAGTATAAGCACAAACTGAGGATGCTGGTACAAAGGTTTCTGAAATGTGAGGGATCTTATCCGCCGCCTTCTTCTTGCCGATGCTGCCTCTGTACCCCAGACCTTTCCGGTTCTTCTGACCTTGAGTGGTGATCGCGGTTTGTAATCCTTGAGAATTTCTGCCCAAACCAGCCCCAGGAAGATAGTGCATCTTCTTTATCATATTAACCACAGCTGGGTTATCCACTGACCCGTGCTCTTCTCTTATCATGGACACGTGGAAGCCACTAAATGGCTGATTAGCTATTTCAAGCGCTGAGACCTGGTTCTCCCTGGCTGCCTTGATAGTCACCACCTCCCCTTCATGTGGGAACTTTATCATTTGATGCAGCGTGGATGGCACTCCTCCTAGCTTATGAAACCAGGGTCTCCTGATCAGAGCTGAGAAGTTAGCAAGGATGGGCAGAACTACAAATTCTACCTCCACTTTAATGGGTCCTGTCTTGACCAAGGTCTTAAAGGTTCCCGAGGCCTGCCTCCTTGAATTATCATAGGCTGTGATAGTCAGATCTGATCCACTGAGCATATCCTCGTTTAGACCAAAAGCCTGCAGAGCTATCAAGGGGCACACATTGATAGAAGACCCATCGTCTACCATAACGCAAGCAGTGTGCTTATCGTTAACATGTGCTTTGATGTACAGGGGTCGGTTATGATTGCGGCCTTCGACCGGTAGGTCGGCATCAGAAAAGACCAATCTCTCCTCGGATCCTCCCTTAACTAAGCCTAAAAGCTCTGATGGGGAAATTGTGGTGGTGACCGTGGCCTCAACCAAAGCCTCTACTACCTTCTACCTGTGAGAGGGGGACTGTCTCAAAAGATCCCAGATGGATATTTGAGCCGCAGTTTTCTTCAATTGCTTGACAATCTGATTCTCCTCTGGCTCTTTCTCTACTGGCGTGTGCACTGGCTCAGGTAGCCTCGTTGTCTCAAGGACCACTCTTCCACTCCTCGTTACAGTCCCTATCTCTTCTTCGTCTCCATCGGACCCCCACAAATCAAGGTTCATCTCTCCCTCCTCCTCTGCTTCTCCACCACTTTCACTGCTAGACCAGCAATCAAGGGTCGCCACGACTGCTTTCTCCTCTCTATCCTCGGAACAATCAGCAGCAAAATTCTCGCTCCCATATAAATCTTGTAGCACGTACCACTCTGGCAAGCTAGATCCGATCATAAACACGGGTGGTGGTACGGCATTATAACCGGGCTTCTTCTCAGTTTCCCTCTTCACAGGGTCAGAAATTTGCTTGCTATCAATCAAGTCTTAGATAGAGTGCCGCAGCGCTTTGCATTTATCTGTGATATGGCCTGAGTGCTGGTGAAACGCACAGAATTTATTATTTTTGAGCCCAGGATTTCCCTGTGTCATAGCAGGTCTAGGAGCTAAGGGCTGTAATTTTCCCTCCTTCATTAACCTTCTCAAGACCCAAGATAATGGTCTCCCCAAGTTCGAGAACTTCCTCTAGGTGGTTACCTCAGTAGCAGACACCTCACCTGTTCTTCTGGTGCTACTACTAGGACCCGCTGGCCTACTGGTTCCTTGATCGGGGTTAGCCCTTTTGGCAAAATTATCATTGTTAGCTTTCCTAGCCAAGAACTCTCCCTCTGCCTCGATGGCTATATCCTTGAGAGACTCCTAGTCCTTCAACCCCTTCATCTTTAACCCATCTTTCAAGTACGGGCTTGCGTTCTTGATAAATAAACGAATCTAGTCCTGGGTGTCCGGCTTTCTCCGCATCTCCATTACTCGATTCCGCCATTGGGTGAGATAATCATGGAAAGATTCCCCGGCCTTCTGCTGGAGCAGTTCAAGATCCTTTAGAGTTACCTCCATTCTGGTGTTGCAGTCATACTGCCTCAAAAACTCCTCAGTTAGCAGATCCTAATCTTCTTTAGTGCGACGATTGAGACCATGATACCAGTCGATGGCATGAACGGTCAGACTTAGACAAAAGTATTCTACTTTCTACTTCTTAGACAACGTGGTCCCTTTCATGACCAGAGAATATTGTTTCACATGAGTGGTGGGGTCAGAAGTACCATCAAATTTCGGCACGTCTGGCATCTTAAAGTTGTAAGGAATTGGGTCCTCTCCCTCCAATTCCTTATCCTCTGGGTTCATCCCCTGACCCTGGCTCAGCATACGGGCCATAGCTTCGAACCTCTCTTCCATTTTCTTTAAAATGAAGTCATCAGTTTGAGGTGCCTTCCCCCTCTCAGATACGATGCTCATCCTATCATCTTCGATATCTCTATCATCATCAATTCTCAGCACAGGCCTTATTCTCTGCTCTCCTGAGGCTACTGACCTTAACTCTACTGGCGGCAGCCTAACAAGCTCTTCCCGTCTCTCAGCCCTTTCTTCCTCTGGCTCATTCTGTCTCACGGGAGGAGGAGAAAGAGGAGGAGGATTCTGTGGAGCATTCTGCTGTGCCAGGGAGGTCAACATATTCATCATTCTGCCCTCGAATTCCTCAAATCGCCGGCCCACTTCTTCCACGATCATGGCCCTAGTGGCGTCATCCCCTCTAGGCGAGTTTGCCATCTGAGATACAGTATTGCGGATTCCTAGTAAAATTTCTGGCAGGCCCTCTCTATCTGATAGCTCGAAAGCAGGAACTCGGATCAGTTGTCCGGTAGGTGATCTAGTCCACCTGGGCAGATCTATGATGGCTGCAGGGGTAAGACGTTAGACATGATGCATGAAATGCATGTGTAATACATGGTCGTGATATGTGACATTCACAGAGCACAAGCAAGCAAGTAGGTCCTTCCACCCTTATTTCATCCCACACACGTGGTCGTGCAGTCTCTCTCCTAGGTGGGATTAGCCCAAGGGTCAACGAGGGACCCAATGGACACGCATGGTGCACGGCGAAAAAACCGATAGCATAACACTCCTATGCTAATGTACAAGCGGATGGATAATGATCGTCACGTATTCGGACGTTCCATAAATTTCGACATGGCCCTACCGGGGCATGATAGCCTTTGGCTAGGTTACCAAGCGAGACATCTGGACTCACCCAATACATGAGGATCCATACAGCAAGCATGTAATTAGGGTTTATTTCACTTGTGGAAAGTAGCTACAGCCATTACATGAGTTTTGGACATGGGAGATGTTTCTTTAAGGCTACCCAAGCATGATCCCTGCTGACAGGTCTAGCTCATCACAAGCATAGTGACCGATCGGGTCATCATTTTGATATACCATTGAGGTACGTGGCTTGGGCTGGTGATTATCCTTAACACTTCCCCAAATTGAGTGAAAATGGGGTCATGCTTCTGGAACGCACCGGGGCTAAAAGAGGGACCAAACTAGCATATTTTAAGGCTCTAATGATATGCGAATGTAATTTTGAGAGAAAGTGAATTTATGAATTAAATTTTAATCATAAATGTTAAGCGAGGTATTTTCAAATCAAAATCTTGAACCATAAACGTCCCCGGCGGAGTCGCCACTGTGACGCACGCCGGATCCCCGTGGCCACCCATGGGACCGCCCGCTCGAGGGCGATCTGGGCATTTGTGGGTCCGTTGACAGCTTGCAATAAATCGCAAGTGCGTCTATGTTGGGCAACAAGGAGGTTTCATGGAGTCGCCACCCAATAGAACATTGGAAAAGTTACTCTCGCCTCGGAGAGCCTAAGACTGCGCTTAGTATCCATTTTGTGCCAGCCATAGGGGTCTTGGAAGGTAGACCTCTCGCCCTAAGGAGCCTAGGATTAGCGCTAAAGTCTCATGGCACAAAAAGATATCTTGGAGGGTAGACCTCTAGCCTCTTTGAGCCTAAAGACCAGAGCTGGGTCTGGGATTTCTCATCTATTTCTACCTCGGTTATTTTATGATCAAATTTTAATTGTCATTAATTCGCTCTCTCTCCACAGAATGAAATTAATCGAAGGCACATCCATTCACATTTAAAAAGCCATAAATGGGCAAGTAAATATCAAAAGCAATAGATTACAATAATAGAAGGAGCGATATACAACTCCGTTTTGTAAATGTGTGATACATACACGAATCGGGGCATTACTTATTTTGAGGACTTTGGTCCTCGCATGCATCATTATTAAAATTGGATGTTTTTATTTGTGATGATTTTTATTAGATAAAAATAGGGCATTGGACCCTTGCGTTTATACAAACCTCATTTTTATTGAGTATAAAACATTGATCCATTTTTACACTTAACGAGATATGAAAAGAGTATATCCATATACATAAAATAGTCAATGAATAACAAATGAAGGAAATAATCAAGAAGGTTAGGAAACTAAACCAGACGAAATCCTCCGAATATGGTAGGTAACCCCTAAAGCTCAAGATGGTCCCGGGAAATCAACACATTGCTCACAGAAAGTTAAAAGATGTCAATATAAAAAGAATCAACATAAATTAAGTCAAAGGGACTTGAAAGGGATAAAAAAGATTTGAAGATGTGGAGACAGAACCCAGCGACGGCCTTTCTTAGGTGACCGATGGGCGTCTGTCAAATTGATTGACATGTCCATCGCTCACTCAAGTGGAAGAGCGTCTGTGAGTGGGGTGACCGACGGGCGTCGGTACAAAAGATGACCCATCGGTCACCACTGTCTCCGAAAAAACAGTAAAAAGGACACTTTGTGAAAAGTCAAAAAAAGGGTTTTTAACACAAGATGAGATAAAGGGAGTCACAATAAAGAAAAATAATGACAAAATTGAAAGAATCAACAAAATAAAGAATAAATATGAAATGATATGGAGAAGGAATCCAGAATATTTACCCTCAGATAATTGCTTTGGGTGAGATTCTTATGTTGATTAGAGCCCTGCGCGTTCCACGAGAAGCAAAGATGAAGGATCAAAGAAAGGAAAAATGGACTATTTCCTCTTTTACCCCTCAAAAGATTTACTTTGGAATCAAAATCTAAAGAAAACTAATTGGTTTTAGTTCCTTTTGATTGATTTGATCCTCCTTTAAAAGAGATTTCTTTATGAAATGTGTTTGCTGGAAGAGAGAGAAAATATGCTTAAATTTGGGCAGAGTTTCCCCTCTTGAAAATTTTTGGAACCCTTTTCTAGTGAAAATCCGGAGCTTTTAAAAGCCAGGCACGACCGACGAGCGTCGGTGTATGGAGGCGGGCATCGGAAGAATCCTTCTGACACAAGGATTTATCCGACGGCCTTGCCACATCCACCGATGGGCGTCAAAATGGTTGCGTGCTCCGGGAAACCCGGCGGCGCTCTGATAGGGGTGGTGATTTTCCGACGGGGGTCGAAAAATACCATAGGCTGTCTATGACCCTAAGCGACGGGTTGGCCTCACAGACGGGCTGGCCGTCTGTGGAAAAAAAAATCCCTTTTGACTCAAAAATCCCCTATTTTCTCCCCCTTTGCCTACGAAAGGTAAAAAGACTCACTCCTCGTGGAATGCGGGACTAAAACCGCCAAATCCAAACCATTTATACAGGCTCGGATACTGATTTCATCATAGGGTAACCTATGATCTGGGACACGGTGCTTACAGCAACCCAGGGCCAAGCAAGCCTGCAGGCTCCAGCAGTAACAATAGAAGCGGGAGGACGATAGAAGTATCGGTGACTGCGATGAGTCAGAGGCGTTTCTCGAATTTGGGCCGGCCATTGTCGTGGGTTTTGAAGCGGTTGATGAAGGAAGGAAAGCTACAACCAATGCCACCCAGACCAGCCAGGAGCCAAGGTCAGCCGGAACACAAAGAACATGAGTACTGTGCTTTTCATCAGCATACCGGCCACTTAACGGATGATTGTATGACGCTGAGACATAAAATCCAAGATTTGATTGACAGTAAACAGATCACTGACCCTGAGCGAAGGGAAGGAAAGAAGAAGCCTAGCTACAATGTGGTTTCGCCACCTGTTTTTAGGATCGAGTCAAACTTACCGGAGTGGTACGTGTTACAGGACTTATACGGGAATGAATATGTTGCCATCACTCGCCCTAAAGTTAGTAAAAAAGAGATGCCTGTAATGGTAGTAGATTGCTGGTCTACTAGTGAAGGTAGCGAGGAAACTGAGGAAGAGGGTCAGACGTCTGTGGATCTGTGGGAATCTGATGAAGAAGGCAGAGAAGTAGGGGCTGTCACGAGAAGTGGAAGAGTGGTCCCTGAAGTAGAAAAACCGCAAGAGCCAGTGCAAGCTCCAACAGGAAAGGAAACGGAAGATAATCAGATAGTCAGACAGTTGAAAAAGACTATGGCTCAGATATCCATATGGGATCTACTGAGGCAGTCCCCCTCTCACAGACAAAAGCTAGTAGAGGCCTTGACCGAGTCAACTATGGCTACTACTATATTCCCGTCAGAGTTGTTGGATCTTGTAAAAGGAGGGTCCGGGGAAAGGTTAGTCTATTCCGATGCCGACTTACCGGTTGAGGGCCATAATCATAATCGACCACTCTACATTAAGGCACAAGTCAATGGTAAGCATATTGCGTGCGTTCTGGTGGATGATGGGTCGTTTATAAATGCATGCCCTTTGGTCGCGCTTCAGGCTTACGGATTAGATAAGGGTATGCTTAGCAAGTCGGATCTAACCATCACGGCTTATGATAATTCTAGAAGACAAGCGTCAGGGACATTCAAAGCCTTGGTCAAAATTGGGCCCATTGAAACGGAGGCGGAATTTGTGGTCCTACCTATTCCGGCCAATTTCTCAGCTTTGCTCGGAAGGCCTTGGTTCCATAAGCTAGGAGGGGAACTATCCACGCTACACTAAATGATAAAGATCCCACATGAAGGGGAGGTGATAACCATTAATAATGCCAGGGAGAATCAAGTGTCAGCTCTAGGGATTGCCAACCAACCGTTTAGTGGCTTCCATGTGTCGATAATAGGAGAAGAATCCGGTTTAGGCGATAGTCCTCCAGTAGTGAACATGATGAGGAAAATGCATTACCTTCCTGGGGCTGGTCTGGGAAGAAATTCACAGGGGCTGCAGTCTGCTATTGTCACTCGAGGCCAGAAAGATCGAAAGGGCTTTGGGTATAAGGGAGAGCATAGTAAGAAGAAGACAATGCAAAAAATCCCTCATATCCGAGAGACCTTTGTGCCAGCATCATCGGTTTATTCCTATGCTGGGGAAGCTGAGCCTCAATGGGCTGGAGATAGGATTGTGCCGAGCTTTGAGCTTTTCAACGATGTATATGACTGGGAGATGGGTATGATCAAGCCAGTGAAAGACTTTTGGGATGAAGAAGTCTTAGCCAACCGGATTGTTTGGGACAGACAGGAGCCCGAGGAAGTGGTAAATGAGGCCATGGTAAGCACTCATATCAAGGGGAAAGAGAAGCTGGAGAAAATAGCTCAAGAGATAAAGCCCCTGAAGAATCCAGATGCCACGGAATCATCCAGAGATGAGTTCCTGGCCGATCACACGATTCAAGGAGACACCTACGAATTCAATTTCCCAGACGAGGATATAGCGGCTATTGCAATCCAGGGATGGCAATTGCATTGTGATGGGGCCGCAAAGAACAAAGGGGCAGGAGTAGGAGTTATCTTTACGACCTCGGAAAATGAGAAGCTCCCTTTAGCCAAAAAACTAAGGTTTAAAGCTACCAATAATGAGGATGAATACGAAGCATGTATTTTTGGATTGGAAGCTTTGTTAGCCTTAGGGGCGAAGACTGTTGAGGTGTTCAGGGACTCTGCCCTCGTAATCAACCAGATCCGAGGTGAATGGGCAGTTAAAAAAGAAAGATTGATGCCCTATATCCAGCACTAGAAAGGTCTAAGTAGCCAATTTGAGGTATGCACGTTTTATTTCATTCCAAGAGAGGAGAACTAATTAACTGATTCCCGCGCTACTTTGGTGTCAATGTGGGACAATCCGGAAGGAGTGGTTATGAGACCCGTATTGATTTCCAGCTCAGATAGGCCCAGTTTCCAGTCACAGTCAATAGCGAAAATCGATGTAGCAGATGGGAAGCCATGGTATCACGAAATTATGAACTATCTAGAGAACACTATTTTTCCAGAGGAGGCTACGGAGAAGGACCGGAGGTTAATTCGCAAACTGTCCACACAGTTTATATGCATAGATGGGGTGCTATATAAAAGGCAGGCCGATGGCATTCAATTGAGATGTTTGAATGAGAAAGAAGCCCCGAGGGTGATGGAGGAAACTCACGCAGGCGTGTGCGGAGCTCACATGAATGGTTTGACACTGGCCAAGAAAATCATGAGATAAGGGTTTTACTAGCTCACAATGGATAATGATTGTTTGAAATATGTAAAACAGTGCCAGCTGTGTCAGCAGTATTAAGACTTAAGGAACTTACCTGTGTTAGAATTGCATAACCTAACGTCGTCTTGGCCGTTCGTCGCCTGGGGTATAGATATCATCGGGGAAATCCGGCCCACAGCCTCCAATGGACATAGATACATCATAGTCGCCATCGATTACTTTACTAAGTGGGTAGAGGCAGAATCTTTCAAGAAGATTGACGCGAGGGACATGGCCAAGTTTATTGAGAAGAATCTGATCTGTAGATATGGCCTTCCACACCATGTGGTATCAGATAATGGGGTACAGTTTATGGGAGAAACCAGGAAGCTATTGGAGAAATATGGGATTGAACACCACAAGTCTTCTCCATATCGCCCACAGGCCAACGGAGCTGTGGAAGTTTCTAATAAGAACATTAAGAAAATCTTGGCAAAAATGGCCCAAACCTACAAAGATTGGGCGGAGAAGATGCCTTTCGCACTCTAGGGCTATCGGACAGCAATGAGAATATCTACAGGAGCTACGCCATATTCCTTGGTGTACGGGATAGAGGCGGTGCTGCCAATTGAGATAGAGCTCAGATCGTTAAGAGTAGTCATGGAAGCTCAGATCCCCGAGACTGAATGGGCACAGCAAAGGCTGCAACATTTAAGCTTACTAGATGAGAACAGGCTAAGAGCCTACTACCATAACCAAATCTACCAGAAGAGGCTAGCTCGAACCTTCGGAAAGAAAGTCAAGAAACATCCTTTGAAGGAGGGAGACTTGGTATTTAAGTAGATGAGACCGGGAGCACCAGACATTCGGAGAAAATTCAGACCTACCTGGGAAGGGCCCTTTATTCTCAAGAAGCTACTGTTAAAGGGAGCCGCAATTTTATCAGATAGCGACGGCAATGAATTCAAGGAACCGGTGAACATAGACAGAATCAAAAGGTTCCATGGCTAAAGACAATAAGAGAAAAAGAAGAGAATAAAATGCCCCATGGGTAGAAAACCAAAAAAAGGCGGCCTTGCTAAAATTTGGCACCTCGACAGGGTGAAAACCAAAAAAAGGCATCCTGTGCAAAAATTAGAGGCATGAGAGAAAATGTCCAATCGAGAAAATCTGAGAGGGCCGATTGGTAACAGGAGTTCTGATGCTTGTGAAATTCTGTTTCATGTATTAATATGGTTTGCATAGTTGAATTCATAGCAAATACTAATCATGTATATAGAAGTTTTATGGAAATGTACACAATTTTGTGAAATAAAATGAGAATTATTCTTTTCATTTTTATTATTCTTGAGTTCTGCTTCGAAAAGAATAACATTTAAAAGATATACATATTTAATCTAAGCTAGGCACTACCGCTACTCTCACCAGCAAGGTACTTAAGCCCTCGGGTCCTATTATAAAAAGCTGGACTAATAACCCATCGCTTGTACTCGCTGGTAGAAGCCGCGAAATGAGCTCCAAATCGGGGTATAACTATTTTCACAGGAAGTCGGCTCCACAGCTCATGATAGTGGGAGGCGAAGACAACGGAAAAGGTTCCTCCCCGAAAAGACAGTGGGACTCTCACAACGTCTTGGGTCATCCCAAACTGACGAGCGCACTGGGCCGTGATATAAAAGGTGGCCTGATGAAGCCCACAGAGGGGAACACACCCCGAAGACCCGTCAATGACTGCATGGGGCAGAAGAAGCCAAGCAGCCATAAAGCGGATGTCATCATCTGATATCTCACCAAATCTCGTGATCCCCTCATCAGAAGATGAAAGTGTATACAATCGTTGGCGTGGGAGAAAGTACCTCGGCGAGTACTGCGCGATGACTCGGGGAGGTGGCTCTGATAACATCTTCAGCTTCTCTTGCAGCCAGATCTAAACAAAAAATTAAAAAAAAAAGAAAAAGAAAAAAAAAAGAAGAAGAAAAAAATAAATAAAAAGCCGCTGGGGTAAGTAGGATTTACTTCAGGCAAAAATTAGGCAAAGAGTTGTGTGAAAACCTGAAAGGGCACACTTCCCGCTAAGAAAAGCTAGTGCGAAAATCCACAAGGGACGCACTACCTTTAAAACAATGACATACTTGAAGTAAGAGAGGACTTTCGACAAATGTGGAAGAAGATCTAGAGCGGATCAAATCCAGGCCTAGGATAGTCTCGGCCAGAATGAAGGGAAAGGGGGTCAGCCCACGGTGAAAGCCATCCAAGATTCCAAATAAACAAGAATCACCAGTCATATTCTCTGAGCTCACAGCCAGAAATCTCACCATTTAAAATAAGAAAACAATGCTTACTTGGTAGGTTGGGACATCAGAGAATCTGTCCAGTGCCTCGATCAGCGGTTCCATAGAAAATGTAGAGCCCTAGGGGACCAATCGAGCAGCTTCGGAAGGAGGTAAGCCCAAAGAAAGGGCAATGTCTTGGGACTGGACTAGGTTGTAAAAGGGAATGCAAGGGTGAGTATTGATAGGATACTGTGCTCCGGCAATGGCAGCCAGCTCTTCAGGCAGGGGGCAACGTTCCTGGTAGGTGAATTTGAAAATGTGAAATCGAGGGTTCCAGAAATGGGTTGCAGCTAACAGGAGGTTGTGGTCTATTTTAACCCGGCGTAGAAATTTTAGGCCAACTAGGGGGGTGAGCGTATTATTTTCCCAACTGTGGGAATCATCCAGAATTTGATACATCTTTTGAGTAGAAGCAGAAGACATTTTTGCCAAGCCTAAAATTAAAAATAATGGATGAGAAACAGAAGAGGTTGAAAAGCTCAGAAAAATCTTAAAATATGTAGAAAAACTCCACCATCGGCCTACCCGTGTCTCAGAGTGGGCGGCTTACCCGTCGGTCGATGTCCACATGTCAATATGCATGCGTCTTCATACGTCATCATGCGCATTTAATTTTACATTAAAAGCGGGATTCAGAACGACAGACGGTCAAGCCGTCGGTCGCTCCTGGAGGCGGACAGCCCGTCGGTCACGAAATCTATATAAGCGACCAGTGGCTGACGGGGCAACAGTTTTTTCTCTTTTCCTCTTCCCATAACCGACGCCTTTGACGGTTTTTTGTCGTTTGCTTCTCCTTTTCTTCACTTATTTGCATTTTTAGCTCGTTTTTGTGATTCTTGTATTATTATGCATCAACAGAGACCTATTTTTCTACATTTTTAAGTCTTCTTCTTCAATTTTCTACAATTACAGGTTAGTAAATAATTTTCCTTTCTTTAATTAAGTTAAATTTTAGTGCTTTCTCTATTTTCCTTCTTTATCTCTAATTTTATTTTTTTCTAAGTAATATTAGTATAAGCTAGTGCTAAAATGCTACCCATTGGCCTAATGAATATTTATTATTTTACACGAATTTTTAGTTTTCCTATTTTTACTATATTTAATTAGTTTGATTAACCATTTACTTTTTAAATTAGACAGAAGTAGTGCCTTAGGTGATTGGTGCATATTTAGAATAAGATTTGTGACCTATATGTGTGATTCCTAAAATACAAATATTGTGATTGTTAGGGCTTCAAGCTTATTTTTATTATTGTTTTATGCAGGAAGTGGGGCACACCCTTGCCGGGGTGCTGCCCATTTTGTTATTATTACTTTTACGTTTATTGTACTATATTATCAATTTATACATGCCTGATTGTTAAGGCCTAAGGCCTGTCCCTAGTTGTGAAAAATTTCTTGTTTTTACGCATGAGTTGGGACACATCCTTGCCGGGATGTTGTCTAAATTTTAGTCAATGTTTTCTTTGCTGGCTGAAGGCCTGAGGCCTATTGTATTTTTTTGCGCAGGAGGTGGGGCACACCCTTGCTGGGGTGCTGAACAAATTTTTATTTGTACTTTATTTGGTTCTTTTATTTAACGATAATTTCCTTTGTTTTTTGAGATACAAAGTTTATCCCGTATTTTCCTTCTAACCCCTTAAACGCATCTCTACTGAGATATTATAATTTTTTTTATCATTTACTATTACTAAAATGTCTATTGCTTTACAAGATTCCGCCACGCAGATGCATCCCTCACGGACAGGATGAGCCTCAGGCTCCTGCATGGATGACTCCGGAGGCTCAACGGAGATATGTAGTTTTGGCTCGGGTAGAGTTCCGGGCCAGCCGTTTTGTTTCCAGACCATTCCTAGAGGCTCTGGGGATGGCAGATGAGGTAGATATTTTAGATTCAGGAGCAGGCTGGACCGAGTTTATGGCGCCAGCATTCCCCACATATCCCGAGGCAGTGCGACAGGTATTGGCCACTTTCCACTACGGGGGGTTCCAGAGATCTGATACAGAGCCTGGAGTGGTCCAGTTTTGGTTTAATGGTCATCATTTCAGCATCACGCGGCAGAGGTTTGCACAGGCCATGGGTTTGCCGCACGGTCAGGATGTTATGGTACCTCAGAGGGTAGTTAGGCGGGACCATTGGGCTGCTATTGCTCTACCCAGAGTGTCGTATGACCATGATACGGCGAAGAGCACAGTCTTGATATCACAGGCACTTCGGTATTTGCACCAGGTGCTTTCCATTTCGTATCTTGGACGGGCTGGCAAACCGGGTTGCTTAACGTGGCCGAGATTTGGGGCCTTTGGGCTATGATGATGGGTCGACGCCTCAACATTAGTCATGAGATACTGGCCAACATGGCCAGAGTCTCCAGGGGGATAGCCCCATCGGTGATAGTTGGAGGGGTCATCACTCACTTGCTGTTAGGATTGGGGGTGGCTCTGGATAGGCTTTAGGGCGCTTTAGATGAGAGCATTTATGTGGACACCCCAGCCGCAGTACAGATGGGGATGGTGCTACAGATCCCAGGACAGGCCGAGGCTTTCAGGCTCCTTATGATACATGAGACACGGCGGGCCTTCGATCTTCCATCCTTAGCCCCGGCTCAGGAGCAGCCTCAGGGAGAGGTACCAGTACCACCGCAGCCTGAGGAGCAGCCACAATATCAGGAGGACCAGCCTCCTCAGTTTGAACAGTATCAGGAGGGCCAGCCTCCACAGCCACAGCATCAGGAGGTCCAGCCTCCCCAGTATGAGGTTCCTCAAGAGGGCCAGCCTCCACACCCATAGCAGTATGAGGAGCAGCTTCAGACTCCTTCTGACATGGGGATGGAGTTCACCATGGAGGAGTTGTTCGGTGCTTCTCCTACATCAAGCGCACAGCCAACATCGGGGGCACAGAGTCTTCCTCCTTCCCCGGCTTCGAGGATTCAGAGGACTTCTCTCCGGTGTTCACCCAGATTTCACCCCTACTTCAAAGGAGACCCAGGGGCATCCACATCCACAGTTCCAACTCCAGGACAGTCATCAGAGCTAGCTCCACCTCCAGTAGTGCCACAGCCAGACATCTCCGAGCTTGTAGTCTCTGCACTTGCAGCTTTCGAGCGCAGACAGGAGGAGAGGGATAGGACCCTCCTTGTTCGGATTGAGGAGAGAGATAGGGTCCTGACAGAGAGGCTAGAGCAGCAGCAGGGACTGATCCAGGAGCAGGCAAGGGCCATTGACCAGTTGAGGCAGGAGCATGCAGGGCTCCTTAGGCAAATGGCAGAGCAGCAGGAGAGGATAGTGGGCCACCTGAGACAGGAGGTGAGGGCCTCCCAGGACGAGGTAGCTCAGGGGGTGGACATGACCCTCCAGATGATTCAGGAGTCGATGGATGCCCTCCGCTCGACAGTACAGATGATAAATGGGGCTGTCCACCCTATGTTTCAGTATGTCTAGGATTTTCGCGAGAGGACTGAGCAGAGATTGGAGGGTATGAGTATTGCTTCTTCATATCAGACTTGCCAGCTGAGCAGGGCCTTCAAAGAGTTAGGAGGGATGATCATGGACACCTTACGCTTCATGACGAAATGTGCCTAGCCCTTCTTTGATTGGTATGCACAGGTACAGTTCCAGCAGCAGGGTCCAGGGAGACCACAGCCATCGTCTGTGCCAGTGGCGATTCCCCCCAGGCTTGAGCCGATGGTGGATATATGGTCATCGTAGTGCCCAGGAGCGGTGGATCCTTCTACTTCAGGAGCTGGACCCTCTGCCTCAAGGCCTTAGCCTCGGCCTCGACCACCGACCCAGCTGCAGCCACCGCCTCTGCCTCAGTCGCCACCTCAGCCCGTCCACATATCTGACGACGAGGACCCTGATGAGGAGATTGGAGATTATCCACCTTTCTAGCCATTCAGGGAGTGTGGATGACATTTTGTTATAGTTGTCTATTTGTTTTTTTCCTTATTGTTGTATATATCTTGTACGAAATTACTTTATATTCAAAGTTGTATGTATATTCATTTTTCCTTATCCTTGCATGCTATGCTTACATTAATTGTGACACCCCTTACCCGTACTCAGGCGATCCCATCCCAAGAGGAGTAAGATGCCGTATGAGTCAGGGTGCTACCAAACAAAGCAGAGAACAATGCATAGATAAACATACACAATAGCGGGGTAATTAAAAAAAAACTTTTGCGAAGTATAAGAACGCGAAAGCTGATCATGCATTAATATAACGGAGGCATTACATTACTATTCTGATCAACTAAGAAATACAACGATTAATTACAAAACCCAAATTACATAAACAAAAGCGGAAGCTATTACAACGCAAATATAAGAGAGTTCTATACAAAAAGAATCTCAAAATACAAAACTCAGTCCTATTCTAAACCCTGCTCTGTTGGCTTGGACTGCGGTGACTCTCCCAAAGGAACTCCTTCCACACCTGCACGGGTAAACACACCGTGCTAAACAATAAACGCTTAGTGGGGAACCACACATATATCAAAGGACAACCATTCACAACGGTCGTCAAGGCAAAACACATGCGTACATCATAATATACCATACACATAGCATATCAATTGCATAAGCATGCATATACTAAAGCCATACATTCAAAAGCTCATTACAATATTCATATTCCCATAACAGATTATACTTTTCATTTATGAGTTCACACATGTATCACATACATTTCCTCAGAAGACAATTCATACCAGGCACCTGCTGACTCGAGGGAGTGGATAACGAGTGTACGGACAGTACTTTACGGGTACGAGCCAATACGGACAGTACCTTACGGGTACGAATCGATAAATCAAGATACTTTTAACTTTCACAAAACGTTTTCAAAAGGGATCTTAAACAAGATCCGAACACAAAGGGGTTCGCGAGGAACCAAACGGGGACCTGATCGGGTCCAAACGAAACTGAGGGCTGCAGCTATAAGACTCTATTAGGCATGCCTAACTATCCACTTTCTATACTCTAGCAGGTCATGTATAAACCATTCAATCCATTTCATAACGTTCCAAAATCATCATCATACATGTACATAGTCATATCATGTATCCGTATTCATATAATTCATAAGATATCAAGCATAAATCTCATAAACATTAAAGGAAACTGGAGTTCAAAAACCGCACACAACAAAAGAAAACTTATTCAGCATACAGGGAGTTGTCGCGCTCGCGACGTCTGTCGTGCTCATGACAGAGACCGAAGTCTCTTTGCTATGCGTGCACGACGGATTTCACAACCGCGAGGAGGACGGAGGGGCCAGGCTCTGTCGCGCTCGCGACAGAGAAGAAATATTGCTGTTGCGGGCTCGCGACGAATTGCGTGCTCGCGATAGCACTTGGCCAGCATCGCGCTCTGTCGCGATCGCAATAGAGGGTGCTCAACACTTCGGCTATCGCGGGCTCACAATGGAATCGCGGGCTCACGACAGCGAAGCTCCAAAACACCGCTCTCTGTCGTGCTCGCGACATCATCGCGATCGCGACAGCGTCGGGTTTTCCAAAATCTGCAGATTTTCTTCCTCCCACACTCAACCATAAACACACAAAACTCATCCAAGAACCTCTTACCTCAAGCCCGACCATCCATTAGCATTAATAACCATAATATATCATTAATCAACAAGAAATTTCACACATTTCATTAATTTAAACCTCCAATTATAAGAATTATCCAAAACCCCAATTTATGCACAAAACCACATCAACTCCAACATTATCACAATTAACTCATGCTCTTGCAAGATTCACATTCCAAAATAAAAACCCATAGCATATGCATCAAAATAAAGAACATATAACAACCTAATTCTAAGAAACCATCAAATCTCATACATAAACATATATATATACATGAAAACCAAGAAATTCCCAAACCTTAAAATCCTTAGCTCCTATTGCTTGGATCCACTAGTTCCAGCCTTCTCTTTGCCCTTTGGCTCACGAGGAGGCTCAACTAAGCACAAACAAGCACCCAAATACCAAAAACACAAACCCTAACTTAGATCCAACCCAAGAAGAAGAAGAAGAAAATGCATGAATAACACAAGGAAAAAGCAAGAACTTACCAAGGAAGATGTAAGGGAGTAATTAATTCAACCAGTTGAGCTTGAATCTAAGTGAAGCACTTAGGAGGGTGCAAAGGAGGAAGAAGAAGAAGGAGGAGGAGAGAAAACAGGAAATGGGTTTCAAAAACTAATTTTTCCCTTTTTTTCAATTTCTCTCTCCCATCTTTCTTTCCCCTTTACACATGTCAACCATCTAGTGGAGGAGATTACTTACTCACACCCTAACTAAATGTATCACATGCGCACAATGAAACACCCTAATAATGCACCCTACACATGTATGAGCAACACACACAATCCTCCCTCAAGGATACACCCTACAAATGTATGAATGCATACACACTACAATAACCCACTAGTGTATATCCTACTATGGTGCACTCACACACACACAAATCTGTCCCAACTAATTCATACCATGGTGCAACACATGCACACACACGCACCAGAAAATAAATCATACAATATTACCAAAATGCCCTTATTATGATAGACTCATGCAATTGCACACACATACATATATGGCTCATTAACCTAGGGGGCAAACGGGGTGTGACATTAATAACAATTGGGTGTGCATCTTTATTTACACCAAAATAAAATATTTATAATCATAAAATCAGGAAGATGATAACAAAACTATGAATAATGATACAACTTGTTTATGAACCTTGTAAACAAGAAAAGTTCACATAGGAGTAATAAGAAATTCTTTGGTACACAGGAATTCTTCCTAGCCGGGGTTGCAGTTAAATAGCGCTGCTCTCCACCTTGTAGCTCGTATAGGGGTTAGCAAGGAACTCTTCACAGCCAGGGTTACAGTTAAATAGCGTTGCTCTCCACCTTGCAGATCATATAGGGGTTAGCAAGGAATTCTTCATAGCCGGGGTTGCAGTTAAATAGCGCTGCTCTCCACCTTGCAGATCGTATAGGGGTTAGCAAGGAACTCTTCATAACTCTCCACCTTGCAGATCGTATAGGGGTTAGTAAGGAACCCTTCACAGCCGGGGTTGCAGTTAAATAGTGCTGCTCTCCACCTTGCAGATCGTATAGTGATTAGCAGGGGATTTGCATTAACGCCTTACTAGTCAAAGTAAAACCAGTAGGGATATATGCATATGATACATCCATCGCTGAGTGGACTGAGACAAGGTCTACCTAGCAAATAGCGAAAGGAAAGGATCGCCCAGGTACGCTTTTCTTCCTTTCTTTCTCTCTGAATTTTGGCTCAACTAGACAGTTGCGCACTAGCCTTCCCAAAATTGGGGGCAACTGTAAGCACCGTGTCTCGGGGCGGTCTAGATCGGAGATAGAAAACCGAAGCCTGGTCCCAAATGAATGGATGGAATTTGGAAATCTTGATCCTATGGGCTCACGAGAAGTAAAAGGTTTCATTCTGTAGAAAGAAGAATTTAAAGATTGGGAGTTTTAACTTAAAATTTAGAGTTTTGCTCCACATACGGCCTGCTCGTCTGTGGCTGGCATCCCGTCGGTAGCATAAGCGATCGCCGCCTCTCTCGGGGATGGACAACCCGTCGGTGACCCTCATGATCGTCGGTCGTTAGGGCGGCCACCGTTTTATCTCGGGAACACGTGTCCTGTCGGTGGATCAAGGCATGCTTGTCTGTGAATAAAGGCCTGCCCGTTGGTCATGCCTATAAATAGTAAAACTTTTCCTTTGAGAAGGGTTGGAATTTTCTTGGAAAAAAAAAGTTACAAAAGGCAAGCCAAAAGGGCAAATCTTCCTCTTCTCAAGTTTCTTTATCTCTATTTTGACTAAATTCCCATATTTTCCTACTTTTTTCTTGTTTTTTTGTTTCACTTTTAAGTGAATCTATTTTACTTGGAGAGAGATAAATCCATTAGTTTTCATCCATTTCGTGGATTCAAATATTTCAAAAATTCAGTAAAAATCAAGGAAAATATAGTCATTTTTCGTTCTTGGTTTTTGCTTTCTTCTCGTGAGACGCGTAAGGTTTGAACCAACCAAAGTTTCACTCCAAAAAGGTACAATCTGAGGGTAAATATTATGGACGCTTGCTTTATTAATCCATCACGTTCATTTCCACATTTATTGTATTTATTTACCATTGTCTTAGTTTTTATTTGCCTTTACTTTGTTTGAAAGTTGTTTATTTAAAAAGAGAAAAGGAAAAGGAGTTTTTGGCTTTTATTTGGAAACCAGAGGCAACCGATGGGCAGTAGTACACCCGTATGTCGCTCGAGCGATGGGCGATAACGCCATCTATCGCTCGAGCGATAGCATGTTAAGCCTATTGTCCGTCGGCCACATAAGGGACAACCGTCGGTCGGTCCGCTAAGCCCGTCTCTCGCCTCTGTTCCCCTTTTTCCCTTTTTTTTCTTTTATTATTTCTTCCTCTATTAAATTCTTATTTTATTGTAAAGGAAAGCGTTTTTTTAACTTTTGCTTCAACCTTTTCCTTTTTATGTATTTTATTTATTCATTTTACTCTCTATTTATATGTGCTTTGCTTTAATTTGTAAATATTAATATTTCTTTTGTTTCGTGAGTATTGTATTTCCCTATTCCTGGATGGATTGAGCCATGGAGCAAAGCCATCATGCCGTCATGGAAAGCCTATCTTTGGTTTAGTTTTCCTATCCCTTTTCATTCATTTATTTCTTTTCCTTATCCCTTATTTTATTTATTTATTTATGTAATTTTGTTATTTTATTCCGCGTAAATTAAAAATGGACATTTGTTTTATATTAATTAAAATTGGGATTATTTCATAAAATTAAAAGACCCAATGTCCTGTTTTAGCCCATAAAACTCACATAAAAATTAGTTTTTCTTTAATAAATGCATATGAGGGCCAAAGCCCTAAAAATAAATGAATTTCTCGTCTTTTTTGTATGTGTATATATATATCGTGCCTTTAAAATGGGAGTTGTATTCCGCTCCTAGTTTTATTGTAATTTAATTTCTAACATTTATTTCATATATTTTATGTATGTATATTTACCGCTTTTTATGTGAATATTTGTGCTTTTAAAATTTGCATCGTGTGTAGAGAGAAAGAGAACTAATAAACTCAAAACTTAAATGTAAAGTTAAATCAAGGTAGAAATAGATGAGAAGTCCCGAACTCAGCTCTGGTCTTTGGGTTCAACGAGGCGAGAGGTCTATCCGATCACTCATTGGAACCTCCAAGACACCTCTTGTGTCCCATCAAAAGGCTGAAAAATAATCCTAGGCTCCATAGGGTTTGAGGGTCATTCCTAATGTGCTATTGGGGTGATTGCCTCCAAGATCCCTTTGGTTTGCCCAAAATGGAAATATGCGCTGTCTTAGGCTCACTGAGGCGAGACAAACTTTCCCAATGTTCTATTGGGTGGCGACTCCATGAAACCTCCTTGTTGCCCAAAATAGACGCACTTGCAATTCGATGCAATATGTTAACGGACCTTCAATTTGCCCGATTGCCCTAGAGCAGGGTGGTCAACGGGCGCCCCTCGGGTCCGGCGCGCGTCACAAATAATATATAGAATTTATTGATAGTGAAAAAATAATAATGATAGTGATATTGATAATACCAATAATAATGATAAATATGATTTCAGTGATAATGACAAAGGTAAAAGATAAATGATTACAGTAAAATTATGTCATAAACTGCCTAAAAAGACTCATAAATTAATGTTCCCATAATCAGAATAAAGACGATTGTCTGTGTGAGCATACATGTTGTATTAGTGTGAAAAATTTAGGATAGGTATCCACCACTGGGCATTCTAATGCTCAGCACGTAGAGTGTTACTGCGCGCAGGTTTTAGTAGATTTGATGTGGCCGAAGGCATAGTGATAATCAGACGAAGTATTCAACAACAAGGATAAATGAATTGGCATGGCGTGTATACGATCGCAGTAGAGAGAAGCAATGAATTATGGTATAAGTGTTTGAACTGTATATTAATGTACTATTATGTTTATTGTATATGTAAGATTGTGATTGTTGTTGTAAAAAAAAATTCTACAGAACTATCGAGTGCATTGTAGTATTTGTTAGTGCAGCTATGTGACATCCGGTATCTGTATCATTTACTGGTAAAAGTGTGTTACAAGCTAATACTATTATTATTATTATTGAATACTGTCACTATTATTATTATTCAATTTTTTTTCTTTTTGTTTAAACCATCCAAAACATTATTTAATACATCCCTAAACAAAATTCTAACTTCATTTCATTTAATTATGCATTAAACAACAAAACTCCTAATTTACATAACCCTAAATCAGACCAATTCGATGAAAAAATTAATAGAATATATAACCACATACCTTTAATTCTTGCCTACCCAACTCAAACCTCCTTCTCCTTTTTGTTGCCCCTAGAAGAACCTTCACTTCCTCTTAAACCTTCCATGGCCATAATTCCAAGAAGGACAGCCCACTAAAATCATCCATTAATAACTCAATTAAACCTCATAATCAACCTAAACACAACCAAATCTAGCTATTTAAACCATAAAAATCAATTAAAATCATAAATTTCAACTTACCTTAACTTTTGGCCAAAACTTAGAATTCTTCATTTCTCTCTAATCATCACAAAATTTAGAGTTTAGGCGCTGGAATCATCTTTATTAGGGGTTGATAATCAAGCTTAAAGTTTGGAATAAAGAAGAAATGGAAGAAAGAAGAAGAAATTCACATTCAAGGAGAGGAGAAATGGCTTCGTTTTGATGGAAAGAAGAAGAGAGCGGGACTGCTGCAAAAATCTGAGCAAAATATAGATTTCTCAAAGTATTTGTAGTGGGTTTTTGGGTTAATTTAAGGTCCAACCAAGTTAGGTCAACCAATCCAAAGTTTAAACTTCTTTTATGGACCAATTTGCACTCTTAAATTAATTTTCTCTTTCCAATCTCAAATTCTTCCAAAATTACTTCCATAATCCAAAACATATATTAAAAAGGTTACATTTAAAATTTTAGCCCAATTGGAGTCCTTTTCTAGTCTGAATCACTTAAATCAGTCTGATAGCTCAATTTTTTGTGTTACCATAAAAATACTTTTTCACTACCAATAAATTATAAACATTATTTAAAGTCTATCCACGCCTTTAGATAAATTGTTTGAGGTCAATAACTATTTTTAATGATCCGGTCAAACTTCAGTCAAACATGGTTACTATTTAAATCGAAAAGGGCTATTTCTTACTAATAACATTTGGGAACCTATTTGACCTCAAATTTACTTCATATTTCATCCTTAAACTCCTGATAATCTATTCTTTTTAATTATCTAATAAAATATGTTTTGCCCATGGGTGTATTTTAAACCCCGAGTACACTGACTAAACTCAAAAAAAGTACAATTCTTGGCTAACTCTATATTTGGGCCATTACAATAATGTCTTCCTATTCATAAAATATAAGTTAATATTCCTAAAAATTAGGCTGCAACTCCTTTGACTGCTAAGTTAACTCGCGTGCAAAATAGAATTGTTGAAATATCCTTGTTCTCCCCGACTTCCTCTTAGCCTTGGGCAAGGCTAAGAGACAATTATGCTCTCTTGCATTGGCAATTCCTCTCTTAGCCTTAGGCAAGGCCAAGACGCAAATCTATAGTTTTTCTCTTCTTTGTACTAAAATTAACTCCAAACTTCTTCAACTATTCCAATTGTCCCCAAATTGCTCCATTTCATCAATTAAATCTTATAATGGTTAAAATCAAATAAACAAGAGTAAAAAGGTCCTATGAGGCTCTCTAAGTCAAGAGGCCAAAATCAGCACTCTCCATGGTCATGGCAAGTGAATTCCCATGCCTATGAGGCATTCTAGGAGATGAAGTTGAAATGGATGGTTCCCACGATCATGGTGCACTACACCACATGGTCGTGGCATGTTTAAACTTCACAATTCTTTAAAAAGCTCTAAGTTGAGGGTTAATTTATGTGGCGGTTACTCAATTTTGTGGCTTGTAATGATATGGTCAATAAACTTTAATTTGTAACAATAAAATAACCCATCTATTATTTTGTAACGAAAAAATCAAAATGACCAAAAATTGAATTCACTGGCAACCGGCTCGTTAGCTGCACGGCAAAAATAAATGCCACGATGTGGCATGAGGTTAATTGCACCTGTGGTCACTCAACTTTGGCAAGCGTAACACTATGGTCACTAAACTATGATTTGTAATGAAAAAATAACTGAACTATTATTTTGTAACAAAAGTCACAATGGTAAAAAATTCAATAATCCGGTAACCGGTGCGTGATCTTCACGTTAAAACCCTTTTCTCTGTTAGACTTGTCAAAGTTAACCAGTCAATCAATTTCAGTTCAAGTAACCTTGTGATGCTGATATGAGCTTTAAAAGCTTATATATTGGTTATGTTGTATATAACTTTGTGATGTTATGTGTTTAGTTTTAGTTATTTTTGCATATAATTTGGTATCTTTTATGTTATGTGTTGTTTTGTGTGAATGTAGGAGTAAATGGAGGAAAAACTAGGAAAAAGAAGGCAAAGTAGCAAGAAAGCCAGTGTGTTATTGCGAGCGCGACCACCATCGTGAGCTCAACCTTATGCGGGCAAAAAGAAGCAAGGAAGAGCAGAAGGAAGAAGCTGAGTAAAAAGAGCCGTGCTCTATCGAGAGCTCGAAATAAGGAGGATTTGCATTCAAAATTTAAATCAAGTTACAAAGGGACAAGACCTCTCACTAAGGGTTGTGTACCTCTTAAAGGGTACTTGGAGGGTCATATTGGTCTGCAAAAGAACTATAAAGGCAAGGGAGATTAGAACTTAAAGAGGGTTTTCAGAGAGAATTTTTCAGAGTTTTATGTTTTTGTGAGACAAAATTTTTAGAAGTGAATTTTGAAGAGAAGACAAAAGCAAGGAAGAAGAAGAACTTTTAATGAATAAAGGATTGAGAGATCATCTTTTATTTATATTTTAATTTTTCTTTTCTTCTTTGTAATCTTTTAAATGATGTTTATAGGAACTTGAACAATTATGTTAATGTTAGTTTATTCTCATTAATACAAGTAATCTTTAAGTAATTGCAGAATTCTTTAATAGTACTATTTGCATGATCATTACAAGTAAGAAAATAGTTTGACAGATATATTTTTACTTAAAGCTATTAGAAATTCATTATCATAATATTGCTAGGGAGACCAGGATGATTATGATAGTTATTATAGGTTGATTTATATTCTTAAAATGTGTAATTATAACACTCTTAATGAGAGTTAAGGGTTAGAAATTATACTTGCATGCTTTAGGCATTCTATTTCATGTCAAGAGAGTGACTTAGAACTTTATGTCAACTTGACTTGCATATTAGAGATAAATTTTAAAATAAGAGAATAATTGTCAAGTTTCACATTTTTTAAATCAAATCATTGTTATTGTTTGTCTTCTTTGATCAAAATTAAAGTAGGATTAATAAATAACTTAGTTATAATATCAATAGTTTAGCATTTTTACACAAATTAATGAACTTTCTAAACAAGATTGAGATCAAGAAATAGTGAGTAATGACCCAATATATTCCTCGTGGGAACAATATCTTAAGTACTAAATGGTAAACCATTCACTTACGGATTTAACGTAAAATAACTTTTTGGTGCCGTTGCCGGGGAATAAATTTTGTGTTTATTGCCATTATAATTCTTGATTTAAGATTTTGGATTACGATATTTAATTAGTTTTTGTTTGTTTTGTTTTGTTTTGTTTTGCAGGATTTGATTGCTCGAGTTTATGCCTAGGGCAAGGAAGTCTAAAGAAAAACTTGAACCATTAAATTCGAAAATAGAGTAATTCATATCAAAAAGAAGAAAATCAACCAAAAAGAGATTAAAAATGGACAGAGATAATCTGTAACACCTCCCTCCCATACATAAGAGAGCCCATCCGCAAGGGAGTGAGAACCAGTATGAGCAGCGGTGTCACCAAGCAAAACGGTACAATGACATTCATCCACATATAATAAACATGCATAAATACAGCGGAAATTAAAACATTGAAACCAACTGATCACTCATTCAAAGATGGAATAATAATATTCATTATATAACTATTCTGATATTACTAAAATAATTACAACTTTCAGAGTTACAAAGCAGAAGCAGAATCAAAAGACTAATTACAAAGAGTGTTCACTATTACAAAAAGAATCATAATACGAAAAGAAGCTAAGTCCTATCAACAATCCCACTGTGTTGGCTTGACTTGCGGCGACTCTCCCAAAAGCTATACACCTTCTGTACCTCTACAGATGAAACACTCGTGCTAAGTGATAACGTTTAGTGGGGAAACAGACAACAGTAATATGGATGGCCATTCACAATGGTCATCAAGGCAAAACACATACTCATAAGCATATGCTGATAATCATAAAACATGATCATAATTGAGTCACATTTATAAACATTCAGAAGCTCATAATCACATTCATATGCCAACGGATTCATATAGTCATAAATAGAGTCATTCAAATCCACATACTTATAATCATAGTCATTCGGATTCACATTCTCATAAGCATAACAGAACAATTCACAACAAAGTATAACACCTGCTGACTCACAGTAGTAGATAACGAGTGAATGCATGGTGGTACCTTACGGGTACTAATCGAAAAGCACTATCACATTTTCTCATTTCAACACATTTCACAAAGGGGATCTTAAACAAGATCCAAACACGTTGAGGTTCGCAAGGAACCAAACAGGGACCTGATCATGGTCCAGAATAGAACTGAGGGCTGCAGCTACTGAACTCTATCAGGCATGTCTAACTATCCACTTAGTTGACTCTAGCAGGTCATGCATAATCCATCAAATCACATTTATAGAATTCATATAATTATTCATGCATAATACATCCAATTACATTGATATAGTTCATAAAATAGTCTAGTATAAACTTAGTAGCATCACAAGTTCGAAAATCAAACATCGGAATCAAAAAAAAAGAAAACTCAATTTGAAGCCATGGGTGTCGCGCTCACAACAGAGGCCACACTGGCACCCAGATCGCGATCGCAGTAGTCTTCTCGCTCGCGCGGAGATAGAAACACATCTCACTGTCGCGTTTGCGATAATGATCGGCTAGCAAAGGCTGTCTTGCTCACGGCAAGGGACTGCCAATAATGCTTGGCAGTCGAGCGCTCTGTCGCACTCACGACAAGCATCGCGCTCGTGATCGAGAGCTCTCGCTGCGACCGCTTGGTAGACGAATCCGCTCGACAACCAAGCGTTCTATCGCTCTCGCGGTAAGCGTCGTGCTCGCGATGGAGAGCTCTCACTGTGAGCGCTCGGCCACCCAAATCCGCTCGACCTCGCGCAAGGGTTGGATTCACCGAGCTCTGTCACGACCTCGCGACAGTGTCGTACTCGCGATAGAGTCATGATTTCTAGCTCTTACAAAATTGTCTGCAAAAATTCACACTTCCAAAACAGCCAAACCTCCAATCTCAAACATACAACAACCTAAACTTCATCTTACCTAAAATCAAGCTTCCCTACATCATAAACAACATAAAAAACAACTTAAATCAACAATTAACACAATCAAAATCATGGATTAACAAAATCAAACTCTCAAGAACAACAAACCCAGAAATTTCAGCAAAAATTCATCAAACATAGAAATTTGCCCAATAATTCAACATTCATACTTCATAACTTGAATCAAATATAAAACCCATAACATTAGCACTATAGAAGCTTCATCAAACATCAAATTTCCAGAAATCTCATTCAACATACCAAATCACAAAAATGCACAAATTCAAATAAATCCCAAACCTGAAATTTCTATGCTCCTAATGGCAAGCTTTGCTCTCACTCGCCTTCTCTTTCCCTTTGGGATCTCGAGTAGGCGCTTCTAAACCCTGAAAAATCCAAGAATCATACAAACACAAAAATCCCAAATTAAGAACTCATGCGATCAAATCAAAAGAAGAAGATTAATAAGAAGAACAAACACTCTACGAACTTACCAATCAAAGCTTAGGAAATGATCAATTTCCACCACAAAACACTTGGATCCAAGCTTAAGGCACACTTGAGGAGGAAAAGAGGAAGAAGAAACAAAACGAAGAGGAGGGAATGGGAAAGAGGAAGCAAATGGCTGTCCCTTTTTCTCTCTCCTTCTTTTTATACCTCCTCCCTAAAACCCTAGCCATATGTCACCCTAGGATTAGTGGATCTTGATCACTCACACTCTACACACATGTAATACACTACACACAATACCAACCCTTACTAATTCACACACTACTCCCTTATGAGCATGCACTGTAACACCCCAAAATGTACCCAAGAAGGATTTGTGTATTTTCGGGGATTTTGACGATCGAAATCTTGTGAGTTAATGGTCGGACTGATTAAGTAGTAGGAAAAGATATGATAAGAATTAAGAAAAAAGTGAGCCAAGGGTATTTTGGTCATTTTGCAAATATGGATTTGATTGAATCGAATAAATAATTACGAGGGCTAACTTATGAAAATGGAGTAATATTAGACAGAATGTATGTGAGTTGTGGCATTAGATGTGTCGAAAGGATGAATTCGGTATTAACGTAAAAGTTTTGGCGAGTGCAGCCAATTCCGAAAATTTAAAAGGTATTAAGTTAGGACTTATGTGAGGGGAGTAAGGTTTTAATTGAGGGCCAATGTAGGAATGATACTTGTAGTGGGCCAAGAAAATATTAAAGAAGAGCTAAAGGACTAAAAAGGAGAATTGACATAAAAATCTATCTTGAGCCTATAGGGTGGTGCCATGTGGCATTTGAGATAGGCTTGACTTTATTTAGGTGAGAGAAGTGTGTGTGAGAGGGAGACAACATATTTTTTGCTCATTCCTCTCCTCTCTCTCACGTTGCTTCCCTTGTTTTTCTTCTCTTCATCTTCTTCTTCATCTCACGCCAGCCCTCTCTCTCTCTTCTTGGAAGCCAAGTTGTGTATATAATGGATTGTAGCTCGAGTACTTTTATAAGAGATTAGAGATAGAAGGTAAGTTATAACTTTTGATTTCTGCAATTCCTCTTTGTTCAATTAGAAATCTTAAGTAGTATTTTATGTTTTGATGAGGAAATTGGAGTGATAAAACTAAAGAGGAAGTATGGAAGCAAGAAGTGCCACTATTGAAGCTAAAGGAGCAAAGGAGTTTAAGGTTTGGGAAAAATTATATGTTTTGGTGTGAATTATTAATTATTGCTTTGTGTATGAATGAATTTCTGTTTTGAAGTGTATTTTATTTAAAATTGATTAGTTGTGTTGATGTGGTTATGTGGATTGGCTTGGGTTTAGCAAATTTGCATTTTCTAGGATACTCTGTCCAGATTTCACTGGACCTTTAGTGTTCGTTTTAGTTATAAGTCAAGCTATAGATGTCCAAATGAGATGAAAATAGTTCCATTTGAAAGTTAATTCATTTATCTAAAATTATCTCTGAAGGACGGGAACCTAATTTTGACTCTAGGACCCTTGAAAATGGTAAAAACGGAGGTGTTTGTGCTTAAACGGGTTTACAGGAGCCGTGTGGATTGTGTAGCTTATATCTGGCGTTTTAGATGTCTAATTGATCTGAAACTTATCCCATTTGAACAATAACATCCTAGTGAACAATTCTTATGAATACCACTTTGCCTAAAAATGTGCTCTAGTGGGTGATTTTGGCGATACAAGTTTAGGCTAAAAAGCAGTCTCGTGAGGCACCAGAGGCGAGCCTCTGTCGTGATCGCGACACGGGTCGCGACCTCGCGACAGAACAATGCATATAAGGCTTTTTCTTCTTCTTTTTGAGCTCCTAGTTGCCATGGGTCAACCCCTTACCCTTCCCCTTAGCTTATTATGCATGTTTGGGGTTAGCAAATGATTATAAAGTCGTTATCAATGGGGAAATACAATTGAGTATGCTTAAGATTGGTAATTTAATTAATAAAGTAACAATGTATAGATGTATTAAGGATGGTAAGTGGTGTGATAAAAACGTATGAACCCATGAGCGCATATTTATGAGGATGTGATATAAGAGTTTGTGCGTGGAATTTAAATGTTACATGCTTTTAGTTGTTGAACATGATTGATAAGGACTGTATATGAAATTAAAATCCTTTGAGGTTGATGAGTGCACTTGAATTATAATTCATACTTGGTATCAAAGTAGAGTATATTTGAGTTGCAGTATTTTGAGCCTGGTTACCGTTATGGTGGATAGATAAGCGTGCTTATAAAGGGTTAAAGTACAGATGCTAGAGTTAGCTTTAATTGTGGCCATTGGTATAAGACCGATAAAAGTCTGTGAGTTTTTAATGATTCAAGACTTGAGGAGATTTATTTATAGTTTAGAATTTATACGAGATGTTAAGAATAAAGTAAATGATGGAATTAAATATGTCGTAAATCAAAATTAAAATGAACCTTTCGTATCTCGATGACTTTTTAATTTAACTAGTTCGTTACGAAATGAATCTTAGGCAATTGAATAGTTACGATATTTGTGTTGGAACTCTTGGATTCTATACACGAATTTAGGAAAATAATGTTTAAGAAAATTAGTTATGGAAATGACAAAAGTAAGTTTGTTTCTATGTAAAGTGTATGCAAGTGAGAGAAGCAAGAAGGATGATGTTTAGCTCTGTCGCGAGCGCGACTGGTGTCGCGAGCGCGACAGAGATCATTTGGTTTGATCGTGGTCGCGACTCAGGTCGCGAGCACAATTCCTTGTGTATGGTGAGGCTCTCTCGCGAGCGCGACAGAGGCCATTTAACTTTCTGTCGCGATCGCGACAAGGGTCGCGAGCGCGATTCTTTTCTATGCCATGAATAGATGGTTGATTGAGCTATTTGACATGAGTTTTGGCTTGTAATTTACATGTGACATAGTGTGTAATTTAAGATGTGCTATACCATGCAGATTATAGTTGTAATAATTTGTGGAGCATGTATTAAAAATTAAATGTGATTATAATTAAAGGTTACAGATTGTTATAATTACGTGAACCATTGTTTTTATGAACAATTTATGTATCGGATTAGTATGCGATTGTAATAAAAGTATGTACTTTTGAAAAAGATTTTATATTATGACATGAGCATTTCTAAAAGAAACAATTAAATATTAGCCTGCGTTAGTCGAGTCGTGGATAGTTAGGCATGCCTAATAGAGTCTGTATGTGTAGCTGCAGCGCTCCTTTGAACGATTTGGACCCTGATCAGGTCCCCGAATGGTTCCTCCCGAACCCTATTATGTGTATGTGTATGGATCTTGCTTAAGGTCCTGTTTTGGGAAATGCTTTTGAGCTATGAAAAGTGACAGTGCTTTGCGATTTGTACCCGTAAGGTACAGTTTGTTACTCGTTATCCACCCTTTTGACTTAGCAGGTATTAAACAAGCATAAATATGTGAACTAAATGATACGTGTGAATTGATAAAGATAAGTGAAACTTTGTGTAAATTTATGAATCCAATGAGAATGCGATCACCTTGTACGATGTAACTTATATATTGGCATGAGTTGCGCTTCGCGCACATAAGTGTTTTGGATTCTGTGGAGTCCCTATGCATAAAGGTGGAAACGTCTTTAAAAGTTCATATGCTTCAGCTTTGGATTATTTTCTTTGTAATATTAACATGAGTTAATGACACGATAATAATGCAACATTTTGAAGGAAGTAATTAAACGAAAGTGATTATGTTTAAAATATTCTAATTATAACCAAATATGTACTTATATGTTAAATGATTTGATGTTGGTTATTTATTGTGTGATATGACTGACGGCCATTGTGAATGGTCGTCCATACTATGTGTTTTCCCCACTAAGCTTTGTGCTTAGCATGGGTTTTTATCCATGCAGGTTTGGAGTTAGTCGTGTCGCCAAGGATAATCCGCAACAGTCTGGCCATCCAGTCCGTAGTAATAGCTAGTGTTTAGGAATTATAGTCTACCTTTTTAATGTAATTCTTAATGCGCATTGTATTGAAGCGATTGGGATGTAATAAAATATTATGAACAATGTAATGATAAGTATATGAATGTCTTTTGTGTTTGTTGATGTTTGTATGTTCTAATAAATTTTTGATGGTTCTGCTTGTATTACTGTTCCCGGCTTGCTTTGTCGTAGCATTCCTCACCCATCGCCACATACTGTCTATGTTTTCCATACAGTATGCTATACGTGGGTGAGGGGTGTTACATTTAGTGGTATCAGAGCCTAGGTTTAGTCGATTCTGGACAACTAGGAGTTTAAAGTGTGTCTGTACCTTTTGTGTTGGCCAAAGCGGATGTCCTCGTTCTGTATTGGTGTTAGAAACTGTAAGTTTTATATAAGTTAAGTGGAAAGTTGGAAAGTGTAGAGTTAATAGATCACATTTTTGTCTATTTTGGATTATTTATAGCTGAGAGATATGGAAATTAGCATTAACAGTATCATAAGAAATTTATTAAAGAGTTTTTCTAATATATTTGGAATTTTGGAAGGAATTTCTTATTTTAAAAGGGATGCAGAGTAAGAATGTAAATGATTTTGATTTGAGGATATTGGCAGCACTCTGTGCGTCTGTCAGCCATATTAATTGAGATTTTCTGAACATAATCATGTATCAGCATGGGGATGGGGAAGTAATTATCATTGTATAAATTGCATCTGCATCATTTGCATACATAAATCATTATACATTCATTTCACTCACATCCCTCATTCGTATGTGACAAGCACTCTAATTTGACTCAATTAAAAGTGGCTGACAGGCTGTGCTTTGAGTACGAGATCGTTTAGTGGATATGTCAAGGAAGTGTAAAGTGTAGGTTACCATGAGTGAAGTTTGGCAATTAAGATAATAGATATTACCAAGACAAGATTCTACGTGTATATGTAAGTAGATTACATAAGAAGCCCGGTGTTGGATCCCAACCAATGGTATGATTATAGTTGTGATATGGGTCAGGAATGACGTAATGATTTATGGAGACAGAGTTTACTCGATTTGGTAAGATAATTCTGGTGAGTTCAAGTTGACATTGTTTAAGAATATGTTCTGTCATACGGATGTTAAGATGTAGTATGTGAATGATGTAGTGATTAAGAAATGAGAAAGTCTGACCAAAGTGTATAAATTAGTTATAGTGGGATGTTAATGGGTAAATATGGTAGTGATAAACAATACAATACGAGAAATCCGATGATTGTGAATTTCGAGGACGAAATTCTTTTAGGAGGGAAGATTTGTAACACCCCAAAATGTACCCAAGAAGGATTTGTGTATTTTCGGGGATTTTGACGATCGAAATCTTGTGAGTTAATGGTCGGACTGATTAAGTAGTAGGAAAAGATATGATCAGAATTAAGAAAAAAGTGAGCCAAGGGTATTTTGGTCATTTTGCAAATATGGATTTGATTGAATCGAATAAATAATTACGAGGGCTAATTTATGAAAATGGAGTAATATTAGACAGAATGTATGTGAGTTGTGGCATTAGATGTGTCGAAAGGACGAATTCGGTATTAACGTAAAAGTTTCGGCGAGTGCAGCCAATTCCGAAAATTTAAAAGGTATTAAGTTAGGACTTATGTGAGGGGAGTAAGGTTTTAATTGAGGGCCAATGTAGGAATGATACTTGTAGTGGGCCAAGAAAATATTAAAGAAGAGCTAAAGGACTAAAAAGGAGAATTGACATAAAAATCTATCTTGAGCCTATAGGGTGGTGCCATGTGGCATTTGAGATAGGCTTGACTTTATTTAGGTGAGAGAAGTGTGTGTGAGAGGGAGACAACATATTTTCTGCTCATTCCTCTCCTCTCTCACACGTTGCTTCCCTTGTTTTTCTTCTCTTCATCTTCTTCTTCATCTCACACCAGCCCTCTCTCTCTCTTCTTGGAAGCCAAGTTGTGTATATAATGGATTGTAGCTCGAGTACTTTTATAAGAGATTAGAGATAGAAGGTAAGTTATAACTTTTGATTTCTGCAATTCCTCTTTGTTCAATTAGAAATCTTAAGTAGTATTTTATGTTTTGATGAGGAAATTGGAGTGATAAAACTAAAGAGGAAGTATGGAAGCAAGAAGTGCCACTATTGAAGCTAAAGGAGCAAAGGAGTTTAAGGTTTGGGAAAAATTATATGTTTTGGTGTGAATTATTAATTATTGCTTTGTGTATGAATGAATTTCTTTTTTGAAGTGTATTTTATTTAAAATTGATTAGTTGTGTTGATGTGGTTATGTGGATTGGCTTGGGTTTAGCAAATTTGAATTTTCTGGGATACTCTGTCCAGATTTCACTGGACCTTTAGTGTTCGTTTTAGTTATAAGTCAAGCTATAGATGTCCAAATGAGATGAAAATAGTTCCATTTGAAAGTTAATTCATTTATCTAAAATTATCTCTGAAGGAATAGAACCTAATTTTGACTCTAGGACCCTTGAAAATGGTAAAAACGGAGGTGTTTGTGCTTAAACGGGTTTACAGGAGCCGTGTGGATTTTATAGCTCATATCTGGCGTTTTAGATGTCCAAGTGATCTGAAACTTGTCCCGTTTGAAAGATAACATCCTAGTGAACAATTCTTATGAATACCACTTTGCCTAAAAATGTGTTCTAGTGGGTGGTTTTTGCGATACACGTTTAGGGTAAAAAGCAGTCTCGTGAGGCACCAGAGGCGAGCCTCTGTCGCGATCGCGACCTCGCGACAGAACAATGCATATAAGGCTTTGTCTTCTTCTTTTTGAGCTCCTAGTTGCCATGGGTCAACCCCTTACCCTTCCCCTTAGCTTATTATGCATGTTTGGGGTTAGCAAATGATTATAAAGTCGTTATCAATGGGGAAATACAATTGAGTATGCTTAAGATTGGTAATTTAATTAATAAAGTAACAATGTATAGATGTATTAAGGATGGTAAGTGGTGTGATAAAAACGTATGAACCCATGAGCGCATATTTATGAGGATGTGATATAAGAGTTTGTGCGTGGAATTTAAGTGTTACATGCTTTTAGTTGTTGAACATGATTGATAAAGACTGTATATGAAATTAAAAGCCTTTGAGGTTGATGAGTGCACTTGAATTATAATTCATACTTGGTATCAAAGTAGAGTATATTTGAGTTGCAGTATTTTGAGCCTGGTTACCGTTATGGTGGATAGATAAGCGTGCTTATAAAGGGTTAAAGTACAGATGCTAGAGTTAGCTTTAATTGTGGCCATTGGTATAAGACCGATAAAAGTCTGTGAGTTTTTAATGATTCAAGACTTGAGGAGATTTATTTATAGTTTAGAATTTATATGAGATGTTAAGAATAAAGTAAATGATGGAATTAAATGTGTCGTAAATCAAAATTAAAATGAACCTTTCGTATCTCGATGACTTTTTAATTTGACTAGTTCGTTACGAAATGAATCTTAGGCAATTGAATAGTTGCGATATTTGTGTTGGAACTCTTGGATTCTATACACGAATTTAGGAAAATAATGTTTAAGAAAATTAGTTATGGCAATGACAAAATTAAGTTTGTTTCTGTGTAAAGTGTATGCAAGTGAGAGAAGCAAGAAGGATGATGTTTAGCTCTGTCGCGAGCGCGACAGGTGTCGCGAGCGCGACTGGTGTCGCGAGCGCGACAGAGATCATTTGGTTTGATCATGGTCGCGACTCAGGTCGCGAGCACAATTCCTTGTGTATGGTGAGGCTCTGTCGCGAGCACGACAGAGGCCATTTAACTTTCTGTCGCGATCGCGATAAGGGTCGCGAGCGCGATTCTTTTCTATGCCATGAATAGATGATTGATTGAGCTATTTGACATGAGTTTTGGCTTGTAATTTACATGTGACATAGTGTGTAATTTAAGATGTGCTATACCATGCAGATTATAGTTGTAATAATTTGTGGAGCATGTATTAAAAATTAAATGTGATTATAATTAAAGGTTACAGATTGTTATAATTACGTGAACCATTGTTTTTATGAACAATTTATGTATCGGATTAGTATGCGATTGTAATAAAAGTATGTACTTTTGAAAAAGATTTTATATTATGACATGAGCATTTCTAAAAGAAACAATTAAATATTAGCCTGCGTTAGTCGAGTCGTGGATAGTTAGGCATGCCTAATAGAGTCTGTATGTGTAGCTGCAGCGCTCCTTTGACCGATTTGGACCCTGATCAGGTCCCCGAATGGTTCCTCCCGAACCCTATTATGTGTATGTGTATGGATCTTGCTTAAGGTCCTGTTTTGGGAAATGCTTTTGAGCTATGAAAAGTGACAGTGCTTTGCGATTTGTACCCGTAAGGTACAGTTTGTTACTCGTTATCCACCCTTTTGACTTGGCAGGCATTAAACAAGCATAAATATGTGAACTAAATGATACGTGTGAATTGATAAAGATAAGTGAAACTTTGTGTAAATTTATGAATCCAATGAGAATGTGATCACCTTGTACGATGTAACTTATATATTGGCATGAGTTGCGCTTCGCGCACATAAGTGTTTTGGATTCTGTGGAGTCCCTATGCATAAAGGTGGTAACGTCTTTAAAAGTTCATATGCTTCAGCTTTGGATTATTTTCTTTGTAATATTAACATGAGTTAATGACACGATAATAATGCAACAGTTTGAAGGAAGTAATTAAACGAAAGTGATTATGTTTAAAATATTCTAATTATAACCAAATATGTACTTATATGTTAAATGATTTGATGTTGGTTATTTATTGTGTGATATGACTGACGGCCATTGTGAATGGTCGTCCATACTATGTGTTTTCCCCACTAAGCTTTGTGCTTAGCATGGGTTTTTATCCATGCAGGTTTGGAGTTAGTCGTGTCGCCAAGGATAATCCGCAACAGTCTGGCCATCCAGTCCGTAGTAATAGCTAGTGTTTAGGAATTATAGTCTACCTTTTTAATGTAATTCTTAATGCGCATTGTATTGAAGCAATTGGGATGTAATAAAATATTATGAACAATGTAATGATAAGTATATGAATGTCTTTTGTGTTTGTTGATGTTTGTATGTTCTAATAAATTTTTGATGGTTCTGCTTGTATTACTGTTCCCGGCTTGCTTTGCCGTAGCATTCCTCACCCATCGCCACATACTGTCTATGTTTTCCATACAGTATGCTATACGTGGGTGAGGGGTGTTACATTTAGTGGTATCAGAGCCTAGGTTTAGTCGATTCTGGACAACTAGGAGTTTAAAGTGTGTCTGTACCTTTTGTGTTGGCCAAAGCGGATGTCCTCGTTCTGTATTGGTGTTAGAAACTGTAAGTTTTATATAAGTTAAGTGGAAAGTTGGAAAGTGTAGAGTTAATAGATCACATTTTTGTCTATTTTGGATTATTTATAGCTGAGAGATATGGAAATTAGCATTAACAGTATCATAAGAAATTTGTTAAAGAGTTTTTCTAATATAGTTGGAATTTTGGAAGGAATTTCTTATTTTAAAAGGGATGCAGAGTAAGAATGTAAATGATTTTGATTTGATGATATTGGCAGCACTCTGTGCGTCTGTCAGCCATATTAATTGAGATTTTCTGAACATAATCATGTATCAGCATGGGGATGGGGAAGTAATTATCATTGCATAAATTGCATCTGCATCATTTGCATACATCAATCATTGTACATTCATTTCACTCACATCCCTCATTCGTATGTGACAAGCACTCTAAGTTGACTCAATTAAAAGTGGCTGACAGGCTGTGCTTTGAGTACGAGATCGTTTAGTGGATATGTCAAGGAAGTGTAAAGTGTAGGTTACCATGAGTGAAGTTTGGCAATTAAGATAATAGATATTACCGAGACAAGATTCTACGTGTATATGTAAGTAGATTACATAAGAAGCCCGGTGTTGGATCCCAACCAATGGTATGATTATAGTTGTGATATGGGTCAGGAATGACGTAATGATTTATGGAGACAGAGTTTACTCGATTTGGTAAGATAATTCTGGTGAGTTCAAGTTGACATTGTTTAAGAATATGTTCTGTCATACGGATGTTAAGATGTAGTATGTGAATGATGTAGTGATTAAGAAATGAGAAAGTCTGACCAAAGTGTATAAATTAGTTATAGTGGGATGTTAATGGGTAAATATGGTAGTGATAAACAATACAATACGAGAAATCCGATGATTGTGAATTTCGAGGACGAAATTCTTTTAGGAGGGAAGATTTGTAACACCCCAAAATGTACCCAAGAAGGATTTGTGTATTTTCGGGGATTTTGACGATCGAAATCTTGTGAGTTAATGGTCGGACTGATTAAGTAGTAGGAAAAGATATGATCAGAATTAAGAAAAAAGTGAGCCAAGGGTATTTTGGTCATTTTGCAAATATGGATTTGATTGAATCGAATAAATAATTACGAGGGCTAATTTATGAAAATGGAGTAATATTAGACAGAATGTATGTGAGTTGTGGCATTAGATGTGTCGAAAGGACGAATTCGGTATTAACGTAAAAGTTTCGGCGAGTGCAGCCAATTCCGAAAATTTAAAAGGTATTAAGTTAGGACTTATGTGAGGGGAGTAAGGTTTTAATTGAGGGCCAATGTAGGAATGATACTTGTAGTGGGCTAAGAAAATATTAAAGAAGAGCTAAAGGACTAAAAAGGAGAATTGACATAAAAATCTATCTTGAGCCTATAGGGTGGTGCCATGTGGCATTTGAGATAGGCTTGACTTTATTTAGGTGAGAGAAGTGTGTGTGAGAGGGAGACAACATATTTTCTGCTCATTCCTCTCCTCTCTCTCACGTTGCTTCCCTTGTTTTTCTTCTCTTCATCTTCTTCTTCATCTCACACCAGCCCTCTCTCTCTCTTCTTGGAAGCCAAGTTGTGTATATAATGGATTGTAGCTCGAGTACTTTTATAAGAGATTAGAGATAGAAGGTAAGTTATAACTTTTGATTTCTGCAATTCCTCTTTGTTCAATTAGAAATCTTAAGTAGTATTTTATGTTTTGATGAGGAAATTGGAGTGATAAAACTAAAGAGGAAGTATGGAAGCAAGAAGTGCCACTATTGAAGCTAAAGGAGCAAAGGAGTTTAAGGTTTGGGAAAAATTATATGTTTTGGTGTGAATTATTAATTATTGCTTTGTGTATGAATGAATTTCTGTTTTGAAGTGTATTTTATTTAAAATTGATTAGTTGTGTTGATGTGGTTATGTGGATTGGCTTGGGTTTAGCAAATTTGAATTTTCTGGGATACTCTGTCCAGATTTCACTGGACCTTTAGTGTTCGTTTTAGTTATAAGTCAAGCTATAGATGTCCAAATGAGATGAAAATAGTTCCATTTGAAAGTTAATTCATTTATCTAAAATTATCTCTGAAGGAATAGAACCTAATTTTGACTCTAGGACCCTTGAAAATGGTAAAAACGGAGGTGTTTGTGCTTAAACGGGTTTACAGGAGCCGTGTGGATTGTGTAGCTCATATCTGGCGTTTTAGATGTCCAAGTGATCTGAAACTTGTCCCATTTGAAAGATAACATCCTAGTGAACAATTCTTATGAATACCACTTTGCCTAAAAATGTGTTCTAGTGGGTGGTTTTTGCGATACACGTTTAGGGTAAAAAGCAGTCTCGTGAGGCACCAGAGGCGAGCCTCTGTCGCGATCGCGACCTCACGACAGAACAATGCATATAAGGCTTTGTCTTCTTCTTTTTGAGCTCCTAGTTGCCATGGGTCAACCCCTTACCCTTCCCCTTAGCTTATTATGCATGTTTGGGGTTAGCAAATGATTATAAAGTCGTTATCAATGGGGAAATACAATTGAGTATGCTTAAGATTGGTAATTTAATTAATAAAGTAACAATGTATAGATGTATTAAGGATGGTAAGTGGTGTGATAAAAACGTATGAACCCATGAGCGCATATTTATGAGGATGTGATATAAGAGTTTGTGCGTGGAATTTAAGTGTTACATGCTTTTAGTTGTTGAACATGATTGATAAAGACTGTATATGAAATTAAAAGCCTTTGAGGTTGATGAGTGCACTTGAATTATAATTCATACTTGGTATCAAAGTAGAGTATATTTGAGTTGCAGTATTTTGAGCCTGGTTACCGTTATGGTGGATAGATAAGCGTGCTTATAAAGGGTTAAAGTACAGATGCTAGAGTTAGCTTTAATTGTGGCCATTGGTATAAGACCGATAAAAGTCTGTGAGTTTTTAATGATTCAAGACTTGAGGAGATTTATTTATAGTTTAGAATTTATATGAGATGTTAAGAATAAAGTAAATGATGGAATTAAATGTGTCGTAAATCAAAATTAAAATGAACCTTTCGTATCTCGATGACTTTTTAATTTGACTAGTTCGTTACGAAATGAATCTTAGGCAATTGAATAGTTGCGATATTTGTGTTGGAACTCTTGGATTCTATACACGAATTTAGGGAAATAATGTTTAAGAAAATTAGTTATGGCAATGACAAAATTAAGTTTGTTTCTGTGTAAAGTGTATGCAAGTGAGAGAAGCAAGAAGGATGATGTTTAGCTCTGTCGCGAGCGCGACTGGTGTCGCGAGCGCGACAGAGATCATTTGGTTTGATCGTGGTCGCGACTCAGGTCGCGAGCACAATTCCTTGTGTATGGTGAGGCTCTGTCGCGAGCACGACAGAGGCCATTTAACTTTCTGTCGCGATCGCGACAAGGGTCGCGAGCGCGATTCTTTTCTATGCCATGAATAGATGATTGATTGAGCTATTTGACATGAGTTTTGGCTTGTAATTTACATGTGACATAGTGTGTAATTTAAGATGTGCTATACCATGCAGATTATAGTTGTAATAATTTGTGGAGCATGTATTAAAAATTAAATGTGATTATAATTAAAGGTTACAGATTGTTATAATTACGTGAACCATTGTTTTTATGAACAATTTATGTATCGGATTAGTATGCGATTGTAATAAAAGTATGTACTTTTGAAAAAGATTTTATATTATGACATGAGCATTTCTAAAAGAAACAATTAAATATTAGCCTGCGTTAGTCGAGTCGTGGATAGTTAGGCATGCCTAATAGAGTCTGTATGTGTAGCTGCAGCGCTCCTTTGACCGATTTGGACCCTGATCAGGTCCCCGAATGGTTCCTCGCGAACCCTATTATGTGTATGTGTATGGATCTTGCTTAAGGTCCTGTTTTGGGAAATGCTTTTGAGCTATGAAAAGTGACAGTGCTTTGCGATTTGTACCCGTAAGGTACAGTTTGTTACTCGTTATCCACCCTTTTGACTTGGCAGGCATTAAACAAGCATAAATATGTGAACTAAATGATACGTGTGAATTGATAAAGATAAGTGAAACTTTGTGTAAATTTATGCATCCAATGAGAATGTGATCACCTTATACGATGTAACTTATATATTGGCATGAGTTGCGCTTTGCGCACATAAGTGTTTTGGATTCTGTGGAGTCCCTATGCATAAAGGTGGTAACGTCTTTAAAAGTTCATATGCTTCAGCTTTGGATTATTTTCTTTGTAATATTAACATGAGTTAATGACACGATAATAATGCAACAGTTTGAAGGAAGTAATTAAACGAAAGTGATTATGTTTAAAATATTCTAATTATAACCAAATATGTACTTATATGTTAAATGATTTGATGTTGGTTATTTATTGTGTGATATGATTGACGGCCATTGTGAATGGTCGTCCATACTATGTGTTTTCCCCACTAAGCTTTGTGCTTAGCATGGGTTTTTATCCATGCAGGTTTGGAGTTAGTCGTGTCGCCAAGGATAATCCGCAACAGTCTGGCCATCCAGTCCGTAGTAATAGCTAGTGTTTAGGAATTATAGTCTACCTTTTTAATGTAATTCTTAATGCGCATTGTATTGAAGCGATTGGGATGTAATAAAATATTATGAACAATGTAATGATAAGTATATGAATGTCTTTTGTGTTTGTTGATGTTTGTATGTTCTAATAAATTTTTGATAGTTCTGCTTATATTACTGTTCCCGGCTTGCTTTGCCGTAGCATTCCTCACCCATCGCCACATACTGTCTATGTTTTCCATACAGTATGCTATACGTGGGTGAGGGGTGTTACATGCACACACTAACAAGACGCAAATACTCACATCCTAATATCATATATGCACCCACACTATAATAAAGCCCACAAATATGCATATTACCCAAAATACCCTTAACACATGTCAAAACTCTCACACATGCACAAATACACATGGCAATCATGGCTCAAACTACTAGGGGGAGAACGGGGTGTGACAAGTCTCCCCTACTAATAATAATTTTGTCCTCGAAATTCTCACCTGAACTGAACAACTGCGGGTATTGAATCCTCATCGTCGCCTCTAGTTCCCAAGTCGCTTCCTCGACTCCATGATGCTGCTAAAGAACCTTGACTAGAGGAACTTGCTTACTCCTTAACTGTCTCACTTCCCAAGCTATAATGGCTTTTGGTTCATCATTATAGGAATAGTCCGACTGGATCCGAACGTCTTGAACTGACAACACATGCGACAAATCCGATCTATACCGACGAAACATGGAGACATGAAAGACATCATGCATCTTAGCCAATTCCATTGGTAAAGCCAACCTATAGGCCACCGGACCAACTTTCTCCAAAACCTCGAAAGGCCCAATGAACCGAGGACTAAGTTTACCTTTCTTGCCAAACTGCAATACTTTCCTCCAAGGTGAAACCTTTAAGAAAACTTTGTCCTCGACCTCAAACCGAATATCCTTTCTCTTCAGATTGGCATAAGACCTCTATTTATCCTTAGCCACTTTCAAATTCCGCTGCACAACTCTGATATTCTCTTCGGTATCCCTAATCATTTCTGGCCCAATAAAAGATCGCTCAATTAACTCTGTCCAACAAACCGGAGTCCTACATGGTCGACCATATAAAGCTTCAAACGGTGACATCCCAATGCTCGAATGAAAGTTATTATTATAGGAAAACTCCATATGCCGCACATACTTATCCCAACTGCTAAAAAAATCCAAAGCATAAGCTCAAAGCATATCCTCCAAAATCTGGATAACCCGCTCGGACTGACCATCTGTCTGAGGATGAAACGCTATGCTGAAATTCAACTTGGTACCCAAAGCTCTCTGCAATTCCTTCCAAAACATAGATGTTAACCTTGGATCCCAATCTGACACTATCGACAACGGCACACCATGTAGTAGAACTACCTCATCCACATAAATACAGGCCAACTTATCCATCGAGTAGTCCATTCTAACCAGCACAAAATGAGCTAACTTGGTAAGCCGATCCACAACAACCCAAACCGAATCATGCTTCCTCTTAGTCACTGGCAAACCCCGACATGAAACCCATGGCAATATCATCCCATTTCCACATAGGAACGGATAAAGGAGTGAGCAATCCCGAAGGGAATTGATGCTCAGCCTTTACCTGCCGATAAGTCAGACATTTTGCCAAGAGTTCCACAATGTCTATCTTGATCCCAAACCACCAGTAGAATTGCTTCATATCCCAATATATTTTCTCACTACCAGGATGCATAGTAAAGACCATAGTGTGCGCCTCACTCAATAGCTTCTTCCTTAACTCATCACTTTTGGGCACACACAACCAGTTTCTATACATGAGAACCCCATCCAAAATAGAAAACTCGGACTGCTTACCCGATCGGACCTCTTGCAAAACTCGCTACAATCTAACATCATCCTTCTGAGCATCCACAATCACTGTCTCAAAGTTGGCTTCACTCTCAATTGGGCAACCAAAGCCCCATCTGAATCAAATCTCCATCTGAACCGCCTCAAGAATAAAGTCGAAACCGTCTTTCTACTCAAAGCATCTGCAAGCACATTGGCTTTGCCCGGATGATAATCCACAATGCAGTCATAGTCCTTGAACAATTCTAACCTTTGGCGCTATCTCATGTTCAACTCTTTCTGAGTGAGGAAGTACTTCAAACTCTTATAATCCGTGAAAATCCTACACTTCTCCACATACAGACAATGCCACCAAATCTTCAAAGCAAAGATTACAGCTGCCAATTCCAAATCATGCATCGAATAGTTCTTCTCATGAGGTTTCAACTGACGAGATGCATAAGCCACAACTTTTCCCTCTTACATCAATAAACATCCGAGTCCAACTCCCGAAGCGTCACTGTACATTACAAAATCTTTACCCGAGATGGGCTGAGTAAGTACAGGAGTTTCAACTAACAAACTCTTCAGCTTCTCTCCTCAATAATCTCATCACAGGAGCAGTAATGACTGAAAAATCCTTCACAAACCGACAGTAGTACCCAGTTAAACCAAGGAAACTTCTCACCTCCGGAACATTCCTAGGTGCTTTCCAATCCACAATTGTCTCAATCTTCGCTGGATCCACATGAATGCTCTTAGCTAACACAATATGACCAAAGCCAAAAATCACACTTGCTAAGCTTCACAAACAAACGGTGCTCTCTCAAAACTTACAACACTAACCAAAAGCTCTTCATGCTCACTCTCATCCTTGAGTAAACCAAAATATCATCAATGAACACTACTATAAATCGATTGAGATATGGCCTAAACACTTGGTTCATCAAATCCATAAAAGCCGCAAGTGCATTGGTCAAACCAAACGGCATCGCAAGGAACTCATAGTGGCCATATCGCATCCGAAATGCAGTCTTAACCACATCCATGTCCTTAACTCAAAGCTGATAATAACCCGACTGAAGATCAATCTTAGAAAAAACACCTGCATTAGAGAAAACACCTGCAGTCTGAGCTGATCAAACAAATCCTCAATTCTAAGCAAAGGATACTTGTTCTTCACTGCGATCTTGTTAATTTGCCCATAGTCGATGCACATTCTCAAATTACCGTCCTTCTTCTTAACGAATAATACCGGAGCTCCCCATGGAGATATGCTGGGTCTAATAAACCCCTTATCTAATAACTTTTGTTATGTTAGTCTTAAGTTCCCTCAACACTATAGGAGACATCCGATAACGTGCTTTCAAAATGGGCGAAGTACCCGGCATTATCTCTATGGACAACTCCACTTCTCTCTCCCACTAAACTCCCTAATAACTAGAATATCCTCAATCTCAACTCGATCACACTTAGAATCCAACACAACTGCTAAAAATGCTTCACAACCTTTCCTCGTAAATCTCTTAGCTTGCATAGCAGAAATCACATTACTTAAGGAACTCGAACCTAAACCTTTCACCACAACAGAAGACTGATCTCTACTACACAACACAGCCACTTTCCTGTGACAACCAACTACCGCTCGGTGCTTACTCAACTAATCCATACCAAAGATCAGATCAAACTCCCGAAATAACAAGTCATTCAAATCCGTAGAAAACTCAACACCTTGAACCAAAAGAGGACAATTCCTAAACACTCTACTCACATTGACACTATGCCCTAAAGGACTAGTCACACAAACCTCATAATCTAACTGATCAACATCATGCAACTTATCAAATAACTTACTTATGCACAAATATGAGTGTGTGGAACTAGGGTCAATTAGAGCATATAGCTCAGTGTCAAAGAGTAGGAGCTTACCAGAAATCACATTAGGGGCATCCTGCTCATCCCGAGCTCTCATAGCATAAGCTATAGCTAGAACCGTCAAAGGATGATCAATAGACTTTGATGGAGCTCCCTCTCTAGGTTGACCACCTCGACCTCTACCTCGGCCTCTACCACGATTGGCTTGTGGTGCATTAGATCTAACTCTGCTAGCCTCACGCTGATCACTAGAAGCTTCACTCAACTTTGGACAGCTAGCAAAATAATGATCAGTGCTCCCATATCGAAAACGACCACCCATGAGCCACCTACACTCAACCCGATGGCGCCTACTGCAGTGAGAACACTCAGGCAACACTTCAGTCCTATTACTAGAACCACCTCTGCTCGCACTAAAAGCCATGGCAGAACCTTGCCTCCTACCTCTAGAAGCAAGACTTGAGGAAGACTCATCATGCGGGTTCCTAGACCTCTTACCCGAAGATGATGATGATCCTCTATAAGGGGGATTCCTTCTTATAGCCCTCTCTCTAAAAACCGATTCATATCTCTCGACCCGCACTACTGCTTGCACAATCTGGTAGTACTCAATACCCGGAGTACTTATCAAAGAAATTAGCATTGCCCTCAGCGACTCATTCAAACTAGCCTCGAAATACTGACACCGAAACTCTTCAGTTGGCATGACGGTTAAAATCTTTCTCAAATTCGGATACTGATATAGCCCTCTGCTTCAGACTTAAGAACTGCGCCCACTTAGCATCCTTATAGGTCTGAGTCACATACTTACTTGTAAACTCCCTCTTGGAGAACTCCCATGTAACCGGGTCAGGCAACTGGGGATGCCTATGAACCAATTTCCACCAGTCATAGGCAGACCCCTAAAGAAGAGCTACAACACATTCCACTTGCCTCTCAGCAGGACACAGAATCTCATCCAGAACCAAAAACTGTAACACCCCCTTCCCATACATAGGAGAACCCAGAACACATATGAGTAGGGGTGTCACCAAGCAAAATGGCACAATAGCATTCATCCACATATAATAAACATACATAAATACAACGAAAATTAAAACTTTTAAACCAACTGATCATTCATTCAAAGATGGAATAATAATATTCATTATATAATTATTCTGATATTATTAAAATAATTACAACTTTCAGAGTTACAAAGCGGAAGCTGAATCAAAAGACTAATAATAAAGAGAGTTCACTATTATAAAAAGAATCATAATGCAAAAAGAAACTAAGTCCTATCAACAATCCAACTACGTTGGCTTGACTTGCGGCGACTCTCCCGAAATCTATACACCTTTCGCACCTGCACGGATGAAACACCCGTGCTAAGCGATAACACTTAGTGGGGAAATAGACAACAGTAATATGGACGGCCATTCAAAATGGTCGTCAAGGAAAAACACATACTCATAAGCATATGCTGATAAACATAAAACATGATCATAATCGAGTCACATTTATAAACATTCATAAGCTCAAAATCACATTCATATTCCAATGGATTCATATGCTCATAAATAGAGTCATTCAAATCCACATACTTATAAGCATAAACATTCGGATTAACATTCTTATAAGCATAACAGAACAATTTACAACAAAGTATAACACCTGCTGACTCACCGTAGTGGATAACGAGTGAATGCATAGCGGTACCTTACGGGTACCAATAGAAAAGCACTATCACATTTTCTCATTTCAAAAAATTTTACAAAGGGGATCTTAAATAAGATTCAAACACGTTGAGGTTTACGAGGAACCAAACAGGGATCTGATCAGGGTCCAAAATAGACCTGAGGGCTACAGCTACTGAACTCTATTAGGCATGCCTAACTATGCACTTAGTTAAATCTAGCAGGTCATGCATAATCCATCAAATCACATTTATAGAATTCATATAATTATTCATGCATAATACATCTAATTACATTGATACACTTCATAAAATAGTCCAGTATAAACTTAGAAGCATCACAAGTTCAGAAATTAAACATCAGAATCACAAAAAGAAAACTCAATTTAAAGCAAAGGGTGTCGCGCTCGTGACGTCAGTTGCGCTTGCAATAGAGGCAGCATTGGCCCCTAGATTGTGATCACGATAGTTTTCGCGCTCGCACAAAGACAGAAACACATCTCACTATCGCGCTCGTGACAGTGAGCAGCCAAAAAAGGCTGTCGCGCTTGCGCGCAGGTGCACACTCATGACAGGGGACTGCTAAGAACTGCTTGGCAGCCGAGCACTCTATCACATTCATGACAAGCGTTGTGCTCATGAATGAGAGCTCTCACTACGACCACTCAGCAGACTAATTCATTCGGCAGCCGAGCGCTCTGTCGCGCTCGCAACAGAGAGCTCTCGTTGCAAGCGTTCGGCAGCCCAACCCGCTTAACCACGCAAATCCTCTCGGCCTCGCGTAAGGGCTAGATTCACCGAGCTCTATCGTGACCGTGTGACAGTGTCGTGCTCGCGAAAGAGTCGTGATTTCTAGCTCTTAAGCGAATTTCTGCAAAAATTCACACTTCCAAAATACCCAAACCTCCAATCTCAAACATACGTCAACCCAAACTTCATCTTACCTTAAATCAAGCTTCCCAACATCATAAACAACATAAAACACAACCTAAATCAACAAGTAACACAATCAAAATCATGGATTAACAAATTCAAACTCTCAAGAACAATAAACCCAAAAATTTCAGCAAAAATTCATCAAACTTAGAAATTTGCCCAATAATTCAACATTCATGCTTCATAACTTGAATCAAACCTTAAACCCATAACATTAGCACTATAGAAGCCTCATCAAACATCAAATTTCCAGAAATCTCATTCAACATACCAAATCACAAAAATGCACAAATTCAAATAAATCCCAAACCTGAAATTCTTATGCTCTTAATGGCAAGCTCCGCTCCCACTCGCCTTCTCTTTCCCTTTGGGATCTCGAGTAGGTGCTTCTAAACCCGGAAAACCCAAGAATCATAGAAACACAAAAATCAAAAATTAGGAACACATGTAATCAAATCGAAAGAAGAAGATGATGAAGAAGAAGAAACCCACTAAGAACTTACCAATCAAAGCTTAGGAATGATCAATTTCCACCACAAAACACTTGGATCCAAGCTTAGGGCACACTTGAGGAGGAAAAGAGGAAGAAAAATGAAAAGAAAAGGAGGGAACGGGAAAAAGGAAGCAAATGGCTATCCCGTTTTTCTCTCTCCTTCTCTTTACACCTCCTCCCTATAACCCTAGCCACATGTCACCCTAGGATTGGTGGATCTTAATCACTCACACCCTACACACATACAATACACTACACACAATACCAACCCTTACTAATTCACACACTACTCCCTTATGAGCATGCACACACTAACAAGAATATTCACATCCTAATATCATATATGCACCCACACTATAATAAAGCCCACAAATATGCATATTACCCAAAATACCATTAACACATGCCAAAACTCTCACACATGCACACATACACACATATACATGGCAATCATGGCTCAAACTACTAGGGGGAGAATGGGGTGTGACATAATCAGACACCAAGACTAATGGATTTTGCTACACCAGCATTGAGTAGAACAGGGAGTAGTTCGTCCTGCACTAAATGCTAACAAATTTGAGATTAAACCTTCTTTATTACAAATGGTAAAAAATAGCATACAATTCTATGGTTTGCCATCGAGAATCCTAATGCTTATTGTGCAAATTTTCTTGAGATTTATGACACTGTAACACCCCGGATCCCACTCTAGTAGTTTTGAGCATGTGTGTGTGTGGCATTAGATTTAATTGCTTGTTTTATTAAGTTTTAAGGGTATAATTGTATATTGTATTTTAATTGTGTGGTATATTTGTGTTTTGAGAAGAAAAGAAGTATTAGAAGCGGAATTTTACCAAACTCACCAATGAGCTTGTGACATGTGGCAAGAGAGATAGTGTAGAAATGAGTGGCTATAAAAGCCAAGATAGAGAAAATGAGAGAGAGAGCAATCTTCCCCTCTCTCCCATTTCCTCCTCATGCCATCTCCTTCTTGCTTTCTTCTTCTTCCTCTTTCCTTGCCCTAGATTAGTTCTTTCAGTTGATCATTTGGTTAATTTGGTAAATCCTAGAGCTACTCAAGTAAGTGTTTGATCTTTTCTTCTTTTTCTTCTTCTTCTTCTCCTTCTTCTTCTTCTCCTCCTTTTTGGTTTCTCGTTGGGGTTGTGTGGGTGTGTGTTTTGGTTGTGTTTGAGTTGTATCATTTGTGTGTTTGGATTATTATAGCTAATATTCCTCCTAAGGATCCAAAAGGGAAGGAAGTTATTGGTGGGAGTTCAGCTCTTTGATCCTTTGGAGATTAGGATTTCAAGGTTTGGGAAATTGCTTACTTTGTATCTTTTCTTTGTTCTTTGATTTTTTCTGTTTTAATTTCTAGAAATTGAAAGTGGAAATATGTAGATGTATGCTTAATTGAAGTATGAGATGTTAATTTGTAGTGCTATTGTGAATTGCTTAGTTTATTGTTTTAATTCATGTTAAGTAGCATAAAACTTGGGTTTTATGTTGTACAATGTGATTTGAGTGCCTATGCATGTTTATGTTGAAGTTTGATGGATGAATTTTGTAGTTGGGGATGTTTTGGTTTTGAATTTCTGCAGAATTTTGGCGATGGAGATGGGAAACTCGACTCTGTCAAGGGCACAACATCTGTCACGAGCGTGATAGAGCCTGATCATCCGAGCTCCTTGCTAGGAATATCTCTATCGCGGGGGCAACCTCGGTCACGAGCATGACAAAGAGCTCGGTTGACGAGCAGCTGCAGGGCTAATTGCTGTTGCAGACGTGCCTGCGCGCGTGAGCGTGACAATGACCTTTCCCGCCCTCTGTCGTGAGCACGACCCATGTCGCGAGCGCTCAATAGAGGCCTGCCTTTCCATCTTTGCATGAGCATGAGGGTTGTCGCGAGCGTGGCACTGCGCAAATTTTGCCTCTATCGAGAGCGCGACGGTCGTCTCGAGTGCGACCATCCCCTATTTTGCTATGTTATTTATTTTATGTATTTTTTCATGGTTACTCTCTTATGAATATCAAATGCCTTCATGTGTGAATTATTTAATTCAATATCTTCGATATACATGCTAAATGTGTTGAGTTATGCCTAGCCTGCAAGAGCCAAGTTAGTGGGTAGATAGACATGCCTATAGAGTTCTAAAAGCTGCAACCCTTTAGGGTTCTTGACCTGATCAGGTCACCTTTTGGGTCCTCGTGATCCTTTTCTATTTGGCCTTGTTTAAGATCCCTAATGTGAAAATGTTTTCAAATGAACTGAAAGAAGTTGCTTTTGTTCGTACCCACGGATACTAATGTGTTCACTCGTTAACCGCGACTCTGAGTTTGCATGCATACCTTTGATTTGATATGTTGAGAAAATATTGTGTATTGTTATAGTGATGATGTTATATGTTTATGATTTATGAAGCATGTTATGAGTGTTTATTCATATAAGTTTGTTTTTATTATATCTCCACGTGTATGTGCCATTTGTATGTGTTTTGCTTTGACGACTACTGTGAGTGGTCATTCATCTTTCATTTTCCCAACTAAGCGTTATCGCTTTGCACGGGTGTTTTATCCGTTCAGGTGTGGAAGCAGTCCAAGTTCTTGGGATTCTATCCGCAGCGATCAGAGCCAACATAATAGAGAGATTTTGTAGTCTAGTGTTTTGTAATTTGTATTTTGTTCTCGGATGTAAAAGTTTTTGTTTTGTAGATGTATATTTTTTAATTATTATAAGGATGTTATTGTACCCCCCCCCCCCTTTGTAATGATTATTTTGTTATATAAATGAATGAGATTTTGAGAATTTCTGTTGGCTTATGTTTTTTTGATGTAAAGTTTTAGTTTACTCCATTTTATGGTTATTTTTTTAATGTTTTGGATTTGCATGTATAATTGTTTTGGTGACACCCTTATCTATACGAGCACTCACTCCTTCTTGTGGGTGAGCTCCCCTCCGTATAGGTATGGGGTGTTGCAATTTTATTAGTATCAGAGCATAGGTTTAGGCTTTTCTAGGCGATCATGGAATAGAATTGTAACACCCCAATTTCCATCCAATTAGTTTGAGCATGTGTTTATGTGTGTTAGGAGTTAATTGTATGATTAATTGTTTTATTTTTTTATATAGGAGTCTATTGCATGATATTAGTTAATTAGATGTTTTGATTGTGTGGTGAAGGAAAGAAGAAGGGTTAGAATGGAAATTTTCCCATACCACCATAAGAATTTGACACGTGGAAGAAAGATAAAAAGAAGGGTAGATAAGGATGAGAGAGCACGTGAGGGAGCATCTGCCCTCCCGTTTTTGCCTCTCTTCCTCCCTTTCTCCTCCATATTCTTCTCATATTCTCTTTTCTCCTCCATGAACGCGATAGCAACCATGCCCGCCCTCTGTCACGGACGTGACATCCATCGTGAACTTCATAGAGGCCTCTCTGGCCCTCCTCATACGATCATGAGGGCTATTGTTATACCCCAAATCGGGCCTAGTCGGAATCGGTAAGCTAAGTCAGATAAGTGAAGGGTATTTTGGTAATTTGTGCATGAGTGAATTTGATGATAAGGACTTAATTGCAAAGTAATTAATTAAATAAGGGTATTTGTGGCGGTTTAATCTAGTGAAGTGTGTGTATTGTACCCAAGGATGTAAAGTGTTTTTGAGCAATTATTTGATGTGTGTTGTGTTTTGGTACCAAATATTTCAAAGCATTGATTTAAGGGATCATTTAGAGTGTGAGTGGTATATGATATATTGGAGCATGAAATTCAAAAGTGGTTTGTTTGTCCAATGGGAGCTTGCCATGTGGAGAGTTAGGTGGGAGCATTTAGTGTGATTTGGGTTTAGGAGAGAGGAAAAGTAGATTTTCTTCTTCTTGTTCCCATTACCTTCTCTTCCTCCTTCATCTTCTTCATTTACTCTTACTCTCACTTGCTTTGTCTTAGAGTAAACCTTGAGATTGAAGTTGGTTTTGTTGAGTTAAGAGCTGGGTTTTGAGAGGTAAGCGCTTGGGTGTTTTGGGTTCTTCTTCTCCAACTTCTTCTGTCTATTTTCTGGTTTGAAAGGATTATTGCATGGTTTGATCTAAGTGTGTGTTTGTGGCTGTGTTTTGTGCAAGTTCCGGTTAAGATATTGGATAAAGGAAAAGAAGGATTAAAGCTTGAAGAGGATAGTGGGTTGTGATTCTTAGAGGTTTGGGAAACTCTCTATTATATATCTGAATTTTAGTACATTCATGTGTGCTATGAGTTTCTTGAATGTGTTGTTGATGATACATGATGATGGTAGTGAGTGTTGGTTTAAATTGTTCATTTGTGCATGTGAATAAGATTTTGGGTAAAAAACTGGGTTAGAATGCACTTGACCTTTCTTCGGTTATTAGGCTATTTTGGAAGTTGTAGAACTCCAAATAGTATACAACTAGTACCGTTGGAAAGATAAGATATATTCCTACAAATGTGTTAGAAATAAGTTTGAGCTAATTTTAACTCTAAGTGTCCCACAAGTGGTCAAGAAGTAGAGCTATCTTCTATGGCCGGGTTCAGGGGAGCACTATAGGTTGTTTAGATCATATCTGAAGCTATAGATGCCCAATTGATCTTAAATTTGTTGAATTTGAAATTTAACATCTTAGGGAACAAATTTTAAGAGGAATTTTTGCCTAAAAATGTCGTTTAGATGCCCATTTAGGCTGAACAAAAAGGAGTTGTGAAGCAGTCCTGAATCCTGGCTTCTGTTTTGCAAACTTTTGGTAGGTCATGGTGGCAACCAAATTCATTACCACTATGACATATGAAAATGCTAGGCAGAATGCTTAGTTTGGATGTCACGGTGGCAACCAAATTCATTACCACCGTGACCCCTTCTGTCTTGACCATTTTATGTGTTTTTCTTCCCGAATTGAACCCGCTTTACACCGAAACTTTCTAGGATTCATCCGATGCATGTTTAGGACTATTAAATGAGTATAAGAATAGTTATCACTTGGAAAATTAACATGAATAGGATTAAGCTTAATAGCAAAGTAATGAAGTAATGATGTGTAATTGTATGTATTAGAATCAAGTAAAGTTTAATGACATTATTGAGCGTTATAATACTTCAACCTATATAAATGTGTATGATATGAACAAGTACGCATAGGTATGAATTAAGATCTAAGCTATATACACATGACAGACATCACATGAATTGAGTTTGCTTAATGAAATATATATATATGGGATATGAGTAGTGAATGTGTGATTGAAGTAATTGCCTAACAATATTATATGATGCATGCATTGATAATAAATGTTATTAGGATGTATTAGTATGCAAGATATCTATGATGTTATTATTGTTCATGTGGATATTTGAGTGATTATATAATATGATAATGATAAATGTGATTTAATGCTTTTAGCTTATGAATTCCTCTTTTAAATGGAGACCCATAATGTGGAAAACCGGGTAAGTAAGTATTTATATAAATGTACAATTAGTTGGTATGAATGATATGATAAAGTGTGAGGAATAGCATTTTGTTTTGGGCAGTGGGTATGTCACGGTGACAACCTAATGGGTTGCCACCGTGAGGTACCCCATTAGTGCATTCTGTTTTGGGGTGTGGGTATGTCACGATGACAACCTAATGGGTTACCACCATGAGGTACCCCAAGATTGTATTCTACCGAGAGTTTTGGTATGTCACGGTGACAACCAATCTGGTTGTGACCGTGACCTACCCTGTTTTTGTAAAGAGTAGTTAGTTGTTAAAAGTAAAGTTTGAATGTTAAGTTAATGATTGGCCTGATAATGTTTCCATATTTGACTCTGATAAATTTTAGAATATTGAATAGTGCTAAAGCATGTTGATGGAATTATATTGTATGCTTTATAATACGAACAGTATGACGCATGGCTGATATTATGAATTTCTTTATATGTCTACATACTCTGGATTAAGTATGATGATATTTATATACTGTCTGATTTGACACATGATTTGAATGATGCAATACCTACGAAAGTCAGTCTAGTGGATAGTTAGGCATGCCTAATAGAGTCTTTTAGCTGCAGCCCTTTATACGTTTGGACCCTGGTCAGGTCTGTCACACCCCGTTTGCCCCCTAGTAGAATGAGCCTGTCTGTGTGAGCATGCATGTGCATGTGTTCAGCATATCATGAGGGTAGTTTAGTAAAATGCATGTTTTTGGGTTTTGTTAGTATGTGGTTGCACGTATGACATTAGTGTGTGTATTAATTGGGAATTGCTTGTGTGCACTAGAGCATATCATATTATGGTGTTTTAAGTTAAAAAGTATTTGTGTGTGTGAGTTCATACCATTGTAGGGTGTTTAAGTTAGGAGTGCATAAGATGTGTGTGTAGTATGGAGTTAAGGTGTGAGTGAGCAAGTTCCACCACCATTCAGTGACATGTGTATTAGGTTAGGGAAAATGAATAAAGAAAAGAAGGAAGAGTGAAAGGAAGATCAGATTCACGTTTTCCCTTCTACCTCCATCTTCTTCTTCTTCCTTTTCCCTTTCCTAATTATTGCTAACTGTAAATCAAATTGTGGTTGTGGAAATTGGTCACTCTTGCTCCTAACTTGTTAAGTACGTATCTTGGTCTTGCTCTTATTCTTCTTTCTCTTCTTCTTCTTCCTTGAGTTTAGATTTAACTTAGGGTTTGCTTTGTTGGATGTTTGTGTTTAGCTGAGGCTCCTCGCGATCCCAAAGGCAAGGAGATTGCTGGGAGTAGTGGGACTAAGTGAAGTGAAGCTTAGAATTCAGGTTTGGGAATTATTTGTTATGATTTGTGTGATTTTGAGCTTACTGTAAAATTCTAGGGTTTGTGTTCCTTTGAAGCTTGAATGCATTTACTGTTGATTTTGATTTGGTTGTTTTAAATATTGAATTGAGTCGTTGTTATGTCATTTTGATGCTTGAATGATCTTCTGGGAAGTAAGAACAGGTTTAAATGACTTTTAATCAAATTTAGATTGATTTCTTTGTTTTGGGAAATTCTGGAAAATCGGGAAAATCGATTACTGTAGAAATTCCCGTCTGTCGCGTGACTAGCCAGGAAGAGAGGCAAGTCAAGAGACGTGACTTCCAGTCACGACTCGTGACCTGCAAGATAGAAGCCAGTCACGAGTTGTGACTGTCTGTCACAACTCGTGACCGGCCATGAGGAAGGCAGTCACGAGGCGTGACTTCCAGTCACGACTCGTGACCGGCCTGAGCGAGGCCAGTTACGTCAGCCAGTCACAACGCGTGACCAGCCCAAAGGAGGAAGCCAGTCACGAGACGTGACACCCAGTCACGACTCGTGACCAGCGAGAGGTAAGGGGCGAGACACGCCGCATGATCCGCGAGGGACAGAGCCAGTCACGAGCCGTGACCCTCAGTAACGTCTCGTGACCAGCCTTGTGAGGAGGCCAGTCACGTCTCGTGACCAGCCAACCTCGCCCGTCATCCCGTTCAACCCATTTTCTGAAATTTCCCGGATTTTAACTTATAAATGGATTCCGTATTTTCCTTCGAATGAATTTATACTGCTGTATGATGCATGTCATACTTTTATATGCTTTGAAATGCGTGATACCATGATTCTTCTGATGAATTATACGCGATGTTTTGAATTGTGATTTGAGTGAGTTTTAGCCTGCTAGAGTCAAGTAAGTGGATAGTTAGGCATGCCTAATAGAGTCTTTTAGCTGCAGCCCTCAGTTCAGTTTGGACCCCGATCAGGTCTCCGTTTGGTTCCTCGCGAACCCATCAGTATTAGGATCTTGTTTAAGATCCCCTCAGTATAAAAATATTGTGCTTTGATAAAATGAATTGACTTTTGATTTGTACCTGTGAGGTACCCTCAGTATTAGATTCGTACCCGTAAGGTACCTTCAGTACACTCGTTATCCACTATCTAGAGTCAGCAGGTGTTCATTAAATAATTGATTGAATTGCTCTGTTCTGAATTGGATATATACATGTGATATCTGAATGAGTATAATTATGGGATATGTGTTCCATTAATATGGAAATGGATATGTATTTGTGGTGCAAATGTATGGCTTTAATTTGTGAGCATGATTATATGGATATTGTTTAAGCTATTGCATTTTGCCATTGTGTATGTGAAATATCTTGACGACCATTGTGAATGGCCTTCCATAATTTATGTTTGTTTCCCCACTAAGCGTTTATCGCTTAGCACGGTGTTTTTACTCGTGCAGGTGCGGAAGAAGTTTTGATCTGAAGGGTTTAGTGTAGGGCTTAATTTTGTAATAGTGATGATTCTTTTTGTATAGAACTCTCGTGTATTAGTTGTATCAATTTTGTATCAGCTTTCGCTTTTGTACCTATATTTTTGTATATATAATATTATTTTGTATCAGCTAGTTGATCAGAACATTATTGTAATGGTTTGTTATATTAATGTATGATCAGCTTTTGCTTTCTTTTCCTTAAAGTTTTTAATTATCCTGTATTTCTGTATGTATGTAATGAATGAATGTATGTTTGCTTTGTTTTTGCTTTGTGACACCTTGTCTCATACGGCATCTCGCTCCTTACCGGATGGGATCGCCTATGTATGGGAAGGGGGTGTTACAGTTTGTGGTATCAGAGCATAGGTTTAGGTGTTTCTGGGTGTTGTTTGTTCTGTTGATGTGTTGAAGTGTATAGATGTGCATGTGTCTAGATCTGTGTTGGCTGATACGGTTGTTTCTTGTTTGTTTAGATGGCTTCTAATTCAGCTCGTGGATCACTTGAGGAATCCGCCGAGAGTGTGAACCCTCAAGCTGTAGATCCATCGATTTCTGTGTCGGCTCAGCATGCTAGGGTCCAGCCCGAGGCCGCAGCCATGCCTTTTGAGGCTATGTTCAGATTGCATCAAGACATGGCTAGGGTTTTGGAGAGAGTGACTGCTCCTAGAGCACCTATGGAGAATTTGAGAAGGGCAGGAGTTGAAGATTTTTATGGCACTGGTTTGAATGATTCTGAGATGGCTGAGAAATGGTTAGATAAAGTGAAGCGTGCCTTGAGAGAGATTCGGTGTCCTCCCGACCAGCAGGCAGAGTGTGCATTAGTTCTACTGCAAGGGTCTGCTTTTGAGTGGTGGGAATTGGTTTGCAGGCATCCTCAGCTACCGGATCCGATTACTTGGGAGTTCTTTGAGGGTGAGTTCACAAAGAAGTATATTACTCAGACCTACAGAGATGCTAGATAGGCTCAGTTTTTGAGTTTGAGACAGAGGGCTATGTCTGTAGCAGATTATGAGAAGGAGTTCAATAGATTGTCTCCCTATGCTCCGCGTGGGGTTATGACAGATGATTTCAGATGCAAGCATTTCGAAGCGGGGTTGAATGAGGCTTTGAAGATTGCTTTGATTTCTTTGATGTGCATGCCTGGGGTTAGCTATTATCAGATTGTGGAGGCTGCTGTGAGGGCTGAGTTATCTGAGACGGTGTTTAGAGAGAGAGCTCAGAGGAGGAACTCTTCCCGTGGAGGATCTTCTTCATCCTCGGGTAAGAGATCTAGGAACCCACAGGACGAGTCATCTTCTGGCCCGGCTTCTAGAGGTAGACGACAGGGTTCTGCAGCTGTGTCAGGTTCTGGTAGGGGTGGTAGAGCAGAGACTACATCAGTTTGTCCTCATTGCAGTAAGACTCATCGGGGTGACTGTAGGTGGCTCTCCGGTGCGTGCTTCAGGTGTGGGAGCTCTGAGCATCTTTTGGCCAGTTGTCCGAGATTACATGAGGATTCAGGTTCCCAGAGAGAGGCCAGCAGGGTTGGTTCGAATGCTTCTCAGGCTTCTCGTGGTAGAGGCAGAGGTAGAGGTCGAGGTGCTCGGCCTAGAGATGGAGCTACTTCTGAGACTGTTGAGCGTCCTCCTCAGGTTGCGACTAGGGCTTATGCTATGAGAGCCAGAGAGGAGCAGGATACGCCTGATGTTATTGCTGGTAAGTTCTTACTCCATGACACTGAGTTGTATGCTCTAATTGATCCTGGTTCCACACACTCATACTTGTGCACAGATAAAATTATTGATAAGTTGCATGTGGTTGATCAGTTAGATTATGAGATATGTGTGACCAGTCCATTAGGGCATAGTGTCAGTGTGAGTAGAGTCTTTAGGAGTTGTCCTTTGATAGTTGAGGGAGTTGTGCTTCCAGCGGATTTGATTGAGTTGCCTTTCAGAGAGTTTGATCTGATTCTGGGTATGGACTGGTTGGGTAAGCATCGGGCTGTAGTTGATTGCCATAGGAAGACAGTTGTGCTTCGGGATAGAAGTCAGTCTCTTGTGTTTTTGAAAGGTTTGGATGCTAGTTCTGTGAATAATGTGATTTCTGCGATGCAAGCTAAGAGGTTTATCAGGAAAGGTTGTGAGGCTTTTCTTGCAGTTGTGTTAGATTCCAAGAGAGATCGAGTTCAGATTGAGGACATTCCAGTAGTGCGAGAGTTTAGTGATGTGTTCCCGAGCGAGTTGCCTGGTTTGCCTCCTGAGAGAGAGGTTGAGTTGTCCATTGAGATTATGCCAGGTACTGCAACTATTTCGAGAGCACCTTATCGGATGGCTCCTGTAGAGTTGAGGGAACTTAAAACTCAGCTACAAGAGTTATTGGATAAGGGGTTTATTCGACCTAGCATTTCTCCTTGGGGAGCTCCAATTCTGTTTGTCAAGAAGAAAGATGGATCTTTGCGGATGTGTATCGACTACAGGCAGATTAATAAAGGTACAGTGAAGAACAAGTATTTGTTGCCTAGGATTGAGGATTTATTTGATCAGCTTCGAGGTGTAGGTGTTTTCTCTATGATAGATCTTCGATCAGGGTACTATTAGCTTCGAGTTCAGGATGCAGATGTGGTTAAGACTGCATTTCAGACTAGGTATGGTCACTATGAGTTTCTTATGATGCCGTTTGGTTTGACAAATGCTCCAGCGGCTTTTATGGATCTGATGAATCGTGTGTTTAGGCCATACTTAGATCGATTTGTAGTAGTGTTCATTGATGACATCTTGGTGTATTCCAAGGATGAGAGTGAGCATGAGGAGCATCTCCGATTGGTTTTGCAGATGTTGAGAGAGCATCAGTTGTTTGCTAAGCTTAGTAAGTGTGATTTCTGGCTTCGAGAAGTGTCATTCTTGGGTCACATTATTTCAGCTAGAGGTATTCAGGTAGATCCAGCCAAGATTAAGGCGATAGTTGATTGGAAAGCGCCTAGAAATGTTCAGGAAGTGAGGAGTTTCCTCGGTTTGGCAGGTTATTACCGTCGGTTTGTTAAGGGTTTTTCTGTGATTGCTGCACCGATGACTAGATTGTTGAGGAAAGGAGTCAAATTTGAGTGGTCAGATAGATGCCAGGCTTGTTTTGATTGGTTAAAGCAGTTGCTTGTTGAGGCTCCTATCCTTACTCAACCCATCTCGGGTAAAGATTTTGTCATTTATAGTGATGCTTCGGGTGTTGGTCTTGGCTGTGTGCTGATGCAAGAAGGTAAGGTCGTGGCTTATGCTTCTCGTCAGTTAAAGCCACACGAGAGGAATTATCCGACGCATGATCTTGAGTTGGCAGCTATGATCTTTGCTTTTAAGATTTGGCGTCATTACCTGTATGGAGAAAAGTGTAGGATCTTTACGGATCACAAGAACTTGAAGTACTTCCTGTCACAGAAAGAGTTGAACATGAGACAGCGCTGTTTGCTTGAGTTATTTAAGGACTACAACTGCATTGTGGATTACCATCCTGGTAAGGCCAATGTAGTCGCTAATGCTTTGAGTCGGAAGTCAGTTTCAGCCTTGTTCTTGAGGCGGTTTAGATGGAGATTTGGTTCAGATGGAGCTTTGATTGCTCAGTTGCGTGTGAAGCCTACCTTGAGACAGAAGATTGTGGATGCTCAGAAGGATGATCAAAGACTTCAGCGGATTGTGCATGAGGTTAGATCGGGCAAGCAGTCAGAGTTCTCAGTTCAGGATGAGGTCCTTATGTTCAGAGATCGCTTGTGTGTACCAGAGTCTGAGGATTTGAGGAGTAAGCTTATGAGTGAGGTGCATAGTACAGTTTTTACTATGCATCCGGGCAGTGAGAAGATGTATCGGGACATGAAGCAGTTCTATTGGTGGTCCAGTATGAAGAGAGATATTGTGGATTTTGTTTCCAAGTGCTTGACTTGTCAGCAGGTAAAGGTCGAGCATCAGGTTCCTTCGGGATTGCTTACGCCTTTATCCATTCCTGAGTGGAAGTGGGATGATATCGCCATGGATTTTGTTTCTAGTTTGCCTTTGACTCAGAGGAAACATGACTCAGTTTGGGTAATTGTGGATCGGCTTACAAAATCAGCTCACTTTCTGCCGGTTAGAGTGGACTACTCGATGGATAGATTGGCTAGTATGTATGTGGATGAGATAGTTCGGTTGCATGGTGTGCCTTTGTCCATAGTTTCAGATCGAGACTCGAGATTTACTTCCAAGTTTTGGAAGGAGTTGCAGAGAGCTTTGGGCACTAAGTTGAACTTCAGTACAACGTTTCATCCTCAGACATATGGTCAGTCAGAACGGGTCATTCAGATTCTGGAGGATATGATGAGGGCTTGTGCCTTGGATTTTTCGGGTAGCTGGGATAGATATGTGTCGCTTATGGAGTTTACCTACAACAACAGTTTTCAGTCGAGCATCGGTATGGCACCGTATGAGGCTTTGTATGGACGTCAGTGTAGGACTCCGGTTTGTTGGACCGAGCTATCCGAGAGATCAGTGATTGGGCCTGATTTGGTTAGAGATACTGAAGAAAAGATCATAGTTGTGCAACGGAATTTGAAGGCAGCCAAGGATCGACAGAAGTCTTCTGCCAATTTGAAGAGGAAAGACGTGCATTTTGAGATCGTGGACAAAGTTTTCCTTAAAGTTTCACCTTGGAGGAGAGTGCTTCGGTTTGGGAAGAAGGGTAAGCTTAGTCCTCGTTTCATTGCTCCTTATGAGATTTTGGCTAAGGTAGGACCTGTAGCTTATAGATTGGCATTACCGATGGAGTTAGCAAAATTACACGATGTGTTCCACGTTTCGATGCATCGTCGGTACAGATCAGATCCTTCGCATGTTCTTTCGGTTCAGGATATTCAGGTTCAGCCAGACTTTTCCTATGATGAGGAACCGCGAGCTATTCTAGCTCGAGAGGTGAGGCAGTTGAGAAGTAAGCAGATTCCTCTGGTTAAAGTGTTGTGGATCCATCATGGAGTCGAAGAAGCGACTTGGGAACCAGAGGAGTCGATGAGAGTTCAGTATCCACAGTTATTCAGTTCAGGTGAGAATTTCGAGGACGAAATTCTTATTAGTAGGGGAGAGTTGTCACACCCCGTTTGCCCCCTAGTAGAATGAGCTTGTCTGTGTGAGCATGCATGTGCATGTGTTCAGCATATCATGAGGGTAGTTTAGTAAAATGCATGTGTTTGGGTTTTGTTAGTATGTGGTTGCACGTATGACATTAGTGTGTGTATTAATTGGGAATTGCTTGTGTGCACTTGAGCATATCATATTATGGTGTTTTAAGTTAAGAAGTATTTGTGTGTGTGAGTTCATACCATTGTAGGGTGTTTAAGTTAGGAGTGCATAAGATGTGTGTGTAGTATGGAGTTAAGGTTTGAGTGAGCAAGTTCCACCACCATTCAGTGACATGTGTATTAGGTTAGGGAAAATGAATAAAGAAAAGAAGGAAGAGTGAAAGGAAGATCAGATTCACGTTTTCCCTTCTACCTCCATCTTCTTCTTCTTCCTTTTCCCTTTCCTAATTATTGCTAACTGTAAATCAAATTGTGGTTGTGGAAATTGGTCACTCTTGCTCCTAACTTGGTAAGTACGTATCTTGGTCTTGCTCTTATTCTTCTTTCTCTTCTTCTTCTTCCTTGAGTTTAGATTTAACTTAGGGTTTGCTTTGTTGGATGTTTGTTTTTAGCTGAGGCTCCTCGCGATCCCAAAGGAAAGGAGATTGCTGGGAGTAGTGGGACTAAGTGAAGTGAAGCTTAGAATTCAGGTTTGGAAATTGTTTGTTATGATTTGTGTGATTTTGAGCTTACTGTAAAATTCTAGGGTTTGTGTTCCTTTGAAGCTTGAATGCATTTACTGTTGATTTTGATTTGGTTGTTTTAAATATTGAATTGAGTCGTTGTTATGTCATTTTGATGCTTGAATGATCTTCTGGGAAGTAAGAACAGGTTTGAATGACTTTTAATCAAATTTAGATTGATTTCTTTGTTCTGGGAAATTCTGGAAAATCGGGAAAATCGATTACTGTAGAACTGTCGCGTGACTAGCCAGGAAGAGAGGCAAGTCACGAGACGTGACTTCCAGTCACGACTCGTGACCTGCCAGATAGAAGCCAGTCACGAGCTGTGACTGTCTGTCACAACTCGTGATCGGCCATGAGGAAGGCATTCACGAGGCGTGACTTCTAGTCAAGACTCATGACCGGCCTGAGAGAGGCCAGTTACGTCAGCTAGTCACGTCGCGTGACCAGCCCAAAGGAGGAAGCCGGTCACGAGACGTGACACCCAGTCACGACTCGTGACCAGCGAGAGGTAAGGGGCGAGACACGCCGCGTGATCCGCGAGGGACAGAGCCAGTCATGAGGCGTGACCCTCAGTCACGTCTCGTGACCAGCCTTGTGAGTAGGCCAGTCACGTCTCGTGACCAGCCAACCTCGGCCGTCATCCCGTTCAGCCCATTTTTTGAAATTTCCCGGATTTTAACTTATAAATTGATTCCGTATTTTCCTTCGAATGCATTTATACTGCAGTATTATGCATGTCATACTTTTATATGCTTTGAAATGCGTGATACCATGATTCTTCTGATGAATTATACGCGATGTTTTGAATTGTGATTTGAGTGAGTTTTAGCCTGCTAGAGTCAAGTAAGTGGATAGTTAGGCGTGCCTAATAGAGTCTTTTAGCTGCAGCCCTCAGTTCAGTTTGGACCCCGATCAGGTCCCCGTTTGGTTCCTCGCGAACCCATCAGTATTAGGATCTTGTTTAAGATCCCCTCAGTATAAAAATATTGTGCTTTGATAAAATGAATTGACTTTTGATTTGTACCTGTGAGGTACCCTCAGTATTCGATTCGTACCCATAAGGTACCTTCAGTACACTCGTTATCCACTATCTAGAGTTAGCAGGTGTTCATTAAATAATTGATTGAATTGCTCTGTTCTGAATTGGATATATACATGTGATATCTGAATGAGTATAATGATGGGATATGTGTTCCATTAATATGGAAATGGATATGTATTTGTGGTGCAAATGTATGACTTTAATTTGTGAGCATGATTATATGGATATTGTTTAAGCTATTGCATTTTGCCATTGTGTATGTGAAATATCTTGACGACCATTGTGAATGGCCGTCCATAATTTATGTCTGTTTCCCCACTAAGCGTTTATCGCTTAGCACGGTGTTTTTACTCGTGCAGGTGCAGAAGAAGTTTTGATCTGAGAGTCACCGCCGTCAAGCCAACACAGAAGGGTTTAGTGTAGGGCTTAATTTTGTAATAGTGATGATTCTTTTTGTATAGAACTCTCGTGTATCAGTTGTATCAATTTTGTATCAGCTTTCGCTTTTGTACCTATATTTTTGTATATGTAATATTATTTTGTATCAGCTAGTTGATCAGAACATTATTGTAATGGTTTGTTATATTAATGTATGATCAGCTTTTGCTTTCGTTTCCTTAAAGTTTTTAATTATCCTGTATTTCTGTATGTATGTAATGAATGAATGTATGTTTGCTTTATTTTTGCTTTGTGACACCTTGTCTCATACGGCATCTCACTCCTTACCGGATGGGATCGCCTATGTATGGGAAGGGGGTGTTACAAGGTCCCCCGTTTGGTTCCTCGTGAACCCTTTAATGTGTTTGAATCTTGTTTAAGGTTCCTAATGAAAATGTTTTTGAATGTGAAAATGAAATTGATATTCTATTCGCACCCGTATGGTGATGTCAGTATTCGATTCGCACCCGTAAGGTGATGTCAGTATTCGATTCGCACCCGTAAGGTGATGTCAGTACTCGATTCGCACCCGTAAGGTGATGTCTGTATACTCGTTATCCACTATTTTGAGTCAGCAAGTATTTTTGTTTGCTTTGTCTGATATGAATATGAGAATATGATATCCGAATGTGTAAGATTTCAGACATGTGAATCAGTTATGAATTCGAATGTGATTATGAATCTCTGAATGGGTTAAATGTGACTCAAACATGCCTATTGTGTGCGATTATTCATATATATATATCGTATTGTAATTGTGTTTGAATATAATCAATTGTGGTTATAAGCATGTGAATTAGTATGTATACGAATGTGAGTTTATACTGTTAACTATTATGGATTTAGCATGTGAACTAGTTTGTGTGGAAATGCGACATTGACTATTGAATGATTATGGATGAAGGTTGATACGATCCTCTTAACGCACGGCTTTTATATGCAAGTATAATATTATATGTGTTATGAATGCCCGCATATGCCATTTGCCTGTGTTATGCCTTGGTCACCATTGTTAATGGCCGCCCATATTTCTTGTGTGTTTCCCCACTAAGCATTATCACTTAGCACGGGTTCTTTTCCCGTGCAGGTGGCAGGTTTGTTCCAGTTCAAGTCACGCATCTGCAAGGGTCGGCCACATAGGAGCTAGAATTTTTGTACTTTGTTTAGCCTCTGTAATTGGGATGTGTATTTCTGTATAATATGTATATGTAATAATAAGTAAAGATACTGATGTAATATTTTGGACTGCATAAATATTTTATATTTATGTCTTAAGTATTTTCTCTGTCCTATCTTTCGTCTGAGGCTTCTGTTTTATGGTTGTAAGTTTGTATAGGTGTATGCTTTCGCTTAATGTATGCGCATTTGTGAATTATGTATGTTCAGTTTTTGCTCCTTAAATTTTTAAATTGTTACGTACTTATATTTGTGCTTTGTATCGCTTCTGTCCGGTAGCACACCTGCTCGTACGACTGCCTACTCCCTCGCGGATGGGTTCCCCTATGTATGGGTTGTGGGTGTTACAGCTATCTCGTGTGCAGCAGGATGCGAGCTTCTCCTCTGTCGTGGGTGCGACATCCATCACGAGCGCAACAGTTGCCCTATTTGCTTTTTCATTTTCTTTTACCTTAATTGACATGAATGTTTTCTCTCAGGATGTAAATACTTTTGTGTATGAATTATTTTATGCTCCAATGGATGCCTTATAGGAAATGTATTATGAGTAGCCTGCAAGAGTTAATTTAGTGGATAATTAGGCATACCTAAAAAGTTCTATTAGTTGCAGTCTTAATGTGTTATGGACCCTAATCAGGTCCCCATTTGGGTCCTCACGATCCTTAATGTGTTCGAATCTTATTTAAGATCCTCAATGTGAAAATGTTTTTGGATGAAAATAAAGAAATTGCTTTTGACCGTACCCACGGGGTAGTAATGCATTCACTCGCTATCCGCTACTATGAGTTTGCAGGCGCATGTGTGATTTTATTGTGAATATGTTATTGCTATATTAATGAATATATGTTATGGAACTTTGGTGAATGCAGTGCATGATATAAAGTTATTATACTTATATGGAAATGTTGATATGCTTGTGACACACGCATGTGTTTTGCCTTAATGGCCATTGTGAATGGTCATTCATCTTTTATTTCCCCACTAAGCATTATCACTTAGCAAGGGTGTCCTATCCGTGCAGGTGTTGAAACTGTAGAGTTTTAGGAGGTCAACAGCAGTCTAGGCTAACACAATAGGATAGATTTTTGAAGAGATTTATTTTTTTTATATGGTATCTTGTTGTATAATCTAGTAGTTCTTTTTGTCGTTGTAATCCTCCAGCTGTATATTTTGTAAAGTTGTATAGACAGATTTTGTACTTCTATATCTTTTGTAATGAATATTCAGTTATATCAATGAATGACTTGGAATTCTGTTGGCAGTTTGAGCCCTATTCTCTCAGATGTTAATGTTTTAATTTGTACTATTTATTTCATTATTTATATGTATGTTTGTGGTTCATTTTGGTGACACCCTTATCTATGCGGGGTCTCGTCCTCTCATGTGGGTGAACTCCCTTACGTATAGGTAGGGGTTGTTATAATTTTTTATATTAGAGCTTAGGTTTAGGCATTTCTGGATGATCGTAGGATATAGATATATGTTTAGGACTGTGTTGGCCTAATGTTAATGTCTTTATGTTTTGTAGTATATGGAGTCTGCGCATGGGTCCCTCGAGGGGTCAGCAGAGAGTGCTAATCCCCAAGAGCAAGATCCATCTGTGTCTGGTCCTACTTAGCCCGATAGGGTGCAACTTGAGGCGACAGCCATGCCTTTTGAGGCTATGTTAAAGATATCTCAAGACATGGCTAGTATCTTAGAGAGGGAGACCGTACTGAGAGCCCCGATTGAGAGTATGAGGAAGTCTGGGGTAGAAGATTTCTATGGGATGAGTTTGGATAAGTCAGAGTTGGCAGAAAATTGGATTGAGAAAGTAGCAAGGGTTTTTAAAGAGATTCGTTGTCCTCCAGATAGGCAAGTGGAGTGTGTAGTCTTGCTCCTGCAAGGTTCTGCCTACGACTAGTGGAAGTTAGTCTGTAGGCATCCTCAGTTGCCCAATCCAGTCACGTGGGAATTCTTTTAGCGGGAATTCAATAGTAAGTATGTGACTAAAGCGTATAAAGAGACGCGATGGGAACAGTTTCTAAGTCTCAAGCAGAGAACATTGTTTGTGGCTGAGTATGAGAAGGAATTTAATACCTCCAGGTATTCTCATCGAAGATTTTCCCTATCTGCTTTTTGAGGCTGGCTTGAATGAGTCTTTGATAACTATGTTGATATCTCAGATGAGTGCCCCTGCAGTCAGCTATTATCAGATTGCGTAGGAAGCTTTTCGAGCGGAACGTTCTGAGACCATTTTGAGAGAGAGAGCTCAGAGAAGGAATCCCCCTTATAGAGGTTCATCCTCGGGTAAGAGGTCAAAGAACCCTAATATGAATTCTCCGGATGAGTCCTCTACTAGTCTTGCTTTGAGGGGTAGAAGGCAGGGATCTTCAAATGTATCTGGTAGAGGTGGTCTGTGTGCCAGGAGTGAAGTGGTGCCTAAGTGCTCTCATTATAGTAAGCGCAATAAGGGCAAGTGTCGTTTATTGACTGGAGGTTGTTTCCGATGCGAAAGTACGAACCATTTTCTTACCAATTGCCCCAAGTTGAATAAGAACACCCGAGATAAGCCAGAGGCTAGAAGAGTACGATCTAATGCCCTATAAGCTAGTAAGAGGTAGAGGAAGAGGACGTGGTAATCGGCCTAGAGAGGGAGTTCCATCTGAGTCAGTGGACCGTCCCCAGATAGTGCCAGCTAGAGCCTATGCAATGAGAGCTCGGGAAGAGCTGGAAGCACCTGAAGTGATCGCAGGTAAATTTCTACTTTGTGACACTGACTTATATGCTCTAATAGACCCTGGGTCCACACATTATATTTGTGTTCATATAGTTTGCATGCTCAGTTGCCTGATATTGATCAGTTAGAATATGAGATTTGTATGACCAGTCCTTTAGGGCATAGTGTCATTGTGAGTAAAGTGTATAGGAATTTCCTTCTTATAGTTCAAGGTTTAGAATTTCCAGTTGATCTGATTGATTTGCCTTTCTGTTAGTTTGATCTCATTTTGGGAATGGATTGGCTGTGTAAGCATCGGGCTATTGTAGATTGCTATAGGAAGACAATGGTACTTTAGAATGGAGATCATGCTCCTATTATTGTGAGAGGTTTGGGTTAAGGTTCTATGGGTAATGTTATTTCAACTATGCCAGCTAAGCATTGTATGAGGAAGGGATGTGAGGCATTTTTGGTAGTAGTGCTGGATTCTAGGCGTAGTCAGGTAAGGATTCAGGATATTCCTGTGATTGGAGAATTTGAGGATGTGTTTCTAGAAGAATTGCCTGGTTTACCTCGAGAGAGAGAGGTAGAGCTATCCATAGAGATTATGTCGGGTACTGCTCCTCTTTGTAAAGCACCTTATCGAATGGCTCCTATGGAGTTGAGAGAGCTCAAGACTCAATTACAGGAGCTATTGGATAAAGGCTTTATCAGACCTAGTGTATCCCCATGGGGTGCTCCAGTTTTGTTTGTCAAGAAGAAAGATGGGACACTAAGGATGTGCATTGACTACCGTCAAATCAATAAGGTCACTGAGGAGAACAAGTATCTGTTACCTAGGATTGAGGACCTTTTTGATCAGTTGAGAGGTGCTGGAGTCTTTTCTAAGATTGACTTGAGGTTCGGTTACAATCCGCTTCGGGTTAATGATTCAGATGTAGCTAAGATTTCTTTTCATACGTGATATGGCCATTATGCCTTTTCAGTAATTCCATTTGGGTTGACAAATGCACCAGCGGCTGACGGGTCCTCGGCAAGCGTACCGAATCGACAAGTAATAAAGTGGGGTATATTTAGGACCCTGAGTTATCGCACCGATGGGAAAAAGGATTGTCCAGTTAAATATCTATAGATGAGTGAATTTGAGATGTCCCCAATTTGTTTGGTGGAGAAAACTAAACTAAGCAAGAAAATAAATTAACAATTAAATATAAAATTGTTCATCAAGAAATTACTCAAGGATGAAATTAAATGCTTAGGAGATTTTATCCTCATAGATGTAACTGAAAATTGGTAAAACAATATAACATGAAATTCTGGACAACCCAACTAAGCCCAAGCCTACCATCTCGGATTAAGCTATTCTAATTAACAAACCTACCATCTCGGATTAAGTCTATTAATTAGCTTAAGCGCGGGTTACCAAATCCTAGATCTAAGACAACCTACCATCCCTGATTAAGCTATCTTAAACCTATTTATTCCTCACTATTCTTAATCTAATAACATTAACACCACAAATCAACCTACCATCTCGGATTAAGCTGGAAAGATAAATGTCAATATTAAAAGAACAGAGCACATGCACAAACAACAATTTTTGGACTTAGCTCCAATCATCATTATAATTGCAAACAATATATAACAAGAGGAATAAAAGAAAACATGAAAATATTTATTAAATCCAAATATCCAAAATACAAATATGATTCAAGAACTCCCAAGCATGATTAACTACTCTAACATCAAGAATATAAACATAAAATATGGAAAATTAGAGTTTAGAATACACCCTTGATGAGAGAGAAAATAGATCTTGAAGTTCTTGTTCTTCAACCATGGAATCCCCTTGAATCCCCAAAATATAGATTTAAACTCAATTGATCTAAATTATTTAAGAAGGAAATTGCAATTCAAAATTAAATCTAAACTAAAACAACAAATTAAAATTAAAACCTAAACTAAAAATAAAAATAATACTGGAGACTAGAGGAAGAAAATGAAAAACTAAGTCTAAAAATTTTATCCCCTCTTTTAGAAGATGAAGCGGCGTTTTATTTTCACTCTGGAGAAAAGCACAGCTGTGCTTTAAGAAGCACAGCTGTACTGTGCTAGGGTTGCGCGATTGCTGCGCGAGATCAGCGTGACACAGCTGTGTTTCTCACAGAAACACAACTGTGCTGAGGGCGAGGCTGTGTGCGTTGTCACTCCGCCTGCGCGCGCCTTTCGCTGCGTAACATAGCTGTGCTTTGCAAGGAAGCACAGCTGTGTCGCCGTGTTGTTCCGTGTGCGCTTCGCGGTCCCTTCGAAAGCACAGCTGTGCTATTGAAAAGCACGGCTGTGCTTTAGGCAAATTTTGCCTACTTTCACCCATTTCTTCTAAAATCAGCCCCAAACCTCCAAATTAGCTCCGGATTAAAATAAAACACCTAAAAACATCCCAAAACTTATTAAAAAATATAAAAACATTATAAATTAATAAAAACACAAAAACTAATTAATTATTATTAAAATTAAATAAATAAAACACATAATTATGCCAAGAATTAATCTAAAATATTAATATAATTGCAACTTATCAGCGGCCTTTATAGATTTGATGAACCGGGTGTTTCGGCCATATCTCGACTGTTTTGTTATTGTGTTCGTTGATGACATCTTGGTATATTCAAAGAATGAGCGTGAGCATGAAGAGCATCTTCGAATTGTACTGCAGGTTTTTAGGGATCACCATTTGTTTGCGATGTTAAGTAAGTGTGATTTTTGGCTCAGTGAGGTGTCCTTTTTGGGTCATGTTGTTTCTTCAAAGGGAATTCGGGTTGATCCGTCAAAGATATGAGTAGTTGATTGTTGATGCTCAGACATATAATTCAAAATTTCAGCAAGTGATATGAGTAGCTCAAAGTGGGAGTTAGACATCCTTTTCTGTTAAGGATGGGGTGCTAAGTTACAGAGATCGTTTGCGTGTGCCTGATGATGACGAATTGAAGAGAAAGATTTTGTTGGAAGCACACACTACAGTTTTTACTATACATCTCGAAAGTGAATGATGTATAGAGATCTGAAGCAATTCTATTGGTTGCCCGGGATGAAAAGAGATATTGTGGATTTTTGTTTCCAAATGCCTGACTTGTCAGCAGGTAAAGGCTGAGCACCAAGTTCCATCTGGGTTGCTCAACCCTTTACCTTTTCCTTAGTGGAAATAGGACGATATTGTGATGGATTTTTTATCAGGTTTGCTGATGACTCTGAGGAAGAATGATTCAGTTTGGGTTATTGTTAATCGGCTCACCAAGTCAGCTCACTTTCTACCGATTTGGCTTGATTATTCGATGGATAGATTGGTAGAAATTTATATTAATGGAGTGGTCAGATTGCATGGGATTCCATTGTCGATTGTATCGCATCGAGATTCGAGGTTTATGTCTAAGTTTTAGAAATAATTGCAAGTAGCCTTGGGTACTCGACTGAACTTTAATACTGCTTTCCATCCTCAGACAGACGGACAGTCAAAGAGAGTCATTCAGATTCTTGAGGATATGCTCTCGGGTTATGCTTTGGATTTCTCTGGTAGTCGGGACATATATGTGCCTCTAATGGAATTTGCATATAATAACAGTCATCAGATGAACATTGGGATTTCACCGTATGAAAGAAAGTGTAGAACACCAGTCTATTGGACTGAGTTGACTAAATGCTCCTTTGTGGGTCCAGAGTTAGTAAGAGATACCGAAGAGAAGATCGTCATTTTGCATTAATCTCAAAAATACCAGACCCTATCTAATCTCGAGATGGATCTCAAAAACATCAAACTCCTGTTATCAATCAACCCTCTCGAACTTGAATGTGAAATCCTACATCTTGTTTTTGTCGGTTTTTGTGGCACAATTTCTGAAGTAGCCTTTGATGGTTGAGATTGGGTTGCAAGTTAACCGTAGGTGGTTTAGGACAAAACTGTTTTTTTTTTACTTTATTTTTCTTGTGTTTTTATTTTTGGCCTTTTTTGTGAAGGTAATGAGCTCTCCTTCTAAGTTTAGCTATAAGTGTACATGCCTTACTCATCTTGGTCCTAGATGGTTAAAGGTTTCACTTGTTTCACCGATCGAGCAAAGAGGAGATATGGGATCTACTCTAGAATGTGATATTATGCCTAAAGTGGGTGGAGATCTAGTGAGGATGCATGCTCTAAAAAATGAATCCCAGGCATCTGCAACAACAGTAAAGGCAATGTTAAGACGATGGGAGTGCTAACCACGAAAATGAATCAAAGGCATTATTCTGATTTGTGCAGATCCTTGTCATGGGTTTTTGAGAAGCTAATGAAAAGGGGGATGTTACAGCCATTACCGGCTAGGCCCGCAAGAAACCAGGGACATCCCGACCACAAGGCAGATCAGTATTGTGCTTTCCAACAGCATATCGAGCATACCACAGATGATTGCAAGACCTTGAGGTGTTGTGTTCAAGACCTCATTGATAGCAAGCAGATCCTTGATCTAGAAGAGTGGAAGAAGGAGAGGAAGACAAATTAAGTACCTAAGTGGGGAAGGAAGATGGTTCCCGTGGATGGTGATGAACCATTGGCCAAAATAGCTATGCTGATGGAAACTGGAAGAAGATAGCTATTCAGATGTTCTTTTTATCCTAGAACTATTTGATGATGACATTTTTAATTCGGATTTTTGTTAAATGAAATGAATGATTTCACTTATCTGTGTGATATTTTCTTGTGGTTTCACTATGCAAGATCATGACAAATTCATATTTAATAATGATTCAAATGATGCCATTCCATTTAATATCGGAACTTTGGGGAACCCAAAGAAAATCTTTATAGCATCTATTATGACTCCTGAAGAGAGATTAAAAAGAGAGAAAATAAAAAAAATGAAAATAAAAAGTCTTTGCCTTGACCTATGAAGACATGCCAAGAGATGATTATGAAGCCGCCAAACACGTTATGCCAGTGTATCCCGATCATGGACCAGTCAAGTAGAAGCTCAAAATATTCAAGCCAGGAGTGATAGGAAAGATTAAAAGGGAGAATCCGCAAGCAGATCCAGGTCTAATTTTTTTACTAAAATGCAATGCCCAACTAGGTGGATCAACAACATTCCCAATGGTTAAGAAGAGAAGTGCGCGTATGTGTAAATTATCAGGATTTTGACAAAGCTTGTTGGGGAGAGAAAAAAAAATGTATGCCAAAAAAAAATTAAAAAAAAAACAAACAAACAAAAAAAGGGAGCAAAAAAAACGAAAAAACAAACAAAAAAAAGAGAGAATTGATTATCAACGTAGGGCAAGGAAAAGTTATCTAGGAGCAAGCTTTGTTCAAATCCCGTTGATCTACACATACCTATACTTTGTCATTCTTCTTGGATACTGAAAAAGACCTAAACACTAATCCGCAAGCTATCCAACCAGTTCATCAGTATAAAGGGTGTGCAGTACGAGAGGTGAGCTGATTGACATACAACTGAGATACCAAACAAGAGGAAGGCCAAGAAGGTTATGGAGTAGACCCGTGCTGGGGTCTACAGTTGGAACCCTTACGAGTGTCACGCTTTATTCCTCGATGCATGGGGCAAGGGCACTACTGCCCGTTAAAGCACGTCAAATCTTTAAGGGGCAGTCATGGAAGCAACAGCTACAGCAGTTAGGCACGTTAAACGAAAATAGGTTTTGGGATTACTATCGCAATCAGATCTATCAGAAAACACCTTGTTCAATCATTTGGGAAGAAGGTCAGAAAGCACCCACTGAGAGAGTGAGATTTGGTCTTCAAGCAAATAGGTCCGAGTGTTCCAGACAGACAAGGTAAATTCAAGCCAATGAATGAAGACCCATTTGTTCTTGAAAAGTTGTTATCTAAGGGAGCAACATTCCGATAGACAACAAGGGAAGCAAATCCAAAGAGCTAGTCAGCATCAACAGACCCAAGAAGGTCCATGGCTAAAGACTAAAAATTAAAAGAAGAGAATAAATGCCCCATGGATTGAAAACCGAAAAAAGGCGGCCTTGCTAAAATTGGGCACCTTGTTAGGATGAAAACCAAAAAAAATGCGTCCTGGTCAAAAATTAGAGGCTAGAGAGAAAAAATCCAATCAAGAAAACCCGAGAGGGCTGATTAGAAACAGGAGTCTGATGCTTACAAGATCTACTATGAGATTGGATGTAATTTTGCATTCTGAATCCATGTTAAATGGTGATCATGTATGGAGAAATCATAATCAAATGTACACAATTTTGCAAAAAAGTAAAAAAAAAAGCAATTTAACTCATCATTTCCTAGTTCTTTTAGAAAGAGAAACACCATTCATTATTGAATGTATGAAATCTAAATGGTTGTACTCTACTTTTGCTCTCACCGACCAGATGCCTAAGCCGATGGGTCCTATCATCTACCGTGGGGTTGGGTACCCTTCTCTTATATGCACTTATAGAGGAGAGGGTGTAGTCTTCGACCAGAGCATTTCATCTTGCATGCTCAAAGTTGTCTGGTTTCGGCATAGAATCAGCGCATTGGTACTATATACCCTCCGACGCTCTGTCCGCTCGAGCACTTCAGTCGACTCATCCTGCTATCAACTGTGAGGCCAATTCTACAGCATCTTCATGATAGGAACCAAGCTCATGCAACCAATCTGAGACATAAGCACATGCCGATTGTACCTGGAAGATCTTTCACGATAACTTCAATTTCTCTTGCAAAAAAAAAAGAAAAAAAAAAAGAGGCCGTTAGAGATGAAAACCGTGACCGGCGCTCTAAGCAAAAGTTAGGCCAAAGGGCAGGGTGAAAACCTGGGAATAGGTAGTCTGCCCTACAAAAAATGAAATAAATAAATGCCACTGGATTGGGTTGGGTCCATTCCAGGCAAAAAATAAGGCACAGGGTTATGTGAAAATCCAAAAAGGACGCATTTTCCACTAAGAAAAGCTAGTGCGAAAATCCACAAGGGATGCACTACCTTCAAAAAATTACTACAGGTATCAGAGGAGAACCTCGTAATCCCCAAAAGGCACGAAATTCAAAAGCAATTCTAGAGGGCACCGATCTGCTGCAACTTGCGGCCAAATCGGATGTCACCTCTGAACCCACTTAGACGAATTCTTATCCTGCATTACTGCATACATATGCATCTTACGCGTATGCTCACCATTTTTCCCGCATATTTGGCTTTTTAAATCTTGCAGAAAGAGAGAACCAACGAATGGCGAGTGACGACATCGATCAAAACATGAATTCAATCAAATCCAGCTAACCGAAGACCTCTCAGGGGGCGGCAAACCGAAGAACTCTCAGGGGGCGATCAACCGAAGACTTCTCAAGGAGCAGCCAACTAACCGAAGATCTCTCGGGGGGCGATCAACCAAAGACCTCTCAGGGGGCAGCCAACAATCAAAAGACCTCTCAGGGGGCAGCAAACCGAAGACCTCTCAGGGGGCGGCGAACCGAAGACCTGTCAGGGGTTTATCAACCGAAGACTTCTCGGGGAGCAGGCAACTAACTGAAGACCTCTTAGGAGGCGATCAACCGAAGACCTCTCAGGGGGCATCAACCGAAGACTTCTTAGGGAGCAGCTAGCTAATCGAAGACCTCTCAGGGGGCGATCAACCAAAGACCTCTCAGGGGGCAGCCAGTCAACTGAAGACCTCTCAGGGGGCGATCAACCGAAGACCTCTCAGGGGGTAGCTAATCGAAGACCTCTCAGGGGGCGATCAACTGAAGACCTCTCAGGGGGTAGCCGGCCAGCCAAAATCCTCTCAGGGGGCACTACCCCAGAAAGGATAACACACCAACAATCTTTGCCAGTCCAGAAAAGCGACCGTCTCAGGTAAGTGTCTCTTTCTTTATTTTCTGAATTTTGGCTCATCCAGGCACCTAAGTTTTAGGTTCCCCAAAATTTGGGGCAACTGTAAACACCAGGTCCCGAGGCGGTCCAAGATCAAAATTACCCAATGATGAATATGATACTTGCCACAAGTAGAGGTGTCAATAATGATATTTTCCTTGTCGAAAATCTCCTTGGTTACTCTAAAAATTTAAATTCAAAAATTTTGCATTTTTTCTCTTATTTTTATTCCTTTTTATTTTCATTTTTATTTTTATTTTTTTCATTTATTTTTTTAATATTATTTTATTCGAGTGCCAAGCGTGCTGGCCGCGGCCACGCGGGAGCGGCATGCACCGGCGGGCGCACACACTACGGAAGCAGCGTGCGCGCCCCATACGGCACGACGCGCGCTGTCTTGTGGCACGCCTCGCCTACCTCCACACGCGGGAATTTTTGCCCCTTGCATAGTCGTTTTCGTTCTGCATCACCTGCGATTTTCAATCCCATTTTTCTGTTTCTTTCACATTTTTGTGCAATTTTGATAAACTAAAAATGAAAGCACCTTTTGTCCATTCACATTTTTGGGTAAGATAGAAAAATGAAATGGGGGCTTGGTCTTTATTTCAAGTAGAGCTGCATTTTTTCAAAGAAAGAAGAGACAAAGTTTTCTCTCAAGCAAAGGGGCAGCCAAAAGATTTCAAAAGCAAAGAAAATATTTAGATTTTTTAGTCTAGCTTTTCTTCTTCTTTTTTCTTCAAAAAATATTTTTTCATCTGGGGATTTGATTTAAGTGAGGAAAATCAATTTCCTTTGTCTTGGATCATTCCTCTAAAATAATTTTCATAAAATTTCAAGAAACTTAGATCTTTCTTAAGATATTCTTGTGTTTACCATCACAAAAATCGACAAGGAGGACGGATCAAGACATCATATCTTCCGATCTTTAAATTCTGAGGTTAAACACTTGGAACCATTTTCATTCATTTATTTCCTCCTATATATTATTTATTGTTATTAGTATTTTTGCCTTTTGCTACTAATACTATGTCTATTGGCTAATATTTTAGAGCTTATTAATATTGCCACTGTTGACATATTTATGTAGCTATTTACTTGATTTTCCTTGTGCTTCTTTTAGTTTAATATGTGTGGTTTTATTTTGATTGTTTTGTCACCAGCTCTTTTTCTTCCTTGTTGTTGTTATTATTATTATTATTATTATTATTATTATTATTATTATTATTATTATTTGTTTATTACTATGTTATATTTATGTGTTCTATACCACTATCATTTTTATTATCATGTTGTTATCATTATATTATGTTATTGCTATTACTACTCCATTTTTGTTTACTGTTGACATCATCATCATCATCATCATCATCATCATCATCATCATTATTATTATTATTATTATTATTATCATCATTATCATTTCATTTTTCCATCATTTTTATTATCATCTTTTTCTTTGGCTTGATTTATTTTAATCCTATTTTGCATGTAGATTGTTTGTTCATTAAATTAATTTGCCTAATATTTATTTCGTCTTTACTTGATTAATTTTAGATTCATTACTAATATTTTTAATATTATTTTTTATGTCTGAAATTTAATTTGAGTCGCATTGTGTGAGCATTTCCGTGACCTCCCAGGTATGTCACAACGCATAGGAGACCACGTTGTTCGGTGAGATCTTCCCTATTCCCTCTCTTTGTGTTGTGTTTGTTTGCAAATGAATATTTTATTTATGCACGCGTGAGATAAAAAATCACAAAAATACTTTTATAATTAAATTGGAATTTTTATTAATAAAATTGGGACCAATGTCCTTCATTTTAGCCAAGGAATGTAAAATATCACAATAAAATGAAGAGTCAACTTTCTCCAAAAATGGGATCACTCATCCCGATTTTTCAATCCATCAATCAAACAACTTTTTGACTCCCTTTCAAATAAGCGCGAAGGAACCAATGTTCCAAAACCTTCAAATAAGTGCGAAGCAACCAATGTTCCTAAATCAAATGAATGCCTCGATTTATGTATGCTTTTCTTATGTTTGTTTTTGTTTGTTTGTTTAAATTCATGTTCATACATTTTGGGCCCTTGTAATTAATTTTGGGGCAATATTATTTAACTTTCATTTGGGATTGTATTCCGTCCCAATTTACTTTTTTAGTCCTCCTTCATTAGGGGTTGTATTCCGCCCCTATTTCTCTTTTAATTGTGTGCTTGACGTGTTTATTACTTTGTTTTATTTATTTACCGCTTTCTTTATCGCTTTCCTTTATTGCCTTTGAATGCTTGAATGCGCTTTCAATTAAATGCATTGATCGTGTGAGATAAGAGATAGAATTTTAGGGAATTAAAGACTCATTTATAATTAACCAAAGCATAAATAAGAGTGAAGTTCCGAACACCATCTCTGGTTTAGACCATAGAGGTTAGATGACCTTTCCTAATTTCTCGTAAATTGGGTGACGACTCCAAAATACCTCAAAAGGTGCCTAATGGTACCATGAGGCTAGATGATCCTTTCCAATGTTCTATTGGGAAGGAGGCATCCAAGATGTCTCATGACAACCAAACCAATCCCTCGAATCCTAAAAATGGGTTTAACGAGGGCCTTTGCTAGGTTCGGCGCGCGTAACAGCTGCATTTACCCAAACTTTTACGTTAATACCGAATTCGTCCTTTCGGCACACCTGACACCACAATTTACATACATTTTGCATATTAATAATCCATTCTCATAAATTGGCCCTCATAGTTACTTATTCCCTTCTACTAAATCTATGTATGCAAAATGACCAAATTACCCTTGCCTCCCTTTTTCTTAATCCCGATCATATATTTTTTTTCCAACTTAATTACTCTGACCATATATTCATGTAGTTTTGATCACCAATATCCCTAGACATGTACAAATCCTTGTAAGGTACATTTCGGGGTGTTACACACTTGGAAAAAGGGGATACGATTGGTGAATGGGGTATAAAAGAAGAGAGAGACCGTGAGAGAGGAAAAAAATCTGCTCTCTTCTCTCTCCCGCTCATCCTGTTCTCCTTTTTCTTCTTTTATCTTGTCCCAAATCTATCCCTAGCTATTGTGTTTTGGTTGGTGTAGCAAATTCAGGGGCTGATAATGTAAGTAATTGGGTCCTTCCTTCCTCTCCTCCTCTTCTTTTACTTGATTAAAGGTTAGATGTAATTTGGGTTGAACTTGGAATTTTGGGTTATTTTGTGCAGAGTAAATTTAATGAGTATGACCTGGAAGAGTAAGAAAGTAAGGAAGTGCAACCACTTGAGCTTATAGGAGCAAAGGAAGTCAGGTTTGTGAATTGTGTGAAATTGAATGTTTTTGGTTTTGAATTTTGTTTTCATTTCTAGAAATTGTGAAATTAAACTTGTTTTTATTGTATGATTGATATGTGTTTTTTATTAATTTTGAGTAGATATTGGGATGGAAGTGGTTATTGAGTAAGAATTGGAATTATAAGGTTTGTTAAAGGAAAATTTTGGGTTTTTGAATTGTTGATTTTTAAATTATTTCTTTTGTCCTTTTGATTTTTCCTTTAAGTGTATAATTTAGGTAATTCTATGGGTAATATGATTTGGATGTTTGTTGTTGATTGTGTGCAAGTTTGGTGGGTTAATTTCACAATTTGGGATGATGGTTGTGTGCAAGATGATGTACATATCAGCATCAGGAGTAGGAAGCTCAACTCTATCATAAGTGTGATAGAGCTCAGTCATCCGAGCTTCTGTCAAGGAGTGACTCTGTCGCAAGCGCGACAAAGAGATCGATAATCTGAGCCTCTGCTAGGCTATCCCCTATGGTGAGCGCCTTTGCATGCATAAGCACGACCAAGGCCTATCCGCCCTCTGTCGCGAACGTGACCTCAATCGTAAGCACGACAGAGATCGACAAACTTCTTCTTGTGAGCATGACTGGTTATCACAATCACGCCTCTTTGTGTCAAGTGCCTCTGTCGCGAGCGCGACCCTCCCCTATTCTTTAATGTTGACTATTTTATGTTACTTTGCATGGTTTCTCACTTATGATATACATCTGTATATGATTTATCACAGGAATTGTAATATGTTTTACCATGTGATCAATAATTGAAGTATGAGAATTAATATGCATTCGTTAATTTTTGAATGTCTATATATATGTGTATATGAAAGAGTGTAAACTTGTTTGATGAGTTTAAATATGTGCAGGATGTCTAATGGTATTAAGTCATTTGATATGCTTATATAACCACATAGACTTATGAAAATGCACATGATTATTATTGAGAAAGATAAGTATGATTATTATGAATAACATGTAAACAAATGAGTATATGATCATATTAATGATACATATTGTAAATAAAAAAAAGTGTAAATGCTATGTGAATATTATATGATGAATTTAAAATATACAGCCTGCTTTAGTCTGTCCTGGATAGATAGACATGCCTATAGAGTTCTATTAGCTATAGTGCCAATGTGTTCTGGACCCTAATCAGGTCATCGTTTGGATCCTCGTGATCCTTATTAGTTTGGATCTTGTTTAAGATCCTTAATGTGAAAATTTTTTTGAAAGAAAAGAAAAGAAATTGCTTTTGTCGTACCTACAGGTACCAATAGATTCACTCGTTATCCACCCCCTTAACTTAGTAGGCAATAAATGAACAAAAGAATGTGAATGAAATAATAAGTAAAGAATTGATGAGTTTATGTGATGATTTGCATAAAAGTATGAGAATAAGCTTTTGGTATGAATGTGAACATTTTGTCTAATGTTGCTTAACTACTATCTGAGCTATGCACCTATGTGTTATCGGATCCGATATGGACCCCTATGTGAAATTGTGAGATTACCTTCGGGTATCTATGCATTATTATATCTTAATTCCAACATCAGTTGAATAAAAAGAAGTGTAATAAATAATACATTTTATACTATAAGTATATATAATTGGAAGTATATGCGTATATGTGATGTACAAGTCTTTTATTATAAATACCTATTTTAATAAGTATGTATGAAGGATTTTTTGACTGCAGAAGGATATGTATGTGAACAATGCATATTGTTAATTTGTTTAAAAGTTGTGAGTATCGTTGCTTATATGGGGTCAATATAAAGAATTATTAAATTATTTTAAGTTGTTCACTTGCTTTAGTCACATACTTAGTGAATGAGTTACATGGTTGCATTTATTTGCATGTATTGAAGGTGCTTATCTGTTTGAACTTATAAAATATGTTATGATATGTGTTCTACCTTCGGGAACCTGGCCTTGATAACTAAGGTGAATATGTCAAGTAAGGAACCTTTGTACATTATATATGTATGAACATTGTATTTTGGCTTTAGGTGAGTATGTTAGGTGAATATTGACTAGTAACTCAAACCAAAGTGAAATAAATAAGGAAAAGATAATTGGATTTAGGGTATGACCTTAAAATAATTGAGAGATTATGTATTGTAGATTTTCTGTAGAACTATGTGGTTCTGATTCCCAATCTTTTGAATACGTAGGAAGCTTGAAATATTTAATTCAAGCCCGAACCAATTTTTAAGATTGTTTAGACATGAATTAAGAATGCATGTAAGAATGGAAATGTTTAGGATTTTAAATAAATGAAGAATCTTACTACCTATAGCTTAAGAGGACTTAATATTAGGAAATGCTTATGTAAAATGAGTAAATGGTATGTTGTTTAAACGAATATTTTGGTTTAGAAATAGTTGATCATTATGTTTAAATGTATATATTGCTTAAGATGCGCATGATGAAGGTATACAATGATTTACAAATGTTTTGGCATAAGAATTTAGGATAGGCACTTATGATATCTTTTAACTTGTGTACTTTGTATAATTGTTATGTATGCATGTGTTTGGTATCAACAACTACGGTGAGTGGCTATTTATTATATGGTTTTTCCCTACTAAGCTTTTGTGTTTAGCATGGGTGTTTTTCGTGCAGGTTAAGGAGATAAAAGTTCCGTCCGGACATTCTATAGTAGTTTTGGCCAACGAGTCTGTATAGCATTGTTTGAGATTATTGTAATAATGGTAATGTAATTAAGTTTTGTTCGGTAACAATTGTTGGTTTGTAATAGGATTAATATGTATAGGGAGTTAGAGATATGTGTGTCGATAAGGTTCTTATCAAAAAATTTATTATTCTATTTCTATGATTGCTATATTGTGTTTTCGTCTGGTAACACCCTCCACCCTCTATCACACCCTGCCTATGTTATAATAAAGTGTGCGATATATGGGTTTGGGGTGTTACAATAACCACATGGGACCAATTAGCACAAGCATTTTTATCAAAGTATTTTCCTTTAGCCAAAACTGTTAAGATAATCAAAGATATCACTACTTTTACTCAATATGAAAATAAGTCTTTGTATGGAGCTTGGGAAAGGTTTAAGAAACTTCAATGTAGTTGTCAACACCATAATTTTCCTAAGGAATTACTCATGCAAACTTTTTATAATGGGATGAATCATACAACTAGGGGAACAATAAATGCAGTAGTAGGTGGATCTCATATGAGAAAAACTACAAATGCCGCTTATGAGTTACTTGAGGAGATGGCTACTAATAATTGCATGTGGGCCATAGAAAGACCAAAGGTATCTCTTTCTTCACCAATTAAAGGAGTGCATTCTATTGATTCGATTTTTGCTTTGCAGGCACAAGTGGCAGCATTGACTCATAAGATTGACAATATGAGTATGGGAACATCTTAACCAAGTTCTTGTAATATATGTGGTCAATAAGGGCACAATAGCAATGATTGTGGTTTAGGTATGGCTAGTACGGAGGAGCAAGTTAGTTTTGTACAAGGCCAAGCTCGCGAAAATCGTTACTCTAACACTTATAATCCTGGATGGCGTAACCATCCTAATTTTTCATGGGGGAATAACCAAAATAGAGGAGTAGTGGAATTTCAATAGCCACAGAATCGTTTTGGAGCATTAGAAGCAAAAATGGATAGATTACTAGAGGGTATAAATTTGAAAATTAATTCTCAAGATGAGAACCAAAAGTGGCTTGAAACAAAGTTTGATCAAATAGCAAAGAATCAAGCATCTTCCATTCACAATTTAGAAATTAAGTTGGGATAACTTGAAAATGCATTACCTCAAGAATTCAAGGATGTCTTCCAAGCAATACGGAGGATAATCCTAGAGAGCAATTGAAAGCAATAACATTGAGGTCAGGTAAAAAATATATGAATGATTCGATTTTAGATAATTCAGTTGAAATTTTGCAGAAAATAAATGCAGAGAAGGAGAGACAGAAGGCTATCGCGGGCATGACAGAGGAGATTCTAAAGAAGTTTGTGAGCGTAACACCAACCGTAGGCATGACAGAGGAGAAAGAGCCTTTTATCGCGGGTGGGACAGAAGGGGAAATAAAGGCTAATACCCCAAGAGTTTTCCAACCTCATCCACCTTTTTCGCAAAAGCTCAAGCAAAAAGATCAAGATAAGCAATTCTTAAATTTTCTTTATAAATTGAAAAATTTGCATATTAATTTATCATTTGTTGAAGCTATATCTCAAATTCCTAATTATGCAAAATTTTTGAAGGATTTAATTTCAAAGAAAAGGAGTTGGGGCGATATTTCAATTGTTGCACTTACGGAGGATTGTAGTTCAATTATTACAAATAATTTACCAATCAAATTGAAAGACCCTGGTAGTTTTACTCTACCTTATAAGTTACAGGACAAAGAATTTCGAAGGTATTTTTGTGATTTAGGAGCTAGCATCAATCTTATGCCATTATCTAGTTTCAAGAAGATGGGATTATATGATATTAAACGTACTTCTATGGTTTTACAAATAGCTGATCAATCTATTAAGAAACCATATGGCATTATTGATGATGTGCTTGTTAAGTTAGATAACTTTATTTTACCTATAGATTTTGTAATACTTGATTTTGCGTATGATGCCAATTTTGTAACACCCCAAAATGTACCCTAGATGGATTTGTACATGTTTAGGAATAGTCGTGACTGAAATTATGTTAGTTATGGCATTAGGTGTGCCGAAAGGATGAATTCGTAATTAATGTAAAAGTTTAGGCAAGTGCAGCCAATTGCAAATTGTGATGATGGAGTTAGGAACTAAATTGAAGTAATAAAATTATTTATGTGGCCTATGTTAAGATTTATAAAGTTATATGTTAAATGTAAGAAGAGTTAAGGGTTAAAGTGTAAACACCGGGTACTGAGACAGCTCAGATCAGAAGTTACCCAATGATGAAATTAACGCCTGTTTACAGGTAAAAAGGTTAGAAGTGATGATTTACTTATCAAAATTTGCTTTTTTTAAATAAAAAATAAAAAATTTAAAAACAAAAAGTAAAATTAAAAAATGAGTTTTAAAATTATAGTATTTTAGTCAAAATTGTTTATTTAAAAATTTTTTTAAAAAATAAAATTCGGTCGATTGTGGCAGCCTCGGGTGCCAGTGGAGTGCCCAACACGCGCACGAACTGGAGCTAGGGCGCTCGCCCTAGTGCTCTGAGACGTCACTCACCCATTGTAACACCCCCTGCCGCCGCCCCCGTTGGAAGGGCACCGGCGGGCACGCTACCCAACGTTCACTCACGATATACAGAAATATATACAAGAATACATGCACTAAGGGGAAGCATTCAATAACAAAAATAAAGATAAAACATAAACTCGTAAAAATCAAAACGTACTTATATATAATATCCAAAAGATTACATCTTAAATCCTTTTAAAAAAAAAGAAAAATATATAGAAGTCACTTTACAAAAAGAGTAGTACATATACAAAAGAGTTACAAGATGAGATAACAAAAATAACTCTACTCCTATGTGGCCGACTTGTAGATGTGCGACACGAGAAAGCTCCCAAAAATCTTGTCACCTACACGGGACAAGAACCCGTGCTAAGCGATAACGCTTAGTGGGGAGGAACAAACACAACAGAACACAATACAAGATAATAAGCATTAACCTACAGAATGCATGAAGCAAAATACCATAATCAAGATCACGCAATGAGCAAAACACTTCACTAGTCCCACTAACATACACAATTCACTGTGAATCAGAATACATAGATATAATACCCAGAGTGAAATAATAGAAATCACTAAACCATTACACTAGCAAGAATTACACAATAAATAAAACATTTCACTAGACACATACCCAATACTTCAAACAATAGCCTGAATTCAATGGTGGAGGATACAGGAACATTGCACGGGAGACCGAAGCCTCAAAAATAGCTTTTATACCCGAAGGTAGCACGGGAGAATGGAGTCTCAAAAAATTTTATCACTACACGGAAGATAACCATCTCGGAGGTCAACCGCTTCCCCCAAACGGGGCGGACACGGGCAGCTGCACTCACTAACCCTTCTTAAGCATGCTTAATTATCCAATACCTTGACACTCCAGGCTCGACAACACATCCACTAACACGACAATACAAAATCAAAGCAAGGCTCGACACACGACTCTAACATCAAATAAATTCATAACTAAGACACTAATACCATGAAATCACGGATCATAAGCACAATCATATTCCATGCAATAGAGAGAAACCGTGCAAAGTAGAACAAAAGGAACACATTCGAAAAACAGGGCAAGCAGGAAGGGCCACTGTCACGATCGCGACAGTGTCGCGCTAGCAACAGAGCACGGGGCACCTCCTTGCGAGCTCGCGCCAGAAGGCCTGCTCGCGACAAAGCACGCCAGACAGATTCGCGCAACCGAGCTCTGTCGCGCTCGCGATAACGTTGCGGTCACGACAGAGACAAGTTTCTTTCCCCTCGCGCGCTCGCACGGGGGACTCTGCTACCGAGCTCCTTGTCGCGCTCGCGACAACATTGCGGTCTTGACAGATGAATCTCTAGCCTCAAGGAACCAATTCGCATTCTGTCGCAATCGCGACAGAACCCAGAATTGCCCAAAATCTGCACTTTTCCTACTCTTTTCACACACAATCCTATATACATTCAAACAACATATACAAATACTTACCTCAAGCCTCCTGCACATCACCGCATCATTCTCAAGCCACATAAACACATTTTACACAATAATCAAACATCAATTCATCAAGAATTCGCTCACAACCAAACTCAAAATTCAATAACATAACATGTTCATGTTCCAAAAACACATACTATCCTCACTATATCACTAACATTTCACTATAAATCACTACTTAATTTAAACATGCATTCATCTAACAAAACACTCAAGGTTATAAGTGACATGCAATCACAAAATAGAATTGATCCAAGGAGAAATTAGGGAAAAATATAATCCACAAACACAGCTCCCAAACGCTTGCATGCACTCAAACACACTCCCAAACCTGGAAAATGAAGCTTCAATCCGGCTCTTCACAATCCCACCTTGTCTTTACCTTTGCTCTTCCTTCTCTCTTCCGATTCTTGCACAAACCAAATCAAATCAATTACTCCAAAAATCCAAGAACAAAACCTTATAAAACCCAACCAAAACCGAAGAAGGAGGAGAAGAAAAGAACCCCAAGAAAACCCAGCCACTTACCTCTTACAATCCTTCAAGAACATAGCTCAAAAACTCCAAGAAAACACAAGAGGGAAAGGTTGAGAGCAGAAAATGGTATCAAGAGGGAGAGAGAGGACGGGAAAGAAGAAGGAAAGAGAGAGAGAGCTAGCTTCCACGGGAAGCTAGGAAAAATTCTGCCCCTCCCTTCCCTCTCTCCTACTTTACCATTAATGCTCACCTACCCTTGCCACTTGTCACAATCCTAGAGAATCAAACCTTCCACTTTGACTTATCCACTCTTGGCACCATACACTAAACACACACAAGCTTCTCTTACACAAATATCTCTAATGCACCAAACTTCACTCACACCGTAATATTTCTTATAACCCACTAATCATCCAAGGCACCATGGACACATAAACCACAGAATAAAATCCCTTAGTCCACTCATATCTTACTACAATACACCACAAGCACACCATAACATTTCCTTCACTTAACTTATTACTTAATTAATTAATTCCTTAACAAATAATTTCTTATTATCCAAATTTCCTCTTACTCAATTACGAAAATACCCTTACTTCCCTTACTTACCACGCAGATTCCGATCAGGCCCTTTTTGGGTTGTTACAATCACTCCCCCTTAAGAAATTTCATCCTCGAAATTTCCCCGCTAGCCACTTATATCCAAATAACCCAAAAACTCAAACCGAACCTAACAAAAGCTAGAACATAACTTACCGGAAGGTCCCGCTCGATCCGCTGCATCCTCTCCTAGCATGGTGTATACTCGCGGGCGCGCATACACTACTTCGATTTGCGGCTTTTGCACTGTCTCTGACGGTGCTTGAGAAGGTCATGCACTGGCTCTTCCACTTTGATTCCCCCTCGCTCTTTGACCACTTGCTCTACTCTCGGGTTGACCCTGAAGCTCTCTTCGATCCAGACAATTTGCCACCATATGCTCTTGGCTGTAACATCTAAAGCACGCTCCATAGATCCTTCTACACTCACCCCAGTGGCGCTTATGACAATTCTCGCACTCCGGTATCACACATCCCTTGCTAGAAGGTGGCGTTACACTCCCGACTTCCGAACGTACTGGAACCGAACTCTTCCCACCATGGCCACTTGGAACTCCTCTCGACTTCTTACCACTTCCTATCCCACCATCCGGTGCTTTCCTCTTGCTCTCGATTCTCTGCTTGATCACCTCAGATTCCTCTAACTTCATTGCCGCTGCCACAAGTTGATAATACCCCACTGGTTGCAAGACTGTCATTGCCGACAAAGGACCTCTGATCACCTCATGCAGTCCCTCTTGTAAATGCCTACTTCTAAACTTATCCGTCAACAAAGGCTCGGGCACATACTTACTCAACCGGCTGAATTCCTTATCATACTCACTCACGGTCATACCCCGCTGCTTCAGACTGATGAACTCTCTCCACTTGGCTTCTTGGTATGCCTTCGTCACATACTTCTTCTCAAATTCTTGCTTGAAGAATTCCCAAGTCAACTCGGCTGGTCGCTGAGGATTTGCAATCACAAGTTCCCACCAATCGTACGCTGACCCTTGGAGCTACGACACTGCACAAAGCACCCTCTGGTCTGCAGGACATCTAATCTCTTACAAAATCCGACCTACCCTCTTAAGCCAAAACTCGGCCACATCAGATTGATCCAAAGCAGTCCCATGAAAGTCTTCTGCTCCTCTCTTTCTTAATAACTCAGTCGGGGCCTTAGGAGCAGTCAGCCTCTCTACCAACTGAAGCAAACCTTGCACTAGGACCGGATTCTCTTGACTAAAACCCATACCAGGAATCTCTTCTTGCTGACGCTGCGGAGCAGGTTGCTCACCTCTCACTACACTCGCACTACCAGCCGTCTCACCCACGTTCTCACTTGGATTAGATTCCATCTAAACACAATATAAGACAAGACACATCTGCATTAGGCCACGACACAAAGCCGACTTGCATACAAAGACTCGACACTCAACAACAAAGACAACCAGAACCACCAAACCGGTGCTCTGATACCAAAACCTGTAACACCCCCTGCCGCCGCCCCCGTTGGAAGGGCGCCGGCGGGTGCGCAACCCTTCGCTCACTCACGATTTACAGAAATATATACAAGAATACATGCACTAAGCGGAAGCATTCAATAACAAAAATAAAGGCAAAACATAAACTCGTAAAAATCAAAATGTACTTATATATAATATGTAACACCCCGCCATCCCCGTTGGAAGGATACCGGAGTGCCACGCGGACAAACACATATAACAAATCCATATACACATGTATAATTAAAAACCAAATGAAATGTAAAGAAACTTTTAATCATTTAATAGTAAAATCCTGTTTACATATAATATATATCAATATCGTTTTACAAAAAGGGCTCGTATGCAATTACATATACAAAAAGAATACTTGTTCTTTTACAAAAGATTCATTTTGCTAATTACAAGCCATATACAAAAATAATTACAGCGGAAGACTTCAAAAATATAACAACTTCATCCAAAAAGACTCCTAGTGGCCGACCTGCAGATATCCGACTCTGAACTGCACTCGCCACCTGCACGGGAAAAGAGCCCGTGCTAAGCGATAACGCTTAGTGGGGAGGAACAAAACAAAACAAAATAACAATATACATATAACATATGTGCAACAATACTATAATCAATATAAAAGGTGCATATCATCAAGTTATACAAGAATTCATATGCATCAACTCCATTTAATCTTGTTAATAAACATCTCAACATATACAATACATATACACATATAAACATGTAGCCTGATTAGTCGGAATAAACTCATTAGAAGTGGATACGGTCCAATGGATACTGATAGAACACAGTATCCCAAGCATATAGAGACATGAGTCTCAAACATGTAATTTTCATATAGAGACCGAGGTCTCGCTTTATTTCCATATAGACCAAACATGGTCGAAACAAGGATCCAAACGGACCCGCATATATCATTTTATCATATAGCAGCTGCACACACACACTGACCTAAGTAAGCGCTTACTTATCCACTACTATGACTATTCAGGCTCAATTGATACAACTCAACAATTCATATATCAAATCATGAGAATTTCATTAAATACTAGCTTATAAATCATGTATACTTGTATAATAATCACATTCAGAAACATTTAAACATATAAATATTAACTACAGGAGGTAATAAGAACAAATAGCTCATATTGAAAAAGTCCCTGTTAAATAAACTATAAACATATAAATCATGTATATTAATTATTAATCATGTATACAAAACCCAATATTAAACAATTATTAAAACACAATACAGATTTAAAATCAAATATTTGTCATGTAGTGCAAAAACCCTTAAAACTGTAGTTAAAACTTTAGTTTTTATAAAACAGGCAGCAGGGAAGGCTGGTCACGCCGTGACCATTCATCACGTCGCGTGACGCAGGCTTCACGCGAGCGCCAGGCAAAACGCAAGGCAAGAACAGGCGGTCACGGCGTGACCATCAGTCATGTCTCGTGACGCCTGTGAGGAGAGGAAGAGAGGTCACGAGATCCTGTCTCGTGACACGCAGGGAAGGCCAGCGAGAGGTCGCGAGGCGTGATGCTCCATCACGTCGCGACTTCCCAAAGGGAGGAAGGTCACGGCGTGATGTTTCATCACGCCACGTGACTTCCCTAGGAGGGAGGTCACGGCGTGATGCCCCATCACGTCACGTGATCCTTCTCTCTCATACTGCTTCTTCTTCTCCAAACTTCAGAATTTCAGAAAAACATAAAAACCCAGAAAACAATCGTGAAAACAGAGTACAACCAAAACTCCAAATCCCAATTTGTTTAAAACCATTTTTCATGCAATAACTATGCAAACACGTACCTTTAGGTCTTCTGAGCACATTTACAGCACTTATAACACAAATAACACATTTATACAATAATAACAGAGGCAATGTCAGAATACCAGTTTTCCAGGATTTCCACATTCAAACACATACCTATTCATCTCATTGCATATTCATGTCATTCCTTTCTACTGTAATTAGGTCTAGAACATTAATAACTCTAGCATTTCGATATTCCAACACACACAAAAATAGCTTAATATCAAAACTACAGACACGATCCAAAATGGGCAAGAGGCAGACACTCCCAAACCTGTTACTGAAGTCCAAAAATGTCCACTGTATGCTCAATCCACAACCTTGCCCTTTCCCTTCTCCTTTCTTTTATCCTCAGAGGCTTGCAAACAAGTAAAACCACAATTCATTAACCAAGAGCAGAATTCCTATAATCCAACGAGGAATGAGACGGAAATTAACCATAAACCAAGAAAACTTCTGCCACTTACCTTCTGAAGCTACTAACACATCCAGACCTCAATTCCTCAACAGGAAAACACACATGCAAAAAGGAAAAGAACAGCAGATGGAGAAAAAGAACACAATGAGGTTTACGTGAGAGGGAAAACCAAAAAGAGAGGATTTTTCAGTCTTTGTTCAAACTAACTAATTTTCACAGCCTTCTCTTTTCCCTCACCACGTGCACACACACTGTTCTCCACCTGGCACACATGCACGATTCTTTAATTCACAATTACACACAGCTCCTCAATAAAACCACACAGGTCCTTAACAAATTACCTTTTACTCACCATACTAAAATCTTAAATTAAATACTTTTATTTCCTTGCAAACTAATCCTCTTTCCTTGTATAAATTACCCAATTACCCTTAAATGTCCAATTAAAATTCTAATTTCCGATTAGGCCACTTGTGGGGTGTGACATAATATCCAAAAGATTACATCTTAAATCCTTTTCAAAAAAAAAGAAAAATATACAGAAGTCACTTTACAAAAAGAGTAATACATATACAAAAGAGTTACAGGAGGAGATAATAAAAATAACTCTAGTCCTATGTGGCCGACCTGCAGATGTGCGACACGAGCAAGCTCTCAAAAGTCCTATCACCTACATGGGACAAGAACCCATGCTAAGCGATAACGCTTAGTGGGGAGGAACAAACACAACAGAACACTATACAAGATAATAAGCATTAACCTACAGAATGCATGAAGCAAAATACCATAATCAAGATCACGCAATGAGCAAAACACTTCACTAGTCCCACTAACATACACAATTCACTATGAATCAGAATACAGATATACAATACCCAGAGTGAAATAATAGAAAGCACTAAACCATTACACTAGCAAGAATTACACAATAAGTAAAACATTTCACTAGACACATACCCAATACTTCAAACAATAGCCTGAATTCAATGGTGGAGGATACGGGAACATTACACGGGAAACCGAAGCCTCAAAAATAGTTTTTATACCCGAAGGTAGCACGGGAGACCGGAGTCTCAAAACATTTTATCACTACACGGAAGATGACCATCTCGGAGGTCAACCGCTTCGCCCAAACGGGGTGGACACGGGCAGCTGCACTCACTAACCCTTCTTAAGCATGCTTAATTATCCAATACCTTGACACTCCAGGCTCGACAACACATTCACTAACACGATAATACAAAATCAAAGCAAGGTTCGACACACGACTCTAACATCAAATAAATTCATAACTAAGACACTAATACCATGAGATCATGGATCATAAGCACAATCATATTCCATGCAATAGAGAGAAACCGTGCAAAGTATAACAAAAGGTACACATTCGGAAAATAGGGCAAGCAGGAAGGGCCTCTGTCGCGATCGCGACAGTGTCGCGCTCGTGATAGAGCACGGGGCACCTCCTCGCGAGCTCGCGCCAGAAGGTCTGCTCGCTACGAAGTACGCCAGACAGATTCGCGCAACCGAGCTCTGTCGCGCTCGCAACAACGTCGTGGTCACGACGGAGACCAGTTTCTTTCCCCTCGTGCGCACGCGTGGCAGCATGCTCGTGCGGGGGACTCGGCTACTGAGCTCTCTATCGCGCTCGTGACAGAGGACTCTCTAGCCACAAGGTACCAATCTGCATTCTATCGCGATCGCGACAGAACCAAGAATTGCCCAAAATCTGCACTTTTTCTACTCTTTTCACACACAATCCTACATACATGCAAACAACATATACAAACACTTACCTCAAGCCTCCTGCACATCACCGCATCATTCTCAAGCCACATAAACACATTTTACACAATAATCAAACATCAATTCATCAAGGATTCACTAATAACCAAACTCAAAATTCAATAACATAACATGTTCATGTTCCAAAAACACATACTATCCTCACTATATCACTAACATTTCACTATAAATCACTACTTAATTTAAACATGCATTCATCTAACAAAACACTCAAGGTTACAAGTGACATGCAATCACAAAATAGAATTGATCCAAGGAGAAATTAGGGAAAAACATAATCCACAAACACAGATCCCAAACGCTTGCATGCACTCAAACACACTCCCAAACCTGGAAAATGAAGCTTCAAACCGGCTCTTCACAATCCCACCTTGTCTTTACCTTTCCTCTTCCTTCTCTCTTTCGATTCTTGCACAAACCAAATCAAATCAATTACTCCAAAAACCCAAGAACAAAACCTTATAAAACCCAACCAAAACCGAAGAAGGAGGAGAAGAAAAGAACCCCAAGAAAACCCAGCCACTTACCTCTTACAATCCTTTAAGAACTTAGCTCAAAAACTCTAAGAAAACACAAGAGGGAAAGGTTGAGAGCAGAAAATGGTATCAAGAGGGAGAGAGAGGACGGGAAAGAAGAAGAAAAGAGAGACAGCTAGCTTCCACGGGAAGCTAGGAAAAATTCTGCCCCTCCCTTCCCTCTCTCTTACTTTACCATTAATGCTCACCTACCCCTGCCACTTGTCACAATCCTAGAGAATCAAACCTTCCACTTTGACTTATCCACTCTTGGCACCATACACTAAACACACACAAGCTTCTCTTACACAAATATCTCCAATGCATCATGTAACACCCCGATACCCCCATTGGAAGGATACCGGAGTGCCACGCGAGCAAACACATAAACGAATCCCAAAAACATACTAGTAAATAAAACCAAATGAGATGTAAAGAAACTTTTAATCATAAAATAGCAAGTCCTTTAACAAACATCAAATCAATATTGTTTTATAAAAAGGGCTCATAAGCAAATACATATACCAAAATAGTTGTTCCTCTACAAAAGATTCATTTTGCTATGAATAAGCCATGTACAAAATAACAGCAGAAGACTCAAAAATAACTTCATCCAAAAAGACTTCTAGTGGCCGACCTGCAGATGTCTGACTCCAAAATGAACTCGCCACCTACACGGGAAAAGAACCCGTGCTAAGCGATAACGCTTAGTGGGGAGGAACAAAATAAACGAACAATATACATATACAATATTTACAACAATAATATAATCTCATCGCAACCATAAACGTGCAATTAGGCTATGATTCAAAATCAAAGGCATCAAAATTACATATAAGCATGTTTCCATGTTCTTTACTTGACATGCATAAACATACATTACAAGCAATTAACTACTCAATTCATACTTATGATTAACATAATTCTTACCATTCTAAACACACAGATACAAGGTGCATATCATAAAGTTATGCATGAATTCATGTGCATCATATACTTTTAATTCTGTCAATAAACATCTCAACATATGCAACACATATTAACATATAGCCCAATTAGTCTGAAAATACACATTAGAAGTGGATGCGGTCCATTGGATACTGATAGAACACAGTATCCCAAGCATATAGAGACATAAGTCTCAAACATGTGATTTTTTTCATATAGAGACCGAAGTCTCGCATTAAATTTCCATATAGACCCAAACGGTGTCGAAACAAGGATCCAAACGGGACCCGCATATAACGTTTAATCATATAGCAGCTGCACACACACCCTGACCTAAGTAAGCGCTTACTTATTCACTACTATGACTATTCAGGCTTAAATGACACAACTCAAAAAGAAACTCAAGTAATAATCATATCATGAGAATTGCATTAAATACGAACTTATAACTCATGTATACATGTATATTGATCAAATTCGGAAACATATAAATATATATATATATATATATATATATATATATATCAAATACAAGAGATAATAAGAACATATAACTCACATTGAAATAATCCATGTTCATGTAAATTTATTAACATTTAAATCATGTACATTAATTATTAATTAAACAGTTATTAAATTATAACACAAATTTAAACCTGTTCTTGAGTCAAGTAGTGAAAACCCCATGTAACAGAAGCTTAAAAAAAATACTTTGCTTTTTAAAACAGGGCAGCCGGAAGGAAGGCTAGTCACGAGTCACCCAGGCAATGGTCACTCGTGACGCTGGCTTCTCGCTAGCGCCACGCAAAAACAGAGGCAGTCACGAGTCGTGACCCTCCATCACGCCTCGTGATGCCTCACAAAGAGAGGGGAGGTCACGAGTCACTCGGGCAGTGGTGACTCGTGACACGCAGGAAAGGGGGATGGTCACGAGCCGTGACTCTCCATCACGTCTCGTGACTTCCAAGGGAAGAAGGTCACGGCGTGATTCTCCATCACGTCTCGTGATCTTCTTCTCTCACTTCTGCTTCTCCTTCTCAAAATCTTCAGAATTTCAAGAAAACGTAAAAACAGAAAATCGTGAAAACAGAGTACATCAAAACTCAAAACCCCATCTTGTCCAAAAACCATTTTTCATGCAATAATTATTCAAACACATACCTTCAAGTCTCCAAAGCACATTTACAGAAATTTTAATACAAATAACATATTTTTACTAATCAAACAGAGGCAATACCAGAACGTCAACATCCCAGGATTTCACATTCAAACTCATGCATATTCATCTCATTTGCATACTCAATATCACCCTTTTCTACAGAAATCATGTATACACAGTACATTTCTCATGCATTTTGATAAACAAACACACCTAATTAATATTAACTTCAGAACTGCAAACAGGATCCAAAAATGAGAAAGGACAGACACTCCCAAACCTGTTAATGAAGTTCGAACTTCCACTGCAACTTTCAATCCACAACCTTTCCTTTTCCCTTCTCTTTTCTCTTATCTTTAGATGCTTGCAAACAGACAAAACGATACTCCTTTAACCCAAGAAAATAATCTTTATAAACCCATAGGAGGAGAAGAAGGAGATTCAACCATAAAAACCTAAAGAACTTCAGCCACTTACCTCTTGAAATCCCTTCAAAGCTCAAAATCTTAGCTCAAAAAGGATGAACACACATGCAAAGAGAAAGAAAGAACAGAGAAAGAAGAGGAGATGAGTGGTTAACGTGAGAGAGAGAGCAAGAGAGAGAGAACCTCACGTCTTTTAGTTTCCACGAAGCTAAAAACTTTCACACATCTCTTTTCTCTCACCCACATGCACACACTCACATCTCCACTTGGCACACATGCACTGGTTCACTTAATCCACTTATTACTCTTTACTATCTGCTCCTTACTATTACCAATAAGTCCTTGTCAAATTACTTTTTACTCACTAAAATAAAAATCTGTAAATAATACTTTTAATTCCTTGCAATATAATCCTCTTTCCTCTTGTAAATTACCCAATTGCCCTTAATTACACTTGTAACAATTACCAAAATATCCATATTTTCCAATTAAAATTGCCAATTCCTATTAGGCCACTTTTGGGGTGTGACAACTCTCTCCTCCTTAAGAAAATTTAATCCTCGAAATTTCCTCGCTTAACATATACATCTCAAATATCAAAACCGAAACAAAACAAAACTTAACATATCATCACTTACCCGAAGGACCTGCGGCATCAGTCGCATCTTCTCTAATCAAAGCATATGCTCTATGCCGGTTATACTCTTCCGTAGCACCAGGTCGTTGCACCGCCTTTGATGGTTCTTATGGAGCTCTACTTCTATCACGGTTGCTTCGAGTCACGTTGGATCTTCTACTTTCTTGCTGACTCTCGTGCTCTTATCGATTAGGGCAACTTGCAAACTGATGCTCCATACTCCCGCACTTAAAGCATGCACCGGTGATCTTGCGACATATACCCCAATGGTATCTATGACAATGCTCACACTCCGATGCTCGATTTCCCTTACTACCATGTGGGGCTACACTCCCTACTTGTGAAGGCACTTGAACTGTCCCTCTAGTTCCTTGTTCAACTGGAGCACCCTTAGACTGCTTAGTACTCGCAACTCCCCCATCCGGTGCTCTCCTTTTCTGTGCCATCTTTTGCTTTACCATCTTAGATTCTTCTAACTTCATTACCGCTGCCACAAGTTGATAATACCCCACTGGTTGCAAGACGGTCATTGCAGAAAAAGGACCTCTGAACACCTCACGTAGTCCCTCTAGAAAGTGCCTACATCTGAACTCATCCGTCAACAACTGCTCGGGCACATACTTACTCAACCGGTTGAATTCCTTATCATACTCACTCACGGTCATACCTTGCTGCTTCAAACTGATGAACTCTCTCCACTTGGCTTCTTGGTATGCCTTCATCACATACTTTTGCTCAAATTCTCGCTTGAAGATTTCCCATGTCAACACGGCTGGTCGCTGGGGATTTCGCATCACAAGTTCCCACCAATCATATGCTGATCCTTGAAGCAACGATACTGCACATAAAGCTCTCTGATTTGTAGGACAGTTAATCTCTTGCAAAATTTGACTTACCCTCTTAAGCCAAAACTTAGCCACATCTGATTCATCCAAAGCAGTCCCATGAAAATCCTCTACTCCTCTTTTTCTTAACAACTCAGTTGGAGCCTTTGGAGCAGTCAACCTCTCTACTACTTGTAGCAAACCTTGCACTAATGTTGGATCCATACCAACACCCATATTCGGACCTACCGCTGGTGCATATTCCTGTACAGGCCGATCTTGTCCAACCGGATCACCTCTTCGACCCACATTGACACTGTCCATTGTGTCGCCCATATACTCACTTGGATCCGACTCCATACAAACACTACAAAACACAAGACATCTGCGTTAGGCCACGACACAAAACTGACTCTCATGCATAGACTCGACTCTAGACTCAAATAATCACAAAATAAACAAGAACCACCAAACCTAGGCTCTTATACCAAGCTGTAACACCCCGATACCCCCGTTGGAAGGATACCGGAGTGCCACGCGAGCAAACACATAAACGAATCCCAAAAACATACTAGTAAATAAAACCAAATAAGATGTAAAGAAACTTTTAATCATAAAATAGCAAGTCCTTTAACAAACATCAAATCAATATTGTTTTATAAAAAGGGCTCATAAGCAAATACATATACCAAAATAGTTGTTGCTTTACAAAAGATTCATTTTGCTATGAATAAGCCATGTACAAAATAACAGCGGAAGACTCAAAAATAATTTCATCCAATAAGACTTCTAGTGGCCGACCTGCAGATGTCTGACTCCAAAACGAACTCGCCACCTACACGGGAAAAGAACCCGTGCTAAGCAATAACGCTTAGTGGGGAGGAACAAAACATACGAACAATATACATATACAATATTTACAACAATAATATAATCTCATCGCAACCATAAACGTGCAATTAGGCTATGATTCAAAATCAAAGGCATCAAAATTACATATAATCATATTTCCATGTTCTTTACTTGACATGCATAAACATACATTACAAGCAATTAACTACTTAATTCATACTTAGGATTAACATAATTCTCACCATTCTAAACACACAGATACAAGGTGCATATCATAAAGTTATGCATGAATTCATGTGCATCATATACTTTTAATTCTGTCAATAAACATCTCAACATATGCAACACATATTAACATATAGCCCAATTAGTCTGAAAATACACATTAGAAGTGGATGCGGTCCATTGGATACTGATAGAACACAGTATCCCAAGCATATAGAGACATAAGTCTCAAACATGTGATTTTTTTCATATAGAGACCGAAGTCTCGCATTAAATTTCCATATAGACCCAAACGGGGTAGAAACAAGGATCCAAACGGGACCCGCATATAACGTTTAATCATATAGCAGCTGCACACACACCCTGATCTAAGTAAGCGCTTACTTATCCACTACTATGACTATTCAGGCTTAAATGACACAACTTATAAAGAAACTCAAGTAATAATCATATCATGAGAATTGCATTAAATACGAACTTATAACTCATGTATACATGTATATTGATCAAATTCGGAAACATATAAATATATATATATATCAAATACAGGAGATAATAAGAACATATAACTCACATTGAAATAATCCATGTTCATGTAAATTTATTAACATTTAAATCATGTACATTAATTATTAATTAAACAGTTATTAAATTATAACACAAATTTAAACCTGTTCTTGAGTCAAGTAGTGAAAACCCCATGTAACAGAAGCTTAAAAAAAATACTTTGCTTTTTAAAACAGGGCAGCCGGAAGGAAGGCCAGTCACGAGTCACCCAGGCAATGGTGACTCGTGACGCTGGCTTCTCGCAAGCGCGACGCAAAAATAGGAACAGTCACGAGTCGTGATCCTCCATCACGCCTCATGACGCCTCACAAAGAGAGGGGAGGTCACGAGTCACTCGGGCAGTGGTGACTCGTGACATGTAGGGAAGGGGGATGGTCGCGAGCCGTGACTCTCCATCACGTCTCGTGACTTCCCAGGGAAGAAGGTCACGGCGTGATTCTCCATCACATCTCGTGATCTTCTTCTCTCACTTCTGCTTCTCCTTCGCAAAATCTTCAGAATTTCCAGAAAACGTAAAAACAGAAAATCATGAAAACAGAGTACATCAAAACTCAAAACCCCATCTTGCCCAAAAACCATTTTTCATGCAATAATTATTCAAACACATACCTTCAAGTCTCCAAAGCACATTTACAGAAATTTTAATACAAATAACATATTTTTACTAATCAAACAGAGGCAATACCAGAACGTCAACATCCCAGGATTTCACATTCAAACTCATGCATATTCATCTCATTTGCATACTCAACATCACCCTTTTCTACATAAATCATGTATACACAGTACATTTCTCATGCATTTTGATAAACAAACACACCTAATTAATATTAACTTCAGAACTGCAAACAGGATCCAAAAATGAGAAAGGACAGACACTCCCAAACCTGTTAATGAAGTTCAAACTTCCACTGCAACTTTCAATCCACAACCTTTCCTTTTCCCTTCTCTTTTCTCTTATCTTTAGATGCTTGCAAATAGACAAAATGATACTCCGTTAACCCAAGAAAATAATCTTTATAAACCCATAGGAGGAGAAGAAGGAGATTCAACCATAAAAACCTAAAGAACTTCAGCCACTTACCTCTTGAAATCCCTTCAAAGCTCAAAATCTTAGCTCAAAACGGATGAACACACATGCAAAGAGAAAGAAAGAACAGAGAAAGAAGAGGAGAGGAGTGGTTAACGTGAGAGAGAGAGCAAGAGAGAGAGAACCTCACGTCTTTTAGTTTCCAGGAAGCTAAAAACTTTCAGACATCTCTTTTCTCTCACCCACATGCACACACTCACATCTCCACTTGGCACACATGCACTGGTTCACTTAATCCACTTATTACTCTTTACTATCTGCTCCTTACTATTACCAATAAGTCCTTGTCAAATTACTTTTTACTCACTAAAATAAAAATCTGTAAATAATACTTTTAATTCCTTGCAATATAATCCTCTTTCCTCTTGTAAATTACCCAATTGCCCTTAATTACACTTGTAACAATTACCAAAATATCCATATTTTCAAATTAAAATTGCCAATTCCTATCAGGCCACTTTTGGGGTGTGACACATCAAACTTCACTCACACCATAATATTTCTTATAACCCACTAATCATCCAAGGCACCATGCAGACATAAACCACACAATAAAATCCCTTAGTCCACTTATATCTTACTACAATACAACACAAGCACACCATAACATTTCTTTCACTTAACTTATTACTTAATTAATTAATTCCTTAACAAATAATTTCTTATTATCCAAATTTCCTCTTACTCAATTACGAAAATACCCTTACTTCCCTTACTTACCACGCAGATTCCGATCAGGCCCTTTTTGGGTTGTTACACCCATCCCTCACCTGCCAACGCGCAGCGCGTGCTGGCAGCCCATCGCTCAGCAACGACAGGCGTCGGTCACCCAGATCTGCCGATTTCTGCCGAAAACGCAATTTTTATCCTTTTTCACGATTTTTTCTCCAAAATTGATTTTTTATCCCATTTTTTTTGGTATTTTCTTGGTTTTTTCAATTTTTAAAATTAAGATAGGTTTTAAATTATTTTTTATTTATTGCCTTCTATTAAAATTTATCCTTAAAATAAATATCAAAAATTTAATTTTATCTTTTAAATTCTAATTTGATTTTAAAATAATTTGATTTTATCTCCAAATCTAATTTAAATTCAAAAAGATTAGATTTTTTTTTCTAAAATCTAATTTGAATTCAAAAGTATTTGATATCTATCTTTAAGGACAATTCAAATTTGAAAAAAAAAGATTTAAATTTTTAATTTTAGTTTTAAAAAGAATTGGATTTTTAATTTGGATTTTGAAAAGATTTGGATTTTTAAATTTGAATTTTAAAAAAAGATTTAATTTTTAAATTTAAATTTTAAAAATGTTTGAATTTTAAATTTAAATTTTAAAAAGATTTCAATTTTTTTTCCTTATCCTCAGTTAGCTTATAAATAGCAGGCTAAGAATCGAGGAAAAGGATTCAGATTTTTCTCTTCTTCTTCTTAAAAGGAATTCTTTCTACATTTCTTCTCTTGAGTTTTCTTTTTCAAATAAATTTCTTAAATTGGGATTTTTCTCTTCTTCTTCTTCAAAATAATTCTTTCTTTATTTTTCTTTCTTTGAGTTTTCTTCTTCAAATAAATTTCCTAAGGTTTTAAAAATAAACTCTTGATAAAAATGTCATCTTTTTTCCTTCATTGAGTTCAAATTCTGAGGGTAAATATTCTGGGTTCAATCCTACCTTTCTTTTATTTTCTTTCTATTTTATTTATTAACAATCATCTTATCAACATGTAGATATTTATATCTATTGTTTATATATTTATTTTATCTCTAATATTTCCTTTATTTTTATTATTTTATTTCATTGTCCCACTAATGTGTTATTTGTTTTTCTTGTGAGTTTATTTATTTCTACTGATTATAAGGCATTGAGAAAGGTAGCCCACTAGGATGATCCGGGGACGCCAATTTGGTTAATTTTCTTTATCCTATTTCCTTTTAGTTTATGTTTATTTCCAATTTATTGTAAAAATTATTTTGAGCCCGCTAATGTAAAAATGGCTAAAGATTTATTATACAAATAAACGGGATTTTCTTAAATAAAAAAGGACCAATGTCCTGATTTTTTTGTCCAAACAAAATAAACATTTTAATATTATTTTTTTATAAATATGCATGCGAAGACCAATGTCTTCATCCTTAATCGAATTTCCCTATTTGCGTATGTTTCCTTTTTTTGCTCATTTACAATGGGGGTTGTATTATGCCCCTAGTTTTATTGTAAATTATTATGCTTATTTTACTTTATTTATTGCTTTCATTACGTGATCAACATGTGCCCTAATTATTGCATTAACAATGTATGAGAAAAGGAATGAAATTTTATCTCAAAAAGTCAATTATAATTTAATCAAGGTATGAATAAATGGGAAGTCCCGAACCATCTCTGGTCTTAGGCTCAACGAGGTTAAAGGATCGTCTCAATATCTTATTGCGGTAGGGTCTCCAAAATATCTCTTGTTCTATAAAATAGGCCCAATTTGCATTATTTTAGGCTCAATGTCTTATTAGGATGGGGAATCCAAAATATCTCTTGTTGCCCAAAATGGACATAGATGCATGTTCTTAGGCTCAGGGAGGCTAGACGACCTTTTTCAATGTTTTATTCGGTGGCGACTCCAAGAAACCTACTTATTGTCCAAAATAGATGCCCTTGTAATCCCTTACAACCCTAAAAGCGGGTTTTTGGGGCCCGGCGTTTAGCGCATATCACAGTAGCATAGATCTAAAGCTCTATTGATATGCAATGCAATTTCAAAAATGGATGAAATTTTTCAGTTAAAACTCAATTATATGTTTTATTCAAGGTACTTTTGAAGTGAAGTCTCCTTTATGTCCCCAGTGGAGTCGCCATTGTGACGCTCGTCGAACCCCGAGGCACCCCGAATGAGCCACTTTTAGGGTATTCGAGAGAGGTTCATGAGACATGTAAAACATTACAAGGACATCTATTTTTGGCAACAAGGAGGCTTTTTGGAGTCATCACCCAATAAAACATTGGGAAAGGTCGTCTAGCCTCAGTGAGCCAAAGACAACACATCTATGTCTATTTTTGGCAAGGCAGAGATATTTTGGAGTCCCCACCCTAATAGGACATTTGGATGGTACTCTAACCTAATGGAGCTTAAGATAATGCAAATTGGGCCTATTTTGGGCAACAAGAGATATTTTGGAGACCCTACCCAAACAAGACATTGAGACGGTCCTCGAACCTCGTTAAGCCTAAGACCTGACATGATTCGGGACTTCCCATTTATTCATACCTTGATTAAGTTATAATTGAGTTTTGAATTTAAGATTTCATTCCTTTTCTAATACATTTCAATGTAATAATTAAAGCATAGATTATCATGTAATGGAAAGAAGTAAATAAGATAAATTCAGCATAAAGTAAATAAAATCATAATAATTTACAATAAAACTAGTAGCGGAATACAACCCCCATTGTAAATGAGCAAAACTGAAATATACAGAAAGCGGGATATTCGATTAAGGATGAAAACATTGGTCTTCACATGCATATTTAAAGAAAAATAATATTAAAATGTCTATTTTGTTTGGACAAAAAAATCAAGACATTGATCCTATTTTATTTAAGAAAATCCCATTTATTTATAGAAGAAATCTTTAGCCATTTTTACAAATAAAAATAAACTAAAAGGAAATAGGGTAAAGAAAATGAACCAAATTGGCATCCCCGGATCATCCTAGTGGGCTCCCCTTCTTAGCGCATTATAATCAGTAGAAATAAATAAACTCATAAGAAAAAAAATAACACGTGAGTGGGACAATGAAATAAAATAATGAAAATAAAGGAAATATCAGAGATAAAATAAATATATAAACAATAGATATAAATATATACACGTTGATAAAATGATTGTGAATAAAGAAAATAAAAAAATAGGATTGAACCTAGAATATTTACCCTCAGAATTCGACCATGATGAAGGGAAAATCACGATTGATTTCCTTTCCTTGATTCGCAAATTTAGAATTGAAAATAATAAAAATTGGAGTTTTATTCCAAGAAAGAAAACTTGCTTAAAAATTAATAGAAGAAAATAAAAATTCTCAATAGTGAAAAAATGACTTTTTTATCAATAATTTATTTTCAAAACCTTAAGAAATTTATTTGAAGAAGAAAAATCAAATAAAGAAAAATGAAGAAAGAATTCCTTTGAAGAAGAAGAAGAAGAAGAAGAGAAAAATCTGAATCCATTTCCTCGATTCTCAATCTACTATTTATAAGCTAACCGAGGATAAGGAAAAAAATTTAAATCTTTTTAAAATTTAATTTTAAAATTCAAATATTTTTAAAATTCAAATTTAAAAATCAAATCTTTTTTAAAATTCAAATTTAAAAATCCAAATATTTTAAAAATTCAAAATTAAAAATCTAAATATTTTCAAAATTCAAATTAAAAATTTAAATTTTTTCAAAATTCAAATTAAAAATCCAAATCTTTTCAAAATTCAAATTAAAAATTTAAAGCTTTTGTTAAATTTGAATTATCCTTAAAGATAGATATCAAATTCATTTTAATTAAAATTAAATTTTAGAAAATAAAATCTAATCTTTAAGAAGTTAAATTAGATTTGAAGATAAAATCAAATTCTTTTGAACTCAAATTAAAATTTAGAAGATAAAATTAAATTTTTAATGTTTATTTTAAGGATAAATTTTAATAAAAATAATAAAATAAATAATTTAAAACCTACCTTAATTTTAAAAATTGGAAAAATCGTGAAAATATCAAAAATAGGATAAAAAAATCAATTTTGGAGAAAAAATCACGAAAAAAGGCCAAAAATTGCATTTTCGGTGAAAATCGGCAGATATAGGCGACTGACACCTGTCGCAGGCGAGCAATGCCTGGCATATCGCGTGCTGGGCGAGCGGCACCTCGCGTGTAGCGTGTGTGCCTCATAGGGCATGGGCAAGTGCCCCAGCGCCAACGTGCGCGCCGGCTGCCGTAATCGACTAAAATTTTTTTGAAAATAATTTTAAAGAAACAATTTTAACTAAAATACAATAATTTTAAAACTCATTTTTTATTTTTAGTTTTTATATTTTATAATTTTTAATCCAAAAAGCAATTTTTGACAAGGAAATCATCATTTCCACCCTTCCTACCTATGCACAGGCGTTAATTTCATCATTGGGTAACCTCTGATCTAAGCTGCCTCAGGACCCGATGTCTATAGTTGCACCCAACTTTGGGGAAGTAAGTGCATAGGTGCTTAGGTGAGCTAAAATTCAGAGAAAAAGAAAGAAGTGCATACCTAAGGCAGTCCTTCCTGCTTTGTTGATAGAGTTGTGGCATGTTCGACCAACGCTAGCTTGTTGACGTGTTAAGCTATGCTATTGGTGGCTAATTAATGTCACCTTTTTGGCATATTATATTCCCGTTGAGTTGATATCGGATGGACGCCCTTTGAAGGATGGTTGGTTGTTCACTAAAGAACGGTTAACCCCTGGAGGATTTTTGCTAATTTGTAGATTAGTGCCTCTAAGAGGACTTTGGAGGTTTGCCTCCTAAGAAGATATGGAGATTTGCCTCTTAAGAGGACTTGGAGAATTTGCCTCTTAAGAGGACTTTGAAGGATTTGACTCATAAGAGGACTTTCGGATTGACCTCTTAAGATGTCTTGCAAATTTGCCTCTTAAGAGGCAGGCCTTGGGGATTTGCCTATTAAGAGGTCTTGGAAATTTATCTCTTAAGAGGTCTTGGAGATTTGCCTTTTAAGAGGACTAGGAGATTTGCCTCTTAAGAGGTCTTAGAGATTTTGCAGCTTAAGAGGACTTTGGGATTTGACTCTTAAGAGGATTTCCTCTTAAGAGGACTCAGAGAATTTGCCTCTTAAGTAGACTTGAGAATTTGCCTCCTCAGAGGACTTGGAAATTTGCCTCTTAAGAGGACTTGAAAGTTTGCCTCCTCAGAGGACTTTGGAATCTGCCACTTAAGAGGACTAAAGAATTTGCCTCCTCAGAGGACTTGAAAGTTTGCCTCCTCATAGGACTTTGGAATCTACCTCCTCAGAGTACTTGAGAATTTGCCTCTTAGGAGGACTTGGAAATTTGCCTCTTAAGAGGACTTGAGAATTTAGCTCCTCAGAGGACTTGGGAATTTGCCTCTTAAGAGGACTTGAAAGTTTGCCTCCTTAGAGTACTTGGGAATTTGCCTCTTAAGAGGACTTAATAGTTTGCCTCCTCAAAGGACTTGGGAATTTACCTCCTCAGAGGTCTTGAGAATTTGCCTCCTAAGAGGACTTGGGAATTTGCCTCTTCAGATGACTTGAAAGTTTGCTTCCTCAAAAGGACTTTAGAATTTGCCTCCTCAGAGGACTTTGGAATTTATCTCTTAAGAGGACTTGGAGATTTGCCTCTTAAGAGGACTTAAGGATTTGCCTCTTAAGAGGACTTTGAGATTTGCCTCTTAAGAGGACTTTGGGATTTGCCTCTTAAGAGGACTTAGAGATTTGAACCTGTGTAGACTTTATCTTTGTCTGATTGTCCAGCACCGGTGAGTGCTTATGTTGTGTTAAAGTTGTCCTCGACCTGCTCTTGTGCATGTGGTCTTTATTTGGACTTTTCCTACAAAGTTGTGTGCATAGAAATATGTACAAAAGATTGTGTGTGCATGTGAAAAGTTATATACAGTTGTTTGCAAAAGAATTGTATGACATGAAATGCATGCAAAAATGAATAGACCGCGTCCTTGGTGGTTAAGGGTCCATTGAGGGTATGGCTTGGCTGCTTGGTCATTGTTTGATGCCGCCAAGGATCTAGAAAAGCATTATCTTGGCTTTAGGGACTCTGACCTATAATCTTTTCAAAGACAACTGACCCGTGTGCATCTTTTCCCCACGGTCAATGAGCATTTTGCCCCCAAAACTTTAACTCATGTCCTGAATTATGCATTATATGCTTAATGGGAGGCTATTTGGGCTGCCTTATCGCTCCATGTACTGTTGGTCATTTATTAAAGATAGTGCGTCCCTTGTGGATTTTCACACTAGCTTTTCTTTGCAAAAAATGTGTACCTTTTGGGATTTTCACATAACTCTGTGCCTAACTTTTGCCTGGAATGGACCCAACCCAATCAAGTGGCTTTTATTCATTTTAGTTTTTATAGAGAAGACTGCCTATTTTCAGGTTTTCACTATGCCCTTTAGCCTAACTTTTGCTTAGAGAGCCAATTATGGTTTTAATCTCTAACGGCCCTTTTTTTTTTACTTTGTGTTTTTTGTTTTTGTTTAGCGACTGAATGGATTTCGATTTTTCTCATAAAGTTACTGTATGATTAGCTCAAGATAATGACAGGCAAGTTAGCCGAAACATCAGTGATGATAGCCATAGAGGTCGTATGGGAAAAGAGAAACAATGTGCTACTTTTATGCTGGAACTTAAACAATTTTGAGTATGCTAGATAAAGTGCTCTATTTATATTAATATATTATGGCATAAATGAGAATGTTCTAGTCCGATTTCATCACACATGGTCATTAATCTTAAAAATACAAAACCCTATGTAATCTCAAGATGGATCCCAAAAACATCAAACTCCTATTATCAATCAGCCCTCTCAGATTTTCATGATTGAACATTTTCTCTTTGACCCTAATTTTTGCCCAAGATGCCTTTTCGGTTTTCACCTTGATGAGATGCCCAATTTTAGCAAGGTAGCCATTTTCGATTTTCGACTTGGGGGGCAATTGCTTTTTTTTTTTTAGCTTTTGCCATGGAACCTCCCTTTGTCTGTCAGCATCTATTGGTTTCTTTGAACTTACTTCCATCCTCGTTAGTCAGGAAGGCTGCTTCTTCTAACACTGCCTATTTTTGGAACCAAAGGCTTCATCTTGACCCTTGTGCAAACTAGCTGAAAATGTGGGTTCTCTGTTTGGAACTTGAATATGAAATCTTGCATCTTGATTTTGTCTATTTTGATGGGTCAATTTCTGAAGTAGCCTTTAGCGGTTGAGCTGGAGTTATACGCGAGCCTAAGATGGTTTAGGATAAAACTGTGGTTTTTTTTTTTTGTGTTTTATATTGTTTTTTTTTTTGTAAAGGTAATAGTCTCTCCTTCTAAGTTTAACTATAAGTGTCCATGCCTTACTCATCTTGGTCCCAAATGGTTAAAGGTCAATCTTGATTGGCTTTATAATAAATCTCTCAAATGGTTGGGAAGGAAGGAATTCTAAGGCTTGGTTCTAATAAGCTATTTCATATGAAGGCCTAGCATTTCATTTGTCGACGCTCTTTAATGACTGAAGTTTGACTTCATTGAGTTGCATTGTATGCATCCTAGAATTTGAGGAGGCAAAAGAATGGCTTTTGAAATTTTGCGCGTCGTGATATTGGTATATTGAGGCAACGTTGTCCCAACAATACTCTTGTCAATCTTTAGCATATCTTTCCAGGTCCATGCAAAGGCCTTTTCTTTTTTTTCTCCTTTTTTATTTTATTATCTCTCAGAATTTTCCTCTTTTCAGGAGTTAATATTAGATGCCAACGGGATCTTGAGATTGAATGAGGTAGTATTCATCAAGTTAATATCAAATGTAAATGACTTGTGGTTGTGATCATGCAGAGTGAAATCATGAGAGACATAACCAAAAAGTTATTAATGTAATTTACATAAACAATACTGTATACATAAAAATTGGAAAAGTTCTACAATAAAATGAAAATCACATCTAATAGAAAGTCTCCTTTCCTACTTCTTACTGTGTGGTAGCCACCTTCTAGGACTCTTTATTGGCACCTTGAAATCTCATTACACCTTCTTCTTTTGATTCTCTGAATTAGCAATCTATTTGCTATCAATAAGGTCTTGAATTTGGTTTCTCAGTGTCCAACATTCATCAGTCACATGCCCCGTATGCTGATGGTAGGCACAGTACTGATCCGCTCGATGATCGGGATGTCCCTGACTTTTGGCTGGTTTAGCAAGCATTGGCTACAACTTACCTTCTTTCATTAGCATTTTAAGTACTCGGGATAACGATTTGCCTAGGTTAGAATAATGCCTCTAGTTTATCTCGGTAACAGCTACATCTACTGTGTTTCCAGTTCGAGTTCCATTATTGGGTCCTGCTGACCTTCCTGCCCCCTGATTATCGTAATTTCTCCGGGTATAATTGTCATTGCTGGCCTTCCTTGCTAGGTATTCTCCTTTAGCTTCTATGGCTATGTCTTTCAGGGACTCCCAGTCTTTCAACCCCTTCATCTTTAGTGCTTCTCTCAAGTATGGGCTAGCATTTCTGATGAATAACCTGATTTGATCCGGAGTGTCTGGCTTCCTCTTCATCTTCATCGCTCGATTCCTCCACCTAGACAAGTACTTGTGGAATGATTCCCCTGACTTCGGTTGCAACAGTTCTAGGTCTTTCAAGGTCACTTCCATCCTTATACTATAGCCATACTGTCAGAGAAACTCCTCCATCAACAGATCCCAATCTTCTTTGGTCCTTCTGTCTAGCCCGTGGTACCAATCCACTGCGGGGCCAGTTAAGCCCAAATAGAAGTATTCTATCTTTTGTCTCTTTGTCAGCATCGTTATGACGTGTGTCGAACCAAAAAAGCCCTCGTAACGAGACCCGCTTTTAAGGCTCGAGGGATTGGTTTGCATCATTTGATCTTGGGTACAACAAGGCATTTTGGAATCCCTACCCAATAGAACATTGGGGGAGTTCATCTAGACTCATGACACCTTTAGACACCTTTGAGGTATTTTGGAGTCGTCGCCCAATTTACAAAAAATTGGGAAAGGTCATCTAACCTCTACGGTTTAAACCTGAGAAGGTGTTCGGAACTTCACTCTTATTTATGACTTGGTTAATTTTAAATGAGTTTTTAGGTTTAAAATTCCATCTCTCATCTCACGCGATTAATGCATTTGATTTAAAGGCGCATTGCAATCATAGAGAAAGCGATAAAAGAAAGCTATAAAGAAAAGTACTAAATAAAATGATAAACAAAGCAATAAACACGCAAAGCACATCATTTACAAGATGGAAAATTGGGATAGAATACAATCCCAAATGTAAAGGAAAGCTAAAATAAAATTGCCCTAAAAATAATTAATTACAAGGGCCCACAAAGTATATAAAAATAAAACTAAACAAACAAACAATGTCAAAGAGATGGCATATATAAATCGGGATATTCATTTGGCTTTAGGAACATTGATTCCTTCACGCTCACTTAAAGAGGGATTAAAGAGTTATTTTAACCGTTCGGTCGAAATTCGAGATGAGTAATCTCACTTTTAGAAAACTTAACTTTTCATTTTATCTTATGATATTATAACATTCCTTGGCTAAAATGAGGGATGTTGGTCCCAACTTTATTAACAAAAATTCCGATTTAGCTATAGAAATATTTTGTGATTTTTTATCCGATATGTATGCAAATAAAACTGTTTTATTCACAGAAAAAACAAACACAGTCACATAAAAGGGGGATAGGTATAGTCTAACCCAAAAACGAATTTCCTACGCGTCGTGATCCTCTCTGCCCGATCACGACGATTCCTAGACAAGTGACACCACATTTTACCCAAAACACCAGAAAGACAACAATAAAAACATTAGTAGCAATTCTAATATTAACCACATAAATATAAAAACAAGATAAAAATAACACATGGTCAAAATACACACAGAAAATAAAATGGGCCCAAATTTACAAACAACTCACATTTAAGAGGATTAAAATCAATCATGCAATAATATTACAATAATAACAATAACAATGACCACAATAATAATAATAATAATAATAATAATAATAATAATAATAATAATAATAATAACAACAACAACAACAACAACAACAACAACAACAATGATAAAATAATAACAATAATAAAAATAAAAATAATAATAATAACAACATTAATGATAATAATGATAGCATTAATAATAGAATCATAATAATAATAATAATAATAATAATAATAATAATAATAATAATAGTAACAATAGCACAACCATAATAATGATAGTAGTAATAACAAAAATAATAATACTATAATAAATATGACATTAATAACAATAATAATAATAATAGTAGTAACAAATATATGGCAACATTACTCGCAATAATACTAACCATGATAATAACTACAATAGTAAGAATGACAACATAATAATAATAATAATAATAATAATAATAATAATAATAATAATAATAATAATAATAATAATAATAATAATAATAATAATAATAATAAGAAGAAGAAGAAGAAGAAGAAGAAGAAGAAGAAAAAGAAGAAGAAGAAGGACGGTAATAACAAAAAACGAAAAGGGTAATAAAAATGATATTAATAATAGTAGCAAGCAATATGAGTAATAATAGCAATAATAATAATATTAACAGTAAGTACTAACAAAATGAAATGAAGTAATAAATTATAGATCGGGAATAAGATGTCTTAATCCATCCCCTTGTCGAGTTTATAGTGGCAAAACACCAAAAATATTCAAGAAAATATAAGATTTTAACATAAAAAAAAAAAAAACTCAAGGAAATGGCTTTGATGGCGGGACTAAACTAAAGAAATTAATTTTCTTTGCTCAAATCAATCCAAGAACAAAACTGTAACATCTCGAATTACACCCTAGTAGGATTAGTGGTGTTAATTCTGTATTTGTATGAGTTTAAGTATAATTGAGTGGATTTATTACTTGTTGAGGGAAGAAAGGACTTGAGGGACTTAAGTGTGAATTTGCCATGGACTTGATGTGGAATTTAGCTTGAGAGGGACACTTGTCAAGTGTGAGGCAGGTGGCATGATGTGGGAGTGCCACTTATGATTAGTGCATGCTTTATAAGAGGAGTTAGTGGATTTTTCTGTCCCATTTGGGTTTTGCATGCAGTTTCCATCTCTCTCTTGTTCCTCTTCCTCAAGTTTTCTACCCTTCATCTCTTCTTTCTTTGATTGTGTGGCTTCTGGGTTATTTCTGCTACTGAATTGGATTAATTGAAGTGTTTAATCAAGGATTAAAGTTGAGAGGTAAGTGTATTTGGGTTTGAATTTCTGCTTCTACCCTTTTCTCTGTGGTTTGTTGTTTGAGAATTTGGTTTAAGGGATTGTCTTTTGATTGGGTTTTGCAAGAAGTTGAGGATAGAAGAAGGATTGAAAAGGGCAAGGACAAGGTCTGAATTTTGGTGTTTCGGCTGCTCCAAGAGGTCTGGGATCGTGTGCTCTTTAGTTGTGATTGTGTATTCGATGCATGTTTTGATATGGATGAGTTTTGGTTAAATGCATGTGTTGTTTGTTAAGGTTGATGATTTTAGACTTTGTTTTGAGCATGGATGTTGTGCATGTTTAGTTTTGTGCATTTGAGAGGCTTGTGTTTTTGTTGGGATGGGTTGTGATGCAGTTAACAAAGTTGTGTCTTGGCAATTCTGCATAGGTCACCGTGACAACCAAGTGGTTGTGACCGTGAGGTATGCAAGAAATGCTTCTGCCTAGAAAGTGTGTGGTATGTCACAGTGACAACCAAAGTAATTATGACTGTGAGATACCGAAGGTTGCTTTCTGCCTAGAAAGTGTGTGGTATGTCATGGTGATAACCAAAGTGGTTATGACCCTGAGATGCCCAAGGTTGCTTTCTACCTGGAAAGTGTGTGGTATGTCACGGTGACAACCAAAGTGGTTGTGACCATGAGATACCCATGTTTACTTTCTGCCCCGTTTAGTATGAGGTATGTCACGGTGACAACCAAGTGGTTGTGATTGTGAGGTACCCTAGTTCGCGTTCTGTTTTGTATTTGTGGTATCTCACAGTGACAACCAGAATGGTTGTGACCGTGAGGTACCATGTTTTACACTTTGAATAATTGTTCATATATAAATGTTATGCATGGATATGACTATCATTTTGACCTTGTATAACATCATTAAATAAGGGTTGTGACATGCTAAATGCTATGTTTTAGTATGGAAATTAGCGTTGCATTAACTCTGTATGTTTATGCATTTTTAGCTTATGTTTTGCATTTTCTTATATATTTGCATAAGCTATGTGATGATTTTTCTTGACTTGTACATGAGTAGTTTGGTTTGTATCCTTGATGGGATACTTGTTGACATGTTGAGTGTATGATATTGTGATTGAAGTTGTCCAGCCTGATCGGTCAAGGTAGTGGATAGATATGCATACTTATTAAGGGCTAGAGTTTTGCAGCTGCTCCGATTGTCCCACATGGGTTAAAGTTTTAAACTTTGGTCTTTTGAAAAATTAGACTTTGGTCTTCTATATTTAAGCTTTTAGACTTCAGTCTTATGATACTACTCACCAATATTCTGTTACCCGTATCCACCATCGTCATGATCTCAGACTATAGTTGTGTTGTATACTGGTACTTGAGTAATAAGTAATTTTGTATCGGTTGTATGTTCTGTTATTCCTAAATGTTAGCAATTGTTATTGCTTTCGGATATGCTTTGGCTTTGAGTATTGTACTTTCATGCTTGCTATGTATATGATGAGCTTCTGGATTTTGATTGGAGTATCTTTTACTTTTATGCATATGTTATGGTTTGCTGTGACTTCTTTGGAAGTCCTTTGCTTCTGTTCATCCCCACTAAGCTTTATTGCTTAGCACGGAAGTTTGTTTTCGTGTAGGTTTGCAGGTTCTATTCTGAGTGAGAGTCCCCATCTATTGGCCACTAGGAGTTGTCCTTGAAGTGATTCTTTTGTATTAGTTATACTATTCCTTTTGTATAGGACTCTTGTGTAGCATTTTGTAAACATTTTATAAGGCATGTAATTATGATATTTGATGATGTAGTGATTTTATATATATATGTGTGTGTGTGTGTGTGTGTGTGTTGCTCCTGAATGCTTCCGCTTTTGTTCTATTTTATAAGCTTCTGCTTAGTTATTTGCATGTATGTATGTGTTTTCCATGTGTGACATCCCGATATTCCTCCCGAGGGGTGTTGGGGTGTTATAAGTTGTGGTATCAGAGCCTAGTTAGATGATTCTGGTCTATAAGATGTTTAGATGTGTGTGAGTCTGCCTAGAGTCGTGGCCTAATGCAGATGTTGTCCTGTGTAGAGTTTAGATGGAGTTCGATCCCAGTGAAGAGATAGGTGAGACGGTGGGTAGTGTTAATCCTGCAAGGGTTAATCGGCTAGAATAAGAGAGAACTCGAGTTGAAGGTTTGGGTCCATGTTATGGTGATCCGGTACTGATGCAAGGAATGATGCAATTGATTGAGAGGTTAACTGCACCTAAGGCCCTAACTGATATGATTAGAAGGAGTGGGGCAGAGGAATTTAGTGGTACGACTTTGGATCAGTTAGATATAGCTGAGTATTGGTTGGAGAAGATGGACAGAATTCTGCAAGAGATAAACTGCCCATTAGATCAGAGGGTTAATTGTGCAGTGTCCCTTTTGCAAGGTCCAGCTTATGATTTGTGGAAGCTGGTGTTAAGGAACCCCCAGCAACCTATAGAGAGGACATGGTATATTACTTTGTGCAAGAGTTTGAGAAAAGGTATGCGACTAAAGCTTATCGAGAGGCAAAGTGGAAGGAATTCTTAAGTTTGAGGCAGAAAGGGTTGTCAATTAAGTGATTATGAGAAGGAATTCAGTAGGTTAAGTAAGTATATGCCAGATTTGTTGCTAACCAACGGGTTAAGAGAGAGTATCAGGGGTCCTCTTTCAGCGATAGCGGTCATGCATTCGGTAGGGTACTACCAAATGGTTTCGGCAGCGATGAGATTGGACGAGTTAGAAGTGATTAAGCAGTGTAAGGAACTTAAGAGAAAAGCAAATGATAGTGGTGTACTGAGTGTTAAGAAGTCGTGAGAAGCTGCAAGTAGGCAGGTTACCTGAGGATCAGGTCATGAGCCGCTATCAAAGGATAGTGTTTTGGCACTATCAAATAAGGGAAGTACAGTGCCCAAGTGTGAGCACTGTGATAGGTTCCATTGGGGCACTTATAGTAGACTTTCTAGAGCATGTTTCTGATGTGGCAGCATGGAGCATATGCTGGCCAATTGCCCAGTTTTGAGGGAAGGTTCAGTTCAGCCGAAAAGTAAGGGTAACATGGAAGTGACTGGATCTGCTAGAGCAGGTAGACGAAGAGGGCAGATAGTGCAAGAACCATCAGAGACGGTTGAGAAACTGATACCTTCGGGTGCATGATTAGAGAAAAAGAAGATGAGCAGACGGGTCCTTCTGGTAAGTTCCTAGCTGATTAAAGTTTGATTGATATGAGTTCTGTTATTATTCTGGTATTGTTATCTATTTGGTATCGGGTAAAATTTTGAGGACGAAATTTCTTAAGGAGGAGAGAATTGTAATATCCTGAATTATATCATAGTAGGATTAGTGATGTTAATTCTGAATTTGCATGAATTTAAGTATAATTGAGGACTTATTTGAGTGGATTTATTAGTTGTTGAGGCAAGAAAGGACTTGAGGGACTTAAGTGACAATTTGCCATGGACTTGATGTGGAATTTAGATTTAGTGGGACACTTGTCAAGTGTGAGGTAGGTGGCATGATGTGGGAGTGCCACCTAGGATTAGTGCATGCTTTATAAGAGGAGTTAGTGGATTTTTCTGTACCTTTTGGGTTTTGCATGCAGTTTCCTCCTCTCTCTTGTTCCTCTTCCTCATGTTTTTTGCCCTTCATCTCTTCTTTCTTTGATTATGTGGCTTGTGGGTTATTTCTGCTACTGAATTGGATTAATTGAAGAGTTTAATCAAGGATTAAAGTTGAGAGGTAAGTGTATTTGGGTTTGAATTTCTGCTTTTACCCATTTCTTTGTGATTTGTTGTTTCAGAATTTGGTTTAAGGGATTGTGTTTTGATTAGGTTTTTCAATAAGTTGAGGATAGAAAGATGACTGAAAAGGGCAAGGACAAGGTCTGAACTTGGGTATTTCGGCTTCTCCAAGAGGTTTGGGATCGTGTGCTCTTTAGTTGTGATTGTGTATTCGATGCATGCTTTGGTATGGATGAGTTTTTGTTATATGCATGTGTTGTTAGTTGAGGTTGATGATTTTAGACTCTATTTTGAGCATGGATGTTGTGCATGTTTAGTTTTTTGCATTTGAGAGGCTTGTGTTCTTGTTGGCATGGGTTGTGGTGCTGTTAGCAAAGTTGTGTCTTGGCAATTCTGCATAGGTCACCGTGACAACCAAGTTGTTGTGACTGTGAGATATGCAAGAAATGCTTCTGCCTAGAAAGTGTCTGGTATGTCACGGTGACAACCAAAGTGGTTGTGACCGTGAGATACACAAGTTTGCTTTCTGCCTGGAAAATGTGTGGTATGTCAAAGTGACAACCAAAGTGGTTGTGACCGTGAGATATCCATGTTTACTTTCTACCCCATTCAGTGTGTGGCATGTCACGGTGACAACCAAAGTGGTTGTGACCGTGAGATACCCAAGGTTGCTTTTTGACTGGAAAGTGTGTGGTATGTCACAGTGACAACCAAAGTGGCTGTGACCATGAGATACCCATGCTTACTTTTTGCCCTGTTCAGTGTGAGGTATGTCACGGTGACAACCAAGTGGTTGTGACCATGAGGTACCCTAGTTCGCATTCTGTTTTGTATCTGTGGTATGTCACGGTGACAACCAGAATGGTTGTGACCATGAGGTACCCTGTTTTACACTTTGAATATTTGTTCATATATAAATTTTATGTATGGATATGAGTATCATTTTTAACCTTGCATAACATCAATTAATGGTGGTTGTGACATGCTAAATGCTATGTTTTAGTATGGAAATTAGTGTTGCATTGATTATGTATGTTCATGCATTTTTAGCTTATGTTTTGCATTTTCTTATATATTTGGATAAGCTATGTGATGATTTTTCTTGACTAGTACATGAGTAGTTTGGTTTGTATCATTTATGGGATACTTGGTAACATGTTGAGTGTATGATATTGTGATTGAAGTTGTATAGTCTGATCGGTCAAGGTAGTGGATACATAGGCATGCTTGTTAAGGGATAGAGTTTTGCAGCTGCTCCTGTCATCCCGAATTGGTTAAAGTTTTAGACTTCGGTCTTCTGAAAAACTAGACTTTGGTCTTCTGTATTTAAGTTTTTAGACTTCAGTCTTCTGATACTGTTCCTTGGTATTCTGTTACCCGTATCCACCATCATCATGATCTCAGGCTATCGTTGTCTTATATACTGGTACTTGAGTAATAAGTAATTTTGTATCAGTTGTATGTTCTGTTATTCCTACATGTTAGCAATTGTTAATGCTTCCAAATCTACTGTGGCTTTGAGTATTGTACTTTTATGCTTGCTATATATATGATGAGCTTCTGGATTTTGATTCGAGTATCTTTACTGCTATGCATGTGTTATGTTTTGCTGTGACTTCTTCGGAAGTCCTTTGCTTCTATTCATCCCCGCTAAACGTTATCGCTTAGCACGGATGTTTGTTTCCATGTAGGTTTGCAGGTTCTGTTCTGAGCGAGAATCCCCATCTGCTGGCCACTAGGAGTTGTCTTTAAAGTGATTCTTTTGTATTAGTTATGCTATTCCTTTTGTATAGGACTCTTGTATAGTGTTTTGTAAACGTTTTGAAATGCATGTAGTTCTGATATTTGATGATGTAGTAATTTTGTGTGTGTGTATGTGTATATATATATATATATATATATATATATATATATATATATATATATATATGTGTGTGTGTGTGTGTGTCTGTGTTGTTCCTGAATGCTTCCGCTTTTGTTCTATTTTATAAGCTTTCGCCTAGTTATTTGCATGTATGTATGTGTTTTCTGTGTGTGACATCCCGATATTCCTCCCGAGGGGTGTTGGGGTGTTATAAAAACCCTTTTAGTAAGAAGAAGAAGAATTAAGTTCTAAGATTTTTGAAAATATTTTTTTTCGTCTACCTCCTCTATCTCTAGGGAAGAAGCCCTATTTTTTCTTGAAGGAAAAAAAGACATCTGGAAAAGGATCCTCATTTTTCTTTTATTTATCCCCGTCTCTCATAATGGAAAGGACAAAAAACATGTAACACCCCCTAACAACCTGTAGAGATTTACTACAGTGATTGAGGAGTGTTACAACACAAACACATGTGCATAAAACATTTTTTTTTTACAAACAAAGTTCCGAATTAACAAATTTCTTTCAATATCACATTTAGATCACAAACCGAGAATCCATGCACTGCATTACAAAATACTTTTTGTCTTTCTTTATTATTCACTTTACAAAATATAGCTTTCTCAATACAAAAACTTAGTCTCCTTACACATTACTAACTATAATTACACATTGTATAATATTACAAATATTCTACATTTACAGCGGTTCCTAATGTGTTGGCCGTTGGCGATGCAGGACTGTCTTCCCAAACACTATTTTCAGATACCTACATGGATTAAACATCCATGCTAAGCGATAATGCTTAGTGGGGAGCATAATACAATATACAATAACATAATGTTCAAGTATACTTATAAAGCATGTTATAAGCACAACAAGGTTCATGATTTCTATCATCCTTCACACTTACTATTTATAAGCCTACATGTTGGATAATCACCTTAGAATTCACATTATCACTTATTCTTCACATGCACATCGCATTCTTATCCATATGTATATACACAAGATTATAATTTCTTAATTATTAACAAAAAGATATTTCATTGCAATAATAAAATAATCATAACATTTCCATATTTTAGAATCAACAAATGCACATATATATATTTATATATATAGCTAATCCAAGTATATATCATAGTACGATAATCACCTTTCGGTTACACCAACTCATGGCTTTCGCATGCTCATTATAATCTCACACAATAGCTTGTCACATAATTTCAAATCACTCAATTAATTCACATATTTACTTTAACCTTGTCTGCAAGTCAAAGACGCGGATAACGGGTGTCGTATTGGTACCTTGAGATACAATAAATACAGTGTATCCATGGATATTCACATTCGCATTGGTACCCTAAGGTACAGTATAATTCAACATTTTCAATATTTCACATTGAAGAATCCAGCAAGGATTCAAATCGCATTGTGATTTCAGAGGAATCGGACGCATTGGGCTGCAGCACTTTGACCCTATAGGCATGCCTATCAATCCACTATTTGACTCGCAGGCTTACATTGTTAATTCTGATTATCGTTTATTTGTTCCTTTACATAATAGAATGTACACATAGTTTTATAATAATTGTCATAGTATAATCCATCATATATAGAGGCACATAGAGTTTCCATTACGCTCATAAGTTCTATAAAATTCACTTACACATACTCATAGTATAAAGAGAAAGTCATATTTATTAGCCATATCGTACTATCATATCAACTCATCATGTTAATCCATAACATTAGACATAACAATCCCTATTCCATTTATCACAATTAGGCACCTTATCACCCAATACATGATCATTAGCTTGATAACCTAAGTTATAGAAATTCTCATTCCATTCAACTCATCTTCAAGACACTATAGACAAAAGTATCCATTACCGTAATCATAATAATACACATGAGTAAAGTAGCATACCTTTCCATTTATGCATACTTATAGTTTATTGAACATATTCATATTCAATAATCATATTCAACCATTCTATTTAATCATAGCACTCAACATATAACCCTATTCGCTTCCAAACACATATTCTTATTATCAAACTCACACTTCATCATTCGATTAGTATAAATCATATATACATATATATATAAATATAGACTCATTCTCACCTGAATCGCCACATTATAAATCTCCAGATAATTAAGCAATTCATAAGGCCAAAACCATAAATCACATTAAGCAACCTCACTTCACTTGATATCCTTTATATGTGTATAACTTAATCTCAACTCATAATTATGCTTAATTATTCATGTTATACATCCTCATACAGATTAAGGTATTATAACCCTTAAATGTCATTTAACTTGACTAGATTCTATTCATACAATTACACCTCATTACTTTAATAGTTTGTATTAATCTTAATCCTATTCATGTTTATTTTCCAAGTGATAACTATTCTTTTACTCATTTAATAGTCCTAAACATGCATCGGATAGATCCTAGAAAGTTTCGGTGCGATGCGGGTTCAATTCGAGAAGAAAAACACATAAAATAGTCAAAACAGAAGAGGTCACGGTGGCAATTACTTTGTTGTGACCGTGAGGTCCAAAAATAAGCATTCTGCCTTCTCTGGGCATTGGTCACGGTGGCAATGAATTGGTTGTCACTGTAACATACTAAAAATTTGCAAAACATAAGTCAAAACTCAGGACTGCTTCACTACCCGTTTTTGTTCAGCCTAAACCGACATGTAAACGACCTTTTTAGGAAAAACTTCCTTCTTAACATTTGTTCCTTATGATGTTTTCATTCAAATAGGAGAAGATGTAGGTCATTTGGACTTATAAAACATCAGTTATTAATTAAACAATACAGACTATTCCAGTGAGCCTACCAAGGTACAGACTGTTCAAATGGCGCAACAATAACTCAATTTAGAGTTCTTAAACTCTAGTTATGACCAAAACACTACACGGAGGTCTGGTGACATATAAACAGACTTTTCCCTAACTAGGGTTCATACTTTAATTGAGCTCACAACAATTCAATCATCAGTTTCAACACAAATCAACCATATCTTTCAACTATATCATCTTTCAATTGTCACATAATAAACTAATTTACACACACATAATAATAGTTAGTTCCCAAACCTCTTCTTCTTAGAAATCACATAGTTCTTTGATCAACCACCTTCTCTCCTTCTTTGATTCTCTTTACTTCCTCAACTACAAATCCAAGTCCAATCTCCAGAATTGGATTCCAAGCATCAATTACCAATATCCATCACAAGAAAGAGTAGAAGATAAAGAAAAAATAAGTACTAACCACTTACCCTGAAAGCCGACAATTCACATGCACTTTAGGATCACTTCATCACTTAGCAAAAATTTTGTATATCTTAACTAATGGAAAAGAAGAAAGCTTGAAAATAGTGGAGAAGAGCAGCCGAAGAAATGAAGACCAAATACAGAAAATGAACTTTCTCTCACTTCCAATGCTTATATTGCATGTGGGGAGCTAAGGTGGCAAGGACAGATTTTTCCACTTGGATTCCACTACCATTTCCCTTACTTTGCATGCAAAGGATTTGGTTGGCATCACTACAAAGGCACACGTGCACTCCACTTGATTTCCTAATCATGATTAACCAAATTATGTTTCTATTACACTAATTAACCACACTAACTCTTAATCATGCATAATTGCTAATAGATCACTTAAACTTATTTCTTTATACAATTGGGTCCTCAATTTATTTACACTTAAATCCAAAGATTAGTAGACTCTAATTTAACCTTATCCAATTACCCCTAATAAGTCACATTCCTACTAGGGTACAATTCGGGCCATTACAAAACACTTTCTTTAACCCATTTCTCCAAAAAATCATTAAAACATGAAAAATCAGCTTTTTTACATCCCTAAAAATAGATTTTGCAGGTGGAAAGGGACAGGATAGCGCAGAGCAGGGGTGCCCGCAGGTGGATGGCTGCAACTCGCGTTGTGCGAGGTGCAGCTTGCAAATGCCGAAGTGTGGCCTCCTCGCGGGAGGTCGCACATGACGTGCAGATGGAAGGTTGTACATCGTGGAAGGCCGCGCATAGCAACTAAAAAGATTTCTTCCTTTGTTTTCAATTTCTTTTTCAAATATATAATTTATAATCAAATTTTTTTGATAAAAATAACACTTCCTACCCTTTTTTATTTCTAATTTTTTATAATTTTTATTATATATTCATTTATCTATTTTCTTAATGTTATTAAAAAGGTCTCGATAAGGGAAATATCATTTTTGACATTTTTGCCTGTAAATCGGCATCACTTTCATCATCGGGTAATCCTGATCTTTGACCTCCTTGGAACCCGGTGTCTACAGTTACCTCCAATTTTGGGAAACTTAGAATTTAGGTGCTTAGGTGAGCCAAAGTTTAAAAAAGAAGGAAAGAGACACATACCTGAGCCGATCGCCTTTCAAAACTGGGTGATGTTATTGGTGTGGCTATCACCATGTTGTCGGCGTGTTATCCTTTTTTGAACTGGTAGTGTCATGATCATGCTAACCCTCTGCCGAGTGGTAGTGCCATCATCGTGCTAACCCTTCTGAAGTGGTAGTGCCATGGTCGTGCTAACCTTTCGTAGAATGGTAGTGCCGCCATCGTGCTAACCCTTCTGAGTTTTGAAGTGGTAGTGTTGTGATCCTGCTAACCCTCTGTAGAGTGATAGTGCCGTTATCGTGCTAACCCTTCTAAAGTTGTAATGTCGTGATCATGTTAACCCTCCGTATAATGGTACTACCGCCATCATGCTAACCCTTTTGAGATTTGAAGCGGCAGTGCTATGATCGTGCTAACCCCCCGTAGAGTGGTAGTGTTGTCATCGCGCTAACCCTTCTGAAGTGGTAGTGCCGTGGTCGTGTTAACCTTCTATAGAATGGTAGTGCCACCATAGTGCTAACCCTTCTGAAATTTGAAGTAGTAGTGCCATGATCACTCTAACCCTCCATGGAGTGGTAGTCACTACAAGAAAAATGCTCTTTAACGAAGGGAAATCCGGTCGTTAAAAGTTAAAATCCGGTCGTTAAAAGCTTTTAACGACCGAAAAATCCGGTCGGTAAAAGCCCCTTCGTTAAAGGTATAGACGACCGGATATTGAATCCGGTCGTTAAAATTTTTAACGACCGGAATGGTTCCGGTCGTTGAATAGTGATTTTTAACGACCGATTTTTCCCCTCGCTGATTATATTCACTTTCAACGAAGGGATTTTCGGTCGTTAAAAATGCCTTTTAGCGACCGGATTTTCCCTTTTCTAATTGTTTTCACTTTCAACGAAGGCTTTTCCGGTCGTTAAAAATGCCTTTTAACGACCGAATTTTCCCTTTGCTAATTGCATTCACTTTCAATGAAGGGATTTTCGGTCGTTAAAAATGCCTTTTAGCGACCGAATTTTCCCTTCGCTATTTGTATTCACTTTCAGCGAAGGAATTTCTGGTCGTTAAAAATGCCTTTTAGCGACCAGATTTTCCCTTTGCTAAGCCGAATTTTCCTTTCGTTAATTATATTCACTTTCAACGAAGGGATTTTTGTTCGTGAAAATTACGTTTTAGCGACTGAATTTTTTATTCGTTAATTATATTCACTTTCAACCTTTCATGTCATTACAAATACTGTTTTACTAATTGTATTTTCCTTTTGCTCATTTTATTCGCTTTCAATGAAGAAGTTTTTTGTCATTGAGGATACTTTTTACCGACAAGTTTTTATTTTCGCTATAGTCAATGAAAAAATAATCGATAGTTAAAGATAGTCATGAATTTTTCATCATTCAAAGAAAATTCAAAAATTAATAATTTTCATAATAAATAAAATATTTTATTTGACTATTACCTGTACACATCATTTACACATATAAATAAATAAATCCAAAATTATAATAAATAGTTTTCTCATAGATTGCAAAATATCATATACAAAATATATCGATATTTCGAAATTGTATCATATACTATAAAATATTAAAACAGCCACTGTCTATATCATTTTCTATTGACCTTTGAATATAAATATTCTAAAAGAATGAATAATGAACCTTATATCTTCATTGTCCACCGTTTTGAAAATCTGTAGAATTTAAAACATAAATTTATAATTAAAATTCATGCATAAAAGCAATAAATCAAAAGGCCAAATAATTTAATATAATTTACCTTATATATTCAAAATCTCCCAACAAGTGTAATTATATATACACTTCAAAATATTAAAAATCCAACAAGTGTAATTATATATGCACTTCAAAATATCCAAAAAATGAAAAGGGCTACAAAAAAAACGTAAAAAATAATCATAAGTATAATGTCATTATAATAATAAAAAAATAGAATACAACTTACATTAAAATGGGGAGACAACTGTATGAGCAAAAAATTTGACTTCGAATCCAATTACAGATACTATACATACACACACTACTGTTCTGAGTAAAGTTTTTTTTTTCAACTATCCTACAACTATTAAACTTTACTATTTATTTATTCAAAACACAAATATGCCAGCCAATTCTACCGAAATTTCGGCAGAATTTCCTCTATAATATTGCATATCCCCCTGTAAACAGAAAGTCTTTACACTTCAAATAAGTATATCTTTATTCACCCTTCTCCAATTCATACTCCAACATAAGATTGCCCATCCTCCAATTTAGGTTCATTCACACTCATATAATAATTTACAAATATCATCCACTCAATACTTACATCAGTTATACAAAATACAAGGATACTATGATAATACATCAACTATTAGCTATAAATACTTATTTAATACAAACTTTTTGATACAATAATATCCTATTTATTTATGTAGTGACATCCATATCTCCATAGCAGTTCAATTTACAACCAATTTACAACCAATTGAATCGATAACAAAGTTGTTCTCAACAATATTATGGTCACATAAATACTCAACAATTCATATTAAACGTTCACTAACTATACTTCTAAATTATGTACAAAGATAAAATATAGAAAATACTGTAAAGCATGATTACAATCATGAAATAAGAAATTATGAAATGTTTCATAATGTGAATTAAGTACTTACCTGTTAAATATTTCATTCTGTTGGGAATTCACTTAGAAGATGGTGATTCATAATAGACATTAGATTGCTGACCCAAGATTACAGCTTCGAGTTGTGCCAATTTACCCTCAAAGGCATCGAGTTTTCTTTTCAATTCTTGGTTTTCTTCTTCAGTTTTGTGTAGCTTAGATAACAATGCCTCTTTCGATGAACTAGTCCCTTTCAAATGCCTTGCAGTTATGCCACCACCGAATCCCGCAACATGACCTTTCCGTTGAGGTCCAAAGACTTTTTCTGCTACCTCTATATTGGAAAGAGAAGGTTCCGATTGCACAACTTCTTGAATTTGTGTCTATAAAAATACAACAATAATTTTAAATGTATCAACATTTCAAATAAAAAAAAGTATAATGGAAATGGAAATCAAATCACACACATATCTTTCATTGGTGGTAGTTTCAACAAGTTTGCCATTTTTTTTGGGGGTCTCAAAGAACATGGTAGCCAAGTCTGGTGGGTTACCATCTTTGCCTCCCTTCACAACAGGATTAGGCTAATAAATGAGAAATTTCAAAAGTAATAATAAATTCTCTAATAATGTTTAAGAAGGGTAAATCACCTGTTGATACATAATTTGTCTAAAAGGCTTGCTGCCTGTACGATAAGGCATATTCAACTTGGACCTATTAATGGAGTTCCATTTACTTGTTTCCTACATTAATAATATAACATGTAAATTTGTAATTTGAATATGAAAAGAAAAGTATATTATGTCATACATACCTGAAACTTTTTGCTAAAAAAGTGCTCTTTAACCAACCATTCCCAATCATTATTTTCCACCCCTTTTGGTATATTTTTCATAGCCTCGTGAAGTGACCTAGACTTCACATTTTTGAAATGCATCTCTCCCTCCAGTTGTTCCATAAGGTTCTCATATGTTTCACGACATGCTCAAGTTGCTCAAGTATGTCATCACTCTCAAATTTATCCTTGATTCATTATTATATAGAACAATCAGCATTACTTGAACAAACAAAGTAATTGGCATAATTAAAGCAAGAAAAAATATTTAAAAATATAATGCTATAAATGCTTACAATTACAGCTTGCCACATGTGTTCTATATTTTGTTCTAGAATTTCTCTCCATGAGTGTACTTTCCAAGGGCACATATTACGATCACGAATTACTATACCCAAATCCTTTGAGAAATCTTCATGATGCTCACCAACAACTCGATTTTGATAAAAAGTGACTCTTAATTTTTCTCCAGCCTTGAGTCCCGCAACTTTTTTACACTTATTCCTTCCTCGGACCTTTTTCACCTCGAGTTGTGCTGCACCTATAAATAATAAATTCAGAATAAATACTTATTTAAGATCAATTAAGTATTATACTAATTGAAGATCAAAGAAATTTAATTTGAGTGAATAAAATACTTGTCTCAATGTCTTGCATCTCTTCATCCACTTGAAGAGAAGGATTATCATCTTCAATCGACTGTAATCCAGGAGGTACAAGCGGTGCCGGATCTTGATTAGAAGTTATTTGGGAAATTTTTCTTGTTATAGTTGAAATTCCTTGTTCAATAGCTCTAGAAGAGGTAAAAGATCTTAAACTTTGTCCTCGTCCTCTCCCTAAAGCACCTCGTGGAATGAATGCTTGCTTGCCCACTTTTGCTTTGGTTTCCATCCCAGTCTTTTGACACTTGGATGGATTTATATCAAACCTAATGAAAATAAAAAAATGATGTTGAATTTCATATAAATTTCAATTAGTTGCAACATACACACAATCATATAACAAGATAAAATCCAGCCTTGATCAATGTTTCCTTTTTAGTTGTGTTGAATTATCAAACTCCTCCATATCCTCCTCCATCTTTTGTACAACATCAAAGGAATCACGAGGTATAACCTTTCTTACAACATGCCAACCTTTATTGGCATTATCATTAGCATAAAATACTTATGATGCTTGATTGACTAAGACAAAAGGTTCATTTGTTTTCAAGATTCATTGACGGTTAATGCTTACGAAGTCATATTCATCTATTTTTATCCCTTTTTGTTTGTCATAGACATCAAACCAATTACATCGAAACACATTCACTCTTCTTCCCTCAAGAAATTGTAATTCAAGGATCTCCATAAGTTCTCCATAGTAATCAACTTTCTTATTCTCTTTATCTGCCTCTCCAACAACAACCACTCCACAGTTTTGTGTCCTCAAATGTTTATCATAACTTTGCACATGGAACCTATAACCATTAACAATGTAGCCACTGAAACTTGTCACATATTGTGTAGGGCCACGTGATAATGATAATAAGTCAGCTGTCATCTTATTATCATGTTGGTTATGCATTTCTATTGCCTGCCAAGATCATGTTAACAATAACTATAAAGACAATAAGAAGAGGCAAACAAAAAAAACTCTCGAAGAAATGTTCAACTAAAATCTAACCTTTTCTTTAAACCAACTAATGAATTGGAGGCTCCATGCAGAATCAGAAATGTGTTCAGAGGTATTAGATTGAATTTTCGAGAACTCCCTGTATGAAATTAAAGTACAACAATGTATAACTTCAATTGAAAAATATATAGTAACGGAGATAAATAGAAATAATTTGTTGGATGTACATACTCGAGAAAGGGCAGAACTTCATCACAATTCTTCAGAATATAAATATGGGCTAGCTCCAATTCACACGCATCAAGTGTAACTTGTTTTTTAGCCCCTAAAGCTCTTCCAAGTTGACAGAAGATAGATAAACCTCCATCATATTTAATACCACCATCATAATTCCGTTCAAGGCGATTAAATTTTGTTTCCATTGTTTGCAGGTACCTTGAGCATAAGGTCATACATTCACTTGCCAAATACCCCTCTACAATAGAACCTTCTGGGCAAGCCCTATTACCGGTAAGAGACTTTAAAAAGTACAGCCATCGCTCTACCGGATACATCCATCTGTATTGAACAGGTCCGGCAATCTTAGCTTCACTAGCTAAATGAATTGGCAAGTGCACCATGATATCAAAAAATGAAGGAGGAAAGACTTTTTCTAACATGCACAAAGTAGTAGGCATCTGGTCTTCTATTTGCTCCAACTCATCTATTTTCAAACATTTTGCTCCAAGCACATTGAAAAAAAAAAGATAATTTAATGAGTGGTTCACACACAAATTTGGAAAGCAAGCCACGTATAGCAAGAGGGAGTAAATGTTGTAGAAGAACATGGCAATCATGACTCTTTAAGCCAGAAAATTTGCGATCTTTGAGGTTGACACACTGAGAAATATTAGATGAAAATCCATCTGGAACTTTTAGATTCTTTAAAAAATTGCATAACTTTTTCTTCTCTTCAAGAGATAATGTGTAGCATGTAGTGGGCAGTTCATATTTATCACCACTTTTTACTGGATGTAATTCCTTCCTGATATTCATTGCTTGTAAATCCAACCGAGTGTTAATGCTATCCTTTGTTTTTCCTTTAACATTTAATATTGTCCCCAAAATATTATCACATATATTTTTCTCAATGTGCATCACATCTAAATTGTGTCGCAACAATAGTGTTTTCCAATATGGAAGATTAAAAAAAAATGCTCTTCTTGTTCCAATTATCACCTCTACTAGCATGTGATATCTTAGTCTTCTTCATTGGATCCTTGGTTAGCAACAACCCATCTAAAACAACCACTTGATCAAGTATATCATAGCCAGACAATGGCTTAGGTGGTATCCCCCGCTCCTTAGTTCCATCAAATGACTCTTTGTCATTTCTCCACATGTGATTAAGAGGAAGATAACGTCTATGGCCCATATAACATTGTTTCTTACCATTATGTAACCTCATCGAGCAAGTATCTTTATTACAACATGGGCAAGCCATCTTTCCTTTTGTACTCCATCCAGATAAATTTCCATATGCTGAAAAATCATTAATGGTCCATAACAAAGCTGCATGTAACTTAAAATTCTGTTTAGTAGACGCATCAAAAGTATCAACCCCATTTCCCCATAATTCATTCAATTCCTCTATCAAAGGTTGGAGATAAACATTAATTGCATCTCTAGGACTCTCTGGACCAGGAATAAGCATTGTTAGAATAAAATTTTCTTGCTTAATGCACAACCAAGGTGGTAAATTATAAGGAATAAGTACAAATGGCCAAATGCTATATGGAGTTTTTGAATTTCCAAATGGTTGAAAACCATCACTAGCAAGACCAAGTCGAACATTACGAGGCTCATTGGAAAAAGATTGATGAAGTTCATCAAAGGATTTCCATGCCATTAAATCAGCCGGATGCCTCATTACTCCATCATCAACTCTTTTGTCATGATGCCATCTCATTAGAGAAGATGTTTTAGTGGACATAAACAACCTTTGAAGTCTTGGCTTTAAGGGAAAGTAACGTAAAATTTTGAATGGTATTCTTTTTCCATTTTTACTTTTACTTTCCCCGCTATGTTTATCCTCCTTCCATCTAGATGCTCCACAAAATTTGCAAGAATTGAGAAACTTATCTTCCTTCCAATACAACATGCAATCATTCTTACATGCATCAATTTTGTTGTAAGAAAGCCCAAGATCTCGAATTATCTTCTTTGCCTCATAATATGAATCGGGCAAGTTGGACCCATCAGGCAATAACTCTTCCTTCAACATTTTTGATAACATTGTAAATGACTCATTACTCGAATGACCAAGACTTTTAATATGAAGCAATTTTATCAAAGTAAAAAGCTTAGAGCTTTTTGACATATGATATAAGGGTTGCTCGAGATCAGTTAAGAGCCTATAAAATTTTTTTGCTTCAAGATTGGGTTCTTCCTCAATAACTTCATCACCACCTGTGTTCATAGTATCTCCATCAAAACTGGGATATAAATCTCTTAAAATCCCTTGTATTTCATCCTCATCTGTAACCTCCTCTTCTATATCATTAAAGGAGTCTGACTGTGGCTCACCTAATTGCTCCCCATGGTAATACCAAAAGGTGTAATTTTGAATTATTCCATATGCTATCAAATGTGAATTGACCATATCACGTGTCCCTAAAGATGTGTTGCAACATTTGACGCACAGACATGGTATTTCGTTCATTTCTCCTATTCTTGTGAAAGCATAATCCAAAAAATTTTGCACCCCAGATATATAAGCATCATCAAGTCGATTATGAACAAATTGCATCCATTGCTTATTAGGTGCCATAACCTTTCAAATGTTAATATGTTAGGATAAAAACAAAAGGAACAAAAAAGTATGTTCACAATTTTCATGCAGAAACTGTAAATCAGCTTAATCTTATGCTAAGAGCAACTCCTAAATCAACTAACCATTAGAAAAGGAAAGATTAAAACCTTGATTATGGTAATTACTTATAGGTATTCTGTTTGCAACACTTCTGGAATTCAGTACTTGCACTGCAAAGAAGAACAGTAAAATTATCACAAAACCATCATCAAATTACTATTAGTGGCCATTGGCTAAGAATCAATCCATTAACAGCTGGCCAAATGTATAAGAAAGTTGAATCCCTACATGCCATAAACCCAAACTAGCTTGCAAAGTCATAATGTAAGTTTATGAATAATTTATATTCAATAAGGAGAGAAGGTAGAAGAACAGAGAAAGAAAGAATATGATCAAGGATAGAGAAATGAATGGAGAGAGATAATATTATCAAAACTGAACCAGACCTCCAATTGGGTCATGGTTGAACGACTTTGACTGGTTTCAAGTTCAACCAAGTTTTTTTTTCCTTTTTCCAAAATATTGTTATTTATAAAAATTTTGATAATACATTATATATGAATACCACTGTATAAAAACACTTCAAAGAAAAACCAATTCTTCATCATCAAAAACCAATCAATTTAAAGACATTATTTTCAAGTGATAACAAATTACAGAAATGATATAGAAGTACAATTCAAGAAGCAGTGGCAAACAGCAACTAACAAATTATAAGCACTAAGGACATTTCTATCCAACTAATATTAATATGGAAGAGAAATCTGAGGGTTAAAGAAATGTTGTTTCACTACTCTTGGACTATATAATTGCTAAAACTTGGAAAGTTCATAGAAGCAAAAGTTTCCTAAACAACTGACTTTTTAAATTGTGCTACTAGCTTACATTGGCGTTTCATACATAGACTTTTTAAATTCTCATAGAGTGGACTTCTAAATTTTCATAGAGTTCCAAAATAACTTTAAATAACATGAAAAATAATATCAATTGAACTCACAATAGATACTAACCAAAGATATATTTATACATCATTGAGATTTTAAATGAATATTAAATAGGTTCTTAATCAAACCATTGAAAATGTGATGTTAGCCAAAAGACTTGATCAGCATGATAAAGTCAATCTCAAAATAATAAAATAGTACAAGTCAGAATTGACTTCACTATGAAGGTATCATGCTTGAATCCCTCTAATATTACTGAAAACTCATGGATTACTCCCTTCAAGAATAATTTATTAACAAACACAACACGCAACTTATTACTGAATGACTTTTAACCAAATAAAAACTAACACAAATAAATTAAGATTCCCATTTATAGCTTTAAAATAAACAGAGAAACACACACATATATAAGTGTTCATACAATATTATGTTCTTTATCAAAACCATTACACTTCATTGCATTTATACCTAATCAAAAATTCAGAAAATAATAATCCCACTCAAGACCACATTATTAACTATTAAAGACTAGAGATAAAAGATTTCTAGCCATTTGTAACAAACAGCACAATACAAGGAGAAAGCAAAAAAGAAAGTACCTTTTATGTCTTTTATTTTTACGGTACATATTGTTTTTGCTATAACTTTTGCTACAAGTGTCTGATTGCTTATTATAATATGTTTTCGGAAAGCTCATTCCGAGCCGGTCGACTATTACTAAACTTTACCCTTTGTAACAGCCCATTTCGGGCCTTAAAAACAACGTTTAGACTTTTATTTTTAATTTTGAAGTTTAGTGGCATATAAATGAACATCCGGAGAAAAATGGCAACAACTTAAACTTAAACTTAAAATTCATGATTTGATGCCATATTAGACACCAGATGATAGATGCATATTAGGACCTTATAAATTTCTTCAACCTATGAGACTTGAAGTGCTTATGTTAGAAATGTGTACCTTCCTCATTGATATAACAATGAAAAGGTTTGAAAGGGAGTTTGAGATGGAGTACCTAGACACTGCCAACTTAAACTAAAGTGAATGTTTTAGCATATAAACTTAAACTTAAACTAAGGAGAAAGCGTGAATATCCAGAAAAAAATGGCAACAGATTAAACTTAAACTTAAACTAAAGTGAATATTTAAGCATATAAACCACAGACAAACCACAGACAGAAAGCATGAACATCATGAAAATTAATGCTTCCAGAATATAACAATTGAGCAGAAAAGAAGGAAATTAACAATTACATTGAGTCAGAGAATAAAATTTAAGAAGAAATCCCAATTTTACCTTGCAAATTTGAAGAATTGAAGACTGATAACCTGAAAACAATAGCAGAACGGGAATCATTCAACAGCAAAGAATCATTCAACAGCATTCAACAGCAGAGAATCAGCCAATAACAGAACGGGAATCAATCAAAAGCATTTAGAACTGGAATCAAAAGAAGAACGAGAATAAAAATTAGAACTGGAATCAAAAAAAAAGAAGAACGAGAATAAAAATTAGAACTGGAAACAAAAATAAAAGAAGAACGAGAATTAAAAGCAGAACAGGAATAAAAAAATAGAACGGGAATGAAAAGCAAAACGGGAATCAAAACAAGAAACAATAATCGGGAATTAAAACAAAATGGAAATCAAAAACAGAACAAGAATCAGAATGCGGTTTTGAAATCAAAAATCAGAATATCAAAAATACCCAATTTATTGAACTCACCTATTATAACAGATCGATTATCTTAGTATAAATGCAATTCCTTAAAACATCTCAGAGTTGATATGCCCTATTTTCCTATTCGACGAGAACAAGAGAAGATTAGAAATAAATAGAATGATAATGGTATCAAGGGAGAAAAGAAAAACGATTTTTCAGTTTCTTACCTGTAATCGTAGATCAAATTAAACCCTAGATAGGAAAAGGAAAAGGAAAATTAAACCCTAATCGTAGATTGAAGTTTAGGTTGGAAGATAGGAAAAGGGTTTTGCGTTTTTTTGCTATTTTTCCATCTACTGGGTTTGCTGTTTTTTGAGGTTATTCACCTTATTTTAGTGAAAAATCGAAGTTTAGGTTGGAAGATAGGCAGTTTTGTGTTATAATTTTTAATGAAATAATGAAAAATGATTTTGGAGGTAAGTTGTAAAGAAGTACCGCCAATTTTTTAAGACTAGTAATGACCGGATTTATAATGTTTCAACGACCGGATTTTAAACCCTTCATTAAATGGTAATAAAATTTAAAAATTAACGACCGACTTTATTTCCCTTCGCTACTGATAAATTTTTACGACCGGATTTTATGCCTTTTAATGACCAAAAATAATTTCATCGTTAAATAATAATAAAATTTGAGTTTTGACGACCGGATTAATTTCCCTTCGTTATTTGTATATTTTAACGACCGGATTTTTATTGTTTTAACGACCGGATTTAATCCCTTCGTTATATAACAATAAAATTTAAGAACTAACGACCGGATTAATTTTCCTTCGTTATTCGTATATTTTAACGACCAGATTTTTATCCCTTCGTTAAATTTTGGTCGTTAAAAGTCAGTTTTCTTGTAGTGAGTGCCGTCATCGTCCTAACCCTTCTTAATTGGTAGTGCCGTGGTCATGCTAACCTTCGGTAGAATGGAAGTGCTGCCATCGTGCTAACCCTTCTAAGATTTGAAGTGGTAGTCCTGTCATTGTGGTAACCCTCCATAGAGTGGTAGTGCCGTCATCTTGCTAACCCTTCTGTAGTGGTGCTCCCTGAGAAACCTTTTGTTGATTGCCCCCTAAGAGGTCTTTGGTTGATTGTTTGGATTGGTGTATTGATTGATGTCGTCACTCGCCTTTTGTCGGTGTCCGCATCGAATCTCTCTTTCTGAAAAAACTTGGAAAGCCAAATATGCAGGAAAATTGGTGAGCATGCAAGTGAAATGTATGTGTCATGCCACAATGCAGGACAAGAATTCATCTAAGTGGATTTGGCGGCAATAGCCCGTTTGATCGTAATTTGCAGTAGGTTCGATGCCCTTTGGAATTGCTTTTGAATTTCATACCTTTGGGGTTGCAAGGCTCTCATCTGAAACCTGTAGTCATTCTTTTAAGGTAGTGCGTCCCTTGTGGATTTTCACACTAGCTTTTCTCGGCGAGAAATGCGTCCTTTTTGGATTTTCACATTACCCTGTGCCTTATTTTTGCCTGGAATGGACCCAACCCAATCCAACAGCTTTTATTCATTTCATTTTTTGCAGGACATACTACCTATTTCCAGGTTTTCACCCTGCCCTTTGGCCTAACTTTTGCTTAGAAATCCAGTCACGGTTTTCAACTCTAATGGCCCCCCCTTTTTTATGCAGATTGTAGGATAGTCTGAAGCTGCTATTGGAGATCTTTCAACAGCGACCTACAAGTACTTACATCTTAGATTGTGGTTGCGCAAGCTTGATTCTCCTCATGAAGGTAGTGCAGGACTGGTTTTACACTTGATAATAAGATGGATTGGCCAAGGCATCTGAGTAGTGAGAGCAGCAGAGTAGTGAGAGCAACAGAGGTTAGATAGTAATAATGTGCTGATTTTTACCGGAACTAGACAACTTTGAGGGTGCAAAATGAATCGTTCTGGTCACATTAATATATCAATGCATAAATGCCTATATTTCAATTTGATTTTATAACACATAATCATTATTTGACATCAACTCAAAAAATATAAGACCTCATCTAATTTCAGGATAAATCCTGAAAGAATCAAACTCCTATTATCAATCAGCCCTCTCGGATTTTCATGATTGAAGATTTTCGCTCAACCCTTTTTTTTAGCCTTTGCCATAGAACCTCCTTCAGTCCGTCAGTGTTGATTGAATTTGCTTTTGTCTTCGTTAGCTGCGAAGGCTGCTTCTTCTGACGGTATTTCCTTTTTAGCATCAAACTTTTCCTTGACCCTTGTGCAAACTGGCTGAGGTGGGTTTCTTCACTTGAATCTTGACCGTGGAAGTTTGTATCTTGCTTTTACTAGCTTTGGTGGCTCAATTTCTAAAGTATCCTTTAGTGGTTGAGATTGGATGAGATTGGGTTATAGGTTAGGCTTTATTGGTTGAGATTGGGTTACAGGTAAGGCTCAGATGGTTTAGGGCAAAATTGTGAATTTTTTTTTTGGTAGAGGTAATGAGCAGTCCTTCTAAATTTAGCTATAAGTTTTCATGGCTTACTCATCTTGGTTCCAGACGGCTAAAAGTCAATCTCAATTGGCTTTGTAGTAAATCTCTCAAAGGGTTGGGAGGAGAGGAATAATAAGGCTTGGTTTTAATGAGTTATATATTCCCTATGAAAGTTTAGAGTTTCATTCGTCCAACTTCTGATGTAGCTCTCAAAGTTTAATTTTGTTTGGCTGCACTGTATGCATCCTAGGCTTCGAGGAGACAGAGGAATGGCTTTTGAAATTTCGTTCGTCATCATGTTGGCATGCTGAAGCGGCGCTACCCCCACAGTGCCCTCATCAAATTTTAGCATGCTTTTATGAGTCTAGGCAAAGGCTCTCACCTTTTCTTTTTTTCTTGTTATTATCTCTCAGAGTTTTCCTCTCTTCAGGAATTATATCAGATGCTATCAAGATTTTGCTTGGGTCTTTTAGAGTTCCAAGATTAAATGCAGTCGTATTAGTTGAATCAATGTCAAAAAATGAATGCATCGTGATCATGAGAAATGAAATCATTAGAAACACCATACAAATAGCTAAAATTGTTCATCATATTAAAATAACAAGCACTGTCATAAGAAGTTCTTGGAATGAGAAGAACAAAGCCTCTAAAAAAGAACAAACACTATCTTCTTCCCCACTCTAACTAGTGGATCATCAATCTATTATCGCCATAGGAATCCCTTCTTCATTAATCTCCTGACGGGTGATAACGACGTACTCATCTTCCAAGACCTGATCAAATACATGGCGGGGGAACTGCATTATAGCTCGCCTTCTTCTTCTTCTCAGGATCCGTGATCTGCTTAGAGTCGATAAGATCTTGGACCTTGTTCCTTAATTTGTAGCAGTAATCTGCCTGGTGTGCTGATGGTAGGTGCAGTACCGATCACCTCTTTGCTATGGCTATCCCTGATTCATAGCCAGCCTGGATGGCAATGGTTGTAGCTTGCCTTCCTTCATTAATCTCTCTAACACCTAGTATAGAGAGTAGCCCAAATTAGAAAAGTGCCTCTGTCCTTGTCCCACTTCAGTAGCTAAGACCTCAGCCACCTTACCTTTTTTACCATTGCTGCTTCCAGCACCGCCTGATCTGTACCCTAACTGGTTCCCAAAGTTTTTCCCAGCAAAGTTATTTTGGCTTGCTTTCTTTGCTAGGTAAGCCCCTTCAGCCTCTATAGCAATGTCCTTAAGCAACTCCCAATCCCTGAGCCCCTTAAAGCTAAGCAAGTTCCTCAAGTAAGGGTAGGAGTTCCTGATGAATAGCCTAATTTGGTCTACAGTGTCAGGTTTCCTCTTTATCTCCATGCCCCTATTTGTCCATCTGGTAAGGTATTCATAGAATGACTCACCACTCCTTTGCTATAACAGCTCGAGGACCTTTAGGGTGACCTCCATTATAGTGCTGCAGTCATACTGCTTCATGAACTCTTCAGTCAAAAGGTCCCAATCCTCCTTTGACCTCCTATCCAAACCATGATACCAGTCTACTGTCCGACCCACAAGACTAAGGCAAAAATATTCCACCTTCTATTTCTTGGACAACCCGGTGCCCTTCATCATCAGGGTATACTGCTTAATGTGTGCGGATGGGTGTGAAGTACCATCGAACTTCAGCAGCTCGGGTATTTTCAACCTTTGGGGTAGCAGTTCTTCATCCCCCAAATCTCTATCCTCGGGGTCAATTCCCTTCCCAGCTGATAACAAGCGGGTGATCGCCTCAATCTATTGCCTCATTCCTCTCCTAGCCTCATCCTCCACCTTGGGTGCTCTACCCCTCACAGCTTAATGGGCTATTAGCTCCTCAACCTCATCCACCATCACGAAATCCTCATCAGGATTAGGAATCCTTGTCCTTCTTGACTCAACTGGCACAACAGCTTTGTGCTTATCGATAGGTTGGCGAGCAGCATTACCTATAATGGTTTCTCTTTGCCAGCAGGAGGTTCAACTTGCCCCCCAGGAGTGACCACTGGTGGTTATGGAGCCACAGGTGGTTGTGCAGCAGGAGGAGAAGCAATCCTTTCGGCCAAGGCACTATCATCTCTAACATCCTCCACTCAAAATCCTCTAGTCTCTTGGCAAGGTCTTGAGTGATTAAAGCTCTGGTCTCTTCTACCATTGAGGATGATTCACTGGTCGTTAAGAGTGACTCAGAATCCCAAATAGGCACTAATTATGGCAATCCAAAGAGCAGGTTAGTAGCCGAGAACCTCTAGTCCACTTAGATGAATCTATGATGGCTAAAAGATTTAGATTGTTAGAATGATGCATGAATAGCATATGCGATCCATGATCGTGAGTCATGCAGCATTTCGCAACCACATACAAGCAAGTAGATCTTTCCAACCTTTTAACTCCTGCACGCGAGGTCAATTTGTCTCTCCCTAGGTGGGCTTAATCCATGGGTCAATAGGGGACCCTATGAATGTGCATAGTGTATGGCAAAAAGCCGACAGCACAACATCTCTCAGGATGCACATACGTATGAGTTTTGGCAATTATATATTTGAACAATTCAATCAAATCAAGGTGAATCAACCGGGGTATGGAAGCCTTTGATAGAAGACCATTTAATTTGCTTGATTTTGTTTAATACATTAAGTCCCACATTACAAGCACTGTATTATGATTCATTTTACTTAAGGGAAGTATCTACTGCCATTACATGAGCTTTGGTCAAAGGTGAAGATTCTTTAGGGCTACCCAAGCATGGTCCCTGCTAATGGGTCTAGCTCATCATGAGCATAACGATCGATCGGGTCTCCATTTGATATACCAAAAGGTACTAGGCTTGGGCTGGTGATTATCCTTAACACTTTCATATATTGAGTGAAAATAGGGTCGTGCTTCGGGAAAGCACTAGGGCTGAAAGAGGGTCTAAACTAGCGTAGATTTAAGGCTCTAAAATTATGCGATGCAATTTTTGAAAAGAGATAGAATCTTAGATTTTAAAAACTCAATTATATATTTAAACTACGGCACTTTCAGAGCAAAGTCACAAAGTCCCCAGCGGAGTAGCCACTGTTAAGGGCACCGAACCGGAAAGGCCCTCATAACGAGACCCACTTTTAGGGCTCGACGAATTGGTTTGTGTCATTTGATCTTAGGTACCATGAGGCATTTTGGAATCCCTACCCAATAGAACATTGGGGGAGTTCATCTACAGTCATGACACCTTTAGGTACCTTTGAGGTATTTTGAACTCGCCACCATATTTACAAGAAATTGGGAAAGGTCATCTAACCTCTACGATCTAAACAAGATAAGGTGTTCAGAATTTCACTCTTATTTATGCCTCGATTAATTATAAATGAGTTTTTAGGTTTATAAAATTCCATCTCTCATCTCACGTGATTAATACATTTGATTTAAAGGGGCATTATAATCATAGAGAAAGCAATAAAAGAAAGCTGTAAAGAAAAGCAATAACTAAAGTGATAAACAAAGCAATAAACACGCAAAAGCACATCATTTACAAGATGAAAAATTGGGACAGAATACAATCCCAAATGAAAAGGAAAACTAAAATAAAATTGCCCCAAAAATAATTAATTACAAGGGCCCACAAAGTATATAAAAATAAAACTAAACAAACAAACAAAGTCAAAGAGGTGGCATACATAAATCGGGATATTCATTCGGTTTTAGGAACATTGATTCCTTCACGCTCACTTAAAGAGGGATTGAAGAGTTATTTTTACCATTGGATTGAAAACCTAGATGAGTGATGCCATTTTTAGAAAACTTAACTCTTCATTTAATCTTGTGATATTATTACATTCCTTGGCTAAAATGAGGGATGTTGGTCCCAATATTATTAACAAAAATCCTGATTTAGCTATAGAAATATTTTGTGATTTTTTATCCGACATGTGTGCAAATAAAATTATTTTATTCACAAATAAAACAAACACAGTGACATAAAAGGGAGACAGGTACGGTCTCACCTAAAATAGAATTTCCTACATGTCGTGACCCTCTCTGCCCGGTCACGGCGATGCTCAAACAGGTGACACCACATTTTACCTAAAACACGAGAAAGACAACAATAAAAACATTAGTAGCAATTCCAATATTAACCACATAAATATTAAAACAAGAGAAAAACAACACATGGTCAAAATACACGCAGAAAATAAAATGGGACTAAATTTACAAACAACTCACATTTAAAAGGATTAAAATCAATCATGCAAGAATATGATGAAAATAACAATAACAATGACCACAATAATAATAATAATAATAACAATGATATAATAATAATAATAATAATAATAATAATAATAATAATAATAATAATAATAATAATAATAATAATAATAATAATAATGCAATAATAATAACAACATTAATGATAATAATGATAGCATTAATAATAGAATCATAATAATAATAATAATAATAATAGTAATAAAAGCGTAATCATAATAATGATAGTAGTAATAAAAATAATAATAATAATAATACTATAATAAATACGACATTAATAACAATAATAATAGTAATAGTAGTAACAAATATATGGCAGCGTTACTTGTAATAATACAAACCATGATAATAACTATAATTGTAAGAATGACATCATCATCATCATCATCATCATCATCATCATCATCATCATAATAACAATAATAAGAATAATAATAATAACAAAAAATTAAAAAGGTATTGAAGATGATATCAATAATAGTAGCAAGCAATATGAGTAATAATAACAACAATAATAATATTAACTGTAAGTGCAAACAAAATGAAATGAAGTAATAAAAGTGGGTCATAGAATGTTTACCCTTAGAGTTTATAGATCGGAAATAGGATGTCTCAATCCGTCGCCTTGTCGAGTTTACAGTGGCAAAATACCGAAAATATTCAATAAAATCTAAGATTTTAAGACAAACAAAAAAAAAAACTCAAGGAAATGGCTTTGATGGAGTGACAAAGCTAAAGAAATTAATTTTCTTAGCTCAGATCATTCCAAGAACAAAACCCTTTTAGAAATAAGTTCTCAGATTTTTTAAAATATTTTTTTTCGTCTGCCTCCTCTTTCTCTAGGGAAGAAGCCCTATTTTTTCTTCAAGGAAAAATTGACTTTTGGAAAAGGATCCTCAAAAATCTGGAAAAGGATCCTCAAAAATAAAACAGTGTTTTTTCTTTTATTTCTCCAGGTCTCCCATAATGGAAAGGACAAAAAACACTTTCTTAAGCACATTTATCAAAAAAATCATTAAAACATAAAAAAATCAGCTTTTTTCAGTCCCTAAAAGCAAATTTTGCAGGTGGAAAGGGATAGGACAGCGCGGAGCAGGGGTGCCTGCAAGTGGATGGCCGCACCTCAAGTTGCGTGAGTTGCAGCCTGCAAATGTCGAAGTGCGTCCTCCTCGCGGGAGGCCGCACATCATGTGTGGCTTTCCATAGAAGGCCGCACATAGCCACCAAAAAGATTTCTTCCTTTTTTTTCAATTTCTTTTTCAAATTTATAATTTTTAATCAAAATTTTTTATAAAAATAACACTTCCTACGCTTGTTTTTTTTTTATTTTTATAATTTTTATTATATATTTATTTATCTATTTTCTTATTTTTATTAAAAAGGTCTCGACAAGGGAAATATCATTTTTGACATTTTTTCCTGTGAACCGACAGCACTTTCATAATCAGGTAATTCTGATCTTGGACTACCTCGGGAACCGGTGTCTATAGTCGTCCCCTTCATCACTAGGGAGTATTGCTTAATATGCATGGTTGGGTCTGAGGTGCCATCAAACTTTGGCACATCCAACATCTTGAAATTCTGAGGGATTGAATCCTCTCCCTCCAGCTCTTTGTCCTCGGGGTTCATCTCCATTCCCATCATCAGCATTTGAGACATGGCCTCGAACTTCTCTTCCATTTTTCTCCAAATGACTTCTTCTGTCTGAGGTGTTTTCCCTCTAACCGATACGGGCTCTTCATAGTCATCCTCTTCTAAATCATCCTCTACTCTGTGGGTTATCCCTCTTCCCTAGCCTCCCAATGTGGCAGCCCTCAAGTCAACTGGTGGCAGGCGAATCTCTTCAGGTGGGTCTTCTCTAACCTCCTCCCGTTTATTTTGTCCCATATGAGCGGTAGCTGGGTTTTGTATAGCAGGCTGGGCTATTATCGCCATCATGGCCATCATTCTATTTTCAAACTCTTCCAACCTTCTTCCTACCTCTTCGGCCATTATGACTCGGGTGGCATATGTTCCTCATAGTGAATCATCCATTTCACTATTTATAGACAACTGAGAGGAGGTAGCGTAACTGCTCTCGAAAAGTGAATCTGAATATTCTACCCTTTCCGGTAGCTCAAAGAATGGATTTCTATGCAACCGCCCATGGGGACGTCTTAACCACCTGGGTAGATCTATGATGGCTACAAAATATACCCGATCAAGATGATGCATGAATGACAAATGATGCATGGTCGTGCTAAGAAACATCCAAAATGTAACAACCCAAAAAGGGCCTGATCGGAATCTGCGTGGTAAGTCAGGGAAGTAAGGGTATTTTTATAATTTGAGTAAGAGGAAAATTGGATAATAAGGAATTATTATTTAAGGAATTAATTAATTAAGTAATAAGTTAAGTGAAGGGAATGTTATGGTGTGCTTGTAGTGTATGGGAGTAGGATGTAAGTGGGCAAAGAGTTTTATTGAGTGGTTTCTTGTGCTTGGTGCCTTGGATGAAAAGTGAGTTATAAGAAATAATATGGTGTGAGTTGAGTGTGGTACATTGGAGATATTTATGTAAGAGGTTGTTGTGTATGGTGCCAAGAGTGGATAAGTCAAAGTGGATGGTTTGATTCTCTAGGATTGTGACAAGTGGCAAGGGGTTGGTGAGCATTAAATGAAAAGTAAGAGAGAGGTGAGGAGGGAAGAGTTGGATGAAGCTTCCCGTGGAAGCTATTCCCTCTCCTCTTATTCTTCACTTCCCCATCCTCTCTCCCTCTCTTGCTTCCATTTTTCTGCTCTCATCTCCTTTTCTCTTGTGTTTTCTTTGAGCTTTAAGTGCGAATCTTGAGTTTTGAGCTGTGTTTTTGAAGGTAAGTGGTTTGGAGTTCCCTAGTTATTTCGGTTCTTCTCCTCTCCTTCTTTTTCTGATTTCGATTGTGGAATTTTGGGTTTAATTTTAGTGAGTTTTGATTGGGTTTTTGCAAGAATCGGAAGCTAGAAGAAAGAGCAAGGGAAAAGAGAAAGCGGACTCATGAGGGACTCGGTTTGAAGCTTCATTTTTCCAGGTTTGGGAGCCTAATTTGAGTGTGTTTTGGAGCTGTGTTTGTGGATTATGTTTTTCCCTATTTCTTCCTTGGATCAATTCTATTTTGTGATTGCATGTCACTAGTAACCTTGAGTGTTTTATTAGATGAATGCATGTTTAGATTAAATAGTGATTCTGAGTTTATTATTAGTGATAAATGATGTTTGCATGTGTATTTGAAAGCTTGAGCATTTATGAAGAACGAATTGTGAGTTTGGTTTTGAGTGAATTCTTGATATATTGATGTTTGATTATTGCATAAAATGTGTTTATATGGCTTTGAGAATGATGCGGTGATGTGCAGGAGGCTTGAGGTAAGTGTTTCTATATGTTGCTTGCATGTATGTAGGATTGTGTGTGGAAAGAATAGGAAAAGTGCAGATTTTGGGTTCCTTGTGGTTAGCGAGACACTGTCACGATCGCGAAAGAATGCGGTTGGTCCCTTGTGGTTAGAGAGTCCTCTTTCGCGACTGCGACGTTTTTGTGATCACGACAGAGAGCTCGATAGCCGAGTCCCCCGCGCGAGCATGCTGCAACGCGTGCGTGCGAGGGGAAATAAACTGGTCTCTGTCGCGATCGCGACGTTGTCATGAGCACAACAGAGCTCGGTTGCTCGAATCTGTCTGGCGTGCTTCGTCGCGAGCAGGCCTTCTAGTGCGAGCTCGCGAGGAGGTGCCCCGTGCTCTGTCGCGAGCGCGACACTATCGCGATGGCGACAGAGGCCCTTCCTGCTTGCCCTATTTTCCGAATGTGTTCCTTTTGTTCTACTTTGCACGGTTTCTCACTATTGCATGGAATATGATTGTGCTTGTGATCCGTGATCTCATGGTATTAGTGTCTTAGTTATGAATTTATTTGATGTTAGAGTCGTGTGTCGAACCCTGCTTTCATTTTGTATTGTCGTGTTAGTGAATGTGTTGTCGAGCCCGGAGTGTCAAGGTATTGGATAATTAAGCATGCTTAAGAAGGGTTAGTGAGTGCAGCTTCCCGTGTCCGCCCCGTTTGGGCGAAGCGGTTGACCTCCGAGGTGGTCATCTTCCGTGTAGTGATAAAATGTTTTGAGACTCCGGTCTCCCGCGCTACCTTCGGGTATAAAAAAACTATTTTGAGACTTTGGTCTCCCGTGTAATGTTCCCGTATCCTCCACCATTGAATTCGGGCTATTGTTTGAAGTATTGTGTAATTCTGGCTAGTGTAATGGTTTAGTGCTTTCTTTTATTTCACTTTTGGTATTATATCTCTGTATTCTGATTCTCAGTGAATTGTGTATGTTGGTTGGACTAGTGAAGTGTTTTGCTCATTGCGTGATCTTGATGATGGTAGTTGCTTCATGCATTCTGTATGTTAATGCTTATTATCTTGTATAGTGTTATGTTGTGTTTATTCCTCCCCACTAAGCGTTATCGCTTAGCACGAGTTCTTGTCCCGTGTAGGTGACAGGATTTTTGGGAGCTTGCTCGTGTTGCGCATCTGCAGGTCGGCCACATAGGAGTAGAGTTATTTTTGTTATCTCCTCCTGTAACTCTTTTGTATATGTATTACTCTTTTTGTAAAGTGACTTCTGTATATTTATTCTTTTTTTAAAAAACATATTTAAGATGTAATCTTCTGGATAATATATATAAGTACGTTTTGAGTTTGACGAGTTTATGTTTTGTCTTTATTTTTGTTATTGAATGCTTCCATTTAGTGCATGTATTCTTGTATATATTTCTGCATGTCGTGAGTGAGCGTCGGGTAGCGCGCCTGCCCGCGCCCTTCTAACGGGGGCGGCGGCGGGGGCATTACAGGTTCTGGTATCAGAGCGCCGGTTAGGCGGTTCTGGTTGTCTTTGTTTGTTGTGTGTCGAGTCCTTGTATGAGAGTCGGTTTTGTGTCGTGGCCTAATGCAGATGTGTCTTGTCTTGTGTAGTGTCTAGATGGAGTCTGATCCAAGTGAGAATGTGGGTGAGACGGCGGGTAGTGCGAGTGTAGTGAGAGGTGAGCAACCTGCTCCGCAGCGTCAGCAAGAAGAGATTCCTGGTATGGGTTTTGGTCATGAGAATCCGGCGTTAGTGCAAGGTTTACTCCAGTTGGTAGAGAGGCTGACTGCTCCTAAGGCCCCGACTGAGTTATTAAGAAAGAGAGGAGCAGAAGACTTTCATGGGACTACTATGGACCAATCGGATGTGGCCGAGTTTTGGCTTAAGAGGGTAGGTCGGATTTTGCAAGAGATTAGGTGTCCTGCGGACCAGAGGGTGCTGTGTGCAGTGTCGTTGCTACAAGGGTCCGCGTACGATTGGTGGGAACTTGTGATGCGAAATCCTCAGCGACCAGCCGAGTTGACCTGGGAATTCTTCAAGCATGAATTTGAGCAGAAGTATGTGACGAAGGCATACCAGGAAGCCAAGTGGAGAGAGTTCATCAGTCTGAAGTAGCGGGGTATGACCGTGAGTGAGTATGATAAGGAATTCAGCCGGTTGAGTAAGTATGTGCCCGAGCCTTTGTTGACGGATGAGTTTAGAAGTAGGCATTTCCAACAGAGACTGCGTGAGGTGATCAGACGTCCTTTGTCGGCAATGACAGTCTTACAACCAGTGGGGTATTATCAGCTTGTGGCAGCGGCAATGAAGTTAAAGGAATCTGAGGTGATCAAGTAGAGAATCGAGAGCAAGAGGAAAGCACCGGATGGTGGGATAGGAAGTGGTAAGAAGTCGAGAGGAGTTCCGAGTGGTCAAGGTGGGAAGAGTTCGGTTCCGGTACGTTCGAAAGTCGGGAGTGTAGCACCACCTTCTAGCAAGGGAAGTGTGATCCCGGAGTGCGAGAATTGTCATAAGCGCCACTGGGGTGAGTGTAGAAGGATCTCTGGAGCGTGCTTTAGATGTGGTAGCCAAGAACATATGGTGGCTAATTGTCCGGATCGAAGAGAGCTTCAGGGTCAACCCGAGAGTAGAGCAAGTGGTCAGAGAGCGAGGGGGAATCAAAGTGGAAGAGCTAGTGGACGACCTTCTCAAGCGTCGTCGGTGTCAGTGCAAAGCCGCAAACCGAATTAGTGTATACGCGCCTGCGAGTATACACCATGCTAGGAGAAGATGCAGCGAATCGAGCGGGACCTTGCGGTGAGTCGTGTTCTAACTTTTGTTAGGATCGGTTTGAGTTTTTGGGTTGTTTGGATATAAGTGGCTAGCGGGGAAATTTCGAGGACAAAATTTCTTAAGGGGGAGTGATTGTAACGACCCAAAAAGGGCCTGGTCGGAATCTGCGTGGTAAGTCAGGGAAGTAAGGGTATTTTTGTAATTTGAGTAAGAGGAAAATTGGATATTAAGGAATTATTATTTAAGGAATTAATTAATTAGGTAATAAGTTAAGTGAAGGGAATGTTATAGTGCGCTTGTAGTGTATGGGAGTAGGATGTAAGTGGGCAAAGAGTTTTTATTGAGTGGTTTCTTGTGCTTGGTGCCTTGGATGAAAAGTGAGTTATAAGAAATAATATGGTGTGAGTTGAGTGTGGTGCATTGGAGATATTTATGTAAGAGGTTGTTGTGTATGGTGCCAAGAGTGGATAAGTCAAAGTGGATGGTTTGATTTTCTAGGATTGTGACAAGTGGCAAGGGGTTGGTGAGCATTAAATGAAAACTAAGAGAGAGGTGAGGAGGGAAGAGGTGGATGAAGCTTCCCGTGGAAGCTATTCCCTCTCCTCTTGTTTTTCATTTCCCCGTCCTCTCTCCCTCTCTTGCTTCCATTTTTCTGCTCTCATCTCCTTTTCTCTTGTGTTTTCTTTGAGCTTTAAGTGGGAATCTTGAGTTTTGAGCTGGGTTTTTGAAGGTAAGTGGTTTGGAGTTCTCTGGTTATTTCGGTTCTTCTCCTCTCCTTCTTTTTCTGATTTCGATTGTGGAATTTTGGATTTGATTTGAGTGAGTTTTGATTGGGTTTGTGCAAGAATTGGAAGCTAGAAGAAAGAGCAAGGGAAAAGAGAAAGCGGACTCGTGAGGGGCTCAGTTTGAAGCTTCATTTTTCCAGGTTTGGGAGCATAATTTGAGTGTGTTTAGGAGCTGAGTTTTTGGATTATGTTTTTCCCTATTTCTTCCTTGGATCAATTCTATTTTGTGATTGCATGTCACTAGTAACCTTGAGTGTTTTATTAGATGAATGCATGTTTAGATTAAATAGTGATTCTGAGTTTATTGTTAGTGATAAATGATGTTTGCATGTGTATTTGAAAGCCTGAGCATTTATGGAGAACGAATTATGAGTTTGGTTTTGAGTGAATTCTTGATATATTGATGTTTGATTATTGCGTAAAATGTGTTTATATGGCTTTGAGAATGATGCGGTGATGTGCAGGAGGCTTGAGGTAAGTGTTTGTATATGTTGTTTGCATGTATGTAGGATTGTGTGTCGAAAGAGTAGGAAAAGTGCAGATTTTGGGCAATTCTTGGTTCTGCGCGAGCGCGACACTGTCGCGATTGCGATATAATGCAGTTGGTCCCTTGTGGCTAGAGAGTCCTCTGTCGCGAGCGCGACAGAGAGCGCGGTAGCCGAGTCCCCCGCGCAACTGAGCTCGGTTTGCTCGAATCTGTCTGGCATGTTTCATCGCGAGCAGGCCTTGTGGTGCGAGCTCGCGAGGAGGTGCCCCGTGCTCTGTCGTGAACGCGACAGAGGCCCTTCCTGCTTGCCCTGTTTTCCGAATGTGTTCCTTTTGTTCTACTTTGCACGGTTTCTCACTATTGCATGGAATATGATTATGCTTGTGATCCGTTATCTCATGGTATTAGTGTCTTAGTTATGAATTTATTTGATGTTAGAGTCATGTGTCGAACCCTGCTTTGATTTTGTATTATCGTGTTAGTGAATGTGTTGTCGAGCCTGGAGTGTCAAGGTATTGGATAATTAAGCATACTTAAGAAGGGTTAGTGAGTGCAGCTGCCAGTGTCCGCCCCGTTTGGGCGAAGCGGTTGACCTCCGAGGTGGTCATCTTCCGTGTAGTGATAAAATATTTTGAGACTCCGGTCTCCCGCGCTACCTTCGGGTATAAAAAAAAACTATTTTGAGGCTTCGGTCTCCCGTGTAATGTTCCCGTATCCTCCACCATTGAATTCAGGCTATTGTTTGAAGTATTGTGTAATTCTGGCTAATGTAATGGTTTAGTGCTTTCTTTTATTTCACTTTTGGTATTATATCTCTGTATTCTGATTCTCAGTGAATTGTGTATGTTGGTGGGACTAGTGAAGTGTTTTGCTCATTGCATGATCTTGATGATGGTATTTGCTTCATGCATTATGTATGTTAATGCTTATTATCTTGTATAGTGTTCTGTTGTGTTTGTTCCTCCCCACTAAGCGTTATCGCTTAGCACGGGTTCTTGTCCCATGTAGGTGACAGGATTTTTGGGAGCTTGCTCGTGTTGCGCATCTGCAGGTCGGCCACATAGGAGTAGAGTTATTTTCTCCTGTAACTCTTTTGTATATGTATTACTCTTTTTGTAAAGTGACTTCTGTATATTTATTCTTTTTTAAAAAAAAAGATTTAAGATGTAATCTTTTGGATAATATATATATAAGTACGTTTTGACTTTGACGAGTTTATGTTTTGTCTTTATTTTTGTTATTGAATGCTTCCGCTTAGTGCATGTATTCTTGTATATATTTCTGTATGTCGTGAGTGAGCGTCGGGTAGCGCGCCCGCCGGCGCCCTTCCAACGGGGGCAGCGGCTGGGGCATTACACACAACCACATACAAGCAGATAGATCCTTCCAACCTTATCACTCCGACACAGGAGGTCATGTGGTCTGTTTCCTTGGCGGGCTTGATCCATGGGTTGATAGGGGACCCAATGGATGCGTATGGTGCACGGTAGAAAACCGGCAGGATAACCTCTCTTATCTAATTTACATACACATGGTTTATGATCATTATGTATTTAAGCAGTCCGAATAAATCGACATAGGCCTATCGGGGCATGAAAGCCATTGATTAGGTGACCAGCCAATCTATTTGGGTTTCTCAAATACATAATGATCCATACATTAAGCAAGGTATTATGTTTCATACCACCAAGGGGAAGTATCTATTTTCATTACATGAGCTTTAGCTAGGGTCATAATACTTTAGGTCTACCTAATCATGGTCCCTGCCAATAGGTCTAGCTTATCATGAGCGTAATGACCGATCAAGTCTCCATTTAATATACCAAATGGTACGCGGCTTGGGCTGGTGATTATCCTTAACACTTCCCTACATTGAGTGAATATAGAGTCGTGCTTTGGGAACGCACTGAGGCTGACAGAGGGTGTAAACTAGCATAAATCTAAGGCTTTAATGATATGTAATGCAATTTCGAAAAGGGATGAAATTTTAAATTAAAACTCAATTATATGTTTTAATTAAGGTACTTTCGAAGTGAAGTCTCCTTTATATCCCCAGCGGAATCGCCACTGTGATGCGCGCCGAACCCCGCGGGCCCTGAAAGCCCGCTTTTAGGGTTTGTGAGAGAGGTTTACAAGACTTGTAAGAGATTACAAGGGCATCTATTTTGGGCAACAAGGAGGCTTCTTAGAGTCGCCACCCAATAAAATATTTGGAAAGGTCGTCTAACCTCATTGAGCCTAAGACGGCGTATCTAAGTCCATTTTGGGCAACAAGAGATATATTGGAGACCCCATCCCAATAAGACATTGAGATGGTCCTCTAACCTTAAAACAATGCAAATTGGGCCTATTTTGGGGAACAAGAGATATTTTGGGGACCCAACCCCAATAAGACATTGAGATGGTCCTCTAACCTCGCTGAGCCTAAGACCAGAGATGAAATTTTATTCCTTTTCTCATACAATTTTAATGTTATAATTAAAGCACATGTCAATCATATAATGAAAGTAATAAATAAAGTAAATTAAGCATAATAATTTACAATAAAACTATGGGCAAAATATAACCCCCATTATAAATGAGCAAAAAAAAGAAACGTACGCAAAATGGGATATTCGATTAAGGAAGAAGACATTGGTCTTCGCATGCATATTTAAAGAAAAATAATATTAAAATGTCTGTTTTTTTTGGACAAAAAAATCAGGACATTGGTCCTATTTTATGTAAGAAAATCCCATTTATTTGTAGAAGAAATCTTTAGCCTTTTTTACATTAGCGGGCTCAAAATAATATTAACAATAAATTGGAAATAAACATAAACTAAAAGGAAATAGGGTAAAGAAAATAAACCAAATTGATGTCTTCGGATCATCTAGTGGACTCCCCTTCTTAGCGCCCCATAATCAGCAAAAATAAATAAACTAAAAAAAAAAACAAACAACACGTGAGTGGGACAATAAAATAAAATGATGAAAATAAAGGAAATATTAGAGATGAAATAAATATATAAATATCTACATGTTGATAAGATGGTTGTGAATAAATAAAATAGAAAAAAAATAAAAGAAAAGTAGGAGTGAACCCAAAATATTTACCCTCAGAATTCGAACTCGATAAAGGGAAAAAGATGATTGATTTCCTTATCTTGATCCATAAATTTTGAATTGACAATAAAAAAAATTGGAGTTTTATTCCAAAAAAGAAAACTTACTTAAAAAAATAATAGAAGGAAAAAAAATTCAAGAGCAAATAATTATTTTATGTCTCAAGAATGACTTTGTTATCAAGAATGTATTTTTAGAACCTTAAGATATTTATTTGAAGAAGAAAACTCAAAGAAAGAAAAATGAAGAATGAATTCTTTCGAAGAAGAAAAAGAGAAAAATCCTAATTTAAGAAATTTATTTCGAGAAGAAAACTCGAGAAAGAAAATGTAGAAAGAAGTCCTTTTAAGAAGAATAAGAGAAAAATACAAATCATTTTCTATGATCATCCGCCTACTATTTATAAGCTAACTGAGGATAAGGAAAAAAAATTCGAATCTTTTTAAAATTTAAATTTAAAATTCAAATTTAAAAATCAAATCTTTTTTTAAAATTCAAATTTAAAATTCCAAATCTTTTCAAAATTCAAATTAAAAATCCAAATCTTTTCAAAATTAAAATTAAAAATTTAAATCTTTTTTTTTTTAATTTGAATTATCTTTAAAGATAGATATCAAATTCTTTTGAATTCAAATTAGATTTTAGAAAATAAAATCTAATTTTTTTGAATTTAAATTAGATTTGGAGATAAAATCAAATTCTTTTGAACTCAAATTAGAATTTAAAAGATAAAATTAAATTTTTTATATTTATTTTAAGGATAAAATTTAATAAAAGACAATAAATAAAAAATAATTTAAAACCTATCTTAATTTTTAAAAATTTAAAAACCCATTAAAATACCCAAAAAATGGGATAAAAAAATCAATTTTAGAGAAAAATTGCGAAAAAAGGCCAAAAATCGCATTTTTGGCAAAAATCGGCAGATCTGGACAACGGGCTGCCAGCGCGCGTTGCACACTAGCAGGAGAGGGACAGGCGAGCGACCCCTCGCCTGTCGCGCCCCGGTTCGAGTGGCGCTTAGCCTATCGCGCGCGTGCCTCGCAGTGCAGAGGTGAGCGGCCCAGCGCGTGCGAGTGCTGCGCGCTGGGTGCTCGCCTGGCGAGTGAGGGAGGTCCCCCCTAGCATGCCGGCTGCCGCAATCGGCCGAAATTTTTTTTTTTAATTTTTAAAGAAACAATTTTGACTAAAATACTATAATTTTAAAACTCATTTTTTATTTTCATTTTTAGTTTTTATATTTTATATTTTTTATTCCAAAAAAGCAAATTTTGACAAGAAGATCATCACTTTTAACTTTTTTACTTGTGACCAGGCGTTAATTTCATCATTAGGTAACCTCTTATTTGGGCTGCCTCAGGACCCGGTGTCTACATGAAGGATTATAGGGGAAGTTTGACATAAAAATCTAGAGGGGACCAATAGTAAGCTGACATGTGGCAAGGGGATAGGAATGAACTAGAGAGGTATAAAAGGAAGAGAGAGAATGTGAGAGAGGGCGAAAATCTACTCTCCTCTCTCCCATTCATCTTGTTCTTCTTTTCTTCTTCTTCTCTTGTCCCAATTCCATCCTCTAGTTATTGTACTTTGGTTGGTTAGCAAATTCAAGGGTTGATCAAGTAATTAATTGGTTCCTTTCTTCTTCTTTTCCTCTTCTTTTACATGAGCAAAGGTTATATGTGATTTGAGTTGACCTTTGAATTTTGGGTTGTTTTATGTGATGAGGAAATTGGTTGATTGTGATTATGGATGAGCAATCAATTGAGCTTATAGGAGCAAAGGAAGTCAGGTTTGGGATTTATATGGTTTTTGAATGTTTTGGCTTTTGAATATTTGGTTATAATTTTTGGGTTTTTAAACTTTGTTGAGGAAATTTTTCTTTGATCTTTTAATCACTTCTTTGATTGTAAATCTTGGGTAAAGTAATGGGTGATATGTTTTGAATTTCATGTGAGGAATTTGTGGAAGTTTTATAGGTTAATTGAATGATTTGGAGAAGATTTTTGTGTAGTGGTTGTGTGAGCTCGGCATCTGTGCGTGATGCTCAACTCTATCGCGAGCGCGACAGAGTTCAGTGATCCGAGCTCTTAATGAGGAGCTCTCTATTGTCAGCACGAGGCATGTCCCAAACGCAATAGAGTGTTCGATAGACGAGCCTCTGTTGGGCTGTCCCCTATCACAAGCGCCTTTGAGTGCGTGAGCGCGACCGAGGTCTACCCGCCCTCTATCGCGAGCGCGACCTCGATCTCGAGTGCGATAGAGACCGGCCAGCTTCTTCTCGCGAGCGCGGCTGGTTGTCGTAAGAGCATCTGTATATGCCAATTGCCTATGTTGCTAGCGCAACAGGTCATCGCGGGCGCGACCTTCTCCTATGTTTCAAGAGACTTTTAATTGTTATACTTTGCATGGTTTCTCAAATGTGGTATACATATATGATTTAACGCATTAATTATAATATGTTTTACCATGTGATCAATAATTGAATTAGGAGAATTAATATGCATTTGTAAATTTGTGAATGAATATATATATATATATATATATATATATATATATATATATATATATATATATATATGAGAAAGAGTGTAAACTTGTTTAATGAGTTTAAATGTGTGCGGAATATCTAATGTATGAAGTTATTTGATATGCTTATGTGACCATATAGACTTATCACAAAGTACATGATTATTAATGAGAAAGATAAGTATGGTTTTTATGAATAACATGTAAATAATTGAGTGTATGAACTTATTAATGAGACATATTGTGAAGAAAAAAGTGTAAATGCAATAGGAGTAATATATGATGAACTTAACATGTCTAGCCTGCGTTAGTCGGTTGTGGATAGATAAGCATGCCTATAGAGTTCAGTAAGCTGCAGCCCCAATGTGTTCTGGGCCTTGATCAGGTCACCGTTTGGGTCCTCGCGATCCTTATAAGTTGTATCTTGTTTAAGATCTCCCAATGTGAAAATGTTTTCGAATTAAAAGGAAAGAAATTGCTTTTGTTTGTACCTTCGGGTACTAATGTGTCCACTCCTAACCACTCCCTTGACTTAGCACGCAATAAATGAACAAAGGAATCTGAATGAAATAATAAGTAAATAATTGATGAGTTTATATGATGACTTGCATGAAAGTATGAGAATAAGCTTTTGGTATGAATGTGAACATTTTGTCTAATGTGGTTTAATTGCTCTGAGCTAGTGCTTTACGCACCTACGTGTTCTCAGATCCAACATGGACCCTTATGTGAAATTGTGAGATTACCTTCGGGTATCTGTGTGTTATTGTGTCCTAATTCCAACATCAGTTAAACAAAAGGAAGTGTAATAAATAATGCATTTTATACTATAAGCATATAATTGGAATTATATGTATATATGTAATGTACGAATCTTTTATTATAAATACTTATTTTTGTAAGTAGGTATAAAGGATCTTTAACTGCTCAAGAATATGTATGTGAGAAATGTTGTAACACCCTTATATAACTTTTTATAATGTATATTTGACGAAAACGGCGGTGCTAATACTATTACTAATGTGGATATGCGAATAAATTTGTTTCGTTTAAATTTTGGCTTAATTATTTTTAATTTTGACTTGTGATACTTAGTCGATGACCTGTAACTATCCAATTTATTAACCCAATCTCAAAAAATTTCGGCAGCATAACGACTATAATATCAACCTATCCAAACCTACAAATTCAACAAACCACAGCCCACACGGGCACAACAACAATATATAATATTTTTCTCACCATCCAAACATCATAAATAGTCTCATAATATCCACTAAATATTAATGTCCATTACATAACATAAATTACATAATCCACAAACTTCATTATCATAAAAGTATATACATGCCATACATCAATAAATACAAAATGTCTGGTACAAGCTTAATTCCATCAATCTCCCAAAAAGTAGTATGCCTGCTCCACGCCTAGCCTGTACCTACATGCAGTCAACAAAAACTACGTACTGAGTATTAAATATGCTCAGTGATAGTTATAATTCTAAGAATTTCCATCTAACTAATATACATTTTCAAAACTATATTTGCAATATCTATTCTTACCTAATATGAATTTAATTAATTTATTTAACTATACTTACTAGTTTACTTTCTTTAAATCCATTTATTAATTTATTCACAATGTAAATTTTGTTATTGTTGTTGTTGTTGTTGTTATTATTATTATTATTATTATTATTATTATTATTATTATTATTAATTAACACTTATTCTTAACACCATTACCATTTACACCCACTTTTATTAATCCCATATAACTATTTAGATAATCTATTTACATTACTCATTACTAATTTCTTATAATAATATTATATCTCTCTCTCTATATATATATATATATCAAAAATTATTATTTACATAATAATCTTCTCAATTAAACATTTAACTTCAAATACCTCTTTTGATACTAATATATTACATTATTGTATATTATATTATTTCATTCCTAATTCAATTATTTTATTTTCAATTTCCTTTTTAGTCCTTAATTTAACTTCTACTTACAATTTTACTCTTCTAGTTTATCCATTTACTAAATTGCCATTATCTATTTAATATTTCTAAATCTAATTTATCATTTTACCCTTAAATTATTATTTATTTCTTATTCAATTAATTTCATGATCATTTACATTTTAGTCCCTAAACCTTATAATTTATTCCATTTTAATCCTTTTTCCTTCCTGTTCACACATTAGGCTAGGTTTAATTAATTTTACTCATTTTTACTAATTTGTCCCTAGTATCGGTCCAGTAGAAATCTCCAAACCGGATATGCGAGACGTGAACCCCACAGATCCACATCACTTCGAAGTGATCCCGTAGGACCCCTAATACATTTACATTTCATTTGACATTTTGAACGTTCATTTATTTGTAGACCGCCATTGGTCTACTAGTAGTGAGTCGCCATGACTCACACCGCGATTTTACTGTCTCTATGGCTAGCCAATTATATCCTGAACTAAATTTAACTACTAAACTATATTACTAAGGGCAACATAAATAAATATTCACATTCTTTTATCATGATATATCATTATGTTAACATAATCAAGCTTTATAATATTCATCATTTTATTACTAAATTATATTTATCTCATCACTTATTCATTAACATAATCATTTAAATCAATGTTTTATCTAAAACTATACATTTAACTTCATTTCCTTCAAATTATTATGTACTAACTCATTCTAAAAGAAAATATTCATTTATCTTCAATAAATTCTAAATAAATTACCATACCCTCAATTTCTTCTTCTTCTTCTTCTTCTTTTCTCCTTTTTTTTTATTCTTTAATCAAATTATATTATACTTTTCACTAAATTTCACATTTAATTAAATTTTTGTTATAAACATATTATACTAATTTATTCTAAAATATTCATTTATGCATAATAAATTCCAAATAAATTATCATATGCTCAATTTTTAGCCTACTTCCATTTTATACTATTATTTTTAGTAAATATTAAAGTTATGCATTAAAATGTCCACTTTGACCATTCGGCCAACATCAATTATTCAACATATATATATATATATATATATATTCATGCTCATTATTATTATTTAAATTACTTTATATTCTAATTTACATGTATACACCTCTAACTCAATAATATACTTAAAATATACCTTAATATCAATTAGTATACCATTCGGCCACCCTAGTCTCAATATCCTACAATTTAATTTTTCTTCATTTAATTCCTCAAATTATCATTTCTAACACCCTAAACCATGATTATAACATTTATTTCAATTTAACATACATAATTCACCTAATTACCATTTAAACATAACCTAAATAAATCCTAAATCAATGAAAATAATTAGAATTTTTAACTACTCACCTTGATTACTTGATTTACTCTCCTATGGCTTCCTTTCCCTTGCTTTTCCCCCTAGACACTCCTTCACCTTCTTTATTTCCAAATTATGGCCAAAATTCAAAATTAAGCCATCATAAAAATCATGCATTCTATCCACAATATAACTACATATTTCCACTCTACAAACCCTAATTTACCTATTAGAACCATTAATTAAATTTAAACCCTTCAATTTCTCTTACCTCACTTCAAGCCCTAAACTTTGAACCCTTGGAATTTATCAAATTCTTCACTCAATTTGAAAATTAGAGGCTGCAATAGTATTAGAGAGGGGCTAAATTTTATTAGGGAGGCTTGAATTGAGTAGAAAGTTATAGGAGAAAAGAAGAAAATTTGAGAGGAAAAGGAGAAGAGAGGTTCGGCCATTTGAGGGAGATGGAGGGGCTGAAGTTCTCCAGATTTCTGATTTTTAAGCCTTTAAATAGGCTGATTTTTGGGCTGGGCTGGGCCAACCAAAGTGGTTGGACCTAATTCTATGCCCATTTTAATTTAATAGCCCATTAATCAAACTAAAATAAATTCTCCCCCTTCCCAAACTCCAATACACTCCAAACCAGTTCCAAAATTCCCTAAATAATTAATTAAGCCTCTGAAAAAGTTTTCAGCCTAATCGGAAACCGTTTTCGGAACTGATTCACTCTAACCGGTCCGATTCGATAATTTTCAGTGTTACCGTAAAATTAATTTTTATTTACCAAAAATTTCTAAATATTATTCTAAGCTTATCCATATCATCAATATAATTTTTGGAGGTGATTTAGTATTTTTAGTGGCCCAATCAAACTTAAGTCAAATCGAGATCCCTAAACACGGTTCATGATTTTTCTTATTTTTGACTTTTGGAGACCTATTTAAACTCATTTTCACTTCAAATTTTACCACTAGACTCACCATGATTAATATTTTCTAATGATCAAATAAAATATTTTTCGCCTTCGAGTAAAATTTCTGTCCTGGGTACACTATTCACCATCGAAAAATACTATTCATAGCTATCCCGGTATTGTGGCCATTATAATTCTCCCCTATTTATAAAAATTTCGTTTTTGAAATTTTACCTGTTTCTAAAAGTTGCGGATACTGTTGTGTCATTGCAGCTTCTGGCTCCCACGTGGCTTCTTCAACATTATGATGATTCCACAAAACCTTGACCAATGTGATTTGCTTATTCCTGAGTTGTCTGATTTCTCTCTCCAATATTCTCACCGAATGCTCCTCATAGGTTAAATCAGGCTGAATCTATATCTCCTCAGGTTTGATGACATGGCTAGGGTCCGACCGATATTTTCGAAGCATAGATATATGAAAGACGTCATGGATCCTCTCCAGTTCTTATGGTAGCTTCAATCGATAAGCACCAGGTCCTACTCGTTGAGTGACTTCATATGGACCTATGAATCTGGGATTGAGTTTCCCCTTTTTCCCGAACCTCATAACCTTTTTCCACGGAGATACATTCAAAAATACTTTGCCGCCAACTTGGAACTCGATATCTTTTCTCTTTAAATCAGCATATGACTTCTGACAATCCGAAACTTCTTTCAATCTATCTCTGATTATTTTCACTTTCTCTTCGGTTTCCCGAATCAAATCTGATCCCACTAATTTCCTTTCACTCAGTTTTGTCCAGCACAGAGGGGTTCTGCATTTCCTTCCATACAATGCTTCGTACAGCGCCATTTTAATGTTGGATTGATAGCTATTGTTATATGCGAACTCTATTAAAGGCAAATATCTTTCCCAACTATTCCCGAACTTGAGGATGCAACATCTCAATATGTCCTCCAGTACCTGTATCACCCGCTCAGATTATCCATCGGTTTGAGGATGGAACGCCGTGCTGAAATGAAGCGTTATTCCCAGTGCTTCTTGTAACTTCTTCTAGAATTGGGAGGTAAACCTTGGATCTATATCGGAAATAATAGATTATGGCACCCCATGCAGCCTTACTATCTCATTTATGTAAATTTCTGCTAATCGGGTTAATGGTGCTGCAATAGTAGAGAAACCCTTCACAAATCTTCTATAGTAGCCTGCTAATCCCAGGAAACTTCTGACCTCTGTAACATTTTTAGGTGTTCTCCATTGCAAAATGGCTTCAATCTTCTTTGGATCAACTTTTATACCTTCTGCTGATACCACGTGACCCAAAAAGGACACTTCATTTAGCCATAATTCGTACTTGCTAAATTTCCCAGACAGCTGTTTCTCCCGCAAAGTCTGTAGAATAATCCTTAAATGCTTGTCATGATCCTCTGGATGTCTTGAGTACACCAGAATATCATCGATGAATACCATAATGAATTGATCCAAATATGGATGGAAGATTCTGTTCATCAGGTCCATAAAGGCTACTGGTGCATTAGTAAGCCCAAATGGCATGACCAAGAATTCATAATGGCCATATCTGGTGCGAAAAGCAGTTTTGGGTACATCCATTTCCTTAACCTTCAGCTGGTGATATCCCAATCTCAAGTCTATCTTGGAGAATACGCCTGCACCCTTCAGCTGGTCAAACAGGTCTTCGATCCTCAGAAGTGGGTACTTGTTCTTAATTGTGACTTTATTCAACTACCTGTAGTCGATGCACAATCCGAGTGTCCCATCTTTCTTCTTCACAAATAATACTGGAGCTCCCTAGGGTGAAGTACTAGGTCTGATAGAGCCCTTGTCATGTAATTCTTGCAGTTGAACTTTTAATTCTTTAAGCTCTATAGGCGCCATTCTGAGGGAGCAATGGAAATCAGTGTTGTACTTGGAACTACATCAATTGTGAACTCAAAAGTCAACCTAGGTAACTCTTCAGGAAAAACATTTGAAAATTCACATACTGTAGGTACATCAGCAACCTTTAAAATTTCCTTTTTGACTTCCATTACGTAGCACAGATAGGCAATATATCCCTTCCTTATCATTCTCTTTGCAGCTGTAGCAGATATCACGTTTGAGATGAAATCTGTTCTTTCACCCACAATAATGATCTCCTGATGATTTGGAGTTTTCAGTGCCAACCTCTTTCTCTTGCAGTCTACGGTTGCTTGGTGGGCAGATAACCAATCCATCCCTAGTATGACTCGTTTGAGTTGTGTTTGCATAACTTGGATAGGGTTTTAGCTAGATGTGAGGAGTCCAATTTAGTACTTAATTTAGAGAAGTGCCATTTCATGGTTGAAGAAGGCATAGTACTGGGCATAAAATTTCTAAGAGATGCATTGAAGTAGATAGGGCCATCTCGACTTGCACGGTGTTTGAATATCGTGAGAAGTAGTGTTCTTTAACTACAACCCAACTGTGATTTGTTCTATCACATGTGTTCCGCTGGCCATATCTCGGCTTGCACGGTGCCTGAATTCCATGAGAAGTAGTGTTCTCTAACTGCAACCCAATTGCAATTTGTTCTATTACATGTGCCCCGCTGTCCTCATCTCGGCTTGCATGGTGCCTGATTGTTGTGAGAGGTAGTGTTATCTAACTACAACTCAGTTGCAATTTTTTCTATCACGTGTGTCTCACTGGCCTTATCTCGGCTTGTGCGATATCTAATTGTTTTGAGAGGTAGTGTTATCCAATTGAAACTCAGTTGTGATTTGTTCTATCGCATATGTCGCACTGGCCTCGTCTCGGCTTGCACGATGTCCTTGCTAACCTCCATCCGATCTGCAAGGCATGTGATTGAGTATTCTATCTTGCTGGCCACTTTCGGGCCTGCACGACATGATCTTGCTAACCTCCATCCGGTCTACAAGATATGATTTTTGATTTGCTGACCCCCATCCGGTCTGTAAGATATGATTTTTGATTTGCTGACCCCCATCTGGTCTGCATGTTAACAATTATCTGAATGATGTAGTGTCTGATTTGTTAACCACCATCCGGTTAGCCTAGGGCTTAACTGCTGACCATCCTCAGGTCGGCATAGCATCACGTTCCTGTGGTTATAAAAGACTTTATTAATTCATTGCGGATTAATTGGTTTCGCAAACGTAAATTCATAAACATTTTTTATGTCGCCATTTATTTTCTTCTTTCTTACTTATCGTGTTATTAAACATTTTGAAAGCGTAAGTAAGATGTTAGCAATAATGTAAATATATAAGATGAAACCTAAATTTAACAAAATGTAAGTTTCACTAACAAAATGCAAATTTTGTATAATAAATATACAAGTGCAATGATATAAACTCCCTGAATACACTATAGGGGAAAATAGTCTGAGGGCTCCTCCGGTTCCTGCTCGTCATCTGATACGTGTACCGGCTGACGATGAGATGAAGATGCGAACAGCCCGGGTCTGGAAGTTAGAGGCCGACTGCGAGGTGCTGAAGGCCTGGCCCTTAGATCTAAATGCAGAAGGATGGCGACTGGTACGGATACTGGCTGTCCCGTCGCGGGGGTAGCCTGCTAAAACTGAACCTGAGCGTACCCATCCAAGAAAGGCTAAGCACAAACCATGATGAACACCAATGTGTCACTAACCACACAGCCCAGCTCCATAAAGGCCCTCGATATTCTTGTGGTCCGTTCTCTGGCTGTGTCCCTGATGTCCATGAGCCTGGTCTCTATCTGCTCCCTGAACTCCCTAATGGATGCAGATATGGGCGGTATGGCACCCTCCAACCTCTCCACCCGGAGTCTGATGGCAGTGACGAACTCATCAATCACCTGGACCGCCTCATCCACCCTCTTGGCCGTTGCATCGTGGGAGGTACTAAAACTATGCCTCAAGTCCTCAATGAGCCTCCCCTACTCCTCTATAAGCCTCTCTTGCTAGCCCAAACACTCAAGCATAACTACGTATCTCTCCTCATATTGGTCGAGGCACTCAAGGAGGGCTCGGTATCTCTCCTCCTATCGATGCTCCATGGCAGTGAGAAGGGTATCATAGTAGCAATGACATCAGGCTGGGTGTAGACACCGGGTCCCGAGTCGGGTTTAATGTAAAAAAAAAAAGTGGCGATGGCAATGGAAATTTTGGGGCCTTGAAAATTCCTCCGAAAAAATATATAATATATATAAAATAGGTAGGTAGGTTAAATTAAAAATTATATTGAAGTGCATGAAAAATTAAGATTAGTTAATATTATTAGTTAATTGATTAGTTAATATTATTGGGTAATTAAATTTGAAAAAAGAAAATAAATATAGTGTTTAATTAGATAAATTAGATGTGATAATTTAAGTAGGTTGATTAAATTAAATAGGTATAAAAAATATAGAGTAGTTAATTAATAGAGTATTTAATTAGTTAATGTGTTAGTTTAAGTAAGTTAATTAAAATTAGAAATTAAAAAAAAATAGAAAAATGGAGGAAGTAATTAGGGTAACCAAAACTTAACCTAATTTAGGGTTATAAATAGAAAATGATAAGAAAAATGAAAGGGGGCTCTCTCGGCAACTAAGAAGAAGAAGCTGAAAAAGAAAAGAAACAAAGTGAAATAGTAAAAGAGGGAGCAATGTCACACCCCGTTTGCCCCCTAGTAGAATGAGCATGTCTGTATGAGTAAGCATTTGCATGTGTTCGGCATATCATAAGGGTATTTTGGTAAAAAATGCATGTTTTTGGGTTTTGTTAGTATGTGGGTGCATATAGGGTATTAGTGTGTGTATTAATTGGGTAATAGTTGTGTGCACTTGAGCATATCATATTATGGTGTTTTAAGTTGGGATATGCTTGTGTGTGTGTGTTCATACCATTGTAGAGTGTGCATTAGTTGGGAGTGTATTAGGTGTGTGTAGTGCATGTTAGTTTAGTGTGAGTGGTTAGCTTCACCAATAGGAAATGGACACATGCTTAGGGCAAAGAAAAGAAAAAGAAAAAGGAAAGAAAGAAAGGAAATTGGCAGATTCACGTTTCCTTCCTCACTCACCTTCTTCTTCTTCATTTTCTTCATTCTAAGAATTGTGGTGTGGATTCAAGTTTGTATTGGTGGAGTTAATCATCTCTTTGCATCTCTTTGGTAAGTAATTGTATTCTTCTCATCTTGTTTTCCATTTGTTTCATCTTCTTTTTTCCTCTTTGGGTTTAGATTTAACTTAGGATTTACATTGTTGGATGTTCTTTGTTGTGTGGTGTTTAGCTGAGGGTCCTCGCGATCCTAAGGGCAAGGATATTGCTGGGACGAGTGGAGCTAAGTGATTGAAGCTTAGAATCTCAGGTTTGGGATTTTTACTTGTGGATTGTGCTTGATTTGAACTTATTGTAAATTTCTAGGGTTTATATTCTTGAATGTGGTTATATATGATTTTGGTTGTGATGAGTGTTGAATTAAGTTGTTTATATGTCATTTTGATGCTTGAATGATCTTCTGGAAGGTAAGAATTGATTTGTGTGATTTTGATTCAAGTTTGGAGTTGATTTCTGTGTTCTGGGAAAATTCTGGAAAACTGGAAAATCGTGTTACTGTAGAAAATTACTGTTTGGCTATGTCTGTCGCGTGACTACCCAAGAAGAGAGGCAAGCCACGAGACATGACTCCCAGTCACGACTCGTGACCTGCCAGAAAGAAGCTAGTCACGAGTTGTGACTGCCTGTCACAACTCGTGACTAGCCAAGAGGAAGGTAGTCACGAGGCGTGACTCCCAGTCACGACTCGTGACCGGCATGAGACAGTCGCGCATGACCAGCCCTAAAGAAGCCAGTCACGAGACGTAACACCCAGTCACGACTCGTGACCAGCGAGTGAAAAGGGACAAGTCACGTCGCGTGACCAGCGAAGGAAGAAAGCCAGTCACGAGACGTGACTCCCAGTCACGACTCGTGACCGGCTTATGAAGGAGGCCAGTCACGAGTTGTGATGCCAGTCATGACCCGTGACCGGCCAATCTCGTCGGTCACCCCGTTCGGCGCATTTGCGGAAATTTCCCAGTTTTAACTCAAAAATGGATTCCGTAATACTTCCAAATGGACTTATACTACTGTATAATGCATGTCATACATTTATATGCTTTGATATGAGTGATACCATGATTCTTCAGATGAATTATATGTTATGTTCTGAAATATGATTTGAATGACGCATAACCTGCTAGAGTCAAGTAAGTGGATAGTTAGGCATGCCTAATAGAGTATTTTAGCTGCAGCCCTCAGTTTCGTTTGGACTCCGATCAGGTCCCCATTTGGTTCCTCGCGAACCCTATTATGTGTAAAGATCTTGTTTAAGGTCCCTTTTTAAAATTATTTGTGAAACTTAAAAGTAAAATGGTTTTCTCGATTCGTACCCGTAAGGTACTGTCTGTAATCAGCTCGTACCCGTAAAGTACTGTTTGTACACTCGTTATCCACTATCCAGAGTCAGCAGGTGTTCTTTTGGTGTTCGATTGGTTTGCTCTACTCTTATGACTATATACATGTGATATCTGCATGAGTATACTGATGAAATGTATGTTCAACTAATATGGAAATGGATATGAATTTGAGATGCAGAATGTATGGCTTTTAAGTTGTGAGCATGTTCTTATGAATTATGTTATGAACTATTGCATTTTGCCATTGTGAATGTGTTATGCCTTGACGACCATTGTGAATGGCCATTCATATTTTATGTGTGTTTCCCCACTAAGCGTTTATCGCTTAGCACGGTGTTTTTACCCGTGCAGGTGCGGAAGGAGTTTTGCTTTGAGAGAGTCACCGCCGTCAAGCCAACACAAAAGGTTTAGTGTAGGGCTCAGTTTTGTAATCTTTGATGATTCTTTTTGTAAAGAACTCTCATGTATCAGTTTTGCTTTAGCTTCCGCTTTTGGTACTTATATTTTTGATATGTAATATCTTTTGTATCAGCTAGTTTGATCAGAACATTATTGTAATGGTTTGTTATATTAATGTATGATCAGCTATTGCTTCCTTTTCCTTAAAGTTTTTAATTATCTCGTATTTATGTATGTATGTTATGAATGAATGTATGATTTGCTTTGTATCTGTTTGGTGATACCTTTACTCATACGGTGTCACACTCCTTATCGGATGGGATTGCCTACGTATGGGTAGGGGGTGCTACAGTTTTTGGTATCAGAGCATAGGTTTAGGCATTTCTGGGTGTTATTGTTGTTGTTGTTTTGAGTTGCTTAGATGTGTATGTGTCTAGATCTGTGTTGGCTGATGCGGGTGTTTCTTGTTTGTTTAGATGGCTTCTAATTCTGCTCGTGGATCACTTGAGGAATCCGCCGAGAGTGTGAACCCTCAAGCTGTAGATCCATCAATTTTTGTGTCGGCTCAGCATGCTAGGGTCGAGCCCGAGGCCGCAGCCATGCCTTTTGAGGCTATGTTCAGATTGCATCAGGACATGGCTAGGGTTTTGGAGAGAGTGACTGCTCCTAGAGCCCCTATTGAGAGTTTGATAAGAGCTGGTGTTGAGGATTTTTATGGGACTGGGCTAGATGAGTCTGAGTTAGCTGAGAAGTGGCTTGATAAGGTAAAGAGAGCTTTGAAAGAAGTCAGGTGTCCTCCCGATCAGCAAGCTGAGTGTGCTGTGGCATTGCTTCAGGGGTCAGCCTATGAATGGTGGGAATTGGTTAGTAGGCGACCTCAGATGCCTGATCCGGTCACTTGGGATTTCTTTAGTGAGGAGTTTACTAGGAAGTTTGTGACTAAAGCTTATAGGGATGCAAGATGGGTACGGTTTCTGAGTTTGAGGAAGAGGACTTTGTCAGTTTCAGATTATGAGAAAGAGTTCAACCGGTTGTCTCGCTATGCTCTGCGCGGGGTTATGACAGATGATTTCAGATGCAAGCACTTTGAAGCCGAGTTGAATGAGTCATTGAAGATTGCTTTGATTTCTTTGATGGGTATGCCTGGGGTAAGTTATTATCAGATTGCAGAGGCCGCCATGAGAGCTGAGAGGTCGGAATCATTGCTTAGGGAGAGAGCTCAGCGAAGGAATTCAACTAGAGGTGGTTCTTCTTCATCTTCGGGTAAGAGATCTAGGAACTCGCAAGATGAGCCAGCAGCTGGTTCAGCTTCTAGAGGTAGAAGACAGGGTTCTCCAGCAGTATCTGGTTCTGGCAGAGGTGGTAGATCTGATGTTATACCTGTTTGTGCGAATTGCAGCAAGGCTCACCGGGGTGAGTGTAGGTGGCTCACTGGTGGATGTTTTAGATGTGGGAGCACCGAGCACTGTGTGGCTAGTTGTCCCCAGATGAGTGAGGATTCAGGACCTCAGGGAGGAGCTAGTAGAGTTGGATCAAATGCTTCTCAGGCTGCTAGAGGTAGAGGTCGAGGCAGTTGGCCTAGAGATGGAGCTGCTTCTGAGACTGTTGAGCGTCCTCCTCAGGTTGCCACTAGAGCTTATGCTGTGAGAGCCAGAGAGGAGCAGGATGCGCCTGATGTTATTGCTGGTAAGTTCCTACTCCATGACACTGAATTATATGCCCTAATTGACCCTGGTTCCACACACTCATACTTGTGCACAGATAAAATTATTGATAAATTGCATGTGGTTGATCAGTTAGGTTATGAGATTTATGTGACCAGTCCATTAGGGCATAGTGTTAGTGTGAGTAGAGTCTTTAGGAGTTGTCCTTTGATGGTTGAGGGAGTTATGCTTCCAGCAGATTTGATTGAGTTACCTTTCAGAGAGTTTGATCTAATTCTGGGTATGGACTGGTTGGGTAAGCATCGGGCTGTAGTGGATTGCCTTAGGAAGACAGTTGTGCTCCGGGATAGATGTCAGTCTCCTGTGTTTATGAAGGGTTTGGGTGCTAGTTCTTTGAATAATGTGATTTATGCGATGCAAGCCAAGAGGTTTGTCAGAAAAGGTTGAGAGGCTTTTCTAGCAGTTGTGTTGGATTCTAAGAGAGATCAAGTTCAGATTGAGGACATTCCTGTAGTGCTGGAATTTAGTGATGTGTTCCCGAGCGAGTTGCCTGGTTTGCCTCCTGAGAGAGAGGTCGAGTTGTCCATTGAGATTATGCTAGGTACCACTCCTATTTCGAAAGCACCTTATCGGATGGCTCCTGTAGAGTTGAGGGAACTTAAGACTCAGCTACAAGAGCTATTGGATAAGGGGTTTATTCGACCTAGCATATCTCCTTGGGGAGCTCCAATTCTTTTTGTCAAGAAGAAAGATGGATCTTTGCGGATGTGTATTGACTATAGGCAGATTAATAAGGTCACAATGAAGAATAAGTATCCGTTGCCTAGGATTGAGGATTTGTTTGATCAGCTTCAGGGTGCAGGTGTTTTCTCCAAGATAGATCTTCGATCAGGATATTATCAGCTTCGAGTTCAGGATGCAGATGTGGTTAAGACTGCATTTCGGACTAGGTATGGCCACTATGAGTTTCTTGTGATGCCGTTTAGTTTGACCAATGCTCCAGCGGCTTTTATAGATTTGATGAACCGTGTGTTTAGGCCATACTTAGATCGATTTGTAGTAGTGTTCATTGATGATATCTTAGTGTATTCCAAGGATGAGAGTGAGCATGAGGAGCATCTCCGATTAGTTTTGCAGATGTTGAGAGAGCACCAGTTGTTTGCCAAGCTTAGCAAGTGTGATTTCTGGCTTTGAGAAGTGTCATTCTTGGGTAACATTGTTTCAGCTAGGGGTATTCAGGTAGATGTATTCAGCTAGGGAGCTCCAATTCTTTTTGTCAAGAAGAAAGATGGATCTTTGCGGATGTGTATTGACTATAGGCAGATTAATAAGGTCACAATGAAGAATAAGTATCCGTTGCCTAGGATTGAGGATTTGTTTGATCAGCTTCAGGGTGCAGGTGTTTTCTCCAAGATAGATCTTCGATCAGGATATTATCAGCTTCGAGTTCAGGATGCAGATGTGGTTAAGACTGCATTTCGGACTAGGTATGGCCACTATGAGTTTCTTGTGATGCCGTTTAGTTTGACCAATGCTCCAGCGGCTTTTATAGATTTGATGAACCGTGTGTTTAGGCCATACTTAGATCGATTTGTAGTAGTGTTCATTGATGATATCTTAGTGTATTCCAAGGATCAGAGTGAGCATGAGGAGCATCTCCGATTAGTTTTGCAGATGTTGAGAGAGCACCAGTTGTTTGCCAAGCTTAGCAAGTGTGATTTCTGGCTTTGAGAAGTGTCATTCTTGGGTAACATTGTTTCAGCTAGGGGTATTCAGGTAGATCCGGCCAAGATTGAGGCGATAGTTGATTGGAAAGCGCCTAGAAATGTTCAGGAAGTGAGGAGTTTCCTTGGTTTGGCAGGTTACTACCGTTGGTTTGTTAAGGGCTTTTCTGTGATTGCCGCACCGATGACTAGATTGTTGAGGAAAGGGGTCAGATTTTAGTGGTCAGATAGATGCCAGGCTTGTTTTGATCAGTTAAAGCAGTTGCTTGTTGAGGCTCCTATTCTTACTCAACCCATCTCGGGTAAAGAGCTTGTCATTTATAGTGATGCTTCAAGTGTTGGCCTTGGATGTGTTTTGATGTAAGAAGGTAAGGTTGTGGCTTATGCTTCTCGTCAGTTAAAGCCACATGAGAAGAACTATCCGACGCATGATCTTGAGTTAGCAGCTGTGATCTTTGCCTTGAAGATTTGGCATCATTATCTGTATGGAAAAAAGTGTAGGATCTTTTCGGACCACAAGAGCTTGAAGTACTTCCTCACACAGAAAGAGTTGAACATGAGGCAGCGCCATTGGCTTGAGTTGTTTAAGGACTATGACTGCATTGTGGATTACCATCCTGGTAAGGCCAATGTAGTCGCTGATGCTTTGAGTCAGAAGTCAGTTTCAGCCTTGTTCCTGAGGCAGTTCAGATGGAGATTTGGTTCAGATGGGGCTTTGATTGCTCAGTTGCGTGTGAAGCCTACCTTGAGACAGAGTATTATGGATGCTCAGAGGGATGATGTGAGACTTCAGCGGATTGTGTAAGAGGTCAGATCGGGTAAGCAGTCAGAGTTTTCAATTCAGGATGAGGTGCTTATGTTCAGAGATCACTTGTGTGTGCCAGAGTCTGAGGATTTGAGGAATCAGCTTATGAGTGAGGCGCATAGTACAGTTTTTGCTATGCATCCTGGCAGTGAGAAGATGTATTGGGACATGAAGCAGTTTTATTGGTGGTCTGGTATGAAGCGTGATATAGTGGATTTTGTTTCCAAGTGCTTGACATGTCAGCAAGTAAAGGCCGAGCATCAGGTTCCCTCGGGATTGCTTACGCCTTTATGCATTCCTGAGTGGAAGTGGGATGATATCGCCATGGACTTTGTTTCTGGTTTGCCTTTGACTCAGAAGAAGCATGACTCAGTTTGGGTAATAGTGGATCGGCTTACGAAGTCAGCTCATTTTCTGCCAGTTAGAGTGGACTACTCGATGGATAGATTGGCCAGTATCTATGTTGATGAGATCGTTCGGTTGCATGGAGTGCCTTTGTCCATAGCTTCAGATCGAGATCCTAGGTTTAATTCCAAGTTTTGGAAGGAGTTGCAGAGAGCTTTGGACACTAGGTTGAACTTCAGTACAGCGTTTCACCCTCAGACAGATTGTCAGTCAGAGCGGGTCATTCAGATCTTAGAGGATATGATGAGGGCTTATGCTTTGGATTTCCCGGGTAGTTGGGACAGATATGTGTCGCTTATGGAGTTTGCCTACAATAATAGTTTCTAGTCGAGCATCGGTATGTCACCATATGAGGCTTTGTATGGTCGTCAGTGTAGGACTCCGGTTTGTTGGACCGAGCTATCCGAGAGATCAATGATTGGGCCAGACTTGGTGAGAGATACTAAAGAAAAGAACAGAGTTGTGCAGCGGAATTTGAAGGTAGCCAAGGATCGACAAAAATCTTAAGCCAATTTGAAGAGGAAAGACGTGCATTTTGAGATCGGGGACAAAGTTTTCCTTAAAGTTTCACCTTGGAGGAAAGTGCTTCGATTTGGAAAGAAAGGCAAACTTAGTCCTCGTTTCATTGGTCCTTATGAGATTTTTGCTAAGGTAGGACCTGTAGCCTATAGATTGGCTTTACCGATGGAGTTAGCAAAGTTACACGATGTGTTCCATGTTTCGATGCTTCGTCGGTACAGATCAGATCCTTCGCATGTTCTTTCAGTTCAAGATATTCAGGTTCAGTCATATTTCTCCTTTGATGAGGAACCGAGAGCCATTCGAGCTCGAGAGGTGAGGCAACTGAGGAGTAAGCAGGTCCCTTTGGTAAAAGTGTTATGGAACCATCATGGAGTCGAGGAAGCGACTTGGGAACCGGAAGAGTTGATGAGAGCTCAGTATCCGCAGATGTTCAGTTCAGGTGAGAATTTCGAGGACGAAATTTTTATTAGTAGGGGAGAGTTATCACACCCCGTTCGCCCCCTAGTAGAATGAGCCTGTCTGTATGAGTAAGCATTCGCATGTGTTCGGCATATCATAAGGGTATTTTGGTAAAAAAATGCATGTTTTTGGGTTTTGTTAGTATGTGGGTGCATATAGGGTATTAGTGTGTGTATTAATTGGGTAATAGTTGTGTGTACTTGAGCATATCAAATTATGGTTTTTTAAGTTGGGATATGCTTGTGTGTGTGTGTTCATACCATTGTAGAGTGTGCATTAGTTGGGAGTGTATTAGGTGTGTGTAGTGCATGTTAGTTTGGTGTGAGTGGTTAGCTTCACCAATAGGAAATGGACACATGCTTAGGGCAAAGAAAAGAAAAAGAAAAAGGAAAGAAAGAAAGGAAATTGGCAGATTCATGTTTCCTTCTTCACTCACCTTCTTCTTCTTTGTTTTCTTCATTCTAAGAATTGTGGTGTGGATTCAAGTTTGTATTGGTGGAGTTAATCATCTCTTTGCATCTCTTTAGTAAGTAATTGTATTCTTCTCATCTTGTTTTCCATTTGTTTCATCTTCTTTTTTCCTCTTTGGGTTTAGATTTAACTTAGGGTTTACATTGTTGGATGTTCATTGTTGTGTGGTGTTTAGCTGAGGGTCCTCGCGATCCTAAGGGCAAGGATATTGCTGGGACGAGTGGAGCTAAGTGATTGAAGCTTAGAATCTCAGGTTTGGGATTTTTACTTGTGGATTGTGCTTGATTTGAACTTACTGTAAATTTCTAGGGTTTATGTTCTTGAATGTGGTTATATATGATTTTGGTTGTGATGAGTGTTGAATTAAGTTGTTTATATGTCATTTTGATGCTTGAATAATCTTATGGAAGGTAAGAATTGATTTGTGTGATTTTGATTCAAGTTTGGTGTTAATTTCTGTGTTCTGGGAAAATTCTGGAAAACTAGAAAATCGTGTTACTGTAGAAAATTCCTGTTTTGCTGTGTCTATCGCGTGACTACCCAAGAAGAGAGGCAAGTCACGAGACGTGACTCCCAGTCACGACTCGTGACCTGCCAGAAAGAAGCTAGTCACGAGTTATGACTGCCTGTCACAACTCGTGACCAGCCAAGAGGAAGGCAGTCATGAGGCGTGACTCCCAGTCACGACTCGTGACTGGCATGAGACAGTCGCGTGTGACTAGCCCTAAAGAAGCCAGTCACGAGACGTGACACCTAGTCATGACTCATGACCAGGGAGAGAAAAGGGACAAGTCACGTCGCGTGACCAGCGAAGGAAGAAAGCCAGTCACGAGACGTGACTCCCAGTCACGACTCGTGACCGGCTTGTGAAGGAGGCCAGTCACGACCCGTGACCGGCCAACCTCGTCGGTCACCCCATTCGGCCCATTTGCGGAAATTTCCCAGTTTTAACTCAAAAATGGATTCCGTAATACTTCCGAATGGACTTATACTACTGTATAATGCATGTCATACTTTTATATGCTTTGATATGAGTGATACCATGATTCTTCAGATGAATTATATGTTATGTTCTGAAATATGATTTGAAAGACGCATAACCTTCTAGAGTCAAGTAAGTGGATAGTTAGGCATGCCTAATAGAGTCATTTAGCTGCAGCCCTCAGTTTCGTTTTGACCCCGATCAGATCCCCGTTTGGTTCCTCGCAAACCCTATAATGTGTAAGGATCTTGTTTAAGGTCCCTTTTTAAAATGATTTGTGAAAGTTAAAAGTAAAATGGTTTTCTCGATTCGTACCCGTAAGGTACTGTCTGTAATCGGCTCGTACCCGTAAAGTACTGTCTGTACACTCGTTATCCACTATCTAGAGTCAGCAGGTGTTCTTTTGGTGTTCGATTGGTTTGCTCTACTCTTATGACTATATACATGTGATATCTGCATGAGTATACTGATGAAATGTATGTTCAACTAATATGGAAATGGATATGAATTTGAGATGCAGAATGTATGGCTTTTAAGTTGTGAGCATGTTCTTATGAATTATGTTATGAACTATTGCATTTTGCCATTGTGAATGTGTTATGCCTTGATGACCATTATAAATGGCCGTTCATATTTTATGTGTGTTTCCCCACTAAGCGTTTATCGCTTAGCACGGTGTTTTTACCCGTGCAGGTGCGGAAGGAGTTTTGCTTTGAGAGAGTCACCGCCGTCAAGCCAACACAGAAGGTCTAGTGTAGGGCTTAGTTTTGTAATCTTTGATGATTCTTTTTATAAAGAACTCTCATGTATCAGTTTTGCTTTAGCTTCCGCTTTTGGTACTTATATTTTGGATATGTAATATCTTTTGTATCAGCTAGTTTGATCAGAGCATTATTGTAATGGTTCATTATATTAATGTATGATCAGCTATTGCTTCCTTTTCCTTAAAGTTTTTAATTATCTCGTATTTATGTATGTATGTTATGAATGAATGTATGATTTGCTTTGTATCTGTTTGGTGATACCTTTAGTCATACGGCGTCTCACTCCTTATCGGATGGGATTGCCTACGTATGGGTAGGGGGTGTTACAAGCAAGGAACTGAAGACAAAGGAATAAAAAGAAAAAGAAAATCAGAGAGAGATTGGCCAAAAGAAAAAGAAAGGAAAAAAAAGAGTGAAAAACCAAAGAAATAAAAGAAGACACAGAGTAAGGGACCAGCCAACCAAACCGACGCACACGCCGGAGAGGAAAAGAAAAAGGAAGAAAAGAGAGGGCCTCCGCCGGCCACCCCCACTGCCGAAACCGGACACGCGCCTCACCACCGACTTCCCCACAACCGAACGAAGCTCCCCCTGCCGTCCGATCATAAGAGGCGCGTCGAAGAATAACGCGGGTGAAGAACAGCGACGTTTCGCGACAATTTTCGGCAAGTTCAGGCCGCCGCCTTCCTGGTGCGCTGATCTATCGTCCGGTGGGGGAAGTGTCGACCACCTCCCATCCGGTGAGCCTCCGGCGACGGTAAACCCTATTCCTTTTTTATTTATTTATTTTATTTCTATTTTATTATTATTTTATATATTATTATTATTATTATTATTATTTATATATTTATTATATTATTATGATTTATTATTATTATTATTATTATTATTATTATTATTATTATATTTATTTATTTAATTTTCTATTATGTTTATTATTATTATTATTATTATTATCATCATTGTTATTAGCTTTATATTTGTTATTTTATGATTTTATATTAATATTATTATTTTATCATGTTATATTATTTTTATTTTGTTATTATAATTATCATTTATGTTGCATATTCATTAATTACACCAAATTAACTATCAATTCATTTGATTAATCATTTGTTTATTTCAATTATTCATTTATCGATTTATTTACCATTTAATTTAATTTAATCCATTATTAACTTTAATTATTTTTCTTAATTTACTTTATCCAATATTTATTTATTTGTTTATCTATATTTATCTTTATTTCGGATTTTTTGACACTAATGTGTTTATTTATTTTGTGAGATAATATTATTTGTTCTTGGGATGGTTTGGATGTAAGATGATGGCATTGGCCAAATGTTGAGTGTTCCCACCCGGTTTGATCCTTCTAACCTTGTCTATTATTTATTATTTATTTATTTATTTATCTTTATTATTCATCATTATTTTATGTAAATTATTTTATATCGCTGTAATAAAAGTGGATTAATGTTTTATAGTAATTAATTTGGATTTTTTTGTAAAATTAAGGACCAATGTCCTGTTTTCATCCAATAAATTATTCACTAGAAATCGCTTTATAATAAATGCATGGTAGGACCAATGTCCTCATTATTAATGAATAACCCGTTTTATACATGTATTGCACTTTTACAAATGGGAGTTGTATTCCGCTCCTGGTGTTATTGTAATATACTTTTGAATGCCTTATTTTGATTTTTACTTCCTTTTACCGCTCTGGACGTGAATGATTGCGCCGTTAATTAAAATGCATCGTGTGGAAAGATGGTGAAACAATGAATTCAAAACTTAATTATAATATTGATCAAGGTATAAATAAATGAGAAGTCCCGAACTCACTCTGGTCTTTGGGGCTCAAGAGGCGAGAGGTCTAGGACTTCCAAGACACCTCTTGAGTCTCACCAAAAGGCTTAAATACACAATCCTAGGCTCTAGGGGAGTAGAGGATGAGGCCTCCAAGATCCCTCTGGCTAGCTCAAGATGGATATGTATGCGCCGTCTTAGGCTCGATAAGGCTAGACGACCCTTCCCAATGTTCTATTGGGTGGCGACTCCAAGAAACCTCATTGTTGCCCAAAATAGACGCACTTGTAAATACCTTACAAGTTTTATGAACCTTTCCTGATCGCCCTGAAGCGGGCTTTCGGGAGGACACGAGGTTCGGCGCGCGTCACAGTGGCGACTCCACTGGGGACATATTCGAGACTTCGATTTGAAAGTACCTTATTAAAAATTATAATAGAGTTTTAGTTTAAAAATTTCATCTTCTTTCAAAACTGCATTGCATCGCATTAGAGCCTTAGATCTATGCTAGTTTGGTCCCTCTTTTAGCCCCGGTGCATTCCTGAAGCACGACCCTATTTTCACTCAATTTAGGGAAGTGTTAAGGATAATCACCAGCCCAAGCCTCGTACCGTCAAGGTATATTAAATTGAGACCCGATCGGTCGTTACGCTCGTGATGAGCTAGACCCGTCGGCAGGTACCATGCTTGGGTAGCCCTAAAGTAACACCACCTTTGACCAAAGCTCATGTAATGGCAATAGATACTTCTCCTAGGTGGTATGAACCGTAATACCTTGCTTGCTATATGGATCATTTTGTATTGGACAGACCCATATAATCTGATTGGTCACCTAATCAAAGGCTTTCATGCCCCGATAGGCCCATGTCAACTTATTCGGGCTGCCTAAATACATGATGGTTAAAACCCATGCATATGAACATTAGCTAAGAGAGGTTATGCAGCCGGTTTTTTTCACCGTGCACCATGCGCATCCATAGGGTTCCCTGTTAACCCATGGATCAAGCCCACCTAGGACAAAGACCGCACGACCTCGTGTGTGGGGGCAATAAGGTTGGAAGGACCTACCTGCTTGCATGTGTTTGTGAATGATACATTGTACATTCATGTCAGTCATGCACAAATAAATTTCTGTATTTCTTCTACATATATACATCCTTTTCTTTGCATATAATTATTACCTGTACATATTATCCTGTGTATAGTTTTTCAAATGTTTCACATGTATCATTGTAATCTCTTTTAGTCAATGTGTACCATCTGTTGCACAGCACGATCATGAATTACATATTATTCATACATCATTCTAACTCTTTGCTTTTCAGCCATTATAGACCATTTACTTGGGTGGTTAGGGGATCCCAATAGTTGTCTAAAGAGCGATCAGAGTTCACGTGGGCTGATAAAGTTTTTAGCATTCTTACTAGAGCATCTAAAGGCATTAGAAATGGCTGGCCCTTTACAACAGAATGAAGAGACTCGTGCCCTAATTGCCCAGGAGTTGGATAGAAGGTTCGAGGAGCTTGAAACAAAGATGCTAGCTATGGTCAGAGAAAGGATGGATGCCATGGCACTTGTTCTGCAAGCTCAGCTTATGGCAATAACTCTCAACTAAGGAAAACCGGCCATGATCGAGAAGGCTCATATAGCGATAGCTCCACTACCTCCTTTTCCTTTTGAGACTAGAGGTAAGAGATCACTTGATTCCCCGGTTGAGCAAGGACGAAATAGGAGGCCTATTTTAGAACATGGCACTATGTCCGAAGAGGATGAAGACCCTGCAATCATGCGTACTCCAAAGAATGAAAGCTCAGGAGGCCTTGATAATAGTAAGGTGAATGCTAAGGCCGCAGAAGTCTCAGCCACTAGAGCGGTTCAATCCCACCTCACTGTTTCGGGTAGACCATTATCCTTGCACTTCAGCTGTCTCGTCAAGAAAGGGAAGTTACAACCCTTGCCAGCTAGGCCTGCCCCAAGTCAAGGAAAGCCTAGGGACAGAACGGACTGGTATTGTGTATATCACCAGTACACAGGGCATAGGACAGACTATTATAACTCCTGAACTGAGGTTAAAATTTAAGAGAATGAAAACAAAATATGAAAAAGTCTTTGCCTGGACATATGAAGATATGCTAAGAGTCATCAACGGAATCTCCAAGCACATCATTCCAGATATCCTGATCATGGACCAGTCCCATAGAAACTCGAAAGATTAAAGCCAAAAGAGGCAAAACAGGTTAAAGAAAGGAATCCCCAAGCAGGAATGAGGCCAGAACCCCTAGTCGAAGTTCCACGCCCGACTGGATTAACCAATGATGGTTCCAATGGTTAAGAAGAGATGCGCGTATGTGTGAACTCCAGGATTTGAGCGGAGCTTGTTAAAAGGGAGTGTTGTTTGAAAAAAAAGGGAAAGCAAAATAAAAGAAGAAGAGAAAAATCAAAAGAAGAAAGAAAAATAAAAGAAAAAATCAAATCAGCATGTACATTGAAAATTCATCATAGGGGGCAAGCTTTGTTCAAATCCCGTTGATCTACACATGCCCGTACTTTGCCATTTTTCTTGACTTCTAAAAAGGAACACAAGGATTATGGATATAGGTTGCTCAAACTTGGGAATAAACAACATATGGTATGCCCTACAGCCCCAACGGGCAGGATCATGGTCTCCCAAACCACACAACATTCAAGAACGGAAGGATGAGCTATGACTTGTGCCATGGAGTTGTTCTAGTAGCACGCAAGTCCTCTCTGTATTGCCTTCAAACCAATGGGGCAGGAGTGGCTGCTAACAAGGAAATCTTGGTCAAGATGGCTCGAAACTACAAGATGTAGCTGAAAAATTGCCTTTTGCACTTCAAACGCTGAAGAACCACCATCAGAACCTCCACAAGAAACACGGGGGCAGAAGTCGTATGGTCAATCAACGTAAAGTTCAAATTTTTAAGGACAGTTATGAGAGCCCAAATTCCAAAAGCCAGTTGGGCATAGCAACAGCAGCAGTAGTGAAACATGTTGGACAGAGATAAGTCATGAAATTATTACCACAGTTTGATCCATGAGAAAATACCCTGCTAGATCATCCGGGGAGGAAGCCAGAAAACAACCACAGAAAGAGAGAGATTCAATGAGACCAGATGTTCACATGAATGAGACAAATTTAGGACAATGCAAGAGGATTCCATCTGTTCTTCAGAAGTTGTTATCCGAGACAGCAACAATGGACAACAATGAAGAATCGGTCAACGTTAATTAAACCCATGAGGGTCCATGGCAAAAGGCTTAAAAATCAAAATAAGAGAATAAAAGCCCTGCGGGTCGAAAACCGAAAAAAGGCGGCCTTGCTAAAATTGGGCGCCTCGTCAGGGTAAAAACTGGAAAAAAGGCATCCTGGTCAAAAATTAGAGGCTCGAGAGAAAATATCCAATCAAGAAAACCCGAGAGGGCTGATTGGAGATAGGAGCTTGATGCTTACAAGATATACTCTGAGATTAGATATAGTTTTGCATTTTGAATCGATGTTAGATAATGATCATGTGTGGAGAAATCATATTGAAATGTACACAATCTTTGTAAATACATGTGTTCATTATTTTCTAGTTCATTTATAAAAAGATAAATGTTGTTCATTGCTGAATGCATGAAATCTAAATGACTACGTCCTGCTACTACTCTCATTGTCGAGATGTCTAAGTCGATGAGTTATGTTATCCATTGTGAGACTAAACACCCACCTCTTGAGTGCATTAGGGGGAGTGAAAGAACAACCCCCTATAGATGGCATAATAGTCTTCACTGGTAGCTTGCCCAGAGGCTATGGTATCTGGAGGTAAAAGCCGAATATAAAGGTCCACTTTGGAAAGATAGGGATGCCTCACTTCATCATTAATCCCTTTGAACTATCAAGCACAGTGGGTAGTAATGAAAAAGGCAGCCTCATGAAGCCTTAAAAAAAAAGAAGAAGAAGAAGAAGAAAAAAGAAAAAAAAGGGCCGTTAGAGATGAAAACCGTGACTGGCTCTCTAAGCAAAATTTAGGCCGAAGGGCAGGCCGAAAACCTGGGAACAGGCGGTCTGTCCTTCAAAAAAATAAAAATGAAAAAAAGCTCGCTAGAGTGCATTGGGTCCATTCCAGGCAAAAGTTAGGCACAGGGTTATGTGAAAATCCCAAAAAGGGACGCAGTCCCCGCTAAGAAAAGCTAGTGTGAAAATCCACAAGGGACGCACTACCTTTAAAACAATGACTTTTGAAGCCTGGAGCAATAAGGCAACATTACTCGAAATGACTTCCCTTTAGACAGGTGTCGTATAATGCAAAACTTGATTCAGGGTGCTGGGGGCAAAATGCTCATTTGACAGGGGGGCAAAAAAATGCGCACGAGGCAGTTCTCTTTGAAAAGATTAGGGGTCAGAGTCCATGAAGCCAAGACAACGCTTTTCTAGATCCTTGGGGCATCAGACAATGTGAACAGCTGAGCAGTACCCTCAATGGATCCCTTAATCACCTAGGATGTGGTCTATCCATTTTTGCATTTCACATGCATAAATCTTTTGCATATTGCCCTACATATCACGTGCATTTAGTCCGTTACACTTATGGTTGTACACACAATTCTTGTACACTAATCCTTTGCTTATGTCTCGTGTATATAACTTTATGTGTATATTTCATACCCGTGATTCCATATGCACACACAATATTTTGTATATTTTGTTGTGTACATGACTTAGAGGGAAGGGTCTGAATAGACCTCAAGAGCAAGGATGATCCAAAGGACGGATTCAGCTCGACATGATCGGCCACTATATCCGGCCCAAAATCAAGTAAAAATATACAGAGGTGAAACACCCAAGAGGACAAGCCTATCGGACACACCATGCTCAGGGCAATCCGAAATCACATATATCTGTAGAAGATAAGATTCTTTGAGAAGCTGAATTATCCACACATACTATAGTCGGAGGCAAATCAGACGCAAAAGTGAGCCAAGGTACAGTTTTGAATCTACATCGATGCTCACCCATACCGAACAATCGGATCAAGATAAAGTCCTCACGAGAAGGGAATCTCAATGACCCGCTCCGAAGAAGACATTTAAGAGGACAAGCCTTTCCATGCACACCATGCCAGGAGTAGCAAGGTAAGTTTCTGTACCATGAGATGTATGCTTGTACAATAATCAAGATGAAGTCCTCACGAGGGAAGAATTTCAAGGACCGGCTCCCAAGAGAGAAAAGAATAAGCCTCTCCATACATGCCATGCCGGGAGCTAACAGGTAAGTTTTTTTGTCCTAAGAGGCATGCTCCCACACCTCACACATAGTGTACAAAATCTGGATTCAAATGTACGTACATTGCGCACACATGATTCCACACACGTGCATAGTGTTTTGTATATATACATGGTTCACATGAGGGGTCTGAATAGACCTCAAGTTTAAAGATGATTCAAGAGATGAGTTCAGTCAGACTCATGCATGCCATGCCGGGGGCAATCAGGTAAGTTTCCCTATCATAAGATATACGCTCACACACATCACACAAAGTGTAACAAATGCAAATATACAAATGTACAAATTCTCAAACAAATGCAAATGTACAAGAGTACAAACTCTCAAACCAAAATAACAAAAACGACTTCTCAAACCAAAACAACACAAAAAAATACAAATTCTCAAACAACAAAGCAAAACAAAAAGAAGAAGACGTTTTCAAGGCCTTGAAAATCCAACATACTGTAAATACATTCAAAATGTAAAGGTCAAAAGCAAAACAAAGAAAATCCGAAAACAAAAACAAAATAGAAAAATCACCCGCCTGCAGGCAAACAACAAAATTTCCAATCTAAGTCTTTCTTTGAGAAAGCTCAAATCTTTTTTTGCCCCGGAGGCTCAACATCAAATTCTCTCACCCTATTGAGAAGTATGCAGGTCTTTTCAACAAGGAGGCTGCATTGGAGATGATAGAGGAATCGATATCTGGCATGTCACAGTCAGTACAATCAAGAAAATGGGGAACAACCAACCATCCTTCAGGGGGCAAACATCTGACAACGCTCCCAACAGGTAGACACCGTACAGGCCGGGATGAGGCTAGCGGATCACCAGCGGTAGAATAGATCGCAAACAGAGGTTGTAGTCAGAGAGTACTGCATCTCACAAACACCGTGAAGGCCGGGACGAGGCTAGCGGATCACCAGCGGTAGAATAGATCGCAAACATAGGTTGTAGTCAGAGAGTACTACATCTCACAGACACCGTGCAGGCCGGGACGAGGCTAGTAGATCACCAGCGATAGAACAGATTGCAAACAGAGGTTGTAGTCAGAGAGTACTTGTAACGAGGCCGGATCCCCGCTGCCGCCCGCTCGACCGCCCGCACGTGGGCGATCGGGGCATTTGTGGGTCCGTTGACATCTTGCAAATGAATTGCAAGTGCGTCGATGTTGGGCAACAAGGAGGTTTCATGGAGTCGCCACCCAATAGAACATTGGGAAAGTTACTCTCGCCTCGGAGAGCCTAAGACTGCGCTTGGTATCCATTTTGGGCCAGCCAGAGGGGTCATGGAAGGTGAACTTCTCACCCTAAAGACCTAGGATTAGCGCTAAAGCCTCGTGACCCAAGAAGTATTTTGGAGGATAACCTCTAACCTCTTGAGCCCAAAGACCAGAGCTGGGTCCGGGATTTCTCATCTATTTCTACCTCATTTATTTTATGATCAAATCTTAATATCATTAATTCGCTCTCTCTCCACACTATGCAATTGATTAAAAGGCGCATTTATTCACATTTTGAAAGCGATAAATAATCAGATAGATAATGAAAGTGATAAATTACAATAATACAAGGAGCGGAATACAACTCCCTTTCATAAATGTGTGAATCATGCATAAATCGGGGCATTGCTTATTTTGAGGACTTTGGCCCTCGCATGCATTATTATTAAAACTGGAGATTTTTGTTTATGATGATTTTATTGGATAAAAATAGGGCTTTGGCCCCTTTTGCATTTTATACAAACCTCATTTTCATTTAAGTATAAAATCATTAGATTATCTTTATACATTAACGAGATATGAGAAAAATATATCCATATACATGAAATACTCAATGAATAACAAAATGAAGGAAATAATCGAGAGGGTTAGGAAACTGAACCGGACGGAATCCTTCGAATATGGTAGATAGCCGCTCAAGCTTGGGGTAGTCCAAGAGAAATCAATATACACTCATAGAAAAGTTGAGAAATGTTAATATACATAAAATTACCATATAGGAAACCGAAAGGATTTGAAAAAGATAAAAAAATGATTTAAAAGGATGGAGGCAGAACCCACAGACGGCCTTCCTTAGATGACCGACAGGCGTCGGTTAAGGTAACCGACATGTCCGCCTGTCACTCAAGGAGAGGCATCTGTAGGTGGGGTGACCGACGGGCGTCGGTGATAAAGATGACCCGTCGGTCACCACTGTCTCCGAAAAAATAGGAGAGAGAAAATTCTTTCCAAAGCCAAAAAAGGGGTTTTATCCCAAAAGGAGATAAAGAGAGTTAAAATAAAGGAAAATAATGACAGATATTGATAAATCCCTCAAAATAAGGAATAAATATGAAATGATAAGTAGAAGGAATCCGGAATATTTACCCTTAGATAATCGCTTTGGGTGAGATTCTTGTGTTGATTAGAGCCCCGCACGTTCCACGAGAAGCAAAAGATGAAGGATCAAAGAAAGAAAAATGGGCTATTTCTTCTTCAACCCCTCAAAAGATTGATTTTGGAATCAATATCTAAAGAAAACTAATTGTTTTTAGTTCCTTTTTGATTGATTTGATCCTTGATTAAATAGATTTCCTTTGTAAATGTGTTTTGTTGGAGGAGAGAGAAAATTTGCTTGAATTTGGGCAGAGTTTCCCCTTTTTAAAATTTTTGGAACCCTTTTCTCTAGAAAATCCGGAGCTTTTATAAGCCAGACATGACCGACGGGCGTCGGTGTATAGGGGCGGGCGTCGGAAGAATCCTTCTGACACAAGGATTCGTCCGACGGCCCTGCCACATCCACCGACGGGCGTCGGAAGGGTTGCGTGCTCCGGGAAACCAGGCGGCGTTCTGACAGGGGCGGTGACTTTCCGACGGGCGTCTAAAAATACCACCAGCCGTCAGTGACTCGATACTACGGGCTTACTTCATAGACGGGCTGGCCGTCTGTGGAGTACAGAAAGCCTTTTGACTCGAAAAAACCTCTATTTTCTCCCCCTCTGCCCAGGAATGGTAAAAAGCCTCATTTCTCGTGGAACGTGGGACTAAAACCTCCAAGTCTAGCCCTTTATATAGGCTCGGGCATTGATTTCATCATAGGGTAACTTCTGATCCGGACCGCTCTGGGACACGGTGCTTACAGTTGCCTCCAGTTTTGGAGCAACTAGTGCACAAGCGCCTAGATAAGCCAAAACTCAGAGAAGGTCAGAAAGGAAGCTTACCTGTGACGGCTTTTCACCCTCTGTGCCTTATGCCGGTTAGACCTCATCTCAATCTGCTCAGCGATGCGAAGATACTCCCATCGGTCTCATCTCGACCTGTAGGGCTCGGCGGGATATAGCATGCTTTGGCCACAGCTTCGATCTGAAGTTCCCTTGCTAACCCCCATCCGATCTATAAGGTACGTAGCATTCTTTGGCTGCCGCGTGAACTGTGAGATACGGCATACTTTGGCTACAGTCTTGATTTGGTGAAGTGCGGCACTCTCTGACCACAGCTTCGATCTGTGAGATGCAGCATGCTTTGGCTACGGTCTCGATTTGGTGAAGTACGGCACCCTCTGACCACAGCTTCGATCTGTGAGATGCAGCATGCTTTTGCTACAGTCTCGATTTGGTGAAGTGCGGCACTCTCTGACCACAGCTTTGATCTGTGAGATGCAGCATGCTTTGGCTATAGTCTCGATTTGGTGAAGAGGAGACCCCACCGGGTTCTTTGTCCCGAAAGGGATCTTTTTAATCGATGTCTATGTTCAGATCGGTATTTCTCTGTACTTGCGTGATGAAAGATTTTATTAGTTCATGTTTGAGTGGTCATCTTTTAACCTGTCTATTGATGGCGTGATCTTGCTTTATTTGCTATGCCATGTTTCATTTTTCATCTTTTCTTATTTGAGTTGTTATTCATCATTTTTGTTTCATTTTTGTTATATTGTCATTTTCATTGACATATAAGTAAATATGAGAACATACACTTTCTGTGATGTGATTGAACAATTAACAATCGAATGATCATGCAATAATGAAACAAAAGTTTTCACTAGAAACGGCATTTTTGTACAGTGCATATACAAAATGAAAATGTACAATAGATATAAAAATAACTCCCTGAAGATCAGAGAGGTGTGTAGTCGGAGGGCTCATCGGGATCCTCGTCATCTGATATGTGCACGGTCCCTGGTGGAGGTGGAGGTGGAGTTGGCTGAGCCATGGAGGGTCCTACCTCGTGATCATTAGCCCGCCTGAACCGGATCTGAGCGTAGCCATCCAAGAAGGGCTGGGTACAGGTGCTCATAAACCCTAAGGTCTCAGAAACCTTGTCTCCTAACTTCTTGAAGGCTTGGCTTAACTGAATGGTCTGCTCGCTGGCAGCCTTTCTCCTCTGCTCCAAGCTCTGCTCTGTCTGCTCTCTGAACTCTCTCATGGTCTGAGATAGAGGTGGAAGGATCCCCTCTATCGCCTGGACGCGGGATCTCAGAGAGTCGAGCGACTCGTCGATCATCTATAGGGTCATGCCAACCCTCTGAGATGCCTGGTCCTGTGACGTCCTCAAATCATGAGTGAGCTGCTGCCTAAGCTCCCTCTGCCCCTAGAGATCTGCTCAATCAGCCTCATCTGCTCACCTCTGAAGGCCCCTAAGGCCCGAGCCTGCTCATCCCTGAAAACATCCAAGGCCCGAGCCTGCTCCCGAGTCGTATGCTCAATGTAGCCGGCCTGCTCTAGGGCTAAGCGCTCCACCTACTGGGACTGCTCCTGAATGGCAGCCTACTGGCGATCCAACCTCTCGTGAATAGCCCTGTCCCTCTCATCCTGCCGCCGCTCTAAGGCTGTAAACATGAACGTGAGGAGCTGAGAGAAATCAGGCTGTACAGGCTACTGCGGTGCTGGCTCTGGCTGTGGTGCCGAGGAGGTGGATGCCCCTGGGTCGCCTTGGGAGTAGGGGTGGTATCTCTCGGAGGGCCTGTGGATAGACCTCTGTACCCTAGCGCTCGGTGATGGGGCTGGAGTCGGCGCTCTGGATGCCAGTGAAGCGGCGAAGAGGTCGTCCATCATGAACTCCAAGTCAAAGTCCGAGGGAGTCCTGGGCTGCTCCTGCTGCTGTGGTGGTGGCACAGTCTGTGGCTGGGGAGGCTGATGCTCTAGCTGAGGTTCGGGCTGAAGCTGGGGCTCTAGCTGTGGCTCGGGCTGTGGAGGCTGCTCCTCCGGGTGCTCCGGGTGGTCTGGGTCTGCACCCAAGGGTGGGAGTGAGAACATCTACCTGGTCTCATGAATGGTCAACACCCTGTAGGCCTTTGCCTGCCCTGATATCGGGGAGATCATCCCCATCTGTACTGCCGCTGCGGCATCCACATGGATCTCCTCCTCGAAAGGTCCTCTCAACCTGTCAGGGTTAACCCCCAACCTCAAAAGTAACCGGGTGATAACTCCTACTATCACCATCGGTGTCAACCCTCTGCCGACTCTGGTCAAGTTGGCCAAGATCTCGTGGCTAATGTTGAGATGTTGGCCTGCCACCATAGCCCATAGGTTCCAGATCTCGACCGCGTTAAGCGACCCTGGATTACCAGCTTGACCAAGGTACGAACTGGATAGCACTTTGTGCAAATACCAGAGTGCCCGAGACACCAGTACGGTGCTCTTCCCTGTATCATGATCATACAGCACTCCCGGTAGGGCAATAGCCGCCCAGTGGGCGCGTCTCACCGCTCGCCGCGGGATCTCAACCCCCTCCTCTGTAGGGAGCCCCATGGCCTGTACAAATCTCAGCCTGGTAATACTGAAGTGGTCGCCGTCGAACCAAAACTGAACCACCCCTGGGTCAGTATCTGCACTCTGAAAACCGGCGTAGCGAAGAGTGGCCAGGACCTGGTGAGTAGCCTCTGGAAAAGTCTGGAAGGAAGGCTCAAGGAACTCTATCCACCCAGCACCCTCGGCAAGTAAATCGAACTCTGGGGCCAACCCTAGGGCCTCTAGGAACGGTCGGGACACAAAGCGACTGGCCCGAAGCTCTACCTGAGCCAATGCTCTATACCTCTGAGTTGACTCATCATCCATCCAATCCGGAGCTACAAGCTCGGGCTGGGCCTGCGGTGCTCTACGTCTAGGAGGCATCCTGCAAAGGAGGAGAAATTAGTCAGCGAAAATTTGACAGAACAAATATTATCAGACTTATTTTCCAGGCGAAGGCCCATTTAGGCCTTGCTAGGGCAATGGCGACCCAAAACAAGATAGAAAATTGATAATAAATGAAAAGGGCAAAGGTTGCCCACATGCTTTGCACATATCAAGGCAAAAACAATATGCAATTAGCATACAAATAATTTGAAACGAGTAAAGGAAATGGGCTTTCTGGGTCCCGAGGTATGCATTACGCGTGAAAATATTCAATTCTAAAATAAATAATAAAAAATTGGGCAGCACCCCGGCAGGGGTATGCCCGACCTCCTGCATGAAAAGGCATACAAATAGGCCGCAAGCCTCAACAACAATATGCGCATAAAGATGGGGTGCACCCCGGCAAGAGTGTGCCCCCAACAACACAAGATAATGGCCTCAGGCTGCCAAAGCAAAAATATGCACAGAAAGGTGCGCTAAACAGCGCAATTCTAAAGCATCAAAAATTATAGAAAAATTCTATTTTCTATGTGATCATGCAAAAATTCAGATTTAATTGCACTAAAATAATAATAAAGAAAATGGGCAGCATTCTCCCTAAATTCCTAAGGCATTTTAAAATTTTCTAAACATTTCTAAAGTTGAAAGAAGAAGAAATGAAGAAATTAATTGAATAAAATTCAAGAAAAAAAGTAATTATTTACTTACTTGGAATCGCGAGAAGTGTAGAAACTGAAGAAAATATAAATATCAAAGCGCCCGGTGAGTAAATAATGCGAAATTATGAAGAAATCGCGAAAAAAGATGAGGAATGCTTGAAAAAACACTAAAAAAATGCTAGAAAACGGTTTGGGAGAGGAAGAAGAAAGGGACAGCAGCGTTTGCACCGTCTGTCACTCGCCCTTATATAGAATTTCGTGACCGACGGGCTGGGCGTCTGTAGAAGCGACCGACGGGCTGGCCGTCTGTCATGCAATAAATGTCATTTAATGCGCGTGATGAATGTAATGATAACGCATGCGCCTGCCAGGTGAGTCTCTACTGACGGGCAGGCTGTCTCTATAGAGAGACGGGTAGGCCATCGGTGACCCTTCCCTATAAATTCTGCCAAAATTTTTGCTCTTCTTGAGTCTCTTCATTTTCCAACACCTTGAGCCTTTCATATTTCTCACAATGTCTTCCTCTCTAGCCCAAAGGATGCACCGTATCTTAGATGACAAACACACTTGGGAAGAGGGCGCCCTTTCCTCTCTGTCCGGGCTGAAATATCTGTGCCGGGTGAAAGTCGACCAGAACCTCCTCCTGGCAGCGACCCACTTCTGGAACCCCCGGTTTCACGTTTTCCGGTTCACTTATCAGGAACTGTGCCCTTTGTCTGAAGAATTAGCTGCCATTCTCGGAGCTTGGTTCCCTCCTAGCGCTCTGCCCTGCGTCCCCCACTGCGGCTTATTCCAGGCTCGGGATATAGCTATGGCGCTCAGCATACCCTCATCTGAGGCCGTCCGGCTGATTACTCCGGGCTCTTTCTTTGCTCTGGGGACACTGATTGAGGCTCTGGATCAGTTCACCGACATCCCCACCTACCGGGTAAGCATCACATTCTTGTTTTGCATGGTGAACTTCCTTACTATTGTTCCAGGGGGTTTGACAGGTGACTCTCGCCTGTTCGGAGTCTTGGGCGACTTTCATCTTGGATTATCACCCTTACCGCTCATTCTGGCTGAAACCATTCTGGGCTTGGACGCTGTGAGCTCTGGATCCACTACAACCTTCACCGGCAGCCCCTTATTGCTCCAGGTACGTCATTATTTTAAAGGTAGTGCGTCCCTTATGGATTTTCACACTAGCTTTTCTTAGCGGGAGGTGCGTCCTTTCGGATTTTCACACAACCCTGTGCCTTATTTTTGCCTGAAGTAAACCCTACTTACTTCAGCGGCTTTTCTTTTTTCTTTTTCTTCTCTTCTTTCTTTTTCTCTTTTTTTTTCAGATCTGGCTGCAAGAAAAACTGAAGATGCTGTCTGAACCACCCCTTCGCGTTACTACACAGTACTCGCCGAGCCACTTTCTGCCTCGTCGACGACTTCATGGGTGTGCCACTACTAGTGAAGGCATTACCAGACTTGGCGAGCTGTCAGATAACGACATCAGCTTTACGTCTGCCTAGCTCCCACTGTCTCATGTGGTCATTGATGGGCCATCGGGATGTGTTCCCCTTTGTGGGCTCCGTCAAGCCACTTTCTGCATCACCTCTCAATGTACACGTCAGCTCGGGATGACCCAGGATGTAGTGAGGGTTCCCTTGTCTTTCTGGGTAGGAGCTCTCTCGGCTGCGTTTACTTCTTGGTATCATGAGCTGTGGGGCAGACTACCAGTGAAGACTGTTATCCCGAGGTTTGGCAATCATTCTGTGTCTTCGACTAACGAGTATAAGAAGTGGATCCTCAGTCCAGCATCTGATAACAGGACTCAAGGGCTCAAGCATCTGGTCGGCGAGAGCAGCAGCAGGACTTAGCTTAGCTTACATATGTATTTCTTTTGGTACTACATTTCTTTTTAATGCAGAACTGGGAAATGACAAAAATGAAAGGAACAATATTCATTATATTTCACGAATTTGTGTACATTTTCGCATGATTTCAGCATACATGATCAGTTTTGGTATTTACTCAGCTGGTTACGCGCTGTTAATACAAGGAATCAAATTTTAACAGCATCAACTCCTGTTACCAATCGGCCCTCTCGGGTTTTCACGATCGGACATTTTCTCTCATGCCTTTAATTTTTGCACAGGATGCCTTTTTTCGGTTTTCACCCTGTCGAGGCGCCTAATCTTAGCACAGCCGCCTTTTTTTGATTTTCGACTTGCAGGGCATTTTATTCTCTTCTTTTTGTTTTGGTCTTTAGCCGTGGAACCTTTTGAGTCTGTCGATATTGATTGGCTCTTTGAATTCGTTCCCGTCACTATCCAACAAGATTGCAGCTCCTTTGGACAGCAGTTTCTTAAGGATATATGGCCCTTCCCAAGTCGGTCTGAATTTCCCTCTAATATCTGGTATGCCTAGCCTCATCTGCTTGAACACCAAGTCCCCTTCCTTCAGCGGATGTTTTCTCACCTTCTTTTCGAAAGTTCTTGCTAATCTCTTTTGGTAAATCTGATTATGATAATAAGCTTTCAGCCTACTCTCATCCAGTAAATTTAAGTGCTGTAGCCTCTGCTGCGCCCATCGGCCTCTGGAATTTGGGCTTCCATGACTACCCTCAGCGATTTGAGCTCTATCTCAACTGGCAATACTGCTTCCGTTCTATATACCAGGGAAAATGGTGTAGCGCCTGTAGACATCCTCACCGTTGTTCTATATCCCCACAGGGCAAAGGGTAACTTTTCGGCCCAGTCTTTGTAGGTTTGGACCATCTTGGACAGGATCTTCTTCATATTCTTATTAGCGGCTTCTACTGCTCCATTTGCTTGTGGTCGGTAGGGGGAGGGCTTATGATGCTCGATACCATACTTCTCGAGGAGCTTCCTGGTTTCTCCCATGAACTGCACCCCATTATCAGACACTATGTGATGGGGGAGGCCATATCTGCAGATCAAATTCCTCTCTATGAACTTGGCCATGTCCCTCGCGTCAATCTTCTTGAAGGATTCCGCCTCTACCAATTTGGTAAAATAATCAATTGCGACTATGATGTACCTGTGCCCATTGGATGTCGTAGGGCGAATCTCTCCGATGATATCTATCCCCCAAGCAGCGAAAGGCCAAGGTGATGTCAGGTTATGTAGCTCTGATACTGGCAGATGCCTCAAGTCTGCATATTGTTGGCACAACTGGCATTGCTTAACATATTTCAAGCATTTGTTGTCTATCGTAAGCCAATAGAAGCCTTGCCTCATGATCTTCTTAGCCAAGGTCAAACCGTTCATGTGGGTCCCACAGACACCTGCATAGGTTTCCTCCATCACCTTGCGGGCTTCCTTTTCATTCAGGCACCTGAGTTGAATCCCGTCCGACCGTCTTTTGTACAACACCCCTTCCAAGGATATGAACTGAGTAGATAGCTTCCGGATCATCCTCTGGTCTTTCTCATTGGCTTCTTCTGGAAATTTATTGTTTTCCAAGTAGTTCATGATGTCGAAGTACCATGGTTTCCCATCCGCCACTTCTACTTCCATCTCAGGCTCGGTTTCAAAACTGGGCTTATCAGAACTCGAAATTAGCACTAGCTTCATAGCCACTCCTTCGGGGTTATCCCACATTGACACTAAGGTTGCCAACGCATCAGCCAGATGGTTTTCATCTCTGGGCACGAAGTGGAAAGTGCAAGTCTCAAACTGCCCACACATCTTTCTCAAATACTCAACATAGGGCATCAGCCGTTCTTCTTTTACTGCCCACTCACCTCGGATCTAGTTAATCACCAACGATGAGTCACCGAAGACTTCTATATTCTTTGCCCCCAATGCCGCGAAAGCTTCCAATCCGAAGGTGCACGCTTCGTATTCGGCTTCATTATTGGTTGCTTTGTACCTCAGCTTCTTAGCGAGGGAAAGCTTCTCATTATCTGGGGTCGTCAAGATGATCCCAACTCCGGCTCCTCTGTTATTCACTGCCCCATCGAAGTGTAACTGCCATCCTTGAACAGAAATTGCGGCTATGCTCTCATCAAGAAAGGTAAACTCGGGAGTGTCTCCTTGAATAGGATGCTCAGCAAGAAATTCGGCTACGGCTCGCCCCTTAATAGTCTTGCGGCTGATGTATTGCACATCAAACTCCTGTAGCAAGAGCAGCCACCTCCCCATCTTTCCCAGCAAAGACGGTGTGTAGACACCTGGTCCTGAGTCAGCCTAGATCGAAGTTACCCAATGATGATAATTGCCTTCACAGGCTTAAAAGGTTAAAAGTGATGGTTTTCTCGTCAAATTTGCATTTTAGAGTGAAAAATTAGAAAATAGAAAAAAATATTGAAAAAAAAATTAATTTTGAAAAATGAGGGCTTAAAATTATGGTGTTTTTAGTCAATTTAAAATTTAAAAAAAATAGAAAAAATAAAAAAAAATAAAAAAAATAAAAAAACTTTTCGGACCGCGGGCGGCAGCGCGCTGGCGCCCAGCGCGCAGGTGCCCAGGCGCCCATCGCATTGCGGACGCAAAGGCGACGCTCAGCGTCGCCGATGCTGCGCGTCACTAAAGGCGCGCGCAGCATCGCGCACGCTGAGCGCCGCACGGAGCGCTCGTGCGCGAATCGCGCCTGCTCGCCGCGTGAGTGCCCGTCGCTCTATAGCGACGGGCGTCGTCCCTCTGGCGACGGCTCCCTGGCCGTTGGTATAGGGTCTGTTACCCTATTTTCCATTTTTTCAGCCTTTTTTCCGATTTTTTCACCCAAAAATCCGTTTTTATCCCAAAATTAAGGGTTTTTGACTTCAAATAAAATTCCAAAATATTTTTTATAGATTATTAATTAATAAAACTTGTTTTTATCCCCAAAAATAAAGGAATTTGAATAAAATTAGGTTTGTTTTCCTTAATTAAATTAGGGCAACATTTCCTATCTTTTAAATAGTTTAGGATGAAATAAAAATAGGGGAGCCTCCACATTTTTGAGACCTAATTTTCCAGAATTCCTCTCTTCTATTTTCTCTTCAAAATTTCAGATTTTCTCTTTTTAATTAATAAGGTTTAATTGAAATTGAAAGATTAATTTTCAATTGTTAATTATTCCAATTAATTTCTTTGTTTTTGCTCCATAAACACAAGAAATTAATCATCATTTTGACATCAATTTCTTTTTAATCTTAAGCATACAAATCAATTCCTTTGTTTTTCTCCATAAACAAAGAGAATTAATTTTATTGCTGAATTATTCTTTCAAGCAATTTTCCGGAAAATCATCACTTTTCCTTCATCAAATCCAATATTCTGAGGGTAAATATTCTTGGCTCCATTTCTATTTTATTTTATTTTTATTTAATTTATTCATATATATTTTATTATTTTTATTGATTTATTTATTGTTTTCATCTATTCATTTGTTGTATTCATCTTATATTTGTTCCATTTAATTGTTTATATATATGATTTGATTTTTATTCATGTGAATATTGTCTTTTTAATTCCTAACATATAAATAATTTATTTTGATTCCTCATTATTTTTAACATGAAAATAATTAATTAATTTAAACTAATCTTTTTGCCATGTAAATAGTTTGTATTAACTATGAACATATCAATTAACCTTGTTATATATCATTATTATTTTCATCTTTCCTTTGTTTACTAATTTTATCATTGTTACATGATTTTATTATCATTTGTTTATTTATTCATTCATTATTTTTCACATATCATCATTATTTTCATCATGTGTATATTTTCATGTACTAATTAATTAACATGTTTTATTTTATTTTCATCACATCATTTAATCATTTATCACATATAATCCATGTTTCTCATTTTATTTTGGTTTGTTAATATTTTTTATTCCATTATCATTCTTTTCATATCATCTTATTTTATTTTAATTGGTTATTCATTATTTTGTATGTTTAATTGATTTAATCACTAACATTATTTTATTTGTATTTTGTTTTTTTTATGTCTAAACTCATTTTTCGCTTGGGCATTTTTGCGAGCACATCGGGAGGTCCAAAAAGGCTCATTTGGTTCATAGGTTTATTTTCCTCTTTTTGTAATATTTTATTTAATTTTTCCATATAATTTTCTTGTAAAATTATTTATTTAGGCTCGCTAGAAAGAAAATCACAAAAACATTTTTATTAATTAACTTGACATTTTTTTTCTAAATAAAAATGGGACCAATGTCCTAGTTTTTCATACCCAAATAAATCATCACATCAAAATTGTTTCATAATAAATATGCATGCGAGGACCAATGTTTTCACTATTAAATGAATAACCGTTTTATGTATGCTTCGCACATTTACAAGAGGGAGTTGTATTCTGCTCCTTGTATTATTGTAATTTATCGCTTTCGATATTTATTTTGCTCATTTACCGCTTTCAAAATGTGAATAAATGCGCCTTTCAATTAATTGCATCGTGTAGAGAGAGAGCGAATCAATGGTATTAAAATTTGATCATAAAATAATCGAGGTAGAAATAGATGAGAAATCCCGGACCCAGCTCTGGTCTTTGGGCTCAAAAAGGCTAGAGGTCTACCCTCCAAGACACCTTTTTGTGCCACGAGACTTTAGCGCTAATCCTAGGCTCCTTAGGGCGAGAGGTTTACCTTCCAAGACCCCTCTGGCTGGCCCAAAATGGATACCAAGCGCAGTCTTAGGCTCTCCGAGGCGAGAGTAACTTTCCCAATGTTCTATTGGGTGGCGACTCCATGATACCTCCTTGTTGCCCAACATAGACGCACTTGCGATTTATCGCAAGATGTCAACGGACCCGCAAATGCCCCGATCGCCCACGTGCCGGCGGTCCGAAAGGGCGGCGCTCGGGATCCGGCGCGCGTCACAGTGGCGACTCCACTGGGGACGTTTATGGTTCGAGATTTCGATTCGAAAATACCTCTTTTAACATTTATGATTAAAATTTAATTCATAAATTCACCTTCTCTCAAATTTGCATTTGCATATCATTAGAGCCTTACAATACGCTAGTTTGGTCCCTCTTTTAGCCCCGGTGCGTTCCTGAAGCACCTCCTCATTTTCACTCAATTTGGGGAAGTGTTAAGGATAATCACCAGCCCAAGCCACGTACCTTAATGGTATATCAAAATGGTGACCCGATCGGTCGTTACGCTCGTGATGAGCTAGACCCGTCGGCAGGGATCATGCTTGGGTAGCCTTAAAGTAACATCTCCCTTGTCCAAAGCTCATATAATGGCCATAGCTACTTTCCACAGGTGATATGAACCCTAATTCCATGCTTGCTGTATGGATCCTCATGTATTGGGTGAGTCCAGATATCTCTCTTGGTAACCTAGCCAAAGGCTTCCATGCCCCGGTAGGGCCATGTCGAAATTTGTGGAACGTCTAAATACATGACGATCACTATCCATCCGCTTGTACATTAGTATAGGAGTGTTACGATGTCGGTTTTTCACCGCACACCATACGCATCCATTGGGTTCCCCGCTAACCCATGGATTGGACCCACCTAGGAAAGAGACCGCATTACCTCGTGTGTGGGAGTAATAAGGTTGGAAGGCTTTACTTGCTTGCATGTGATTGTAAATGTTGCATAGCTCACTATCATGCATTGTATATGTCATTCATGCATCATCCTAACAATCTAATTTTTTTAGCCATTATAGATTCATCTAAGTGGACTAGAGGTTCCGACAGTCGGCTAGTAAGGACAAATTTGCTCTTTGAGTTGCTAGAATTTGTGTCTGACGGGGATTCTGAGCTACTCTCATCCCGTGAGTCCTCTCTAAAATTATCAATGGCAGAATTACCACAAGAGACTGGTGCGTTGACAATACAGGACCTAAATAAGAGGCTCGGCGATTTTGAAAGGAAGATGTTAACCATGATGGAAAATATCGCCTCTCAAGTAGCATCAAATTCCAAGCAACTGCCTACAGCCCCTTCTGTTAAACCATTTGAATCACCTGTCAAGGAAGAGACTCCTATAGCATTCACTACAGCACAACAACCAGATTTTGAGCTCAGAGCAACGACACTTTTTGAGCACAAGAAGACCCTTGATGTGAAGGGTGATATCATGGGAGAGGAAGAGGATGAACCCATAATTCCATGGACTATCATGAATGAAGTACCCAAGGGAGAGGATGGTGCAGTAAAGGAGATAGAACGAGGGGTTAAAAACCGTAAAACTCAGACCATGGCTATTATGGAGAATTTAATTGTGGTGCCACCTACTGGACAACAGTCTGCTACTTTTACCGAATTGCAAGAAGAGTATGATTCGCCTAAGGAAGTGCACCTACCACCAAATGGACCTGGAGGAGAGTCACCCGTTGCTATGTCACCCGAGCGAAAAGGCAAAGGGCATGTTTCAGAGAATGGCCTTCTAGCAGTGACACGGGGCCTAAAGAGAAGGATGGATGTCCTCGAAGAAGAAATTTCAAAGTCTAAACTTGCAATTACCCTGGCCGCCTGGGAGAAAGTCTCTATGGACTTAAAGAATGGGAGTCAACCGGATAGGTGTGACATCTGTGCCGGCACTCAAGGGATAAAGGAAGCATCAACGGTTAGAACAATTCAGAAAGGTCATCTCAGCATAGACGAATCTTTTCCTCAAGTAGGGGAGGGGGACCTGCGCTCATGGTTAGCTAACCCAGCCAGAAATCGAGGGCATAGGAAATGTCGTCGGCACGCTAGATATCTGAGGAGTGATGGCCAAACCCTAAAGTTTCATGTACAAAATCTTGGCAAGCAACCGGTCGCCCTTGAAGGAGGGGGCAACGTCATTGAGGGTAATAATCAGGAAAGCTCAAGTCTCGACGATAATAGCGTGGGGGGTGTTGGGACTACTAAGGTTCCAAACATAGGAACTACTCAAGGCTCTTATACCATTTGTGAAAAGCCTTTATCTGAGCTCCTTTTCTATTTCATCGATAAAGGGAAACTACAACCGAAACCTGCAAGACCCGCCAAGAGCCAAGGATTCCCTAGTCACCGATCGAATTTGTATTGTGCCTACCATCAGCATACTGGGCATAAGACTGATAGATGCCGAATTCTAAAAAAGCTTATTCAAGGTCTCATTGATGAGGAAAGGATGGGGCAAGAGAATGGTTCCCGGGGGTGATAGACTGTCGGCTACAGCATCCATGTTGGCGAGAAAGAAAAGATGTTAGCTATTTAGATGCTCTATTTATTTTTGAACTATCTAATGATGATGTTTTAACTCTACTTTTATGAAATAAAAGGAATGCTTTTGTGTTTTCGTTTATTTGTGTGATGTTTCTTGTGATTTCATTGTGCATAATCATGATTGACATTTATTCAATTAATGCTATTTCATTTAATCCCAGAACTTGGGAGAACCAAAAGAAAATCTTGATAGCATCTGTTATGACTCTTGAAGAGAGATTGAAACTTGAGAGAATGAAAAAAAATGAAATAAAAAAGTCTTTGCCTGGACCAGTGAAGACATGGTAGAAGACGATTATGAAGCCACTAAGCATGCTATGCCAAAATCATGGACAGGTGCCACAGAAGCTCAGAAGACTCAAGCCCAAGTGGGTAGAAATGGTTGAAAGGAGAGATCCGCAAGTAGAAACAAGACCTAATTTCGTTTTGAAACACAACGCCAAACTAGGTTGGCCAATGGCATCCCGATGGTTAAAAAGAAAAGTGCGTGTATGTGTAAACTTCAGGATTTGAGCAAAGCTTGCTAAAAGAAGGAAAATTTGCGGCCAAGCTTTATCCAAATCTCGCGGATATACACATACCTGCACCTTGTCACTCTATTTGGCTACTGAAAGGAACCAAGAGACTGATTCATAAGTTATCCACCTAGTTCATTCATGTAAAGGATGTGCGGTACGAGAGGAAAGCTAATGACGTGCAGTTGAGATGCTAGATAGGAAAAGGCCAAGAAGATTATGAAGGAGACCCATGCAGGGGACTGCAATCAAAAATCTTTACACGTATCACACTTTATTCCTCGAGGCATGGGGTAAAAGCAATACCTGTCACAGCAGTTAAATCTTAAAGGACAATTATGGGAACGATGCTACAGCGGCTAAACACATCAGACAATACCGGGACAGTCATAGACACAGTTTTGCAGCATCTAAGCACATCAGACCAAAATAGGTTATGGGATTACTATTGCAATCATATCGATCAGGAAATAATTTACTTAATTATTCAGGAAGAAAGTCAGAAAGCACCTACTGGAAATAGTGAGATTTGGTATTCAGGAAAATAAGACCAAGTATTCCGGATGAACGAAGTAAATTCAGGCTAGCAAACGAAGACTTGTTTGTTCTTGAAAAGTCATTATCCCAGGCAGTAGCATTTCGGCAGACAGTAAAGGAAGCAAGTTCGATGAAGCAGTCAGCCTCAACAAACCCGAGAAGGTCCATGGTAAAGACTAAAAATCAAAAGAAGAGAATAAATGCCCCGCGGGTCGAAAACCGGAAAAAGGCGGCCTTGCGAAAATTGGGCGCCTCGTCAGGGTGAAAACCGAAAAAAGGCACTCTGGTCAAAAATTAGAGGCTCGAGAGAAAATATCCAATCAGGAAAACCCGAGAGGGCTGATTGGAAACAGGAGTCTGATGCTTTCAAGATCCATTCTGAGATTAAACGTAATTTTGCATTTTGAATCTATGTTATATGGTGATCATGTACGGAGAAATCATACCAAAATGCACACAATCTTTGCAAATGCATAAAGCAGAAGTAGTTTTAACTCATCATTTCCTAGTTCTTTTATAAAAAGAAAGATGTCATTCATTATTGAGTGTATAAAATCTAACTGGCTATACTTTGCTTCTACTCTCGCCGACCAGGTGCTTAAGCCGTTGAGTTTTATTATCTACCGGAAGGTTATGTATCATTTTTTTCGCAGGCACTTATGGAAGCAAGGATGTAGTCTCTGACCCACAATATGACAATTTTGGGAAAGCAATTGTGTCCAGGGGTTGTGGTACTCAGGAGTGAAAGCCGAAGACAAGATACTGAGGAAGCCTTGACAATAGTTCTAATTTTTCAAGTCGTAAAAAAAAAAAAAAAAAAAGCCGTTAGAGTGAAAACCGTAACTGGCGCTCTAAGCAAAAATTAGGCAAAAGGATAGGGTGAAAACCTGAAAACAGGCAGTCTGTCCTTCAAAAAAAAATTAAGAAAGAGAAAAGCCGCTGGATTGGGTTGGGTCCATTTCAGGCAAAAAAAAAAAAAAAAAAAGGCACAGGGTTATGTGAAAATCCACAAAGGACGCATCTCCCACTAAGAAAAGCTAGTGTGAAAATCCACAAGGGACACACTACCTTCAAATAATGACTACAGGTACCAGGTGAGAATCTCGCAATCCCAAAGGGCATGAAATTCAAAAGCAGCTCAAAAGGCATCAATTATATCGCAAATTGCAGCTAGCCCGGCTATCATCTTCAAGTTCACATAGATGAATTTTTATCCTGCATTCCTGCATTACTCATGCATTTCACTTGCATGCTCACCATTTTTGCATAGTTTAGTTTCCTTATTTTGCAGAAAGAAAGGCTTGATGCGGACACCGGCCAAAGCCGAGTGATGACATCGATCAAAACATATATCCAAGCCTCAATTCAATCATCAATCCAGACATCGATCAAATCATCAATCCACATACCAGCTTAATCATCAATCCAAGCACCATCCGATGACCTCTCAGGGGGCAATCAACAAAAGACTTCTCAGGGAGCAGCAAATCAAAGACTTCTCAAGGAACAGCAAATCGAAGACTTCTCAGGGAGCAGCAAATCAAAGAAGGCCGTTAGAGATGAAAACCGTAACTGGCTCTCTAAGCAAAAGTTAGGCCAAAAGGCAGGGTGAAAACCTGGAAATAGGCAGTCTGCCCTACAAAAAAAAATAAATATAAAATAAACAAAAGCCGCTGGATTGGGTTGGGTCCATTCCAGGCAAAAGTTAGGCAAAGGGTTGTGTGAAAATCCCATAAGGGACGCATTTCCCGCAAAGAAAAGCAAGTGTGAAAATCCACAAGGGACGCACTACCTTTAAAACAATGACGTTCAATGCCTGGAGCGATAAGGCGGCGTTACTTCAGATGATCTTCTTTCAATCAGGTAACATACAATACAAAACATGAAACAGAATCCCGGGTAAATGATCATTGACCAGGGGGGGCAAGGATATATACCAGACGTCTCTTTCAGAAAACTTGCCGACGATCCTCAGGTTTCAGGGGGCATTGTAGAGCAGGCAGGCTACAACCTCAGCAAACCATGGACCACCTAGGGCACAGTCTATACATTGTTGCAAGCATTTGCATTCCATATCATGCACACGTGATTTCTTGTATATTCCTATGCATATAATCTTGCAGGAGAAATCGGCGGGGAACACCAACAAAAGCCGAGTGACGACACCAGTCCAAACATCTAAAGGAGCACAGTTCAAAAATTCACAGCGGTTAGCACGATGGCGGCACAACCCACAAGAGGTTGGCACGACCACGGCACTACCAATTCACAGCGGTTAGCACGATGGCGGCACAACCCACAAGAGGTTAGCACGACCACGGCACTACCAATTCACAGCGGTTAGCACGATGGCGGCACTACCCACAAGAGGTTAGCACGACCACGGCACTACCAATTCACAGTGGTTAGCACGATGGCGGCACTACCCACAAGAGGTTAGCACGACCACGGCACTACCAATTCACAGCGGTTAGCACGATGGCGGCACTACCCACAAGAGGTTAGCACGACCACGACACTACCAATTCACAGTGGTTAGCACGATGGCGGCACTACCCACAAGAGGTTAGCACGACCACGGCACTACCAATTCACAGCGGTTAGCACGATGGCGGCACTACCCACAAGAGGTTAGCACGACCACGGCACTACCAATTCACAGCGGTTAGCACGATGGCGGCACTACCCACAAGAGGTTAGCACGACCACGGCACTACCAATTCACAGCGGTTAGCACGATGGCGGCACTACCCACAAGAGGTTCGCACGACCACGGCACTACCAAAATTCACAGCGGTTAGCACGATGGCGGCACTACCCACAAGAGGTTCGCACGACCACGGCACTACCAATTCACAGCGGTTAGCACGATGGCGGCACTACCCACAAGAGGTTAGCACGACCACGGCACTACCAATTCACAGCGGTTAGCACGATGGCGGCACTACCCACAAGAGGTTAGCACGACCACGGCACTACCAATGCACAGCGGATAGCACGATGGCGGCACAACCCACAAGAGGTTGGCACGACCACGGCACTACCAAAATTCACAGCGGTTAGCACGATGGCGGCACTACCCACAAGAGGTTGGCATGACCACAGCATTACCAGCTACAACCAAAAGACAGCAACAGCTATCATTATAATTCCATCAAGCAGGAAAGACGGCCGACTCAGGTACGCGTCTCTTTCCTTTTCTTCTTTGAGTTTAGGCTCACCTAGACACTAGTGTACTAGATTCCCCTAAACTGGGGGCAACTGTAGACACCTGGTCCTGAGTCAGCCTAGATCGAAGTTACCCAATGATGATAATTGCCTTCACAGGCTTAAAAGGTTAAAAGTGATGGTTTTCTCGTCAAATTTGCATTTTAGAGTGAAAAATTAGAAAATAGAAAAAAATATTGAAAAAAAAATTAATTTTGAAAAATGGGGGCTTAAAATTATGGTGTTTTTAGTCAATTTAAAATTTAAAAAAAATAGAAAAAATAAAAAAAAATAAAAAAAATAAAAAATTTTTCGGACCGCGGGTGTCGGGCGCGGCAGCGCGCCTGCGCGCTGGCGCCCAGCTCGCAGGCGCCTGGGCGCCCAGCGCGCAGGCGCCCAGGCGCCCATCGCATTGCGGACGCAAAGGCGACGCTCAGCGTCGCCGATGCTGCGCGTCGCTAAAGGCGCGCGCAGCATCGCGCACGCTGAGCGCCGCACGGAGCGCTCGTGCGCGAGCGCCAGCGCGCGAATCGCGCCTGCTCGCCGCGTGAGTGCCCGTCGCTCTATAGCAACGGGTGTCGTCCCTCTGGCGACGGCTCCCTGGCCGTCGGTATAGGGTCTGTTACCCTATTTTCCATTTTTTCAGCCTTTTTTCCGATTTTTTTCACCCAAAAATCCGTTTTTATCCCAAAATTAAGGGTTTTTTACTTCAAATAAAATTCCAAAATATTTTTTATAGATTATTAATTAATAAAACTTGATTTTATCCCCAAAAATAAAGGAATTTGAATAAAATTAGGTTTGTTTTCCTTAATTAAATTAGGGCAACATTTCCTATCTTTTAAATAGTTTAGGATGAAATAAAAATAGGGGAGCCTCCACATTTTTGAGACCTAATTTTCCAGAATTCCTCTCTTCTATTTTCTCTTCAAAATTTCAGATTTTCTCTTTTTAATTAATAAGGTTTAATTGAAATTGAAAGATTAATTTTCAATTGTTAATTATTCCAATTAATTTCTTTGTTTTTGCTCCATAAACACAAGAAATTAATCATCATTTTGACATCAATTTCTTTTTAATCTTAAGCATACAAATCAATTCCTTTGTTTTTCTCCATAAACAAAGAGAATTAATTTTATTGCTGAATTATTCTTTCAAGCAATTTTCCGGAAAATCATCACTTTTCCTTCATCAAATCCAATATTCTGAGGGTAAATATTCTTGGCTCCATTTCTATTTTATTTTATTTTTATTTAATTTATTCATATATATTTTATTGTTTTTATTGATTTATTTATTGTTTTCATCTATTCATTTGTTGTATTCATCTTATATTTGTTCCATTTAATTGTTTATATATATGATTTGATTTTTATTCATGTGAATATTGTCTTTTTAATTCCTAACATGTAAATAATTTATTTTGATTCCTCATTATTTTTAACATGAAAATAATTAATTAATTTAAACTAATCTTTTTGCCATGTAAATAGTTTGTATTAACTATGAACATATCAATTAACCTTGTTATATATCATTATTATTTTCATATTTCCTTTGTTTACTAATTTTATCATTGTTACATGATTTTATTATCATTTGTTTATTTATTCATTCATTATTTTTCACATATCATCATTATTTTCATCATGTGTATATTTTCATGTACTAATTAATTAACATGTTTTATTTTATTTTCATCACATCATTTAATCATTTATCACATATAATCCATGTTTCTCATTTTATTTTGGTTTGTTAATATTTTTGATTCCATTATCATTCTTTTCATATCATCTTATTTTATTTTAATTGGTTATTCATTATTTTGTATGTTTAATTGATTTAATCACTAACATTATTTTATTTGTATTTTGTTTTTTTTTTATGTCTAAACTCATTTTTCGCTTGGGCATTTTTGCGAGCACATCGGGAGGTCCAAAAAGGCTCATTTGGTTCATAGGTTTATTTTCCTCTTTTTGTAATATTTTATTTAATTTTTCCATATAATTTTCTTGTAAAATTATTTATTTAGGCTCGCTAGAAAGAAAATCACAAAAACATTTTTATTAATTAACTTGACATTTTTTTTCTAAATAAAAATGGGACCAATGTCCTAGTTTTTCATACCCAAATAAATCATCACATCAAAATTGTTTCATAATAAATATGCATGCGAGGACCAATGTTCTCACTATTAAATGAATAACCCGTTTTATGTATGCTTCGCACATTTACAAGAGGGAGTTGTATTCTGCTCCTTGTATTATTGTAATTTATCGCTTTCGATATTTATTTTGCTCATTTACCGCTTTCAAAATGTGAATAAATGCGCCTTTCAATTAATTGCATCGTGTAGAGAGAGAGCGAATCAATGGTATTAAAATTTGATCATAAAATAATCGAGGTAGAAATAGATGAGAAATCCCGGACCCAGCTCTGGTCTTTGGGCTCAAAAAGGCTAGAGGTCTACCCTCCAAGATACCTTTTTGTGCCACGAGACTTTAGCGCTAATCCTAGGCTCCTTAGGGCGAGAGGTTTACCTTCCAAGACCCCTCTGGCTGGCCCAAAATGGATACCAAGCGCAGTCTTAGGCTCTCCGAGGCGAGAGTAACTTTCCCAATGTTCTATTGGGTGGCGACTCCATGATACCTCCTTGTTGCCCAACATAGACGCACTTGCGATTTATCGCAAGATGTCAACGGACCCGCAAATGCCCCGATCGCCCACGTGCGGGCGGTCCGAAAGGGCGGCGCTCGGGATCCGGCACGCGTCACACGGTGCTTCCTGCAAATATCTTAACGGATTCTGCTTGGGCACTGCTTGAACCTTGTACGAGTGGAAATAATGTCTCAGTTTCTTTGACGCCCAAATTACTGCGAGACAGGTCTTTTCTACTACAACATATTTTATCTCATAAGCTAGGAACTTCTTGCTGAGGTAATTAAATTGCAAACTCCACCCCAATTTCATCCTCTTGAGCCATCATGGCGCCCACTGAACTGTCCTCTACTGCTAGATATAGGATAAGCGGTTTGATCGGTTGCGGAGGCCTTAGCACAGACGAATTCAACAGGTATTTCCTGATGATGTCAAAGGCTTTCTGGCATTCTTCGTTCCAGACCACAGGTTGATTCTTTCTAAGCAGCTTAAAAATAGGCTCGCATATCGAAGTGAGTTTGGCGATGAATCTGCTGACATACTGCAGCTTGCCTAGGAAACTCCTTACATCCTTCTCCTTTTGTGGCACGGGCATCTCTTTGATGGCCTTCACCTTGTCTGGGTCAATTTCTATCCCCCTCTGGCTGATGACATGTCCCAATAGCTTTCCTGAAGTCACTCCAAAAATGCACTTCTTGGGGTTAAGTCGCAGATTATACTTATCAATCCTGGTGAAGAACTTCTCTAGAGCTTCAAAGTGTCCCTCACGGGTGGTTGACTTGACCATCATGTCATCGACATACACTTCCACTTCTTTACGGATCAGGTCACTTAAGATCTTGGTCGCCATTCTCTGGTATGTGGCCCCTGCGTTCTTCAGGCCGAAAGGCATAGGTCCCCCACTCTGTGATGAAAGCGGTTTTAACCCGGTCAGCTATTTTGTTCAGGATCTGATTGTAGCCCACATAACCATCTCCAAAGCTGTACATCGCGCAATTGGCGGTGCTGTCTATCAATACATCGATATGGGGTAGTGGAAAATCATCTTTAGGGCAAGCTTTGTTCAGATCTCGATAATCCACACACACCCTGACCTTTTCGTTCTTCTTTGCTACAGGGACCACATTTGCCAACCATGTAGGATACTGCACCTCAACAAGGAACTTGGCTTCAATCTGCTGTCGAATTTCCTCCTTGACCTTGTCAGCCCATTCTCGTCTGAGCCTTCTCAACTTCTGTTTCACAGGCTTGTAATCCGGATAAGTTGGGATAGCATGTTCTGCCACATCTTGGTCAATTCCCGGCATGTCCTTATAGGTCCAGGCAAAGACTTTTTCATGTTTTCTTCTCATTCTCTCAAAATTTTTTCTCTCCTCAGGAGTTATATTTGATGCTATTAGAATTTCTCTCAGATTTTCCGAGGTTCCAAGATTAAAAGGCGTTGTATCAGTGGAATCAATGTCAAAAATTAATGGAATATGATCATGTTCATGCATGTTGAAATTATTAAAAACATCGCACAAGTAAGAGAAATTGTTTGCCTTATTAATAATATTATAATTGTCATTTACATCATAAAAGAGTTCTAGAATAAAAAGACAGTCTAGGCTAGAGTCTTCTTCTGCCACTCCCGAGGTTGATGCCGTCGCAGCTTGATCGCTGGCTTCCTGATTTAGCAGAGGCCCTCCAGGCATGTCGGAAGAAATCTTCAAATCCCCCATTTTTAGCTCTGATTCTGCTATCTTTTTTTTCCCTTTCAGCCTGGAAGCTATCATTTTCTCGGTAACGACCTCCTCAGGTTTGCATCTGTCCCAAGTGATACCCTGAGTCATGACCTCTTCATCCCAGAAGCTCTCAGCAGTCTTAATAAACCCGATGCTCCAGTCAAATACATCATTAAAGATCTCGAAGCCAGGGAAAATCCTCCCATCTACCCATTGCGGCTCGTCTTCGCCAGTGTAAGCACAAACTGAGGATGCTGGTACAAAGCTCTCTAAAATGTGAGGGATCTTGTCTGTCACCTTCTTCTTGCCGAAGCCACCTCTGTACCCCAGACCTTTTCGATTTTTTTGACCTCGAGTGGTGATCGCTGTTTGCAACCCTTCAGTGTTTCTGCCCAAACCAGCCCCAGGGAGATAGTGCATCTTCTTCATCATATTAACCACAGTTGGGCTATCCACTGACTCGTATTCCTCCCTTATCATGGACACGTGGAAGCTGCTAAATGGCTGATTAGCTATTTCCAGCGCTGAGACCTGGTTCTCCCTGGCCGCTTTGATAGTCACCACCTCCCCTTCATGTGGGAACTTTATCATTTGATGCAACGTGGATAGCACTCCTCCTAATTTGTGAAACCAGGGTCTCCCAAGTAGAGCTGAGAAGTTAGCAAGGATGGGCAGCACTACAAATTCTACCTCCACTTCAATAGGTCCTGTCTTGACCAAGGTCTTAAAGGTTCCCGAGGCTTGCCTCCTCGAATTATCGTAGGCTGTGATGGTCAGATCAGATCCACTGAGCATATCCTCGTTTAAGCCAAAAGCCTGTAGAGCTATCAGGGGGCACACATTGATAGAAGACCCATCGTCTACCATAACACAAGCAATGTGCTTGTCATTAATCTGCGCTTTGATGTATAGGGGTCTGTTATGGTTATGGCCTTCAACCGGTAGGTCGGCGTCAGAAAAGACCAATCTCTCCTCGGATCCTCCCTTAACTAAGCCCAAAAGCTCTGATGGGGAAATCGTGGTGGCGACCGTGGCCTCAACCAAAGCCTCTACTACCTTCTGCCTATGAGAGGGGGATTGTCTCAATAGATCCCAGATGGATATTTGAGCTGCAGTTTTCTTCAACTGCTTGACAATCTTACTTTCCTCTGGCTCTTTCTCTTCTGATGGCTGCACTGGCTCAAGTAGCCTTGTAATCTCGGGGACCACTCTTCCGCTTCTCGTTACAGCCCTTATCTCTTCTTGATCTTCGTCGGACCTCCATAAATCAAGGTTCATCTCTCCTTCCTCCTCAGCTTCTCCACCGCTCTCACTGCTAGACCAGCAATCAAGGGTCGCCACAACTGCCTTCTCCTTCCTATCCCTGGAAAAATCAGTGGCGAACTTCTCGCTCCCATATAGATCTTGTAGCACGTACCACTCTGGCAGGCTAGATCCGATCATAAACACGGGTGGTGGTACGATATTATAACCGGGCTTCTTCTCAGTTTCCCTCTTTTCAGGGTCAGAAATTTGCTTGCCATCAATCAAGTCTTGGATAGAGTGCCGGAGCACTTTGCACTTATCTGTGATGTGGCCTGAGTGCTGGTGGAACGCACAGAATTCATTATCTTTTTGTCCAGGCTTCCCTTACGTCAAAGCTGGCCTAGGAGCTAGAGGGTGCAATGTTCCCTCCTTCATTAACCTCCTCAAGACCTAAGATAATGGTCTCCCCAAGTTGGAGAACTTCCTCTGGGTGGTCACTTCGGTAGCAGACACTTCACCCGTTCTTCTAGTGCCATTACTGGGGCCTGTTGGCCTACTGGTTCCTTGACCAGGGTTAGCCCTTTTGGCAAAATCATCACTGTTAGCCTTCCTAGTCAAGAACTCTCCCTCTGCCTCGATGGCTATATCCTTGAGAGACTTCCAGTCCTTGAACCCCTTCATCTTCAACCCATCTTTCAAGTACGGGCTTGCGTTCTTGATGAACAAACGAATCTGATCCTGGGTGTCCGGCTTCCTATGCATCTCCATTACTCGGTTCCTCCATCGGGTTAGATAATCATGGAAAGATTCCCCGATCTTCTGCTGGAGTAGTTCAAGATCTTTTAGAGTCACCTCCATCCTGGTATTACAGTCATACTGCTTCAAAAACTCCTCAGTGAGCAGATCCCAATCTTCTTTAGTGCGGCGGTCAAGGCTATGATACCAGTCGATGGCATGAGAGGTCAGACTCAGACAAAAGTATTCTACCTTCTGCTTCTTAGACAACATGGTCCCTTTTATGACCAGAGAATACTGTTTCACATGAGCGGTTGGGTCAGAAGTACCGTCAAACTTCGGCACATTTGGCATTTTAAAGTTGTAAGGGATCGGGTCTTCTCCGTCCAACTCCTTATCCTCCGGGTTCATCCCATGAGCTCTGCCTATCATACGGGCCATGGCTTCGAACCTCTCTTCCATCTTTTTCAGAATAAACTCATCAACTTGAGGTGCCTTCCCCTTCTCAGACGCAATGCTCATTCTATCATCCTCAATATCTCTATCGTCATCAATTCTCAGCACAGGCCTTCTTTTCTGCTCTCCCGAGGCTACTGACCTTAACTCTACTGGAGGTGGCCTAACAGGCTCTTCTCATCTTTCAACCCTTTCTTCTTCTGGCTCATTCTGTCTTACAGGAGGAGGAGGATTCTGTGGAGCATTCTGTTATGCCAGGGCGGTCAACATATTCATCATCCTACCCCCGAATTCCTCAAAACGGCGGCCCACTTCTTCCGCAATCATGGCCCTGGTGGCGTCTTCCCCCCTAGGCGAGTTTTCCATCTGAGATACTGTACCACTAATTTCTGATAAGATTTCTAGTAGACCCTCTCTATCTGACAGCTCAGGAGTAGGAACTCGGATCAGTCGTCCGGTTGGTGATATAGTCCACCTGGGCAAATCAATGATGGCTGCAGGGGCAGAAAGTTAGGCATGATGCATGAAATGCAGGTATAATGCATGGTCGTGATATGCAACACTTACAGAGCACAAGCAAGCAAGTAGGTCCTTCAAACCTTATTTCTCCCACACACGTGGTCGTGCAGTCTCTTTCCTAGGTGGGATTAGCCCAAGGGTCAACGAGGGACCCAATGGACACGTATGGTGCACGGCAAAAAATTAGTAGCATGACACTCCTATGCTAATGTACAAGCGGATGGATAATGATCGTCACGTATTTGGACGTTCCATAAATTTCGACTTGGCCCTACCGGGGCATGATAGACTTTGGCGAGGTTACCAAGCGATACATATGGACTCACCCAATACATGAGGACCCATACAGCAAGCATGGAATTAAGATTCATTTCACCTGTGGGAAATAGCTACGGCCATTACATGAGCTTTAGACAAGGGAGATATTTCTTTAAGGCTACCCAAGCATGATCCCTGCCGACAGGTCTAGCCCATCACGAGCATAGCGACCGATCGGGTCGTCATTTTGATATACCATTGAGGTACGTGGCTTGGGCTGGTGATTATCCTTAACACTTCCCCAAATTGAGTGAAAATGAGGTCGTGCTTCAGGAACGCACCGGGGCTAAAAGAGGGACAAAACTAGCATATTCTAAGGCTCTAATGATATGCGAATGCAAATTTGAGATAAAGCAAATTTATGAATTAAATTTTAATCATAAATGTTAAGCGATGTATTTTCAAATCGAAATCTCGAACCATAAACGTCCCCAGCTGAGTCGCCACTGTGACACGCGCCGGATCCCCGCTCGACCGCCCGCACGTGCGCGTTGGGGCATTTGTGGGTCCGTTGACATCTTGCAAATGAATTGCAAGTGTGTCTATGTTGGGCAACAAGGAGGTTTCATGGAGTCGCCACTCAATAGAACATTGGGAAAGTTACTCTCGCCTCGGAGAGCCTAAGACTGCGCTTGGTATCCATTTTGGGCCAGCCAGAGGGGTCATGAAAGGTGAACTTCTCACCCTAAAGAGCCTAGGATTAGCGCTAAAGCCTCGTGACCCAAGAAGTATTTTTGATGATAACCTCTAACCTCTTGAGCCCAAAGACCAGAGCTGGGTCCGGGATTTCTCATCTATTTATACCTCATTTATTTTATGATCAAATCTTAATATCATTAATTTGCCCTCTCTCCACACTATGCAATTGATTAAAAGGCGCATTTATTCACATTTTGAAAGTGATAAATAATCAGATAGATAATGAAAGCGATAAATTACAATAATACAAGGAGCGGAATACAACTCCCTTTCATAAATGTGCGAATCATGCATAAATCGGGGCATTTCTTATTTTGAGGACTTTGGTCCTCGCATGCATTATTATTAAAACTGGAGATTTTTATTTATGATGATGTTATTGGATAAAAATAGGGCTTTGGCCCCTTTTGCATTTTATATAAACCTCATTTTCATTTAAGTATAAAATTATTAGATTTTCTTTATACATTAATGAGATATGAGAAGAATATATCCATATACATGAAATAATCAATGAATAACAAAATGAAGGAAATAATCGAGAGGGTTAGGAAACTGAACCGGACGAAATCCTTCGAATATGGTAGATAGCCGCTCAAGCTTGGGGTAGTCCAAGAGAAATAAATATACACTCATAGAAAAGTTGAGAAATGTTAATATACGTAAAATTAACATATAGGAAACCGAAAGGATTTGAAAAAGATAAAAAACGATTTAAAAGGATGGAGGCAGAACCCACAAACGGCCTTCCTTAGATGACCGACGGGCGTCAGTTAAGGTAACCGACATGTCCGTCTGTCACTCAAGGAGAGGCGTCTGTAGGTGGGGTGACCGACGGGCGTCGGTGATAAAGATGACCCATCGGTCACCACTGTCTCCAAAAAAATAGGAGAGAGAAAATTCTTTCCAAAGCCAAAAAAGGGGTTTTATCCCAAAAGGAGATAAAGAGAGTCAAAATAAAGGAAAATAATGACAGATATTGATAAATCCCTCAAAATAAAGAATAAATATGAAATGATAAGTAGAAGGAATCCGGAATATTTACCCTCAGATAATCGCTTTGGGTGAGATTTTTGTGTTGATTAGAGCCCCGCGCGTTCCACGAGAAGCAAAAGATGAAGGATCAAAGAAAGAAAAATGGGCTATTTCTTCTTTAACCCCTCAAAAGATTGATTTTGGAATCAATATCTAAAGAAAACTATTTGTTTTTAGTTCATTTTTGATTGATTTGATCCTTGATCAAATAGATTTCCTTTGTAAATGTGTTTTGTTGGAGGAGAGAGAAAATTTGCTTGAATTTGGGCAAAGTTTCCCCTTTTGAAAATTTTTGGAACCCTTTTCTCTAGAAAATCCGGAGCTTTTATAAGCCAGACACGACCGACGGGCGTCGGTGCATAGGGGCAGGCGTCGAAAGAATCCTTCTCACACAAGGATTCGTCTGACGACCCTGCCACATCCACCGACGGGCGTCGGAAGGGTTGCGTGCTTCGGGAAACCAGGCGGCGTTCTGACAAGGGCGGTGACTTTTCGACGGCCGTCTGAAAATACCACCAGCCGTCGGTGACTCGAAGCGACGGGCTGACTTCACAGACGGGCTGGCCGTCTGTGGAGTACAAAAAGCCTTTTGACTCGAAAAAACCTTTGTTTTCTCCCCCTCTGCCCAGGAATGGTAAAAAGCCTCATTTCTCGTGGAACGTGGGACTAAAACCTCCAAATCCAGCCCTTTATACAGGCTCGGGCATTGATTTCATCATAGGGTAACCTCTGATCCGGACCGCTCCGGGACACGGTGCTTACAGTACTGCATCTCACAGACACCGTGCAGGCCGGGACGTGGTTAGCTGGGCACCAGCGATAAAACAGATCGCAACAGATGATGTAGTTAGACAACACTTCACCTCACGCCGTGTAGACCGAGATGAGGAACATGGTTTTACACTAATTCGAAAATGACCAACGGTCAAAAGGAAGAATAAACAGATCAAACATTATGTCCTTCAAGATCACATTCAATATTACAGATTAGATGAGAATCAACAGATCAGAATCGTACCTTACAGATTGAATGGGGGTAAGCAAGGAAAGTCCACAAGCCTAACGGGACTGGCAATATAGATTAGCCACCATGCATGCCGAGACGAGTCCAGAAGGACACCCAATTCAAAAGAACGCCCCGCTCAGAAGAGCAGTCCAGGAGGACACCCAGGCCAGAAGGGCGCCCATTTCAAGAGAGCATCAGCACTTTGTAAAGTCCGAAGAAGACTCGGTGCAGCTCAGGAGAGCCATCATCAGCACTTTGTAAAGTCCGAAGAAGACTCGGTGCAGCTCAGGAGAGCCATAATAGCACTTTGTAAAGTCCGAAGAAGACTCGGTGCAGCTCAGGAGAGCCATAATAACACTTTGTAAAGTCCGAAGAAGACTCGGTGCAGCTCAGGAGATCCATAATCGCACTTTGTAAAGTCCGAAGAAGACTCGGTGCAGCTCAGGCGAGCCACAATCGCACTTTGTAAAGTCCAAAGAAGACTCGGTGCAGCTCAGGAGAGCCACCATCGCACTTTGTAAAGTCCGAAGAAGACTCGGTGCAGCTCAGGAGAGCCATAATTGCACTTTGTAAAGTCTGGAGAAGACTCGGCGCCGCTCAGGAGAGCCATCATCAGCACTTTGTAAGTCTGGAGCAGACTCGGTGCAGCTCAGGAGAGCAACCCTCGCGTTTTGTAAGTCTGGATCAGACTCAACGCATCGCTACTTCCCCAGCAAAAAGGGTAAGGTCCGGCATCCCCAGGTATGTAATTCTCTCTCTTCCTTCTTTGAATTTTGGCTCACCTAGGTGTCTAGGCACTAACTTCTCTAAAATTTGGGGCAATTGTAGACACCGGGTCCCAAGTCGGGTTTAATGTAAAAAAAAAGTGGCGATGGCAATGGAAATTTTGGGGCCTTGATAATTCCTCCAAAAAAATATATAATATATATAAAATAGGTAGGTAGGTTAAATTAAAAATTATATTAAAGTGCATGAAAAATTAAGATTAGTTAATATTATTAGTTAATTGATTAGTTAATATTATTGGGTAATTAAATTTGAAAAAAGAAAATAAATATAGTGTTTAATTAGATAAATTAGATGTGATAATTTAAGTAGGTTGATTAAATTATACAGGTATAAAAATATAGAGTAGTTAATTAATAGAGTATTTAATTAGTTAATGTGTTAGTTTAAGTAAGTTAATTAAAATTGGAAATTAAAAAAAAGAGAAAAATGGAGGAAGTAATTAGGGTAACCAAAACTTAACCTAATTTAGGGTTATAAATAGAAAATGATAAGCAAAATGAAAGGGGGCTCTCTCGGCAACTAAGAAGAAGAAGCTGAAAAAGAAAAGAAACAAAGTGAAATAGAAAAAGAGGGAGCAAGGAACTGAAGACAAAGGAATAAAAAGAAAAAGAAAATCAAAGAGAGATTGGCCAAAAGAAAAAGAAAGGAACACAAAGAGTGAAAAACCAAAGAAATAAAGGAAGACACAGAGTAAGGGACCAGCCAACCAAACCGACGCACATGCCGGAGAGGAAAAGAAAAAGGAAGAAAAGAGAGGGCCTCCGTCGGCCACCCCCGCTGCCGAAACCAGACACGCGCCTCACCACCGACTTCCCCACAACCGGACGAAGCTCCCCCTGCCGTCCGATCATCCACCGCTCGCCGGAGAGAGGCGCGTCGAAGAATAACGCGGGTGAAGAACAGCGACGTTTCGCGACAATTTTTGGCCAGTTCAGGCGACATTCCGGCGCGTGACCACCACCGCCGCCTTCCTGGTGCGCTGATCTATCGTCCGGTGGGGGAAGTGTCGACCACCTCCCATCCGGTGAGCCTCCGGCGACGGTAAACCCTATTCCTTTTTTATTTATTTATTTTATTTCTATTTTATTATTATTTTATATATTATTATTATTATTATTATTATTTATATATTTATTATATTATTATGATTTATTATTATTATTATTATATATATATTTATTTATTTAATTTTCTATTATGTTTATTATTATTATTATTATTATTATTATTATTATTATTATGTTTATTATAATCATTATTATTATCTTTATATTTGTTATTTTATGATTATATATTAGTATTATTATTTTATGATGTTATATTATTTTTATTTGTTTATTATAATTATCATTTATGTTGCATATTCATTAATTACACCAAATTAACTATCAATTCATTTGATTAATCATTTGTTTATTTCAATTATTCATTTATCGATTTATTTACCATTTAATTTAATTTAATCCATTATTAACTTTAATTATTTTTCTTAATTTACTTTATCCAAGTATTTATTTATTTGTTTATCTATATTTATCTTTATTTCGGATTTTTTGACACTAATGTGTTTATTTATTTTGTGAGATAATATTATTTGTTCTTGGGATGGTTTGGATGTAAGATGATGGCATTGGCCAAATGTTGAGCGTTCCCACCCGGTTTGATCCTTCTAACCTTGTCTATTATTTATTATTTATTTATTTATTTATCTTTATTATTCATCATTATTTTATGTAAACTATTTTATATCGCTGTAATAAAAGTGGATTAATGTTTTATAGTAATTAATTTGGATTTTTTTGTAAAATTAAGAACCAATGTCCTGTTTTCATCCAATAAATTATTCACTAGAAATTGCTTTATAATAAATGCATGGTAGGACCAATGTCCTCATTATTAATGAATAACCCGTTTTATACATGTATTGCACTTTTACAAATGGGAGTTGTATTCCGCTCCTGGTGTTATTGTAATATACTTTTGAATGCCTTATTTTGATTTTTACTTCCTTTTACCGCTTTGGACGTGAATGATTGCGCCGTTAATTAAAATGCATCGTGTGGAAAGATGGTGAAACAATGAATTCAAAACTTAATTATAATATTGATCAAGGTATAAATAAATGAGAAGTCCCGAACTCACTCTGGTCTTTGAGGCTCAAGAGGCGAGAGGTCTAGGACTTCCAAGACACCTCTTGAGTCTCACCAAAAGGCTTAAATACACAATCCTAGGCTCTAGGGGAGTAGAGGATGAGGCCTCCAAGATCCCTCTGGCTAGCTCAAGATGGATATGTATGCGCCGTCTTAGGCTCGATAAGGCTAGAGGACCCTTCCCAATGTTCTATTGGGTGGCGACTCAAAGAAACCTCATTGTTGCCCAAAATAGACGCACTTGTAAATACTTTACAAGTTTTATGAACCTTTCCTGATCGCCCTGAAGTGGGCTTTCGGGAGGACACGAGGTTCGGCGCAGTCACACTGGGCCGGCTGCGGAGGTGATGACGGAGTAGGCTGTACCGGCTCTGCTCTGTACTTTAGGGGAGGTGCTATGGAGGTAGATGCGTCCAGGTGTCTTGGCCTGTTATAAGGGTGGAACCTCCTGGTCTCCCAGAGAACGGAACGCTGAACTCGCGATGGTGGTGGTGGAGTAGGACTCTAAACCCTCTGCACCGACGGGGTGACTATCAACTCATTAATACTGAACTCGATACCCATATCGAATGGAGTCTGAGGCTACTCCTCTTCCGGCTGAGGCTGCTGTTGGAGCATCTGTGCGGGCTATGGCCCCTAAGACTCGAGCTGCTGCGAAGGCTGGTCCTCCATCTTGGGCTCCTCCTCTACTAGCTGAATTGGAGGAAGACCGAACATATGCCTAGTCTCTGGTATGGAAAACAATCGGTACTCCTCTAGCCGATCAATCACCTGTGCAATCATCCCTATAGTCAGAGCCGTTGATGCATCCACATAAACACGCTCATCCAATGGAGGCCCAAAACTGTCTGGGTCAACTCCCAAATGTAGCAGTATCCTAGTAACCACTCCTCCGGCCTATACTATCGGGGCTGCTCCTCGTGAAACTCTAACCAAGTTAGCCACATATTTTGTGGCTAATGTTGAGACACCAGCCAGCTACCATCGCCCATAAGCTCCAGATCTCAACTCCATTCACAGATCCTGGATTGCCTGCCCAGCCCAAATAAGAGCTAGAGAGCACTCTATGTATATACCGTAGCGCCTAAGATGAGAGTACCATACTCTTAGCCTTATTATGGTCATATAGCACTTTCAACATAGCAATAATCTCCCAATGCTGCCACCTGACCGCTCACTATGGGATCATCACATCATCCCCATAAGGAAGCCCTATGGCCTCTGTGAATGTCCGGTGCGTGATGCTGTGATGCCGACCTCTAACCTAGAACTGAATAACACCCTCCTCGGTGTTTGACCTCTGAAATCCCCTGTAGTGGAGAGTGGCCAACAACTCCTTGATGATCTCGGGATGAGTCTGGAATGAAGGCCACAAGAACTCTGTCCATCATGCTATTGCTACTAAGGCATCAACCTCCTCAAGCATCTCTATGCTCTGCAGGAACGGTCTGGAGATGAAACGACTGGCTCTAAAGCAAAGTTAGCTTTGCATCACAAGTGAGCTAAACGTCGGATTAAAAAATTTTATAATTTTCAACAGCATTTTGACTGAAATATGCATACCAAAAAAAAATTCGACAGCATCCCGGTAAGGATGTGCCTGACCAAAAACTTTTAAAAAATTTAGGTAGCATCCTGGCAAGGATGTGCCCAACCCCCTGTAATAAAAATATAAAATAATGGGACAGGCCTCAGGCCTCAAGCAACAATTTCATTATTGCATGCTATTTACGCATTTCATTTTGTCCAATTTGGTTCTAAAATTCAGTTAGATGGGGGCAAGTTCACAAACCCATAGTTCTTTTCCTTTTCACTATTTGTTCATCAATATTCTTTTTTTTTTATGGTTTATACTTCATATACAATCCAAAAATGTCCCAACTAAAAAGGCAGAGTTTGGTCCTACATTTAGATAATATAGACTAGTCATGCATTTTACATGCAAATTACTTAAAAAGAAATAGAAACAAGTAGAAAGAGATGACAAACTAACCTGGTAGTCGACAAAATGCACTAAAAAAATCTTGACGAAATTGCGAAAAAGTCGGTCCTAAATGTGTATGACGGTGCACGGATCGCTTTGGCCAAGTGGTGCGCAAAATGGATCAAAGATGAGTGACAAATGGGAAAGAAACCGAACTGGGGCGTCAGTTTGTGAAAGAGAAGGGAAGAAAGAAGAGAAGAAGAACTAAAGGAGCATCATTGGGTGCTCCTTTTATAGTTTTTCGTGATCGACGGGCTGCCCGTCTAAACACCGAGCAACGGGTACCCCGCTGGTCGTTAAAAATTTTGTCTTTTCTTCTTTGTTTTCGCCCTTTATTAATTAATTAATTAATTAACTAATTAACCCTTTTTCTTTTACTCCCTGAATATCTTGATCCGATTTTTGTGTCCGGTGCCCGTCTTTGTCAAATTACAAGGATGATAGAAATATGCAAAAATTATTTTATGGATGTGACATGCATGGATTATGCAGGAAAATAGATCTCCCAAGGGTCAACCAGGTTGACCGACGAGGTCCCCATCGGAGCACCTATAGACGGGCAACCCGTCGCTCGCATTTTAATTTAAATTCTCCTCCTTTCCTTGGGATTTGTGCACTCTCAACACTTCGAACCTCAGTTAGAGCTTCCCTTCCAGGTTTTTCTCTCTTTTCTTCATACTTTTCCTTGTTAATTTTAATTTTTAGCCGTAATACTTAGAAAATGTCTTCCTCTGTCTTCACCAAAATGTATCGAGTTCTAGATAACCCCCCAAACTTGGGAAAACACCTCCCTTTGCCCACTTTCTGGCCTGAAATTTCTGAGAAGGGTTAAGATAGATCACAACCTTCTTCTGGCTGTAGCTCGCTTCTGGGACCCACATTTTCACATCTTCAGATTTACTTATTAGGAACTATGCCCCCTGCCTGAAGATTTTACTGCTATCATTGGGGCATGGTATCCTCCCGGTGCCTTACCCTATATTCCACACTGTGGTCTGATTCATACTAGGGATATTACATTGGCCTTGAGCATCCCCCATACCGTACGAGTGTCATTTTCCTATTTTATCTCATGAAGTATTTGACCGTGACCTCGAAGGAGCTGACTGGTGATCTTTGTCTATTTTGGATTATGGATGATTTCATTATGGACTATCCCCTTTCCCATTTATCCTTGCTGAATCCATCCTAGATTTGGATTTTGTTCGTGCTGATTCCTCTGCCGCCCTCTCTGGGAGCCCCTTATTACTCTAGGTATGTCATTATTTTGAAAGGTTGTGCATCCCTCATGGATTTTCAGACTAGCTTTTCTTAGCGAGAAATGCGTCCTTTTTGGATTTTCACACAACCCTTTGCCTTATTTTTGCCTGGGGTGAATCCAACTCACTCCAGCGGCTTTTATAATAATAATATTTTTTTTAGATATGGCTACAAGAGAAGCTAAGGCTGCTGTTAGATCCTCCTCCCACGGTTATCAGTCAATATTCCTTGAGGAACTTCCATCCCCTCAGCGACTATATTCATTAACGACTATTGATGAGGGCGTTATCAGACTTGGTGAAGTAACAGACAAGGATATTTATATGAGCCTAAATAACTCATATTTAGCTTACATTTTATGGTTAAAATTATGTTTGGTTATGATTTAATGTGTTAGAATTAGGTGTCTTTGATGTTTTGGGTTAAGTTTTGTTAATGTAGGAGAAAAAGGGAGAAGATGTGAAGAAAGAGCATAAATGAGAAAGAAAAGAATTCCCTGTTGCGAGCATGACTTGTATCACGAGCGCGTTAAAGGATGCCCAAGAGAAGAGAAGGAAAGATAAGAAAAGAAGAGCCAAGGAGGGAAGCCACGCGCTGTTATGAGCACGACAGGCATTGCAAGCGCGGCAAGATGCGGAGGAAGAGGAAGATCAAGCAACTGAAGAGATTGAAGTGCCGTGCTCTGTTGCGAGAGCGACAGAGAGAGCCATTGGACAGTTTTCCTTGAAAAGTTGGGACCTTCCACCAAGCTTTGCAACTATTTGAAGAAAGGACATGACCTTTGGAACACTATAAATGTCAATTTCAACTGTAATTTTAAGATGATGAATTATCTTTAATTAATTTATTTTTATGTAAGTTGGAAGAACAGTTTTTATATAGTTAAAGTTCTAAGTTAGATTTTATGTTTTGAAGAAGAAGACTAAAGAGGAGAAAATTATTACAAGGGTTTAAGAAAAGGGTTAAAAGATTTCTTTCTTCTAACTCTTATCTTTTATTTTCTTCATTGTAATTAAATGAATGCTATTTAATGAAATTTGAATTATATTAATGTCATCTACTTCCATCTATGTTAGTAATCTTTGAATATAGAATTCTCTATTAGTATATTATTGCATGATCTTTATAAGTTAAGGTAGAATTGAGTAGCTCATTTTAACTTACAACTAATAGGAATTCATTATTAAAACATAACTAGAGAGATCAGTATGTTGAGATAATTGCTATAGGTTGGTGAATAATCTTAGAATAAGTAATTGGAATTAACTAGTTCATTAATGAGAGTTAAGGATTAGCATTTCAATTGCATATTTTAGGCATTCTAATTCATGGTCGAGAGAGTGGATTAGAACATTATTCAATTTGGCTTGCTTATGAGATTATATCTATATTGAAATGATGGAATCAAGTTTCATAATCATTAAATCTTCATCATATACTTTCTCTTCTTTGATTATTATTAACTAGGTTTAATTAGTGTACATGATAAGAATAGTTTAGATTTAACTTTCAAATTAATGATCATTGTAAACAAGATTAAAATTGAGTAGTAATAGTGTGTAATATTAATCTACTTTCCTCGTGGGATCGACATCTTTTGTACTATAATCGGTACACCGTATACTTGCGAAATTAGCGTGTAGAAATACGACTAACAAGTTTTTGGTGCCGTTGCTGGGGAATGTTTTGATTAAATTTATTGCCATTATGAATCTTGATATATTATTTTTTATTATAATACATAATTAGTTTTTCTTTTTTTTTTGTTTTGTTTTGTTTTTACAGGATTGGATAGTTCAAGTCTAGGCCTAGTATAAGGAGTTCTCAAGAAGAACTTGAACCATTGACTTCAGAAATAGAAAGATTTATTTCAAGTAACCGGAAATCCAATAAGAAGAAGAATAAAACTAGGAGAATAATCATGGATGAAGAAGAGAATCCACCAATGTTGATGGGCTTTACTACACCAGCATTGAGCGGGGCTCAACAAGGAGTGGTAAGGCTAACTGTAAATGCTAATCAATTCGAAATTAAGCTGTCTTTTTTACAAATGATTCAAACTAGTATTCAATTTTATGGTTTGGAAAATGAGGATCCAAATGCTCATTAGGCAAATTTCTTAGAAATCTGTGATACCTTCAAAATTAATGGAGTTTCGGCGGATGCAATGAAGTTTAGGCTTTTTCCTTTTACTTTGAAGGATAAGGCAAAGGCTTGGTTGAATTCACTTACTAGAGGATCTATAACAACTTGGGACTAATTGGCCCAAGCATTTCTATCTAAATATTTCCCTCTAGCCAAAACTGTAAAAATTATAAAGGATATCATTACTTTTGTCCAACATGATAATGAATCTTTGTATGAAGCTTGGGAAAGATTTAAAGAATTGCAGAGAAGTTACCCACATCATAACCTTCCAAGGGAATTATTAATGAAAATAGTTTATAATGGAGTGAATCCCACCACTAGAGGTACAATAGATGTTGCAGTCGTTGGTTCCCTTATGAGGAAAACAACGAAGGCTGCATTTGAGTTGTTAGAAGAGATGTCCATGAATAATTGCATGTGGCCAACCGAAAGAGTAAGGGAATTAAATTCTTCTAATGCTTAAGGAGTACATTCACTAGATTCTGTAGTAGCATTGTAAGCCCAAGTAGAGGCTTTAATGCATAAGATTAATAGCCTACGTATGGGAGGAAGTCCACAAAATGCATGTACTATTTGTGGTCAAAAAGGTCATACTAGTGAAGTGTGTAATTCAAGAATAGCTAGAACAGATGAACAAGTGAGCTTCATCCAAGGACAAGGGCGTGGGAATCCATATTCAAATACCTATAACCCTGGTTGGAGAAGCCATCCAAATTTTTCATGGGGAAATAGTAGCAATCAAAATAGGGGAGTAGGATTTCAACAACCTCAAGATAGGTTTGGAGCTTTAGAGGTTAAGATGGATAGGTTCTTAGAAGGGATTAATTTGAAGTTCAGTTCACAAGAAGAGAACCAAAAGAGGTTAGAGATAAAGTTTGATCAAATCACTAAAAATAATGCCTCATCGATCCATAACTTGGAGGTGTAAATAGGTCAAATTGCTAAGGCTTTACCTTCATGATTACAAGGGAATTTACCAAATAATACAGAGGAAAATCCAAGGGAACATCTGAATGCAATTAACTTGAGGTCAGTTAAATCCTATACTAGTGAATTTATTTCTAATAGCGAGAATAATGATGTGCAGGGAAATAATTTTTAGAAGGATGAGTCTTCTATCGCGAGCGCGATAGAGGAGAGACCAGCCAACATCGCAAGCGCGATACCCTTTGTGAGCGCGCAAAAGGAGAATCTACCTTCTGTCGTGAGCGTAACACCTGCCACGAGCGCGACAGAAGGGGCTACTAAGGCAAGTTCATCAAAAAATTTCCAACCTCGTCCACTGTTTTCGCAACATCTTAAGCAGCAAAATCAAGATAAGCAATTTCAAACTTTTATTGATAAATTAAAACATTTACATATCAATTTGAATTTTATTGAGGCTATAACTCAAATTCCTAACTATGCAAAGTTTCTTAAAGACTTAATTTCTAAGAAAAGAAGTTGGGAAGACATATCTACTGTTGAGTTGACTAGGCATGTAGTTCAATAATCACTAATAATTTGCCTACTAAACTTAAGGATAATGGGAGTTTTACTATTCCTTGTACTTTGGGGGATGTTGAATTTGATAAGTGTTTATGTGATCTAGGGGCAAGCATTAATCTTATGCCATTGTCTATCTTTAAGAAGTTAGGTTTGGATTATGTTAAGCCTACCTCAATGGTCTTGCCATTGGCTGTCCAATCTATTAAGAAACCATATGGCATAGTGGAAGATGTACTTGTTAAAGTGGATAAATTTATTTTGCCTGCTGACTTTGTTATTTTAGACTTTACTTATGACGTTAAATGCCCATTGATATTGGGAAGACCTTTCATGAGAACTGGTAGGGCTTTAGTTGATGTTTATAAAGGCACTTTGATTTTAAGAGTGGGGGAAGATAGTGCAGAGTATCACATGGATAAGGCACTTAAATACCCCATGGATGAGAATGTATGCATGAAAAATGATTTCATTGATGCTTGTGTTTTAGAAGTATTGGATAATGCAGGTCAAGAGGAGGTCAATATTGAGGAGGAAGTTCATGAAGAGGTGGAGCAAGATAGCTCAAAGCCAGAACTTTTATATAAAAGTGAAGCACCTTTTCCACCTTCTATTGTAAGTCCTCCTAATGTGGAATTGAAAAAGTTACCTAGTCATTTGAGGTATGAATTTCTTGGTTCAAGTAATACTTTACCTATAATTGTTTCTAACAAGTTAACTAGTAAGCAAGAGTCTTCATTGTTAGAGGTTGTTAGAAAGGGAATCAAGAGTATAGGTTGGTGAATTTCTTATTTAAAGGGAATTAGTCCAAACATTATCATGCATAAAATTAACACGGTAGATGAATGTCAACCTAAGGCTGATAGACAAAGGAGGCTTAATCCGAATATGAAGGAAATAGTTAAAAAAAGAAGTAATTAAGTTGTTAGATGCTGGGATTATCTATCCGATTTCGGATAGTGCATGGGTGAGTCCAATTCATTGTGTACCTAAGAAAGAGCGAATGACTGTAATTAGAAATGAGAATAGAGATTTGATTCCTACTAGAACCACCACGGGTTGGAGGGTTTGCATTGACTAGAGGAAATTGAATTTAGCTACTAGGAAGGATCACTTTCCTTTACTATTCATTGATCAAATGTTAGAAAGGATAGCTGGCCATTCTCATTATTGTTTTCTAGATGGTTATTCGGGGTATTTCCAAATATTCATATACCCTAATGATCAAGAAAAGACCACCTTTACTTGTCCATATGAGACTTTTGGTTATAGAAGGATGCCTTTTGGGCTATGTAATGCACCAGCAACTTTTCAAAGGTGTATAACTTCTATTTTTGGGGATATGATAGAGGATATCATGGAAGTTTTCATGGATGATTTTTCTGTTTATGGTAATTCATTTGAGTTTTGTTTGAGTAATTTGGATAAAGTGTTAGCTAGATGTGAGGAGACCAACTTGGTACTCAATTGGGAAAAATGCCATTTTATAGTTGAAGAGGGGATAGTTCTAGGCCATAAGATTTCAAGTAGAGGAATAGAGGTAGATAGAGCTAAAACTGAATTGATAGAGAAATTATCTCGACCTACTACACTTAAAGGTGTAAGATCTTTCTAGGACATGCTGGTTTTTATAGAAGGTTTATAAAGGACTTTTCATGAATTGCTAAGCCTTTAACTAACTTGTTAGTTAAGGATGTGCCTTTTGAATTTTCTGATGCATGTATGCAAGATATTAACACATTAAAGATAGCTCTTGTAAGTGCACCAATAATAACTTCACAAATTGGACTTTACCTTTTGAAATAATGTGTGATGTAAGTAACCTTCCTGTTGGATGTGTGTTAGGTCAAAGACAAGGTAAACATTTGCATGTCATTTACTATGCTAGCCATATATTGTCACCACCTCAAGTGAATTACACTGCAACTGAAAAAGAAATGTTAGTTGTTGTTTATGCATGTGATAAGTTTAAGTCTTACTTGTTCTGATCTAAAGTCATAATCTATACGGATCATGCAACACTTAAAAATTTATTTGCTAAAAAACCTAGGTTAATTCATTGGGTTCTTTTGCTACAAGAATTTGACCTTGAGATTCGAGATAAGAAAGGTTCTGAAAACTTAGTGGCTGATCACTTATCAAGGTTAAAATATGATGAAGGACCTATAGGGATAGCAATGAAATTAATGAATCTTTTCCAGATGAATCCCTAATGTCAATTAACCAAGTGCATGTACCATGGTATGTGGATTTCGCTAAATTTCTTGCTGTAGGGATTGTACCTCATGGATTGACATGGCAACAAAAGAAAAAGTTCTTTAGTTATGTCAAAAATTACCTTTGGGAGGAGCCCTATTTGTTTAAGATAAGTGGGGATGGTATAATCCGTAGGTGTGTAAGTGAGGATGGGTTTGTGAATATTTTGATACGTTGCCATTCATCTTTGTATTCGGGTCATAATGGAAGTACCAAAAGCGCTTCTCGTGTGCTTGAATGTGGTTTTTATTGGCCTACCCTATTTCATGATGCTAGGACTTTTGTAGCTCAATATGATAGGTGTCAAAGGGTTGGTAACATTGGAAAGAGAGATGAGATGCCTTTGAATAGTATTTTAGAAGTTAAGATATTTGATGTGTGGGGGATAGACTTCATGGGTCCTTTTCCTTCATCTTTTGGGCAAAGTTATATATTGTTTGGGGTAGATTATGTCTCCAAATGGGTTGAAGCCAAAGCAGCACCAACCAATGATTCAAAGATGGCGATCAAGTTTTTGAAGTAGCTCTTTTCCAGGTTTGGAGTGCCAAGAGCTATCATAAGTGATGGAAGTACACATTTCATTAATCGTTCTTTTGCTTCATTATTGCATAAGTATGGTGTGCATCATAGAGTAGCTACTCCTTACCATCCACAAACTAGTGGTCAAGTAGAGGTTGCTAATAGAGAACTCAAGTGGATATTAGAAAAAACAGTTTCAAACTCTAGGAAAGATTGGGCACATAAACTTGATGATGCACTATGGGCATACCGCACCGCATTCAAAATGCCTATTAGAATGTCACCATATAAGTTAGTGTATGGGAAAGCATGCCATTTGCCTGTTGAGTTAGAGCATAAAGCATATTGGGCCATTAGAACATTGACTTATGACATTAAGGAAGCTAGTGTCAAGAGGTGTTTATAATTAAATAAGCTTGATGAGTTATGTCTTAAATCTTATAAAAATACAAGAATATATAAAGAAAGATCAAAGAAATGGCATGATGCTCACATTCGATATAAAAACTTTAAGGTTAGGGATAAAGTTCTTCTATTCAATTCTAGGTTAAAATTACTTCCTGGAAAATTGAGGTTTAGGTGGAGTGGACCTTTTGAGGTAACACAAGTTTTTGACTATGGTTATTTAGAGCTTAAAAATGATAAAGGGGAATTATTTAAAGCTAATGGTCAAAGATGTAAGGTTTATTTAAATGGAACTTTTCAAGGACGAGAGGTCTCATGTATTTCCTTGAAGTTGGGTTGAAGGTTGTTTGCACAATTTTTATTTTTATTTATGTATTACATTGTTTTTATGTTGATTTTGTATACTAATATAATTTATTTTTGGTTCTACAGGTTACCATTATTAGTAAGTCCTTAGAGTTGTTAAAAAAATTTCAGTTTTCTTGACAAAAACAAAATTTTTCACTAAGATTTTAATCACTGTCATGAGTGCGACGTGTATCTCAAGCGCGACAATGTAAGGAGATTATTTTTGCATGTTGTTGTCGCGAGCACAACAGAACAAGGAGAAACCTTTCTATCGTGAGCTTGCTTGGTATTGCAAGCGTTTATTAGCCAAAATTCATTTCTGTCGCGAGGTCGCGATAGTAAGCGGGATTTCAAATATTTGAGAATTCTAACCGTTGGCAACTGAATTCCTTTTTCCTATAAATGTAACAAGCCTTACCCATACGTAGGGGAACCCATCCGCGACAAAGTGAGAACCCGTGTGAGCAGGGATATCACAAAGCAAAACGATACAATAACATACATCCACATATAATATACATACAGAAATACAGTGGAAATAAAACTTTAAAGCCAAACTAATCATTCATAGATGGAATAAAAATATTCATTACGTAACTGTTCTGATATTACCAAAATAATTACATCTTTTAAAATTACAAAGCGGAAGCTAAACAAAAGACTAAATACAATGAGAGTTCAATATTACAAAAAGAATCGTATAACAAAAAGCTAAGTCCTAACATCAATCCCTCTGTGTTAGCTTGACTTGCGGCGACTCTCCCAAAAGCTATACACCTTCCACACTTGCACGGATGACACACCCGTGCTAAGCGATAACGCTTAGTGGGGAAACAAACAACAATAATATGGATGGCCATTCACAATGGTCGTGAAGGCAGATCACATACATATTGGCAAATGCTGATAATCATATAAGATATAATCATAATCGAATCACATTCATATACTAATTGATTCATATGCTCAAAAATAGAGTAATTCAGATTCACATACTTATAATCATAGTCATTCAGATTCACATTCTGATAACACAATGAAGTATAACACCTGCTGACTCACAGTAGTCGATAACGAGTGAACGCATGGCGATACCTTACGAGTACGAATCGAAAAGTAACATCACATTTCCTCATTCAAAATCATTATATAGAGGGGATCGTAAACAAGATCCTAACACATTGAGGTTCGCGAGGAACAAAATGGGGGACCTAATCAGGGTCCAGAATTGAACTTAGGGCTGTAGCTACTGAACTCTATTAGGAATGCCTAACTATCCACTTATTTGACTATAGCAGGTCATGTATCTCAAGCGCGACAATGTAAGGAGATTATTTTTGCATGTTGTTGTCGTGAGCACGACAGAACAAGGAGAAACCTTTCTATCATGAGCTTGCTTGGTATTGCAAGCGTTTATTTGCCATAATTCATTTCTGTCGCGAGCTCGCTATAGCAAGCGGGATTTCAAATATTTGAGAATTCTAACCGTTGGCAACTGAATTCCTTTTTCCTATAAATGTAACACCCCTTACCCATATATAGGGGAACCCATCCGTGATAAAGTGAGAACCCGTATGAGTAGGGATATCACAAAGCAAAACAGTACAATAACATACATCCACATATAATATATATACAGAAATACAGTGGAAATAAAACTTTAAAGCCAAACTGATCATTCATAGATGGAATAAAAATATTCATTACATAACTGTTCTGATATTACCAAAATAATTACATCTTTTAGAATTACAAAGCGGAAGTTAAACAAAAGACTAAATACAATGAGAGCTTAATATTACAAAAAAGAATCATATAACAAAAAGCTAAGTCCTAACATCAATCCCTCTGTGTTAGCTTGACTTGCGGCGACTCTCCCAAAAGCTATACACCTTCCACACTTGCACGGATGACACACCCGTGCTAAGCGATAACGCTTAGTGGGGAAACAAACAACAATAATATGGATGGCCATTCACAAAGGTCGTGAAGGCAGATCACATACATATTGGCAGATGCTGATAATCATATAAGATATAATCATAATTGAATCACATTCATATACTAATTGATTCATATGCTCAAAAATAGAGTAATTCAGATTCACATACTTATAATCATAGTCATTCGGATTCACATTCTGATAACACAATGAAGTATAACACCTGCTGACTCACAGTAGTCGATAACGAGTGAACGCATGGTGATACCTTACGGGTACGAATCGAAAAGTAACATCACATTTCCTCATTCAAAATCATTATATAGAGGGGATCGTAAACAAGATCCTAACACATTGAGGTTCGCGAGGAACAAAACGGGGGACCTAATCAGGGTCCAGAATTGAACTTAGGGCTGTAGCTACTGAACTCTATTAGGAATGCCTAACTATCCACTTATTTGACTATAGCAGGTCATGCATAATTCATCAAGTAACATTTATACAATTCATAAAATTATCCATGCATAATTCTAAAGGCATCACAAGTTCGGAAATTAAACATTGGAAATCACAAAAGAAAACTCAAATTGAAGCCAAGGGTGTCGCGCTTGCAATGTCTATCGCGCTCGCGACAAAGGCAAAACTGGCACCAGGTCAAGATCGCGGTAGTTTTCGCGCTTGCGCGGAGATAGAAGCACATCTCACTGTCACTCTCCCGATAGTGAGTGGAAAAGAAAAGTTATCACGCTCGAGACAGGGGACTGCCCAATTTCGCTCGACAGCCGAGAGCTCTGTCGCGCTTGCAACAGAGAGCTCTCGCTGCGGCAGCTCGGTAACCCAAATCCGCTGGACCATGTGCAAGGGCTGAATTCACCGAACTCTATCGCGACCTCGCAATAGAGTCGTGATTTCAAGCTCTTATGCAAAAATCTGCAGAAAATCACACTCTCAAATCACCCAAACCTCCAATCTCAAACACAAATCAATACAAACTTCGTATTACCTCAAATCTACCTTCCCATCATCATAAATAACATAAAACACAACTTTTACGATAATTAACACAATCAAAATCATGAATTAACGTAATCAAACTTCTCAAAAGTGACAAACCCAGAAAATTGCAACAAAGTTCATCAAACTTAAAGTCTGCTTCAATAACTCATCATTCATGCATCACAACTTAAATCAAACCAAAATCCATAACGTTTGCACTAAAATGAGCCTCATTAAACCTCAAATTCCCAGAAATTCATTCAAACATACAAAATCACAAAAATGCAATAAATTCAAATAAATTCCCAAACCTATAAATTCCTATGCTCGTAGTTGCAAGCTCCGCTCCCACTCGCCTTCTCTTTCCCCTTGGGATCACGAGTAGGCGCTTCTAAACCCGAAAACCCAAGAACTATACTGTGATGCGCGCCGAACCCCGTGGCCTCCCGAAAGCCCGCTTTAAGGCGATCAGGAAAGGTTCATAAAACTTGTAAGGTATTTATAAGTGCGTCTATTTTGGGAAACAATGAGGTTTCTTGGAGTCGCCACCCAATAGAACATTGGAAATGGTCGTCTAGCCTCAATGAGCCTAAGACGACGCATACATATCCATCTTGGGCTAGCCAGAGAGATCTTGGAGGCCTTAGCCTCTACCCCGTGGAGCCTAGGATTGTAAATTTAAGTCTTTTGGTGAGACTCAAGAGGTGTCTTGGAAGTCCTAGACCTCTCGCCTCTTTGAGCCCCAAAGACTAGAGTGAGTTCGGGACTTCTCATTTATTCATACCTTGGTTAAGTTTATAATTGAGTTTTGAATTTATTATTCCATCCCCTTTCTCATACATTTAATGCAATTAATTAAACCGCACAACATACATTTAAGAAAAGCGGTAAAAGCATAAGTAAAATAAAGCACATGTAAAAATATTACAATAAAACTAGGGACGGAATACAACCCCCATTGTAAATAAAGTACAAAACATGCATAAATCGGGATATTCATCAAGAATGAGGACATTGGTCCTCACATGCATATTTATTACAAAATAATTTTTATGTGATGACTTTGTTTTGGATGGAAAAAAAATAAGGACATTGGTCCCATTTTTATTTAGGAAAAATTCCAAGTTAATTAATGAAAAAAAACGTTTAGTGATTTTCTTTCTAGCGGGCCTAAATAAACAATTTTACAAGAAAGTATATTTGGAAAAAATAAAGAAAATATTACAAATAAAGAAAATAATCCCAACGAGCCTTCTGGATCTCCCCATGTGCTCGCAAAAATGCACAAATAAAGAAAATAAGTTTTGACATAAAAACAAAATATAAACAAAATAATGTTAGTAATTAAAATAATTAAATCAATAATAAACGGTAAAATGAAATAAAACAAGATAAAAAATATGACATCAAAATGACAATGGAATTAATATGTGAACAATAAAAATAAATGATAAAAATGCATTGTAAATGACAAGTTAACTAAATGACGTGAATGAAATAAAATACAACATATTAATTAAACAATACATAAAAATATGAACATGATGAAAATGATGATGAAAACAAACAAGTAATTGAATAAACAATAAATATAACATGCAACAATGATAAAAGAGTGGTAAAAATTAATAAATAAAAGAATAATGAAAATAATTAAAACAATGACATGATTAATTTAATGTGCTCATAATTAACATAAACCATTTATATGGCAAAAATGATTAACAAACATTAATTAATTATTTACATGCTAAAAATAATGAGGAATCAAAATAAATTAAATTATTTATATGTTAAGAATCAAAAGAAATCAATATTCACATGAATGAAAATAAAATCATATATAAACAATTAAATAGAACCAATATAAAATAAATACAATAAGTAAATAAATGAAAACAATAAATAAATCAATCAAAACAAAAAAAATATACATGAATAAATAAAAAAAATAAAATAAAAATTGAACCTAGAATATTTACCCTCAGAGTCGGATTTGATGAAGGTAAAAGATGGTTTGATTTCCTTTGTTTGTGACTCTACAATTTAGAGTTGAATATGATAAATGTTGGAATTTTATTCTAGTAAAAATAGGCTTAAAAAAAACTAATAAAAAAACTCTTTGAGAACAAAGAATTAATTTCTTTACTCAAAGGAATTATTTTTATTGATTAAACCAAAAAAAAATAACCTTGAAAAAGTTTAATGGAAAAAGCAAATGAGAAATCAAAACTGAATTTTGAAAGTGAAAATTAATCTCTTATGTCTATGGAGAAAACAAAGAAATTAATTTGGAATAATCAAGAATTGAAAATCAATTTTCAATCTCCATTAATCCTTGTTAATTGAAATAAGAAATCTCTAATTTTTTTGGAAGAAAAAACAAAGAAGAAGAGAGGAAAAACCCTTGAAAATCTGATGAAAAAATAATTATGGAGGCCCCCAAATAAACTCCTGCATGGCTTCCTCTACCTTTGCTTTCCCCTTCAGCTGGGTGGCTACCATCTTCTCAGTCATTACTTCTTCAGGCATCTCACAGTCACAAATTGTCCTACTGGTCATGATTTCTTCATCCCAAAAGCCCTCTGCTGGCTTGATCGATCCAATGTCCCAGTCATAGACATCATTGAAGACCTCGAAACCTGGCACAAACCTTCCATCCAGCCACTGCGGTTCATCTTCCCCTGTATAGGCACATGCTGCGGTCGCTGGCACAAAATTCTTCCGGATATGAGGAATGTCCATTTTCGACTTCTCACCCCTTTCTACAACACCTGTGTATCCTTGACCCCTTCTGTCCTTTTGGCCCTTGGTGGTAACAGCTGTTGGCATCCCTTGAGAATTCTTGCCCAGTCTTGCGCCAAGAAGGAACGACATCATATTCAGTACCTAGGGGCTTTCTTCCTTCTGCTCTTCCTCGCCTATCATGGCAACATGAAACCCACTAAACGGCTGCCTAGCAATCTCCAGTACTGAAACCTGATTCTCTCGTGCAGCCCTTATAGTCACAATCTGGCCCTCATGAGGTATCTTTACCATCTGGTGAAGTGTATAGGGGACTCCACCCAACTTATGAAATCATGGTCTACCTAGAAGAGCTGAGAAATTGACGAGTATAGGTAGTACCACAAACTCAACTTCTGACTCTACGGGCCCCGTCTTCACTACTGCCGTGAATGTCCCCGACGCATGTCTACGTGAGTTGTCATATGCCGTGATGGTGAGATCAGATTTGGCTAACATATCCTCTATTACCCCAAAAGCCGCTATTGCCACCTGTGGGCACACATTTATTGAAGAGCCATCATCTACCATTATGCAAGCAGTGTGCTTTTGGTTAATATGTGATCTTATGTACAGAGGGCGATTATGGTTGCGGCCTTCTGCCGGCAAATCAGCACTAGTAAAAACAACATTTTCTCCTGATCCTCCTTTCACTACATCCAAAAGTTCCGTAGGCGAGATAGTTGTTGCTACAGTTGCCTCGCATAAAGCCTCTACCACCTTCTGCCTATGCGATGTCGACTGTCTCAAAAGATCCCATATGGAGATCTGAGCCGGCGTCTTTTTTAGTTGCTTAACAATTAGATCTTCTTCCGGCTCTTTTCCCTTTCTGCCCTCAACCGACTCCTAGGGCTTCTCAACTTCTGGGGCTACCCTTCCGCTCCGGGTCACAGCTCCTACTTCTTTCTTCTTTGCTTCTTCTCCTTCCTCCTCCGAGTTCCATAGGTCAAAAAATACTTCAGAATCATCATTTTCAATTCCATTATCATCAGTGGACCAGCAATCGATCACTGCAACGGGAAGCCCTTCTTCACTCCCCTCATGGAGGTTTGTGATAGCAGTGTGGGTATCGTTGCCGTATAATTCATTTAACACAAACTTTTCGGGTAAACTGGACCCGATCATATTCACTGGTGGGGACATACTGTTGTACCCAACCTTCTTTTGACCTCCTCTCTTCTCTGGGTCGGTGATCTGTTTTGAGTCAATTAGATCTTGGATTGCGTGCCTCAATGTCATGCAGTTATCAGTTATGTGCCCAGTGTGTTGATGATATGCACAATACTCATCATCCTTATGTCCTGGCGTGCCTTGAGTTCTAGCAGGCTTGGGTGGCATAGGCTGTAACTTACCCTCCTTCATCAGTCTTCTCAGTACCCATGATAAAGACCTTCCAAGATTGGAAAAGCGCCTTGGGGTAGCATTAGCAGCTGATACCTCAGCAGTCTTTCGGGCGCCACTAGCAAAACCTGTTGGTCTACTTGCACCCTGGCTACTGCCACCCCTTTTCGGATAGTTCTCATTAGCTGCTCTCTTAATAAAGTACTCCCCCTCGGCCTCAATGGACATGTCCTTCAGAGACTCCTAGTCCTTCAATCCTTTCATCCTCAATCCTTCTCTCAAATACATGCTCGCATTTTTTATGAATAGCCGTATTTGATCCTGAGTATCCAGTTTCCTCTTCATTTCCATCACTCGATTCCTCCACCGGGTTAGATACTCATGGAAGGACTCGCCTCCCTTCTGCTGTAACAGCTCTAGGTCCTTCAAGGTCACTTCCATCCTTGTACTGTAGTCGTACTGCCTCAAAAACTCCTCCGTGAATAAATCCCAGTCCTCTTTGATTCGGCGATCGAGCCCATGGTACCAATCTATTGCTGGGCCAATCAAACTCAAGCAAAAGTACTCAATCTTCTGCTTTTTTGTCAAAGTGGTGCCCTTCATTACCAGCGAGTACTATTTTATGTGTGCCATGGGGTCGGAAGTGCCATCAAACTTCAGAACCTAGATCCTCTCCTTCTAACTCCTAGTCTTCCGGGTTCATTCCTCGACCCTTTGTTAGCATTCTTGTCAATGCTTCAAATTTCTCCTCCGTCATCTTCCAGATGGCTTCTTCAGTTCGAGGGGCTTTCCCTTTCTTAGACATACGCTCGTCATATTCTTCATCTTCCCAATCATCATCTAGCCTTGGGACCGGTCTTCCCCTTTATGCCCCTGAGGTAGTAGCTCTTAGGTTTACTGGTGGCATGCGAATTTCCTCTTGGGGGTATTCTCTGACCTCCCCCCTCTCATTATTTCTCATAGGAGGAGGTGGTGGGTTTAGCGGGGCCGCTTGCTGACCCAAAGTGGCCATCATCGCCATCATACGGTTCTCAAACTCTTCAAGCCTTCGGCTCACTTCTTCTGCTATCATTGCCCTGGTGGCATCTGCCCCTCTTGGTGAATTTGCCATTTCTTCAAGCAAAGAAAACTGAGCTGAAGTAGCGTAGCTGGTTTCAAAAGAAGTGTTCGGATACTCTACCCTTTCTGGTAACTCGAAGAATGGATTTCTGCGTAGTTGCCCCCGAGACCCTCTTGTCCACCTAGGCAAATCTATGATGGCTGAAAAACACAAAGGGTCATGATGATGCATGAATGTGCTTAGATGCATGATCGTGCTATGCAACATTTACAAACCACATGCAAGCACATAGGTTCTTCAAACCTTATTACTCCCGCACACGAGGTTATAGTCTCTTTCCTAGGTGGGCTTGATCCATGGGTTAACAGGGAACCCTATGGATGCGCACGGTGCACGGTAAAAACCGGTAGCATAACCTCTCTTAGCTAATGTTCATACGCATGGGTTTTGACCATCATGTATTTAGGCAGCCCGAATAAGGTGACATGGGCCTATCGGGGCATGAAAGCCTTTGATTAGGTGAGCAATCAAATTATTTGGGTCTGTCCAATACAAAATGATCCATATAGCAAGCAAGGTATTACGGTTCATACCATCTAGGGAGAGTATCTATTGCCATTACATGAGCTTTGGTCAAAGGTGGTGTTGCTTTAGGGCTACCCAAGCATGGTCCCTGCCAACGGGTCTAGCTCATCACGAGCGTAACAACCGATTGGGTCACCATTTAATATACCATGATGGTACGAGGCTTGGGCTGGTGATTATCCTTAACACTTCCCTACATTGAGTGAACGTAGAGTCGTGCTTCGGGAACGCACCGGGGCTAAAAGAGGGACCAAACTAGCGTAGATCTAAGGCTCTAATGTGATGCAATGCAGTTTTGAAAGAAGGTGAAATTTTTAAATTAAAACTCAATTATAATTTTTAATTAAGGTACTTTCGAATCGGAGTCTCGAATATGTCCCCAGTGGAGTCGCCACTGTGACGCGCGCCGAACCTCGTGTGCTCCCGAGGGCCCACTTTAGGACGATCAGGAGAGGTTCATAAAATTTGTAAGGTATTTACAAGTGCGTTTATTTTGGGCAACAATGAGGTTTCTTGGAGTCGCCACCCAATAGAACATTGGGGAGGGTCGTCTAGCCTCAGCGAGCCTAAGACGGCGCATACATATCCATCTTGGGCTAGCCAGAGAGATCTTGGAGGCCTCTGCCTCTACCCCCTGGAGCCTAGGATTGTAAGTTTCAGTCTTTTGGTGAGACTCAAGAGGTGTCTTGGAAGTCCTAGACCTCTCTCCTCATTGAGCCCCAAATACCAGAGTGAGTTCGGGACTTCTCATTTATTTGTACCTTGATCAATATTATAATTAAGTTTTGAATTTATTGTTTCATCAACTTTCCACATGATGCAATTTGATTAAAAGCATAATCATTCATTTAAAAGTGAAAATATAAAGTAACATTAAAATAAAACATATAAAATAATTTACAATAACACTAGGGGCGGAATACAACCCCCATTGTAAAAATAATATATAAATCATACAGAAAACGGGATATTCATTGGAGTGAGGATATTGGTCCAGCCATGCATATTTGTTACAAACTGATTTTAAGAAACGTCAATTTTGTTGGTTAAAAACAGGACATTGGTCCACAGCTTTCGAGAAAATCCCAAATTAATTACTATAAAATATTTGGCCCTTTTCACTTTAACGACATTGAAGTAATCTTAATAATATCATGAATAAAAAGCAAGGGTGAAGAAAGAACCCGTATGGAGATCCTTAGATTGGCTCGACCATCATCATTTACAACTCCAATTCCAAATGGTCGAAAAATAACTCATAGGAATAAACATGTTAGTGTCAAAATTGATGAATAAAGTAAAGAAAGGAAAATAATAGGAAGCTTTAAAAGAAATGAGTTACAAGATAAAAAAAAGGTAAAAAATGAAAACAATTAATATAAATTAATTAAATCACACAAGTATTAATCCAGAATGTTTACCCTCGGATTTTACCTTTTTGGGTGAATATCAAATGGTTTCGGTCCCCGCACGCTCCACAAGGATCAAATAAATTAGTTCAAAGTAAGAAAATTTTTATTTCTCCTTCTCGAAAATTTAATAGCGATCAAATGTTTGAATTAGCTGTATTGACGGAAACGAATGAATTTCGTTACCTCAATTTGGCTTAATTCGGAAGAAAGATTTGAGGAAATCAATTAATTGGAAAAAATTTTATCAAAACAAAATCCTAAAAATAAACAAAAATTTTATAGATTTTTGGTAGATTGCTCACAAAAAAACCTTTTTTAAAAAATTCCAATCTCTCAAAAAGTGGTTAATTTTCTCCCCCAAAAATGAATCACTTTTTCCCAAACCAAATTTGTAAAATCTTCTAACCCCCAAAAATGAATTATTCTTCCCAATTTATAGAATTTAGGAGATAAAAAATAAGATAAGCATCAGTTTAAAGTTTGAATTCTAAAAGGAGTTTTAAAATTCAATTTTTAACCAACATCTATCCCCATTTCAAAGATTTTAGATAAAATTTTATCAAATCCGCCATTATCTGATCAGATCCGCTACCGACGGGCATCCCTGCAACTACCGACGGGCGTCCTTACTAAAGGCACGCGTGGAAATCTGGATATAGACGGGCCGTAATGCGGGACTAGGGATGCGTGTCCCTACTCAGACATGTGTCCGTCCCTAGCTACAGACGGGCCGCCCCTACTATGCATAGAGACAGGGATCACCCCAAGTAGAGACGGGCATCCCTACCTCAGACGGTCATCCCATCTGTGGAGCAAAACTTCCATCTTCAACCAAAATTTCCCAAACTCTTTCTAAACCTCACGCTATAGAGAAAAAGATTTTAATCATTGTGAAACTGAAAGACGAAAATCTTTGAATTCCATCCATTTATCCGGAAACCAACATAGATCTCTTCATCGGGTAACTCTGACCTGGACTGCCTCAAGACCCGGTGTCTACACATACAAACACAAAAATACTAGATTAAGAGCACATCTAACAAATCATGTTGAAGAAGATGAAGAAAAAGAGAAAACCCACTAAAAACATACCAATCAAAGCTTAAGAGATGATCAATTTCCACCAAAATGACTTGGAATCCAAGCTAAGGCACACTTGAAGAGAAAAGAGGAAGAAGAGATAAAGAGAAGAGGAAAAAAATGGGAAAGAGGCAGCAAAATGGCTGTCCCCTTTTTCTCTCTCCTTCTATTTATACCTACATCCTAAAACCCTAGCCACATGTCACCCTAAGATTGGTGGATCTTGATCACTCACACCTATGCAAGGCACTACACACAAGACCAACCCTCACTAATACATACACTACTCCCCTATGAGCATGCACACACTAACAAGACCCATACACTAATACACCCTAATATCAAACATGCACACACACTCTAATAAAGCCTACAAAACATACATATAACCCGAAATACCATTAAAACATGCCAGAACACTCACACATGCACACATACGCATGGCTCAAACTACTAGGGGGAAAATGGAGTGTAATAATTCTCCCCTACAAACAAGAATTTCATCCTCGAAATTCTCACCTCAACTAAACAACTGTGGATACTGAATCCTCATCGTCGCCTCTGGTTCCTAAGTCGCTTCCTCAACTCCATGATGCTACTAAAGGACATTGACCAGAGGAACTTGCTTACTCCTTAACTGTCTCACTTCTCGAGCTATAATGGCTTTTGGTTCCTCATCATAAGAATAATCTTACTGAATCCAAATGTCTTGAATTGATAACACATGCAACGGATCCAATCTATACCGACGAAGCATGGAGACATGGAAGACGTCATGCATCTTAGCCAACTCCATCAGTAAAGCCAACCTATAGGCTCCCGGACCAACTCTCTCCAAAACCTCGAAAGGCCCAATGAATCAAGCACTAAGTTTACCTTTCTTGCCAAACCTCAACACTTTCCTCCAAGGTGAAACCTTAAGGAATACTTTGTCCCCAACTTCAAACCGAATATCCTTTCTCTTCAAATTGGCATAGGATCTTTGTGTATCTTTAGCCACTTTCAGATTTTGCTGCACAACTCTGATCTTCTCTTCTGTATCTCTAATCATCTATGGCCCAACAAAAGATCGCTCGGTTAACTCTGTCCAACAAACTGGAGTCCTACACGCTCGACCATACAAAGCCTCAAACGGTGACATCCCAATGCTCGACTTATAGCTATTATTGTAGGCAAACTCCATAAGCTGCACATACTTGTCCCAACTGCCATAAAAATCCAAAACACAAGCCCGAAGCATATCCTCCAAACTCTAAATAACCCGCTCTGACTGACCATCTGTCTGAGGATGAAATGTCGTGCTAAAATTCAACTTAGTACCCAAAGCTCTCTGCAATTCCTTTTAGAACTTCGATGTGAACCTTAGATCCTGATCTAACACTATCGACAATAGCACACCATGCAGTTGGAGTGCCTCATCCACATACACACTGGCCAACTTATCCATCAAGTAGTCCACTCTGGCCGGCAGAAAATGAGCTGATTTCATAAGCCGATCAACAATAACCCAAACTGAATCATGCTTCTTCTGAGCTACTGGCAAACCCGACACAAAATCCATGGCAATGTCATCCCATTTCCACATAGGAACAGATAAAGGAGTGAGCAATACCAAAGGGACTTGATGCTCAGCCTTTACCTGCTGACAAGTCAGACACTTTGCTATGAATTCCACAATGTTGTTCTTCATACCATACCACCAATAGAACTACTTCATGTCCCGATACATCTTCTCACTTCCAGGATGCATAGTAAAGACCGTAGTGTGTGCCTCTCTCAAAAGCTTCTTCCTTAACTCAGCACTTTCAGGAACACACAAACGATTCCTATACATAAGTACCCCATCCAAAACCGAAAACTCATACTGCCTACCCGATCGGACCTCTTGTAAAACCCGCTGCAATCTTACATCATCCTTTTGAGCATCCACAATCGACTGTCTCAAGGATGGCTTCACTCTCAATTAGGCAACCAAAGCCCCATCTGAATCAAATCTCCACTTGAACGATTGCAAAAATGAAGCCGAAATTGACTTCCTACTCAAAGCATCCACAACCACATTGGCTTTGCCCGGATGATAATCCACAATGCAGTCATAGTCATTGAACAACTCTAACTATCGGCGATGTCTCATGTTCAACTCTTTCTGCGTGAGGAGATACTTCAAACTTTTATTATCCGTGAAAATCCTACACTTCTCCCCATACAGATAATGCCGCCAAATCTTCAAAGCAAAGATCACAGCTGCCAATTCCAAATCATGCGTTGGATAGTTCTTCTCATGAGGCTTCAACTGAAGAGACGCATAAGCCACAACTTTACCCTCTTGCATCAACACACACCCAAGTCCAACTCCTGAAACATCACTGTACATTACAAACTCTTTGTAACACCCCTTACCTATATGTAGAGAACTTCACCCTATGAAGAGGATGAAGGTCCCCGATAGATGAAGGTTGCCACCCACAGATGCTCAAACAGAACCAATCATTGCACACCAATTACATCGACAAATGAATAAATTAAAATTTCATAATTCATCAAAGAATAGGCCCTAGAGCAAAATATTGTATTTCATTAATATAATAAAGGTGACTTTACATATTCCAAAAAGATACAAAAGTGCCTCAGCACAATTGAATAGTTACATGTAACTAGTATCAAAACAATTTACAAAATATTCTTTACATTGATCAAAAGTACACGACTATAACATATACAAAAAGACTACAAGGCCTAAAACTGCAAAATCTCTATCCTCTAGTTGTGTTGGCCCTACTAATGCGAATCACGCGGCTCGCTATCCTCAAAAACTTCCACACCTGCATGGATAAAACACCCGTACTAAGCGTAGTCGCTTAGTGGGGAAGCAAAGACGAACAACGACCACTCACAGTGGCGTTAACAAACAATCACAAGCGAATGGCACAGTTAAATGTTAAGCTTTCATAAATTAACTCAAAGCATAACAGCACTATAATCATATTAATCCAATACGCAATATTTCAGAATTCACATATGATAACAAATAACATTATTGCACCTGCCTCATCAAAACAGTGGATAACGAGTACGCATAGATACTCGAAGGTATTAACACTATTCTCATAACACATCGATACCCGAGGGTATCAAAACAACCTTTTAATTTTGTTCCAAAAATATTTTTGCGTAGATTCAGTACATAGGGATCACGAAGATCCAATCGAGAGACCTGATCAGGGTCCAAATCATACACTAGCTGCAGCAACACTAACTCTATTAAGCATGCCTAACTATCCACTTATTTGACTCTAGCAGGTCATGCATAAACCAAATCATGCTTTAATTCGCAATATATATATATAATTTGTCATGCATAATTCATATAAATACAGTCATATAATAATTCATATAACAAAAGGTAAGAAAAAGACAAGAAAAGACATTTGAAGTTCATTTTCAAAAAACTGGGTACGTGAGAAAATAGGACAGAATGGGGGGTCTCTGTCGCGCTTGTGATAGAAAGGCATCGGACACGAGTCATGCTGAGGGACACGACTCGTGTCGGATGTCTCTCCACCCCCAGTCGTGCTTCAGAGCACGACATGCTGAGGAAGGCACAACAGCACAAGTCGTGCTGAATGAGCACGAGTCGTGCTGTTTAAGTATGAGTCTTGCTTTATCAGCACGTGTCGTGCTAATCCTCACCTGCTACCATCGCCCTACTGAGATGCACAACTCGCACACACAGAAAGGGAGCACGAGTCATGCTTCTCAGCACGAGTCGGACGGTCAACACTTCTTCAAGCCAAACACGCGAGAGCTAGAAATCCTCTTCTATCATGCTCGCGATAGGAATGGGATTTCCAGTCCCCAGCAAAACGTAAACCCAGAATTTCCCTCCAAACCAAAAATAAATTTAACCCAAATCACTTCCAACTCCATCTTACCTCAAATTAAGCCTTCCAAACACCATAACCAGCCTCAAACAACATATTTCCACAATTAATTCCAAAATAAATCATCAATTCACAAATCAAGATCTCAAAATTCACAAAACCAACAAATTATGAAGCAAAGTTCAATCAACTTCATATTCGATTCAATAATTCAATAATTATGCTACCTAATTCATCACAACTCAAAACCCATATCATATTTACCAATACAAGCCTATTTACACATCATAAATTCCAAAATTTCATGCATATCACAAAGCCCATACATGAACATCAAATCAAAGCAAATTCCCAAACCTGGAATTAGTGAACCTCCAATCAAAGGGCTCCACTCCCGCTCGCTACTTCCTTGCCCTTGGATTCTCTAGGATGATTCTCTGAACCACAAGACCCAACAAACCACAAATTCAAACTCTAATTCTCAACTATAAAACTCATATAAAGAAGAAGAATAAGAAAACTAATAACCATTACTTACCACACCAGCTTAGAGCTACCCAAGAATTCACTAAAGCTTGCAGTAAAAGGAAGAATTCAAGAAGAAATAAAGAAGAAGGGAAGAGAAGGAGCAAGGTAACGGGAAGAAGAAGAAGAAGAAGAAAAAGCATGAAAAAGAAAGGAACCCAGCTGTAAGCACTGTGTCTCGAGGCTGTCCAGATCAGAGGTTACCCAATGAAGAAGTCAATGCCAGGTTCCGAATAGATGGATGAAATTCGGAGATTTCGGTCCTTTGAGTTCACGAGAATTAAAGGTTTTTTATTTGTGGTAGAAAGAAGAGGAAAATTGGGAGAATTTTGACTTAATTTTTGAGTTTTCTTCTACGGACGGTCAGACCGTCAGTCGCGAGGCATCCATTGGTCGTAGTGGCAGCCTGTCTCACTCGTCACGAGGGATGGGCCGTCTGTGAGTTTACCGACGACCACGTATTCGAACTAACGAACACATGTCCATTGGCATGTGCCCGTCGGTAGGTCAGGCGCCCGTCGGTTAAAACCTATTTTCTGGTGGAAATAGGATTTAACCGACGCGCGTCGGTCGTGTTTTTCTATAAAAAGGGAAATTTCACACTTTTTTGAGGTTGAAAAAATTCTCATTTTACCCCTATAAAAAAGAATTCGATTTTCACTCCAAAGGTTGTACAAATCTCATTGGTTTTGTTTTCTTCTCGTGAAACGCGTGGGACCAAATCCAACCAAATTTTCATCCAAAGGTAAAATCTGAGGGTAAATATTCTGGACATGTGTTTTGTTTAATTTATTTTAGCTATTTTCATATTTTTCTTAACCTTACCTGATTTTATTATTTATTATTCTTATAACTTTATCTTGGTTTTTGGTTAATTTTGGATTTTTTTTAATACTCACATATTTTATTATTTTTGTGAAATGCCATTTTCTTGTTTTTTTGGTGAGGTGATTTTGAGATAAGGTCGCCGTTCACACCCTGGGAGTACTCCTTTTGGTTAATTCTATTAACTTTAACCTTTTGTTAATGCATTTATTTATTTATTCTTAGTCTTCATTATATACAAATTATTTTATCTCGCTCAAATAAAAATAGATGAGTGTTTTATAGTAATTAATTGGGATTTTTAACAAAATTAAGGACCAATGTCCTATTTTCCTATCCAATGAATTCATCACCGAAATTTGTTTTTTAATAATCAAAGTCAGGGACCAATGTCCTCCCAATTAATAGCCCGATTTGTGTATGTTACATTTTAATCTTTCGTATGTGTTTATTTATTTATTCATTTATTTACTTATTTATTTCTTGGATTGTTCTGTCCCAATTTTATTTATTTATTATTTATTGGGGGATTGTTCTGTCCCATTTATTATCTAATTTATTTTTATGGTTTGCACTTCTAAAATGGGAGTTGTATTCCGCTGCTAGTGTTATTGTATTTCATTTTAGTTGTTTTCTTTATTTTATTATTTATCGCTTTCAAAATGGATAATTGCGCCTTAACTAAATTGCATTGTGTTGAGAGAAAGCGAATTAATAAGCTCAAAATTTAATTGTAAAATTAATCAAGGTAGAAATAGATGAGAAGTCCCGAACCCATCTCTGGTCTTTGGGCTCAATGAGGCGAGATATCCATTTCAATGGGATCTCCAAGACACCTCTTGTGCCCCACTAAAAGACATAATTAAAAATCCTAGGCTCTAAGGGAGAGAGGCTCATCCTCCAAGACCCCTTTTGGTTAGCCCAAAATGGATACTTGCGCTGTCTTAGGCTCTCCGTGGCGAAAGGAATTTTCCCAATGTTTTATTGGGTAGCGACTCCATGAAACCTCTTTGTTGCCCAAAATAGATGCACTTGCAATTCGTCGCGAGTTATCAACGAACCTCATTTTGCCCGATCGCCTGGGGTTCGGCGCGCGTCACAGTGGCAACTCCATTGGGGACTATGGTTCGAGACTTTGATTTGAAAATACCTTGATTAAAATTTCTAATTAAGTTTTAGTTTATAAATTCGCTTTCTCTCAAATTTGTATTGCATCTCATTAGAGCTTTAGATTATGTTAGTTTGATCCCTCTATCAGCCTCGGTGCATTCCCGAAGCACGACCCTATGTTCACTCAAAATAGGGAAGTGTTAAGGATAACCACCAGCCCAAGCCTCGTACCATTATGGTATATCAAATGGTGACCCGATCGATCGTTACGCTCGTGATGAGCTAGACCCGTTGGCAGGGACCATGCTTGGGTAGCCCTAAAGTAACACCACCCTTGACTAAAGCTCATGTAATGGCCATAGATACTTCTCTTAGGTGAAATGAACCGTAATACCGTGCCTGCTGTATGGATCCTTATGTATTGGATGAGTCCAAATATCTTGTTTAGTTACCTAGCCAAAGGCTTTCATGCCCCGGTAGGGCCATGCCAATGTATTTGGATTACCTAAATATGTAAAGATCATTATTCATGCACTTGTGCATTAGTATAGGAGTGTTATGCTGCCGGTTTTTCACCGCGCACCATACGCGTCAATTGGGTTCCCTATTGATCCATGGGCTAATCCCACCTAGGAAAGAGACCGCATGACTGCGTGTGTGGGAGCAACAAGGTTGGAAGGACCTATGTGCTTGCATGTGATTTGTGGGTGTTGCATATCACGATCATGCATTTCATTGCATTCATGCATCATTCTAACCCTTTTTTATTTCCAGCCATTATAGATCTACCTAGGTGGGCAAGAGGTCCTGGGGGACGGTTGATCCAGAATCCTGTGCTTGAGCGGCCAAAAAGGGGAAGCCTTTCAAAGATTCCTTCAGAAAGTAGTCATACTACTTCAGAGATATCGAATTCACCAAAGGGGAGTGATGCCACACGGGCAATGATTGCGAAAGAAGTGGGACGCCGGTTTGAGGATTTTGAGAATCGCATGATGAATATAGTGGCTGCTATAGCCGAACGGATGGTTTCGCGGAATCTACCACCTCCTCCTATAAGAAGCAATGAGATGGAAGAGGTCAAAGTAAATCCAACAGAAGAAGGCCACCCTCCACCAGTTCACATTAGAGCTACAACTTCGGGGGTTCAGAGAGGAAAGCAAGTTCTGGGTTTGGATGAGGATTCAGATGAAGATCGCAAAGAGTGCATGTCTCAGAAAGGAACGGCCCCCCAAACCGAGGAGCCTGTATAAAAAAAACTGGAAGAGAGATTCGAGGCAATGGCTAGGACTTTGATGAAGGATCAAGGGATGAGTCCGAAAGATAAAGAGTTGGATGGAGATAACCCTATCCCAATGAACTTCAATATGCCAGATGTTCCGAAGTTTGGTGGTACTTCTGATCCCGCAGCACATATTAAGCAGTACTGGTTAGTAATGAAGGATACCACTTTGACAAGGAGACAGAAGGTTGAATATTTTTGTTTGAGCTTGACTGGTCCAGCGATGGATTGGTACCATGGTTTAGATCGCCGGACTAAGGAGGATTGGGATTTATTGACGAAAGAATTCCTGAGACAGTATGATTGCAGTATGAGGATGGAAGTGACCCTTAAGGATTTAGAGTTGCTGCAACACAAGGCAGGTGATTCCTTTCATGAATATTTGACCTGTTGGAGGAACCGGGTAATGGAGATGAAGAGAAAGCCCGACACTCAGAACCAGATTCGTCTATTCATTAAAAAGATGAGCCCATATCTGAGAGATGGATTAAAGATAAAAGGGTTGAGAGATTAGGAGTCCTTGAAGGATATAGCAATCGAGGCAGAAGGAGAGTATCTGGCTCAGAAGGCGAGTGGCGAGAATTATGCTAGGAAAGGGAGCCACCCTTAGGGGGCAAGTAGGCCAGCGGGTTCCAGTGGTAGCGTGAGGAACACAATTAAGGTGTCAGCCGCTAATGCAACCACAAGGCATTTTTTGAATTTGGGGAGATCCCTGTCATGGGTGTTGAGGAGGTTGATAAAAGAAGGGAAATTACAGCCGTTACCGCCTAGACCTACCAGGACTCAATGGTTGCCGAGTTACAAAGATTATGAATATTGTGTTTACTATCATTACACGGGACATTTGACTGATGATTGCAAAGCTTTGATGCATGCCATTCAGGATTTAATCGATTCAAAGCAAATTATAGACCCTGAGAAGAGGGAAGGCCAGAAAAAAGCCGGGTATAACAAGGTGCCCCCGCCTGTGTTCATGATAGGATCTAACCTGCTGGAAGGGTTTGTTCTGAAAGAGTTATACGGAAGCAATGTAAACACTGTTATCACAAACCTCTGTCAGGGGAGTGAAAAAGTGATGCCTGCTGCAGCAATTGATTGCTGGTCCACTAGTAAGAGTGGAAGTGATGATGGAAAGGGCATTGAGTTTTCTGACCTGTGGGGTTCAGATGAGGAAGGATCAGAAGAGAAGAAAGGCAAGAAGAAAGTGGGAGCTGTAACTCGCAGTGGAAGGATAGTGTCGAAAGTAGCCAGGCCTCAGGAACCATTGGAAGGCCAAGAAGGAAAAGAGAAAGAGCCAGTGGGGGATCAGCTAGTGAAACAACTGCAGAAGATGCTAACACAAATTGCTATTTGTGATCTTTTGAGGCAGTCCCCATCCCATAGGCAGAGATTGGTAGAGGCCTTATGCCAGATGACTGTGGCTACAATAATTTCGCCCACCGAGTTGCTGGAGGTAGTAAAAGGAGGGGCCGGAGAAGATGTGGTGTTTACAAACGCGAATTTGCCAGTAGAGGGTCGCAACCATAATCGCCCTTTGTATATTTGGGCTCAGGTCAACCAGAAGCACACATCTTGCGTGATGGTGGATGATGGCTCATCAATCAATGTATTCCCACAGGTGGTAATGGCAGCTTTTGGGGTAACAGAAGATATATTAGCTAAGTCTGATTTGACCATCACAGCATATGACAATTCTCGCAGGCATGCTTCAGGAACTTTCAAAGCGATGGTCAGAATGGGGCCAATAGAAACTGAGGTGGAGTTTGTTGTTTTGCCTATCCCCGCCAATTTTTTAGTTTTGTTGGGAAGGCCGTGGTTTCATAAACTGGGAGATGTTCCTTCTACACTTCACCAAATGGTCGAGGGAGAATCAGGTGTCTATACTTGAGATAGCAAGACATCCTTTTAATGGGTTCCATGTAGCTATGATCAATAAGGAAGAGTCAATAGATGGTAGCCCTCAGGTGTTAGCCATGATGAAGAAAATGTCCTTCCTTCCAGGTGCTGGGTTAGGCAAGAATTCCCAAGGATTGCCAGGAGTCATTGATACTAAGGGTCAGAAAGATAAAAGAGGGCTAGGATATGAAGGTGAAATAAAGAGAAGGGTGAAGCCAATAAAGAACATTCCTCATATTTGGGAAAGTTTTGTGCCTGCGGCAGCAGTCTGTGCGTACACCGGAGAAGCCGAACCTCAGTGGGTCAATGGAAAGATTGTGCCAGGTTTTGAAGTATTCAACGACGTCTATGATTGGGATGTTGGGATGATCAAGTCAGCTGAGGACTTTTGGGATAAGGAGGTCTTGACAAACAAAGCTATCTGGGACAGAGAAGAGCCCGAGGAGGTTGTGACTGAGGCCATGGTAGCCGCTCACTTCAAGGGAAAATCAAAGATAGAAGAAACAGTTCAAGGGGTGGACGAAGAGCCTCCGTTTAACCCGGCTAATACAGGACCGTTGGCAAAGGCAGATCCGGCGAGGGAAGAGGAGGAAGCTGGTTTAGATTGTCTTTTCATTCCCGAACTTTTTGATGATGTAAATGACAGTTTTAATTTTATTAATGAAATGAATGATTTTGCTTACTTGTGTGATGTTTCTGATAATTTCGACATGCATGATCATGATCATATTCCATTTATATTTGATATTGATTCTTCTGATGCAAATCCATTTAATCTTGAAACCTCGGAAAACCCGAAAGAAATTTAGATAGCATCAAATGTGACTCCTGAGGAGAGAGGAAAATTTGAGAGAATGTTAAAAAAAGTATGAAAAAGTCTTTGCCTGGACCTACGAAGACATGCCAAGGATCGATCGAAATATCGCAGAACATGCCATTCCGACATTCCCAGATCATAAACCTGTGAAACGAAAGCTAAGAAGGCTCGGACTAGAATGGGCAGATAAGGTAAAGGAAGAGATCCGGCAATAGATCGAAGCCAAGTTTCTAGTTGAGGTGCAGTATCCCACGTGGTTAGCCAATGTTGTCCCTGTGGCCATGAAGAATGGAAAGGTGAGAGTATGCATGGACTACCGGGATTTGAACAAAGCTTGTCCTAAGGATGATTTCCCCTTACCCCATATTGATGTACTGATAGACAGTACCGCCAATTACGTGATGTATAGCTTTGGGGACGGTTATGCTGGGTACAATCAGATCCTCAACAAGATAATTGATTAGATCAAAACGGTTTTTATCACACAGTGGGGGACATATGCTTACAGGGTGATGCCTTTTGGTTTGAAGAATGCAAGGGCTACCTACCAAAGGATGGCAACGAAGATTTTAAGTGACTTGATACATAAAGAAGTGGAGGTTTACGTGGATGACATGATGATCAAGTCAGCCACCAGGGAGAGCCATTTTGAAGCATTAGAAAAGTTCTTCACCAGAATAGATAAATACAACCTGAGGTTAAATCCTAAGAAGTGTATTTTCAGGGTCACATCAGGAAAGCTATTAGGACATGTAGTTAGCCAGAGAGAGATTGAGATTGACCCGGACAAAGTGAAAGCCATCAGAGAAATGCCAGTGCCTCAGAAGGAGAAAAACGTAAGGAGTTTCTTGGGCAAATTACAGTATGTCAGTAGATTCATTGCCAAGTTGACTTCGATTTATGAGCTGATCTTCAAGCTCCTTAAGAAGAATCAGCCTGTGATATGGAATGAAGATTATCAAAAGGCCTTTGATACCATCAGGGAATACCTGCTGAATCCGCCCGTGCTAAGGCTGCTATAGCCAAACAAGCCTTTGATTCTGTATTTAGCCATAGAAGATGGCTCTACAGGTGCCATGATGGCTCAGGAGGATGAGTTCGGAGTGGAGTTTGCGATTTATTATCTCAGCAAAAAGCTCCTCGCCTATGAGATCAAATATGAAGAAGTAGAAAAGATCTGTCTCGCTGTTATTTGGGCATCTAGGAAGTTGTGGCATTACTTCCATTCTTATAAGGTTCAAGCGGTGGTAAAGCAAAATCCCCTAAGGTATTTGCAGGAAGCGCCGTCATTGCTTGGGAAAATGGGAAGATGGTTGTTATTGTTGCAAGAATTTGATGTGGAGTATATCACTCGGAAAACCATCAAGGGACGTGCAGTGGCTAAATTTCTGGCAGAGCAACCGATTCAAGGAGACTCATGTGAGTTCAACTTCCCAGATGAGGACGTCGGGGCCATTGCAGTTCAGGGGTGGCAGTTGCACTTTGATGGAGCCGTGAACAACAAGGGAGCAGGAGTAGGAATTATTCTGACAACCCTAGAAAATGAGAAACTGCCCTTGGCCAAGAAACTGAGGTTCAAGGCTACCAATAATGAGGCTAAATATGAAGCATGTGTTTTTGGATTGGAAGCACTGTTAGCCTTGGGGACAAAGAGCGTTGAGGTGTTTGGGGACTCTGCCCTGGTAATTAATCAAATTCTAGGTGAATGGGTTGTTAAAGAAGAAAGACTGATGCCTTATGTCAAGCACTTGAAGAATCTGGGCGATCAATTTGAAATGTGCGCATTTCATTTCATCCCGAGCGACGAAAACCAGCTGGCTGACGTGCTTGCTACTTTGGTATCAATATGGGACAATCCGGAAGGGGTAATCATGAGGTCGATTTGGATTTCTAGCTCGGATCGACCTAGTTTCAAGGCACAATCAGTAATAGAAATAGATGTGGCGGATGGGAAGCCGTGGTATTACGATGTCATGAACTATCTAAAAAATGTGACCTTTCCAGAGGAAGCTACAGAGAAAGACCAGAGATTGATTCGCAGGTTGTCTACTCAGTTCATATCCATAAACGGAGTGTTGTACAAGGGACAGGCTGATGGGATACAATTGAGATGTCTTGGCGAAAAAGAGGCTAAGAAGGTAATAGAAGAAACCCATGCCGATGTTTGTGGAGCCCATATGAATGCCTTGATGTTAGCCAAGAAAATCATGAGGCAGGGACTTTACTTGCTCACTATGGACAATGATTGCTCGAAGTATGTGAAGAACTGCCAGCTGTGCCAGCAGTATGCAGATTTGAGGCACCTGCTTGTGTCAGAATTACACAGTTTAACATCGTCGTGGCCATTTTCCGCTTGGGGGATTGATATTATTAGAGAGATCCGACCCACGGCCTCCAACGAACACAGATACATTATAGTCGCAATTGACTACTTCACCAAGTGGGTAGAAGCAGAGTCCTTTAGAAAGGTGGATGCATGGGATATGGCAAAATTCATTAAGAGAAACTTGATCTGCAGATATGGCCTTCCGCATCACGTGGTGTCCGATAACGGGGTCCAGTTCATGGGAGAAACGAAGAAGTTACTTCAGAAGTACGGTATCGAGCATCATAAGTCATCTCCATATTGCCCTCAGGCTAATGGTGTAGTCGAAGCCGCTAGCAAGAATGTCAAAAAGATTCTGGCTAAGATAGTGCAGAGTTATAAAGACTGGGCGGAGAAATTGCCTTTCACACTTTGGGGTTATAGGACGACAGTCAGAATGTCTACGGGAGCTACACCGTATTCCTTGGTTTATGGGACAGAAGCGATCCTGCCAGTTGAAATAGAGCTCAAGTCGTTAAGGGTTGTTATGGAAGCTCAAATCCCTGAAGCTAAGTGGATACAGCATCGGTTGTTGCATTTGAACACGCTGGATGAAGGTAGACTAAGAGCCTATTACCATAACCAGGTCTACCAGAAAAGACTTGCCAGGACATTTGGGAAGAAGGTCAGGAAGCACCCACTAAAGGAGGGAGATTTGGTATTCAAACAAAGGAGACTAGGTGCGCCAGACATCTGAGGAAAGTTCAGACCGACATGGGAAGGACCTTTTACCCTCAAGAAGTTGTTGTCGAAAGGAGTAGTGATTTTGGCAGACGGTGATGGCAATGAGTTCAAAGAGCCGGTCAACATTGACAGGCTGAAAAGGTTCCATGGCTAAGACCAAAATCAAAAGAAGAGAAATAAATGCCCCACGGGTCGAAAATCGAAAAAAGGTGGCCTTGCTAAAATCGGGCGCCTCGATAGGGTGAAAACCGAAAAACGGCATCCTGTGCAAAAATTAGAGTCATGAGAGAAAATGTCCAATCGAGAAAACCCGAGAGGGCCGATTGGTAATAGGAGTCTGGTGCTATTAATATTTGGTTTCATGAATTAATATGGTTTACGCAATTGAATTAGTGACAAATAACGATCACGTATGCCGAAATTGCATGGAAATGTACACAATTTTGTGAAAAATATAGAATTATTATTTTCATTCTCATCGTTTTCCAGTTCTTCTTTGAAAAGATACATATTGCTTGGAAAACATACAGATTTAAGCTGAACTACATCCTACTGCTACTCTCACCAGCCAAATACTTGAGTTGTCGTGTTTTGTAGTCAGACTCTGGACTAAGTATCCACCTCTTATACTCACTGGTAGAAATCACAGAATGAGTCCCAAGAGAAGGCATGACAGTCTTTACCGGCAGGCGGCCCCCTAACTCGTGGTAGCGAGAAACAAAAGCAGCAGAAAGATTCCCTCCTTGGAAGGATAAGGGGACTTTCACCACATCTTGAGTTATCCCGAGTTGACGAGTACACCAGGCAGCAACATAACAAGTAGCTCGACGAAGCCCGCATAGGGGAATGCATCCCGAAGATTCATCGATCACTGTGTGAGGTAAGGGAAGCCAAGTATGAGTGAAACTGATGCCCTGATATGCTATCTCACTGAGTCCAGCAATGCCGACATCAGGAGTGGCAAATGAATATAGTCGTTGACGTGGGAGGAAATGTCTTGGCGAGTATTGAGGGATGACTCGAGGAGGAGGATCCGACAGCAAGTTCAGCTTCTCCTGCAGCCAAATCTAAAAAAAAAAAAGCCGCTGGAGTAAGTTGGGTTTACTTCAGGCAAAAGTTAGGCACTGGGTTGTGTGAAAATCCGAAAGGATGCACTTCCCGCTAAGAAAAGCTAGTGTGAAAATCCATAAGGGACGCAATACCTTTTAAAATAATGACGTACCTGGAGTAATAAGGGGCTCCCAGTAGGCAAGTCAGAGGATCCAGAGCAGACGGAGTCCAAGCCCAGAATGGTCTCAGCTAAGATGAGGGGAAAAGGGTTCAGTCCACGATGAAAACCATCCAAAACCTTAAACAGACGAAGATCACCAACCAAATCCTCTGAGGTTACGGATAAGAATCTCATCATGCAGAATAAAAATACAATGCTTGCTTGATATGTGGGGACATCAGAGAATCTGTCCAAAGCCTCAATCAGCGGTTTCAAGGAAAATGTAGAGTCCAGTGGGACTAGCCGAGCAGCTTCGGGGGGAGTCATTCTTGAAAGTTAAAAATTGGATAAAGCAAGCAAGAAATGATGAAGAAGTCGAAAAGCTCAAGAAAATGGTGGAATTTGAAGGAAAGCTCCACAGACGGCCTGCCCGTTCCTCATCACAGACGGCCTGACAGTCCTTCGATGACACCTGGCAGAATGCATGCATCATCATTACATTTGTCACGAGCATTTATTGCGCATTTAATACGGGAATATGGAGCGACAGACGGTCAGACTGTCGCTCGCTCCTGGAGACAGCTAGCCCGTCGGTCACAAAAATTATATAAGGGGCTGTAACCGACGGGGTAGCGGTTTCTTTTCCTCTTCTTCTCTTCTTAACCAACGGTTTTTGCAATTTTTTGGCTTTTTCTCTCTTATTTCTTCACTTTTTTGCATTTTTATTTACATTTTCGTGATCCTCGTGTTGCCGCGCATCTACAGGAATTTTCCTTTTTATCCAGTTTCCGTTTTCTGCACACTACAGGTTGGTAAATAATTTTTTTTTATTTTTTTCTACTTCTTTTAGTTTTTATAAACAACAAATAAGTTATACTGCGTTATTCGTTCACTTTTATAATGCCTAAATGCTGCTTATTCTTTATTTGATTATTATTTTGCATGTTTCTGTATATATACATTGCTTTAATAGTCATTTTTAATATGATTGTTAGCCAGTTTTGCATGAATGTTGGATTGCACTGTTGACTAGATTAAGTACACTGTTGACTAGATTAAGATTAGTTTAATTTGAATCTTTTGGATAAGGCATGATCTTTAAATGAACTAGATATAATTTGCGATTAATTATAATATGCCCAGAATAGGATTTTCACACGCTTAGCTCTAAAACGTCAGAAGATAAATGTTTATGCTCTGGTTGGGGCCTGGGGCCTGTGCTTTTATTTTTTGCGCAGGAGGTTGGGAACACCCTTGCGAAGGTGCTGCCCAAATTTTTTTTTTTTAATTAATTGATCTAATCTGACTCTAATTTGGCTTTGTTATTTCGTTTTTTATGCCCGAAGGGACTTGAGATCTATCCCACGCTAGTTTTCTCGCCTCCTTATGCAAAGGGCTGGGACATGTCTCTGTCGGGATACAATTTGTTTTATAACTAATTACGTTTGTAACACCCCCTTCCGACACCCCCGTTGAAAGGGCGCTGGCGATTGCGCTACCCGGAGCAAAGCATACATTCACACATCATAAGCATACAGAAATACGAGGGAATTAAAAACTTTTGAGGGCACAAGCTGATCATGCATTATCTCACACACACACACAAGCACTAAGCGGAGGCATACTCTCATACAAACATGCATTATTTCAGCGGAAGCATTCATTAGGCAGAAAAGGTACAAAAACTAATCCAAAATGTCAATACTTGAAAACACTTACATAGCCCAAATATTACATCAAGATCTTTATATATATACATATACAAAATATTACTGAAATACAAAATCCAAATTATATAAGCTGGTAACAAAATACAAGACTTCAAACTCCTACGTGGCCGACCTTGCAGATGCGCGACTCGAACAGAACCTAACCAGCCACCTGCACGGGAAAAGAGCCCGTGCTAAGCGATAACGCTTAGTGGGGAGAACACACAAGCGAGATGGACGGCCATTCACAATGGTCGCCAAGGCAAGTCACATACACAAATGGCATATGCGAATAATCATAGCAGATAGATATACATGCTTCTACATAAAAGCCATGAATTCAAAAGCTCACATCCACATACGTATATACATACATTACCTGATTATTCATCTCACTATCACATACATACGGTTACCACATTCTATACTCATATTAAGTAATTCAAAGCAGATAGAATATCATATAAGATACGGATATTATCATGCAGAAATACTTACAATCCCATATGCATATACTTATCGAGGTATCAGATGTCAGAACTGCACCATGCATAAACACAAACTTTTCAACATGCAATTATCGTACTAGAATATCTAGGCACTCAATAAAAGCCAATTCACATGAGCTGTATCACAATAATACATATACCAATTCACATATTTAACCATAGAATTCAATAATTCAAGCCAGAGTATTTATACATATTAATTCGCATGCTTATAAGCATAACTGATCGAATTCAAACACATTCACAAATATGATATATACGGGTAATCGCATACAAAATACATGCTTGAGTCATATTCAGCCCATTAAGAGATTCATGATCACGTTCGGATAATTAACTGATTCACATAACTGAAGCTTTACACATTCGGATATCACATTCTTTTACTTATATCAGACAAAACAAATAGAAAACCTGCTGACTCAAAATAGTGGATAACGAGTATACGCATAGCGATACCTTACGGGTACGAATCGACGCATAGCGATGCCTTACGGGCACGAATCGACACATAGCGATACCTTACGGGTATGAATCAAAAACCATTTTACTTTAATATTTACAAAACATTTAAAGGGAGGACCTTAAATAAGATCCAAACATATTAAAAAGGTTCGCGAGGAACCAAACGGGGACCTGATCGGGGTCCGAACAGAACTGAGGCTGCAGCTAAAAGACTCTATTAGGCATGCCTAACTATCCACTGACTTGACTCTAGCAGGTCATGTATAACTGGAATCATGTTTCATACACAACATATAGTTCATCATGTGTAATCCAGAGTAAAGTAGACACATAAACAAGTTTGTAAGGTGAGCTATGCATCATACAATTCATGTTACGAAGCATACAATATAGTTCAATTAACACAATTTAGCACTATTCAATATTGTAAAACATATCAGAGCCAGATATACAAATATTATTATGCCAATGATTAACAATGCATAAACTTAATCATGCAATGATGCAATTTACATTTAAGCATGGCATATTATTTTTAGAGAAAGTTCATGAGTAAATATATCTGTACCACATTTCGCATTTAGTTTAACATGCTCAATACCACATCGATAATCATATAATCTATTAAGAGCACATCCACATGCATATAAACTTTTATTCATCTACAAGTCATGTAAACATAATCTCACCCATAAATTCTTATATCATAACATCATTTACATGTAATTCAATTGGAAAGACATTCATATACCCATTTTAATATTAGACATGAGGTGGATAAGTGGTAAAGACTTCCGGGGAAGTTCGGATTTGATTTGGGTAGGTAAAAGTACCTTTTTGGGTGAAGGTTAAGGTCCCACGGTGGTAAGGCATTCATTCTCACTGTGTAAGATACTAAAAATGGGTAAAAATGGAACAGAGACATTTTACATATATTTAGAGACATTTTTAGGCAAAACTTTCTCATAATAATTGTTCCTTAGGATGTTAACTTTCAAATGGGATAAATTTCAGGTCAATTGGACATCTATAACTCCAGATATGAGCTAAACAATCTATACTGTTCCAGTAACCCGACCCAAACAGAGACATTCGGTTTTTAAATTTATCAAGGGTCTTAGAGCCAGAATTGGCTTCCATTCCCTCAGAGAAAATTTTAGATCTATGTCATATCTTTCTAATGGCACTGGATTCATCCAATTTGGAGGTCTATAACTCTACTTATGACAAAAATAATACACAGAGGTCGGATGAAAACTGAATAGAATTTTCCTATAAGCATACCTTACACACAAGAGCTATATGAAAACCATCTGACACATCCAAAACTCATGCTAAATCATCCAATATACATGGGTTGATTTCACCCATGGTCACTCAACTTATCACTTATCGCGCAAAAGTAACCGACTTTTTTTTTCTTACTTAAATGTCACAGAACTTTTAACATTATTGCACAAAAGTCATGTTGACCGGAATACGGCGAAGACTCTTGCCGGATTGATACAGTTTACATTGTTCTTCTAGTTTTGCCTTAAAAAAATGTATCACTTATTCATCTAATGACTATTGTCTAATCATTCTGTCGGAAGGTGCCTAAGCAGATATGTGCTATTCACTCTTAGTGGTGGTTTTGATAATAGCCTTCTCTTGCAACTCAAAAAAAAGATAAAAAAATCTTAAAAAAAAAAGGGTCGTTAAAGATGAAAACCGTAACTGGCTCTCTAAGCAAAAGTTAGGCCAAAGGGCAGGGTGAAAACCTAGAGGCAGGCAGTCTGACCTACAAAAAAGAAATATGATGAAAAAATAAAAAGCCGCTGGTTTGGGTTGGGTCCATTCCAGGCAAAAGTTAGGCAAAGGGTTATGTGAAAATCCCTAAAGGGACGCATTTCCCACAAAGAAAAGCTAGTGTGAAAATCCACAAGGGACGCACTACCTTTTAAAGCAATGATGTTTGATGCTTAGAGCAATAAGGCGACATTACTTCAGATGATCATTCTTCAGTCAGATAATGCATGAGTTAGAGTCCTGGGCATACGATCATTGGTCAAGGAGCAAAGATGCACTGGATGTCTCTTTCAGAAAACTTATTGGGGACAGAATCCCTAAGGCCAAGATGACAATCCTCTTGATTCCGGGGGCATGGTGGAGCAACAAAGCTATATCCTCAGCACACCCTGGGCCACCTAGGGCATGGTCTATACATTCTTGCAAGCATTCGCATCTCATATCATACATACACGTTTTCTTGTATGTATTTTTGTGCACATAATTTTACAGGAAATATCTAAAAGAAGATAGTCACCATTCGAAGATGGAATCCTGCACTTTTAGTAGTCTTGTCAGTGACTCGGTGCAGTGCACTTTTGGTAGTCTGTAGCAGACTTGGTATAGCTCAGAAGAGCAAGTTTCGCATTTCGTAGTCTTGTCAGCAACTCGACGCATCATCATCAGAAGATGGAACAGTGCACTTTTGGTAGCCTTGGTAGTGGCTCGGTGTAGTTCTTTCATGCACTTTTGGTAGTCTTGGTAGCGACTCGGTGCATCTCTCTTGTGCTTTTTTAGTAGCCTTGTCAGTGGCTCGGCGCATCGCTATCTGCGGATGGCACCTGTATGTTTAGTAGTCTTGTCAGCGACTCCGTGCAGCGCACTTTTAGTAGCCTTGTCAGCGGCTCAGTGCGATTTTTCATTCTGCGCTTTTAGTAGCCTTGTCAGTGGCTCGGCGCATCGCTATCTGCGGATAGCACCCGTACGTTTAGTAGTCTTGTCAGCGACTCCGTGCAGCGCACTTTTAGTAGCCTTGTCAGCGGCTCGGTGCGATTTATCTTTCGCATTTTGTAGTCTTGGTAGCGACTCGGCACATCACCGTCTGAGGAAGGTCCCTAGCACTTCGTAGTCTTGTCAGCGACTCAGTGCAACTCGGAGAGGATATTCATATTTCAAGTCATAGCAGTGTTCCTTAGAGAGTAGCAGGAAGGTCGCCGCCTCAGGTACGCACTTCTTTCCTTTTCCTGAATTTTGGCTCACCTAGGCACCCACACACTAGCCTCCCTAAAATTGGGGGCAACTGTAGACACCGGGTCCTGAGTAGCCTTGATCAGGATTACCAATGATGAAATTAAGTGTGCCGATTTATAGGCAAAAAGAATGAAAGTTGGAAGTGATAATTTCCTTGTCGTTTTGATTTGTTAGGAATGAATAAAAATGTATTTTAAAAATGTTTTAAAAATTATTTTGGGGTAAAAAAAATGAATTTTTAATTTTTTGTGTTTTATGGAAAATTTAAAAAAAAATCGGAAATCGCGAATGTCGGGCTGCGGCAGTGCACTGGGTGTGCGTAACAGCGCCTGGGCGCGAGCGCGACAGCGCCCCGCGCGCGCGGGGTTGCCCGCGTGCCCTGCGAGCTCCGACGCCCGTCGGACGCCCCATTTCGCCCCTATGGCCTTTTTGGTCATATTTTCTTCATCTTAAATGCTTTTTAACTCATTTGTTTTTTGCATAATTTAATTCAAAAAACCTTTTATCTTCCAACCCTTGAAATTCAGTTGTTTTTGTAGTTAAATTAATTTCATTTTTTAATTAAAAATTCTGAATTTTAGAGAGAAATAAAAGGAATTTTAGAGGAAAATTAAAGGGGGGGTTTTCTTTAGAAAATTATTTTGGTTTCTTCTTTCTTCTCTCAAACAAATTCTCTCAATTTCTAAAGAATTTTTTCCAAGAAGATTATCAAGGAAAAAAAAAAAAAATTTGTTCTTGTTGACTTTCTTCTTTTCAATTAACATTTTTTTTACTTTAAGACAAATTAATTAATTTTTTGTTATTGAGTAAAATTCATCTTTCAATATTTTATTTTTCTAATCACATTCTTCAAATCAAGACAAGAAATTGGATCATCTACCTTCATTTCTTCAAGATAAATTTGAGGGTAATTATTCTTGGCTCAATTTCTTTATTTAATTTTAATTTCATTTTTTTGTTGTATTTAATTAATTAACATGTAAATTCTTTTAGTTCTATCATTTTATTCTTTTTTTTATTCTTTTGATTTTATTTAATTAATCATCATGTAAATTCTTTTCGATCTATTATTTAATTGTTCATGTTTTTACTTCTTATTCTTTATCTGATTGTTCATACTATTATTTCTAGTTCTTATTTCTTCTTTAATTGTTCATGTTCATATCATTGTCATCATTTTTGTTCACGTACATTATTAGTATTATCATTTAACATGTTTTAGCATAATTGGCTTATTTTTTATTTTCATATCGTTCTTCCATATTTAATTGAATTGTTCATCTTTTATTATTATTATTATTATTATTATTATTATTATTATTATTATTATTATTATTATTATTATTATTATTGTAGTTATTACCATCATTAGTATTATTATTATTATCCTTATTCTTGTTTAATTTTATTATTACTATTATTATCTATGTTTTATGCATGCTGATTTTTTATTATTACTTTTGCTTTTTATGCATGATTGGATGTTATTGTTGTTATTTTGTATTTTTATGAATGTTAAATTCTATCATCATTATTTTATGCTTTTTATGCATGTTAAATTTTATTAACACTATTTTATGTTTTTTTAGCATGTTGATTTTATTAATTTTTAAATTGCATATTTTTATTATGTCATTTTAATTGGCTTGCCATACATGATGTAATTTTGATTGCTTTAATTTAATTGTTTTCATATTATATGTTTAATTAATTTTTTACTAACTTCACTTTTATTTGTTTTTTTTTCTTTTATTTTTAATATTTATTTTTATGTGTGAGTCTTTTCCATACCAAGTGGGAACCCATGAAGATTTGAAGATCTATTTGGGAGTTGATTTGTTAATTTTTGTTATTTTCATTTCTTTTGCTTTCATTATTTTATTTCTAATATGTAATTTGTAATAAATTATGTGTATGCACGTTAATTAAAAAACCATAAAAATATTTCTGCTTAATTAATTTTTTTTTTCTAAATAAAATGGGACCAATGTCCTAACTTTTTTTCATCCAAAATAAATTATCACTTTAAAATTATTTTCTTTAATTATGCATGAGAGGACCAATGTCCTCATTTTAATAAATTACCCGATTTATGTATGAATTATATTTTATTTGCAAATGGGGTTTGTATTCCGCCCCTAGTTTTGTTGTAATTTATTTTGCTTTCATTTACTTTATTTATCGCTTTTATTATATGATTGATATGCGTTTAATTAAATTGCATTAAAATTGAATGAGAAATGGGATGAAACGCTAAATTCAAAACTTGATTATAAACTTAGCCAAGGTATGAATAAATGGGAAGTCCCGAACCTGTCTTTGGTCTTTGGGCTCAACGAGGCGAGAGACCCATTTTAATGGGATCTCCAAGACACCTCTTGTGTCCCGTAAAAAGGCTTTAATTTGCATAGTCCTAGGCTCCGCGAGGCGAGAGGGCCCTCCTAATGTTCTATTAGGATGGAACCTCCAAGACCCCTCTGGCTTGCCTAAAATGGACATAGTAGCGCCGTCTTAGGTTCACTGAGGCAAGACGAACTTTCTCAATATTTTATTGGGTGGCGACTCCATGAAATCTCCTTGTTACCCAAAATAGACGCACTTGTAAATACCTTACAAGTTTCAATGAACCTCTCCTAATAGCCCTAAAGCGAGCGTTCGGGAAAACACGAGGTTCAGCGCACGTCTCACTCACATATTTTATTATTTTTGTTAAATGCCATTTTCTTGTTTTTTTGGTGAGGTGATTTTGAGATGAGGTCGCCGTTCACACCCTGAGAGTACTCCTTTTGGTTAATTCTATTAACTTTAACCTTTTGTTAACGCATTTATTTATTTATTCTTAGTCTTTATTATATACAAATTATTTTATGTCACTCAAATAAAAATAGACAAGTGTTTTATAGTAATTAATTGGGATTTTTAACAAAATTAATGACCAACGTCTTATTTTCCTATCCAATGAATTCATCACCGAAAATTATTTTTTTAATAATTAAAGTCAGGGACTAATGTCCTCCCAATTAATAGCCCGATTTGTGTATGTTACATTTTAATCTTTCGTATGTGTTTATTTATTTATTCATTTATTTACTTATTTATTTCTAGGATTGTTTTGTCCCAATTTTCTTTATTTATTATTTATTGGGGGATTGTCTGTCCCATTTATTATCTAATTTATTTTTATGGTTTGCACTTCTAAAATGAGAGTTGTACTCCGCTCCTAGTGTAATTGTATTTCATTTTAGATGTTTTATTTATTTTATTATTTATTGCTTTCAAAATGGATAATTGCGCCTTAACTAAATTGCATTGTGTAGAGAGAAAGCGAATTAATAAGCTTAAAATTTAATTGTAAAATTAATCAAGGAAGAAATAGATGAGAAGTCCCGAACCCATCTCTGGTCTTTGGGCTCAATGAGGCGAGAGACCCATTTCAATGGAATCTCCAAGACACCTCTTGTGTCCCACCAAAAGACTTAATTAAAAATCCTAGGCACCAAGGGAGAGAGGTTCATCCTCCAAGACCCCTTTTGGTTGGCCCAAAATGGATACTTGCGCTGTCTTAGGCTCTCCGAGGCGAGAGGAATTTTCCCAATGTTTTATTGGGTAGCGACTCCATAAAACCTCTTTCTTGCCCAAAATAGACGCACTTGCAATCCGTCACAAGTTGTCAACGAACCTCATTTTGCCAGATCGCCCTCAAGCGGGCGGTCAAGGGGTGCCCACGGGGTACGGCGCCCGTCACACCAGCTGAAAATGAAATCACTTTTTCTTTCCCTAATCCTTATCCTCTCATGCCACATGTCACTCTCTTAAAAGAAATAGCACACCGGACACTTATCCTCCATAACCTAACCAATCTAATCCTTATCACACACCCTACTCCCATACACTCATCCACACTTACACATAACCTAATTAAAGCATAATGACTTAATATAACAAGGAGAGCACATGCTCAAAGTTAAACACATACACACTTATACACACACACAAGGCTCACTCTACTAGGGTGGTTACGGGGTGTTACAATACTCCCCTCCTTAATAGAATTTCATCCTCGAAATTCTTACCTGATCCAAATAGTTGAGGATAATGAATTCTAATAGCCTCTTCCGGTTCCCAAGTTGGTTCCTCAACACCGTGATGCTGCTAAAGTACTTTAACTAATGGTATCTGTTTGTTCCGAAGTTATTTGACCTCTCTAGCCAAAATCTCTTTCGGTTCCTCATCATATGAAAAATCTTATTGAACCCAAATATCTTGCACTGTCAAAACATCGGAAGGGTCTGATCGGTAACGACAAAGCATGGACACGTGAAAGACATCGTGTAGCTTGGCTAATTCCATTGAAAGGGCTAACCGGTAAGCCACCAGGCCAATCTTTTCCAAGATCTCATAGGGTCCAATAAACCGGGGACTTAATTTTCCTTTCTTTCCAAAGCGAAGAACTTTTCACCACGGCAAAACTTTCAAAAAGACTCTATCACCAACTTCATACCGAATATCCCTACGCTTCAAATTAGCATATGATCGTTGTCTGTCTTTGGCTACTTTTAGATTCTGTTGGACAACTCTAACTTTCTCTTCGGTGTCTTTCACTATCTCCGGACCAATCATGGCTCTTTCTGATAACTTCGTCCAGCACACCGGTGTTCTACATCTCCGCCCATGTAACACTTCATAAGGGGCCATTCCGATTCTTGGTTGATGACTATTATTATATGCAAATTCCATTAAAGGCACATATCGATCCCAATTTCCTGAAAATTTCAAAGCACAACCCCGAAGCATGTCTTCAAGAATCTGAATGACTCTCTCAGATTGATCATCGGTCTGGGGATGAAATGCTGTACTAAAGTTTAACCGAGTACCCAAAGCTGACTGAAGTTCTTTCCAAAACTTGGACATAAACCGAGGATCTCGATCAGACACAATGGACAATGGAACCCCATGAAGCCTGACTATCTCTCTCACATATATCTCTGCCAACTTATCCATAGAATAGTCCAACCGAACAGGCAAGAAAAGAGCTGACTTTGACAACCTATCATATATGACCCACACTAAATCATGTTGGCGCTGCGTCAACGGCAAGCCAGTCACAAAATCCATCGTAATATCATCCCATTTCCACTGAGGAATGGGTAAGGGGTTAAGCAAACCCGATGGAACTTGGTGTTCGGCTTTCACTTGCTGACACACTAAACACTTCGAGATAAAATCTACTATGTCCTTCTTCATACCCGGCCACCAATAATGCTGCTTAAGATCTCGGTACATCTTATCTCCACCCGGATGCATAGTAAAAACCAATAAATACGCCTCTTGCAAAAGCTTCTTTTTCACATCACCCACAGTCGGTACACATAACTGTTTCCCATGTTTAAGTACTCCTTCACTATCCATGGAAAATTCAGTTCGCTTACCATCTTTCATTGCTTGATAAGCACGCTGCAAAATAGGGTCACTCAATTATGCATTCACAATCACTTGCCTCAAACTCGATCTAGCTTTTAACTGAGCAAGACGCGCCTTCAGAATCAAATCTCCACCTCCCTCTGCTAACAGACAAAGTTGAAATTGACTTCCTACTAAGGTCATCTGCCATGATATTTGCTTTACCCGGATAATAATCAATAATGCAGTCGTAGTCCTTGAACAGTTCTAATGACCTTTGCTGTCTCAAATTCAACTCTTTCTGAGTCAGCAAATACTTCAAACTCTTGTGATCAGTGAAGATTCTACACTTTTCTCCATACAAATAGTGTCGCCACACTTTAAGTGCAAACACTACCGCCGCTAACTCTAAATCATGCGTCAGGTAGTGTTGCTCATGAGGTTTCAGTTGCCTGGAAGCATAGGCAATCACTTTGCCATCTTCCATCAGAACACAACCCAAACCCACTCCTAAAGCATCACTATACATGGTGAATTCCTTACCCGACACAGGCTGCGTAAGCACAGGAGCCTTAACCAACATCTCTTTCAGTTGATCAAAACTGGTTTGTCATTTATCAGACCAAACAAACCTCACCTCTTTCCGGAGAAGTCTAGTCAAAGGTGAAGCTAACACTTAGAATTCCTTGACAAAACGCCTATAGTAACCAGCTAAACCCAGAAAACTTCTTACTTCTGGCACATTTTTAGGTGGTAACCAACTCACAATCGCCTCCACTTTGGACGGGTCTACCCGAATACCCTCAGCTGAAACCGTATGTCCGAGAAAAATTACTTCTTTTAGCCAAAACTCACACTTACTGAGTTTAGCATAAAGTCGATGATCTCTCAACACTTGTAATACATAACAGAGATGTTCTTCATGTTCCTTCTAATTCCTCGAATAAACAAGGATGTTGTCGATGAACACTACCACAAACCGATCCAGATACTGTCTGAAGACCCTGTTCATTAGATCCATAAAAGCTGCAGGCGCGTTGGTCAAACCAAACGGCATCACTAGGAATTCATAGTGACTATAGTGCGTCCGAAAACCCGTCTTCGCCACATCCGTATCCTTTACCCTCAACTAGTCGTAACCCGATCTCAGGTCTATCTTGGAGAACACTCCTGCCCCTCTTAACTGATCAAAAAGATCCTCAATCCGAGGTAACGGGTACTTATTCTTTATCGTAACCTTGTTGAGCTGCCTGTAATCTATACACATCCGCAGTGTCTCATCTTTCTTCTTAACAAACAAGACCGGAGCACCCCACGTAGACACACTGGGCCGGATGAATCCCTTATCCAAAAGTTCTTACAACTGACTCTTGAGTTCTTTCAATTCCACTGGAGCCATCCGATACGGAGCCTTAGAAATCAGAGATGCTCCCGGTACAATCTCCACTGACAACTCAACCTCCCTCTCAGGAGGTAACCCCGGTAACTCTTCCAGAAAAACATCCTCAAATTCCCTTACAATCGGAATATCTTGTATTTTACCCTGCTCTCTTCGCAAATCCAAAACTAGTGCCAAATACGCTTCACATCCTTTTCTTATAAACCTTTTTGCCTTCATCGCTAAAATGACATTATGCAACGAACTACTTCCCTCACCTTTCACAATCATGGACAACTGATCTTTATCTTTGAGAACCAAAACTTTCCTATGACAATCTACTATAGCTCGATGCTTGGCTAGCCAATCCATTCCCAAAATAATATCAAACTCATGAAATGGTAACCGAATCAAATCAACTACAAATTCCATGCCTTGAATCCTTAAAGGACAATTCTGACATACCTGATTCACAATAACACTCTGACCCAATGGGCTAGACACACAAATCTCATAATCCAATCTTTCCTCACTCCCCAAACTATCACCCAACTTACTAGAACACAAGTAAGAATGAGTAGACCCCGGATCTATCAAAGCATACACTTCAGAATCAAACAATAAAAACTTACCAACAATTACTTCTGGTGCATTCTGCTCATCCCTGGCCTTCATGGCATAGGCTCTACCAGCTGTCGAAACGGGGCGGTCCACAGATTCATATAACTCTCTCTCCCGAGGGTGTCCACCAAGACCCCGTCCTCTACCTCTACCACGGCTTCCTTGGGGAGCATTGGACCCTGCTCAGCTACCCTCTTATTGACCTGGAGCATTCTTACAAAGATTAGGACAATTAGCAAGGAAGTGGTCCATACTACCACACCTAAAGCACCATCCTGTCAGCCATCGACATTCGCCCCAATGGCACCTACCACAATGAGAGCATTGAGGCATAGCATCGCCTCTACCACCTGAACCTCCTCTCCCCGTGCCTGATCCTCTAGAAGAATCTTGTCTCCTCCCTCTCGTAGCCGGACTATCAGGAGACTCACTAGTAGGATTCCATTGAGGTTCTCTTGCTCTTTTCCCTGAAGAAGAACTGCCTCTAGAAGTCTTTCTCCTCAAAGCTTTCTCTCTCAAAACATTCTCCGATCGCTCCGCTCTCAAGGCCGCCTGAACCAGCTGATAATAGCTAACATTCGGGGCAAACATCAAAGAGACTAGCATTGCCTTCAAAGATTCATTTAAACCCGCCTCAAAATGCTGACACCGGAACTCCTCGATAAGAATTCCTGGTGGTGCATACTTACCAAGTCTGTTAAACTCATTCTCATAATCTGCCACCGATATTACCCTCTGCTTGAGGCTCAAGAACTGCGCCCACCTTGCGTCTTTGAATGCCTTAGTTATGTACTTATTCTGGAACTCCATCTCAAAGAACTCCCATGACAAAGGCTCAGGAAGCTGGGCCTGACTGAGCACTAACCTCCACCAGTAATAAGCAGAGCCTTGCAACAGTAACACTACACATTCCACTTCTCTATCTGGCGGACATCTGATTTTCCTTAACACCCGCTTCACTTTACCAATCCATATCTCGGCTTTATTAGATTCATCTAAACTGGTACCAAAGAAATCCTCAGCTCCAAACTTTATCATATTCTCAATAGGTGCCCTAGGTGCAGTTACTCTCTCTAACACCCTGGCCATATCCTGAGATATCTTGAGCATTGCTTTAAAAGGAACCGCAGGGCCTCGGGTTGCACCCTAGGACGTTGAGCCAGACCTGAAACTGATGGATCTTGCTCTTGGGGATTCGCACTCTCGGCTGACCCCTCAAGCGATCCACAAGCAGACTCCATAGCTACAAACATAAACCACAATCCGCATCAGGCCAACATAACTCTAATAGACTTCCTATAATACTCTAGCCTAGAAACGTCTAAACCTACCGCTCTGATACCACAAAATGTAACACCCCTTACCTATACGTAGAGAACTTCACCCTATAAAGAGGATGAAGGTCCCCCATAGATGAGGGTTGCCACCCACAGATGCTCAAACAGAACCAATCATTGCACACCAATTACATTGACAAATGAATAAATTAAAATTTCATAATTCATCAAAGAATAGGTCATAGAGCAAAATATTATATTTCATTAATATAATAAAGGTGACTTTACGTATTCCAAAAAGATACAAAAGTGCCTCAGCATAACTGAATAGTTACATGTAACTAGTATCAAAATAATTTACAAAATATTCTTCACATTGGTCAAAAGTACAGGACTATAACATATACAAAAAGACTACAAGGCCTAAAACTGCAAAATCTCTATCCTCTAGTTGTGTTGGCCCTGCTGATGCGAATCACGCAGCTCGCTATACTCAAAAACTTCCACACCTGCACGGATAAAACACCCATGCTAAGCAAAGTCGCTTAGTGGGGAAACAAAGATGCATAACGACGACTCATAGTGGCGTTAACAAACAATCACAAGCGAATGGCACAGTTAAATGTTAAGATTTCATAAATTAACTCAAAGCATAACAGCATTATAATCATATTAATCCAATACGCAATATTTCAGAATTCACATATGATAACAAATAACATTATTGCACCTGCCTTATTAAAACAGTGGATAACGAGTATGCATAAATACCCGAAGGTATTAACACTATTCTCGTAACATATAGATACCCGAGGGTATCAGAACAATCTTTCAATTTTGTTCCAAAAATATTTTCGCGTAGATTCAGTACACAGGGATTACGAAGATCTAGTCGGGGGACCTGATCAGGGTCCAAATCATACACTAGCTGCTGCAACACTAACTCTATTAGGCATGCCTAACTATCCACTTATTTGACTCTAATACGTCATGCATAAACCAAATTATGTTTCAATTCGCAATATATATATATAATTTGTCATGCATAATTCATATAAATATAGTCATATAATAATTCATATAACAAATGGTAAGAAAAAGACAAGAAAAGACATTTGAAGTTCATTTTCAGAAAATAGGGTACGTGAGAAAACAGGGCAGAATGGGGGGTCTCTGTCTCGCTCGCGACTAAGTCGCGCTCGCGACAGAAAGGCATCGGACACGAGTCATGCTGAGGGACACGACTCATGTCGGATGTCTCTCCACCCCCAGTCATGCTTTAGAGCACGACATGCTGAGGAAGGCACAACAGCACGAGTCGTGCTGAATGAGCACGGGTCGTGCTGTTTAAGCACAAGTCGTGCTTCATCAGCACGTGTCGCGCTGATCCTCACCTGCTACCATCGCCCTGCTGAGATGCACAACTCGCACTCACAGAAAGGGAGCATGAGTCGTGCTTCTCAACATGAGTTGGACGGTCAACACTTCTTCAAGCCAAACATGCGAGAGCTGGAAATCCTCTTCTGTCGTGCTCGCAACAGGAATGGGATTTCCAGTCCCCAGCAAAATATAAACCTAGAATTTCCCTCCAAACCAAAAACCAATTTAACCCAAATCACTTCCAACTCCATCTTACCTCAAATTAAGCCTTCCAAACACCATAACCAGCCTCAAATAACATATTTCCACAATTAATTCCAAAATAAATCATCAATTCACAAATCAAGATCTCAAAATTCACAGAACCAGAAAATTATGAAGCAAAGTTCAATCAACTTCATATTTGATTCAATAATTCAATAATTATGCCACCCAATTCATCACAACTCAAAACCCATATCATATTTACCAATACAAGCCTATTTACACATCATAAATTCCAGAATTTCATGCATATCACAAAACCCATACATGAACATCAAATCAAAGCAAATTCTCGAACCTGGAATTAGTGAACCTCCAATCAAAGGGCTGCACTCCCGCTCGCTACTTCCTTGCCCTTGGATTCTCTAGGAGGATTCTCTGAACCACAAGACCCAACAAACCACAAATTCAAACTCTAATTCTCAACTACAAAACACATCTAAAGAAGAAGAATAAGAAAACTAATAACCATTACTTACCACACCAGCTTAGAGCTACCCAAGAATTCACTAAAGCTTACAGTAAAAGGAAGAATTCAAGAAGAAATAAAGAAGAAGGGAAGAGAAGGAGCAAGGTAATGGGAAGAAGAAGAAGAAGAAGAAGCATGAAAAAGAAAGGAACCCAGCTGAAAATGAAATAACTTTTTCTTTCCCCAATCCTTATCCTCTCATGCCACATGTCACTCTCTTAAAAGAAATAGCACACCCAACACTTATTCTCCATAACCTACCCAATCTAATTTCTATCACACACCCTACTCCCATACACTCATCCACACTTACACATAACCCAATTAAAGCATAATGACTTAATATAACAAGGAGAGCACATGCTCAAAGTTAAACACATGCGTACTTATACACACATACAAGGCTCACTCTACTAGGGTGGTTACAGGGTGTTACACTCTTTACCCGAGATGGGCTGAGTAAGTATAGGAGCTTCAACTAACAATCTCTTCAACTACTCAAAACATACTTGGCACTTATCCAACCATTCAGATCTAACTCCTTTCCTCAACAATCTCGTTATAGGAGCAGCAATAACTGAAAAACCCTTCACAAATTGACGGTAGTAGCCTGCCAAGCCAAGGAAACTTCTTACTTTTGGAACATTCCTAGGCACTTTCCAATTCACAATTGCCTCATTCTTAGCTGGATCCACTTGAATACCCTTAGCTGACACAATATAACCCTAGAAAGACACCCCTCGAAGCCTAAAGTCACACTTACCGAGCTTCGCAAACAAATGGTGCTCCCTCAAAACTTGCAACACTAATCAAAGATGCTCCTCATACTCACTCTCATCCTTCGAGTAAACCAAAATATCATCAATGAATACTACTACAAATTGGTCGAGATATGGCCTAAACACTCTGTTCATCAAATCCATAAAAGCTGCAGGTGCATTGGTCAAACCAAACGGCATCACAAGGAACTCATAATGGCCATATCGCGTCCAAAATGCAATCTTAACCACATCCTCGTCCTTAACCCAAAGCTGATAATAACCCGACCAAAGATCAATCTTAGAGAAAAGACCCGCACCTTTGAGCTGATCAAACAAATCCTTGACTCTAGGCAAAGGATGCTTGTTCTTTACTGTGACCTTATTAATTTTCCTATAGTCGATGCATATCCTCAAGGTACCGTCCTTCTTCTTGACAAACAACATCGGAGCTCCCCATAGAGATATGTTGGGTCTAATAAACCCCTTATCCAATAACTCTTGTAGCTGAGTTTTAAGTTCCCTCAACTCTACAGGAGCCATCCGATAAGGTGCTTTTGAAATGGGCAAAATACCCAGCATTATCTCTGTGGACAACTCCACTTCTCTCTCGGGAGGCAACCCAGGCAACTCTCTCGAAAACACATCACCAAACTCCCTAACAACTTGGATATCCTCAATCTCAACCTGATCACGCTTAGAATCCAACACTAGTGCTAGAAATGCTTCACAGCCTTTCCTCATGAACCTCTTAGCTTGCATAATAGAAATCACATTACTCAAGGAACTCGAACCCAAACCTTTAACCATGACAGAAGACTGATCTCTACTTCGCAGCACAACCACCTTCCTATGAAAATTAACTACAGCTCGATGCTTACTCAACCAATCCATGCCATAGATTAGATCAAACTCCCGAAATGGCACCTCAATCAAATCCGCAGAAAACTCAACACTTTGAACAAAAAGAGGACAATTCCTATAAACTCTACTCACATTGACACTATGCCCTAAGGGACTAGTCACATAAACCTCATAATCTCACTGATCAACATCATGCAACTTATCAAACAACTTACTCGTGGACAAATATGAGTGTGTGGAACCAGGGTCAATTAGAGCATATAATTCAGTGTCAAAGAGTAGGAACTTACCAGCTATCACATCTGGAGCTGCTCATCCCGAGCTCTCATAGCATATGTCCTCACTGGAACAATCAAGGGATGATCAACCGACTCTGATGGAGCTCCCTCTCTAGGCCGACCACCTCGACCTCTACCTCGGCCTCTACCACGACTGGCTTGCGGTGCATTAGAACCCACTCTACTAGCCTCACGCTGATCACTAGAAGCCTCACTCAACTTCGGACAGTTAGACAAATAGTGATCAGTGCTCCCACATCAGAAACAACCACCCATGAGCCACCTACACTCACCCCTATAGTGCCTGCTGCAATGAGAACACTCAGACAACACCTCAGTCCTATTACTAGAACTACCTCTACTGGCACTAGAACATAAGGCAGAACCTTGCCTCCTACCTCTCAAAGCCGGACCTGAAGAAGACTCATCCTGCGAGTTCCTAGACCTCTTACCCGAAGATGATGACGATCCTCCACAAGGGGGATTCCTCCTCTAAGCTCTCTCTCTTAAGACCGATTCATATCTCTCGGCCCGCACTGCTGCTTGCACTATCTAATAATACCTAGTACCTGGAGTACTCATCAATGAAATTAACATAGCCCTCAAGGACTCATTCAAACCAACCTCAAAGTGCCTGCATCTAAACTCCTCTATCAGAACACCCTCTGGAGCATACATAGAAAGACGGTTGAACTCTTTTTTAAACTCCGAAACAATCATAGCCCTCTGCTTCAAACTCAAGAACTGTGCCCATTAAGTATCCTTGTAGGCCTGAGTCACATACTTATTGGTAAACTCCCTCTCAAAGAACTCCCAAGTGACCAAGTCAAGCAACTGGGGATGCCTGTGGACCAACTTCCACCAATCGTAGGTGGATCCCTGCAACAAAGCCATAACACATTCTACTTGCCTGTTCGAAGGGCACCGAATCTCATCCAGAACACGTTCTACCTTCTCTATCCACTTCTCAGCATACTGGATTTATCCAAACTAGTCCCATAAAAATCCTCCGTACCAGCTTTCCTCATGCTATCTAAAGGGGCTCTCGGAGCGGTCATTCTCTCTAAGACACGAGCCATGTCCTGAGAAATCTTCAACATTGCCTCAAAGGGCATGGCTGTGGTCTCAGGCTGAACCCTAGGTGTTTGAGCCGAAATAGACATTAAAGGATCTACTTCTTAAGGATTCACACTCTCAGCAGACCCCTCAAGCAACCCACGCACCGAATCGGAATCCATCTAAAACAAACACAAAGACACCCGCATCAACCACATAGTCCTAAACGTATATCTATGCACAATAACACCCAGAAAATGCCTAAACCAGGCTCTGATACCAAAAACTATAACACCACCTACCCATATGTAGGGGAACCCATCCACAATAGAGTGAGAACCCATATGAGCAGGGTGTCACTAAGCAAAATAGTACAATAACATACATCCACATATAGTATACATACAGAAATACAGTGGAAATAAAACTTTAAAACCAAACTGATCATTCATAGATGGAATAATAATATTCATTACATAACTGTTCTGATATTACCAAAATAATTACATCTTTTAGAATTACAAAGCGGAAGCTGAACAAAAGACTAAATACAATGAGAGTTCAATATTACCAAAAGAATCATATAATAAAAAGCTAAGTCCTAACATCAATCCCTCTGTGTTGGCTTGACTTGCGGCGACTCTCCCAAAAGCTATACACCTTCTACACCTGCACGGATAAAACACCCGTGCTAAGCGATAACGTTTAGTGGGGAAATAAACAACAATAATATGGATGGCCATTCACAATGATCGTCAAGGCAGATCACATATATATTGCCATATGCTTATATTCATATAAGATATAATCATAATCGAATCACATTCATATGCTAACCGATTCATATGCTCAAAAATAGAGTCATTCAGATTCACATACTTATAATCATAGTCATTCGGATTCACATTCTGATAACACAATGAAGTATAACACCTGCTGACTCACAGTAGTGGATAACGAGTGAATGCATGGTGGTACCTTATGGGTGCGAATCGAAAAGCAACATCACATTTTCTCATTCAAAAACATTATACAGAGGGGATCTTAAACAAGATCCTAACACATTGAGGTTCACGAGGAACCAAACAAGGGAACTTATCAGGGTCAAGAATAGAACTGAGGGCTGCAGCTACTAAACTCTATTAGGCATGCCTAACTATCCACTTATTTGACTCTAGTAGGTCGTACATAATTCATCAAGTCACATTTATATAATTCATAAAATTTTCCATACATAATTCTAAAAGCATCACAATTCAAAAATTAAACATTGGAAATCACAAAAGAAAACTCAAATTGAAGCCAGGGGTGTCGCGCTCGCGACAGAGGCGAAACTGGCCCCAGGTCACGATGACGACAGTCTTTGCGCTCGTGCAGAGATAAAAGCACATCTCGTTATCACGCTCGCGATAGTGAATGGCCAACAAAAGCTGTCACGCTCATGCATAAGCGTGCTCACAATAGGGGACTGCCCAATTCCGCTCGACAGCCGAGCACTATATCATGCTCATGACAGAGAGCTCTCGCTGCGGTGGCTCGGCAGCCCAAATCTGCTCGGCCATGCGCAAGGGCTAAATTCACCAAGCTCTGTCGCGACCTTGTGATAGTGTCGCGTTCGTGACAGAGTCGTGATTTCCAGGTCTTACGCAAAAATCTACAGAAAATCACACTCCCAAATCACCCAAACCTCCAATCTCAAACACAAATCAACAAACTTCGTCTTACCTCAAATCAACCTTCCCATCATCAAAAATAACATAAACACAACTTTTACAACAATTAAAACAATCAAAATCAATAATTAACATAATCAAACTTCTCAAAAGTGACAAACGCAAAAAAATTGCAATAAAGTTCATCAAACTTAAAGTTGGCTTCAATAACTCATCATTTATGCATCACAACTTAAATCAAACCAAAACCCATAACATTTGCACTAACATGAGCCTCATCAAACCTTAAATTCCTATAAATTCATTAAAACATACCAAATCACAAAAATGCAACAAATTCAAATAAATTCCCAAATCTGTAAATTCCTATGCTACTAGTTGCAAGCTCCGCTCCCACTTGACTTCTCTTTCCCCTTGGGATCACGAGTAGGTGCTTCTAAACACGAAAACCCAAGAACCATACAAACACAAAAATCTTAGATTAAGAACACACCTAATAAATTAAGAAAAAGAAGAGAAAACCCACTAAAAACTTACCAATCAAAGCTTAAAAGATGATCAATTTCCACCAAAACCACTTGGAATCCAAGTTAAGGCACACTTGAAGAGAAAAGAGGAAGAAGAGATAAAGAGAAGAGGAAGAAAATGGGAAAGAGGCAGTAAAATGGCCATTTTTCTCTCTTCTTCTATTTATACCTACTTCCTAAAACCCTAACCACATGTCACCCTAAGATTGGTGGATCTTGATCACTCAAACCCTACACCCATGCAAGCCACTACACACAAGACCAACCCTCACTAATACACACACTACTCCCCTATGAGCATGCACACACTAACAAGACCCATACACACATACACCCTAATATCAAACATGCACCCACACTCTAATAAAGCCCACAAAACATACATATAACCCAAAATACCATTAAAACATTCCAAAACACTCACACATGCACACATACACATGGCTCAAACTACTAGGGGGAAAATGGGGTGTGATAATAAATATCTTTAATGCCCTAATTCTTCATTTTCACTTTGATTTTCAGTTTTCTCTTTCAATTGAAGTTAGTTTTCTCTCAAAGTTCTTCTTCTCCTTTAATTATTTTTATTTTACCTTGGTTTTCTGCACTTTAGTTTTCACTTTTTTTGCAAATTTTAAGATGGTGCATATAAAAACTACAGCTAACAAGGGAAAAGGCAAGAAGGCATCAGGAGAGTCCAGTGCTACTGCTCAAGAATCTGATTTATTGTCTCTCTGTTTTAAGTATGAGTGCCCCTTTCCCATCTACAGAGAAGAAAGTAAGAAATTTTTATATTTTATAAAGAAAACTTACGTAGGTATGTGGCATGTGCACTTTCCTTTGTTAGATGATCTTGGTTTAACTGAACAATTAGAGAAATATTTGAGATATATGCATTGGGGTCAGTTTATGCATTTAACTTTGCCAATTAGAAAGGATTGGGCTATAGAATTTTTTGTTACTCTTGACTATATGGATAAAAAGAAAATTAATTTCAAGTTTAGGCACCAAGGCAAACAATATATTTTTGGTTTTGATGAGATGCATGACTGGTTTTATTTTCCATTAAATGGCAAATGTTTTGATTCTCATCTTTTTGATCCTACACCTATTTGGAAGAAATTAACTGGTTTGAATACTTTTAATAATAAAAATTCCACCAATCATCAATTTAAAGATGATGTCTTGTTATTATTTCATAAATATATTTGCCATGCTTTATTTGGGCGAGTGGAGAGCAATAAAGTTCAAACCAAGGATTTGTTTGTTTTAGACCTTTTCTAATCTAAGAAGACACACTATTCTATTGATTTCATTTTTGATGGCCTATATCATGCGTCAATTGTAATAACTAAAATTGTTGGTATATGCCACATGGTGACTGGGATTGTTTTGGGATGTTTAGGGGAATTGTATAACTTTGCCATGGATGAGCATGAGACTGTTGCCTTGCTTGATGCTAAATATTTGAGAAATGATAACGTGTTAACAAGAGGCAGATGGCCTCCAAGGTTTATTGACCGTGGTGTGTAGGTTCAAGGCCCTAGTGTGGACAAAGGCAAAGGCAAAGCCGTTGAAACATCTACTACAGCTGAGGAAGAGGAGGAGTCCGAGGACGATGGGTTTGATGATGGCAGTGGATTGCCTACTGGTAGTGGGGAGGCTTCTTTTGGTTGGCAGTAGGTTATGACACGCTTGGATGGTGTCGAGGCTATAAACTAAAGCATGGCAGCTAGATTAGATTCTATGGAGGCCACCATGAAGGACATGCACAAGAGCCAAAAGAGCACGAGTCATAAACTTCTCTCTTTCTTCCGCAAGAAGAACGTTGAATTCACACCTTCTCCACCAAGTTCCCTAAGTGGAAATTAAGATCAGTTTTCTCCTAGCCTTTTACTTTTTTTTATTATTGTTCTTTTTATTTCTTATTTTGTATTTTGCTTATTTTTATTCTATGTTTTATTTTTGTTTGATTTTCTTACACAATCAGGACATTGTGTCCTTTAAGTGTGGGGGCATGCATGTTATGTTCATTTATATATGTGTGTTTATTTAGTATAGCTTGTGGAATGCATGTACTGCTACTTTTAGGTTTTTTTTCTTGCATATGTTGTTAGTAGTATGATAACTTCATATATAGTACTTAGTTTTGATGGTGTTTTTATATGATTTTTGGGTGTTTAGTTGTGTTTTTGTGTCATGTTTTGTTTCCTTTAAGTTAATTTTACTAATCTTAGTCAAATTGCAATTTTGATGCAAAATAGATAGTTTTTGATGGATTTTGATTTGTCTTTGCAGGTGTGGTTCTAGGTACCTCACGGTCACAATGAAACTCATTGTGACCGTGACATAAAGAGAAGTTGAAGACAGGAGTAGACTTAGAGGGGTCACGGTCACAATGGATTTCATTGTGACCGTGACATAGCAAACGTTTGGGCAGAATGCAAGTAGGAAGCATGTCACGGTGGCAATCAATTTCATTTTCACGGTGACATAAAAATCATCAAGGCAGAATCAGAGTAGCACGTACCTCACTGTGACAATCAATTTCATTGTCACCGTGACATAAGTTTTTTATGGACAGAAGCGAAACATTGAAGACCTCACGGTGATAATGAATTTCATTGTCACCGTGACCCCTCTCCTGTGCATGAAAAGAAATTAAAGATCTCGATACCTCACGGTGACAATGAAATTCATTGTCACCGTGACCCCTCTGGAACTATAAAAACGCACTTTTCTGTTTGGTTAGGGTTCCAATTTTTTTAATTAGTTTTTTTTTTTATTTTGGCAGCTGAGTATTTCTTATGTTCTAAACTTTCGTTTTCAATCTTGTTATGAGTTTTTCAATAAGAGATTGAGAGTAATTTTCATTAGACACATAGTTAATTTCCAGAGATTGTTATTTTTTAGTTTTCCAGAATTTTAGTTTAATTCTCCATTAAAGATCTGAAGAAGAAGACTGGAGAACGTGGGATTCAATCGGGATTTCTACCTTAATGAATTTCTGGGTTTATTCTTTCCTTTATTCTTTTGATTTTGTAATGGATCGTGAGTAGTCTTTTAGTTGTTTGGGGGATCTCTAAAACCCCTATCCTTGATGTGAATTTTAAACATATTTTGATATTTGATATATGAATGAAGGTTTATTTCACTGGTTATTATTGTCAAATCATGAGATGTATATTTTCAAGTTAATTTCCTGTTTTGATGAATGAATTAATTCATGTATCTTAATTGGTTATTGAATTATATGATTGAATGTCATGATAAATTATCTTCATATTTGCTGTCATGATTGCTGTATCATTTGGACTGCTCCGGAATGGGAATCCATATGTGCAGGTTTTCATGGTTTAAGATTGGAGTGAGGAGTGAAATAATTAGGTTTTGGATTGTTTGGCTCCAGAGTGGGAAAGCAAACCAAACCTAGGATTTTAGACCCGTGATTAGGCTAGTTGTATGACCTGCTCCGGAATGGGACGTTATGCAATTAGAATAGCTTGCCTCGGAATGGGACGCTTGGGTTAAGAGGGTTATCCCGATTTCGTTCATATATGTTTTCTTTATGTGTTTTGATTCATATCTGGGTATGGGGTGGATGAGTGAACCTGAGCAACATTTGTCTATTTTTGAATTCTTATATTGTTAATTTTTCTGTCATTTGGTTTCTTGCAATTGTTGCTGTCAATTTAATTTGATTATTTCCATTTGTTTATTTTGGTTATTTAAATTCTTTGTTTTTAATCGGTAGATAATTAAATCAATTCAACAACTGGAAATTATGTAGCATACATTTAAGTGTCATAACTTGCATACTCAGTCTCTTGGATACGATAACTCGGAGTCTTAAAAATACTTCATTATATTACTTGCCGATTCAGTACACTTGCTGAGGTCGCGTCATAGTAGGTGTGTTAAGTTTGATTTGTATATATGTGTATGATTGTTTATAGGTTTATATGCTAGGTTGTTTTGTGAGTTTGATTTTGGAGCTTGTATATTTGGGGCATATTTGGGAATATATGCATGCTTTAGCTTTAATTTCTTTTAATTTAGTCTAGTTAGGCAAATTCTTGAGGAATGTCATTTTTTATTTTACATTGACAATTTAATGTACATAGTGAAGGTCATGACTTGGCAAAGCACTTTAGTGTATGTTCTTTTTAAGTTATTTATCTTTTCACATGTATAAAAGGTTTATTTTTCCAATGCATTGCTTAGGGTAGTTTGACCTATAGCTAAAGTGAGCTTTTGAGCCTTGTACATTGAATTTTTCTTGTATGAGAGCCGTAATATATCATATCCTCTAGAACTTATTTTTGGTAAATTTTGAGACTACATTTAGTATGAGATGTGCATGAAAAGTGATAACGGCATTTAGACTAAACCATTTTAGCTTGCTTTAAAAACTTACCCTTTTTGACTTTAGGTAGCTAATTTTGAGCCTTTAACCTATTTTTTGTTGTGAAACATATAATTCGCCAAAATCCTTTGCTACCCAATAAATGATTTCTTTTTGTTACCCTTTTTGTGAAGAGAATTAGGATTGCTATATCATTGGAGATACATTTTGTGAAGTATAAGTATGATATTATTCATGAATTTAATTCCCTTATTCTTCAAGTTTAATATTAGAGAAATGCTAGTTCTAAAAAAAAAGAACAAAGTGGGATCGAGCATAAAATGCACCCACATTATTCAAAAAAAATATTAAAAAAAACGCAACTAGTAGGAAAAATGTGGATATTAAGAAGGTAGTTAGAATAATGAGTTAGAATGTCATAAGATCATGCTATGATTAGATTTCGAAAGTATCTTTTAATATTGTGAGACTTTTTCTCTACACAATATGAGCTACTTAAACCAAATTGTCCTACCTTAACCTAAGCTAAGCTACAAACTTTAATAAGACCCTTTTGATTTCATGTACTACTTTATACTAGTAGTGGAGAGGTTTATCCATTACAAGCTTATGTTATGCAATAACATATTTAAAGAATGAGTGAAACACTACCCCATAAACACATTAAGAGATTTAAGAATATAGTGTTTGAGTGAGAATTATTTTAGGTAAAGTTTTGTGTGAAATCATCTTTACATGTGTTAAGATATTCAAATTCTTGAGTTCAAACATTCTTATGTTTTGCAACTTCATGATTTTCCAAATGTGCATGGTTGTTCAAGTTTAATGGATAATGATATTGTTTGAGAATTTGCATATTTAGACTAATGCATTAAAAGATGAAAGTTTATGGATGTTATTTCCAAATGTTTGCCAAATATAGATGTGAGCTCCAAAAATTGTGTTCATGTTATTTTGTGTTATGAGTTTGTTTGTTTGCTTGCTTGTTATGTTTTGCTTAGGGACAAGCAAATGTTTAAGTGCGGGGGCTTGATATGAGCCTAAATAACTCATATTTAACTTACATTTTGTGGTTAAAATTATGTTTAGTTATGATTTAATGTGTTAGAATTAGGTGTGTTTGATGTTTTGTGTTAAGTTTTGTTAATGTAGGAGAAAAAGGGAGAAGATGTGAAGAAAAAGCATAAATGAGCAAGAAATGAATTCTCTGTTGCGAGCGCAACTTGTATCGCGAGCGCGACAGAGGATACCCAAGAGAAGAGAAGGCAAAAAAAAAGAAAAGAAGAGCCAAGGAAGGAAGCCGCGCGCTGTCGCGAGAGTGGCAAGATGCAGAGGAAGAGGAAGACCAAGCAACTGAAAAGATTGAAGTGTCGTGCTTTGTCACGAGCACGATAAGCTTCGCGAGCACGATAGAAAGAGCCGTTAGACAGTTTTCCTTAAAAAGTTGGGACCTTCCACCAAGCTTTGCAACTATTTGAGAAAGGACATGACCTTTGGAACACTATAAATGTCAATTTCAACTATAATTTTAGGATGATGAATTATCTTTAACTAATTTATTTTTCTGTAAGTTTGCATAACAGTTTTTATATAGTTAAAGTTCTAAGTTAGATTTTATGTTTTGAAGAAGAAGACTAAGGAGAAGAAAATTTATTACAATGGTTTAAGAAAAGGGTTGAGAGATTTCTTTCTTCTAACTCTTATCTTTTATTTTCTTCTTTGTAATTAAATGAATGTTACTTAATGAAATTTGAATTATATTAATGTCATCTACTTCCATCTATGTTAGTAATCTTTGAATATAGAATTCTCTATTAGTTTATTATTGCATGATCTTTATAAGTTAAGGTAGAATTGAGAGGTTCATTTTAACTTACAACTAATAGGAATTCATTATTAAAACATAACTAGAGAGATCAGTATGTTGAGATAATTGCTATAGGTTAGTGAATAATCTTAGAATAAGTAATTGGAATTAACTAGTTCATTAATGAGAGTTAAGGATTAGCATTTCAATTGCATATTTTAGGCATCCTAATTCATGGTCGAGAGAGTGGAATTATTCCAATTTGGCTTGCTTATGAGATTACATTTATATTGAAATGATGGAATCAAGTTTCATAATCATTAAATCTTCATTATATACTTTGTCTTCTTTGATTATTATTAACTAGGTTTAATTAATGTGCATTATAAGAATAGTTTAGAGTTAACTTTCAAATTAATGATCATTGTAAACAAGATTAAAATTGAATTATAATAGTGTGTAATATTAATCTACTTTCCTCGTGGGATCGATATCTTTTTTACTATAATCGGTACACCGTATACTTGCAGAATTACCATGTAGAAATACACCTAATAGATATCAATTTCATGAATGTCTGGATTCCTCTTTCTACCGCGACAGTTGACAGCTCTTCAGGGTGTGTTCCCCTGTGCGGGCTTCGTGAAGCCACTTTCTATATTACTGTCTGCTGTGCTCCATAACTCGGGATGACCCAGGATGTGGTGAAACTCCCTCTATCTTTTTGGGGTGGAATCCTGTCTTCAGCTTTTGCTTCCAGATATCATGATCTCTGGGTTGAACTACCGATGAAGACTATCATACCCTCCTTTAGAAATCATCCTATCACTTCTACCAATGCATATAAGCGATGGGTACTTAACCCTACAGTCGATAATAGGACTCGTAGACTTAGGCATCTGGCCGACAAGAGCAGTAATAGAGCATAGTTCAGATTTGCATGCATTTTGAGTAATGCATTTCTTTTTAACACAGAACTAGAAAATAATGTAAATGAATAAATTCAGTTTTATTTCCTTTTGCAAAATTGTGTACATTTTAGTATGATTTCACTATACATGATCACCATTTAGCATCAATTCAAAATGCAAAACTACATTCATTCCTATAATAGATCTTGATAGCATCAAACTCCTGTTACCAGTTAGCCCTCTCGGGTTTTCTTGATTGGACATTTTCTCTCAAGCCTCTAATTTTTGCCTAGGATGCCTTTTTTCAGTTTTCACCCTGACGAGGCGCCCAATTTTAGCAAGGCCGCCTTTTTTCAATTTTCGACCCGCGGGGCTTTTATTCTCTTCTTTTGATTTTTAGCTTTTAGCCATGGAACCTCTTGAGTCTATAAATATTGATCGGCTCCTTGAACTCATTGCTATCGCCATCTGCGAGAATTGCTACTTCTTTTGACAACAGCTTTTTGAGGATGAAAGGACCTACCCACGTCGGCCTGAACTTACACCGTATATCCGGCGCCCCTGGTCTCATTTGTTTGAAGACCGAATGTCCCTCCTTCAACGGATATTTCTTGACCTTCTTTCCAAATGACCTAGCAAGCCTTTTCTGATAGATCTGATTGTGATAATAGGCTCTCAACTTGCTCTCATCTAGCATATTCCGATATTGCAATTGTTGTTGTGCCCATTCAGCCTCCGGAATTCGAGCCTCCATATCTACCCTCAATGACTTGAGCTCTATTTCAACTGGCAACATTGCTTTCGTCCCATATACCAAAGAATATGGCGTGGCTCCTATAGAAGTCCTAACGGTAGTTCTATAACCCCAAAGTGCAAAAGGCAACTTTTTCGCCCAATATTTATAGTTCTGAACCATTTTGGCCAGGATTTTCTTTACATTCTTATTGGCAGCCTCCACCTCCCTGTTGGCTTGTGGGCAATATGGAGAGGATTTGTGATGCTCAATGCCGTGTTTCTAAAGTAGCTTCTTTATTTTAGCCATAAACTAGACCCGATTATCGAACATAATGTGATGTGGGAGACCGTATCTGCATATCAGATTTTTTTCAGTGAACCTAGCCATATCCCGAAAGTCAACCTTCTTAAATGATTCTGCCTCTACCCACTTGGTAAAATAGTCAATAGCAACTATGATGAATCTATGGCCATTAGAGGCTGTAGGGCATATTTCTCCGATAATATCGATTCCCCAAGCTGCGAACGGCCAAGGTGACATCAAATTGTGCAATTCTGAAACCGGCAAGTGCCTCAAGTCCGCATACTGCTTACACAACTGACATTGCTTTACGTACTTTAAGCAGTCCGTATTCATGGTAAGCCAATAGAAACCTTGCCTCATTATCTTCTTGGCCAGCATTAAACCATTCATATGAGCCCCACAAACCCCAGCATGAGTTTCCTCTATTACTCTTTCGGTCTCTTTCTCATCCAGACACCTTAATTGAACACCGTCGACTTGTCATTTATACAGTACCCCATTTATGCAGATGAACTAAGTAGATAACTTGCGAATCAACCTATGGTCTTTTTCGGTAGCCTCTTCTAGGAACCTTGTATTTTCTAGGTAGTTCTTGATATCGTGATACCATAGCTTTCTGTCCATGACTTCTATTTCCATGACAGGATTGGACTCAAAACTAGGACTCTCAGCTCTAGAAATCAACACCGGCTTCATAACTATCCCCTCTGGGTTATCCCATATTGATACTAGAGTTGCAAGCGCATCATCCAATTGATTTTCATCCCTAGGAACAAAATGGAAGGTGCGTACTTCCAACTGATTGCTTAGTTTTCATAAGTGTTTCACATATAGTATCAGCCATTCTTCCTTAATAGGCCACTTGCCTCGAATCTGATTGATTACTAGTGATGAATCTCCAAATGCCTCTACGCTCTTTGCCCCCAAGGCTACTAAGGCTTCTAATTCGAAAGTGCAAGCTTCGTATTCGGCTTCATTGTTGGTCGCTTGATATCTAAATTTCTTAGCTAGCGGGAGTTTTTCATCATCTGGGGTTGTTAGAATGATTCCTATTCCTACCCCCTTACTATTTGCCCCCCCCCCCCCCCCCCCGTTAACCACATCTTCATCTAGGAAGTTGAACTCATATGAATCTCCTTGAATAGGGTGTTCAGCTAGAAACTCTGCTACTGGGCACCCCTTAATGGTCTTTCGGGTGAAGTATTCAACATCGAATTCTTGTAATAACAACGACCATCTCCCCATTTTTCCTAACAAACATGGAGCCTTCTGTAGGTATCTAAGAGAGTTTTGTTTTGCTACTACTTGTACCTTGTAAGAGTGGAAATAGTGTCTCAACTTCTTGGATGCCCAGATTACCGTGAGGCAAATCTTTTCTACTTCTGCATACTTGACCTCATAGGAAAGGAACTTCTTACTGAGGTAATGGACTGCAAACTGCACTCCGAACTCGTCCTCCTGAGCCATCATGGCACCTACAGAGCTATCTTCTATAGCTAAATATAGAATAAGTGGCTTGACTGGTTACGGTGGTCTCAGAACTGGGGGATTCAACAGATATTCCCTAATGGTATCGAAAGCTTTCTGGCAGTCTTCATTCCATACTACAGGTTGGTCTTTTCTTAGCAACTTGAAGATCGGCTCGCAAATTGAAGCAAGCTTGGCGATAAACCTGCTGACATACTGCAACTTACCCAAAAAACTTCTCACATCCTTTTCTTTCTGAGGTACCGGCATTTCTCTAATGGCCTTGACCTTATCCAGGTCAATCTCAATCCTTTTCTGGCTGACTACATGACCTAACAATTTCCCTGAAGTGACACCAAAAATACATTTCTTGGGGTTCAATCGCAGATTATACTTACTGATCCTCTGAAAGAACTTCTCTAAAGCCTTAAAGTGACCCTCTCTAGTGGGTGACTTGATCATCATGTCATCCACGTATACTACCACCTCCCTGTGGATCAAGTCATCTAGGATCCTCGTGGCCATTCTCTAATACGTTACGCCTGCATTCTTCAAGCCGAATGGCATCACCCTATAAGCAAAGGTCCCCCATTCAGTGATAAAGGTCATTTTGATCCGATCGGTTATTCTGTTAAGAATCTGATTGTAGCCTGCATAACCATCTATCAAGCTGTACATCATACAAGCAGTTGCACTGTCTACTAACACGTCGATGTGGGGCAGCGAAAGGTCATCTTTTGGACAAGCTTTGTTCAGATCTCGATAGTCCACACACACGCGTACCTTGCCGTTCTTCTTAGCCACTAGGACGACATTAGCCAACCAGGTTGGATATTGTACTTCAATCAGGAACTTGGCCTCAATCTATTTATGAATTTCTTCTTTCACTTTCTCTACCCATTCCGGCCTGAGCCTCCTAAGCTTATGCTTGACTGGCTTATGGTCTGCATATGTTGGGATGGTGTGTTCCACGATTTCACGATCTAGGCAAAGACTTTTTCATATTTTCTTAAAATTCTCTCAAATTTTTCTCTCTTTAGGAGTTACGTTAGATGCTATCAAGATTTCTTTCGAGTTTTTCGAAGTTCTAAGATTAAATAGAGTAACATCAATTGAATTAATGTCAAATATAAATGAATCATTATTATGATTATGCATAATGAAATCATTCGAAACATCGCACAAGTAAGCAAAATTGCTCATATTATTAATAGAACTAGAAATGTCATCAATATTATTGAAAAGTTCATATGCAAAAAGAAAATCTAAACTATCTTCTTCTTCTTTTTCTGCCAACGCAGAGGTTGCAACCAGTGGCTCTAAATCAAACTGCATTTTGGAAGCACTGCAGCAACCCCCTGTATGGCATTACTCTATTTTTCTGTAGCTTCGTCTTCCATCCTCGCTTTCCCTTTCACTTGGACAGCCATCAATTTCTCAGTAATGATCTCCTCGAGTGCTTCACGGTCCCAAACTATCTCCTTGGTCATGATTTTCTCATCTCAAAAACCCTCTGCTGGCTTGATCAATCCAATGTCCCAATCAAAGACATCATTGAAGACCTCAAAACCTGGCACAATTCTTGCATCGACCCACTGCAATTCTGCTTCCCCCATGTAGGCACATGCTGAAGCTGCTGGTACAAAACTTGCTTTGATATGGGGGATCTGATCTACTAACTTCATGCCCTTCTTCACAACTCCTTTATGTCCCAGGCCCCTCCTATCCTTCTGGCCTTTGGTAGCAATGGCTGATGGCAATCCCTGCGAGTTCTTGCCCAAACCAGCACTAGGGAGGAAAGACATTCTCTTCATCATGTTCAACACTTGGGGGCTCCCTTCGATGTGTTCTTCCCCATCTATCATGGCGACATGAAACCCGCTGAATGGTTGTCTTGCAATTTCCAGCACTGAGACTTGATTCTCCCTCTCAGCTCTTATCATCACCACTTGTCCCTTGTAGGGAATCTTAACCACTTGGTGCAAAGTGGAGGCACCCCTCCCAGCTTATAGAACCAAGGCCTGCCTAAGAGGGCTGAGAAATTGGCAAGAATGGGGAGGACCACAAATTGCACTTCAGTTTCAACTAGCCCTGTCTTTACTACTATCTTGAATGTCCCAGATGCCTGCCTCCGAGAATTGTCATAAGCCGTGATCGCCAGATCAGACTTAGTCAACATATTTTTCGTTACTCTGAAAGCTGCCATTGCCAACAGTGGGCATACATTAATTGATGAACCATTGTCCACCATGACACACATTGTGTGTTTCTGATTAATCTGAGCCCTTATGTACAGGTGGCAATTATGATTGCGGCCTTCTGCCGAAAAGTTAGCACTTAAAAACACTACATTTTCTCCAGTACCCCCCTTGACTACATCTAGCAGCTCCGTAGGCGAGATGGTTGTGGCTACTGTTGTCTCGTATAATGCCTCCACCAACTTCTGCCTATGCAAGGGCGACTGTCTTAACAAATCCAAGATAGAAATTTGAGCCGGCATCTTTTTTAGCTGCTTTATTATCAGATCCTCCTTCGGCTCTTTTTCCTTTTGACTTACAATAGGATCTTGTGGCCTTTCAACTTCTGGAACTACCCTTCCACTTTGGGTCACGGCTCTGACCTTCCTCTTCCCTTTCTTCTCCTCTTCCTCATCCGAACCCTATGGGTCTGGAATCTTTCAACCTCAGAATTTTGATTTTCATCTCCACTTTCATCAATGGACTAGCAATCGATCATTGCCACGGGACTCCCTTTTTCACTTGCCTCATAAAGGCGCGTGATAGCAATGTTGGCATCGATGCCATATAGATCTTCTAACACAAACCACTCAGGCCAACTGGACCCAATCATGAACACTGGCGGGGGCATATTATTATACCCGGGCTTCTTCTAGTTCCCTCTTTTCTCCGGATCTATAATCTACTTAGAGTCGATCAGATCCTGGATTGCATGCCTTAGTGCCTTGCAATCATCAGTCAGATGCCCGGTGTGCTGGTGATATGTGCAGTACTCATCATCCTTGTGCCCTGGTTGCCCTTGTGTCCTGGCTGGTCGGGGTGGTAAAGGCTGCAGTTTCTCCTCCTTCATCAACCTCCTAAGCACCCATGAGAGAGACCTGCCCAGATTAGAGAAATGCCTTGGAGTAGTATTTGTAGCTGAATCTTCAACCATCTTTCTTGTGCCACCGCTGGAGCTTGTTGGCCTACTTGCCCCCTAGTTGTTTCCACCCTTCTTAGCATAACCCTCATTATTTTCCATTCTCGCGAGGTACTCTCCCTCAACCTCAATGGCGATATCCTTTAGTAATTCCCAATCCTTCAGACCCTTCATCTTCAGCCCATCCTTCAGATACAGGCTAGCATTTTTTATTAAAAGCCAAATCTGATCCTGAGTATCTAGCTTTTTGTTTATTTCCATTACCCGGTTTCTCTCTTGGGCCAAATACTCATGAAAGGACTCACCGAATTTCTATTACAGTAACTCAAAATCCTTCAGTGTCACCTCCATCCTCGTCCTACAGTCATATTGCCATAGGAATTCTTCCATTAACAGGTCCCAATCCTCTTTAGTTCTCCGGTCTAAATCGTGATACTAATCCACCTTCGGACCAATTAAGCTCAAATAGAAGTATTCTATCTTCTACCTCTTTGTCAAATTAGTACCCTTCATTACTAATGAGTACTGCTTTATGTGGGCGGTAGGATCAGAAGTGCCATCAAACTTTGGGACATCCGACATTTTGAAGTTCATAAGGATTAGATCCTCTCCCTCCAACTCCTTATCCTCAGGGTTCATCCCTCGTCCTTGAGTCAACATCCTAGACATTGCCTCGAATTTCTCCTCCATCTTCTTCCAGATGGCCTCTTCAGTCTGAGGTGCCTTTCCCCTTACTGATGCTGGTTCCTTATATTCATCCTCTTCCCAAACCTCATCCATCCTACAGGCAGGCCCTCATCTCTGTCCTACTAACATATTGGCCCTTAAGTCCACTGGTGGTGGATGAATCTCTTCTTGCGGTTCCTCTCTAACCTCCTTCTGCTCATTTTGCCTCATAAGAGGAGGAGCTGGGTTCTATGGTGCGGTAGGCTAGGCCATTGTTGCCATCATGGCCATTATTTGATTCTCGGACTCCTCAAACTATCTACCCACTTCTTCGGCTATCATGGCCCTGGTGGCATCTGTCCCTCTTGGTAAATTAGCCATTTCACTGTGGAAAGGAAATTGAGAGAAAGTAGTGTGACTGCTTTTCAAAAGTGCGTCTAAGTACTCTACCCTTTCTGGTAGTTCAAAGAACGAATTTCTGCGTAGCGCTTCCTCGAGGACCTCTTGACCACCTGGGTGGATCTATAATGGCTGCAAAATACATTAGGTTAGGATGATGCAAGAATGCCATAAGATGCATGATCGTTCTATGCAGCATCAACAAGCACATAGATCCTTCCAACCTTATCACTCTCGCACATGAGGTCATAGTCTCTTTCCTAGGTGGGCTTGGTCCATAAGTTAACAAGGAACCTGATGGACGTGTTTGGTGCATGGTGGAAAATCGGCAGTATAACCTCTTTTATCTAATGTACATACGCATGAGTTGTGATCATTGTGTATTTAGGCAGTCTGAATAAATCGACATGGGACTATCGGGGCATGAAAGCCTTTGATTAAGTGACCAACCAACTTATTTGGATTTGACCAATACATAATGGTCCATACAACAAGTATAGTATTATGGTTTATACAACCTAGGGGAAGTATCTATTTCGACTATATGAGCTTTGGCCAGGGTGATGATACTTTAGGTCTGCCCAAGCATGGCCCCTGCCAACGGGTCTAGCTCATCATTAGCATAATAATCGGTCAGGTCCCCATTTAATATACCAAATGTTACGAGGCTTGGCCTGGTGATTATCCTTAATACTTTCCTACATTGAGTGAACATAAGGTCGTGCTTTGGGAATGCACCGGGGTTAAAAGAGGGACCAAACTAGCATATATCTAAGGCTCTAATGATATGTAATGTAATTTCGAAAAGGGACAAAATTTTTAAATTAAAACTCAACTATAAGCTTCAACAAAGGTATTTTCGAAATGAAGTCTCTTATGCCCCCAGTGGAGTCGCCACTGTGAAGCGTGCAAAACCCCAGTGACCCCGAAAACCCGCTTTTAGGGCATTCACGAGAGGTTTATGAAACTTGTAAGAGATTTACAAGGGCATCTTTTTGGGCAACAAAGAGGTATTTTCGAGTCGCCACCCAATAAAAGATTGGGAAAGGTCGTTTAGCCTCACTGAGCCTAAGACAGCGCATGTGCGTCTATTTTGGACAATCAGAGATATTTTGGACACCTCCTTCCAATAGAACATTGAGAGGATCGTCTAATCTTTTGAAGCCTAAGACAATGCATATACGTCTATTTTGGGCAAGCCAGAGATATTTTGGACACCTCTTTCCAATAAAACACTGAAAAGATCATCTTATCTCGTGGAACCTAAGACAATGCAAATTGGGCCTATTTTGGGCAACAAGAGATATTTTGGAAATCCCACCCCAATAGAACATTGAAATGGTCCTCTAACCTCATTGAGCCTAAGACCAAAGATGGTTCAGGACTTCTCATTTATTCATACCTTGGTTAAATTATAATTGAGTTTTGAATTTAATATTTCATTCCTTTTCTCATACAACTTAATGAATTAATTAAAGCGCAAATCATTCATGTAATAAAAGCGATAAATGAAAGCAGTAAATAGAAGCAAGATTAAAATAAGATAAACGAAAATCCAATAAATTACAATAAAGCTAGGGGCAGAATACAACCCCTATTATAAATGACATGTAATCATATAAAAAATAGGGAATTTATTAGGGATGAGGACGTTGGTCCTCGCATGCATACTTACAAAAATAATTTTAAAGTGACAATTTTATTTCAATAAAAATTAGGATATTGGTCCCATTTTATTAAAAAGGCTCCAACTTAATTAGTATAAATATTTAGCCATTTTTATGTTAGCGACATGAAAAATAATATTTACAAATAAACGGTACATGGAAATTGAAATAAAGAGAAGTAGGTTAAAAGAATAAACTTGAAGAATGTCCTCGGATCATCGCGGTGTCCTCCATTTTTAATAACCCAAATCCAATAAAGAAACAACAAAGCTCACAAAAACAAAAATCATGTAAGTGCAATAATCAACAATAAAATGAACATGAAGAGTAAATAAAGATAAAGAATCTATGAAAAATTATTCTTTATCAAAAACATAAAAAATAAGAATAAATAAGAATAAAGGATAAAAAGGAAGAAGAAAATGCAAAAGGAAGGCCCAGGGACGGCCCATGGCGTGCGAGCGATGGCCGTCCCTGGGCCGACGGACGAGTGGAGTCAGAACTCCTCGACGATCCATCGCTTGGGTGAGCGATAACCATCGGTGGAGCCTCTGCCCATCGGTCGTCCCTGATCTGAAAAAATTAGGAAAATCAACTAAAAAAGTGTTTTATTTCATTTAAAAAAGAATTTTACGTAAAAATATTAATATGAAAGGGTAAAATGTGAAAGATGTTGATCCAGAATATTTTCCTCGGAATATTACCTTGGAAGGTGAATGTCGTGTGATTTCTGTCCCTTGAGTTCTACAAGGATTGATTCGTAATTTGTAATTTTAGGAGATTTTTTACTGCAAAATCGTACTTTTTAAAAATAGATCAAGAAAAGAAAATTATATTTTTCTTTCTCGATGTTTTGGTAGCAATTATGAATGCTAAAAATGGCTAGATTGAATAGAAATGAATTAATCTCATTCCCTCAGATTCGCTTTGATTTAAAGAATATTCAATAAAAATTTGATGAAAATAAAAGCAAGAACTTTTTGTGAGAAAACTCTCTATTTCATAAAAATTGCTAACCTCGAATAATGAGCCTCAATTTCCTATTTATAGGTTAAGGAAAATCATTCAAATAAATTCAAATTTGAAATTTAAATTTGAAAAAGATTTCTAAAATCAGAATTAAATCCGAATGATTTGCAAAATATTCTCAAAATCAAATTAGAGATTTGAAAATATTTGAAGAGATTTGGAAGATATAGGAAATCTTGAAAATATATTTGAAAAGATTTGGAAAATATTTGAAATATATGAAAAATCTGGAAAATTCCGTCCAATCTTGCAACAGAACAACGATCGTTGGGCATCTATGGAGTACTGATGAGCTTCGGTCATGGGGGCACTCTCGATCTTTTGAGCGGCGGACCACTCCATGAGAGGCGGATATCGAGAGACAGCCATCATTCACGACAGGCAGGCATCTCTCGCATGAGCGACAGGCGTCTCTCAGCGTGAGAGACAGTCTCCCACATGCAAGCGATGGTCGGCGCTTACCGCGAAAGACGGGCCTCTCCTGCGAGCAATGGGCATCGCTCCTGCAAGAGATGAGCCCCTAACACGAGTGACGGATGTCGCTCCCTTGAGAGACGAACCCGCCCCGCTCGAGCTACATGCGCTGCTCGCGTGAGGGAGGCCATCCTTTAGAACAAATGACGAGCGTCCCTCCCGACAGACGGGCACCCCATCGGTGGAGCAAAGACAAGATTTTCTAAAGACAAACTCCTCCTAACGCCCGAAAATCTCCTGTCATTAAGAAAAATCCTCAATCCTTGTAAATCCGAAGAGTGAAAACTCACAACTTTCATTCATTTGCCCGAAAACAGGCATTGATATCTTCATCGGGTAACTCCGATCTGGACTGCCTCAGGACCCGGTGTCTAAAGCTAGATAGTTTGATTAGCATCTTGACTCTATATTCATTGATCATATTCTTAATAAATTGAGATAATTTGAAAATTTATTACATATGCTATGCAAGTTGTTTTTTCTATCATTGTTGAGCTTTAAGAGTTTAGTTGTTGACTATCATTCCTTTAACTTCTTTTATAGTTAAGATAACTTGCTTAGTTTGCTACATCTATTTTGGAGAAGCTAAAAAGTGTGTTTGTTCTCTTGTTTAGATTTTTTATTTTTTGCTTGAGTACAAGCAAAAGTTTAAGTGTGGGGGATTTGATATGAGCTTGAAAAGCTCATATATAGGTTATGTTATATATAAGTTTGTGATGTTATATGTTTAGTTTTACTTATTTTTGTGTAGAATTTGGTATCTTTTATGTTTTGTGTTGTTTTGTGTGAATGTAAGAGTAAATGGAGGAAAAACTAGAAAAAAGAAGGCAAAGTAGCAAGAAAGCTAGTGTGCTGTTGTGAGCACGACCTTGTGCGGGTAAGAAGAAGCAAGGAAGAGCGAAGGAAGAAGTTGAGCAAAAAGAGCCATACTCTATCGCGAGTACAACATAGGTCGAGAGCGCGACAAAGGGAGGATTTGCTGTAATGGCCCAAATACCGGGTTAGAAGTGATTAATGAAATCTGTAGAGTTTATAGTGTGAATATCATGTGCAAATATGAGTGAATGTCTCCTAAAAGACAGTGGAGAAGAAAGGTTAAACGTGCTCTGGCTAGAAAAGTCCCTGATGGGTGACCTCCCAGGAAGCCAGTAGTGAAAAATATTTTATTGGACCATTGGAAAGTACAAGTTATAATGAATCTGGCGGTATAAGTTGGAGTAAAAACGGAGTTAAGTAGGCATCCGAAAGTCATTCTGAAATTGGCCTCTGGTTCAGTTCGATTTGACCGAATTTTGACCGAAATTTGATTGAATTTTTAGAAAATGATTTTGAGCTCTAAAGGGTGTAATGTGGGAAGTGTACAAGCTTGAAATAATTTTTAGTAATTTTTGACAGCTTCAGAATGGTGTTTTACGGCAGAACTAAACTAAATCGAACCGGACTGGTTTCAATGAATTGGGTCCCAAATGGACTCCGATTGAGCGAAGATTTTGCAGGGAGGCTATATTTGATGTTTTAAGAATTATGAAAATTGTTGGGAGTGAAAATAAGTTGACGAACACATAGATTCCTTGAAACAGTGGAAAATTGCCGAAAAACTAAAATTTTAGTTCAAACCGATTTGACTGGTTTGATTCAATTTTAGCATATATAAGGAAGTAAGAGGCCAGATTTATCTAGAGAAATCTAGCCTCCACCTCCCTCCCTTCTTTCCCTCTTGGCCGAATATAAGTTTATGGTTTCTTCTCGATTTTTCTTCATCTTTCTTCTAATCTTTCCCCAAAATTCAACCTTTTAGACAAAGTTCAGCCTCTCTATGACTTAAAGACAGTATTTGGAGTCCATTTGGTGCATTGGAAGTGAGAAAAATCAAGTGTACAAAGTTTAGGGTTGAAATTGAGATGAGTGATTTGAGTATTTTTAATTGGATTTATTGGTTCTTATGGGGGTTTTCAAGTGTGTAGAGTGCATTTATGAAGTTATTTTGTAAAAAAGAAGCATGAATTTGATGTTATAGTGTTGTTTGAATTCAGCCACCTTAGTTTTCAAAAGGAAGGAAGTTGTTTTATGGGTTAAAGGCTATGGAAAGGAAGCCTAACGAGTGGAGATCAAGGAAATAAGGTTAGTGCATACAATATCCTTCTTCCATTGAAATAACATGATTTTAGGTTATGTTTAAGTGTAAAGTATGTGAAATATGCATGAAAAATTAAATCTAACTTGATAATTATGATTAGTGGGCTTAAATAAGTGTATAAATATGCTTAGAATAAATTAAAACACTATGGTATGAAAAGTGTAAGTTAGGCCGAATGGAAGCTTAAGGAAAACATAAGGTATATTAGATGTTTATGGCATATAAATGGTATTTATAATGAGTATAACATGTAAATGGAATGTTTGAGTGATTAAATGAAATTAAAGTGAACATAATGAGAAGTTAGTGTCTTGGTCGAGTTGTATAAAGGAAGATTTATTCATATACTTAAGGAATTAAGGCATGAAATTTATGTTTGTAATGAATATAACATGTAAGTGGAATGTTGAGTGATTAAATGAATTAAATATCAACATAGTGAAAAAGTGATACCTTGGCTGAATTGAACATGATGGATTCCTATTGTGTATTTTGATGTTTAATCACATGTAATGGCATAAAATGGTTAAATACTGATAAATGAGTGTGTATGTAAAATTATAAGTGAAAATGATAACTTGGCCAAAGTGTGCATGTTGACATCATGTGACATCTAAGTTGATATATTTTTCTTAGTAGTAGTCTGGTAGTGAAATCTAGTCAAGGATATAATTGGCTAGCCATAAGGATTCCACACCACGGTACGAGTCATGGCGACTCGCTATTGATAGGCCAATGACGGTCTATCTTAGTGCAGTGCTCAGCGTAGTGCAGTGCAGTGTTGTATGATCCCTTTGGGGATCATTCTATAATGTAGTGGATCTATGGGATCCACATCCCGTATATCCGGTCAGTAGATTTTCTACTGGATATTACTAGGGGCAAAAGTTGAAAGAAATTAATTAAAAAGAAATTTATTGCGGTATATAGTGAAAAAGTGTAAAATGGAATTAAATAAATGATTAGATGGCTATACATGTAATTAAGGATAAAAATAAAGACATGATAATGATAAGGATAGTGATAAGGATAAAAATAAGATAAGATAAGAATTGAAAATGATATTTGACTTAGAAAAATGTACTTTAAGGACAGTATTATAATTTAATAAAAGTTTAGGGGCAGAATGGTAAATAAGAGATAAAATTGATTAAAATAGTAATATATATAAAAATTAGTGAAAATAAAACTGAAATGGAATAAATTAAAAGTTTAGGGATAAAATGGTAAATTTATATTAAGTAGGTAAAAAGGGGTAAAGTTAGGTAAAAAGTGTAAACATAAGGGTAATTTGGTAATTTGGGTAAAATATAAGGTTCAAATTAGGGACCTAAATGTAATTTGGTAAATTTATAAGGTTAAAAATGGAATTTAAGTGTAAAGAAGTGTAAATTAGTAATTAAGAATAATTAAGAAGGGCAAAAGTGGAAAATAAAGATAAGTGAGGTTAAAAAAAATTAAGTATAATTAAGGGTATTTTGGTAATTAAGTGGTAAATGAGGACATAAATGGAATTATTGTAAAAGAAGGGATATGGATGGAATTATGGTAAAAGTGGGGACATGGATGTCATTATTAGAAAAGATAAGGATATAATTGGAAATTAAGGAAAAAGAATAAGGACCAAAAATGTAATTAATGAAATAATAAGTTTAATTAAAGGATTAAAATGTAAATAGTGAATAATATGATTCAATGAGTGATTATGTAATTAACTTGATAAATTTATTGGCTAAATGTGATTAATGATTTAATAGAATATAATAATAAGAAATTAGAAGTAAAATTAAGATTAATTAGTGGCATAATTGTAATTATAGTTAATTGGAGTGGTAACATTGGAATTGAAGGATAAAGCAAGGACTAAAGTGTAATTTAATTGTTATGGTAAGGGTTAAAAAGGTAAATTGTATGCCAATTAATAAATAAATGTTATAAAGAAATTAATTAGTGGTACTTTTATAAATATGAGAATATTAAGGATAAAATCGTAAACTAATATAAAGTTAGGGACCAAATGGTAAATTTACAATATTGAGGTCAATTAAGGGATTAAAGTGTAATTAATTAATGATAAAGGAGGGAGTTAAGTGTAATTGATTATAAAAAGATAATGTTAGGACTTAAATATAATTGATGAGGAAATTGACTATTAAGTGAAGTTGTGAAAACATGGATTTGGATATATATTGGTAAATTAGGAAATGAAACAGAAATTAATAAACCTAACAATGTAAATAATACTGATAATATTAATAAAGAGAGATAGGAAGGTAAATTTTGTAATTATGGTAAATGAAAAGAATTAAAGTGTAAATTATTTATAGTAAGATTCTTGAAAAAAACTTTAGTGAATTAAATTATAGTGATTGAATATTGAATTAAAGTTTATAGAGGATTGATGAAATCAATTGTGTGCATTGCTAAATTAGAACATTAAAAGTGTTTAATTAAGTATAAAGGGAAATAATAGATGTAAGGATAATGGGAATAGATTGTAGTGTGATTTAATAGGTAAAGTGTTAATATAAAAAGAAATTAAATGACCCATTATAATGTTTATTATATAAGTGAATGAATTTGAAAAGAATTTACTTGTTATTAATGAAACTACAAGAGTGATAATAATGAAAAATGTAGATTAAGATAACTGTTAAGATTAAAATCTATATTATTGGTTAATTGATATGGAATCTCTAGAGTAAATAATAGGAGTGATGGCAGTGTCAGTGATAGTAGAAATAGCATTGATTAAGAACGAAATAATAGAATAATGATGCAATAATAAGTATTCAAGTAAGCTAGTGTTTGAATTATAGTGTTAACCATTCAAAAATAAATACGACTCATAATTGATTAAAGTTAAGTGACCTAATGAAAGATTGGATATAGTGAATAGATATTAATGCAAGGAGTTAATGTAATGTAAAAGAGTAAACAAAGTGTTAGGAACATAAAGTAAGTCGTAATAGTAAACCAGTGTCACTAATATCGAAACAATTACTACTTAATAAGTGATTCAATAAACAATAGAATATTTGAGTTTAGACCGTAATTAAGTATATAGGTTAAAAAGGAAGGAATCTATAAGTTATGATATAGACAAAACAATAAAGAGAATCATTAATGGAATTGATTATTAATTGACAAATTGAATAAAATGCTATAATTGTAAAGATTATTAGTGTACAAATTAAAGACATTGATAATGGAAACGGAAAAGATAAAGTAAGTGATAAGGAATAGTTACAGAGGCAAAAATGAATGGATACATTTATAAGATAATTATAAAATCGTTAATATAGCTAACCCCTAAATTAATGGACAGAATAGATTAGTAAAATATCGTAAAAGTTAGCAGTGTAAGTGATAGTGATATTGATAATAGCATTAATAATAAATAATGTGATTACAGTGATAATGATAAAGGTAAAGATAATAATTACATTAAAAATATATTAAAACTGTCTAAAAGACTTAGAAATTAATATTGCCATAATCCAAATAAAAGAGAAATGTTTATGTGTGCATGCATGTTATATTAATGTGGAAAATTTAGGATATGTACGACTACTGGGCATTTTAATGCTCAGCGCGTAGACTGTTGATGCACACAGGTTGTGATAGTTTTGACATGACTGAAGACATAGTGACAACAGAAGAAATGTTCAACAGTGGGGATAGAAGGATTGGCATGGCATGTATACAATCGTGGTAGAGAGAGAAGGAGTAGAAAGAAGCAATAGTTTATGGTTTGAATGTTAGTGTATTGTTATGGTTTGTATATGTATGTTTATGATTGTTACTGGCAAAAAAAAATCTACAGAATTATCGAGTGCTTTGTAGTGGCTGTCAGTGCAGTACAGTGCTGTGACATCCGGTATCCATATCATTTACGGGTATAAGAGTGTTACATTTGCATTCAAAATTTAAATCAAGCTACAAAGGGACATGACCTCTCACTAAGGGTTGTGTACCTCTAGAAGGGTACTTGAAGGGTCACATTGGTCTGCAAAAGAACTATAAAGGCAAGGGAGATTAGAAGTTAAAGAGGGTTTTTAGAGAGATTTTTTCAGAGTTTTAAGTTTTTGTGAGACAGAATTTTTAGAAGTGAATTTTGAAGAGAAGACAAAAGCAAGGAAGAAGAAGAACTTTTAATGAATAAAGGATTGAGAGATCATCTTTTATTTATCTTTCAATTTTTCTTTTCTTCTTTGTAACCTTTTGAATGATGTTTATAGGAACTTGAACAATTATGTTAATGTTAGTTTATTCTCATTAATATAAGTAATCTTTAAGTAATTGCAGAATTCTTTAATAGTACTATTTACATGATTATTATAAGTAAGAATATAGTTCGAGAGATATATTTTTACTTAAAACTATTAGAAATTCATTATCATAACATTGATATATAGTTGTTATACGTTGATTTATATTCTTAAAATGTGTAATTATAACACTCTAATTCTATAATGAGAGTTAAGGATTAGAAATTATACTTGCATGTTTTAGGCATTCTATTTCATGTCGAGATAGTGATTTAAAACTATATGTCAACTTGACTTGCATATTAAAGATAAATTTCAGACTATGAGAATAAATATCAAGTTTCACATTTGTTAAATCAAATCATTATTATTGTTTGTCTTCTTTGATCATAATTAAAGTAGGATTAATAAATAACTTAGTTATAATATCAATAGTTTAGTCTTTTTACCCAAATTAATGAACTTAGTAAACAAGATTGAGATCAAGAAATAGTGAGTAATGACCCAATATATTCCTCATGGGAACGATATCTTAATTACTAAATGGTAAACCGTGCACTTGCGGATTTAACGTACAACAGATGCCGATGTGGCAAATTTTTTGATATGGCAAGGGGTTTTACTGTGAAGATCACGCGTCGGTTGCCGGATTATCGAATTTACAGCTATTGTGACTTTTCTATTACAAAATAATAGTTGGGTTATTTTTTTATTACAAATTGTAGTATAATGACCACAACGTTACACTTGCCAAAGTTGAGTGACCACGGATGTAATTAACCTCATACCCCATCGGATCTAGTCAGATGCTAACATGGTAAATTTTCTAACGTGGCATTAGTTTTCGTCATGTAGCTGACGCGCTGGTTGCCTTTTCGGTCATTTTCATTTTTTTTTTCATTACAAAATAATAAATGTATTATTTTATTGTTACAAATTACAGTTTAGTGACTATATCGTTATAAGTGTAACGCCCTGAAAATTTTAACGTTGTGAACAGTGCTTTGGTAGATCAAAATTTTATCGAAGGTTAAATTTTGACATATAAGAGGTGGAATTTTCTTTAAAGTTACACAATTTAATTATTCAAATAAATTTTAGATATATATATATATATACATAAATATATATATGTATGTTTACATGTAAATGGATAAGAAAATATTAAACAAGAATAATAAGTAAATAGTCAAATAAAAAAAATAATAATTATAACATATAAATTTCTATGGGTCTAGAATTATCTAGATAAATGAGATTTAGCTAGAATTATTGGGTATAATGAGAAACAAAAAAAAATAGAAAGAGAGAAAAAACACACGAAACAGGGGAGATCGGGAAAAGAGACCGACAAAGAGAAGGAGAGAGAGAGGGAGAGGGAGATGGCGGAAGGGGCAAGGAGGCTGTCGGTCGTCGACGGCGAGCAACCGGGCTCCTCGTCGTTGCCGATCACTGCGTCTCTTTCCTCGTCGCAATGTCGCCGTTCCAAGAGAGCGGGAAGAAAATCGAAACTTCTCCTGCATTTTTCAGCCGGCTCCGACGGCGATCGACAACACGAGTGACACCGTGGGACTCACGGCGGACAGACGAACCTTTCGGTGTCCATGGATCCTCCTCACTCGCCGGCGATGAAGAGATCGGAGTTGGGTGAATCCGAAGCTCCCGACGGCGATTCCAGCTAGATGGCGCGACGGAAGGGCGCGTGACCACCAGAGAAGCAACCTCGACGCTTCAAGCTTCCTTTCGATGGTTTCGGTGCCTCTGGTAGAGCTCCGACGACGGTGAAGGGACCAAAAATAGCAGAAAATTTGTAAGTGGCTACCAAACTTACTTTTCCCAGTGATTTTTTTTATATGAGTTAAATTCTTTAAGGTGTGATTTTGTAGTTGCAACGTGTGTTGTTATGGTTTACTGAGTTGATTGATAAATTGGCTTTGTTATTTGAGTAATTGGTTTGATTAAATTGAATTTAGTAAATTATTGGTGTTTAACTGATAAAATTTATGAAATTGATGTTTAAGTATGTAAGAGTTCAAGAGAACAGTAATGTGTAATTGAACATTTTATTGGGAGAAATGAATAATTATACGAATTAGTAATGAATTAAGGATTAGGATAACTAATTGAATAATTCAATACATTTTTTGAATTCTTTTTAAGATATCAGTATGTTTAAAATCTTAGGAAAATAAGCATGATCATGACCTAAGGTAATAGAAGATATAATTATACAATTAGGCCGTAATTAAGTTAGAAAAGTTTGATAATTGGAACTTTAGACTCATTAATGCTCTTTTTTTTTCCAATTCATGTGTAGTATGCCAAAGATAGAACTATCAATAGGTTTCGCTAGCTGATAAATTGGTATGAATTATACTTATAATATATGAGACTATGCTAACATCTAAAATGTCTTGAATGGGGTAAGTTGACTAGCTTATGTATGGAAATTATATCGAATGTTAAAATGGGAAAAATTTAGTTATGCTAATTTAAGGGCTGAATTAGTGATATGTTTAGTTGGGTTAAAAGTATAGGCTGTTTTTATATTAGGATTGGATTAAATTAAGTTCTAAGGTAGGTTTATTGGTAGATTTAGTCTACAAATCAATGGATAATTAAAGTTTTAGGAATATTAATGTTATTGATCTAATTTTTATGAATTTACTTAGTTGATATATTGATATGACTAAAATATTTTCAGCAATATAAGAAATTTAATAGGGTGCATATATGTGCATGTATTAGAAGTGAAGAGTGATTGAAATTAAGTTTGAAAGTTAAATGTTTAAAATAGATAGTATGTTTGGAATGATAGATAAATAACTAAATGGTTAGTGAGGACTTATAATATGTGTTATTTTAATAAAATGAAATTTAATGTAAATCTATAAAACTAGGATGGAATTTAACAGGAAGAAAATGAATCAAGATAAGTGAATAAGAGTTGACAAGAAAATATAAAGCGAAAGAGGATCAAATCGTAGGAGTCTATGGTATTTGTAAAAGTATGGGGAATAACAAGTAAAAGGAATAATAGAAGAAAATAAACAATTTAATGATTAAAGGTGTAATTTAATATAAAATTTTATAAGTATAGAAGGTAAAATCGTAATTTAGTAAGAATTATAGAGAATAAAATATAAATTAACCATATTACAGTTAAATAAAGGAAAAAAAGGGTAATTTGAATAGGCATATAGTAATTAATTAAATTGCTAAGAAAATCAGAGTTTCTGGTCCTAAACAGATTAATTGGGTTATACTTGTTTAAATGAGGAAATTTATAAATAGAATTGGACTAGTGAAATGAAGTGGATACTTATATAAACAATAATATATAATTGGTATGATATGAAATAAAATAGAGGTGAATTGGAATGGGAAGAAAGAGTGGTGACCAAGTGTATACTTGTATATATGAGGTATCTTATGATTGTTAAGGCATTTTAATTGTATATATATGATTAGTGGCATGTTGTGAAGATAAATTAGTAAAATGGGGTAAGTAAATGGAGTGGTGTGAGATAATGATAATTTATGTTACTGGAATTATTTCTAACATTATGGATCGAAATGTATATTGACATTATTTTATGTAAAGATTGAAAATTTTGATTTACTGGAATAATGTTCAATTAAATTGCCCTTAGTAGTGGTCTGGTAGTTATTCTAGTTCTGGATATAGTTGGCTAGCCATAGGGATTCCACACTGCGGTACGAGTCATGGCGACTCGTTTAAGTAGGCCAATGACGGCCTACTAAATGTTGAAATGTTCAAATGTTGAAATGTAAAATGAAATGAAATGGAATGTAAGAGTGATTCCTGGGAATCACTCTAAAATATTTATAGTGGATTTGTGGGGTCCGCGTCCCGTGTATCCAGTTCGAAGATTTCTACCGAATTAATATTAGGGGCAAAATAGTAAATTAAAAAGTGAATTAGTGAATGTAAAATAAATGTGTGAATCAAAGAATTAAATTATGAATAAATAAAGCGGGGTAAATTAGTTGATTTGAATAATAAATTTTGTAATCCATATTAAATGTATAACCTAAGAAGTCAGATGGTAAGTATGGGAGTAAATGTGGATTGAGAAACTATAAAGTAACTTAATGATAGAAGTAAAGTTGAATGATAAAATAGTAAAGCTAATAAAGAGATGTTAATTAATAGATATGAGTGAAAATTTTAAAGTTTAATATATATTAGTGGGTATTATTGGATTATATGAAAGCTAGAATAATTGTTAATGTAGGAATGAAACATTAACTGCCATGTTATAAGCTTTTTAACTGTTTAATAATTCATGAAATTAGTATAATGATGCATGATAAGTGTGTTTTGCACATTATCAAGATGCAAGAAGATCTCAATTATTGACTTGGAAACCTGATTATGAATGTTTTATGAAATTTCAGCTATTTAGAAGAATATTGAATGTATTGCATAATATTGTTTTACCTTACAAATCATTCATATTTAATTCGGAGTTAAATAAATAATTTATGTTTAAATAATAATTGGTATATTAACTGTAAATTGTTATGTTATTTATGAAAGGAGAAAGTAATTTGCGACCTTAATGTAAAAACATCAATGTATGTATATTTAAATTGTATATGTATACTTGATATTTTTTATGCCTTGGATAAGTAAATTTGGTAGTCACTACTAAGTGTAAAGCTTAGCACGTGGTTTACCCTCACGCAGGTTAAAGATAGTAATCAAGGGATTTATAGCATTGTTCCAAAGGAGTAATGTGGGATGGAAACCATGGCAAGGAGGCGTTAAGAATAAGATTCTTGGAAATGGATTACTTGAATCCTCCATAGATAATTGGGATATTATTATATCGAAGATTTTGTATCAAACAATTATTTATAGCCGATAGTTTTGATGTATTAATATTGTATCTTTATATTTTGTATATTTGCATTGAGTATTGAAAGTGGATGTTATAAGTATATTATAATTTATGGTGTGTGTGAGATTGGACCTAGATTGGAGGATGTGCAAACTTGTGTTGGAGTTTGAATTGAAGCAGGGTGAATGAGTATATGTAATTATTTGAAGTGTAAGGACTTTCTATTTACAGGGGGATAGGCAATATTATAGAGGAAACTTTGCCGAAATTTCGGTAGAATTAAATGGTATATTTGTATTTTGAATTGAATGAGTAGTAAAACCAAATAGTTATAGGACAGTTGGCATCGCGCAAGAAAAAAAATTACCTGGATTTCGCAATAATGTTAAGAGTAGTTTTAAGACAATCCAGTAATCGTACAGTAACATTGGAACCGTAGTGTGCGTATAGTATAAGGGTGTTACAATAAGCCACAAAGTTGAGTGACCACCACGAAAATTAACCCCTGAATTGATGTCCAAAACCCTTAACTCCAAAATTATCTTTAAAAATTTAGAAAAAACACATAAAAGGCACTCAAATTAACATAAAAAATTAACGAAACACCGAATTAACAAAAACGATAGGAACTAAACCTAAAATAGATCTAAAACATATAAAAAAATATCCAAATTGTAATGAATTGAACTGAAGAATATTGAACTATATCAAACTTAGAAGCATTGATTAAATGAAAGCTTCATAGATGTTATCGGTTTTTGGCATGGAGTTTGATAGGATATTCTGGTCACAAGTATTGGCAATGCATTTTAAATTATATTAACAATTTCAAAACTTTTTCTTAATAGAGAAGAAGATAAACAAACTATAAGCTTGAATTTAAGATCTCTTCATACAATGGGACCATCGGTCTAAAACTTATTTTAGCCTTAGACTTGACATATTAGACACAAGATCAAATTGTCATGGTAGGCAATCTTGATTTTTAATGTCTTATGTGTGTATATGAACATGTATAATTAAATTGCATTATAATTAGTGATAGCCGGGCAATCGTCTAACGAGTTCGGTTATCACCATGTTTTTGAGTTCAGTTACCGAATTGTCTGGAAATCTCTCAACAAAGATAGCTCGGCTCTCTCCTTATCTATCTGATAGCTGAACACTTATCGCAGGTCGGCAAAAGGGCTATTCAGGAAATTTTCCATGTCAATAGCTCGGTTAATTAAGGTAGCTTGGCACCCGTTATGAAGATAGGCGTTACTCAATAAAGGCACATCATGATGCAGTCGTTACTCAATAAAGGCTCATCATGCAGACAGTCGTTACTCAATAAAGTCCCATCAAGAGGGCAGCTGTGACGCGCGCCGAACCCCGTCGAACGCCCCGAAGGCCCGCTTTTAGGGCTTTCGAGAGAGCTTCATGAAAACTTGTAAGGTATTTACAAGTGCGTCTATTTTGGGCAACAAGGAGGTTTCTTGGAGTCGCCACCCAATAGAACATTGGGACAGGTCATCTAGTCTCGGTGAGCCTCAGACGATGCATAATATCCATTTTGGGCAAGCCAAAGGGATCTTGGAGATATCATCCCAATAGAACACTTGAATGACCCTCTAACCCCGTGGAGCCTAGGATTGTAAATTTAAGTCTTTTGGTGGGACACAAGAGATGTCTTGCAGATCCCATTCCCATGAAACATCGGAATGGTCCTCTCGCCTCGTTGAGCCTAAAGACCAGAGATGGTTCGGGACTTCTCATTTATTCATACCTTGGTTATTTTATAATTAAGTTTTGAATTTACGTTTTCATCCCTTTTCTCATACATCTCAATGCAATAATTAGAGCACAAGTTTGATCATTCAAGGAAAGCGATATATAAAAGGGTAAATAAAATAAGGTACGAGAAAATAAAATACAACAAAACTAGAGACGGAATACAACCCCCATTGTAAATAAAATACAACGTCATGCATAAAACGGGGTATTTATTGAGAATGAGGACATTAGTCCTCTCATGCATAATTAAATAAAATAATTTTGATGGTGACAATGTATTTGGATGAAAAACTAGGACATTGGTCCTATTTTATTAGAAAAAACAAATTTATTTTATAGAAATACTTTTGTGTGATTTTTTTTAATTAAGCGTGCATAAAAACTATTTCATTTAACAATTATATGACAAATAAATCAAAAATAAACAAAGGAAAATTAACATGTACAATAAAATGATCAAACCCCGAATCTCCTCCTTCGCTTGCATGGATGTTCAAACAAGAAAAAAATACGGATTTGAAACCAAAAAAAACAAAGACAAAATAAACTTATGTTAGTGATTAAACCAAAGAAATTAATTAAACGCATAAAATAATAAATCATAGATTAGAATAAATAAAACATGCATTATATACGACAAGTCAATTAAATAACATATTAAAATAAATTGATTAACATATTAAATAAAACAATTAATAATAATAATAATAATAATAATAAAAAAATGAGATAAGACAAAAATAATATTTAGAAATATTAGATCTATGTACAAAAACACATGAAATAAATAAAAATAAAATAAATGTAAAGATCTACATGGTTGACAATTAAATATAAGCAAAATAAATAAAAGAAAAATAAAAGTTAAGGGATCAAGTCTAGAATATTTACCCTCAGATTAGGATTCAATTAATGATGAAAATGATTGATTTTCCTTGTTGTAATTCACAAAATAGAGATAAAAATGAAAATAATGAAAATTAGAAATTTATTCCAAGAGAAAATTGATAAAAAATTGAAGGAAAGAAATTAATTCTTGAGGACAAAGAATTGATTTATTTGTTTCAAAAAAAATTATTTTTTATAAAAAAGATGAAAAAGATGAAAACAAAATTAATCTTCAAGAACAAAATATTATTTTCAAAAAAATACTTTTGATAAAAAGATCCAATATTCAAGAACAAAAGAAAGATTTTTCTTGTCTCAATAAAAATTCTAGATCAAAAATTGAATTTCTTAATCTTAGAATTTTATTTAGAGAAAGGAAGTGTCAAAAAAGATGGAGAGAATTCTTTTTTAGAAGAAAAGAGAAAAAGAAGATGAAAAATGATCTCCTCCCCAAAAACCTCCAATTTTCTCACTTAAAATGAGAAAAAAGGAAAAAAATTGATTTATGGAAGAAAAATCAGATTTTTAATTAATTCCCTTGATTTTGGGTGTAAAAATGGAAGAAAAAAATCAAAATCCCGAAATTTGGGTGAAAAAAAGGTCAAAAATAGGAGAAAAATGAAATCCAGGCGAAAAAGGGGCGATTTTGGCGGATCTGGGCGCGAATGGGCGACCGACGCCCGTCGGCCTCGCACAGATAGCCCGTAAGGCGTCGCCCGCACATCGCACAAGCAGGCGCGTTGCCGTGCCCGACACTCTCCGAAATTATTATTATTTATTTTTTTTTAAAATTTTAAATATGACTAAAAAACACCAAAATTTTCAAATATCATTTTTAAAACTAATTTTTAAAATATTTTTAATATTTTTTTTTCATTCTAAATTGCAAATTTTGCAAGGAAACCATCAATTTCAACGTTTTTCGCCTGTGAAGCCAATTATCATCATTGGGTAACTTCGATCTAGGCTAACTCAGGACCCGGTGTCTACAATTGCCCCCAGTTTAGGGAAATATAGTACAATAGTGTCTAGGTGAGCCTAAACTCAAAGGAGAAAAGGAAAGAGGCACGTACCTGAGGCCGCTGTCTTTCCGATGTAGGGAACCTGTGGTGCTAGTTGTTACCATGTTGTAGGCGTGTTATTGTTTGTTGAAGCGGTAGTGTCGTGGTTGTGCTAACCCTCCGTAGAGTGGTAGTGTCGCCATCGTGCTAACCATTCGATTTGATGAAGTTGTAGTGCCGTGGTCGTGCTAACCCTCCGTAGAGTAGTAGTGCCGCCATCATGCTAACCCCTCGATTTGATGAAGTGGTAGTGTCGTGGTCGTGCTAACCCTTCGTAGAGTGGTAGTGCCGCCATCATGCTAACCCTTCGATTTGGTAAAGTGGTAGTGCCGTGGTTGTGCTAACCCTCCGTAGAGTAGTAGTGCCGCCATCGTGCTAACCCTTCGATTTGATGAAGTGGTAGTGTCGTGGTCGTGCTAACCCTCCGTGGAGTGGTAGTGCTGCGATCGTGCTAACCCTTCGATTTGATGAAGTGGTAGTGCCGTGGTCGTGCTAACCCTCAGTAGAGTGGTAGTACCGCCATCGTGCTAACCCTTCGATTTGATGAAGTGGTAGTGCCGTGGTCGTGCTAACCCTCCATAGAGTGGTAGTGCCGCCATCATGCTAATCCTTCGATTTGATGAAGTTGTAGTGTCGTGGTCGTGCTAACCCTCCGTAGAGTGGTAGTGCCGCCATCGTGCTAACCCTTCGATTTGATGAAGTGGTAGTCCGCATCAAATCTGTCCTTCTGCAAAATAGGGAAACTAAAATATGCAGGAAAAATAGTGAGCATGCAAGTGAAATGCATGAATCATGCAAGAATGTAGGATAAGGATTCATCTATGTGGACTTGGAGATGATAGCCGAGCTAGCTGCAATTTGCAATAGGATCGATGCCTTTTAAGCTGCTTTTGAATTTCATGCCCTTTAGGATTGCGAGATTCTCATCTGATACCTGTAGTCATTATTTGAAGGTAGTGCGTCCCTTGTGGATTTTCACACTTGCTTTTCTTAGTGGGAGATGCATCCTTTGCAGATTTTCACATAACCCTATGCTTTATTTTTGCCTGGAGTGGACCCAATCCAATCCTGCGGTTTTTTTTTTTAAAGGACAGACTGCCTATTTTTAGGTTTTCACCCTATCCTTTTGCCTAATTTTTGCTTAGAGCGCCAGTTACGGTTTTCACTCTAACGGCCCTTTTTTTTATTTTTTTTATTTTTTATTTGATTGCTGAAGCTATTAGCAAGGATCTTTCAGGAGCCTTGGGACATGGTTGTATGAGTTTGATTCTTCACACTTGATAGCAGGATGAGTCGGCTGAAGCGTTTGCATGCTGAGAGTAGCAGAGGGTAGGCAGATACATGACTTTGATCACACAGGGTACAATACTCTGATCACATCATCGTATAAATGCCTGTGTTTCAATTTGATTTCATTAAACATGATCATTGTTTTGGCATTGATTTGAAAAAATACAGAACCTCACCTAATCTCGAGATAGATCTTGAAAGCATCAAACTCCTGTTATCAATCAGCCCTCTCGAGTTTCATGATTGAATGTTTTCTCTCATCTCTTAATTTTTTCTTTGAACACAAATTCTAGATGCAACTTTGGGGACGAGACTTAACTCGAATGCATGAATGCACTCATGGCTCCTCGCTTTAAGCTCAAGAAATACCATATGCCTCTTCTTACGTACCAAACCTTATTAGAAGGTCATCTCCGCTAATTGGCTAAGACTGAACCAAGAATCAAGAGGTCTTACTTTGGTTGTAATGTTAGGCTTAGGTAGATGGCTGTCAAAGGAAGATCGGGTCACTAGAGAAAATATGGCTGCAATATTTACTCGACTGATGGATGAACCATTCTCAGCTCAGTTGCATATACAAGGTATTCTTGAACTTGGATTCGGTAACATTTTAGCTCATTAAGATCAAAATGACAGTTAAAAAGGTAATCATCGAAACTCGTCAAGTGATTACTATTTTGAGCTCTATTTTATTTTATTTTATTTTATTTTTTTGTTTGAGCTCATGTCTTTGGCGCATGACTGAAATCGTCTTCCCAAAGTGTAAACTCATCCTTACCAAGGCAATTTTTGATAACCCAAAAAAAAATTGTTAAAACGTACATCCATCCCTTCTAGAGCGGCCACTCTTCTAAGGGGAGGCAAAAATCATTTTAGGCGAGGGGATAGTTTTAACATGTGTAACAACAAAATTGGCACGCATTTAGCATACCTCCATAAAGCTCAACGGGCTAGCAAGCGATTGCAGAATAAGGGTAGGAAATAGTTATTTAGAGAGCTATACAAAGAAAATGTTGCCTAAATCATTTTCTAGGTTCCGTCTTATCCAGGGATCGCTTTGATGGGTAATCAAAAAGGTTCTAGTGCTCTTAGTGAGTTTCCATCCAATCCCCTAACTGCAGCTAGTTTTTCTTTATTATTTTTTCTCTGAATTTCCCTCTCTACAGGAGTTATATCAGATGCTATCAAGATTTTCTTTGGGTTCCCCAAAGTTCCAAGATTAACTGCAGTCATATTATTTGAATTAATGTCAAAGTAAATGCATTGTGATCATGTTAAATGAAATCATTAAAAACACCATACAAATAAGCAAAAATTGTTCTATTGAAATAACCAAACATTGTCATAAAAAATTGTTCTCGAAATAATAACAGAGATTGAAAAAGGAAGAACATAATCTTCATTTCCACTCTCACTAGTGGATTAAGAGGATCCAATCATAATCATGGTGGAGGGACCGCGTTGTAACCTACCTTTTTATTCTTTTCTCTCTTCTCAGGATCCGTGATCTGATTGGTGTCAATGAGATCTTGGATCTTGTTTCTCAATGTTCGACAGTAATCCATCAGGTGGCCGATGTGCTGGTGGTAGGCGCAGTACTGGTCTTCTCTGTGCCCTGGCTGCCCTTGATTCATAGCCGGTCTAGGCGCCAAAGGCTGCGACTTGCCCTCTTTCATCAGCCTCTCCAGCACCCAAGATAGAGAGCGGCCAAAGTTGGAGTAGTATCTCTGGCGCTGTAGACATCGGGTCCCAAACCCCGGCATAAAACGAAAATGGTGATTTTTGATCCTTGATTATCCCCTCCGAAAAATAAATAAATAAATAAAATATATATATAAATAAAAAATATAAAATATAAAAAATATAAAAAAATATATATGTAAATATGTGTGTGTGAAATTAGGTAATTAGTTAGTTGATCTTGTTAGTTAATTAAGTGGTTAATATTATTGTGTTAATTAAAATGCATGTAAAATTAAAGTTGAAGTGTGTAATTAATTAGATAAAATATATATATGTATGATAATTTAAATGGATTAATTAGTGTAATGTTTAATTAATAGAGAGTTTAATTAATATGTATGTTTAATTAATTAATGTGTGTGTTATTTGAATTAAGTTAAATTAATTTAAGGAAAAGGAGGGAAATAATTGAGTGGAGGAAATGACCATTGTGCCCATTAGCCCTAATTTTAGGGTATAAAGGGAAAAGAATGAGCAAAGAGCAAGGGGGCTCTCTCGGCTGGGATTAGAAACAAGCAAATGAAAGAATGAAAAAAAAAGATAGAGAGCAAGAGGACAGAGGGGGCCGGCCATAGAAGAAAAAGAAAACAAAAAAATAGAAAAGAGAGAGCAAGAAGAGGAGAGCACAGATCAAAGGCCAAAAGAAAAAGAAAGGAAAGCAAAGAGAGTAAAAAACCAAAGAAATAAAGGAAGACACATAGTAAGGACCAGCCAACCAAACCGATGCACACGCCGGAGAGGAAAAGAAAAAGGAAGAAAAGAGAGGGCCTCCGCCGGCCACCCCCGCTGCCGGAACCGGACACGAGCCTGACCACCTACTTCCCCACAACCGGACGAAGCTCTCCCTGTCGTCCGATCATCCACCGCTCGCCGGAGAAAGGCGCGTCGGAGAAGAACGCGGGTGAAGAACAGCGATGTTTCGCGACAATTTCCGGCCAGTCCCGACGACATTCCGACGCGTGACCACCGCCGCCGCCTTCCTGGTGCGCTGATCTATCGTCCGGTGGGAGAAGTGTCGACCACCTCCCATCCGGTGAGTCTCCGGCGACAGTAAACCCTATTCCTTTTTTATTTATTTATTTTATTTCTATTTTATTATTATTTTATATATTATTATTATTATTATTATTATTATTATTATTATTATTATTATTATTATATATTTATTATATTATTATGATTTATTATTATATATATATATATATATATATATATATATATTTATTTAATTTTGTGTCATATTATTATTATTATTATTAATTTATGTATTATTATTATTATTATTATTATTATTATTATTACTTATTCATTATTATTAATATTCTATTATTATTATTATTACTATTATTATTATTATTATTTGTAATTATTTAACATTCTGTTTATTTTTATTATTATTATTATTATTATTATTATTATTATTCTGTTTTTACCATTATTAGTATTATATGTTTATTTTATGTTTGTTGATGTCATATTGTTATTATTATTGTTATTATTATTATTATTATTATTATTGTGGTTAGTTATTATTATTTTAATGTCATTATTATTATTATTAGGATTGTGTTAATATTATTACTATGTTTATTATTGTTGATGTTATTATTTTATTGCTTTAATTAATATTGTCATGGTCATTATTATTATATTATTTTACAGCATTATTATTATTATTATTATTATTATTATTATTATTATATTATATCATTGCTATTAATATCATTATTTATTTTATATTATTATTATTATTTTACCTATCTATTATTGTCATTTTATGTTTATTTATTATTTATTATTATCATTATTATCATTTTATGGTATTATTATTAGCATCATTATTTTTATTGTTATTGATCATTATAATTGCCATTTGTGTTTTTATATTCATTAATTCTCTATTTATTTAATTTATTTATTTATTTATTTATCACTTAATTTAATTTAATCCATTATTTACCTTTATTATTTTTCTCAATTTACTTTATTCAACTATTTATTTGTTTATTTATTTATTCAATTATTTATTTATTCATTATTAACCAATATTGATTTTATGTCATGATTGTAACCACAAGCGGCACACGGCTCGTCCAAGGAGCACGGTCGAGGTGAGTAGATTAGGATTTATTTATTATTATGAAATATGTAATTATTATTTTGTTTTATTTTATTCGCTTGTGGTCTGTAATAACAAATTATTTTTCGACCGCATTAAAAAGAATCACCACACAAATATTTTCTACAAAATGAAATTTGTCAATAAAACTGGACCAATGTCCACGTTTTCATTCCAAAACCAAAAGATTTAAATTGATTCAAGAATTTTATACTTTTTATAAAACAAGTAGTTGGGAACCAATGTTTCCACCTAAATAAATAGCCCGGTTTATGTATGTATTCTTATTATTATATCTTCCTTTTATGATTTTATATTTATTTTTGGATAACTGTAAATATATTTTATTTATCGCTTTATTTGTTATTTTATTATTTTTTACTTGTTTGAATGCGCTTTAATTTATGGCATAACTCGTGTGAGAAGAGAGATAAAATAATTGATCCCAAAAACCCTTTTACATAATATTAACCAAAGGTATGAATAAGAGTGAGGTCCCGAACCCTCTCTGGTTTTGGGCCTCATAAGGTTAGATTTATTTCCCGATGTTCTATCGGGTGGCGACTCCGTGATCCTGCCTTATGATAACCCAATAGACGCTCTCGTAAGTTGATTGCCAACAATGGGTTTGGATATATTTTTGTCCATTGCGAAGCGATCAGCTTTCACGAGTTTTAATGAACCTCCATCCGGTCTCGGGTCCTAATAGCGGATTTTCGAGGGCCATCCGGATCGCGAGTGGGGTTCGGGCGCGTCACAGTGGCGACTCCACTGGGGATATCATGAGATTTTGCTCCGAAAGTACCTTTGATTAATCTAATGTAAATGGGTTTAGGATCAAGAAATTTTATCTCTTTTCGAAAAATTGCATTGCATCATGCTAGAGCCTTAGAATTATGTTAGTTTGGTCCCTCTATCAGCCCCGGTGCGTTCCTGAAGCACGACCTCATTTTCACTCAATTTGGGGAAGTGTTAAGGATAATCACCAACCCAAGTCTCATACCTCAATGGTATATCAAATGATGACCCGATCGGTCGTTATGCTCGCGATGAGCTAGACCTGTAGGCAGGGATCATGCTTGGGTAGCCTTAAAGAAACATCTCCCTTGTCCAAAACTCATGTAATGGCCGTAGCTACTTCCCACAGGTGATATGAATCCTAATTCCATGCTTGCTGTATGGATCCTCATGTATTGGGTGAATCCAGATGTCTCGCTTGGTAACCTAGCCAAAGGCTTCCATGCCCCGGTAGGGCCATGTCGAAATTTGTGGAACGTCTAAATACATGACGATCACTATCCATCCGCTTGTACATTAGCATAGGGGTGTTATGCTGCCGGTTTTCCACCGTGCACCATACGCGCCCATTGGGTTCCCCGCTAACCCATGGGCTAAGCCCACCTAGGACAGAGACCGCACGACCTCGTGTGTGGGGGCAATAAGGTTGGAAGGATTTACTGCTTGCATGTGGTTATTATTGATGTATTGTATATTCATGTCATTCATAAACATAACTTTTTTATCATTTCCCATATATATACATCTTTTCCTGTGCATAAAATTATTACATGTAAATATCATCTTGTGTATAGTTTTTCACGAATTTCAATGTATCATTCATACACAAATAAATTTTTTGTATCTCCTCCTTATGTATACATCATTTTATGTGCATAAAATTATTATATGTACCTGTTACTCTGTATATAGTTTCTTCACATGTCTTATGTATAATAATTCTTTCCATACAATAATAGAAGCTGTGCACTCTGTATATAAAATTGCTTGTATCATGATTTGTGAATATGAATATAACATGTATTTATCTTGCATATACATACATAGCAGTGCCTGTCACAACTCACACTAACATTATGACATCCATAACATACATCATGCACCATTATCTGTATATACAGCATACATCATCGAATGTACATATAATTTTTTTTTTATCACGCATGTTAGTCATTGTATATATCAATGCATGTCTTGCATGCTCATACCATGTAAATACGCATACTTTGTGAACGCTATTTGTTTCTTGCGACCACTTTCATCCCATATCTTGTATCGCACACCATAGAAACTCACTGTACACAATCATTCTCATGTTGTGTCCCATCTCATGTGCATTATTTGTATATGTTTTGCACTTCTATATATGTGAGTTCTGCCACTCCTCGCAACTCATTGGCGCACATTTTCGTGCCAGATCATCTTCATCCTACATCACATCTTCATCTTACATACATATCTCTATCATGTATAAACCACACCATATGCACATACACCCTGTATTATGAACATTCATTCTCATGTTGTGTCATATCTTGCACCTTTACCTTCATTGTATACTGCTTACATGTACACTGCAAACTTATGCATGCACGTCATTTATTATGCTGTGTTTACACACTTATATTTTTTCGTAGGTGTTTTACACGCACACACCTTTGCACATATCTTATGTACGCATTTTTATACAAGTGTTTTTACACATGTTTTGCACATACCGTTCCTTACATGCATTGCTAATATACATGATGCTATTGCATATGCCATTCCATATACATGATTCTTAACGCATAGTTTGTGCATATTTTAAAAAAAAAAAGAAAGAAAAATTCTCTATTTGCTTAAACGATTTTTGTGCATTTACATTTTTGATAGAATAAAAATATTTTTGTGTTAAGTTATATCCTAAAACGCTGACATGTTTGCACCTCATTAAGGTACCTCTGATTTAAGGTTTGACTCCGCCTAAGTAGTTCTCAATTATGAATGGATTTGATCTTAACTCTAGAAATCCGAGTTTCATTCCACTTTGAATTAAGTAAGGAGTACATATGTTTGGTCTTTAAGAGCTAGATCACATGAAAATATTTGACTATACCACGTAATGTCTAAATTTCGAGCACTTTTGGCCCGTTTTGAAAATAAACTGAAAAAAAAACTAGTTACAATTAAGGGATTGGATGAAAACTCACTAAGAGCATTAGAACCTTTCCGATTACCCGTCAAAGCGACTCCTGGATAAGGCTGAATCTAGAAATGATTTAGGCACCTTTTCTTTGTATAGCTCTCTAAATGACCATTTCCTACCCTTACTTTACAATCGCTTGATAACCCCTTGAGCCTTTATTTTGGTATGCTAAATGCGTGCCAGTTTTGTTGTTACACACATTAAAACTACCTTTCGCCTAAAATGATTTTGGCTTCCCCTTTAGAAGAATGGCCGCTCTAGTAAAGATGGATGCACATTACGATATTCTCTTGAGCTATCAAAAATTGTCCCGGCGAAAGTGGGTTTACACTTCTGAAAGAGATCTTTAATCATTGATGATCTTTGAGGCTTGACCATTGGCAATCTCTTAGACCATCAAAAATTTGCCCCGATGAAAATGGGTCTACATTTCGAGAAGAAAATCTCAATCATCAATAATTTTGTGGGTTGAAATCACCCTGATAAGAATGGGTCTGCACGTCGAGAAGGGAATTTTGATCATTGACAATTTTTTTGAGCTATCAATAATCACCCTGATAAGGATGGGTTTACCCCTTGGGAAACGAAATTTTCAATCGTCAATAATTTTTGGTCTACACTTCTGGAAAGGGGTTTGAATTATCGATAAGCTTTTTGTGTAATTAGAGACATGAGCTTGCGAAATCGAAAAAAAAAAACAAAGAAAAAAAAAGGCAAAAAAAAAAAGGAAAATAATAGGGCCCAAGATAATACCCCTTGATGAGTTCAGTAGCTACCTGTCTTAGCTTAATTGTTATGTTGAGTTTGATAATTCAGAGCATTATCGAATCCAAATTCAAGAGTATCTGGACAGTATACAATTAGTCCGAAAATGATTCCATCATCCAAATGAACGTTGCGGCCGTTTTTCTCTAGCGACCTGATCCTCCTTTGATAGCCAATTACCTAAGCCTAACGTTACAACCAAAGTAAAACCTATTGATTCTTGGTTTGGCCTTATCTAACTAGCGGAGATTACCTTCTAGTAAGGTTTGGTACGTAGGAAGAGGCGTATGGTGTCTCTTGAGCTTCAAGCGGGAAGCCACGAGTGCATTTGCATTTAAGTTGAGTCTTGTCCTCGATATTGCATCTAGAATTTGCTTTTAAAAAAAATGAAAAATTCTATTTTGGCCTTTGCACATACACACAGAGATCGCATGGTATGTCTCGTATTCACATGCTGATTTAGTAAACATCGATACTTACGTGTTTACTTTCTTACACTTCATTGGGAATGACTCCCGAATTCTTTTGCTAAGATTGAATCAGTTGAGAATGTGGTTCATTCAGTATGCTCAAAGGCAGTTAGAAACTTGAGTTTGAGGTACCTGATAGGTTGCACTCATTTTACAATCTTAGGGTATTTCTTATCACTACCCATGAAAATGATACTTTGCGTACACTCTCAGCCATATTCTTTGTACATATGCTTTTTGCAAATGTTTTTACACATAATTGTAGCAAATATTCTCAATAAATAGTTTTACATGTACAATTCTTGGTGCATGTCTTTTGGCATAAGAGCTTTAGCGAATACATTTCATAAGTGCTTTTGACGCATGGGGTTCTTTATGGGCATATCCTTTGCCAGCATCTTGCATCCACATTTTTCGCATGCATTCAATACACATATATATGATTTTTTCTACATATGTTTCATACACATAGTTGTATGTGCACACATCGCACACACCCAATTCCCTACATAGCTTTCATGTATATAACATATCCCACCTATCTTTGCATATGATTCTTTTCATCTATGCCTATGAGCGACTCTTTATCCTTGTCACATGCATGAACATTTGCATATATGTTGCATACATAATCCCTTTGTATATATTTCTCATGTTGAACCTTTGCATGTTTTTCCCTTTTATGATCATCTGAAAATATGTTAGAATGACGATTCCATGATCTTCCACATGAATGCAAGCCATCGACATATATGTATTTCAGGATCATAGTCCTTTGCATATCATTTCATAAATGCATATCCTTTCACATATTCCATGCATACATGGTGCTTGACGCTCATTAGATAGTGTACATCAGTCGCACGTCGACAAGCTGACGTTTCTCAAGCCCCCCAGGGGGCAAATTAATTACCTTTAAGTCCTCTGAGGAGGCAGAATCTTCAAGTCCTCTGAGGAGGCAAGACCTCAAATTCCTCTGAGGAGGCAGAATTCTCAAAGTCAAAAATCTTCTGAGGAGGCAAAATCTTCAAGTCCTCTAAGAAGGCAAAACCTCAAAGTCCTATGAGGAGGCAGAATCCTAAAGTCCTCTGAGTAGGCAAAATCTCTAAGCCCTCAGAGGAGGCAAAATCTCAAAATCCTCTGAGGAGGCGAAATCTGAAAGTCCTCTCCGAGGAATCAAACTTTTCAAATCCTCGTAAGAGGTAATTCTTTAAGTCCTTGCTCAAAAGGCATTCCCAGTCTCTTCGGAGCATTACCTTTAAGTCCTTGTCCAACAGGCACCCACAGTCTCTTCAAAAACATTATCTTCAAGTCCTTACTCAAAAGGCATTCCCAGTCTCTTCGGAGCATTATCTCTAAGTCCTTATCCAACAGGCATCCTCGATATCTTCAAAATATTACCTTTAAGTCCTTCTTTAAAGGCATTCTACAGTCTCTTCGGAGCATTATCTCTAAGTCCTTATCCAACAGGCATCATCGATATCTTCAAAATATTATCCTTAAGTCCTTCTTTAAAGGCATTCTCAGTCTCTTCGGAGCATTATCCTTAAGTCCTTCTTTAAAGGCATTCTACTTAAGTCCTTCTTTAAAGGCATTCTCAGTCTCTTCGGAGCATTATCCTTAAGTCCTTCTTTAAAGGCATTCTCTTTAAGTCCTTCTTTAAAGGCATTCTCAGTCTCCTTGGAGCATTATCTTTAAGTCCTTCTTTAAAGGCATTCTCTTTAAGTCCTTCTTTAAAGGCATTCTCAGTCTCTTCGGAGCATTATCCCTAAGTCCTTCGTTAAAGGCATTCTCAGTCTCTTCGGAGCATTATCCTTAAGTCCTTCTTTAAAGGCAAATTAATTATCCTTAAGTCCTTCTTTAAAGGCATTCTCAGTCTCTTCGGAGAATTATCCTTAAGTCCTTCGTTAAAGGCATTCTCAGTCTCTTCGGAGCATTATCCTTAAGTCCTTCTTTAAAGGCAAATTAATTATCCTTAAGTCCTTCGTTAAAGGCATTCTCAGTCTCTTCAGAGCATTATCCTTAAGTCCTTCGTTAAAGGCATTCTCAGTCTCTTCGGAGCATTATCCTTAAGTCCTTCTTTAAAGGCATTCTCAGTCTCTTTGGAGCATTATCCTTAATTACTTCTTTAAAGGCATTATCCTTAAGTCCTTCTTTAAAGGCATTCTCAGTCTCTTCGGAGCATTATCCTTAAGTCCTTCTTTAAAGGCATTCTCAGTCTCTTCGGAGTATTACCTTCAAGTCCTCTGAGGAGGCAAAATGTCAAAGTTCTCTGAGGAGGCAGAATCCTAAAGTTCTCTTAGAAGGCAAATCTTGAAGACCTCTGAGGAGGCAAAATCCCGAAGTCCTCTAAGGGGGCGAATCTTGAAGACCTTTGAGGAGGCAAATCTTGAAGACCCCTGAGTAGGCAAATTTCAGAACATCAGCACTTTGTAAGTCTGGAGCAGACTCGGTGCAGCTCAAGAGAGTAACCCCTGCGTTTTGTAAGTCTGGAGCAGACTCGGTGCATCCACAACATCAGCACTTTGTAAGTCTGGAGCAGACTTGGTGCAGCTCAAGAGAGCAACCCATGCGTTTTGTAACCCATGCGTTTTGTAAGTCTGGAGCAGACTCGACGCATTCACCACATCATCACTTCTCGGCAAGAAGGCAAGTTCTCCGCCACAGGTATGTAATCCCCTCTCTCTTCCTATTTGAATTTTGGCTCACCTAGATGTCTATGCACTAGCTTCTCCAAAATTGGGGGCAACTGTAGACACCGGGTCCCGAACCCCGGCATAAAACGAAAATGGTGATTTTTGATCCTTGATTATCCCCTCCGAAAAAAAAATAAATAAATAAATAAAAAATATATATATATAAATAAAAAATATAAAAATATATATATATAAATATGTGTGTGTGAAATTAGGTAATTAGTTAGTTGATCTTGTTAGTTAATTAAGTGGTTAATATTATTGTGTTAATTAAAATGCATGTAAAATTAAAGTTGAAGTGTGTAATTAATTAGATAAAATATATATATGTATGATAATTTAAATGGATTAATTAGTGTAATGTTTAATTAATAGAGAGTTTAATTAATATGTATGTTTAATTAATTAATGTGTGTGTTATTTGAATTAAGTTAAATTAATTTAAGGAAAAGGAGGGAAATAATTGAGTGGAGGAAATGACCATTGTGCCCATTAGCCCTAATTTTAGGGTATAAAGGGAAAAGAATGAGCAAAGAGCAAGGGGGCTCTCTCGGCTGGGATTAGAAACAAGCAAATGAAAGAATGAAAAAAAAAAAGATAGAGAGCAAGAGGACAGAGGGGGCTGGCCATAGAAGAAAAAGAAAACAAAAAAAATAGAAAAGAGAGAGCAAGAAGAGGAGAGCACAGATCAAAGGCCAAAAGAAAAAGAAAGGAAAGCAAATAGAGTAAAAAACCAAAGAAATAAAGGAAGACACATAATAAGGACCAGCCAACCAAACCGACGCACACGCCGGAGAGGAAAAGAAAAAGGAAGAAAAGAGAGGGCCTCCGCCGGCCACACCCGCTGCCGGAACTGGACACGCGCCTGACCACCTACTTCCCCACAAACGGACGAAGCTCTCCCTGTCGTCCGATCATCCACGGCTCGCCGGAGAAAGGCGCGTCAGAGAAGAACGCGGGTGAAGAACAGCGACGTTTCGCGACAATTTCCGGCCAGTCCCGACGACATTCCAGCGCGTGACCACCGCCGCCGCCTTCCTGGTGCGCTGATCTATCGTCCGGTGGGGGAAGTGTCGACCACCTCCCATCCGGTGAGTCTCCGGCGACGGTAAACCCTATTCCTTTTTTATTTATTTATTTTATTTCTATTTTATTATTATTTTATATATTATTATTATTATTTATATATTTATTATATTATTATGATTTATTATTATTATATATATATATATATATATTTAATTTTGTGTCATATTATTATTATTATTATTAATTTCTGTATTATTATTATTATTATTATTATTATTATTACTTATTCATTATTATTAATATTCTGTTATTATTATTATTACTATTATTATTATTATTATTTGTAATTATTTAACATTCTGTTTATTATTATTATTATTATTATTATTATTATTATTATTATTATTATTATTATTATTATTATTATATGTTTATTATTATTATTATTATTATTATTATTATTATTATTATAATTATTATTATTATTCTGTTTTTACCATTATTAGTATTATATGTTTATTTTAAGTTTGTTGATGTCATATTGTTATTATTATTGTTATTATTATTATTATTATTATTATTATTGTGGTTAGTTATTATTATTTTAATGTCATTATTATTATTATTAGGATTGTGTTAATATTATTACTATGTTTATTATTGTTGATGTTATTATTTTATTGTTTTAATTAATATTGTCATGGTCATTATTATTATATTATTTTACAGCATTATTATTATTATTATTATTATTATTATTATTATTATTATATTATTATATCATTGCTATTAATATCATTATTTATTTTATATTATTATTATTATTTTACCTATCTATTATTGTCATTTTATGTTTATTTATTATTTATTATTATCATTATTATCATTTTATGGTATTATTATTAGCATCATTATTTTTATTGTTATTGATCATTATAATTGCCATTTGTGTTTTTATATTCATTAATTCTCTATTTATTTAATTTATTTATTTATTTATTTATCACTTAATTTAATTTAATCCATTATTGACCTTTATTATTTTTCTCAATTTACTTTATTCAACTATTTATTTGTTTATTTATTTATTCAATTATTTATTTATTCATTATTAATCAATATTAATTTTATGTCATGATTGTAACCACGAGCGACACACGGCTCGTCCAAGGAGCACGGTCGAGGTGAGTAGATTAGGATTTATTTATTATTATGAAATATGTAATTATTATTTTGTTTTATTTTATTCGCTTGTGGTCTGTAATAACAAATGATTTTTCGACCGCATTAAAAAGAATCACCACACAAATGTTTTCTACAAAATGAAATTTGTCAATAAAACTGGACCAATGTCCACGTTTTCATTCCAAAACCAAAAGATTTAAATTAATTCAAGAATTTTATACTTTTTATAAAACAAGTAGTTATGAACCAATGTTTCCACCTAAATAAATAGCCCGGTTTATGTATGTATTCTTATTATTATATCTTCCTTTTATGATTTTATATTTATTTCTGGATAACTGTAAATATATTTTATTTATCGCTTTATTTGTTATTTTATTATTTTTTACTTGTTTGAATGCGCTTTAATTTATGGCATAACTCGTGTGAGAAGAGAGATAAAATAATTGATCCCAAAAACCCTTTTACATAATATTAACCAAAGGTATGAATAAGAGTGAGGTCCCGAACCCTCTCTAGTTTTGGGCCTCATAAGGTTAGATTTATTTCCCGATGTTCTATCGGGTGGCGATTCCGTGATCCTGCCTTATGATAACCCAATAGACGCTCTCGTAAGTTGATTGCCAACAATGGGTTTGGATATATTTTTGTCCATTGTGAAGCGATCAGCTTTCACGAGTTTTAATGAACCTCCATCCGGTCTCGGGTCCTAAAAGCGAATTTCCAAGGGCCATCCGGATCGCGAGTGGGGTTCGGGCGCGTCACAGGCGCTACCCAACTTCAGTGGCTGACACTTCAGCTGTCTTGCCGTTCCTATTGTTGCTACTCCCAGCACCTCCCGGTCTAAGCCCAGACTGGTTCCCAAAACTTTTCCCAGCAAAGTTATTATGGCTTGCTTTTTTTACTAGGTAAGCTGCCTCAGCTTCTACAGCAATATCCTTGAGCGACTCCCAGTCCCTGAGCCCCTTAAAGCTGAGCAAATCCCTCAAATAAGGGCAGGAGTTCCTGATGAAGAGCCCGATTTGGTCTGTGGTGTCAGGCTTTCGTTTTATCTCCATGACCCTATTCCTCCATCTGGTGAGGTAGTCGTGGAATGACTCGTTGCTCTTTTGCTGTAAGAGCTCAAGGTCTTTCAGGGTGACCTCCATTCTGGTGCTGCAGTCGTACTGCTTCATGTACTCTTCGGTCAAAAGGTTTCAGTCCTCCTTGGACCTCCTATCCAACTCGTGGTACCAGTCAACTGCCAAGCCCACAAGACTAAAGCAGAAATATTCCACCTTTTGCTTTTTTACTCAACCCTGTGCCTTTCATAACCAAGGTTTACTGCATGACGTGGGCGGATGGGTCAGAGGTGCCATCAAATTTCGGCAGCTTGGGCATCTTGAATCTTTAGGGCAGCAACTGTTCATCCCCCAGATCTCTGTCTTTTGGGTTGACCCTTTCCAGCTGACAGTATACGCGTGATTGCCTCAATCTGTTGCCTCATCCCCCTTAAGGCTTTATCTTCCCCCGTGGGTGCCCTGGGCCTCATAGCATGGTGGACTATTGGCTCTTCATCTTCCTCCTCCATCAGGAAATCATTGTTAGGATTATGAATCCTTTCTCCTCTTGGCTCGATGGGTGCGGCAGCTCTGTGATCATTGTTGGGTTGGCGAGCAGCAACTCCAACAAAGGGAGCCTCCCCACCAGCAGGTGGTTCGGCTTGCCCCCGAGGAGGGGCTACCTGTGGCTGTAGAGCAGCAGGTGGCTGTGGGGCAGTAGGTGGATGGGCAATCCTTTCAGCCATGGCGCCCATCATATCCATCATTCTACGCTCAAAATCTTCTAGCCTCCTAGCTAGGTCCTGAGTGGTCAAAGCTCCAGGTTCTTCTGCCATTGGTGGTTCTAGAGAGAGTGACTCAGAGTCCCAATTGGACACCAATTCCGGCAACTCAAAAAGCGGATTTGACCTTACTAATCGACTGTCAGAACCTCTTGTCCACTTAGATGAATCTATGATGGCTGAAAAAATTAGATTGTTAGACTAATGCATGAATAACATATACAATGCATGATAGTGAGTTATGCAATATTTACAATCACATGCAAGCAAGTAGATCCTTCCAACCTTATTACTCCCACACACAAGGTAATGTGGTCTCTTTCCTAGGTGGGCTTGTGTTAGTGGTTATGCCCTAGGCCAAGCATTTGGACCTTGATATAATTATTACATTTTCATTTATATATAATGGTTTTCTTCACATTAATATTATTTGTATGTTACATTATTGTAATGTTCATGAATAACAATGTTATTCATATTATCCCTAGTCATTTATCACTAATGGGTATAAAGATAAATTAAGACTAGTATAGATTCGCATTGATAATCATGGGATGATTATATATGATGATATAAATCAAATCTATAGGTACTTGCTAGAGAATAAAGTACTGGATAGACCCACTGTAAGATCACTACATGGGATAGTGTCATAAGTGATCTTATAATAGATATGTTATTGAATCATTTGACCTGAGGTTATCACAGTTTCCTATATAAGGAACATTATGTTCTGATATAATCAAACGTTATCTTTAATCGGATAATTATAAAGTTTATGATCGGACATAATGAGAATTATGTGGAGGAAAGTGAATAATAAAGATAGAATTTGTCCCTCTCTAATGAGAGAGATATCTATTGGGCCCCTCGATAAGTAGGACTGTAAAATGTATGGCCATGCTAGAAAGAATTGATAGTGTCATCAATGTCATATGAATTTATCAGTCTACTTAGTGATCGGGAAATTATATGTTTGAACAATATAAGTTTGACATGTACCATGACTTATGTTTAAACAAGATATCGTGTGACAAAAGGATAATAGCATGTTCTATTGTCGGGTTAAAATCGGACTAATGATATTTATATTATTTGGGTAGTCATAATGTCTTGCTAGAGACCAATTATGACTTGTGGGCTTATTATGGGATTAGGCCCATTGCCAACATAATATAAACCTATTGGGTCACACACCAAGACCAAAATGAACAAAATGGATTTTATTAGGTTATTTCGGAATAATGTATAAATAAAGGTATTTATATTTAATTTTGAAATTACATATTTATATATATATTTATATATGTACATATACATATATCTCTTATTTTGAATATGAGATAATAGTATGTATTAATATAATATTTCTTATTATTTTGAATAAGAAATAAATAAATAAATAAATATATATATATAATATGTAAATATCTCTTAATTTTGAATTAGAGATAATATCATTATTTACCTATTAGGGTTTTAAAACTTATTTACATATATATATAGATATATGTTAAGAAAAGAGATTAACCCATATGATAACTCTAATCACGTTCTTCAAGCAGGAATAGATTTAGAGTGGCTGTACATCTCTTTTCTTGTGAGAATAAGAAAAAGAAAACCTAGCCACCTTTTCTTTGAGAAAGAAAAAAATCAAAAATCCATTCGCAACATAAGGGAGCTAGCACCCCTGCGAGTTCTGTTCGTTGGTTCGTGCGTGTGGATACCGGTAGAGGGTGTTCGTGATTGAAGCAGCACCTAAAGTCCAAGATAAGGAGTTATTTTCGTTCTAAGGTCAGTAAATCTTAATCTCTTCCTTTTGAATCAATTGAATATACTTGGATCCTGTCTTCGAGTTTCGATTTTATTCCGCTGTGTTTAATTTGAATTATTCCGTCGTAACCCACAGTGGTATCAGAGCCACTTGTATATTCGATTGATTCAAATTTCTATGTATGTGATATATATTTTTGGTTCTGTTGGAATGTATGTTGATACATTGATATTGATATTGATTACTGTTTTAATTATTAAAACGTAATCCTATATTTTAAGGGCTACGAATTCAATTAGGTGCTAATATTATTCAGTTAATGTGATTGACTTATAGTATTAATATGTTTAATATGAAAATTTCAATGATCGTATTCTGTGTCTATTAAACGGTTGCTGATATGATCAAAATCATTTAATTTTACGATAGAGAATAGGGTTTACGGCAGACATCGTTAATGAAATTAACAATGAGCACGAGTCGGACATTAGAGTACGAGTCATGCTCACATATGCGATTCTTGCAATCGTGCAGACGTGCCATAAGCACGACTCGTTCTCATGAGCACGTCTCGTGCTGCCTTGCTCAAGCATGACTAGTGTAACCGTACTGCCGTGCCATGTGCACGACTCGTGCTCATGACCACGACTCGTGCAGCTATCTTGTATCTTCGTAGCCCCTTTTAAATCATTATTGGATAATTTAAATATTGGTGGTATTCTGTATATAATAAATTGTTTAACGTGATTAAACGATGGTTGATATGATCAGCAGAATCATTTTTTCATAGATACAGAATAGGGTTTTTGGGCAGAAAAATGTTAATAAGATTGACAATATAGAAAAAGTTTCGTGGGGCGCTACCACTTAACCCCGCCCGCTGACCGGCCAGCGAGGCAACCGTGCTACCTCTTCGTAGCGCCTTATATGTCATTCATAATTATCACTCGGTAATTTTAATATATCAATTTTATGAAATAAGGTATATTATGCATGATATGAAATAAATATGATTTATTATGTTTATGTGTGATGTCTTTGCATGGTGCATAGCATGGCCAATTGAACCTTTTGTGGATGAATTTTATTTTATCCATTTTAAGGGTTTGTAATTTTAAATATGACCTGCGTGTCGTTAATTTTGTTGTAATCTTTATTTTATTCAATAGTTGTAGTAGAATATCTTTGTATTATTATTGTAATGAAGACGAAAAGCAACAATGGAGATCAATCCAAATCCATGGCGATGGGGGTGCAAGATGGAAGATTTTAATCAAGTCCATTTTTCACACATAGGATTGATGTTTGATCTTCATATTGGCTTATGAGGATCAATATAGATTTGGCCATGCTATGACACGGTTTTATATATATTATGCATATGTTCTTAGTACGTGATGCGATGAATGTTTATATATGTGTATGAGATGGCATGTATGAATTGATGCATGATGTATATAAATAATTAGATATCATAAGTTAAAATTAAATCCCTCACCATAATTTTAAGTCATATGCCACCCATTATTAAAACACTTATCAAGACTAAGATCACCAAAATGTGGGTTCTTCCAAAGCGAAGTATATTAGGTTATCCTAGTAAGGCAAGATGGGTAATAGTGCTACTCATATGTTTAAAATGGTTAGACTTAATTAGGCTATCAAAACGGTTTTGGGCCTAAGGGCATAAGATGGGATTATAACATGTCGAGACATATGATGTCAAAATCCCATAAATGATCTAAGAGTTATATAAGATATAATTGGTAAATGAGCTACCTACCTAAATAACTTAATTATAAGCGTCATGCCAAAGTTGACTTAGAGTTAAGTGAAATATGGGTCTTAGCCCACTAAATTATTATAATTATTGTAATTATTATTGAGGGTTATTATTTTAGAAGGAGTTCATAAGAAGACCTAAAATGAAATTGGTACTAATATTATTTATCTTGCATGTTTGTAGATTAATGGCATCAAATAATACTTCTACTATGTCACTGTGATCAGTCCTTGAGAAGGACAAACTTAAGGAAACTGGCACAAACTTCCTTAACTGGTTCAGAAATTTGAGAATTGTCCTCAAGCAGGAAAGGAAGCTGTATGTGCTGGATGAGCCTATTCCCAATAAGCCACCTGCTAATGCTACAAGGGCAGTCAAAGATAAATACAAGAAACATGTTGATGATTCTGTGGACATTGGATGTCTTTTGTTAGCTACCATGGCTCCAGAGCTTCAGAAGCATCTGGAAAATATGGAGGCTTATGAGTTGAGTACTCATCTCAAGCAGACTTTCCAACAGCAGGCAAGGCAAGAAAGGTATGAGACTACCAAAGCTTTGCATTCTTGCAAGATGGCTGAAGGTTCTTCAATTAGCTCTCATGTTTTGAAAATGAAGGGCTATATTGATCACCTTGAGAGGCTTGGATTTCCCCTCAGTTTAGAACTGGCAACGGATTTGATCCTTAATTCATTGCCTGATAGTTATGACCATTTCGTCATGAACTACAATATGAATAACATGGAGAAATCTATAGCTGAGCTACATGCCATGCTCAAAATAGCTGAGCAAAGCATAAGTAAGAAGCCTGGCCATGTTCTGATGGTCAACAAAGGGAAAGCCATGAAAGTTAAGGGTAAGGCTAAGGCTAAGGTAAAAGTTGGTGGTAAGCCTAAGCCCAAACCCAAGCCCAAGGTTAAACCTCCAAAGGAGGGAGTTTGCTTCCACTGCAATGAACCTGGTCATTGGAAGAGGAACTACAAGCTCTACTTGGAAGAGTTGAAGAAGAAGAAGAGTGGTGAGACTACTTCTTCAGGTATTTATGTTATAGAAATTAACTTATCTACTTCTAATTCCTGGGTATTAGATACTGGATGTGGATCTCACATTTGTACAAATGTGCAGGGACTCAAAAGGAGTAGGCAACTAAGAAAGGGCGAAGTGGACCTACGAGTTGGGAATGGAGCAAAAGTTGCTGCTCTAGCTGTAGGATCTTATGAATTGACTCTGCCCAATGGGCTTTTGTTAGTTTTGAACAATTGCTATTATGTTCCTAGTTTGAGTAGGAATATTATTTCAGTTTCAAGTTTGGATAATGAAGGTTTTTCTTTTCTTATTAAGAATAAGAAATGTTTTATTTATTATGATGACATGCTTTATGGTATTGCTGATTCATATTATGGGCTTTATGTCCTAAATCTGGAAACATCCAAAAATCATGATATATATAACATAACTACAAAGAAATCCAAACCAAATGATTTAAATACAACATATTTATGGCATTATCGCCTTGGTCATATAAATGAGAAATGCATAGCTAAACTCCATTCAGAAGGACTTTTGCAATCATTTGATTTTGAATCATTTGATAATTGTGAATCCTGTTTATTAGGCAAGATGATAAAGGATCCTTTTACTGGACATAGTGAAAGGGCCACTGACTTATTAGGCCTTGTGCATTCTGATGTATGTAGCCCATTAAGCATAAATGCCAGGGGAGGATTTCAGTACTTCATTACATTCACTGATGATTTCAGTAGATATGGCTATGTCTATCTAATGAAACATAAACATGAATCATTTGAAATGTTCAGAACCTCTCAAAATGAAGTACAAAATCAACTTGGTAAAACTATTAAAGCACTTCGATCCGATCGAGGTGGTGAATATTTAAGCCAAGAGTTTGACAATTATCTAAGAGATTGTGGAATTTTTTCGCAATTAGCTCCGCTAGGAACACCACAATGGAATGGTGTATCTGAAAGGAGGAATCGAACTTTATTAGATATGGTTTGATCTATGATGAGTCAAACAGATCTTCAGTTATCCTTTTGGGGTTATGCATTAGAAACAGCCGCATTCACTTTGAATCGAGTTCCATCTAAAGCGGTTGAAAAGACACCATATGAGATATGGACTGGGAGAACTCCTAATTTATCTTTTCTAAAGATTTGGGGCTGTGAGGCTTATGTCAAATGACAGGTCTTAGATAAATTAGCACCAAAATCTGATAAATGTCCTTTTATGGGATTTCCTAAGGAAACTAAAGGATATTACTTTTATAAATCTTCTGAGAACAAAGTGTTTGTTGCTCGAAATGGTGTCTTTCTATAAAAGGAATTTATTTCTAAAAGAACTAGTGGGAGTAAAGTACAACTTGAAGAAATTCAAGAACCACAAGATAACATAGAACCATTGATGGAAACTCAACAAGTTTCACAACCTGTTGTGGAACCTGTACCTGTTACACAAGTACCACATAGATCTAATAGGATACGATATGAACCCGAGAGATATGGATTTCTCGTGACAGATAGTCATGAAGTAATGCTCAAGGATCAAGATGAGCCTACTACCTACCAAGATGCCATGTCAGGTCTAGAATCTGAGAAATGGCTAGAAGCCATGAAATTTGAGATGCAATCCATGTATGATAATCAAGTTTGGAACTTAATTGATCCACCTGAAGGAATTAAAACCATTGGGTGCAAATGGGTTTTCAAAAAGAAAACCGACATGGATGGCAAAGTAAATACCTTTAAAGTAAGGCTTGTTGCAAAAGGATTCAAACAAACTCATGGTATTGCTGCATATTATGACTATGAGTTATGGCAAATGGATGTCAAAACAGCTTTTCTTAATGGAAACTTACTTGAGGATGTGTACATGACACAACCTGAGGGTTTTGTCCATCCTGAGAATTCTAAGAAGGTATGTAAGCTGCAAAGATCCATTTATAGATTGAAGCAAGCTTCTCGGAGCTGGAATCTTCGTTTTGATGAAACAGTCAAAGAGTTTGGGTTTATCAAAAATGAGGATGAACCTTGTGTATACAAGAAGATTAGTGGGAGCATGTTTCTTGTATTATATGTCGATGACGTATTACTCATTGGAAATGACATCCCTATCATGCAAAAGACAAAAGAATGGTTAGGGAAATCTTTTTCAATGAAAGATTTGACCGAAGCTGCTTATATCCTTGGGATTGAGATCTATAGGGATAGATCTAAAAGGATAATTGGTCTGAGTCAAAGCACTTATATAGATAAGGTGCTAAATAGATTTAGTATGCAAAATTCCAAAAGAGGATTTTTGCCAATGTCTCATGGCATTACTCTTAGTAAGACTCAATGTCCCATGACATCTGAAGAGCGAGATCGCATGAGTATGATTCCTTATGCTTCGACTATAGGATCAATCATGTATGCCATATTATGCACTCGACCAGACATTTCGTATGCTTTGAGCATAACGAGTAGATACCAGTCAAATCCCGGTGAAAGTCACTGGACAGTTGTTAAGAATATCCTTAAGTACTTAAGAAGAACTAAAGATGCATTCTTAATATATGGAGGATTGGAAGATGAGCTAGTAATAAATGATTATACAGATGCAGGCTTCCAATCTGATAAAGATGACTTTAGATCGCAGTCAAGATATGTGTTTGTGTTAAATGGAGGTGCTGTAAGCTGGAAAAGTTCTAAACAAAGCACTGTCGCTGATTCTACAACAGAAACTGAGTATATAGCAGCATCAAATGCAGCTAAAGAAGCAGTGTGGATCAAGAAATTCATTGCTGAGTTGGGAGTAGTACCTAGCATCAGCAACCCTGTGGATCTTTACTGTGACAACAATGGTGCTATTGCACAAGCTAAAGAGCCCAGATCTCATCAGAGATCAAAACATATAGTCAGGCATTTTCATCTCATTAGAGAAATAATTGAGAGGGGAGACATCAAGATATGCAGAGTACCTACTGATGATAACATCGCCGATCCACTTACCAAGGTTCTCCCACAAGCCAAACATGATGGACATACTAGGTCAATGGGTATTAGATATATGTATGATTGGACCTAGTGCAAGTCGGAGATTGTTAGTGGTTTGCCCTAGGCCAAGCATTTGGACCTTGATGTAATCATTACATTTTCATTTATATATAATGGTTTTCTTCAAATTAATATTATTGGCATGTTACATTATTGTAATATTTATAAATAACAATGTTATTCATATTATCCCTAGTCATTTATCACTAATGGGCATAAAGATAAATTAAGACTAGTATAGATTTGCATTGATAATCATGGGATGATTATATATGATGATATAAATCAAATCTATAGGTACTTGCTGGAGAACAAAGTACTGGATAGACCCACTGTAAGATCACTACATGGGATAGTATCATAAGTGATCTTATAATAGATATAGTATTGAATCGTTTGACCTGAGGTTATCACGGTTTCCTACATAAGGAACATTATGTTCTGACATAATCAAACATTATCTTTAATCGGATAATTATAAAGTTTATGATTGGACATAATGAGAATTATGCGGAGGAAAGTGAATAATAAAGATGGAATTTGTCCCTCTCTAATGAGAGAGATATCTATTGGGCCCCTCGATAAGTAGGACTGCAAAATGCATGGCCATGCTCGAATGAATTGATAGTGTCATCAATGTCATATGATTTATCAGTCTACTTAGTGATCGGGAAATTATATGTTTGGATAATATAAGTTTGACATGTACCATGACTTATGTTCAAACAAGATATCGTATGACAAAAGGATAATAGCATGTTCTATTGTCAGGATAAAATTAGACTAACGATATTTATATTATTTGGGTAGTCATAATGTCTTACTAGAGACCAATTATGACTTGTGGGCTTATTATGGGATTATGCCCACTGCCAACATAATATAAACCTATTGGGTCACAAATCAAGACCAAAATGAACAAAATGGATTTTATTAGGTTATTTCGGAATAATATATAAATAAAGGTATTTATATTTAATTTCGAAATTACATATTTATATCTATATTTATATATGTACATATACATATATCTCTTATTTTGAATATGAGATAATAGTATGTATTAATATAATATTTCTTATTATTTTGAATAAGAAATAAATAAATAAATATATATATATATTTATATAATGTAAATATCTCTTAATTTTGAATTAGAGGTAATATCATTATTTACCTATTAGGATTTTAAAACTTATTTACATATATATATAGATATATGTTAAGAAAAGAGATTAACCCATATGATAACTCTAATCACGTTCTTCAAGCAGGAATAGATTTAGAGTGGCTATACATCTCTTTTCTTGTGAGAATAAGAAAAAGAAAACCTAGCCACCTTTTCTTTGAGAAAGAAAAAAATCAAAAATCCATTCGCAACATAAGGGAGCTAGCACCCCTGCGAGTTCTGTTCATTGGTTCGTGCGTGTGGATACCAGTAGAGGGTGTTCGTGATTGAAGCAGCACCTAAAGTCTGAGATAAGGAGTTATTTTCGTTCTAAGGTCAGTAAATCTTAATCTCTTCCTTTTGAATCAATTGAATATACTTGGATCCTGTCTTCGGGTTTTTGTTTTATTCTGCTGCATTTAATTTGAATTATTCTGTCGAAACCCAACAGCTTGATCCATGGGTTAACGGGGAACCCAATGGATGCGTATGGTGCTCGGTGGAAAACCGGCATCATAACATCTCTTATCTAATGCGTATACATATGGATTTTGGCTTTTATGTATTCAAATATTTCAACTAAATTAAGATGGGCCCATCGGGGCATGAAAGCCTCTGATAAAAGCCCATTTAATTGGGTTGAATTTGTTCAATATATAATGGCCCACATAGCAAGTATTGTATTAAGGTACATGTTACCTAAGGAAAGTATCTATTATTGCCATTACATGAGCTTTGGTCATGGGTGATGATATTTTGGGGTCACTCAAGAATGGTCCCTGCCGACGGGTCTAGCTCATCATGAGCGTAACGACCGATCGGGTCACCATTTGATATACCTTGATGGTACGAGGCTTGGGCTGGTGATTATCCTTAACACTTCCCTACATTGAGTGAACATAGGGTTATATTTCGGGAACGCACCGGGGCTAAAAAGGGACCAAATTAGCATAGATCTAAGGCTCTAATGCTATGATGTGCAATTTCGAAAAGGGATAAAAATTTTAATTTAAAACTCAATTATAAATTTTAACCAAGGTACTTTCGAATCAAAGCCACTTAGAGGTCCCCAATGGAGTCGCCACTGTGACGCGCGTCGAACCCTGTCGGACGCCCCGAAAGCCCGCTTTTAGGGCTTTCGAGAGAGGTTCATGAAAACTTGTAAGGTATTTACAAGTGGGTCTATTTTGGGCAACAAGGAGATTTCTTGGAGTCGCCACCCAATAGAACATTGGGACAGGTCGTCTAGCCTCGGGGAGTCTAAGACGGCGCATAATATCCATTTTGGGCAAGCCAAAGGGATCTTGGAGATATCATCCCCATAGAACACTGGAATGACCTTCTAACCCTGTGGAGCCTAGGATTGTAAATTTAAGTCTTTTGGTGCGACACAAGAGGTGTCTTGGAGATCCCATTCCGATGAAACATCGGAATGGTCCTCTCGCCTCATTGAGCCCAAAGACCAGAGATGGCTCAGGACTTCTCATTTATTCATACCTTGGTTATTTTATAATTAAGTTTTGAATTTACGTTTTCATCCCTTTTCTCATACATCTCGATGTAATAATTAGAGCGCAAGTTTGATCATTCAAGGAAAGCGATAAATAAAAGAGAAAATAAAATAAAGTACTTGAAAATAAAATACAACAAAACTAGGGGCGGAATACAACGCCCATTGTAAATAAAATACAACGTCATGCATAAAACGGGATATTTATTAAGAATGAGGACATTGGTCCTCTCATGCATAATTAAATAAAATAATTTTGATGGTGACAATGTATTTGGATGAAAAACTAGGACATTGATCCCATTTTATTAGAAAATACCAATTTATTTTATAGAAATACTTTTGTGTGATTTTTTTTTTAATTAAGCATGCATAAAAACTATTTCATTTAACAATTATATGACAAATAAATCAAAAATAAACAAAGGAAAATTAGCATGTACAATAAAATGATCAAACCCCGAATCTCCTCCTTCGCTTGCATGGATGCTCAAACAAGAAAAAAAAAATATGGATTTGAAACCAAAAAAAACAAAGACAAAATAAATTTATGTTAGTGATTAAACCAAATAAATTAATTAAATGCATAAAACAATAAATCATAGATTAGAATAAATAAAACATACATTATATACGACAAGTCAATTAAATAACATATTAAAATAAATTGATTAACATATTAAATAAAACAAATAATAATAATAATAATAATAATAATAATAATAATAATAATAATAATAATAATAATAATAATAATAAAATGAGATAAGACAAAAATAATATTTAGAAATATTAGATCTATGTACAAAAACACATGAAATAAATAAAAACAAAATAAATGTAAAGATCTACATGGTTGACAATTAAATATAAGCAAAATAAATAAAAGAAAAATAAAAGTTAAGGGATCAAGTCTAGAATATTTACGCTCAGATTTGGATTCGATTGATGATGAAAATGATTGATTTTCCTTGTTGCAATTCACAAAATAGAGATAAAAATGAAAATAATGAAAATTTGAAATTTATTCCAAGAGAAAATTGATAAAAAACTGGAAAAAAAGAAATTAATTCTTGAGGACAAAGAACTGATTTATTTGTTTCAAGAACAATTATTTTTGATAAAAAAGATGAAAACAAAATTAATCTTGAAGAACAAAAAATTATTTTCAAAAAAATACTTTTGATAAAAAGATCCAATATTCAAGAACAAAAGAAATATTTTTCTTGTCTCAATAAAAATTACAGATCAAAAATTGAATTTCTTAATTTTAGAATTTTATTTGGAGAAAAGAAGTGTCAAAAAAGATGGAGAGAATTCTTTTTTAGAAGAAAAGAGAAAAAGAAGATGAAAAATGATCCCCTCCCCAAAATTCTCCAATTTTCCCACTTAAAATGAGAAAAAATGAAAAAATTTGATTTATGGAAGAAAAATCAGATTTTTAATTAATTCCCTTGATTTTGGGTGTAAAAATGGACGAAAAAAATCAAAATCCCGAAATTTGGGTGAAAAAAGGTCAAAAACAGGAGAAAAATGAAATCCGGGCGAAAAAGGGGCAATTTCGGCAGATCTGGGCGCGGATGGGCGACCGACGCCCGTCGGAGCGCACGACACTCGCCGAAATTATTATTATTTTTTAAAAAAATTTTAAATATACCTAAAAAACATCAAAATTTTCAAATATCATTTTTAAAACTAATTTTTAAAATATTTTTAATATTTTTTTGTTTTTCATTCTAAATTACAAAATTTGCGATGAAACTATCAATTTCAACGTTTTTTGCCTGTGAAAGCAATTATCATTATTGAGTAACTTCGATTTAAGCTGACTCGGAATCCGGTGTCTACAGCAGCTGTTATGAATCAAGAAAATGACTATAAAAGGAAGAAAGAAAGGTACGTTTAAGGTTCTAAGATATCTTTTCACAACTTATTGGGCTTATCAAAATTACTAACTTGATCGTCGGAGTATCACTTGCCGGAAACCCGTCGGTTTGCTTATGTTCAGAGGTGACTTAATCAAGGAAGTGCTCTGTGAGAGATCCTTTGTCATCAATTAGCATTTGTTGCTAACAATAGCTTATGGTTTAGACTTAGAAAGATACAATGTCTCTCTCTCTTTCTAAAATATTTTTCTCTCTTTCTCTCTAAGTAAAAGGCCTCTATAAATTCCTTTTGGTTACGGCTGGTGAGTCACCGGCTCACCATCAATAACCCATTCATTGCCATCCTTTCTAGTTTTTTCTTTTTGTTTTACCTTTTTGCCTAGTCTCCTCTAGGTTTTTTTTTTTTTTTTAAACTTTTGTGGATTTGTTTTCCCTTTAATTAATGAGATTTTTCGAGATCTTTTTCCTCTTTAATCCAAGACTAGATTTGGCTTTATAAGCTTCAAATATGTTAGATTTCATAGTTTTGGAGTGCTTTTTTACACCTCGGTTGTGCCAAATGAAGATCATTTAGCATTAGGTGAAATTTCAAGCAAATGTAGTAAGGATTTACAGATTTCAACTTAGATCTCCAAAGGCAATGAAAGAATTTTTATTCTTTTTCGTGCTCAATAGGCAAGTTTGTTGTGTTTGAACTTGTCTTTATTATTCGGGGAGAGCATGCCATCAAATGAGGTCCAAGTAAAGAGCTACCAGAGTACTTGAGTTTTCTAACTCTTTTGTATTTTGATTTTTAAAATTTTCAATAGATCTGAAATTTGGAAATCTTGGTATCTTGATTATTGTTGTATTTCTCCATGTGTATCTCTTCTTGCCTTTCTTAAAGCTTTAAATGAAATTACATTTGACAAGAAAAAAAAAAAAGCATATTGTTGTGTGGCCATGTAAGAAGAAATTAACCCACACAGCCATACACTTATTTGCAGATAGAGCCAACAAAGAGATTGAGTCAAATAATCTTTTTTCTTTTCAATTTTTCGTATTTAATCTTATGCCTGAGTTACATGTAAGTGACTTACAAAGGGAACCACTGAAATCTTAAATGAGGCTCGTGTAGATTTATTGTTGAAAGTAATGTGCGCTTGTTTAGTCTTATTTTCTGAAACATTTGCAATTCCTTTGCTATTGGCCTACTGCACATCATACAACAAACCAAAAAGAAACCTATTCTATGCAAGCCTCATATTGACTTCGTAACAAAAAAGATTGAGACAGCGAGAGATCAAATAAGGGATAGCGAGAAACGAATAGAGAGATCGAGTAAGGTTGAGGCTTTTCTGCTTCCTCTTTCGTCAATGGCACAAGTCGATTGAGAATAGTGTGATTGTGACCTGGTGATTTGAGAAGTGATTCAGAGAAAGCAGAAAATAGTCAATTAAGAAAATAAACGACTTAATATCCTATAAACCAATGTCAAAATTACAAATACATCCAACCCAACCCAATTCAATTTAAAATTTATTTAAATCATATTTTTTTGGTTTGGTCGGTTTGCCTCAGCCGGGTCGGTCGGTTAAACCCAAAAACCGAACAATCCTACCAAAAACTGTACCAGACAAAGAGATTTTCAAATCTTCTCTCTTTTTTGTATTTTTTTCTTCTAAACTTTTTTAGGCAATCGATGAGCTTGAAATGGTGTTAATATTAGTATATTAGAGGATAACTCATGGCTTGGGATTATCCAGAGAATTCCGAAAAAGAAACAACTCGCAAAATCACATTTCTGATGACTGCGGTTGACTTGTAATTGCTTTGCAGCCGTAAATGTTAACAAGTAGCTTCCTCCTCAGAAATCAATAATAGGTTCCCCAATGGTGAGGTTACGCTCAGGCGTCCATGGAAGGTCGAAAAGCTTTGCTGTTATGAATTTGAAAATCTTGTTGACATTAATGTTGTAAGTTGCACTTGAAAAAAAGAGTGTTGCATTCACAGCCTTTGCATATGCTCTTGCCTGTCACACATTCAAAATTTGCACATCTGCTAAGTCCACTGTTATTGAAGACAAATTTATATGGATATATATTAACACTGAAAGTAAACACAAATGAACTCTTTGATTTGCAAGATCTACATTTAATTGCACACATATTTCGGTAATTGAATATAGCAACTTGTATTATAGTCATGTTTTGCTGGAAAAAAATTAGTAAATAACATTATTTCTATTAAATTTGTTCTGTTAATTTGCTCGGAAATTCAATAGATACTAGATAATTTTTTCTTCAGTTTTTCTTAATCATATTATCCAAGTAAGTTTTGCCTAAACCGGGAATATGAAAATTCCATTGGCCAAACCAATAAAAAATAAACATATATGATGAGTTGGTTAACATAAATATATGTCCCTTTATCGTTGGTTTGATATCTGAAAATTCATGAACCGAATTTGAATAAGAAATTTAGTATACAAAGCTCATCAGAGTCCAACCAAGCACTCTAGATTCCTAATACCATAGGATAAGTAAACAAAAATTAATAACCGAACAAATAAACTTGTTAATTTATCTATACTCCCTAGAATGTGATCCAAGTTAGGAAAGATTGAATGGCTTTTTCAAACTATTTTTTTTTAACATAATAAAACAAAAAGATAAAAGATAAGATAAATGAATAACTTGAATAGACAGAGAAATTGCTCCCACCTGGCTTGCAATTGCCCATTGCAGATCTATAGGTAGTTGAATAAAATCGTCGAACTTTGTTCCTATTATAATTGGAATTGCATTCTACACAATCAAGAAAATCCAAAGAAATAAATAAAATAATAAAATTCTCCCAAGAAATGCAATAATTCAGAATTTATATATGAGACTAAGACTATCTTATAGACATGTCATAGCATGTATATGACCATCTAATCGAGCAGAAAAAAAAATAAAGATACCTGATTCCATTTCCTGGCTTCCTGGTACCATCTTATAACTCTGCAATCAAAATAATCATAATTTTTTTTTAATCAAATATTGAGATATTAATCATAAATTATATATCCAATAAGAAAAGTTATACCCATTCAATGTGACCCGACTTGTGAGATCAAACATGATTAAAACAGCGACAGAATCTTTGCAAGCCATAGGAATTTGGTGCAGGGATCCTTCATCACCTACAGAATCATATATATATATTTTTAAATTGTTAATTTAAATTTTTATTTTTAATAAACAAATAGAAAAATAAATAAATAAAAACAAAAACAAAAACTCACCATCAACTTCCCAGAGACTATAAGAAATACGTGCACCTTTAACAATCAATGTTTTATCCATCAAATTGATCCCATTTTTCACCATTCTCATCTCCTCATTCTCATCCCCCACATACTTTGCCTTCATAAATTCGATAAATTTAAATATTATTATTTCTCTAAAGAAAATAATTCTGTAATTCAAAGCATCAGATAAAATTTACCAGAAAACTGGTTTTTCCGATTCGGCAATCCCCCAAGAGACTAATCTTCAAGTTAACCAAATCCGAATCCATATCATCATGGCAATTATGATACTCCGGGGAAGTTGCCTCCGGCGAATCTTTGCCGCTCGTGGTGACCGTAGAGGGCGAAGGAACCACAACAGGACGCGGCAACATACGGTATTGAATTGGTTTTCCTAATGAGCACATGATAATTCGATTCCATACCCGAAGAATACACCGTCTAAAGATGGAAATGCGACGCTGAATTTTGTGCCCGAGGTTGAATTGACTCATTTTGCTGCGAATTTGGCTCATTTAGTTCTCTAACTAATATTATTTTCCTTTTCTTTTTTTTCTCCTTTTCCTTACAAGGGATGGCCTCAAGAAAGCTTTGAACGGATCTATTTGGCCATGAGAGAAGAAAGCTGGGTTCAATAGTTTCTCATATTTTCAAGAAAGGGCTTTTTTGGAATATTGATGAAAATTCAAAATTTTCCGTTATTACTAACAAACCTTTTCTGCCATCCATATGACTGGTTTAACGGGACAGTTGACTGAAGTGTAGTATGTATTCTGTTTACTCTCCCCTTACTCCGTCTCCATATCTAATTTAAGGGTTGTATTCCATCCTTTCAAATTAAAATTTATCAAAATTGAACAAATTGAAATTTATACAGAAGAGGGCAAAAAAATTATTTTTGAATTATGTAAAATAATATAAATTTATTTTTGAACTATATTTTGGTTCAAAAATATTTTCTTCATTATCAAACTAACTCACAAGCATATCATTACCAAATAACTACGAAAAAATTTCTCCAAGAAATAAAATAGGTTTTTATTTATCAATGAAATTTAATATACATAAAATTTAATATATATAAGTAAAATTGTAGGCAAATAATATATTTTGCGATAAAAAAAATCTGTAGTCTTTAGTTGTAAAAAATGAAAGTAAATTTTATTGTCAAACTTTGCTGATTGAATTTAGCGACAAAATGGTGAAATTTATCATAAAATAAGGTGCCAATGGTTCCTCATAAAAATTTTCAACAAAATTTTCCGATGGATAGAATTTCCTGATGGTACTAGAAAAATCCGTAGAGAATTGTTCAAAAATAAAAATATTTCATATGGAATTAGTTTATACGGTCGACAAATATTGAATTTCCGGAGAGTGCTAGTTAATTCCGTAGGAAATTGTTCAAAGATAAAAATATTTTCTACGATATTAGTTTATACGGTCAAAAAATATTGAATTTGCGACGGTATTAAACAATTTGGTAGGGAATTGTTCAAAAGTAAAAATATTTGCTGCGGAATTAGTTTGTATCGGAAAATATTGAATTTTCCGTGATACTAGACAATTTAATAGGGAATTGGTTAAAGGTCAAAATATTTGCTACGAAGGAAATATTGAATTTCAATTATTGAATCGGAAACTATTGAACCGGCTGAAACTCTTTTCTTTTGTTAAAACACTGCATTTTATTTTATTTTATTTTTTTTCCCCAAAACATGTAATAAATCCCTAAATTATTCATTACCACCAAATTGTACTGCACGATTCTTTTCTTCCTTCCTTAACTTTGTCAGCTCTTTTCTTACCTAGCCCCAGTTGTGACTTGCCGGCCACTGCTGATCTAAGCTTTTGTTGTACCATAGCCGACCAACTTCAATTTTCATTGGACACAGCATTTGGTAAGTGTAGCATTCTTTTATTTTGTTCTTGAAGAGTGTAATATTCTGCAGAATGTCATTTTAGCTTTTTACTAAGTTTGCTTTGCTCAGCTGCTATTTCTTTTGTCTCTGCTTCTAATTGTTGGCATTCTTCCTTCCATTTATTTTATATTATTAATAATCGCAAATTTTTCTTTCTATTTTCCTTTTCTATAATTCAAAAAATGCCCAAACTCCAGATTCCGACGATGACTTTCTAATCCATCGTCTGGGATGAGATTAGGGTTCAATCAGCGGCAACGTTGGTTGGCGAGAAATGACATCGGGAAAGCTGTCATTTCAAATGAAGAGAGAAGACAATCATCATCATTTTCATTATCGAGTAATTGGTGGTGGTGTTGTTGAATGGGATTGCAATTGCAGATGAGTTGGCAGCCGATTTTACTGAATCAGAAATGGAAAAATGGTCTGCCTTTAGGGTTAAAGAATCTCGGGAACCTTGCTACCTCAATAGCGTCCTTCAGTGCCTCACTTATACTCCCCCTTTTGCCAATTTCTACCTCCGCTTTCAACACTCTTCTCTCTGTATGTTTTCATTGCTTTTTTGCTTCTTATTTTGCTTAAATTTGTGATGTTAATGCACAATTTTTTTTTGCAGACGATTTGGTTTTGATAGTTTTTTTTAGATTCTTAATTTGTTTTAATTGCAATGTTAATGCGAAGTGTTTTGAAATTTTTGCAGTCGATTCATTTTCGAATGGAGAGAGAAAGTGATAGTGTCCATTTTGTACATTAGAGAAACGGATAGTCTGGTCTTTAAGCCTAGACTTAAAGCTTGAAGCTCCTGCAAAGATCTAGAGCTGTCTTAGGATTTTTTACGAGCACTTTAAGCGCGATCGCCAAGAGGATGCGCATGAGTTTTTGCGCTATGTGATTGATGCTTGCCACAATACCTGCTTATGCTTCATAAAGCTTCAGCACAAGGGGAATGGAAATGATTTCGTTAATGCTAACATATTGTTGTTATGGAGATTTTCGATGGTGCTTTGCAGAGCCAGGTGAAGTGCTTGTCTTGCCATTGAGTCCAATAAGATTGATGAGTAGAATTGGAAAGTACAATTCATATAAAGTCCGAAAATGTATTTTGAGTTGAATTTGAGTTGAAATAGAGCCTTAAGAGTAACAAATAAAAATAAGTTGCTGGTTTTTGTGTTGCTCGAAATTTGACCAGCTAAAAATATTTGCTAGAAACCTCCGAAAAATTATTCGACCTTAGAGACTCATCCTAAACATTATAATGGAATTTTTAAAAGTGAAAAATTAAAATAAAGTTAAGATAGAAAAATGAATTATTAGATCGGTAAAAATTTTACCAAACAGAAAAATTTATCGAAATGATGCTATTTTGACCCGAAAATTTTTGTATACTTTTAAGGAATATTTTTCAATATTTATGGACATTTTTATGAAAAATTTCAAAATAAAAGTATGGGATTAATATGGAAATGATAAATGGCTTAATTAGGGCCACTGGATTAAATGGTGTAAGATTGAATCTTGGCCATCCAATGGAGTGTATAAAAAGGTGGGAAATCAGAAATTTCATGAAGTCTCCATCCATCTCTCTCACCCTCTTTGGCCGAACCAAACTTCCACCCTTTCTCCTCCATTTTTTTTCCTTCATTCAATCAGCTAAAATCAATCACAATTTCACCTCCCAATTAATCTTCAAGCCCTAATCAGGCCTCCTACCATCTAATGAGCATAAATTAGTAAGAAATTTGATAAGAATTGTGAAGAACAATCTAAGGAAAATAAATTCAAGTATGATTTTAGAGTTTTACTTAATTTTTGGACAGAATTAGATGTAGGAAGTTATTATTCATGCAAATTATGATGAAATGAAAGAGAAGAAATTGAGTGAATTCTCATGGTATATATTCGGTCTAGGTGAAGAACAGGAAGAGGAAACAAGGAAAAATAAAGGAAAAGGAGAATTAAAGAAAGATCAAAGAAAAAAAAGATTAGTGGATATAATAGCTTTTATTTTTCATATTTTTAATGTGTATGTATGATTATATATGAGAATGAACTTGCATGAATTGAAATGCTAAATTGAAATTAATACTAAATAAGTCAAATGGGATGTTAATTAGGTGAGTTTATAAGGTTAAATGGATAATAATGGGACTATCTAGGAAATAATGTATACATGTCGAATTATGAAAAATAAATGATAGAAATATGCTATATATGCCTTAAAATCATGAATGGAATAAGTTGTAGTAAGAAAAAGAATGAGATTGATTATGAGCATAATGTGGTCGAATGGTATATGTGAAGAATAATGTGTAAAATTTGATGAAATGTGAAGATATGTGATAAAAGATTGATGTTTGATAAATATTGTATTTGGTACTTAGGTTCAGTACCATTAAATAATGTGAAAATATGAAAAAGTATGAAAACTATGGCATAAAATTTGAAAATGGTATGATAACTAGCTTGCCCTTAGTATACTAGTAGTGAAACCAGAATTATAAGATATAATTGGCTAGCCATAGGAACACACACCGCGGTTCTAAGTCGTGGCGACTCACATTTGTAGGCTAATTGTTGTCTATATAGTCATATAGAGACATCATGGGATAGTCGAAGCGTTTGACCCTCAAGTGGTCACTTCGACACTGGCCGAGCGTTTGGCTCCCGAGTGGTCACTTCAATAGATTTGGAGCCCTTGGGTCCTTGTCCTGCATATTCGGTTCGATGGTTTCCACTAGATGCTACTTGAGGCAAAATGATAATTAAGAGACAAGATAACAAGTATGTAATAAAATTGTAAGTTATGAGGGTAAAATGGAAAATATGTAATAAAAGTAAAGTTTAGTGGCAAAATGGTAATTATGCTGTAAAACCTTAAGATAAAGGGCAAAATTATAATTATGTGATAAAATGGAGATAATAAGGGTAAAATCGTAAATATGTGATAAAATAAGTGTAACAAGGGTAAAATCATAATTGTGAAATAAATAGTGACTTATGGTAAGAAAAGGGACATAATAGCCAAGAATGAAGATTTTAGGGTTGAAATGGTAATTATGAATTAAATTGGCATATTGGTAGATTAATGCAAATTTTTAGGTAGTAGACATATTATTAAGGTTAAAATTTTAATTAGTTAATTGTAAGAAGAAATCATGGCATAAATAAAATAATAAATGTGCCAATAAAATGGAAAGGAATCAAATCTATAAGAAAAATTTTGGTACATAAAATACATATATATGTTAAATTTAATATATGCGTGTGATTTGCATGTATGTCATGAAAAATGTTAATAGTATATCCAACAGTAAACACAAGTTGCTTAGCGGGTATTTATTTTACTGTGCATAGGTACATGACTGTAATCAAGGATCTGGAGCAAGTAGGACTTTTGGTGCAAATTTAGTGGATGGTGTTAGAATGCAAATTTCGGAATGTATGGCATGTATATATAGTTGTAGTGGACCATAAATATGTAAAAAGTATGTTATGTATATGTATGAAGTTAAAGAAAAATTGTGTATATATTATTTTTGAGAAGTAATTGTAATGGCCCGTATAGACACCGGGTCCCAAAATAACTCATACCAGAATTATCCAGTGATGAAATTAATGCCTACTGACAAGTAAGAAGGTTGGAAGTGATGGCTTTTTTGTCAAAATTTACAAAAACAATAATAAAAAAATAAAAAATGGTTGAAAATAATGGTGTTTGTGTCAAATTTGTCCTAAAATAATAATAATTTTTTTTTAAAAAAAAAATTTGGCAGTTGGCGCACATTGGCAGAGTGCATGATTTTTTTCTTAATTAATTAGATTTTTTATGATATAAATAGGAAAAATTAAGAGAATTTGAAAGATATTTCTTTTGGGAGCAATTTTCTTTTCTTTTCTTGAATTTGTAATTTTCTTTTCTTTTTTTTTTTTTTTTTTCTTCAGGAGAGGCAAAAATCTGAATTTTTGGGAGATTTTCTCTTCAATAAAATTTCTCCAAAAGTGACAAAAAGAAAGAAGCAATTTTCTTGGTGATCTTTTTTTCAATAGAACTTTTCCAAAGAAATTTTAAGGGAATTTTCTCCATTAAAAATCATTTTTAAAATAAAAAAAATAATTTTTTGTTTTTGAGATCTAAATTTTCTTCCATATTTTTTTTTTCTTTTTGACAATCTTTTTACAATTTTTCATCTTAAAGAAAAAGTTTAAATTTTTATTCTTCTAATCCTATTTTTGTGAATCTAGATAAGAAAATCAACCATTTTCATTTTTTTATCGAATCCAATTCTGAGAGTAAATATTATGGGATCGATCTCATATATTTTATTTTTATTTATTTTTTATTGTATTATTTTTATTTTTTGTTTACGATCATTTAATCAACATGTAAATTTTTAGATTTGTTGCGTATTTATTTATTTTATATGATTTTCGTCATAGATTTAATTTTTTATTTTTTTTTATTTACTTTATTTTCATCTTTTATTTTCGTTATTTTATTATTATTATTATTATTATTATTATTATTATTATTATTATTATTTATGTTTTTATTTGTGTTAATTTGTTAATATGTTAATTTATTTGTTTTATTATGTCATTTAATTTATTTGTCATCCATAATGCATTTTCTATTTATTTTAATTTATTAATTATTATTTTATGTATTTAATTGATTTTCTTGATTTAATTACTAACGTTAATTTATTTGTGTTTATTTTTGATTTTTTTTTTATATTTGAGCACATTTGGGATAGAACAAAGAGACGCAGCAAATTTATTATTTTCATTGTATTTATTGTTTTTCTTTATTTGTCTTTTTAATTTATTTTTCATATAATTAGTAATAAAATTATTCATTTTATACCCGTTTAATTAAAAATTACAAAAATATTTTTATTAGGAAAACCCAATTTATTAATAAATTTGGTTTTCCTAATAAAATAGGACCAATATCCTCATTTTAGCTAATAAGATGTCATTTTGAAAAGAAAAATTAATTTTCATAAAATGGGATCATTCATCCCAATTTTCTCAAATAAATACTTAAAATAATTCTTCAATTGTTTTAAGTGTGCATGAAATAACCAATGTTCCTGCTCCAAATAAATGTCCCGATTTATGTATGTTATCCATTTAATTAATTTTGTCATTTATTTATTCATTTTTATTTTCTATTTTGGGACATTGTATTTTTTTGTCCCAATTTCGTATTGTAATTTATTTTTATTTCTCTTTATTTTTTCTTACTGCTTTCCCCGTTACTTGTGTAACACCCCCGTACCCATACGTAGGAGAACTCATCCGCGAAGGGTATGAGAACCCGTATGGATAAGGGTGTCACCAAATAAATCAATACAATATACATATACAAATATTGAAATAACAGAAGAAATTAAAACTTGAGAACTCAAAGATCATTCATTGATATCAAAGGTTCATTACAAAAATATTCTGTACATAACTGATATTACAAAATTCATTCTTCCCGAGAGTACATAACGGAAGCCTTACAAAAGAATTAATACAATAAAAGAGCCAAACTAAAACCTTACCAATTAACTCTTGAGTTGATCAATTTCCACCAACACCCACTTGAACCAATTCAAGGGCACAAAAGAGGAAGAAGGAAGAGAGGAGAGGGGGTAGGGAGAGGGGAAACGGGAGAGGGCTGTAACTCGGCTCTCTCTCTCATTTTCTCTCTCCTAACTATTTATACCCCTCTATCTCTTTCCTTGCCACATGTCAAATAGGGATTGGTGGGATTTGATCACTCACACCCTACAACCATCTATTACACTACACCTAAATCTAACTCCACTAACTCACACACTAACTCACTACACACACTCACACTCTAACAAACCCAATAAACATGCATATAACTCAAATTAAATAATACATGCCAAAATACACATACATAATCACATGCAACATGGCTCAAACTATTAGGGTGGGGAAACGGGGTGTTACAGCTTGAATGTGCATTTAAATTAATTGCATAACGTGTGAGAAAAGGGATGGAAAATTAATTGTTAAAAGCTCACTTATAATTTAACCAATGCATTAATAAGAGTGAAGTTCCGAACCACTCTCTAGTTTAGATGTCTGAGGTTAGATGAACTTTTCCAGTTTCTTGTAAATTGGATGATGACTCCAAAATACCTCAAAGGTACCTAAATATTTCATGAGATTAGATGAACTTTTTCAATGTTCTATTGGGAGGGGATTCCAAAATATCTCATGTCACCCAAGATATAGACGCGAACCCGTCTCGGACCCTAAAAGCGGGGCCCTCCGAGAAACATAGCGGGTTCCGGCGCATCACAGCCCGAAATATACTCTAGTAGTAATTTTGCATAATTATAGTAATTGGGTAAGTTTAATTTTGAGTTTGCTAATCTTGGACTTTAGTGTAATTGAAATTGGGGACCTAATTGCATAAAATAAAATAAGTTTATTGGCTGTTAAGTAATTGTGCATGATTAAGTTTAAGAGTGGATTAATTAGCACTAAGTAAGATTTAATTAAGTTAATCTCAGATGAGTGGGAGATGGTGGAATCCGTGTGTAACCTTTTCCTTGTGCCACCTCAGCATTTTACATGCAATATAAGGTGGAGTGTCACACCCTTACTATACCAATGATTTCATATATTAACGATTATTGGAATCTTTTGTTTTATCCAATATAATAGTGTTCACTTGATTACAAATCTTTTTATTAATTGCCGTTTACAAGTTAGCTTGCCAATTTACCTATAACTGTCAAATTTTTCTATTCGTTTGGTAAAAATTTTTTCAGCATAACATTTTAAATCTTAACCTACCCAACCTGCACGGCAAACAATTCCACAGCCCCGAGGGGCACAACAATATATAAACAATATAGTATCCATCTATATCCCATAACAAAGCTTATACATATACATATCCATATTCATACTTGTTCAGTATACTTTTGAACATAACTTCTAATGTTGGTCACACATATCCAAATACACTTTTATACATATACATATACATATCCATATACATATACGCATATACATGCCACACCCAAAACACTGATATATATATACATGCCATTCCAAAAACTATTCCTTCCTTTCTCCCTTCTTCAAGTCAATCTCCCAAGTAAGCTTTACTCTGCTTCTGTGCTAGAACCTACACGCAGTAAACACTATGTGCTGAGTATTAAACATGCTCAGTGGTGGCTATAGATCTATAACTTTCCACAACATACACACATGCATTAAACATGCAAATTCATTTATTTATCAAAATGCCATTCTGTACACTTGTTTTTCATATAAATCGTTTCTTAACCTACAAATTGCATTTTAGTCCTTTTTCTAACCCTTTTATAGCAAATTATAATTTAGTCCTTATACCTTACTTTCTTTTCACATTTATCGTTTTAATTATACTTTTCACTTACTTTTCACTTTAATTCATTATTGGATGTGCAAATTACCAATTAGTCCCTATTTTTCCATTTTCTTGGCAAATTACATTTTAGTCCTCCAGAGTTACTAAATTTCTTTTTAACCCTATTAATTAATATTTTGCCATTTTTACCCGATTAGCCCATTATTTTGGTAAATTACCATTTTACCCCTAAACTTTTTATTTTCTTTCATTTGAGTCCCGTTTCACTCAAATTCTCATTTTTACTTTATTTTTTACATTTTCAATTCATGCTTACCATTATGCCCCTAATATAATCCTAGTAGAAATCCTCAGTCCGGATATACGGGGCATAGACCCCATAGGTTTACTGCACTACATTGGAAAATGATCCTGAAAGATCACTCCACCAATTTCACTGAATGTATAACATGTGACGTATTACATATGACAATGTATTATGGGAGACCATCGCGAATCTGCCATAGTAAGCAAGTCGTCATGACTCACACCATGGTATGGGTGTTCCTATGGCTATCCAAACATATTCTGAGCTAGATTTTGACCGGCAGACTACTATTAAGGGCAAATTTTTTCTTAATTTCTCAAATTAAATTTCACTTTTTTCCCACTTTCACTTATGTTTGCAATTTTTTTACTTCATATTCATTTCAATACACTAGTTGATCAATATTGTCAACATTTATGCACATTCCATGAATTATCTTATCATAATTCACGATTTTTATATTAGACATAATATAACTTTATACTTTAAAATATTCACACATATTCCAAAAATTCCAATTAAATTCTTGGATATTTATTTCCATATTTAGATTCATTTTATGGCATTATCCATCACAAATACATAAAATAAACCCTAGTTTGCCTTAGGGTTCCATTCGGCCATGGTATATACTTTGCCCTAAAAATTCCTATAATTCATATTAAGCATTCTAAATGTCATTTTATATACCCCTAATCACTTCTATAGGCTTATATTCACATACACATGCATTCAGCACAAATTCACCTGATAAACATAATGTAAACACATCAAATTCTTATGGAAATTTAAAGATTTGATAGCCACAAACCTTGTACACTTGGTTAGCCCTTCCTAAGCTTCCTTTTCTTTGCCTTTTCCTTTGGAAGCTTGAACTTTCTCTTAATTTCCTACATAGGGCCGAATATACATGTCAATTTTTGACTATGATTTTGTTCTCTTTTACTCAAAATAACTTCATAAATCAACTCTACACACCCTAAAACCTATCTAGTCACCCTCAAATTAAATTTAGAACTTAAAATCCACTTACCCAAATTCATGTCCTACACTTGATCCCTTGTTTTTATCCACTTCTTTTGCTCAATTCATGGACTCGGGACCCCAAAGTGCAAGTAGAAAGGCTGAACTTTACTTTGAGTGGATGGATTTGGTGGGAATTTTAAAGACGAAATGAAGAAATTATGTGAGGAAGAAAAATGAAAGTCTCGGCCAAAGAGGGAGAGGGAAGAAACCGAGAGAGATAAGGATTATAGCCACTCCAATCTGCCTTTTAAATTCCATTTATAGTGGTCAAAGTGGATTGGACCAAGGTCCAATAAATGGTCCAACCACTCAAACCCAAGAATGTAATTTTAAGCCCAAAAATGCAAATTTTATGTGGTTTTCTCATTTCTCAAATCCAAATTCTCCCAAATTTGATTCTAAAATTCATAACATATTAAAACTAAGATATACACAAAATTTCAGCCCAATCGGAGTCCGTTTTCAATTCGGTTTAGTCAGAAATTTTTAGTGTTCTCGAAAAATTCCTTTTTTTCCACCAAAAATTCCTAAATATTATTTTAGACTAATCTGCACTTTTTAGTGATTTTTGGATTTATTTACTATTTTTAAAGATTCGATCAAACTTTTGGTCAAACTGGTTACTATTCAAACCGAACCGCTACTTTTCGTATTTTTGACTTTTGGAGGCCTATTTGACTTCGATTTCACTCCAAATTTTAACCCCGGACTCACCGTGGCTAATATTTTCTAATAGTCAAATTAAATATTTTTCACCCCCAGGGGTACTATTCACCTCGGGAGCACTATTCACTATTGGGAAATACTATTCACAGCTGACCCGTTATTTGGGCCATTACAATTCTCCCCTACTAAAAGAAATTTTGTCCTTGAAATTTACCTTTATCGAAGAGCAGAGGGTACTGTTGCCTCATTGTGGCTTCTGGCTCCCATGTAGCCTCTTTCACGTTGTGATGCTTACAGAGCACCTTCACTAGTGGAATCTGCTTATTCCTGAGTTGTCTGATATCTCTAGCTAGGATCCTTACTGGCTTTTCCTCCTAAGTCATGTCAATCTGCACTTGAATCTCTTTTGGTGTGATCACATGACTCGGATCAAACTTGTACCTTCAGAGCATTGACACATGGAACACGTCATGAATCTTCTATAACTCTGATGGCAACTTTAACTGGTAAGCCACAGGACCCACTTACTGAAGTATCTCATATGGGCCAATAAACCTCAGACTCAACTTGCCCTTCTTACCAAATCTCATAATTTTCTTCCAAGGAGATACCTTAAGGAATACCCCGTCTCTAACTTGAAATTCAATATCTTTTCTCTCTAAGTCTGCATATGATTTTTGGCGATTTGAAGCTTCCTTCAATCTATCTCTAATGACTCTCACTTTCTCTTCTATATCACAAATTAGATCAGACCCTACTAACCTTCTTTCACTCAGTTCTGTCCAGCATAAAGGAGTTCTACACTTCCTCCCATACAGTGCTTCATAAGGCGCCATCTTAATACTGGACTGGTAGCTGTTGCTGGAAGTAAACTCTGCCAAACACAAATATCTCTCCCAACTGCTACCAAACTCTAGTACACAACATCGTAGCATATCTTCAAGTACTTGTATCACTCACTTTGATTGACCATCTGTCTAAGGGTGAAATGTTGTGCTAAAGTGGAGTCTAGACCGCAGAGCTTCTTGCAACTTCTTGCAAATCTAAGAGGTGAACCTAGGATCTCTATAAAAAATGATGGATGAAGGCACTCCATGCAGTCTCACCACTTCATCAATGTAGATCTCCGCCAGCTTAGTCAAAGGGAAATCCATCAGTACTGGCAAGAAGTGAGCAGACTTGGTGAGTCTATCAATGATAACCCACACAGCATCATGCTTCCTTTGAGTTACGGGCAACCCGATAATAAAATCCATGGTCACTCTGTCCCATTTCCACTCCGGTATGGAGATTGGCTGAAGTAGACCTGATGGGACCTAATGCTCTACTTTAACTTGCTGACATGTTAAGCACTTACCCACAAACTCAGTCACATCACGTTTCATACCTAGCCACCAATAATAAGCTCTCAAATCTTGATACATATTGTTACCGCCAGGATGCATCGCATAGCTACTGTGATGAGCTTCATTGAGAATGCTTTTCTTCAATTCTTCCTGATTTGGAACATATAGCCGTTTCTTATAGTAAAGACTACCATCAATACACAAAGAGTAATCCATACAATTGCCATCTTTGGCCTTATTCACAATAGCCACCAATCTATCATCCTGCTTCTGGACCGCCTTTACTTGCTGTATAAAGTTCGACTTCACTTGCATTTCGGCTATCAGCGCTCCATCTTGAGCCAAATTCAAACTAACATTCATAGCCTGAAGCGCTGACATATATAATCATTAGTCATTTACACTTATTAATTATATTAACACATGCATTTGAAACATTCAAGTTACAAGGCATAAACTTTTTACTAAGCGCATCGGCCACTACATTAGCTTTTCCCGGATGGTAGTGGATAAAGCAGTCATATTCTTTAATCAACTCCAACCAGTGTCTTTGTCTCAGATTAAGCTCCTTCTAGGTGAGCAAATATTTCAAACTCTTATGGTCGGTGTAGATGTAGCATTTCTCTCCGTACAGATAATGTCTCTAAACCTTTAAAGCAAAAACAATTGCTGCTATCTCTAGATCATGAGTAGGATATTTTTTCCCATGAGTCTTGAGCTGTCGGGAGGCATAAGCAATCACCTTGCCTTCCTGCATCAACACACAACCAAGCCCATTCTTGGAGGCATCACTATAGACCACAAAGTCCTTGCCTGACTCTGGTTGAGTGAGTATAAGAGCTTCTGTCAACATACTTTGAAGTCTCTCGAAGCACTCCTAGCATTTATCGGTCCATTAGAACTTAGTGTGCTTTTGAAGCAATCGAGTCAGAGGAACTGCAATAGTGGAGAAACCCTTTACAAACCTTTTGTAGCACCCGACCAAACCTAAGAAACTTCTGATCTCTGTAACAATCTTAGGTGGCCTCCACTGCAGAATTGCTTCAATCTTTGTAGGATCCACCTTTATACCCACAGTAGACATTACATTACCCAGAAAGGACACTTTATCTAACCAAAAGTCACACTTACTGAATTTGGCAAATAACTGCTTATCCCTCAAAGTTTGCAGGACAATCCTCAGATGCTTGTCATGATCCTCCGGTGTCTTTGAGTACACTAAGATGTCATCAATGAAGACTACCACAAACTGGTCTAAGTAAGGATGAAAGATCCTATTCATTAAGTCCATAAAGGCCGCTGGTGCATTTGTAAGCCCAAATGGCATGACCAGGAACTCATAATGACCATATCTGGTACAAAAGGCAGTCTTGGATGCATATGCTTCTTTCACTAGTAACTGATGGTACCCCGATCACAAATTAATCTTTGAAAAGATGCCTGATCCCTTCAACTGATCAAACAAGTCTTCTATACGAGGAAGGGGATACTTATTCTTGATGGTCACCTTGTTCAACTACCTGTAGTCTATGCATAGTTTGAGTGTCCCATCCTTCTTCTTCACAAACAACACCGGTGCTCCCCATGGTGACACACTGGGTCTGATAAGCCCCTTGTCAAGCAACTCTTGTAACTGTATCTTTAATTTTTTTAATTATATAGGTGCCATTCTGTAGGGAGCAATGGAGATCGGTGTAGTTCCTGGAGCAACATCAATGGAGAATTGAACTTCTCTATCAGGTGGCAAACCTGGCAACTCATCAAGGAACACATCAGGGAACTCTCTGACTATAACACCCCGTTATTCCCATTGGAAGGATACCGGAGTGCTACGCGCACAAACACATATACATTTACTCAAGCATGCTAAAAACAAATACATATAATCATAAAGATAACAAATCCATATATAAATAATCATATCATTTTACAAAAGGGATTTGTAAACATTTGACATATACAAAATCATCCTTTACAAAATTACATTTCCAAAATCAAACTCCATATACAAAATAAGCGGAAGACAAAATAAGCTCCAACTATTGACTTCTAATAGCCGACCTACAGATGTCCGACTCCAAATTGAACCTACCACCTACACGGGAAAAGAGCCCGTGCTAAGCGATAACGCTTAGTGCGGAGGAACAAAACATGCATGTACATATAATCGCAATAACAGTATATAAACTTAACAATAACAAAAGCATATAAACGTATACTACTCATGCTTATAACAAGTATTCACCACACACATCTATATCAGAATATAACCACTACTTATTCATCATATGCATATACACAATATAGAGTAATTAACCATCTACATCAAGGTAATCAATCTTCATATGCTTCTTCGCAATATAAACAATTAGCCATTCATAACCAACTATAAGTATTACATCATATCTTATCACATTGCACGTACATATATATGTAACTTATATCCATTTTCGTATCATTGGAAACACATATCATATTCATATATAATGGTCTCATATGCAAATTCATGTATTAGCCTCATGTAGCAGTCTGATTACTCACTAACTAGTGGCTACAGGTACTAATGATACTGATAGGACGCAGTATCCAAGTATATAGAGACAAGAGTCTTGAATCATGTGTGAACATGTATACCCGAAGGTATACCGGAGACCGAAGTCTCAAATCATATAAACCCAAATGGGGTCAACATGTAACTTGTAACATATAGCAGCTGTACTCACACTCTAGCCTTGGATAAGCGCTTATCCATCCACCACTATGACTATCAGGCTCAAATAACAACTCAATCATGTTCTAGTATTATTATCATATAATAGAGAATAAATCAAGTATAACTATATAATTTCATATATACGTGTATATTGATCAATTTTGAAGACATATAAATCATATACAGACTTTATCATGGACATATAACTCATAATTAAATTATCCATATACATATAAATCATGAACATTTAAATCGCATATAATATTATTAATCATGTTCATATGACTTATAATTAGAGGCATCATAATATAAGACAAGCTTAAAACAAATTATGTACCATGTAGTACTAGAAACCCACGTAAAAAGAACCGTGAATTTCATTTTCAAAACAGGGCAGAAAAGGCTCACTGTGGTGCTCGCGATAAGAAGTCGCGCTCGCGACAGTAGCCAAGGAAGAGAGGGCCAGTCACGAGTCACACATGCTATCGCGACTCATGGCGAAGTCTCCTCATATGAGGGAGCGGGCTCGAGTTGTGTCCTAGTTCACGACTCGTGTCTGCCCACAAATGGAAGAGGGCACGAGTCGTGCAATCTTGCACGACTCGGGTCATTCCCACCAATCTTCACGAGTCGCTAGCCATCTTCATGACTCGTGAAGATGCTAGGTGCTACCGTCGAGTCGTGCTGCCCCCACACGACTTAAAAAGATTATCCGAGCATGCTTACGCAAGAAGATGAACTATGCGATTCTATCGCGATTGCGACAAGCATCGCGCTCACGACAGTATCATGTTTTCTAATTCTCAACAGAAAATGCAAAACTCAGAACTTAACAAAATCAATTCCATATTGACCCAAAGCCATATGCCAAAATCATGTAAAACTTACCTCCAGTGCTCACAAAACATGCTTATAACAACAACAACTCAAATTACACAATAATTATATGCATCAAAATAACATATACAGAGATTTCAATGGTTGATCAAAAACCCAAAAATTCATCTCATATTCATGTGCTTCCACTCAAATTAACATGCAAGGCAGTATAACTCTATCATCTCAAATCATAAACATAAATCTATTATACTCATGCTTTTTCATGTATCAAACCACACAAATAACAGGTATTTGCATATCACACAAGGATCCGAAGGAAATGGACAACATTTCCAAATGTACACAGCTAAACACAAAGCTCCCAAACCTGGAAATGGAGCTCTATCCATTATCTTCAAGATCCAATCTTTTCCTTTCCTTTACTCTTTCTTCTCTTTTCAGATTCTTGCATAAAATCCAACCAAAATAAAACCCAATTAACCCATGCAAACCAAACTTTAAACGCAATCAAACCCGTGAAGAAGAAGAGGAAGAAGAAGATGAAGCACCTTATATAAAATTCAAGCTACTTACCTCTTGGACAACTCTTGATCTCAAAACCCTAGCTCAAATCCTGAAGAATACCCACATGCAAAGCTTGAGAGGAGAAATGGAGAAGTGAAGAAGTGAGAGAATGTGAGAGTGCAAGAATGAGGATGGCTTCCATGGGAAGCAACCAATTCCTGCTCTCCCTTTCTCTTCTTCCTTTCAAATCTCCATTAATGCACTCACCCACTTATCCACTTGTCCAAATCTCATTGGACCACTAATTTCCCTTTCTTTGACTTTCTTTCTTTTTGTCCTCTAGTCACTTACACAAATACCAATTTACCCTCAATAAACTCTTATAATTTCTTAATTAAATCCCAATTCACTTACCAATTACTAAATTACCCTTTTTAAATGTCCAACTAAACATGATGTTTCAACTAGGCCAATTTTGGGATGTTACAACTCTCTCCTTCTTAAGAAATTTTTTCTAAAACTTTTCCCGCTAACCACTTACATCCCAATTGCCAAAACCAAACTCATATGAAACTTAACAAATTATCACTTACTAAAAGTACCTGCAGGCTCTGGAGTATCTTTTCTAATCATCGCGTAGACTCTTGGCCATACATAATCTCCTTTAGCCGGGATCCAATGCACTATTTTTTATGGCGCCTGAGGAGCTCTACTTCTATCCCAATTGCTTCTGGTTGCATTCGTTTTACTGGTACCGGCTTTACTCTCTTATTAGCTCTTGTTCTCCCTCCGGTCGGGATAATTAGCAAACCGATGGTCCATGCTTCCTGTAGATACCGGGTCCCAAGTAGCCTTGATCAGGATTACCCAATGATGAAATTTAGCTATGCCGGCTTATAGGTAAAAAGAATGAACGTCGGAAGTAAATTCGCTTGTCATTTAGGTTTGTTAGGAATGGAGAAAAATGTATTTTTCTTAAATATTTTAAAATATTTAAAAAAATTATTTTGGGGTAAAAAATGAGTTTTTAGGTTTTTTATTTAAAAAAAAAACAATTCGCGAGTGTCAGGGCGCGGCAGCGCGCTCGCGCGAGCGTCGCGCTGAAGGTTTCTTGCCCCGCGAGTCGCGTGCAGAGCGTCCGCGCACTGCGCGCTGGGATGCCTGTCGAGCGCGCCGACGGGCGTCCCTCGCCCACTTTCGCCCCCATGATGCCCAGTATGCGATTTTTATGATTTTGTGGGGTTTTTGGGTGGTTTTTTGGCAGTTTTTGAAGGGAATTAAAGGCAAAAACTTGGGGATTTTTTGGAGGACGATTTTTGGGAGTTTTGAGGAAGGTTTTTGGAAAAAAAATTGATTTTTCTTAGGGAGAAAAAATTGGGTTTTGGCTGAAAATTTTGGAAAGGATTTTCTTAGAAAATTGCTTCATTTTTCTTAAAAAAATTACATAAAATTATTTTCAATTTCTTACATCTTAATTTTATTCTTATTCCAACAAATCAAGGCAAAGGATTAGTCCATCTACCTTCAATTCTACAAGAAAATATTGAGGGTAATTATTCTTGGCTTTATTCCTTTATTCTTTTAGTTAATTTCATTTATTTAGTTTTCAATTAACTAATTAGCATGTAAATTCTTTTAGACCCATTTTTTTAGTTTTGTTTTGACTAATTATTTAGTATGTAAATTCTTTTAGCCTATTATTTTCTTCTTATTTTTATCTTTTAATGTTTATCTAATATGTAAATTATTTTGAATCTATTATTTTCTTTTCTTGTTAAATTGTTTCTTGCATATGTTAATATTTTTATTATTTGCTCAAAATTGCTGTTTTTGTAATTATTTATTTAACATGTTTTGCATGATTAATGTATTTTTATCCTTATGCGTGTTAAATTGCCTCATAATTATTTTATGCATATTTTAGGTATGATAAATTTGTTATTATTAATTTTTATGCATGCTAATCTTTATTTATAATTTGCATTCATCATTATGTTGTGTTATTTTGTGCATGTAAAGTTGCTAAATTGTTAAATTATATATTTTATCATGTCATTTAATTAATTTTGTCATAAATAATGCATGTTTTATTTATTTTAATATATGATTTATTATTTTATATGTTTAAATAATTTCTTTAGCTTAACCACTAACATGAATTTCATTTTTTATTTTTGGTTGCAAATTATTATTTTATTCTTATTTGAGCATCCATGCACGCGAAGGAGGAGATGCGGGGTTTGGTATTTTTATCATACATTTTAATTCTCATTTTGTTTATATTTTTGATTTACGTGTATGTAATTGTTAAAAAAAATAGTTTTCTTATGCACGTTAAATAAAAATCACAAACGCATTTCTACTATATTAATTTGGATTTTCCTAATAAAGGGGACCAATGTTCTAGTTTTCAACCCAAATAAAATTGTCACATTAAAATCATTTTTTTATATGCATGCGAGGACCAATGTCCTCATCTCTAAAAAATGACCCGATTTATGCATGTGTCGTGTTTTATTTACAAATGGGGGTTGTATTTCCGCCCCTAGTTTTATTGTAATCTATTGCTTTGCGCTTTATTTTTATTATGTCCTTTTAACGCTTTAGTATATGATTGTTATGCATTTTAAATTATTGCATTAAAATTGAATGAGAAAAGGATGAAATATTTAATTCAAAACTCAATCATAAAATTAACCAAGATATTAATAAATGGGAAGTCCCGAACCTTCTCTGGTCTTTGGGCTCAACGAGGCGAGAGGTATATCCGATCATTCATTGGAATGAGACCTCCAAGACACCTCTTGTGTCAAAAGGCTTAATAGATCTTAGGCTCTAAGGGAGAGAGGTTCATCCTCCAAGACCCCTTTTGGTTTGCCCAAAATGGATACATGCGCTGTCTTAGGCTCTCCGAGGCGAGAGGAACTTTGCTAATGTTTTATTGGGTGGCGACTCCATAAAACCTCCTTGTTGCCCAAAATAGACGCACTTGCAATTCATTGCAAGTTGTCACCGGACCTCATCAGCCCGATCGCCCTAAAGCGGGCGGTCAAAGGGGCGCCCCGGGGTCCGGCGTGCGTCACACTTTCGCACTTGAAACACGCTCCAGTGATCTTGCGACATGTACCCCAATGTTGTCTTTGGCAATGCTCACACTTCGGTGCTCTAGTTCCCCTACTAGCAAGCGGTGTCGCACTTTCCACTTCAGAAGGCACTTGAACAGTCCCTCTAGTCACTTATCCGATCGAAGTAGCTTTAGACTTTTTGTTACTGACAATACCACTATTCAATGTTTTCCCTTTTTGTTCTATTCTCTGTTTTATCACCTTAGATTCTTCTAACTTGATCGCCGCTGCCACTAACTGATAATACCCAACTGGTTGCATAACCGCCATAGTCGACAACGGACCTCTAATAACTTCTCTTAACCCATCTTGAAAGTGTTAAAACTTAAAGTTCTCAGTCAACAAAGCAGTAAGCACAAACTTACTCAAACGACTGAACTCTTTCTCATAGTCGCTAACCGACAAGTTCCTTTGCTTCAGACTTATAATTTCCTTCCACTTTGCCTCTCGATAGGCCTTGGTAACATATTTTTGCTCAAATTTTTGAGTGAAAAATTCCCATGTCAATTCAGCTGGTTGTGGATTGGGAAGTGCAAGCTTCCACCAATCATATGCCGACCCTTGCAAAAGCGATACAGCACACACAACTCATTGATGCGGAGGACAAACTATCTCTTGTAGAATCCGATCAATCCTCTCTAACTAGAATTCTGCCATATCCGATTGATCCAAAGAGGTTCCATGAAACTCTTATGCTCCTCTTTTCCTCATAAGCTCAGAAAGAGCCTTGGGAGAAGTCAATATATCCACTAGTTGCAATAGCCCTTGTACCAATGCCGGATTCACAAACCCAAAACTTGGACCTTCTGCTAGTGCACGCTCACGTGCAGGTCTATCTTGTCTGACCGGATTACTTCCAATCGGATTAACACTTTCCATCGTGTCGCCCATATACTCACTCAGATCTGACTCCATCTAGACACTACACAAAACAACACCTGTATTGCGCTACGACTCTAGACAAACTCTCATGCAAGGACTCTACACTCAAATAATCACATAGACCAAAACCGACTAAACCGGTACTCTGATACCAAACTGTAACACCCCATTATCCCCATTGGAAGGATACCAGAGTGCCATGTTCACAAACACATATACATTTACTCAAGCATGCTAAAAATAAATACATATAATCATAAAGATAACAAATCCATATATAAATAATCATATCATTTTACAAAAGGGATTTGTAAACATTTGACATATACAAAATCTGTAACACCCCATTTGCCCCCTAGAAGTTGGAGCCATTTGTGCATGTGTGCATTGGGTGTGTTTTGGTATGTCATAAGGGTATTTTGGGTAAAATGCATGTTTTGTGGGTTTTATTATGGTGTGAATGCATGTAGAGTTGTAGGATGTGAGTGTGTCAGTGGCATTAGTGTGTGCATGCTCACATGTTGGTAGGGTGTGCTTTAGTGAGGATAGCCTTATGTGTGTAGTGCATGCTTGTTGGGTATGAGTGGTTAATCTCCACTAATGAGGAAATGACATGTGTCTAGGGTTAGGAAAAGTAAAAGAGGAAGAAAGAGAAAAGGGGAAAAAGTAGAAATTGATCTTCATTTCCCATTTTTCCCTCCTTTCTACCCTTCTTCTTCCTTTTCTCTTCTCAAAGAGTGCCCTAGCTTAGATCCAAGGAAGAGTGGTGGAAATTAATCATCTCTTAACCTCATTTGTTAAGTTTTGTAGTATTTATTCTTCTTCAACTTTTTTCTTCTTCATTTTTGGTTTGGGTTTTAATCTAGGGTTGGTGTTTTCTATGATTTGTGGGTATCATTTCTAGTTGAGCCTCCTCGCAATCCCAAGGGGAAGGAGAAGGCGTGTGGAAGTGGTTCCAAGTAGATTTGGAGCTAGGAGTTACAAGTTTGGGATTTTTGTTTGAAATTTGAATGTTTTATGTCATATGGTGATTTATGCTTTTGTATGTGATTTCTAGAAAATTGATGTTTGATAAGGCATATTATAGTGTTAATGTTATGGGTAATTAATTGATTTGAGTTATTAGGCATGAATGTTGAAGTTTTGAGCAAATATTGAAGTTTGATGAATATTTGTTGTAAATTCTGGGTTTGTGTTCTTGAGGAGTTTGATTTTGATGATGCATGTTTTTGATTGTGTTAAATGTGGATTTTAGTTGTGGTTTATGTTATTTATGGTGTTGGAAAGGTTGATTTGAAGGTAAGGTAAGGTTGAGGTGTTGCATGTTTGAGTTTGGAAATTTGGGTGATTTGAAAATGAGGAAATCTGAAGAAATTCATGCAAGAGCTGGAAATCATGACGCTGTCACGAGGTCCCGACAGGGTTCGGTGATTTCAGCCCTTGCGCAAGGCCGAATGGATTTGTGTGGCCGAGCGACTGGGCTGCCGAACGGTCACAGCGAGAGCTCTTTATCATGAGTGTGATGCTTGTCGCGATCGTGACAGGATGCTCGACTGTCGAGCGAATTGGATTACCGAGCGCTCATTTATCGAGTGAGTGGGCTGCCGAGCTAGTTGTAAGAGCTCTCTATCGCGAGCATGACACTTATCATGAGCGCGATAGAGTGCTCGGCTGCCAGACAGTTTGGGGCAATTTCGTATCGCGAGTGCGCGCGCCTGCGCGTGGGCTCGATAGCCTCTATTAGCAGCTCACTATCGCAAGCATGATAGTGAGGCATGTTCTATTTTTGCGAGAATGCGAGGACTGCTGCAATCGCGATAGGGGGGAAGTTATGCCTCTGTCGCGAGCACGACACCCTTGGTTTCAAAAATTGTGTTTTCTTGTGTGATTTTCGATGTTTATTTTTTGAACTTGTAATGCTTTTAGAATTATTCTTGGACTATTTTATGAAGCATATGAGTATATTTGGGTGTATTAAACATGTATAGATATATGAATTCTATAAATGTGATTTGATGAATTATGCATGACCTGCAAGAGTCAGTCTAGTGGATAGTTAGGCATGCCTAAAAGAGTCCTTTTGTTATAGCCTCTGTACTGTTCTGGACCCTGATCAGGTCCCTATTTAGTTCCTTGCGAACTTCTACTTGTTTGAATCTTGTTTGAGATTCCTCTGTAAAATGTTTTAAAAAGAGATAGAGTGATACTATTTTTTGATTCGTACCCGTAAGGTACCATAATGCTATGTGGTGATTTGTACCCATAAGGTACTCTACGCTTTTACTCGTTATCGACTACTTTGAGTCGGCAGGTGTTATGGTTTATTCTGATATGATCAAAAGTATGCGAATCTGAATGAGTATGACTATGAGCATCTAAATTCGAATGAATCTTCTATGAGCTTACGAATCTATTGGCATATGAATATGTTTATTGAACCTTTAAATGATGATGAATGGAATTATATTGTGATTATTTATTGTGATCATGAGTATGCCATTATGTATGTGATTTGCCTTAACGACCATTGTGAGTGATCGTCTATATATTATTATTTGTTTCCACACTAAGCGTTATCACTTAGCACGGTGTTTTCACTCGTACAGGTGCAAAAGGTGTATAGCTTTTGGGAGAGTCGCCGCCAATCAAGCCAACACAGAGGGATTAGTGTTAGGACTTTATTTTTATGTAGTATGATTCTTTTGTAATAGAATTCTCTATTGTACATCATTTTGTAAGCTTCCGCTATGTATCTCTGACTATTGTAATTATTTTGTATTGGCTTTTGATCAGAACATTATTGTAACGAATTTTGGTTATATTAATGAATGATCATTCTGATGTTTTCCAAAGGTTTTATTTTTGCTGTATTTTATTATGTATCATGTGATTGAATGTATGATTCTGTATCCTTTGTGTGGTGATACCCCTGCTCGTACGACATATCATTCCTTTGTGGATGGGTTTGCCTACGTATGGGTAGGGGGTGTTACAGGTTTTGGTATCAGAGCCCTGGTTTAGGCATTTTCTAGGTGATTGTTGTGCATAGATATCTATCTAGGACTGTGTTGGCTGATGCAGTTGTCCTCTTGTTTGTTTTAGATGGCTTCTAATTCAGTGCATGGATCACTTGAGGAGTTCGCCGAGAGTGTGAACCCTCAAGCAGTCAATCCTTCTGTGTCTGGGTCGGCTCAACCTGCTAGGGCGTAACTTGAGGCTACAGCCATGCCCTTTGAGGTCATGTTGAAGATTTCGCAGGATATGGCTAGGGTCATTGAAAGTGTGACCGCCCCTAGAGTCCCTAATGAGAATTTCAGGAAGGCTGGCGCAGAAAATTTCTATGGGACTGGTTTGGACGAATCAAAATATGCTGAGAAGTGGTTAGAGACGGTAGAGCGAGCTTTGGATGAGATTCGGTGTCCTTAGGAGAGGCGAGTAGAGTGTGTAGTGGCTCTATTGCAAGGATCCGCCTATGACTTGTAGAAGTTGGTATGAAGGCATCCCCAGTTTCCTGACCCAGTCATATGAGAGTTCTTCGATAGGGAATTTACAAGTAAGTATGTGACTCGGGAGTACAAGGGTGCCAAGTGGGCACAGTTTTTGAGTTTGAAGTAGAGAGCGTTGTCAGTTTCAGAGTTTGAGAAGGAATTTAACAGATTGGCCAAGTATGCTCCTGAAGGTGTTCTAACTAAGGAGTTTCGATGTAGGTAGTTTGAGACTGGATTGAATGAGTCTTTGAGGGTTATGCTGATGTGACGCGTGCCGAACCCCGTGGGCGCCCCGAAAGCCCGCCTTTAGGGCGATCGGGAGAGGTTCATTAAAACTTGTAAGAAAGTACAAGTGCATCCATTTTGGGCAACAAGGAGGTTTCTTGGAGTCGCCACCCAATAGAACACTGGGAAAGGTCGTCTAGCCTCAGTGAGCCTAAAACGGCGTTGCAATGTCCATTTTGGGAAAGCCAGAGGTGTCTTGGAGACCCCACCCTAATAGAATATTAGAATGGTCCTCTCGCTTCGTGGAGCCTAGGACTATACAAATTAAAGCCTTTTTACGAGACACAAGAGGTGTCTTGGATGTCCCATTCCAATGGAACATTGAAATGGTCCTCTCGCCTCGTTGAGCCCAAAGACCAGAGATGGTTCGGGACTTCCCATTTATTCATACCTTGGTTAAGTTTATGATTTGAGTTTTGAATTTATTGTTTCATCTCTTTTCTCATTCAATTTTAATTAAAGCGCATGTCAAACACATAATGAAAGCGGTAAATAAAGTAAATGAAACCAAAATAAATTACAACAAAACTAGGGGCGGAATAAAACCCCCATTGGTAAATAAAATATAATTCATACATAAATCGGGCTATTTGTTAAAGATGAGGACATTGATCCTCACATGCATAATTAAAGAAAATAATTTTTAAAGTGACAATTTATTTTGGATGAAAAATCTAGGACATTGGTCCCATTTTTATTTAGACAAATTCAAGTTAATTTATATAAATATTTTTGTAATTTTTTAATTAACGTGCATAAAGAAATAATTTATTACAAATCACATATTAGAAATAAAATAATGAAAGCAAAGTAATGAAAATAATAAAAAATTAACAAATCAACTCTTAAATGGATCTTCAAATCTTCATGGGCTCCCACTTGGTATGGAAAATACTCACACATAAAAATAAGTATTGAAAATAAAAGAAAAAAAAAAGCAAATAAAAGTGAAGTTAGTAAAAAATTAATTAAACATATAATATGAAAACAATTAAATTAAGGCAATCAAAATTGCATCATGTATGACAAGTCAATTAAAATGACATAATAAAAAATATGCAATCTAATTAATTAACAATTTAGCATGCATAAAAGATAACATAATAATAATAAAATTCAACATGCATAAAATAACAATAATAACATCCAATTAGGGGTGGGCATCGGTCGAGTTCGGGTCAACCCGAATCGAACCCGATTAACTCGAACCCCAAATTTTTACTAAAATTGCTACCCGAACCGACCCTAAGTTATATTAGGGTCCCGAACCGAAATACTCAAAAAAATTTTGGTCCCGAACCGAACCATCTCATGAAACCGAAAATTCAATAATATGCAAAAAATCAATCCCAAATCCCAGATCTCAACCATAGAAGAACAAATTAAAACCTAAATTAAAGCTAAAAACAAGAAGAACGAATAGTAGAAAGTAAAAATCAAATACATTCAACACAAATCAAACATAAATATTTTTAAAAAACTCAAATCACAGATCTTAAATCATACAAATTTAAAGTTAATCACAAATACAAATGGAGACCAACGGAGGAGAAGACGACTTGGTGTGTGGATGCAGGAGATCGATGGTGATTGATTTTGTAGGAGATCGACAACGACAAGAGATCGGTGCTTTGCAATAGGAAAGGACAAGGAGAGGCAAAGAAATGTTCTTCATTTTGCTGCAACAGAAAAGAATTAGGAGAGGCAAACAGATGGTATAAGAAAAAGAAAGGGAAATAGGGAAGGGCTCTGGAATAGGAAAGGAAAATAATAACGGTGAAACAAAAAGGAAAAGAAGGTTAAAAACATGAGTAGCCGAGGAAAAGGAACAAAGAGGAAAAAGAACAAAGAGGAAAATGTTAAGAAAATGAGTGGTCCAGGAAAAAGAACAAAAAACATGTTAAGAAAATGAGTGGCCCCGGAAAAAGAACAAAAAATAGTAAAAAGTAGAGAGGCAAGGATTTGAACTTGGGTAAATAGAGTGCAAAGTCTATTACCTACACCACTGGACCAAAACTTTGAAACTTATTTAAAGCCTCACATATAATATATAAAGGTTCGGTCGGGTTCGGGTTATACAAGGTTCGACCCGAACCTGAAATTTTAATATTTTTAACACCCGAACCGACCCGAACTATCCAAATAATCCTATCCGAACAGCTAGTTCAGTTCGGGCTATTCGGGTTGTTCGGTTCAGTTCAGGTTTTGCCCACCCCTACATCCAATCATGTATGAAAATATAAATAATAATAGTAATAATAAAATTGAACAAGAATAAGAATAATAATAATAATACTAATGATGGTAGTAACTACAATAATAATAATAACAAAATAATAACAAAGAATATGAACAATCAAATAAAATAATAATAATAATAATAATAATAATAATAATAATAATAATAATAATAATAATAATAATAATAATACACAATAACATCAAGGAATATGAACAATCATATAAACATGCAAGAACAATAGGAAATAAAATTAACATGACATGATAATAACAATACCAATAATACTACGGACAACCACATAAGTACATGGTAATAATAATAATAATAATAATAATAATAATAATAATAATAATAATAATAATAATAATAATAATAATAATAATAATATATGAACAATTCAATATGAACAATATGAACATTTAAATAAGAAATAAGAAGTAAAACATAGATCTAAGAGAATTCACATGTTAACTAATTAAATAAAAACAAAAGAATAAGAAAATAAAAAGAAAATGATAGAACTAAAAGAATTTACATGTTAACTAATTAATTGAAAAAAAAAATTAAATTAAGAAATTGAGCCAAGAATGTTTACCCTCAAAATTTATCTTGAAGAAATGTAGTTAGATGATCCAATTTCTTGTCTTGATTTGTAAGAATAAAAATAAAAAATAAAGTATTAAAAATGAATTTTCACTCAAGAACAAATAATTGATTTATTTGTCTCAAAGTAAAAATTGTTTGATGAGAAAAAGAAAAATTCCCAAGAACAAAAATTGTTATTTTTTGCCTTGAGAATTAACTTGGAAAAATTATTTAGAAAAATTGGGAGAATTTGTTTGAGAGAAAAAAGAAGAAGAAAATAATTTTCTAAAGAAAATCCCCCCTATTTCTTTCCAAAATTCCCCCTTTTATTTTTCCCCAAAAACCAGATTTTTAATTGAAGAATTAAATTGATTTAATTTAAATAAAACCAAAAACTGAAGAAAATCAAAGGTTTGGAATTTTAAAAGTTTTACCATTGAATTCTACAAAAAAGAAATTGAAGGAAAATGAATTTTTTGGGCAAAAATGGCCAAAAAATGGAAAAAAGACGAAAATGGGCGAAGAGGAGGTGCTAGGGGGCGAGCGACGCCCTTCGGCGCGCCTGACGGGCGTCCCCCGCCCGCAGCAGCGCGCTGCGCTGCGCACGCGTCGCCGATTGGCGCGAGTGACGTTCAGCGAGTTGCTCGTGCACAGCGTGCCGCGCACGAGCTGGGCGCTCCGCGTCGTCCAGCGCGCTTCGAGGCGCTGCGGCGCGCGCCCAGCGCTGCCGCAGCCCGACATTCGCGCGAAATACTTTTTTTTTTCAAATTTTCTATAAAACACAAAAATTAAAAACTCATTTTTTTTGCCCCAAAATAATTTTTAAAACATTTTTAAAATATTTTTAAAATACATTTTTATTTATTCCTAACAAATCAAAACGATAAGGAAATCATAATTTCCAACTTTCATTCTTTTTGCCTATAAATCGGTACACTTAATTTCATCATTGGGTGATCCTGATCAAGATTACTCGGGACCTGGTGTCTACAGTTGCCCCTAATTTTGGGGAGGCTAGTGCGTGGGTGCCTAGGTGTGCCAAAATTCAGGAAAAAGAAAGAAGAGCGTACCTGAGGCTGCCTCCTTCTGGCTGCTCCCTCGGGAACAGTGTTGTGATTCATCCTTTTGAGTTACACTGAGTCGCTGACAAGACTACAAAGTGCCAGGGAACCATGCTAAGACGGTGATGCGTCGGGTTTGCTACAGACTTACAAAACGCGAGAAATGTCGTCCTCAGAGGATTGCACCGAGTCTGCTACAAACTACCAAATGTGCAGGAGCCATCCGCAAATGGCAAGGCATCGAGTCGTTGACAAGACTACAAAACGCAGGAGATATCCTCCTCAGAGGATTGCATCGAGTCTGCTCCAGACTACTAAAAGTGCAGGTGCTATCCGTAGATAGCGATGTGCTTAGCCTGCTACAGGCTACAAAAAACGCAAAAGGAGGATTGCACCAAGTCTGCTATAGACTACAAAAAGTGCAAAGGAGGACTGCACCGAGTCTGCTACAGACTACAAAAAGTGCAGCTGCCATCCGCAAATGGTGATGCACCGAGCCTACTACAGGCTATAAAAAACGCAAAGGGAGGATTGCACCGAGTCTGCTACAGACTACAAAAAGTGCAAAGGAGGACTGCACCGAGTCTGCTACAGACTACAAAAAGTGTAGCTGCCATCCGCAGATGGCGATGCGCCGAGCCTGGTACAAGCTACAAAAAGCATAAGAAGAGAACTGCACCGAGTCTGCTACAGACTACTAAAAGTGCAAACGATGTCCTCCTTAGAGGACCGCATCGAGTCTGCTATAGACTACTAAAAGTGCAGGAAAAAGAGATTTGTCTCTTAAGAGACTCTAGAGAATTGCCTCCTAAGGGGTCTTGGAGATTTGCCGGCGTAGATTCTATCTTGACCTTATTGGCCAGCATGGGTAAGTGCTAACGTTGCTGTCCTTGACTAGCGTTTATGTGTGTGGCCTTCATTTGGACTTTTCCTGCAAAGCTGTGTGCACAGGAATATATACAATAGATTATGCATGCAAGTGTAAATGTCCATATGCAGATATTTGCTAAAGAATGGTATGAAATGCATGCAAAAATAGATAGACCATGTCCTGAGTGGTTAAGGATCCGTTGAGGATATGGCTTGGCTGCTTCACCATGCCCTTTAAGGAACTAGAAATGGCGTCTTGACTTAGGGACTCTGACCCGTAAACTCTTCAAAGAGAACCGTCAGGTGTGCATCTTTGCCCCTCGATCAATGATCATACGCCCGAGATTCTGACTCATGTCCTGAATTATGCCTTATTTGGCTGAAGGATGATCATCTGAAGTAATGCCGCCTTATTGCTCCAGGCATCGGAAGTCATTGTTTTAAAGGTAGTGCGTCCCTTGTGGATTTTCACACTAGCTTTTCTTTGTGGGAAATGCGTTCCTTTCGGGGATTTTCATATAACCCTGTGCCTAACTTTTTCCTGGAATGGACCCAACTCAATCTAGCAGCTTTTATTTATTTCATTTTTTATAGGGCAAACTGCCTGTTTTCAGGTTTTCACCCTGCCCTTTGGCCTAACTTTTACTTAGAGAGCCAGTTACAATTTTCATCTCTAATGGCCCCTTTTTTTTCTAGATTTTTTTTAAGGAACGACAAGAGAAGGCTATTATCAGAACCTCCGCTAAGAGTGAATAGCACATATCTACTTAGGCACCTTCCGACAAAATGATTAGACAATAGCCATTAGATGAATAAGTGATATATTTCGTTTTAAGGCAGAACTAAAGAACAATGAAAATGTAAACTGTATTCTTTTATTCATTGCAAAATTGAGTACATTTCTATATGATTTCATCATACATGATCCTTATTTAACAAGAATTCAAAAGCACAAGACTACACCTAATCTCGGAATAGATCTTGTTCAAACTCCTGTTATCAATCGGCCCTCTCGGGTTTTCTCGATTGAACATTTTCTCTCAGCCCTTAATTTTTGCCCAGGATGCCTTTTTTCGGTTTTCACCCTGACAGGGCGCCGAATTTTAGCAAGGCCGCCTTTTTTCAGTTTTCGACGTGCGGGGCATTTATTCTCTTCTTTCTATTTTCTGGTCTTTAGCCATGGAACCTTTTTAATCTATCGACATTGACCGGGTCTTTAAACTCATTCCCATCGCTATCCGTTAAGATCGCTGTCCCTTTTATTAGCAACTTTTTTAAGACGAACGGGCCTTCCCAGGTTGGCCAAAATTTTCCCCGTATGTCTGGCACTCCCGGCCTCATCATCTTAAAGACCAAATCCTCTTCTTTCAATGGATGCTTTCGTACCTTCTTGCCAAAGGACCGAGCTAACCTCTTCTGATAAACCTGATTGTGATAATAGGCTCTTAACCTATTTTCATCCAATAGATTCAACTGCAACAATCGCTGTTGTGCTCATTCTGTCTCTGGAATCTCGGCTTCCATAACTACCCTTAAAGATTTCAGCTCAATTTGAACTGGCAAAACTGCTTCGGTTTTGTATACCAGAGAGAAAGGCGTCGCTCCCATAGAGGTTCTGACCATGGTTCTATAACCCCACATTGCAAAAGGTAGCTTTTTTGCCCAATCTTTATAGGTCTGAACCATCTTGGCTAGTATTCTTTTCACATTCTTGTTCGCTGCTTCAACTGCACCATTAGCTTGAGGACGGTAAGGAGAAGACTTGTGATGCTGGATTCTATACTTTTGAAGCATCTGTTTAGTTTCTGCTAAGAATTGTACCCCATTATTAGATACATTGTGGTGTGGGAGGCCATATCTGTATATCAAATTCCGCTCGATGAACTTAGCCATATCCCTAGCATCAATCTTCTTGAAAGATTCAGCTTCGACCCATTTAGTGAAATAATCAATGGCGACAATAATGAACCTGTGCCCATTAGAAGCCGTAGGACGTATCTCGCCTATGATATCTATCCCCCAAGCTGCAAATGGCCATGGAGATGTCAAATTATGTAGCTCTAAAACTGGCACATGCCTCAAATTCGTTTATTGCTGGCATAACTGGCATTGCTTCACATATTTTGAACAATCCGTATCCATTGTGAGCCAATAGAATCCTTGGCGCATGATCTTCTTTGCTAAGGCTAAGCCATTCATGTGAGCTCCATAGACTCCGGCATGAACCTCTTCCATAACTCTTTCTGCTTCTTTCTCTGCCAAACATCTTAACTGGATACCATCGGCTTGCCTTTTATATAAAGTGCCCTCTACACTGATGAATTGAGTGGACAACTTTCGAATCATCCTTTGGTCTTTCTCGGTGGCTTCTTCTAGAAAAACTGACCGTTCCAAGTAATTCTGAACGTCGTAGTACTAAGGGTTTCCATCGGTGGTCCCAACATCCATCACATGCTCAGCTTTAAAACAAGGCTTTTTTGAGCATGGGTTTCATGGCAACCCCTGTTGGATTATGCCACATGGACACTAATGTCGCTAGAGCATCAGCCAATTGATTTTCATCCCTGGGGATGAAGTGAAAGGTGCAAGTCTCGAACTGGCTACTCAACATTCTCAAATGCTTCACATAAGGTAACAACCTTTCTTCCTTAACTGACCATTCCCCTCTGATCTGATGAATTACTAAGGAAGAGTCTCCAAAGACTTCTGCGGTCTTTACCCCTAGAGCCAGCAATGCTTCCAATCCAAAGATGCAAGCTTCATATTTCGCTTCATTATTGGTAGCCTTGTACCTCAACTTCTTCGCTAATGGCAGCTTTTCACCATTCGGGGTCGTAAGAATGATCCCTGCTCCTGCGCCTTTACTGTTGACTGCCCCATCAAAGAACAATTGCCACCCCTGTACTGCTATGGCCGTGACATCTTCATCTGGGAAATTGTATTCGAATTGGTCTCCCTCAATAGGGTGTTCAGCCAAGAACTCAGCTACAGCTCTTCCCTTAATGGTTTTCCTGGTGATGTATTCGATATCAAACTCCTGCAATAGTAGCAACCATCTTCCCATTTTTCCTAGTAGAGAGGGCGCTTCCTGAAGGTATCTAAGCGGATTATGCTTGGCAACCGCTTGTACACTTAAGGAATGAAAGTAGTGCCGCAACTTTTTGGAGGCCCAAATCACTGCCAAGCAAATCTTTTCTACTTCAACATATTTGGCTTCATATGTCAGGAATTTCTTGCTAAGATAGTAAACAACAAACTCCACTCCAAATTCATCCTCCTGGGCCATCATGGCACCCACTAAATTGTCTTCTACTGCCAAATACAAGATTAATGGTTTGGCACGATGTGGTGGTCTTAAAACTGGTGGATTCAAGAGATAATCCTTAATGGTATCAAAGGCCAATTGACAATCATTATTCCACACCACAGGCTGATTCTTCCTAAGAAGTTTGAAGATGGGCTCACATACTGAAGCCAGCTTGGCAATAAATCGGCTGATGTACTGAAGCTTTCCCAGAAAACTTCTAACCTCTTTCTCTTTTTGAGGCACTAGCATCTCTCTGATGGCCCTGACCTTATTAGGATCCACTTCAATTCCTCTCTGGCTTACCACATGGCCTAACAGCTTACCCGAGGTAACTCCAAAAATGCACTTCTTGGGATTGAGGTGCAGATCATACTTATTGATCCTTTGAAAGAACTTTTCCAAAGCCTCGAAGAGACCTTCTCTAGTAGCTGACTTGATCATCATGTCGTCAACATACACCTCCACCTCCTTGTGGATCAAATCATTGAAAACTCTAGTAGCCATACTCTGATAGGTTGCTCTTGTATTCTTTAGTCCAAAAGGCATGACCCGATAAACAAATGTACCCCATTCTGTAATGAAGGCTGTCTTAATCCGATCCACTATCTTGTTAAGAATCTGATTGTACCCTGCCTACCCATCCACGAAGCTGTACATCATGCAAGCAGCGGCACTATCTACCAGCACATCAATATGAGGCAGAGGAAAATTATCTTTCGGACAGGCTTTGTTAAGGTCTCGATAGTCCACACATACTCGAACCTTTCCATCCTTTTTAGCTACAGGAACTACATTAGCCAGCCACGTCGGGTATTTAACCTCCAGTAGAAACTTAGCCTCAATCTGCTTATGGATCTCCTCTTTCAGCTTCTGAGCCCATTCTGGCCTAAGTCTTCTGAGCTTTTGCTTGACCGGTTTACACATTGGGTAAGTTGGAATGGCATGTTCAGCTACATCTCGATCAATCCCCGGCATGTCCTCGTAGGTCCAGGAAAAGACTTTTTCATATTTTTTTTTAATATTTTCTCAAATTTTATCCTCTCATCAGGAGTTATGTCTGATGCTATCAAAATTTCCTTTGGATTCTCCAAAGTTCCGAGATTAAATGCAGTCGTGCTAGTTGAGTTAATGTCAAAGATGAATGCATTATGTTTATGATCATGAGAAATGAAATCATCAGAAATATCACACAAGTAAGTAAAGTTATTCATCTCATTAATGTAATCAACAACATTAACATTGTCATTAAAAAGTTATGGCATAAAAACAACATCTAAATAACTATTGTCTTCATCTCCTATCGACGATGATGTTGCAGCTGACTGTGTTTTGACTTCTTGCCTTGGTGGAGGCTTTTCAACTACCTCCGGTGAAATCTTCAAATCTTCAAACTTCAACTCTAGCTCTACTATCTTTTCCTTTCCCTTTAACCTGGTAGCCAACAGCTTATCAGTGACAATCTCCTCAGGCCCATCCCTGTCCCAGACACTGCATTGAGTCATGATCTCCTCATCCTAGAAATTCTCTGCGGACTTGATAACTCGAACATCCCAGTCGAAGACATCATTGAAGATTTTAAACCCCAGAATGATCTTTCCATATACCCACTGAGGCTCTTCTTCTCCAGTATAAACACAGACCGAAGATGAGGGAACAAAACTCTCTGAAATGTGGGGGATCTTCTTTGGCACTTTCTTCCTGCTACAATCACCTTTATAGCCCAAACCCCTCTGATCTTTTTGCCCTTGTGTTGTGATAGCCGATTGCAGTCCTTGTGAGTTTTTTCCCAAACCAGCACCTGGAAGGAAGTGCATCTTCTTCATCATGTTCATCACCTGAGGGCTACCTACCAATCCCTGCTCCTCTCTAATCACCGATATATGAAAACCACTGAATGGCTGATTAGAGATCCCCAAGGCAGACACTTGGTTTTCTCTTACTGCTTTGATAGTCACCACCTCTCCTTTATGAGGTATCTTTATCATCTGGTGTAGGGTAGACGGCACTCCTCCCAATTTATGGAACCATGACCTTCCAAGCAGAGCTGAGAAATTCGCTAGGATAGACAAGACCACAAATTCTGCTTCTGTCTCAATGGGCCCAGTCTTGACTAGAGCTCTGAAAGTTCCCGATGCTTGTCTCCGAGAATTATCGTAGGCTGTGATGGTTAAATCAGACTTGCTCAGCATGCTTTCATTTAGCCCAAAAGCCTGAAGTGCCACTAGAGGGCAAACATTTATGGATCCCATTGGCTGCTCCTCTCTCTTTCCTTTCTATTCTTTTATTTTCTTTGCTTTTCTTTTGATTTTGGCCCCTGTATTTCTTTGTTTCCCTATTCTCTTTTATTTCTAATCTTTTGCTCTCAGTTCTCTGTGTTTTCTCTCTCTCTTTTCTTTCTTTTTCTTTTTTTCAAGGATTTTGTCTTCGCCTCTCAGTTCTTGCTGTCTCTTTTTCTATTTTTTCTTGCTTTCCTTTCCTTTGATTTCCCTATTCTCTGTATCATTTTCTTTTTCTTTCCCTTAGTTGCCGAGAGAGCCCCCTACCTTTGGTCCATCATATTCCTTGATGTTATTGTGTATTATTATTATTATTATTATTATTATTATTATTATTATTATTATTATTATTATTATTATTATTATTATTATTATTATTATTATTATTATTATTATTATTTTATTTGATTGTTCATATTCTTTGTTATTATTGTGTTATTATTATTATTGTAGTTACCACCATCATTAGTATTATTATTATTATTATTATCCTTATTCTTGTTCAATTTTATTATTACTATTATTATTTATATTTTCATGCATGATTGGATGTTATTATTGTTATTTTATGCATGTTGAATTTTATTATTATTATGTTATCTTTTATGCATGCTAAATTATTAATTAATTAAATTGCATGTTTTTATTATGTCATTTTAATTGGCTTGTCATGCATGATGCAATTTTGTTTGCCTTAATTTAATTATTTTCATGTTATATGTTTAATTCATTTTTTATTACTAACTTCATTTTCATTTGTTTTTATTTTCAATACTCATTTTTATGTGTGAGTTTTTGCCAAGTGGGAGCCAATGAAGATTTGAAGATCCATTTGGATGTTAATTTTTTTATTATTTTCATTACTTTGCTTTTATTATTTTTTTATGTAATATGTAATTTGTAATAAATTATTTTTTATGCACGTTAATTAAAAAATCACAAAAATATTTCTATTAAACTAAATGGGGTTTTATTTAATAAAAATGGGACCAATGTCCTAGATTTTTCATGCAAAATAAATTATCCCTTTAAAATTGTTTTCTTTAATTATGCATGAGAGGACCATTGTCCTCATCTTTAATAAATAGCACGATTTATTTATAATTTGTATTTTATTTACAAATGGGGGTTGTATTCCACCCCTAGTTTTGTTGTAATTTATTTTGCTTTCATTTACCGCTTTCATTATGTGATTGATGTGCATTTTAATTAAATTGCATTAAAATTGAATGAGAAATGGGATGAAACGCTAAATTCAAAACTCAATTATAAACTTAATCAAGGTATGAATAAATGGGAAGTCCCGAACCATCTCTAGTCTTTGGGCTCAATGAGGCGAGAGGACCATTTCAATGTTCCATTGGAATGGAACCTCCAAGACACTTTTTGTGTCCCGTAAAAAGTCTTTAATTTGTAGAGTCTTAGGCTCCACGAGGCCAGAGGACCATCCTAATGTTCTATTAGGGTGGGGTCTCCAAGACACTTCTGGCTTGCCCAAAATGGACGTAGCAGCGCCGTCTTAGGCTCACTAAGGCTAGACGACCTTTCCCAATGTTCTATTGGGTGGCGAATCCAAAAAACCTCATTGTTGCCCAAAATGGACGCACTTGTAATTTATAACAAGTTTTATAAACCTCATCCCGATCTCCCTAAAGGCGGGCATTCGGGGTGACCCGGCGTTTCACGCATGTCACAGTGGCTAAAATCAGAAAACACCCATTGAAAAGAGTGAGATTTGGTATTAGGCAAATAGGACCAAGTATTCCAGACAAAAGAAGTAAATTCAGGCCAGCGAATGAAGACTTATTTGTTCTTGAGAAGTTGTTATCCAAGGGAGCAGCGTTTCGACAGATAGTAAAGGAAGCAAGTTTAACGAAGCAGTCAGATCAACAGACCCAAGAAGGTCCATAGTAAAGGCTAAAAATCAAAAGAAGAGAATAAATGCCCCGCGGGTCGAAAATCGCAAAAAGGCGGCCTTGCTAAAATTGGGCACCTCGTCAGGGTGAAAATCGAAAAAAAGGCACTCTGGTAAAAAATTAGAGGCTCGAGAGAAAATATCCAATTAAGAAAACCCGAGAGGGCTGATTGGAAACAAGAGTCTTATGCTTTCAAGATCCATTCTGAGATTAAATGTAATTTTGCATTCTGAATCCGTGTTAAATGGTGATCATGTATGGAGAAATCATACTGAAATGCACACAATCTTTGCAAATACATAAAACAAAAGCAGTTTTAACTCATTATTTCCTAGTTCTTCTATAAAAAGAAAGATGTCATTCATTACTGAATGCATAAAATCTAACTGGCTATACTTTGTTTTTACTCTCGCCGACCAGATGCTTGAGCCGATGAGTTTTATTATCTATCGCAAGGTTAAGTATCCTTCTTTCGCAGGCACTTATGGAAGCAAGGATGTAGTCTCTAACCCACAATATGATAATTTTGGAAAGCAATTATGTCCAGGGGCTGTGGTACTCAGGAGTGAAAGCTGAAGACAAGATACTGAGGAAGCCCTGATAATAGTTCTTTCAAGTCGTCTCGCAAAAAAAAAAAAAAGAAAGAAAAAAAAATAAAGGGCCGTTAGAGTGAAAACCATAACTAGCGCTCTAAGCAAAAATTAGGCAAAAGGATAGGGTGAAAACCTGAAAACAGGCAGCCTGTCCTTAAAAAAAAAAAAGCCGCTGGATTGGGTTGGGTCCACTCCAGGCAAAAATAAGGCACAGGGTTATGTGAAAATCCACAAAGGATCATCTCCCGCTAAGAAAAGCTAGTGTGAAAATCCACAAGGGACGCACTACCTTCAAAAAAATGACTACAGGTATCAGTGAGAACCTCACAATTCCAAAGACATGAAATTCAAAAGCAGCTCCAAAAGGCATCGATCCTATCGCAAATTGCAGCCAGACTGGTTATCATCTCTAAGTTCACTTAGATGAATTCTTATCCTGCATTTCTGTATAACCCATGTATTTCACGTGCATGCTCACTATTTTTCCTGCATATTTTAGTTTCCCTATTTTACAGAAAGAGAGATTTGATGCGGACACCGACAAAAGGCGAGTGACGATATCAGTTCAAGCATCAATCCAAGCATCAAGCAAAGACCTCTTAGGGGGCAACCAACCAAAATGACATCAATCCAAACATCAGTTCAAACATCAATCCAACAATCAACCAGAGGGCTCACAGACAGCACCGCTTCACCAAATCAGAAGGGTTAGCATGATGACGGCACTATCACTCTATAGAGGGTTAGCATGATCACGGCACTACCGCTTCACCAAATCAGACGGGTTAGCACGATGGCAACACTACCATTCTACAAAAGGTTAGCACGATCACAGTACTACCACTTCAGAAGGGTTAGCACGATGACGACACTACCATTTCACAGAGGGTTAGCACGATCACGGCACTACCGCTTCACAAAATCAGAAGGGTTAGCACGATGGCGGCACTACCATTCTACGGAAGGTTAGCACGATCAAGGCACTACCGCTTCACCACATCAGAAGGGTTAGCACGATGACGGCACTACCACTCTCCAGAGGGTTAGCACGATCACGGTACTACCGCTTCACCAACTCAGAAGGGTTAGCACGATGGTGGCACTACCATTCTACGAAAGGTTAGCACGACCACGGCACTACCACTTCGGAAGGGTTAGCACGATGACGGCACTACCACTCCACGGAGGGTTAGCACGATCACGACACTACCGCTTCAACAATAGATGACACACCGACAAGCTGGCGACAACCACCACAATAACATCATCCGTTCCGGAAAGAGGGCCGCCTCAGTAAACTTGCCCCGACATCGACTTCGAGCTATTCGCCAACACAAAATCCATACAACCATTATTCAAAAAGCGAAAAGGATTTTAGCCCTTAAAAAAAAGGCCGTTAGAGATGAAAATCGTAACTGGCTCTCTAAGCAAAAGTTAGGCCAAAGGGTAGGGTAAAAACCTGGAAACAGGCAATCTGCCCTACAAAAAATAAAATAAATAAAAGCCGCTGGATTGGGTTGGGTCCATTCCAGGCAAAAGTTAGGCACAGGGTTATGTGAAAATCCCTAAAGGGACGCATTTCCCATAAAAAAAGCTAGTGTAAAAATCCATAAGGGACGCACTACCTTTAAATCAATGACTTCCGATGCTTGGAGCAATAAGGCAGCATTACTTCAGATGATCATCCTTCAGCCAGATAAGGCATAATTCAGGACATGAGTCAGAATCCCGACAGTATGATCATTGATCGGGGGGCAAAGATACACACCTGACGGTTCTCTTTGAAGAGTTTACGGGTCAGAGTCCCTAAGTCAAGACGCATGGTGAAGCAGCCAAGCCATATCCTCAACGGATCCTTAACCACTTAGGACATGGTCTATCTATTTTTGCATGCATTTCATACCATTCTTTAGAAAATATCTGTATATGGCCATTTACACTTGCATGCATAATCTATTGTATATATTCCTATGCACACAGCTTTGCAGGAAAGGTCCAAATGAAGGCCACACACATAAAAGCTAGTCAAGGACAGCAACGTTAGCACTTACCCTTGCTGGAAAATTAGGTCAAGATAGAATCTACGCCGGTAAATCTCCGAGACCTCTTAAGAGGTAGATCTCCAAGACCTTTTAGGAGGCAATTCTTCAGGGTCTCTTAAGAGACAAATCTCTTTTTCCTGCACTTTTAGTAGTCTGTAGCAAACTCGGTGCGGTCCTCTGAGGAGGACATCGTTTGCACTTTTAGTAGTCTGTAGCAGACTCGGTGCAGTTCTCTTCTTACACTTTTTGTAGTCCTGTCAGCGACTCGGCGCATCGTCATCTGTGACACCTCTGCACTTTTTGTAGTCTGTAGTAGACGCGGTGCAGTATTCCTTTGCACTTTTTATAGTCTGTAGCAGACACAGTGCAATCCTCCCTTTGCATTTTTTTTAGCCTGTAGCAGGCTCGGTGCATCGCCATTTGCGGATGGCAGCTGCACTTTTTGTAGTCTGTAGCAGACTCGGTGCAGTCCTCCTTTGCACTTTTGGTAGTCTGTAGCAGACTCGGTGCAATCCTCCCTTTGCGTTTTGTGTAGTCTGTAGCAGACTCGGCGCTTCGCCATTTGCGGATAGTAGTTGTACTTTTTGTAATTTGTAGCAGACTCGGTGCAGTCCTCTGAGGAGGACATCTCCTAAGTTTTGTAGTCTTGTCAGCGACTCGATGCATAGCCATTTGCGGATGGCATCTTGCACTTTTAGTAGTCTGTAGCAGACTCGGTGCGGCCCTCTGAAGAGGACATTTCTCGCGTTTTATAAGTCTGTAGCAGACCCCGCGCATCACCGTCTTAGCATGGTTCCCTGGCACTTTGTAGTCTTGTCAGCGACTCAGTGCAACTCAACAGGATGAATCACAACACTGTTCCCCAGTGGAGTCGCCACTGTGACGCGCGCCGAACCCCGTGGCTTCCGGGAGACCCGCTCTTAGGGCTTTCAGTAGAGGTTCATAAAAACTTGTAACAAATTACAAGGGATTCTATTTTGGGCAACAAGGAGGTTTCATGGAGTCGCCACCCAATAGAACATTGGGAAAGTTCATCTAGCCTCAGTAAGCCTAAGACAGCGCAGCTATGTCCATTTTGGGCAAGCCAGAGGGGTCTTGGAGGTCCCATCCTAATAGAATATTAGGATGGTCCTCTCGCCTCGTGGAGCCTAGGACTATGCAAGTTAAAGCCTTTTTACGGGACACAAGAGGTGTCTTGGAAGCCCCATTCCAATAAAACATTGAAATGGTCCTCTCGCCTCGTTGAGCCCAAAGACCAGAGATGGTTCGGGACTTCTCATTTATTAATACCTTGGTTAAGTTAAAATTGAGTTTTGAATTTAAGTTTTCATCCCTTTTCTCACACGTTTTGATGCAATTTAATTTAACGCGCATGTCAATCACATAAAAAAAGCGGTAAATAAAGTAAATGAAAGCAAAATAAATTACAACAAAACTAGGGGCGGAATACAACCCCCATTGTAAATAAAATACAATTCATATATAAATCGGGCTATTTATTAAAGATGAGGACATTGGTCCTCTCATGCATAATTAAAAAAATATGTTAAAGGTGATGGTTTATTTAGGTGAAAAATCTAGGACATTGGTCCCATTTTTATTAGAAAAAAGCTCCAAGTTAATTTAATAAAAATATTTTTGTGACTTTTAATTAACGTGCATAAAAAATAAATTTATTATAAATTACATATTAAATAATAAAAGGAAATAAAATTAAAATAATACTAAAAATGCTAAAAATATAAACTCCACCAAAATGGTGTCTTCAAACCTCCATAGGCTTCCTCTTGTTATTGGAAAACTCACACATGAAAAATAATAATTGAAATTAAACAATACAAATAAAAGATGATGTTAGTAATAAAAAAATGAATTAACCATTTAACATGTGAAAAAAATGAATTAAAATAAAACAACATACATAATGTATGATAAATCAATTAAATGGCATGATAAAATAAACAACTTGACATATTAACAATTTAACATGCATAAATAAAAACAATAAAATTTAACATGCATGAAAATATAAATAATAATGATGATGATGATTACAATGATAAATTATAATAATAATCAAGACTAATAAAAATAATAATGATAATAATAATAGTAATGATAAATAATAATAATAATAATAATAATAATAATAATAATAATAATAATAATAATAATAATAATAATAATAATAATAATAATGATGATGATGATGATAACACTAATTACAATAATAATTACAATACTAATGGTAATAATAATGATAATAATATCAAAGAATATGAACAATCCAATTAAATATGCAAGAAATGATACTAATAATAATAATAATAATAATAATAATAATAATAATAATAATAATAATAATATGAACATGAACAATTAAATAAGAGATTAAGAAAAAGAAATAATAGTATGAACAACAACATAAAAGATTAAGAATAAGAAATAATTCTATGAACAATTAAATAAAAAATAAGAATAAAAAATAATAATATGTACAATTAACTAAACATGCAAGAAATAAAAAGTAAAATAAATAATAGATCTGAAAGAATTCACATGATAACTAATCAATTGTAAACAAAAATTAAATTAAAAATTGAATTAAAAGTTGAGCCAAAAAATGTTTACCCTCAAATTTGATGTGATGAATGAAATTGGATGATAATTCCTTGCTTTGATTTAAAGAAATAAATATATAATGAAATTTTATCCAAGAACAAATAATTGATTTATTTGTGTTAAGAAAAAATTATGAAAAATAAGAACTAAATTTCCAAGAACAAATAATTGATTTATTTGTCTCAAGAATTAACTTAAAAAATCAGATTAAAACATTTGGAGAATTTTTCTTGAAGAAAAAAAAATAAGAAGAAGAAGAAGAAGAAGAAAGGAGAAAGTGTATTTTTCTTAAGAAAAATCCCCCAAATTTTAGCCAAGGTACTTTCGAAGGGAAGTCTCTTATAGGTCCCCAGTGAAGTTGCCACTGTGACGTGCGCCGAACCCCGTGGGCACCCCAAAAGCCCGCCTTTAGGGCGATTGGGAGATGTTCATTAAAACTTGTAAGAAAGTACAAGTGCGTCCATTTTGGGCAACAAGGAGGTTTCTTGGAGTCGCCACCCAATAGAATATTGGAAAAGGTCGTCTAGCCTCAGTGAGCCTAAGACGGCGCTGCTATGTCCATTTTGGGCAACCCAGAGGTGTCTTGGAGACCCCACCCTAATAGAAAATTAGAATGGTCCTCTCGCCTCGTGGAGCTTAGGACTATGCAAATTAAAGCCTTTTCACGGGACACAAGAGGTGTCTTGGAAGTCCCATTCCAATGGAACATTGAAATGGTCCTCTCGCCTCGTTGAGCCCAAAGACCAGAGATGGTTCGGGACTTTCCATTTATTCATACCTTGGTTAAGTTTATGATTTGAGTTTTGAATTTATTGTTTCATCTCTTTTCTCATTCAATTTTAATTAAAGCGCATGTCAAACACATAATGAAAGCGGTAAATAAAGTAAATGAAAGCAAAATAAATTACAACAAAACTAGGAGCGGAATACAACCCCCATTGGTAAATAAAATACAATTCATACATTAATCGGGCTATTTGTTAAAGATGAGGACATTGATCCTCACATGCATAATTAAAGAAAATAATTTTTAAAGTGACAATTTATTTGGGATGAAAAATCTAGGACATTGGTCCCATTTTTATTTAGACAAATTCAAGTTAATTTATATAAATATTTTTGTGATTTTTTAATTAACATGCATAAAGAAATAATTAATTACAAATCACATATTAGAAATAAAATAATGAAAGCAAAGTAATGAAAATAATAAAAAATTAACATATCAACTCCCAAATGGATCTTCAAATCTTCATGGGCTCCCACTTGGTATGGAAAATACTCACACATAAAAATAAGTATTGAAAATAAAAGAAAAAAAACAAATAAAAGTGAAGTGAGTAAAAAATTAATTAAACATATAACATGAAAACAATTAAATTAAGGCAATCAAAATTGCATCATGTATGACAAGTCAATTAAAATGACATAATAAAAAATATGCAATCTAATTAATTAACAATTTAGCATGCATAAAAGATAACATAATAATAATAAAATTTAACATGCATAAAATAACAATAATAACATCCAATCATGCATGAAAATATAAATAATAATAGTAATAATAAAATTGAACAAGAATAAGGATAATAATAATAGTAATAATGATGGTATTAACTACAATAATAATAATAACACAATAATAACAAAGAATATGAACAATCAAATAAAATAATAATAATAATAATAATAATAATAATAATAATAATAATAATAATAATAATAATACTACTACACAATAACATCAAGGAATATGAACAATCATATAAACATGCAAGAACAATAAGAAATAAAATTAACATGACATGATAATAATAATACCAATAATAATATGGACAATCACATAAGCACATGGTAATAATAATAATAATAATAATAATAATAATAATAATAATAATAATAATAATAATAATAATAATAATAATATTAATATATGAACAATTCAATATGAACAATATGAACATTTAAATAAGAAATAAGAAGTAAAACATAGATCTAAGAGAATTCACATGTTAACTAATTAAATAAAAACAAAAGAATAAGAAAATAAGAAGAAAATGATAGAACTAAAAGAATTTACATGTTAACTAATTAATTGGAAACAAAAAAATGAAATTAAAAAATTAAATTAAGAAATTGAGCCAAGAATGTTTACCCTCAAAATTTATCTTGAGTAGATGATTCAATTCCTTGTCTTGATTTGTAAGAATAAAAATAAAAAATAAAGTACTAAAAATGAATTTTCACTCAAGAACAAATAATTGATTTATTTGTCTCAAAGTAAAAATTATTTGTTGAGAAAAAAAAAAATTCCCAAGAACAAAAATTGTTATTTTTTGCCTTGAGAATTAACTTGGAAAAAGTTTTTAGAAAAATTGAGAGAATTTGTTTGAGAGAAAAAAGAAGAAGAAAATAATTTTGTAAAGAAAATCCCCCCTATTTATTTCCAAAATTCCCCCTTTTATTTTTCCCCAAAAACTAGATTTTTAATTGAAGAATTAAATTGATTTAATTTCAATAAAACCAAAAACTGAAAAAAATCAAAGGTTTGGAATTTTAAAAGTTTTAGCATTGAATTCTACAAAAAAAAAAAATTGAAGAAAAATGAATTTTTGGGGCCAAAATGGCCAAAAAATGGAAAAACGACGAAAATGGGTGAAGAGGAGGCGCCAGGGGGCGAGCGACCCCGCGCGCGCTCCGCATGCACTGCGGCGCGCGCCCAGCGCTGACGCAGCCCGACATTCGGGCAAAATACTTTTTTTTTTCAATTTTTCTATAAAACACAAAAATTAAAAACTCACTATTTTTTTACCCCAAAATAATTTTTAAAACATTTTTGAAATACATTTTTATTCATTCCTAACAAATCAAAACGACAAGGAAATCATCACTTACAACTTTCATTCTTTTTGTCTATAAATCGGCACACTTAATTTCATCATTGGGTGATCCTGATCAAGGCTACTCGGGACCTGGTGTCTACCGCTGATTTCGCTGATGAGTACTCTGGGTGTTGGGTATTATCAGATTGTGCAAGCTGCGGTGCGGGCTGAGAGGTTGGGGTCGGTTTTGAGAGTGAGCTCAGAGGAGGAATCCCCCTCATGGTGGATCTGGGACTTCTTCATCCTCCGGTACAAGGTCCCGAAATCCGTAGGATGAGTCATCTTCAGGCCCAGTTTCGAGAGGCAGGAGGCAGAGTTCAGCCATGAGTATGAGTTCTGGCAGAGGTGGTCCTGGAAATAGGACTGATGTTATGCCTGAGTGTTCTTATTGCAGGAAGCGCCAATGGGGTGAGTGTAGATGGCTCACGGGTGGCTGTTTCAGATGTGGTAGCACTGATCACTACTTGGCAAATTTTTCGAGGTATAATGAGGCTTCTGGTGATCAGCGCGAGGCCAGTAGAGTCAGCTCTAATGCTCCACAAGCGAGTCAAAGTAGAGGCCGAGGTAGAGGTCGAGGCGGTCGACCTAGAGATGGAGCTGCATCAGAATCAGTTGAACGTCCCATAGCCGTGCCAGCTAGAGCTTATGCTATGAGAGCTCAGGAGGAGCAGGATACCCCTGATGTGATAGCCGGTAAGTTTCTATTCCTTGACACTAAATTATATGCTCTAATTGACCCTGGTTCCACACACTCATATTTGTGCACGGATAAGTTAAGTGATAAGTTGCATGATGTAGATCTGTTAGACTATGAGATTTGTGTGACCAGTCCTTTAGGGCATAGTGTCAATGTGAGTAGGGTGTATAGGAATTGTCCTCTTTGGGTTCAAGGAGTTGAGTTCCCTGCGGATTTGATTGAGTTGCCTTTTAGAGAGTTCGATTTGATTTTGGGTATGGATCGAGCAGTGGTGGATTGTCATAGGAAGGTAGTTGTGCTTCAGGATAGAGATTAGTCTTCTGTGGTTGTTAAGGGTTTGGGTTCGAGTTCCTTGAGTAATGTGATATCCGCCATGCAAGCTAAGAGATTTATGAGAAAGGGTTGTGAGGCATTTTTAGCGGTTGTTTTAGATTCTAAGCATGATCAAGTTTGGATTGAGGATATTCCAGTGGTTAGGGAGTTTGGAGATGTCTTCCCTAGTGAGTTGCCTGGTTTGCCTCCGGCGAGGGAGGTGGAGTTTTCCATAGAGATAGTGCCTGGTACTTCACCCATTTCTAAAGTACCTTATCGGATGGCTCCTGTAGAGTTGAGAGAACTCAAAACTCAGCTACAAGAGTTATTGGATAAGGGGTTTATTAGACCCAGCATATCTCCATGGGGAGCTCTAGTGTTGTTTGTGAAGAAGAAGGATGGTTCTTTTAGGATGTGTATCAATTATAGGCAAATCAATAAGGTCACTGTGAAGAATAAGTATCCTTTGCCTAGAGTCGAGGATTTGTTTGACCAGCTTAGAGGTGCAGGAGTCTTTTCGAAGATTGATCTTCGGTTGGGATATTACCAGCTTCAAGTTCAGGATGCTGATGTGGTTAATACTGCATTTCGGACTCGGTATGGCCACTATGAGTTTCTTGTGATGCTGTTTGGTTTGACCAATTCACCGACGACTTTCATGGATTTGATGAATCGAGTGTTTAGGCCATATCTTGACCGATTCTTAGTGGTCTTCATAGATGATATTTTGGTCTACTTGAAGGATGAGAGTGAGCATGAGAAGCATCTTCGGTTGGTATTGCAAGTTTTGAGGGAGCATCGTTTGTTTGTGAAGCTTAGTAAGTGTGACTTTTGGCTTCGAGGGGTGTCTTTCTTGGGACACATTGTTGTTGAGTTTTAAGCAGAATAATGCAAATTAAACGCAGCGGAAAAATAAAACCCGAAAAACAGGATCCATGTATCTCGATTGATTCAAATGGAAGTGATAATATTTACTAACCTTTTCTATGTGGGAAGCTGAATTAAACACCTTTAAATCAAACTGAAGACGTTGCCTTTAACACGAACGTCCTCTACTGGTATCCACACGCACGATCAAAATGAACCAAAGTTGCAGGAGTGCTAGCTCCCTTTAGATACGAATGGATTTTTATGATTTTCTTCTTTCTCAAAGAAGAACAATGGTAGCTGTATTTTTCTCTCTTCAGAAAATTAGCTAGAGTAAATCTTTCTTATTCTCAATAATAAGTTATGCTAGCTAGGGTATCCAATGTTGGTATCCTATGTTGGTATCCAATGTTGGTATCCAATGTTTTTAACCACCTTAAAACTCTCATTCCTTTTGAAAAACGGAAATTGAGTTTTGATAAGAGTTAATAACAAGAGATAATAGCCCAATAGCCCAATAAAATCCATATTGTTCATTTTGGTCTTGGTGTGTGACCCAATAGGTTTATATTATGTTGGCAGTGGGCCTTATCCCATAATAAGCCCACAAGTCATAATTGGTCTCTAGCAAGACATTATGACTACCCAAATAATATAAATATCGTTAGTCCGATTTTAACCTGTCAATAGAACATGTTATTATCCTTTTGTCACACGATATCTTGTTCGAACATAAGTCATGGTCCATGTCAAACTTAAATTGTTCAAACATATAATTTCTCGATCACTAAGTAGACTGATAAAATCAAATGACATTGATCACACTATCAATTCATTTGAGCACGGCCATGCATTTTATAGTCCTACTCATCGAGGGCCCCAATAGATATCTCTCTCATAAGAGGGACAAATTCCATCTTGATTATTCACTTTCCTCCGCATAATTCTCATTATGTCCGATCATAAACTTTATAATTATCCGATTAAAGATAACGTTTGATTATGTCAAAACATAATGATCCTTATGTAGGAAACTATGATAACCTCAGGTCAAAGGATTCAATAACATATCTATTATAAGATCACTTATGACACTATCCCATGAATTGATCTTATAGTGGGTCTATCCAATACTTTGTTCTCTAGCAAGTACCTATAGATTTGATTTATATCAACATATATAATCATCCCATGATTATCAATGCAAATCTATACTAGTCTTAATTTATCTTTATGCCCTTTATTGATAAATGACTAGGGACAACATGAATAACATTGTTATTCATAAACATTACAATAATGTAACATGCCAATAATATCAATGTGAAGAAAACAATTATATAAATGAAAATGTATTGATTACATCAAGGTCCAAATGTTTGGCCTAGGGCATAACCACTAACAATCTCCCACTTGCACTAGGCCCAATCATACATATATCTAATACCCATTGACCTAGTATGTCCATCATGTTTGGGTTGTGGGAGAGCTTTGGTAAGTGGATCAGCGATGTTATCATCAGTAGGTACTCTGCATATCTTGACGTCTCCTCTCTCAATTATTTCTCGAATGAGATGAAAACGCCTGAGTATATGTTTTGATCTCTGGTGAGATCTAGGCTCCTTAGCCTGTGCAATAGCACCATTGTTGTCACAATAAAGATCCACTGGGTTGCTGATACTAGGTACTACTCCCAATTCAGCAATGAATTTCTTGATCCATACTGCTTCTTTAGCTGCATCTGATGCTGCTATATACTCAGCTTCTGTTGTAGAATCAGCGACAGTGCTTTGTTTAGAACTTTTCCAGCTTACAGCACCTCCATTTAACACAAATACATATCCTGACTGCGATCTAAAGTCATTTTTGTCAGATTGGAAGCTTGCATCTGTATAACCATTTATTACTAGCTCATCTTCCAATCCTCCATATATTAAGAATGCATCCTTAGTTCTTCTTAAGTACTTAAGAATATTCTTAACAGCTATCCAGTGACTTTCACCGGGATCTGACTGGTATCTGCTCGTCATGCTCAAAGCATACGAAACGTCTGGTCGAGTGCATAACATGGCATACATGATTGATCCTATAGCCGAAGCATAAGGAATCATACTCATGCGATCTCGCTCATCAGATGTTATTAGACATTGAGTCTTGCTAAGAGTAATGCCATGAGACATTGGCAAAAATCCTCTCTTGGAATTTTGCATACTGAATCTATTTAGCACCTTATCTATATAAGTGCTTTGACTCAGACTAATTATCCTTTTAGATCTATCCCTGTAGATCTTAATCCCAAGGATATAAGCAGCTTCGCCCAAATCTTTCATTGAAAAAGATTTTCCTAACCATTCTTTTGTCTTTTGCATGATAGGGATGTCATTTCCAATGAGTAATATGTCATCGACATATAACACAAGAAACATCACAACGCTCCCACTAACCTTCTTGTATACACAAGGTTCATCCTCATTTTTGATAAACCCAAACTCTTTGACTGTTTCATCAAAAAGAAGATTCCAGCTCCGAGAAGCTTGCTTCAATCCATAAATGGATCTTTGCAGCTTACATACCTTCTTAGAATTCTTAGGTTGGACAAAACCATCAGGTTGTGTCATGTACACATCCTCAAATAAGTTTCCATTAAGAAACGTTGTTTTGACATCCATTTGCCATATCTCATAGTCATAATATGCAGCAATAGCAATAAGAATTCTTATAGACTTAAGCATTGCGACTGGTGAAAAGGTTTCATCATAGTCAATACCATGAGTTTGTTTGAATCCTTTTGCAACAAGTCTTGCTTTAAAGGTATTTACTTTGCCATCCATATCAGTTTTCTTTTTGAAAACCCATTTGCACCCAATGGTTTTAATTCCTTCAGGTGGATCAATTAAGTTCCAAACTTGATTATCATACATGGATTGCATCTCAGACTTCATGGCTTCTAGCCATTTCTGAGATTCCGGACCTGACACGGCATCTTGATAGGTAGTAGGCTCATCTTGATCCATGAGCATCACTTCACGACTATCTGTCACAAGAAATCCATATCTCTCGGGTTGAAGTCGTATCCTATCAGATCTACGTGGTACTTGTGTAACAGGTACATGTTCCACAACAGGTTGTGAAACTTGTTGAGTTTCCACCAATAGTTCAATGTTTTCTTGTGGTTCTTGAATTTCTTCAAGTTGTACTTTACTCCCACTGGTTCTTTTAGAAATGAATTCTTTTTCTAGAAAGACACCATTTCGAGCAACAAACACTTTGTTCTCAGAAGGATTATAAAAGTAATATCCTTTAGTTTCCTTTGGATATCCCACAAAAAGACATTTATCAGATTTTGGTGCTAATTTATCTGAGACTTATCGTTTAACGTAAGCCTCACAGCCCCAAATCTTTAGAAAAGACAAATTAGGAATTTTCCCAGTCCATATCTCATATGGTGTCTTTTCAACCGCTTTAGATGGAACTCGATTCAAAGTGAATGCGGCTGTTTCTAATGCATAACCCCAAAAGGATGATGGAAGATCTGTTTGACTCATCATAGATCGAACCATATCTAATAAAGTTCGATTCCTCCTTTCAGATACACCATTCCATTGTGGTGTTCCTGGTGGAGTTAATTGTGAGACAATTCCACAATCTCTTAGATGATCATCAAACTCTTGGCTCAAATATTCACCACCTCGATCAGATCGAAGTGCTATAATAGTTTTACCAAGTTGATTTTGTACTTCATTTTGAAAGGTTCTAAACATTTCAAATGATTCATGTTTATGTTTCATTAAATAGACATAGCCATATCTACTGAAATCATCTGTGAATGTAATGAAGTAATGAAATCCTCCTCTGGCATTTATGCTTAATGGGCCACATACATCAGAATGTACAAGGCCTAATAACTCAGTGGCCCTTTCACTATGTCCAGTAAAAGGATCCTTTGTCATCTTGCCCAATAAATAAGATTCACAATTTTCAAATGATTCAAAATTAAATGATTGCAAAAGTCCATCTGAATGGAGTTTAGTTATGCGTTTCTCATTTATATGACCAAGGCGACAATGCCATAAATATGTTGAATTTAAATCATTTGGTTTGGATTTCTTTGTAGTTATGTTATAAATATCATGATTATTGGATGTTTCTAGGTTTAGGACATAAAGCCCACAATATGAATCAGCAATACCATAAAGCATATCATAATAATAAATAGAACATTTCTTATTCTTAATAAGAAAAGAAAAACCTTCATCATCCAAACTTGAAACTGAAACAATATTCCTATTCAAACTAGGAACATAATAGCAATTGTTCAAAACTAACAAAAGCCCATTGGGCAAAGTCAACTCATAAGATCCTACAGCTAGAGCAGCAACTTTTGCTCCATTTCCAACTCGTAGGTCCACTTCACCCCTTTTCAGCTGCCTACTCCTTTTGAGTCCCTGCACATTAGTACAAATGTGAGATCCGCATCCAGTATCTAATACCCAGGAATTAGAAGTAGATAAGTTAATCTCTATAACATAAATACCTGAAAGAGTAGTCTCACCACTCTTCTTCTTCTTCAATTCTTCCAGGTAAAGCTTGCACTTCCTCTTCCAATGACCAGGTTCATTGCAGTGGAAGCAAACTCCTTCCTTTGGAGGTTTAGCCTTGGGCTTGGGTTTGGGCTTAGGCTTACCACCAACTTTTGGCTTAGCCTTAGCCTTACCCTTTACTTTCATGCCTTTTCCTTTGTTGACCATCAGAACATGGCCAGGCTTTTTGCTTATGCTTTGCTCAGCTGTTTTGAGCATGGCATGCAGCTCAGCTATTGATTTCTCCATATTATTCATGTTGTAGTTCATGACGAAATGGTCATAACTATCAGGCAATGAATTAAGGATCAAATCCGTTGCCAGTTCCAAACTGAGGGGAAATCCAAGCTTCTCAAGGTGATCAATATAGCCCTTAATTTTCAAAACATGAGAGCTAACTGAAGCACCTTCAGCCATTTTGCAAGAATGCAAAGCTTTGGTAGTATCATACCTTTCTTGCCTAGCCTGCTGTTGAAATGTTTGCTTGAGATGAGTACTCAACTCATAAGCCTCCATGTTTTCCAGATGCTTCTGAAGCTCTAGAGCCATGGTAGCTAACATTAGACAGCCAACATCCACAGAATCATCAACATGTTTCTTGAATTTCTCTTTGACTGCCCTTGTGGCATCAGCAGGTGGCTCATTGGGAATAGGCTCATCCAGCACATACAATTTCCTTTCTTGCTTAAGGACAATCCTCAAGTTTCTGAACCAGTCAAGGAAGTTTGTGCCAGTTTCTTTAAGTTTGTCCTTCTCAAGGACCGATCGCAGTGACATAGTAGAAGTGTTATTTGATGCCATTAATCTACAAACATGCAAGATAAATTATATTAGTACTAATTTCATTTTAGGTTTTCTTATAAACTCCCACTAAAATAATAACCCTCAATAATAATTACAATAATTATAATAATTTTAGTGGGCTAAGATCCATATTTCACTTAACTCTAAGTCAGCTTTGGCATGACGCTTATCGTTAAGTTATTTAGGTAGGTAGCTCGTTTACCAATTATATCTTATATAACTCTTAGATCATTTATGGGATTTTGACATCATATGTCCCGGCATGTTATAATCCCATCTTATGCCCTTAGGCCCAAAACCGTTTTGGTAGCCTAAGTAAGTCTAACCATTTTAAATATATGAGTAGCACCATTACTCATCTTGCCTTACTAGGATAACCTAATGTACTTCGCTTTGGCAGAACCCACATTTTGGTGATCTTAGTCTTGACAAGTGTTTTAATAATGGGTGGCATATGACTTAAAATTATGGTGAGGGATTTAATTTTAACTTATGATGTCTAATTATTTATATACATCATGCATCAATTCATACATGCCATCTCATACACATATATAAACATTCATCGCATCACATACTAAGAATATATGCATAATATATATAAAACCGTGTCATAGCATGGCCAAATCTACATTGATCCCCATAAGCCAATATGAAGATCAAAGGTCAATCCTAGGTGTGAGAATGGACTTGATCAAAATCTTCCATCTTGTACCTCCATCGCCATGGACTTGGATTGATCTCCATTGTTGCTCTTTGTCTTCATTACAATAATAAATACAAAGATATTCTACTACAACTATTGAAGAAAATAAAGATTACAACTGAATAAACGACACGCAGGTCGTATTTAAAATTACAAACCCTTAAATAGATAAAATAAAATTCATCCATAAAAAAGGTTCAATTGGCCATGCTATGCACCATGCAAAGACATCATACATAAACATAATAAATCATATATTATTCATATCATGCATAATATACCTTATTTCATAAAATGATATATTAAAATTACCGAGTAATAATTATTAATGACATATAAGGGGTACGAAAAAACGATTTTGCTAATCATATCAGCCGTCGTTTAATCACATTAAACAATTTAGTAAACACAGAATACCATCATAAATAATTTCGTATTAAACATATTAATACCTTTAGTTAATCACATTAACACTTAATTGAGTTCATTAATCATATTAACATAATGTAATTTCGTAGCCCTTAAAATACCAAATTAATATTACCAAGTTAATCTCATTTTATCACATAAATTCATTCGTTTTTAACACTTAAAATCGAAATCAATCTCCAACTATCAACATACAAATCGATCAACAGAATAATATATATATCACATACATATATAAAATATTTGAATCAATCGAATATACAAGTGGCTCTGATACCACTGTTGGGTTTTAAGCAGAATAATGCAAATTAAACGCAGCGGAAAAATAAAACCCGAAAAACAGGATCCATGTATCTCGATTGATTCAAATGGAAGTGATAAGATTTACTAACCTTTTCTGTGTGGGAAGCTGAATTAAACACCTTTAAATCGAACTGAAGACGTTGCCTTTAACACGAACGTCCTCTACTGGTATCCATACGCACGATCAAAATGAACCAAAGTTGCAGGAGTGCTAGCTCCCTTTAGATACGAATGGATTTTTATGATTTTCTTCTTTCTCAAAGAAGAACAATGGTAGCTGTATTTTTCTCTCTTCAGAAAATTAGCTAGAGTAAATCTTTCTTATTCTCAATAATAAGTTATGCTAGCTAGGGTATCCAATGTTGGTATCCTATGTTGGTATCCAATGTTGGTATCCAATGTTTTTAACCACCTTAAAACTCTCATTCCTTTTGAAAAACGGAAATTGATTTTTGATAAGAGTTAATAACAAGAGATAATAGCCCAATAGCCCAATAAAATTCATATTGTTCATTTTGGTCTTGGTGTGTGACCCAATAGGTTTATATTATGTTGGCAGTGGGCCTTATCCCATAATAAGCCCACAAGTCATAATTGGTCTCTAGCAAGACATTATGACTACCCAAATAATATAAATATCGTTAGTCCGATTTTAACCTATCAATAGAACATGTTATTATCCTTTTGTCACACGATATCTTGTTCGAACATAAGTCATGGTCCATGTTAAACTTAAATTGTTCAAACATATAATTTCTCGATCACTAAGTAGACTGATAAAATCAAATGACATTGATCACACTATCAATTCATTTGAGCATGGCCATGCATTTTATAGTCCTACTCATCGAGGGGCCCAATAGATATCTCTCTCATAAGAGGGACAAATTCCATCTTGATTATTCACTTTCCTCCGCATAATTCTCATTATGTCCGATCATAAACTTTATAATTATCCAATTAAAGATAACGTTTGATTATGTCAAAACATAATGATCCTTATGTAGGAAACTATGATAACCTCAAGTCAAAGGATTCAATAACATATCTATTATAAGATCACTTATGACACTATCCCATGAATTGATCTTATAGTGGGTCTATCCAATACTTTGTTCTCTAGCAAGTACCTATAGATTTGATTTATATCAACATATATAATCATCCCATGATTATCAATGCAAATCTATACTAGTCTTAATTTATCTTTATGCCCTTTATTGATAAATGACTAGGGACAACATGAATAACATTGTTATTCATAAACATTACAATAATGTAACATGCCAATAATATCAATGTGAAGAAAACAATTATATAAATGAAAATGTATTGATTAGATCAAGGTCCAAATGTTTGGCCTAGGGCATAACCACTAACAATTGTGTCGGCTAAGGGTATCCAAGTTGATCTATCTAAGATAGAGGCAATTGTTGACTGGAAAGCGCCTAGGAATATTCCGAAAGTGAGAAGTTTTCTTGGGTTAGCGGGTTACTACCGTCGGTTTATGAAGGGTTTCTCAGTTATTGCCGCTCTTATGACGAGGTTGTTGAGAAAAGGAGTTAGGTTTGAGTGGTCGGATAAGTGTCAGGTTTGCTTTGAGAAGTTAAAGGGGTTGTTAGCCGAAGCTCCTGTACTTACTCAACCCATCACGGGTAAAGAGTTTGTAATGTACAGCAATGCTTCAGGTGTTGGACTTGGGTGCGTGTAAATGCAAGAAGGGAAGGTTGTGGCTTACGCTTCCCGTCAGTTGAAGCCACATGAAAGGAATTATCCAACACATGATTTAAAATTGGTGGCTGTGATCTTTGCTTTGAAGATTTGGCAACATTATCTATATGGGGAGAAGTGTAGGATCTTCACGGATTATAAGAGTCTGGAATACCTCCTCACGTAGAAGGAGTTGAACATGAGGCAGCGCCGATGGTTAGAATTGTTCAAGGACTACGACTGCATTTTGGATTATCATCCGGGTAAGGCCAATATAGTTGCAGATACTCTAAGTAGGAAGTCAGTTTCGGCTTTATTTTTTAGGCGGTTTAGATGGAGATTTGATTCAGATGGGGCTTTGGTTTCCTAGTTGAGAGTGCAGCCTACCTTGAGACAATTGATGGTGGATGCCCAGAAGGATGATGAGAGATTGCAACGGGTTTTACAAGAGGTCTGATCTGGTAAGTAGTCACAATTTTCAGTTTTGGATGTGGTGCTTATGTATAGAAATCGTCTATGTGTGCTTGAGAATGTTGAGTTAAGGAAATAGCTTTTGTGTGAAGCACACACTATGGTTTTCACTATGCATCCCGGGGCTGAGAAGATGTATTGGAACATGAAGCAGTTTTATTGGTGGTCCGGCATGAAAAGAGACATTGTGGATTTTGTGGCAAAGTGTTTGACCTGTCAGCAGGTAAAGGCTGAGCACCAAGTTCCTTCGGGATTGGTCACTCCTTTGCCCGTCCCCGAGTGGAAATGGGATGATATTGCTATGGACTTCGTGTCGGATTTGCCGTTGACTCAGAGGAAGCATGACTCAGTTTGGGTGATCGTAGATCGGCTTACAAAGTCAGCTCATTTTCTGCCGGTAAGAGTGGTTTATCCAATGGATAAGTTAGCCAACATCTATGTTGATAAGGTGATCAGATTGCATGGAGTGCTGTTGTTTATAGTGTCAGATCGGGATCCAAGGTTCACATCAAAATTTTGGAAAGAGTTGCAAAGAGCTTTGCGTACCAAGTTGAACTTCAGTACAGCGTTTCATCCTCAGACAGATGGTCAGTCGGAAAGGGTCATTCAGATTTTGGAGGATATGTTGCGAGCTTGTGCCTTGGAATTTTCTGGCAGTTGGGACAGATATGTACAGCTTATGGAGTTTGCCTACAACAACAGTTATCAGTCGAGTATCGGTATGTCACCGTATGAAGCTTTATATGGTCAACCATATAGGACTCCAGTTTACTGGACAGAATTGACCGAGCATTCCGTTGTTGGGCTATATTTGGTTAGGGATACTGAGGAGAAGATCAGAGTTGTGCAGCGAAATCTGAAAGTGGCTAAGGATCGACAGAAGCCCTATGCTAACCTGAAGAGGAAAGATATTCGGTTTCAGGTCAAGGACAAAGTTTTCCTTAAGGTTTCACCTTGGAGGAAAGTATTGAGATTCGGTAAGAAAGGCAAGCTTAGTCCTAGGTTTATTGGACCTTACGAGGTGTTAGCTAAGGTTGGTCCGGTAGCCTATAGGTTGGCTTTACCGATGGAGTTAGCGAAGTTGCACGATATTTTTCATGTTTTTATGCTTTGTCGGTATAGATCAGATCCTTCACATGTGTTGTTGGTTCAAGATGTGCAAGTGCAGTCGGATTATTCGTATGATGAGGAATCGAAGGCCATTTTAGCTCGGGAAATGAGACAGTTAAAGAATAAGCAAATCCCTTTGGTCAAAGTGTTATGGCATCATCATGGAGTTGAGGAAGCAACTTGGAAACCAGAGGCAATAATGAGGGCTCAGTATCCACAACTTTTCAGTTCAGGTGAGAATTTCGAGGACGAAATTCTTATCAGTAAGGGAGAGTTATAACACCCCGTTTTCCCCCTAGAAGTTGGAGCCATTTGTGCATGTGTGCATTGGGTGTGTTTTGGTATGTGATAAGGATATTTTGGGTAAAATGCATGTTTTGTGGGTTTTATTATGGTGTGAATGCATGTAGAGTTGTAGGATATGAGTGTGTCAGTGGCATTAGTGTGTGCATGCTCACATGTTGGTAGGGTGTGTGTGACGCGCGCCGAACCCCGTGGGCGCCCCTTGACCGCCCGCTAGAGGGCGATCGGGCAAGTGAGGTTCGTTGACAACTTGTAAGGTATTTACAAGTGCGTCTATTTTGGGCAACAAGGAGGTTTCATGGAGTCGCCACCCAATAAAACATTGGGAAAGTTCATCTCGCCTCAGTGAGCCTAAGACGGCGCATATATCCATTTTGGGCAAGCCAAAGGGGTCTTGGAGGCAATCACCCCAATAGAATATTGGGAATAACCCTCTAACCCTATGGAGCCTAGGATTATTAGTTAAGTCTTTTGGTGGGACACAAGAGGTGTCTTGGAGATCCTATTTCAATGAGTTATCGAAATGGACCTCTCGCCTCATTGAGCCCAAAGACTAGAGATTGGCTCGGGACTTCTCATTTATTCATACCTTGATTAGTTTTACAATTAGGTTTTGAATTTATTATTTCCCCATCTTTCCATACGATGCAATTAATCAAAAGGCGCAATCATTCATATAAAAGCGGAAACATAAAATAATATTAAAATAAAGCATATAAAAATAATTTACAATAACACTAGGGACGGAATACAACCCCCATTGTAAAAAGGCATAAGACACATATAAAAGGGGATATTCATTAAGATCGAGGACATTGGTCCTTGCATGCATTTATTACGAAAGCGATTTTAATGTGACGATTTTATTGGATAAAATAGAACTTTGGTCCTTGATTTGCAAAAATCCTCAAATTAATTATTATAAAATATTTAGCCATTTTTATATTAACGAGATAAAAATAATTTTACAAAGGAAAGCAGATAAATAAACATAATAAAGATAAAGGTTAAATGGAAAAACCGGGTAGAAATCCTTAGATTTGGGCGACCATCATCATTCTCAATCCTAACCCATCCAAAAATAATTAAATAATATCTCACAAAAATAAACAAACATGTTAGTGCTAAAATCTAGAAATGGAATAAAATAAAATAAGAGAAAAAGCTAAAAGGGAATTTTGAAGAAAAAGGGGTAAATAATAAATAAATAAATAAATAAATAAATAAACAAATAATTGAATAAAGTAAACTGAGAGAAATAATTAAAGTCAATGACGAATTGAATTAAATTGGGTGATAAATAAATGAATAAATAGATAAATTATTAAATAAATAATTGAATAAATAAATCAATAATTAATGAATATAAAAACACAATAACAATTATAATAATCAAATACGATAAAAAATAATAACACTAATAATAATATCATAAAATAATAGTAATAATAATCATGGTAAAACAAATAATATTAATAACAACGATAAGCAATTAAAGTGATAATAACAAATAATAATAATAATGTAAAATACAATTGATTAATAATAATAATAATTATAATATAAAATAAATAAAATTAATAATGACACTAACAATATAACATAATAATAATAATCACAACAATAATAGAAACAAGAACCTCATAATAATAATGATAATATTAAAATGATAATCACACAACACAATAATGAATAATATCAACTAAAAATATACTATAATAACAATAAACCAAAGAATAATAACAATCAACCCAATAATAAGAATAATAGTAATAACATAAAACAAATAAATGTAACATAATAATAATGACAATAATACTAATAACATAAACAAATACTCAATAATAATACCGATAAATGTAAAATAAACTAAACTAAATAATTTTAATAACAATAATAACATAATAACACTAATAATAATAATAATAATAAATAATAATAATAATAATAATAATAATAATAATAATAATAATAATAATAATAATAATAATAATATGAAAACAGAATAATAATTAATATCATAATAATAATAGAGATAATAATAATAATAGTAATAATGATATAATATCAATTAATATAAAATAAATATATAATAATAATAATAATACAGGAAATTAATAAATACTAATAATAATAATAATAATAATAATAATAAAATATAATAATTCAGAAAATTAAATAATAATAATAAATAAAAAAATTTTAATATAAAATATAAAAAAAGGGTCTTACCGCCGGAGTGTCACCGGAGCCGCCGTTGAGGACACCGCAGCCGCAGTCAGCTTCGTCTGGTCGCCGGGAGTTTGCCGCCGGTGTCCACGCGCCGGAAGGGGGCGGCCTGTGGTCGGAAAACGCGTAAAAGCATCCGGCTCCGATTCCTCTGATCTCTTACACGCCGGCGCTGATGGCTGATCGGAGGCTGCTGTACGGTGCGTCTGGTGGTGCTCATCCCTCTGGCGGGGCGCGTGCGGCGATCGGCGGCCTCGGCTGGCCGGCGGTGCCCCCTCCACCTTCCTTTCCTTTTTCCTTTTTTCTTCTTTTCCCGGCGTCGTTTGGTCCCCTGCGTTCCGTTGGCTGCTGCTTCCCTTTCTATTAGTATCTCTTGTTCTTTTGCTTTTATTTCTTTTGATTTTGGCCCCTCTTTTGCTTTTGTTCATTGTGTCTTCTTACTCTCTCTTTTCTATTTTCTTTCTTTTTCTTTTGGTCAGCTCCCCCTCCTCTTGCTCTCTCTTCTTCTTTCTTCCTATTCTCTTTTCCTTTGGTTTTTTGTGTTCTTTTTGCCTTGGTCATTCTCTACCCAGCTCTCTTTATTTTTCTTTTTCCCTTATCTGCCGAGAGAGCCCCCCTATTTTTTACTCATCTCTTTCTTTTTATACCCTCAAATTAGGGTTGATTTTTGGGTAGCTAATAATTTCCTCCATTCTTCCATTTTTCTAATTTTAACTAATTTACTTAAACTAAAACACTAACTAATCAAACACTCTATTAATTAAATACCCTATATTTTTGTACCTATTTAATCTAATTAATCTACTTAAATTATCACATCTAATTTAATTAAAACATATATCTATTTTCTTTTCTTCTTCTTTTTTTTTTTCTCAATTTTAATTATCTTAAAATATTAACTAATTAATCAACTAATCTTAATTTTTGATTTATTTAATTAAATTAACCTAATCTCATTTTTTTTTTAATTTTGAATTTTATTATTTATTATATTTTTTTTATTTTATATTTTTTTTGGAGGAATTTATCAAGTACCCAAAATTGCCATCAAAATCTGACTCAGAGCCCGGTGTCTACAGTTGCCCCCAATTTTGGAGAAGGTAGTGCATAGACACCTAGGTAAGCCAAAATTCAAAGGAGAAAGGCCAAAATTCAGAGAGGAAAAGAAAAAGAGATGCAGAGACACGTCCCTGAGGAGGCGACGCTTGAACCAGATGAAGTTGGAGCTGTTGGGCTAGTTAACGTCTGTTCATCGACGTGTTAACCCCTATCATTTTTGGACGTATAACCTGTGCGCTGTTTAGCCCTTTGGAATGGTGTATGTGTCCCTACTGGTCTCGTTTCGACCTATAAGGTGTTGGTGAGATGCAGCATTCTCTAGCTACGACCTCGGTGTGAAGAGCAGTGTTCTCTAACTGCAACTTCGATTTGTGAAATTCCCCTGCTAACCCCCATCCGATCTATAAGGTGCATAATACTCTCTGACTATCGCGTGAACTGTGAGATGTAGTACTCTCTGACTACAATCTCGGTGTGGTGAAGTTCCCTTGCTAACCCCCATCCGATCTGCAAGGTGCGTAGTACTCTCTGACTATCGCGTGAATTGTGAGATACAACACTCTCTGGCTACAATACCGGTTTGGTGAAGTTCCCTTGCTAACCCCCATCCGATCTGCAAGGTACGTAGTACTCTCTGACTATCGCGTGAACTATGAGATGCAGCACTCTCTGGCTATAATCCCGGTTTGGTGAAGTTCCCTTGCTAACCCCCATCCGATCTACAAGGTGCGTAGTACTCTCTGACTATCGCGTGAACTGTGAGATGCAGCACTCTCTGGCTACAATCCCAATTTATTGAAGTTACCTTGCTAACCCCCATCCGATCTGCAAGGTGCATAGTACTCTCTGACTATCGCATGAACTGTGAGATGCAGCACTCTCTGGCTATAATCTTGGTTTGGTGAAGTTCCCTTGCTAACCGCCATCCGATCTGCAAGGTGCGTAGTACTTTTTGACTATCGCGTGAACTGTGAGATGCAGCACTCTCTGGCTATAATCCCAGTTTGGTGAAGTTCCCTTGCTAACCCCCATCCGATCTGCAAGGTGCGTAGTACTCTCTGACTATCGTGTGAACTGTGAGATGCAGCACTCTCTGGCTACAATCTCGGTTTGGTGAAGTTCCCTTGCTAACCCCCATCCGATCTGCAAGGTGTGTAGTACTCTCTGACTATCGCGTGAACTGTGAGATGCAGTACTCTAATCCCGGTTTGGTGAAGTTCCCTTGCTAACCCCCATCCAATCTGCAAGGTGCGTAGTACTCTCTGACTATCGCGTGAACTGTGAGATGCAGCACTCTCTGGCTATAATTTCGGTTTGGTGAAGTTCCCTTGCTAACCCCCATCCAATCTGCAAGGTGCATAGTACTCTTTGACTATCGCGTGAACTGTGAGATGCAGCACTCTCTGGCTACAATCCCTGTTTGGTGAGGTGCGGTACTTTCCGACCGCAATCTATGCTTGTTGGCATTTCCTTGCTGATCCCCATCCGATCTGCAAGGTGAGTGCCCGATTGAGTATGATTTTGAAGGACATAATGCTTGATCTGTCTATCCTTCAATGTGATTGATGTACGTCCTTGGGCCGATGTTAAGCAATGTTCCTGTGTGGCAAAGAATTTTTGTTAATTCCTACGTGAGTTATCCCTGTTTGATGGGCTCATAAATGATTTTGTATTACCATTTATTGTTTATTGTCATTTTCTGTGCATCATTTTTTAGGATTATATGGTCATTTAGCTTTAATGTAAATAAAGAGAGAACACTTAGTTTAATATGAGTAAAGCACGAATAAATATGGAAAAAGATAAAAACATGTAAATCTGATAGTAAACGTTTTTTACTAAAACTCAATTTTGTACAACGTATATACAACAGTGATAATAAACAAAATATAAAAAGAATGTCATCCAAACTCCCTGAATGACTATAATGGCGGATAATATGTGAGCTCCTCCTCGGGGTCATCATCATCAACAGACAGATGTATCGGCTGAGGCCGAGGTTGAGGCTAAGGCTGAGAGGTAGAAGGTCCGGCCCCAGAAGTGGAAGGCTGGCTAGAAGGAACTGATGGTTCGGGCTGTGGAGCTGCTGAAGACCCAGGCTGCTAGCGAAATCGAGGAGGAATGCCTCCTCAGAGGACTTTGGGATTCTGCCTCGTCAGAGGACTTTTGAAAGTTTGCCTCCTCAGAGAACTTTGAAGGTTGTGCCTCCTCAGAGGACTTAAGGATCCTGCCTCCTTAAAGGACTTAGAGATTTACAAGATCTTTGAAATGATTACCCCCTGAGAGGTCTTTGATATTTGCCCCATGAGAGGCCTTTGAAATTTGCCCCCTAAGAGGCCTTTGAAATTTGCCTCTTAAGAGTACTTTGAACTTGTACTTCCTCAGAGGGCTTGAAAGGGTTTTGCTACTCAGAGGGTTTGAAAGGATTCGCCTCTTAAGAGGACTTTGAGATTGTGCCGCCTCAGGGGGCTTGAGAAATGTCAACATGTGCAGTCACGAGGTTGAGATTGATGTACATCATCTAGCAGACACATGACACTTTGTATGCATGGAATGCATTTGAAAAGCCATGTATTCATGAAATGCATGTGAAAAGCCATGTATGTATGAGATGGCACACAAAGTTATGCATGTATGAAATCTAAGAGTTATGAATGTATGAAATGACATGCGATGTTATGCATGTGTGAAATTTAAGTGTTTAGCGTGTGTACTATGCATGGATTACAAATATGATATGCATGCAGAGAATTGTGTACATGACATATATGCCACAGTCACATGCATGATAAAAGATTATGGAATGTGTGCAAAGAGTCGTATTCTGTAAAATATTTGTAAATGATCATGAATGAGAAATGCATGCGAAAGATCTAGTATAATATATGCAAGAGGATAATGAACGTGAAATATATACAGATGATCACACCTGTGAGGGTAAAGAGTCCTTCACTGGCATTGGTGTGAAGAATTACATGCAAAGATAGGGGAAAGTCATTATGTACATGAAGGCTATGTGAAGAATTGGATGTGTGTGATGTGTGTATGGATAACTATGCATATGAAACAAATGCAGAAAAAAATTATGTATACATGTACAAAATGCATGCAAATGATGTGCATGTGAGATGCATGCAAAAGATATGCCCACGAAATGCGCAAAACAAATGGACCTTAGAGAGGCACGTGTGCGAAAGTATCTATGAAATATGCTCGCTAAAAATTTTTATGCCAAAAGACATGCACCAGGAATTATACATGTAAAACTATTTATGAGAATGTTTGCTACAGTTATGTGTAGAAACATTTGCAGAAAGCATATGTATAAAGAATATTGTTGGGAGTGTTTCATGGGTAGTGATAAGAAATACCCCAAGATTGTAAAATGAGTACAACCTATTAGGTACCCCAAACTCGAATTTTCTATCTGCCTTTGAAAGTACTGAATGAACCACATTCTCAACTGATTCAATCTCAGCAAAAGAATTCGGGAGTCATTCCCAATGAAGGGCAAGAAGATAAATGTGTAGACATCAAGGTTTACTAAACCTACATGTAAATACGAGGTATACCACACAATCTCTGTGTGTATGTGCAAAAGGCCAAAACAAGATTTTTCATTTTTCAAAAGCAAATTCTAGATGCAATATCGAGGACAAGACTCAACTCGAATGCATAAATGCACTCATGGCTTCTCGCTTGAAGCTCAAGAAACACCATATGCCTCTTCCTACGTACCAAACCTTATCAGAAGGTCATCTCTGCTAATTAGATAAGGCCAAACCAAGAATCAAGAGGTCTTACTTTGGTTGTAACGTTAGGCTCAGGTAGATGGTTATCAAAGGAGGATCAGGTCAATAGAGAAAAATGGCCGCAGCGTTCATTCGGATGAAGGAACCACTTTTAATCTAATTGCATTCTGTCCAAACATTCTCGAATTTGGACTCGGTAATACTCTGACTTATCAAGCTCAACATAAAAATTAAGCTAAGAAAGGTAGCTACTGAATTCATCACGGGGTATTATCCTAAATTCTACTTTTCTTTCTTTCTTCATTTTTTTTCTGCTTCTTCTGTTTTTTTCTCTTTTTTTTCATTTTTCATTTTTTCTTCTTTCTTTTTTTTTTTTCTTTTTTCTTTTTTCTTTTTTCTTTTTTCTTTTTTCTTTTTTCTTTTTTCTTTTTTCTTTTTCCTTTTCTCTTTTTTTCTTTTTATTTTTTCTTTTTTTTTCTTCTCTCTTTTCTTCACAAATTTGTGTCTCTAATTACCCAAAAGATTTATTGGTGATTTAAACCCCTTTCTTGAAGTGTAGCCCAAAAATTATCGATGATCGCAAATTTATTTTTCAAAGGGTAGACCCATCCTTATCAAGGTGATTTTTGGTAACCCAAAAATTATCAATGGTTGAAATTCCCTTCTCGAAATGTAGACCCATTTTCATCGGGGCAAATTTTTGATAGTCCAAAGGATTGCCAATGGTCAAGCCTCAAAGATCATCAATGATTAAAAATCTCTTTCAGAAGTGTAAACCCACTTTCACTAGGGCAATTTTTGGATAGCTCAAGCGGATATCGTAATATACATCCATCCTAACTAGAGCGGCCATTTTTCTAAGGGGAAGCCAAAATTATTTTAGGCGAAAGGTAGTTTTAATGTGTGTAACAATAAAATCGGTACGCATTTAGCATACCAAAATAAAGACTCAACGGGCTAGCAAGTGATTTTGAAATGAGGGTAGGAAATGGTTATTTAGAGAGCTATACAAAAAAATGGTGCTTAAATCATTTTCTATATTCAGCCTTATCCAGGAGTCGCTTTGACGGGTAATCGGAAAGGTTCTAGTGCTCTTAGTAAGTTGTCATCCAATCCCCTAATTGCAACTAGTTTTTCAGTTTAATTTCAAAACGGGCCAAAAAGTGCTATAAACTTAGAAATTACATGGTATAGCCAAATATTTTCATGTAATCTAGCTCTTAAAGATCAAACATATCTACCCCTTACTTAATTCAAAGTGGAATGAAACTCAGATTTCTAGAGTCAAGATTGAGTCCATTCATAGTTGAGAACTAACTAGGCAGATTCAAACCTTAAATCAGAGGTATCTTAATAAGGTGAAAACATGTCAACGTTTTAGGATATAACTCAACACAAAAATATTTTTATTCCATAAAAAATGTATATGCACAAAAATCGTGTAAGCCTTTTTTTTTTTTTGTAAAAAATGTGCAAACTAGAAGTAAAAAAAATCATGTACATGGAATGGCACATGCAATAGTGTCGTGCATATCAACAATGTGTGTAAGAAACTATACGTGCAAAACATGTGTAAAAACAAATTGTATAGAAACGTGTACATGAAATACGTACAAAGACGTGTGCGTGAAACACCTGCAAAAAAATTATAAGTGAGTATGTATTTTTAAACAATGCATGACAAACGATGTGCGTACATAAATTTACAGTGTACATATAAATAATGTATAATGAAGGCACAAGTACAAATTATGGCACAACATGAGAATGGATGTTTATGATATGTCGTACATGTGCAAATGCATTATTTAGGCATAATAGGGATACGTGATATAAGATGAGAACAATTAGGCACGATAATGTGTACATGGATCGTGGGGTACGACAAGACTCACATACATAGAAGTGCAAAATAATGTAATGAGATGGGATGAAAGTGGTTGCAAGAGACGAATGATATCTACAGGGTATGTATACTTGCATGGTATGCAAATGCCAGACATACATTGGTATATACAACGACTAGCATAGATAATGCAGGATTCATATATACATAGCATAATTCATGCATGATAATGCCTGTTCACAATATGGCATAAAAAGTGAAAGGTGCAAGGTATCACGATGTGTATAATGCCTAGTCTAAAGATGTATGCTAATGTGTGCATGTTATGACATGCAGTTATATATGTATGTTCCAGCACACAATGTTTATATACATATGTAATGTGAGCATACTAATATGTACATGCTATGATACATGGTAAATGCATTATGTTGACTATATATTATTTTTTATTAATTTTTTTTGTACATGTCGTGATGGTAGTATGTCTGTGCGTGCTATGATGCATGTCGATACATACCTTCGGGGACGTATGCCGTGTGTACTGGCTATGGTGCATGATGGGTGTTATGGATGTCATAATGTTGGTGTGAGTCGTAACAAGCGCTACTATGTATGTACATGCAGGACAAATACATGTCATGTTCATATTCACAAATGATGATACAGGCAATCTTATACACAGAATTCATTGGTTCTATTATTGTATGAAAAGAATTATACGCGAGACAAAACACATGTGTTTTATTTACTATTATTACTCATAAAAGAATGTACAAGCACAAATACACACACAAGAAAAGAGTTCCTCCCAACCTTATTTTTATCACACAAGGGATCATGTGGGCTCTTTCCTAAGCGGGCTTGACCCATGGGTTAATAGGGAACCCAATGAGCACGTAAAGCGTGTTGCAAAGCACAAACTCTCATTACTAAAGAGTGCATGGAAATGAATTTTCGGCTATCATGTATTTAAACAATTCCAATAAACCAAAACATGCCCCTCAGGGTATGAACACCTTTAAGGAGTGAACATCTAAATTTATTTGGATTTTGTACATTTACTGTGTGATGTGGGTGGGCGTGCCTCTTATGATAGAGAAACTCACCTGATTGCTACAGCGTGGATAGGCTTGCTTTTTTTGAGTGTTTTTGGGAGCTGGTCCGCGAGATTCCGTTCTCGCGAGGACTTCATCTTGATCTGCTTGTTTGGCGTGGCCGATGTAGAGCTGAAACTGTATGTCGACCTACTTTTGCATCTGATTGCCTCTGAATAAAGTATGCATGGATAGTCTGGCTTCTCAATGGACCTTCTTTTTTACATATTTGTGTGATTTCGAATTATCTTGAGCACGGTGTGTCCAGATAGACTTGTTCTTCAGGGCATTCCACTTTTGTACAAATGCACTTGACTTCATGCTGGATACAGTGGCCAATAGTGTCGAGCTAAACCCATTTCTTGGATCATCCTTGCTCATGAAGTCTATTCGGACCTTTCCTTCTAAGTCATGTGCATAACAACATATACAACAAATTGTGTGTGCTTATGGACTCATGTGTGTGAAATGTACATACATAAAGTTATATACACAAAACACGAGCAAATGATTAATGTACAAGAATTGTGTGTGCAGAACTATAAGTGTAAAGGATTAAACACACGAGACATGCAAAAGATCTATGCATGTGAGATGCATACGAGATGCAAAAATGGATAGACCACATCCTAGGCGATTAAAGGATTCCTTGAGGGTACTGGCTCGGCCGCTCTGATGCCCCCTGAAAAATCTAGAAAAGGGTCGTCTTACTTCATGGATTCTGACCCATAATGTTCTGACCCGTGTGCATCTTGAAGTTCAGAGGGATTAGATCCTCCCCCTCCAGCTCTTTGTCCTCGGGGTTTATCCCTTTTCCCATCATTAGCATTCGGGACATCCCATCGAACTTTTCTTTCATTTTTTTTCCAGATGGAATCCTCTGTTTGGGGTGCTTTCCCTCTAATAGATTGGCATTCTTCGTGTTCATCCTCTTCTAAGTCATCTTCTAACCTCTGGGCTGGCCTTTTCCCTTAGGCCCTGGATGTGGTAGCTCTCAAATCCATTGTTGGTGGGTGAGTTTCCTCTTATAGGTTCTCTCTATCCTCCTCCATTTCATTATTTCTCATAGGAGGAGGCGGAGGGTTCTGCTGAGCAATTGGTTGACCCATTATGGTTACCATGGCCATCAATCGACTCTCAAAGTCCTCAAGCCTTTGGCCTTCTTCCTCTGCTATCAAGGCCGTGGTAGCATCTGCCTCTCTTGGTGAATCGACAATTTCTAAAAATTTTCTGAATGCCTATTAATTGTGCTTGAAAACACCCTCCGATAAGGTTGCTGTCGGAATCCCTAACCAACTACGAAAGTGGTCTTTGATGGCTGAAAAGCAAAGAGTTAGAATGATGCATGAATAATATGCAATGTATGGTCGTGTTGTACAAAAAATAGTATACAATATCTAAAAGAGATTACAATAATACATGTGAAATTATACATGAGATGATATGTACATGTAATAATTATGTGCCAAGAAAAGGATGTACACAAAAGGAGTAAATAAAAAAGAATTATTTGTGCATGAATGACATGAATATACAATGCATCATCCACAACAACATGCAAGCAAATAGATCTTTCCAACCTTATTGCCACCACACACGAGGTCGTGCAGTCTCTGTCCTAGGTGGGCTTAGCCCATAGGTCAACCGGGGACCCGATGGATGCGTATGGCGCACGACAGAAAATCAGCAGCATAACCTCTCCTAACTAATGCACAGGCGCATGGGTTATGATCATTATGTATTTAGGTAGTCCGAATAAATTGACATAGGCTTATCGGGGCATGAAAGCCTTTGATTAGGTGACCAATCAAATTATCTGGGTTGTCCAATACATGATGATCCACATAGCAAGCAATGGTATTATGGTTCATACTACCTAGTGGAAGTGTCTATTGCCATTATATGGGCTTTGGTCAAAGGTGACGTTTTAGGTTAACCCAAACATTGTCCCTGCCAATGGGTCTAGCTCATCGCGAGCGTAACGACCGATTGGGTCACCATTTAATATACCATGATGGTACGAGGCTTGAGCTGGTGATTATCGTTAACACTTTCCTACATTGTGTGAACATAGGGTCGTGCTTCGGGAATGCACCGGGGCTGATAAGGGACCAAACTAGCATAAATCTAAGACTCTAATGCTATGCAATGCAGTTTTTGAAAGAAGGTGAAATTTTTAAACTAAAACTTAATTATAAATTTTAATCAAGGTACTTTCGAATCGAAGTCTCGAATATTGTTCCCAGTGGAGTCGCCACTGTAACGCGCGCTAAACCCCGTGGGCGCCCCTTGACCGCCCGCTTGAGGGTGAACGGGCAAGTGAGGTTCGTTGACAACTTGTAAGGTATTTACAAGTGTGTCTATTTTGGGCAACAAGGAGGTTTCATGGAGTCGCCATCCAATAAAACATTGGGAAAGTTCGTCTCGCCTCAGTGAGCCTAAGACGACGCATATATCCATTTTGGGCAAGCCAAAGGGGTCTTGGAGGCAATCACCCCAATAGAACATTGGGAATAACCCTCTAACCCTATGGAGCCTAGGATTATTAGTTAAGTCTTTTGGTGGGACAGAAGCGGTGTCTTGGAGATCCTATTTCAATGATTTATCGAAATGGACCTCTCGCCTCGTTGAACCCAAAGATCGGAGATAGGCTCGGGACTTCTCATTTATTCATACCTTGATTAGTTTTACAATTATGTTTTGAATTTATTATTTCGCCATCTTTCCATACGATGCAATTAATCAAAAGGAGCAATCATTCATATAAAAGCGAAAACATAAAATAATATTAAAATAAAACATATAAAAATAATTTACAATAACATTAGGGGCGGAATACAACCTCCATTGTAAAAAGGCACAAGACACATATAAAACGGGATATTCATTAAGATCAAGCACATTGGTCCTTGCATGCATTTATTACGAAAGCGATTTTGATATGACGAATATGACGATTTTATTGGATAAAATAGAACTTTGTTCCTTGATTTGTAAAAATCCTCAAATTAATTATTATAAAACATTTAGCCATTTTTATATTAATGAGATAAAAATAATTTTACAAAGGAAAGCAGATAAATAAACATAATAAAGATAAAGGTTAAAGGGAAAAACTGGGTAGAAATCCTTAGATTTGGGCGGCCATCATCATTCTCAATTCTAACCCATCCAAAAATAATTAAATAATATCTCACAAAAATAAACAACCATGTTAGTGCTAAAATCCAGAAATGGAATAAAATAAAATAAGAGAAAAAGCTAAAAGGGAATTTTGAAGAAAAAGGGGTAAATAATAAATAAATAAATAAACAAATAAACAAATAATTGAATAAAGTAAACTGAGAGAAATAATTAAAGTCAATGACGAATTGAATTAAATTGGGTGATAAATAAATGAATAAATAGATAAATAATTAAATAAATAATTGAATAAATAAATCGAGAATTAACGAATATAAAAACACAATAACAATTATAATAATCAAATACGATAAAAAAATAATAACACTAATAATAATATCATAAAATAATAGTAATAATAATAATGGTAAAACAAATAATAATAATAATAATAATAATAATAATAATAATAATAATAATAATAATAATAATAATAATAATAATAATGTAAAATACAATTGATTAATAATAATAATTATTATAATATAAAATAAATAAAATTAATAATGACACTAACAATATAACATAACAATAATAATCACAACAATAATATAAACAAGAACCTCATAATAATAATGATAATATTAAAATGATAATCACACAACACAATAATGAATAATATTAACTAAAAATATACTATAATAACAATAAACCAAATAATAATAATAATCAACACATTAATAACAATAATAAGAATAATAGCAATAACATAAAACAAATAAATGTAACATAATAATAATGACAATAATACTAATAACATAAACAAATACTCAATAATAATAACTGATAAATGTAAAATAAACTAAACTAAATAATTTTAATAACAATAATAACATAATAACACTAATAATAAATAAATCAAATAATAATAATATTAACAACAATAATAATAATAATAATATGAAAACAGAATAATAATTAATATCATAATAATAATAGAGATAATAATAATAATAGTAATAATGATATAATATCAATTAATATATAATAAATATATAATAATAATAATAATAATAATAATAATAATAATAATACAGGAAATTAATAATAATAATAATAATAATAATAATAATAATAAAATATAATAATTCAGAAAATTAAATAATAATAATAATAATAAATAAAAAAAATTAATATAAAATATAAAAAAAAGGTCTTACCGCCGGAGTGTCACCGGAGCCGCCGTTGAAGACACCGCCGCCGCAATCAGCTTCGTCTGGTCGCCGAGAGTTCACCGCCGGTGTCCACGCGCCGGAAGGGGGCGGCCTGTGGTCGAAAAACACGTAAAAGCGCCCGGCTCCGATTCCTCTGATCTCCTACACGCCGGCGCTGATGGCTGATCGGAGGCTGCCGTACGATGAGTCTGGTGGCGCTCACCCCTCCGGCAGGGCGTGTGCGGCGATCGGCGGCCTCGGCTGGCTGGTGGAGCCCCCGCCACCTTCCTCTCCTTTTCCCTTTTTTCTTCTTTTCCCGGCGTCGTTTGGTCCCCTACGTTTCGTTGGCTGCTGCTTCCCTTTCTATTTGTATCTCTTGTTCTTTTGCTTTTGTTTCTTTTGATTTTGGCGCCTCTTTTGCTTTTGTTCACTGTGTCTTCTTACTCTCTCTTTTCTATTTTCTTTCTTTTTCTTTTGGCCGGCTCCCCCTCCTCTTGCTCTCTCTTCTTCTTTCTTCCTATTCTCTTTTCCTTTGGTTTTTTGTGTTCTTTTTGCCTTGGTCCTTCTCTGCCCAGCTCTCTCTATTTTTCTTTTTCTTTTCTTTTTTTTTTTCCCTTGATCTACCGAGAGAGCCCCCTTATTTTTTACTCATCCTTTTTATACCCTCAAATTAGGGTGATTTTTGGGTAGCTAATAATTTCCTCCATTCTTCCATTTTTTTAATTTTAACTAATTTACTTAAACTAAAACACTAACTAATCAAACACTCTATTATTTAAATACCCTATATTTTTGTACCTATTTAATCTAATTAATCTACTTAAATTATCACATCTAATTTAATTAAAACATATATCTATTTTCTTTTCTTCTTTTTTTTTTCAATTTTAATTATCCTAAAATATTAACTAATTATTTAACTAATCTTAATTTTTGATTTATCTAATTAAATTAACCTATTCTCATTTTTTTTTTAATTTTTAATTTTATTATTTATTATAATTTTTTTATTTTATATTTTTTTGGAGGAATTTATCAAGTACCCAAAATTGCCATCAAAATCTGACTCAGAGCCCGGTGTCTATAGTGTGCATTAGTGAGGATAGTCTTGTGTGTGTGTGTAGTGCATGCTTGTTGGGTTTGAGTGGTTAATCTCCACCAATGAGGAAATGACATGAGTCTAGGGCTAGGAAAAGTAAAAGAGGAAGAAAGAGAAAAGGGGAAAAAGCAGAAATTGATATTCATATCCCGTTTTTCCCTTCTTTCTACCTTTTTTCTTCCTTTTCTCTTCTCAAAGAGTGCCCTAGCTTGGATCCAAGGAAGTGTGGTGGAAATTAATCATCTCTTGACCTCATTTGGTAAGTTTTGTAGTATTTCTTCTTCTTTATCTTCTTTTCTTCTTCATTTCTGGTTTGGGTTTTAATCTAGGGTTGGTGTTTTGTGTGATTTGTGGGTATCATTTCTAGTTGAGCCTCCTCGCAATCCCAAGGGGGAGGAGAAGGCTTGTGGAAGTGGTACCAAGTAGATTTGGAGCTAAGGAGTTACAGGTTTGGGATTTTTGTTTGAAATTTGAATGTTTTTATGTCGTATGGTGATTTATACTTTTGTATGTGATTTCTGGAAAATTGATGTTTGATGAGGCATATTATAGTGTTAATGTTATAGGTAATTAATTGATTTGAGTTATTAGGCATGAATGTTGAAGTTTTGAGCAAATATTAAAGTTTGATGAATATTTGTTGTAAATTCTAGGTTTGTGTTCTTGAGGAGTTCGATTTTGATGATGCATTTTTTTGATTGTGTTAAATGTGGATTTTAGTTGTGGTTTATGTTATTTGTGGTGTTAGAAAGGTTGATTTGAAGGTAAGGTAAGGTTGAGGTGTTGCATGTTTGAGTTTGGAAATTTGGGTGATTTAAAAATGAGGAAATCTGCAGAAATTCATGAAAGAGCTGGAAATCACGACGCTGTTGCGAGCGCGACACTGTCGCGAGGGCGCGACAGGGCTCGGTGATTTCAGCCCTTGCGCGAGGCCAAGCGGATTTGCGTGGCATAGCGGCTGGGCTGCCAAACGGTCACAGCGAGGCTCTCTGTCGCGAGCGCGACAGGATGCTCGACTGCCAAGTGGATTGGATTTCCGAGCGCTCATTTGCCAAGCGAGTGGGCTGCCGACCTAGCAGCGAGAGCTCTCTGTTGCGAGCGCGACAGAGCACTCGACTGCCAGACAGTTCGGGGCAGTTCCCTGTCGCGAGCGTACGCACCTGCGCGTGGGCAACAGCCTCTGTTGGCAGCTCACTTTCACGAGCGCGACAGTGAGGGGTGTTCTATTTTCGTGAGAACGCGAGGACTACCACAATCGCGATAGGGGGCAAGTTATGTCTCTGTCATGAGCGTGACAGATGTCGCGAGCGCGACACCCCTGGTTTTAAAAATTGTATTTTCTTGTGTGATTTTCGATGTTTATTTTCTGAACTTGTGATGCTTTTAGAATTATTCTTGGACTATTTTATGAAGCATATGAGTATATTTGGGTGTATTAAACATGTATAGATATATGAATTCTATAAATGTGATTTGATGAATTATGCATGACCTGCAAGAGTCAGTCTAGTGGATAGTTAGGCATGCCTAAATGAGTCCTTTTGCTGCAGCCTTTGTACTATTCTGGACCCTGATCAGGTCCCTATTTAGTTCCTCACAAACTTCTACGTGTTTGAATCTTATTTAAAATTCCTCTATAAAATGATTTGAAAAGAGATAAAGTGATACTGTTTTTCGATTCATACCCGTAATGTACCATACTGCTATGTGACGATTCGTACCCGTAAGGTACTCTATGCGTTTACTCGTTATCCACTACTTTGAGTTGGCAGGTGTTATGGTTTGTTCTTATATGATCAAAAGTGTGCGAATCCGAATGAGTATGACTATGAGCATCTGAATTTGAATGACTCTTCTATGAGCTTACGAATCTATTGGCACAAGAATGTGTTTATTGAACCTTTGAATGATGATGAATGGAATTATATTGTGATTATGTATTGTGATCATGAGTATGCCATTATGTATGTGATTTGCCTTGACGACCATTATGAGTGGCCGTCCATATATTATTGTTTGTTTTCCCACTAAGCGTTATCGCTTAGCATGGTGTTTTCACATGTGCAGGTGCGAAAGGTGTATAGCTTTTGGGAGAGTCACCGCCAGTCAAGCCAACACAGAGGGATCAGTGTTAGGGCTTTATTTGTTTGTAATATGATTCTTTTGTAATAGAATTCTCCATTGTACATCATTTTGTAAGCTTCCGCTATGTATCTCTGACTGTTGTAATTATTTTGTATTGGCTTTTGATAAGAACATTATTGTAACGAATTTTGGTTATATTAATGAATGATCATTCTGATATTTTCCAAAGGTTTTATTTTCGCTATATTTTAGCATGTATCATGTGATTGAATGTATGATTCTGTATCCTTTGTGTGGTGACACCCCTGCTCGTACAGCATCTCACTCCTTTGCGGATGGGTTCGCCTACGTATGGGTAGTGGGTGTTACAAAATCATCCTTTACAAAATTACATTTCCAAAATCAAACTCCATATACAAAATAAGCGGAAGACAAAATAAACTCCAACTATAGACTTCTAGTGGCCGACCTGCAGATGTCCAACTCCAAATTGAACCTGCCACCTAAACGGGAAAAGAGCCCATGCTAAGCAATAACGCTCAGTGGGGAGGAATAAAACATGCATGTACATATAATCACAATAATAGTATATAAACTTAACAATAACAAAAGCAATAAATGTATACTACTCATGCTTATAACAAGTATTCATCACACACATTTCTATCGGAATATGACCATTACTTATTCATCATATGCATATACACAATATAGAGTAATTAACCATTTATATCAAGGTAATCAATCTTCATATGCTTCTTCACAATATAAGTAATTAGCCATTCATAACCAACTACAAGTATTACATCATATCTTGTCACATTGCATGTACATATACATGTAACTTATATCCATTTTCATATCATTGGAAACACATATCATAATCATATATAATGGTCTCATATGCAAATTCATGTATTAACCTCATATAGTAGCCTGATTACTCACTAACTAGTGGTTACGGGTACTAATGATACTGATAGGACACAGTATCCAAGCATATAGAGACAAGAGTCTCGAATCATATGTAAACATGTACACCCCAAGGTATATCGGAGACCGAAGTCTCAAATCATATAAACCCAAACGGGGTCAACATGTAACTTGTAACATATAGCAGCTGCACTCACACTTTAGCCCTGAATAAGTGCTTATCTATCCACTACTATGACTATCAGGCTCAAATAACAACTCAATCATGTTCTACTATTATTATCATATAACAGAGAATAAATCAAGTATAACTATATAATTTCATATATACATGTATATTGATCAATTTTGAAGACATATAAATCATATACAGACTTTATCATGGACATATAACTTATAATTAAATTATCCATATACATATAAATCATGAACATTTAAAGCGCATATAATATTATTAATCATGTACATATGACTTATAATTAGAGGCATCATAATATAAGACAAGCTTAAAACAAATCATGTACTATGTAGTACTAGAAACCCATGTAAAAAGAACCGTGAATTTCATTTTCAAAATAGGGCAAAAAAGGCTCACTGTCGTACTCGCGACAGTAGCTGAGCAAGAGAGGGCCAGTCATGAGTCGTGCATGCTGTCGCGACTCGTGGTGAAGTCGCCTCACAGGAGGGAGCGCGCACGAGTCATGTCCTAGTTCACGACTCGTGTCTGCCCACAAATGGAAGAGGGCACGAGTCGTGTAATCTTACACGACTCGGGTCGTTCCCACCAATCTTCATGAGTTGCTAGCCATCTTCACGACTCTTGAAAGGCTTCACGACTCGTCGAGTCGTGTTGCCCCCACACGGCTCGAAAAGATCATCCCAGCACGCTAACGCGAGAAGATGAACTATGGGATTCTGTCGCGATCACGACAAGCGTCGCGCTCGCGATAGTATCATGTTTTCCAATTCTACGTAAAAAATACAAAACTCAGAGCTTAACAAAATCAATTCCATACTGACCCAAAGCCATTTCTCATGCCAAAATCATGTAAAACTTACCTCCAGTGCTCACAAAACATGCTTATAACAATAACAACTCAAATTACACAATAATTGTACACATCAAAATAACATATACAGATATTTCAATGGTTCATCAAAAACCCAAAAATTCATCTCATATTCATGTGCTTCCACTCAAAATTAACATGCAAGGCAGTATAACTCTATCATCTCAAATCATAAACACAAATCTATTATATTCATGCTTTTTCATGTATCAAATCACATAAATAACAGGTATTTGCATATCACACAAGGATCCGAAGGAAATGGACAACATTTCCAAATGTACACAGCTAAAAACAAAGCTCCCAAACCTGGAAATGGAGCTCTATCCATTATCTTCAAGATCCAATCTTTTCCTTTCCTCTACTCTTTCTTCTCTCTTTAGATTCTTGCATAAAATCCAACCAAAACAAAACCCAATTAACCCATGCAAACCAAACTTTAAACCCAATTAAACCCTTGAAGAAGAAGAGGAAGAAGAAGAGTAAGCAACCTCATATAAAATTCCAGCTACTTACCTCTTGGACAACTCTTGATCTCAAAACCCTAGCTCAAATCTTGAAGAATACCCACATGCAAAGCTTGAGAGGAGAAATGGAGAAGTGAGGAAGTGAGAGAACGTGAGACTGCAAGAATGAGTCTGGCTTCCATGGGAAGCAACCAATTCCTGCTCTCCCTCTCTCTTCTTCCTTTCAAATCTCCATTAATGCACTCACCCACTTATCCACTTGTCCAAATCTCATTGGACCACTAATTTCCCTTCTTCGACTTTCTTTCTTTTTGTCCTCTAGTCACTTACACAAATACCAATTTACCCTCAATAAACTCTTATAAATCTTTAATTAAATCCCAATTCACTTACCAATTACCAAATTACCCTTTTTAAATGTCCAACTAAACATGAAATTTCAACTAGGCCAATTTTGGGATGTTACATTGACAGTAGGCACTTCTGATACGTTTGCGCCTTCCCTTTTTGCCTCCATTGCGTAACAAAAATATGCAACACATCCTTTCCTGATCAACCTCTTAGTAGCCGTGACAAAAATTACATAAGATAAAAAGTCGATCCTCACACCCACAACTGTGATATCTCGACCCACAACATGCTTCAAAGTAACTCTTTTTCGCTTATAGTCTACTGTCGCTTGGTGGGCGGATAACCAATCCATCCCTAAGATCACATAGAACTCGTGGAATGGAAGTTCAATCAGATTTGCTAGAAACACATGACCTTGAACACTAATAGGGCACTCAACTACTACACTATGCCCTAGAGGATTACTCACCAGAATATCCTCGTCTAAACATGCATCTCTCATCCCTTTATCCTATGCTATCTTAGTATCAATATATGAATGAGTAGAACCTAGATCAATAAGAGCATGCATTAAATCAGACAATAATAGAAATTTACCTACTATCACATCAGGAGCATCCTCTATTTCTTTAGCCCTAACTGCATAAGTACGGCCTGCAGTATGTCTCTGTCCTTGAGATGACTGCCCAACTGGTCTAGATGCTAATGTAGTAGGACTAGCTCCCCTACCACGACCTCTCTGTAATGGCCCAAATACCGGTCTAGAAGTGTCAGTAAATAATTTCAGTGTTATCATGATAATCGCAGTGTTGAATAGTGTAGGTAGTGAGTTTGCCAGTGTCAAAGTTTAGTGTTAAGTGGGTTAAAATTATAGTGACTCCGGATCAAGTCACACTAAGGTGGCTATATAACGAACCCGACTATCCGGCGCCCGAAAAATTTTAATTTCGCAAAAATGATCTGTGGGCCGTAAGGAGTCTAGTGGTGAAATCGAAACTGAAAATGGAGTTAAATTGACCTCTGAAAGTCATTTTGAAGTTGGCCTCCGGTTCTGTTCAATATGAATCGGGGTTTGACCGAGGGGTTATATATAGTAAATAAGGCCCAAATGGACTCCAATTTAGTTAAAAATTTGCAGAGAGCCTATTTTTGATGTTTTAAGATCAATGGAATTGGTTATAAGTGAAAATAATGAGAGAAACATATAGATGCTTTGGAATAATGAGTTTTTATAACATGTGATGATATGATGATGATAATCACATGGATAATGATTGAATTTTATGAAAAAGAATAGAATAAAATGATGAAATTCCATGAAAAGAATGACTGGTAACTTAAGAATGTGAAAAGTGGAATTTTGATGCTATATGTAGTAATATGGTAGTCAAGTCTAGTTCAAGATATGATGGCTAGCCATAGGGACATAAGACCGCGGGTGTGAGCATGGCGTCTCACTTATGGTAGACCAATGACGGTCCTACCTCATTTTATTTAAAGTCAAAATGTTTTGGAAAGTATATAAAAACAGGGATAGTCCCTCAGGATTCCTCTGGTATGTATTAAAGACTGAAGTGATCTTTCGTGGTCCTTCAGGTTATTCGAGCCTTTAGGGTTTAGCGTCTCGTTTATCCTGATTATAGATGTCTGCCAGCATTATACAGGGGCAAATAGCAAAGAAAAATAATAAAATAAGTTAAAATGATATGAATATGAAGTATGAATGATTAAACAAGATATGCATGTGATTATGTGATAAAGACAAGGTATGCATGTGATTATATAGTAAAGACAAAGGTATGGTAATAATTTTATGATAAAGATGATATATGGTAATGATTAAAGTGATAAGGATAAAGTTAAGTTAAGATAAGATTGAAAATGACATAATTGTAAATAAAAGAAAAAGGAAGGGCAAAATTGTAATATGTAAAATATTTAGGGGCAATATGGTAAATATGTGCTTTAATTGGTTGAATTGTGATTTAAAAATGTTATTTGTTTGAAAAAGGACATAACTGTAATTAATAAAAAGTTTTGAGGGCATAATGGTAATAATGAGCTTTAAATCGCTAAAATATGATTTAAATGATGATTATGTATAAAAAGAACATAATTGGAATTATATGAAACATTGGAGGGCGAAACGGTAATTCTGTGCCTTTGTGTGTGTATGATGGCTAATAAGGGTAAAAATGTCATTAAATGAAATATGAAAATTGGTGACTTTTTAGGGGTAAAAATGTAATTTGGCATGAAAATTATAATTGAAGGGTAAAATAGAAATTTTGCATGTCACATAGTGCAAAATGGCTAAAGAAAATGTAAGTGATGGCATTTTGGTAATTATGAATAAAGACAAATGGCATAATTGTAATATTAGTGAAATTGAAAATGAACTAATGGCATAAATGTAATTTTGATGAAATAGAAATGAACTAAGGGCATTTTCATAATTTTTGAAAAGTTCAAGGGTATAATTATAATTTTGTCATAAGTTAAGGACAAAATGGTATGTATATTTTTATGTGTATTGTTTGTGAATATATAGTTGTTATATGTACTAAATGTGTAAATGACTTGAAAATGTAAGGTTAAATTAGTAATTGAGCATAAAAGTGGTAAAGTAGGGACCAAAACGTAATTTAGTGAAAAGTTAAGAGATAAAAATAGTAATAAAGTGTAAGTGAGGGCTATCTGGTACTTAAGAATAATTAGAGGATGTTTTTGTAATTATGTGATAAAAAAAAGAAAAGACATAAATGGTATTAATGTAAAAGAATGGACATAGATCTGATTATTGTAAAAGTTAAGGGACCTAAATGCGAATATGAAAATTTATGTGTGCTATAAATGTATATGTCTTTAAAGGGGTGATTTGATTAACACTAAGAATACTAGTTTATGTTAGATAATAATAATAATAATAATAATAATAATAATAATAATAATAATAATAATAATAATAATAATAATAATAATATGCTAATTAATGGCATTGTGTTAAATAAGTGGAAAGTAAAAGCGTAAAATTGTAAATTGATGGAAGTCTGGGGATTTAAATTGTAAAATTTTCAATAACAAATTAATTGAGGGATAGTAATGATAAATGATAGGCAATCTGATTGTTAAATGTATAACTAAGTGATAGTAGGAAAGATAATAATATTTATATTAATATTAATGGAAATGTTATTGATAATGTTAATATCATGGAAATGGAAATAGGATTAATATAAGAAAATATATGACTAATATTAGCATAAATAAAAGAATAAGAATGTCTGGGGAATTTTAAAAGATTATTATAATTGATTGAAAATAATCAGGATTTAGATTTAAATCTGTAATATTAATTGGGGATAGATAATGTGGCTAGGATAAATATTAATATGTGAAATGAATTCGACTGAGTACTGTGAATTTCTTGATCAAGACGCAATTAACTAAAAGTGTGTAATGTAATATGTAAAGACATTGTCATAGAACCGATATAAGTATTATAGATTGGATTAATTATCTAAGTATTGGCTATCATAATTAATGTTCTTATAGTGTTGCATGTCTAGAATTCAGTAATGGGATTGCCTAAGAATGGTAGAAACGAAACTAAAGACACGAAAGAAACTAGAACTGTCATTAAATGTTGAAAGTTAATAGTGAACGATAATTACTGGGATAATGGTTGTTTCATAGATGTATTAGTAACAAAATCTACACTCAATTTAGACTGTAACTGACATAATAAAGTTATAAACAACTAAAGAAAAATAGATGAACATGATAGTATTAATGTTAATGTTAACAGTGCAAATAATAATGGCTTTGACGACAGTTAAAGTAACGTTAATGCTTGGTTGTTGAAGTAAAGAGAAAGGTAACAGATAAATGATTACAGTAAAAGTATGTTATGATTATTTAAAAGATTCTGAAATTAATGTTCACATAATGAGATTAAAAGCAAATGTTTGTGTGTGTATGCATGTTGTTTTAGTGTGGAAAATTTAGGATATGTATCCACCACTGGTCATTTCAATGCTCAGCGCGTAGTGTGATTACTGCGTGCAGGTTATAGAAAGAAAAGATATTTTTGTGGCCAATGTTACTGATGGTCTAAAGAATTTACGGGACATCAAGGATATTATGATAGGCTTGGCATATATACGACTGCAATAGACTAACTCGAGGTTAAACAGGTTATGTTAGTAGTGTGTTAGTGCAATTGTTTTTTATTGTAGTGTATAATTGTTATTGTTGAAAAAAAAATCTCTAATTCTGAGGAGTGCAATATAGTTCAGTGTGGTGACATTCGATATTCGTATCATTTGCGGGTATAGGGTGTTACATTTATTTTGGTATCAGAGCTCCGGTTTAGGCGGTCCTAAGATCGGAGTTAGTGTAATAAGAACGACGTGATACGTATACATGCCATGAATGAGTATTGATAGTAGAAGTGAGTAAAGGTATCGAATGAGATATAAGAATAATATAAGCTTACGGAATCTTAAAAGAGTGTAAGGTATAATAGCTTATTTAAGTGAATGAGTGGTCTAAACTGAATGACCTCATAATATAGTGCTATTGATATGTGAAAGTGATGCATGAAGGAAATTTTGAGGACGGAATTTTTATAAGTGGGGGAGAATTGCAATGGCCCAAATACCGGTCTAGAACTGTAAGTAAATAATTTCAGTGTTATCATGATAGTCGCAGCGTTGAACAGTGCAGGTAGTGAGTTTGCCAGTGTCAAAGTTTAGTGTTAAGTGTGTTTAAATTATAGTGATTCCGGATCAGGTGACACCAAGGTGGCTATACAACGAACCCAGCTATCCGGCGCTCGAAAAATTTTAATTTCGCAAAAATGATCTGTGGGCCGTAAGGAGTCTAGTGGTGAAATCGGAACTGAAAACGGAGTTAAATTGACATCCGAAAGTCATTCTGAAGTTGGCCTCCGGTTCGGTTCAATATGAATCGGGGTTTGACCGAGGGGTTATATATAGTAAATAAGTCCCAAATGGACCCTGATTGAGATAAAAATTTGCAGAGAGCCTATTTTTGATGTTTAAAGATCAATGGAATTGGTTATAAGTGAAAATAATGAGAGAAACATATAGATGCTTTGGAATAATGAGCTTTAATCACATGTGATGATATGATGATGGTAATCACACGGATAACGATTTAATTGTGTGAAAAAGAATGGAATAGAATGATGAAATTCCATGAAAAGAATGACTGGTAACTGAAGAATGTGAAAAGTTGAATTTTGATGCCGTATGTAGTAATATGGTAGTCAAGTCTAGTTCAGGATATGATGGCTAGCCATAGGGACATAAGACCGCGGGTGTGAGCATGGCGTCTCACTTATGGTCGACCAATGATGGTCCTACCTCATTGTATTTAAATTCAAAATGTTTTGAAAAGTATATAAAGACAGGGGTAGTCCCTCGGGATTCCTCTGGTATGTATTAAAAACTGAAGTGATCTTTCATGGTCTTTCAGGTTATTCGAATCTTTAGGGGTTCGCGTCTCGTTTATCCAGGTTATAGATGTCTGCCAGCATTATACAGGGGCAAATGGCAAAGAAAAATAATAAAATAAGTTAAAATGATATGAATATGAAGTATGAATGATTAAATAAGATATGCATGTGATTATGTAATGAAGACAAGGTATGCATGTGATTATGTGGTAACGACAAAGGTATGGTAACAATTTTATGATAAAGATGATATATGGTAATGATTAAAGTGATAAGGATAAAGTTAAGATAAGATTAAAAATGACATAATTGTAAATAAAAGAAAAAGGAAGGGCAAAATCGTAATATGTAACATGTTTAGCGGCGATATGGTAAATATGTGCTTTAATTGGTTGAATTGTGATTTAAAAATGTTATTTGTATGAAAAAGGACATATAAAAAGTTTTGAGGGCATAATGGTAATAATGGGCTTTAAATGGCTAAAATATGATTTAATTGATGATTATGTGTAAAAAGAACATAATTGGAATTATATGAAACATTGGAGGCCGAAACGGTAATTTTATGCCTTTGTGTGTGTATGATGGCTAATAAGGGTAAAAATGTCATTAAATGGTTGAATATGAAAATTGGTGACTTTTTAGGGGTAAAAATGTAATTTGGCATGAAAATATTAATTGGAGGGTAAAATGGCAATTTTACATGTCATATAGTGTAAAATGGCTAAAAAAATGTAAGTGATGGCATTTTAGTAATTATGAGTAAAGACAAATAAGTTAATGGCATAATTGTAATATTAGAGAAGTTGAAAATGAACTAATGGCATAAATGTAATTTTGATGAAATAGAAATCAACTAAGGGCATTTTCGTAATTTTTGAAAAGTTCAAGGGTATAATTGTAATGTTGTCATAAGTTAAGGACAAAATGGTATGTATGATTTTTATGTGTATTGTTTGTGAATATATGGTTGTTATATGTACTAAATGTGTAAATGACTTGAAAATGTAAGGTTAAATTAGTAATTGAGCATAAAAGTGGTAAAATAGGGACCAAAATGTAATTTAGTGAAAAGTTAAGGGATAAAAATAGTAATAAAGTGTAAGTGAGGGCTATCTGGTACTTAAGAATAATTAGAGAATATTTTGGTAATTATGTGATAAAAAAAAGAAAAGACATAAACGGTATTAATGTAAAAGAATGGACATAGATGTGATTATTGTAAAAGTTAAGGGACCTAAATGCGAATATGAAATTTTATGTGTGCTATAAATGTATATGTCTTTAAAGGGGTGATTTGATTAACACTAAGAATACTAGTGTATGTTAGATAATGCAATAATAATAATAATAATAATAATAATAATAATAATAATAATAATAATAATAATATGCTAATTAATGGCATTGTGTTAAATAAGTGGAAAGTAAAAGCGTAAAATTGTAAATTGATGGAAGTCTGGGGATTTAAATTGTAAAATTTTCAATAACAAAATAATTGAGGGATAATAACGATAAATGATAGGCAATCTGATTGTTAAATGTATGACTAAGTGACAGTAGGAAAGATAATGATATTTATATTAATATTAATGGAAATGTTATTGATAATGTTAATATCATGGAAATGGCAATAGGATTAATGTAAGAAAATAGATGACTAATATTAGCATAAATAAAAGAATAAGAATGTCTCGCGAATTTTAAAGGATTATTATAACTGATTGAAAATAATCAGGATTTAGATTTAAATCTGTAATATTAATTAGGGATAGATAATGTGGTTAGGATAAATATTAATATGTGAAATGAATTCAACTGAGTACTGTGAATTTTTTATCAAGACGCAATTAACTAAATGTGTGTAATATAATATATAAAGACATTGTCATAGAACCGATATAAGTATTATAGATTGGATTAATTATCTAAGTATTGGCTATCATAATTATGTTCTTATAGTGTTGCATGTGTAGAATTCAGTAATGGGATTGCCTAAGAATGCTAGAAAGAAAACTAAAGACTCGAAAGAAACTAGAACTGTCATTAAATGTTGAAAGTTAAGAGTGAACGATAATTATTGGGATAATGGCTGCTTCATAGATGCATCAATAACTAAATCTGCACTCAATTTAGACTGTAACTGATGTAATAAAGTTATAAACAACTAAAGAAAAACAGATGAACATGATAGTATTAATGTTAATGTTAACAGTGCAAATAATAATGGCTCTGATGACAGTTAAAGTAATGTTAATGCATGGTTAACGGAGTAAAGAGAAAGGTAACAGATAAATGATTACAGTAAAAGTATGTTATGACTATTTAAAAGTTTCCGAAAGTAATGTTCACAGAATGAGATTAAAAGCAAATGTTTGTGTGTGCATGCATGTTGTTTTAGTGTGGAAAATTTAGGATATGTATCCACCACTGGGCATTTCAATGCTCAGCGCATAGTATGATTACTGCAAGCAGGTTATAGAAAGAAAAGATGTTTTGGTGGCCGATGTTACTGATGGTCCAAAGAATTTACGGGACAACAAGGATATTGTGATAGGCTTGGCATGTATACGACTGCAATGGACTAACTCGAGGTTAAACAGGTTAAGTATATTAGTAGTGTGTTAGTATAATTGTTTGTTATTATAGTGTATAATTGTTATTGTTGAAAAAAAAAATCTATGATTCTGAGGAGTGCAATACAGTTCAGTGTGGTGACATTCCATAGCCGTATCATTTGCGGGTATAGGGTGTTACATTTATTTTGGTATCAGAGCTCCGGTTTAGGCGGTCCTAAGATCGGAGTTAGTGTAATAAGAACGACATGATACGTATACATGCCATGAATGAGTATTGATAGTAGAAGTGGGTAAAGGTATCGAATGAGATATAAGAATAATATAAGCTTATGGAATCGTAAAAGAGTGTAAGGTATAATAGCTGATGTAAGTGAATGAGTGGTCTGAACTGAATGACCTCACAATATAGTGCTATTGAGATGTGAAAGTGATGCATGAAGGAAATTTCGAGGACGAAATTTTTATAATTGGGGGAGAATTGTAATGGCCCAAATACCGGTCTAGAAGTGTCGGTAAATAATTTCAGTGTTATCATGATAATCGCAGCGTTAAACAGTGCAGGTAGTGAGTTTGCTAGTGTCAAAGTTTAGTGTTAAGTTTGTTAAAATTATAGTGATTCCGGATCAGGTGACACCGAGGTGGCTATACAACGAACCCGGCTATCCGGCGCCCGAAAAATTTTAGTTTCGCAAAAATGATCTGTGTGCCGTAAGGAGTCTAGTGGTGAAATCAAAACTGAAAACAGAGTTAAATTGACCTCCGAAATTCATTATGAAGTTTACCTCCGGTTCGGTTCAATATGAATCGGAGTTTGACCGAAGGGTTATATATAGTAAATAAGGCCCAAATGGACTCCGATTGAGTTAAAAATTATCAGAGCCCCTATTTTTGATGTTTTAAGATCAATGGAATTGGTTATAAGTGAAAATAATGAGAGAAACATATAGATGCTTTGGAATAATGAGCTTTTATGACATGTGATGATATGATGATGATAATCACATGGATAATGATTGAATTGTATGAAAAAGAATGGAATAGAATGATGAAATTCCATGAAAAGAATGACTGGTAACTGAAGAATGTGAAAAGTGGAATTTTGATGCGTTATGTAGTAATCTGGTAGTCAAGTCTAGTTCAGGATATGATGGCTAGCCATAGGGACATAAGACCGCGGGTGTGAGCATGGCGTCTCACTTATGGTATACCAATGACGGTCCTACCTCATATTTAGGAAGTCGGGTTGAGGTGGAGGAGGAGGTGCAACTGGTGGAGTCTCATCCTGACCAGTGCCAATCAATGCTTCACTCTCATCGTCCCCCATGTCACGACCTCAGTCGGACGACATCTTTAACTATAAAACAAAAAGGAGCAAGTATACATTAGATTTATAGTACTTCCTATTGACAATTGGCATGTATATACATATAATCCAATCACTTAATTCCCACTCCGATCTTAGAATCGCTGAAACCTACTTGGATACCACAAAATGTCACACCCTTAATATACCAATGATTTCAATGTTAAGAGATTACCGTAATCTTTTTTTTTTAACCAATATAATAGTGTTCACTTGATTACAAATCTTTTTATTAATTGCCGTTTACAAGTTAGCTTGCCGATTTACTTACAACTGTCAAATTTTTATATTCATTTGGTGAAAATTTCAGCAGTATAGCATTTTAAATCTTAACCTACCCAAGCTGCACGGCAAACAATTCCACAGCCCCGAGGGCAACAGCAATATATAAACAATATAGTATCCATCTATATCATTCATCCCATAACAAAACTTATAACGCAAACCATATTACATATACATATCCATATTCATACTTGTTCAGTATACTTTTGAACATAACTTCTAAAGTTCAAATACACTTCTATACATATACATATCCATATACATATACGCATATACATGCCACACCCAAAACACTGATATACATATACATGCTATTCCAAAAACTATTCCTTCATTTCTCCCTTTTTCAAGTCAATTTCCCAAGTATGCTTTACTCTGCTCCTGTACTAGAACTTACATGCAGTAAACACTACATGTTAAGCATTAAATATGCTCAGTGGTGGCTATAGATCTATAACTTTCCACAACATACACACATGAATTAAACATGCAAATTCATTTATTTATTGAAATGCCATTCTGTACACTTGTTTTTCATCTAAATCATTTCTGACCTACAAATTGCATTTTAGTCCTTTTTCTGACCGTTTTATGGTAAATTACAATTTAGACCTTATACTTTACTTTCTTTTCACATTTATCGTTTTAATTACACTTTTCACTTACTTTTCACTTTAATTCATTATTGGACATGCAAATTACCAATTACTCCCTATTTTTCCATTTTTATGGCAAATTACGTTTTAGTCCTCCGGAGTTACTAAATTCTTTTTTTAAGCCTATTAATTAATATTTTGCCATTTTTAATCGGTTAGCCCATTATTTTGGTAAATTAACATTTTACCCCTAAACTTTTTTTTTATTTCATTTGAGTCCCTTTTCACACAAATTCTCATTTTTACTTTACTTTTTACATTTTCAAGTCATTCTTACCATTATGCCCCTAATATAATCCTGGTAGAAATTCTCAGATCGGATATACGGGACGTGAACCCCATAGGTCTACTGCACTACACTGGAAAATGATCCCGAAGGATCACTCCACCAATTTCACTGAAAGTATAACATGTGACGTATTACATATGACAATGTACTATGGGAGACCATCACGAATTTGCCATAGTAAGCAAGTCGTCATGACTCGTACCACGGTATGGGTGTCCCTATGGCTATTCAAACATATCCTGAGCTAGATTTTGACCTCCAAACCACTACTAAGGGCAAATTTTTTCTTAATTTCTCAAATTAAGTTTCACTTTTTTCCCACTTTCACTTATGTTTGCATTTCTTTTACTTCATATTCATTTCAATACACTAGTTGATCAATATTATCAACATTTATGGACATTCAACGAATATATCATCATAATTCATGATTTTCATATTAGACATAATATAACTTTATACTTTAAAATATTCACACATATTCCAAAGTTCCAATTAAATTATTGGATACTTATTTCCATATTTAGATTCATTTTATAGTATTATCCATCACAAATACATAAAATAAACCCTAGTTTGCCCTAGGGTTCCATTCGGCCATGGTATATACTTTTCCCTAAAAATTCCTTTAATTCATATTAAGCATTCTAAATGTCATTTTGTATACCCCTAATCACTTCTATAGGCTTATATTCACATACACATGCATTTAGCATAAATTCACCTAATAAACATAATGTACACACATCAAATTCTTAGGGAAATTTAAAGATTTCATAGCCACAAACCTTGTACACTTGCTTAGCCCTTCCTAAGCTTCTTTTTTTTTTCCCTTTCCTTTGGAAGATTGAACTTTCTCTTGATTTCCTACATAGGGCCGAATATACATGTCATTTTTTGATTATGATTTTGTTCTCTTTTGCTTAAATAACTTTATAAATCAAATCTACACACCCTAAAACCTATCTAGGCACCCTTAAATTAAATTTAGAACTTGAAATCCACTTACCCAAATTCAAGTCCTACACTTGATCCCTTATTTTTATCGACTTCTTTTGTTCAATTCATGGACTAAGGACCCCAAAGTGTAAGTAAAAAGGCAAAACTTTACTTTGAGTGGATGCATTTGGTGGGAATTTTAAAGAAGAAATGAAGAAATTGTGTGCGGAGGAAAAATAAAAGTCTCGGCCAAAGAGGGAGAGGGAAGATACCAAGAGAGATAAGGATTATAGCCACTCCAATATGCCTCTTAAATTCCATTTATAGTGGTCAAAGTCGATTGGACCAAGGTCCAACAAATGGTCCAACCACTCAAACCCAAAAATGCAATTTTAGGCTCGAAAATGCAATATTTCTGTTGTTTTCTCATTTTGCAAATCTAAATCCTCCCAAATTTGATTTTAAAATTCATAATATATTAAAACTAGGAAATACCCAAAATTTTATCCCAATCGGAGTCCATTTTCGGTCCGGTTCAATCGAATTGGTCCGGTCAGAATTTTCGGTGTTCTTAAAAAATTTCTTTTTTTCCACCAAAAATTCATAAATATTATTTTAGATTAATATGCACTTTTCAGTAATTTTTGGAGTTTATTTACTATTTTTAAAAGTTCGGTCAAACTTCTGGTCAAACTAATTACTATTCAAACCGAACCGCTACTTTTCGTATTTTTGACTTTTGGAGGCGTATTTGACCTCGATTTCACTCTAAATTTTAACTTCGGACTCACTGTGACTAATATTTTTCGATAGTTAAATAAAATATTTTTTACCTCTAAGGGCACTATTCACCCTGGGAGAACTATTCACTCTCTGAAAATACTATTCATGGCTGACCTGGTATTTGGACCATTATATGGGGGATGAGAGAGAAATGGATAGATTTTGCATGTTGATCGGCCTTTTTTCCTTACTCTTCTTCTTCATCCATTTCTTCTCTTTTCTTTAGTTTTAATCTTCGAATTTCTGTTGAGTTGAGTCAAGTGGTGTTTGTGTTGTGCTGTATTTTCATCTAGATAAGGTAAGTGGTTAAATTTAGATTGTTCTTCTTCTTTTTCTCCTTTTTATTTTTGATTTGAGCTGGAAATGAAATGATCTTTGGTTCTAATTCTAGAAATTGGATGTGGATGTGGTGGTTGAATCGAGAAAGGATAAAGGAAAGGAGAAAGCGAGATAACCAAGTGCCGAGGTGCTGATGTGTATGTCATGGTAGTTTTATATGAGTTTGGAGTATTGGATATTCCAAATTAGTAAGTTCAAGCTTGATTAGCTTGAAATGGTAAAATTAGTCTTGTAGGGTAAATTGACCTACTGGAATTGTTTGAGTTATAACTCGAATTGTATAACTCTAAAATGAATGAAATTAGAGGAATTAGGTTCTTAAGAGATGTAACACCCCCTACCCATACGTAGGCGTACCCATCCTCAAGGAGTGAGAAGACGTATGAGCCGGGTGTGTCACCAAGCGGATAAAGATACAAAGCATACATTCATGCATAATAACCATACATCATTACGAGAAAATTAAAAACCTTCATAAGCATCAGAATAATCCATCATTACAATAGCAAAATTCATTACAAAAATGTTCTGATCAAAAGCCAGAATAAAATAATTACATATCCCAAAGTATGTAAATGCGGAAGCTTTACAAAATAATAGTGTAAAGAGAGTTCTGATACAAAAGAATCAGTCATGCTATCAAAAATAAAGCCCTAACACTAATCCTTCTGTGTTGGCTTGACTGGCGATGACTCTCCCAAAAGAACACCATCCTCCGCACCTGCACGGATAAAACACCATGCTAAGCGATAAACGTTTAGTGGGGAACACATGACAAAAGAGTGGACGGCCATTCACAATGGTCGTCAATGCCATACACATACAATATGACAAACGCGGATAATGATATCAGCTATATAATCATACTTGCATAATAAAGACATGCATTCAGAAGTTCACATCCACATTCATTTACAATTTAATTAATTTCTCATACTCATCGTTATATGCATCCGAATACCATATTCTTGTAATCATATCAAAGCGGAACAAAACAAAAAGAGCACCTGCTGACTCACAATAGTGGATAACGAGTAAACGCATAGCGTACCTTACGGGCACGAATCGAACGCATAGCGTACCTTACGGGTACGAATCAGAAACCATTTTATTTTTGTCACATTCAAAACATTTTACAAAGGGGGACCTTAAACAAGATCCAAAACGCATAAGGGGTTCGCGAGGAAACAAACGGGGACCTGATCGGGGTCAAGATAGAACTGAGGGCTGCAGCTAAGAGACTCTATTAGGCATGCCTAACTATCCACTTACTTGACTCTAGCAGGTCATGGATTATTCAAATCATGTTTCTAAGAGTAATACATAATTATACTCACATTCATAACAAGGAATCATAAATAAGGCATGCAGAGTTCAATATCATTCAACAACCTACAACATGCAATATCGTATACATTACTTGTTATTTGGCTAAGTTAAAATACCCATAATATCATTTGCACATTAAGAATACATAAATGAGGACTAGAGAAGTCAAAACAGAAGAAAAAGGAATTGAAAACACACATTTAAGTTTGGAGAAAACAGGAGGGATAGGAGCCTTGAGCGACACGAGTCGTGCTGAGGAGCACGACTCGTGCTCCGTCCTTCAGGCATGAGCACGGGACGTGCTCATGAGCACTACTCGTGCTCATGCTCTCTGCCAGAGCACGTCTCGTGTTCTAGGACACGACTCGTGCTCTAGCTCTCACTGCTTCCTCAGATGGCATAAAAGAGAATAAAGAAGAGAAGAAGGACACTCACTAGAGGAACACGACTCGGACAACCATGCACGACTCGGACAACGCACAGACAGCAAAACACAGCAAGCAAAACAAGGAAGAGAAAAGAGAAGGAAAAGCAAGGGAGAGCACGACTCACACACCCAAACACGACTAGGACAGGCACGCAGGCTTCCAATTTTCGAAACCCTAACGTCGTGAAATTCACCCAGAAACCCAAAATTCCCAGAATCATCCTAACTCAAATTCAAATCATTCTTACCATGAATTAGCTTCCTCAAGCACATAAAAATCAACATAAATAATACAAAATCACTTCCTTAACAATTACCCATCCAAAACAGATATGAACTCAATCAAAATTTTGAAGTATCAGAACCCAAAAATATTAACACAGTAAACTCATTCCAACGTAAATCTCTCCAATCCTAATGCATTAACCACAATCAAAACCCATTCATTCAAACCCCCGATATGGAATATCAATACATCAAACCATCAACAAAGAATCAAACAAAGTAAATACATAGTAAATGCAATTTTTCCCAAACCTGTAAATCTGAAGCTCTAGTCACTTGGTTCCACTACTCCCTGCCTTTTCCTTGCCTTTTGGGTCATGGGGAGGCTCAACTAATCAACATACCAACAATAAACCAAACCCTAGATCAAAACTCCAAACCCAGAAAATGAAGAAGAAGAACAAGAAGAACAAGATGAAAAATGCAATAACTTACCAAAGGAATGCAAATGAGATGATTGATTTCCACTAACAGTATCTTGAATCAAAGCTAGGGTTTCAAAATAAGAGCAAAGGAAGAAGATGAGACAAAGGAGAAGAAGAATCAGAAAGAAGAAATAAGTCTCTGCCTTTCCCACTTTTCCCTTCTCTCTTAAGTCATCTTTTTCCCTAACCCTACACTTGTCTTTTTCCTATTGGTGGAAACCAATCACTCACACCCAACAAGTATACACTACTCACACACAATGCACTCTCAACATAAAATACCCTCCTAATGTGTGAGTAAAGCACACAACCCTAACTCCACTACTCACACCCTACAATGGTACACTCATGCACACCCAAACTTAAACCAACTAATTCACGCCCTAATAGCATACATGCATCCACATGCTAATAAAACCATTAAAACATGCATTTTTACCAAAATACCATTATAACATGCCCAAAACACACAATGCATGCACACACACAAATAGGCTCATACTACTAGGGGGCAAATGGGGCGTGATAAGAGATGTGCCTATAAATGTGTTAGAAATGCTCATGTTGAATTGAGGACTCTAAAGTCTTTAATAATGCCTTATAAGTGTAGTTAAATCCTGTAGGAGTGCCTTTGGAGCAACAGGTGTTCCATTGACCATAACTCTTTAATCTTTTGATAATAAATAATGAGAATTATGGCATTGTAGACCTAACATGTAGATAAATAATTGGTTAAAAGGCTTTGATGGTAGAAGATGATGTTAGGATGGGTTTTGGAAGTCATTGGTGTGGTTTTGGCAAAGTGCACGAGAAAGAGGTTTGTGGTTTGGAGCCTTGAACATGTAGTTTAGGTGCTATCGCAAGCACGAAAGTGAAAGAATGCTCCGATGGGCAAAGATGTACTGAGTTCTATCGCGAGCATGGGTATTGCCGCGAGCGCAATAGAAGTGATCAGTTGGTTCTGTCGCGGGCGCAACTTGTATTGCGAGTGCGACAAAATTGATCAGTTGAGTCTGTCGCGAGCACGACATGGGTCGTGACCTAGACACCTATGTGTTATAAAGACTTTATAGTTGACCTGTTTTGGTTGAACTAATGTGTTTGACTAATGTATGATTATGCATATGGAAATTATAAATGTGTTATACCATGTGAATACATGTGTGATGATATATGGATTGTGAAATAAGCCATATGCGTAAGTAAGTTACTAAGTGATTTGATATTGCCTATTGAGATTAAACGATATTATACTATGCGAGTAATTGAACAATAATTAGATAAATACTTAGCCTGTAAGTTGTGGATAGATAGGCATGCCTATAGGGTCTAAGTGCTGTAGCTGAAGCGTTTGATTCCTTCGGGAATCCCCAATGTGTATTGAATTCTTACAGGGTTCACTAAAGTGCTTATTTATATATTACTTATTATTTTTGTACCTATGAGTACTGATGCGAAAGTGTGTATCTTCAGATACAAAAGTGATTGTGGTACACTTAAGTACTGATGCGATACCTAGTATCCATGTCTTTGAATTGCAGGCAAGATAATTAATGAATGATTAAATAATAATGGACAATGTGAACTGTATGTGATAAAAGAATGTGAATGTGATGTGTTATAAGATTGTTTTGTGAAGCTGTTATAACTTAACATGATTTGCTAATGATGCAATATGTATATCGAGATCTACTTAATGCTATGTTTATAAAGTATGTATTTGACGAGGCATAGTTATTAAGCATGTATCTCTTATTGCTCAAAGCATGTTATATATGTGGATATTGTATATTGCTTCCCCACTAAGCGTTACCGCTTAGCATGGATTTTCTAATCTGTGTAGGTTCTGAGGTGAAGCAAGCTTGAAGGACGGTCCTGCATTACTTTTAGTCAACACACTAGGATTCGCTACTTAATGTAGGTTTTGGCATTTTGTGTTATGTAAAATGTAATTAATGGTTTTTGGCATATAAGGAGTGATAATGTAACAACTATACTTAATATGTAAAATAAGTTGAAAGCATGTATAAGTATGTGATATGATAAATGATTCCGCTGCGTGTTCGAAAGAAATTTATTAATTGAGGAATTTATATGTGTTTATGCTATGTGATGTGTCTGTGTAATATGTTGTGTACCGACTGTTCTCGACTGCCGTAGCGATGCTATGCGATGAATTTAAATTATTGAATGTTGTATTAACTATTAATGATATAATTCATATGTAGACCTTATGATGTGGTTTGGATAGAATATTGAGTTGTGGAGGTTGCCTAGATTGAGGAATAAATATTGGGAGTGTAAATTTTCAAACGTGCATGAAGGGTTAGGAGTGAGTGCAGTCGTTATGCTACCAAAATTTTTACCAAATGAATAGTGATGTGACTATAATTAAATCGTTACTCGTATAAAATAAAAAATAATGCCCACCAACCTAATAATGAAAGTATTGCATGGTTATTTAATTAAAGACATATTTAAGGATATAAGTTGAGAAATAAGAATTAAGTTATTTTGTGATACCCGATACCCATATTAATTTTATGGGTATAAGGTGTTACAATTTAGTGGTATTAGAGCATGTTTAGGCGGTTCTAAGATCGGACGATATTATGGTAAGGATGAAGTGATACATATACATGTCATAAATGAGTAATTATGAATAAGGGTATTATTGGAATTAATATATGCTTGCTCCTTTTGTTTTATAGATAAAAGAATGGCATTTTGGTTCCAGGAGAGTTATAGAAGAAGAAGTTGAAAGTAGGGCATCGGCTAGTATAGGAGACTTAGATGCCCAGCACTGATATCTTCACAGCCATATTTTCTGCAAGTTATGGTTGATTATATCCACTAGAGGATGTAGGCTGAGCAGGGACAACAGCCCCAGCAACAGTAGCAGGCGCCACATCCTCCATCAAGAAAGCTTATTTTAGAGCAGCTTAAAAAGCTAAGGGCTTAAGATTTCTTTTGTAAGGATCAGATTTTTGCCACAAAAGCTAAGGAATGGCTTTGGAGACTCAAAAGATTATTTGAAATCACTCACAGTCCACAAAAAGAAATATTGGAGGGAGTTGTGGCATTATTCCAGGGTCCTGCCTACATATATTGGGAGACAATTAGGAGGCAGACCCCAGTAGCGGAACTCACTTGGGACTATTTTCTAAGATAGTTTGAGGATAAATACATTGTGTTGAATCAAGAATGCAATGCAAAGTGCATTTTGGAGACTCAGGCAAGGAAACTATTAGTGGTTTATGCCCCAGGCCAAATATTTGAATCTTTATGTAATGTTGTATTTTCATTTATAAAAGGGTTTTTTCTCCACATTTATATATATTATTGGCATGTTATAGTAATGTTTGTGAATAATATTTAATATATTATCCCTACTCATTTATCAGTAAAGGGCATAAAGATAAATTAAAACTAGTATGGGTTTGATTGATAATCATGAGATGATTATATATGGTGTGGTGATATAAATCAAAGCTATAGGTACTTGTTAGAGAACAAGGTATCGGATAAACTCGCTATGAGATCATTACATGGGTTAGTGTCACAAGTGATCTCATAATAGTTATGCTATTGAATCCTTAGACTTGAGGCTATCACATTTCCTACATAAGGAATATCATGTTTTGACATAATCAAATATTATCTTTAATCGGATAATCATAACGGTTAGGATTGGGCATGATGAGAATTATGCAAAGGAAAGTGAATAATCAAGATAGAATTTGTCCCTCTCTTATGAGAGAGATATCTATTAGGCCCCTTGATAAGTAGGACTGTGAAATGTATGGCTTTGCTCAAATGAATTAATAGCGTGATCAATGTCATTTGAATTTATCAGTTTACTTAGAGATCGAGAAATTATATGTTTGAAAAATATAAGTGTGACATTGACCATAACTTATGTTCAAATAAGATATCGTGTGACAAAATGATTATAATATGTTCTATTGGTTAGGTTAAAAATGAACTGATAATATTCATATTATTTGGGTAGTCATAATATCCTACTAGGGTCCAATTATAACTTGTAGGCTTATAATGGGATTAAGCCCACTGCCAACACAATATGAACCTATTGGGTCGCACATTAACAACGTAATGAATGGACTACAATTTTATTTTGGCATTTCGAATTTAAAATATGTCAGATATTAAATTTGAAATAATATTTAAAAAAGAAATATTCTTTATTTTGAATAAGGAATATTCATTCCTAAAGTAACTTCACATTAACCACCAATTAAGATTAGGGTTAATGTGACTTTATATATATATAGAGAGAGAGATATATAAATTTAAGATGATGCCCTATTTCACTTTAAGAAAAGTGAGCTGCCTTTTAAGGAAAAGGATAGAAAAAGAAAACTTCTTCCTCTGTTACTTTTGAGAAAAGATACAAAGAGAGTTAAAAAAAAATCCTAGTTGCACGTTAAAAGGAGCTACCACTCCTGCAAATCCATTTATTCATTCGAGTGTGGATACCAGTGGATGATGTTCATTTCATGAAGTAACACTTGGAGTTTAATTCAATTTGGAGAAGTCGAGCATTTGCACATAGAATTAAGGAGTTAATTCATGGTTTTTGTGCGTTAAGAGGTCGGTAATCATAAACCTTTTCTTTTGAATCAATTGGATTGTATGGATCCTATTGGGTTTTGGTTTAGTTCCACTGTGTAATTTTGAATTATTTTTGCACAAATACAGTGGTATTAGAGTCACTTGCGGATTCAATTGATTCAAATATTCTATGTATATATGTGATATGTATAAACCTACTGGCATAATTATGTTAGTGGTTATGCCCTAGGCACCAAATATTTGGATCTTGATGTAATGATTATATTTTCATTTATAGAAAGGTTTTCTCCACATTACTATTATTGGCATGTTACATTATTGTAATATTTATGAATAACTATGTTATTCATGTTATCCTTAGTCATTTATCACTAAAGGGCATAAATATAAATTAAGACTAGTATGAGTTTGATTGATAATCATGAGATGGTTATATATGGTGATGTAAATCAAACTTATAAGCACTTATTAGAGAATAAGGTACTGGATAGACCCGCTATGAGGTCACTACATGTTAGCGTCATAAGTGATCTCATAATAATTATGTTATTAAATCCTTGGACTTGAGATTATTACAGTTTCTTATATAAGCAACATTATGTCTTGACATAATCAAATGTTATTTTTAATCAGATAATCATAAAGGTAATGATTAGACATGATGAGAATTATGTAGAGTATAGTGAATAATCAAGATGAAATTTGTCCCTCTTTTATGCGAAAGAAATCTATTGGGCCTCTCGATAAGTAGGACTAAGAATTGTATGGCCATGCTCAAATGAATTGATAGTGTAATCAATGTCATTTGAATTTATTAGTCTACTTAGTGATCGAGAAATTATATGTTTGAACAATATAAGTTTGACATGGATTATGACTTATATTCAAATAAGATATCGTGTGACAAAAGGATTGTAACATGCATTGTTGGTTAGGTTAAAATTGGACTATCGATATTTATATTATTTGGATAGTTATAATGTCTTGCTAGAGGCCACTTGTGACTTGTGGGCTTATCATGGGATTGGGCCCACTACCAACATAATCTGAATCAATTGGGTCGCACATTAAAAACATGATGAATCAAAAGGATTGTAACATGCATTATTGGTTAGGTTAAAATTGGACTATCGATATTTATATTATTTGGATAGTCATAATGTCTTACTAGAGGCTACTTATGACTTGTAGGCTTATCATGGGATTGAGCCCACTGCCAACATAATATGAATCAATTGGGTCGCACATTAAAAACATGATGAACGGGCTAGGATTAAGTTGAAAAATATTTAATTTTAAATATTTCAAGTGTAAAATTTGAAATAATTTTACACAAAATATTATTTCTTATTATTTGAATAAGAAATAAAATATTTTAAAGATAAATTATTATTTCTTATTATTTGAATAAGAAATGAAATATTTTAGAGATAAAATATTATTTCTTATTATTTGAATAAGAAATAAATATCTGTTATTTTGAATAAAAATATCCGTAAAAGATCTCTCTACATGTTAGGGTTAACATGACTATAAATAGGTTTATTTAATGCCCTAATTTCCATCTTTTAACTTCCTGCCTTTTTTTAAGAAAAGTTGCAGAGAAGAACAAAAATCCTATTTACACGAAAAAAAGAGACCTAGCACCCCTATATTCATTCATGATCGTTCGTGTGTGGACACTAGTAGAAGGCGTTCGTTCTTGGAGCAGCACCCATAGTCCAATCAAATTAAGGTGTTAATTTGTATTTCTATGCTTCAAAAGGTTGGTGTTCGATAATCTTTCTCTTGAGTCAATTGGATCGCATGGATCTTGTTCAGGTTTTTGATTTTATTCCGCTATGTTTAATTTTGAATTTCTGCAATAAAACCCTGCAAATTATTGGTCGGAATGTTTGATGATACATGAAAATGATTTGTATTTTAACTGTTAAAACGATATGTTTGTATGAGATATGAACGTTGTAAATTGATTGATAATTTTAACGTTATGTATAAAGGCTATGAACTTAATTCTATTAATATTATTAATATGATTAACATGATTTTATTAATATGATTAATGTGATAACATGTTTTATGATAATTATGTTAATGGTAATATGATTGATATGATTAACAAATTATCGTAAACGTTGAAGTGATTAACATATATTTAAATGGTTCTGGTGGTATTCTATATTTATTAAATTATTTTTTAATATGATTAAATGATTGCTTATATGATCGGCAAAATCGTTATTCAAAGATACATAATAGGGTTTTAGGGCAGAAAATTATTAATGAGATTAATGATACCTTAAAGCTTTCTAATCGTAGGGCCTTATATGTCGTTAAAATTATTTTTTGGTAATTTTATACATCAATTTAATAAAAAGGTTATTTAACATTATATGAGATATAACATGTTTTATTTGATGTATATATGATGTTTTTGCATGGTGTATAGCATGGCTAATTAAGAACCATGTGATGGATATTTATTTATTTATTTTGGGTTTGTAATTTTTAAATACGACTTGCGTGTCATTCTTTTTGTTGTAATTTTTATTTTACTCAATAGTTGTAGTAGAATAGTTTTTTTCATTATTGTAATGAAGATAAAGGAGCTTCACGGAGATCAATCCAATTCCATGATGATAGAGGTGCAACATGGAAGCTATTGTTCAAGGCAGTCCATGTAATTACACCTAGGGATTGACCTTTGATCTTCATATTAGCTTATGAAGACCATATAGATTTTGGCATGCTATGACATATTTTATATACTATGCATATTATCTTAGTTTGTGATGTGATAAATGATTATATATGTGTATGGGATGCCATATATGGAATGATGCATGATATGTAAATAAATGGACATCATAACTTAAAATTAAAATCGTTCACTATAATTTTAAGTCATATGCCACCCATGATTAAAACACCTGTCAAGACTAAGATCACCAAAATGTGGGTTATACCAAAGCGAAGTGCATTAGGTTATCCTAGTAAGGCAAGATGGATAATGGTGCTACCCATATGTTTAAAATGGTTAGAGTTAATTAGGCTATCAACACTGTTTTAGACCTAAGGGCATTATAATAAACAAAATGAAATGGAAAATGGATTCAAGAATATTTACCCTAAGAATTTATAGAGTGGAGAAATAGTATCTTGATCCGTTCTCCTTGTCAAGTTTGCGATAATAGACACAAAAAAGTTTGAAAAAATCTAAGTTTTTAACAAAGAAAACTCAAGAAAATAATTTTTGATGGAATGATCAAGCCAAGGAAATTGATTTTCCTTGCTTAAACCAAACCAAAGATAAAATATTTTCAAAGAGAAAGAAGAAAAATTTAATCTTGAAACCCTTCTTTTGGAGAACCCTTGTCTCCCTTTTTTTTAGAGAATTTTTTTTTTCTTTTTTTTGAAAGACCCCTCAAAATGAAGACAAAGTCTTCCTTTTAATTTTTCTGCCTTCCCAAAATGGAAAAAGGTAAAACCCCTTTTCAACCCCTCTTTTCCAAAAGTCAATAAAAGATAAATAAAACAGTTTTTTTTCAAGTCCCAAAATCTGATTTTTCGCTGGTGGAAAGCGACTGCACAAGGAGGGGAAACACGGGCTGCGTGGAGGCCCGGAGGCGGAGGCCATGAGCTGTGGCCTCCTCACGGGGCCCCACGCGGAGCCCGCATGCGGAGGCCACGAACTATGGCCTCCTTACAGGAGCCCGCATGTGGAGGCCGCGAGCTGCGGCCTCCTTGCAGGAGCCTGCATGTGGAGGCCGCACATATAGCATGCGGCAGCCGTACATGTAGAGGCCGCATGCCAGCGCACGGCCTGCGGGCTGGAGGCCGCATGCGAGTGCGTGCCTCTTGCCTCGGGGCCTCGCTCGTGGCGCCACGTGGGCCAGCACGCAGGCTCGCTTTGAGCCCCCGAAATGCCCGAAATTAAAAAATAAAAATAAAAATAAAAGTAAAAGTAAAAAAAAAAAAAAAGAACAATAAAAATAAGAATAAAGATTTTTTTCGAATTAAAATTTTTGAAGGAAAGGAAATTCTTGACAAGAGAAACATCTTTTTCTAAATTAAATAAAATTCACATTATAATTTCGAAATACCCTAATTAAAATTCATTTTGTTCATTTTGGTCTTGGTGTGTGACCCAATAGGTTTATATTAAGTTGGCAGTGGGCCTAATCTCATAATAAGCCCACAAGTCATAATTGGTCTCTAACAAGATATTATGACTAACCAAATAATATAAATATCGTTAGTCCGATTTTAACCTGACAATAGAAAATGCCATTATCCTTTTGTCACACGATATCTTATTTGAACATAAGTCATGGTACATGTCAAACTTATATTGCTCAAATATATAATTTCTCGATCACTAAGTAGACTGATAAATTCAAAAGACATTGATCACACTATCAATTCATTTGAGCATGGCTATGCATTTTTACAGTCCTACTTATCGAGGGGCCCAATAGATATATCTCTCATAAAAGAGGGACAAATTCCATCTTGATTATTCACTTTCCTCTATATAATTCTCATTATGTCCAATTGTAAAATTTATAATTACCCGATTAAAGATAACATTTGATTATGTTAAAACATAATGTTTCTTATGTAGGAAACCGTGATAACCTCAAGTCAATGGATTCAATAACATATATATTATAAGATCACTTATGACACTATCACATGTAGTGATCTTACAGTGGGTCTATCCAGTACTTTGTTCTCTAACAAATACCTATAGATTCGATTTATATCATCATATATAATCAACCCATGATTATCAATGCAAATCTATACTAGTCTTAATTTATCTTTATGCCCTTTAGTGACAAAGGACTAGGGACAACATGAATAACAATGTTATTCATAAACATTACAATAATGTACACTACAAAAAAAAAAGAAATTAGCGACGGAAAATTTCGTCGCTAATTGAGAGAATTCGGTCGCTAATTCCTTTTAGCGACAAGACGACGACCTGTCGTTATTCCGACCGTCGCAAAAAATTTGCGACAAAAACAAAAAACAGTCGCTAAATATAGCGACGGAATAGCGACTGAAAAGTCGTCACTAATTGACTCCCAAAAGTAGTCGTGAGGTGATTTAAAAAATATTAGCGACGGATATTTGCGTCGCTAATCCGTCCCTAATTTAATTATTATTATTATTGTTATATTTATTATTTTTTGCAATTTATTATTATTATTATTACTATTATTATTATTTTTTACAATTTAATATTATTATTATTATTTGCAATTTAATTTTATATTATTATTATTATTATTATTATTATTGTAACCTTCAAAATTTAATTTATATAAATACCAATTCTACAATATCATTATTTTTAAAAATATGATATAATAAAAGTACATTAAATTTTATAGTACTTACAAAAATAAAATATTAAAATTACTCATCATACAAACTAACAATTCAACCGATTTTTCTCTTATATATCTTGTGCTTCTATTTGTTTTCTAAAATAGATTTGACTTTTTGCAAACTCTTTTAGTCCGGCAACTAAACAAATCCTGCAACTAATAAAATAAGTGTAAACAACCCAACATACTTTGTTATCTCTTAAAAGTTAATATGATACTTTTAACAACATGTATTTAAAAAATTAATAATAATTAAACGAAATAACAATAATTGGAATACATGCTTTCTAATGAAACTAATAAAATGCGACTCTAACTTAATATGTCATTTACTTTTACCGAAATTTCGACAGAATTCCCTTTATAATATTGTCTATCTCCATGTAAAAAAGAAAGTCTTTTACACTTTAAAATCACACATTCATTCACCATATTCTAAATCAAACTCCAACACAATTTTTCCCATCCTGCAGTACATAAACCAATCATATATATATATATATATATATATCAACTTACAATTTAAAATAAATCTTCTAATTTCACTTACAATCTATTACAACTCGTAGGCTTAGATATATATTTATATATCCATCAAATAATTTATTTTTTTCCCTATTTCAAGTCATTATGAATAATCTTCAACATAAATTTATATTTTATTTATTCATAGGTTAGGTTGTATACTTTACATATAATAATAAACTTAGATATTCTTCTTCATTTCATATAAAGTTTGTATAAATTAATTAGACCAAAAAATGTCCTATTAGTGATGCCAAAAAAATTAAAGAAAAGCTCATTAATCCTCCCATTTTCTTTTTCAGATATAGATTTTGGGATATTAACTGTGATAATTAAAAGGGGTATATATATATATAACTATTTTGCTAAGGGTCTAATAGTCTAGAGTTGAGTGTCTGCCTCCTAATGAAAAAAAAAATTAAAAGTTCAGTTCTTTATGGTGCAATTAAAATAAGTATATATGCTGAAATGTACTATAGTTAATTAAGAGAATTTAAATAAATCAGTAGACAACATAATCTCTTTCAGTCTAATACTTATCACAAACTCAAAGCTAAATTCAAATATATTCTCAAAATTTTACTTACAAGAACTGGAGGCTCGTAAATCTCTCGAAATTTTCAGGCAAGCGTCCAGTTAGATTGTTGGAACTTAGACCAATCAGTTGATTATCATCCAATGTCCTAATAAATCAAAGCAGGAACAGAGTAAAGCAAAGACTCTAACATCAAATTATTAAGAAAATTATTAAACACTCAACACATGGTAAGCTGATTTTGTTCCAACCTTCTATAAGATTTTAACCAGGAGAAATTAAATCATTTACTAAACAAAAAGACAAAAGAACATAGGCCACAAAATCAAAGATATATGCAATGTTTCAAGATTAGGGAGGTTGCCCAACTTTTTAGGAATATGACCAAACAGCCTATTGCTATATAGCGTCCTGTAACATGGAGAGAAAAATTATAAATCATTATTGTTATCAGCTGTCAAAAGAATTTCAAAAAGTCAGAACCGAAGGCAGCTACACCTCAAACCACCATTACAAGTTGCCAAGTTCTTATTTTCCTACATTCAGCACTAAACTGGCCATCACAAAGTCAACAGAAAAAAAATAAATAATAAAAAAATAAAAATACAAATTGGTTCCAGTGAGATACAACAATCACTATCATGAAATATCTGACAATTCAGGTAGTTCCCTTCATGGAAAAACTCTTGCTAGATTCATCTTAGAAAACTCCGTTGTGCATATATATCCTTTATGATCACTAGGTAAGTCGCATTTGTCTAGCCATGATATAAGATCTGCTGATCTCATGCCAATTAAAATTCCAGCCAACAAATGTTGACACAGCAACAGAGTTAGATGAGAATATTCGAGTACTATATATTTTCTTAACATGGATTAGATCATCAAAATGGGAAACAACAAAGCAGAATCACTAATTTCATCATTAATCTAACAAAACTCAAAAATAATCTCATTTAAATGAACAATTAATGCCTAAAAGGATGAATTTAACTTACCCAATCTCTTAGCCTAAGAAAATTAAAATTAAAATCCTAAATCCCTAATTTAAATAAATCTGCCACTCTCTCAAATCTCCCAAAAATTTCAGATTAAAGCTCACCTTACACCTACCGTTTGAAGAGAAGGGGGCTGGTAGTGTGACCGGTGGTCGGCGGCGACAAGAAGACGTCGGAATGGAGCTGCAAACCCGGAGCAAAATGTGGTAAATGGAGGGAAGAAATAGGGCTGTCGTCGCGCGCAAAGAGGAAGAGAATGAGAGAAAGGCCGGCGACAGCTGCAGTGAACGGAGGGGAGGGCGAAGATGGTGGAGACGGCGAGGGGAGATGGCTGGAACGACGGAGAAGGAAGGAGAGAAGCAGATGGGGGTGGCTGGAAAAAAGGGAGAGATCGGGGCAGAGACCACAAGAGGGAAGAGAAGAAAAAGAAAAGAAAGAGAAAAAAGAAAATAAAAAGGCCAAAACGACGTAGTTTTGGGCAAGTCTAGGGCAGAATTTTTACAGCTATATTAGTGACAAAATATTTAGTCGCTAAACAGTCGCAAACAAAGCCTTTAATTTAGCGACCACTATTTTCCTCGCTATTTAGTCGCTAACTTTTTAGTGACTGCTACACAGTCGCAAAATTATTGACAAATTGAAGAGTTTTTAGCGACAATGAAAACCGTCGCTAATTTAATCGCAAAAAAAGAGCGCCACTATTTGCCACCAAAATTTAACGACTATTTATTGTTTCCATCGCTATTTATTCGCTAAATTCAGCACCAAATTGAAAATATAAGTTTTCACGACGAATCCAGAAAGTGGTCGCTAATTCGTCACTAATTAGCGACTGAAAACATGCCGTCGCTAATTTTAGTCGCTAATTCATGATTTTTTTGTAGTGGTAACATGCCAATAATAATAATGTGAAGAAAACCATTATATATAAATGAAAATGTAATGATTACATCAAGGCCCAAATGCTTGGCCTAGGGCATAACCACTAACATCATTTTCATCATCAGGTAATCCTGATCTTGGACCGCCTCGGGACCTTGTGTCTACAGGTGAGTTTAATTGAGAGTTTATAATTTCTGGATTAATGTGTAATTGAGAATTATGGACTTAATTACATGAATTAATAGGCTAAAGTGATTAAAGAGTAATTTTGCCCTCCTACAGATCGAGCTCTCATCCGAACGGGTTCCCAGCACCAGCATGGGTCGTGCTCTCATACCAAGCGGGATCCTCATGTCGAATCGTGAAGCTTTACATGACTCGTGCATTCCTCCGCTAATAGCTCGGCTATTCGGGAGTCATGTTTCCAGATCTCTAGCAAACTGCAGAAATTCTTTTCTCCAAAATTCAAACTCAAATCTTGCATTCCATCTGACTTTAACTCAATATAAATTATTCATTCAAAACCTCTTAATTAATACAAAACTCAACTTTGAAATCATAATTACCCAGAAAATCAACCACAAATCAACACAATCAAATTACACTTCAAAACCTAAATTCCCATACCTTAGCTCCTATGCTTCTAATAGCTTTCTTGGTTAATCTTTCTTATTCCAAAATCCATGAAAAGTCTTTCTCATCCAAAATCCTCAGCAATAACACAAACACACACAAAACATAAATCTAGGGTTTAATCCAAATCAAAATAGATAGAAGGAATCAAAACTAAATCTTACCTCTCTTAATAACCTCTTCACTTAAATCACTTGAGCTAATTAACTTCATCATCAATCTTGAGTTTAGATCTTAGTGGAATCAAATAGCATTGAAACAAGAAGGAAAATGAAGAAGACGAAGAAAAGGAGAGAACGAGATAATGGGAAAAGGAGAAGGCAGATTTTCTTCCTGCTCTCTCCTCTTTTATACTCCTCTTTCCCTTAGCCACTTGTCACAATCCCAATGGTCCAATTTAGATATTTATGCCAAAATCTCGTTTTAATCCTCCAACTCTCATAACCTCATACATTGATATTCATAACTTAATAATCCTTCACATAGGCCCACTTAATTAATCTTATTCCTTCAATCAAGTCCTAATTCAATCTTCACACTTTACTATTGGTCGCACTTGTCGAAACCTTGACATTAATTATTAAATTGTTCATTTAGCATACCAACACTTCAACTTGCACAACTTCGATCACTACTCATCCTCAATATGCACAAATCCTTTTAGGGTACTTTTCGGTTTGTTACAATCCTTCCCTCCTAAAAGAATTTTGTCCTCAAAATTCACTTACATAAAAAAAATTCAGAACTATACTCCAATTCACTATCATTTACACTGATAATTTCTGTATCATCATATAACACTTACATTCTACACTTATAATACATACATTTCACTTATTCCAATACACCTTTACTTTTAATATACTTACTTGCTATAACTTATTCTTATCGCTATACTCTCAAACCATTTCTTTTTAATCAGGATGACTATACAAATCATAACTCTTCCTTGTCCATAACTAAACTCAAACTCGTAAAAATTGACTTAAATAAATCTCATAATCATCTTCTCATTGTCTTATGTCCAAATCAACCATATACATCAGAACAATCATTACTTTCACCACCAACTAGAAACCAAAGCACCTACACCTCATATACAAACCATTCAACTTACAAAATTTGCTACACAATTTCTTAATACTTAAAAAACATCCGGCACACATGCTACTTTCTTTATCAATTATACTCATATCTTACTTCAAAAATCCTTTCAATTTCATTTATGCAAGATTCCAGAATACTCTTTCTACTCAACCAAGACTATATACACAATACATTTTTCTTAACAATTACTATGCTCTTAAGTCACACACTTAATCTTAATATCAAATACTCAATGTATACCCTGTCAACTTTTCTCCATCAAAACACATTCACAAATACTTCTCATGGGTGATCTAAGGATGATGATGCAATGAGGATGTGATGGTTCGTGTATGTAAGATGATTCAGAAATGCAATTGTTGCTATAATCATTCACTCTTCCCATCCCCGTGGTTCAATATGCTTATCTTCAAACAAATTTTCAGGAGATAGCTAATAGGTATATAGAGCATCACCATAATCCATTTATTAATACACTTCAAGAACTTACACGAAACCTTCTCCTAAACTACCTAGTATCAAAACAAAATTCTAACAGACCCGCTGATACTCATTTAACAAACACATTCCAAATTGCGTACACACACATAACAATTCAAAGCAGGTAGATCTTGACCTACCGAGCCAACACTTAACTAAACACTTTATCAAATCGGAAGGTTCCCCTTCCTAAAACATTTCTAAAGGACAAGGTCATCTGCTTTGGCCAATGCTAAACTATACAGACACACTTCAAAACACCCAGTTAACCATAATTGACTAAACTAGGGCTCTGATACCACTAACTGCAATACCCCCAACTCCCACACGTAGCATAACGAAGGACAGAGAGCTACGGTGAGCGAAGAGTGCTACCGGACGAGACACTTACTTAGCAAAACAAAAGACGGAATTGTAACACCCCCTTCCCATACATAGGAAGACCCATCCGCAAGGGAGTGAGAACTCGTATGAGTAAGGGTGTCACCAAGCAGAACAGTGTAAAACATTCATTCACATAATATAAACATACATACAATTAGCGAAAATTAAAAACTTTGGAAATATTAGAATGATCATGCATTAATATAATAACATTCATTACAATAATACTCTGATAAAAAACTAATATTATAAAATAGTTACAACTGTCAGAGATACATAGCGAAAGCTTACGAAAATGATATACAAAAGATATATCACTATTACAAAATAATCATGCTACAAAAATATAGCCCTAACACTAATCCCACTATGTTGGCTTGACTGGCAGCGACTCTCCCAAAAGCTAAACGCCTTCCGCACTTGCATGGGTAAAAATACTGTGCTAAGCAATAGCGCTTAGTGGGGAAACAAACAATAATATATGGACGGCCATTCACAATGGTCGTCAAGGCAAATCACATACATAATGGCATACTGAAAATCACAAGATATAATCACAATAGAATTCCATTCATCACCATTCAAAGGTTCAATAAGCACATTTATATGCCAACAGATTCATATACTCATAATAGAGTCATTCAGATTCAAACACTTATAATCATACTCGTACGGATTCACATACTTATAATTATATCAGAACAAATCATAATAAATCATAACACATCATAACACCTGCTGACTCATAGTAGTGGATAATGAGTAAACGCGTAGAGGTACCTTATGGGTATGAATCATCAAGTAGCGGTACCTTACGAGCACGAATCGAGAAAACGGTATCATATTATCTCTTTTCAAAACATTTTTACAAAGGGATCTTAAATAAGATCAGAACACGTAGAAGTTCATGAGGAACAAAATGGGGACTTGATCAGGGTCTAGAACAGTACAGAGGCTACAACTAAAGGACTCTTTTGGGCATGCCTAACTATCCACTAGACTGACTCTTGCAGGTCATGCATAATACAATTCACATCTAGGCATAATTAATACATTCTTAATTCAACCATAGCGTTCAACAATTTTACATAACAAAATACCATGTAATGATATTAGATAAATGATATAACATTAAATAATATTTAAAACCACTAAGTAACGAAAAAGGAATGAAAACAAAGAAAATCGAAAAAGCTTCAAAAACTGGGCAGTAGCGGTTTGCACGGTGGTATGACATGTATGGCAAAGTTATACCGTCGTGTAAAGCGCACAGCTCAGAAAACTACTAAGGCAGAATGACTTTACACGGCGGTATGGCAAACGTGTAAAATGGCTTACACGGCGGTATGGAATGTCCTTACCACCGTGTAAAAACACGGCCTAGAAATCTTACAAGGCATAATGACTTTACACAGCCTTCAAAATTCTGGGAAAATCTCACGATTCACACGGGAGTATGACAAACCATATCACCGTGTAGATCGCCAGAAACCTAGAATTTCACCAGCAAACAGCCCAATTTACACACACCAAAAACACCAAACTTAAACCAACATTCAAAATGATAAGTTCAAAATATATGTTGTTTTTATATGAATTTCCAGCTTACTTTTGAGTTTAAAAGTTCCTAATTCAGTATATTTTTGTTAAAGTTTTATTAGATATTGTCTGATATACTAAATTAAGATTTTATGTTGTTTTTGGAGCTTTTAGGAAGCTTACACGGCATAAGGAACATCCATACCGCCGTGTACCACGAAAATGTGACAATGCAGATGAAGGGACTTACACGGCGGTAAGGCACATCCATACCGCCATATACCACGAGAATCAGCACTTACGTAAGGATTTACACGGCAGTGAGGAATCCTCATACCGCCGTGTAAGACGTAAAAATTCCAACAATTATGGCGCTGGAAAAGGGGAGCAAAATTTCAGGATTGTTGACTAGAGGCCCTTTACACGGCGGTGAGAGACTCTCATACCGCCGTGTAACCTACTTATGAACAAAATCTGCACAAAATCAAAGACTTTGAGGCCACCTTTTGACTTTGAACGGTTATTTAGGGACTGAAGTTAGACATTGAGAGGGTCAATTTTTTCTGGGAACGAAAGTACATTTATTTTCTCTGCAACTTAAGTTGAGATTTTTCATATAGTTTTAGAATTAATTTAAGCTGTTGTTATTTAAATCTGGGAGGAATAATCAGAGATAGTTGAAGGTTATTATTTATTTTTGAAGTTTTGAGAACAGATTGAACGGGAAGAACATCAATTTTATTGTTGTAAGAATTTCATTTTCAGATCTCAAATGGGTAATATCAACTTCTCTCTATTTAATTCAGTTTTTATTTCAATTATGAGTGAGTAGTGCTTTTCTTGTTAAGGGATGCCTTGAATCCCTAATAACCATGTGAATGCTTTGTGTGGATTGATTTATGCATATGCTTCAGTTTTATCTTCTCTGAATTAATCTGTTTGTTATTGAAATTAATGCAAGTTTGAGATTGATATACTGTGATAATCTTTGAATGTAATTCGTTTCATGAACTTACACATACTCTGTTCTATTTCTATCGATTTTCATGGATTTGATGAATCCGGGATGGTAGTTAAATCTGTGGATCTCTATTTTAATAGGTTCAGAATTGTAGAAGATAATTGAGTTTTGATATCTGAATCCGGGATGGTAGGATCATCTAAGCTTAGGACTTAAGACCTGTTTCGATGCTAATATATGTGCTGAATCCGGGATGGTAAGTACATGTGTTAGAGAAGTTGGATCCGAAAGGCAGGCTACGGTATAGGCTAGGTTGTTCACTGATGTGCATATGTGATTGATGAGTTTGAGTATTTACATGGCACTATTGGGGAGGATGGGTATTCCTTGGCAAGATCTTTTAGTTATTTCATCAAATCTGTATTGGTATTAAGTCTGTTAATATTCTTTTATTAGTTATTTTATCAATTACAGTACTTAATTTTCACCTTAAATAATTCATCACATCAAACAATTGGGAATTCTTTAGCATACATTTAATTACTGAAATTTACGCAACTCAGTCCCTTGGGTTCGATAACTTGTGGTCTTAATTATACATCACTATATTACTTGCCAATTCAGTACACTTGCTGAGGTCGCGTCAAGTTTTTAGCGCCGTTGCCGGGGACCTGGTGTTGTTAGTAAGTTGTGATTCTTATTTGTATGTGTTATTATTTTTCTGATTTTATTAATTTTTATTATTTTCAGGTAGTTGTGGTGTATGAGCAGATTGAGGCAAGAAAAAGTAGCACCCTACGACCCTGAGATCGAGAGAACTTTGCATCAACGCAGGAGAGAAAACAAAGATAACAACATGGACAACGATCCTCTCCCTATTGATGAAATTCCTCCCGAGAACGAACAATTGCCACGAGCACAAGAAGAGATGTCGGGTAACTATGGAGAAGAAGTCCCAAGGCAAAGAATAATAAGAGACTATGCTGTGCCAAGATGGAATGAGGATCACAGGACAATTGTGTTGCTTAGAGGAATGCAATTTGAACTCAAACCAGCAACCATTACTATGGTGCAAAAAAACCAGTTTTCAGGATCAGAATTGGAGGATCCTGCACAGTATTTAGATATATTTTTAGAGGTCAGTGACACAGTTCAGATACCGGGTGTCACTTCTGACGCAGTAAGGTTGAAATTGTTCCCATTTACTTTGATTGGAAAAGCAAGGGATTGGTTGCAGATGTTACCAAGTCAATCAATAAGATCATGGGAGCAATTACAAGAGAAATTCTTAATGAGATTTTTCCCTCCCACCAAAACTGCAAGAATTCATAATAGCATTATGGGTTTTGCTCAAATGAATGAAGAGCCTTTTCATGAGGCTTGGGAAAGATTTAGGAGATTATTGAGAAGCTGTCTGCACCATGAGATAGCTGTACATCAATTGATGACTTTATTCTATGCAGGAGTTACCCCACAGACAAGGTCACTTTTGGATGCATCATCAGGAGGTTCCTTTTTGAATAGGTTGCCAGAAGAAGCTTTTCTTATGTTGGATGAGATAGCAGCAAATGATGCTCAATGGGCTGCTCCAAGATCAATTCCAAAAAGGCAAGGAATACATAATGTGGATGAAGTATCAATGCTGAAGGCACAGATAGAATCAATGCAGAAGGAGATGAGTGGATTGAAGGTTCGAAATGTGCCCTCAGTCTCTCAAGAGAGTGGGAAATATGAAAGCAGTCAATATAGTCAAGAAGGTGGAACCATGGGAGATGTAAATGCTGTAGGAGACTACCGTAGGAATGACCCTTACAGCAACACTTATAACCTAGGTTGGAGGAACCACCCTAACTTCTCTTGGAAGGATGGAAATCAGAATGCGTCATCTTCTCAACCACAAGGGAGAGCCCCTTTCAATCAAACCATGCATCATAACCACAATCATTCATACCAACATCAATCGTCCACTCAATAGCAAGCACCATATCCATCGAACTATAACCAAGGGCAGGGTTCAAACCAATCCCATACTCAAACTTATCACCCACCGGGATATCAACCAAGACCACCTGTTCAAGAAAAGAAGCCAAACCTTGAAAATATGTTGGCCAATTTCATAAACAGTCAACAGCAATTTGTGAATAGCCAGCAACAATTTATGTCTAGTCAAGAAACAAGGTGGAAATCTCAAGAACAATGGAACCGAAATCAAGACGCATCCATGAGAAATTTAGAAACTCAATTGGGACAGCTTGCAAATTCTGTATCTCAAAGACAACCAGGAACATTTCCATCAAATGTGTACCGGAATCCTAAGGAAGAGGCGAAAGCAATCATGTTGAGAAGTGGCAGAGATATGGCACCAAGAGAGGACCAAGGTAAAAATTCTTCACCATCCACAAGTAAGGAGGAGCCAACGCGAGAGGTAAGTAATCCTAATTCTAAGGTAGAGGTTAATGAAAACACTCCTAAAAATGATAAGGGTAAAAGTATAGTAAATCCTAGTGTAGAGGATCTTGATATCAATAGATTGCCATTTCCTGCTGTAGCTAAAAAAGAAAAGAAAAATGAGCTATTGGCTAGATTTTTAGAAATGTTTAAGAAACTACATATTAATCTACCATTTGCTGAAGCTTTAGCTCACATGCCTAACTATGCTAAATTCATGAAAGAATTATGTTCTAATAAAAAGAAATTAGAAGGGTATGGAACTGTGCAGCTTACAGAAAATTGCAGTGCATTGATAATGAACAAAATTCCTGAAAAATTGGAGGATCCAGGTAGTTTCACTCTACCCTGTGAAATTGGTGAAGATTTTAATGGGAATGCTTTATGTGATTTGGGTGCGAGCATAAATTTGATGCCTTATTCTATTTGTAGGAAGCTGAATCTTGGGGAGCTCAAGGAGACTAGAATGAGACTCCAACTTGCAGATAGGTCGGTAAGGAGACCCAAAGGAGTGATTGAGGATCTATTGGTGAAAGTGGGAAAATTTATTTTTCCAGTAGATTTTGTAGTAATGGAAATTGAAGAGGATCGGAAGGTACCATTGATTGTGGGAAGACCATTTTTAAATACAGCAAAGGCGCTAATTGATGTACATGGTCAAACGGTCACATTGAGATTCAATGATGAGAAGGTAGTGGTGGATATGAACAAGGCTCAAAAGTATCCATTGGGTGATGTGGAGGAGTCTGTTTATTTTATGGATGCAGTAGATGAGTGTATAGAGGAAGTACAAGAAAAGGTTGTGGGAGCTGATGCAGTGGATGTGAGCTTAATACATTCATTGGAGGATGAAAAATTGGAAGAAAAAATAGACGGAGAAGTAATGGCAGCTGTAGAAAAAGAAGATGGAAAAGAGGAAGTACAGCAAGAAGAGTTTAAGCCAAAAGAGGGGGATTCAAATTATGAACTTAAACCACTTCCTCCTCAATTAAAATATGTATTTTTAGAAGATGAGAAAAAGCCAGTGATCATTTCTTCTTTGTTGACAGATATCGAGGAGAAAATGCTGCTTGAGGTGCTGAAAAAGCACAAGGGAGCCATTGGATGGGAAACCTCAGATTTAAAGGGGATTGACCCAAGTTACTGCACACACCGAATTCCGATGGAAGAAGAATGTAAGCCTGTTGCTCAACCTCAAAGGAGACTTAATCTGACAATGCAAGATGTAGTGAAGAAGGAGGTACTGAAACTCCTTGATTCAGGTATTATCTATCCTATTTCTGACAGTAAGTGGGTTAGCCCAGTACAGTGCGTGCCTAAGAAGGGGGGATGACTGTGGTTAAAAATGAGCTGAATGAATTGATTCCAACTCGTACTGTTACGGGGTGGAGAGTTTGTATTGATTTCAGAAGGTTAAACAATGCCACGAGAAAACACCATTTCCCCTTGCCATTTATTTACCAAATATTAGAAAGGTTAGCAGGTAATAAGTTCTATTGTTTTTTAGATGGGTACTCGGGATATTTACAAATCCCTATAGCCCCGGAAGACCAAGAGAAAACAACTTTTACTTGCCCTTATGGCACATTCGCCTATAGGAGAATGCCGTTCGGATTATGTAATGCACCGGCTACGTTTCAGCGGTGTATGATGGCTATTTTTCATGACTTCATAGAGAAATTTATGAAGGTTTTTATGGATGATTTCACTATTTATGGGGCCGACTTTGAAAATTGTTTAGAGCATCTTGATGTAGTGCTAGGGAGGTGTGAAAAAACCAACTTAGTACTAAATTGGGAAAAATGCCACTTTATGGTGAGAGAAGGCATTGTACTTTGACACAAAATTTCTGAAAATGGGATAGAGGTCGATAAGGCCAAAGTAGAGGTGATAGAGAAGTTGCCACCCCCAACTAGTGTAAAGGGCATTAGGAGTTTCTTAGGGCATGCAGGGTTTTATCGTCGTTTTATCAAAGATTTTTCGAAAATTGCTAAACCCTTGTCAAATTTGCTTATGAAAGATGCTCCTTTTCATTTTGACAGTGAATGTATGCTAGCTTTTGAAATTTTGAAGCAACGGCTAATTTCAGCTCCGATAATTATATCTTCGGATTGGAATTTGTTGTTTGAATTAATGTGTGATGCTAGTGATTTTGCAGTTGGGGCAGTTCTTGGACAAAGGCGAGATAAAGTATTTTGTGCAGTCTATTATGCCAGTCATACATTGACAGGAGCACAGGTTAACTATACAACCACTGAGAAAGAACTTCTTGCAATTGTGTATGCTTTTGAGAAGTTCAGACCATACTTGCTAGGAGCAAATATTGTGGTGTGGTCAGACCATGCAGCCTTGAGGCATTTGTTTGCAAAAAAAGAATCCAAGCCAAGGCTGATTAGATGGGTGCTGTTATTGCAAGAGTTTGATTTGGAAATCAAGGACAAGAAGGGAGCGAAAAATTTTGTCGCAGATCATTTATCGAGATTGGAGAGTGAACACATTGAAGAAGGGGAAATTTTGGATTTGTTTCCTGATGAACATATCTGTGCTTTATTTGCATGTGAAATTTCTGTTCCTTGGTTCGCTAATATAGCCAACTTTCTTGCAGGAGGCTTTATGCCAAAAGACTTTACATGGCAACAAAGGAAGAAGCTGCGAGCTGATGCCAAACATTACATTTGGGACGACCCGTACTTATTCCGCTTGTGTGCCGATCAAGTAATAAGAAGGTGCATTTCAGATGGAGAAAAAGGAGAAATCATTAAGGCTTGTCATAGTGGGGAAGCTGGTGGCCATCATGGGCCAAATCGGACGGTATCAAAAATTTTATCTTCTGGTTTTTATTAGCCTACCATGTTTAAAGATGTTCAAAGTTTTGTGAAAACATGTGATAGATGTCAACGGGTAGGAAATATTTCTATGAAAGATGAAATGCTGTTAACCAATATACTTGAAGTGGAATTATTTGATGTGTGGGTGATAGATTTTATGGGGCCTTTTCCAATATCCTTTGGGTTTGAGTATATATTAGTAGCTGTGGATTATGTGAGTAAGTGGGTAGAAGCCGTAGCTACTAAGACTTGCGATGCCAAAATTGTACTAGAATTCCTTAGGAGGAACATTTTCACTAGGTTTGGCAAGCCAAAGGCAATAATTAGTGATGGGGGCAGGCATTTTGTTAATCACCAATTTACTGCCCTATTAAAAAAATTTGGTGTGAGGCACAAAATTACTACCCCATATCATGCTCAAGCAAATGGACAAGTTGAGGTTTCTAATAGAGAACTCAAAACAATCCTGGAAAAGACTGTAAATTCATCTAGGAAGGATTGGTATTTGAGGCTGGATGAAGCTTTATGGGCCTATAGAACCGCATTCAAAACGCCTATAGGGTTATCCCCGTTTAAGCTAGTCTATGGTAAATCATGCCATCTCCCTGTCGAACTCGAACACAAAGCTTATTGGGCAACTAAATTTCTTAATTTTGATGTTAAGAGTGCAGGTGAGAAGAGACTTCTCCAGATGAATGAGTTGGAAGAATTACGATTTTGGTCATATCAACAAGTAGAGAAGTATAAGGAAAAAACAAAGAAATGGCACGATAAGAAATTGGTCAGGAAGGAATTCACTCCAGGTATGAAAGTTCTTTTATATAACAGTCGATTAAGGTTATTTCTTGGAAAACTGAAATCGCGATGGACGGGACCATTTGAAGTTGTGAGTGTGACTGATTTTGGAGTTATCACGATCCAAAAGCACCCTGGGAGTGAGGACTTTAAGGTAAATGGCCATCGATTAAAGCCCTATTTTGAGAACCGCATTGAAATTGCAGCGATAACCATTACTTTAGAGGACGAGTGAGGTAAATTCAAAGTCTAGCTGAGACTCAAAATCAGAACTAAAATAATTTCTAACCTTATCCTCTTTTGTTTTAATTTATGGAGTCTAGTTATTTTCAGTTTGTAGGTCATTTGTATTTTTATTTAATGGTTTATTAATTTTTGAACATGGTGTAAAACGTTTTGGAGTACTTGGTGTAATTGTTGGTTAATTAAATGTTAAGTTTTTCTAAAAAAACTCGTTTTACACGGCGGTGAGGAATCCTCATACCGCCGTGTGAAACGTGAATTTTCATAACTGATTCAGTGGTGTTTTACACGGCGGTGAGGAACACTCATACCGCCGTGTAAAACTTACATTTAATAACCTGATTCCAGTAGCATTTTACACGGCGGTAAGGCACATCCATACCGCCGTGTAAAACGAGATTTTTAAAAAAAATGTGATTCCAGTAGCGTTTTACACAGCGGAATGGTATTTCCATACTGCCGTGTAAAACGAAAAACCCTGTTTTTAAATCCTCAGCCGCCAGTTTATTTTTGGCATTTTTAAACACAAAAATTCCCTCTCTCGCCTCTCTCTACCCGATACCCAAAGTTTGTGAAAGTCCTTGTTTTTAATTTGGTTTAATCACAATTCAAGAGCATCTTTTGTGCATCTGATTAGCATTCCTTCATTCTTTTCTTCTTATTTTTCATTTCTTACCTTCGTTTCTCTTTTTAATTTTGTTTCTCTGTTGTTCTAGGGTTTAGGTATTTTTCAATTCCCTTCCTCTTAATTCTTTCTTTCTTCAAGAAATGCGTGAATTGTGTGCATTAATCTTTAAGTAATGGCTGGATTGTGTGTTTTAATTTTCAATTGGGGGCTGATTTGGTGTTGTATTCCTTTAATTTTTTGTTTTATTCCGTTAATTGGAGGGCTTTATGTATGTGGCATTCTTTTGATTTGTGTGTTATGTCCTTAATTGGTGCCTGAATTTGTGTTTTATTCCCTTGAATTATATTGCCTTGTTTACTTTGTGGGTTGTTTGATGTTAATTGAAAAAAATTGGGGGTAACAATTGCATGAGAGATGCTGGTTCTATACATAAAAGTTTATGCTCACCAAGTGTTTGACAAAATGCCTAAATGAGTAGTATTCACCCTTTCTCTGTCATATAGATGCTGTCAACCATGGTCCATCTTTTGGGCTTTCATATACTTTGAAATATGTTTGTCTCGAGCTGTGATTAACATTTAAGTGGGCATTTAAGCATGTAAACGATATGGCAGTATGGGAATTCAGTGGGAATGCTGTAATTTTTTTCCATTCTATTTCTTTTGTGCATTTGCTGCTAAGGGAACTAGGGGGTGCATTGTTATCATAAGTGCTGGCCTTTGTCCTTGTTAAAAATTATCAGTGTGGCATTGAAGTCTTAATGTTCTGCAAATTGTTTTAGCTCAATTTCGGCTCGCTTACTATTTTGTTGAAAATTTAATCTTTTGTTTGTCCCTTCTAATTGTGTTTATCTATTGATGCAGTGGCTCCAAAAAGATATAGAACGGACCAGGCATCATCTTCTCGGGATAGCTCGATACCCTCTTGGGTCCCAACAAGGTGCCACACTATATTCCAATGTCTAGCAGAGGCAACATTCCTGCCCTCCACCTTTCTAGATGTTGATTCACTACAGAGTTTGGGGATAAATGAAGAAATCAATGAGTTGATTGTTGGGATAGGGTGGAAAGAATTTTTTCAGAAAAATGAGAGAGTTCATCCGAAGTTGACTCGGGATTTCCTTGCAACCGTAGATTGCAAGATTGATAATGATGATGAGGAAGACCCCGGAGAGGTAACATTTTGGTTGAACGAGAGGAAGTACACATTGACATTTAATGAGTTCTCAGAAGCCCTTGGTTTTCCGGTGGATGGGGCCCGACATCTTCCCGACGTAAATAAACAGACAATTTGGGCCACAATCCACGATCCACTCACAGCCACGCAATATGTCACTGGACAGTCCAAGGCACACCATCTGAGCGACCATGCTTTAAGGATCTTGCAACGATTTTTTGCCCTCTCTTTTTATGGACACATTGAAGCTGCTGGCGTGGTGAACCAGGCTGAGGCGTTATTTTTTCATTGCATGATCCACCAGATCCGATTGAATGGAGCCTATTTTTTATGGAAGAAATTTGAGGACTTACAGGGTAATCCGAAAAAGGTGAAGAAGATTGCGATCGGATGGGTGGTCACAGTTTTGGCTAAGAGAGTAGGCCTTAGCTCATTGGGACCAGATTTGGGAGATAGTAATTTAATAGACTTCAAGATGCTGAAGAATTTGAGGATCATTGTGGATGATCATCATTTTCATGATCAAGTCAGATTGTCCACAATGGACGAATACTTGCGCCTCGTTGAAAGGGGTCGAGTATAGTTGCCGGTAAAAGGGGCTGAAGATGAGGATGAGCAGCCAGAGGAGGCTGCAGGACCCGCACCAGGTATGCCAGCCTATGACTTCTCCCAGCTTACTGCCCATTTAGAGGCTTTGCAGACGGGTCAAGCTCAGATTAATTCTCGCTTAGATCAGTGGGAGAGCTTTATGGAGGATAACCATGCTGAACATGTTCAGCTTATGGGACGCTTAGACATGCATGAGCAGCAGTTTGCCATGCAAGCACAGAGTTTGGCGAGGCTGGAGCATTCCATTTACCTTTCTCGGTAGGAGCAGGAGCAGTTTTACCAGACCATGCGGGATCGCTTTCCTCCACCACCACCTCCACAATGAGTGACATAAATTTCTGGGAGTTTTTCTGATTATCTATTATGTTCACTCATTACTTCTTACTTTTTATTTCTTTTTGGTTTGTTTACTTGCTTGGGACAACAAGTTTTCAAGTGTGGGGTAGTGAATTAATTGGTATAACTTGAATATTGTCTAACCCTGCAGTACTTTAGTCTAATTTTACTTTAGTTTAATTTTCAGCATTTTAGATATAAGTTGCGATCTATTTACACTTATGCATTTTGTTTTCATAATTTGTGTTTCTTGTTTTATGTTATGTGTTTCTAGTTGTAGTTGACTTGAGTTGTGTTGTGGTTGATTTGTTGTGGTTAATTTGAACTTTTTAATTTTTCCTCATGATTAGTTTAGTAAACTTTTAATTTGATTATTCCAGCTTAATTTTCAATCTTGGAAAGGTTATTTAGAGCATTTAGTTAGCAAGAGAGTAATTTTCTGTTTAAGAGTTTTCTTCCTAACATTGTTCAAATTAGAGCATACAATTAAAATTTCCAATATTTTGCACTCAGGCCAGTTTTTACAAGTCGAAAAAAATCAGCCATGAAATCTCTTGATCAGAAAGTCTTTAGAGCACTAGAACCTTCCTCATTTCCCTTCAAAATGATTTAACAATTAAGGCATGAATGTTGACATGATTTAGGCATCTTTCTTTGTTAAGTCACTTTAAATAAACTTTCTCCTACCTATGGAATTAACTACCCTTGTTAGCCAATTTTGAGCTTAATTGAGTATGCTAAATGCGTATTTCGAAAATTTTCTTGTTTGCACAACTTATTGTTACTAATAAACCTAAAAAGCCTTTAGCTTACCCTTATAGGAGAGCTGGCCACTCTAGGATTGTGGGGGGTTGCTGTTGGGAAGTTTGGGTGATTGAGTTCATGTGGTGGTGTGAATGAGTTTCAATTTAATTAGCAAGAGTAAGTTAGACTGAATGTTTTAGTAAGTTGGAAAGAAAAGAAAACGAAGACGAAGATAATGCCCTTTGTGATTTGGTATGAAATTTGGAGCTGATTATAAGTTACTAAAATATTCAAGTGTGGGGTCGTTTATCTTTTAAAAAAAATAATAAAATAAAATAAAATAAAATAAAATAAAAATAAAAATAGATAAATAAATAAAGTGCATAGAAAAATTCAAGTGTGGGGTATCCTTTATTATAAAATAAAATGTTTGGATGGTCAAGTTTGAGAAGGAAATTTTATCTTCTCATTTTCTTGTGATTCGAAATTTTTTTTATGGGAAGTAACTAAGTCTTGGCAACTTTGGTTAATTTGGAAGTAGGTTATGGAAAAATTTTATTGGGTAGCAGTAATAGTCGGTAAAGTGGCTGAATCTTTGTTGATTTTCTAAACTCTTTTTGTTAGCCATCACCGGTCGAACCCTGTATTACAACCTGTTTAAGACCTAATGATCATTTTTATATCTTGATTTGTTCAGTGGAGATGACCTTCGGGTTCCGGTACCAAAGGAGAGGCCTATGGTGTTTCTAGTGTTTCAATTGAGAAGCCAGATGTGCATTCGTGCACTAACTTATTTGGTCATTTATTGATTGGTGCTAAAATTTTAATTTTGAAAATTATAAAAACTTTGGTTTTGGCCTTTGCGCACACACACTGGAAATTTAATTGTATTTTCTTCTTTTGAGTTTTGTTTAAGTAAGAATTGCTCTCAAGTGGAATTTACTAAGTGTTTTCTTGGTGTTTTGAATTTCCGTTTTCTTGCTTGAAAATTGAGAAAGTTGGAATTGAAGAGGTATTTTACTCGAGGGCGAGCAAAAGCTAAGTGTGGGGTATTTTGATAAGTTCAAAATATATATTGTTTTTATATGAATTTCCAGCTTACTTTCAAGTTTAAAAGTTCCTAATTCAGTATATTTTTGTTAAAGTTTTATTAGATATTGTCTGATATACTAAATTAAGATTTTATGTTATTTTTGGAGCTTTTAGGAAGCTTACACGGCGGTAAGGAACATCCATACCGCCGTGTACCACGAAAATGTGACAATGCAGATGAAGGGACTTACACGGCGGTAAGGAACATCCATACCGCCGTGTACCACGAGAATCAGCACTTACGTAAGGAGTTACATGGCGGTGAGGAATCCTCATACCGCCGTGTAAGACGTAAAAATTCCAACAATTACGGCGTTGGAAAAGGGGAGCAAAATTTCAGGATTGTTGACCAGAGGCCCTTTACACGGCGGTGAGAGACTCTCATACCGCCGTGTAACCTACTTATGAACAAAATCTGCACAAAATCAAAGACTTTGAGGCCACCTTTTGACTTTGAACGGTTATTTAGGGACTGAAGTTAGACATTGAGGGGGTCGATTTTTTCTGGGAACGAAAGTAAATTTATTTTCTCTGCAACTTAAGTTGAGATTTTTCATATAGTTTTAAAATTAATTTAAGCTGTTGTTATTTAAATCTGGGAGGAATAATCAGAGATAGTTGAAGGTTATTATTTATTTTTGAAGTTTTGAGAACAGATTGAACGGGAAGAACATCAATTTTATTGTTGTAAGAATTTCATTTTCAGATCTCAAATGGGTAATATCAACTTCTCTCTATTTAATTCAGTTTTTATTTCAATTATGAGTGAGCAGTTCCTTTTCTTGTTAAGGGATGCCTTGAATCCCTAATAACCATGTGAATGCTTTGTGTGGATTGATTTATGCATATGCTTCAGTTTTATCTTCTCTGAATTAATCTGTTTGTTATTGAAATTAATGCAAATTTGAGATTGATATACTGTGATAATCTTTGACTGTAATTCGTTTCATGAACTCACACATACTCTGTTCTATTTCTATCGATTTTCATGGATTTGATGAATCCGGGATGGTAGTTAAATATGTGGATCTCTATTTTAATAGGTTCAAAATTGTAGAAGATAATTGAGTTTTGATATCTGAATCCAGGATGGTAGGATCATCTAAGCTTAGGACTTAAGACCTGTTTCGATGCTAATATATGTGCTGAATCCGGGATGGTAAGTACATGTGTTAGAGAAGCTAGATCTGAAAGGCAGGCTATGGTATAGGCTAGGTTATTCACTGATGTGCATATGTGATTGATGAGTTTGAGTATTTACATGGCACTATTGGGGAGGATGGGTATTCCTTGGCAAGATCTTTTAGTTATTTCATCAAATCTGTATTGGTATTAAGTCTGTTAATATTCTTTTATTAGTTATTTTATCAATTACAGTACTTAATTTTCACCTTAAATAATTCATCAAACAATTGGGAATTCTTTAGCCTACATTTAATTGCTGAAATTTACGCAACTCAGTCCCTTGGGTTCGATAACTTGTGGTCTTAATTATACATAACTATATTACTTGCCGATTCAGTACACTTGCTGAGGTCGCGTCACAAAACATTAACACCAACTTAAAACTCACCTCTTGGAGCTCTAAACACAAGGAAAACATGCCATGAACATAATTAAATTATTCAACCAAAATTAATAATTATAAACATCATCTCATTCAAAAATCAGCAATTCACAATCCGCCATACATCAAATGCATATATCATCCCATAAAATCACACTCTAAACTTTAACAACTCAAAATACTAAGATTTCAAAGTATAACCTCATTAAGAACATCATTACTCATACAATTTCGCAACAAATCAAATAAGAACAAAATACAAAAAAATGCACAAAAATTCCCAAACCTTAAATTCCTTAGCTCCAAATTACTTGGTACCACTTCCACCAGCCTTCTCTTTTCCCTTGGGATCGCGAGGAGGCTCAACTAACCAAGAACACCCAACAAAACACAAAAATACAAAACGTAAATTAAAACTCCAAACAAACAAATTAAGAAGAGATGAAAAGATGAAGAAGATGAAGACAAAACAATAACTTACCCACTAGAGGTTAGGGAATGATCAATTTCCACCAACAAACTCTTGGATCCAAGCTAGGGCACTCAAGAAATGAGAAAAGGAAGAAGAGAAGTAGGGAGAAGAGGATAAACAGGAAAGGGAAACAAAATCTGCTTTCCCTTTTCTCTTTCTTCTTCTATTTACTCTTTCTTAACCCTTGCCACATGTCATTTCCTCATTAGTGAAGATTGACCACTCACACCCAACCAACACACATGCTACCACACACAAGAACAACCCACATAATTCACACACTACAATTATATTGTCACGCCCCGTTTGCCCCCTAGTAGAATGAGCCTGTCTGTATGTGTAAGCATTCGCATGTGTTCGGCATATCATAAGGGTATTTTAGTAAAATGCATGTTTTTGGGGTTTATTAGCATATGGTTATATGTATGACATTAGTGTGTGAATTAATTGGGAAATGGTTATGTGCACTTGAGCATATCATATTAAGGTGTTTTAAGATGGGAGTGCATTGTGTGTGTGTTCATACCATTGTAGGGTGTGCATTAGTTGGGAGTGCATTGTGTGTGAGAAGTATTTGTTTGATTGGTGTGAGTGATTGGTTTCCACCAATAAGAAAGTGACAAGTGTAGGGTTAGGGAAAAAGATGAGTTAGTAGAGAAGGAAAAGTGAAAAGGCAGAGACTTAATTCTTTTTCCCGATTCATATTCTTCTTTTCTAGCTCATCTTCTTCCTTTGCTTCTATTTGGGAACCCTAGCTCGGATAATGCTACTGTTAGTGGAAATCAATCATCTCCTTGGCATTCTATTGGTAAGTCATTGCATTCCTCATCTTCGTTTTCCATTTGTTTTCATAATCTTCTTCTTCTTTGGGTTTAGATTTAACTTAGGGTTTTATTTTGGTTGTTCTTCGATGTGTTGTTGCTTAGCTGTGGCCCCTCGCGATCCTAAGGGCAAGGAGTTTGCTGGGAGTAGCGGAGCTAAGTGATTGAAGCTTAGAATTCAGGTTTGGGATTTGTTTGATAAGATTGTTTGATTTTGAGTTTACTGTAATGTTTAGGGTTTGTGTTCTTAAGGAACTTGAATGCATGTATACTTGATTTGGGTGTTTTAATTTCTGAATTGAGTTGTAATTATGTCATTTATAGTGTATGAGATGTCTTCTGGAAGTGAAGAACATATTTGTGTGGTTTTGATTCTAGTATGGGATTGATTTTTGAGTTCTGGAATTCTGGAAAATGGAATATCGTGTTACTGTTGAAAATCCCGTTTCCAGGTTTTGTCTGTTGCGTGACTAGCCAAGTGAGAGGCCAGACACGCCTTGTGACCAGCCAGAGAGGCCAGTCACGAGTGGTGACTGTAAGTCACAACTCGTGACCAGCCAAGAGGAAGGCAGTCACGACTCGAGACAGGCCTGAGAAGGCAGTCACGGGTGGTGTTTGCCAGTCACGACCCGTGACCAGCCCAAAGAAAGAAGCCAGTCACGAGACGTGACTCCCAGTCACGACTCGTGACCAGTAAGAGGAAAAGGCAAGTCACGACGTGACCAGAAGCCAGTCACGAGGCGTGACTCCCAGTCACGGCTCGTGACCAGCCAGAGGAAGAGGCCAGTCACGAGTTGTGATGCCAGTCACGACTCGTGACCAGCCCACCTTATCGGTAACCCCCGTTCGGCCTATTTTATGAAATTTCCCGGTTTTAACTCAAAAATGAATTTTCGTACTTCTTTTGAATGGACTTATACTGCTGTATGATGCATGTCATACTTTTATATGCTTTGATATAAGTGATACCATGATTCTTCAGATGAATTATATACTGTATTCTGAATTATGATTTGAATGACGCTTAACCTGCTAGAGTCAAGTAAGTGGATAGTTAGGCATGCCTAATAGAGTCTTTTAGCTGCAGCCCTCAGTTCAGTTTCGACCCCGATCAGGTCCCCCGTTTGGTTCCTCGCTAACCCTTCAGTATTAGGATCTTGTTTAAGATCCCCTCAGTAAAAATATTGTGTTTTGATAAAAATGAAATGACTTTTGATTTGTACCTGTGAGGTACCCTCAGTATTCGATTCGTACCCAAAAGGTACCTTCAGTACACTCGTTATCCACTACCTCGAGTCAGCAGGTGTTCGATTGGTTCGCTCTGTTCTATTTTGGCTATATAAATGTGATATCCGTATGAGTATAAGTGATGAGATGGATTTTGGATTATTTGGCATGAACATGAATCTGTAATGCGGAATGTATGGCTTTAAATTGTGAGCATGTTTATATGGATTATGTTAAAGCTATTGCTTTTGCCATTATGTATGTGTTATGCCTTGACGACCATTGTGAATGGCCGTTCATATTTTATGTGTGTTTCCCCACTAAGCGTTTATCGCTTAGCACGGTGTTTTTACCCGTGCAGGTGCGGAAGGAGTTTTGCTTTGAGAGAGTCGCCGCCGTCAAGCCAACACAGAAGGTTTTAGTGTAGGGCTCAGTTTTTGTAATCTGTAATGATTCTTTTTGTATAGAACTCTCCTGTATCAGTTTTGTTATAGCTTCCACTGTCGTATTTATATTCTAGTTATGTAATATCTTTTGTTTCAGCTAGTTGATTAGAACATTATTGTAATGGTTTTGTTATATTAATGCATGATCAGCTATGGCTTTCTTTTCCTTTAAAGTTTTTAATTATCCTGTATTTCAGTATGTATGGTATGGTTGAATGTATGTTTTGCTTTGTATCTGTTTGGTGGCACCTTTGCTCATACGGCATCTCACTCCTTATCGGATGGGATCTCCTACGTATGGGTAGGGGGTGTTACAGTTTTTGGTATCAGAGCTTCGGTTTAGGCGTTTCTGGGTGTTGTTGATGATATGTTGTGTTGCTTAGATGTGTATGTGTCTAGATTTGTGTTGGCTGATGCGGTTGTTTCTTATTTGTTTAGATGGCTTCTAACTCTGCTCGTGGATCACTTGAGGAATCTGCTGAGAGTGTGAACCCTCAAGCTGTAGATCCATCAATTTCTTTGTCTGCTTAGCACGCTAGGGTCCAGCCCGAGGCCGCAGCCATGCCTTTTGTGGCTATGTTTAGATTGCATCTGGACATGGCCAGGGTTTTGGAGAGAGTGACTGCTCCTAGAGCCCCTATGGAGAACTTGAGGAGGGCAGGTGTTGAAGACTTCTATGGCATAGGTTTGGATGAGTCTGAGTTAGCTGAGAAATGGTTAGATAAAGTGAAGCGTGCTCTGAGAGAGATTCGGTGTCCTCCCGACTAGCAGGCAGAGTGTGCACTAGTTTTACTGCAAGGGTCCGCTTTTAAATGGTGGGAATTGGTTTGCAGGAATCCTCAGCTACCGGATCCGATTACTTGGGAGTTCTTTGAGGGTGAGTTCACAAAGAAGTATATTACTCAGACTTATAGAGATGCTAGATGGGCGCAGTTTTTGAGTTTGAGGCAGAGGACCATGTCATTTTCAGATTATGAGAAAGAGTTCAACCGCTTATCTCGCTATGCTCCGCATGGGGTTATGTCAGATGATTTCAGATGCAAGCATTTTGAAGCAGGGTTGAATGAGTCTTTGAAGATTGCTTTGATTTCTTTGATGTGTATGCCTGGGGTGAGTTACTATCAGATTGTGGAGGCTGCCGTGAGGGCTGAGAGATCTGAGACTGTGCTCAGAGAGAGGGCTCAGAGGAGGAACCCTTCTCGTGGAGGAGCTTCTTCATCCTCGGGTAAGAGATCGAGGAACCCGCAGGATGAGTCATCATCTGGCCCGGCTTCCAGAGGTAGGAGACAGGGTTCTGCAGCTGTGTTAGATTCTGGGAGAGGTGGTAGATCTGAGACTACATCAGTTTGTCCTCATTGCAGTAAGACTCATCGGGGTGAGTGTAGGTGGCTCTCCGGTGTGTGCTTCAGGTGTGGGAGCACTGAGCATCTTTTGGCTAGCTGTCCGAGATTGCATGAGGATTCAGGTTCCCAGAGAGAGGCTAGCAGGGTCGGTTCGAATGCTTCACAGGCTTCCCGTGGTAGAGGTCGAGGTGGTCGACCTAGAGAGGGTGCTGCATCAGAGACAGCGGATCGTGAGTTGCCAGTTGCAGCTAGAGCATATGCTGTGAGAGCCAGAGAGGAGCAGGATGTGCCTGATGTTATTGCTGGTAAGTTCCTACTCCATGACAATGAATTGTATGCTCTAATTGACCCTGGTTCCACACACTCATACTTGTGCACAGATAAAATTGTTAATAAGTTACATGTGGTTGATCAGTTACATTATGAGATTTGTGTGACCAGTCCATTAGGGCATAGTGTCAGTGTGAGTAGAGTCTTTAGGAGTTGTCCTCTGATGGTTGAGGGAGTTGTGCTTCCAGCGGATTTGATTGAGTTGCCTTTCAGAGAGTTTGATCTGATTCTGGGTATGGACTGGTTGGGTAAGCATCGGGCTGTGGTTGATTGCCATAGGAAGACAGTTGTGCTTCGAGATAGAGGTCAGTCTCCTGTGTTTATGAAAGGTTTGGGTGCTAGTTCTTTGAATAATGCGATTTCTGCGATGCAAGCCAAGAGGTTTATCAGGAAAGGTTGTGAGGCTTTTCTAGCAGTTGTGTTGGATTCCAAGAGAGATCAGGTTCAGATTGAGGACATCCCTATTGTGCGGGAGTTTAGTGATGTGTTCCCGAGTGAGTTGCCTGGTTTGCCTCCTGAGAGAGAGGTCGAGTTGTCCATTGAGATTATGCCGGGTACCACACCTATTTCAAAAGCACCTTATCGGATGGCTCCTGTAGAGTTGAGGGAACTTAAGACTCAGCTACAAGAGCTATTGGATAAGGGGTTTATTCGACCTAGCATATCTCCTTGGGGAGCTCTAGTTCTGTTTGTCAAGAAGAAAGATGGATCTTTGCGGATGTGTATCGACTACAGGCAGATCAATAAGGTTACAGTGAAAAATAAGTATCCATTGCCTAGGATTGAAGATTTGTTTGATCAGCTTCGAGGTGCAGGTGTCTTTTCTAAGATAGATCTTCGGTCAGGGTACTATTAGCTTCGAGTTCAGGACGCATATGTGGTTAAGACTGCATTTCGGACTAGGTATGGCCACTATGAGTTCCTTGTGATGCCGTTTGGTTTGACCAATGCTCCAGCGGCTTTTATGGATTTGATGAACCGTGTGTTTAGGCCATATCTAGATCGATTTGTAGTAGTATTCATTGATGATATCTTGGTGTATTCCAAGGATGAGAGTGAGCATGAGGAGTATCTCAGATTGGTTTTGCAGATGTTGAGAGAGCATCGGTTGTTTGCCAAGCTTAGCAAGTGTGATTTTTGGCTTCGGGAAGTGTCATTTTTGGGTCACATTATTTCAGCTAGGGGTATTCAGGTTGATCCGGCCAAGATTGAGGCGATAGTTGATTGGAAAGCGCCTAGGAATGTTCAGGAAGTGAGGAGTTTCCTTGGTTTGGCAGGGTATTACCGTCGGTTTGTTAAGGGTTTTTCTGTGATTGCCGCTCCGATGACGAGATTGTTAAGGAAAGGAGTCAGATTTGAGTGGTCAGATAGATGCCAGGCTTGTTTTGATCAGTTGAAGCAGTTGCTAGTTGAGGCTCCTATTCTTACTCAACCCATCTTGGGTAAAGAGATTGTCATTTATAGTGATGCTTCGGGAGTTGGCCTTGGATGTGTTTTGATGCAAAAAGGTAAGGTCGTGGCTTATGCTTCTCGACAGTTAAAGCCACATGAGAGGAACTATCCGACGCATGATCTAGAGTTGGCGGCTGTGATCTTTACTTTGAAGATTTAGAGTCATTATCTGTATGGGGAAAAGTGTAGGATCTTTTCGGACCATAAGAGCTTGAAGTACTTTCTCACATAGAAAGAGTTGAACATGAGACAGCGCCGTTGGCTTGAGTTGTTTAAGGATTACGATTGCATTGTGGATTACCATCCTGGTAAGGTCAATGTAGTCGCTGATGCTTTGAGTCGGAAGTCAGTTTCAGCCTTGTTCCTGAGACGGTTCAGATGGAGATTTGATTCAGATGGGGCTTTGCTTGCTCAGTTGCGTGTGAGGCCTACCTTGAGACAGAGGATTGTGGATGCTCAGAGGGATGATCAGAGACTTTAGCAGATTGTACAAGAGGTAAGATCGGGGAAGCAGTCAGAGTTTTCAGTTCAGGATGAAGTGCTTATGTTCAGAAATCGCTTGTGTGTGCCAGAGTCTGAGGATTTGAGGAGACAGCTTATGAGTGAGGCGCATAGTACAGTTTTTACTATGCATCCTGGCAGTGAGAAGATGTATCGGGACATGAAGCAGTTTTATTGGTGGTCCGGTATGAAGAGAGACATAGTGGATTTTGTGTCCAAGTGCTTGACTTGTCAGCAGATAAAGGCCGAGCATCAGGTTCCTTCGGGATTGCTTACGCCTTTATCCGTTCCTAAGTGGAAGTGGGATGATATCGCCATGGACTTTGTATCCGGTTTGCCTTTGACTCAGAGGAAACATGACTCAGTTTGGGTAATAGTGGATCGGCTTACGAAATCAGCTCACTTTCTGCCAGTTAGAGTGGATTACTCAATGGACAGGTTGGCCAGTATTTATGTGGATGAGATAGTTCGGTTGCATGGTGTGCCTTTATCCATAGCTTCAAATCGGGATCCGAGGTTCACTTCCAAGTTTTGGAAAGAGTTGCAGAGAGCTTTGGGTTCTAAGTTGAACTTCAGTACAACGTTTTATCCTCAGATAGATGGTCAGTCAGAGCGGATCATTCAGATTCTGGAGGATATGATGAGGGCTTGTGTTTTGGATTTTTTGGGTAGTTGGGACCGATACATGTATCGCTGATGGAGTTTGCTTACAACAATAGCTTTCAGTCGAGTATTGGTATGGCATCATATGAGGCTTTATATGGTCGTCAGTGTAGGACTCCGCTTTGTTGGATAGAACTATCCGAGAGATCAGTGATTGGCCCAGAGTTGGTTAGAGATACCGAAGAAAAGATCAAAGTTGTGCAGTGAAATTTGAAGGCAGCCAAGGATCGACAAAAGTCTTATGCCAATTTGAAGAGGAAAGACGTGCAATTTGAGATCGGGGACAAGGTTTTCCTTAAAGTTTCGCCTTGGAGGAAAGTGCTTCGGTTTGGGAAGAAAGGTAAGCTTAGTCCTCGTTTCATAGGTCCTTATGAGATTTTGGCTAAGGTTGGACCTGTAGCCTATAGATTGGTGTTACCGATGGAGTTAGCAAAGTTGCACGATGTGTTCCATGTTTCGATGCTTCGTCGGTACAGATCAGATCCTTCGCATGTTCTTTCGGTTCAGGATATTCAGGTTCAGCCAGATTTTTCCTTTGATGAGGAACCGCGAGCTATTCTAGCCTAAGAGGTAAGACAGTTGGGAAGTAAGCAGATTCCTTTGGTAAAAGTGTTATGGAACCATCATGGAGTCGAGGAAGCGACTTGGGAATCGGAAGAGTCGATGAGAGCTCAGTATCCGCAATTGTTCAGTTCAGGTGAGAATTTCGAGGACGAAATTCTTATTAGTAGGGGAGAGTTGTCACACCCCGTTTGCCCCCTAGTAGAATGAGCTTGTCTGTATGTGTAAGCATTCGCATGTGTTCGGTATATCATAAGGGTATTTTAGTAAAATGCATATTTTTGGGGTTTATTAGCATATGGTTATATGTATGACATTAGTGTGTGAATTAATTGGGAAAATGGTTGTGTGCACTTGAGCATATCATATTAAGGTGTTTTAAGATGGGAGTGCATTGTGTGTGAGAAGTATTTGTTTGATTGGTGTGAGTGATTGGTTTCCACCAATAGGAAAGTGACAAGTGTAGGGTTAGGGAAAAAGATGAGTTAGTAGAGAAGGAAAAGTGAGAAGGCAGAGACTTAATTCTTTTTCCCGATTCTTCTTCTTCTTCTCTAGCTCATCTTCTTCCTTTGCTTTTATTTGGGAACCCTAGCTCGGATTAAGCTACTGTTAGTGGAAATCAATCATCTCCTTGGCATTCTTTTGGTAAGTCATTGCATTCCTCATCTTCGTTTTCCATTTGTTTTCATCATCTTCTTCTTCTTTGGGTTTAGATTTAACTTAGGGTTTTATTTTGGTTGTTCTTCGATGTGTTGTTGCTTAGCTGTGGCCCCTCGCGATCCTAAGGGCAAGGAGATTGCTGGGAGTAGCGGAGCTAAGTGATTGAAGCTTAGAATTCAGGTTTGGGATTTGTTTGATAAGATTGTTTGATTTTGAGTTTACTGTAATGTTTAGGGTTTGTGTTCTTAAGGAACTTGAATGCATGTATACTTGATTTGGTTATTTTAATTTCTGAATTGAGTTGTAATTATGTCGTTTATAGTGTATGAGATGTCTTCTGGAAGTGAAGAACAAATTTGTGTGGTTTTGATTCTAGTATGGGATTGATTTTTGTGTTCTGGAATTTTGGAAAATGGAATATCGCGTTACTGTTGAAAATCCCGTTTTCAGGTTGTGTCTGTTGCGTGACTAGCCAAGTGAGAGGCCAGTCACGAGTCGTGACTCCCAGTCACACCTCATGACCAGCCAGAGAGGCCAGTCACGAGTGGTGATTGCAAGTCACAACTCGTGACCAGCCAAGAGGAAGCCAGTCACGAGGAGTGACTCCCAGTCACGACTCGTGACAGGCCTGAGAAGGCAGTCACGGGTGGTGTCTGCCAGTCACGACTCGTGACCAGCCCAAAGAAGCCAGTCATGAGACGTGACTCCCAGTCATGACTCGTGACCAACAAGAGGAAAAGGCAAGTGACGACGTGACCAGAAGCCAGTCACGACTCGTGACCAGCCAGAGGAAGAGGCTAGTCACTAGTTGTGATGCCAGTCACGACTCGTGACCAGCCCACCTTGTCGGTCACCCCCGTTCGGCCTATTTTTTGAAATTTCCCGGTTTTAACTCAAAAATGAATTTCCGTACTTCTTTTGAATGGACTTATACTGCTGTATGATGCATGTCATACTTTTATATGCTTTGATATAAGTGATACCATGATTCTTCAGATGAATTATATGCTGTATTCTGAATTATGATTTGAATGACGCTTAACCTGCTAGAGTCAAGTAAGTGGATAGTTAGGCATGCCTAATAGAGTCTTTTAGCTGCAGCCCTCAGTTCAGTTTAGACCCCGATCAGGTCCCCCATTTGGTTCCTCGCGAACTCTTCAGTATTAGGATCTTGTTTAAGATCCCCTCAGTAAAAATATTGTGTTTTGATAAAAATGAAAAGACTTTTGATTTGTACCTGTGAGGTACCCTCAGTATTCGATTCGTACCCGTAAGGTACCTTCAGTACACTCGTTATCCACTACCTCGAGTCAGCAGGTGTTCGATTGGTTTGCTCTGTTATGTTTTTGCTATATAAATGTGATATCCGTATGAGTATAATTGATGAGATGGATTTTGAATTATTTGGCATGAATATGAATCTGAAATGCGGAATGTATGGCTTTAAATTGTGAGCATGTTTATATGGATTATGTTAAAGCTATTGCATTTGCCATTGTGTATGTGTTATGCCTTGACGACCATTGTGAATGGCCGTCCATATTTTATGTGTGCTTCCCCACTAAGCGTTTATCGCTTAGCACTGTGTTTTTACCCGTGCAGGTGCAGAAGGAGTTTTGCTTTGAGAGAGTCGCCGCCGTCAAGCCAACACAGAAGGTTTTAGTGTAGGGCTCAGTTTTTGTAATCTGTAATGATTCTTTTTGTATAGAACTCTCCTGTATCAGTTTTGTTATAGCTTCCGCTGTTGTATTTATATTCTGGTTATGTAATATCTTTTGTTTCAGCTAGTTGATCAGAACATTATTGTATTGGTTTTGTTATATTAATGCATGATCAGCTATGGCTTTCTTTTCCTTTAAAGTTTTTAATTATCCTGTATTTCAGTATGTATGGTATGGTTGAATGTATGTTTTGCTTTGTATCTGTTTGGTGGCACCTTTGCTCATACGGCATCTCACTCTTTATCGGATGGGATTGCCTACGTATGGGTAGGGGGTGTTACATATATGCTTATACACACACTAACACAACCCAATGCACATACACCCTACTAACATATATGCACCCACGCAATAACATAACCCATAAAACATGCATTTTACCCAAAATGCCCTTGACACATGCTAAAACTCTCACACATGCACACCATGGCAAACATGGCTCAAACTATTAGGTGGGAATCGGGGTGTTATAGGAATAATAAAATTTCTAACATCCAGAACCTCAACCACATACACATCCTAAACTTATCTCACACACACCATCATTCGCACTAAAGATTATTACATCTCATTACAAATGCTAAATAAATGAAATTTAATTACATGCCGAAATCAAAAACACTTCCTATGAAAATCTAGTGACTCAACCGTGCTAAACGATAACGCTTAGTCGGGGCGAAACAAATAATTGGCAGCAATTCACAATAGCTACCGAGGCAAACATATTCAAATCAATATATATATATACATAAACATAAAGTACACCGGTTAAAACTATCATAAATTCATATTGTTATTCTCATACGAAAACCTAAACAATTTCGTAAACACACTCATTTATATACCATAACCAGAAATAACTTAATTACCTTTTTAAATCACAATAACATTATACTTACTAATTGTTTTTCTAATTCATTTAAGTAACCAGATTAATAGTTATACCTCATAGGTTACCAAAAATACATTTTTGCTAGTCGGAAATATTAAGCCTTACCAATTCCCATTATTACTAAGATTTCCAAAATCATACAGGTTACAATATCAATACTTAAGTTAAAACATTTAAATATTTAGATTTGGTTCGGGCTTGAAATAATATTCCAAGCTTCTTACGTATCCCTATGGTTGGGGAATCAGAACCACGTAGTTCTACAGAAAACCTTTACACACACTCAAGTTCCAGAATTACTTCTAACTTATTTCCTACATTCAGTTATCTGTATCATGCTTAACACTTTATTATCCCATACTTACCAATTGATACATAATTACCATATTCGTTAAAACTAATAATAATGCACATCAATTCCTTACCAACATACTTACAGTAGTAATCCAGTCTACGGTCCAGTAGGCACTAATATAACCTCCCTGTATTCTCAATTCAACATGTAAACGAATATATTTATAGAATTCATTCACTAATTATTCAACCATAACAAATATGCATGTTAAATATTTTAATAATTACTATGCATGGGGAATACATTAAATAACTCACCTTTTAAATCATAAATGTATAACATAAGTGTGAGACCATACAAAGAAGAAGATCTTTCAAAAACATTTTTGAAACAGAGAGGGGACTGTCGCAAGTCCGACCGGGAACTGCCCAACTGCCCTTTGGCAGCAAAGTGCTCTGTCGCGCTCAGTCAACGCGCTCGTGACTGAGCGCCCATGGCACCGCCGTTCGAAAGATAGCAGCTCGGTCGGGACCTGGAATAATTGATCCCTATCGCGCTCGCGGCGATTGATAAACATGCATATCATGCATTATAAATTCATTTACGGAGTATTCAAATATAACGAATATGCATATCAAATCTTTCAATAATTCTATACAAAGACTTCATACAGACAATCATGCTTATAGCTTTTGAATAGATTAATAACATGCATTATCCATATACTAACTCTTATGCAATCAGGATCTATGCATACATGCCTATTAGAACAAACATTATTGGTTACATCTCTTTTCATTGAACAGTTATGGCATTATTATATAAAACACATGGGTACCCGAAGATATCATACCTTTCCACACAAATGTCCATAAAGGATCAAGAATAGAGGAGTGCATAGAGCACAAGACAAATGGCATTTATCGCAAATGCATCAGATACTTATTCACATAATCTCTTTGCACATCATTACAAAACTTATCAATTTGTTCACATTTTGTTATTCTTTTAATTGCCTGCTAAGTCAAAGGGTGGATAAGTGAGTAAAAGAACACATTGGGGTACCCAAGGGTACAATCAAAAAGCAAGTTCTTATTTTTCTCATTCAAAACATTTTCACATTGGGGATCTTAAATAAGATCCATACACATTGAGGTTCGCGAGGAACCAAACGGGGACCTGATCAAGGTCCATAATAGAATAAAGGGTTGCAGCATCAGAACTCTATAGGCATGCCTATCTATCCACGACTCGACTAACGCAGGCTAAATTTTCCCAAAGCATTATTAAATTCATCACGTTCTCATATACATATACACATTTCATTAATCATATTCAAAACTAATTATATATTATTTCATGGATAAAATATTCATATGAATATACTGTACATAATCATATTATTGGGCATTATTCACTCATCTAGTATTAACAAGTAATTTGCATTACCTTACACGCATAGAATCACTAAATAATAGAAGTAGGAAAAATCCCATTATTCAATTATTACCATGTATAGAGACATTTGAATAATTTACATTTAAAATCATTGATCCATAATACAAGTGATAAACCAAACCATGTAAAGAAGAGACATTTCAAAACATTTTTAGGCAAAGAGGTCTGTCGCACTCACGACGAGTGTCGTGCTAGCGACAGATGAGGCCTAGGAGGCGATCACGAGTCGTGCTCACTGTCACGACTCGTGAAGGAAAACCCATCAAAGCATAACAAAAGAATATAGGAAGGCAGTGATAGGGGTGGGAGTTATCACGACTCATGCTTGCTAGCACGAGTCGTGCTCCCCACACCGAATGGGCTCTCAGCCAGCACGAGTCATGCTCCCCAGCACAGGTCATGCTCTCATGCCGATCGAGCTCTCATGCCGAGCGAAATCCTCATGCCGAGTTGTGAAGCTTGACACGACTCATGCATTCCTCTGGTGATAGCTTGGCTGTTTGGAAGTCGTGTTTCCAGATCTCCAGCAAACTGCAAAAATTCTTTTCTCCAAAATTCATACTCAAATCTCCCATTCCATCTGACTTTAACTCAATACAAATTATTCATTCAAAGCCTCATAATTAATACAAAACTCAACTTTGAAATCATAATTACCTAGAAAATCAACCACAAATAAACACAATCAAATTACACATTAAAACCTAAATTCCCATACATCAGCTTCGATGCTCCTAATAGCTTGCTTGGTTGATCTTTCTTGTTCCAAAATCCATTCAAAGTCTTTCTCATCCAAAATCCTCAGCAATAACACAAACACACACAAAACATAAATCTAGGGTTTTATCCAAATCAAAATAGATAGAAGGAATCAAAACTAAATCTTACCTCTCTTAACAACCTCTTCACTTAAATCACTTGAGCTAATTAACTTCATAATCAATCTTGAGTTTAGATCTTAGGGAAATCACATAGCATTGAAATAAGAAGGAAAATGAAGAAGAGGAAGAAAAAGAGAGAATGAGAGAACGGGAAAGGGAGAGGGCAGATTTTCTGCCTTCTCTCTCCTCTTTTATACTCCTCTTTCCCTTAGCCACTTGTCACAATCCCAATGGTCTAATTTAGATATTTATGCCAAAATCTCTTTTTAATCCTCCAACTCTCATAACCTCATACATTGACATTCATAACTTAGTAATCTTTCACACGAGCCCACTTAATTAATCTTGTTCCTTCAATCAAGTCCTAATTCCATCTTCACAATTTACTATTGGTCGCACTTATCGAAACCTTGATATTAATTATTAAATTATTCATTTAGCATACCAACACTTCAACTTGCACAACTTCGATCACTTCTCATTCTCAATATGCACGAATCCTTCAAGGGTATTTTTTGGGTTGTTATATATCTTCAGAAATGTTTGGGATTTTTAACTTGTAAATCAATGCATGCTTGATTAGATTGGGGAAGGGAAAATTATGGCTTTTGAAGAGTTCAATAGCTCTTTTAGTTGCTAAATTGTACATGGGATAGTATTGTTCAATTGATGAAGTTTTGTTGACAATTTGAGGTTTTACCATGTGTTGATTGTTTTCATGTTGATATTGAGTATGTTACAAATTGTGAATGTCACACCCCGTTTGCCCCCTAGTTGAATGAGCCATATATGTATGTGTGCACATTTGCATGAGTTATGTGTAATAAGGGCATTTTGGTAATATTGCATGAATTGGAGTTTTTCTGGTGCGTGTGTGTGTGTGGGGCACTATGGTGCTAATTAGTTGAGATAGATTTGTGTGTGCATGAGTGCACCATAGTAGGATATGCACTAGTGGATTCATTGTGTGTATGCATTTGCACTTGTGTAGGGTGTGTATGATTTGGGAGAATCTTGTGTGTGTTGCTCACACATATGTAGGATGCATTATTAGAGTGTCTCATTGTGTGTATGTGATGCACTAGGTTTGGGTGTGAGTGATCAAATCCCACCAATAGAGAAGTGACACTTGTCTAGGGTTAAGGAAAAATAAAAAGAAAAAGGAAAGAGGAGAGAAGGGAACGGTGGCTGCCTTCATTCCCGTTCTTCTTCTCCCTCACTCTCTTCTTCTTCCTTTTCTCTTCCTCCAAGAATCCTAGCTTGGAATCAAGGCTTAGTTGGTGGAAAATGATCATTGTTTAGCATTTTAAAGGTAAATCTTCTGCATTTATTCTCATTTTCTTCATTTGATTCTCCATCTTCTCCTCTTTTCTTATTTTCGGAATTGGGTTGAAGTTTTGGGTTTTGTGTTTGTGTGTTGTGTTGTTTTGTTCCTAGTTGAGCCTCCCCAGGATCCTAAAGGCAAGGAAGTTGTTGGATCCAGTGGAACTAAGCACTAGGAGCTAAGGATTTTGAAGGTTTGGGAATTTCTTGCTTTTGCATGAGAAATGTTCATGTATGTGTTTTGATGATTTCTTGGAATTAGGTTGTTAGATGTTCTTTATTTTGATGTATATGATATGGGTATTTGCTTTGAAGTGTGGATCTTGCAAAGGCATGAGTTAATTAAGGTAATTTTAGAATGGATGTGGTTTGATGCATAAATTGGGTTTTTGATTGATTCTTGGAATTGAATGTGTAAGTTGATGGATTGTATGAAGTTTAATGTTAATAAATGTTGTATTATGGTTGATAATGTTAATGAATGGCTGGATTTGAGGTAAGTAACCTTGGATTGAGATTTGTGGGGTTGGATGAGGATTTGGAAGAGGAAAATCTGCAGAATTTCTGCAGATTTTCGAAGTCCCGACGCTGTCGCGAGCGCGACAAAGAGCGGTGTTAGGAGCTTTGCCGTCGCGAGCCCGCGACAGCTGTCGCGAGCCCGCGACAGCCGAAGTGTTGTGTACTCTCTATAGCGACCGCGATGACTGTCGCGATCGCAACAGAGCGTATCGTTGGCCAAGTGCTATCGCGAGCACGCGATCTGTCGCGAGCCCGCGACAGCACCCATTTGTCCTCTGTCGCGATCGCGACAACCGTCGTGAGCGCGACAGAGCCTGGCCCTTCCGTCCTCCTTGCGGTCGCGAAATCCGTCGTGCGCGTGCAGCGAAGAGACTTTGGTCTCTGTCGCGAGCGCGACCGACGTCGCGAGCGCGACAGTCCCCTGTTTGCTGAATGAGTTTTCTTTTATTCCTTGTGGCTTGAACTTCAGTTTTCTTTAGCAGTTATGAGATTTATGCTTGGTATTCTATAAATAATATGCAAGTGTAACTATGGTATGATTATATTCATTTGATGATGATGATTTTGGAAGTTATGAAATGGATGGATTGGCTTATGTTTGACCTGCTAGAGTCTAGTAAGTGGATAGTTAGGCATGCCTAATAGAGTCTTTGCTGCAGCTTCTGTTTGGACCCCGATCAGGTCCTCGAATGGATCCTCACGAACCCTTATTCGAAAGGATCTTGTTTAAGATCCCCTTTGTAATGTTTTGTAAAAGTTAAATGAAAATTTGTTTTATCGGCTCGTACCCGTAAAGTACTGTCCGTAAAGTACTGTCCGTATACTCATTATCCACTCCCTCGGGTCAGCAGGTGTTTTGTATGAATTGTTATATGGGAAACATATGTTATCCTTATGGATTCAATGGTGAAAATGTAATCTGCTATGAGAATATGATTATTGCTATGAACCTTCTGATGAATGGCGTTATGTATGTGAGCATGAGTTTATTATTATTGTCATGCCATTATTATCGTTTGTAAATGAAGTACGCATGTGAACTGCCTTGACGACCGTTGTGAATGGTTGTCCTTATGCTATGTGTTTATTTCCCCACTAAGCATTTATCGCTTAGCACGATGTGTTTACCCGTGCAGGTGCGGAAGGAATTTTGTCTTGGGAGAGTCGCCGCCATCGAAGCCAACACAGCAGGGTCTTAGTGTAGGGCTTATTTTTGTAGCTTTATGATTCTTTTGTATAGAACTCTCTTATGTTATTGTACTAGCTTTCGCCTTTGTATATGTAATTTTGGGATTTGTAATTATCTTTTATATCTCTCAGTTGATCAGAACAGTAATGTAATGCTTCTATTATATTAATGCATGATCAGCTTTTATGAATGGTCTTGTAAAGTCTTAAATTACCTTGTATTTTGTTATGTATGTTTATGGATGAGTGTATGTGTATTATGTATCTGTGTGGTGGCACCTTTACTCCTACGGCATCTCACTCCTTATCGGATGGGATCGCCTGAGTATGGGTAAGGGGTGTTACAGTGAATGAGGAAGATATTGGTATGTGATTATTTCTTTTAAAGGCCTTTTTGGTTGGAATTGGTATTTTATTAATGGTTGAAGTCATGCATGTGAGTATAGGTAAGTATGTGTAATTGGGAGTTTGAACACAAAATTCAGTCTCTGTCATGAGCACAACAGAATGCTCCGTGGGGTCAGGTTGCCAGTCCGTGTTCTGTCGCGAGTACAAGTTTTATCGCGAGCACGACAGAAGTGTTTTTGGTGTTATGTTGCATGCATGAGCTCTGTTGCAAGCGCAATAGAAGGTATATCTATGGTCTGTCACGAGCATGACATAGCTGGAATTCATGAATGCAAGTTATTTGTCTTATTTTATGTGAATTATGGTATTTGGCCTGTAAGTGACTATTTATATGGTAATGATAAATGTATTTATCTATGTGAATATTGAGTGGATTAATTGTTTAGCCTGTACTCAAGTCGTAGATAGGTAGGCATGCCTATAAAGGTTAGTGTCCGCAGCTGCTAGTGTTGGTACCCGTTTGGTATCCAGTGATTTGAGATTTGCATATCTCCGGTGTTAATACTATGTTTCCCCAATGTTTGGTGATTGATACCAGAGTGGTATCTAGCAATCCCGTTATCCACTGCTGTATTGATTCAAGCTATACTAAGATTATTATTTCATTGATTGATTATAGTTCTGTGTTATATGTAATATTTGCCATGATATAGTAACAATTTAGAGTAGATTGCATCGTTAATATGTAGTGAGGTTAATGATGTGAAGAATGTATTATTGAATATTTGACTTATTATTTATCTATAGTATATTATTGTGATGCGCCGGAACCCGCTTAATGTTCCCGGATGGCCCACTTTTAGGGTCCGGGAAGGGTTCGCATCTAATCTTGGGTAACATGAGATATTTTGGAATCCCTTTCCTAACAGAACATTGGAAAGTTCATCTAACCTCATGAAACCTTTAGGCACCTTTGATGCATTTTGGAGTCGCCACCAAATTTACAAGAAATTGAGAAAGGTCATCTAACCTCGGGGGTCTTAAACCAAAGAAGGTGTTCAGAACTTCACTCTTATTAATGCCTTAAGTTAGGTTATAAATGAGTTTTTTAGCAATTGAAATTCCATCTTCCATCTCACACGATCATGCAATAAAATTAAAGTGCATCTCAAGCATTTTTGGAAAGCAGTAAGGAAAGCAATAAAAAAAGCTATAAATAAATTACAAGTAAAAAATGCGATAGAACAATCCCCCAAAATGAAAAGCATAAATGAATAAATGAATAAAATTGTCCCAAAATTAATTACAAAGGCCCACAATAAATAATACACAAAAAGGAATAAAATAAAATGCATAATACATAAATCGGGACATTTATTAGATTTTATGAACATTGGTTCCCTTGTGTTAACTTAAAAATCCAAGAGTTATTTTTGGCAATAAAAATAGGGATAATTGGATCCCACTTTATGAGAATTAACTCCTTTTTGAAAATGAAAGTTTATTAGCTAAAATCAGGACGTTGGTCCTATTTTATTAATAAAAATCTCAATTTCTATTATTGTAAAAAATGTGAGTTTCTTTAAAATAAATGTGTAGACACCGGGTCCCGAGGTAGTCCAGATCAGAGTTACCCGATGGAGAAATTAACGTCAATTTTCAGACGAGGGATGAAAGTTATGGATGTTCGCCTGCCAGTTTTATAAGGATCAGAGGAGTTATGGGTAAACGAGGGATTTTGGATAGTCAAAAAGAGTTCAACTTTGAGAATTGGCATTTGAACCCACAGACGGGAAGCCCGTCGATGGGGAATATCCCGTCGCTCACGCGAGAGACCCGACTCTCATGTTGAGTGCCGGCCGTCGCTCGGGGAAGGGAGCCTATCACTAGAATGAGAGACGCCCATCTCCCGAGAATGTGGTCGTCGCTTGGTTGAGCGGCGCCTATCGCTCATTTGAGCGGCACCCGTCTCTCGACTGAGCGACACCCGCTCCTCATGGGAGACGATCGTCTCTCATCTCCATGCCACGTGTAGGGTCCGTCGATCAAATGACCTCTGGTGCCCCTTGCGACAGACGCCCGTCGGTAATCCATGGGCAGCCCATCGGTCGGTGATTTGGTCGTTTTAACCGCTGAATTCTACAAAATTAAGATGATTTTAAAAAATATTTTGAAATGTTTTTGAATTTCCCAAATCTTTTCAAATATTTTTGAATATTAGATTTGATTTTAGGAATATTCTGAAAATCGTTTGGTTTTGATTTGATTTCGGAAAATCCTCTTCAAATCTGAATTTAAAATTTAAATTTATTTGAAATTTCCTCCTAAATCTACAAATAGGGGAAAGTTCAGTTTTGAGGGTCAGAAATTTTTTTGAGAAATTATTGTTTAGAAAAGCTTTTTACTAGAAAACTAAAGTTTAGCAATTTTCCACGAAGATTTCTTTTTATTTCTACAAAAAGAATTTTTTTTCTTTCAAAATTTCTTTTCTTTTATTCTCAAATTACACTAATCCGAGGAAGCGAGATCCATTTGTTTTCATCCATCTAACTAATTCAAATATTTATTGCTATCCAAATTCCAAGAAAGAGAAAGCAATTCCCTTCTCTTGGTTTATTTTTTAAAGTGAGATTTTTGCAACCGAAAATCTCTTCTGATCGCGTGATCATGATCCGATCCTTGTAGAACTCGAGGAGTCAACATCTTGCAATGTTCACCTTCACAAGGTAAAAATCCGAGGGTAAATATTCTGGACTTATTACTTTGAATTCAATTATTTTCGTTAATTTCTTACATAAAAATCCCTTTTATTCAAATAAAAAAAAAACTTAATTTTTTTTGGTTTATTGATTGGAAACAGAGTCGACCGACGGGCATAAGGAGCACCGATGGCCGTCGTTTAAGCGAGAGACGGGACGTCATGGGTCGCCCTTACATCTATCTGTCGCTCCCAGGGATGTCCTCCTTATTACTTAATTTCATGCTTATTTTTTCTTTAAATATACACTAACGTGTTCTTTATTTTGTGAGTTATTATTTTGATTTGTTGGGTGGATTTGGAGCCATTTGGTGTAGAAGCTATTGCAAAGACTTAAGGGTATTCTCCCGGTTAAATGTTTTTTATTAATTAAATTGGGATTTTCCTTACAAATTGAGGACCAATGTCCTATTTTTTCTAACAAATAAAAATTGACGCCTCAAAATCATTTTGTAATAAATATGCACGCGGGGACTAATGTCCTCACTCTTAAGTTATATCCCGATTTATGTATGAATCGCGTGTAATTTATAATGGGGGTTGTATTCCGCCCCACTTTTGTTATAATTTATTTTTGTGCACTTTATTTTAATTATGCTTTATTTACTGCCTTCTCTGAATGGACAATCTGAGCTTTAATTTAACTGCATTAAATTGAATGAGAAATGGGATAAAATGATAAATTCAAAACTCAATTGTAAACCTAACCAAGATATGAATAAATGGGAAGTCCTGAACCTTCTCTGGTCTTTGGGCTCAACGAGCCGAGAGGGCTATCTCAATGTTCTATTGTGATGGGGCCTCGAAGACACCTCTTATGTCCCGTAAAAGAATCAAACTTGCATAGTCCTAGGTACCACGAGGCGAGAGGGCCATCTTAATGTTCTATTAAGGTGGATACCTCCAAGACACCTCTGGTTTGCCCAAGTGTGAGGCTAGAGTATCATCCTATCATTAGGGTGGAAGCCTCCAAGATACCTCCGACTTGCCTATGATGGACATAGCAGTGTTGTCTTAGGCTCACTGAGGCTAGACGACCTTTCCCAATGTTCTATTGGGTGGCGACTCCAAGAAACCTCCTTGGTGCCCAAAATGGACGCACTTGTAATTTCTTACAAGTTTTCATAAACCTCATCCTGAAAGCCCTAAAAGCGGGTGGTTCGGGGTGCCCCGGGGTTCGGCGCGCGTCACAATGGCGACTCCACTGGGAACAATACTCGAGACTTCGCTTCGAAAGTGCCTTGGTTAAAATTTACAATTGAGTTTTAATTTAAAAATTTCATCCTTTTTTCAAAACTGCATTGCATCTCATTAGAGCCTTAGACCTATGCTAGTTTGGTCCCTCTATCAACCCCAGTGCATTCCCAAAGCACGACTCTACATTCATTCAATGTAGGGAAGTGTTAAGGATAATAACCAGCCCAAGCCTCGTACCATCCTGGTATATTAAATGGAGACCCGACTGGTCATTACGCTCATGATGAGCTAGACTCGTTGGCAAGGACCATGCTTGGGTAGCCCTAAAGTAACATCACCTTTGACTAAAGCTCATGTAATGGAAATAGTTTTTTACCTTAAGTGGTATGAACCTTAATACTATGCTTCCCGTATGGATCATTATGTATTGGACAGACCCGGATCATTTGATTGGTCACCTAATCAAGGGGTTTCATGCCCCGATAGGCCCAGGTCAACTTATTCGGACTGCCTAAATACATAGCGATCATAGCCCATATGGCAGTGCATTAGTTAGGAGAGGTTATGCTGCCGGTTTTCCACCGTGCACCATATGCATCCATCGCGCCCCCTGTTGACCCATGGGCCAATCCCACCTAGGAAAGAGACTATGACTTCGTGTGCAAGAGTAATAAGGTTGGAAGGACCTATGTGCTTGCATGTGATTTGTGGATGTTGGATAGCACGATCATGTATTATATGTCATTCATGCATCATCCTAACGGGTATGTTTTGCAGCCATCATAGATCTGCCTAAGTGGTCAAGAAGTTCTCAGTGGTGGCTAGTCAGAAATCCTTTTTTTAAGCTACTAGAAAGGGTGGAGTATCAAGACACTCCTTCAGAAACTAGCTACGCTACTTTGGCTTAATTTTCTCTACATGAAGAAATGGCAAAGTCACCAAGAGGGGCAGATGCCACCAGGGCTTTGATAGCGGAGGAAGTGGGCCGAAGGTTAAAGGAGTTCGAAAATCGGATGATGACCATGATGGCCACAATGGGTCAATAAGCAGCTCCACAGAACCCACCGCCTCCTCATGTGAGGAATAATTAAAGGGAGGAGGTCAGAGAAGACCCGCAAGAGGAGGTCCACCCGCCACCTGTAGACCCAAGAGCTACAACATTGGGGGCATAGAGGAGGATGCCAACCCCAAGATTAGATGACGACTAGGAAGATGATAAGTATGAAGGAACAGTATTAGAAAGGGGCAAAGCACCTCAAACCGAAGAAGCCATCTGGAGGAAAATGGGGAAAAAATTCGAAGCAATGATGAAGATGTTAACAAGGCGTCGAGGGATAAACCATGAGGATAAAGAATTAGAAGGGGAGGACCTGGTCCCAATGAATTTTAAGATGCCGGATGTGCTGAAATTTGATTGTACGTCAGATCCTACTGCCCACATAAAATAATATTCGTTGGTGATGAAAGGTACTACGTTGATGAAAAGGCAGAAGATTGAATACTTTTGCTTGAGTTTGACTGGCCCAGCGGTGGATTGGTACCACGGGCTTGATCGCAGAACCAAGGAGGACTGGGATTTATTGACGGAGGAATTTTTGAGATAATACAACTGCAGTACGAGGATAGAAGTGACCTTAAAGGACTTGGAGCTCCTACAGTAGAAGGGAGGTAGGTCTTTCCATGAGTATTTGACCCGGTGGAAGAATTGGGTGATTGAGATAAAGAGAAAATTGGATACTCAAGATCAAATATGACTATTCATTAAAAATGCAAACCCGTATTTGAGAGAGGGATTGAAGATAAAGGGATTAAGAGACTAGGAGTCCCTGAAAGACATCGCCATTGAAGCTGAAGGAGAATACCTTTCAAGGAGAGCAGGTAGTGAGAATTATCCCAAGAAAGGTAGCAGTAGCCAGGGGGCAAGTAGACCGGTAGGTTTTGCTAGTGGCATGAGGAAGACTGCTGAAGTATCAACCACTAATGCTACCCTGAGGCATTTCTCCAACTTTGGAAGGTCTTTATCATGGGTACTAAGAAGACTGATGAAGGAGAGTAAGTTGCAGCCTTTGCTGCCTCGACCCGCCAGAACTCAAGGTATGCCAGGGCATAAGGATAATGAATACTGTGCTTATCATCAACACACTGGGCATACAATTAATGAGTGCAAGGCTTTGAGACATGCAATTCAAGATCTAATTGATTCAAAGCAAATCACAGATCCAAAGAAGAGAGGGAGTCAGAAGAAAGCTGGGTACAACAATGTGCCCCTGCCAGTATTCATGATCGGGTCCAGTTTGCCCGAGGATTTTGTATTGAAGGAGTTGTACGGCAATGTTGTCTACACTGCTGTCACAAGCCTCCATGAGGTGAGTGAAGAAGGGTTTCCTGCTGTAGTGATCGATTGCTGATCCACTGATGATAGTAGAACTAAAAATGATGATTCTGAAGTGTTTTATGACCTGTGGGGTTCGGAGGAGGAAGGAGAGGAAGAAAAGAAGGAAAAGAAGAATAAAGTAGGAGCTGTGACTAGGAGAGGAAGGATAGCTCCAAAAATTGAAAGGCCCCATGAGCCGGTAGCGAGCCAAAAGGGGAAGGAGCCAGAAGAGGATCCGATTGTCAAGCAAATGAAAAAGATACCGGCTCAGATTTCAATATGGGATCTCTTGAGGCAATCTCCATCACATAGGCAGAAAGTAGTGGAGGTTTTGTGTGAGTCAACTGTGGCCACAACCATCTCGCCTACGGAGCTTCTAGATGTAGTGAAGGGAGGAGCAGGAGAGAATGTAGTTTTTACAAGTGCTGATCTACCGGTAGAAGGCCGTAACCACAATTGCCCTTTATACAAAAGGGCACAGATTAATCAAAAGCACACGGCCTGTGTGATGGTGGATGATGGTTCCTCAATAAAAGTATGCTCTCAGGTGGCAACGGCAGTGTTTGGGGTGACGGAGGATATGTTGGCCAAGTCCGATCTCACTATCACAGCATACGATAACTTGCGCAGGCATGCCTCTGGGACATTCAAGACAATGGTAAAGACGGGACCGGTAGAGACGGAAGTGGAGTTCGTGGTCCTGCCGATACCTGCCAATTTCTCAGCTCTTTTGGGCAGGCTATGGTTTCATAAGTTGGGAGGCATCCCCTCTATGCTTCATCAAATGGTCAAAACACCCCATGAAGGCTAGGTTGTGACCATAAGGGCTGCATGAGAAAATCAGGTTTCCATATTGGAGATTGCAAGGCAGCCATTCAGTGGGTTCCATGTTGCCATGATTGGTGAGGAAGAGCAGATAGAGGGAAGCCCCCAAGTGCTAAACATGATGAAAAAGATGTCATTCCTCCCTGGCGCGGGGTTAGGTAAGAATTCTCAAGGGGTGCCAACAGCTATTACCACTAAGGGCCAGAAGGATGAAAGGGGCTTGGGATACACAGGTGCAGTAAGGAGGGGTGAGAAGCCAGAGAAGGGGATCCCCCATATCAAGAAGAGTTTTATGCCGGCAACCGCAGCATGTGCCTACGCAGGGGAAGCCGAGCCACAGTGGGTTGACGAAAGAATTGTATCGGGTTTTAAGGTTTTCAATGATGTCTTTGACTGGAGCATTGGATTGATCAAGCCGGCAGAGGGCTTTTGGGATGAGGAAATTATGACCAGTGAGACAATTTGGGACAGCGAGGTGCCCGAGGAGATTATAACCGAGAAGATGGTGGCCACCCAACTGAAGAGGAAAGCAAAGATTGAGGAAGCCATACAGGGGGTTGCTGAAGAATGCCTGAAATGCCAAGATGATGTAGGACTGTCAGCTGCAATAGATGCGCCGGCGGAGGAGGAAGAAGAAAATAGTTTAGATTTTCTTTTTACTTTAGAACTTTACCACTAGGGGCTAGAAGGACAAAAGGGGCATGGGATACACAGGTGCAGTAAGGAGGGGTGAGAAGCCAGAGAAGGGGATCCCCCATATCAAGAAGAGTTTTGTGCCGGCAACCGCAGCATGTGCCTACGCGGGGGAAGCCGAGCCACAGTGGGTTGATGAAAGAATTGTATCGGGTTTCGAGGTTTTCAATGATGTCTTTGACTGTGGCATTGGATTGATCAAGCCGACAGAGGGCTTTTGGGACGAGGAAATCATGACCAGTGAGATAATTTGGGACCGCGAGGTACTCGAGGAGGTTATAACCGAGAAGATGGTGGCCACGCAGCTGAAGAGGAAAGCAAAGATTGAGGAAGCCATATAGGGGGTTGCTGAAGAATGCCCGAAATGCCAAGATGATGCAAGACCGTCAGCTGCAATAGATGCGTCGGCGGGGGAGGAAGAAGAAAATAGTTTAGATTTTCTTTTTACTCAAGAACTTTTCAATAATGTTAATGACAATTTCAATTTTATTATTAAAGTGAACGATTTTGCTTACTTGTGTGATGTTTCTAATGATTTCATTATGCATGATCATGATCATAATCCATCTATATTTGACATTGATTCAATTGATGCTACTCCATTTAATCTTGGAACCTCGGAAAACCCAAAAGAAATTTTGATAGCATCGGATGTAACTCTTGAAGATCGAGAAAAATTTGAGAGAATATTAAGAAAACATGAAAAAGTCTTTGCCTGGACCTATGAAGATATGCCAGGAGTGGACCGAGAAATCGCGGAACATGCCATCCCGACATACCCAGACTATAAGCCCATCAGACAGAAGTTGAGGAGGCTCAGGCTAGAATGGGCAGACAAGGTGAAGGAGGAAATTCACAAGCAGATCGAAGCCAAGTTCCTAGTTGAGGTACAATACCCTAGCTAGTTGGTAAATGTTGTCCCAGTAGCCAAGAAAAACGGCAAGGTAAGGGTATGTGTAGACTATCGAGACTTGAACAAGGCTTGTCCAAAGGATGACTTTTCGTTGCCCCACATAGACGTGCTAGTAGATAGTGCAGCTGCTTGCATGATGTACAGTTTTGTGGATGGTTACGCAGGCTATAACCAGATACTCAATAAAATAATCGACCGGATTAAGATGGCTTTTATTGCGGAATGGGGGATATTCGCTTACAGGGTAATGCCCTTCGGCTTGAAGAACGCAGGCGCAACCTATCAAAGGATGGCCACAAAGATTTTAGATGACTTTATTCACAAGGAAGTAGAAGTGTATGTGGATGATATGATGATCAAGTCGGCTACTAGAGAAGGCCACTTTGAAGCCCTGGAAAAGTTTGTTGAGCATTTTCTATAGATGCTAATTATACCGCAAGTATACGGTGTACCGCAATAGTACTTAAGATTGTCGATCCCACGAGGAACGTTTTTACACACTATTACTAATTGATTTTAATCTTGTTTACAATGATTAATTAATTGTAGAGTTGATTTTAATCTAATCTAATATGTAAACTAAATATACCTAGTTAATGATAGTCAAAAGAAGATAAAATGAATCATGAAGAATTAAAGACAATGAACTTGATTCCATCATTTTATTAACATCTTTCATCTTTTTATGCAAGCCAAGTTAGAATAGACTTTTAACCCACTCTCTCGACATGAATTAAAATGCCTAAAACATACAATTAAAATTCTAAGTCACAATTTTCATTAATGAATTAGAGGTTTCTAATTACATATTTTAAGAATAAACACTAACCTATAGCAATTATCTCAATATACCAATCTCTCAAATATATCTTAATAATGAATCTCTATTAGATGTCAGATAAAGCAAACTCTCGAATTACTTTAACTTGTAAGGATCATGCAAAAGATACTAACAGAAAATCTGCATTCAAAGACCATAAAAGTAGATGGAAATAGAAATAATCATAATATGCAAATTCATTGAAATGATATTCATAGAAATATTGGAGAAGAATTAAAAATAAGAGAACAAGATAGAAGCCTTTCAACCCTTTTCTCAATCTCTTGAAAATAAATTTTCCTTCTCCTTGATCTTTTTCTTCAAAACATAAAACTAAATAGAAATTTAACTAAGAAAAATCTCTCTTGCAAAATACAGAAAAATTACTTAACTTAAAATTCATCATCCTAAAATTACAGTTAAACTACCTATTTATAGATAATAATTTAAAGATTATGTCCCTTAAAGATGTCTCTTGGGAATGGTTGCAAAATTTGGTGAAATAGGATGACTTTTCATGTGACTTTTGGCCCAAAACTGTCCAACGGTCGTCTCTGTCGCGATCGCGACAGAACACGCTTGCTCATTTTCTTCCTTCTTTCTTTCTTTCAGTTTTCTCTTCCCTCTCTGGCCAGTCACGGGACGTTACCTCCCATCACGGCGTGACTCTTCGCGTTTGTGGCGTGACTGGCACTCACGTCTCGCCTTGTCTCGCCTCCTCCTCTTCTTTCCTGGCTTTTTGTCACGTCGCATGACCTTTGCTCACGTCGCGTGACTTCCTCTCTCTCAGTCCTTCTCTTCTTTTCCTCCTTCTTCTTTGTTCTTCCTCTCTAGTCACGTCTTGTCACTCATGCTCACGTCGCGTGACTCCTTGTGTGTGGCATGACCTGCTCCTCTCTCGTGACTTGCTCGTTCTATTTACTCTTCTCTTCATTTCTTCACCTAAAAACACAGATAATCAACATAAAATCTCAACTGATACAAATAAACATAATCTAACACATCACATTAAATTTTACAAATAATTACATGATTAATTACATAAATTCACACAAAATAAATACTAAATTATACTTCAATTTAGCTCTTATCAAATTCCCCCACACTAAACCCTTGCTTGTCCTCAAGTAAGAGAAAAGAAATAAACAAATTCAATAGTCAGTAATCATCATTACAAAATACTGTTCATTTAGCTATGTATACTAAAATTGTAAAGCTCAACTATCTCAAACACTCACACATATCAGTAAATCAAAATTCAAATTATGCATTAAAAATTCATCAAGTTTCCTAACTTTACTACTTCCAACATAAAAAATATAAAGTCTCAAAAACTAAACATGAATCAAAGAGAGAAAATTGATCATAAAAGTTAAAAATCTAAGATTGCTAGTCACCTTTTAGGACAATTGAAGCTCACTTACCCTTAATCAAATCTCATGGCATTTTTAGACTCTTTTTCTCTTCCTTTTTTTTTTATATTCTTTTTTACATGGATATATATATTTTTCATTTAATTCCATGCATAGCAAGAGAAGTTAATATGGGTGCGTTTTACGCTCCATCCCATATTTTTACAATTTTTAATATACATCTTGCTATTTATTGTTGAAATTAGTGGGTGCATTTTATGCTCCATCCCACTTATTTTTATTTTTAGTCCTCATCCATTATTGAAAAGAAATAAGGGCAAGTATTATGGCTATAGTTTCCATAGGCAACTAGAAACTTAAAATTTTAAACAAAATGAGCAAATTCTAACTTTAAAAACATGGTAGGTAAAGAGACTAAATAATCTATAATGTTGAAATAAGTAAAACCAAATAACTTGAAAAACTTAAAACACATCCCAAAAATTTTTGAAAAACTGATAAAAATGAGCATAAAAGATAATGAACTTAACAACCTATATCATATACCAAATAAACAATGCTTTATAATAAAGTTTACTAAAAAGCCTAATTGAAATATAAAAACACACAAACAAAAATAATCATGCAATTTACATACATAATACCTACACAAACTCACAAACACAGTCACAAATATCACAACACACAACACAGTCACTCCCCCACACTTAAAACAAACATTGTCCTCAATGTGAAGGAATGACACACAAAAACAAGTAAAAAAAAGAAACAAATAAAATAAAAAGAAAGAAAACTCCCCTATCATGGTGAAGGTGGAGGCGATGGAACCACAAAACCCGCTTGGATCATGAAATTATCAAACTTGAACTCCAGCCTCCTTTGACGTCGCTCAATGGAAGATAGTTGCTCTTGCATATTAGATAACATTGAGGGGATGTTATGGTTGGAGGAGCCAACCTCAGGAGCAGCACCCACAGCAGCATCAATATCGAGCATCACTGCATCCTCACTTGCCTCCTCCTCACCTTCTTCTTCTTGTGCCTCTACTTGTGGCTCAGAAGTTCCAGCAATATCCCTACAACATGATCGAGCACGTGCCGGAATTTCCTGAAAATTATTACCAACAACCTCTCCACGAACTAACATATTCTTATTAAAATAATGGCAAGGAAAAACTCTACAGTAGGCATCAAGATCCACATTTAGATTGCTTGCAATACTAGAAATAACATGCCCATGTGTTAAAGGTGAATCATGCTTGTTTACACATTGCAATAATTGACTTACTATCAACAAAGGCCAACATACGTCCTTGCGTTTATGTACACACCACATAAAAAACAACTCATTATATGAAACTCTGTTAAATTCAGACCTATTAAAAATTAGAGAAGCTAAAACTCTATGCAAAATCCAATATCTCAAATCTTTAATAAACATAGATTTAGCATCCCTAGCCCTATAACGAGTTTGCAAATCAGTTAAAAATGTCCAAAATCTATGTGGCTTAAAAGATTTAGGTGGCTCAGTTAAACCAGTTTGAGAAAATCTAAACATCCTATTCATCATAAAATAGGTTAAAGTATAAGGTTTACCAGCCATCCTAAAATCTAACCAATTCTCATTATCATCATTCTTTTTTAAGGTGGTGTAAAATTCTAAAACCAAATCAGGACGAACATCTTCATGCATAGAGGAAAATTTAAATAACCCACGAAATCTTAACATTTCATTCACTTCATCTAGCATGCCAATTTGATTAAGTAAAGAGTCAGGAAAATACTTACATTGCATCAAATGCCTATCACGAAGAGTTAAATACCTACTGCCTTCGTCTATAGAGAATATAAGAAATAGAGCACCATAATGAACAATAATATTCACTTCCTCACCTTCCTGCTCTCCTTGTTCAATTCGAGAAACAAAGGGATTCTTTGTTCTCACCATATTTGATTGTGTTGGGTAAACAGAGAATGAAAACTAAAGAGAAGTAAATCTGAAAACAAATGAAGAAATTAACAAAACCAAATACACTAAAGGAAAACAGAAAAGATAAAAGATAAAGGAATGTAAACAGAGAATAACTACAAACGAAATGTGATTTAGTTATGAAAATGCCGAAATTAAATGTGTTAGGGGAAAGAAGAAATGAAAAAGAAAAATGAAAATAAAATGACAAACCTGAATGGAGAATGAAAATCCCGTAATCCCTAAGTCAGTCGTTTGAAGAAAAGAAAAGAGAAGAAATAAAAGAGGAATGCTGTAATGTAAAACTAGGAAAACGAAAGGAAAACAGAGGATGGAAATTCGAAAGTCTCTGTGGAAGAAGAAGAAAAGAAGAAATGAAAGTTTTTTTAGTCGTGACCTGTGCTAGGGAAAATAAAACTAACAGAGAAAACTGAGAAAAGGAAAAGTCACGACGTTAGGGTTTTAAAATTTAAATTCCCGCTTTTAATTCTCCTTTTTCTGTGTTTTTAATGCTTAAATGGTAAAATTAGGTTAATGTAATTTAAATTAAATTTTCTAAATCAGAAAACAAAACAAAACAAAACAAATAATAGAAAAAGAATAAGTAAAATAATAAAAGAAAAGAAAAAAAATATTAAAACGTACCTAATTACCTGATATACCCGTCACGAGTCGTGAGGCAATGTCACGACTCGTGACGCTCCTGCCTTACCTGGGCGAAGTCCACTTCCTCAGACCGTCACGTCGCGTGAAGAAGCATCACGAGCCGCGCGCCCTGCAAAAATTTCTTGCTGTTGCGATCGCGATGCTTGCCGCAATCGCGACAGCAGCATCCAACCGCTGAAATGTGCTTCATCGCCTTCTGTCGCGATCGCGATACTTGCCGCGATCGCGACAGAAGACAACGTCTGCAAAAATATATATTTTTTTATTTTATTTTGTTATTATTTTTTATATTTTTATATAATTGAACAACTCTAATCTTACTAAATTAATTTAAAAATTTAAAAACAATTGTGTTATTAGCATGAAAATCTAAATTACAAAAAATAAAACTACCTAAACTAATCTAAAACAAAGCACAATAAATTTAAAAAGAAAATATAACAATGTAACCTAAATAAAAGAACTAGATATATCATGGCTTAATGTGCTCCCTAGGATTCTCCTTAGTATTACTTGGAAGGCATCCTAGATTTCTAGAAGGTAAAGAATTAGCAAGTTGTCCTATTTGAACCTCAAGATTATGAATAGTAACAGCATGATTTTTAGCAATTTGATCAAATTTTTGTTCAAGTTTCTTTTGACTTTCATCTTGAGAATGCATCTTACAATTAATTTCTTCAATGAATTTATCAATTTTAACCTCAAAGGCCCCAAACCTATCTTGTGGTTGTTGATATCCTACTCCCCTATTTTGGTTGTTAACATTATTATTTCCCCATGAAAGGTTAGGATGGTTTCTCCAACCAGCATTATAAGTGTTAGAATAAGGATTTCCACGACCTTGACCTTGAAGAAAATTAACTTGTTCTTCCTTATTAACCATGCCTAAATTGCAATTATCACTCTTATGTCCTTGTTGACCACACACATTGCATGCATTTAATGAATTACCACCCATACTTAGACTATTAACTCTATGATTTAATGCTTCAATTTGGGCTTGTAATGCAACCATAGAATCTACTGAATGTACCCCCCTAGCAGTAGAATTATTATACTCCCTTACTCTTTAAGGAGGCCATCTTTTCCAATAGCTCATATGCTGCATCAATTGTTTTTCTCATCAAAGAACCTCCAGCAGCAGCATCAATAGTCCCCCTTGTAGTAGGATTTACACCATTATAAAATGTTTGCATCAACAACTCTCTTGGCAAGTTATGGTGTGGACACATCCTTTGCAATTCCTTGAATCTTTCCCAAGCCTCATATAATGATTCATTTTCATTTTGAACAAATGTAGTGATATCCTTTATGATTTTTGCAGTTTTGGCCAATGGAAAATATTTTGATAAAAATGCTTGGGCCAATTGGTCCCAAGTAGTTATAGATCCCCTTGTTAGGGAATTCAACCAAGCTTTTGCTTTATCCTTCAAAGTGAATGGAAAAAGCCTAAGCTTGATTGCATCAGCCGAAACCCCATTGATCTTAAAGGTATCACATATTTCAAGGAAGTTGGCTAAATGAGCATTTGGATCCTCATTTGCCAAACCATAGAATTGAATACTATTTTGAATCATTTGTAACAACGAAGGCGTAATTTCAAATTGATTGGCATTTACCGTGGGTCTTACCACCCCTTGTTGAGCACCACTCAATGTAGGTGTGGCAAAGTCCATGAGTCTTGGTGGATTTTCTTCAGCCATGATAATTGATCTCCTACTTTTGTTCTTCTTTCTATTTGACTTCCGGTTACTTGACAAGAATCTTTCAATTTCAGGATTTAACGGCACAAGCTCTTCTAAAGAACTCCTTGTACTAGGCATGAACTTTCAAAATCCTATAAAATCAAAAACAAAACACAAAGTTCAATTAAATACACAAACAAATTAAAAAAAAAACAAAATATTGTAATCCAAAATCATAAATCAATTTTTATAATGGCAAACAACCGTTCCCCGGCAACGGCGCCAAAAACTTATTGAGCATTTTCTATAGATGCTAATTATACCGCAAGTATACGGTGTACCGCAATAGTACTTAAGATTGTCGATCCCACGAGGAACGTTTTTACACACTATTACTAATTGATTTTAATCTTGTTTACAATGATTAATTAATGGTAGAGTTGATTTTAATCTAATCTAATATGTAAACTAAATATACCTAGTTAATGATAGTCAAAAGAAGATAAAATAATCATGAAGAATTAAAGACAATGAACTTGATTCCATCATTTTATTAACATCTTTCATCTTTTTATGCAAGCCAAGTTAGAATAAACTTTTAACCCACTCTCTCGACATGAATTAAAATGCCTAAAACATACAATTAAAATTCTAACTCACAATTTTCATTAATGAATTAGAGGTTTCTAATTACATATTTTAAGAATAAACACTAACCTATAGCAATTATCTCAATATACCAATCTCCCAAATATATCTTAATAATGAATCTCTATTAGATGTCGGATAAAGCAAACTCTCAAATTACTTTAACTTGTAAAGATCATGCAAAAGATACTAACAGAAAATATGCATTCAAAGACCATAAAAGTAGATGGAAATAGAAATAATCATAATATGCAAATTCATTGAAATGATATTCATAGAAATATTGGAGAAGAATTAAAAATAAGAGAACAAGATAGAAGCCTTTCAACCCTTTTCTAAATCTCTTGAAAATAAATTTTCCTTCTCCTTGATCTTTTTCTTCAAAACATAAAACTAAATAGAAATTTAACTAAGAAAAATCTCTCTTGCAAAATACAGAAAAATTACTTAACTTAAAATTCATCATCCTAAAATTACAGTTAAACTATGTCACACCCCATAAGTGGCTTATTTGGATTTAATAATTTTAAATGGACAATTGAGTAATTTATAAGTGATTGGGGAGCAAATTGCAAAGAAATAAAAGATGTAAATTAAAGATTTTCAGTTTGGGGAGTTAAAGTGTAATTGGTAAGGATTTAATAGTAAAAGTGGATTAAGTGGGTCTGTGTTTCGTGCATGTGTGCCAAGTGGTGGGTGAGTGTGTGTATACGTGGGTGAGAGAAAAGAAAGGGGCTGAATGTTTTAGTTTCTGGAAAACAAAACACATGAGTTTTTCTCTCTTGCTCTCTCTCACGTAAAACCACTCCTCTTCCCTTATGTTTCTGTTCTTCTTTTGATTTGCATGGGTTGTTCATCCATTTGTTTTTGAGCTACGGTTTTGAGTATTGAAGATCAAGAGGTGAGTAAATGAGTTACTATGACTGAACTTCTCCTTGTGTCTCTCTCTGTTACGATGGGTTAAGTATGAAGTTTTAGTTTCGGTTATCTGAACTTTTGGTCTTGTTTTTATCGGTTCATGAATCGGTTGAAGAGAAGAAGGATAAAGGGAAAGAGAAGGTGGTTGATTGAAGAAGGATACAGTGGGCATTTTGGGACTTCAGTAACAGGTTTGGGAGTGTGTCTGTCTTGCTCATTTTTGGATCCAGATTGCAGTTTTGTTGCTAATATAGTTATGTGTGTTGGAATATTGAAATGCATGAGTTATGTAGTGTTCGATACATGATTACAGTAGGAAAAGGAATGATATGAGTTTGCAAATGAGATGTTTATATATGTATATGAATGTGAAACTCTGGTTTGGGTCTCTTTCTGTTTATATTCTGTAATTATATGTTAGTATGAATAAAGTGAGTGAAATTGCTATAATGGTGCTCAGAGGACTTAAAGGTATGTGTTTAAATGATTATTGCATGAAAAATGGTTTTATACAAATGGGGATTTGAGTTTTGGTTATACTCTGTTTTCACCATTTTTCTGGATTTGTACGTTTTTCTGTAAATTCTGAGATTCTGAGTGGAGAAGAAGAAGAATTGTGAGAAGAAGGTCACGAGACGTGATGCTGCATCACGCCGTGACCCCCTTCTCTGTTGAAGGTCACGTGGCGCGACACAGCTTCACGCCGTGACCTCTTCTCTGAAGAGGGCCACGAGACGTGATGCTGCATCACGCCGTGACCTGCTTCCTTTCCTGCGTTTCACGAGATTTCATTCCGTGACTTCTTCTCCCTCTCCTCTCACAGGCGTCACGAGACGTGACTGATGGTCACGCCGTGACTGCCTTGCATTTTGCCTGGCGCTCGCGTGAAGCCTGCGTCACGCGACGTGATGAATGGTCACGGCGTGACCAGCCTTCCCCTGCTGCCTTATTTTCTAAAAACATGATTTTTAACTTCTGATTTCAAGGGTTTTACACTACATGATGACTAATTAGTTTTAAAATCTAATTGTATTTCAAGAATTGCATAATATTGGGTTTTGAATATATGATTAATAATTAATATACATGATTTACATGTTTATAGTTTATTTAACAGGGACTTTTTCAATATGAGCTATTTGTTCTTATTACCTTCTGTAGTTAATATTTATATGTTTAAATGTTTCTGACTTTGATTATTATACAAGTATACATGATTTATAAGCTAGTATTTAATGAAATTTTCATGATTTGATATGTGAATTGTTGAGTTGTATCATTTGAGCCTGAATAGTCATAGTAGTGGATAAGTAAGCGCTTACTTAGGTCAGTGTGTGTGTGCAGCTGCTATATGAAAAAAATTGTTATATGCGGGTCCGTTTGGATCCTTGTTTCGATCCTGTTAGGATCTATATGGAAATAAAGCGGGATCTCGGTCTCTATATGAAAATTACATGTTTGAGACTCATGTCTCTATATGCTTGGGATACTGTGTTCTATCAGTATCCATTAGACCGTATCCACTTCTAATGAGTTTATTCCGACTAATCAGGCTATATGTGTATATGTATTATATATGTTGAGATGTTTATTGACATGATTAAAAGTATTTGTTGCACATGAATTTTTGTATATCCTGTATCAGTGCAATCAGAGAAACATGTTTGTATTTGTTAATTGCTTATATTGTAAATATCTTAAAGGTGATGAGATACTATATTGTATATGTATATTGTTATTTTGTTTTGTTCCTCCCCACTAAGCGTTATCGCTTAGCACGGGCTCTTTTCCCGTGCAGGTGGCGAGTGCAGTTCAGAGTCGGATATCTGCAGGTCGGCCACTAGGAGTCTTTTTGGATGAAGTTGTTATATTTTTGAAGTCTTCCGCTGTAATTATTTTTGTATATGGCTTGTAATTAGCAAAATGAATCTTTTGTAAAGGAACAAGTATTCTTTTTGTATATGTAATTGCATACGAGCCTCTTTTTGTAAAACGATAGTGATATGTATATGTATATGTTAAAAGTTTTTCTATAAACGATTTAAATGTTCTTTACATATTATCTTTTGTTTTATTTTATTAGCATGTATATGGATTTGATATATGTGTTTGTCCGCGTGGCACTCCGGTATCCTTCCAACGGGGATGGCGGGGTGTTACAAACTACCTATTTATAGATAATAATTTAAAGATTATGTCCCTTAAAGATGTCTCTTGGGAATGGTTGCAAAATTTGGTGAAATAGGATGACTTTTCATGTGACTTTTGGCCCAAAACTGTCCAACGGTCGTCTCTGTTGCGATCGCAACGGTGTCGCGATCGCGACAAAACACGCTTGCTCATTTTCTTCCTTCCTTCTTTCTTTTGGTTTTCTCTTCCCTCTCTGGCCAGTCACGGGACGTTACCTCCCATCATGGCGTGACTCTTCGCGTGTGTGGCGTGACTGGCACTCACGTCTCGCCTTGTCTCGCCTCCTCCTCTTCTTTCCTGGCTTCTCGTCACGTCGCGTGACCTTTGCTCACGTCGCGTGACTTCCTCTCTCTCAGTCCTTCTCTTCTTTTCCTCCTTCTTCTTTGTTCTTCCTCTCCAGTCATGTCTCGTCACCCATGCTCACGTCGCGTGACTCCTTGTGTGTGGCCTGACCTGCTCCTCTCTCGTGACTTGCTCGTTCTATTTACTCTTCTCTTCATTTCTTCACCTAAAAACACAGATAATCAACATAAAAACTCAACTGATACAAATAAACATAGTCTAACACATCACATTAAATTTTACAAACAATTACATGATTAATTACATAAATTCACACAAAATAAATATTAAATTATACTTCAATTTAGCTCCTATCAAAGTTCTTTGAAAGGATTGAAAAGTACAACTTGCAATTAAATCCCAAGAAATTTATCTTTGGTATCACCTCAGGGAAGCTCCTAGGATATGTAGTTAGCCAGAGGGGAATCGAGATTGACCTGGACAAGGTTAAGGCCATTAGAGAAATGCCGGTGCCGCAGAAGGAAAAGGATGTGAGAAGCTTTTTGGGCAGGTTGCAGTATGCCAGTAGGTTTATCGCTAAGCTTATTCGATCTGTGATTTATTAATGTTAGTTGTTGGGGGTGGTATCGTATATCGCTATCTGAAATCGAGTGAGTTATGAATGCCAATTTCATGGTTGTTCATCATGAACATGTAATATTGGATGTGAAATGTATTATGCATATCTGTACTTATGATCCTCCTCTAAGAATATTATGCTATGCTTAAGTGTAAATTGTATCATTGCATGATTAAGACTTTGGATTGTTAAGTATTGGCATAATAATGTTCCCCTACTTGACCCTGGTGCTATAGAATAAAGAATTGGGTATAGCGTGTTGCCATGAATTATATTATATGCTTCGCAATATGAATTGTATGATGCATGACTGATTTAATGATATTTGAATGGTTTAATTTTGTTATTGAGGTGAGACTATGCTTTTTGATGTGTGAATTGTGGGATTTTGCGCTTGAAAATTGGGAAGTTTGCCTTCAGGAATCGCATCTGTGCGTGGGTCACGGTGGCAACCAACTTAGTTACCACCGTGAGCCATGAACCAAATGCATTCTGCCCAGAGTTTGAACATGTCACGGTGGCAACCAATCTGGTCACCACCGTGAGGGATCCAAACTTTAGATTATGTTTGGGCAGTGGGTATGTCACGGTGGCAACCCATTTCGTTACCACCGTGAGGTACCCCACATATACTTTCTGTTTTGAGGTCTAGGTATGTCACGGTGGCAACCCATTTCGTTACCACCGTGAGGTACCCCAGACATACATTCTGCCAAGGATCCCCGGTATGTCACGGTGGCAACCAATCTGATTACCACCGTGACCTACCCTGTTTTTGCAATAAAACCCTTTTATTTTCGCATGTTTTAGGAATGTTAACTTGTGGATTTTAGCATGCAATACTATGTATATTGAACTATAATTATGTGTGTTCTGATTATCATAGAATGTGAATTCTTCGCTTGCCATAATTTTAACTATGGCCATTTCTGTGTAATTCTCCGCCTGCCAGAGTCAGTCTAGTGGATAGTTAGGCATGCCTAATAGAGTCTTTGCTGCAACTTCTGTTTCGTTTCCGTCTGGACCCCGATCAGGTCCCCGTTTGGTTCCTCGCGAACCTTCTGTAATGTGGTTGGATCTTGTTTAAGATCCCCCATAAAAATGTTTGTGAATGAAAAGTAAAATAGTTTGCGATTTGTACCCGTAAGGTACTTTCTGTAATCGGCTTGTACCCGTAAAGTACTTTCTGTATACTCGTTATCCACTATTTTGAGTCAGCAGGTATTCCGTCTGTTTTGCCTAATATGAACAAGAGAATGCTATATTCGAATAATCATGATTCTGGACATGTGAATCGGTTATGTATCCGAATGTGATTATGAATCTCTGAATGGGTTAAGTGTGACCTAAACATGTGAATTAGACACATTTATCTGCATATATGGGTATATGCATAACATAGTGTAAATGTATGGTATGCCAACGGTTGTGAATATAGGTACGAGAATTAAGATGTGCGTGACTGTGACCATGATCTTTTGAATACCATGAATTTGATTAATTATGTCTATAAGAATATGAATTAACATGTATACGAATGCATACTTGCGTTGTTGAATGCTATGGTTAATAGGCATGTGCCCAAACGTGATTTTGTACTATGGACTGTTATAGTGAAGTATGTGAATCAAGATAGGTATGAATGTGCTCTTGTTCCTGGAATGTCATAAATATTGTGTTACGTTACGTGCCTCCTCTCTCTAGTTTTCCTATTGTAGTGACTTCGGCATGTGTTCATGTGTTTGCGTTTCAAGGCATGATATTGTATGGTTTCAGTTGCACAGGGGAAGTGTGGTGGTTTGATGCTATGCCCTGGGTTTCATTTAGTGTAAGCGCCTTGTGGTATGATAAAAGTAAGTTTTGATACCTAGTGTCTCGGCATGATAATTAGGTTCGTTGTTGCCTGATAATTGTATTGCATGTGAATATGAACTTCTGAATGCATGGCTTTTCCTATGCAAGCTTTTTATCCATCTGTTGTGATTATTGGTATATGCCATTTTTCTATGTAATTTGTTCTGGCGACCATTGTGAATGGCCGTCCATCTTGCTTGTGTGTTCTCCCCACTAAGCGTTCATCGCTTAGCACGGGCTCTTTTTCCCGTGCAGGTGGCAGGTTTAGTTCGGTTCAAGTCACGCATCTGCAAGGTCGGCCACATAGGAGTTAGAAGTTTTCTAATTGTTCAGCTTATGTATTTCAGCTTTTGTATTTCTGTATTATGGTATTTGTAATTAAGCTTTCAGTTATTCCTTCGTTTTGTCTTTCGCTTTAAGCTTCCGCTGAATGATCATATGTATACATGTGTATATATTTCTGCTTAGTGCCTGCGTGGGTGTGAGTTAACGTATATGTCCAGTTTTGCTTCTCAAGATAAGTTTTTAATTTCCCTGTGTTTTAGATAAATGTATGCTTCCGCATAGTGTAACACCCCCCTTCCCATACGTAGGCGATCCCATCCGAGAAGGAGTGAGATGCCGTATGAGTAAAGGTGCCACCAAGCAAGTACAAAGTAAAACATACATCCATTCATAACATACATACAGAAATACGGAATAATTAAAAACTTTACATGCAGAAAGCAGAAGCTGATCATGCACTACTATAATAAACTATTACAATAATCACTACAAGAAAATGATGAAATAGCGACGGAAATTTAGCGACGGAGTCATTTCCGTCGCTAAATTGCGACGGAAATTAACCTCCGTCGCTATTTAGCGACGGAATTAAATTTTCGTCGCTAATTAGCGACGGAATTTAATTTCCGTCGGTAAATAGCGACGGAATTTAATTTCCGTCGCTAAAAATGGCGCCAAGATTTCCCACCAAAATTGCCGACCGATATTTGCGACGGTTTTTAGGAACCGTCGCTAAAAATAGCGACGGAAATTCTTTCCGTCGCTGAAAAAAATATAAAAAAAAACTTAATTATATTTTTAGCGACGGATATAAAATCCGTCGCTAAAATAGCGACGGAGTAAAAAAACCGTCGCTAAAATTAGCGACGGTTTGAGTATTCCGTCGTTAAAAATAAAAAAATTGAATTTCCCTCTCTTTTTAGCGACGGAATATGCTTTCCGTCGCTAAAGTTAAAAAATTTCGTTTCCCTCTTTTTTTAGCGACGGAAGATGCTTTCCGTCGCTAAAGTTAAATTAAATTTATTTTCCCTCTTTTTTTTCCCTCTCTCTCTCTCTCTCTCTCTCTTCTCTCTCTTTCTCTCTTCTCCCTCTCCTCACCCCGTCTCTCCTCCCTCTGCCCAGCCGCCGCCGGCCGCCGACCACCGCCCCTCCCCCTCCCTCCGGCGCCGATCGGCCTCCCCTCCCTCCCTCTTTTCCCGCTTCTCCTTCCCTTCTCTCTTTCTCTCTCTCTCTCTCTCTCTCTCTCTTTCTCTCTTCTCCCTCTCCTCTCCCCATTTCTGCCCTCTGCCCAGTCGCCGCCGACCACCGCCGACCACCTCTCCTCCTCCTCCGGCGCCAGGTACAGATCTGCCTCTCTTTTATTTATTATTATTATTATTATTATTATTATTATTATTATTATTATTATTATTATTATTATTATTATTGGTTAATTGGGTATAATAAGAATTATTATTATTATTAATATTATTATTATTTTTTTTATGTTAGATGAATATTGGTAAATTTTAATTATTGTTTAAATTTATATTTCTTAATACTTTATTGTTATTAAATTTATTAATAGAATTTTTCATATTATGATTATTATTGTTAATTAGTGTTAATTTTAGTTATTATTATTATTCAACATATTATTATTATTAAATTATTATTATTATTATTCAACATGTTATTATTATTATGTTAATTTGTATTGTTATTATTATTATTATTTATTTATGTTAATTGTATTGTTATTATTATTATTTATTTATAATTTGTATTGTTATTATTATTATTTATTTATGTTAATTGTATTGTTATTATTATTATTATTTATAATTTGTATTGTTATTATTATTATTTATTTATGTTAATTGTATTGTTATTATTATTATTTATTAATTTTTTTTAATTTGTAAAATTTCCCGACGGAAATTAAATTTCCGTCGGTAATTTTACCGACGGAAATTTGTTTTCCGTCGGTAAATTTCCCGACGGAAATTCAATTTCCGTCGGGAAATTTGCCTACGACTAAATTGCCGACGGAATGAATTTCCGTCGGCAATTTCGATTCCCGACGGAAATTCCTTATTTTTCGTCGGGAATTTCCGTCGGGAAACACTATTTTTCTTGTAGTGAATGATCTGAGCAACTAGCTGAACTAAATAATATTACATATACAAAATATAGTTACAAAAGCGGAAGCTGAAACAAAACTGATACATGAGAGTTCTATACAAAAGAATCATCACTAATACAAAAATAGCCCTACACTAAAAACTCTTCTGTTTTGGCTTGATGACGGCGACTCTCTCAAAGCAAAACTCCTTCCGCACCTGCACGGGTAAAAACACCGTGCTAAGCGATAAACGCTTAGTGGGGAAACACACATAAATAATGGACGGCCATTCACAATGGTCGTCAAGGCATAACACATTCACAATGGCAGAATGCAAAGGTTATAACATAATCCATATAAACATGCTCATATAATAAAGCCATACAATCAATATTTCATAATCATATTCATTCAGAAATAATCCAATATACTCATTCAGATAATCCATTTGTAGCCAAATCAAATCAGAGCAGTTCAAATAAACATTCAAAGAACACCTGCTGACTCTAGGTAGTGGATAACGAGTGTACAGACAGTACTTTTCGGGTACGAGCCGATTACAGACAGTACGTTACGGGTACGAATCGATTAAACCATTATACTTTAACTTTCACAGATATTTTCAAAAGGGACCTTAAACAAGATCCAATACAGAAAAGGGTTCGCGAGGAACCAAACGGGGACCTGATCGGGGTCCAAACAGAACTATGGGCTGCAGCAACAGACTCTATTAGGCATGCCTAACTATCCACTTACTTGACTCTAGCAGGTTATGCGTCAAACAGATCACATTTCAGAGTACAGAATAGTATTCATCAGAAATTCATGGTATTATTCAAATCAGAGTATATACATGTAGGACAGGCATTATAGCACAGTATAAATTCATCCAGAAGAAAATACTAGATTTATTTTTGAGTCAAAAGCTGGGAAATTTCAGAAAAAGAGCAGAACGGGGAAACGGGCGAGATTGGCTGGTCACAAGGCGTGACTGGCCTCCTCACAGGGCAGGTCACGCGACGTGACTGAGGGTCACGTCTCGTGACTTGCTCTGCCCCTCGCAGATCAGACGACATCTCTCGCTGATCACGCCTCGTCCCTCACAGATCACGCGACGTGATCTCGCAGATCATGCAGCGCCCTTGCAGGTCACACGACGTGACTGGACGTCACGTCTCGTGACTTGCTTCAGCACTCTCGCAGGTCACGCGACGTGACTGGTCGTCACGTCTCGTGACTTGCTTCTCTTCAGCTGTTACGCGACTTGCCTTCCCTCAGCCGGTCACGTGGCGTGACGGGGAGTCACGTCTCCTGACTGGCTTCATCTCAACTGGTCACGAGTTGTGACAGGCAGCCACAACCCGCAACCAGCCTCAAGCTGGCAGGTCACGCGACGTGACCTGAGGTCACGTCTCGTGACTTGCCTCTCTTCTTGGCGAGTCGCGCGACAGCATCAGGAATAACGGGATTTTTGACAGAACTCGATTTCCAGAATTTCCAGAACAATAAAATCAATCCAAATTTGATTTAAAACCATACAAATCAATTCTTACCTTTCAAGGAAGATCCCAAACAATTCAAACAACATATAAACAACTCAAACCAGTATTCCGTCAACCTAATCAAGGGTATTTGCATTCAAATTCTTCAAGAACATATAAACCCTAAATTTTACAGTAAACTTAAAATCACACAAAACACAATCAAAAATTCCCAAACCTGAAATCTAAGCCTCTATCACTTAGCTCCACTAGGTCCAGCAACCTCTTTGCCCTTAGGATCGCGAGGAGCTTCAGCTAAACACAAACACAACAAGAATATTCACAAAGAAAACCCTAAGTTTAATCTAAACTTAAGGAAGAAGAAGATGAAGTAAATGAAACAACCAGATGAGAGAATTCAATTACTTACTAGAGAGGGTGCAAAGAGAGAATCAATTTCACCAATAAGACCTTGAATCAACAATACAGTACTTGAAATAAAGAAAATGAAGAAGAAGAAAAAGAGTGAGAAAAGAAACGTAAATCTCTAAGTTCCTTTTCTTTCATTCCCTTTTCTTTATCCTAAATATGTATCAATTTCCTATTGGTGAAACTAATCACTCACACCAAAATAACCTACACTACTCACACCTAAAACCCTCTTAACTTATGCATACCATACAATGGTATGAACACATGCACACAAATATTTCTCATTTAACTAACATACTAGTGCCATGAATGCACCCACACAATAAAAAAACCCAAAACATGCATTTCTATTGACATACCCTTATAAAATGCCGAACACATACGAATGCTTACACATACAGACAGACAGACAGGCTCATTCTACTAGGGGGCAAATGGGATGTGACAACTCTCCCCTACTAATAAGAATTTCGTCCTCGAAATTCTCACCTGAACTGAACAACTGAGGGTACTGAGCTCTCATCGACTCCTCTGGTTCCCAAGTCGCTTCCTCGACTCCATGATGGATCCACAATACTTTAACCAAGGGAATCTACTTATTCCTCAATTGCCTCACCTCTCGGGCTAGAATAGCTCGCGGTTCCTCATCATAAGAGAAGTCTGGCTGAACCTGGATATCCTGAACTGACAGAACATGAGAAGGATCTGATCTGTACTGACGAAGCATCGAAACGTGAAATACATCATGCAACTTTGCTAACTCCATCGGTAACGCCAATCTGTAGGCTACAGGTCCTACTTTAGCCAAAATCTCATAAGGTCCAATGAAACGAGGACTAAGCTTGCCTTTCTTGCCAAACCGAAGCACTTTCCTCCAAGGTGAAACCTTAAGGAAAACCTTGTCCCCGATCTCAAAATGCACATCTTTCCTTTTCAAATTGGCGTAAGACTTCTGTCGATCCTTGGCTTCCTTCAAATTCCGCTGCACCACTCTGATCTTCTCTTCAGTATCTCTAACCAAGTCTGGTCCAATCATAGATCTCTCGGATAGCTCGGTCCAACAAATCGGAGTCCTACACTGACGACCATATAAAGCCTCATATGGTACCATACCGATACTCGACTGAAAACTGTTATTGTAGGCAAACTCCATCAACGATACATATCTGTCCCAACTACCCGGAAAATCCAAAGCACAAGCTCTCATCATATCCTCCAGAATCTGAATCACTCGCTCTGACTGACCATCGGCCTGAGGATGAAACGCTGTACTGAAGTTCAACCTAGTGCCCAAAGCTCTCTGTAACTCCTTCCAAAACTTAGAAGTAAACCTCGGATCTCAATCTGACACTATGGACAAAGGCACACCATGCAACCGAACTATCTCATCCACATAGATACTGGCCAATCTGTCTATGGAGTAGTCCACTCTAACCGGCAGAAAGTGAGCTGATTTCGTAAGCCGATCCACAATAACCCAAACTGAGTCATGCTTCCTCTGAGTCAAAGGCAAACCAGAAATGAAGTCCATGGCGATATCATCCCATTTCCACTCAGGAATAGATAAAGGCATAAGCAAACCCGAAGATACCTGATGCTCGTCCTTTACCTGCTGACAAGTCAAGCACTTGGAAACAAAATCCACTATATCACGCTTCATACCGGACCACCAATAGAATTGCTTCATGTCTCGATACATTTTCTCACTGCCCGGATGCATAGTAAAGACTGAACTATGCGCCTCACTCATGAGCTGTTTCCTCAAATCCTCAGATTCTGGCACACACAAGCGATCTCTGAACATAAGTACCTCATCCTGAACTGAGAACTCTGACTGCTTACCCGATCTAACCTCATGCATAATCCGCTGAAGCCTCTGATCATCTCTCTGAGCATCCACAATCCTCTGTCTCAAGGTAGGCTTCACACGCAACTGAGCAATCAAAGCCCCATCTGAACCAAATCGCCATCTGAATCGCCTCAAGAACAAAGCTGAAACCGATTTTCGACTCAAAGCATCGGCGACTACATTAGCCTTACCAGGATGGTAATCCACAATGCAGTCGTAGTCCTTAAATAACTCAAGCCAACGCCGCTGTCTCATGTTCAACTCTTTCTGTGAAAGGAAATACTTCAAGCTCTTGTGGTCCGAGAAGATCCTACACTTTTCCCCATACAAGTAATGACGCCAAATCTTCAGAGCAAAGATCACAGCTGCCAACTCTAAATCATGCGTCGGATAATTCCTCTCATGTGGCTTCAACTGTCGAGAAGTATAAGCCACTACTTTTCCTTCTTGCATCAGCACACATCCAAGACCAACTCCAGAAGCATCACTGTAAATGACAAACTCCTTACCCGAGATGGGTTGAGTAAGGATAGGAGCCTCAATAAGCAACTGCTTTAACCGATCAAAACAAGACTGACACCTGTCTGACCACTCAAATCTGACTCCTTTCCTCAATAATCTAGTCATAGGAGCAGCAATCACAGAAAATCCTTTAATGAACCGACGGTAGTAACCTGCTAAACCGAGGAAACTCCTCACTTCCTGAACATTTCGAGGCGCTTTCCAATCAACTATCGCCTCAATCTTGGCTGGATCAACCTGAATACCTCTAGCGAAACAATATGACCCAAGAATGATACTTCTCGAAGCCAGAAATCACACTTGCTAAGCTTAGCAAACAACTGATGCTCTCTCAATATCTGAAGAACTAGTCGGAGATGCTCCTCATGCTCATTCTCATCCTTGGAATACACCAAGATATCATCAATGAACACTACTACAAATCGATCTAAGTATGGCCTAAACACACGGTTCATCAGATCCATAAAAGCCGCTGGAGCATTTGTCAAACCAAATGGCATCACAAGAAACTCATAGTGGCCATACCTAGTCCGAAATGCAGTCTTAACCACATCTGCATCCTAAACCCGTAACTGATAGTACTCGGATCGAAGATCTATCTTGGAGAAGACACCCGCACCTCGAAGCTGATCAAACAAATCTTCAATCCTAGGCAATGGATACTTATTCTTCACTGTAACTTTATTAATCTGCCTGTAGTCGATACACATCCGCAATGATCCATCTTTCTTCTTGACAAACAGGACTGGAGCTCCCCAAGGAGATATGCTCGGTCTAATAAACCCCTTATCCAATAACTCTTGTAGCTGAGATTTAAGTTCCCTCAACTCTACAGGAGCCATCCGATAAGGTGCTCTCGAAATAGGTGTAGTACCTGGCATAATCTCAATGGACAACTCGACCTCTCTCTCAGGAGGCAATCCAGGCAACTCGCTCGGGAACACGTCACTAAACTCCCGCACTACAGGAATGTCCTCAATCTGAACTTGATCTCTCTTGGAATCTAACACAACTGCAAGAAAAGCCTCACAACCTTTCCTGATAAACCTCTTGGCTTGCATCGCTGAAATCACATTATTCACAGAACTAGCACCCAAACCTTTCAAAAACACAAGAGACTGACTTCTATCCCGAAGTACAATTGTCTTTCTATGGCAATCAACTACAGCCCGATGCTTACTCAACCAGTCCATACCCAGAATCAAGTCAAACTCTCTGAAAGGTAACTCAATCAAATCCGCTGGAAGCACAGCTCCCTCAACAATCAGAGGACAACTCCTAAAAACTCTACTCACACTGACACTATGCCCTAATGGACTGGTCACACAAATCTCATAATCTAACTGATCAACTGAATGCAATTTATCAACAATTTTATCCGTGCACAAATATGAGTGTGTGGAACCAGGATCAATTAGAGCATATAACTCAGTGTCATGGAGTAGGAACTTACCAGCAATAACATCAGGCGCATCCTGCTCATCTCTGGCTCTCATGGCATAAGCTCTAACGGCACCCTGAGGAGGACGCTCAACAGTCTCAGAAGCAGCTCCATCTCTATGCCGACCACCTCTACCTCTACCTCGGCCTCTACCGCGGGTAGCCTGAGAAGCATTCGAACCAACCCTACTAGCTCCTCCCTGAGGTCCTGAATCCTCAATCGACTGGGGACAACCAGCCACACGGTGCTCAGTACTCCCACATCTAAAACATCCCCCAGTGAGCCACCTACACTCACCCCGGTGAGCCTTGCTACAATTCTCACAAATTGGTATTGCATCAGATTTACCTCCCCTACCAGAACCTGACACAGCTGCAGAACCCTGTCTTCTGCCTCTAGAAGCCGGACCAAAAGATGACTCATCCTATGGGTTCCTAGATCTCTTACTCGAAGAAGATCCTCCATGAGAAGAACTCCTCCTCTGAGCTCTCTCTCTCAATACAGTCTCTGATAACTCAGCTCTCATAGCAGCCTCTACAATCTGATAATAACTGACCCCAGGTATGCACATCAGAGAAATCAAAGCAATCTTCAAAGACTCATTTAACCCTGCCTCGAAATGCTTGCATCTAAAGTCATCAGTCATAACTCCTCGTGGGGCATAGCGAGATAACCTGTTGAACTCTTTCTCATAATCTGCTACAGACATAGCCCTCTGTCTCAAACTCAAAAACTGCGCCCATCTCGAATCTCTATAAGTCTAAGTAATGTACTTCTTTGTGAACTCACCCTCAAAGAACTCCCAAGTAATCGGATCCGGTAGCTGAGGATGCCTGGAAACCAATTCCCACCACTCAAATGCAGACCCTTGCAGAAGAACTAGTGCACACTCTACCTGCTGATCAGGAGGACACCGAATCTCTCTCAAAGCACGCTTTACTTTATCTAACCATCTCTCAGCCAACTCAGATTCATTCAAACCAGTGCCATAAAAATCTTCAACTCCTGCCCTTCTCAAATTTTCCATAGGTGCTCTAGGAGCAGTCACTCTCTCTAAAACCCTAGCCATGTCCTGATGCAGTCTAAACATAGCCTCAAAGGGCATGGCTGCGGCCTCGGGCTGGACCCTAGCATACTGAGCCGACACAGTAACAGAAACAGACTGATCTACAGCTGGAGGATTCACACTCTCGGCGGATTCCTCACGCGCACCATGGGCAGAATTAGAAGCCATCTAAACAAAAAAGAAACAACCGTATCAGCCAACACATATCTAGACTCATACACATCTAAGAAACTCAGAACAATCACAACAACACCCAGAAATGCCTAAACCTATGCTCTGATACCACAAACTGTAACACCCCCCTTCCCATACGTAGGCGATCCCATCCGAGAAGGAGTGAGATGCCGTATGAGTAAAGGTGCCACCAAGCAAGTACAAAGTAAAACATACATCCATTCATAACATACATACAGAAATACGGAATAATTAAAAACTTTACATGCAGAAAGCAGAAGCTGATCATGCACTACTATAATAAACTATTACAATAATGATCTGATCAACTAGCTGAACTAAATAATATTACATATACAAAATATAGTTACAAAAGCGGAAGCTGAAACAAAACTGATACATGAGAGTTCTATACAAAAGAATCATCACTGATACAAAAATAGCCCTACACTAAAAACTCTTCTGTGTTGGCTTGATGACGGCGACTCTCTCAAAGCAAAACTCCTTCCGCACCTGCACGGGTAAAAACACCGTGCTAAGCGATAAACGCTTAGTGGGGAAACACATATAAATAATGGACGGCCATTCACAATGGTCGTCAAGGCATAACACATTCACAATGGCAGAATGCAAAGGTTATAACATAATCCATATAAACATGCTCATATAATAAAGCCATACAATCAATATTTCATAATCATATTCATTAAGAAATAATCCAATATACTCATTCAGATAATCCATTTGTAGCCAAATCAAATCAGAGCAGTTCAAATAAACATTCAAAGAACACCTGCTGACTCTAGGTAGTGGATAACGAGTATACAGACAGTACTTTTCGGGTACAAGCCGATTACAGACAGTACTTCTCGGCATGATAATTAGGTTCGTTGCTGCCTGATAATTGTATTGCATGTGAATATGAACTTCCGAATGCATGGCTTTTCCTATGCAAGCTTTTTATCCATCTGTTGTGATTATTGGTATATGCCATTTGTGTATGTAATTTGTTCTGGCGACCATTGTGAATGGCCGTCCATCTTGCTTGTGTGTTCTCCCCACTAAGCGTTTATCGCTTAGCACGGGCTCTTTTTCCCGTGCAGGTGGCAGGTTTGGTTCGGTTTGAGTCGGGCATCTGCAAGGTCGGCCACATAGGAGTTAGAAGTTTTGTAATTTGTTCAGCTTATGTATTTTAGCTTTTGTATTTCTGTATTATGGTATTTGTAATTAAGCTTTCAGTTATTCCTTCGTTTTGTCTTTCGCTTTAAGCTTCCGCTGAATGATCATATGTATACATGTGTATATGTTTCTGCTTAGTGCCTGCGTGGGTGTTAACGTATATGTCCAGTTTTGCTTCTCAAGATAAGTTTTTAATTTCCCCGTGTTTTAGATAAATGTATGCTTCCGCATAGTGTATGTGTGCTTAATTGTGAGTGAGCATCGGGTAGTGCTCTCCGGCGTCCTTCCAATGGGGACATTGGGGGTGTTACAAAACCTCCGCACTCTGTCGCGCTCGCGACAGTGTCGCGATCGCGACAGATACGGGTTTTTCAGCTCTTACGCCCAAAATCTGCAGAATTCTCACACTAAACACATTCAAACTTCCAAAATTGATTCTAAACCTCAAAATTAAGCAACACAAGCATCAACAACTCATAATATAATTAAAACCCAGCTTTATCACCATTTATTTCAATTAAATCAAGCCAAATACATGCTCAATTTCAAGAAATCCCAAAATAGCAATTCTAACAATAACTGCAACTATCCACATGATTTATTGCAAATTCTTCAAACAATACACACCCTCTAGCATCACATATCATGCTTAATTCAATTTAAGCCATGCTTACACAATTCATAACCCCAATCAAAGCAAAAGTGCAAATATCTAACTCAAATCACAAATATGTGCAAAAGACAAACGTTCCCAAACCTGATCTCCTTTGCTCCTACTCGTGAACTCCGCTCTCGCTAGCTATTTCTTTCCCTTTTGCCGGTCTAGGAGACTCCTCTGAACCACAAACTCACAACAACTAAGATCAATTCTATAATAACCCACATATACATATATAATTATATAAAACCTAGAGAAGAGGAAGAAGAATCTAAGACATCGCTAACCCATACTCACCTTTTGAGCTTTAAAATCACAAGCCAAACAACCCAAATTACTTAAGGAAAGGAGAGGGAGCAAGATTGTGCAAAGAAGAAGGAAGAACAAAGAAGAAGAAGAAGGAATAGAAGAGAATGGCGTGAGGGAGGGAAGAGGAACGGGAATCAAAGGAAATGGCTGCCCTTTCTTTCTCTTTCTCTCTCATCATTAAAGTCACCCTTATCCCTAATCCACATGTCACTCTCCCATAGAACAAATGCCCCATAACACACCCTACTCCCATACACTAATTCACACGCAAACCTATCCCTTACTCACATCTTATTTCCATACACTAACTCATACCCTAGCTTATTTTCTCTTCTCATACTAACAAATATACAAACACATAACTAAAATAAATAATTAAGACAAATAATCCACACATGCAACATATAAAATACACACATACAGACACTGACAGGCTCAAACTACTGGGGTGATTTTGGGGTGTTACAATACTCCCCCACTTAACAGAATTTCGTCCTCGAAATTCTTACCTGCTCCGAATAACTGAGGGTATTGTAATCTCAAGGCTTTCTCTGGTTCCCATGTAGCTTCCTCAATACCATGATGTTGCCACAGGACTTTGACTAACGGTATCTACTTATTCTGGAGTTGTCTGATTTCTTTATCCAAAATCCTTTTCGGTTCTTCATCATTAGAAAAGTCTGGCTGAATCCGAATATCTTGCACTGGTAACACATGCGAAGGGTCAGACCGATATCTCCGAAGCATAGATACATGGAAAACGTCATGTAATTTAGCTAGTTCCATAGGCAAAGCCAACTAATACGCTACTGGACCTACTTTTCTTAGGATCTCATATGGTCCAATAAAGCGTGGACTTAGCTTGCCTTTCTTCCCAAAACGGAGAACTTTACGCCACGGTGACACTTTCAAGAAAACCTTATCACCTACTTCGTAATGAATATCTCTGCGCTTCAGATTAGCGTAAGAACATTGTCAGTCCTTAGCTGCTTTCAAGTTCTATTGCACAATCCTCACTTTCTCTTCGGTATCCCGCACTATATTCGGACCTATCATAGCCTTTTTCCGATAGTTCAGTCCAATATACTGGTGTTCTACATTTTCGTCCATACAATACTTCGTAAGGGGCCATACCAATGCTCACCTGATAGCTGTTATTATACGCAAATTCCATTAAAGACACATACCGATCCCAGCTTCCTGAGAATTCTAAAGCACAACCCCGTAGCATATCTTCCAAAACTTAAATAACCCTCTCTGATTGACCATCGGTCTGTGGATGAAAAGCATTGCTGAAATTTAACCGAGTTCCCAAAGCCGTCTGAAGCTCTTTCCAAAACTTGGATGTAAAACGCGGATCTCGGTCAGACACAATGGATAACGGAATCCCATGTAATCGAACTATCTCATTTACATAAAGTTTCGCTAACTTGTCCATAGAATAATCCAACCGCACTGGCAGAAAATGCACGGATTTCGACAATCGATCCACTATAACCCACACTAAATCATGCTTACGCTGAGTCATAAGCAAGCCAGATACAAAATCCATTGTGATGTCATCCCACTTCCATTGGGGAATGGGTAAGGGATGAAGCAATCCCGATGGCACTTGATGCTCGTTTTCACTTGCTGACAGGTGAGACATCTTGAAACAAATTCTGTTATATCTCTTTTCATGCCTGGCCACCAGTAAAATTGTTTCAGATCTTGATACATTTTGTCCCCACCAGGATGCATAGTAAAGACTGATGAATGAGCTTCTTGCAACAGCTTCTTTCTTAACTCGCCCACATTAGGTACACATAACTGATTACCGTGTCTAAGCACTCCTTCACAGTCCATCAAGTATTCAATCCGCTTGCCCTCTTTCACGGCTTGACAAACACGCTGTAACACATGGTCATCTAACTGTGCCCTTGCAATCTCTGATCTCAAACTTGGCTTAACTTTAAGTCGAGCAATCAGAGCACCTTCAGAATCAAATCTCCATCTGCCTCGGCTAGCTAGCAACGCAGACATAGACTTCCTACTGAGAGCATCTGCCACTACATTAGCCTTACCCGGATGGTAGTCAATAATACAATCATAATCCTTGAATAGCTCTAACCATCTCCGTTGCCTCAAATTCAACTCCTTCTGCGTTAACAAATATTTGAGACTCTTGTGATCAGTAAAAATCCTGCACGTCTCCCCATATAAGTAGTGCCGCCATACTTTAAGCGCAAACACTACTGCTGCTAACTCCAAATTGTGGGTCGGATAGTTCCGCTGATGAGGCTTCAACTGTCTCGATGCATAAGCTACAACTTTATCCCCTTGCATCAGAACACAACCTAAACAAACTCCCGAAGCATCACTGTACATAATGTACTCTTTACCCGAAACCGGCTGTGTGAGCACAGGAGCTTTAACTAACAACTCTTTTAAACGATCAAAACTAGCTTAACACTTTTCAGTCCATACAAACTTGACTTCCTTCCGAAGTAGCCTGGTCAAAGGAGAGGCTAACACTGAAAACCCCTGAACAAATCGTCGATAATACCCTGTTAAACCCAGAAAACTTCTCACCTCTGGCACACTCTTGGGAGGCATCCAATTAACAATCGCTTCAATTTTACTTGGGTTAACACGTACACCCTCTGCTGATACCACATGTCCAAGGAAAGCCACTTCTTTCAACCAAAACTCACACTTACTGAGTTTCGCATACAGTTGATGATCTCTCAACGTTTGCAATACCAACCTAAGATGTTCCTTATGTTGTTTTCGGTCTCTGGAGTATACCAAAATGTCGTCAATAAATACCACGACAAACTTGTCCAGATACAGTCGGAAAACTCGGTTCATCAGATCCATAAAAGCTGCAGGCGCGTTGGTCAGACCAAAAGGCATCACTAGAAATTCATAATGACCATAACGTGTCCGGAAAGCCGTCTTAGCCACATCTGCTTCTTTAACCCCCAACTGGTAATAGCCTGATCTCAAGTCTATCTTAGAGAATACCCCAGCTCCTATCAACTGATCAAAAAGGTCTTCAATCCTCGGCAATGGATACTTATTCTTGATAGTCACTTTATTAAGCTGTCGATAATCAATGCACATCCGTAGAGTTCCATCCTTCTTCTTGACAAACAACACTGGAGTGCCCCACGGTGATACGCTGGGCCGAATAAATCCTTTGTCTAATAACTCCTGTAACTGACTCTTCAATTCTTTCAATTCCACTGGAGCCATTCGATAGGGAGCCTTAGAAATCGGAGCTGTACCTGGGACAATCTCTACTGACAATTCAACCTCTCTCTCGGGAGGTAATCCCGGTAGTTCCTCCGGAAAGACATCTACAAAATCTCTTACAACAGGAATATCTTGAATCTTAATTTGTCCTCTACGAGAATCCAAAACCACAGCCAGAAACGCTTCACAACCCTTCCTAATAAATCTTTTGGCTTTCATAGCTGACACCACATTATGTAGAGAACTGCTTCCAATTCCTTTCACAACAATAGACACTTGGTCTTTATCCTTTAAAACCATCACTTGCCTATGACAATCCACTACCGCGCGGTGCTTATCCAACCAATCCATCCCCAGAATAATATCAAACTCATAAAATGGCAAGCAGATCAAATCCACCAAAAATTTTGTACCCTGAATCTTTAAGGGACATTTCCGACACACCCGATTAACCATAACACTCTGACCCAATGGACTAGATACACAAATCTCATATTCCATCTTCTCCTCACTTCCCAATTTATCCCATAACTTACTAGAACACACATAAGAATGGGTAGAGCCCGGGTCAATCAAAGCATAAACTTCAGAATCAAACAAAGAGAACTTATCGGCAATTACTTCGGGAGCATTCTGTTCCTCTCGGGCCTTTATAGCATAGGCCCTGCCAGCTGTCGACACAGGGCGATCAACTGATTCTAAGGGTTCTCTCTCTCGAGGCCGTCCACCACGACCCCTTCCTCTACCCCGATTACAGCTTCCTTGGGGTACATTAGATCCAGCTCGGCTCCCTTCCTGTTGTCCTGAAGGATCTCCATACCGACTCGAAAAATTTGCAAGAAGATGGTCCGTAGAACCACATCTGAAACAACCTCCTGTCAACCATCGACACTCACCCCAATGTTGTTTGTTGCAATGAGTACATCTGGGAGTGCCATCTCCTCTACCTATGCCCGATCCCCTGGAAGAACCCTGTCTTCTCCCTCTAGGGGCCGGACTAGCTGCAGACTCATCAGCAAGGTTTCCTTGCGATTCCCTCGGCCTCTTGCCTGAAGAAGAACCACCTCTTGCAGACTTCCATCTTTGAGCTTTCTCTCTCAGAATATTCTCAGAACGCTCCGCCCTCAAGGCTGCTTGAACCAACTGATAGTACTTCACATTTGGAGCCGACATCAAAGAGATTAACATCACCTTCAGAGACTCATTCAAGCCTGATTCAAAATGCTGACATCTGAACTCCTCTGTGAGAACCCTTGGCGGTGCATACTTACTAAGCTTGTTAAACTCATTTTCATACTCGGCCACAAACATTGTTCTTTGCTTGAGATTTAGAAACTGCGCCCACTTGGCATCCTTATATGCTTTAGTTACATACCGGTTCTGGAACTCACTCTCAAAAAATTCCCATGTAATCAGTTCAGGGACCTGCGGTTGACTAACCACTAGCCTCCACCAATCATAAGCAGAGCCTTGCAATAAAGACAGTGCACACTCCACTTCTTGCTCTGGTGGACATCTTATCTCCCTAAGTACTCTGGACGTCTTCTCTATCCACATCTCTGCTTTATTAGATTCATCTATGCCAGTACCAAAGAAATCCTCTGCACCATGCTTTCTTAACTTCTCAATAGGGGCACTAGGTGATGTTACCCTTTCAAGTACCCTCGTCATATTCTGAAGCATCACCTCCAACGGTCCCATAAGCACCTCAGGTCGTCCCCTAGGAGGTTGAGCCGGACCAGAAACTGAGGGATCTTGCTCTTGGGGATTAGCACTTTCCGCTGACCCCTTAAGTGATCCACGAGCGGACTCCATAGCTACAAAACATAAACGCAGTACGCATCTGGCCAACACAACTCCAACATACTTACTAACACACTGAAACCCAGTAACATCTAACCCAATAGCTCTGATACCACCTAATGTCACACCCCAACCTATACCATGGAGACTTCTACTCGGATTAAGGGAAGAAGGGTCCAGATAGGTAGGAGTGTCACATCCCACTAGTACAAATATGAAAACATCGCATACAAAATGACATATCAGGGATAAAGTAAAACTTTGAAAGAAAGAAGAGTGATACTGAACAAAATGAATACTTTATTAATATACATAAAAGAGGTCTTTACATCTTACAACCGATTTCAACAAAACAAATATACAAAAGCCCAAGGTACACTGTTCCAAAGGGCCAACAAAACATTATATCTGCTACAAAAGAAAGGAAAGCCTATGCTATAAAGCCCCGATCTCTAGTTGTGTTGGCCTTCCCGATGTAACACACCCAGAGTATGCGTACCAAAACCTTCCACACCTGCACGGTTAAACACCCGTGCTAAGCGAAATCGCTTAGTGGGGAAAACAAAAATGCATAACCGCCACTCACAGCGACGATAACAGAAAACACATGATGTTGGTATAATTATAGATATAACATCATACACAGTTAATCTAACTATTCTTCATTAGTTAAGAGTTCACATCACATATACATATATCATCCAGAATTCATGCACCAAAGGCATATTAACATCTTAGCACCTGCTTAATCAAAATGAGCGGATAACGAGTACACATAGATACCCGAGGGTACTGATATCGTATCATGAACACATAGATACCCGAAGATATCAAAAGGTTCTATTGATTCTGTTCTATCTGTTTTCATATAGAATCTTAAGAAAGATTCGACCAGAAGGATCGCGAGGATCCGATCAAGGGACCTGATCAGGGTCCAAAAGCGTACACATAGCTGCAGCAACACATAACTCTATTAGGCATGCCGAACTAGCCACTTATCCGACATTAACAGGTTACACAGAAGTTTATTAAGTTAACATACATGTTATTCCTTTAAATAAGTGGTCAAGGCTTTAATAAAAGAGTGCATGCAAAAGAACTCAACTCATCAAGCAAAAAGGAGAAGAAACCAAATTTGGAAGTCAAGTCTGTCGCGCTCGCGATGACCGTCGCGCTCGCGATGACCGTCGCGCTCGCGAGAGAAGCCAAAATACTCCTCCCCGCCTCGTCTCGCGATTGCGAGTGACCTCGTGCTCGCGAGAGGACGTAGGTGATGCTCTCTGTTGTGCTCGCGACAGAAGAGAGCCTTGCACATGCTCGGAGATCGAGCACTCTGTCGCGCTCATGACAGAGAGCTCCCTTCGAGCTCCTGGGCGCGATACCTCTCGCACCGGCGTGAGGGCTGAAACCTCCGCACTTACACCCAAAATCTGCAGAATTCTCACACTAAACACATTCAAACTTCCAAAATTGATTCTAAACCTCAAAATTAAGCAACACAAGCATCAACAACTCATAATATAATTAAAACCTAGCTTTATCACCATTTATTTCAATTAAATCAAGCCAAATACATGCTCAATTTCAAAAAATCCCAAAACAATAATTCTAACAATAACTGCAACTATCCACATGATTTCTTGCAAATTCTTCAAACAATACACACCCTCTAGCATCACATATCATGCTTAATTCAATTTAAGCCATGCTTACACAATTCATAACCCCAATCAAAGCAAAAGTGCAAATATCTAACTCAAATCACAAATATGTGCAAAAGACAAATGTTCCCAAACTTGATCTCCTTTGCTCCTACTCGTGAACTCCGCTCCCGCTAGCTATTTCTTTCCCTTTTGTCGGTCTAGGAGACTCCGCTGATCCACAAACCCACAACAACCAAGATCAATTCTATAATAACCCACATATACATATATATTTATATAAAATCTAGAGAAGAGCAAGAAGAATCTAAGACATTGCTAACCCATACTCACCTTTTGAGCTTTAAAATCACAAGCCAAACAACCCAAATTACTTAAGGAAAGGAGAGGGAGCAAGATTGTACAAAGAAGAAGGAAGAACAAAGAAGACGAAGAAGGAAAAGAAGAGAATGGCGTGAGGGAGGGAAGAGGAACGGGAATCAAAGGAAATGGTTGCCCTTTCTTTCTCTTTCTCTCTCTTCATTAAAGTCACCCTTATCCCTAATCCACATGTCACTCTCCCATAGAATAAATGCCCCATAACACACCCTACTCCCATACACCAATTCACACGCAAACCTATCCCTTACTCACATCTTATTTCCATACACTAACTCATACCCTAGCTTATTTTCTCTTCTCATACTAACACATATACAAACACATAACTAAAATAAATAATTAAGACAAATAATCCACACATGCAACATATAAAATACACACATACAGACACTGACAGGCTCAAACTACTGGGGTGATTTTGGGGTGTTACAGCTTAGGTTTGGAAAGAAAGGAAAACTTAGTCCTCATTTCATTGGTCCGTATGAGGTGTTGGCAAGAGTTGGTCCGGTGGCTTATAGACTGCCTTTACCGATAGAGTTTTCAAAGTTGCATGATGTGTTTCATGTTTCTATGCTTCGTTGGTATAGGTCGGATCCTTCTCATGTTTTGTCGGTTTAAGAAGTTCAAGTGCAGTCTGATTTCTCCTTCGATGAGGAACCAAAAGCTATCCTTGCTCGGGAAGTGAGGCAGTTAAGAAATAAACAGATTCCTTTGGTTAAAGTTTTGTGGAATCACCATGGAGTCGAGGAGGCGACATGGGAACCAGAGGTGTCAATGAGAGCTCAGTACCCGAAGTTGTTCTGTTTAGGTAAGAATTTCGAGGACAAAATTCTTGTTAGTAGGAGAGAATTGTCACACCCCATTTGAACCCTAATAGGATGCGCCATGTATGTGAGTATGTATTTGTATGTGTTTTGGCATGATCATAAGGGCATTTTGGGAATATTGCATGATTTGGGGTTTTTCTAGTGCGTGTGTGTGCATGTGTAGCACTATGGTGTGAATTAGTTGGGACAGGTTTGTGTGTGCATGAGTGCAGAATTGTAGGGTGTGTTTATGGGCTGTGTTTATGTGTATGTGTTCATACCATTGTGGTGTGTGATAATAAGAGTGCATTGTGTGTGTTGCTCATACATGTGTAGGGTGCATTATTAGAGTGTTTCATTGTGTGTGTGTGACATGTGCATCTAGTGTGTGAGTGAGTGGTTTCCACTACCAAGATTATGACAAGTGGAGGGTGAGAAAAGAAAGAGAAAGAAGAAAAGGGAAAAATCAGAAATTTGGGTTTCATTTCCCGTTCCCTCTCCTTCTTCCTCCTTCTTCTTCTTCTTCGATTCCCTTAGCCATTTTGCCCTTGGTCCAAGCTTGTGTGGTGGAGATTGGTCACTCATTGTGTTATTTTGGGTAAGTTCTTTGCATTTCTTGTTTTGATTTTTTTTTCCGGTTCTCTCCTCTTCTTCATCTTCTTTGTTTAGGGTTTTGATTAGGGTTGTTTTTGTGTGTGTTTTATTGTTTTGGATGTTAGCTGAACCTCTAAGATATCCTAAAGGCAAGGAAGTTGCTGGATCTAGTGGAACCAAGTGATAGAGCTCCTAATTTTGAGGTTTGGGAATTTGAGTTATGTTTTAACAACATGTATTAAGTGAATGGAATTCTAGAAATCTGATGTTCTTGATGCTTTATTAGTTCATGTGTTATGGCTTTTGGTTCTTTTTGTTTATTTAGCCTTGATTATGAATTTTGGAATCATTTATGAGATAGATGGATATGTGATGTGAATAGTGATGCAATGGATTGTGTAAATTGATGTTGTTCCTTGAACTCTTGAGTAAGATTTGTTCATGGCATGATTTAATGATATGTGAACGGATTAATTTTGTTATTGGGTTGATGATATGATGTTTGATGTGTGAATTGTGGGATTTTTGGCTTGAAAATCTGGAAATTTGCCTTCAGGAATCGCATCTGTGCGTGGGTCACGGTGGCAACCAACTTAGTTACCACTGTGAGCTATGAACCAAATGCATTCTGCCCAGAGTTTAAACATGTCCCAGTGGCAACCAATCTGGTCACCACCGTTAGGTGTCCAGACTTTAGCTTCTGTTCTGGGCAGTGGGTATGTCACGGTGGCAACCTAGTTTAGTTACCACCATAAGGCACCCCAATGAAGCTTTCTGTTTTGTGGTCTAGGTATGTCACAGTGGCAACCTAGTTTAGTTACCACCGTGAGGTACCCCAGACTTGCTTTCTACCAGAAATCTTTGGTATGTCACGGTGGCAACCAATCTGATTACCACCGTGACCTACCCTGTTTTTGCAATAAAATCCTGTTTTCTTCCCATGTTTTGGAAATGTTATTCTGTTGATTTTAGCTTTCAATACCACTTAATATGAGCCATAATTGTGCATGTACTGATCTATTTAAAGTATATGAATTCATTATTTATTATAATTGAACTCTGAATGTTAATTGTATGATTTTAGCCTGCGAAAGTCAGTCTAGTGGATAGTTAGGCATGCCTAATAGAGTCTCTTAGCTGCAGCCCTTTGTGTGGTTTGGTCCCCGATCAGGTCCCCGTTTGGTTCCTCGCGAACCCCTTTGTGTTCGGATCTTGTTTAAGATCCCCTTTGAAAATGTTTTGTGGAAATTAAAAGTAAAAATTGGTTTCTCGATTCGTACCCGTAAGGTACTATTTTGTAAACGGCTCGTACCCGTAAAGTACTGTTTGTTTACTCGTTATCCACTACTTTGAGTCAGCAAGCACTTTGTCTCTTTGAATTGCTTTGATATGTATGAGATTGTATTATTTGAATATGTTATTAATGAGATGTTTTGAAGGCAATGGTACTTTATCAAAGGTATGACTATATATGTTTACATGTTCATATGTTTTTACTCTTGTATAATGCGTATTCTGATTATGCCATCTGTATGTGTTTTCCTTGACAACCGTTGTGAATGGTTGTCCTTATGCTATATGTTTGTTTCCCCACTAAGCGTTTATCTCTTAGCACGGTGTGTTTACCCATGCAGGTGCGGAAGGAGTTTGCTTGGGAGAGTCGCAGTCTACGAAGCCAACATAGCTGGGTCTTTAGTGTAGGGCCTAATTTTGTATCTCGATGATTCTTTTTGTATAGAACTCTCGTATTTCAGTTTTGTAAAAGCTTCTGCATTTGTGTATGTGTATTTTGGTGATGTAATTATCTGTTGTACCTTCGGGTTGATCAAACAGTAATGTAATATTTTTCGTTATATTAATGTATGATCAGCTTATTTCATGAATGGTTTTGTAAAGTTTTAAATTACCCTGCATTTCATTATGTATGTTTATGTATGGATGTATGTATATTCTATATCTGTGTGGTGGCACCTTTACTCATACCGCATCTCACTCCTCATCGAATGGGATTGCCTAAGTATGGGTAAGGGGTGTTACACTCCTAATCTACTGATTCTCCAGCTTGCACAGCAACGTTACTTAAAGTGAAATAAATAAGTTTTGCAAATGATAAAAACAAGAAAAAAAATAATGTTAGCAAATTAAATAGAATATGATATAATAAAGTTAAGCAATTAAATGAAGCAAATATAATAAATAATTGTAATTGAGGAAAATATTTACGATTACTACAGAAAAATAATGTTTGATAAAAAACTGGAAATTAACAAAATGGATTAATGACCCAACAGTATAATCATATGAAAAAACACAAAATCAATATTAGATATCCTTCAGATTCAACTTACATTCCATGCATCATATCAATAATTTGATTTCAAGAGCTTTTGTGTTCTCACCTTTCCTTTTATATCATCTCACAAAAATTAGGTTTCAAGAGCTTTTTAAATCCATTTAAAACTCTCTAATTATCCTCTAAAAATCAAGTTTTATCCTTTTGAAAACACGAAAAAAGATTTTGAGTTTAATTAAAATTTTGATTTAAAACCCCGAAAATCCAGGAAAAAAGGAAGAAACAAAGCCCGGGCAAGTAGGAGACGGACGAGGTGCGGCCCTCGTGTTGGAGGCCGTGCCTCGCAGGCTCGAGGTGCAGCCTCATGCTGGGACGTCGTGCCTCATGGTACGCGAGGTGCGGCCTCATGCTGGAGGCCGTGCGCCTCATACGAGAGGTACGACCTCGCGCAGGAGGCCGCACGCCTCATGTACGAGGTGCGACTTCACACAAGAGGCTGCGTGCCTCATGTGTAAAGTGCAGCCTCGCGAGGGGGGTTGCATGCCTCATGTGTGAGGTGAGACCTAGCACGGGAGGCCGCATACCTTATGCGTGAGCTACGGTCTCGTGCAAGAGGTCGTGCCTCGCATGTGCAAGGGGTTGGTGAGGCCTCACGTAGGTGGCCTCATGCGCGCTACCAGCAGGAGCCATGCTTCTTGCGCGCCGCGCAGATCGCACTGCTGCGGGCCACCAAAAACCCTAAAAGCAAAATAATAAAAATTTTTTATTTAAAAAGAAGGGTTTCAACAAGGAAATCTTCACTTCTAACCTTTATTTCTATGAACAAGCATCAGTTTCATCACTGGGAAACCTTGGTTTGGGTTGTCTCTGGACCGGTGTCTATAGTTGCCCTCAATTTTGGGGATCGTAGTGCATGGTTGCCTATGTGTGCCAAAACTCAAAGAAAGAAGGAAGATACACGTACCTAAGGTAGCTGTCTTTTTGGTCTGAATGAAGTTATTAGGGGTAATTATCGTCAATTTATCGATGTGTTAACCCTTTTTTGAAGCGGTAGTGCCATGATTGTCCTAACCCTCTGTGGAGTGGTAGTGCCATCATCATGCTAACCTTTCTGAAGCGATTGTACCGTGGTTGTGTTAACCTTTTGTAGAATGGTAGTGCCATCATTGTGCTAACCCTACTGAGATTTAAAGAGGTAATGCCGTGATCGTGCTAACCCTCCGTAGAGTGGTAATGCCACCATCGTGCTAACCCTTCTGAAGTTGTAGTGCCATGGTCGTGCTAACCTTCCATAGAATGATAGTGCCGCTATCGTGCTAACCCTTCTGAAATGTGAAGTGGTAGTGCGGTGATTGTGCTAACCCTTTTGAGATTTGAAGTGGTAGTGCTGTGATCGTGCTAACCCTTCTGAAATGTGAAGTGGTAATGCTATGATCGTGCTAACCCTTCTGAGATTTGAAGTGGTAGTGCCATTATCATGTTAACGCTTCTGAGATTTGAAGTGGTAGTGCGGTGATCGTGCTAACCCACCGTAGAGTGGTAATGTCGTCATCATGCTAACCCTTCTGAAGTGGTAGTGTCATGGTCGTGCTAAGCTTCCGTAGAATGGTATTGCCGCCATCATGCTAATCCTTCTGAAATGTAAAGTGGTAGTGCCGTGATTGTGCTAACCCTTCTGAGATTTGAAGTGGTGCCCTGAGAGGTCTTTGGTTGATTACCCCCTGAGAGGTCTTTGGTTGATTGTTTGGATTGTTGTTTGGACTGATGTCACCACTTCGCTTTTATTGGTGTCCGCATCGAATCTCTCTAATTGCAAAACTGGAAAACCAAATATGCAGTAAAAATAGTGAGCATGTAAGTGAAATGTATGGGTCATGCAGATATGCAGGACAAAAATTAATCTAAGTGAGTTTTGGAGGCGATAGCCGGGCTGGGCTCCATTTGTAGTCAGATCGATGCCCTTTGGAATTGCTTTTAAATTTCGTGCCTTTTGGGATTATGAGGTTCTCATCAGATACCTGTAGTCATTTTGTTAAGGTAGTGCATCATTTGTAGATTTTCACACTAGCTTTTCTTAGCGGGAAATGAATTTGTAACACCCCGAAAATTACCCTAGAAGAATTGAGTGTCATTAGTGTAATAGTGTGCATGATATTTAGGGTTTATAACATTAGAGCTAATTAAAAAAAAGTGAAATGAGGGACTTAATTGAAGAAAAGTAAAGTATTGTAGTGGCTGAAGTGTAAATTGCAGGATTAGTGATAAGTATAGATTGAATTAGTGTAATGGTGATTAGCTGAACTTAACTAAGAGTTAAGTGAAGTTGAGTGGACTCCAAATGTGAGTGTCTTGGCTGGCTACCTAGCATGAGAGGATTGAGAAGTGGACACCTCATACATGCATGCAAGCATGAGGTGGTAAAGTGGGTAAGAATCTGTCATTTGCTCCCCAAGATTGGCCTCCTTCTATTCTGTTTTCCTCTCACGTTGCTCTTCAAACCTTCAGTCATTTGCTCTCTTTTTATTACCTTTAACCTACCATGGAGATCAAAGGGTAAATAGTGATAGTTAGAAGATTGTGTATAATTATCTAGCAAGGTATGTTGGAGTTGAGTTCATCTTCTTCATCTCCTTCATCTCCTTCAAATTCTAATTTTGATGGTTAAAATATGGGTATAGCCTTATGAATTTGTATGTGTTATATGTGCATGTGAGTTGAAGAGCCAAGTAGAGCTGGAAAGGGAAAAGAGAAAGTGATATAGAAGAGTAAAGGAAGGAGTGCTCCAAGAGGTTTGTGATTGTATTTGCATTAATGCATGTTTAATGTGTTTTTGTATTTGAATTGTATGTGTTAATTGATGTTTGGTATATTTCAAATGTAAGATGGATGTGTATTGAAGTGTTAATTGAATTGCCGTGAGTATTGTATGTGATCAAGTATGAACCCTAGTGTTAGGGAAAATTTTGCTTATAGCTTACCAGACCTCCGTATAGTATTTTGGGCATAACTGGAGTTTCAGAACTCTAAATTGAGTTTTTGTTGCTTCATTGGAACCAAGAATTTCATACATATAAATTTCATAGAAATGACTATGAGCTAATTCTGGCTCCAAGACCCCTAAAAATAGCACAAACAAACGTGTCTCTACCTTGTAGGGTTCACTAGAATAGTCTATATTTTTTAATTCATATCTGATGTTTTACAAATAAAATTAACCTAAAACTTCTCCCATTTGAGAGCTAAGACATAGATGAAGAAATTTTATGAAGGGACCTTTGCCTAAAATTGAGTGTAAGACATCCTTATAGGTTGTACAATATTGTGGTGTGAAGCAGTCCTGAAGTTTAGCTTCTGTTTTGCTTATTTTGGTATGTCACGGTCACAATCAAATTCATTTCCACCATGACATATGTGTATATAAGGTAGAATGCCTATTTATGGACCTCACGGTCACAATAAATTCATTACCACCGTGACCCCTTCCTGTTTTGTCTATTTAGGGTGTTTTTCTTCCCGAAATGCACCCGAACTTCACTACGAGTTCCCATAGCTTGTCCAATCCATGTTTATCATTATAAAATGAGCATCTTAAGCATGATGATCTATGCATGCTAATGTATATAAATATGTATGAGCTTTAAGTGTTCTAAGGGTGATGAATTAAGTATGTGAATGGGTATAAATAAGGATGGTAAACCATGGATGCGGATATGATAAATGAAGTATATAAGCATATAATTGAGATGATCATGCGAACATGTGACTATGTGAATTAGAGATGCATGATAGCCTAACTAAGCTTGAATGCATCATCATGCAAACATGTGACTATGTGAATTAGAAATGCATGATAGCCTAACTAAGCTTGATTGCATTATCATGCGAATTAAGAACATGTGAGGAGAATCAAATCATGCGAATGAATTTTAATTTGCGATTGAATTATATGCGAATGAATAATGCAATGAGAATGAATGCGTAGTGTATGAATAAACTAATAAGCCTGTAGTCAAGTCATGGATAAATAAGCATGCTTATGAAGGGCTAGTGATTTGCGGCTGCTAGTGTGACACCGACGGGTGTCTAGTGATTGATACCGACGGGTATCCAGTGATATAGTGTTTGAGACTTCTATCTCTAGTGATATAATGTTCGAGACCTCGGTCTCTAGTGTTATTGATTAGTGTACCCGTATCCATCTCTAAGACTATACAGGCTGTTAACGAATGATAAAGATATTAAATGTGTTTGTGATAAATATGTATTGGTATTATTGTTCTTAACGATAGTGTGATATTTATGCCGTGCTATTGAATTAGTGTTAGTGCAGTGAGCCTACAATTGGCTTAGCGTAGTGACTAATGAGCAGTGTACATGATTATTGATTGATAGTGACTTATTGTTCTTCATTGACATAGTGAAGTGAATATTCACCTTGATAAGTGAAGAGTGAATAAGCATGTAATGGACGCATTTAAATGATTGATATTATTAATATGTTGACTATGATTATGTTATATATATAGTACTGATAGTGTGTACAATGATAGTGTAATGTTCATACCATGCTAGTGAAACTAGTGTAAAGATATTGATGCCTTTATCAGCCTGGTGAAGTGATTATTGACCATGACATTGAATAATGATTCAGAATGTGTTAAAGGCACCATAAAAGTTATTGTATATTGGCATACTAATGTAATATTGATATAGTGATTATAAATGAGTTGCCTTGAGTGCTATGCACGCTCTTATTTGTAGTGCCTTGCGAATAGTGTAACGAATATTGTATGATGTTATGTTTAACATGAGCTATGGTTTATTGGCATGCTAGTGTATTATTGATCTAGTGGGTGTACATGATATGACATATATGTTAAGCATGCTCTCTTTTGGAACATTTATAGTGTTGTGCATTTTTCTAATGATGCAACATACCGCAAGTATACGGTGTACCGCAATAGTACTTTAGATATCGATCCCACAGGGAACGTGTTACACACTATTACTAATTGATTTTAATCTTGTTTACAATGATCATAAATTTGATGGTTGAATTAGAACTACTTAATTTGAACCTAATTTATGTTTATTAGAAGAAGATAAATAGTATATGAATGAAGAACTAAACATAATGAATTTGACCCATCATTTTGATTTACATTTATTCATCTTTCATGCAAGCCAAGTTAGAATAAATTTTTAACTCACTCTCTCGACATGAATTAAAATGCCTAAAACATACAATTAAAATTCTAACTCACAATTTTCATTAATGAATTAGAGGTTTCTAATTACATATTTTAAGAATAAACACTAACCTATAGCAATTATCTCAATATACCAATCTCTTGAATATATTTTAATAATGAAATTCTATTAGATGTCAGATAAAGCAAACTCTCGAATTACTTTAACTTGTAAAGATCAAGCAAAAGATACTAATAGAAAATCTACAATGAAAGACTATTAAAGTAGATGAAAATAGAAATAATCATAACATACAAATTCATTAAAATGATATTCATAGAAATATTGGAGAAGAATTAGAAATAAGAGAATAAGATAGAAGTTCTTCAACCCTTTTCTAAATCTCTTGAAATAGATTTTCCTTCTCCTTAATCTTCTTCTTCAATACATAAAAACTAACTAAGAAAATAAAACTAAAGGAAATACAGAAAATTGATTAACTAAAATTTTATCTAATATTATTGTATCCTATTGTATATTAAAACTACAGTTAAACTACATATTTATAGAAAATAATTGAAAGCTTGTGTCCCTTGAAGATGTCCCTTGGGAATAATTGCAACTTTGGGTGAAAATATGTGACTTTTGAAGTGATTTTTGGCCCAAAACCGTCCAACGGTCGCCTCTGTCGCGCTCGCAACGGTGTCGCGATCGCGACAGAACGCGCTTGCCCATTTCTTCCGTCTTTCCTCTCTTTCTTTCTTCGCTTCTCTTCCCTCTCTGTCCAGTCACGTCGCGTGACTCCCCATCACGGCGTGCCTTCTTCGCGTGTGGCGTGACTGGCGCTCACGCCTTGCCTCCTCTCTTCTCCTTTCTCTTCTTTCTCTTCTCTCCTTTTCCCTGCCTCTCTGTGGCGTCACGTCGCGTGACCTTTGCTCACGCCGTGACCCTTCTTCTTTCTTCTTCTCTTACCTTTCTTTGCTGGCTTCTCTTCTTCAGTCACGTCACGTGACCTTGGCTCACGGCGTGACTCGTCCCTCTCGCAGCTCCTTCTTCTCTTCTTTTCCTCCTTCTTCTTCATTCTTCTTAGCAAGTCACGTCTCGTGACTCATGGTCACGGCGTGATCTGCTCCCCTTCTCGTGACTTCCCACTCTATATCTGATTTTCTCTTCAATTTGCACCTAAAAACAACAGTAAACAGCATAAAACACTCAACTGATAAAAATAAACATAAACTAATATATCACATCAAATTATACACACAATTACATAATGAATTACACAAACTCACACAAAATAAATACATAATTATACTTCATTTTAGCTCCTATCAAATTCCCCCACACTAAACCCTTGCTTGTCCTCAAGCAAGATCAAAGAAATAAGAAAATGTAATAACCAGTAAAAATTACTACAAAACACTGTTATTTAACACATGTAATAGAATTGAAAAGAACCAAAATATCTCATACACTCATAATAAAATCAGTAAGTCAAAATTTAAAAGTATGCATCCCAAATTCAACAAATTATTTAACTTTACTAATGCCAACATAAAGAGTATGAAGTCTATTAAAAACTAAACATGAACTAAAGAAAGAAAATTAATCATAAAGTTAAAATTCTCAAACAACTAGCTGCATTTAGGACTTTTTAAGCTCACTTACCCTTAATCCAATCTCATGGCATTTTTAGACTTTGCTTTTTCTTTTTCTTTGATTGTTCGTTTTGATTTCTAGCAAGAGAAAGTATATGGGTGCGTTTTACGCTCCATCCCATATTTTTGCAATTTTTGATATATATCTTGCTTTTCTTTTTGTTTTATGACTTTAGTGGGTGCATTTTATGCTCCATCCCACTTATTTTTATTATATATTTTTATTTAAATTTAGTCCTCATCCATTATTGAAAAGATAAAAGGTAAGTATTATGGCTATAGTTTCCATAAACAACTAGAAATTGAAAATTATAAACTAAATGAGTAAATTCTAACTTTAAAAACATGGTTAGTTAGAAAGACTAAATAAGCTATAATGTTGAAATAAGTAAAACAAAATAATTTGAAAAAACTTAAAATACATGCTAAAAATTTTTGAAAAACTGATAAAAATGAGCATAAAAGATAATAGACTTAACAACCTATACAATATACCAAATAAACAATGCTTCATAATAAAGTTTACTTAAAAGCCTAATTGAAATATAACAACACACATACAAAAACAATCATGCAATTGACATACATAATACATATACAAACTCAAAAACACAGTCACAACTCACAACAAAGTCACTCCCCCACACTTAGAACCAACATTGTCCTCAATGTGTAGGAATGACACACAAAAACAATAAAAAGAAACAAATAACATGAAAAGAAAGAAAACTCCCCTATTATGGTGAAGGTGGAGGTGAATGAACCACAAATCCAGCTTGGGTCATGAAACTATCAAACTTGTATTCCAACCTTCTTTGACGTCTCTCAATAGAAGATAATTGCTCTTGCATATTAGATATCATTGAGGGAATGTTATGGCTGGATGAGCCAACTTCAGGAGCAGTAGGAACCTCAGCTTCACTTGCCTCCTCCTCACCTTCTTCTTCTTGTTCCTCAACTTGAGGCGCAGCATTTCCAGCAATATCCCTCCAACATGATCGAGCACGCGCCGAAATTTCCTGAAAATTATTTCCAACAACCTCTCCACGCACTAACATAGTCTTATTAAAATACTGGCAAGGAAAAACTCTATAATAAGCATCAAGATCAGCATTTAAATTAGTTGCAATACTAGAAATAACATGCCCATGTGTTAAAGGCGAATCATGTTTATGTACACATTGCAACAATTGATTTACTATCCAAAAAGGCCAACATACGTCCTTGCGTTTATGTACACACCACATCAAAAACAATTCATTATATGAAACTCTATTGAATTCGGACCTATTAAAAACAAGAGAAGCTAAAATCCTATGCAAAATCCAATACCTTAAATCTTTAATAAACATGGATTTAGCATCCCTAGCTCTATAACGAGTTTGCAAATCAGTCAAAAATGTCCAAAATTCATGAGGCTTAAAAGATCTAGGTGGCTCGGTCAAACCAGCTTGAGAAAATCTAAATATCCTATTCATCATAAAATATGTCAAAGTGTAAGGTATACCAGCCATCCTAAAGTCTAACCAATTCTCATTATCATCAATTTTTTTTTAATGTGGTATAAAATTCTAAAACTAAATCAGGACGCACATTGTCATGCATAGAAGCAAATTTAAACAACCCACATCCCCTTAACATGTCATTAACTACTTCTAACATACCAATTTGATTAAGTAAAGAGTCAGGAAAAAACTTACAGCGCATCAAATACCTATTACGAAGTAGTAAAAACCTACTACCTTCATCTACAGAGAAGATAGGAAATAAAGCACCATAGTGAGAAGCAATGTTCACCACTTCAACTTCCTGCTCTTCTTGCTCAGTTCGTGGAACAGTTGGATTCTTTGTCCTCACCATTTTTGCTTGTGTTGTTAAACAGATAATGAAACTGGTAATAGAGTGAACAGCCCGTAATCCCTAAAATCAGTGAAGAAAAGGGAAGAAAAGAAAATAGAAATGGAGTGCGGGTATGTAACAGATAGAAAAGAGACAAATATAGAATGATGGAATTTAAAACTAGAAAAACGAAAAGAAAACAGAAGATGAAAGGTTGAAGAAGAAACGAAATAGAGGAAAAGTGGCGTGACCTGTGTTAGAGAAAGAAAAATAACAGTGAAATGAAATAGAAGAGAAAAGGTCACGACGTTAGGGTTTAAAAATTAGAGTTCCCGCTTTTAAAATTTTTATTCTTTTCTTGTGTTTAAAAGCTTAAATGTTTAATTAAAGTAATGTAAATCAGAAAAGAAAAGAAAATAAAACCAAATAATAAGTAAAATCATAAAATAAAAGAAAAGAAAAGAAAGAATTTAAAGCTTACCTGATATACCCCTGAATGGAAAAACACCATCACGACGTGAACCAACGTCACGTCGCGTGACGCTTCCTGCTTACCTGGGCGAAGAGCTTCAAGCGAAAACCAAAGAGCGTCACGTCGCGTGAAGGTACATCACGCCGTGACACTTCGGCCTTACCTGGGCGAAGTCCCTCATCGTCGGAGCAGCACGTCGCGTGAATGTGCATCACGTCGCGCTGTGCCCTGCAGAGAATGCTTGATTTTTGCTTCATCGCCTGCTGTCGCGATCGCGATACTTGCCGCGATCGCGACAGCAGCCAACGTCTTCATAAAATTTTTATTTTCTTAATTTTTTTCTTCTTTTTTTTTTTATTTATTTTTTTAATATATTTATTAAACAAATCTTGTCTTACTAAATTAGCTGTGAAATAAAACAAATATATTAGTAGCATGAAAATAAAAAAAAAAATAAAACTATATAAACAAATTTAAAAACAAAGTACAAAACATAAATAAAAACAATATAATTAAGTAACCTAAATAAAAGAAATAGACAAATCATGGCTTAATGTGCTCCCTAGGATTCTCCTCAGTATTACTTGGAAGACATCCTAAATTTCTAGAAGGTAAAGAATTTGCAAGTTGGCCTATTTGAACCTCAAGATTATGAATAGAGGCTGCATGATTTTTAGAAATTTGATCAATTTTTGCCTCAAGTTTCTTTTGGCTTTCATCTTGAGAATGCATCTTATAATTAATTTCCTCAATAAACTTATCAAGTTTTCCTTCAAAAGCACCAAACCTATCTTGTGGTTGTTGATATCCTACTCCCCTATTTTGGTTATTAATATTATTATTCCCCCATGAAAGATTAGGATGGTTTCTCCAACCAGAATTATAGGTATTAGAATAAGGGTTTCCACGTCCTTGACCTTGAAGAAAATTAACTTGCTCTTTATTAGCTATGCCTAAAGTGCAATTACCACTATCATGCCCATTTTGACCACACACATTGCAAGCATTTGATACATTACCTCCCATGCCTAGGCTATTAACTCTATGAGTTAAAGCCTCAACTTGAGCTTGTAATGCAACCATAGAATCAACTGAATGTATCCCCCTAACATTAGAATTATTATACTCTCTTACTCTTTCAGGAGGCCACATACAATTATTCATTGCCATTTCTTCCAAAAGCTCATATGCTGCATCAATTGTTTTTCTCATTAAAGATCCACCGGCAGCAGCATCAATAGTACCTCTTGTAGTAGGATTCACACCATTATAGAATGTCTGCATCAATAATTCTCTTGGCAAGTTATGATGTGGACACATTCTTTGCAATTCCTTGAATCTTTCCCAAGCCTCATATAATGATTCATTTTCATTTTGCACAAATGTGGTGATATCCTTTATGATTTTTGCGGTTTTGGCCAAGGGAAAATATTTTGATAAAAATGCTTGGGCCAATTGGTCCCAAGTAGTTATAGAACCCCTTGTCAAAGAATTCAACCAAGCCTTTGCTTTATCCTTCAAGGTGAAGGGAAAAAGCCTAAGCTTGATTGCATCATTTGAAACCCCATTTATCTTAAAGGTATCACATATCTCAAGAAAATTTGCCAAATGAGCATTTGGATCCTCATTTGCCAAATCATAAAATTGAATACTATTTTGAATCATTTGTAATAATGAAGGCTTAATTTCAAATTGATTGGCATTTACCGTTGGTCTTACCACTCCTTGTTGAGCACCACTCAAAGCAGGTGTGGCAAAGTCCATCAATCTTGGTGGATTTTCATCAGCCATGACAATTGATCTCCTATTTTTGTTCTTCTTTTTATTTGATTTCCGATTACTTAATAAAAACCTCTCAATTTCAGGATTTATAGGCTCAAGCTCTTCTAAAGAACTCCTTGTACTAGGCATGAACTTCTAAAATCCTGTAAAAACAAAACACAAAATTAAGTTAAACAAATAAATAAATTAAAACAAATAAAATATTGTAATCCAAAATCATAAATCAATTTTTATAATGGCAAACAACCGTTCCCCGGCAACGGCGCCAAAAACTTGTTGTGCATTTTTCTAATGATGCAACATACCGCAAGTATACGGTGTACCGCAATAGTACTTTAGATATCGATCCCACAGGGAACGTGTTACACACTATTACTAATTGATTTTAATCTTGTTTACAATGATCATAAATTTGATGGTTGAATTAGAACTACTTAATTTGAACCTAATTTATGTTTATTAGAAGAAGATAAATAGTATATGAATGAAGAACTAAACATAATGAATTTGACCCATCATTTTGATTTACATTTATTCATCTTTCATGCAAGCCAAGTTAGAATAAATTTTTAACTCACTCTCTCGACATGAATTAAAATGCCTAAAACATACAATTAAAATTCTAACTCACAACTTTCATTAATGAATTAGAGGTTTCTAATTACATATTTTAAGAATAGACACTAACCTATAGCAATTATCTCAATATACCAATCTCTTAAATATATCTTAATAATGAAATTCTATTAGATGTCAGATAAAGCAAACTCTCGAATAACTTTAACTTGTAAAGATCAAGCAAAAGATACTAATAGAAAATCTACAATGAAAGACTATTAAAGTAGATGAAAATAGAAATAATCATAATATACAAATTCATTAAAATGATATTCATAAAAATATTGGAGAAGAATTAAAAATAAGAGAATAAGATAGAAGTTCTTCAACCCTTTTTCTCAAACTCTTGCAATAGATTTTCCTTCTCCTTAATCTTCTTCTTCAATACATAAAAACTAACTAAGAAAATAAAACTAAAGGAAATACAGAAAATTGATTAACTAAAATTTCATCTAATATTATTGTCTCTATATTGTATATTAAAACTACAGTTAAACTACATATTTATAGAAAATAATTGAAAGCTTGTGTCCCTTGAAGATGTCCCTTGGGAATAATTGCAACTTTGGGTGAAAATATGTGACTTTTGAAGTGATTTTTGGCCCAAAACCGTCCAACGGTCGCCTCTGTCGCGCTCGCAACGGTGTCGCGATCGCGACAGAACGCGCTTGCCCATTTCTTCCGTCTTTCCTCTCTTTCTTTCTTCGCTTCTCTTCCCTCTCTGTCCAGTCACATCGCGTGACTCCCCATCACGGCATGCCTTCTTCGCGTGTGGCGTGACTGGCGCTCACGCCTTGCCTCCTCTCTTCTCCTTTCTCTTCTTTCTCTTCTCTCCTTTTCCCTGCCTCTCTGTGGCGTCACGTCGCGTGACCTTTGCTCACGCCGTGACCCTTCTTCTTTCTTCTTCTCTTACCTTTCTTTGCTGGCTTCTCTTCTTCAGTCACGTCACGTGACCTTGGCTCACGGCGTGACTCGTCCCTCTCGCAGCTCCTTCTTCTCTTCTTTTCCTCCTTCTTCTTCATTCTTCTTAGCAAGTCACGTCTCGTGACTCATGGTCACGGCGTGATCTGCTCCCCTTCTCGTGACTTCCCACTCTATATCTGATTTTCTCTTCAATTTGCACCTAAAAACAACAGTAAACAGCATAAAACACTCAACTGATAAAAATAAACATAAACTAATATATCACATCAAATTATACACACAATTACATAATGAATTACACAAACTCACACAAAATAAATACATAATTATACTTCATTTTAGCTCCTATCATATAGTGTTATAAGTTGCTTATTGTAGTGAAGCTTGAATTTTGTAATGGTGAATAGTGAGTTACTAGTAATGAAGTATAATGTAGTGGAATGCATGGATCATAAGTATTAGTGAATGTTAAAATGAAAGTAAGGTTAATAAGGTAATTGCATGCTTAGTGTTGTGTAGCATCCACTTATCCTTCTAAGGGACATTTGGGCGTTACAAAATCCTTTCTAGATTTTTACATAACCCTGTGCCTTATTTTTGCCTGGAATGGACCCAACCCAATCCAACGGCTTCTTTTTTCTTTTCTTTTCTTTTCAAAGGATAGACTGCCTATTTTAAGGTTTTCACCCTATCCTTTTGCCTAACTTTTACTTGGAGAGGCAGTTACAGTTTTCATCTCTAATGGCTTTTTCCTTTCTTTTTTTTTTTGCCTTTTTTTATTTTTTTTAGTTGTTTTTTTACAGATTACCAGAGAGGTTGAAGCGGTTGCCAAATATCTTTCAAGGGTGATTAGTATGTACTTACGCCCCAGACCATAGTCGTATGAGCTTGATTCTTCCCATGATGGTGTTGTAGAATTGACTTCACAGTTGATAGCAGGACGAGTCAGCTGAAGCACTTAAGTGGCGAGAATAATAGAGGGTAGATAGTAACAATGTGCTAGTTTTATACTAGAACTAAAAAACTTTGAGCATGCAAAATGAACTTCTCTGATCACATTAATATATCATTACATAAATGCGTATGTTTCAATTTGATTTCATAACACATGATCTTTATTCGGCATCAACTCAAAAATATAAAATCTCATCTAAACTTGGGATAAATCCTGAAAACATCCAATTCCTGTTATCAATCAGCCCTCTCGAGTTTTCATGATTGAAAATTTTCTCTCAGCCCTTAACATTTGCCTAGGATGCCTTTTTTTTTACCCTGGCAGGACGCCTAATTTTAGCAAGGTCGCCTTTTAAGGTTTCTAACTCGCGGAGCATTTATTTATTTATTTTTTTTGCCTTTGCCACATAACCTCCCTCTGTCCATCAATGTCGATTGCTTTCTTCAAATTCTCTTTCATCCTTATTAGTCGGGAAGGTTGTTTCATCCAACAATGCTTCTTTTGTCTCTCTCTCTCTCTCTTTTTTTTATAGTTAAAGGTTTTTTCTTGACCCTTGTGCCAACTGGCTGAGATGATGAGTTCTTCATTTGGAACTTGAACGTGAAATCCCACACCTCACTTTTGTTGGCTTTGGTGGCTAGATTTGTAAAGTAGCCTTTAATGGTTGAGATTGGGTTACAAGTTAGCTTTAGGTGGTTTAAGGCAAAACTGTGGTTTTTTTTTTCTGAGGTACAAAGTTTCGCTTGTCTTGAATTTGATATGGCCCCTTAATGATCGGAGTTTGATTTTATTGGGTTGCATCGTGTACATCCTAGATGTTGAGGAGGCAAAGGAATGGCTTTTGATATTCTACTCGCCATCATGTTGGCATATTAAAACAACGGTGTCCTAGTAATGCCCTTGTCAATTTTTAGCATGTCGTTCCAGGTATAGGCAAAGGCTTCTTTTTTATTTCTTTTTCTTTTTCTTATTTTTGTATTATTATCTCTCATAATTTTTCTCTCTTCAAGAGTTATATCAGATGCTATCAAGATTTTCTTTAGGTTTTCCAAAGTTTCGAGACTAAATACAGTCGTATTAATTGAATTAATGTCAAAAAATGAATGCATCATGATCATGTGAAATGAAATCATTAGAAACATCATACAAATAAGCAAAATTGTCCATCTCAGTGAGATTGCAAACATTGTCATAAGAAGTTCTTAGAACAAAAAGAACAAAGCGTTTAAAAATATAAATATTATCTGGTTCTTTAGCCTCTTCTCCACTCTTACTAGTGGATTAACAATCAACCGTGGCCACGAGAATCCCTTCTTCACTCGCCTCCCAATGGGTGATAGCGATGTACTCATCTCCATATAGCTCTTGCAACCCATGCCACTCGGGTAGACCAGACCCGATCATATACCTGTTGGAGGGACTGCATTATAGCCTGCCTTCTTTTTCTTTCCCCTGTTCTCAGGGTTAGTGATCTCCTTGGAGTCAATAAGATCTTGAATATTATTCCTCAAAGTCTGGTAATAATCTATTAAGTGCCCAGTGTACTGATGGTAGGCGCAGTACTGATCATCTCTATACCCCAACTGCCCCTGATTCATAGTTGGCCTAGGTGGCAATGGTCTCAGTTTGCCCTCCTTTGTCAATCTCTCTAATACCCAGGCAGAGACCGGCCTAAATTAGAATAATACCTCTGACCCTATCCAACCTTATTAGCTGAAACCTTGGCCATCTTGCTATTTCTGTTACTGCTTCCAGTATTGCCAAACTTGTATCCTGATTTGTTCCCATAACCTTTCCCAGCAAAGTTATTTTTGCTTGCTTTCTTTGTTAGGTAAGCCCCCTCAGCCTCTACAACAATGTCCTTAAGTGACTCCCAATCTTTGAGCCCCTTAAAGCTGAGCAAGTCCCTTAAGTAAGGGTAGGAGCTCCTGATATATAGCCTGATCTAGTCAGTAGTGTCAAGCTTTCACTTCATCTCTATAACCCCATTTCTCCACCTGGTGAGGTATTCATGGAACGACACATCACTCCTTTGCTGTAAAAGCTCGAGTTCCTTTAAGGTGGCCTCCATTCTAGTGCTGCAGTCGTACTGCTTCATGAACTCTTTAGTCAAAAGGTCCCAATCCTCTTTAGACCTCCTGTCCAACCTGTGATACCAGTCCACTACCGAACCCACTAAACTAAGGCAGAAATATTCCACCTTCTGCTTCTTGGTCAACCTTGTGCCCTTCATCACCAGGGTATACTATTTAATGTGTGCAGATAGATCCGAAGTACCATCAAACTTCGGCAGCTCAGGCATCCTAAACCTTTGGGGTAAGAACTCTTCATCCCCCAGATATCTATCTTAAGGGTTGATTCCCTTCCCATGTAATAATAGGCGGGTGATTGCCTCAATCTGTTGCCTCATTCCTCTCATTGCATCATCTTCTACCCTGGGTGCTCTGGCCCTCACAACTTGATGTGCTATTGCCTCTTCATTTCCCTCCTCCATCACAAAATCCTAATCAGGATTAGGGATTATTGCCCTCCTTGGTTCAACAGGCGCTGTAGCTTTATGCTCGTTAACAGGTTGGCAAACAACATTAACTACAATGGGAGGTTCTTTACCAGCAGGTGGTTTAACTTGCCCCCTAGCATGTACTACTGGTGGTTGTGGAGCAACGGGTGATTGTGGAGCAATTGGTGGTTATGCAGCAGGAGGATGAGCAATCCTTTCGGCCATGGCACCAATCATGTCTAACATCCTCCCCTTAAAATTCTCTAGCCTCCTGGCAAGGTCTTGAGTGGTTAAAACTCCGGGCTCTTTTGCTATTGATGATTTTATGGATGATTCCCTAGTCGTTGAGTGTGACTCAAAATTCCAATAAGACACTAATTCTGTCAACCCAAGGCAAGGATTTATCCTCACCAGCGGACCGTCAGAACCTCTAGTCCACTTAGGTGAATCTATAATGGCTGAAAGATTTGAACTATTAGGATGATGCATGAATGACATATACAATGCATGATCGTGCTGATGCAACATAGATAATCGCATGCAAGAAGGTAGATCCTTCCAACCTTGTTACTCCCACACAGGAGGTCATACAGTCTCTTTCCTAGGTGGGCTTAACTCATGGGTCAGCAGGGAACCCAATGGGTGCGTATGGTGCATGGTGAGAAACCAGCATTATAACACTCTTAATTTAGAGCACATGCGTATGATTTTTGGCCATTATGTATTTGGACCTTTCAAATAGACTAAAAACCTCTAGTCCATTTAGGTGAATCTATGATGGCTGAAAGATTCGAACTATTAGGATGATGCATGAATGACATATACAATGCATGATCGTGCTGATGCAACATAGACAATCGCATGCAAGCAGGTAGATCCTTCCAACCTTGTTACTCCCACACAGGAGGTCATACGGTCTCTTTCCTAGGTGGGCTTAACTCATGGGTCAGCGGGGAACCCAATGGGTGCGTATGGTGCATGGTGAGAAACCGGCATTATAACACTCTTAATTTAGAGCACATGCGTATAGTTTTTGGCCATTATGTATTTGGACCTTTCAAATAGACTAAAAATGGACCCATTGGGGCATTAGAGCCTTTAATGAGTGTCCAATTAATATGTTTGAATTTGTTCAATATATAAGGGCCCACATAGCAAGCACATTATTAGGGTACATATCACCTAGTCGAGGTTTCTATTGCAATTACATGAGCTTTGGTCAAGGGTGGTGTTCCTTTAGGTCTACCCAAGTATAGTCCCTACTAATGGGTCTAGCTCATTGTGAGCATAACGATCGATAGGGTCTCCATTTGATATACAATTGGTGGTACAAGGCTTGGGCTGGTGATTATTCTGAGCACTTCCCTACAATGAATGAAAGTAGGGTTGTATTTTAGGAATGCACCGGGGTAAAACAAGGGACCATATAACACCCCAAACTCCTCACATAGCACACCGGAATAAAAGGTAGGCAAGTGCTATGGTGAGTGGAGGGTGCTACCATACGAAAACATAAAAAAAAAAACGAATAATAAAATTTCTTAGAACCAAATTACTAAAGACATATACATCACATGCTAATATTCCCAGCAGACTATTACTCACACTAAAAATATTACAACCTATCAAAACAATAAATAAAGAAACTTAATTACATTCTGAAATACAATAACAAAGCCTATTACAATTTCTATCGACTTGTTGGCCAAAGCTACAGCGGACCACTCGAACCAACTCCAATCTCCATAGCCTGCATGGAAAACACCCGTGCTAAGTAATAACACTTAGCGGGGAGAGGCAAAAAATAATAAACAGCCACTCAAAGTGGTTGTTGATATGAACACATGCATAAGCAACATATACTTAAGCATAAAGTGTACCAGCTAGAGATACTACATATTCACATCTTCATTCTTATACAAAAACATAAGCAATTTCATATGCACATCCATCTTGTGCACCATACAGAAAAAACTTTATTTCTTTTTAATTACGAATACCTAATACGTATTCATTACTTACTTAAATTGCTTACTTAACCTTATCATTAGTTGTGCTTTATAGGATACCAATGTTCCTTTTTCTAGTCACACTATAAGGTCTTAGAGATTTCAATTATTACAAATATTTCCAAAATCATGCTTGCAAACATATAGATACTTAAATCAAAACGTTTCATCTGTTCTAACCATTATATTGATTGAAACCAAAAACAATTCATTCTTTAGATTTGATTCGGGCTTAAAATAAATATTTCAAGCTTCCTACGTATCCCTATGGTTGGGAATCAAAATGACGTAGTTCTACATAAAACCTTTATACTCACATTCCATATTTAATCTTAACTCATTCACTAAACCCATGTATCTATATCATGCTTACTACTTTATTTTTCCTTACTTACTATTCGACATATAATTACCGTATTCATTAAGTACCAACAAACAATGCACACAAATTCCTTACCAATATACTTACAGTAGTTATCCAGGCTAAGGCCCAGAAGGCAGATAACATATAACATACCTTTATTCTCATTTCAAACATATAAACGAATATATTCATAAAATCCATTTGCTAAATAATTAACTATAGCAAATACACATATCACTTACTTCAATAATTCTCTACAAAGACTTTATATATAGAATCATACCCATAACTTTTAAACAGATTAATAACATGCATCTTCCACATACAAATTCATATGTAGTTAATATTCATTCATAAACGCCTAGTAGCACAAATATTATTTGCCACATCTCTTTTCATTTAACTACCATTGAATTAGGACACAAAAATACATAAGTACCCGAAAGTACCACACAATCTCATATAAGAGTCCATAAAGGATCCAGAAACACATAAGTGCATAAAGCACTACCTCAAATGATATATAAGCTACGGAAGCAATATATATCCACAAATATATATCCACAAACACATCAAATGCTTATTCACTTATCCTTTTTCAAATCATCAAAGAACTTATTAATTATTCACATTCTATTATTCTTTTAATTGATGCTAAGTTAAGGGGGTGGATAAACGAGTGAACAAAACACATTGGGGTACCCGAGGGTACCATCGAAAAGCAACATCTTTCATTTTCTCATTTGAGAACATTTTCACATTGGGGGATCTTAAACAAGATCGGTACACATTGAGGATCACGAGGATCAAAATAGGGACCTGATCAGGGTTCAGAACCAAAGGGGCTACAGCAACATAATTCTATAAGCATGCCTATCTATCCACAACCGACTACGCAGGCTAAACATTTTAAATCCATCATATAATACTTATATCATTAACAATATTCTTCTATAAAATGCATCATTAATAGAATTACACACACATTTATTCGTTAGCCATTCACACTTATCATATTTATCATATTCAGAAACCAATCATGTACTTTTCCATAATTCTGTGCGGTCATCTAAACATATCGGATAAATTCATGCCATTTGATATCCTATACACATTTAAACTCATCAACTGAGTTTACCTTCTTTTATATATATATATACTCATACATAGAATGACCATGGAAAATTAATTCCTATTATTCAATTATTAATCCTATTATAAAACATGTTATATTCCATATTAAAGTTATGCATATATTCCATAAGTAACACCTCATAGAAAAAGAGACAAAAGAAGAAGAATTCAAAACAAATCTAAAAATCCAAAACAGAAAGAGGCTACACGGCGGTATGGTAATTGCTTACTCCATCAGAGTCTGAGGATTTGAGGAGACAGCTTATGAGTGCGGCGCATAGTACAGTCTTTACTATGCATCCTGGCAGTGAGAAGATGTATCGGGACATGAAACAGTTTTATTGGTGGTCCGGTATGAAGAGAGACATCGTGGATTTTGTGTCCAAGTGTTTGACTTGTCAGCAGGTAAAGGCCGAGCATTAGGTTCCTTCAGGATTACTTATGCCTTTATCCGTTCCTAAGTGGAAGTGGGATGATATCGCCATGGACTTTGTATCTGGTTTGCCTTTGACTCATAAGAAGCATGACTCAGTTTGGGTGATAGTGGATCGGCTTACGAAATCATCTCACTTTCTGCCTGTTAGAGTGGACTACTCGATGGATAGATTGGCCAGTATCTATATGGATGAGATAGTTCGGTTGCATGGAGTGCCTTTGTCCATAGTTTCAGACCGGGATCCGAGGTTCACTTCCAAGTTTTGGAAAGAGTTGTAGAGAGCTTTGTGCACTAAGTTGAACTTCAGTACAACATTTCATCCTCATACAGATGGTCAGTCAGAGCGAGTCATTCATATTCTAGAGGATATGATGAGGGCTTGTATTTTGGATTTTCTGGGTAGTTGGGACCGATATGTTTCGCTGATGGAGTTTGCCTACAATAACAGTTTTCAGTCGAGTATCTGTATGGCACCTTATGAGGCTTTGTATGGTTGGCAGTATCTGTATGGCTAAAAATGAGTTCTAGACTTTGATATAGGCTGTACAAAACTGGGGTGTGAACCAGTCCCGAAATTTTGCTTCTGTTTTGCAATATTTTGGTATGTCACGGTGGCAACCAAAATGGTTACCACCGTGACCTATGAAATTTCAGGGCAGAATGCTCATTTTTGGATCTCACGGTGACAACCAATTGGTTACCACCGTGACCACCCCCTAATATGCATAATTTGAGTGTTTTTCTTCCCGAAACGTACCCGAACTTCATGGTAAGTTCCTATAGCATGTCTGACTCATTTCTAACCTTAGGAAATGAGTATGTAGGTGGTCGTCAATCCAAATTATAAGTGATTAAGCTATAGCATAAGAGTTTAATAATGAAATTAAATGTATATATATATGCTTTTTAATTATCGAACAGGATATGCTTGAGGTATGGATTATGTATGATGTGAACAAATATGTATAATTATGAACTGAGTTTGCTTAATGGAAAATGTATATAGGGGATATGAATAATGAATGCATGATTAAAGTAATTGCCTAACAATATTATACGATGCATGCATTGGTAATAAATGTTATTAGAATATGTTAATATGCAAGGTATTTATGATATTTTAACGGTTCATGTGGTTACTTGAGTGCCTATATAATATGATGATATTTATATACTGTCTGATATGACACCTGATTTGAATGATGCATAACCTGCGAGAGTCAGTCTAGTGGATAGTTAGCATGCCTAATAGAGTCTTTGTAGCTGCAGCGCCCTTTGAACGATTTGGACCCTGATCAGGTCCCACGACTGGTTCCTCGCGAACCCTTTGATATGAAATGTTTTTGGAATGTGGAAAAAGATGATGTTGCTTTTCGACTTGTACCTGTATGGTACATTATATTATATGTTCCCTCTGAGGTTTACCCGGTCAGAGATCGGGCTATATGTTCCCTCATGAGATCTTCTCCTCAGTACTCGTTATCCACTATTATGAGTCAGCAGGTATTTTGATGGTTTGTTTTATTCTGTTTTGAAATAGTCATCAGAATGTGATATCCGAATGAGCAAGAATCAGTTTATATGTATATGAATATGACTACGGGCTTCAGAAGGTAAATCTGTATTTAGTAAACATGACTTTTTAGTTAACATGATTATCCGAACTTGGCATGTGATTTGTTATTAGTTTCTGAATGCTTTGAAATGATTCGATCGATGTATTTATGTATATGAGTTAAGCATGGTTTTATTGTGTACAAGCATGTGAATCGGATCGGTTGTGAGGGTAAGTATATAAGATGTAATCGTACTTTCTGCATGGTTTTGATATGCTATGTATTAGAGTTGTGCAGCAGAAGTGTCGTGTTTTGGATGTTTTCTTGGGTATGTGGCTCAGCATGATAACACTGGTGTCGTGTTTTGGGTTATGACTGTTTTGGCCCATTCCTGATATATGTATATGATTATGTGTGTGAGTTTCTGAATGAATGCCTTTACTATGCAAGTCTGTTTAGATATGTGTTTTGAATATTCGTAATTGCCATTTGAATGTATTTGGCCTCGACGACCATTGTGAATGGCCGTCCATATTATTATGTTTGTTTTCCCCACTAAGCGTTATCGCTTAGCTTGGGTTCTTTTTCCCGTGCAGGTGGCAGGTTTGCTTCTGTTCGAGTTGCGCATCTGCAGAGTCGGCCACATAGGAGTTAGAAGTGATGTATTTTGTTGAATTTCTGTAGCCTGGATTTTGTAATTCTAATGAATATGTATATGTAATAATATGTAAAGATACTTATATAATATTCTGGGCCATGTAAATATTTGTATAGCGATGTTTGGAGAATAGCTTCTATTGTATGCTTGTAAGTTTTCACAACTGTATGCTTTTGATTAGTGTATGCGCATTTGCGAAATATGCATGTCCAAATCTACTCCTCAAGTTTTAAATTCTTCCGTATTTTAGTATGCTTTGTCTCGCTTCAGTCCGGTAACACACCTACTCGTACGGCCTCCTACTCCATTGCGGATGGGTTCGTCCACGTATGAGTTGGGGTGTTACACTAGCACTAGAAGATTGACATGTGTATTAGGTTAGAGAAAAAGAATAAAGAAAAGAAGGAGGAGAGAAGGGAAAAATCAGATTCACGTTTTCCCCTTCTACCTCCATCTTCTTCTTACTTTTTCCCTTTCCTAATTAATACTAGCTGGAGATCAAGCTTTGGTAGTGGAAATTGGTCACTCTTGCTTCTAATTGGTGAGTTATTGTGTTCTTCTCATCTTGTTTTTCATTTTGTTTTCATCTCCTTCTTCTTCTTTGAGTTTACATTTAACTTAGGGTTTGTTCTTTGTTGTTCATGGTGTTTTGATTGTTAGTTGATCCTTCTCGCGATCCTAAGGGCAAGGAAATTGCTGGGACTAGCGGAGCTAAGTGATTGAAGCTTAGAATTTCAGGTTTGGGATTTTTGTTTGTGAATTGTGCTTAATTTTGAGTTTACTGTAAAATTGTTAGGGTTTGTGTTCTTGAGGCTTGGATATGTTTATGCATGTTTTGTTGGTATTATTTTGATGTTATAATTATGGGTTTTGATTTGTAATGGTTTGTAATGCATAATAACTGAGTTTGAATTAAGATTTGAGGTTGGATTGCTGTGTTTTTGAATTCTGGGTTTTTAAAATTAAGTGACAGTAGGTGTTCTTCAAAAATCGTGTTTTCTGTTCTTCCTGGTGGCTTGTCCGACTTGTGCTCCATCATCCGACCCGTGCTCCTTCAGCGTGTGAGTCGGATGGTGGCGTGTGAGATGGAGGGAAGTGAAGCTGAGCTTTTTGCCTTGTCCGACTCGTGCTCCTTCAGTGTGTGAGTCGGATGGTGAAGTGCGAGACAGAGGAGATGAGAAGGAGCTTAGCACGACACGACTCGTGCTCTTCAGCACGACTCATGCTGTGCTGAAGCCCCTTCAGCATCTCGTGCTTCTTAGCACGACTAGGATGAGTCTGTTATTGCTTTGCCTCCAGATTTCCAAAAATGTATTTTAAAGGTATTTTTCATGGTTTTTCCGTACTGTATGTTATACGAACTTGTGTATACGACTATTATTGTATTTATTATGCATGATTAAATTATATACTGTGATTGAAACAGAATTTGGGTTATGCATGTTCTGTTTATGATTCATTGATATGAATGTGAGTATTATTATGAGATTACACTTGAAATCATAATTAGAATAACGCATAACCTGCTAGAGTCAAGTAAGTGGATAGTTAGGCATGCCTACTAGAGTCTTTTAGCTGCAGCCCTCAGTTCAGTTTGGACCCCGATCAGGTCCCCTGTTTGGTTCCTCGCGAACCCCTCAGTATTAGGATATTGTTTAAGATCCCCTCAGTAAAAATATTGTGTTTTGATAAAAATAAAATGACTTTTGATTTGTACCTGTGAGGTACCCTTAGTATTCGATTCATACCCGTAAGGTACCTTCAGTACACTCGTTATCCACTACCTCGAGTCAGCAGGTATTCGAATAGTTTGCTCTGTTCAGTTTGGTTATATTTGAATGTGATATCCGAATGAGTATATTGATGAGATGTATGTTTGATTATTTTGGATATGAATTTGAGATGCGGAATGTATGGCTTTTAATTGTGAGCATGTTTATATGGATTATGTTAAAGCTATTGCATTTTGCCATTGTGAATGTATTATGCCTTGACGACCATTGTGAATGGCCGTCCATATTTTATGTGTGTTTCCCCACTAAGCGTTTATCGCTTAGCACGGTATTTTTACCCATGCAGGTGCGAAAGGAGTTTTGATTTGAGAGAGTCGCTGCCGTCAAGCCAACACAGAAGGTTTTAGTGTAGGGCTCAGTTCTTTTGTAATATGTGATGATTCTTTTTGTAAAGAACTCTCATGTATCAATTTTGTTATAGCTTCCGCTATTGTATTTATATTTTGGGTTATGTAATATCTTTTGTACCAACTGGTATGATAAGAACATTATTGTAATGGTTTATTATATTAATGCATGATCAACTATGGCTTTCTTTTCCTTTAAAGTTTTTAATTATCTCACATTTCTGTATGCATGGTATGAATGAATGTATGTTTTGCTTTGTATCTGTTTGGTGGCACCTTTGCTCATACGGCATCTCACTCCTTATCGGATGGGATCGCCGACGTATGGGTAGGGGGTGTTACAGTTTTTGGTATCAGAGCCAGGTTTAGGCATTTCTGGGTGTTGTTGTGTTGATTTGCTTAGATGTGTATGTGTCTAGATCTGTGTTGGCTGATGCGGATGTTTCTTGTTTGTTTAGATGGCTTCTAATTCTGCTCGTGGATCACTTGAGGAATCCGCCGAGAGTGTCAACCCTCAAGCTGTAGATCCATCAATTTTTGTGTTGGCTCAGCATGCTAGGGTCCAGCCCGAGGCCACAGCCATGCCTATTGAGGCTATGTTTAGATTGCATCAGGACATGGCTAGGGTTTTTGAGAGAGTGACTGCTCCTAGAGCCCCTATGGAGAATTTGAGAAGGGCAGGTGTGGAAGATTTCTATGGCACAGGTTTGGATGAGTCTGAGATGGCTGAGAAATGGTTAGATAAAGTGAAGCATGCTCTGAGAGAGATTCGGTGTCCTCCCGACCAGCAGGCAGAGTGTGCACTAGTTTTACTGCAAGGGTCCGCTTTTGAATGGTGGGAATTGGTTTGCAGGCATCCTCAGCTACCGGATCCGATCACTTGGGAGTTCTTTGAGGGTGAGTTCACAAAGAAGTATATTACTCAGACTTTTAAAGATGCTAGATGGGCGCAGTTTTTGAGTTTGAGACAGAGGGCCATGTCAGTTTCAGATTATGAGAAAGAGTTCAACCGGTTATCTCGCTATGCTCCGCGTGGGGTTATGACAGATGATTTCAGATGCAAGCATTTTAAAGCGGGATTGAATGAGTCTTTGAATATTGCTTTGATTTCTTTGATGTGCATGCCTGGGGTTAGTTATTATCAGATTGTGGAGGCTGCTGTGAGAGCTGAGAAATCTGAGACTGTAATGAGAGAGAGGGCTCAGAGGAGGAACCCTTCTCGTGGAGGATCTTCTTCATCATCGGGTAAGAGATCGAGGAACCCACAGGATGAGTCATCATCTGGCCCAGCTTCCAGAGGTAGGAGATAGGGTTCTACAGCTGTGTCAGGTTCTGGTAGAGGTGGTAGATCTGAGATTGCATCAGTTTGTCCTCATTGCAGTAAGACTCATCGGGGTGAGTGTAGGTGGCTCTCCGGTGCGTGCTTCAGGTGTGGGAGCACTGAGCATCTTTTGGCTAGCTGTCCGAGATTGCATGAGGATTCAGGTTCCCAGAGAGAGGCTAGCAGGGTTGGTTCGAATGCTTCTTAGGCTACCCATGGTAGAGGTCGTGGTAGAGGTCGAGGTGGTCGACCTAGGGAGGGTGCTGCATCAGAGACAGTGGATCGTGAGTTTCCAGTCGCAGCTAGAGCTTATGCTGTGCGAGCCAGAGAGGAGCAGGATGCGCCTGATGTTATTGCTGGTAAGTTCCTACTCCATGACACTGAATTGTATGCTCTAATTGATCTTGGTTCCACACACTCATACTTGTGCACAAATACAATTGTTGATAAGTTGCATATGGTTGATCAGTTAGATTATGAGATATGTGTGACCAGTCCATTAGGGCATAGTGTCAGTGTGAGTAGAGTCTTTAGGAGTTGTCCATTGATGGTTGAGGGAGTTGTGCTTCTTGCGGATTTGATTGAGTTGCCTTTCAGAGAGTTTGAACTGATTCTGGGTATGGACTGGTTGGGTAAGCATCGGGCTGTGGTTGATTGCCATAGGAAGATAGTTGTGCTTCGGGATAGAGGTCAGTCTCCTGTGTTTATGAAAGGTTTGGGTGCTAGTTCTTTGAATAATGTAATTTCTGTGATGCAAGCCAAGAGGTTTACCAGGAAAGGTTGTGAGGCTCTTCTAGCAGTTGTGTTGGATTCCAAGAGAGATAAGGTTCAGATTGAGGACATTCCTGTAGTGCGGGAGTTTAGTGATGTGTTCCCGAGTGAGTTGCCTGGTTTGCCTCTTGAGAGAGAGGTCGAGTAATCCATTGAGATTATGCCGGGTACCACTCTCATTTCGAGAGCACCTTATCGGATGGCTCCTGTAGAGTTGAGGGAACTTAAGACTCAACTACAAGAGCTATTGGATAAGGGGTTTATTCGACCTAGCATATCTCCTTGGGGAGCTCCAGTTCTGTTTGTCAAGAAGAAAGATGGATCTCTGCGGATGTGTATCGACTACAGGCAGATCAATAAGGTCACAGTGAAGAATAAGTATCCGTTGCCTAGGATTGAAGATTTGTTTGATTAGCTTCGAGGTGCAGGTGTCTTCTCCAAGATAGATCTTCGATCAGGGTACTATCAGCTTCGTGTTCAGGACGCAGATGTGGTTAAGACTGCATTTTGGACTAGGTATGGCCACTATGAGTTTCTTGTGATGCCGTTTGGTTTGACCAATGCTCCAGCGGCTTTTATGGATTTGATGAACCGTGTGTTTAGGCCATACTTGGATCGATTTGTAGTAGTGTTCATTGATGACATCTTGGTGTATTCCAAAGATGAGAGATAGCATGAGGAGCATCACAGATTGGTTTTGCAGATGTTGAGAGAGCATCGGTTGTTTGCCAAGCTTAGCAAGTGTGATTTTTGGCTTCGTGAAGTATCATTCTTGGGTCACATTATTTCAGCTAGGGGTATTCAGGTTGATCCGGCCAAGATTGAGGCGATAGTTGATTGGAAAGTGCCTAGAAATGTTCAGGAAGTGAGGAGTTTCCTTGGTTTGGCAGGGTACTACCGTCGGTTTGTTAAGGATTTTTCTGTGATTGCCGCTCTGATGAAGAGATTGTTGAGGAAAGGGGTCAGATTTGAGTGGTCAGATAGATGCCAGGCTTGTTTTGATAAGTTGAAGCAGTTGCTTATTGAGGCTCCTATACTTACTCAACCCATCTCGGGTAAAGAGTTTGTCATTTATAGTGATGCTTCGAGTGTTGGTCTTGGATGTGTTTTGATGCAAGAAGGTAAGGTCGTGGCTTATGCTTCTCGTCAGTTAAAGCCACATGAGAAGAACTATCCAACGCATGATCTAGAGTTGGCGGCTGTGATCTTTGCTTTGAAGTTTTGGCGTCATTATCTGTATGGGAAAAAGTGTAGGATCTTTTTGGACCATAAGAGCTTGAAGTACTTTCTTACACAGAAAGAGTTGAACATGAGACAGCGCCGTTGGCTTAAGTTGTTTAAGGACTACGACTGCATTGTGGATTACCATCCTGGTAAGGCCAATGTAGTCGCCGATGCTTTGAGTTAGAAGTCAGTTTCAGCCTTGTTCCTGAGACGGTTTAGGTGGAGATTTGATTCAGATGGGGCTTTGATTGCTCAGTTGCGTGTGAGCCCTACCTTGAGACAGAGGATTGTGGATGCTTAGAGGGATGATCAGAGGCTTCAGCGGTTTGTGCAAGAGGTCAGATCGGGTAAGCAGTCAGAGTTCTCAGTTCAGGATGAGGTGCTTATGTTCAGAGATCGCTTGTGTGTGCCAGAGTCTGAGGATTTGAGGAGACAGCTTATGAGTGAGGCGCATAGTACAGTCTTTACTATGCATCCTGGCAGTGAGAAGATGTATCGGGACATGAAACAGTTTTATTGGTGGTCCGGTATGAAAAGAGACAACGTGGATTTTGTGTCCAAGTGTTTGACTTGTCAGCAGGTAAAGGCCGAGCATCAGGTTCCTTCAGGATTGCTTACGCCTTTATCCGTTCCTAAGTGGAAGTGGGATGATATCGCCATGGACTTTGTATCTGGTTTGCCTTTGACTCAGAAGAAGCATGACTCAGTTTGGGTGATAGTGGATCGGCTTACGAAATCAGCTCACTTTCTGCCTGTTAGAGTGGACTACTCGATGGATAGATTGGCAAGTATCTATGTGGATGAGATAGTTCGGTTGCATGGAGTACCTTTGTCCATAGTTTTAGTCCGGGATCCGAGGTTCACTTCCAAGTTTTAGAAAGAGTTGCAGAGAGCTTTGGGCACTAAGTTGAACCTCAGTATAGCATTTTATCCTCAGACAGATGGTCAGTCAGAGCGAGTCATTCAGATTCTGGAGGATATGATGAGGGCTTGTGTTTTGGATTTTCTGGGTAGTTGGGACCGATATGGTTCGCTGATGGAGTTTGCCTACAATAACAGTTTTAAGTCGAGTATCGGTATGGCACCTTATGAGGCTTTGTATGGTCGGTAGTGTAGGACTCTGGTTTGTTGGACCGAGCTATCCGAGAGATCAGTGATTGGGCCAGAGTTGGTTAGAGATACTGAAAAAAAAGATCAGAGTTGTGCAGCGGAATTTGAAGGCAGCCAAGGATCGACAAAAGTCTTATGCCAACTTTAAGAGGAAAGATGTGCAATTTGAGATCGGGGACAAGGTTTTCCTTAAAGTTTCACCTTGGAGGAAAGTGCTTCGGTTTGGGAAGAAAGGTAAGCTTAGTCCTCGTTTCATTGGTCCTTATGAGATTCTGGGTAAGGTTGGACCTGTAGCCTATAGATTGGCTTTACCGATGGAGTTAGCAAAGTTGCACGATGTGTTCCATGTTTCGATGCTTCGTCAGTATAGGTTAGATTCGTCGCATGTTCTTTCGGTTCAGGATATTCAGGTTCAGCCAGATTTTTCCTTTGATGAGGAACCGTGAGCTATTCTAGCCCAAGAGATAAGACAGCTGAGGAGTAAGCAGATTCCTTTGGTAAAAACGTTATGGAACCATCATGGTGTCGAGGAAGCGACTTGGGAACCGGAAGAGTCGATGAGAGCTCAGTATCCGCATTTGTTCAGTTCAGGTGAGAATTTCGGGGATGAAATTCTTATTAGTAGGTGAGAGTTGTCACACCCCGTTTGCCCCCTAGTAGAATGAGCCTGTCTGTATGTGTAAGCATTCACATGTGTTCGGCATATCATAAGGGTATTTTGGTAATAATGCATGTTTTTGGGGTTTAATTAGCATATGGTTATATGTATGACATTAGTGTGTGAATTAATTGGGTTATGATTGTGTGCATTTGACCATATCTTATTAGGGTGTTTTAAGTTGGGAGTGCATTGTGTGTGGTTGAACATACCATAGTAGGATATGCACTAGTGGGTTTTTGTGGTGTGTAGGCATTCATACATGTGTAGGGTGCATTATTAGGGTGTTTCATTGTGTGCATGTGATACATTTAGTTAGGGTGTGAGTGAGCAAGTTCCACCACTAGAAGATTGACATGTGTATTAGGTTAAAGAAAAAGAATAAAGAAAAGAAGGAGGAGAGAAGGGAAAAATTAGATTCACGTTATATCTTTCTACCTCCATCTTCTTCTTCCTTTTTCCCTTTCCTAATTAATACTAGCTGGAGATCAAGCTTTGGTAGTGGAAATTGGTCACTCTTGCTTCTAATTGGTGAGTTATTGTGTTCTTCTCATCTTGTTTTTCATTTTGTTTTCATCTCCTTCTTCTTCTTTGAGTTTACATTTAACTTAGGGTTTGTTCTTTGTTGTTCATGGTGTTTTGATTGTTAGTTGATCCTTCCCGCGATCCTAAGGGCAAGGAAATTGCTGGGACTAGCGGAGCTAAGTGATTGAAGCTTAGAATTTCAGGTTTGGGATTTTTGTTTGTGAATTGTGCTTAATTTTGAGTTTACTGTAAAATTGTTAGGGTTTGTGTTCTTGAGGCTTGGATATGTTTATGCATGTTTTGTTGGTATTATTTTGATGTTATAATTATGGGTTTTGATTTGTAATGGTTTGTAATGCATGATAACTGAGTTTGAATTAAGATTTGAGGTTGGATTGCTGTGTTTTTGAATTCTGGGTTTTAAAAATGAAGTGACAGTAGGTGTTCTACAAAAATCGTGTTTTCTGTTCTTCCTGGTGGCTTGTCCGACTCGTGCTCCATCATCCGACCCGTGCTCCTTCAGCGTGTGAGTCGGATGGTGGCGTGCGAGACGGAGGGAAGTGAAGCTGAGCTTTTTGCCTTGTCCGACTCGTGCTCCTTCAATGTGTGAGTCGGATGGTGAAGTGCGAGACGGAGGAGATAAGAAGGAGCTTAGCACGACACGACTCGTGCTCTTCAGCACGACTCGTGCTGTGCTGAAGCCCCTTCAGCATCTCGTGCTTCTTAGCACGACTTGGATGAGTCTGTCATTCCTTTGCCTCCAGATTTCCAAAAATGTATTTTAAAGGTATTTTTCAAGGTTTTTCCGTATTGTATGTTATAAGAACTTGTGTATACGACTGTTATTGTATTTATTATGCATGATTAAATTATATACTGTGATTGAAACAGAATTTGGGTTATGCATGTTCTGTTTATGATTCATTGATATGAATGTGAGTATTATTATGAGATTACACTTGAAATCATAATTAGAATAACGCATAACCTGCTAGAGTCAAGTAAGTGGTTAGTTAGGCATGCCTAATAGAGTCTTTTAGCTGCAGCCCTCAGTTCAGTTTGGACCCCGATCAGGTCCCCCGTTTTGTTCCTCGCGAACCCCTCAGTATTAGGATCTTGTTTAAGATCCCCTAAGTAAAAATATTGTGTTTTGATAAAAATGAAATGACTTTTGATTTGCACCTGTGAGGTACCCTCAGTATTCGATTCGTACCCGTAAGATACCTTCAGTACACTCGTTATCCACTACCTCGAGTCAGCAGGTGTTCGAATGGTTTGCTCTGTTCAGTTTGGTTATATTTGAATGTGATATCCGAATGAGTATATTGATGAGATGTATGTTTGATTATTTTGGATATGAATCTGAGATGCGAAATGTATGGCTTTTAATTGTGAGCATGTTTATATGGATTATGTTAAAGCTATTGCATTTTTCCATTGTGAATGTGTTATGCCTTGACGACCATTGTGAATGGCCGTCCATATTTTATGTGTGTTTTCGCACTAAGCGTTTATCGCTTAGCACGGTGTTTTTACCCGTGCAGGTGCGGCAGGAGTTTTGATTTGAGAGAGTCGCCGCCGTCAAGCCAACACAGAAGGTTTTAGTGTAGGGCTCAGTTCTTTTGTAATATGTGATGATTCTTTTTGTAAAGAACTCTCCTGTATCAGTTTTGTTATAGCTTCCGCTATTGTATTTATATTTTGGGTTATGTAATATCTTTTGTACCAACTGGTATGATCAGAACATTATTGTAATGGTTTATTATATTAATGCATGATCAGCTATGGCTTTCTTTTCCTTTAAAGTTTTTAATTATCTCTCATTTCTGTATGCATGGTATGAATGAATGTATGTTTTGCTTTGTATCTGTTTTGTGGCACCTTTGCTCATACGGCATCTCACTCCTTATCGGATGGGATCGCCTACGTATGGGTAGGGGGTGTTACAATTGCCGTGTAAAATCATGGACAAGGAAATTGAAGAACAAAGTATGATCACACAGTGGTATGCCCATTTCATACTGCCGTGTAAATCATCCCAAACCCAGAAAATCAAAGGAAAATTAACCCAAACTCACAACCAAACTACATCAAACCTCAAAATTTGTAAAGCACTACAAAAATACCACTTATTGACTTCCAAAGGCATACTCAAATACATTCATACATCAATTTACTAATAATCAAACATAGAATACAAATTAAATGAAAAACGCACAATTAGAACATTCCCAAACCAGCATTTTTGCTCCAAAACTCAATCACTTCACACTTTAGTTAAAAAATTCACAATCAAGGCCGTCCAACTCAAAATAATCAAAACCCATAATATTCAGACCAACATAAACATCATTAATCACATGATTTTCCAGAAAATTAAACCAAATTTAAATAATCACATTATACACCCAAAATCATAAATTTCCCAAACCTCAACTCCTTTGCTCCTAATAGCTTCCTTGGTTGATCTTTCTTGCTCCCAACCTCATCCAAGGTCTTTCTCATCCAAAAGCCTCATCAAACACACACATAAACACAAAATAATTCTAGGGTTTTGCTAATCAAAGGAATAAAGAAAATCAAAACTTAAAACTTACCTTTCCTTAACAAACTCTTCACTTAAATCTCTTGAACTAGAAAAATACATCATCTAAATGTTGGGGCTTTGATCTAAGGGAGAGCAAATAACATTGAAGTAAGAAGAAGAAAAAGAAGGGGAAATGTGGAATGAGAGAGGGGAGAGCAGATTTTCTGCCCTCTCTCTCATTCTCTCTCTTCTTTTATACTCCCTCTAATCTCCTTGCCACATGTAACCTTGCCATTGGTCCAAATTAGATATTTATACCAAATTCTCCTTTCAATCCCTCAACTCTCAAATCCTCATACATAGATATTCATAACTTAATAATCTTTCACAATTGTAACAACCCAAAAAGGGCCTAGTCGAAATCTGTGTGCTAAGTCGATAAATTAGGGGTATTTCAGTAATTTGAGTAAGAGAAAAATTTGGATATTAAAGGACTTATATGTTAAGAATTAATTAATTAAGTGAAGAAGAGGAATTATTAAGTGTGCTTGTAGTGTATGGTGTTAGGATGTAAGTGAGTTAAGAGATTTTATTGCGTGGTTTATGTGTGTATAGTGCCTTGGATGAAAAGTGATTTATTAGAAATTATATGGTGTGAGTTAAGTTTGGTGCCATGGAGATAATTAATGTAAGAGATGCTTGTGTGTGTTTTGTGTATGGTGCTAAGAGTGGATAAGTCAAAATGGGTTTTATTGGTCCATTAGGAGAGTGACACTTGGCATGGGTAGGTGAGCATTGAATGGAAAAGGAGGAGAGAGGCAAGGGAGGGCAGATTTTAGTGAAGCTTCCCGTGGAAGCTATTCCCCTCCTCCCTTATTTTTCATTTCCCATTCTCCCTCTCTCTCTTGCTTTCATTTTCTGCTCTTATCTCCTTTCTCTTGTGTTTTCCATGAGCTTTGAGTAGGATTTCTGAGTTTTTGAGCTGAGTTGTTGAAGGTAAGTGCTTAAGTTTGAGTTGGGGTTTCTTCATCTCCTTCTTGTTCCTTTGATTTCTGGTTTTGAAGAGTGAATGTTATGATTTGACTTAAGTGTGTTTTGGTTGGGTTTGTGCAAGAATCGAGTGGTAAGAAGAAGAGTAAAGGCAAGGAGAAGGTTCAAGAGTGAAGATCAGCTGGGTTTTGGACTACAAGAGGTTTGGAGCTTTGATTTGAATGTGTTTAGGAGTGTTTTCCCCTAATTTTTCCTTGGATCAGATGTAATGTGTGATTGCATGTTAATAGTGATCTTAAGTGTTAATTTATATGTAATTGTATATATGTGAATTATTGGAGTATGGGTTTAACATGATTTAATTGTAGTGATTGGCATGTTAATTGGAGTGGAATAGTTGTGTTGGGTAAAGTGTGTGTGACGCACGCCGAACCCCGTATCTTCCCGAAAGCCCACTTTAGGGCAATCAGGAGAGGTTCATAAAACTTGTAAGGTATTTACAATTGCGTCTATTTTGGGCAACAAGGAGATTTCATGGAGTCGCCACCTAATAAAATATTGGAAAAGTTCGTCTCGCCTTAGTGAGCCTAAGACGGCGCTGCTTTGTCCATTTTGGGCAAGCCAGAGGGGTCTTGGAGGTACCATCCTAATAGAACATTAGGAGGGCCCTCTCACCTCGTGGAGCCTACGATTATGCAAGTTAAAGCCTTTTTACGGGACACAAGAGGTGTCTTGGAGATCCCATCGAAATAGGTCTCTCGCCTCGTTGAGCCCAAAGACCAGAGAAGGTTCGGGACTTCCCATTTATTCATATCTTGATTAAGTTTATAATTGAGTTTTGAATTTAGCGTTTCATCCCTTTTCTCATTCAATTTTAATGCAATTTAACTAACCGCGCATGTCAAACACATAGTAAAAGCGATAAATAAAACAAATGAAAGCAAAATAAATTACAATAATACTAGGGGCAGAATACAACCCCATGTGTAAATAAAATACAATTGATACATAAGTCGGGCTATTTATTAAATTGAGGACATTGGTCCTCTCATGCATAATTAAAAAAAAAATTTAAAGTGATAATTTATTTTGGATGAAAAATCTAGGACATTGGTCCCATTTTTATTAAATAAAATCCAATTTAGTTTAATAGAAATATTTTTATAATTTTTTAATTAACGTGCATAAAAATAATTTATTACAAAATACATATTAAAAAAAATAAAATAATGAAAGCAAAATAATGAAAATAATAAAAATTAACAAATTAACTACCAAATGGATCTTCAAATCTTCATGGGCTCCCACTTGGCAAAAACTCACAAATAAAAATGAGTATTGAAAATAAAACAAATGAAAATGAAGTTAGTAATAAAAAATGAATTAAACATATAACATGAAAATAATTAAGTTAATGCAAACCAAATTGCATCATGTATAACAAACCAATTAAAATGACATAATAAAAATATGCAATTTAACAAATTAATAAAATCAACATGCTAAAAAAATATAAAATAGTGTTAATAAAATTTAACATGCATAAAAACACAAAATAACATCAATAACATCCAATCATACATAAAAAGCAAAAGAAATGATAAAAATCAGCATGCATAAGAAATAAATAATAATAGTAATAATAAAATTAAACAAGAATAAGGATAATAGTAATAATACTAATAATGGTACTAACTACAATAATAACAAAGAATATGAACAATCAAACATAATAATAATAATAATAATAATAATAATAATAATAATAATAATAATAATAATAATAATAATAATAATAATGATAATGATAATGATAATGATAATGATAATGATAATAATAAAAGAAGATGAACAATATGAACAACATGAACAATTAAATAAAAATAATATGAACAATTGAATAAAAATAATAAAATAGTTCTAAGAGAATTTACATTGTTAACTAATCAAATAAAAATCAAAAACAAGAAATAAGAAGAAAATAATAAGACTAAAAGGATTTACATGCTAACTAGTTAATTAGAAATAAAAAATCAAATTAAACTTAAACTAAGAAATTGGGCCAAGAATGTTTACCCTCAAAATTTATCCTGATGAAGAGAAGGTAAGATCCAATTCCTTGTCTTGTATTGTTGGAATAAAATTAGAAAATAAAATATTGAAAGTGAATTTTTACTCAAGAACAAAGAATTTATTTATTTGTCTCAAAGCAAAAATTGTCAATTGAAAATAAGAAAATTCTCAAGAACAAAAATTGTTATTTTTTGCCTTAAGAATTGCTGGAAAATCCTTTAGAAATTGAGAGAATTTGTTCTTGAAGGAAGAAAGAAGAAGAAAAATATTTTGCTAAAGAAAAATCCCTCCCAATTCTCACTAAAAAACCCTTTTTATTTCCCTCAAAATTCAGATTTTTTAATTAAAAAATTAAATTAATTTAATTTCCATAACTACAAAAAACCACTGAATTTATTGGGTTGGAAGATAAAAGGCTTTTTGAATTAAATTTTGCAAAAAAAATGAGTTAAAAAGCATTTAAAATGAAGAATTTATGGCCAAAAAGGCCAAAAAAGGCAAAACGGACGAACAGGGGCGCAGGGCGCCCTGTCGGCATGCCCGACAGCCTTCTTGCATGCAGGCGTGCGCGACAGGCTTCCCGTCAGCGCGCGCCCGCGCTCCGCCTGCGCGCTGCGGCGCTCGCCCAGCGCTGCCGCAGCCCGAAACTCGTTCGAATTTTTTTTTTTAAATTTTCTATAAAATATAATAATTTAAAAACTCACTTTTTTCATCACAAAATAATTTTTAAAATACTTTTAAAATATTTTTGAAATACATTTTTAAAACACAATTCATCAGGCGCATCCTATCGCGCTCGCAACAACACCAAAACCAGGAATCCCAACAACAAAGCTTGACCAATTTTCTAACCAATTCTTCCTCTCACCCAAACAATCATTCAAATGTGTTCTTTCTTACAAATACACACCCATGTACATACCAAATCATCACAAATCCTACTAGGGTGTATCCGAGTTGTTACATGAACAAACTCCAATCTCCATAACCTGCACGAAAAATGCCCGTGCTAAGCAATAACACTTAGCGGGGAGAGACAAAAAATAATAAACAGCCGCCCAAAGTGATTGTTGATACGAACACATGCATAAGCAACATATACATAGGCATAAAGTGTACCAGCTAGAGATACTACAGATTCACATCTTCATTCTCATGCAAAAACATAAGCAATTTCATACGCACATCGATCTTGTGCACCATACAAAAAATACTTTATTTCTTTTTAATTATGAATACCTAATACGTATTCATTACTTACTTAAATATCTTACTTAACCATATCATTAGTTATGCTTTATAGGATACCAATATTCCTTTTTATAGTCACACTATAAGGTCTTAGAGATTTCCATTATTACGAATATTTCCAAAATCATACTTGCAACCATATAGATACTTAAATCAAAATGTTTCATCTGTTCTAAACATTATATTGATTGAAACCAAAAACAATTCATTCTTTAGATTTGGTTCGGGCTTGAAATAAATATTCCAAGCTTCCTACGTATCCCTATGGTTGGGAATCAGAACCACGTAGTTCTACAGAAAACCTTTATACTCACATTCCATGTTCAAACCTTAACTCATTCACTAAACCCTGGTATCTATATCATGCTTACCACTTTATTTTTCCGTACTTACTATTCGACATATAATTACCGTATTCATTGAGTACTAAAAAACAATGCACATAAATTCCTTACCAATATACTTACAATAGTTATCCAAGCTAAGGTCCAGAAGGCAGATAACATTAATGTAACACCCCCATCCGACACCCCCATTGGAAGGGCACAGACAGGCGCGCTACCTGCCGCACGCTCATATACAAGACAATACTAACATACATTCATACATCATAAGCATACAAAAACACAGGTAAATTTAAAACTTACCCTGAGGACAGAACCTGATCATGCAATAATTTATACACACGCAGGCACTAAGCGGCAGCATACACACAACTGTTTAGCGGAAGCATAATACGGAAGGTGTAACCCATAACTTGATACATACATATAATAACATGTACTTAGCCCAAAATATTACATCTGGATCCTTACTTATAAATGCATATACAAAAGCTATGAAAACAAATACAAAATCGAAAATATAAAAACTGATAACAAAAATAACACAACTTCTAACTCCTATGTGGCCGACCTTGCAGATGCTCGACTCGAACCGAACCAAACCTGCCACTTGCACGGAAAAGAATCCATGCTAAGCGATAAACGCTTAGTGGGGAGAACACGCAAGCAAAATGGACGGCCGTTCACAATGGTCGCCAAGGCAAGTCACATACACAAATGGTATATGCAAATAATCATAGCAGATAGATATACATGCTCGTATATAAAACCATGAACTCAGAAACTCACATCCACATGCGTATATATATACATACGGTTACCAAATTTTATAATCATATTAAGCAAATCAAGCAGACGGAAAATCATATAAGATACAAATATTATCATGCAGAAATACTTACCATCCCACATGCATATACTTACCGAGATATCAGATATCAGAATTGCGTCATGCATAAACACAAACCTTTAAACATGCAATTATCATACCAGAATATCTAGGTACTCAATAAAAGCCAATTCACATGAGTTGCAATTAGTATATACATCTAGCATGTAGATTCATAGAAATCTCAACATGTCCACAAACACACAAATCACATCAAATGGTCTCTTACCTCAAATCTAGCCACCCATCACCACTATCAAAATAAATCACAACATCTATACCAAGAATTCCAACTAAATCATGCCAATAACAACCTCAATTTACTCAATTTGAAATATCAGCACTATTAATCATCATCACACTCAAGAACACAATTAAGTTCATCAAACCACATTTGGACTTCCTTAACACATCTAAAGCAAAACCCGTGATATATGAACCACAAAACACATCAAAATCACCATAATTTCCAGAAGTTAAATATAAACACACATATACACACAAACTTTATCCTAGAAAAGAGAAGAGCAAAGACATTCCCAAACCTCTTTTAAAGCACAACCCACAATCTCTTTAAGCTTTAATCTTCAATCTTCTATGGCCTTGAACTTTCTCTTGCCACCCAAAACTTGCACAAACCAAAACCCACAAAATCACTTAATCCAAACCCTAACTCAAATAAGACCAAAAGAAGAAGAAGAGGAAGAACCCAAATGCTGTAAATCCAAAAACCCAAACACATACCTGTGACACGCGCCGGAATCCCGTGGCCGCCCCTCTGACCGCCCGCTTGAGGGCGATCGGGCAATTGATGATCCGCTAACAGCTTGCAATAAATTGCAAGTGCGTTTATGTTGGGTAACAGGGAGGTTTCATGGAGTCGCTACCTAATAGAACATTGGGAAAGTTTCTCTCGCCTTGGAGAGCCTAAGACTGCACTTAGTATCCATTTTGGGCCAACTAGAGGGGTCTTAGAGGGTAAACCTCTCGCCCTAAGGAGCCTAAGATTAACGCCAAAATCTCATGACACAAGAGGTGTCTTGGAGGGTAGACCTCTCGCCTCTGTGAGCCCAAAGATCAGAGCTGGGTTCGGGACTTCTCATCTATTTCTACCTTGATTATTTTATGATCAAATTTTAATTATCATTAATTCTGTAACAACCCAAATAGGGCCTGGTCGGAATCTGTGCTATAAGTCGGTAAAGTAAGGGTATTTTCGTAATTTGAGTAGAAGAATTTTGGAAAATAAGGAATTATGTGTATAAGAATTAATTATGTAGGTGAAGAGGAAATATTAGTGTGTGTTGATAGTGTATGGTTGTAGGGTGTTAATGGACTTAAGGTTTTTATTGTGTGGTTTGTGGTGCATGGTACCTAGGTAGTTAAGAGAATTATAAGAAATATTAAGGTGTGGGTTGTGTATGGTACTTTGGAAGATATTTATGTAAGAAAAGGGCTTGTGTGTGGTTAGGATATGGTGCCATTAGTGGATGAGTTAAGATGGATTGATGGATTCCCTAAGATTGTGACAAGTGGCTTGAGTTGGTGAGTAATTAATGTAAAGTAGGAGAGAGAAGAGGGAAGGGCAGAAATTGCCTAGCTTCTCGTGGAAGCTATCTCAATTTCCCCCTTTCTTTCTCATTTTCTCGTCCTCCCCTCTCTCTTGCTTTCATTCTTCTACTCTCATCTCTCTCTTCTTGTGTTTTTTTTTTGAGTTTTGAGTGGGAGCTTGGAAGGTTTGGGCTGGAAGTGTTGAAGGTAAGTGTTTGAGTTCGGATTGAGGTTCCTTTATTTAATTAGTGTTCTTTGATTTTTGGTTTTGGCTTGGGTTTGGATTTGATTTAAGTGTTTTTGGTTGGGTTGTGCAAGAATCGGAAGAGAGAAGGAAGAGTAAGGGGAAGGACAAAGTGGATTCGTGAGGAGCTCGGTTTGAAGCTTCATTTTCCAGGTATGGGAGCCTGTTTTGTAATGCTTGAGTTTGTGGTTGAGTGCATGTAAGTGTTGTGAGCTGTGTTTTGGATATGCGTTCCCCTAATTTCCTCCTTGGATCAACTCTATGTGGTGATTGCATGTCATTTGTAATCTTGAGTGTTTTATGAATGCATGGTTAAATATCGAGTAGTGACTTATAGTGAAGTGTAAGTGATATAGTGAAGATGTTATGTGTTTTCGGAATTTGAACATGCCATGTTAGTGTATTTGAGTTTGGTTGTGAGTGATTTCATGTTGAATTTATATTTAATATTGTGTAAAGTGTTTATGTGCCCTTGAGAATGATGCGGTGTTGTGCAAGAGCCATGAGGTAAGTGGTTGTATCTCTTGTTTGCATGTATGGAGTATTGTGTGTGAAATGTGAAGGAAAAGGGCAGATTTGGGCGAATTTGGGTTCTGTCGCGATCGTGACGTCTGCCGCGATCGCGACAGAAGGCGGACTTGGCCCCTTGTTTTTGAAGAGCCCTCTGTCGCGATCGCGACACTTACCGCGAGCGCGACAGAGAGCTCGGTTGCGAAAACCTCCGCGCGGGCGTGCTGTCGAGCGTGCGCGCGAGGAAGAAGGAATTGGTCTCTGTCGCGATCGCGACTCTTGTCGCGAGCGCGACAGAGCTCGGCTCCGTGAAATTCTGCCGCGAGTGCTTCGTCGCGAGTAGGCCCTGGCGCGACCTCGCAAGGAAGTACCCCGTGCTCTGTCGCGAGCGCGACACCTGTCGCGACCGCGACAGAGGCCCTTCCTGCTTGCCTTGTTTTCTGAATGTGTTTCTTTTGTTCCACTTTGCACAGTTTCTCACTAATGCATGAAATATGTGTGTGCCTTTGACTCGTGATATCATTGTGCTAGTGTCCTTGATATGGATTTATATTATATAAGAGTTTTAATTTGAATATTGTTTCTGTCTATGTACTGTCTTGAGAGTTTATGTGTTGTCGAGCCTGAAGTGTCAAGGTATAGGATAATTAAGCATGCTTAAGAAGGGTTAGTGTATAGCTGTTATGTCCGCCCCGTTTGGGCGAAGCAGTCGACCTCCGAGATGGTCATTTTTCGTGTAGTGATAAAATGTTTTGAGACTCCGGTCTCCTGTGCTGCCTTCGGGTATTAAAGTGTTTTTGAGACTTCGGTCTCCCGTGTCGTGTTCCCGTATCCTCCACCATTGAATTCAGGCTATTATGTGAACTGTCTGGTTTTGATACAGTGAAGTGTTCTGATTATTGTGTGACTCTGAATAGAGTAATGGTTTAGTGCATTGTATTATTTCATCCTGTATATATTTATATCTGTGTACTCTGATGCATAATGATTCATGTATATTAGTGCATATTTCCTTGTATAGTGTTCTGTTGTGCTTGTTTCTCCCCACTAAGCGTTATCGCTTAGCACGGGCTTTTATCCCGTGCAGGTAGCGTGAAGGATTTTGGGAGTGCTCGAGTCATGCATCTGCAGGCAGGCCACCTAGGAGTCGAGTTAATTATTTTTGTATCCTCCTGTAATTCTTTTTGTATATGTATTAATTTTTGTAAAGGATTTTAAGTTGTAATCTTTTGGATTATTGTATATAAATCGTTCCTTAATTATATGATGAGGAATATTTCTATTTTTGTTCATTGAATGCTTCCGCTTAGTGCATGTTTGCTTCCGCTGTATGTTTCGTCGCGTCGTGAGTGAGCGTCGTGCGTAGCGCGCCCGCCGGCACCCTTCCAACGGGGGCGGCGGTGGGGGTGTTACAGGTTGTGGTTTCAGAGCGCCGGTTTAGGCGGTTCTGGTTGCCTCTGTATGTTATCTATTGAGTCTTTGCATGTGAGTCGGTTTTGTGTCATGGCCTAATGCAGATGTGTCTTGTCTTGTGTAGTGTCTAGATGGAGTCTGATCCAAGTGAGCAAGTGGGTGAGACGGTTGGTAGTGCAAGGTTAGTGAGAGGTGAGCAGCCTGCTCTGCAGCGTCAGCGAGAGGAGATTCCTGGTATGGGTTTTGGTCAAGAGAATCCGGTCTTATTGCAAGGTTTGCTTCAGTTGGTGGAGAGGCTGACCGCTCCTAAGGCTCCGACTGAGTTGTTGAGAAAGAGAGGAGCCGAGGATTTTCATGGGACTGCTTTGGACCAATCAGATGTAGCCGAGTTTTGGCTTAAGAGAGTAGGTCGGATTTTGCAAGAGATTAGATGTCCTGCAGAACAGAGGGTGCTTTGTGCAGTGTCGTTGCTTCAAGGGCCAGCATACGATTGGTGGGAATTGGTGATGCGAAATCCTCAACGACCAGCCGAGTTGACTTGGGATTTCTTTAAGCAAGAATTTGAGCAGAAGTATGTGACGAAGGCATATCAAGAGGCTAAGTGGAGAGAGTTTATCAGTCTGAGGCAGCGAGGCATGACCGTGAGTGAGTATGATAAGGAATTCAGCCGGTTGAGTAAGTATGTGCCTGAGACTTTGTTGACGGACGAGTTTAGAAGTAGGCATTTCCTTGAGGGACTGCGTGAGGTGTTCAGAGGTCCTTTGTCGGCACTTTCAGTCTTGCAACCCGTGGGGTATTATCAGCTTGTGGCAGCGGCGATGAAGTTAGAGGAATCTGAGGTAATCAAGCAGAGGATCGAGAGCAAGAGGAAAGCACCGGAAGGTGGGTTGAGTAGTGGCAAGAAGTCGAGAGGAGTTCCGAGTGGCCATAGTGGGAAGAGTTCGATTCCAGTTCGTTCGGAAGTCGAGAGTGTAGCGCCACCCTCTAGTAAGGGAAGTGTGATCCCGGAGTGTGAGCATTGTTATAAGCGCCACTGGGGCGAGTGTAGAAGGATCTCTGGAGCGTGCTTCAGATGTGGCAGCCAGGAGCACATGGTGGCAAATTGTCCAGATCGAAGAGAGCTTCAGGGTAGAACAGAGGGTAGAGCCAGTGGTCAGAGAGCGAGAGGGAATCAGAGTGGAAGAGCTAGTGGACGTCCTTCGCAAGTGCCATCGGAGACAGTGCAGAAGCCGCCATCAGAAGGAGTGCCCTCACATCCGAGAGTTTATGCGATGCAAGTAGGGGATATAGCAAATCGAGCGGGACCTTCTGGTAAGTTATGTTATTAGCTTCCGGTTAAGTTTCTGTTTGAGTTTTGGGTTGTCTGGATTTAAGTGATTAGCGGGGAAATTTCGAGGACGAAATTTCTTAAGGGGGAGTGATTGTAACAACCCAAATAGGACCTGGTCGGAATCTGTGCTATAAGTCGGTAAAGTAAGGGTATTTTCGTAATTTGAGTAGAAGAATTTTGGAAAATAAGGAATTATGTGTATAAGAATTAATTATGTAGGTGAAGAGGAAATATTAGTGTGTGTTGATAGTGTATGGTTGTAGGGTGTTAATGGACTTAAGGTTTTTATTGTGTGGTTTGTGGTGCATGGTACCTAGGTAGTTAAGAGGATTATAAGAAATATTAAGGTGTGGGTTGTGTATGGTGCTTTGGAAGATATTTATGTAAGAAAAGGGCTTGTGTGTGGTTAGGATATGGTGCCATTAGTGGATGAGTTAAGATGGATTGATGGATTCCCTAAGATTGTGACAAGTGGCTTGAGTTGGTGAGTAATTAATGTAAAGTAGGAGAGAGAAGAGGGAAGGGCAGAAATTGCCTAGCTTCCCGTGGAAGCTATCTCAATTTCCCCCTTTCTTTCTCATTTTCCCGTCCTCCCCTCTCTCTTGCTTTCATTCTTCTACTCTCATCTCTCTCTTCTTGTGTTTTTTTTTTTAGTTTTGAGTGGGAGCTTGGAAGGTTTGGGCTGGAAGTGTTGAAGGTAAGTGTTTGAGTTCGGATTGAGGTTCCTTTATTTAATTAGTGTTCTTTGATTTCTGGATTTGGCTTGGGTTTGGATTTGATTTAAGTGTTTTTGGTTGGGTTGTGCAAGAATCGGAAGAGAGAAGGAAGAGTAAGGGGAAGGACAAAGTGGATTCGTGAGGAGCTCGGTTTGAAGCTTCATTTTCCAGGTATGGGAGCCTGTTTTGTAATGCTTGAGTTTGTGGTTGAGTGCATGTAAGTGTTGTGAGCTGTGTTTTGGATATGCGTTCCCCTAATTTCCTCCTTGGATCAACTCTATGTGGTGATTGCATGTCATTTGCAATCTTGAGTGTTTTATGAATGCATGGTTAAATATCGAGTAGTGACTTATAGTGAAGTGTAAGTGATATAGTGAAGATGTTATGTGTTTTCGGAATTTGAACATGCCATGTTAGTGTATTTGAGTTTGGTTGTGAGTGATTTCATGTTGAATTTATATTTGATATTGTGTAAAGTGTTTATGTGCCTTTGAGAATGATGCGGTGTTGTGCAAGAGCCATGAGGTAAGTGGTTGTGTCTCTTGTTTGCATGTATGGAGTATTGTGTGTGAAATGTGAAGGAAAAGGGCAGATTTGGGCGAATTTGGGTTCTGTCGCGATCACGACGTCTGCCGCGATCGCGACAGAAGGCGGACTTGGCCCCTTGTTTTTGAAGAGCCCTCTGTCGCGATCGCGACACTTACTGCGAGCGCGACAGAGAGCTCAGTTGCGAAAACCTCCGCGCGGGCGTGCGCGCGACAGAGCTCGGCTCCGTGAAATTCTGCCGCGAGTGCTTCGTCGCGAGTAGGCCCCCTGGCGCGACCTCGTAAGGAAGTACCCCGTGCTCTGTCGCGAGCGCGACACCTGTCGCGATCGCGACAGAGGCCCTTCCTGCTTGCCTTCTTTTCTGAATGTGTTTCTTTTGTTCCACTTTGCACGGTTTCTCACTAATGCATGAAATATGTGTGTGCCTTTGACTCGTGATATCATTGTGCTAGTGTCCTTGATATGGATTTATATTATATAAGAGTTTTAATTTGAATATTGTTTCTGTCTATGTACTGTCTTGAGAGTTTATGTGTTGTCGAGCCTGAAGTGTCAAGGTATAGGATAATTAAGCATGCTTAAGAAGGGTTAGTGTACAGCTGTTATGTCCGCCCCGTTTGGGCGAAGCGGTCGACCTCCGAGATGGTCATTTTCCGTGTAGTGATAAAATGTTTTGAGACTCCGGTCTCCCGCGCTGCCTTCGGGTATTAAAGTGTTTTTGAGACTTCGGTCTCCCGTGTCGTTGTCCCGTATCCTCCACCATTGAATTCAGGCTATTGTGTGAACTGTCTGGTTTTGATACAATGAAGTGTTCTGATTATTGTGTGACTCTGAATAGAGTAATGGTTTAGTGCATTGTATTATTTCATCCTGTATATATTTATATCTGTGTACTCTGATGCATAATGATTCATGTATGTTAGTGCATATTTCCTTGTATAGTGTTCTGTTGTGCTTGTTTCTCCCCACTAAGCGTCATCGCTTAGCACGGGCTTTTATCCCGTGCAGGTAGCGTGAAGGATTTTGGGAGTGCTCGAGTCGTGCATCTACAGGCAGGCCACCTAGGAGTCGAGTTAATTATTTTTGTATCCTCCTGTAATTCTTTTTGTATATGTATTAATTTTTGTAAAGGATTTTAAGTTGTAATCTTTTGGATTATTGTATATAAATCGTACCTTAATTATATGATGAGGAATATTTCTATTTTTGTTCATTGAATGCTTCCGCTTAGCGCATGTTTGCTTCCGCTGTATGTTTCGTCGCGTCGTGAGTGAGCGTCGTGCGTAGCGCGCCCGCCGGCGCCCTTCCAACGGGGGCGGCGGTGGGGGTGTTACAAATTCGCTCTCTCTCCACGCGATGCAATTGATTAAAGGCGCATTTATTCACATTTGGAAAGCAGTAAATGAGCAAGTAAATAGTGAAAGCAATAAATTACAATAATACAAGGAGCAGAATACAACTCCCTTTCGTAAATGTGCGATACATACACAAATCGGGGCATTGCTTATTTTGAGGACTTTGGTCCTCGCATGCATCATTATCAAAATGGATATTTTTATTGTGAGGATTTTTATTGGATAAAAATAGGACATTGGGTCCTTATATTTATGAAAACCTCTCTTTATTAAATATAAAACATTAATCAATTTTTATATTTAAGCGAGATACAAAAACGGTATACTTATGTGCATAAAATAATTAATGAATAAACAAATAAATGAAATAACCAAGAACGTTAGAAAACTAAACCAGACGGACTCCTCCAAGCATGGTATATCGCCCCTCGAGCACAGGACAGTCCAAGAAAATCAATATATGCTCACAGAAGGTTAAAAAATGTTAATATATGAAAGCTCAACATAAATGAAGTCAAAAAGCCTTGAGAAAGATAGAAAAGATTTGAAAACGTGGAGACAGGAACCAGCGACGGCCGTCTGTCAAGTTACCGACGGGCGTCAGTTAAAGTGACCAACATATCCCGTCACTCACTCAAGGGAGAGGGCGTCTGTGAGTGAGGTGATCGACGGGCGTCGGTGAAGCAGATGACCCGTCGGTCACCACTGCCTCCGTAAATAAACAGTGAAAACTCTCTTTTTCAAAGTAAAATGGGTTTTTATCACAAAATAAGATGAAGAGAATCAAAATAAATAAAGGTGAAAGCGAAAAACCAAAAGAACAGCAAAAATAAAGGATAAAGATGAAATAATATGGAGAATAAGTCTGGAATATTTACCCTCAGATAATGTTTTAGTGAGATTTTTGGTGTCGATTAGAGTCCCGCACGCTCCGCGAGAAACGAAATGAAAGGTCAGGAAAGAGGAAAATAGATTGTCTCATTCTTAACCCCTCAAAAAGACTGACTTTGGAATCGAAAACCCAAAGAAAACTAATTAGTTTTAGCTCCTTTTTAACGGTTTGATTCTCAAATTAAAAGAAATTTTGATGTATGTGTTTGTTGGAAGAGAGAGAAAATATGCTTGAATTTGGGCAGAGTTTCCCCTCCTGAAAAATTTTTGGAACCCTTTTTTGGAAGAAATTCAAAGCTTTTATAGGCCAGGCACGACCGACGGGCGTCGGATGTGGAGACAAGCATCGGAAGAATCCTTATGACATAAGGATTCATCCGACGGCCCTGCCATTTCCACCGACGGGTATCGGAGAGGTTGTGTGCTCCGGGAAACCAGCTGGCGTGCTCCGAAAAAAGCGGATCCGTCCGACGGGCATCGAAAAAAACCATGGGCCGTCTGTGACCCTAAACGACGGGCTGGCCATCTGTCGAGAAAAACATATCTTTTGACTCAAAAATTCCCAGTTTTCCCCCCTCTGCCTACAAAAGGTGAAAAGACTCATTTCTCATGGAGTATGGGACTAAAACCTCCGAATCCAAGCCGTTTGTACAGGCTTGGATACTGATTTCATCATAGGGTAATCTCTGATCCGAACCGCTCCGGGACTTGGTGCTTACAGTTGCCCCTAGTTTTGGGGAAACTAGTGCACAAGCGCCTAGATAAGCCAAAACTCAGAAAAAGGACAGAAAGGAAGAAAGCGTACCTTTGGTGATCCTTACCTTCCGTGCCTTTTATCGGGTAAACCTCATCTCAGTCTGTTCGGCGTTTGAAGATATCCCTATCAGTCTCGTTTTGACCTGTAGGTGTTGGTGAGATGTAGCATTCTCTAGCCACGACCTCGATGTGAAGAGCAGTGTTTCTATAACTGCAACTTCTGCTTCTGCTGGCCTCGTCTCGGCTCGCTCAGGGTTGAGGAGATGTAGCACTCTCTGACTACAAATCCGCTGTGAAGAGCAGTGTTTCTCTAACCGCTACTTCAATTAGTGAGAAGCGGTACTTTCTGACCACAGTCTCGAAATGAAGAGTAGTATTTTCTAACAACAACTTCGATTGTTGAAGTTCCCTTGCTAAACCCCATCCGATCTATAAGGTGCGTAGCACTCTCTGGCTGCCGCGTGAACTGTGAGATGCAGCACTCTCTGGCTACAATCCCGATTTGGTGAAGTTCCCTTGCTAACCCTGTCACACCCCAAAATAGCCCTAGTCGGAATGTGCATGCTAAGTTGGGATCGGAATGGTATTTTGGTAATTTGTGCTTGAGAAATTTGGAGTGTTAAGGACCTAATTGAAAAGATAATTAAGTTTGTAGGAAAGAACTGTGTAAGTGAGTGAAGTGTATTTTGCCAAAGGACTAAAGAGCATTAATTGATTTGGAATGGTCTTAGTGGAGTTAGGGGTCCAATTAGGATCTGCCATGTGGGCTTGTTAGGTGGGCATTGAAAGAAGAAAAAGAAGAAGTAAGAGGAAGAGAGAGGGAACACAGACTGTATTCTGGTTCGTCCCCTCCTCTCACGTTCCTTCCTCTTCTCTTCTCCTTTCTTGCTTTTCCTTTCTTTCTCACTTGGCTTGGGTTGTGGTTGGCTTGAAGTGAGGCTGCTTTGAAGAGGTAAGTTGGTTTAAGGTTTCTACGTTCTGTTCTTCTTCTTCTCCTGGTTTTGGTTTTGGTTGAGTTAGGGTTTTGTAGAGTAATTGTGGATTTTGTTTGTGCAAGTGGTTGATGTTAAGAAGAAGCAAAATAAAGGCAAGGATAGGATTGAGGACTGATCTTGAAGCTGATTTTGGATCTTCGATTCCAGGTTTGGGAGTGTTATGAATGCATGCAAACTTTGAGAGTTCTGTATTTCTTATTTCGGTTTTGAGTTTTTGTTTCTGCCCTATTTCTCACTTAGGATGTGTATATGATTGCATTTCTGGAATTTTATGTGTTTAGCATGTGTTTATGCATGACTTGTGCGATTAGGTGTGTTAATAATGCATGTATAAGATTGAATCAAAAGTGCTGAGTTTAAGTTTTTAACTTGCTGTGATTGTTAGGGTTCTTGTTCTAGATGGAATTTAAATGTGGTGATGCATGATTTCGATTGCTTTGACTAATTTCTGGAATATTTAGTTTAGTTTGATCTTGAGTGAGTTGTGATATGCTTTTGAGTGACAAGGTAAGAGTTTTTGCATGATTGAATGAATTCTGAGAAGTTTTTGAAAGAATTTCTGGAAAACGATGGAATCTGCAAATTTGAGATCGGGGAAGAAGAAGGAGGCAGCTCACGTGACGTGAGCTATGCTCACGCGACGTGAGCAGATTGCTCACGCGACGTGATCAATCCTCACGACGTGAGCAGATTGCTCACGACGTGAGCAATGCTCACGCGACGTGAGCAGATTGCTCACGACGTGAGAAATGCTCACGCGACGTGAGCAGATTGCTCACGACGTGAGCAATGCTCACGCGACGTGAGCAGTGCTCACGCGACGTGAGCAACGCTCACGCGACGTGAGCAACGCTCACGCGACGTGAGCAACCTTCACGTTACGTGATGGTTGCTCAGGTCTTCCGGTCCCTCTGTTTTGCTTCTGTTTTTCTTCCCCAAGCGACCAGTTTTTATAAAATGATTTCCAAATGCTTTTTAATGGTACTTTTCCTCTGCTGTGTGCTATATTATCTTACTCTACTGTATGATATGATTGATTATTCCAATTTATTTGGTACTAATATTATGTTATCTATGATAAGTTACTCTGGTATTTTGAAATAAGTTTTGGATTATAATGACCCTGTTAATGACTGTGGGATTTCAACTGTATGGTTTGGAGTGAGATATGCTTATTATTGTGATGTTTATTACATGTCTTATTTCGAATGCAAAGGATTTGTGGAGGCTAACTTTCTGATTGTTAGTCTCAAACATGTTCTAGCTTAATGTAAATTATGTTACCATATCTCTAGTCTGTTTCTTCTCCAAAGATATCATGCCATGCTTAAAGGTATATTGTATTATTTTCATGATTTAGATAATGTGTTTTTAATCATTGGCATAGTATGATTTCCCCATGTGTTCCTGTCATACTTTAATATATTGAGTAGTGATAGAATGTTATTGATTGGATTATTGCATGCTTCAGAATATGATTTGTATAAGGTATGAATGATGTTATGCTATGCTAAACTTATTCGAATAATATGGATGATGTCTGAATACATTGTTATGCTTTAACCTTTGAATTCAAGGTGATATGTTAAATGTAATTTGAACTGTGCACAATTTATATTTAGTTATCGTCGCCTGATGCATGATTAGGTTTTGTATTGACAATGGTTGGCATGTTAAAGCTTTTATACCTGATTCTTGGCATGCTTTAGAATATTGTTTAATGTTAAAGTGTATGGACTATAATATGATTTGCAATGGGAATTGTATGATTTATGACCGACTTTATGAGCATATCTATATGTCTATCGTACTCTGATTTATGCATGATGAATATATATATATATATATATATATATATATATATATATATATATATATATATATATATATATATATATATATATATATATATATATATATTTATGCGTTGTACGATTTGAAACGTGAATTATTTTATACGTAACCTGCTAGAGTCAAGTAAGTGGATAGTTAGGCATGCCTAATAGAGTCTTCTGTAGCTGCAGCGCCCTTTGAATGATTTGGACCCTGATCAGGTCCCCGTTTGGTTCCTCGCGAACCTTTTTCTGTATTGGATCTTGTTTAAGGTCCCTTGTGAAAATATCTGTGAAAGTTAAAGTATAATGGTTTAATCGGTTCGTACCCATAACGTACTGTCTGTAACCGGCTCGTACCCGAAAAGTACTGTCTGCACACTCGTTATCCACTACCTAGAGTCAGCAGGTGTTCTTTGAATGTTTATTTGAACTACTCTGATCTGATCTGGCTATAAATAGATTATCTGAATGGGTATATTGATGTAATGTATATCGGATTATTTCTGAATGAATATGATGATGAAATACTGATTGTATGGCTTTATTATATGAGCATGTTTATATGGATTATGTTTTAGCCTTTGCGTATTATCCTTGTTATTTTGAAATAACCATCAGAATGTGACTATGAGCTTCAGAATGTATGTCTGTTTTAAGTAAGCATGATTTAATATCTAACATGATTATCCGTACTTGTCATGTGGTTTGTTATAAGTTTCTGAATGCTTTGAAATGATTCGAATTGATGTATTTAAGTATATGGCGTCAGTATAGTTTTGTTATATATATTAGCATGTGAACCGAAGCATTTGTGATGGTAAGTATGTGATGTTTAACTGTACTTTCTGCATGATGATGATATGAATGTAGTACTAAGTGGTTATGCCTTCAGTCTCCGCTATCAGAGTGTTTTTGCATGATGCTTAATATATATTAGAGTTGTGCAGCAGTAATATGATGCTTTGAATTTTGCACCTTGGATTTTAGTTAGTGTATGAATGGTATGATAAAGATATGTGAGATACTAATATGCTTAACATGATGGTTGGGTGTATTACTGCTTGATAACTGTATTGCATGTGAATGGATTTTCCGTTAATGCATGGGTGCTTAGCTATGTCAATCGCATATGTAAAACTCTTGTGACCTCGCCCGGTAAGATGTTATTATTTGTTACCCAAGTAGGTTTACCTATGTGATATAGTATGTGGTTCAGCATGATGATGCTTGTAACGTGTATTGTATTATGTCTGTTTCAGTCTACTTCTTAAGGTAAGTTTATAGATGTGAATGTGAGCTTTCGAATAAATGTCTTTGCTATGCAAGCCTATTTATTGATATGTTATGAATATCCGCATTTGCCATTTGAATGTGTTATGCTTTGACGACCATTGTGAATGGCCGTCCATACTTTTGTGTGTTCTCCCCACTAAGCGTTTATCGCTTAGCACGGATTTCCTTTCCGTGCAGGTGGCAGGTTTGGTTCTGTTCGAGTCGCGCTTCTGCAAGGTCGGCCACGTAGGAGTTAGAAGTTCTGTATTTTGTTCAGCTTCTGTATTTCAGCTTTTGTAATTCTGTAGTATTGTATATGTAATTAATTACGCTTTGATCTTGAGTTTTCTTTTGGGATTGTAATAGTTAGTATGTCCTTATGTTTAGTTATTCCTTTGTTTTATTATTTCGATTATGCTTCCGTTGAAGGGTCATATGTATGCCTCTGTGTATGCTTTTGCTTAGTGCCTGCGTGTGCGTGAGTTATTGCATGTTCAGTCTGTACCGCAAGGTAAGTCAAGGTAAGTTTTTAATTAAACCGTATTTTCGTATGTATGTTATGTATGAATGTATGCTTCCGCATTGTGCATGTGTATATCTGTATATGTGAGCGTCGTGTAGCGCGTCCGTCGGTGTCCTTCCAACGGGGACGGCGATGGGGGTGTTACAAACCCCCCATCCGATCTGCAAGGTGCATAGCACTCTCTGGCTGCCGCGTGAACTGTGAGATGTAGCACTCTCTGGCTACAATCCCGGTTGTGAAGAGCAGTATTTTTCAAACTGCAGCTTTGATCTGAAGCTCCCCTGCTAACCCCCATTCGATCTGCAAGGTGCATAGCACTCTCTGGCTGCCACGTGAACTGGGAGATGTGCTACTCTCTGACCGTAATCTTGATTTTGTAGAAGATGAGATCTCGCTGGGTTCCCCGTTCCAAGAAGACATGAATCTTAGGCGCCCTTGTTCAGACTTCTAATCGATGCTTGTGTTCTGATCGATGTTTCTTTGTACCTGTGTGATAAAAGGTTTTGTTAATTCATGTTTGAGTTGTTATTTTTTAACACGTCTATGAATGGCGTGGTTTTGCTTTATCTACCAGGTCATGTTTCATTTATGTTCTTTTCTATTTGAGTCATTCATCATCATCATTTTTTTTTCATTTTTTTGTTTTCCTTATTTTGGAATACGAGCAAATGTGAAAACATATATTCATAAATAACTGAATAAATGCATAAATTGAAAACAAAAGTTTTTCACTAGAAATATCCATTTTTGTACAATGTATATACAAAGTGAAAATGTACAAAAATACAAAAATGACTCCCTGAACATCAGAGGGGTGTGTAGTCGGAGGGCTCATCAGGGTCCTCATCATCTGATATGTGCACCGTCCCTGGCAGAGGTGGAGGTGGAGCTGGCTGTGCCGGAGGTCGAGGCTGAGCCGTGGAGGGTCCTGCCCAGCATCATGGGCCTATCTGAATCTAATCTGAGCATAGCAATCCAAGAAGGGCTGGGTACAAGTCCTCATAAACCCTAAGGTCTCTGAAACTATGCCTCCTAGCTTCTTGAACGCCTGACTCATCTGAATGGTCTGCTCACTGGCGGCCCTCCTCATCTGCTCTAGGCGCTGCTCTGTCTGCTCTCTGAACTCCCTTATGGTCTGAGACAAGGGTGGGAGGATCCCCTCTATCGCTTGGACCCAGGATCTCAGGGAGTCGAGTGACTCGTCGATCATCTATAGGGTCACATCAACCCTCTGAGACGCCTGGTCCTGAGACGTCCTCATCTCATGAGCGAGCTGCTGCCTAAGCTCCCTCTGGCCCAAGGCAATTTGCTCTATCAGCCTCACCTGCTCGTCTCTGAAGGCCTCTACGACCTGAGCCTGCTCTCGCGCCGTGTGCTCGATATAACCAGCCCGCTCCTGAGCCAACCTCTCTATCGCTCGAGACTGCTCCTAAATAGCAGCCTACTGACGGTCTAACCTCTCGTGTATAGCTCTATCTCTCTCATCCGATCGTCACTCTAAGGCTGCGAACATGAATGTGAGGAGCAGGGAGAAGTCAGGCTGCGCTGGCTGCTGCTGTGCTGGCTCTGGAGGTGGAGCCGTGGAGGTGGATGCCCCTGGGTCACCTCGAAAATATGGGTGATACCTCTCGAGGGGCCCGTGGGTAGACCTCTGTACCCTAATGCTCGGCAACGGAACAAGAGTCGGTGCTCTGGATGCCGGTGAAGCCGCAAAGAGCTCGTCCATAGTGAACTCAATGTCGAAATCCGACGGGGTCCTTGGTTGCTCCTGCTGTGATGGCAGTGGCACAGTCTGAGGCTGAGGCTGGGGAGGCTGCTGCTATGGCTGAGGAGGCTGCTACTCCGACTGAGGAGGCTGATGCTCCGGCTGAGGAGGCTGCTGCTCTGGCTGCTCCGGGTCTGGACCCAAGGGTGGAAGGGGGAAAATCCGCCTGGTCTCGTGGATGGACAGCACTGTGTAAGCCTCTGCCTGCCCTGATATCTGCTAGATCATCCCCATCTGCATTGCTGCGGTGGCATCCACATGTATCCCCTCATCTAGGGGTCCTCTGAGCCTGTCCGGGGCAACTCCTAACCTCAAAAGCAACCGAGTGATGACTCCTCCCACTATCACCACTGGTGTCAGTCCTCTGCCAACTCTGACCAAGTTAGCCAAGATCTCATGGCTAACGTTGAGACGCTGGCCTGCCACCATAGCCCAGAGGCTCCAGATCCCGGCCGCATTGAGCAACCCTGGATTACTAGCTCGACCAAGGTACAAACTGGATAGCACTCTGTGCAGGTACCGGAGTTCCTGAGACACCAGTACGGTGCTCTTCTTTAACACCCCCATCGCCGGCCCCGTTGGAAGGACGCCGACGGGCGCGCTACCCGACGCTCACTCACACAGATATGCATATGCACAACACGGAAGCATACTTTCATACATAACATACATACGAAAATACCGGTTAATTAAAAAACTTGACTTAACATGCGGGCACAGACTGATCATGCAATAACTCACACACACACAGGCACTAAGCGGAAGCATAAAGCGAATGATAAAACAAAGGAAACTTAACATAAAAACATACTAACGTTTACATTACCCAAAAGCAATCTCACGATTCCTACATAATATTACATATACAATAATACAGAAATAAAAAAAAAAACTGAAGTACAGAAGTTGAACAAAATACAAAACTTCTAACTTCAACGTGGCCGACCTTGCAGATGCGCGACTCGAACAGAACCAAACCTGCCACCTGCACGGAAAGAAAATCTGTGCTAAGCGATAAACGCTTAGTGGGGAGAACAAACAAGAGTATGAATGGCCATTCACAATGGTCGTCGAGGGATAACACATTCACAATGGCAAATACAACATTCATAATACATATCTAATCAGGCTAGCATAGAAAGGCATTAATTCGAAAACTCACAACCATAACCATATACTTATGTCAAGAATAGGCCAAACAGACATAATACAATACATGATACAAGTAGCATCATGCAGAGCCACATAAAATATCACATGCATATACCTACAATGGTATCAAATATCAGTACCTTACCGTGCGAAGTCACATGAGATTTACACATGCAATTGTCATAACCAAGTACCCATGCATGAACTGACAACCCAATCAAATGCGACACAAATACCATATGATAACGTACCCAACTATCATGTTAAGAATACTATCTAACATACTTTGACATGCCATACACACACTAGCCAAAATCCAAGGGACGACATCCAAAGCACCACATTGCCGCTGTGCAACTCTAATATATAAAATATCATACCGAAAACAGTCGAATAGCGGAGACTGAAGGCATACTCACATAACATCACATTCATATCATCACCAAGTAGAAAGTACAGTTAAATCTTACATACTTATAGCCACAACTGCTCCGATTCACATGCTTATATAATAAAACCATGCTTGAGTCACATACATAAATACATTAGTCGAATCACCTTCAAAGCATTCAGAAACTTATAACACATCACAAGACTAGTACGAATAATGGTGTCAGATATCCAATCATGCTTACCATATAAAGACATACATTCCGAAGATTAAATCTGCGTTCATATACATATAAACTGATTCCTCAAATCATTACTATGCTCATTCGGATGTCATATTCTTACGGTTATTCCAAAGTAAAACAACCCAACAAAGCACCTGTTGACTCACAATAGTGGATAACGAGTGTACTGATAGTACCTTACGGGTACAAATCGGCCAAAGGGTACCTTACGGGTACGAATCGAAAACCATTTTATTTTATCACAATGAAAACATTTCACTGAGGGGGGATCTTAAACAAGATCCAAACACATTAAAAAGGATCGCGAAGATCCGCACACATAAAGGGTTCGCGAGGAACCAAACGGGGGACCTGATCAGGGTCCAAATGTCCAAAGGGCTGCAGCTAACGGGACTCTATTAGGCATGCCTAACTATCCACTAGACTGACTCTCGCAGGTCATGCATAAAACAATTCACGTTTCGAATCGCACAACGCATAAATATATATATATCATGCATAAACCAGAGTACGATAGACATATAAATATGCTCATAAAGTCGGTCATATATCATACAATTCCTATTGCAAAACATAATACACTCCACACACTTTAACATTAAACAATATTCTAAAGCATGCCAAGTATGGAAGCACTACCATGCCAATGATTATCAATACAAAATCCTAATCATGCGGTAGGTGAGGATAACTAAGTATAAATCATGCATAATCCAAAATTATATTTAAGCATAACACATTGAGTTCAAAAGCTAAAGCATAATAATGCATTCAGACATCAACCATATTATTCAAATAAATTTGGCATAGCATACTGTCAATCATACCACATACAATTCATATTCTGAAGCATGCAATAGTTCAATCAATCACATTTTAGTACTACTCAATATACTAAAGCATGTCAGGAACACATGTGGAATCATATTATGCCAATGATTAATAATGCATAATCTTAGACGTGGAAAGTTACAATATACTCTTAAGCATGGCAAGTTATTCTTAGAGGAGGATTTGATCAAGGATATGCATAACATATTGCTAATCACAAATAAACCATTCATATAAACAAGGTAATATAGCACATAGTAGGGGAAAAAGCCATAAAAGCATTTGAAAGTCATTTTATAAGAAACTAGTCACTTGGGGAACAAGGCAAAATAGAAAAGGCCATATAAGAGCATATAAAAGTATGACATGAATCAAGCAGTAGCCTAAATTAATACAAAAGAGACAGGAAATTCATTCTGGTTGAATTTGGGCTAATTCGGAAAAATGGCGCTGAAGGGGGGGTCGGTCACGAGCCATGTCACGACTCGTGACTGGCCTCAAAGGAGGGTTAGGAGTCGTGACTCTATATCACGCCTCATGACATGCCTCACAAGGAGTCATGAGTCGTGACTCTAAGTCACGAGTCGTGACTCTAAGTCACGAGTCATGACTTGCCTCTCACAGGGCAGTCACGCATCGTGACTGGGAGTCACGCCCCGCGACTGCTTCCAGCCCGCCAAAAAGTCACGTGTCGTGACTGGGAGGCAGAGTCACGTGTCGTGACTGGGAGTCATGACTCGTGACTTGCCTCACTCAGGGCAGTCACGACACACACACGTACACTGGAAACGGAAATTCCACCAGAGTCGCGATTTTTCGTTCCCAGCATGCCCAGAATTCATAGAACTCGACAAAATCAGTTTCAATTTGATTCAAAACACTACCAGTCTGATCTTACCTTCCAATCGATCTTCCATACATAAAAAATGAAGTAACACCAACTTAATTCAACAATCAAAACAACCAAGATCATGCATAAACACATTCAATTCCCTCAAGAACATGAACCCTAAAAGTTACTCTAAGTTAAAATCCCAAACTCAGTACCTTCAATTCAATCCTTATCATGCATTATTAACACATCTACTCACATAAATCATGCATATACACATGCCAAAACACACCAAATTCCATAAATTAAACAATGCAAACACATTTACAACCTAAGTGAGAATTAGGGCAAAACATCTCAGAAGTTCAAATGCAGGAATCACAGCTCCCAAACCTGAAATTGAAGATCCGAAAATCACACTTCCAGCTTCAATCCTCAGCCCTCTACTTGTCCTTAAGCTTCTTCTTGCAACCCAAAGCTTGCACAAACAAGAAACCCACAAAATCCTTAGTCCAAACCCTAACTGAAGTAAAACCAGTAGAAGAAGAAGAAGAAGAGGAGGCGTGAGAGGGAGGTGTGACGTTCATCGGATCCCCACGGCCGCCCATCGGACCGCCTGCTTGAGGGCGATCGGGGCATTTGTGGGTCCGTTGACAGCTTGTAATAAATCGCAAGTGCATCTATGTTGGGCAACAAAGAGGTTTCATGGAGTCGCTACCCAATAGAACATTGGGAAAGTTTCTCTCACCTCGGAGAGCCTAAGACTGCGCTTAGTATCCATTTTGGGCATACCAGAGGGGTCTTGGAGAGTTAACCTCTCGCTCTAAGGAGCCTAGGATTAACGCCAAAGTCTCATGACACAAGAGGTGTCTTGGAGGGTAAACCTCTCGCCTCTTTGAGCCCAAAGGCCAGAGCTGGGTTCGGGATTTCTCATCTATTTCTACCTCGATTATTTTATGATCAAATTTTAATTATCATTAATTCGCTCTCTTTCCACACGATGCAATTGATTGAAGGCGCATTTATTCATATTTGGAAAGCTGTAAATGAGCAAGTAAATAGTAAAAGCAATAAATTACAATAATACAAGGAGCGGAATGCAACTCCCTTTTATAAATTTGCGATACATACACAAATCGAGCATTGCTTATTTTGAGGACTTTGGTCCTCGAATGCATCATTATCAAAATGGATATTTTTATTGTGATGATTTTTATTGGATAAAAATAGGACATTGGGTCCTTATGTTTGTGAAAACCTCATTTTATTAAATATAAAACATTGATCAATTTTTATATTTAACGAGATACAAAAAGGGTATACTCATGTGCGTAAAATAATCAATGAATAACAAATAAAGGAAATAACCAAGAAGGTTAGAAAACAAAACCGGATGAAATCCTCCGAGCATGGTAGATAGCCCCTCGAGCTCAGGACAGTCCAAGAAAATCAATATATGCTCACAAAAGGTTAAAAGATGTTAATGTATGAAAGCTCAACATAAATGAAGTCAAAAGGACTTTAAAGAGATAGAAAAAGATTTGAAAATGTGGAGACAGGACCCAGCGACGGCCTCTGTTGGGTGACCGACGGGCGTCAGTCAAAGTGACCGACATGTCCGTCGCTCACTCAAGAAGGAGGGCGTCTGTGAGTGGGGTGACCGACGGGCGTCGGTGAAGAAGATGACCCGTCGGTCACCACTGTCTCCAAAAATAATCAGTAAAAAATTCTCTTTTCAAAGCAAAAAGGGGTTTTATCACAAAATGAGATGAAGAAAATCAAAATAAAGAAAAGTGAAGGCAAAAAGCGAAAAGGACCGCAAAGATGAAGAATAAATATGAAATAATATGAAGAATGAGTCCGGAATATTTACCCTCAGATAATGTCTTAATAAGATTCTTGATGTCGATTAGAGTCCCACACGCTCCACGAGAAACGAAACGAAAGGTCAGAAAAGGAAAAATAGATAATTTCCTTCTAAACCTTTCAAAAAGAGACTGACTTTGGAATCAAAGAAAACCGAAGGAAACTAATTAGATTTAGTTCCTTTTAATGGTTTTGATTCACAAATTAAAAGAGATTTCTTGATGAATGTGTTTGCTGGAAGAGAGAGAAAATGCACTTGAATTTGGGCAGAGTTTCCCCTCTTGAAAATTTTTGGAACCCTTTTTAAGTGAAAATTCGAAGCTTTTATAAGCCAAGCACGACCGACGGGCATCGGTGTATGGAGACGGGCATCGGAAGAATCCTTCTGACACAAGGATTCATCCGACGGCCCTGCCATTTCCACCGACGAGCATCGGAATGGTTGCGTGCTCCGGGAAATCTGGTGGCGTGCTCCGGAAGAGGCGGTGCCTTCCGACGGGCGTCGAAAAATACCACAAGCCGTCTGTGACCCTAAGCGACGGGCTGGCCTCTCACAGACGGTCTGGCCGTCTGTCGAGGAAAATATACTTTTTGACTCAAAAAAATTCCCTGTTTTCTCCCCCTCTGGCTACGAAAGGTGAAAAGACTCATTTCTCGTGGAGTATGGGACTAAAAACCTCCGAATCCAAACCGTTTGTACAGGCTCGGATACTGATTTCATCATAGGGTAACCTCTGATCCGGACCTCTCCGGGACACGATGCTTACAGGAGGGGAGAACGGCAACAAATTCTGTGTTCTCTCTCCCTCTCTCTCTCTTTTCTTCTCTCCTTCATTCAATTCTCACCAACCATGCCACATGGCAAGCTCTCATTGGACCACAATCCCACTTATTGACTTAATGCACTAACACACCATGAAACACATGCACCATAGTTGCTCCCTCAAATCAATGACTTAAATCCATGGCACCAAACACTTACCTCACTAGATAATTCTTAGGTAGATATTTTCTAACCTTAGTACCATACACACAATCCACTAGATAATTGCCACAACAAAACAACCTACAACCATACACCACATGCACACCAAATAATTTCCCACACTTAACTTATTTAATTTAATTACATGCAATTAAATCCTTCTCATCCAAATTCCTAATGCACAAATTACCGAAATACCCTTCACTTATCCGACTTAGCTTGCCAAATCCGACTAGGCCCGATTTGGGGTGTGACAACTCTTCCCTCCTAACAGAATTTCGTCCTCGAAATTCACTTACAACGGAAAGAATTTCCAACACTACGTTCTATGTCACCATAAAACTCATACACTTCACTTCCAAACTACTCACTTGCTTACACTCATCGCCATTGCTATATTCTTAAATCACTTTCTTATATTCGAACCAAACACGTTCAGCAATATAATCCTTACTCAACTGCACACCAAAAACCAAAGCACAAACACTTCATGTATAACCCACCTGACTTTCGCCGATAGCTACACAAATCCTTTTAATACCTCAAAGATGTCCGTCATACGTACTATTCCCTCTTACTAACAATACCTCTTTCAAACTCCAAAATCATATCACCTTCACTCGCACTAGATTCCGAAATACTCTTTCTATTCAACTTTAACCGAACACAGAACACTTTCCTTAATAGCTGCTATGCTTACCATTACCACTCTTAACCTTAATACCAAATACTCCATGTACACCCTGTCAGCTTTCCCTCAGTCAAAACACATATGCAATGCTTCTCATGTATGGTTAAAGGGATGATGATGTAATGAGATTGAGATGACTCATGTATGCAAAGTGATGCAATTGATGCTATACTGATGCACTTTTTCCCATCCCCATGATTTAATATGCTTTCATTCAAAAACTTTTTCTGGAGATAGCTAACAGGTATACAGAGTATTACTAAGACCTTACAAAATCCAAATACACTTCCATCTCAAAATGCCAAAACAAACTTTACTCGAACATATCAAAACAAACTTATCGGAAGGCTCTGCAGGTTCAATCACTTCACTGCGGTGCGCAACAACTCTTGATGGTACACGGGCGGCTCTAAGCAGCTCCTCTACATCCTTCCTAGCTTGTTGAGCTAGATTCTCCCTCATCATAAGACAATTACCAATCCGATGCTCCATGCTGCCACATCTGAAGCAAGCACCCGTGACTCTCCTACACGGACCCCGATGTCACTTTTGACAGTGCTGACATGTCGGAGGTACCCACTTCTTCTTGCACTTATCACAGTTTTGCTCTTGACCACGTTGACACATTGAAGGTTCTCGAATGCTTTTTCCCGTTAACACTTCTCTACCCGACACCTTTCTTTTCTGAGGCACGTTTCGAACAAAATCTTGAGGAATCCGAGGAGCAGTCAACCTATCCAATATCCGAATCAACCCTTGCACTAATGTCCTATCATCAGAAGCAGGACCAGAATTTACAACCAAATGATGCTCAGAAACACTCTGATCAGCACTAACTGGATTCACACTTTTCGTTATCTCGCCCAAATTCTCACTAGGATCAGACTCCATCTAAACACGACACATCTGCATTAGGCCACAACACAAACCGACTCGCATACAAAGACACAACACATAACCGACTAGCATGCAAAGACAAAACACATATCAAACAAGACAACCAAAACCACCAAACCAGGCTCTGATACCACTAAATGTAACACCCCCTACGTCCCCGTTGGAAGGGCGCAGGTGTGCTACCGATGCTCACTCACATACATGCACGCATACACTAAACGAAAGCATATACACATACATACACACATTCAATCATTCAATCAGTGGAAGCATAAGGCGAACGATAAAACTGAGGAATAACTTAATACAAAAATATAATAACTTTACATAACCCAAATATTACGTTCAGAATCTTACATATCATTACATATACATAAGACTAGAGAAGAACAAAAGACAAAATACAGAGGTTGAGCAAAGATATAAAATTTCTAACTCCTATGTGGCTGACCTTGCAGACGCCGAATTGATCCAACCCTGCCACCTGCACGGGAAAAGAGCCCGTGCTAAGCGATAATGCTTAGTGGGGAGAACACACAAGCAAAAAGGACAACCATTCACAATGGTCGTCACGGCATAACACAGTCACAAATGGTACGTGCAATTATTCATAGCAGACGAAATCATATGACTGTACAAAAATACCATGCATTCATAAGATTATATCCATAAAAATGCACACATTACTTGAGTACTCATCTCAGTAACAAAATCATGCAGTTACAACATTCCTATAATCATATTAGTCGAACTAATGCAAACAGAAGGTCACACAAAATACAAGTATTAACATGCAGAAATACTTACAATCTCATCCGCATATACTTACCGAGGTATCAAGTATCAGTACCTTACCGTGCACAGTCACAAGAGATATTACACATGCAACTATCATGCCAAAGTACCCATGCATTTATGAAAAACCCAATCACTTGCAACACAATTACCATATAATAACGTACCCAGCTATCATGCTAAGAACACTAGCTATCTAAGCTTACATTTGTCATGCCATAACACACATTAGCCGAACCCAAGGGAAGACGTCAAACAGCACACTTCCACTGCACCACTCTATCACATAAAATATCATGCCTTGAAATGTAAACACAAGACCACACGCCGAAATCACTACAATAGGAAAACTAGAGAGAGAACACGTAACATAACACAATATTTATAACATTCCATGGTCAAGAGCACATTCATACGTATCTTGATTCACATACTTCACCATAACAGTCAATAGTACAAAATCACGTTCATGTACATACTTATTAATTATAGCATTCAGTAATTCAAGTTTGCCTTCATATACCTATTAATTTATATGCTTATAACATAACTAATCGGATTCACACACTCATCAGCATAACATAATAAACTATAACCATGGCATTCAAGAGATTATGATCGCAGTTGTACACATTCAATTCACATACTTATGTTCATAACTGATTGTATACGAACATATTCTCAATATGATATACGTTGATAATTATGCACAATACACATGCTTGAGTCACATTCAACCCATTCAGAGATTCATAATCACATTCAAGTACATAACTGATTCACATGCCGGAATTATGCTCATTCGAATATCACATTCTCTTAATATCAGATAAAACAAACAGGATACCTGCTGACTCAAAATAGTGGATAATGAATGAACTGACAGTACCTTACGGGTACGAATCGAATACTGACATCACCTTATGGGTGCGAATCGAATACTGACATCAACTTACGGGTCCGAATCGAATACTGACATCACCTTATGGGTGCGAATTGAATACTGACATCACCTTATGGGTGCGAATCGAATACTGACAACACCATACGGGTGCGAATCGAATACTGACATCACCTTACGGGTGCGAATCGAATACATTAAAGGGTTCGCGAGGAACCAAACAGGGACCTGATCAGGGTCCAAACGTCTAAAGGTACTGCAGCTAAAGAGGCTCTATTAGGCATGCCTAACTATCCACTAGACTGACTCTCGCAGGTCATGCGTAAAATAATTAACGTTTTGAATTGCATAATGCATATATATGTAGATATATTAACATGCATAAACCATAGTACAATAGACATAGCAATATGTTCATAATGTCAGTCATGCATAATCCATTCAATCCATTCTATAATATCCCAAAATCATTTATATACATATATGCATATTCATATCGTATCTTGATTCACATACTTCACCATAACAGTCAATACTTCACCTATTAATTCACATTCAGTAATTCAAGTTTGCATTCATATACCTATTAAGTCATATGCTTATAAAGATAACTAATCGGATTCACACACTCATCAGCATAACATAATAAACTATAACCATGGCATTCAAGAGACTATGATCGCAGTTGTACACATTCAATTCACATACTTATGTTCATAACTAATTGTATACGAACACATTCTCAATATGATATACATTGATAATTATGCACAATACACATGCTTGAGTCACATTCAACCGATTCAGAGATTCATAATCACATTCGAGTACATAACTGATTCACATGCCCAGAATTATGCTTATTCAAATATCACATTCTCTTAATCATATCAGATAAAACAAACAGGATACCTACTGACTCAAAATAGTGGATAATGAATGAACTAACAGTACCTTACGGGTACGATTCGAATACTGACATCACCTTACGGGTGCGAATCGAATACTGACATCACCTTACGGTTGCGAATCGAATACTGACATCACCTTACGGGTGCGAATCGAATACATTAAAGGGTTCGCGAGGAACCAAACAGGGACCTGCTCAGGGTCCAAACGTCCAAAGGTGCTGCAGCTAAAGAGGCTCTATTAGGCATGCCTAACTATCCACTAGACTTACTCTCGCAGGTCATGCGTAAAACAATTAACGTTTTGAATCGCATAATGCATATATATATAGATATATTAACATGCATAAACCATAGTACAATAGACATAGCAATATGTTCATAATATCAGTCATGCATAATCCATTCAATCCATTTTATAATATCCCAAAATCATTTATATACATATATGCATATTCATATCACGGATTCACATTCATATAATTCATAAATTAACAGGTATAGGACTTATAGGCACTAAAAGAAACTAGAGTTCAAAACCAAACACCAAAGAAAACTCATTCAACATAACAAGGCTGTCGCGCTCGTGATAGAGACCATAGTCCCTTCGCTACGTGCATGCGACGGACCTCGCGATCGCGGGGAGGAGAGAAAGCCCGATTCTATCGCGGTCGCAACAGAAAGCATAAGCATCGCTATCGCGGGCTCGCGATAGCATATGACAACATTGTGCTCTGTTGCGATCGCGACACTGTCGCGCTTGCGACAGAGAGCACACAATAGCTATTGCTATCGCGGGCTCGCGACAGCACAGCCCAGCAACAGGATCACCGGTCTCTGTCGCGCTAGTGACAGTGTCGCGATCGCAATAGAGTCGTGATTCCCAAATTCTGCAGAATTCTGCAGGTTTCTTCCTCTCCCCAAACTCACACACAAACACACAAATCACATCAAATGGTCTCTTACCTCAAATCCAGCCACCCATCACCACTATCAATATAAATCACAACATCTATACCAAGAAGTCAAACTAAATCATGCCAATAACAACCTCAACTTACTCAATTTGAAATATCAGCACTATTCATCATCATCACACTCAAGAACACAATTAAGTTCATCAAACCACATTTTGACTTCCTTAACACATCTAAAGCAAAACCCATGACATATGAACCACAAAACATATCAAAATCACCATAATTTCCAGAAATCAAATATAAACACACATATACACACAAACTTGATCCTAGAAAAGAAAAGAGCAAAGACATTCCCAAACCTCTTTTGAAGCACAACCCACAATCTCTTTAAGCTCTAATCTTCAATCTTCCTTGCCCTTGAGCTTTCCCTTGCCACCCAAAACTTTCACAAACCAAAACCCACAAAATCATTTAATCCAAACCCTAACTCAAATAAGACCAAAAGAAGAAGAAGAGGAAGAACCCAAATGCTGTAAATCAAAAAACCCAAACACATACCTCTTTAATCTTGTTCCAAAAACTCAATCAAAGCACCCCATAGCAAGCACATCATCCGGCCAAAAGAGAAGGAAAGGAAAAACAAAGAATGAAGAAGAGAAGAAGAAGAGGAGGCGTGAGGAGGGGAGAACGGGAACAAATTCTATGTTCTCTCTCTATCTTTTCTTCTTTCCTTCATTCAATGCTCACCAACCATGTTACATGGAAAGCTCTCATTGGACCACAATCCCACTTATTGACTTAATTCACTAACACACCATACAACATATGCACTATAGTTGCTCCCTCAAATCAATGACTTAAATTCCATGGCACCAAACACTTACCTCACTAGATAATTCTTAGGTAGATATTTTCCAACCTTAGTACCATACACACAATCCACTAGATAATTGCCACAACAAAACACCCTACAACTATACACTACATGCACACCAAATAATTTCCCACACTTATCTTATTTAATTTAATTACTTGAAATTAAATCCTTATCATCAAAATTCCTCATGCATAAATTACTGAAATACCCTTCACTTATTCGACTTAGCTTGCCAAATCCGACTAGGCCCGATTTGGGGTGTGATAGACCTGATCAGTGTCAAGAACCAAAGGGGTTGTAGCAACATAACTATATAGGCATGCCTATCTATCAACAACCGATTACACTAGCTAAACATTTTAAATCCATCATATAATACTGTGATGCGCGCCTAACCCCAGGGCTCCCCGAACTGCCCGCTTTTAGGGCCTTCGGGATGAGGTTCATAAGAACTTGTAAGAAATTACAAGTGCATCCATTTTAGGCAATAAGGAGGTTTCTTGGAGTCGCCACCCAATAAAACATTGGGAAAGGTCGTCTAGCCTCAATGAGCCTAAGACAGCGCTGCTGTCACATTCCAAATATGGCCTAGTAGAATTGTATGTGTATTTGGATTATTAAAAGTGTATTTTGGTAATTTATGCAAGTGGATTAAGGAGTAAATTGAATGAGGCTTAAAGTTTTAATGAAAGATTTTATTGTAAGGGGTTAAGTGGATTTATGCCAAGGGTAATATTGTATTTGTGTGTGTTATTAGAAGACAAAAGAGAAGGAAAGTCAAAGAAGGGAAAGAAAGGTCCAATGAATGAGTGACAAGTGGCTAGGTTGTTGGGTGCATTAATGAGGATTTGAAAGGAGTAGAGAGAGGGAAGGCTGAAATTTCTTAGCTTCCCGTGGAAGCTACTTGGTTTTACCCTCTCCCTTCTCACGTTCTCTCTCTCACTTTCTCATCTCCATTTTCTGCTCCTCAAGTTTTGCATGTGGGTGTTCTTCAATCTTTGAGCTAGGGTTTTGAGTTTTGAAGGGTTCCAAGAGGTAAGTGGCAGTTGTTTAGTGCATTAATTCTCCATCTTCTTCTCTAATTTGGTCTTCTGGTTATATGGTTTGTTCTTGGTTTTAAAGTTAGATTTCATGGATTAACTAAGCTTTGGTTTTGGTTTGTTGCATGCAAGAATCTGAAGAGCAGAGGAAGGATAAAGGAAAAGGAAAGGTTGTAGCTTAAAGTCAGTGGATTTTTGAGCTCCATTTCAGGTTTTGGAGTGTTTTGCCATCCTCACTTTGGATTATGTTTTTGAGTTTAATGTTGATGTTGTTTGTGAGTTTTGTATATAAAAATACATGAGTATATTAGGTTTGGGTATATAATTTATAAGATTTGTGATGATTATTAATTGATGATGAATTGTATATTAAAGCGAGTACATATATACAGGAAACATGAGATAAAGTTCTTGGGTAATAATATTGTGTGATTTGTGTTGTTATAGTTGTGAACGTGATTTGGAGGCCAAAAAGGTAAGCTTTTAAATTTTTTAGCATGAAAAATGGGATTGGGTAAGCTTTTACATGTTTTAGCATGAAAAATCGGATTCCCGTTTTTGCATTTCTGGAGGTTGAGGAAGACTCATCTTTATAGCGAGCGCAACATTGATTGGCTTATGATTATGTGCATTTATGATGATGATTTTGGATGAGGTACATAGTTCAATTTTTACCATGCCGGGCAGTGTGAAGATGTATCGGGATTTGAAGCAATTCTTTTGGTGGTCTGGTATGAAGAGGGACATAGTGGAATTTGTATCCAAGTGCCTGACTTGTCAGTAGGTCAAGGCTGAGCACCAGGTTCCTTCTGGATTGCTTACACCTTTATCCGTCCCAGAGTGGAAATGGGACGACATAGCTATGGATTTTGTCTCCAGATTGCCTTTGACTCAGAGAAGGCATGATTCTATTTGGGTTGTTGTGGATCGACTCACGAAGTCTGCTCACTTTTTGCCAGTTAGGATGGACTATCCGATAAATAGATTGGCCAGTATTTATGTGGATGAGATAGTTCGATTGCATGGAGTGCCTTTGTCCATAGTTTCTGATAGAGATCCAAGGTTCACATCTAAGTTCTGGAAAGAATTGCAGCGAGCTTTGGGTACCAAGCTGAAGTTCAGTACAACATTTCATCCTCAGATAGATGGTAAGTCCGAGCGTGTGATTCAGATCTTAGAAGATATGATAAGGGCTTGTGTTTTGGACTTCCCGGGTAGTTGGGACAGGTATGTATCATTGATGGAGTTTGCCTACAACAACAGTTTTCAGTCGAGCATTGGTATGTCACCGTATGAGGCTCTGTATGGACGTCAGTGTCGGACTCCAGTTTGTTGGACAGAGTTATCTGAGAGGTCAGTGATTGGGCCAGATTTGGTTAGAGATACAGAAGAGAAGATCAGAGTTGTGCAGCGGAATTTGAAAGTAGCCAAGGATCGACAGAATTCTTATGCCAACCTGAAGAGAAAGGATGTCCAGTTTGAAGTTGGGGACAAAGTTTTTCTTAAAGTGTCTCCTTGGAGAAAAGTTCTTCGATTTGGAAAGAAAGGAAAGCTTAGTCCTCGCTTTATTGGTCCGTATGAGGTTTTGGCAAGGGTTGGTCCAGTGGCGTACAGATTAGCTTTGCTGATGGAATTATCGAAGCTTCATGATGTGTTGCACATTTCGATGCTCCATCGGTATAGATCGGATCCTTCCCATGTGTTGTCGGTTCAAGAAGTTCAAGTGCAGTCAGATTTTTCCTACGATGAGGAGCCTAGAGCTATCCTAGCTCAGGAAGTGAGATAGTTGAGGAATAAGCAGATTCCTTTGGTCAAGGTTTTGTGGAATCACCATGGGATTGAGGAAGCAACTTGGGAGCCGGAGGAGTCGATGAGATTGCAGTACCCGCAATTATTCAATTCAGGTGAGAATTTTGAGGACGAAATTCTTGTTAGTAGGGGAGAGTTGTCACACCCCGTTTGCCCCCTAGTTGAATGAGCCACATATGTTTGTGTGTGCATTTGCATAAGTTTTGTATAATAAGGGCATTTTGGTAATATTGCATATTTTAAGAGTTTCTCTTGCATGTGGGTGCATGCATGGTGCTTTGGTGTGAATTAGTTGGGATAGAATTGTGTGTGCCCAAGCGCACCATTGTAGTGTGTATTCATGAGAGTTTCATCATGTGTGGTTGAGTACACCATAGTAGGATATGCACTAGAGGATTAATTGTGTGTGTGCATTTGCACTTGTGTAGGGTGTGCATGTTTTGGGAGAATCTTGTGTGTGTTGCTCATACATGAGTAGGATGCATTATTAGGGTGTCTCATTATGTGCATGTGGTGCACTAGGTCAGGGTGTGAGTGAGTAATTTCCCCCACTAGATGATTGACAAGTGTAAAGTGGGAAAGAGAAAAAGATGAAAAAGGGGAAAAATCAGATTTTGAAACCCATTTCTCGTTCCTTCTTCTTCTTCTTCTTCTTCTTCCTCCTTTGCACTTTCTTAAGTGCCCTAGCTTAGATTCAAGCCTCTAGTGGTGGAAATTGTTCATTGCATAGTATTTTAAAGGTAAATCTAATGCATTTATTCTTCTTTTCTTCATTTGGTTCTCCATCTTCTTCTCTTTTTCTTATTTTCGGATTTGGGTTTGAAGTTGGATTTTGTGTTTGTGTGTTATGTTGTTTTGTGCTTAGTTGAACCTCCTCGCGAACCAAAGGGTAAGGAGAAGGTTGGGCCAAGTGGAACTAAGCAATAGGAGCAAAGGATTTTTGAGGTTTGGGAATTTCTTATCTTTGCATGTAAATGTGTTCTTGACGATTTCTGGAAATTTGAGTTGAAAGATGCTTTTGTTATGGTATATATGATATGGGTCTTTATTTTGGAATGTGGAACTTGCAAGTTTTTGAGTTAATTATGATAATTTTAGAAATGATGTGGTTTGATGTATAAATGGGGCTTCTGATTGATTCTTGAAATTAAATGTGTAAATTAATGGAGTCTATGAAGCTTATGGTTAATAAATGTTGTATTATGGTTGTTGATACTATTGGATGGCTGGAATTGAGGTAAGTGACTCTTGATTGATTTTTGTGATGTTGGGTGAGGAATTGGAAGAGGATCGAAATCCCGACGCTGTCGCGATCGTGACAACTTTTGCGATCGCGACAGAGAGCGGTGTTGGGAGCCTCGCTGTCGCGAGCCCGCAACAGCAGAAGTGTTGTGTACTCTCTGTCGCGAGCGCGACGACTGTCGTGATCGTGACAGAGCGTATCGTTGGCCAAGTGCTATCCCGAGCCCGCGACAGCAACAATTGTCCTCTGTCGCGATCGCGACAAATGTCGCGAGCGCGATAGAGCCTGGCCCTTCCGTCCTCCTCTCGATCGCGAAATCCATCGTGTGCGCGCAGCGAAGAGACTTTGGTCTCTGTCGCGAGCGCGACAGACGTCGCGATCGTGACAGTTCCTTGTATGCTGAATGAGTTTTCTTTCAATGCGTGTGGCTTGAACTTCAGTTTTCTTTAGTAGTTATGAGATTTATACTTGGTATTCTATAAATAATATGCAAGGGTAACTATGATATGATTATGTGCATTTATGATGATGATTTTGAAAGTTATGAAATGGATTGATTGGCTTATGTATGACCTGCTAGAGTCTATTAAGTGGATAGTTAGGCATGCCTAATAGAGTCTTTGCTGTAGCTTCTGTTTCTGTTTGGACCCCGATCAGGTCCCCGAATGGTTCATTGCGAACGCTTATCTGAAAGGATCTTGTTTAAGATCCCCCCTTTGTAATGTTTTGTAAAAGTTAAATGAAAATTTGTTTTATCAGCTCGTACCCGTAAAGTACTGTCCGTATCGGCTCGTACCCGTAAAGTACTGTTCGTATACTCGTTATCCACTCCCTCGGGTCAGCAGGTGTTTTGTATGAATTGTTATATGGGAAAACATATGTTATATCCTTATGGATTCAATGGTGAAAAGTGTATTATGTTATGAGAATATGATTATTGTTATGAATCTTCTGACGAATAGCTTTATGTATGTAAGCATGAGTCACTATTATTGTCATGCCATGATTATCGTTTGTACATTAAGTATGCATGTGAATTGCCTTGATGACCGTTGTGAATGGTTGTCCTTATGCTATATGTGTGTTTCCCCACTAAGCGTTTATCGCTTAGCACGGTGTGTTTACCCGTGCAGGTGCGGAAGGAATCGCTTTTGGGAGAGTCGTCGCCATCAAAGCCAACACAGCAGGGTCTTAGTGTAGGGCTTTATTTTTGTAGTTTGAGGATTCTTTTTGTATAGAACTCTTTTATATGGTTTTGTAATAGCTTCCGCTTTTGTATATGTATTTTGGGATTCATAATTATCTGTTATATCTTTCAGTTGATCAGAACAGTAATGTAATGTTTTCATTATATTAATGCATGATCATCTTTTCCATGATTGGTGTTGCAAAGTTTTAATTTACCCTTAATTTTAGGTATGTATGTTTATGTATGTATGTATGTATATTATGTATCTGTGTGGTGGCACTTTTACTCCTACGGCATCTCACTCCTGATCGGATGGGATCGCCTAAGTATGGGTAAGGGGTGTCACATAACGCCCCCTTGTCGTCGCCCCCGTTAGAAGGGCGCCGGCGGGCGTGCCACCTGACGCTCACTCACGACATACGGAAATATAAACAAGAATACATATATACATGCGCTAAGCGGAAGCATTCACTAACAATAATAACAAAAGCAGAACATGAATCTCATATATTCAAAATATTACATCATTCCTTTACAAAAAGTTACATAAGCCACATTACAAAAATATTACATACAAAAAGAATTACAAGAGGAGATAACAAAAATAACTCTACTCTTATGTGGCCGACCTGCAGATACGCGACACGAGAAAGCTCCAAAAATTCCTGTCACCTACACGGGACAAGAACCCGTGCTAAGCGATAACGCTTAGTGGGGAGGAACAAACATAACAGAACACTATACAAGATATTAAACATTATCATACAGAATTCACTAAACATCAGAGGGCAGAAAATATATACACAGCTCAATAGTCACTATATGTATCTCAGCACTGAAACAGAAAACATGAAGTAATGATCAAAATCAGAAACATGCAATAATTAGAACACTTCACTAATCACGTACTAGACACTCAACATAATAGCCTGAATTCAATGGTGAAAGATACGGGAACATTACACGAGAGACCGAAGCCTCAAAATAGTTTTTTATACCCGAAGGTAGCGCGGGAGACCGGAGTCTCAAAACATTTTATCACTACACAAAAAATGACCATCTCGGAGGTCGACCGCTTCGCCCAAACGGGACGGACACGTGCAGCTGCACTCACTAACCCATCTTAAGCATGCTTAATTATCCAGTACCTTGACACTTCAGGCTCGACAACTCATTCACTCACACGACAATACACAATCACAACAAGATTCAACTCAAGACTCAAACATCAAATAAATTCACAACTAAGACACTAGTATAATGATATCACGAGTCATAAGCACAAACATATTTCATGCAATAGTGAGAAACCATGCAAAGTGCAACAAAAGAAGCACATTCAGAAAACAGGGTAAGCAGGAAGGGCCTTTGTCTCGATCACGACAGTGTCGCGCTCGCGACAGAGCACAAGGCACCTCCTCGCGAGCTCGCGCCAGAAGGCCTGCTCGCGACGATGCACGCAAGATAGATTCGCGCAACCAAGCTCTATCGCGCTCGTGACAACATCGCGATCGCTACTACATCGCGATAGAAACCAGTTCCTTCCTCCTCGCGCGCATGCTCGCGCAGAGGACTCAGCTACATAGCTCTCTGTCGCGGTTGCGACAACTTCTCGATCGCGACAGAGGGCTCACCAAGAACGAAAGCCAAATCCGCACTCTGTCGTGCTCGCAACAGAGCCCAGATTCGTCCAAAATCTGTACTTTTCCTACTCTGTTCACACACAATCTTTCATACATGCAAACAACATATACAAACACTTACCTCAAGCCTCCAACATATCACCGCATCATTCTCAAGCCATATACACAAATTTATATACCATAATCAATCACCACTCATCAAGAATTCATTCAAAACCAACTCAAGATTAATTCTTTCAAATATTCATGTTCATAAAATACACATGCAAACATCATCTTATCACTAACAATTAATTCAAAATCACTAGTTAGTCTAAACATGCATTAATCCAAACAAACCACTCAAGGTTACTAATGACAGGCAATCATAAAATAGAATCGATCCAAGGAGAAAAATATGGAAAAACATAATCCGCACACACAACTCCAAAACACAACCACATTAGGCTCCCAAACCTGGAAATCGCAGCTTTAAATCGAGCCCCTCACGAGTCCGCTTTCTCTTTTCCCTTGCTCTTTCTCCTAGCTTCCGATTCTTGCACAACCCCAAATCAAAACTCATTCAAATCAAACCCAAAATCAACAATTGAAATTGGAAAAAGAAGGAGAAGAGAAGAGCCGACAAACCCAAATAACTCCAAACCACTTACCTCTTACAATCCTTCAAGAACTTAGCTCAAAACTCCAAGAAAACACAAGAGGGAAAGGTTGAGAGCAGAAATTGGTAGCAAGAGAAAGAGAGAGGATGGAAAGAATAAGAAAAGAGAGAGTGAACTAGCTTCCACGAGAAGCTAGGCAAAATTGCTGCCCCTCCCTTCCCTCTCTCCTACTTTTCTATTAATACTCACCAACCCCTTGCCACTTGTCACAATCTTAGCAAATCAAGCCGTCCCACTTTGACTTAACCACTCTTGGCACCATACACTACACACACACTAACTTCTCTTACACAAATATCTTCCAATGCACCAAACTCAACTCACACCATATTATTTCTCAAACCCACTAATCATCCAAGGCACCATACACAAAAACCACACCATAAAATCTCTAGTCCACTTATATCCTACTCCCATACACTCCAAGCACACACTATGATTCCTTCCCTTCACTTAACTAATTAATTCCTTAACAACTAATTCCTTATTATCCAAAATTTCTCTTGCTCAAATTATGAAAATACCCTTACTTTTCTGACTTATCACGCAGATTCCGACCAAGCCCTGTTTGGGTTGTTACACTACTCGCTTCTCCTAAGGACACCGAATCTCATCCAAGGCTCGCTCTACCTTCTCTAACCACTTTTCAACATACTCTGATTCGTCTAAACCAGTCCCATAAAAGTCCTCTGCACCAGCTTTCCTCAAATTCTCAGTAGGGACTCTAGGAGCGATCACACTCTCAATGACCCTAGCCATGTCCTATGAAATCTTCAACATAACCTCAAAGGGTATGGCTGCGACCTCAAGTTCGGCCCTAGCAGGTTGAGCCGACATTGACACAGAAGAATCTATAGCTTGGGGATTCACACGTTCAGCGGACCCCTCAAGCGACCCACGAACTGAACCAAAATCCATCTAAAAGAAAGACAAAGACAACCGCATCAGCCAACACAGTCCAAGACATATACACACAGATGCACATCAACACCCAGAAAATACCTAAACCGGGGCACTGACACCAAAAACTGTAACACCCCCTTCCCATATGTAGGAGGACCCATCTGCAAGGGAGTGAGAACTCGTATGAGTAAGAGTGTCACCAAGTAGAACAGTGTAAAACATTCATTCGCATAATATAAACATACATACAATTAGCGAAAATTAAAAACTTTCTATGGAAACATCAGAATGATCATGCATTAATATAATAACATCTATTACAATAATGTTCTGATCAAAAAATGATATTACAAAATAGTTAGAACTGTCAGAGGTACATAGCGGAAGGTTACAAAAATGATATACAAAAGATATATCACTATTATAAAATAATGATGCTACAAAAATATAGCCCTAACACTAATCCCTCTGTGTTGGCTTGACTGGTGGTGACTCTCCCAAAAGCTAAATGCCCTTCGCACCTGTACGGGCGGAAACAACGTGCTAAGCGATAACGCTTAGTGGGGAACAAGCAATAATAAATAGACGGCCATTCATAATGGTTGTCAAGGCAAATCACATACTTAAAGGCATACTGAACATCACAAGATATAGTCATAATAGAATTCCATTTAAAAGTTCAATACACATGTATATGCTCATAATAGAGTCATTCAGATTCAAACACTTATCATCATACTCATACGGATACACATATTGATAATTAAATCAAATCAAAACATAACGCCTGTTGACTCATAGTAGTAGATAATGAGTAAACGCGTAGAGGTACCTTACAGGTATGAACCGAAAAATAGTATCATATTATCTCTTTTTAAACTATTTTACAAAGGAGATCTTAAGCAAGATTCGAACACGTAGAAGTTTGCGAGGAACAAAACAGGGACCTGATCAGGGTCAAGAATAATACAGAGGCTGCAGTAAAAGGACTCTTTTTGTCACGCCCCAAACCAGGCCTAGTCAGATCTGACGAGCTAAGTCGGATATGTGGAGGGTTTTTCGGTAAAATGTGAATGAAGATTTTGGAATATTAGGATTTAATTGCAAGGTAATTATTAATTAAGTATGTTAAGAAGAGAAATATTAGAGTGTGCTTGTGGTATATGGAAGTTGGATGTAAGTGGATTATAAGGAATTATATGGTGTGAGTTGTGTTTGGTGCCTTGAAGATATTTATTCAAGGGATGATATAGTGTATGTGAGAGTATGGTGCCTTGGGTTGAAAAGTCAAAAGTGGATGTTTGGTCCAATAGGGAGCTGCCATGTGGCATTGGTTGGTGGGCATTGATTGAAGGAAAGAAGAAAAGAGAGAGAGAGAGAGAGAGAGAGAACACGGCATTTCCGTTCTCCCTCCCTCTCACGCCTCCTCTTCTTCTTCTCTTCTCCTTTCTTTGCTTTTACTTTCTTTCTCTTTTGGCTGGATGTTGGTGCATGCTTAATGGTGTTTTGAGGGAGTCTTGGAGCAAGATTGAGAAGGTAAGTGGTTAGATTTTGGATGTTTGAGTTTGGATCTTCTTCTTCTTCTTCTTCTTCTTCTTCTAGTTGCTTTGATTTTAAGAATTTAAGGTTTGGATGAGTAATGTGTGGGTTTTGGTTTTGTGCAAGTTTTGGGTGGTAAGAGAAGCTCAAGGGCAAAGAGAAGGTGAAGATTGGGTTTTGAAGCTACAAGAAATCTGGTTTGGGAGCTTTGATTTATGAATTGCAATTTGTGAGTTGGTGTGCCCTAATTCTCACTTAGGATGTAAATGAGTTTGTATTGTTTAAATCTCTGAAATTGAGTGCTTTGGTATGTGTAAATGTATGATTGATATGGGTAAATGAGTTAGTAATGCATGATTAAGATTAAATTGAAGGTATGTGAGTTTGGTAAATGTAATGATTTGTGTGTAAATGTGTTTAAGCATGTATTCTTGATAGTTTCCAGAATTTAGGTTGTGATATGTTCTTGTCAAGGCATATATGTTATGGGTTTTTGTTTGGGTAAGTAATTTTGCATGAGCTTGGGATTATTGTAGTGAATTTTAGGATTGATGTAGTTTTTGCTGTAAATTTATGGGTATTGCAATTTATTGGTATTGTTAGTTTGAATTGATGTTTAGTATGAAATTAATTGTCGATAAATATTATAATGTGGTTATTGATGTTGATAGAGGGCTGGAACTGAGGTAAGAGACCATTTGAATGTGATTTGGGTGTTGTGGGTGTGTTTGGAAGAGGCAAAAAATCTGCAGAATTCTGTAGATTTTGCAAATCTCGATTCTGTCACGATCGCGACACTGTCGCGAGCGCAACATGGACTGGTGATCTTGGCCCGTGCTATCACAAGTACGCGACTCTGTCGCGAGCTCGCAATAGCAAAAGTTGGTGTGCTCTCTGTCGCGAGCGCTATATCGTCGCGAGCACGACAGAGTGCAATGCTGGCCTGTGCCGTCGCGAGCACGCGAGCACGCGATGGCAAAACTTAGACTCTTTATCGCGACAAAGTCGCGAGCGCGACAGAGCCCGACGTTCCCCCTCCTTCCCGCGATCATGAAGCCCGTCGCACGTACTCTATGAAGAGACTATGGTCTCTATCACTAGCGCTACAAAAGTCGCGAGCGCGACAGTTCAGTTGTGCTGAATGAGTTTCTTTTGGCATGTGCGTGTGGTTTTGAACTCCTTTTCCTTTGGTGACCATAAGCCCTATCTTTGTGAACTTATGAATTATATGAATGTGAATCCATGATATGAATATGTCTTAATGTATGCAAATAGGTACATATGTAAGTTAGAATATTATTGAATGGATTATGCATGATTTATAATTAATTATCCTCATCTATCGCATGATTTGGATTTTGTATTGATAATCACTGGCATGTTAGTGTTTTTATGCTTGATTCTGATATGCTTTGGAATTTTTGGATAATGTTAAAGTGTGTTGACTGTATTATATTATATGCTTTATAATATGAATTATATGAGGCATGATTGACATTATGAAGTTATGTATATGTTTACTATACTCTGGTTTTAGGCATGTTGAATTATATTATGTGACTTGAAACATGATTTGTATTATGCATGACCTGCTAGAGTCAGTCAGTGGATAGTTAGGCATGCCTAATAAAGTCTCTTAGATGCAGCGCACTTTGAATGTTTAGACCCTGATCAGGTCCCCCATTTTGTTTCTCGTGAACCCTTTATATGTGTTCGGATCCTCGCAATCCTTTTTAATGTGTTTGGATCTTGTTTAAGATCCCCTTCAGAAAATGTTTTGAGAAAAATTATATGATAGTATTCGATTCGCACCCGTAAGGTGGAGATAGTATTCGATTCGCACCCGTAAGGTGGTGATAGTAAACTCGTTATCCACTATTTTGAGTCAGCAGGTATTCTATTCGCTTCATTTGATATGAATATGATAATATGATTACCGTTTGGGTAAGATTTCAGTAATGTGAATCAGCTATCTTTCTGAATGTGACCATGAAAGTTTGAGTGATCTGAATGTGACTCAAGTATATATTTGTATATGCTTTTTCGCCTATATTATATTGTGAATGGATTTAATTGATCGGTTGGGTATGTAAGCATGTGAACTAGTATGTATAAGTACGCTGGTTTGTATCATTGAAAACTGTGGTTAATTGTGTGAACGAGTAAATGACCTATTGTGGTGCCATGCATGTAGATCGACGTCCGGTAAGTGCATGTGCCATAATGTAATGATATGCTTTATGTCCCTTGAACTCAGTTATCGTAGTGTTTTTTGGTACGTCGTTGTGTGTTTGTAATTCATGGAATGATATTGTATGGATTAGAGTTGCTTAGAGGAAGTGTGGTAGTTTGATGCTATATACTGGGTTTGTATTTAGTGTAAGAGTTTTGTAACATGATAAAAGTATGCTTTAGTACCTCTTAATAATGCATGATGGCTGGATGTAGTATTGCTTGGTAATTGTGTTGCATGTGAGCGGGTTCCACTAAGGTAAGGGTACCTTGGTATGATATTTGCATGTGTGATTTTCATGAGATTATGCATGGTGAAGTGTTACTATCTGATACCTCGGCCAAACCAGTAAGTATATGCATGTGAGATTGTACGGAGTTCTGCATGATGATAATTGTATTGTGTATAGTATTGTCAGGGCATATATGTTATGGGTTTTTGTTTGGGTAAGTAATTTTGCATGAGCTTGGGATTATTGTAGTGAATTGGAGGATTGATGTAGTTTTTGCTGTAAATTTGTGGGTATTGCAATTTATTGGTATTGTTAGTTTGAATTGATGTTTAGTATGAAATTAATTGTCGATAAATATTATAATGTGGTTATTAATGTTGATGGGTGGCTGGATTTGAGGTAAGAGACCATTTGAATGTGATTTGTGTGTTGTGGGTAGATTTTGGTAGAGGGAGAAATCTGCAGAATTCTGCAGATTTTATGAATCCCGTCTCTGTCGCGATCGCGACACTGTCGCAAGCGCGACAAAGACCAGTGATCTTGGCCTATGCTGTCGTGAGCCCGTGATAACCAAAATTGATGTGCTCTCTGTCGCGAGCACGACATCGTCGCGATCGCGACAGAGCGCAGTGCTGTCGCGAGCACACAATTCGTCGCGAGCCCGCGACGGCAAAAACTTAGACTCTCTATCGCGATCGCGACATCGTGTAGTGTATAGAAGAAAGATTAGTCAGCAGGCGTCACTTCCGCGAGAGACAGGCCCGTCTCGAGCGAGCGACAGGCGCTGATTGCACGAGGGAGGCCGTCCTTCAAAAGGAATGACGGGCGTCCCTCTTACCGATGGGTCTCCCGTCGGTGAAGCAGAAACAAGATTTTCTAAAGGCAAACTCATCCTAACGCCCGCAGATCTCCTATTATCCAGAAAAATCCTCAATCCTTGTAAATCCAAAGAGCGAAAGCTCACAACTTTCATCCATTGGCTTGGAAACAGGCATTGATATCTTCATAGAGTAACTCTGATCTAGAATGCCTCGGGACCTGGTGTCTACAGTTGCCCCTAATTTTGGGGAAACTAGTACACTAGTGTATAGATTAGCCAAAATTCAGAGAAGAAGGAAAGAGATGCATACCTGAGGTAGTCCTTTACCTTTCGAGGTGTGTTTAAGCTGGTGACCCTTCGCTGCCGGGCCATGGTGTATTTTACCGCAATCCTTTGACGATTCGTTTTGCCACCTTCATTTTACTGGCCTCCCCTCGGCCTGCACGATATCTGACTGTCGTGAGATGCAGTGTAACACCCCCATACCCCCTGGAAGGATATCGGGGCGCCACCCGGACAATTGCATATACATGTACATATCCATACACTAGCGGAAGCGATAGCATTATACACATCCATTTAAGAGTAATAAAGTGCCCAACATGTAATTCATATTAACTACATATATACATGCTTATATTACAACCTATTTCCATTTAATTTACATATACATTTACATGTAAATCCATTAGTTGTATTACATAATGATGTTACTCAAAACATCACAAACTCTATCTCTAACTTATAAAAAAAATGCGACAAAAGCTCCTAGTGGCTTTGACCTGCAGATGCGTCACTGTTCCGAACCTGTACCTACACGAAAATAAACATCTGTGCTGAGCAATAACACTTAGTGGGGATGAAAATAATGCAAAGGACTTCTTTACGAAGTCACAAATAAATCACACATTTCATATAACAAAATCAAATAAACTCATGCATATAGCTCTTATACGTGTATAGGTTGCATGCTCAATTATCAAAAACTGTGAGCTCACATGTATATAACATCTACTCTTTTGCTTATTCATGTACACTACAACTCAAGCATATAACTTTCACACACTTATACCGATCATTTATTAAAATATACATTATCATGTGTCCACATTCCTGTAAACATGTACTTGTATATACAACTGCCATGTACTATAAACACTGCTCTCATGTACTATAACATTTATTCATATATACACTTAATCGTCTCAAGTTCACTACACAACATTAATAAGCCTGAATTCCTTTCATGGCGGATACGGTTACTCTGGATACTGTTTACAGTATCTTACATGTGGAGAATTAACTCAAACTCTACTGAATACACAGGGTATTCAAAACTCTGGGCACAATTAAGGCCAACTCTACAGCTGCACTTTAACCCTTTATAAGCATGCTTATCTATCCACTATAACGGTAATTAGACTCAATAAACAACTCACATATTCTATACACAGATACCAATTTATTAACTATAATTCAAGTGCATTTATCAAATTTAGAGGCATTTAATTCATGTACAACTTTTATTAATCATGTACATTTAATAATACTAATCATGCAAGAGGTTTAAAGGATAATTTTAAACCAAACATGAACCAAATGGTGATATGCAAAACTCGTATAAACATATAACAACTCAAAACAGAAGCAATAGATCAAAACATGACCAATAGAGAAGGAGAGGGCATGAGCACGACTCGTGCTCCTTGAGCATGACTCATGCTCTCTCTCTAACTGGAGCACATTTTGTGCTCCCACTTTCCTCTCTTGGTGAGCACGACTCATGCTCACTCCTTCCTGTTTCCTAGAGCACGTTACGTGCTCTCACTTTCCTCTCTCTGTGAGCACGTCTCGTTCTCTTTGAGCATGACTCATGCTCACTCCCTCCTTCTCTCCCAGCCATGTTGCACAACATGACTAGGAAAATGCCAAACTTGCTGAAGAATGTGTCTCTTTCGCGATCGCGACAGAAGGCTCCGTCAGGAACCTTTAGGAGATTGCTTCTTATCTCAAATTTGCATCGTCTAAAATGACCTCTAAACATCATTTTCAGGCAACATGTTATCTTAATAATTGTTCCCTAGGATGTTAAATTTCAAATGGGACAAATTTCAGGTCTATTAAACATCTATAACTCCAGATATGAGCTAAACAAGCTATATTGTTCCAATAACCCGACCCAAACAGAGATACTTCGGTTTTTAACATTTGTGAGGTTTTTAGAGCAAGAATTAGCTCCATCTCCCTCTTAGAAGTTTTTAGCTACGGATATTAGGGTTCAGATGCAATTTGAATCAACTAGATTTAAGCCCTATAACTCCACTTATAGCAAAAACATCATACAGAGGTCCGACGAAAACTGAACAGAATTTCCCCAAAATCACACTTTTCACACAAAAGCTATATGAAAACCATCTAACACATCCAAAAATCATGCAATATGATCTAATACATAATCACAAACATATATACATAAATATACCATGAGAGTACTAAAAGCAATCAAAATGATCAAACTAAGATTTACACACGATCCCTACCTCTAGGAAGCTTGAACTCTATGCTCTATTCAGCTCCAACCTTTTCCTTTTCTTTATCCACTCTCTTGTTCATAGCTTCCACAAACAACATAGAAAACACTTAAGTGAAACTTCTTCTCACTTTAAATCAAAAACAGAAAGAAAAAGGAGGTCAGATCGGAAAACTAATCCAACTTACCTTCTTGAAGAGACCTAATCAAGTTCTACTACACTCTCTCTAAGCCAATCCAAGTGCAAAAGAGAGGGTAAAGCAAGGAAAATGGCAAAAACCCAAGGAAAAGAGAAAGAAAAGAAGAACAATAGGCCAAAGCAAGAAAACCCACGTGAAGAAGGGAAAAATGGGCAGATAATCCATCCTCATCCACAACTTACTGCTCACTTTAATGTCATTAACTTTTAATTAATACATGTATATCTCCTCTTGACTTTTAATCCCCCCTTTTAATTCAACCAAGTTAAAAATCTTTTATCCTATGGTCATGTTCCATTTTTATTTCATTTAATCCCATAATTTCTTGCCACTTGTCACTCCCCTACAATGCCACTTGTCAAACTCCTATATCGCCACGTGTCCGATATACATTAAATAATCCAACTCAAATTGGCTTCACGTGGAGCATTTTGTCATGCCCGCGACACTGTCGTGCTCATGATAGAAACCACACACAAGCCATTAACTCAAATACACTCTCTTATACACACAAACTCTTGAATTCCCGAACAAAAATTTTGAAATTCCACTAGGGCCAAATCGGGTTGTTACAAATCTCTCCCCCTTAAGAAATTTTGTCCTCAAAATTTCCCTGCTAATCACTCACACAGGTAAATCCTTAAACAAATCTCCAAATTGCTATCACTTATACAATACAGCCATCAAATCGTACACACTTCACACTTTACTTAACGCACTGCACTTTAATCCATATACGTCTTCTAAACATCAATCATTTGATGTATATCCTATCAGCTTTTCTCAATAAAACACATACAATGATGCTTTTCACATACAAATGGGGGATGCGGATGAAATGGCCATGTAATGATTTATTTATGCAAGATGATGCAAAAATGCAATGTAAGCTACTGTAATGCACTTTTTCCCATCCCATGTTTCAATATGCTTATGTCAAATAATTTCAAAGAGATTGCTGACAGGAATATAGAAAGTCACCTCAAACCCTTACTAACCATATAAATTCATATCACTCACTATTTCTGACATCTCACTAATCTTTCATCTATACACTACACAATCAGCATTTGCATTAGGCCACGACAATAGACAAACTCAGACATTTAACCTATACTCTACATCTTATAGACCAGAACCTCTAACCTATGCTCTGATACCACTAAATGTAACACCCCCATACCCCCTAGAAGGATATCGGGGTGCCACCCGGATAATTGCATATACATGTACATATCCATACACTAGCGGAAGCGATAGCATTAGACACATCCATTTAAGAGTAATAAAGTGCCCAACATGTAATTCATATTAACTACATATATACATGCTTATATTACAACCTGTTTCCATTTAATTTACATATACATTTACATGTATTTTCATTACTTATATTACATAATGATGTTACTCAAAACATCACAAACTCTATCTCTAACTTATACAAAAAAATGCGATAAAAGCTCCTAGTGGCCTTGACCTGTAGATGTGTCACTGTTCTGAACCTATACCTACATGGAAATAAACATCCGTGCTAAGCGATAACGCTTAGTGGGGATGAAAATAATGCAAAGGACTTCTTTACGAAGTCACAAATAAATCACACATTTCATAAAACAAAATCAAATAAACTCATGCATATAACTCTTATACGTGTATAGGTTGCATGCTCAATTATCAAAAAATATGAGCTGACATGTATATAACATCTACTCTTTTACTTATTCATGTACACTACAACTCAAGCATATAACTTTCACACACTTGTACCGATCATTTATTCAAATAAACATTATTATGTGTCCACATTCCTATAAACATGTACTTGTATATACAACTGCCATGTACTTTAAACACTACTCTCATGTACTATAACATTTATTCATATATACTCTTAATTGTCTCAAGTTCACTCCTAAATTGTAACACCCCCATACCCCCGGGAAGGAATATCAGGGTGCCACCTGGACACTTACGTATACATGTATATATACATACACTAGCGGAAGCGATAGCATTAAACACATCCATTTAAGAGTAATAAAATACAATAATACTACACTCGGGCCCAACATGTATTTCATATTAACTACATATATAAATATTTATCTTTATACATGTCCATATTATAACTTGTTTCCTTTTAACTTTACATATACATCTACACTCTTGTATCACATAATGATGTTACTCAAAACATCACTAACTCTATTTCTATCTTATACAAAAAGAGATCCAAATAAAAGCTCCTAGTGGCCTTGACCCGCAGATGCCCGCTCACTGATCCGAACCTGTAAACCTACACAAAAATAAACATCCGTGTACTTGAGCACGACTCGTGCTCATGCCCTCTCCTTCTCTATTGGTCCTATTTTGATCTATTGCTTCTATTTTGAGTTGTTATATGTTTATACGAGTTTTGCATATCACCATTTGGTCTGTGTTTTGTGTAAAATTATCCTTTAAACCTCTTGCATGATTGGTATTATTAAATGTACATGATTAATAAAAGTTGTACATGAATTAAATGCCTCTAAATTTGATAAATGCATTTGAATTATCGTGATGAATAGGTATCTGTGTATAGTGTATGTGAGTTGTTATTGAGCCTGATTACCGTTATAGTGGATAGATAAGCATGCTTATAAAGGGTTAGAGTGCAGCTGCTAGAGTTGGCCTTAATTGTGCCAAAAGTTTGGAATACCCATATATAAGATACTGTAAATAGTATCCAGAGTTACCCGTATCCATCATGAAAGGAATTCAAGCTTATTAATGTTGTGTAGTGAACTTCAGACGATTAAGAGTATATATGACTAAATGTTATAGTACATGAGAGTAGTGTTTAAAGTACATTCTCTTCAAGAAGGTAAGTTGGATTTGTTCTTCGATCTGACCTCCTTTTTTCTTTCTGTTTCTGATTTAAAGTAAAGAGAAGAGTAACCCTAGTGTTTTGAATGGTTTATACATGGAAGCTGTGAACAAGAAGTTGGATACAGGCAAAGAGAAGGTTGGAATTGAGTAAATAATAGAGATTGAGCTTCCTAGAGGTTGGGATCGAGTGTGATTTTATTATTTTTGCATGTGTTTACATGAAATATGTTTGAATAGAGATATGTTTGAATAGAGCGATGCTTGATGAGCTTTAATTAGCTCAACTGCTCTTTTAGAGTATATTTGTTAGATATGTATGTAAATATGTTTATGAGTATGTAGCTTAAACATTTGTATGTGTATTGATGATGTTAGATGGGTTACTATATAGTTCTGATGATAAAGTATGTGTTTTGGTGAATTCTGCTTATTTTGCATCTGACCTCTGTGTAATATTTTTGCCATAAGTATAGTTTTAGATGTCTAAATTGAGTGATTATTGATCCATTACAACCACGACTTCTATTCCTACAAAAGTCCCAGAAATGAACTTGAGCACATTCTTGCTTAAAAACTCTGAATATTTGCCAAAACCGTAGCGTCCCTGTTTGAGTCGGGTTACTGGAACAGTATAGCTTGTTTAGCTCATATCTGGAGTTTTAGATGTCTATTTGATCTGAAATTTGTCCCATTTGAAATTTAGCTTCCTAGGGAAAATTTCTTAATGAGGATGATTTGCCTGAAAATGACGTTAAGGGTCGGTTTAGATGATACAAATTCGAGGTAAGAAGTAGTCTCGTGAAGGTTCCTGATGGAGCCTTCTGTCGTGAGCGCGATAGAGAAGGTCATAAGAGTGATTTTCCTCTTGATTTAGACCCATGGTTGACATGAGTCAATTCCCCACCTTTCCCCTCAACTAATTTGTATATTTTGAGTGTTTTTCTTCCCGAAATGCACCCAAACTTCGTGGTAAGTTCCTATAGCATGTCCAACTCATTTCTAACCTTATGAAATGAGTATGTGAGTGGTTGTCAATTGAAATTATAGGTGATTAAAGCTATGGCATAAGAGTTTAATAATGAAATTAAATGTATATATGCTTTTAAATTATGGAACATGATATGTGTAGACACTGGGTCCCGAGTCGGGTTTAATGTCAAAAAGTGATTTTTGGGTCCTTAGTAATTCCCTCCGAAAAAATAAAAATATATAATATAGATTAGGTAGATAAAATTAGAAGTTAATTATTAATGTTGGGTTAATTTAATTTATTAATATTGTAAGTTTAATTAGATAATTAAAATGCATGAAAGATTAAAGATTAATTAGTTAATATGTGAAGTGTTTAATTAATTAGATAAATTATATGATATATTAAATAGATTAAATATATTAAGATGTAAAATATGTAATGTAATTAATATGTAATGTTTAAATTAATTAATGTGTGTTATTTAATTAAGTTAAAGTAATTAAAAAACTAAAAATGGAGGAAATTACCATTATGACCCAAAAACCAACCCTAATTTTAGGGTATAAGAAGAAAAGAATGAAGGGAAATGAGGGGGCTCTCTCTTTCGGCTGGAACAAAAAAAGAAAAGAAAAGAGAAAAAAAGAAAAGGGAGAGCAAGAATAGAGAGGGCCAGCCATAAGAGCAAGAAAAAATAGAGAGCAAGAAAGACACAGAGAGAGCAAGAACAAACCAAATAAAATCAAAGGAAAAAGAAAAGCAAAGAAAGAAGAAACAAGCAGAGGGAGAAAGGGGACCAAGCGACGCCGGAAAAGAAGAAAAAAGGGGAAAAGAGAGAGGGAGGAGACAAGGCCTCCGCCGGCTACCCACCGCGCCGGAACGGCACACGCGCCCCACCAGCGTGCTCCCGGAAGCAGGGCGATCCAGTCGGCATCCACCGGCCTCCATCACTCGCCGCCGTTAGGGAGATCGGAGAAGAAGACCCGCGACGCTCCAAGGCATTTTTCGGCGAGGCGGCACTTCTTTCCTTCGCGTGACCAGCTCCGGCGAGCTCCTCAAGCGGCGATCTACCATCCGGTGTTGGCGGTGTCTCCAACGGCCGCTCCGACTAACCTCCACCGAGGGAAATCCGGTGAGCCTATTTTATATTTATTTATTTTAATATATTATTAATTAATATTAAGTAATATTATTATTTATTTATTTATTTATTATTATTATTATTATTAATATTTATTTATAATTTTGTTTTTATTATTTTTATTATTTTATTTAATATTTATTATTCTGTTTTTGTAATTATGTTAATTATTGTTATTATATTTGTTTATTTGTTATTTATTATTATTTTATTAATGAATATTATTATTATTATTAATTATTATTATTATATATTTATTTATTTTCTGTTTATTAATATTATATTATTATTATTATCTTTCTTTTATTTATTTATTATTAGTATTGTTGAGTTATATTACTATTGTTGTTATTAATATTATTTATTTTATGTTTATCTATTATTATTATTATTGATGGAAAATAAGTAAATAAATAAAGGAAACGTACTTGTTTGTAGCGCGGTAATCACGTTGCGGAAGCGGTACAAGCATCTTCCTTTATTGGTCACCGGTCTGGCTTTTACCCACTCGGGATAATAGCGGCTAGATCACAATCTAGAAGTCCCTGAAAGATTAACACAAAATAATCGTGAGTGGGAACGAGCAGCCTTGCGGCGTATAAGTTTTCTCGTTACCAAATTATGAGGACCTCACCTCTATTTATAGAGGTCCTAAAGGCTAGAGTCTTAACCCCAGTCTAACTCAGAATCCTTTCTGAGATAGGATTTGGTAATTTAATTTAGATTAAATAACTCAATTTAATCTGGATATGAACTCAATCCTATATAGAGTCATGGGCGTATCATAACTCTATCATCTCCCACTCGCACATGACGGAACACATTCCATATATATAATCTTCAGTTATACAGACTAATAGATTGTGTGACCAGCATACCTCGAGAGCTCATTTGCTATACACCTGTTAGGGATTTATAGCTTCTCGAAAGGGCGATCCTTTTATTTCACGTATGCCTAACCCTAGACCACCTTCTCACAATCACCATTTTAACTCATGCTCTCATAGAACGTCATTCGTGTTCACTATTATGTTTCAACTCAAAGAAACAATAATAGACATGTCGGTGAACCACGAATTCTTATGAATGTGATCAAAAGGTTATCTTCCCCTCTTACTATATGCCATCCATCATGATTCAACTCGCTTTTCTAGTTAGATCCGCCAGGCCTAAATTTTTTCCCAAACCTCTTGGAGACTAACCAAGCTCGCCACATCAAACCATACTTCAGGGATAAGTTAAGGGTTCTAAGGGTCGATATATTAGCAGGGTCTCACAATAGGGAAAGTTGAGATCAATTGAATTAAATTCCCATCCCTTTGGTCACTTAAGCACACACGGTATAAAACATGTGTTATGGTGTTCTTTCCTTCCCTTAAAGGAGCGCATGTCTCACATTTTAAACAATGTGCATATAAAACACCATACAGAAGCGTAAGGTTGCGATGCACCGTAGCACCCAACTTTAGTTCGCTTACTTAAGAACTACTTCTGGCTTTTAAGACAGAACATGGTAGTTACACATAACTAACCATCGGATCCCTTACGATCCTTATTTTTGATCTCAATCCAAAGCATACAACCTTATGTATGACTTTATCTTGCACCTTAACAAGACATATCTTGTAATTTCTGCAAGACGGCACTTTCATTTTGAACAGGCTCTCGAGCATACTCATTTGTTCAAAATTCGCCTCATCTTAGTCTTTGCCAACTCGTTGACAAAACCAAGGTAAACACCCTTGTGAGTGGGCTACTTCTCTGTCTGACATGCTCAAACTCAAACAATTAACAGTAAATGTTCACATATTAAACATTCACACTCATGTATTGCCAATAATGAACTTTATTATTATTCATAAATAATAATGTTAAGGGATTACACAAATAAAGTCAGTACACATCAAATTCTACGCAAACCCTGATTTCTAATGTGTCTCTCAAACACATCTCTAGTTACAGGTTTAGTTAACGGATCTGCTATCATATCATGCGTAGATATGTACTGTAAGTTCACATCTCCCCGTGCAACTACATCTCTAATATAATGATACTTAATGTCGATATGCTTAGTCCTACTATGAAATTTCGGATCTTTTGTGTAAGCTATCGATGATTGACTGTCGCTAAAGACTGTCACTTGTCCCTCCGAGGTAGTTACTCTTAAATGGTACATCAACCGTTTTAGCCAAACTGCCTCTTGTACTGCAGCTGCGGAAGCTACGAATTCAGCTTCCATCGTTGATAAGGCTACACAGGTTTGTTTCTTGCTACTCCATGAGATGGCACCCTTGCCCAGCAAGAATATGAAACCTGAAGTGGATTTCCTCTCGTCCACATCTCCAGCCCAATCAGCATCAGTGTATCCTCTCAATTGCAGATCCTTGCCTTCATAACAAAGAGAATAATCTGCTGTACCTTTGAGGTATCTAAGTATCCTCTTTACTACTTTCCAATGTGCTTCGCCTGGGTTAGATTGATATCTACTCGCCATGCCCACTGCATAGCAAATGTCCGGTCTCGTACACAACATAGCATACATGAGACTACCCACGGCACTGGCATAAGGAACATCTCTCATACGCTCCACTTCATCTGGCGTTTTAGGACACATCTCTTTTCTAAGAAACTGATTCTTGGCAATGGGGCAGGATATGGGTTTGCAGTTTTGCATATTGAATCGTTCAAGGACTTTGTTGATATATGTCTCTTGGGAAAGGGACAACAACCTTCTTGAACGATCTCTTGAAATCTTAACTCCAAGAATATAATCTACATTACCCATATCCTTCATTTCAAAGTTGGACAATAACCAATCTTTGATTTGATTTACGTACGCTTTGTCATTTCCAGCTATTAGTATGTCGTCTACATACAATGTCAAAATGACAAAGTTATTTTTAGAGCTTTTATTATACACGCAATGGTCTTCATCAATCATGTTGAACCCATTCGACATGATTGTATCATGAAATCTCAAATACCATTGTCGCGAAGACTGTTTCAGGCCATAGATTGATCTTTTCAATCGGCAAACCTTATGTTCGCTGCCTTTTTTGATGAAACCTACAGGTTATTCCATGTAGATTTCTTCATTCAGTTCTCCATTGAGAAAAGCAGTCTTTACATCCATTTGATGTAGCTCAAGGTCTAAACTCGCCACTATGGCAAGAATTAACCTTATAGACGTAAATCTCACAACAGGGGAGAAAGTCTCCTCATAGTCAATTCCTTCCTGCTGTGTAAACCCCTTAGCAACTAGCCGAGCTTTGTATCTTTCGATACTTCCATCAGCTTTTCGCTTAACCTTGAGAATCCATTTGTTCCCAATCGGTTTGCGTCCTTCTGGTAGATCAACCAGTTCCCAAACATGGTTTGACCTCATCGATGCTATTTCTTCTTCCATTGCATTGATCCATTTTTCTTTAGCTGGGCATGAGAATGCCTATTTTATGTTTTTAGGCTCTTCATCATCTTGTGGGGTAATCAAAAGGGCTTCATTCAAGCCTTCGATCTCAAATCGTCGGCGAGGAACACTTATCCTTTTAGATTTACGCAGTTCCGAATCTTGATAAACATGTCTCATATATTCATCGTAATTCGGAATACTCCCACTGGGACCATGTTCCATACTCCCACTGGAGTCAGGAATGCTCCCACTCAAATCAGGGTCTCGAACATCCGGATCATGTAGAGGAGGAAGATCTTGACCTTCTTCCTCTAATTCCCTCCCACTCGGATGGAGCGATCCTGATGGTTCATCTTCCTGAGTTTCATAGAAAGTGAAATCTTGATTCACTTCGCCCAACTTTGGAAACTCATTTTCCAAGAATATGACATCTCGTGATTCAAATTCAGTCACAGAACCATTCTCTTGCTCAACCATGAATACGTATCCTTTTGATACTTCAGAATATCTCACAAAGATACTCTTTTTACCTCTTGGTCCCAATTTACCAAATTTACTTGAGGTATCATGGACGTAAGCAGCACAACCCCAAGGTCGTAGATGGCTTAGGTCAGGTTGTCGACCAGTCCACAACTCATAAGGTGTGGATGCGACTGATTTTGAGGGCACTCGGTTTAGAACATATGTGGCAGTAAGTAAAGCATCTCCCCAATAGGAGATGGGCAAATTTGCTTCTGCCATCATAGATCTAACCATATCAAGGAGAGTCCTATTTCTCCTTTCCGCAACACCATTTTGTTGTGGAGTTCTGGGAATGGACAACTGATGTTCAATCCCTTTTTCATCACATAGAGCTTTAAATTCATCTGAAAGATATTCCCGACCTCGGTCAGTTCTTAAAGCTTTTATCTTTTTATCTAATTGATTCTCAACTAAGTTCATAAAAGTTTTGAAGCAACTCAATGCTTCTGACTTGTGAGAAATCAAATAGACATGACCATACCTTGTATAGTCATTTATAAATGTGATGAAGTAGTAGGCCCCATGCCTTGCCCTCACATTCATTGGACCACAAACGTCAGAATGAATTAACTGTAATGGAAAATCAGCTCTAGTTCCTTTTCCGAACGGTTTTCTCACTAGTTTCCCTTTTAGACAATGCTCACAAGTAGGTAATTCGACCTCATTCAAATCACCTAGTAAACCAACTTTGGCTAACCGACTCATTTGATTTTGCCCAATATGGTTTAATCTAGCATGCCACAGTTTCACATAATTCTCATTATTATGTGAAGTAGAAGAGATTAAAGAAAAACTATTATTATTCATAAAGTTAGGATTGATATCCAAAACAATGAAATTGTTCGAAATAAAACCAGAACCATAATAGACATCATTCAAACATAAGTTCACACTGTCATCTTTAAAGTGTAAATCAAAACCAAGTTTTAATAACACTAGAACAGAAACTAAATTCCTACGAATATCTGGAGCATAAAGTACATCATGTAGGAGTAAGGTTCGGCCTTTGCGTAAGACTAATCTACACGCGCCAATCCCTCGAACCGGCACTCTTGCGTCGTTTCCCACATACACATATTTTGCTCCATATGGTATTCGTCGAAACTCTACAAAGGCATCTCGATCCTTTGCTACATGGTCCGTTGCTCCTGAATCAACCACCCACAAAGGATGAAATTCAGTTAGAAATACAGAACTAGATACACAAATTTCACTCACTCTTGAGTTAGAATAGTGTACCTGATTTGGCACAGTGCAGTCTCTTGCATAGTGTCCTTTCTGCTAGCAGTTAAAACATTTCACTTTTGAAATGTTTATCTTTTTCTTGCCTTTGGACCTTTTAGAATTCTGCTCCTTTTTCTGCCTTTTGTTTCTCTTGGCAGGTTCCTTATCCCGACCCTTAAAGCTCTTTCTTTTGTTCTGGTTGGAACTCATTCCACCAGAACGGGACTGCGCCACATGCACTTCAGCATTGACCTTAATCGATGCCAATCTGTCCTCTTCAAGCTCCAAGTGACGTGCGACATCCTCAAATGTCTTCACACTATCCATATGAGTCAGTTGCATTTTCATATGCTCCCAACTCTTGGGTAAGGAACGGATGATAGCTTGCACTTGCTGCTCGTCGGTCAACTTATGACCATATTCACTAAGCTCGCTCATCATATTTTCCATCTCCCTGAGATGTTTTCGCATTGTATGATCAGCTTTCTTCTGATAAGTATCAAACTTGATCGTCAAAGATCGGAGCTTAGTTAGAGTCACTCCTCCAAACTTCTCCCGCAAAGCGATCCACAGATCCATTGCGTTCTGATACTTGCGAAATTGCTTAGTTATATCATCCTCCATAGCACTCAGGAGAATGATACGAGCAGTGAAATTCTTTTTCTTCCATGCCAGATATACATCTCGGTCCCGCCTATGCTGGGCCGTGTTGCCATCCTCGGGTTCAGCCATAACCGAACTCAAGGTTTCAAGAGCCTCTTGCTCCTCTAGCACATACTGGATCTTCATGCTCCAGATTTCATAATTGTCGCCATTTAATTTCAAGTCTTTGTTTAATTCAGCGATAATAGATTTGGAAGCATATGCCATTTGTATCCTCTGATTCAAATGCAACAAAGTTGCACGTTATAAGTGGGAGATTAGTCAATACATGAAAATTTACTATACACCTGAAATAATAACCTAATAAAGTTTTCTATTAGACTTAAATTCGAAAAGTATACTTAGAGTACCAATTACCTTCTAAGTTCCAATGTCCAACTTTATAGGTTAAGATTTCATGCATAGTAAATCAGAATTATTGGATTACTAAGTTCTTAAACTTATGAGGGATATCTTATTGGTTTTATTTTATTAAGTCTCTACTTAATAAACATGCAAACATTTTACTTATAAAATATTGCAGGGCAATTAACATTTTAAAATAAACACATTTATAAAAAAAAAATTAAAAGCCATAAAGAATAAACTCATTCATTCAACCAATAAATAAATCCAATCATTCTTTAAATAAGACACACATGTCAAATAATAATAATAATAATAGGAAACATAAATCCTATAAAAACCAAACGCTAACTATAATTGACACTCATGTCAACTAATCTAGAAAACTAGATCTCCTCAAGACCTTTACTGACACTGGGACTGATTATTTGACCAACTTCATCAATTCATAAGGGAACTCATAAGTTTGCTGATGAAGCCATGGACGATACACTTCACGTCCGCTTCTCGATTTCATCACAGATGGAATGTTGCTCCTTAACACTCCTCTTTTGGCAACTCTAGCCAAAAAATGGATGATAGATTTCTTATAAACTCTATCTCCTATGTACCAAGTAGTTTCCAAAAGCTCTCTTAGGACTGGATGATATACAAAAGAATTAACCAACGCTTTGATTTTATCTCTGTCATCCCTTCCTAAGCTTAAGCCTCCAATCCAAATGCACTCCTGCATTTGTTCATGCATAGTCAATATATGACGCACTATAGCATCAATATCATTAGCTCGAATGTTCCTCCGCATTCTCATTTTGCTTAGTGAACGCACTCTTGCATTTCTTAAAGCAATCCCATGCGGGGTTTTAGGAATCATAGGTGTCCTTATCATCATTTCTGAAACACATTACAGAAATTTTAAATGGTTAATACACTCATGTATAAACTCATATGATTGAAACACATTCCAATCAATAAATAAGGACAAAAAATCATATAAAATTTTTTTCAAAATATTTTAAAAATAGAAAACTCATTTTCCATAATTATTTTATAATATTTATTTCAAAAAATAAACAAAAATATTTTATGGTCATCGAAAAATTTTAAAAACTAGACCAATAAATCAGAAATATTTTGAAAAATATTTTGGCAAAAAAATGGAGCTGATTTGGAGGCCGGAGAAGCTCCCACGCATCGACATGGGCCGACGAGACGTGCCCACGCGCCCCCACGCGCCACACGCGTGTCTTCAACTGGTCGGACATGTGTCAACACCACAGTGTGACACGTGTTCAACCATTACTGGTCCACGTGTTGCCCACGTGGCAACATGTGGACACGTGTCATGCCACATGTCATGACACGTGGCGGACTCTGATTGGTACACGTGGGTCCCCCTGACACGTCATCATGATACGTGGCAAGCCCCAGCTCTACCACGTGTCGACCCCTTATTTGTCCACCTGGCGCCACGTGGCACCGGGTGGACACGTCGGAGCCACGTGGCATGACCTCAGTCTGCCACGTGGCTCTGACCTATTGGGCCACGTGTCGATGACGCGCCACATCATCGACACGTGTTTGCGTGCGTGTGGGCCACTGCCCATGCGCACGCGCCCAACGTATGGTGGCGCGTGCAAGCCACACGCCACCTTCCCGGCCTCTTTTGGACTCCGGATTTCAGCCGGCCTGGGGTTTTCGGGGTCTGTGAACACAGTAAAATGGTCAAAAATAAAAATCCCAATTTCTAGACTAGCGTTTCGAATATTCAATTTTATCCCTCGGGTTTCGGTGTACACATACACGGAATTGAGCCAAAATATACACGCATATATATTTTTCACGCAAAAAACAAATTTTTGTTGCGTTTCATGCTTCCTAAATCTATAAATTTTACTCATAAAATTTTAGATTGATTTTAAAGCCGCATGCCAGGACACAATAAAACGATGGCTCTGATACCAATGATGGAAAATAAGTAAATAAATGAAGGAAACGTACCTGTTTGTAGCGCGGTAATCACGTTGCGGAAGCGGTACAAGGATCTTCCTTTATTGGTCACCGGTCTGGCTTTTACCCACTCGGGATAATAGCGGCTAGATCACAATCTAGAAGTCCCTGAAAGATTAACACAAAATAATCGTGAGTGGGAACGAGCAGCCTTGCGGCGTATAAGTTTTCTCGTTACCAAATTATGAGGACCTCACCTCTATTTATAGAGGTCCTAAAGGCTAGAGTCTTAACCCCAGTCTAACTCAGAATCCTTTCTGAGATAGGATTTGGTAATTTAATTTAGATTAAATAACTCAATTTAATCTGGATAGGAACTCAATCCTATATAGAGTCATGGGCGTATCATAACTCTATCAATTATATTTATTTAATTTCTTTTATTATTATCATTATTTTTATCTATTTAATTTATGTTGTTATTATTATTATTATTATTATTATTATTATTATTATTATTATTATTATTATTTTTTTATTATTATTTAATATTATTGTTAATTAATTGTTATATTTATTATTTATGTTATGTTCATTTATTTTATAATATTAGCATTATTATTATTATTTGCATTATTGCTATTATTATTATTATTATTATCATTATTTTATCCATTCATAATTACTATCATCATTTTATGTTTATTTATTATTCATTATTATTTTATGACACTATTATTAGCATCATTATTTTTATTGACATTAGTCATTTTAATCGTCATTTGTGCTTTTATATCCATTAATTCTCAATTTATTTCATTCAATTATTTATTTAATTATCTATTCATTTACTTATCATTTAATTTAATCCATTATCAATCTCATCCATTTTCCTCAATTTACTTTATTCAATCATTCATTTGTTTATTTATTTAGTCAATTGTTTACTTATTCACGATTAACCAATATCATTTTTCTATTTTAACTGCAATGCGGGAGGTATGTGGTTCTTCTGAGAAGTATGGTCGGAACAGGTAAATTAGGATGAATTTATATTTATTATTTGGAATATGTAATTATTATTTTATTCTTTTTATTCATTTGTGGTCTGTAATAATAAAAGATTTTCGACCGCGCTTAAAAAGAACCACCACACAAATGTTTTCTACTAAATAAAAACGTTGGTTAACAAAACTGGACCAACGTCCTGGTTTTCATCCCAAACAAAGATTTAAGCTTATTCATTAATCTTATATCTTTTTATAATAATAAGTAGTCTAGAACCAATGTTCCCATCTAAATGAATATCTCGATTTATGCATGATTTGCACTTTTTGCAATGAGGGTTGTATTCTGCCCTTAGTATTATTGTAATTTTATTTATGCTTTAATGCTATTTTATCTTACACTCTTAAATGGATAAATGCGCCTTCAATCAATTGCATCGTGTGGAGAGAGAGCGAATTAATGATAATTAAAATTTGATCATAAAATAATCGAGGTAGAAATAGATGAGAAATTTCGAACCCAGCTCTGGTCTTTGGGCTCAAAGAGGCGAGAGGTTTACCCTCCAAGACACCTCTTGTGTCACGAGCCTTTAGCGTTAATCCTAGGCTCCTCAGGGCGAGAGGTTTACCTTCTAAGACCCCTCTAGTTGGCCCAAAATGGATACCAAGGGCAGTCTTAGGCTCTCCGAGGTGAGAGAAACTTTCCCAATGTTCTATTGGGTGGCGACTCCATAAAACCTCCCTATTGCCCAACATAGACGCACTTGCAATTTATTGCAAGCTGTTAGCGGACCCACAAATGCCCCGATCGCCCTCAAGCGGGCAGTCCCATGGGCGGCCGCGGGGATCCGGCGCGCGTCACAATATGCATGTGATATTGATCATGTATGATTGAATCATAATGTGTGAAGTCTATGAACATGTAAAATGAATTGTGTGTTTGATTAATTAGTAATGTGTAGTATAAAGATTCGTTGATATCGTATTGCTACATGTAAATATATGCATGGTTTTCTCAGTTAATATGTAAATAGTATATAGTGTTCTTGAACAAGCAGTAGACTACATGCAATGTATATGATTTAGTTGTAGAGTTCTTGTTCGAGCCTGAATGGTCATAGTAGTGGATAGATAAGCATGCTTATAAAGGGTTAGAGTGCAGCTACTACAGTGACCTTAATTGCTCTACCAACAAATACCCAGAGTATTCATTTTGAGTTAAGTCTCTAGAGTTTGATACTGTTTATCAGTATCCACAGTAAAGTACCCGTATCCATAATTGTTGAAAGTTCAGGCTAAAGAGTATTTTGTAGTGTACAAGAGTTATAACGGAGATGTGTATATGTATATGAATATTGTGTTATATGATATTGGTATTGTTTGCCTTATTTGGATATTTACACATGGAACTAATCGGAGTGAATGTTATTTGTTACAAGGTTGTGTATATGTATATGAGCACAATGAGATTGTATCGATACTTGTATATGTATTTGAGGTGTTACCGATACCATTTGCCATATTTGGATTTCTGCACAAGAAAGAATTAAAGCATGATAATATTTTACTTAGAAGATACAAAATATGTGTGTATATGACATGACTTCTGATACGCATGTGATATATCCGTGACTTCATTCGAAGTCTATTATGTCTGTTTATCCCCACTAAGCGTTATCGCTTAGCACGGATGTTTATTTCCGTGTAGGTTTATAGGTTCGGATCATTGAGCGGGCATCTGCGGGTCAAGGGCACTAGGGGTTTTGTTTTGATCTCTTTTTGTATAATATAGAAATAGAGTTTGTGATGTTTTGAGTAACATCATTATGTGATAAAAGAGTATAGTTGTTATATGTAACATTTATTGTAATATATGTACTGAAACGAATATGTAAAGTAAAACGACAATAGTTTTGTAATATGTATAATATGTGTAAAATGCATGTTGGGCCCAAGCATTATTTTCTTTTTATTATTGTGTATTGATGTGTATTTTGCTATCGTTTCCGCTGGTATACGTATATGCACGCGTTAGAGTTCGTGTGGCTCCCCGATATCCTCCCGAGGGGTGTTGGGGTGTTATTTCAGGCTTGTTAATGTTGTGTAATGAACTTAAGACGATTAAGAGTATATATGAATAAATGTTAAAGTGCATGAGAGTAGTGTTTAAAGTACATGGCAGTTGTATATACAAGTACATGTTTATAGGAATGTGGATACATAATGTATACTTGAATAAATGATCGGTACAAGTGTGTGAAAGGTATATGCTTGAGTTGTAGTGTACATGAATAAGTAAAATAGTAGATGTTATGTACATGTGAGCTCATAGTTTTTGATAATTGAGCATGCAACCTATACACGTATAAGAGCTATATGCATGAGTTTATTTGATTTTGTTATATGAAATGTGTGATTTATTTGTGACTTCGTAAAGAAGTCCTTTGCATTATTTTCATCCCCACTAAGCATTATCTCTTAGGACAGATGTTTATTTTCGTGTAGGTACAGGTTCGGAACAGTAACGCATCTATAGGTCAAGGCCACTAGGAGCTTTTGTCGCATTTTTTTTTGTATAAGTTAGAGATAGAGTTTGTGATGTTTTGAGTAACATCATTATGTAATACAAGTAATGGAATTACATGTAAATGTATATGTAAATTAAATGGAAACAGGTTGTAATATAAGAATGTATATATGTAGTTAATATGAATTACATGTTGGGCACTTTATTACTCTTAAATGGATGTGTATAATGCTATCGCTTCCGCTAGTGTATGGATATGTACATGTATATGCAATTGTCCGGGTGGCGCCCCGATATCCTTCCAGGGGGTATGGGGGTGTTACATGCAGTGTTATCCAACTATAACCCAATTGCAATATTTTCTATCGCATGTGCCCCGCTAGCCTCGTCTCGGCTTGCACGGTGTCAGAATGTTGTGAGAGGTAGTATTCTCTAATTACAACCCACTTGCGATTTATTCTATTGCGTGTGTCCTGCTGGCCTCATCTCGGCCATGGTGTCTGAATGTCGTGAGAAGTTGTGTTCTCTAAGTACAACCCAATTGCAATTTATTCTATTGCATGTGTCCCGCTGGCCTTGTCTCGGCTTGCACAATGTCTGAGTGGTGTGAGATGCAGTCTTATCTAACTACCACCCCATTGTGATTTGTTCTATCGCATGTGTCCCGTTGGCCTCATATTGGCTTGCACAGTGTCTGATCTGTGTGAGATGCAGTGTTATTTAACTATAACCCCATTGTGATTTGTTCTATCGCATGTGTCCCGCTGGACTCTTCTCGGCTTGCACGGTGTCGGATCTGTGTGACATGCAGTGTTCTCTAACTATAACCACATTGCGATTTGTTCTATCGCATGTGTCCTGTTGGCCTTATCCCGGCTTGCACGTTATCTTCCTGCCAACCACTATCCATATCAAACCCCAAAATGTACCCTAAAAGGATTGGGCGTATTGAGAAGGTGTAGTGACCAAAGCTATGCGCGTGAAGTGTTAGGTATATCAAATGGATCATTTAAGAATTTAAGTGAAAGTCTGGCAAGTTTGGTTAATAGTAAATTGTTAAGATGGAATTAGGACTTGATTGAATGGATAAAGAATTAATTAGTGGGCCATGTGAAGGATTAGTAAATTACGAATATCAATGTTTGAGGTTATAAGAGTTTGAGGATTTAAAGACAATTTGACATAAATATCTATTTGTGGGTTATATGCTTGTTTCGTGGGATTTAATAGAGTGTGGGCGCATATATGTTAGTAGGGTGTGTGTGTGTTGGGTTGTGTTAGTGTGTGCATGTTCATATGGTAGTAGTGTGTGAATTATGAGGGTTAATTTTGTGTGTAGTATCATGTGTGTTTGTTGGGTGTGAATAGTCAAGTTCCACCAACCATAGGGTGACATGTGGCTAGGTTTTTTAGTAAGTAGGTATAAATTGAAGGAGAGAGAAAATGGGACAGCCATTTTGCTACCTCTTCCCCGTTTTCTTTCTTCTCTTTATCTCTTCTTTTTCTTCTTCTTTTCTCTTCATATGTGTGTCCTAGCTTGGATCCAAGTGTTTTGTGGTGGAAATTGATCATTCCTTGAGCTTCGATTGGTAAATTATTAGTGGGTTTCTTCTTCTTCTTCTTCTTCTTCTTCTTCTTCTCTTGCTCTTGATTTTGTTAGAATGTGTTTTAATTTCGGGTTTGTGTTTGAATGACTTTTGGGTGTTTTTGTTAGTTGAGTCTCCTAGTGATCCCAAGGGAAAGGAGAAGGCTATTGGGAGTGATGCTCATTAATTTGGAGCATCGAAATTACAGGTTTGGGAATTTGATTGATTTTGACGTACATTTGTGATTTTGTGCCTTTGCATGATTTTCTGGAAATTTGATGTTTAATGGGGCTTATGTTAGTATATATGTTATGGATTTTAGTTGATTTAAGTTGGGATGCATGATTATTGATCTATTGGAGCATAAATGAGGATTGATGAACTTTACTGTAATTTTTCTAGGTTTGTGTTTTTGGAATATTGATTTTGTAAATCTATGATTTGATTGTGATAATTATTAGAAAAGTTGTGTTTTATGTTATTTGTGATGCATGGAAGGCTTATTTGAAGGTAAGATGAAGTTTGATTTGTTCTGGGTCAAAATGGATTTGATGTTGGAAGTCTAGATTTTTCCTGCATTTGGCTAGAAATTGGAAGTCCCAATCTTGTCGTAAGAGCGATAGAATCGTGAAATCCTATTTTCACGATAGAATTGCACTAATGTTTAAGAGGCGTCTGACTCGTGAATTTGCAACACGACTCGTAAAGCTTTGGCATGCGCGAGTGGGGCAGCAAATCACACGTCGATAGAGGAAGCTGAGCGATTCACGAGTCATGAACCATGTTTATGAGTCGTGAACAACCTTTACGAATAGTGAAGGTTGCTCAGGACTCATGAAGTGACAGAACGACTCGTGTCCTTACCCCTTCCCTCGCGCAAGGCCTTCTAGCCACTGCTACGAGCACAACACTGGTCGCGATCGCGAAATGACCCCAGCTTGCCCTATTTTTTTGAAGTGCTCTGTTTTCTTAAAATGGGTTTCAAATTTCCTTTTTCATGGATTTTTTTGATCACGACGGTCTCCTCTTCGCCTGGAAACTGTTTTTGAGGAACTTCTTCTTTGCATAGTTTTTCACCTATGTTATGCATCTGTAGTGAAAATGTAAATTATTGATGTATTCCCATGCTGAGTAATTATTGATATATAAGAATTTGATCTACAATGATTATGTTGTAAATGTATGTGTGTAACGAAGTGTGAACTTATCCGTTGAGTCTAAGTGAATATGATAACTGTAAATTAATTATTGAGACAAAATGTGGACATGATATCGAAGAACATAAATGTGTTTAATATGTTCCTATGAGGTATTTATACGTAATGAATGCATGTGCCCAATAAAAATGAAAGAATGTTATGCGTATGGGTGGAATGTGTATGTTTATTGAAATGAGACGAATCCAATAATAATAATATGGAAATTTAGCCTGGGTTAGTCGAGTCGTGGATAGAAAGGCATAACTAAAAAGTTCTATTAGCTGCAGCCCTCTGTTTTGTTCTGGACCCTGATCAGGTCCTCGTTTTGTTCCTTGCGAAACTCAATGTGTATGAATCTTATTTAAGACCCCCTTAGTCTTAGCAAGCAACTAAAAGAGTAAAATTAATGTGAATTAAATTGATAAGTTTTGTGATGATTTGCAAAATGATTATGTGAATAAACAATTGATGCAATTGTGATAAATGCCATTTGACTGGTGTTTTATGCACCCCTCTGTTATGGATCCTTTATGGACTCGAATGTGGAATTGTGTGGTATCTTCAAATACCTAAATGGTTTTGTATCTGAATTCAGTGTCAGTTAATCAAAAAGAGATGTAACCGATAATGTTGTTCTGATAAGTGCGTATGAATGAATACTGTTTGCATAAGAATTCGTATGTGAGAAATGCCTGTTATTAATCTATTCATAAGTTATGAGTATGATTGCCTATGTAAAGTCTGTGTTAGAATTTTTGAAATTATTGATATGTACATTTGCTATAGTTAAGTACTCAGTAAATGAACTATATGAATTTATCCGTTTATATGTTTAAATTGAGAATACAGGTATGTATTGTGTTATCTACCTTCTAGACCTTAGCCTGGATAATTACTGTAAGTATTTTGGTAAGGAATTCATGTGCCTTGTTGATGATCTTAATGAATACGACAAATTATGTATTGATTGGTAAGTAATGAATAATAAAGTGTTATGCATGATATAGATAATTGAATTTAGGAAATGAGTTAAGATTAAATTTGGAATATGGGTGCATAAGTGTTTGTAGAACTACGTGTTTCTGATTTCCAACCATAGGGATACGTAGGAAACTTGGAATAACATTCCAAGCTCGAACCAAATCTGGAAATCTAAATGTTTTGTTTAGCTTTGAATAGTAAATGGTTTCAGCAAATAAAATGTTATAACGTAAGCGCTAATATTGTAATCTGCATAATCTAGGAAATGTTAGTTATAATGGGAATCGATATGACTTAATTGGCCCCGCTAGTGAATGTATATTTGGTAACCTGGGACGCATAACTATTCGTATAGTTAATTAAATGAATTAAGCAAACAATAAGTATGCATATTGTCATTGTAAATTACTAAGGTAATAATGTAAATTCTGGCTATAGTATGTAAACAAATGTATATAGGAAATTGTTTAAGTTTCGTATGAGAAAAAGAATATGAATTGATGATATCTTTAACCGGTGTACTTTATGTTTATGTGTATATATATTTATTAACATGTGTTTGCCTCGGCAACTACTGTGTGTGGCTGCCCATTATTTATTTCGCCCGACTAAGCGTTATCGCTTAGCACAGTTATTTGTTCGTGCAGGTTAAGAGATCAAAGTAGCGCAGCTGTTCTCTGCGACTTTGGCCAACGAGTCGGTAGAAGTTATAGAATGTTTTTATTGGGTTTCGGTTTGTAATTAAGTTTATTGATTTAGTATTTGTAATAAGATGTAATAATCTTTAGTACGAATGATGATGTGGGTGAGAGAAGTTTAGGATATGCATATATTAAAGTTATGATGTTAGAAATTTTATTACTCAGATTTCTGTATTACCATGTGTGTATTTGTCTGGTGGCACCTTCTGCTCACCATAGCTCTTCACCCTTCGAAATGCTACGTGTGGGAGTTAGGGGAGTTACAATTTGGTATCAAAGCCTGGTTTAGTTGGTTCTGGTTAACGAGGTGTTTTGATGTGTGTTTGTAAAGTTTAGCGTTGGCCAAAGCGGATGACCTTGTCCTTTAGATATGTTTGGGAAGGGAAACCTTTTGATTTTATAAAGTGTTTAGTTAAGTGTTGGCTTGGTAGGTCACGATCTACTTGCCCTGAATTGTTATATGTATGTGCAAGCTGGAATGTGTTTGCTAGACGAGTTATCAGAGATTCTGTTAGGAATTATGTTTCAATTCTATGTGGTTAAAGAGAAAGTTTGTAGAAGTTTTTGAAGTATATTGTTATGTGGTTGCCCTGGAAGAATAGATGTTTTGGTATTTTGAGATGGAAGAGTACGTGGATTTTGTAAGATTATGGTGTTGTTCGGTATGCCTGTCAGCTATCTCTAGAAAATTTAATCGAAAATAAGCATATTGAACTATGGGGATGGGAAAAGTGCATTATCATGGCATCAATCGCATTTCTGCATTATCTTGCATACATGAACTATTGCATCCTCATTGCATTATCCTCCCTTTGATCACATGTGAGAAACATTTGCATATGCGTTTTGATGGAAAGCAAGCTGACAGGGTGTACATTGAGTATTTGATATTAAGATTAAGTGTGTGACTTAAGTGAATATTAGATGCTAACGAAAATGTATTGTGGTTATAGTCTGAGTTTAGTAGAAAGAGTATTTTTGGAATCTTCTACAAGTGAGTGTGAAAATATTTTGTAGCAAGATATGAGTATCGTTAGTAAGGAAAGTAGCACGTATGACGGATGTTTTAGAAATATTGTGGAATTGTGTAGCAAAATGTTGTAAGTTAAATGATTTATGCGTGAAGTGTATGTGCTTTGGGTTTCGAGTGGTAGTTAAAGTGATGATTGTTCTGATGAATGTGATCGATTTAAGCGTAGTATAATGAAAAGGGAATTATGGGATTTATTTAAATCAATTTTATGAGTTTGAGGTTAGTTATGGACAAGAGAAAGTTATGATTTGTTTGGTTATGTTGATTAAATAGAAGTGATTCGAGAGTATAGTGATAAGAATAAGTAATGACAGGCGAGTATGTTAAAAGAGAGCTGTATGGGAATAGGTGAAATGTATGTGCTTCAAGTGTAGAGTATAAGTGTTAAATGATGATATGGAAATGATCAGTGTAAATGATAGAGAATTGGAGTATAATTCTGGGCTTTTCTGATGTAAGTGAATTTCGAGGACGAAATTCTTTTAGGAGGGAAGAGTTGTCACACCCCGAAATGTACCTTAGAAGGATTGGGCTTATTGAGAAGGGGTAGTGACTAAAGTTGTACACGTGAAGTGTTAGGTATGTCAAACGGATCATTTAAGAATTTAAGCAAAAGTCCGGCAAGTTTGGTTAATAGTAAATTGTGAAGATGGGATTAGGACTTGATTGAATGGATAAAGAATTAATTAGTGGGCCATGTGAAGGATTAGTAAATTACGAATATCAATGTTTGAGGATTTAAAAGAGAATTTGACATAAATATCTATTTGTGGGTTACATGCATGTTTTGTGGACTTTAATAGAGTGCGGGTACATATATGTTAGTAAGGTGTGTGTGTGTTGGGTTGTGTTAGTGTGTACATGTTCATATGGTAGTAATGTATGAATTATAAGGGTTAGTTTTGTGTGTAGTATCATGCGTGTTTGTTTGGTGTGAATAGTCAAGTTCCACCAACCATAGGGTGACATGTGGCTAGGGTTTTTAGTGAGTAGGTATAAATTGAAGGAGAGAGAAAATGGGATAGCCATTTTACTGCCTCTTCCCCGTTTTCTTTCTTCTCTTTATCTCTTCTTCTTCTTTTCTCTTCATATGCGTGCCCTAGCTTGGATCCAAGTGTTTTGTGGTGGAAATTGATCATTCCTTGAGCTTTGAGTTGTAAGTTGTTAGTGGGTTTCTTCTTCTTCTTCTTCTTCTCTTGTTCTTGATTTTATTAGAATGTGTTTTAATTTAGGGTTTGTGTTTGTTTGAATTTTGGGTGTTTTTATTAGTTGAGCCTCCTAGTGATCCCAAGGGAAAGGAGAAGGCTAGTGGGAGTGGTTCTCATTGATTTGAAGCATAGGAATTACAGGTTTGGGAATTTGATTGATTTTGATGTACATTTGTGATTTTGTGCCTTTGCTTGATTTTCTGGAAATTTGATGTTTAATGGGGCCTATGTTAGTATATATGTTATGGGTTTTAGTTGATTTAAGTTGGGATGCATGATTATTGATCTATTGGAGCATAAATAAGGATTGATGAACTTTACTGTAATTTTCTAGGTTTGTGTTTTTGGAATCTTGATTATGTAAATCTATGATTTGATTGTGATAATTGTTAGAAAAGTTGTGTTTTATGTTATCTGTGATGCATGGAAGGCTTATTTGACGGTAAGAAGAAGTTTTATTTGTTTTGGGTCAAAATGGATTTGATGTTGTAAGTCTGGGTTTTTCCTGCATTTGGCTGGAAACTAGAAGTCCCAATCCTATCGCGAGCGTGACATCCTCGCGAGCACGACAGAATCGTGAAATCCTGTTTTCACTACAGAATTGCACTGATGTTTAAGAGGCATCCGACTCGTGAATTTGCACCATGACTCGTGAAGCTTTGGCATGCGCGAGTGGTGTAGCAAATTACACGTCGGCAGAGGAAGCTGAGCGATTCACGAGTCGTGAACAACCTGCACGATTTATGAAGGTTGTTTAGGACTCATGCTAGCACAGCACGACTCGTGTCCTTGCCCCTTCCCTCGCGCAAGGCCTTCTGGCCACTGTCACGAGCGCGACACTGGTCACAATTGCGACAGTAACCCCATTCTGCCCTATTTCTCTGAAGTGCTCTATTTTCTTGAAATGGGTTTCAAATCTCCTTTTTCATGGATTTTTTCGATCGCGACAGTTTCCTCTTCGCCTGGAAACTATTTTTGATGAACTTCTTCTTTGCATAGTTTTTCACCTATGTTATGCATCTATGAGTGAAACTATGAATTATTGATGTATTCCCATGCTTAGTAATTATTGAAATATAAGAATTTGATCTACCATGATTATGTTGTAAATGTATGTGTGTAACGAAGTGTGAACTTATCCGTTGAGTCTAAATGAATATGATAACTGTAAATTAATTGTTGAGACAAAATGTGGACATGATATCTAATAACATAAATGTGTTTAATATGTTCATATGAGGTATTTATACGTAATGAATGCTTGTGCCTAATAAAAATGAAAGAATCTTATGCGTATGGGTGGACTGTGTATGTATATGGAAATGAGACGAATCCAATAATAATAATATAGAAATTTAGCCTGCATTAGTCGAGTCATGGATAGATAGGCATGCCTATAGAGTTCTGTTAATTGTAGCCCTCTGTTATGTTCTAGACCCTGATCAGGTCCCTGTTTGGTTCCTCGTGAACCTCAATATGTATGGATCTTGTTTAAGATCCCCAATGTGAAAAATGTTTTTGAATGAGAAAATGTGATGTGGCTTTTCGATTCGTACCCGTAAAGCACCGCCATGTGTTCAGTTCGATTCGTACCCGTAAGGTACCGCCATGTGTTCACTCGCTTATCCACCCCTTTGATTTAGCAGGCAACTAAAAGAGTAAAATTAATGTGAATTAAATTGATAAGTTTTGTGATGATTTGCAAAATGATTATGTGAATAAACATTTGATGCAATTGTGATAAATGCCATTTGACTGGTGTTTTATGCACCCCTCTGTTCTGGATCCTTTATGGACTCGAATGTGGAATTGTGTGGTATCTTCAAATACCTAAATGGTTTGTATCTGAATTCAGTGTCAGTTAATCAAAAAGAGATGTAACCGGTAATGTTGTTCTGATAAGTGTGTATGAATGAATACTGTTTGTATAAGAATTCGTATGTGAGAAATGCCTGTTATTAATCTGTTCATAAGTTATGAGTATAATTGCCTATGTAAAGTCTGTGTTAGAATTTTTGAAATTAATGATATGTAGATTTGCTATAGTTAAGTACTCAGTAAATGAACTCTATGAATTTATCCGTTTATATGTTTAAATTGAGAATACAGTTATGTATTGTGTTATCTACCTTCTGGACCTTAGCCTGGATAATTACTGTAAGTATTTTGGTAAGGAATTCATGTGCCTTGTTGTTGAGTTTAATGAATACGGTAAATTATGTATTGATTGGCAAGTAAGGAATAATAAAGTGTTATGCATGATATAGATAATTGAATTTAGGAAATGAGTTAAGATTCAATTTGGAATATAGGTGCATAAGTGTCTGTAGAACTACGTGGTTCTAATTGCCAACCACAGGGATATGTAGGAAGCTTGGAATAACATTCCAAGCCCGAACCAAATCTGGAAATCTAAATGTTTTGTTTAGCTTTGAATAGTAAATGTTTTGAGCAAATGAAATGTTCTAACGTAAGCACTAATACTGTAATCTGCATGATCTTGGAAATGTTAGTTATAGTGAGAATCGATATGACTTAATTGGCCTCGCTAGAAAATGTATATTTGGTAACCTGGGAGGTATAACTATTCACATAGTTAATTAAACGAATTAAGCAAACAATAAGTATGTATATTGTCATTGTAAATTACTAAGGTAATAATGTAAATTCTGGCTATAGTATGTAAATGAATGTATATAGGAAATTGTTTAAGTTTCGTATGAGAACAAAATATGAATGATGATAGCTTTAACCGGTGTACTTTATGTTTATGTATATACATATTTATTTACATGTGTTTGCCTCGGCAACCACTGTAACAACCCAAAATAGGCCTAGTCGGAATCTACGTGGTAAGTCGGAATATTTAGAGCATATCAGTAATTTTAGCAAAAGAAAAATTGGATAATAAAGATTTTATTACAAGGAATTATTTAGTTAAGTTAAATGAAGGAATTATATGGTGTTTATGTGATGTATGGATGTAGGGTACTTTTTGTTTTGGCATAATCTAGTAGCATTGGTGTATGGTAACTTGGATGAAAAAGTGTTTTATTGGAGATTATATGGTGTGAGTTAAGTTTGGTGCTTTAGATATTAGTCAAAGATGAGAGTAAAAAGGACCATTGGTTGAGTGACATGTGTAATGGTTGGTGGGAGCATTGAATGAGGAATTGAAAGGAGAAGAGAGAGGGAAGGAAAAGAGTAGCTTCCCGTAGAAGACATTGGGATTTTGCCCTTTCCTTTCCCACGCCTCTATCTCACTCTCTCATCCCCATTTTCTGCTCTCTCAAGTCTTGCATGTGGGTATTCTTCCATCTTTAAGCTAGGGTTTTGGATTTGAAGGTTTCAAAAAGGTAAGTGGCTGTATTATTTTGGTTTGGGGAACTTCTTCTCCATCATTTTCTTCTTCATTAGGATTTGTAATGGTAATATGGTTTTGTTTTGCTTGGGTTAACTGGGTTTTATTTTGATTTGATTAATGCAAGAAGCTAAAGAAAAGAGAAAGGATAAAGGAAAAGGAAAGTTAGTGGATTAAAGTCAGTGGAAGTTGAGCTCCATTTCAGGTTTGGGAGTTTATTTGAAGTATATTGTCCATCTCATCTGAATCCTATTATTGAGTTAAATGTTAATGCTATTTGTGTATTTGTGGTATATGAAATATATGAGTAAATAGCTAGTACATACGATATAGGATGATAGAGTTTTAAAACTGCATGAGTAAGATGACTTTGTGTATATGATTTATGGTGATAGAGTTTTGATGTTTTGCATGTGAAATTTTGAGATTAAGTACATGAGGATGAGCTGGAAAAATTCTGGATTTGAATCTCTATAAATGTTATTTTGATGTGAAATCATATTGGTTGATTTGTATTATTATGGTTGTAAATGTGCTTTGGAGGCCAAAAAGGTATGCTTTTATATGTTTTAGCATGAAAAATGGGTTTGGATATAGTTGGGTTTTGATTTTACTTCAATTTCTGTTTTTACATTTCTGGAGATCGAGGAGAATCGATTCTATCACGAGCGCAACAGAATCGGCTCTTCTCCTTCTCGCTGTGGTTTTCGCTCTGCAGATGTGAAGAAGGTTGTGAGAGGACTGTCACGAGTCGTGGTTGAGGATCATCACTCGTGACCCTCTTCTCATGGAAGTGACGAGTCGTGAGGGAGAATCACAACTCATGACCTCCTTTCCTGCAGAGCGTTGGCGTCATGACTCGTGAGGAAGGATCACGACTCGTTACCGTCCCTTCTTCTTGCGAGGCGGGAGGTGCTAGCGTCACGAGTCGCAATAGCTTGCGCAACTCGTGACCGGCCTCTCTTCCCCTCACTGTTGTGAGCACAACTTCTTGTCGCGAGCGCGACAGTGCGGCCTCTCCTGTCCTGTTTTGAAAAAGAGTTCAAAAGCTTCTTTTACATGGGTTTTCATTACATGACACATGATTTGTCTTATTTGGCCTATTATTTGATAGATATATGTTCTTAATTAGAGTTGTGTATAATTTATATGTCTTCATCATGATTAAATACATACTGTATACACGAAATTATACGTTTATACTTGGTTTATTCTCTATTATATGAATATTATTTTAGAACATGATTGAGTTGTTATCTGAGCCTGATAGTCATAGTAGTGGATAGATAAGCGCTTATCCAGGGTTAGAGTGTGAGTGCAGCTGCTATATGTTATTTCTTACATGCGGGCCCCGTTTGGGTCATATAAGATGTTTGAGGCCTCGGTCTCCGGTATACCTTCGGGTATACATGATAATAAAACGTTTTGAGACTCATGTCTCCATATGCTTAAGATACTGTGTCCTATCAGTATCATTAGTACCTGTATCCACTAATTAGCGAGTAATCAGGCTATGACTTGAGTTTAGTACATGCAATGGTTATATGAAGCTAATAGTTATATGAAATGAATATATGTTACATGTATCTATATATGCGTTGTGATGTGGTGAGATGTAACACTTGTATTCGTATTTGAATGGTTTATTCTCCCAATATACTTGAGTATGATGAACAATGGTTATATGCATGAGTAGTATATATATATTTTTATGCTTTTGTTATTATTAAGTTTATATATATAAAAATATATGTTATTTGCGATTATATGTACATACTTGTGTTGTTCCTCCCCGCTAAGCATTATCGCTTAGCACGGGCTCTTTTCCCGTTTAGGTGGCGGGTTCTTTTTGGGAGTCGGACATCTGCAGGTCGGCCACTAGAAGTCTAGAATTGGAGTTATTTTGTCTTCCGCTGTATTTTTGTATTTGGAGTATGATTTTGGGATATGTAATTTTTTGTGAAGGATTATTTTGCATATGTATTTTTTAACAAATCCCTTTTTGCAAAATGAGATGACAATATTATTATATGTATATGGATTTGTTATCTTTTGGTTAAATGTGTTATTTTCTTAGCATGTCTTGAGTATATGTTTGCGTTTTTGTGAATTGTGCGCGTGACGCCCTGGCATCCTTCCAACGGGGGTATCAGGGGGTTACAACCACTGTGTGTGGCTGCCAATTATTTGTTTCGCCTGACTAAGTATTATCTCTTAGCATGGTTATTTGTCCGTGCAGGTTAGGAGATCGGAGTAGCGCAGCGGTTCTCTATGACTTTGGCCAACGAGTCGGTAAAAGTTATAGAATGTTTTTTTTGGTTGTCGGTTTGTAATTAAGTTTATTGATTTAGTATTTGTAATGAGATCTAATAATCTTTAGTGCGAATGATGATGTATGTGAGATAAGTTTAGGATATGCATATCTTGAAGTTATCATGTTAGAAATTTTATTACTCTGATTTCTGTATTACCATGTGTGGATTTGTCTGGTGGCACCTTCTGCTCACCGTAGCTCTTCACCCTTCGAAATGCTATGTGTGGGAGTTGGGGGTGTTACAATCCAATCTACACGGTGACTCATTCGTCGTCGTCTTTGTTGGCGCTTATCCTGAACCTCTTTTCCTACAAAAAAGGGGAAAACAAATGTGCAGGGTATATGAAAGAGATGAATACCTGTGGCAGTACGTACTTGTTGTGGTCGATGTCAGACGAGTGCCCCCTTAAGGACTGTTGGTTGTTCCCTAGAGAAGGATTTGTGGACTATGAACATCTTCCCCTTGATTGCATAGAGTCATTTTCCAGACTTCCAAAGTGCGGATATCATCTCCTTGCAAAATTCAGATATCATCCTCTTAGAGATCCCTTACCGACTATGACATACCAGATACCGATCCCTTTGTCATCTCTAACTGGAGCCTCCTTGTTGAAAAGACCTGTGTGCCTCTTGAGAGGGATTTGTGCTCGCAGGGAGACTTTGAAATTATATGCTCACTGAGAGGCTTAAATGCTCACTAAGAGACTTAGATGCTCACTGAGAGGCTTAGATGCTTACTGAGAGGCTTTGATGCTCACTGAGAGACTTTGGTTTCGAGCCTCCAGAGAGGAAATGAGACTTGAGCCTCCTAAGAGGAAATTATATTTTAGCCTCTAGAGAGAAAATTGGATTGGTGTCTCCTAAGAGGAAATTAGCTTCGACCCTCCTTAGAGAAAAATTAGATTAGAGGTTTTGTTGCTTGCATGTAGGCGGATAGATTTCAATGTCTTTAGTGTCTCTTAAAATGATTTTTTTAATTTTTTGCAAATTTTTGTGATTTTTTCATTTTGGATGTATTTGAATTTTTACAGTATGTTGGATTTTCAAGGCGTTGAAAATATCTTTATTTTTCTCTTTTCTTTTTGTTTTTATTGTTCTTGTTTGAGAATTTGTATTGTTTGTACATTTGAATTTTGATTTTTGTACACTTATTGAGTGATGTGTGTGTGCGTACATCTTAAGATAGAGAAACTTACCTGAATGCCCCCGGCATGATTTGCATAAATAGGCTTGTTCTTATGGGTGTTCCCCCTTTATACAGACACACCTGATTTTATGCCGAATATAGTGTCAGACAATGTTGAGCTGAACCTATCTCTTAAATCAACTTATTTTTCTTACCTCCCTTTGTAGACATAAGCTCAAATCCTTGATTTTCCTTATCTTTAATACATCAAATTGATACTAGAGGCTGCTATAAAGTCATAGAGGGGTTGAATTTCACTTACGGTGTTTAAATTTAGAGAGAAATCAAGCAAAGATTGAAGAAATTGAGAGAAAAGGAAGAGGGAGGGACTTCGGCCAACAAGAGGGAGAGAAGAGCTAGAAGAGATAAGGCTTATGCATCCACAAATCTGCCATTTAATGGCTTTTATAGTGGCCTAAATTGGTTCAACCTTGGTCCAACCTATAAAGCCCAATTAGCTATTTTAGTCCATTATGCAATTTTTCTATGGTTTTCCCACATTCCAACTCTAATTCACTCCAAATTTGATTCCATAATTCATATCATGTGAAAACTAGGCTGTACACAAAATTTCACCTCAATTAGAGTCCATTTCCAGTCCGATTCAATCAAACTGGTATGATCAACAAATTTTAGGTGTCCTCAAAAAATTCCCTTTTTATTATAAAAAATTCCTAGATATTATTTAGTGTCCATATGGAAATTTTCATCAATTTTGGAAATACATTGCTATTTTTCAAACCTTAGTCAAACCTTCTGTCAACCAGAGTACTATTTAAACAAAAATCATATCTTTTTCCTTACTTTCTAAGGTTAATTCCTCATAAAAATAAATTCATAACACTTAACATATATTCATTAGACTCCAATGATATTTTTGGACTAATCAAAAACCATTTCTTAATCTGATAATTATTTATTAGTCCGATACACTAATTTTTCAGTGTCACAAAAAATTAATCTTTCATTATCATATGATTCTACTCATTAATATGAGTACGTCCATATTTTTAGAATATTTTTTTGAGGCTATAGCTTAAGATATGGTCCGATCAATATCAGGTCAAAATCGAATAGAAGGAGACCTTCAGATGCCCATCTGAAGCCATAGATGGCCCGACCGTCCTTCATGACCAACGGCCTGGCCATCTGTCGCCTCATAGACGGCTGGCCCATCTGTCACCACAGATGGCCGTCCGTGGTGACAGACGCCCCGGACCCCTTTTTTCACCTTTTCGCAATTTTTGAGCCGTCTGTCGTGACAGATGCCACGGAACCCTTTTTATCCACTGTTTCACACTTTTTGGACCCATTTGACCTCCATTTAACGTCAAATTTTTCCCTATGGATTCCTGCTAACATGCTCTATCCAATGGTCTACTAAAATATTTTTCGAATCCGGGAGGTACTGTTCACCCCGATGTCACTATTCACTATCAAAAAATAATATTCACATCGAGTCCGGTATTGGGGCCATTACACTAATTGTATATATGTGATAAAATGAAGGATTTAATTGTAATTAAGAGCATAATTGCATGCATAAAATTTAGTGAACTAAATATTAATTTAATTTGATATTTTATATATATATATATGTATGTTTTAGGCATGTGAACTTAACTTAGTGGAAATCTCTGGAATTGTAATCATCACTGGGCATATTTAATGCTTAGCACATAGTTTTATTTGACTGCATGTAGGTACTCCATAGATCGCGGAGCGTAAAGCATACATAGATTATTGGGAGCTGAATAGAAGAAATACTATTGAAGGATATTAAGTATGTTAAGTTAAATGGCATGTATATGAACTTAAATTAGTATGGTTTTGGGAATTGATATGTATAGAATTTATATAGATAAAACATAGAATGGTATAATGCATAGTATTTTATTTTAGACTGTCTGTGAATGTGGCATATTATTGTGTTTGTTGCCCCTGCGTTGGGCTGTGGTTCGTTTGGGTTGCAGAAAATGTAGGTTAAGCATATAGTCATTATGTTTTCGAAAAGTTAACCAAAAGAATAGTAATTTAGATAGTTATAGGTCAATCGATAAGTGAAGGTTAAATGAATATATGCTAAGTTATAATGTCTTTGGTTAATTCTGAGGTTAACTAAAATTAGCTAATAGATTTAGGTACCTAATGTAATGATAAAAATGATAAAAAAAATAAAAAATAATAAAAAATACCCGTCTTCATATTAATAGGATAATTAATAGATTTCCAAATGATCATGTTATTCGACTTAAAAAGCTTAACGTAAGTGATTATTGAATGTACCACATAAGGGTGTTACAATTTTATTGGTATCAAAGCACAGTTTAGGCAATTTTAAGATCAGAATGGGTTATTAAGACTAGGTTAAGTACATATACATGCCAATTGATGAATGGAAAATATTGTGAGATTAATGTATGCTTGATCCTTTTGTTAGATAGTATGAAACGGCTCCCAAAGAAGGGCATCGGGAGGGTAATGTAGAAAGTGCAGCTTCAGTGAGTGCTGGGGTAAGCTGAGACGCCACAGCAACAAGCTGCTCCACTAGTTGCACCTCCCCCTCCACCTCAGCCGATTTTCTGAATATGTTGGCAAATTATATTCATCAGCGATTACCGGTACAGCAGCCACCTCAACCCTAGGTTCCTGAACAACCTCTTGCTCCACCTTAAAGAAAGCTGATTTTAGAACAGATTAAATGGTTGGCAGCAGAAGATTTTTATGGACAGGGCCCTTTGACTCTAGTTCAAGCTGAGGAATGGTTGTTCAAAGTCAAGAGAATATTTGAGGCCATATAGAGTCCACTAGAGGAGATGTTACAGGGAGTAGTAGCATTGTTGCAAGGACCTACTTTTACATGGTGGGGTACAGTATATAAACATACCCCTGCTGATCAGATAACATGGGATTATTTCTTATCTTAGTTTGAAAAGAAGTATATTGGGTCAAATATAAAGCTTCAATGCAAGATGCCTTTTGGAGACTTAGGCAAGGTAACAAGTTTGTAGCTGAATATGAACGGGAGTTTGAGTGGCTCAGTGCCTATTTAGATGATAACTCCATGACAGAAGATAAGTTGTGCCAAAGATTTGAAATGGGTCTCCATAACAACATCAGACAGCTTGTGGGTGCTCAAAGGCATCTTAATATGAGATCATTGATTGAATTAGCTATCAAAGTTGAAACCATATAGGTAGATGAAGCTAACAGACAATCCCAATTAAAATAAAAGAGGAAGCCGGGGTTAGTCTTCTGGAGCTGTTAATCAGGGAATGAAATCTAGAGGGTCTCTTCATTCATAGGGTTGTACATCTTCAACACCGGCCCACACTCAGAAGAATCTAGCAGGTAGCAGTGCAATAACTACATCAGTTGGCAGTGCACCAAGATGCAGAGGTCGTGGTAATCTACCGCAGTGTGAGCATTGCAACAAATCCCATCAGGTGAATGTAGATTGTTGACCAGAGCTTGTTTTAAATGTGGGTCTAAGGAACATTAAGAGAGGGATTGTCTAGAAGCATAACCTTTTACAACTGCTTCATTGGCCCCTAGATCAGTTTCTACTCCACATAGAGGTCAAGGTAGGGGAACAGCCTCCTATTAAGCTACTTCAGGTCTTTAGTTCAGCCTACTCATGGGTAGGGTTGTGCCACAGGAAGCACTTATGCAGTCAAAGATCGAGAATAGGAGGATGCACCTGATGTTATAGTTTGTAAATTCTCCTTACTCTCTCATTCTGTTTATGCATTGATTGATCCTAGTTCTACGCATTCCTATATTAGCATTGATATTGCATGGGGTAAAGGGTTACATGATTCATTGTTAGACTAGGATATCCTAGTGAATAATTGTAACACCCCCTACCTATACGTAGGCGATCCCATTCGATAAGGAATGAGATGCCATATAAGTCAAGGTGCCACCACAGAGATATAATACAAATCATACATTGATAACATACATACATAAATACGGGTAATTTAAAACTTTGCGAAACAACAGGAGCAACAGCTGATCATACATTAATATAACAAAAATCATTACAATAATGTTTTGATCAAACTGGCTAATACAAAAGATAATTACATACCCAAAATATACAAATGCGGAAGCTGCTACAGAAACTGATACATGAGAGTTCTATAAAAAAGAATCATTAAGGATTACAAAAGCTAAGCCCTACACTAAACCTTCCTGTGTTTGCTTGATTGGCGGTGACTCTCCAAAAGCAACACACCTTCTGCACCTGCATGGGTAAAAGCACCATGCTAAGCGATAAACGCTTAGTGGGGAAACACACAACAAAAGAGTGGATGGCCATTTACAAAGCTCGTCAAAGCATAGCACATATGATATTACAAATGTGGATAATCATGTCAGATGTATAATCATGCCTATATAATAAAGACATACATTCAGAAGCTCATATCCTCATTCATATACATATAAACTGATTTCTCATACTTATCATTAAGCTCATTCGAATATCACACTCTTGCAATCATATCAACACAATTCAGAGCACACACCTGCTGACTCAAAATAGTGGATAACGAGTGCACGCATAGCGTACCTTACGGGTACGAATCGAAAATCATTTTATCTTATCATATTCAAAATATTTGTACAAAGGGGATCTTAAACAAGATCCAAAACGCATAAGGGGTTTGTGAGGAACCAGATGGGGACCTGATCGGGGTCCAGACGGAACAAAGGGCTGCAGCTAAGAGACTCTATTAGGCATGCCTAACTATCCACTAGACTGACTCTCGCAGGTCATGCATAATACAATTTGGGGTTCCAAATCATAGCATATGAAGAAGGATTCATAATATTGCACATATAAATAAGCATTTTATATCGCATACAGGGGGTAAAACTCATGAAGAAACCATTTGAAATTCATTTCAGAAGAGAAGGCAAAATCAGAAAATAGGGCAGAATTGGAGTCACTGTCGTGCTTACGACCACGTAGCGCTCGCGACAAAGGCAGGCTTGCCCCGGGGCACGACCACGACACCCGTCGCGATCTCGCCAGGGAGCAAGGACACCTCACTGTCACGCTCGTGACAGATGTCGTGTTCGTGACAGTGAGCGGCCAGCCCAGACAGATTGCCAAGCAAATCGGTAGCCGAGCTCTCTGTCGTACTCGCGACAAAGGCTCCGCTGCATGGCTTGGCGGAGAGCTCGAACGCGTGCGAGGGCTGCTTTCACTAGGCTCTGTCGTGACCTCACAACAATGTCGCGCTCGCGGCAGAGTCGTGAATTCCACCCTTTACACGAGAAATCTACAGAAAATCCAACTTCACAACACCCATTCTCAACCCAAACATCAAAACATCAACTTGCCTCATCTCCAGCCACCCACACATCATTAACAACATAAAATACAACATCTATACCAAGAATTCCAATTAAATCATGCCAATAACAACATCAATTCGCACATATTGAAATATCAGCACTATTCATAATCATCTCACTCAAGAACACAATTAAGTTCATTAAACCACATTCAAGCCTTTTTAACACATCTAAATCAAAACCCAAAACATTTAAACTACAATGCACAACAAGATCACCATATTTTTCAAGAAATTTCATCAAAGGGTCAACAACCACAAAAAATGCAAAAAATCAAAAAATTCCCAAACCTGAATCTCCTTAGCTCTTAGCTAATGAGCACCACTTCCAGATGCCTTCTCCTTGCCTTTAGGCTCACGAGGAGGCTCAACTAACAACAACCCAATAATAACACACAAAATACAAACCCTAGATTAAAAACCCAAACCAGCTAGAAGAAGAAAAGATGAAGAAGAGGAAGAACAAGATGGAAAATGCAGAAAACTTACTAAATAAATGCAAGATGTGATTAATTCCCTCCACCAAGAACTTGAATCCAAGCTAGGTCACACTATAGAGTGAAGAAGAGGAAGAAGAGTAGTAGAGGGAGGAGAGGTATGGGAAAAGAGATAGGAAAAATCTAATTTCCTTTTTCCTTTCCTCCTTTTACTTACTCTTACTTAACCCTAGACACATGGCATCTCTCTAGTGGTGGAAATTAACCACTCACACCCAAACCACATGCATTGCACACACACATAATGCAATCCCCACTTATAACACCCTACAAATGTGTAAGCGTGCACACACACACACACAAGCACAACCCCACAAACCCATCCTACTATGGTATGCTCAAGCACACTCAAAAACAATATGAGCACCCACACTATAATAAACCCACAAAGCATACAATTTATCGAAAATACCCTTATGACATGCCAAAATGCACCCAATGCATACACATACAAAGGATCACATAGATGGCTCATACTACTAGGAGGCAAATGGGGTGTGACAACTCTCCCCTACTAACAAGAATTTCATCCTCGAAATTCTCACCTGAATCAAACAAATGCGGATACTGAGCTCTCATCGAATCCTCCGGTTCCAAAGTCGCTTCCTCAACTCCATGGTGATTCCATAACACTTTTACCAAAGGAATCTACTTACTTCTCAGCTGTCTCACTTCTCGGGCTAGGATAGCTTTCGGGTCCTCATCATAAGAAAAATCTGGCTGCACTTGCACATCTCGAACTGACAAATCTTGCAAAGGATCTGACCTATACCGACGAAGCATCGAAACATGGAATACATCGTGCAACTTCGCTAACTCCATCGATAAAGCTAATCTATAGGCTACCGGTCCAACTCTAGCCAAAACCTTATACGGTCCAATGAAGCAAGGACTAAGCTTGCCTTTCTTACCAAACCGAAGCACTTTCCTCCAAGGCGAAACTTTAAGGAAAACCTTGTCCCCGACTTCAAACTACACAGCCTTCCTCTTCAGATTAGCATATGACTTTTGTCGATCCTTAGCTGGCTTCAAATTTCACTGCACAACTCTGATCTTCTCCTTAGTATCCCTAACCAACTCTTGCCTAATAACTAAATGCTCGGATAGCTCAGTCCAACAAACTGGAGTCCTATATTGCCGACCATATAAAGCCTCATATGGTGACATATCGATGCTCGACTGATAACTGTTGTTGTAGGCAAACTCCATAAGCGACACATATCTGTCCCAACTACCTGGAAAATCCAAAACACAAGCCCTCAACATATCTTTTAGAATCTAAATGACTCGCTCTGACTGACCATCTATCTGAGGATGGAATGCCGTACTGAAGTTCAATTTGGTACCCAAAGCTCCTTGCAATTCCTTCCAAAACTTCGAAGTGAACCTCGAATCCCGATGTGACACTATAGATAACGGCACCCGATGCAACCTGACCACTTCATCTACGTAGATACTGGCCAACCTATCCATCGGATAGTCCACTCTCACTGGCAAGAAATGAGCTGACTTCATAAGCCGATCCACTATCAACCAAACTGAGTTCTGTTTCTTCTTAGTCAAAGGTAAACCAGATACAAAGTCCATGGCGATATCATCCGATTTCCACTCAGGAATGGATAAAGGCGTAAGTAATCCCGAAGGAACTTGATGCTCAGCCTTTACCTGCTGACATGTCAAGCACTTGGACACAAAATCCACAATGTTCCTCTTTATGCCGGACCACCAATAAAACTGCTTCATGTCCCAGTACATCTTTTAACTCCCGGGATGTATGGTAAAAATCGTGGTGTGTGCCTCACTCAAAAGCTGTCTCCTCATGCTCAGGCACACACAACCGATTTCTATACATAAGCACCCCATCAAAGATCGAGAACTCTGACTGCTTACCCGAACTGACCTCTTACACAAACCACTGTAGCCTCTCATCATCTCTCTAAGCATCCACAATCCTCTGTCTTAAGGTAGGCTTCACTCACAGCTGAGCGACCAAAGCCCCATCTAAATCGATCCTCCATCTAAACTATCTCAAAAGCAAGGCCAAAATCGACTTCTGGCTTAAAGCATACGCAACTACATTGGCCTTACCCGGATGGTAATCCACTATGCAGTCATAGTGTGACGCGTGCTGGAACCTAGCGAAGGCCCTCTTTGAACCCGCTTTTAGGATTCGAGGGATTGGTTCGCGTCTTTTAGATCTTAGGAATTATGAGATATTTTCGGCACCTCCTTTCACAATAGAACATTGAAAAGGACCATCCATCGTCATAACACCTTTAGGCACTTTTGAGGTATTTTGGAGTCGCCACCCGATTTACAAGAAATCGGGAAATGTTAACCTCTTATTGGTCTAAACTAGAGAGTGGTTCGGAACTTCACACTTATTCATGTCTTTAGTTAATTATAAATAAGTTTTTAAATTTTAAAATTTCACATCTCATCTCATGCGTTTAATGCAATTTATTTAAAGCACACTTCAAGCATCGAGGAGGCAATAAACGAAAAATATAAATAAAATAATAAATAGAGCGGTAAATACTCAAAGCCATGCCATTTACAAAAGGAAAATTGGGACAAATACAATCCCCAAATGAAAAAGAAAAGCTGAATTTAAATGAAAATGACAAAATACAATCCTCAAATGAAATAAAATTGCCCCAAAAATAATTAATTACAAGGGCCCATAAAATATAAATGTAAATTTAAACAATCACAAAAAATCAATCAAAAAGGGAGGACATACATAAATCGGGATATTTATTTGGTTCAGGAACATTGGTTCCTTCATGTTCACTTAAAAAAGGATCGAAGAGTTATTTTGATATTTGTAGTGAAAATTGGGATGAGTGATCCCATTTTTAATAAATCAACTCTTCATTTTAGTCCGCAATGTTTTTGCATTTTTGGCTAAAATCTAGGACATTTGTTCCAATTTATTGATAAAAATCCCAATTTAATTGTTCAAAATATTTTTGTGATTTTTTATTTTAACACGCGTATAAAATAAATTATTTTGTTTACGAGCAAAAACAATCACATAAAAAGATATAGGAAATGTCTCACCCAAGCGATGTAAACTCCTACGTGTCGTGAGGAGTTCGGTCATGATAAATGCTCAAACAAATAAGCACGACATTTTACCCCCAATGAAAAAAAAACAACAAATAAAACATTAGCAATAATTCCAAAATTATTTAATAATAAAAATAAAAGAAATCAAGTGTAAAATTAACACAACAATAGAATACATAAAATAGATTAAATTGGACATGCTAATTTAACATGTTAAAATCACACATAGAAGAAAAAATCATGCAAGGTAATATTAATAATAATGACAAAAGCTAAATCATGAAATAACACCATGCAAAATATAATGACCATAATAAAAATAATGACAATAACGATACCAATCACAACAACAATAAAAATAATAACAATAACAATAATAATAATGATAATAATAAGAATAATAGATGATGATAATAACAATAAATAATAATAATAATAATAATAATAATAATAATAATAATAATAATAATAATAATAATAATAATAATAATAATAATAATAATAATAATCAACCAATACAATTAGATGAATAAACAAGAGTAAGACAATCAAACATGCAATAAGAATAAGACAATCAAACATGCAACATAAAATGATTAGTATTTAAGCATGCAAAAAATCACAAGAAATAATAATAAAAGAAAACATAATGCAAATCCTATTTTTCATTCCCTAAACATCATGTATTTTATCCATTTTCATGCCAATGACAAAATAAAGATGGAAAACTCATGCTAGATAATAAATCTCAACCCCAAAAAAAACATACATGCATTAATGCAAAATAAAATCAAATAAAATAAAATAAACTGATATAAATAAAATGAAATGAGATAAAAAAAAATGGATCCAAAAATCTTTACCCGCAGAATTAAGTAATATGGAAGCAAGATGTCTTAATCTATTCTCCTTGTCAAGATTCAAAAGTAAACTAAAAAATGTTCAAGAAAATCTTGAGTTCTTATCTCAAAAAAAACTCAAGAATATTAATACTCAAAAATGATTTGAATTTTTTTTTTTGTATTTGATGTTTGATGAGAAAACTCAAGCTAAGGAATTAATTTTCCTTTCTCAAAGTTTTCAAGTTCAATAAAATTTTTGATATAAGAAAAAAAACTAGAATAGAATTTAAGAAGAAAACTTGTAGATTTAAAAAAGAAGAGAATTAAAAAGATTGAAGAAAGTGATTTTAATTTTTAAGAATAAGAAAAGATGAACTCCAAGAACATTGAATTCTTTGTTTTTCCAGCAAAATGCACTATCTCCCCTCAAGAATATCTCTCTCAAAGTGTCTTAGAAAAATGCATTTTCTTAGAGAAAATTTTCTTCCTCCAAAAATCCAATTCTTTTCTCTCCCCTTTTTTTCAAAAACCTGAAAATCTAATTCCCGTAAAAACTCCAATCTCTCCCCCTTTCAGCTCCCTAACAGATTTTTCAAAGATCCCTCTCCCCTAATTTCAACAAAAAACACTCAAAAAATTCAAAGTAAAAACCCTAAAATCAATAATTTACAATTAACATTTTTATTTATTTTTATTCATTTTTTGACTTTTAATTCCCACCCAATTTGACTAACATTTGTCGAATTTGAATAAAAACTGAAAGAATCACAAGAAAAAGTTATTTTTTAACCGAAAAAATAAAAAATCTGATTTTTGGGGTTTAGGGGGGCTGTCAGCGAGATTTCTCGCCGACAGGGGTGAGATCTACACGTAGCAGCGCGCGGCTGCCGCAACTCGGCTTCCGTTTTTTTTTTATTTTTTAATTTTAGAAAATAGAATAAAATGAAATACAAAAATATGGATAAAAATAGAAATACAAATAAAAATAAAAATAAGAATAAGAATAAACACTTTAAAAGGATTTTGAGGAAAATAAAAGAATTTGACAAAGAGATGATCTATTCTTATTTTCTTGCTGGTGAATTCGTCTTTATTTTAATCATCGGGTAATCCTGATCTTGGAACGACTCGGGACTCGGTGTCTACAGTTGCCCCCAATTTTGGGGAAACTATCATATTGGTGCCTAGTTGAGCCAAAATTTAGGAAAGAGGAAAGAAGCGCATACCTGAGGCGACGTCCTTCCCGTTGTTATGAGAATCTGCAAACTTAATTTGAACTTGCGAGATGCGTGTTCCATCCTTGAATGGTGATGTGCCAAGTCCGCTCCGAACTTACGAAACGCAAGGGTTGCTATCCCGAGCTGCACCGAGTCTGCTCCAGACTTACAAAGTGCGGTTGGTGATGCGCCGAGTCTGCTCCAGACTTACAAAATGCGAGGGTTGCTCTTCTGAGTTGCACTGAGTCTACTTCAGACTTACAAAGTGCGGATGATGATGCGTCGAGTCTGCTCAAGACGCAAAAAGTTTTCTCTAGCATAACTTCAGTTGCTTCCTGAACAAAATGAACTCCGATTAGATCAATGTATCATTGTGATCATTTTAATTATTTAACTTCTATGAAGGTTCAATTGTTATGATTTTACCAATTTGTGGCTTATCATATGATTCCCATCTTTTTCATTTTATTATCCATAACTGAAAAAAGATTTTTTTTTTATTTAAAGGGTATTCAAACATGCAAAGCACAACAAAGGTCAGATATTATTTTCGTATACAAATTACATTAAAAATCATAAATCTCCCTGAACATCGATCAAAAAGATCATGGGTGGCATGCATCGCTTGATCCTTCGTGGCTCATAGGTGTGTAGGAGGCTCTTGTGGGCTCCTCGGATCTGTCCTGGTGCTGTCACGTCTCCTTCATGAACCGCCCCATGCATTGCAATCTCTTGTCAATGGTTTGTAGTCTTTCACTCATGCACTAATCCATACGCTGCTCTATAGTTATTAGCCTCTCATTCATGCGCTACTCTACAGCCATAAGTCTCTCACCCATACGCTGCTCTATAGCCATCAGTCTCTCACCCATTCGTTGTTCCACAGCCATCAGCCTTTCATCAAAGCGCTGGGACCTGGCCTCCAATGTTGCTATAATCTCCTTCTGCATGGTTTGGATGAGGATCTCCGTACCCGTCTGGCTCTGCTCCATCCCGGGCCTAGGTGGTGGTGGAGGAGCTGCTGAAGTAGATGCCCCTGGAGAATCTGGACGATCATAGGGGTGATACCTCCTACATGTCTGAGGACCCATCTCTGAAGCATGCATGTAAGGAGAAGGGTGTATCTGACCTTCTGGAGGAACTGGCTGTGATAACGAAGCGTGAAAAAGATAACTCAAGTCAATATCAAAGTCATCTAAATTGATGTCCATATTCATATAGTCTGGCAGCGAGTGAGGCCTTTCTTCTTCTGGATGTGGACGATAATATTCCTCGTCTGTCACTAGTTGCGGGCGATAACATTCCTCATCTGTCTGAGGTTACGGAAGCTCTTCCTCCACTGGTTGCAGATGATAGCACTCCTCATCTGTCTGAGGTTGTGGAAGCTCTTCCTCCACTTGTTTTGGATGATAGTACTCCTCACCTATCTGAGGTTGTGGAGGCTCTTCTTCTACTAGCTGTGGGCGATAGTACTCCTCATCTGTCTGAGGTTATGGAAGCTCTTCCTCACCCTGGAACTGATCTTCGGACGGTGTGGCAGCTGTGAGTGGAGGCAAACGGTACATCTGTCGAGTTTTTACCATAGTGAGAAATCTATACACTCCTGCCTGTCCAGGCAACTTCTCAACCATACCCATACATTTGGCAAGGGCCCAATCAACATAAATATCTCTGTCCACAGGCTGGCCAAATGTGTTGAGGTCGTGTCCTAAATACAGTAGCAACCTGGTGACTACCCCACCTACACATATCTGCGCCGTAGCTCTCCAACTTTGTCTAACCATGCCGGCTATAATCTTGTGACTAATATTGAGCGGGGTCCCCGTTGCCATAGCCCATAGACTCCAAATCTCTGCTGTACTGATGGCACTAGGACTACCATTTCTGCTCAAGAAGCTGCTGGCTAAAATCGTCTGAATATACCTGTACACCCGTGAGGCTAATAGAGTAGTCTTTGCTATATTGCGGTCATAATGGGCCCCTGGTGCTGTGATCACTTCCCATTGGTGTGCCAAAACAACTCTGTCTGGTACCTGTATTTGGTCCCCAGTCGGAATACCCATGATCTGTGCAAAACTCTGGCCACTCATTGTATGCTCTGTATCTCAGACACGAAAGGATATAGCTTCAGGGTCAGTGTCTAATCTTGAAAGCCCCCCATACTTAAGTGTAGCCAGGAACTCCCAAGTAACCTCTGGGTAGGTGAGAAAAGCTAGTGTAAGGAAATCCGTCCAACCTATAGTTGTTAACAACATGTTGACTTCTTCCCACATGCCAATCTGCTCTAAGAATGTTTGGGATAGAAATTTACTGGACCAAAACCATGAACCACATAGTGCTTTAAACTTTCATCTTTGTGCAGCATCCATCCATGCTGGAGGTGGAGCACCTACTAGTTCTCTAGATGGAGCACGTCGTGGAGGCATCCTGAAAAAAAAAAGAAAAAACTTACACAATTATTTATTTATATACAATTCTTTTGCATACTCCCTGAATTCCTGAAGTGTTCTTCCAGATAAGCTTCGCTACCTAATATCTCCTGCAAAATTTAAAATCAATACCCAAAGGCAAATTATGCGTGTGAATGTGCACATGCTCATGCAAAACGTGAGTGATGAATCCATACGAGTGGTCTTGGTATCGAAGCACAATTTCATTCTCAAGGATCTTAATTGGGATGCTCATTGGCTTAGGGATTCTTACCCATAATCTTCTTAGAGTAAATCATCAGGTACACATCTTTGCCCCCCGGTCAATGGGTATATGGCCCAAATTTTGACTCACGTCCTGAATCAAGCCTTGTTTTGTCCTAAGTGAAATAATTAGAGTTTATGCCGCCTTATCCCCCCATGCATCGAAAGTCATTATTTTGAAGGTAGTGCGCCTCTTGTAGGTTTTCACACTAACTTTTCTTCGCGGAAAATGCGTCCCTTCGGGGATTTTCACGTAACCCTGTGCCTTATTTTTGCCTAGGATGGACCCAACCCATCCTAGCGGCTTTTATTCATTATTTTTTTTTTATCTTTTGTAGGATAGACCGCCCGTATCCAGGTTTTCACCCTGCCCTTTGGCCTAACTTTTGCTTAGAGAGCCAGTTACGGTTTTCATCTCTAACGGCCTTCTTCTTTTTTCTCTTTTTTATTTTTTATTTTTTTATTTTTTTATTATTTTTTATTTTTTATTTTTTTTAGAGGCTAGACCCTTTGCCGGCAAAAGCAATAGTGGACAATCGCATGAATCCGATGGAAAACAATGTATTACCTTTTCAGAAGGGAACATAATGGCATTAATCACACGAAAAGAGCATACAATTGCATACATGTACATGTTTCCATGTGATTTCATTATACATGATCATCATTTAACATTAGGCTCAAGATACAAGACCACATCTAATCTCGAGATGGATCCTGAAAGCATTCAAAACTCATGTTATCAATCAGCCCTCTCGGGTTTTTATGATTGACCATTTTCTCTTAGCCTTTAACTTTTACCGAGGATGCCTTTTTTAGGTTTTCACCTTGACAGGGCGCCTAATTTTAGCAAGGCCGCCTCTTTTCGGTTTTCAACCCGCGGGCTATTTATTCTCTTCTTTTTATTTTAGTCTTTAGCCATGGAACCTCTTTAATCTGTCCACATTGACCGGTTCTCTGAATTCATTCCCATCACTATCTGTTAAGATCGCAGCTCTTTTGGATAATAACTTCTTCAGAACAAAAGGTCCTTCCCAAGTCGGTCTGAATTTACCCCGTAAGTCGAAAACCCCTGGCCTCATCTGCTTGAAGACCAGATCTCCTTCTCTTAGGGGGTGTCTTTTGACTTTCTTGCCAAATGACCGGGCTAATCTCTTTTGATAAACCTGATTGTGATAATACGCTCACATTCTATCCTCATCCAGCAAGTTCAATTATAGCAACCGCTGCTGTGCCCATTTTGCTTCTGGCAGTTTCGCTTCCGATATCACCCTTAACGATTGGAGCTCAATTTTCACTGGTAAACTGCTTATGTCCCATAAACCAAAGAAAAGGGGGTAGCTCCTGTCGAAGTTCTGATAGTGGTTCTGTAGCCCCAGAGTGCAAAAGGTAGCTTTTCTGCCAAATCTTTATAGGTTTATACCATATTGGCCAATATTCTTTTTGCATTCTTATTAGCCACCTCAACCGCTCCGTTAGCCTGTGGTCGGTAGGGAGAAGACTTGTGATGCTGGATTCCATATTTTTGAAGCATCTGTTTAGTTTCTGCCAAGAATTGTACCCCATTATCCGACACAATGAGGTGTGGGAGCCCATATCTGCATATCAAATTCCGCTCGATGAATTTAGCCATTTCTCTAGCGTCAACCTTTCTAAAAGATTCAGATTTGACCCACATAGAGAAGTAATCAATGGCGACTACAATGAACCTATGCCCATTAGATGCTGTAGGATGTATCTCTCCTATTATATCTATTCCCCAAGCTGCAAATGGCCACGGAGATGTAAAATTGTGTATTTCTGAAACCGGCACATGCCTCATGTCCGCGTATTGCTGGCACAACTGGCATTGCTTCACATATTTTGAGCAATCAGCATCCATTGTAAGCCAATAAAATCCTTACCGCATGATCTTCTTTGCTAAGGCTAAACCATTCATGTGGGCTCCGCAAACCCCGGCATGAACCTCTTCCATAATCCTTCCAGTTTCTTTCTCTGCCAAACATATTAACTGAATACCATCCACTTGCCTCTTATACAACATTCCGTCCACACTGATGAATTGAGAGGATAGCTTTCTAATCATTCTTTGATCTTTCTCAGTGGCTTCTTCTAGGAAAACCGACCTTTCTAAGTAATTTTGAACATCATAATACCAAGGTTTTCCATCGTCGACCTCAACATCCATCATCTGCTAATTGGTTCTCATCTCGAGGTACATAGCTAAAAGTGCAGACTTCAAATTGGCTACTTAATCCCTTCAAACACTCCACATATGGTAGCAAGCGTTATTCCTTGATGGACCATTCATCCCTGACCTGATGGACCACTAAGGATGAGTCTCCAAAAACCTCTACTACTTTTGCCCCCACGGCTGAGAGTGCTTCCAACCCGAAGATGCAGGCTTCATACTCAGCTTCGTTATTGGTGGCTCCATATCTTAACTTCTTAGCTAAGGGGAGTTTTTCACCCTCTGGGGTCACCAAAATTACTCCTACTCTAGCTCCCTTGTTGTTTACTGCTCCATCGAAGTACATTTGCCACTTCTGTGTTGTGATGGCTGATATATCCTCATCAGGAAATTCATATTCCAATTGGTCACCTTCGATAAGATGGTTAGCTAAGAACTCTATAACTGCCCAACCCTTAATGGTCTTTCTGGTGATGTACTCCACATCAAACTCTTGTAGCAATAACAACCATCTTCCCATTTTTCCTAGCAAAGAGGGTGCCTCCTGAAGGTATCGGAGAGGGTTTTGTTTTGCACCAGCTTGCACCTTGTAAGAATGAAAATAGTGTCTTAGTTTCTTTGAAGCCCAGATTACTGCTAAACAAATCTTTTCCACCTCGACATACTTGGCTTCATAAGGAAGGAATTTCTTACTGAGGTAGTAAATCGCGAACTCAACCCCGAATTCATCTTCTTAGGCCTTCATAGTGCTTACGGAATTCTCTTCTATTGCTAGATAAAGGATTAATGGCCTGGCTGGCTGCGGCAACCGCATAATTGGGGGGTGCAGAAGGTATTCCTTGATAATATCAAAAGCTTTTTTGCAGTCATTGTTCCACCTAACTGGCTGATTCTTCCTAAGGAGCTTAAAAATTGGTTCGCATACCGAAGCAAGCTTGGAAATGAACCTGCTAATATATTGCAATTTGCCTAAAAAACTCCTGACTTCTTTTTCCTTTCGAGGCGTTGGCATCTCCCTGATTGCTTTAACCTTATCTGGATCTACTTCAATTCCCCTTTGACTCACCAAATGGCCTAACAGTTTACCCGAGGTTACTCCAAAGATGCATTTCTTAGGGTTAAGGCAAAGGTTGTACTTGTCAATCCTCTGAAAGAACTTTTCTAAGGCCTCAAAATGCCCCTCTCGAGTGGCTGACTTGATCATCATGTCATCGACATACACTTCCACTTCTTTGTGGATCAAGTCATCCAGGATCTTGGTGGCCATTCTTTGGTATGTTGCTCCTGTATTCTTTAATCCGAAGGGCATAACCCGGTAGGCAAATGTACCCCACTCAGTGATGAAGGCTGTCTTAATCCGATCCGTGATCTTATAAAGGATTTGGTTATATCCCACATATCCATCCACAAAACTGTACATCGTGCAAGCTGCCGCACTATCGACTAGCACATCAATATGGGGCAAAGGAAAGTCATCTTTCGGACATGCTTTATTCAAGTCTCGGTAGTCAACACATACCTAAACCTTTCCATCCTTTTTGGCTATAGGGACAACATTAGCCAACCATGTTTGGTATTGAACCTCTATTAGGAACTTTGCTTCAATCTATTTGTACTCCTCTTCTTTTACCTTTTTTGGCCACTTCGGTCTGAGCCTTATGAGTTTTTGTTTGACTGGTTTGCATTCTGGATAGGTTGGAATAGCATGTTCAACGACTTCTTGATCAATTCCCAGTATGTCTTCATAGGTCCAGGCAAAGACTTTTTCATATTTTTTCAATATTCTCTCAAAATTTTCCCTCTCTTTAGGAGTTATGTCAGATGCTATCAGGATTTCTTTTAGGTTTTCCAAAGTCCCGAGATTAAATGAGGTGGTATTAGCTGAGTTAATGTCAAATATAAATGATTCATGTTCATGATCATGCATAATGAAATCATGAGAAACATCGAACAAGTAAGCAAAGTCATTCATCTCATTGACAAACTTAGAGTTACAAGCATAATTGTCAAATAGTTCAGGGATAAAAAGTACATCAGAAAAACAATCATTAATATCTTTCATTGCTGCCGGGGCTGAAGTTGATGGCCTATCATCTTGGTCGTCTGCAATCTTCAGGTTCTTCAATTCTGACACCGCCACCTCACCTTCTACTTTTCCTTTGCCTTTCACCCGGGTGGCCAGCAGACTGTCAGTGATGATCTCTTTGGGAAATTCTCGATCCCAAGCCAAACATTGGTTGAAGACCTCTTCATCCAAGAATCCTTCTACTGTTTTAACCATTCCGTCGGACCAGTAAAAAACATCACTGAAAATCTCGAAGCCTGGGGTGATCATACCGCCAATCCATTATGGCTTGGCTTCTCCATAGTAGGTGCATATTGATGCAGCCGGCACAAAGCTCTCTAAAATGTGCGGGATCTCTGCGGGCTTCTTCCTAAGTTTGTTCTTCTTAGCTTCGGTGGTGTAACCCAAACCCCTTCTATCCTTTTGCACCCTTGTGGCAACAGGTGCTTGGGGCCCTTGTGAATTCTTGCCCAAATCGGCCCCCGGGAGGAAGTTCATCTTCTTCATCATGTTAACAACCTGAGCAGTCCCCACTAAACCATCCTCTTCATCCACCACGGCCACATGGAACCCACTAAAGGGTTGATTGGAAATCCCGAGGACTGATACTTGATTATTGTTGGCTGCCTTGATTGTCACGACCTAGCCCTCATAGGGGATTTTGATCATTTTGTAGAGGGTAGATGCAACCCCTCCCAGCTTGTGAAACCAGGGCCTCCCTAGTAGTACTGCAAAGTTGGCTGGGATAGGCAGGACAACAAATTCGGTTTCTGTCTCAACTAGCCCAGTTCTCACCTGTACCTTGAAAGTCTCAGCAGCTTGTTTTCTTGAATTGTCGTAGGCAGTAATGATTAGGTCAGATTTACTCAATAGGGTCTCATTTATCCCATAGGCAGGTAACACCACAAGTGAACATACATTGATAGAAGACCCGTCATCCACCACGACACAAGCTGTATGCTTCCCATTAATTTTGGCTCTGATGTACAGGGGTAATTGTGTTTGCAACCCTCAATTGGTAAGTCAGCATCGGTGTAGACTACATTCTCTCCAGATCCCCCTTTTACCATGTCCAATAACTCGGTAGGTGAAATGGTTGTAGCAACTGTTGATTCTCACATGGCTTCCACTAGCTTTTGTCTGTGACTCGGAGACTGTCTCAGCAAGTCCCACACCAATATCTGAGCCTGTATCTTCCTCAGCTATCTCATTATCCCATCCTCCTCGAGTTCCCTTTTTGCAGGCGCAGGCATTGGATCTTGAGGCCTCTCCACCTCTGGAATCACTCTACCACTTCGGTCACAGTTTGTACCTCCTATACCTTCTCTTCATCCTCGGAATTCCACACGTCCTCTAGCTCATCAACTTTTCCATCCTCGCCTTCGCTGGTCGAGTCCCAACATTCTATCATGCTAACTTGAGGCTTCTCTTCACTAACCCCCTGCTCAGGACGAACAATAGCCATATAATCATTACCATAAAGGTCTCTTAACACTTACCCTTCTGGCAGGCTTGAACCTATCATAAAAATAGGTAGAGGAACAACATTATACCCGGTCGTCTTTCTCTTTTCCCTCTTCTCAGGATCATAAATCTGTTTACTGTCAATCAAATCTTTAATATGGTGCCTCAGCCTCGCATAGTTGTCTGCCCGATGCATAGTATGCTGGTGGAATTCACAAAATTCATTGTCTCTGTGCCTCGGCTGTCCTTGGGTTCTAGCTGGCCTAGGTGGCAGTGGTTGCAGCTTTCCCGCTTTCATCAATCGCTTCAATACCCAGGATAAAGGTCGACCTAAGTTTGAGAAGTGCTGTTGGTTCACTCCTGTAGTTGAAACCTCGACCGTCCTTATGATTTTGTTACTATTGCTAGAACTTGCTAACTTGCTTGCCCCCATATTACTGTAGCTCTTTCTGGCATAGTGTAACACCCCCATACCCCCGGTAAGGGATATCGGGGCGCCACGCGGGCACATACGTATACACATACATATACATACACTAGCGAAAGCGGTAACAATAAATAATAAACAATTAGAAATAAGTTGGGCCCAAACAAAAAGAGCTCTTATAACATATATATAAACTATACATAATCCAAAAGCTTTATACTTGTTACATATTCATTTTCGGTATACATATGTATAACAGTTAACTTTTACATGTCAACTATACTATACTTCCTATGTACATAACGATGTTACTCAATACATCACCAATTCTACCCCTAATTTATACAAAAAGGGTATATAAAAAAGCTCCTAGTGGCCCTCACTTGTAGATGAACGCTTTCACTGGTCCGCACCTGTCAACCTACACGGAAACAAACATCCGTGCTAAGCGATAACGCTTAGTGGGGATAAAAAATAATGCAATGGACTTCTTTCGAAGTCAGCAATAAAATATACATGTCCCATGCGCTGCTCAAACAACTCATGCATATAATTTCACAATCATATTAATCATGGATTCTAATTCATATAAACATGTGCTGGTATACATAACTATCCTGTAGCATTCATCTCATATACTTTAAACATTTACTTATAACACTACATATGATCATTTCCTGTTCACTATACACTAACAATAACGGGGATAAAACAATAAGCCTGAATTCCTTTCACGGTGGATACGGGTAACTCTGGATACTGTTTACAGTATCTTACATATGGAGAATTAACTCAAACTCTATGGAATACAAAGGTATTCCGAACTCTGGGCACAATTAAGGCTAACTCTAGTAGCTGCACTCTAGCCCTTTATAAGCATGCTTATCTATCCACTATAACGGTAATCAGGCTCTAACAACTCATATACTGTACACTGATATCACTCATTTACTGTACTTCAAGTGCATTTAATTCATGTATAACTTGTACTAATCATGTATATTTAATTATTACTAATCTTGTAAGAGGTTTAAAAGATAATTTAAACCAAACACAGGCTAGATGATAACATGCAAGACCCATTTAGACCTTTAATAACTCAAAACAGGAGCAAAAGACCAAAACAAGACAAAACAGGGGCAAAAAGGCTCACTGTCGCGATCGTGACTTGTGTCGCGCTCGCGACAGTAGCCTAAGGAAACAGAGCCGTCACGAGTCGCACACGCGATTGCGGCTCGTGACGATCTGCTTCGCTTCACACCCGCTAGGAAGGAAGGGGTCACGAGTCGTGACTGTCCATCACGACTCGTAATAGGGCTCTCACAAAAGAGAGAGGACATCACGGATCGTGATGCCATCTCAGCCCAACCGATGGAAGGTCACGCGGCGTGACTGCTCATCGCGTCTCGTGATAGAACTCTCACAGAACCTGAGAGAGGCATCGCGAGACGTGATGCCATCTCACGCCTCACGACGAGGCTCACCCAAGGGTCACGAGTCGTGACCTACCCTCACGTCTCATGACTCTCTCCTCGCAACTCTGAAAATCAAATTTCCAACTCGCTTCCTACGAAAATGAAAGACGCGATTCTGTCGCGATCGCTACTTGTGTCGCGCTCGCGACAGAAGCTTTTTCCCCAATTCCAAATGCAAAAACCACACACAGTTAAACTCAAACAAAATCCAAACCAACTCTTTTATTTTCACATGCAACCACCCCTCTTTTAACATGTAATTGCCCTATACATCATACTCATAACTAAGTTTTCACTCAAATCACACAATCACTTTAGACATTGAAACACTACAAGCAATAAAAAAAAATTGATTTCACACACTTAAAAAGCCATTGAGCTAATTTCAGCTTCCAGTACATTTCTTTTACAACTAAGTCTCTATTAAAACATTCAAAGTCACAACACATGCAAAATAGGAAAACCGCACACAATCCCTACCTCTAGGACGTTGAACCGCACTCTCTACTCGGCTCCAACCTTCTCTTTGCCTTTATTTGGCTTCTTGTCCACAGCTTCCATGCACAAACCATTCAAAATACCAAAGTTACTCTTCTCTCTTACTTTAAATCAAGAACAAAAATAAAATAAAAGAAGAAGACCAATACTAACTAAAGAGTATTACTTACCTTCTTAGGATACCTAACCAAGCTCTACTAGCCCCTCTCAAAGCCAACCCAAATGAATCACTCAAAATAGTGTAAAGAAGAAGAAGAAGGAACGAAAGAAAGAGCAAAGTAAGGGAAAAGAAAGAAACTCACGTGAAAGAAGAAGAAAGAAACAGATAGTCCAAGTCAATCCAATAATTAACTATAGTAATAAATGCCATCTACCCAAATAATTACATCCTCATCCTCTCTTTAACTCTTAATCACTCTTAACATAAGTTAATCTATTGCCACTTGTCACTTCCCTACAAAACCATGTGTCATTCTCCTACAAAGCTACAATTTACAAAGGCCAATTAATTACCCTATCACCGGAGTGGTTCTGTCACGCCCACGACGCTTGTCGCGCTCGCGACAGGACTCAAACCCATAACACTAATCTTTCTTGAACCAAAATTCTATAATTCTTCTAGGGCTATTTCGGGGTGTTACAAATCTCTCCCCCTTAAGAAATTTCGTCCTCGAAATTTCCCCCGCTACCGAACAACTAACTCAAACTATATACTGTATAAACTAATAAGAGGACTTACTAGAAGTTCCGATCAATGCCTCCACCTCTTCAACCGTCATGGCAAATACACGTGGCTGATCCTCAGGGAATGGCCTCTCGACTATTTCTGATGGCGGTCTTTCAGCTCTACCTCATCCTCTTCCACTTCTAACATTTCCAGAAGCATTGCCTTTCTCTCTATTTACTTGTGATGCCATATTCTCTCTTGTTTTAGGGCACTGAGCAAGCAAATGCTCTATACTACCGCATTTGAAGCAAGCTCTAGTGAGCTTTTTACATTTGCCCCAGTGACGTCTATTACAGTGCTCACATTCTGGGGCCATACTCCCTCTACTAGTAGGCGGTCTCACACTTCCAACCGAAGTTGGTACTTGTACCGATGCTTGACCATCTCTTCCTTTTTTTTCTGCTCTAGCTCCTCTACCAACATTCTCATCTTCTCTTGGAAATCTCCTTTTTTGCTCTCTCTTTTGCTTTATTAACTCAGATTCCTCCATTTTCATCGCTGCCAACACCAATGGATAATAACCCACCGGTTGTAAAGCAACCATGGCAGCTAACGGTCCTCTTATGCTCTCTCTCAATCCATCTTCGAATTGCCTACATCTGAAGTCATCAGTTAACATACCTTCTGGTACATATTTACTCAAACGAGTAAACTCTTTATCATATTCTGCAACAGTCATATTCCTCTGCTTAAAAGTTACAAATTCTTTCCACTTGGCATTTTTATATGCTTTGGTCACAAATTTCTCCTTGAACTCTCGAATAAAGAAATCCCAGGTTAACTCCATGGGTCTCTGAGGATTCTGCAACACTAACTTCCACCAGTCATATGCTGCACCATGTAACAATGACACAGCACAAGCTACTCTTTGATTCTGAGGGCAACTGATTTCTTGCAAAATTCTTTCTATTTTCTCCAACCAGAATTCTGCTATCTCAGATTGATCCAAGGATGTTCCATGGAACTCTTCAGCTCCTCTTGTTCTTATCAAATCCGATGGTGTTTTTGGAGCCGTCAATCTATCTAAGATCTGTACCAACCCTTGTATTAGCTCTGGGTTGTCCTGAACAACTCTTGCTCTTTCCTCTCTATCTTGTGCTTGTACATATGGATCCACTCGAACCGGATTCACACTGCCTGTAGTCTCTCCTATATGCTCACTCGGGTCGGACTCCATCTAGACCCTACAAAACCAGCATCTGCATTAGGCCACATTCTAGACAACTCAAATACATATACATAACTATACTCTATCGCCTTCTAGTCCCGAACCAATTAACCTAGAGCTCTGATACCACTAAATGTAACACCCCCATACCCCCGGTAAGGGATATCGGGGCGCCACGCGGGCACATACGTATACACATACATATACATACACTAGCGGAAGCGGTAACAATAAATAATAAACAATTAGAAATAAGTTGGGCCCAAACAAAAAGAGCGCTTATAACATATATATAAACTATACTTAATACAAAAGCTTTATGCTTTTTACATATTCATTTTCGGTATACATATGTATAACAATTAACTTTTACATGTCAACTATACTATACTTCCTATGTACATAATGACGTTACTCAAAACATCACCAATTCTACCCCTAATTTATACAAAAAGGGTATATCGAAAAGCTCCTAGTGGCCCTCACTTGCAGATGAACGCTTTCACTGGTCCGCACCTGTCAACCTACACGGAAACAAACATCCGTGCTAAGCGATAACGCTTAGTGGGGATAAAAAATAATGCAATGGACTTCTTTCGAAGTCAGCAATAAAATATACATGTCCCATGCGCTGCTCAAACAACTCATGCATATAATTTCACAATCATATTAATCATGGATTCTAATTCATATAAACATGTGCTGGTATACATAACTATCCTGTAGCCTAAGGAAACAGAGCCGTCACGAGTCGCACACGCGATTACAGCTCGTGACGATCTGCTTTGCTTCACGCCCGCCAGGAAGGAAGGGGTAACGAGTCGTGACTGCCCATCACGACTCGTGACAGGGCTCTCACAAAAGAGAGAGGACATCACGGATCGTGATGCCATCTCAGCCCAATCAAAGGAAGGTCACGCGGCGTGACTGCTCGTCGTGTCTCGTGACAGAACTGTCACAGAACCTGAGAGAGGCATCGCGTGACGTGATGCCATCTCACGCCTCTAGACGAGGCTCGCCCAAGGGTCACGAGTCGTGACCTATCCTCACGTCTCGTGACTCTCTCCTCGCAACTCTGAAAATCAAATTTCCAACTCGCTTCCTACGAAAATGAAAGACGCGATTCTATCGCGATCGCTACTTGTGTCGCGCTCGCGACAGAAGCGTTTTCCCCAATTCTAAAGGTAAAAACCACACACAGTTAAACTCAAACAAAACCCAAACCAACTCTTTTATTTTCACATGCAACCACCCCTCTTTTAACATGTAATTGCCCTATACATCATACTCATAACTAAGTTTTCACTCAAATCACACAATCACTTTAGACATTGAAACACTACAAGCAATAAAAAAAAATGATTTCACACACTTAAAAAGCCATTGAGCTAATTTAAGCTTCCAGTACATTTCTTTTACAACTAAGTCTCTATTAAAACATTCAAAGTCACAACACATGCAGAATAGGAAAACCGCACGCGATCCCTACCTTTAGGACGTTGAACCGCACTCTCTACTCGGCTCCGACCTTCTCTTTGCCTTTATTGGGCCTCTTGTCCACAGCTTCCATGCACAAACCATTCAAAATACCAAAGTTATTCTTCTCTCTTACTTTAAATCAAGAACAAAAATAAAATAAAAGAAGAAGACCAATACTAACTAAAGAGTATTACTTACCTTCTTAGGATACCTAACCAAGCTCTACTAGCCCCTCTCAAAGGCAACCCAAATGAATCACTCAAAACAGTGTAAAGAAGAAGAAGAAGGAACGAAAGAAAGAGCAAAGTAAGGGAAAAGAAAGAAACTCACGTGAAAGAAGAAGAAAGAAACAGATAGTCCAAGTCAATCCAATAATTAACTATAGTAATAAATGCCATCTACCCAAATAATTACATCCTCATCCTCTCTTTAACTCTTAATCACTCTTAACATAAGTTAATCTATTGCCACTTGTCACTTCCCTACAAAACCATGTGTCATTCTCCTACAAAGCTACAATTTACAAAGGCCAATTAATTACCCTATCACCGGAGTGGTTCTGTCACGCCCACGACGCTTTTCACGCTTGCGACAGGACTCAAACCCACAACACTAATCTTTCTTGAACCAAAATTCTATAATTCTTCTAGGGCTATTTCGTGGTGTTACACATAGGCCTCACTGCTTGTCCCCCTTGCCATGTATTCACTCTCCACTTCTATGGCAATATCTTTTAAGGACTCCCAATCTTTCAACCCTTCATTTTCAATACATCCCTTAGATATGGGCTGGCATTCCTAATAAATAATCGAATCTGGTCAGGAGTATCTGATTTATGCGTCATTTCCATAACCCGATTCCTCCATCGAGTGAGGTACTCGTGAAAAGATTCCCCAGGCTTTTGTTGCAGCAGCTCTAAATCCTTCAGCGTGATCTCTATCCTAGTACTGCAATCATACTGCTTTAAGAACTCTTCAGTCAATAAGTCCCAATCTTCTTTGAATCTTCTGTCTAACCCATGATACCAATCAATTGCAGGCCCCGTAAGGCTTAAGTAGAAGTACTAAATTTTTTGCTTCCTTGTTAGAGTTGTCCCCTTCATTACTAATGAATACTGTTTGATGTGCGCCATAGGATCAGAAGTACCATCAAACTTAGGGATATCGGGCATCTTGAAATTCAAGGGGATTAGGTCATCATTGTCCAACTCCCGATCTTCAGGGTTTATTCCCCTTCATACAATCAGCATCCTTGTCATAGCCTCGAATTTTTCCTCCATCTTCTTCCACATTGCCTCCTTAACTCTAGGTGCCTTGCCCTTTACAGAGACTGGGCCCTCCAAGTTATCTTCAAAGGAATCATTGTCAAGGTCTACAACTATTTTTTGCTTGGGTACACCCCTAGGTTCAACCACTGGTGGGCGTAAAATCACCGGGGGATCTTCTTTGCCTGAATCTTGCCTCTCTTGTCCCACTGCAGGAGCAACTGGTGGCTGTCCAGCAAGCTGTGTTATTGTGGGAGCAGCTGATGGATGTCCCGCAGACTGTGTCATCATAGTGGTCAAATTTCCCATCATTGTCATCATTCTATTTTCAAATTCCTCCAATCTCCTACCCACTTCCTCAGCAACCAATGCACGGGTAGCCTCAGACTCTCTAGAAGGATCAGCCATACTGGATGCTACTGAAGATAAAGTCTTACTACTTTTTGTATCTGACTCCCGAACTGATACCCCTCCAGGCAACCTGAAGAAAGGATGGTCATCATTGTCCAACTCCCGATCTTCAGGGTTTATTCCCCTTCATACAATCAGCATCCTTGTCATAGCCTCGAATTTTTCCTCCATCTTCTTCCACATTGCCTCCTTAACTCTAGGTGCCTTGCCCTTTACAGAGACTGGGCCCTCCAAGTTATCTTCAAAGGAATCATTGTCAAGGTCTACAACTATTTTTTGCTTGGGTACACCCCTAGGTTCAACCACTGGTGGGCGTAAAATCACCGGGGGATCTTCTTTGCCTGAATCTTGCCTCTCTTGTCCCACTGCAGGAGCAACTGGTGGCTGTCCAGCAAGCTGTGTTATTGTGGGAGCAGCTGATGGATGTCCCGCAGACTGTGTCATCATAGTGGTCAAATTTCCCATCATTGTCATCATTCTATTTTCAAATTCCTCCAATCTCCTACCCACTTCCTCAGCAACCAATGCACGGGTAGCCTCAGACTCTCTAGAAGGATCAGCCATACTGGATGCTACTGAAGATAAAGTCTTACTACTTTTTGTATCTGACTCCCGAACTGATACCCCTCCAGGCAACCTGAAGAAAGGATTCCTGATCAGCCGTCCACTAGAATCTCCAGACCACCCGGACGAATCTATAATGGCTGCATAACTCACTTTGTTAGAATAATGCATGATTGAGGTGCAATGCATGGTTGTGCTAATGCATCATAGACAAACACATGCAAGCAGATATATCCCTCCAACCTTATTTCTCCCATGCACGAGGTAATATGGTCTCTTCCCTAGGTGGGCTTTATCTAAGGGTTAACAGGGAACCGATTGGACACGTATGGTGCACGGTGGAAAACCGGCAGCATAACACCTCTTGTCTAATATACATACGTATGGGTGTTTGGCCATTATGTATTTAAATAATTCAACTAAATTTAAATTGTCCCACCGGGGCATAAAAGCCTTTGATGAAGACCATGTTAATTTGATTGATTTTGTTCAATATATGACGGCCCAAATAGCAAGCATTGTATTATGGTTCATTTTACCTAGGGGAAGTATCTATTGCCATTACATGAGCTTTGGTCAAAGGTGGTGATACTTTAGGGCTACCCAAGCATGGTCCCTGCCAACGGGTCTAGCTCATCACGAGTATAATGACCGATCGGGTCTCCATTTAATATACCATGATGGTACGAGGCTTAGACTGGTGGTTATCCTTAACACTTCCCTAGATTGAGTGAAAATAGGGTCGTGCTTCGGGAATGCACCGGCGTAAGAATAGGGACCAAACTAGCATAATTCTAAGGCTCTAAAATGATGAAATGCAATTTTATATAAGAGATGCAATTTTAGTTTTAAAAACCCAATTATACATTTTAACCAAGACACTTTCAGAGCAAAGTCACAAACAGTCCCCAGTGGAGTCGCCACTGTGATGTGCGCCGGAACCTAGCAAAGGCCCTCTTTGAACCCGCTTTTAGGATTCGAAGGATTGGTTCGCGTCTTTTGGATCTTAGGTATTATGAGATATTTTTGGCACCACCTTTCACAATATAACTTTGAAAAGGACCATCCATCGTCATAACACCTTTAGGCACTTTTGAGATATTTTGGAGTCGCCACCCGATTTACAAGAAATCAGGAAATGTTAACCTCTTAATGGTCTAAACCAGAGAGTGGTTCGGAACATCACACTTATTCATGTCTTTAGTTAATTATAAATGAGTTTTTAAATTTTAAAATTTCATATCTCATCTCATACATTTAATGCAATTTATTTAAAGCGCACTTCAAGCATCAAGGAGGCAATAAAAGAAAAATATAACTAAAACAATAAACAAAGCGGTAAATAAAGTTGTAAACACACAAAGCCACGCCATTTACAAAAGGAAAATTGGGACAAATACAATCCCTAAATGAAAAAGAAAAGCTTAATTTAAATGAAAATCGGGACAAAATACAATCCCTAAATGAAATAAAATTGCCCCAAAAATAATTAATAAGAAGGGCCCACAAAATATAAACGTAAATTTAAACAATCACACAAAATCAATCAAAAAGGGAGGACATACATAAATCGAGATATTTATTTTGTTCAGGAACATTGGTTCCTTCATGCTCACTTAAAAAGGGATCGAAGAGTTATTTTGATATTTGTAGTGAAAATCAGGATGAGTGATCCCATTTTTAATAAATCAACTCTTCGTTTTAGTCCGCAATGTTTTTGCATTTTTGGCTAAAATCTAGGATATTTGTCCCCATTTATTGCTAAAAATCCCAATTTAATTGTACAAAATATTTTTGTGATTTTATATTTTAATACGCGTATGAAATAAACTATTTTGTTTACGAGCAAAAACAATCACATCAACAGAGATAGGAAATGTCTCACCCAAGCGATGTAAACTCCTATGTGTCGCGAGGAGTTCGGTCATGATAAATGCTCAAAGAAATAAGCACGACATTTTACCCCTAATGAAAAAAAAACAACAAATAAAACATTAGCAATAATTCCAAAATTATTTAATAATAAATATAAAAGAAATCAAGTGTAAAATTAACACACCAATAGAATACATAAAATAGATTAAATTGGACATACTAATTTAACATGTTAATATCACACATAGAAGAAAAAATCATGCAAGGTAATATTAATAATAATGACAAAAGCTAAATCATGAAATAACACCATGCAAAATATAATGACCATAATAAAAATAATGACAATAACGATACCAATCACAACAACAATAAAAATAATAACAATAACAATAATAATAATGATAATAATAAGAATAATAGATGATGATAATAACAATAAATAATAATAATAAAAATAATAATATACTAATAATAATAATAATAATAATAATAATAATAATAATAATAATAATAATCAATAAAATTAGATGAATAAACAAGAGTAAGACAATCAAACATGCAATAAGAATAAGACATTCAAACATGCAACATAAAATGATTAGTATTTAAGCATGCAAAAAATCACAAGAAATAATACTAAAAGAAAACATCATGCAAATCCTATTTTTCATCCCCTAAACATCATGTATTTTATCCATTTTCATGCCAATGACAAAATAAAGATGGAAAACTCATGCCAGATAATAAATCTCAACCCCAAAAAAAACAAATATGCATTAATGCAAAATAAAATAAAATAAAATAAAATAAACTAACATAAATAAAATGAAATGAGATAAAAAAAAAATGGATCCAAGAATCTTTACCCTCAAAATTAAGTAATATGGAAGCAAGATGTCTCAATCTATTCTTCTTATCAAGATTCAAGAGTAAACTCAAAAATGTTCAAGAAAATCTTGAATTCTTATATCAAAAAAAACTCAAGAACACTAATACTCAAAAATAATTTGATTTTTTTTTGTATTTGATATTTGATGAGAAAACTCAAGTTGAGGAATTAATTTTCCTTTCTCAGAGTTTTCAAGTTTAATAAAATTTTTGATATAAGAAAAAAACTAGAATAGAATTTAAGAAGAAAACTTGTAGATTTAAAAAAGAAGAGAATTAAAAAGATTGAAGAAAGTGATTTTAATTTTTAAGAATAAGAAAAGATGAACTCCAAGAACATTGAATTCTTTGTTTTTCTAGCAAAATGCACTATCTCCCCTCAAGAATATCTCTCTCAAAGTGTCTTAGAAAAATGTATTTTCTTAGAGAAAATTTTCTTCCTCCAAAAATCCAATTTTTTTCTCTCCCTTTTTTTCAAAAATATGAAAATCTAATTCCCGTAAAAACTCCAATTTCTCCCCCTTTCAGCTCCCTAACAGATTTTTCAAAGATCCCTCTCCCCTAATTTTAACAAAAAACACTCAAAAATTCAAAGTAAAAACCCTAAACTTAATAATTTACAATTAACATTTTTATTAATTTTTAATTATTTTTTGTCATTTTTTGACTTTTAATTCCCACCCAATTTGACTAACATTTGTCAAATTTGAATAAAAACTGAAAGAATCACAAGAAAAAATTATTTTTTAACCTAAAAAAATAAAAAATTCGATTTTTGGAGTTTAGGGGGGCTATCGGCGAGATTTCTCGCCGATGGGCGAGAAACCTCGGCGACAGGGGGAGATCTGCACGCAGGCAGCGCGCGGCTGCAGCAACTCGGCCTCCGAAATATTTTTTTTTAATTTTTGTATTTTAGAAAATATAATAAAATGAAATACAAAAATATAGATAAAAATAAAAATACAAATAAAAATAAAATAAAAATAAAAATAAGAATAAAAATAAACACTTTAAAAGGATTTTGAGGAAAATAAAAGAATTTGACAAAGAGATGATTGATTCCTGTTTTCTTGCTCGTGAATTAGTCTTTATTTTCATCATCGGGTAATCCTGATCTTGGACCAACTCGGGACCCGGTGTCTACACGTAGTCCTTAAACAACTCAAGCCAACGGTGTTGTCTCAGATTCAATTCCTTTTGTGTGAGGAGATACTTCAAACTCTTATGATCCGTAAAGATCCTACACTTCTCTCCATAAAGATAATAGCGCCCAATAATCAGAGCAAAGATAACAGTTGCGAACTCCAAATCGTGCGACGGATAGTTCCACTCATGTGGTTTCAACCGTCGAGGAGCATAAGCCACAACCTTTCACTCTTGCATCAAAACACATCCAAGACCGACACCCAAAGCATCACTATACATTACAATCTCCTTACCCGAGATGGGTTGAGTAAGTATAGGAGCTTCAACTAGTAACATCTTCAGCTGCTCAAAATAAGCCTGGCACTTATTCGACCACTCAAATCTGACTCCTTTTCTCAACAACCTCGTCATCGGAGCGGCGATAACGGAGAAATCCTGAACAAACTGACGGTAGTAACCCAACTAATCGAGAAAACTCCTCACTTCCTGAACATTCCTAGGCGCTTTCCAATCAATAATTACCTCAATCTTAGCTAGATCAACTTAAATACCCTTAGCTGAAACAATATGACCCAAGAATGACACTTCCCGAAGCCAGAAATCACACTTACTGAGCTTGGCAAACAACCGATGCTCTCTTAACACTTGCAAAACAAACCGGAGATGTTCTTCATGCTCACTCTCATTCCTGGAATACACCAAGATGTCATCTATGAACACTACTACAAATCGATCTAGATATGGCCTGAACACTCGGTTCATCAAATCCATGAATGTCGCAGGTGCATTGGTCAAACCAAACGGCATCACTAAAAACTCATATTGGCCATACCTAGTTCGAAATACAGTCTTAACCACATCTGCATCCTGAACTCGCAGTTGATAATAACCCGACTGAAAATCAATCTTCGAAAAGACACCCGCTCCACGGAGCTGATCAAACAAATCCTCGACTCTAGGCAAGGGATACTTATTCTTCACTATGACCTTATTGATCTGCCTATAGTCGATACATATCCCCAAGGACCCATCCTTCTTCTGGACAAACAAAATCGGAGCTCCCCAAGGAGATATGCTGGGTTGAATAAACCCCTTATCCAATAGCTATTGTAGCTGAGTTTTGAGTTCTCTCAACTCTACAGGAGCCATCCGATAAATTGCTTTCGAAATCGGTGTGGTACCCGGCATAATCTCTATGGATAACTCAACTTCTCTCTCAGGAGGCAAACCGGGCAACTCACTAGGGAACACATCACTAAACTCCTGCACAACGGGGATGTCCTCAATCTGAACTTGATCCCTCTTAGAATCCAACACTACTGCCAGAAAATCCTCATAACCCTTCCTTATAAATCTCTTAGCTTGCATTGTAGAAATTACATTGTTCAAAGAACTGGCATCTAAACCTTTAACAAACATAGAAGACCGATCCTTATCTCAAAGCACAACCGTCTTCCTATGACAATCAACCACAGCCCGATGCTTACCTAACCAGTCCATACCCAAAATCAGATCAAACTCTCTGAAAGGCAACTCAATCAACTCCACTAGAAATATAACTCCCTCAACCACAAGGGAACAATTCCTATAGACTCTACTCACATTAACACTATGCCCTAATGGACTGGTCACACATATCTCATAATCTAACTGATCTACCGCATGCAACTTATCAACAATCTTATCCGTGCACAAGTATGAGTGTGTGTAACCAATTAGAGCATACAATTCAGTGTTATGGAGTAGGAACTTACCAGCAATCACATCAGGCGCATCCTGCTGCTCTCTGGCTCTCACAGCATAAGCTCTGGCTGGAACAGGCAACTGACACTCAACTGACTCTGATACAACTCCCTCTCTAGGTCGATCGCCTCGACCCCTACCTCTGCTTCTACCACGGGTAGCTTGTGAGGCATTCGAACCAACTCTACTAGCATCTCTCTGATCACCTGATGCCTCATATGATCTCGAACAATTGGCCAAAAAGTGCTCAGTGCTCCCAGGACGGAAACACCCACCAGTGAGCCATCTACACTCACCTCTGTGCTGCTTGCTATAATGAGGACATTCAGTTAGCATCTCAGTCCTAATACCCGAATTACCTCTACTAGAACTGGATATCGCTGCAGAACCCTGTCTTCTATCCCTTGTAGCCGGACTAGATGATAACTCATCTTGGGGGTTCCGGGACCTCTTACCATAGGACGAGGAAGACAAACCACCACGAGAAGGATTCCTCCTCTGAGCCCTCTCTCTCAGAATAGTCTCTGACCTCTCAGCCCTGACAGCAGCTTCCACAATTTGATAATAACTCACTCCCTGAGTGCTCATCAAGGAAATCAACATAGCCCTCAAGGACTCATTTAACTCGGCCTCAAAATGCCTAATTCGAAACTCATTAGTCATAATACCTTTAGGAGCATACCTAGACAACCGGTTGAACTCCTTCTCAAACTTTGACACCGACATAGCCCTCTACTTGAAGCTTAAAAACTGTGCCCACCTAGCATCCATATAGGTCTGAGTCACATACTTGTTAGTAAACTCCCTTGCGAAGAAATCCCATGTGACTGGATCTGGTAAATGAGCATGTCTGCAAACTAACTCCCACCATTCATAAGCGGACCCTTGCAGTAAAGCCACTGCACACTCTGCTTGCTGATCAGGAGGACACCGGACTTCCCTCAAAGCACGCTTCACCTTATCTAACCATTTCTCAGCCAATTCAGAGTCATCTAAACCCGTTCCATAGAAATCTTCAGTACCAGCCCTTCTCAAACTCTCGATAGGGGCCTTAGGGGCAGTCACTCTCTCGAAGACCCTAGCCATGTCCTGTGACAGCTTAAACATAGCCTCAAAAGGCAGGGCTACGGCCTCAGGATGGACCCTAGCAGGTTGAGCCAACCCAGAAATCTAAGGATCAACAGCTTGAGGATTCACGCTCTCGACGGACTCCTCAAGTGACCCTCGTACAGAATTGGAATCCATCTAAACAAACAAAGACAACTGCATCAGCCAACACAGTCTTAGACATATATACACAACGACAACAAAGCACCCAGAAAATCCTAAACTAACGCTCTGATACTAAAAACTGTAACACCCCCTACCCATACATAGGCAATCCCATCCGATAAGGAATGAGATGCCGTATAAGTCAAGGTGCAACCACATAGATATAATACAAATCATACATTCATAACATACATACAGAAATATGGGTAATTAAGAACTTTGCAAAAAAATAGGACCAACAGCTCATCATACATTAATATAAGAAAAATCATTACAATAATGTTTTGATCAAATTGGCTGATACAAAAGATAATTACATACCCAAAATATACAAATGTGGAAGCTACTACAGAAACTGATACATGAGAGTTCTATACAAAAGAATCATTAAGGATTATAAAAGCTAAGCCCTATACTAAACCTTCCTGTGTTGGCTTGATTGGCGGTGACTCTCCCAAAGCAACACACCTTCCGCACCTGCACGGATAAAAGCACCGTGTTAAGCGATAAACGCTTAGTGGGGATAATCATGTCATCAAAGCATATCACACATGATATGACAAATGCGGATAATCATGTCAGATATATAATCATGCTTGTATAATAAAGACATACATTCAGAAGCTCATATCCTCATTCATATACATATAAACTGATTTCTCATACTTATCATTAAGCTCATTCGAATATCACACTCTTGCAGTCATATAAACACAATTCAGAGCAAACACCTGCTGGCTCAAAATAGTTGATAACGAGTGAACGCATAGCGTAACTTACGGGTACGAATCGAAAATCATTTTATCTTATCGCATTCAAAACATTTGTACAAAGGGGACCTTAAACAAGATCCAAAACGCATAAGGGGTTCGCAAGGAACCAGACGGAGACCTGATCGGGGTCCAAACGGAACAAAGGGCTGTAGCTAAGAGACTCTATTAGGCATGCCTAACTATCCACTAGACTGACTCTCGCAGGTCATGCATAATACAATTTAGAGTTCCAAATCATAGAATATCAAGAAGGATTCATAATATTGTACATATAAATAAGCATTTTATATAGCATACAGGGGGTAAAAATCATGAAGAAACCATTTGAAATTCATTTTAGAAGAGAAGGCAAAATCAGAAAATAGGGAAGAATTAGGGTCACTGTCGCACTAGCTATGACGTCACGCTCGCGACCATGACACCCGTCGCGATCTTGCGAGGGAGCAAGGACACCTTGCTATCACGCTCGTTACAGATGTCGTGCTCGCGATAGTGAGCGGCCAACTCGAAATAGATCGCCCAGCAAATCGGCAGCCGAGCTCTCTATCGCGCTCGCGATAGAGGCTCTACTATACGGCTTGGTGGAGAGGTCGAACGCATGTGAGGGCTACTTTCATCGGGCTCTGTGGTGACCTCGCGACATTGTCGCGCTTGTGATAGAGTCGTGAATTCCATCCCTTACACGAGAAATCTGCAAAAAATCCAACTTCACAACACCCAATCTCAACCCAAACATCAAAACATCAACTTACCTCATCTCCAGCCAGCCACACATCATTAACAACATAAAATACAACATCTATACCAAGAATTCCAATTAAATCATGCCAATAACAGCATCAATTCGTACATATTGAAATATCAGCACTATTCATCGTCATCTCACTCAAGAACACAATTAAGTTCATTAAACCACATTCAAGCCTTTTTAACACATCTAAATCAAAACCCAAAACATTTAAACTACAATGCACATCAAGATCACCATATTTTTCCAGAAATTTCATCAAAGGGGCAACAACAAAAAAAAATGCAAAAAATCATAAAATTCCCAAACATGAATCTCCTTAGCTCTTAGCTAATGAGCACCACTTCCTGATGCTTTCTCCTTGCTTTTAGGCTCACGAGGAGGCTCAACTAACAGCAACCCAACAATAACACACAAAATACAAACCCTAGATTAAAAACCCAAACCAGCTAGAAGAAGAAAAGATGAAGAAGAGGAAGAACATGATGGAAAATGCAAAAAACTTACTAAATAAATGCAACATGTGATTAATTCCCACCACCAAGAGCTTGAATCCAAGCTAGGTCACACTATAGAGTGAAGAAGAGGAAGAAGAGTAGTAGAGGGAGGAGAGGAACGGGAAATGAGATAGGAAAAATCTGATTTCCTTTTTCCTTTCCTCCTTTTACTTACTCTTACTTAACCCTAGACACATGACATCTCTCTAGTAGTGGAAATTAACCACTCACACCCAAACCACATGCATTGCATATACAAATAATGCAATCCCCACTTATAACACCCTACAAATGTGTGAGCGCGCGCACACACACACAAGCACAACCCCACAAACCCATCCTACTATGGTATGCTCAAGCACACTCAAACACAATATGAGCACCTACACTATAATAAACCCACAAACCATACAATTTACCGAAAATACCCTTATGACATGCCAAAATACACCTAATGCATACACACACAAAGGATCCCACAGATTGCTCATACTACTAGGGGGCAAATGGGGTGTGACAATAATCCTTTGGGTCATAGTGTTATGGTGAACAAGGTATACAAGGATTGTCCCATTAGTGCCTAGGGTTGTGTGTTCTTCTTGTTTTCTTTCTTGTCTCATCATCTTTAGTCTTTGATTCCATAATTTCTGCTGAATGATTAATTTATTCATTGGTAGACCTGAGTTATTGGATTAGCAAGGTAAGTAATTTTGGTTGTTCTTCTTCTTCTCCATCTTTTTTTGTGATGAGTTTGAGACTGATCTCCCGAGTCTAATTCTAGGAACTGGATTTTGTTTGTAGTGGTATAAACAAGGAAAAACAAGGGGAAAGAGAAGGTGGGAGAACCTAGTGCCAAGTGAGCACATTGGAGCTACGGAGAACATGTTTGGGAAACTTTGCTTGATTTTGTGCTAATTGTTAAATGCCATAGTTTGATTTGTGTATTAGTGTTGTGTGTGGAATGGAATTGAAGATGTGTGTTGATTGTGTTAGATTGATTACCATGTATTGACTTGTAAGTTTAAAACCTAATTTTTGGAGACTTGGAATTTATTGTGCGTAATTTTATGAGTGAATGAATATGTAATGTTAATTTGAGTGTGCCGAAGGGTTCCTATTTGTATTGTGGAAGTTGGTTTGAGTGTGATGAAATGTTATGCTAAGCAAGTAGGTTTGAAGCTTGATAAGTTGGAAGGTATAAAAATGGTTTGAGTACCTTTTTGACCTACTCAGAATGTTTAGGTCATAGAATGAGTTTCACAAATCTAAAATACATGAGACCAATTGGGTTGAATTCACATTGTACACACATTAAATTAGTATAGAACTAGCTTTGCTGTTTTGAGGACTTTCATGTCCGTAAAAGTGCCTTCAATTGTAGTTAAAATTATTAAGGAGGGCTTTTGGAACAAGTTGTGTTCCTTTGGTTATGACTCCTTCATTTTAAGTTCAATTCTAATGAAAGTTATGCCACTTGAAATTTAGCATGCAAGTGAACATTTTGTTAGAAGGTCATGTTGGTTAAAATTGGTGTTTTGATGAAGTTTTAAGGCCATGTAATCTGAGGTAGGGAAAAAGGGTTTTTAAAGAGCAAGTTAAGTGCCTTTGATTTCTATTATGCCTTAAATTTCCATATGTCATGGTCATAACAAAATTGTTGTCACCGCGACGTATACTGGTTTTCTATTCTGTTTTGGATCGTTTGCATGGCACGGTCACAACCATTTGGTTGTCACTGTGAGATGCTTCTTATTTACATTACGTTTTGGAATAATAACATGTCATGGTCACAACCAATTGGATGTCACCGTGAGGTACCTACATTTTGCATTTTATTTTGGGTTGTGCTTATGTCACGGTAACAACCATTTGGTTGTCACCGTGAGGTACTTGAATGTTCTTTAATTCTTTCTAAAGCACTATCTAATGTTGTATAAGCATATGAATTTGAAATCAATTAAGTTTAGCAACATTTATTTGGATTTATAATGCGAATGTGTACATTGAAATATGAATCTATATGATGGAGTGTGAGCATGATGGAAAATCCATATGTATATGCGAGATATCATATGCTATGATATTGTTCAATGTGACTATGTGGATATCATATAATGCAAACGAATGAATGTGAACTAGAATTAATAAATTAGCTTGCAAGTTGAGTAGTGGATAGATAGGCATGCCTATAGGGTCTAAGTGTTGCGGCCGAGGCATTTAATTCCTTTTGGAATCCCTAATGCGTAATGAATCCTTCTTAGGTTCACAAAAGTGCTTATATATATATATATATATGTATGTATATGTATATATATGTAATATTGATTATATCGGTACCTACGGGTTCTAATGTGAACGTGTATCTTTAGACAGAAATGTGAAATGTGGTACTTAAGAGTACAAATGCGATACCTATTATCCGCTTCTATAAATTGCAGGCAAGGTGAATAATAAATGATTAATCAATAATGAGCAAAGTGAATACTATGTGTTATAAGAATGAGAATGTGATGTGTTATATCATTGGCATGCAATATTGTGATATTTGAATATGATTGTCTAATGATGCTATATTTATAAAGCATGTATATAATGAGGCATGAATATCTAGTACGTATCATTTATTGCTCAAAGATTGTTACATATATGTGTATATGGTATATTGTTTCCCTGTAACACCCCTGCCGCCGCCCCCGTTGGAAGGGCACCGGCGGGCGCGCTACAACATGACACTCACTCACGACGCGGCAAAGCATACAGCGGAAGCATTCAATAATCATATAATAAAATCTTAGAAAGATATAAAAGGAAATAAACTTCATTACATAAATAATCAAAATACTAGTTATATACAATGGCCCAAAACTTTACATTTTTACAATCCTTTACAAAAAGAGAAGTACATAAACAAAAGAATTACAGAAGGAGACAGAAATAATAAACTCGACTCCTAAGTGGCCTGCCTGCAGATGCACGACTCGAGCACTCCCAAAATCCTTCACGATACCTGCACGGGATAAAAGCCCATGCTAAGCGATAATGCTTAGTGGGGAGAAACAAACATAACAGAACACTATACAAGGAAACATGCATTAATATACATAAATCATTATGCATCAGAGTACAGAGATAATACAATATAATCAGGATAATAAAACGCAATGCACTAAACCATTACACCATTCCAAGTCACACAATAATCAGAACACTTCACGGTATCAAAACCAGACAGTTCACACAATAGCCTGAAATCAATGGTTGAGGATACGGGAACACGGCACGGGAGACCGAAGCCTCAAAAATACTTTAATACCCGAAGGTAGCGCGAGAGACCGGAGTCTCAAAACATTTTGTCACTACACGATTGATGACCATCTCGGAGGTCGACCGCTTCGCCCAAACGGGGCGGACAGAACAGCTGAACACTAACCCTTCTTAAGCATGCTTAATTATCCTATACCTTGACACTTCAGGCTCGACAACACAAAAACTCTCAAGACAGTACATAGACAAAACCATATTCAAATTAAAACTCTTATTTAATATAAATCCACAACAAGGACACTAGCACAATAATATCACGAGTCGAAAGCACACACATATTCCATGCAATAGTGAGAAACCGTGCAAAGTGGAACAACAAAAAAAAACACATTCAGAAAATAAGGCAAGCAGGAAGGGCCTCTGTCGTGCTCGCGACAGGTGTCGCGCTCGCGACAGAGCATGGGGTACTTCCTCGCGAGGTCGCGCCAAAGGACCTCCTCGCGACGAAGCACCCGCGGCAGAACTCACGGAGCCGAGCTCTGTCGCGTTCGCGACAGTGCACGGGATACTTCGTCGCGTCCTCGCGCCAAGAGGCCTGGTCGCGACGGAGCACTCGCGGCAGAAATCACGGAGCCGAGCTCTATCGCGATCGCGACAAAGACCAGTTCCTTCCTCCTCGCGCGCACGCTCGGCAGCACGCCCGCACGGAGGTTTCCGCGACCGAGCTCTCTGTCGCGCTCGCGACAAGCGTCGCGATCGCGACAGAGGGCTCTTCAAGAACAAGGGGCCAAGTCCGCTTTCTGTCGCGCTCGCGACATACGTCGCGATCGCGACAGAGACCAGATTCGCCCAAAACTGCACTTCTCCCTTCACATTTCACACAAAACTTTTCATATAAACACACAACATGCTCAAACACTTACCTCACGCCTCCAGCACAACACCGCATCACTTTCAAGCCATATAACACATTTTAAACAATAATATCACATCGATGTATCAAAAATTCACTCACATAGCACAATCATGATCTCATAACACATAACAATTTCACTATATCACCATCACTTCACTATTAATCAATACTCGATTTAAACATGCATTCATGGAACAATCGGGATTACAAATAACATGCAAACACAAGCTAGAGTTGATCCAAGGAGAAAAATAGGGGAAAAACCACAATTTATAACACAGCTCCCATACATCATCAAATAAAATCCCAAACCTGGAAACAGCAGCCTCAAACCGAGCACTTCACGATTCCACTATATCCTTGCCTTTGCTCTTCCTTCTCTCTTCCGAAGCTTACACAAACCCAAACCACAATCAAAACCAAAAGTCAAGGAGCAAGAAACAAATAAAAGAACCCCAATCCGAAATCAAACACTTACCTTCAACACTACCAACTCAAACCTTCCAGAAACCCACTTAAAACTCAAAGAAAATGCAAGAGAAAAGAGATGAGAGCAGCCAAAATGGAAGAAGGAGAGAGAGGGAACGGGAAGTGAAGAAGAAAGGGAGAAAATGAGTTAGCTTCCAAGGGAAGCTATGCAAAATCTGCCCCTTCATTCCCTCTCTCCTACTTTTCATTAATTGCTCACCAACCCTTGCCACTTGTCACCATCTTAAAGAATCAAGCCAACCATCTTAACCAAAACCACTCATGGCACCATACACTAACCACACACAAACCTTTTTAACACAAATATCTTCCAATGCACCATACACCACAACCCACTCAATAAAAGCCTTAATCCACTCACACCCTACAATTCTACACCACAAGCACACACTAATATTTCCTTCTCTTCAATTAATACCTAATTTATTAATTCCTTAATAACAAATCCAATTTTCCTTATACCTATATACGAACATACCCTTACTATACCGGCTTAAAACACAAATTCCGACCAGGCCCTATTTGGGTTGTTACAAATCACTCCCCCTTAAGAAATTTCGTCCTCGAAATTTCCCCGCTAATCACTTAAATCCAAACAACCCAAACACAAACCGAAACTTAACTGAAAAACCAATAACATAACTTACCAGAAGGTCCCGCTCGATCTGCTATATCCCCTAGTTGCATCGCATAAACTCTTGGACGCGAAGGCACTTCTTCTGCGGGTGGCTTCTGCACTGACTCTGACGGCGCTTGCGAAGGGCGTCCACTGGCTCTTCCACTCTGATTCCCTCTCGCTCTCTGACCACTGGCTCGACCCTCTGTTCTACCCTGAAGCTCTCTTCTATCCGGACAATTCGCCACCATGTGGTCTTGACTACCACATCTGAAACATGCTCCGGAGATCCTTCTGCACTCGCCCCAGTGGCGCTTATAACAATGCTCACACTCAGGAATCACACTTCCCTTGCTAGAGGGTGGCGCTACACTCTCGACTTCCGAACGAACCGGAATCGAACTCTTCCCACTTAGGCCACTCGGAACTCCTCTCGACTTCTTGCCACTTCCAAACCCATCACTCGGTGCTTTCCTCTTACTCTCGATCCTCTGCTTGATCACCTCAGACTCTTCTAACTTCATCGCTGCTGCCACAAGCTTATAATACCCCACAGGTTGCAAAACTGACAATGCCGACAACGGACCTCTATATACTTCCCGAAGTCCCTCAAGGAAATGCCGACTTCTGAACTCATCCGTCAACAAAGTCTCAGGCACATACTTACTCAACCGGCTGAATTCCTTATCATACTCACTCACGGTCATCCCTCGCTGCCTCAAACTGATAAACTCTCTCCACTTAGCCTCTTGATACACCTTCGTCACATACTTCTGCTCAAATTCTTGCTTGAAGAATTCCCAAGTCAACACGGCTGGTCGCTGAGGATTTCGCATCACTAATTCCCACCAATCATACGCAGGCCCTTGAAGCAACGACACTGCACAAAGCACCCTCTGTTCTGCAGGACATCTTATCTCTTGCAAAATCCGATCCACTCTCTTAAGCCAAAATTCGGCCACATCAGATTGGTCCAAAGCAGTACCATGAAAATCCTCGGCTCCTCTCTTTCTTAATAACTCAGTCGGGGCCTTAGGAGCAGTCAGCCTCTCTACCAACTGAAGCAAACCTTGCACTAACGCCGGGTTCTCTTGACCAAAACCCACACCAGGAATCTCCTCTCGCTGACGCTGCGGAGCAGGCTGCTCACCTCTCACTACACTTGCACTACCAAACGTCTCACCCACATGCTCACTTGGATCAGACTCCATCTAAACACTACACAAGACAAGACACATCTGCATTAGGCCACGACACAAAACCGACTCACATGCAAAGACTCAACACATAACAAACAGAGGCAACCAGAACCGCCTAAACCGGTGCTCTGATACCACTAAATTGTAACACCCCCGCCGCCGCCCCCGTTGGAAGGGCACCGGCGGGCGCGCTACAACATGACACTCACTCACGACGCGGCAAAGCATACAGCGGAAGCATTCAATAATCATATAATAAAATCTTAGAAAGATATAAAAGGAAATAAACTTCATTACATAAATAATCAAAATACTAGTTATATACAATGGCCCAAAACTTTACATTTTTACAATCCTTTACAAAAAGAGAAGTACATAAACAAAAGAATTACAGAAGGAGACAGAAATAATAAACTCGACTCCTAAGTGGCCTGCCTGCAGATGCACGACTCGAGCACTCCCAAAATCCTTCATGATACCTGCACGGGATAAAAGCCCGTGCTAAGCGATAATGCTTAGTGGGGAGAAACAAACATAACAGAACACTATACAAGGAAACATGCACTAATATACATAAATCATTATGCATCAGAGTACAGAGATATTACAATATAACCAGGATAATAAAACGCAATGCACTAAACCATTACACCATTCCGAGTCACACAATAATCAGAACACTTCACGGTATCAAAACCAGACAGTTCACACAATAGCCTGAAATCAATGGTTGAGGATACGGGAACACGGCACGGGAGACCGAAACCTCAAAAACACTTTAATACCCGAAGGTAGCGCGAGAGACCGGAGTCTCAAAACATTTTGTCACTACACGATTGATGACCATCTCGGAGGTCGACCGCTTCGCCCAAACGGGGCGGACAGAACAGCTGAACACTAACCCTTCTTAAGCATGCTTAATTATCCTATACCTTGACACTTCAGGCTCGACAACACAAAAACTCTCAAGACAGTACATAGACAAAACCATATTCAAATTAAAACTCTTATTTAATATAAATCCACAACAAGGACACTAGCACAATAATATCACGAGTCGAAAGCACACACATATTCCATGCAATAGTGAGAAACCGTGCAAAGTGGAACAACAAAAAAAAACACATTCAGAAAACAAGGCAAGCAGGAAGGGCCTCTGTCGCGCTCGCGACAGGTGTCGCGCTCGCGACAGAGCACGGGGTACTTCCTCGCGAGGTCGCGCCAAAGGACCTCCTCGCGACGAAGCACCCGCGGCAGAACTCATGGAGCCGAGCTCTGTCGCGCTCGCGACAGGTGTCGCGATCGTGACAGTGCACGGGATACTTCGTCGCGTCCTCGCGCCAAGAGGCCTGGTCGCGACGGAGCACTCGCGGCAGAAATCACGGAGCCGAGCTCTATCGCGCTCGCGACAGAGACCAGTTCCTTCCTCCTCGCGCGCACGCTCGGCAGCACGCCCGCGCGGAGGTTTCCGCGACCGAGCTCTCTGTCGCGCTCGCGACAAGCGTCGCGATCGCGACAGAGGGCTCTTTAAGAACAAGGGGCCAAGTCCGCTTTCTGTCGCGCTCGCGACATACGTCGCGATCGCGACAGAGACCAGATTCGCCCAAAACTGCACTTTTCCCTTCACATTTCACACAAAACTTTTCATATAAACACACAACATGCTCAAACACTTACCTCACGCCTCCAGCACAACACCGCATCACTTTCAAGCCATATAACACATTTTAAACAATAATATCACATCGATGTATCAAAAATTCACTCACATAGCACAATCATGATCTCATAACACATAACAATTTCACTATATCACCATCACTTCACTATTAATCAATACTCGATTTAAACATGCATTCATGGAACAATCGGGATTACAAATAACATGCAAACACAAGCTAGAGTTGATCCAAGGAGAAAAATAGGGGAAAAACCACAATTTATAACACAGCTCCCATACATCATCAAATAAAATCCCAAACCTGGAAACAGCAGCCTCAAACCGAGCACTTCACGATTCCACTATATCCTTGCCTTTGCTCTTCCTTCTCTCTTCCGAAGCTTACACAAACCCAAACCACAATCAAAACCAAAAGTCAAGGAGCATGAAACAAATAAAAGAACCCCAATCCGAAATCAAACACTTACCTTCAACACTACCAACTCAAACCTTCCAGAAACCCACTCAAAACTCAAAGAAAATGCAAGAGAAAAGAGATGAGAGCAGCCAAAATGGAAGAAGGAGAGAGAGGGAACGGGAAGTGAAGAAGAAAGGGAGAAAATGAGTTAGCTTCCAAGGGAAGCTATGCAAAATCTGCCCCTTCATTCCCTCTCTCCTACTTTTCATTAATTGCTCACCAACCCTTGCCACTTGTCACCATCTTAAAGAATCAAGCCAACCATCTTAACCAAAACCACTCATGGCACCATACACTAACCACACACAAACCTTTCTAACACAAATATCTTCCAATGCACCATACACCACAACCCACTCAATAAAAGCCTTAATCCACTCACACCCTACAATTCTACACCACAAGCACACACTAATATTTCCTTCTCTTCAATTAATACCTACTTTATTAATTCCTTAATAACAAATCCAATTTTCCTTATACCTATATACGAACATACCCTTACTATACCGGCTTAAAACACAAATTCCGACCAGGCCCTATTTGGGTTGTTACATTCCCACTAAGTGTTATCGCTTAGCACAGATTTCTAATCTGTGTAGGTTTCGAAGTGAAGCATAACTGAAAGACGATCTCGCATCTCCGTTGGGCAACACTAAGGTTCACTATTTAGTGTAGGTTTTTGGCATTTTTTACTTTGTAAATGTAAGTAATTATTTTGGGGCATGTAATGTGATATAAAGTAACAATTGAATATGATATGTAATGCCAGTTGAAAGTATGTATGTAACATCCTAATAAGGGTGGCCTAGTAGTAATTGCTTGGTTAATTGAGTAATTAAGGGCCTAATGGTAATTAGATATCTATAAGGTTAATTTTAATTGAGGGTTGCATTGAAAGAGAATTAATGTAATAAATGGAAGAATTTATTTTAAGTGAGTGAAAGGGGTTTTGCCAAGGACTTAAGGGAATTAGTCATGGATTTGATTGGGTTGATTTCACCCATGGTCAATCAACTTATGACTTATCGCGCAAAAGCAATCGACTTTTTTTTTTCTGACTTAAATGTCACTAAACTTTTAACATTTTTACAAAAAAGTCATGTTGACAAGAATCTGGTGAGGTCCCTCGCCGGATTGATGACATGGCATGCCATGTTAGAAACTACATATCGTTTAACAATATTTCCAATAAATGCTACATCTAAATTAATTTCACTCACGGTCACGGTCACTAAACTTATTAGTTATCGCGCAAAAGTAACCAACTTTTTTTTTCCAACTTAAATGTTACTAAACTTTTAATATTTTTGCAAAAAAGTCATGTATTTACTATTTGTCGCCACGTGTCATATGCCATGTCATCAATCCGGCAAGGGTTCTCGCCGGATTTCGGTCTACGTGACTTTTTTGCAAAAATATTAGAAGTTCAATAACATTTAAGTCAGAAAAAAAAGTCGATTACTTTTGTACGATAAATGATAAGTTGAGTAACCATGAGTGAAATTTACCCGATTTGATTTGGTGGACAAATGAGAGGTTACCACCTAGCTTGGTTGTTGGAAGCATTAAATGAAGAAAGAAGAAAGAAGGAGAGAGGGAAACCAAAAATATGATTTTTGGTTCCTTCTAACATAAGCTCCCTCTCCTCTTTCTTTTTCTTCCTTTTCATTTGCTGCTTCTTTCTTCCTTTTCCTCTTCCCTTGGTGGACTTTGTTAGAGCTTTTAGTCTAGTTTTTAGAATGTGTGGTAGCTAGTTGCAAGGTAAGTTCGGTGTTTTTTATTTCTTCTTCTTCTCCCCCATTTTTCTGGTTTTGGGTTTTATTGATTATGCGTTGATGTGTTTGTTTTGGCTTGGTTTGATTCTTGCAAGAAGCTATTGATAAGAATAAAGAGAAGGGTAAAGAGAAGGTTTGACCTTGTAGAAGGAGTGGATTTTGAAGCTTCTTGAGGTTTGGGAGTTTTGCCCTATAGTTGTGTCTTGGGTTTTGAGTGTTAATTTCTAGAAATTTGTTATGTGAAGCATGATTAAGCATGAGTTTAGTTGGTTTTTGGCTAAATGGAATGTATTGAAGCATTACAAGAAAATTGTAATCTAGCAACAGAAAATAGCAACGAAAATTTGATATTTTCCATTGCTAATGAAAAATTGCAACGAAAATTAGCAACAAAAGTTTTAGTTGTTGAACCAGCAGTTGCTAAATTCAACCAAGTAAAGTTTTGGTGAATTGGTCAATTTTAGCAACGAAAAGTTTTCGTTGCTAATTTTGGAAATGGAATTCAAATTTCCGTTGCTCCGTTGCTAAATTTAGCAACAGTATCACTATTCCGTTGCTAAAATTAGCAACAAAAATTGCAACTCCGTTGCTAAATTTAGCAAAGTAAAAATAGATTCAACTGCGATTGTGGCAACGGTACTAGCAACTATATATAAATTACCATCAATAATTATCGTTGCGAAATTTAGCCATAGAAATTATCCGATTTTATTAGTAGCATAAGATTTTAATTAATTTTTAATTTTATTGGTCATAACATAAATATAATCCAAATTCATAATGCAATTTACTTGCAATAGTATAAATGTACAAGAATAAAAATTCTTAACACATATTCTATTGTAATGTAAGAATCCGTAGAAACTAATTGAAATGCAACATAAAATCAGTATCAATACCTAAATAGTAGAATCCATAAAAACCAATAGAAACATAACATAAAATCAGTATCAATACCTAAATATTAGAAATAAAAACTATGTAGTTGGTGAAGGAGGACGATCTGGCTGCTCTAGCTGCTGAGAGGTGTTGCCCTTGCTTCTTACCACCAACTGCTTCAAGAAATATCTGACTCTCATCCACATTTTCAGAGTTCTGCCGCTGTTGAGTGGGAGTCTTTTATAATTGCTCCTATAATTACAATAGTTACAATAAATTAACTATATTTTCATAAAATAATTAATATTTATATATAGAATTTACATACATTGAGTTGTCTACAACGGGTATTAACAAATGTCTGACCATCTTGCTTTTTTGTATGGGTGTACATAAATAATTTAGGATATGTAGGCCTCTTACCCATGGACTTTTCCTGCATAACAAATTAAACTCAAGTTTATAAAAAATTCAGTAGAATTTCCTTTCATTTTATGAAATTTACCTCATGTGAAATAAAAAAATTATCTCAAAAACAAAACAATCCATGGAAACAGACATATATTAAACCATAATTATCCAACCAGTCCAAGATTCACAGTACAGAAGAAAAACCAGCCAATAGACAAAAGCAAGATACATGGGCATAACAACCAATCCAAGATTCACAGTAACTACCTGAAGAAAAACTAGCCAATAGATAAAAGCAAGATACGGTTCAGAACAACCAGTCCAAGATTCACAGTACAGAAGAAAAACTAGACAATAGACAAAAGCAAGATACAGGGGCAGAACAACCAGTCCAAGATTCATAGTAACTACCTGAAGAAAAACCAGCCAATAGACAAAAGCAAGATATAGTTTAGAACAACCAGTCCAAGATTCATAGTACAAAAGAAAAACCAGCCAATAGACAAAAGCAAGATAACCAAATCCCACATACATATAGGAAGCCATCGTGACCCCAAACTAAACACAATGTGAACAGAAAAAAGTAAACTAGAGAGTAAAACTTCTTGAATGATCTGCAGCATCAGCAACATTTGCACCATAAATCAATGAAGGAAAAAAGAACCAGTATCATCAGGTCCAAAAAAATTCACAGCACCAGTAAGCAAGAAGACAATAAAAAACACCAACCAAGTCCTCAATTGGCAGAAGTAATACAACAAGCTATGTTTTATGTGTTACTTATTAACTACATAATATTTTTTTTTAATATATAGTTATATGTCATTATAAGTACGACTTCATGAAATTTTATGTTCAAGTTCTCGACTTTTTATATGTAATGTTTTTGTTTTCTTATTTTCGTTAATTTATATGTTTGTGTTATGTAGGTGACCACTTAGTCTGGTTACTATTACCTATTCAATATATCTAAATAAAGATTGAATTCGTTACTGTAAAATGATTTTGGGAAAACTTTATAGTATGTTAAATTTGTATACATCTTAAAAAGAGTTAATAATTTGAGTATGCAATTATATATACTTACTATTTTCCATAAACATGGTAAAGTTAATAATTTGAGTATAAGAAAAAAATATAATATTAGAGCTATGCAAACAAATTAGAGACACCTAGACATATAAGCTCTCTTGCTAAATACCCATAGGACAATTAAATTTTCATGCTCTTTTACCCATTTCATCAGAGATTCTAATGCAGAAAATTTTTAATATCCAGCCTTGGACAGAGGGTATGAAGACAGAGAATTCACATAGCCAACTTCACCTTAGATATAGGATAAGGCTTAGTTTTTGCTGTACTTTACACCCAGTAACCTCCTTTTAACTTTAATCTACCAAATACTTCACATTAGTTTTTATTCCATTCCATTCTATTGCTAAGGCAATATAATCTAATGTATATTTTTTTTCCTGAACAACTAATATAAAGTATGCTTGGGAACTGTGAACAGATGGGGATTTGAAATTTTTTTCACAATGGAAAAGAAAAAATGATAACAATAAAAAAACTGATGTCATTATTACCAATTTATCTGCATGCTCGTGATGGCTCAAAGATCCTCCACTGTGCACGACCAAACACTCTCCATCTGAGCTTCCCCGTCTGTTTGAAGAATTTCTCTCTAAAATGGAAATTGTTTTGGGTGATGCATAGTATTCCTGCCAACGACCCCATATTTGTTCAGAAATAAAAGAAGGTCAAACACCTTTCTTATGCAATTTAGCAACAAATTCTCTATATTGTTGACGAGCACGCTTTTCCCAAACTTGATAAATGACTGCATTAAATTTTGAATCTTAAAAAAATTATTTCTGAAAAAAAACATAACTTAATTATTGTAAAATACAATAGATATCTCATTAATGTATAAAATCAGCTATTTCATAACAAATAACTGTAATTTGTTTTTTGTACCTCAAACTCTTGGTAGTAAAATTCCCTTGTCTGCAGCGAGAGATTCTTCCACACCAAACCCTCAATTTCTATCCTCTCTTTGAACGTGGATCTAATATTTCTTGAGCACATACCTGATGGAATAAATCTGTTAATATGAACAAAATTAGATTAGCTTCAAATTAGATATCCATAGTAACATATATAAACTTATGTTATCTTCTAATAAAAAATTAGATCAATACTCACATATCGTTGATAATCTTAATGTACATTTAGTCTCCAAATAGCTGTCTTTTGTCATTAATGATGCAGTCAAAGTATCCGCAAAATGGAAAATGTTTATTCAAAATCAAAAGTCCCTTTCAAAGTAGGGCAACAAACAATTTATATGAAAAAAGAATGAAAATTATAATAAAACCCCTAAAACTTCAAATTGAAAAATGGAAGCCAAAATGTCATTTTTGAGGCCCAAAATGGGCCGTTACAAGGGGCTAAGTCATCATAAATCGTGACCAGCTCAAAATGAGATTTTCGAAAACATATAATAATAAGAAAGCGGACACCGGTAACTAAAAGTATGGCCAAAAAACTTGGGAAGATATAGAGGTACAGAAGCCAAAAAATGACACAAACATTTTGAAGGGGTCTCTATCCCTTTACCAACTTATTTTTATGATGATCATTTAAAAGCTTAAAAAAATAATAAAATTAAATCAAATCTTTATGTTTCTCTCTTTTTACGTACCTTTTAGAGTGAGCCTATGAATGTAAAATGAAAAAGGGAAGAAGGGTTAGGTTTCTTTTAAGTTGTTTAATGTATAAATATTATTCTCTTTAAATATTTTACTATTTGCTGGTCTTTATAATTATCATAAATTAGGCCACTTGGGTGTGCATGGCTAGTAGTTTTTCTCACAAAGGCAGTGCCTGATTTTCAATGAAAGATTTCAATTAAAGTAGAAAACTGGTGGCTAAGAAGAATCAGTCCTAGCAATAAATCAACAAGTTACAAAACCAGCCAACCAATTTTAGGAGGGGGTGGGGGCACTCATAATGACTAATTTACACCTACGAAATTTCTATCAAAAATCTGGTATACAACTCTGCATCTAGTTAAATGGCTTTCAGGTCATCCAACAGATGAAGGGCAGATCAATGAACTGAAGAAAATACTAATAAATAAGAAAAAAGAAAATAAAAAGAAAGAAAGAAAGAACTATTGTTGTATGATCAGTAAGAAAAAAGAAAAAAAGACAAAGAAAAATGAGAGAAAGAATTATTACTGTATGCAATTAATATTTTACATTAGATTAGCATTTAGCAAACATTGAAATAGCACACCCTATGTAAAACAGTCAACTTCTTACAAACATTACAAATCAATAGTGAGCATAAGCTTATGCTTAGACACCAGCCTATATATTGATCCGACTGCTAGTAAATCTAAAGAAATAAGATAAATATAAGGCCCAAACCTCATTTTCTCCAAATTGAAGAACTGCGCTTCACCTTAAACACAAGCTTACATATTTACTAGGCTTTTACAGCTTCAGAGAATGATATGTATTTGACACTAAAGTTTGACAAAATATAGGTCAATAATACATATATGATAAGGATGAAATTTAGTGAGAGAGGAAAAGATAGAGACTTTATTTATGTTTCTAAAATGTCTCATTTCAAAAGTAGAATAGGAGTTCAAGGGCTTAGTAGCATATCAGAATGAATATTCACAAAGTTTTCTCTAAAAAACATCAAGCAATATCTAATTTTTATCTATAGTATTACTATGCATTTGGGAAATAATGCATATTTTACATGAATATGACTCCACAATTTCATAGTATCTAGTTAATGCTCCATATTATCACAAGTATACTTTGAGCAACATCTTGTCAGTAAGTTCTACAAACATTTTTTGCACTCTATGTGATATGAACAACTATGCTGACTACAAACATATTCATGAAAGCCAAAAGGAGACTACATATTTAAGCATAACTTATGTATCTAGTTATCCAGCCAGTGAATAAAGGACAACCAATTTCATGCAAGTTATTTGATGCCACAAATAAAATGAACCATTAGGATGAAATCCAGCTAGCAACGATTAAGTCATTACAGTATGGCAACAGATCTTACTAAATTGTACAATGTGCAATGCAGGTACCACAAGTTCCTTCGGTATCTCTTGAACCTTCTTGATTGCACATTTTTCAGACACCAAAGGAAGTACAGGGTATGCTACAACTTAAAATACCTACCAACCTACCCAAATTAGAGCAGCACAGACGCAAAAAATAGAGCCAAACCAAACAAGAAATAGAGATACTCTGCATGTCCAGAAACTGGAATGCAAAAGAAATGCAGCAAATTAATTAAAGAAAACAAAAGAAAAATTAAAAGCAAAAATTTGAAACAACAATTTCATCATAAACCCAAACTCAAAATAGGGACTAGAAATTTGAAAAGCAATTAACAGATTAACAAATTAACAGAAGGGTTTTTTCAATTTCTCACTTACCAGAAATCGCCAATTCCACAGTGCCCTAGTCTATCGGTTTTATCTCCAAATTACACCTCTAGGGCACGAAAGCGAGAATAGTGACAGTACAGGGAGAAGATCAGTAAGAAGGAGAGAGCTAAGAGGCATGAGAGAGAGATGGTGAGAACATTTGGTTTTGCAGAGACATAAAAGAAACAAGAACGAGAAACCAAAATCACCTTCAGTAAATAAAAATGTCTAAAAAAAAAAATTAAAATCTAACCTTCGAAACAAGCTGTGCAGGGGAAGGTCAAAGGAGTGAATGAGAGAGAGATAGAGAAAGAGAAGAGCGGTTTTGTGATGAGGGAGAAGAGAAGAAAATGAGACAGGTCGAAGAAAAATAATAATTTATACCTAGGGCAAATTATAAATTACCAACCGAAATAGCAACGGATTAATATTCTGTTGCTAAAGTAGCAATGAAAATCAATTTTCGTTGCTAATTTGGCAACGAAAATTTAATTCCATTGCTATTTTGACAACTAATTTATTTCAAGGTGCGTTATTTAGCACCAAAAATTAATTGCCGTTGCCAAAATAGTAACGGAATTACATTTCCGTTGCTAAATAATGCACCTTAAAATAATTCAGTTTTGAGAACAGCAACAGAATTTAATTTTCGTTCTAAATTAGCAACAAAATTTATTTTCGTTGCAACTTTAGCAACAAAATGACATTGCTATTCTCAAAACTGAATTATTTTAAGGTGCGTTATTTAGCAACGGAAATTACATTTCCGTTGCTAAATAACGCACCTTAAAATAATTCAGTTTTGAGAATAGCAACGAAATTTAATTTTCGTTGCTAAATTATTAACGAAATTTATTTTCATTGCAATTTTAGCAACAGAATTTATTTTCCATTGCTCAATTTTGTTCCAAAAATTTTTTGCCAGCTGCTGGTGCCATATTTAGCAACGGTATTGGCATTCCTTTGCTAATTTCCATTACTATTTTTTGGCATTAAAATTTCCCTCATTATTTAGCAATGGAATTTCACCATTTTTCATTCCATTGTTAAATAAAAATATTTCATCCAATTTTAGTAACGAAAAATGAATTTCATTGCTAATTTTCCATTGCCATTTTTATATTTTCTTATAGTGAAGGAAGTGGTATTAGTGTTTGCATATGGGTTTAGTGCTATGAGTTTAGAGTCAATTTGAGTTTGTTTTAAGTTAGTTGATCATCTTGTTCAATTGTTATAAATGGCATGTTATGATTGTATAATGTTATTTGCATGAGTATTCATTTGTTTTGAATGAAATTATAGATTGAATTGAGGTTGTATGCTTGATTGCGTGGTTTGGTAAAGTTGGGTATGGGAGAGGCCGGTAAGTTCAGAGCAGAGGTTAAGAATCACGACTCTGTCGCGAGCGCGAAGCATGCCATGAGCACGACAGAGTGCATGATTGACGATCTTCTCTTGAGGTGATCTTTATCGCGAGCATGATCTAGGTTGTGAGCGCAACAGAGAGATCAAAAGGTTAGCGTTAGCTGGGCTATTCTCCGTAGCGAGCAAGCTTGTGCGCGTGTGCATAACGGGGACCTATCCGCCTTCTCTCGTGAGCTTGACCTTTGTTGAGAGTGCGACAGAGGGCTACCAGCTCCCTCTCGTGAGCGTAAGGCTTGTCGCGAGTGCGACTTTAGACGAGATTCGTGGGTGCGATGGGTCGTCGTGAGTGTGACCCTCCCTTGTTCGTCAATTGTGTTTCAATTGTTGCTCTTTGCATGGTATCTCACTCTTATGTTATGTTTATAGAATTTTGTGAATCTGAAGTGATGAGTACTCGGAGTAATGCATGGATGAGTAGTGTTCAAATTTAACTTAAGTATGTTTATGGTTTTATGTTAAAGCCTGAATGGTCATAGTTATGGATAGATAAGCATGCTAATAAAGGGCTAGTGATTGTGTAACACCCCCTACGTCCCCATTGGAAGGATGCGGGTACGCTACCGACGCTCACTCACACACATGCGCACATGCCCTAAGCGGAAGCATACATTCATACATAAAAACATACGGAGATACAGCGGAAATTAAAACTTTACGGAAACAATAGTTGAACATACATTAACTCACATACATCTAATCATTTAGCGAAAGCATAAGACGACTGATAAAACGAAGAAGTAACTGAAAACTTACTTACAAGAAGATCCTTACATATAATTGAATATACAAGAAAAGGCTACAAATTAACAGAATCCGAAATACAAGAGCTGAAACAAAATAACAAAATACTTCTAACTACTATGTGGCCGACCCTGCAGATGCGCGACTCGAACCGATCCAAACCTGCCACCTGCACGGGAAAAGAGCCCGTGCTAAGCGATAACACTTAGTGGGGAGAACACACAAGTAAAATGGATGGCCATTCACAATGGTCGCCAGAGCATAATACAGTCACAAATGGCACGTGTAATTATTCATAGCAGACGGAATCACATGCTTGCACAAAAATACCATGCATTCAAGATTATATTCATAAAAACGTACACATTACTTGAGTACTCAACTCATTAACAAAATCATGCAGTTATCACATTCCTATAATCATATTAGTCGAACTGATGCAAATAGAGGGTCACACAAAAATACAAGTATTAACATGCAGAAGTACTTACAATCTCACCCGTATATACTTAACGAGGTATCAAATATCAGTACCTTATCGTGCGCAGTCACAAGAGATATTGCACATGCAACTATCATGCCAAGATATCCATGCATTAACGGAAAACCCATTCACATGCAACAAAATTTCCATAATATAACATACCAAACCATCATGCTAAGAACACTAGCTATCTAAACATACACTTGTCATGCTATAATCCAAACTCTAGACGAACCCATGGGAAAATATTAAACACCACACTTCCACTGCGCAACTCTATCACATAAAATATCATGCTAGGAACGTAGACACACGACAACCTACCGAAGATACTCCAATAGTTGAGACCAAAGGAACATATAGCACAATTTTACATTCAAAGCATACACTAGTTCAAGATCAGATTCTCATACACTTTAACTTACCTCATCATCATCCGTTACCGCCCATACACTTACCAAAACCGATTCACATGCATTACAACCCAAATAATACATGTGTGATCATTCAATAGTCCAGATTGCCTTATTATGCATACTAATTCACACGCTGACCTACTAATTGACGTTACAGAATCACATTCATACACATACTAATTAACCATATCAATTCGTAAGTTACACTCACATTCGAATACATATTATTTCATATGCTTATAACCTAACTAGTCAGATTCGCATTCGCACAAGCATAACATCACAAAATATGTTCATGGCATTAGAACGATTATGATCACAGTCATACACGTCTTAATTCCAGTACTTATTTCCACAACCAATGGCATACAAATACATTCACAATATGATATACATATACATATATATACAGATAAACATGTTCAATTTACTTGTTTGAGTCACACTCAACCCATTCAAAAATTCATAATCACATTCGAATACATAACCGATTCACATATCCAAAAATCATTCTCATTCGAATATCACATTCTCTTATTCATATTAGACAAAACAAACAGAATACCTGCTGACTCAAAATAGTGGATAACGAGTATATGGATATCACCTTACGGGTGCGAATCGAATACTGACATCACCTTACGGGTGCGAATCAAAAAACCATTTTATTTTATCACATTCAAACCATTTTTCTGAGGGGGATCTTAAACAAGATCCAAAACACATTAAGGGTTCGCGAGGAACCAAATGGGGACCTGATCAGGGTCCAAATATCAAAAGGTGCTGCAGCTAAGAGACTCTATTAGGCATGCCTAACTATCCACTAGACTGACTCTCGCAGGTCATGCATAAAATAAATCATGTTGCGAGTCACACAATATAGTTCCTTATTAATAAATCACAATGTAACAGACATATAAATAAGTTCAAAATGCCAATCATGCATAATCCATTCAATCCATTCTATAATATACCAAATCATATATACATATATATACAAATATGCATATTCGTATCATGGATTCACATTCATATAATTCATAAGTTAACAGGTATAGGACTTATAAGCACTAAAAGAAACTGGGGTTCAAAACCAAACACCGAAGAACACTCATTCAACATAACAAGGCTATCGCGCTCGCGACAGAGACCATAGTCTCTTCGTTGCGTGCGCGACGGACCTCGCAGTCATGGGGAGGAGAGAAAGCCTGGCTCTGTTATGCTCGCGACATTGTCGTGGTAACAACAGAGAGTTTAAACATTGCTATCACGGGCTCGCGATAGATCGCGTGCTTGCGACAGCACAGGCCGGCATTGAGCTCTATCGCGATCACGACACTGTCGCGCTCGAGACAGAGAGCACCCAATAGCTTTTGCTATCGCGAACTCGCGACAGTATAGCCCAAGATCACCAGTCTCTATTGCGCTCATGACGGTGTCGCGATCGCGACAGAGTTGTGATTTCCAAAATCTGCAGATTTCTTCCCCTCCTAAATTCACACACAAACACACAAATCACATCCAATGGCCTCTTACCTCAAATCCAACCACCAATCATCATCAATACCCATAATATAACATTTATCATCAAGTAATTCCACACAAAACATCAATTCAGATTCAAAATTTCAGAAATTATCAAAACCCATAAATTTACTGCAAAACCACATCAAACCACACATTCACCACAATAAATTCACACTCATGCATAATTACTCTTCTCAATCAAAAGCCCATAACATGCATATTGAACGAAGCCCATTTCACAACCTAATTTCCCGGAATCAAATATAAACACACATATACACACAAACTTGATCCTAGAAAAGAAAAGGGCATAAACACTCCCAAACCTCTTTTGAAGCACAACCCATAAACTCTTCAATCTTTAATCTTCAATCTCCCTTGCCCTCGAGCTTTCTCTTGCCACCCAAAACTTGCACAAACCAAAACCCACAAAATCACTTAATCCAAACCCTAACTCAAATAGGACCAAAAGGAGAAGAAGAGGAAGAACTCAAATGCTGTAAATCCAAAAACCCAAACACATACCTCTTTAGTCTTGATCCAAAAACTCAATCAAAGCAGCCCAAAGCAAGCACAACATCCGGCCAAAAGAGAAGGAAAGGAAAAACAAAGAATGGAGAAGAGAAGAAGAAGAAGAGGATGCGTGAGAGAGAGGGGAGAAGGGGAACAAATTATGTGTTCTCTCTCTCTCTCTCTCTCTCTCCATCGCTTTTCTTCTTTCCTTCATTCAATGCTCACCAACCATGCCACATGGCAAGCTCTCATTGGACCACAATCCCACTTATTGACTTAATGCACTAACACACCATACAACACATGCACCATAGTTGCTCCCTCAAATCAATGACTTAAATTCCATGGCACCAAACACTTACTTCACTAGATAAATTCTTAGGTAGATATTTTCCAACCTTAGTGCCATACACACACTCCACTAGATAATTGCCACAACAAAACACCCTACAACCATACACCACATGCACACTAAATAATTTCCCACACTTAACTTATTTAATTTAATTACTTTGCAATTAAATCCTTATCATCCAAATTCCTCAAGTGCAAATTACCAAAATACCCTTCACTTATCCGACTTAGCTTGCCAAATCCGGCTAGGTCCGATTTGGGGTGTGACAGATTGCAGCTGCTAGTATTTGAACCCGATTGGGTCCAGTGTTTGATATCTTCATGTATCTAAAAGTTTTAAAATGTATTGAGGCTTCGGTCTCTAGTGCTTGATATTGCTCGTAGTATCCAGTGTACCCGTATCACCACCTATGTACATTTAGGCTAGTGTATAGAGATTGTTACTGGGTTAGATGGTTAGTGATGTGTATTTGTATTTGAATAATTATTGAAAGTAGTGACTCGCCTTTGTTCGTAGTTTTTGATAATCATTTTGATATAGTAAATACGTTTTTGATGTTGGTGCTTGATTTGTTATTGGAGTGATTATAGTATATTCACTTTTATGAACTTCTCATGCTCATATTATGTGTATGTGTGTGAAGAATATTATTATATGTATATGTTTATGTTCCTTCCCACTAAGCATTATTGCTTAGTATGGGTGTTTTTCCCTTGTAGGTGGCAGGTTCGTTCTTGAAGTTGGAGATCTGCAGGTCAGCCACTAGTAGTTAGAACGATTTCTTTTTATTTTGATCCCGCATTTTGTATAGCTCAGTATTTATTTTGTATAGAATTTTTGTATAAGTTAATCATACATTGTAATAGGATATTTTATAATATGTGATCTAAATTATTATATGATATTATTATTTTATTATATTTATTTCTTTCACTTTTGTTCTAGTTGTCTATGTATGTTTTCTTCTTGCGTGTGTGGCGCCTCAATATCCTTCCAAGGGGTATTGGGGTGTTATAATTTATAAAGTATGCATTTTGGCAAATGATTCTGCTGCATGTAATTGCAATTTGTTAATTCAGGATTTTGCATGTGTATATGCAATGTGATGTGCATGTGATGTTGTGCATAGCGACTGTACTTGACTACCGTAGCTAAGCTGCGCAAGCGGTCAGGGATGGGCGTCACAGTTATAGGTCAATCGGTAAATGAAAGTCATCTGAATATATGTTAAGTTATAATAATGTCTTTGGTTAATTCTCAAGTTAACTAAAATTAGCTAATAGATTTAGGTACCTAATGTAATGATAAAATTGATATATATATATATATATATATATATATATATATATACCCATCTTCATATTAATAAGATAATTAGTAGATCTCTAAACGATCATCTTAATCTACTTAAAAAGCTAAATATAAGTGATTATTGAATGTACTGCATAAGGGTGTTACAGAAGGGTGGATTTAAATAGAAAGAGCATACTTTTATTTTTCTTTTTTTTTAGGTTTATTTCTTCGTCTTAAATACTATTTTTTTTCTAGACATAATTTTAATTTCATCTTTATTTGTAAATAATTTATATTAATTTACTTTAGAATTTATTTTTGGATTCAAGAAAGAGTTCAAGGTTGAAGAAGAAGGAGCTTCAAGATCTATTTTCTCTCTCATCAAGGGTGTATTCTAAACTTTATATTTCTTTATTCATTGATTATATTCTTGATGTTGGAGTGGTTCTTCATACTTAGGAGTTCTTGAATCATATTTGTATTTTGGATATTTTGGTTTAATGAATATTTTCATGTTTCCTTTTATTCTTCTTGTTTATCCCTGTATGAATATGATTTGAATACTTTGTTTGGATTTAATATTGATTGGTGATCTGAATGAAAGTATTTGATGATTTATTTATATAAATGCTCTGTTATTATGATTCCCTTCATTTATTTTCATAACTGAGTTCAGACTTAGTAGGTTGACTTTATATTTGATGGTATTATTAGGTTTAGATTTGTGAAAGATAAATTAGTCTGTAGATGACTGAGTCTAGATTTGGTAGGTTATCTTAGATTTAGGATTTAGTAACTCAAACTGATGCTAATCAATTAATTAAGTCCATATTTAGTAGGTTTATTGGTTAGAATGGTTGAGTCCAAATTTGGCAGGCTTGAGTTTAGATTAGTTGTCCATAATTACATGTTTGTGTCGTTTTACCTTTTTTTTTTATTGCAATTATGAGGATAGAGTCTCTTCAGCATCAAATTCACCCTTGTTTGATTTCTTGATAAACATTTTTATATTTAATTGTGAATTTATCATTTTAATTCTTGCTTAGCTTAGAACTTCCCATCAAACAACTTGGGGATATCTCAGATTATTTTCACTCAGCCATATATATTTAGCTTAACATCCCCCGTTTCATTTAGGTTCAATATTCTAGGTCTTTAATGATACTCTCTATATTACTTGTCAATTCGGTACACTTATCGGACACTGATCAAGTTTTTGGCGTCGTTGTCGAGGAAATGCGGTGTTGTTTGTTAAATATCTTTAGTTGAGTTAGTCTGAGATTTTTATTTTTCTTTATTTTGATTTGTAGGAAGGTTCTGAAGCATTTTCAAAATAATGCGGGATAATGTCAAGGATTATGAGTTGGTCTTTTTGAGAGCAGAAATGAGTAATCCAATGAGGGAGATGTAAGAATTATGATAATGGCGTGCACTTTCAGCTGTTTCTTATTCACTATCCTTTGAAGATCCGTATTCTTCATGGGAATCACAAGAGTCTAACTCTTCCAAAATCAAAGTCCTATTAAACTACATAGAGCATTAAGAGAAGTAGTTACAAGTGAAGAAGGAAGAGTGGAATGCTACAATTAATTATCAAGAGGAGAAGATCAAAACTCAAGAGAATTTATTGAAGAGCCAAGAATTAGGTATCAAAAATTTGGAGTCCAAGCTTGAGTTTTTGATTGTGTCTATGGATAATCAAGGTGATGTGGTACTAATGAAGAGTTGAGTAATGCACCTGAGGAATTTACAAAACATTTGAGTTATCTTGAGGTTGAGTTACATGAAGAAAAAGAGGAGCAATTCATTTTTGAAGACAAGTTTAGTATTTGTTTGGAAAGTGAGTTCGAACTTCTTGTGGAGAATTTTACACCAAAGGAGAAAAAATTGTGCAATTCATAAATGTAAGCACTGGATTCAATCCATTTAAAGAATTTATTTAGGCTAGAAAAGCCAGTAGAGTTCACTTTTAGTGAACCCAAGGTGGAGTCATACTTCATCGAAGACATGGAATTTCCTGTCTGGGTGGTTTTAGACATGTTTCTCTTGCTGATGGCGAAAAATGAGTAAAAACTGTGATAACCCGAAGTGTGCCCTAGATGGATTTATACATGTCTAGGGATATTGCTGATTGAAATTGTAAGATTTGATTTTTGGAGTGAGTAATTAGGAAAAAGGATATGATCGGGATTAAGAAAAAGAGAGGCAAGGGTAATTTGGTTAGTTTACATACACGAATTTAATAGAATGGAATAAGTAATTATGAGGGACAATTTATGAGAATGGATTAGTGTTTTGCCGAATGTATGTAAGTTGTGGTGTCAGGTGTGCCGAAAGGACGAATTCAGTATTAACATAAAAGTTTCAGTAGGTACGGCCAATTGATTTATAAGGTATGAATTTAGGACTTATTTGAAGGGGTAAGGATTTATTTGTGGGCCAATGTATGAATTAGATTTATGTATTATGTTATACAATAATTAAAGGAGAAGATGTGGACTAAAGGGGTAATTTGCAAAAAAATCTAAAATGGACCTATAGGAAAGTGACACTTGGCATTAGGGATTAGAAAAATTGAAGAGGGTAGAAAGAGAGGGGAGGCCGGCAACTTCTGGTTGGGGTTTTGGCAGCCATGTTCTTCCTCTCTCTTTTCCATTCTTCTTTGTTTATTTGGTTTGCCAAGGGATTAGGTGAGTCAAGTAAAGTTTTGGGCATGATTAAGGTGACAATTATAAATTATTACTAAAGTACTTAAAGATATAATTAGTCGAACATTTCCTTATATACTCGAAAGTGTTATGGTGTGAATTGTAATAGGTTTCTAAGCTAATATACTTCAATTGTTATGGTTCTGATTCCCAATCCTTGGGATACGTAAGGAAGCTTGGAATGCCATTCCAAGTCCGAACCAAATCTTAGAAACTTATTTGTACATAAAAGATGATGTATTGACTGAAACTCTGATAATACTTATGTGATTATAAAAAACTTAATGACAGATTTAAATGTATGTAATCATTATTCATTCCTAGTGAATAATTATGGAATTAATGTTTTCAAAATAGATATAGACATTATAAGAACAAGTATGCATATATGTATAGTTGTATTAATGGAGAATAAGTATGAACCCATGTACAATTGTAATAATTGAGGATTTATGTGATTAGAAAGTTTGTTTGATTGCATTAAGAGAGTTATGTTCAACAGTGACGGAATGTGATACTTGGCTCAGTCTCGAGCATGATAGAGGCCATTTAATTCTTGGTCGTGAGAGCGACTAAGGTCATGAGCGTGAACCTTCTTTGCGCTATAAATTTACATTGTTGAGATGCTTTGCATGGTTTCTCACTTATGATTTATATATGATGCAAGGTGTAAACTATAATATGTTGTATCATGTAAGCTATAATTGGAATTAGTTCTTAAGTATATGTTAACACTAAGATATGACTGTAATATAAGAGTGTGCTACAAATAATATATGTTATAAGATAAGTACATAATTAAAAGTACGTATGTGTGTATTGTAAAGGGGCTGTTTATTGTAAACGCTTATATTAGTAAGTATGAATCAAAAACTTTGACTACCCAAGGATATATATATATATATATATATATATATGTAAGAATGATATAGATATCATAAGTTGGAACAAATATGAGTATAGCCTGCGTCAGTCGGTTGTCAATACATAGGCATGCCTATAGAGTTCTATTAGGTATAGTGCAAAAGCATTCTGGACCCTTATCAGGTCCCCATTTGGATCCTCACGATCCCTATGTGTTTGGATCTTGTTCAAGATCCCCCATTGTGAAAACATTTTTGAAATAAAAGAAAAGAAATTATTTTGTTTGTACCCAAGGGTACAAATGTGTTCACTCATTATCCACTCCCTTGACTTGGCAGGCAATAAATTAACAAAAGAATGTGAGTGGAATAATACGTTATGAATTGGTAAGTGTACATGATGACTTGTAAGAAAGTATGAGATTAGGCATTTGATAAGAATGTGAACATATTGTCTATTGTGACTTATATGCTGTATGAACTAGTGTTTCATGCACCTATGCGATGTTGGATCTCGTATGAATCCCTATGTGAAAATGTGATAGCACCCTTGAGTGCCTATGAATTTCAGTTTTGTTATTCCCTTTGGAATATAAACATGAGTAAATGACATGAGAGTAATGGATTAATTTGAAGTAAGCGATTAAATGAATATAACTATATGTATGACATGCATTAATATGGTATGATAAGAACTTACACTTTTAGCTTCTTATTCATGATTCCTGTAACACCCTAAACCCCTCACGTAGCATGCCACAAGAAATGTTAGGCAAGTGATATGGTGAGTGGAGGGTGCTACCACACGAAAGCATCACAGAATACAAAATAATAAAATTTCTTAGAACTAGACCACTAAAAACTTACCCATCACATGCTTATATTGCCATCAGACTAAAACTCACACACAATAAATATTACATTCCGAAATTCAATAACAAATGCCTACTACAAATTTCTATCGACTTGTTGGCCAAAGCTGCAGTAGACCACACGAACCAACTTCTATATCCTTAACCTGCACAGAAAACACCCGTGCTAAGCAATAATGCTTAGTGGGGAGACACAAAATAATAAACAGCCACTCACAGTGGTTGTTGATATGAACACATGCATAAGCAACAAATACATAAGCATAAAGCATACTAGCTAGAGCTACTATAGATTCGCATCATCATTCTCATACGAAAACATGAGCAATTTCATACATATATCTATCTTGTACACCACACAGAAAATAATTTATTTCTTTTTAATTACAAATACCTTATACGTATTCATTACTTACTTAAATTGCTTACTTAACCTTATCATTACCTATACTTCATAGGATACCAATATTCATTTTACTAGTCATAATATAAAGTCTTAGAAATTCCCATTATTACGAATATTTTCAAAATCATGCTTACAACTGTATTGATATTTAAATCGAAACATTTCATTTATACTAATAATTATATTGATTAAAACCAAAAACAACTCACTCCTTAGATTTAGTTCGGTCTTCAAATAAATATTCCAAGCTTCCTACATATCCCCATGGTTGGGAATCAGAACCACGTAGCTCTACAGAAAACCTTTATACATACATAATCCAGATTTAATCCTAATTCACTCCCTAAATCCAGTTATCTATATCATGCTTACCACTTTATTTTTCCTTACTTAATAATCGACATATAATTACCATATTCATTGATTACCAACAACAATGCACACAAATTCCTTACCAACATACTTACAGTAGTTATCCATGTTAAGGTCCAGAAGGCAAATAACACATAACATACTTGTATTCTCATTTCAAACATATAAACGAATATATATTCATAACGTTCATTTACTGAATAATTAACTATAGCAAATACACATATCACTTACTTCAACAATTCTCTATAAAGACTTCATATATACAAACTTACTCACAACTTTTAAACAGATTAATAATCATGCATTTTCCACATACAAATTCATATGCAGTCAATATTCATTCATAAGCGCCTAGTAGAAAAAACATTATTGTCCACATCTCTTTTCATTTAACTGACATTGAATTTGGATACAAAAACACTTAAGTACTCAAATGTACCACACAATTTCATATACGAGTCCATAAATGATCCTGAAACACATAAGTGCATAAAGCACTAGCTTAGATGATATATAAGCCACAGAAGCAATATATATGCACAAACACATCAAATGGTTATTCACATATCTTTTTGCGAATCATCAAAGAACTTATCAATTATTCACATTCTTTTAATCTTTTAATTGCCTGCTAAGTCAAGGGGGTGCATAAACGAGTGAACAGAACACATTGGGGTAATCGAGGGTACAATTGAAAAGCAACATCTTATATTTTCTCATTCAAAAAATTTTTCACATTGGGAGATCTTAAACAAGATCCGTACATATTGAGGATGGTGAGGATCCAAACGGGGACCTGATCAGGGTCATGAATAGAGGGGCTACAGCTATTAGAACACTATAGGCATGCTTATCTATGAACAGACTGACTCACGCAAGCTATACATTTTAACTTTTTCATATAATACTTATAACATTCCTTTATTTTCACGCGAGTTCATACATTCATAAACATGCATATCATTAGCACAAATCACACTTATAACATTCCAAAGTAATAATGTATTCTTTCACAAGTTGTAAATTCATATGAACATAATAAACATATGCATGTTATTAGGCATCGTGCACTTATTTAGACTTAACAAATACATTTACATTTCTTTACACATATACATTCATTATTATTAAACTTCACGTATTTCAATTATTACCATACATAGGAGCATGTATGGAAACATTAGAACAATTCATATTTTAAGTCAGGTAGATACAGAACACAAGTGAGAAACCATGCAAAGGAGAAATTTTACAAAAATGTTTTAAAGCAGAGAGGGGACTGTCGGGGTCGCAACAGGAGGTCGCGCTCGCGGCAATGGCCATGCTTGCCTTGCGAAAAAGGAGCCTGTCATGAGTCCTGCTCAATGTAATGACTCGTGAAGGCAAATCACATAAGAACAAAGGTCATGTGCATGAGGGAGAGGAGGCTATCATGAGTCATGCTTGATGTCATGACTCATGCTCCAAGTCATGACTCATGACAGTAGCTCTCATCACGAGTCATGACAGTCCTCATGACTCGTAAGGGAGCCAAAGATCATGCCAAGTCGTGATCATTGTCATAACTCGAAAAAGTCTTCCCTGACAAGCCAGCTATTTGCAAGATGTTGGAATCCCAGGGCTCTATCATGCTCGCGAGAGAGTCACGTTTTCCAAATCTCAAGCAAATCTACAGAAATTCTCTTCTTTCAAACTTATCCAGACCTTCAATTCAAACAAAGACTCTCGTACTCACATTAAACATTCAAATCATCATAAATAACATAAAAACCAACCTTTACACCAATTATCACAATTAAATCATGCAATTAACATAATCAAAATCTCTAAATTGACACCCAGCAAAATAACATCAAAATTTCAATCAAAAACACACTTTGGTTCAATAATCCACATTCAAAGCATCTTAACCTAAATTATTCAAAACTCATATCATTTGAGCATATCCAAATAGTTAACCCCATACATTTCCAGAAAACCAAATCAAAACGCTCAAATCATAATATTCATCAAAATAACAAAATCCCAAACCTCAACTCCTTTGCTCCTATTAGCTTCCTTGGTTGATCATTTTTGCTCCAAAACTCATCCAAGGTCTTTTTCAACCAAAATCCTCATCAATCATGCATACGCAAACACAAAACACAACTCTAGGTCAAAATCTAATCAAGAAAAAAAGAAGAAATTAAAGCTTATAACCCACCTTACCTTAATAATCTTCACTTAAATCATTTGAACTTGTAATAATACATTATCTAAAACTTGGAATTTGATCTAAGGGAGAGAAAAATTGCATTGAAGTAAGAAAGAGGAGAAAAAGAAGAAGTAGAAGAAGAAGAAGAAGAAGAAGAAGAAGAAGAGGGAGGAGAACCGAAAAATAAGAGAGGGGAGAGCAGATTTTCTGCCCTCTCTCTCCTTCTCTCTCTTCTTTTATACCCTTTCTTATCTCCTTGCCATGTGTCACCTTGCCATTGGTCCAAATTAGATATTTATGTCAAATTTCTCTTTCAATCCTTCAACTCTTAATTCTTCTTGCACTTAACTTATAACTTAATAATCCTTCACATTGGCCCAGTTAATTAATTTTATCCTTTCAATTAATTCCTAATTCCATACTTCACAATTTTACAATCGGTCACACTTGCCGAAACTTTTAAATTAATTCCAAATTCATCCTTTTGGCACACACAACACCACAACATGCATAATTTTAGTCACCACTAATCTTCGATATGCATAAATACTTCTAGGGTACTTTTCGGGCTGTTACAATTCCTTAATGTGTGGGAAATGTTGTATTATGAGAATCGATTATTAGCTGAATATAATTATATGTGCGGTATGAGAAATATGAGCAGTAAAACATGAAAAGTATGTATTAATTAAAATTATCACTCTATTTGATTATGTTGATGAATACGATAAATATATTTAGTTTATGATCAATTTTATGCAATGATCGAATGAAATCATTAAGTGTGCTTAGAATATGTATTTATATACATATCAATTTGTATTGGATATTTATTATTATGTGTATTGACTGACAACCCTTGTCAGTGGTTATCTATATTATGTCTTTTCCCCACTAAGCCTTTGCGCTTAGCATGGGCGTTTATCCGTGCAGGTTTGGAGTTAGCGATGTTGTCGAGGACAATCCGCAGAAGTTTGGCCAACGAGTCTATAGTAGTTTGTTAGTTGGAGTTTACAGTTAATATTTGTAATGTAATTCATTATTATTTTTTATTAAAGGAGTGGTATGTAATAAGATTATTAGGAGAGGTATCATGTGAGCTTTGTATGTGATTATTTTGAATTGAAGAAATTTTATATTCCTGCTTTTCTACTTTTTTTTAGGTCAATCATGTTCAGTTTGGTATTTGTCGTGTAACATCCTTCACCGGTCATGGTGCATGACTACGTACAGGTAAGAGATGTTACAATTTTATTGGTATCATAGCATAGTTTTAGTCAGTTCTGGATGACAAGGAGTTTAAAGTGTGTATGTATAGTTTAGTGTTGGCCAAAGCGGATGTCCTCGTTCTGTATTGGTGATAGAAACTGCAAATTTGTAAATAAGTTAGGTGTTTAGTTAGAAATTGTAAAACTGATATATCGCAATTTGTCTATTTTGGATTTTCTATATTGAAAAGATGTTAAATGTGTGCATCAGTAGTATTATAAGAGATTCAGGTAAGGATTTTCTCCTAGTACGGTTTGAATTCTACAAATAATTTCTTATTTTCAGGGAATGCAAAGTAAGGGTGTAAATGGTTTTGACTTGAGAATATTGGTGGTACTCTGTGAGTCTGCCAGCCATCTCAATTGAGATTATTTAAACATAAGCATGTATCTGTATGGGGATGGGAAAGTATATTACCACTGCATAAATCGCATCTCCATCACTTTGCATACATAAATCATTATACATTCATTTCATTCACATCCCTCATTTGTATGTGATAAAAATTTTGGTTCAACTCAATTGAAAAGTGGCTGATAGGCTGTGCATTGAGTATTGGATGGTGAAGTGGATGTCTTAAGAAAATGTGAAGTGTATGCTACCATTAGTGTAGAAAGTGAATAGGTAATGCTGATATGAAAGGATTATTTTGAAGGATAAGATAAGAAATTATGACAAAGAGGGTTAACAGACCATGTACAAAATAGAGATAATAACCAGTGTATTTTTGAAATTTGAGGTGATAAGGAATTAAAGTAATAAGACTCAGTGTGTGGATCTAAATTGGCTAAATGTGAAGCTTATATGTTGGATCCCAACCAATGATATAACTATAATTTTGATACAAGTTAAGAATTGAGTAGTGAATTATTGAGATAAAGTTTACTCGATTTGGTAAGATAGTTCTGATGAGTTCGAATTTGATTTTAGATAAGAACATTTCACGTTATAAGGATATTAAAATGTGATATGTGAATGGTGTAGTATACGAGAATTGATAAGTATGTGTAAAGTGTACATGTTATATAATAGTGGAAAGTTAACGCATAAGTGTGGTACTGACAAGGAATACGATATGTGGATAATCCGATGTTTGTGAATTTTGAGGATAAAATTCTTTAAGGAGGGAAGAGTTGTAACAACCCGAAATGTATCTTAGATGGATTTGTACATGTCTAGGGATATTGGTGATCGAAATTGTATGATTTGATGGTCAGAGTGATTAACTAGGAAAAAGGATATGATCGTGATTAATAAAAAGGGAAGTAAGGGTAATTTGGACATTTTGAAGACATGGATTTAATAGAATGGAATAAGTAACTATGAGGGCCAATTTATTAGAATGGATTAGTGTTATACTGAATGTATGTAAGTTGTGGTGTCAGGTGTGTCGAATGGACAAATTCAGAATTAACGTAAAAGTTTTAGCAAGTGTGGTAAATTGCAAATTTGTAAGGTCTGAATTTAGGACTTATTTGAAGAGGCAAGGATTTATTTATGGGCCAATGTATGAATTAGATTTATATATTATGTTATAGTATAATTAAAGGAGAAGATGTGGACTAAAGGGGTAATTTGCGCAAAAATATAAAATAGACCTATAGGAAAGTGACACTTGACATTAGGGATTAGATAGAATTGAAGAGGGTAGAAAGAGAGGGGAGACCGGCCACTTTTGGCTGGGATTTTTGTAGCCATGTTCTTCCTCTCTCTTCTCGATTGTTCTTTGTTTATTTGGTTTGCCAAGGGATTAGGTGAGTCAAGTAAAGTTTTGGGCATGATTAAGGTTACAATTTTGAATTATTACCAAAGTACTTAAAGACATAATTAGTCGAACATTTTTGGATATACCCAAAAGTGTTATGGCGTAAATTGTAATAGGTTTCTAAGCTAATATACTTCAATTTATTATTGAACCAGTATAACTATGGGGTTCTGATTCCCAATCCTTTTGGAAATGTAGGAAGCTTGGAATGCCATTCTAAGTCCGAACCAAATCTTAGAAGCCTAGTTGTTCATAAAAGATGATGTATTGACTGAAACTCTGATAATACCTATGTGATTATAAAAAAATTAATGATGGATTTAAATGTATGTAATCATTGTCGATTCCCAGTGAATAATTTTGGAAGTAATGTTTACGAAATAGATATAGACATTATAAGAACAAATATGCATATATGTATAGTTGTATTAATGGAGAATAAGTATGAACCCATATACATTTGTAATAATTGAGGATTTATATGATTGGAAAGCATGTTTTATTACATTAAGGGAGTTGTGTTTAATAGTGGCAAAATGTGATACTCGGCTCTATCGCAAGCACGACAAAGGCTGTCTAACTCTTTGTCGCGAGCGCAACCCTTCTTTGCGCTTTTATATATAATGCAAGGTGTAAACTATAATATGTTATATCATGTAAGCTATAATTGGAATGAGTTCTTAAGTATATGTTAACACTAAGTTATGATTGTAATATAAGAGTGTGTTACAAATAATGTATGATATAAGATAAGTATATAATTAAAAGTATGTATGTGTGTATTATAAAAGGGTTGTTTATTGGAAATGCTTATATTAGTAAATATGCATGAAAGACTTTGTCACACCCCAAAATGTACCCTAGAAGGATTTGGGCATATTTTGGACGAGTAGTGATCAAAGTTGTGTAATTTGACGGGTTAAGTATTGCCAAATTGACAAATTAAGGATTTAAGTAAAGGTTTCGGCAAGTGCAGCCAATAGTAAAATTTTGAAGTATGAAATTCGAACATGATTGAAAGAATATAATTTATTTGTGTGGGCGTATGTGAAGGATTATTAAGTTATAAAATCTCAATGCATAAGGATATGTGAAGTTGGAGGATTAAAAGGAGAATAGGACATAAATATCTAAATTGGACCTATGGAAAGTTGACATGTGGCAAGGAATTAGAGAGGGGTATAAATAGGAAGGAGAGAGAAAGAGAGAGCGGCATTTTTAGCTGCCTTATTCTCCCGTTCTCTCCTCCTCATGCTACTTCCTCTTCTCTTCTTCTTCTTCCTCGTGTTTTATCTTGATCCATCTTCTTTTGGCTGGAGTAGTTCGAAGGAGATGGGTGTTTTGTTTGAGATTTGAGTTGGGTTTAAAGAGGTAAGTTTAAGTTTGATTCCTTCTTCCATTTCTTTGAGTGGTTTTTGGAACCCTAGATTTATGTTTTGTGAATTTGTGTGTTTTGCTGAGGATTTTGGATGAGAAAGACATTGGATGGGTTTTGGAACAAGAAAGATCAACCAAGGAAAGCGATAAGGAGCAAAGGAGTTCATGTTAGGGATTTTGTTATTTTTGATGCATATTATGATTTTCGTGTTTGATTGGATTATCTAAAAATTTATACAATTTAAGTTGCTTAGATTTGTTCAAACGTTATGGGTTTTGTGTTGATTATGAGGTTTTGAATGAGTCATTTGAGTTGGGTTAATGTTTGAATTGATTAGGAGCTTTTGAGTATGAGTTTGTAAAGAAAGAAATTCTGCAGTTCGTTGGAGAACTGGAAACGCGACTCTATCGCAAATACGACATTATCGCGATCTTGATAGAGCCCATTGCTTCCAGCATCTCCCGATCGGCTAAGTTTTGATCGGAGGAATGCATAAGTCATGTCAAGCTTCACGACCCGGCATGAGGATTTCGCTCGGCATGAGAACCTGCTCGGCGTGTGAGATCCTGCTTGGCATGGCATGGGAGCATGACTCATGCTGGGAGCCCGAGCTCATTCGCCTGGAAGCCTAATAGGCTTAGAAGCACGTCTCGTACTGGTGATTCCGCTCGGTAAAAGTTTTCGTTCGGCATGAAAGCCGTTAGGCTTGGGGGAGTACGTCTCGTGCTAGGAAGCACGACTTATGCTAGCAAGCACTAGTCGTGACAACTCCCGCCCCTTTTCACTGTTCTTTTGTTTTGCTCTGATAGATTTTGTCACAACCCAAAAGTGGCCTAATTGGAATTGGCAATTTTAATTGGAAAATATGGATATTTTGGTAATTGTTACAAGTGCAATTTAGGGCATTTGGGTATTTTACAAGAGGAAAGAGGATTAAATTGCAAGGAATTAAAAGTATTAGTTACTGATTTTAATTTAGTGAGTAAAAAGAATTTGTTAAGGACCTATGAGAAGATTGTGAGGAGCTGTTAGTAATTGGGATTAAGAGAACCCGTGCATGTGTGCCAAGTGGAGATGTGAGTGTGTGCATGTGGGTGAGAGAAAAGAGATGTCTGAGAATTTTAGCATCCAGGAAGCGAAAAGTTCTCTCTCTTGCTCTCTCTCTCACGTTAACCACTCCATTTCTCTTCTTTCTCTGTTCTTTCTTTCCCATTTGTATGTGTGTTCATCTGTTATGAGCTAGGGTTTTGAGCATTGAAAAGTTTTCAAGGTAAGTGGCTGTAAGTTCTTTGGGTTTCTCCTCTCTTCTTCTTCTACGGGTTTGGTTGAGTTTTAAGTTATGTTAATGGGTTAATAGAATGTGGTTTTGTCTGTTTGCAAGCATCTGAAGATAAGAGGAAAGAGAAGGGAAAAAGATAAGGTTGTGGATTGAAGTTACAGTGATCATTTTGAACCTCATTACAGGTTTGGGAGTGTCTGTCCTTTCTTATGTTTGGATCCTGTTTGCCGTTTTGATATGAATGTTGTTTTTGTGTGTTTGTTTATCAAAATGCATGAGTAATAGAAGTTATATGTATGTTTAGTAGCGTTAAAGCTCTGTTGCTTTATACGTTAAAATGGAAGTTTATATGCACGTAAGTTAAAAGGGAAGATTCTGGGTTTGTGACTCTCTCTGTTTATATTATTTGATTGTGTGATAATGTGAATAATATGAGTGATTAATGCTGTAAATGTGCTCTGGAGACTTGAAGGTATGTATTCGAATAATTATTGCATGAAAAATGGTTTTAGACAAAATGGGGTTTTTGAGTTTTGAATGTACTATGTTTTCACGATTTTTTGGTTTCGACGTTTTCTGGTTTCTGGAAATTCTGAAGTTTTGAGAAGAGAAGCAGAAGTGTGAGAAGAAGGTCACGAGACGTGATGGAGCATCACGCCGTGACCCCCTTCTCTGTTGAAGGACACGAGACGTGATGTAGCATCACGCCGTGACTTTTGCCCTTCCCTGCGTGTCACGAGTCATCACTGACGTATGACTCGTGACCTTCCCTCTCCTCTCAGGCGTCACGAGGCGTGACGGATGGTCACAACTCGTGACTGCCCCTGCTTGGTTTGGCGCTCGCGTGAAGCCAGCGTCACGAGTCACCATTGCCTAGGTGACTCGTGACTGGCCTTCCCTCCCTGCTGCCTGTTTTCTAAAAGCAAAGTTTTTAAGCTTCTGTACATGGGGTTTTCCACTGTTTGAATCTAGATCAAGTTCAAATCTGTTTGTTAATTTAATAGTTGATTAATTATGAGATTTGTGTTCGTGATTAGTAATTAATATACATGATTTAAATATTTGTAATTTATATGAACATGGATTATTTCAATGTGAATTATATGTTCTTATTATCTCCTGTTTTTGATATTTATATATTCATATGTTTCTGAATTTGATCAATATACAAGTATACATGGATTATAAATTCGTATTTAATTTTCTTGATATCATATTGATACATGAATTTTGGAGTTGTGGTTTTAAGCCCGAATAGTCATAGTAGTGGATAAGTAAGCGCTTACTTAGGTCAGGGTGTGTGTGCAGCTGCTATATGATAAAACGTTATATGCGGGTTCCGCTTGGATCCTTGTTTCGACCCCGTTTGGGTCTATATGGAAAAATAAATGCGAGATTTCGGTCTCTATATGAAAAATCACATGTTTGAGACTTATGTCTATATATGCTTGGGATACTGTGTTCTATTAGTATCCAATGGACCGCATCCACTTCTAAATGGTTTTTCAGACTAATCAGGCTATATGTTAAATTGTGTGGCACATGTTGAGATGCATATTGACACAATTACAAGTATATGATGCACATGAATTCTAGCATAACTTTATGATATGCACCTAGTATCTATATACTTAGAATGGTGAAAAGTATGTAAATCCTAATTATGATTTGAGTAGTTAATTGCTTATAATGTATGTTTATGCATGTTAAGTAGAGAATATGGAAATGTGCTTATATGAAATTATGATGCCTTTGTTTGTGAATCATAGCTTTATTGCACGTTTCTGTTGCGATGAAATTATATTTTTTGTTGGATATATTGTATATGCATATTGTTCGTTTGTTTTGTTCCTCCCCACTAAGCGTTATCGCTTAGCACGGGTTCTTTTTCCGTGCAGGTGGCGAGTTCTGTTTGGAGTCAGATATCTGCAGGTCGGCCACTAGAAGTTTTTTTGGATGAAGTTATTTTTGAGTCTTCCGCTGTTATTTTGTACATGGCTTGTTAATAGCAAAATGAATCTTTTGTAAAGGAACAACTATTTTGGTATATGTAATTGCTTACGAGCCCTTTTTTTTGTAAATCGATATTGATATGATGTATGTTAAAGGACTTGATATTCTATGATTAAGGGTTTTTCATCTCATTTGGTTTATTTATTTATATGTTTTGGTAATTGAAGATTGATTTTGGGAAAAATGTAATTTTATGTAAACTAAATGGATTTGTATCTTTTAACTAAATGACTTTATTTCTTAACTTATTTGTATATGTGTTTAAGTATTTGAGTTTACCCGCGTGGCGCTCCGGTATCCTTCCAACGGGGATAACGGGGTGTTACAGATTTGCCTTCACGAGACGTGACAGCGAGCACGACTCATGATCGCCTCCTGGGACTCGTCTGTCATGAGCGCGACACCCATCGTGAGCGTTTTTGAAAATCTTCTCCTTTGCATCGTTTCTCACTTGTGTTATGTCTCTATAAATTAAATGAGTACTTTAATCTTTGAATTATTTAAATGCTTCTATGCATGTTAGTAATTTAATTATGAGACTTTTGTTTACCATTATTATTTAATGGCTGTTTGTGCATAAAGTACTGTAATTTATTTGTTAAATCTATATGAGTTCATGATGTTAATAATATAGCTATGTTCAGTACGTTCATATGCATATGATAAATATCATTGGTACATGTGATATGAGAATAAGTGAATGCATAATGAATAATGATATGATTGCATTTAATATGTTCATGCAAATATCTTAATCTATGACAATACACATGACTAGTTTGAATACGATAAATAAAATTAGTGCATATGATAGGCATATATATATATTGATACATGTATTTATGTGATCATAAAGGCTTAATGCTGCTGTTTGAAGAAATGGGTATATACGTGTAAAATATGAAAGAATTTAATAATGATATGGAATTATAGCCTACGTTAGTCGAGTCGTGGATAGATAGGCATGCATATAGAGTTCTGTTAGCTGCAGCCCTCTGTTCAGTTCTAGACCCTAATTAGGTCCCTGTTTACTTCCTCGTAAACCTCAATGTGTACGGATCTTGTTTAAGATCCCCTCTATACAATGTTTTTCAATGAGAAAATGTGATTTTGCTTTTTGATTTGTACCCGTAAGGTACCGCTATACATTCAGTTCGATTCGTGCCCGTAAGGTACCGCCATGTGTTCACTCACTTATCCACCCCCTTTGACTTAGCAAGCAATTAAATGAATTAATAGGTTCTGTGATAATGTACAAAGAGATATGTGAATCAAGTGTTTGAAAGTGGTTGTTGAAATGATAAGCTTGTGCTTCACGCACTAATGTGTTCTGGATCCTACACGGACTCGTATGTGGAATTGTATGGTATCTTCGGTTACCTAAATGCTTTGTATTTGAACCTAATGTCAGTTAAATGAAGAAAAATGTAACAGTAATGTTATTCTGCTAAGTGTGTATGAATGTATACTGACTGCATGTAAATTCGTATGTGGATATTACATGTTACTAATGTGTTCAAAAATTCAGAGTATGTTTGTTTACATGAAATCTTTGTCACAAGTTATTGAGATATTTGTTATACATTTTACTATAGTTAAGAACTTGGTGAATGAGCTTTATGAATGTATTCATTTATATGTTTAATATGAGAATACAGGTATTTTATGTACTATCTACCTTGTGGATCTTAGCCTAGATTATTACTGTAAGTATATTGGTAAGTAATTCATGTGCATTGTTTATTGATTGTAATGAATAGGATGATGTTATACTGATTGGTAAGTAAGGAATGATAATGTGTTCAACATAATATGGATAACTGGATTTAGGAAATAAGTTAGGATTAATTATGTAACATGTGTGTTAATGTTTCCGGTAGAACTACATGGTTTTGATTCCCTAACCATAAGGATACGTAGGAAACTTGGAATAACATTTCAAGCCAGAACTAAAGTGTTTTTGTTCAGTTTTTAATAAGTAACGATTTGATTAAATGAAATGTTTTGACTTAAGAATTAATTAACGAGTCAAGTAAACGATAAGTATGTCTATTTTAATTGTGAATGAATGCAACATAGTATTTTCTGGTTATGGTATATGAATGAATCTACATATTAAAATTGTTTAAGTCTTCGTATAAAAGTAACGGTATGAGTTCATATTAATTGAAGCTAGTTTCCTTTATGCTTATGTCTTTATACATATATCTATCGATTCATATGTGTAAGCCTCGGCAACTACTGTGTGTGGCTGCCCATTATTTGTTTAGCTCGACTAACCATTATGGCTTAGCACGGTTGTTTGTCCGTGTAGGTTAGGAGATCAGAGTAGCACAGCAGTCCGCTGAGGTTTTGCCAACGAGTAGCTAGATTTTCATAGGAAGTGTTTTTGATTTTTGGCATGTAATTTAGTTTATTTATTAGCATTTGTAATAATTTGTAATAATCTTTAGTGCTAATAATGGTGTGTAGATGAGATAGGTTTAGAATGTGCATGTTTTGAGGTTATGATTTTTGAAATTTTACTGTTCTGATTTTTGTATTGCCATGTGTGTCTTCGTCTGGTGGCACCCTCCGCTCACTGTAGCTCTTCATCCTTCGATATGCTACGTGTGGGAGTTGGGGGTGTTACAATTTTGTATCAAAGCTCCGGTTTAGTCAGTTATGGTTAACTAGGTGTTTTGATGTGTGTTTGTATAGTCTAGCGTTTGCCAAAGCGGACGACCTTATCCTTTAGATATGTTTTGGGAAGGGAAAGCTTTAGATTTGATGAAGTGTTTAGTTAAGTGTTGGCGGTAGGTCACGATCTACCTGCCTTGAATTGTTATGTGTATGTGCAATTTGGAATGTGTTTGTTAGATGAGTTATCAGAGATTTTATTAGGAATTTTGTTTCGATTCTATGTGGTTAAAGAGAAGGTTTGTAGAAGTTTTTGAAGTGTATTGATATGTGGTTGCCTTGGAAGAATGGATTTTGGTATTTTGAGATGGAAGAGTATGTGGATTTTGTAAGATTATGGTGTTGCTCGGTATGCCTGTCAGCTATCTCCAGAAAATTTAATTAAAGATAAGTATATTGAACCACAGGGATAGGAAAGGTGCATTATCATAGCATCAATCGCATTTTTGCATTGTTCTGCATACATGAACTATTGCATCCTCATTGCATCATCCTCCTTTTGATCACATGTGAGAAACATTTGCATATGCGTTTTGATGGAGAGCAAGCTGATAGGGTGTACATTGAGTATTTGATATTGAGAGTAAGTATGTGAATTATGAGCATAACAATTGTTAAGGAGAATGTACTGTGTGTATAGCTAGAGCAAAATAGAAAAAGTATTTTGGAATTTTGTACCGATAAATGTGAAAGGATTTTGGAGTAAGATACGGGTATTATCAATAAAGAAAATAGCATATGTGCCGGATGTTTTTTGAAGTAATGAGGAATTGCGTAGCAAATTTTATCAGTAAATGATTTATATGTGAAGTGTATGTGCTTTGGGTTTCCGAGTGGTAGTTAAAGTAATGATTGTTCTAATGAATGTGATCGATTTAAGCATAAGATAATGGAAAGGGAATTATGGGATATCTTTAAATCGATTTTATGAGGTTGGATTTAGTTATGGACAAGAGAAAGTTATGTGTTGTGTAACCTTTTCGAATTAAAGAGAAGTGGTTTGAGAGTATAGTGATGAGAATAAGTTATAGCAAGTAAGTACATTACAAGTAAAGGTGTATTGGGATAATTGAAATGTATGTATTATAAGTGTAGAATATAAATGTTATATGATAATACGAAAATGATCAATGTGAATGATAGTGATTTTGAATATAGCATTTGGATTTTTTCGATGTAAGTGAATTTCAAGGACGAAATTCTTTTAGAGGGAAAAATTATCACACCCTCAAATGTACCCTAGAAGGATTTGGGCATATTTTGGACGAGTGATCAAAGTTGTGTAAGTTGACGGGTTAGGTATTGCCAAATGGACAAATTAAGGATTTAAGTAAAGGTTTTGGCAAATGCGGCCAATGGTAAAATTGTGAAGTATGAAATTCAGACACGATTGAAAGAATAAAATTTATTTATGTGGGCCTATGTGAAGGATTATTAAGTTATAAAATCTCCGTGCATAAAGATATGAGAAGTTGGAGGATTAAAAGGAGAATTGGACACAAATATCTAAATTGGACCTATGGAAAGATGACATGTGGCAAGGAATTAGAGAGGGGTATAAATAGCAAGGAGAGAGAAAGAGAGAACAACATTTTTAGCTGCCTTGTTCTCCTGTTCTCTCCTACTCATGCTACTTCCTCTTCTCTTCTTCTTCTTTTTCCTCTTGTTTTATCTTGATCCATCTTCTTTTGACTGGAGTTGTTGCAAAGAGATGGGTGATTTGTTTGAGACTTGAGCAGGGTTTGAAGTGGTAAGTTTAAGTTTGATTCCTTCTTCCATTTCTTTCAGTGGTTTTTGGAACCCTAGTTTTATGTTTCGTGAATTGGTTTGTTTTGCTAAGGATTTTGGATGAGAAAGACTTTGGATGGGTTTTGGAACAAGAAATATCATCCAAGGAAAGTGATTAGGAGCAAAGGAGTTCAGGTTAGGGATTTTGTTATTTTTTATGCATATTTTGATTTTGGTGTTTGATTGGATTTTCTGGAAATTTATGGAGTTTAAGTTGCTTAAATTTGTTCAAACGTTATGGGTTTTGTGTTGGTTATAAGGTTTTGAATGATTCATTTGAGTTGGGTTAAAGTTTGAATTGATTAGGAGCTTTTGGGTATGAGTTTGTAAGGAAAGAAATTCTATAGTTCGTGGGAGATCTGGCAACGCGACTCTGTCGTGAGTGCGATATTATCCCGATCGCGACGGAGCCCAATGATTGCAGCATCTCCCGATCGGCCAAGTTTTGAACGGAGGAATGCACGAGTCGGCATGAGTATTCCGCTCGGCGTGAGAACCTGCTCGGCATGAGGATTTGTTCAGCATGTGAGATCTCGCTCGGCATGGCATGGGAGCACGACTCATGCTGTGAGGCACATCTCGTGCTGGGAGCTCGACCGGCTGGGAGCTCGTTCGATTCGGCTAGAAGCTTGTTTGGCTCTGAAGCACTTCTCGTGCTGGTCGAGCATGACTTGTGCTGGTGATTCCGCTCAGCAAGGGTTTCTTTTTAGCATGATAACTGTTCGGCTTGGGGGAGCACGTCTCGTGCTGGGGAGCATGACTTCTGTTTGCAAGCACGAGTCATGACAACTCCCGCCCCTTTTCTCTGTTCTTTTGTTTTGCTTTGATAGATTTTCCTTCACGAGACGTGACAGTGAGCACGACTCGTCATCACCTCCTGGGACTCGTTTGTCTCAAGCGCGACACCTGTCGTGAGGGCGACAGACCTCTCTGTCCTAAATTGTTTTGAAAATCTTCTCCTTTGCATGGTTTCTCACTGTGTTATGTCTCTATAAATTAAATGAGTACTTTAATCGTTGAATTATTCAAATGCTTCTATGCATGTTAGTAATTTAATTATGAGACTTTTATTTACCATTATTATTTAATGGCTATTTGTGCATAAAGTACTGTAATTTATTTGTTAAATCTATGCGAGTGCATGATGTTAATAATATAGCTATGTTCAGTATGTTCATATGCAAATGATAAATATCATTAGTGCATGTGATATGAGAATAAGTGAATGCATAATGAATAATGATATGATTGCATTTAATATGTTCATGCGAATATCTTAATCTATGACAATACACATGACTAGTTTGAACACGATAAATAAAATTAGTGCATATGACAAGCATATATATGTATTGATACATGTATCTATGTGATCATAAAGGAATAATGCTGGTGTTTAAAGAAATGGGTATATACATGTAAAATGTGAAAGAATTTAATAATGATATGGAATTATAGCCTGCGTTAATCGAGTCGTGGATAGATAAGCATGCCTATAGAGTTCTGTTAGCTGCAATCCCCTGTTCTGTTCTGGACCCTAATCAGGTCCCTGTTTGGTTCCCCACGAACCTTAATGTGTACGGATCTTGTTTAAGATCCCCTCTGTAAAATGTTTTTGAATGAGAAAATGTGATTTTGCTTTTCCATTCGTACCCGTAAGGTACCGCCATGCGTTCAGTTTGATTCCTACCCGTAAGGTACCAGCATGTGCTCACTCGCTTATCCACCCCCTTTTACTTAGCAAGCAATTAAATGAATTGATAAGTTATGTGATAATATAAAAAGACATATGTGAATCAAGTGTTGAAAAGTGGTTGTTGAAATGATAAGCTTGTGCTTCACGCACTAATGTGTTCTGGATCCATCATGGACTCGTATGTGGAATTGTGTGGTATCTTCGGATACCTAAATGTTTTGCATCCAAACCTAATGTCAGTTAAATGAACAGAAATGTAATAGATAATGTTATTCTGCTAAGTGTGTATGAATGTATACTAACTGCATGTAAATTCGTATGTGGATATTACATGTTACTAATCTATTTAAAAATTCAGAGTATGATTGTTTACATGAAATCTTTGTCACGAGTTATTGAGATATTTGTTATACATTTTGCTATAGTTAAGAACTTGGTGAATGAGCTTTATGAATGTATTTGTTTATATGTTTAATATGAGAATACAGGTATGTTATGTACTATCTACCTTGTGGATCTTACCCTGGGTTATTACTATAAGTATATTGGTAAGTAATTCGTGTGCATTGTTTATTGATTGTAATGAATATGATCATGTTATACTGATTGGTAAGTAAGGAATAATAATGTGTTAACCATAATATGGATAACTAGATTTAGAAAATAAGTTAGGATTAATTATGGAACATGTGTGTTAAAGTTTCCGGTAGAACTACGTGGTTCTGATTCACCAACCATAGGGATACGTAGGAAGCTTGGAATAACATTTAAAGCCCGAACCAAATTGAAGAACTAAAGTGTTTTGGTTTAGTTTTTAACAAGTAATGATTTTATTAAATGAAATGTTTTGACTTAAGAATTAATTGATGAGTCAAGTAAATGATAAGTATGTCTAATGTAATTGTGAATAAATGTAACATAGTATTTTCTGGTTATGGTATATGATTGAATCTGAATATTAAAATTATTTAAGCCTTCGTATGAAAGTAACGATATGAGTTCATATTAACTGAAGCCAGTTTCCTTTTTGCTTATGTTTGTATGCATATATCTATCGATTCGTATGTGTATGCCTCGGCAACCGCGGTGTGTGGCTGCCTATTATTTGTTTAGCCCGACTAAGCGTTATCGCTTATCACGGTTGTTTGTTTGTGCAGGTTAGGAGGTCAGAGCAGCGCAACGGTCCTCTGAGGATTGACCAATGAGTAGCTAGATTTTCATAGGATGTGCTTTTGATTTTCAGCATGTAATTAAGTTTATTTATTAGCATTTGTAATAAGTTGTAATAATCTTTAGTGCGAATAATGGTGTGTGGATGACATAGGTTTAAAATGTCCATGTTTTGAGGTTATGATTTTAGAAATTTTATTATTCTTATTTTTGCATTGCCATGTGTGTCTTCGTCTGGTAGCATCCTCCGCTCACTGTAACTCTTCATCCTCCGATATGCTACGTGTTGGAGTTGGGGGTGTTACAGACTTTGACTACCCAAGGATATGTATATATGTAAGAATGATATAGTTATCATAAATTATAACAAATATGTGTATAGCCTGCGTTAGTCAATTGTGGATAGATAGGCTGGCCTATAGAGTTCTATTAGTTACAGTGCCAAAGCATTCGGGACCCTGATCAGGTCCCTATTTTGATCCTCGCGATCCCTATGTGTTTGGATATTTTTTAAGATCCCCAATGTGAAAATGTTTTCGAAGAAAAGAAAAGAAATTATTTTTTTGTACCCACGGGCACCAATGTGTTCACTCATTACCCATCCTTTTGACTTAGCTGGCAATAAATGAACAAAAGAATGTGAGTGGAATAATAAGTTAGGAATTGATAAGTGTACGTGATGATTTGTAAGAAAGTATGAGGTTAGGCATTTGATATGAATGTTAACATAATGTCTATTGTGACTTATATGTTGTTTGAATTAGTGCTTCATGCACCTATGCATTATTAGATCCCGTATGGATCCCTATTCAAAAATGTGATAGCACCCTTAAGTGCCTATGAGTTTTGGGTTTGTTATTCCCTTTGGAATATAAACATGAGTAAATGACATGAGAGTAATGGATTAATTTGAAGTAAGCGATTAAGCAAATATAACTATATTTGTGACATGCATTAATATGCTATGATAAGAACTTACACTTTTAGCTTCTTATTCATGATTCCTTAATGTGTGGGAATTGTTGTATTATGAGAATTGATTATTAGCTTAATATAATTATATGTGAGGCATGAGAAATATAAGTAGTGAAACATGAAAAGCATGTATTAATTAAAATTGTCACTCTATTTGACTATGTTGATGAATACGATAAATATATTTCATTTATGATCGATTTTATGCAATGATCGAATGAAATCATTAAGTGTGCATAGAACATGTATTTATATACATATGAATTTGTATTGGATATTTATTATTGTGTTTATTGACAGACGACCCTTGTGAGTGGTCCTCTATATTATGTGTTTTCCCCACTAAGCCTTTGCGCTTAGCACGAGTGTTTATCCGTGCAGGTTTGGAGTTAGCCTTGTCTCCGAGGACAATCCACAGCAGTTTGGCCAACGAGTTTGTGGTAGTATGTTAGTTGGAGTTTATAGTTAATATTTGTAACGTAATTCATTATTTTTTTTGTACTAACGGAGTGGTATGTAATAAGATTATTAGGAGAGGTATGATGCGAGCTTGTATGTGATTATTTTGGATTAAAGAAATTTTATATTCCTGCTTTACTATTTTTATTTTTAAGTCAATCGTGTTCAGTTTGGTATTTGTCGTGTAACATCCTTCACCTATCGTGGTGCTTGACTATGTACGTGTATGGGATGTTACAAAAACCGAAGAGACCGTTATTTGGTACACAAGCTCGTCCTCCCGAGAGTAACATGATCCGAGCTGGGACTTTATAAACCGGAACTTTTCTAACCCTTCCGTTTAATTTTTTGTCATTTATTTGTGTTTTTTTGTTTTACTTTTTAGTTGTTTATTTTTGAATTTTTATTTTTAGGATTAAAATTTTTGGTGTGTTAATTTGTTGTTTTAATGTTTAATTTCTTAGTTTTAATTTTTTTTTATTTTGGTTTGTTTTATTGTTTTGGAAACTGGCAGTGAGAATAAATGAGAATTTCAATTGAGTAGCAAAATGTGTAAAGAGAAACTCTTAAGACATTAGTGTTTTACACAGCGGGTTGCAAATTTTTATGGTCAGTTGTGAAAACACAGTTGTTTTTTTCAAAATAAAACTTCATTTTCTTTTGAAAAAATTCCGAAATAGTGTACTATATTAAAAACACCACAGTGTTATTTTGTAGACATAGCTGTACTTTTGGGTTTAGTTTTTGAAAAATGCTGTTTTCATTTTAAATCGCAACTCTTATTTCTTTTCTCCCTTTCTCTTTCTCCTGTTCTTTGATTTTTCTCAAATTTTCTCTCTATTTTCTTTTCTTTGATCTTCATTGGCAACCTAAGTTCATTTTAAGTAATTTTCATTTTATGCATCTTTATAGAGCTTTAATCGAAACCTTTTCATTTTATTTCTTCATTTTTTTTTAAGCCCGATATTGATTTTTATCCAAATTTTTGCATACTTCCAGATTTCAGCATGAGTTTAAGAATAGATTGAATTGAGCTCCTCCTCCAAATCTCGGTTTTTCAATTTTAAATTTAGCAATTTAGTTTTTGCAAGTTACATGTTTACTGGCAAAAATTGTTAGTGTTAGCCCTAGCCCCAATACATTGTAATAAAACACTTTAGCTAATAAATGAGGCATTTGTTTTATCCATTGTATTCCTGTGCATGTCAATTGATAGAACTATCCAAGAATGTTGTTTCAGTTTAAGTTATCATGTGTGAGGCACATGGTTGTAAGACCTTGAAACAAATGAGACTTCATTCTAAATATCCCTAGTCAGTCATTGTTATGGGAATAACAAATGAATTAAGACTAGTATGCTCTCTCTGATAAATTGAGTTCTGTCTTACGGATCATAAGGACAAGAGTGTCAATCAGAGATCATAGATAGATGTTTACAATATGGTATCTGGATTCGATCCATTAATGAGAAGACTACATGGTACAAGTCATAAGTGTTTCTCATATGCAAGTTTTGTATCGGAGTTCTTAGACCTGAAATCTCTATGAAACTCTTTATGAATTACTGTGTACTTTGACATACACCTAACGTGCTCGTAATAGAGTGACAAGTATGGGTATGCTTGGGTATACATTGATTCATGTCAGAGAGCATGAGAGAAGTGAAGGGATTACCCCTCTCTATAAGAGAGAAAATATCATCGGCCACTTGATCAGTGAACTGAGAAGTGTATGGCCATACCGAGATGTAATAATGTGTAACCATTATTTATCTGAGAGTTTAGTGTCACTGGAATATCAAGAAAGGAATTAACTTACACATGAGGATGACTTGTTCCATGCCTTATGTTAATTCTGATATTTATGGGTAAGGGACTATACAAAATTGCATTAGGTCATCAAATGCCATTTGCATTTTCATTTAATTTGGAATGCTATAAATATCTTGCTAGAGAATATATATAGCCTTTGAATTAATTCATTAATTCAATTGCCAATATTAAATGGACCTATAGGATCGCACACAAAGCATTGGGCTTAAAATATTTAAATAAGGCATTGAGCATTAATTTGGGCTTTTAATAAAAGTCAAGCTAATGTATGTAATGGGTATTAAATTGCTATTGGACCTTGGTCCATGAGAGAGGAAGATTTCGGCCCACATGGTTTAATGTCAATTAATTTAATAATATTGATTAAGTTAATTGAGTATTAAATCCTAATTGAATTTTAAATTCAAAAGGGTTTAAATTAATGTTTGTTACTTATCTATAGGAAGTGTTTAAGGTTGAATAAACTACTTTGAGGTGGTAAAATTCGGAATAAACACTTGCCATAAGATGGGGATAAAGATTAAAAAGAAAAACCCTAGTGGAAAGAGAGAGTAGGCGTGAACTTCCCTCTCTCTCTCTCAAAAATCTTTTCTTGGCCGAAATACATAAGGAGAAGAATTCTTTCTTGCTTTCTTGTGTGATTAGGCATTAATAGCACCAAAAGAAAGTGCAAGATCAAAAAATCTTGTAGCTATAACCCTTGCCATTACAAAATACTTATATTGAGAGCTAGCATTCTCGGTTTTAAGCCTTGCTTGAAAGTGTGTGTGTGAGCATAGAGAGGATTGGCGCAAAGGCTATTCCTTGGCATTGGTGGTGAAGATCAAAGGTGGACAATATCATCTTAGTTGCTGGTCATCATCAAATTCATTTCGGAATAGGCATCTAAAGTTGAAAGTTTTTAAAAAACCCTAAAAGTGCATGTTTCGATTCTTGTCGTGGATTTGTTTGATGTGTATGATCGTTTTTCGATATTTTTCCGCTGCGTTATCTACATACACATACCATGACTTATTCCATCAGTGGTATCAGAGCCTAAACATGCTTATTTTAGTGCTTTAGATGCATGAAATAATTAATTAAAAATCATTACTTTTAATACATGCAATGCTGAAATTTTCTGTTTTGAGTTTTTTGCATTGTTTTGTTGTAAAAACGATTTTAATTGATTAGATAGGTATTATAATTAATATGACATGTTAATATACTGTCCTAAGATGTTCTAGGAGCTGTTATTGGTCAGCTTTAATTGGTAATACCTGATGGTATATGTTAATATTAAAACTAGGTGCTTTTTGGCATGTTAATTGTTAATTTAACAACTAGTTTTGAATATTAAATGTAAAAACGTTTTTGGCATGTTTGTAAGTGGTTTTTAATGATTAAATATTAGGTCTGGACATTTTTAAAATTTGGTTTTAATTCTGGTCCATGACAATTTAATTGATTAATTTTAATATCACTTAAAACAATGACTAGTTTGTGTTTGTTACATGTTTAATCAACATTGTTTGTTTTGATTTGATTAAAATGGTAAAAACACATTTAGATCAGATTGGTACAATATATTAAATCATTTTTATGACCTTATTTGAATTATTAATTGACTCATAAAATTGATTTAAGGGTTTGTGCATTTTTTTGTGGCATCACATAAGCATTAAACAACTAGTTTTGTTGTTTGTTTGTTTTTATATGTATGCCGTGTATCATATATATGTTCTTCATGTTTTAATTCATGTCGGTATATATTATATATGTTTTTTAATGTTTATGGGCAATATGACATAAAATTAAAAATGGAAAAATTGGAAATTATACTAGAGTTGATTTATAGCACAAATCTAACTAGTTTGTGTTTTGGGCTTTTAAGAGAACTTATTCAATAAGAGGATTTAGTCCATTGGGCCTCGGCCCAGGCCCATCATGGGGTCATCTCTTAAAGGTTCAAGTACACAATTTCCATTAATGGGCTTGGCTAAATTAATTAAAATTGGACTTTGTTTAATCCATGAATGTTATGTATATTTATTTGCTTGTTTGGTATGATGAATGGATATGCATGGTGCATTCATGGGCCCTGGGTTCTTGTAATTAATTATGGCCTGCGAGCCATTATGTATTATTGTAAAAGTTTCATTTATTTCTTAGAATAGAATTTACTTGAAGACTTTGTAAATCAAGATGAAGCCCACCGGAGTGGTGAAGCCCAACTCGAAGATTCTTGTGTAATAGTATAGAATCCTAGTTGTAGGTTTTATGGGCCCATGTTTGTCACGCTTTACTTTATGCAATTATTTATATATGCATGCTATGAATGGATGACAAAGCGTATGCCATGTAAGCCGTAATAAAATGAATCCCTAAAATAGTAAGTCACAAAGTTGCCTTCCTAATTCGAAACATGTCAAGGCATCGATCATCGGTAACGTAGACTGGGAGTCCTAGATGCGCCCAATTATCTTTGTGAGGCATGAGTTGTGAATGTAGGTTGGACTTAACATGGAAAGGGATGCCCGGACCTAGGCAACTAATAAATGGGTTTGTGCTATAACATCTTAAGATGTTAGCCCATTTGATCCAAGAGTCATGTACGAGTCATGATTGGAGTTATCCTACCTAAGTAACTTAACTTGTTAGGTGTACAAGCTCAGCTTGACTAATAAGGTTGTTGTGAAAAGTGGATCTTGGCCCACATTAAATCACTAACGCGAATTATTTAAAGGGATATTAATTCGGTTTGTGGGATTATTAATAAGACCTCATTTAATCTTGCTAAATTTTATTGTAGATTGAAAAATGGCATCTTCAAACAACAATTTCTCATTGCGATCGGTCCTTGAAAAGGACAAATTGAATGGCACCAATTTCATAGACTGGTCTCGAAACTTAAGGATAGTTCTTAAGCAAGAGAAAAAGTCGTATGTTTTGGATGCACCCTTGCCTCAAGAACCTGGTAGGAACGCCTCTGCGGTTCAAAGGGAAACTTTTGAGACCAAGAAGAGCGACTCCAATGATGTGACCTGTTTGATGCTAGCCACTATGGTGCCTGACTTGCAAAAGCAATTTATGGACCAAGAGGCTTATGCGATCATGGTGCACTTAAAGGAGATGTTCCAAGAGCAAGCTCGTCACGAGAGGTTTGTGACAACTAAGGCCTTAATTTCCTGTAAGATGGCTGCAGGTACTCCTGTTAGTACGCATGTACTCAAGATGAAAGGGTATCTTGATACTCTTGAGAAGCTTGAGGTACAAGTACCAAAGGAATTGGCCACTGACTTGATTTTAGGATCATTGGCTGATGATTATGATCCATTTGTAATGAATTATAACATGCATGCGATGAACAAGTCAGTTACTGAGCTTCATGGGATGCTTAAGAACGCTGAAGAAACCATTCGAAAGACCAATCCCGTACTGATGGTTCAAGGGGGCATCAAAAAGGGACCCGCTAAGGGAAAAGGAAAGGGAAAGGCAAAACCCAAGAATGACCTGACTTGGCTCAAGTCAAATGGGAGTACACCTCAGGCCCAATCCAAGCCCAAGGCACAAAAGCTCAAGGAGAGCGAGAGCACTTGCTTCCACTGCAACAAAATAGGGCATTGGAGGAAGAACTGTGCTCTCTTCAAGGAAGAACAAAAAAAGAATGGAGCCAAGGCGTCCAGTTCAGGTATTTTTGTTGTTGAAATTAACCTTTCTATTTCTACCACTTGGGTACTAGATACCGGTTGTGGTTCTCACATTTGTTCAAATGTGCAGGGGCTAAGAAATAGGAGGTTACTTGGGAAGAATGAAGTGGACCTCCGTGTGGGGAATGGAGCACGAGTTGCTGCCATGGAGATAGGTGACTATCAACTCACTTTACCTTCCGGACTTTGTTTAGTTTTGAAAAATTGTTATTATGTACCTGCTATGAGCAGAAACATTATTTCAGTTTCATTATTGGATTTGGATGAATTTGATTTTGTTATTAAAAATGGCAATGCTCATATTCGTCGCCAAGGCATTTCATATGGCAATGCCATGTTGCAAAATGGCCTTTATATCCTTGATCTATCAAACAAAGAGTCCATATACAACATTAATACAAAGAGGGTTAAAGCAAATGAGTTAAACCCTACTTACTTCTGGCATTGTCGTTTAGGACATGCAAACGAAAAACGCATTTCAAGACTCCACAAAACTGGAGTGCTTGGGTCATTCGACTTAGAATCTTATGATACATGCGAGCCATGTTTGCATGGAAAAATGACAAAGAGTCCTTTTAACAAGAAAGGTGAGAGGACTAATGGCTTATTGGAGCTAATACATACCGATGTATGTGGACCATTAAGTACACAAGCCAGAGGTGGTTTTAGCTACTTCGTGACATTCACAGATGACTTCAGTAGATATGGATATGTCTATCTGATGAAGCATAAATCTGAAACTTTTGAGAAATTCAAAGTGTTTAAAACCGAAATAGAAAACCAACTTGGCAAAAGTATAAAAGCCATTCGGTCAGATCGAGGTGGCGAATACTTAAGCCAAGAGTTTGACTGTCATCTAAAGGAGTGTGGTATTATTTCACAGCTCACTCCTCCTGGAACACCACAATGGAATGGTGTGTCCGAAAGGAGAAATCGAACTCTATTGGACATGGTTCGATCTATGATGAGTCAAGCAAATCTTCCTATCTCTTTTTGGGGCTATGCATTAAAAACTGCTGCGTTTCTACTAAACCGTACTCCAACTAAAGCAGTTGAGAAGACACCATACGAGGTATGGACTGGGAAAGAACCCAATATGTCATTTCTTAGGATTTGGGGCTGTGAAGCACATGTTAAGAAATTAACATCTGACAAACTAGAGTCCAAATCCACTGTCTGCTTATTTGTGGGTTATCCCAAAGAAACAAAGGGATACTACTTTTACTCACAAGCCGAGAACAATATATTTGTTGCTCGCAAGGCTGTCTTCTTGGAAAAGGAGTTCCTTCTCAAGAAAGATAGTGGGAGTAAAGTAGAACTTGGAGAAATTCAGGCGCCACAAATTCCTATAGAGGATGAGTTGGAAATGGGATCAAGTTCATAACCACTTGTGGAACAAGAACCCATTACACAAGTACCTAGAAGGTCTGGTAGGGTACGTCAGGAGATTCAGAGATATGGATTTCTAATCACTGACAGTGACACTATTGAGTTAGTAGATCGTGAGGATCCTACTACCTACCGAGAAGCTATTGAAAGCCCAGACTCGAAAAATTGGCTTGAAGCCATGAAATCCGAGATGCAATCAATGTACGATAACCAGGTTTGGACCTTGGTTGATCCACCGGAAGGTGCTAAGGTAATTGAATGCAAGTGGCTATTTAAACTCAAAGCTGATAAGACCTACAAAGGTAGACTAGTAGCAAAAGGTTTTCGACAAACTCATGGTGTAGACTATGATGAAACCTTTTCGCCTGTAGTCATGCTCAAATCCATTAGGATCTTGCTTGCCATAGCTACATATCATGATTATGAGATATGGCAAATGGATGTCAAAACTGCTTTCCTCAATGGAAATTTACTAGAGGAGGTGTTTATGACACAGCCTGAAGGTTTTGTCAATCCCAAGCATCCTAAGAAGGTTTGCAAGCTTCAGAAATCCATTTATGGATTAAAGCAAGCATCCCGAAGTTGGAATCTTCGTTTTGATGAGGCAGTCAAAGATTTTGACTTCGTCAAGAACGAAGATGAGCCTTGTGTGTACAAGAAGGTTAGTGGGAGCATAATAGTATTTTTGGTCCTATATGTGGACGACATCCTTCTCATTGGGAATGACATTCCAACATTGCAAATGGTTAAGCAATGGTTGGGGAAATGTTTCTCGATGAAAGACTTAGGTGAAGCTGAGACAATACTTGGTATTCGGATCTATAGAGACAGATCGAATCGGCTTTTGGGACTAAGTCAAGAAAAGTACATAGACAAAGTACTAAAACGTTTTAGTATGGGAGACTCAAAGAAAGGGTACATACCGTTGGCTTTGGGAGTTCCTTTGACTAAAGAACAGTGCCCTAAAACCAAAAAGGAAAGGGACGACATGAGTAGAATCCCATATGCATCTGCTATTGGATCCATCATGTACGCTATGTTATGTACTAGGTTGGATGTTGCTCATGCACTGAGTATAACCAGTAGGTTCCAGCAAGACCCTGGTGAAAAGCACTGGTCTACTGTAAAAGGGATTCTAAAGTACCTACGAAGGACTAAGGATCACTTCTTGGTGTATGGTGGTCAGGAAGAGCTCGTCATACAAGGCTATGCCGATGCTGCTTTTCAAACCAGCACTCAGGACTCAAGATTGCAATCTGGATTTGTTTTTGTTTTAAACGGTGGTGCTGTCAGCTGGAGAAGCTCAAAGCAAGAGACCGTCGCCGACTCAACTACAGAATCTGAGTATATTGCAGCAAGTGAGGCTGCAAAAGAGGCTGTTTGGATTAGAAATTTCATTTCTGGATTAGGAGTGGTCCCAAGCATCCTAGATCCATTAGAAATTTTTTGTGACAACAACGGGGCCATTGCACAGGCTAAGGAGCCCCGGTCACACCAGAAATCCAAACACATACTCAGGAGGTACCACCTGATCAGAGAGATCATTGATCGTGGGGACGTCAAGGTTAGCAAGATAGCAAGTGAAAATAATGTAGCAGATCCTTTGACGAAACAGTTGCGTCCAAATCTGCACGAAGCTTATTTGAGAGCATTCGGTCTTAGGGCTATGCCCAATTGGGACTAGTGCTAGTGGGAGATTGTTAGTGTTAGCCCTAGCCCCAATACATTGTAATAAAACACTTTAGCCAATAAATGAGGCATTTTTTTATCCATTGTATTCCTGTGCATGTCAATTGATAGAACTATCCAAGAATGTTGTTTCAGTTTAAGTTATCATGTGTGAGGCACATGGTTGTAAGACCTTGAAACAAATGAGACTTCATTCTAAATATCCCTAGTCAGTCATTGTTATGGGAATAACAAATGAATTAAGACTAGTATGCTCTCTCTGATAAATTGAGTTCTGTCTTACGGATCATAAGGACAAGAGTGTCAATCAGAGATCATAGATAGATGTTTACAATATGGTATCTGGATTCGATCCATTAATGAGAACACTACATGGTACAAGTCATAAGTGTTTCTCATATGCAAGTTTTGTATCGGAGTTCTTAGACCTTAAATCTCTATGAAACTCTTTATGAAATACTGTGTACTTTGACATACACCTAACGTGCTCGTAATAGCGTGACAAGTATGGGTATGCTTGGGTATACATTGATTCATGTCAGAGAGCATGAGAGAAGTGAAGGGATTACCCCTCTCTATAAGAGAGAAAATATCATCGGCCACTTGATCAGTGAACTGAGAAGTGTATGGCCATACCGAGATGTAATAATGTGTAACCATTATTTATCTGAGAGTTCAGTGTCACTGGAATATCAAGAAAGGAATTAACTTACACATGAGGATGACTTGTTCCATGCCTTATGTTAATTCTGATATTTATGGGTAAGGGACTATATAAAATTGCATTAGGTCATCAAATGCCATTTGCATTTTCATTTAATTTGGAATGCTATAAATATCTTGCTAGAGAATATATATAGCCTTTGAATTAATTCATTAATTCAATTGCCAATATTAAATGGACCTATAGGATCGCACACAAAGCATTGGGCTTAAAATATTTAAATAAGGCATTGAGCATTAATTTGGGCTTTTAATAAAAGTCAAGCTAATGTATGTAATGGGTATTAAATTGCTATTGGACCTTGGTCCATGAGAGAGGAAGATTTCGGCCCACATGGTTTAATGTCAATTAATTTAATAATATTGATTAAGTTAATTGAGTATTAAATCCTAATTGAATTTTAAATTCAAAAGGGTTTAAATTAATGTTTGTTACTTATCTATAGGAAGTGTTTAAGGTTGAATAAACTACTTTGAGGTGGTAAAATTCGGAATAAACACTTGCCATAAGATGGGGATAAAGATTAAAAAGAAAAACCCTAGTGGAAAGAGAGAGTAGGCGTGAACTTCCCTCTCTCTCTCTCAAAAATCTTTTCTTGGCCGAAATACATAAGGAGAAGAATTCTTTCTTGCTTTCTTGTGTGATTAGGCATTAATAGCACCAAAAGAAAGTGCAAGATCAAAAAATCTTGTAGCTATAACCCTTGCCATTACAAAATACTTATATTGAGAGCTAGCATTCTCGGTTTTAAGCCTTGCTTGAAAGTGTGTGTGTGAGCATAGAGAGGATTGGCGCAAAGGCTATTCCTTGGCATTGGTGGTGAAGATCAAAGGTGGACAATATCATCTTAGTTGCTGGTCATCATCAAATTAATTTCGGAATAGGCATCTAAAGTTGTAAGTTTTTAAAAAACCCTAAAAGTGCATGTTTCGATTCTTGTCGTGGATTTGTTTGATGTGTATGATCGTTTTTCGATATTTTTCCGTTGCGTTATCTACATACACATACCATGACTTATTCCATCAAAAATACCGGGTCAGTAATGATCAGTGAAATCTGTAGAATTTATAGTGTGAATTTCGTATGAAAATATTATTGACTGTGCCTAAAAAGGCAGTAGAGGAGAAAGGTTAAACGTACTCAGGCTAGGGAAGCTCCAGATGGGTGACCTTCCTGGAAGCCGATAGTGAAAGGTGTTTTTTTAAACTATTTGAAAGTGTCTATTAAATGGAGTCTATTGATGTAATTTGGAGTGGAAATGAGGTCAAATAAGTCCCTGAAAGGCAAACTGAAGAAAACCCTTTAGTTCGATTCAAATAGTAACTAGGTTTGACCGAAGTTTGACCGAGGCTTTAAAGTTAGTAAATGACCTTTGAAAATTTATCTGAGGCATAGTTAGACTCAGAATGGTGTGTAGAACAGTTTGGTAGTAAAAAAGTAATTTTATGGTGACATTGAAAAATGGATGAACCGGACAGGTTCAATTGAATCGGACCCGATGAGGACCCTGAATGAGATAGAACGAAGGTTAAATGAGTTATTAAAAGTAAAATTAAGGTCAATGATGAAAAGTGAACCAAACCGGTTCAACCAGTATTTAACAACCCAAAAAGGGGCCTAATAGAAATTGGATGATTATTGGGTGATTAAGGGTATATTTGTAATTGTACAAGGATGGATTAATATAATTAAGGACCGAATTGAAGAGTGATTTAAGTTACAAAGTGAAGGAATTGTTTAAGTGACTAAGAGGAGTTTGACCAAGGATCAAAGGAGAGAAAAGGCAAGGATTTTATTAGTTGAGCCAGTAAGATGTTGCCACCTAAACAAGTGGTTGGGGAGCATTAATTGAGGAAATGAAAGAAAGGAGGAGAGAGGAATGGGAAAAATTAGATTTTGCTTCTTCCCTTGCACGTTTCTCGTTCTTTTTCTTCTTCTTCTTCTTCTTCTTTCTTATTTCTTCTTTCCTTGAATGACAAACTTGCGTGTTAATTAAGTTGCATCGAACTGAATGAGAAATGGGATGAAACGCTAAATTCAAAACTCAATTATAAACTTAACCAAGGTATGAATAAAAGGAAAGTCCCGAACCTTCTCTGGTCTTTGGGCTCAAAGAGGTCTCAATGCTCTATTGGGGTGGGGCCTCCAAGATACCTCTTGTGCCATAGAAAAGGCTCAACTTGCATGGTCCTAGGCTCCACGAGGCGAGAGAGCCATCCTAATGCTCTTTTAGGGTGGGGTCTCCAAGACACCTCTGGCTTGCCCAAGTGTGAGGCGAGAGCGCCATCCTAATATTCTATTAGGGTGGGGCCTCCAAGACACCTCCGGCTTGCCCAAGATGGACATAGCAGCCCTATCTTAGGCTCACTGAGGCTAGATGACCTTTCCTATTATTTTATTGGGTGGCGACTCTAAAAGACCTCCTTATTGCCCAAAATGGATGCACTTGTAATTTCTTACAAGTTTTCATGAACCTCCTCTCGAAAGCCCTAAAAACGGGTGGTTCGGGGTGCCCCGAGGCTCTGGATGCGTCATAGTGGTGACTCCACTGGGGACATATATTCGTGACTTCGATTCGAAAGTACCTTGGTTAAAATTTACAATTGAGCATTAATTTAAAAATTTCATCCTTTTTCGAAAATGCATTACATCTCATTAGAGCCTTAGATCTATGCTAGTTCTGTCCCTCTTCTAACCCCGGTGCGTTCCCGAAGCACGACCCTATGTTCACTCAATGTGGCAAAGTGTTAAGGATAATCACCAGCCCAAGCCTCATACCTTTTTGTATATTAAATAGAGACCAAATCGGTCGTTACGCTTGTGATGAGCTAGACCTATTTGCAGGGACCATGCTTTAGTAGCCCTAAAATAACATCACCTTGGCCAAAGCTCATGTAATGGAAATAGATACTTCCCAAAAGTGGCATAAAACTTAATACTATGCTTGCTGTAAGGATCAATGTGTATTGCATGAAACCAGATAATTTGATTGGTCACCTAATCAAAGGCTCTCATGCCCCAATAGGCCCATGTCAATTTATTCGGACTGCCTAAATACATAATGATCATAACCTATGTGCATGTGCATTAATTATGAGAGGTTATGTTGCTGGTTTTCCACCGTGCACCATATGCGTCCATCGGGTCCCCTGTTGACCCATAAGCCAATCCCACCTAGGAAATGGACTATGGCCTAACAAGGTTGGAAGGACCTATGTGCTTACATGTGATTTGTGGATGTTGCATAAGCACGATCATGCATTATATGTCGTTCATGCATCATCCTAACGGGTATGTTTACAGCAATCATAGATCGGCTCAGGTCGTCAAGAGGTCCTCATGGCCGACTACACAGAAATTTGTTCTTTGAGCTGCCAGAAAGGGTAGAGTTCTCTGATTCAGTCACAGAAAGCAGCGACGCTACATCCTCTCAATTCTCTATAGACTCTGAAATGGCTAACTCACCAAGGGGGATAGATGCTACCAGGGCTTTAATAGCAGAAGAGGTGGGCTACAGGTTGGAGGAATTTGAGAACCGAATGATGGCTATGATGGCAACAATGGCTCAGCCAGCCGCGCCATAGAACCCACCTCCTCCTCCCATGAGAAAAAATGAATGGGAGGTGGTCAGAAAGGATCCATCGAAGGACATGCGTCCACCACCCGTGGACTTAAGGGCTTCCACATCAGGGGCCTAGAGGAGATGGCTAGCCCAAAGGTTGGAAGATGACCTATAAGAGGATGAATATGAAGAGCCAGTATCAGAGAGAGGGAAAGCACCCCAAGCAGAAGAGGCCATCTGGAGGAAGATGGAAGAAAAATTTGAGGTAATGGCGAAGATGTTGACAAGGGGTTAAGGGATGAACCCCGAAGACAAGGAGTTAGAAGGGGAAGATATGGTCCCAATGAATTTTAAGATGCCAGACCTCCCCAAATTCGATGACTCTTTCGATCCCACCGTGCATATAAAGCAGTACTCGCTAGTGATGAAGGGAACTACTTTGACAAAGAGGCAGAAGATTGAGTACTTTTGCTTAAGCTTAACCGGCCCAACGGTGGATTGGTGTCATAGGCTTGATCGCAAAACGATGGAGGATTGGGACTTACTGATAGAGGAGTTTCTCAGACAGTATGATTGTAGCACGAGAATAGAGGTGACCCTAAAAGATCTGGAACTGCGGCAGCAGGAGTCAGGGGAACCATTCTATGAGTACTTGACCTGATGGAGGAACCGAGTAATGGAGATGAAGAGGAAGCCTAATACCTCATATCAATCAGGTTATTTATCAGGAATGCTAGTTCATATTTAAGAGAAGGGCTAAAAATGAATGGACTCAAAGACTGGGAGTCACTTAAGGACATAGCAATCGAAGCTGAGGCTGAGCATTTGGATAAAATGGCTAAATCTGCAAACCTGGCCTTGGGCAAGAATAAGGGAAGCAGCAGTGATAATGGGGGCAATGATATGGCAGCAGAAGTTTGAGCCACAAGAACAACTCCTAAACACCTCACTATCTCGGGCAGGCCATTATCTTGGCAATTCACCTGTCTCATCAAGGAAGGAAAGTTACAACCCTTGCCAGCTAGGCCTGCCCTAAGTCAAGGGAAGCCTAGGCATAGGATAGACTGATATTGTGCATATCACCAGTACACAGGGCATAGAACAGACTATTATCGTCCTCTAAGAGATCGCATTCAAGAATTGGTGCCTGGCCTGGAGGAAGAAAAAAAGAATTAGAGTTGTTACAATGCCTTTCCTTTTTTAAATTGTATTCCTGAACTATGCACTTATTTCTCTTTTCTATTTTAATAATGTGGGCTTTTCTTATATATGCATTGTTATATCTTATTGCATCAAGCATAAGTGATAATCATGATTAAGGCATTGGTTTAATAAGCACTGTTTCATTCAGTTTCAATAAATAGTAATCTTGGTTGCATCCAATTTTACTCCTGAAGCGAGATAAAATTTGAGAGAATTAAAACAAAATGTGAAAAAGTCTTTGCCTGAACCTATGAAGACATGCTAAGAGATGATCACGGAATCACCAAGTGCACCATTCCAACATATCCTGATCATGGACTAGCCAAGTAGACGCCCAGAAGACTTAGGCTAGAATGGGCAGAGAAGGTTACAGAAGGGATCCAAAAATAGAGATGAAGCTAAAATTTTTTGTCAAAATTCAACACCAGACTTAGTTGGTCAGTGTGGTCCCACATCGAGAAGAGGAGGAGTGTGTGTACGCGTAGACTATTAGGATTTGAACAAAGCTTATCCGCGAAAAATAAAAAAAGAACAAAAGAACAAACAAAAGAAAAGACAAAAAAATAAGAAAAAAAAAAGACAAAAAAAGAACAAAATAAAAAAAGAAGAGATGAGGAAAAGAATCAATATGTAGAAAGGAAAGTCATCTTGAGGGCAAGCTTTGTTCAAATCCCGTTAATCTACACATGCCCGTACTTTGCCATTTTTCTCGACCTCCAAAAAGGTTCTATTGACTTACAATGGATATGGGTGGCTCGATCTTGGAAATAGCCATCACAGGGGGGGTGCGCCCTACGGCATCCAACGGCAGGGTCATCGAAAGGAATCCGATATGTCAATATGGTCTCCTGCACCACACAGGGTTTAGGGATGGAAGGACAATTTATGGCTAAGGCTAGGGAGTTGCTTCAGAGGTATGGCATTAAAGACCACAAGTCCTCTCTGTATTGCCAAGGGGGCAGAAAGGGCCGCTAACAAGAAGATCTTGGTCAAGATTGTTCAAAACTACAAAGATTGGGTAGAGAAATGGCCCTTTCGCACATCGAGGCTAGAGAACAACCATTGGAACCTCTACATGAGTCACCTTTTATTCCTCGATATATGGGGCCGAACCAGTAGGCCAAGTTAAAGCAGAGCTCAAATCTTTGAGGACATTCATGGAAGCCCAGATTCCGGAAGCCAACAAGACACAGCTACGGCAGCAGCAGTTAAACACTTCAGACGAGGACATGTCATGGGATTATCGCCGTAGTCAGATCTGTCAGAAAACACTCTGATGAATCATCCAGGAAGGAAGTTAGAAAGCAACCACTAAAAGAAGGAGATTTAATCTTTAAACAAATTAGTTTAAATGTTCCAGACGAATGAGGTGAATTCAGACCAACGTAGGAAGGCCCATTTGTTCTTGAGGGGTTATTGTCCAAGGGATTAGCAACAGACAACAATGGAAGCAAATACAGAGAATCGATCAACATCAACAGACCCAAGATGTTCCATGGCTAAAGACTAAAAATCAAAAGAAGAGAATAAAAGCTCCACGGGTTGAAAACTGAAAATGGCAGCCTTGCTAAAAATGGGCGCCTCGTCAGGGTGAAAACCGAGAAAAGGCACCCTGAGCAAAAATTAGAGGTTTGAGAGAAAATATTCAATCAAGAAAACCCAAGAGGGCTGATTGATAACAGGAGTTGAGTGCACCTAAGTTGTTAGTCATTGAGATTGAATAAAACTATTGTTTTTGCATCACATGTATAGTCATGGTCATTCTTATTGCTATATGGTGCATATATCTAGAAATGCATGCATAAGCTAGGCATAAACATGCAATTAAATGGTTAAGAGAAACCTGTTGCAGGTATAGGACATATACTGGAGCAAGTCTTAAGGCAGTAAGAACAATCTTTTGTGTGATAAGTCCTCCTCCTACCCTTAAAAAAATTGAAAGGAGACTGTTAGAGATGAAAATCGTGACTGGCTCGCTAATCAAAAATTAGGCCAAAGGGCAGGGTGAAAACCAAAGAGTAGGCAGTTTGTCCTACAAAAAATAAATAAAAACCGCTGGAGTGAGTTGGATTCATTTAAGGCAAAAATTAGGCACAGGATTATGTGAAAATTCCCGAAGGGACGCATTTTCCGCTAAGAAAAGCTAGTGTGAAAATCCGCAAGGGACGCACTACCTTTAAAATAATGACTTTTAAAGCCTGGAGCGATAAGGTGGCATTACTTTGAATAACTTCCCTTTTGGAATGCATAATACAGAACTTGATTCAGTGTCCTGGGGGGCAAAATGCTCATTGACCGGGGGGTAAAGAGGCGCATAGCTCAGTTCTCTTTAAAAAGATTATGGGTCAGAGTCCCAAAAGCTAAGACGATGCTTTTCCAGATCCTTGGGGTGTCAGGCAATGTGAGCAGTCAAGCAGTATCTTCAACGAATTCCTTGACCACCTAGGATATGGTCTATCCATTTTTGCATCTCACATGCATAGATATTTTTCATTCAATCCTTTATGCGTATAGTTATGTACACCTAATTTCGTACATTAATCCTTTATTTGTGTTTCGTGTATATAGCTTTATGGATAGATTTCACACACATTATGCATGCACAATTGTTTGTATGTACTTTTGTGCTAATAACTTTGCAGGAAATGGTCGAACCAAGGGACAGCTTCGACAAGATGAAGTCAAGATGAAGACACTGCAAGTTGAAATCATGCGATAACTTGTAAAGTCCTTTATCAAGGCATTCTCAAGTCCTTTTCTCAAGGCATTTCAAATCTCTGTCGAACATTCTCAGTTTCTTCGAAACATTATCTTTGAGTCCTTTTTCTAAGGCATTTTCAGTCTCTTCGGAGCATTATCTTTAACTCCTCTTTCTAAGGCATTTTCAGTCTCTTTGGAGCATTATCTTTAAGTCCTTTTTCTAAGGCATTTTCAATCTCTTCGGAGCATTATCTTTAGGTCCTCTTTCTAAGGCATTTTCAGTCTCTTCGGAGCATTATCTTTAAGTCCTTTATTAAGGCATTCTCAGCCTCCTTGGACAATTATCTTTAAGTCCTTTTTCTAAGACATTGTTAGTCTCTTCGTAGCATTATCTTTAAGTCCTTTTCCAAGGCATTCTTAGTCTCTTGGAGCATTATCTTTAAGTCCTTTTTTCATGGCATTCTTAGTCTCTTCGGAGCATTATCTTTAAGTCCATTTTTCTAAGGCAATCTTAGTCTTTTCAGAGCATTATCTTTAAGTCCTTTTTCAAAGGCATTCTCAGTCTCTTCAGAGCATTACCTCTAAGTCCTTTTTTCAAGGCATTTCAAGTCTCTTCAGAGCATTATCTTTACGTCCTTTTTTCAAGGAATTCCGAGTCTCTTTAGAGCATTATCTTTAAGTCCTTTTTCCAAGGCATTCTTAGTCTCTTCGGAGCATTATGTTTAAGTTCTTTTTTCTAAAGCATTCTTAGTTTCTTCGGAGAATTATCTTTAAGCCCTTTTTCAAAGACATTCTCAGACTCTTCGGAGCATTATTTTTAACTCCTTTTTCAAAGGCATTCTCAGTCACTTCGGAGCATTACCTCTAAGTCCTTTTTTCAAGGCATTTTTAGTCTCTTCGTAGCATTATCTTTAAGTCCTCTTTCTAAGGCATTCTTAGTCTCTTCAGAGCACTATCTTTAAGTCCTTTTTCATAGGCGTTCTCAGCCTCTTCGGAGCATTATCTTTAAGTCATTTTTCACAGGCATTCTCAGCCTCTTCAGAGCATTATCTTTAAGTCCTTTCTTCCAAGGCATTCTTAGTCTCTTCGGAGCATTATCTCTATGTCCTTTTTCACAGGCATTCTCAGTCTCTTCGGAGCATTAACTTTAAGTCCTTTTTACAGGCATTCTTAGTCTCTTTGGAGCATTATCTTTAGGTCCTTTTTCACAGGCGTTCTCAGCCTCTTTTGAGCACTATCTTTAAATCCATTTTCACAAGCTTTCTTAGTCTCTTTGGAGCATTATTTTTAACTCCTTTTTCATGGGCGTTCCCATTCTCTTCGGAGCATTATCTTTATGTCCTTTTTCACAGATGTTTTAAGCCTCTTCGGAGCACTATCTTTAAGTCCTTTTTCACAGGCGTTCTCAGCCTCTTCGGAGCACTATCTTTAAGTCCTTTTCCATAGCATTATCTTTAAGTCCTTGTGTCAAGGTATTCTCTGTCTCTTCGAAGCACTATCTTTAAGTCCTTTTCCACAAGTGTTCTCAGCCTCTTTCGAGCTTTATCTTTAAGTCCTTGTGCCAAGGCATTCTCCGTCTCTTCGGAGCATAATCTTTAGATCTTTTTTTTCGAGGAATTCTCAGCCTCTTCGAAGTATTATCCCTTAAGTCCTTCTTCCAAGACATTCCTAATGTCCTCGGAGTATTATGTTTTTATAAATATTCCAAATTCTTTCAATCCAAGAGAATGTCTGCACTTTGTAGCCTAGATAATGGCTCGGTGAGATTCAAAGACATCCGCAATTTGTAGTCTAGATAATAACTCAATGAAAATCCATGGCGATAATATTCACATTTCGCCAACTATTTTCCACGAAATAACCAACCACCCTTAAGGGGATGCTTGTCTGACATCGACCCCAATAGGTATGTACTGCTATAGGTATTGATCTCTTTTATATACCCTGCATATTTATTTTGTCATTTTTATAGGAAAAGAGGTTTAGGATAAGCCCCAATAAAGACAACGACGAACGAGTCACAATACCTACCTAAGGATGGCCAATAGTCAGGCATTGGGTTAACCGGAGGGTGGTTAGCAAATCAGACACTACATCATTCAAATAGTGGCAGATCAGATAATGTACTAGCCGGATGATTGTTAATAGATCAGATATTGTACTGGATGGGGGTTAGCAGATCAGATAGTGTACTGACCAAATGGTGGTCAGTAGATCAGATATTGTACTGACCAGATGGTGTTAGCAGATCAGATATTGTACTGACCGGATGGTGGTTAGCTGATATGATACTGATCGGATAATAATTAGCAGATAAGATATTGCACGGATTGATTGGAGGTTACTAAGGTTATGCCGTGCAAACCCAGAAGTGGCTAGCAAGACAGAATATTCAATCACATGCGGTAGAACAGATCGTAATAGGATTGTAGTTAGAGAACACTACATCTCACAGACACTGCACGAGCCGAGATGAGGCTAGCAGAGCACGTGCGGTAGAACAAATTGCAACGGAATTGTAGTTAGAGAACGCTACATCTCACAGATAATGCACGAGCTAGGACGAGGCCAACAAAGCACACGCGAAAGAACATATCGTAACAGGGTTGTTATTAGAGAACACTACATTCCACAGACACCGGGCAGGTCGAAATGAGGCCAGTAGGACAGATCAGCCACCGTACAAGCTGAGATGAGGACAGCGGGGCAAACACGATAGAACATATCGCAACAGGGTTCTGGTTAGAGAACACCATATCTCACAGATACCGTGCAGGTCGAGATGAGGCTAGCGGGATAGATCAGCCACCGTGCAAACTTAGATTAGGACAGTGGGGCATACACGATAGAACAGATCGTAACTGAGTTGTAGTTAGAGAACACTACTCCTCACACTGTGCAAGCTGAGATGAGGCATGCGGGATAAATCACGATGGAGTTGTAGTTAGATAACATTGCACTACGCATCGTGCAAGCCATACGGAGGCCAGTGAGACAATGCGATAGGACAAGTTGTGAACGAGCCATAGTTGCTTAACAGTACAACTCGACGGCAACAAGGCGCAACCTTCCACACGGCAAAAGGGTAAGGGCTGCCACAGGTACGCATCTCTTTCATTTCTCTCTAAATTTTGGCTCATATAAGCACAAGTACACTAGTTTCCCCAAAATTGGGGGCAACTGTAGACACCGGGTCCTGAGACAGCCCAAATCAGTGTTACCCAATGATGATAAGATGCCTGCTAATAGGCAAAAAAATGTTAAAAATGATGATTTCCTTGTAAAATTTGCATTTTATAATGAAAAATAAAAAATAATAAAAAAGTATTTTGAAAATTAGATTTGAAAAATGGGGTTTAAAAATTGTAGTATTTTTAGTTAATTTTAAAATAAAAAAAAATTATTTTCGCGAGTGTCAGCGCGCATCACCCGCACATCCGAGCACTGCTCCCTACCCAGTCCGCATGACTAAATCCCGTCATGCGCGTCGACGGGGGTAGGTCGCCCCTGTTTCGCCCAGTTCCGCCAAAATTGCCCTTTTTCGCCCAAAACTGATTTTTCCCCATTTTTTTCACATAAATCTTATTTTCTATTCAATTTTTTAGGGTTTTTAAGGGGTTTTTTCCATTTTTAAAATTCAAAATATATAACATCTAATTTAATTGATTTTTTTTCATTAATTAGTTAGGTTTTCATTTTTTTTATATAAATAGAAAATGATTAAAAGAGAAAAGGGGGGGATTGATTTTATAGATTTTTTTCTCTTCTTCTTCTTCAAAAATCCTCTCTAGGTTTCTCTCTACATTTTTCGCGAAAAAAAAAATAAAAATTGAAAAGTTCAAAAAGTTCAGAACCCTATTTCTTCTTCTACTTTTTTTTCATTGGAATTTCCTCTAAAACATTTTTTAGAAGGAGTTTTATTGTTGAAAAATTAATTTTGAGACAAAATAAAGTTATTATTTGTTCTCAAAATTCAATTTTCTTACTTTTTTTGTTACATATTTTTTTAATTAAGCTTTTTAATGATTTTGATATTGATTTTTTTTTATGAAAAATGGATTTTGAGGCAAACAAAATAATTATTTGTTCTTGAAATCGAAATTTTCATTTGATTTTCTAAAAACAAAATTTTTCATGGATAATTGTTTTTGGGACAAACAAAATAATTGTTTGTTTTTTAGAATATTTTTATTTCTTTAATCATTTTTCTTGAGACAAAGAAATTCATTCTCTGTTCTTGAGAACTTTTTTTTTATTTTTTCTTCATCATTTTTTATCAAATTTATTTCTTGGAATAAAATTCCAATTTTATCTATTTATCATTTTTAATTCTAATTTTTCAAATCAAAAACAAGGAAATCAATCAACTTTTTTCCCTCATCGTATCTGAACTCTGAGGGTAAATATTCTGGGTCTGATCTCATTTTTTTATATTCATTTTTGTTCATATTTAATTGATTAACGTGTATAATTTTATTATTTTTATTTATTTATTCTATTGTTTGTATATTTATCTTATTTAATATGTTTATATATTATTTTTGTTCATGTAATTAATTTATTTTTTCTTTGATTTCTTATTATTTCTAACATGTAATTAATTTATTTTGCTTTGATTCCTCATTATTTTTAACATGTAATTAATTTATTTATTTTGATTGATCTTTTGCCATGTAAATATTTTATGTTAATTGTGATAACATTAATTAATCATGTCAATTTTTGAATCCTTAATTGAATAATCCTATTTTGCCAACTTAGTCAAATTAAGTTATTTTCTTCTTTTTCCTTGCATGATGGCCACTGTTCACCGAGGCCAGCTTTGTTCTTTTTTCCTTTTAATTTCCATGCATTACTCACGTAGGGTCCATCTTACTTTGCACACATACACTATTTTAGTCATTCATTCTTATATGTTTTATCCTTTAATTTATTTGTTTTACTCACTTGATTGGCTTAATTAATATATTTGTTAGTTTTATTTATTTAATTTAATTTGATTGATCCATTTTATTTTATTGTATTTTATTCGATTTGATTTAATTACTAACCTTAGTTTTCTTTTCTTTTTGGTAAAAATAGTTGTCTTTTTATTTGAGCATTGTCTATGGACGAAGATGCAAGATCGAGGGATTAGGAATCTTATTTTAGTTTGCATATTTAAATTTTGCATTTTCCTTTATGTTGATTTATTTGTCGCACTTGTATATTTTATGTAAAATTATTTATTTTATGCACATTTAAAAGGAAAATCACAAAAATATTTATATTAATTAATTTGGTACTTTTCTAAATAAAAATGGAACCAATGTCCTAGTTTTTCATACCTAAATAAACTATCACCTTTAACACATTTTTTCAAGTATGCATGCCATGACCAATGTCCTCATCCATAACGAATAGCCCGCTTATATATGATTTGTATTTTATTTACTATGGGGGTTTTATTTTGTCCCTAGTTTTGTTGTAATTTATTTTCATATGCCTTATTTTATTTATGCTTTAATTTATCACTTTCCTTGAATAGCCAACCTGCGCTTTAATTAAGTTGGATCGAACTGAATGAGAAGTGGGATAAAATGCTAAATTCAAAACTCAATTATAAATTTAACCAAGGTATAAATAAATGGGAAGTCCCGAACCTTCTCCGGTCATTGGGCTCAACGAAGCGAGAGGGCCATCTCAATGCTCTATTAGGGTGGGGCCTCCAAGATATCTCTTGGGTCCCAGAAAAGGCTCAATTTATAAAATCCTAGGCTCCACGAGGTGATAGGGCCATCCTAATAATCTATTAGGGTGGGGTCTCCAAGACATCTCTGGCTTGCCCAAGCTCGAGGCGAGAGGGCCATCCTAATATTCTATTAGGGTGGGGCCTCCAAGACACCTCCGGCTTGCCAAAGATGGACATAGCAGTGCTGTCTTAGGCTCACTGAGGCTAGACGACCTTTCCCAATGTTCTATTGGGTGGCAACTCCAAGAAACCTCCTTTTTAACCAAAATGGACGCACTTGTAATTTCTTACAATCTTTCATGAACCTCCTCCAAAAAGCCCTAAAAGCGAGCGATTTTGGGTGCCTTGGGTTTCAGCATGTCTCACAATAAGGTTAGTGATACAATATCCTTCTTTTTCCATTGAAGGCATGATTTTAGGTTATGTTCATGCTACATGTATATAATTTATGCATGTTTAATTGAATCAAATGTTATAAACATGATTTGGAGGGTTAAAAATTGTTATATATTTGTTTAAAATGAGAAAATAAAATCTTGATGAAGAAACTTAACTTGGGCTGAATTGATTCTTAAAGAGAATATTGAATTTGTTTGGTGATTTAAGCATGCAAATGGTATATTTGTAGTGTATAACATGTAATATAACTAGTAGAGTGATTAATGGTGAGAAAAATAATCATGGTGAAAATTTCAAGGTGAGGCCGAATGGTATACCTAGGTTTAATTTATGTATATTTAATTGTTATTGCATATAAATGATGTTTAGATAATATTTAGCATGATATTTAGTAAATGGAATGACTAAAGGAAAGAAAAGTGATGTTAATGTGGAAGTAGTGTTTAGGCCGAATCGTATCTAACATGGTAATCATGTAAGTTTTGAGATAAAATATTAAAATGAAGTATATTTAAGTAATTTATCATGTAACATAGCTAAATGAGTGATTAATGTGAATATAATAGATTATAGTAAAAGAAAGTTCACTTGGCCGAATGGTGAGAATGTTTTAAATGATGTGTAATTTGATTATTTATTAAGAATATTGGTATAAAATGAATAAAAAATTAAAAAAATGTATGTGAGTTTATTTGAAATTAATGGAGTATAATTGTATATATATAAGTGTGAAATTGTATTATGTTTTCCATGAAAATGATAAAATATGTGTACATTTAAGTGAATTTATAGTATGAATGAAGATTATATTGAATATTGAATGAATTGGAATGGAACTGGTTTGAAAAGAATGAATTGAAAGTGAAAACTGTACTGTACTGATTGATATTGTGCAATTGTTCCATATTATATGTAAGTGAAAAGTGTATTGAATAATGATTATGCCTTGCCCTTAGTGATATAGTAGTAAATCTAGTTCAGGATATAAATGGCTAGCCATAAGGACGTCAGTGTATGTCGAGGTAGCAAGTCATGGCGACTTGCAGTTATAGACCAATGACAGTCTACTTATAAAATGTCAGTGTAGTGTAAAGTGTAAGTGTAGTGTTGTCGAAGTGTAATTTTGCCCCTTAGTGGCCACTCCGATACTACCAAAGTGTAATTTGGCCCCATAGTGGCCACTTTGTTAGGTTAGGGCTATAGAGCCCTGTCACACCCCATAAGTGGCCTAATTGGAATTGGCAATTTTAATTGGACAATTAAGGGCAAGTGGGTAATTTTCATGAGGAAAAGAGGATTTGATTTTAAGGAAATAAAAGATTTAAATTACAGATTTTTAGTTTGGTGAGTAAAAGAGTAATTTGACAAGGACTTTATGGGAATTGTTTGGATCTGATGGTAAAAGAGTGATAAGTGGGTTTTTGAACCGTGCATGTGTGCCAAGTGGAGAGTGAGTGTGTGCATGTGGGTGAGAGAAAAGAGAAGTCTGAGAAATTCTTAGCTTCCTGGGAAACAAGAGGCGTGGAGTTCTCTCTCTCTCTCTCTCACATTAACCACTCTTAATCTCTTCTTTCTCGGTTCCTCCTTTCTGTTTGCATGTATGTGTTCATCTGTCTTGAGTTTAGGTTTTAAGCTTTGAAGCTTCAGAAGGTAAGTGGCTGTCAGTTTTTCGTGTGGTTCTCCTTTTTCTCCTTTGGATTTTTTTTAGAGATTCTGTTCTTGGGTTAATGAATGTGCTTTTACCTGTTTGCAAGCATCTGAATATAAGAGGACTGAGAAGGGAAAAGGGAAGATTGTGGATTAAAAAGTGCAGTGGATATTTTGGACTTCATTACAGGTTTGGGAGTGTCGGTCATTTCTCAATATTGGATTCTTTTCTCATTTTCGAGTCCTGGATGCTGTTCTAATATGAATGTTATTTATGTATGTGTTTGTTTTATCAAAATGCATAAGTAATAGAATTTATATGTATGATTGGTAGTGTTAAAGTCCTGTTGCTTTGCATGTTAAATGGAAGTCCGTATACATGTGCGTTAAAAGGAAAGATTCTGGGTTTGTGACCCTCTGTGAATGTTATTTAATTGTTTGAGAATGTGATTAATTTGTATTAATCTTTCTGTAAATGTACTCTGGAGATTTGAAGGTACGTATTCGAATATTATTGCATGAAAAATGGTTTTAGACAAAATGGGGTTTTTGAGTTTTGAATGTACTCTGTTTTCACGATTTTCTGGTTTTGATGTTTTCTGGTTTCTGGAAATTCTGGAGTTTTTGAGAAGGAGAAGCTGTTTGTGAGAAGAAGATCACGAGACGTGATGGAGCATCACGCCGTGACCCTCTTCCCTGAAGAAGGTCACGTGACATGATGGAGCATCACGCCGTGACCTCCTTCCCTGGGAAGTCACGAGACGTGACGGAGAGTCACGCCACCTGACCTTCCTCTTCCCTGCGTGTCACGAGTCACCACTGCCCAGGTAACTCGTGACCTCCCCTCTCCTCTTAGGCGTCACGAGGCGTGACGATAGTTCACGGCTCGTGACTGCCCTTGTTTTGCCTGGCACTCGCGTGAAGCCAGCGTCACGAGACACCACTGCCTGGGTGACTCGTGACTGGCCTTCTTCCTGCTGTCCAGTTTCTCTAAAAGCATAATTTTAACTTCTGGTTTAAAGGATTTTCTAAAAGCAAAGTTTTTAAGCCTCTGTACATGGGGTTTTCCACTGTTTGAATCTAGATCAAGTTCAAATCTGTTCTTTAATTTAATAATTGATTAATTATGAGATTTATGTTCATGATTAGTAATTAATATATATGATTTAAATATTTGTAATTTATATGAACATGGATTATTTCAACGTGAATTATATGTTCTTATTATCTCCTGGTTGTGATATTTATATATTCATATGTTTCTGAATTTGATCAATATACAAGTATACATGGATTATAAATTCGTATTTAATTTTCTTAATATCCTATTGATATATGAATTTTGGAGTTGTGGTTTTAAGCCTGAATAGTCATAGTAGTGGATAAGTAAGCGCTTACTTAGGTCAGAGTGTGTGTGCAGCTGCTATATGATAAAACGTTATACGTGGGTCCGTTTGGATCCTTGTTTTGATCCTGTATGGGTCTATATGGATTTAATGCGAGACTTCGGTCTCTATATGAAAAGTACATGTTTGAGACTCATGTCTCTATATGCTTGGGATACTGTGTTCTATCAGTATCCATGTGACCGCATCCACTTCTAGAGAGTATTTTCAGACTAATCAGGCTATATGTTTAAATGTGTTGCATATGTTGAGATGCATTTTTGACACGATTACAAGTATATGATGCACATGAATTCTTGCATAGCTTTATATTATGCACCTTGTATCTGTATACTTGGAATGATGAGAATTATGAATTAAGTACTTAATTGCTTGTAATGTATATTTATGCATGTCAAGTAAGGAATTTGGAGATATGTTTACATGTAATTTTGATGCCTTTGATTTTGAATCATTAGATTATTGTATTGTTATAAATATTGTATATGCATATTGTTCGTTTGTTTTGTTCCTCCCTACTAAGCGTTATCGCTTAGCACGGGCTCTTTTCCCGTGCAGGTGGCGATTTCGGTTTGGAGTCAGATATCTGCAGGTCGGCCACTAGGAGTCTTTTTGGATGGAGTTATTTTTTTTAGTCTTCCGCTGTTATTTTGTACATGGCTTGTTAATAGCAAAATGAATCTTTTGTAAAGGAACAATTATTTTGGTATATGTATTTGCTTACGAGCCCTTTTTGTAAAAACGATATAGATACGTTATATGTTAAAGGACTTGATATTATATGATTAAGGGTTTTTATATCTCATTTGGTTTATTTATTTATATGTTTTGGTAATTGAAGATTGATTTTGGGAAAAATGTAATTTTGTGTAAACTAAATGGATTTGTATCTTTTAACTAAATGACTTTATTAGTATGTTTTGGATTCGTTTATATGTTTGACCGCGTGGCGCTCCGGTATCCTTCCAACGGGGATAACGGGGTGTTACAAGCCCAGTCCTGCATATCCAGTCTAGTGATAACTACTGGATGTTACTGGGGTAAAAGTTGAAAAAAATTGATTAAAAAGAGAGATTTATTACAAAATATGGTGGGAAAATGTAAAGAAAGAATAAATTGAATGATTAAATGGACATACACGTAATTGAGTGATAAGGATAAAGATATACTAATGATTAAGTGATAAGGATAAAGATATGGTAATGATTATGATAAAGATAAGATAAGATAGGGATTGAAAATGACATTTAACTTGAAATGGTACTTTAAGGACTAAAACGTAAGTTTTCTATGAAATAATTAATTGGAGGATTAAATGATGAATTATAAGTTAATAAGTGACTACATGTGAAAATATAATTAACTAATGGCATAATGGTAAATAGAAGAAAAAAGAAAGGGCAATTTCGTAATTTGATAAAAGTTTAGGGGCAAAAGGGTAAATATGTAATTAAATTGACCAAAGTTGTAATAAATATAAAGATAAGTGAGAATGGGACAAAAAAGAAAGAAATATAAAGTTTTGGGGTAAAATGGTAATTTTACACCTAACGGATAAGTATGAAGTAAGGTAAAAAGTGTGATTAAAAAGGTTAATTGCGTAAATAAATTGAAAGATAGGGATAAAATGGTAATTTGGAATAAAAGTGGTAAAATAAGGACTAAAATTTTGGTAAGTTAGGAAAGGGTAAAAGTGGAAATTTAAAATAAATGACGGTAATTTGGTAATTAAGTGAAATAAGGGACATAAATGGAATTATTGAGAAAGATGAGGACATAGTTTGAATTATTGAAAAAGTTAATGACATAATTGGAATTATTTAAAGTTAGGGACATAAATATAATTATGGAAAAAGATTAAGTACCTAAATGTAATTATTAGAATATTGAATTGGTTATATGTTAATAAATTAAGAAATGATAATAGAAATTAATAAAACTGATAATGAGAATAATAATATTAATAATGGCAATTAAGTGAAATAGAAGTGTAATTTTGTAATTATGGTAAATGTGGAGGACTCAATTATAAATTAATTATAATAGGGTTCTTAAAAGAACTTTAGTAAATTAAATTATAGTGCATGATTATTGAATGAAACTTTAAAAATGACTGATAAAATAAATTGTGTAACTTGTTTAACTAGAATGTTAAAAGTGTTAAATTTAGTATAGTGAGAAAATATTAACGTAAAGGTAATTGAAATAGATTGTAATGTGATTGCTAAGAGTTAGTGTAAATTAAAGAAAAAGTAAAGAAAGTGTTGAGGGCTTAAAGAAAATTTAAAATGTCAAATTGATACTGCAAGAGTGACAGTAACGACTGTTCTAATAAGTGATAACAAGGATTGTTAAAGTGATTGATAGATCAAATGAAATGTCATTAATGTTAAGAATGTCAGTGCAAATAATAACGATATTGTTAACAGAAATGGAAGTTTTAGAGTATAATCACAAAAATGAAATAAAAGGATATAAAGATAAGTGATAAAAGTAAAGAACTTAACATTTAAATAGTGTGACTAAGGTAATATACTTGCATGGGCTTGTATATAGTTATAGTTATGGAAAATTTAGGATATGTATCCACCGCTGGGCATTTTTAATGCTCTGCACATAGAGTGTTATTGCAACACCCTGATTCCCACCCTAGTAGAATGGGGCATTTGTTTGTAAGTCATTGTATATGCTTAGCTTTAATGATAGTTTGCAAGGAGTCAATTGTAACACCCCTAACCTATACGTAGGGAGCTTCATCCCTCAAGGAGGAAGCAGGACCCCGATAGATGAGGGTTGTCACGCAAGACCTCAAACAAAGCAAACAAAGTGACTAATCATTCATCAAAATAGGGTAAAATAAAATTTCTTGAAATAGAAAGAGACAGAGGCTGAAAACAAAGGCACGGTATTTTATTAATTTACAAGATAGTCTTTACATATCAAAATACAAAAGTGCTTCAACATAGAAGATTATATACATATCTAATATCAAAACCAAATTACAAAAATAGAGCTTACATCTGGAGTCATCTTTACAAAATGTTTAAATTAATGCATATAAAAAAGGTACAATCCTATACTATAAAATCTCTATCTCCTAGTTGTGTTGGCCCTGCTGGAAAGGATCACCTTGCCCGAAAACTCCAACAACTTCCACACCTGCACGGATGAAAGACCCATGCTAAGCAAATACGCTTAGTGGGGAAAACACAAATGCACAACAACCACTCACATTGGTGTGAACAGAAAGTCACATGCTCATGGCCCAAACAGAATAATGAATTCTTATTAGACAATTCAAAACATGAAGGTACATTTGCATCATCATACTCATAGATTCATATATTTTAAATAAAGGCATAACTATACGCATTATTCCCAATTTGCAACTTAACAATCATAAACCTGCTCATATAAAACGGTGGATAACGAGCATACGCATAGATACCCGAGGTCATCAGCAATTCATTCATAACGTATGGATACCCGAATGTATCAAAATTATTCTTTTCTTTTTGTTTCAAAAAAAACATTTTCGCATGGGATCTTAAATAAGATCCAAGACAGAAGGATCACGAGGATCCGATCGGGGACCTGATCAGGGTCCAAATCATAATGGGGTTGCAGTTACTAAAGCTCTATTAGGCATACCTAACTATCCACTTATTTGACTCTAGCAGGTTATGCATAATTCATCAAATCACATTCATAAATCTCATAAAATTATCCATGCATAATTCTAAAAGCATCACAAGTTCGGAAACTAAACATCAAAAGCATAAAAGAAAACTCAAGTTGAAGCCAAGAGGTGTTGCGCTCGTGATAGAGGCGAAACTTACCCCAGGTCACAATCGCGACAGTCTTCCCGCTTGCGCGGAGATAGAAGCACATCTCACTATCACGCTCACGACAGTGAGCAGCCAGCCAAAGCTATTGCGCTCGCGATAGAAAACTGCCCAAATCCGCTCGGTAGCCGAGCGCTCTGTCGTTCTCGCGACTGAGAGCTCTCGCTGTAGCAGCTCGGTAACCCAATGCTCAACCATATGCAAGGGCTGAATCCACTGAGCTCTATCATGCTCACGAGAGAGTCGTGATTTCCAGCTCTTACGCGAAAATCTGCAGAAAATCACACTCCCAAAATCACCCAAACCTCTAATTAACTTCAAACTCAACCCCACACAAATTGATCATTCAAATCATCTTAATTACCCTAAAGCCCAACTTTTAAACTGCAATCAATAATTTAATTACACAAATAACATAATCAAAATCCTCACTTTTGAAAACCAAAAATTTCTCTCTAAGTTCAACCACAAACTCATATCTTGATTCAATTACTCATAATTCAAGCATCTCACCAAAATAATCATTACCCACATCATTAGATACAAATACACATATTATGTTTCATCAATTACCAACAATTCAATAAAGAACACAAAATCACATAAAATGCACAAAGAAAACAGAAATTGCCAAACCTCAAACTCTTGAGCTCCACTCATGGGGCTCTGCTTCCACTAGCTACTTCCTTGCCCTTAGGCTCTCAAGGAGGGATTTTTGTGCCAAAACACCCATCAAAACAGAATTTAAAACTCTAACTCCAAAACACCAAAATAACAAAATTCAAAAGAAATAAGAAGATAAGGAAGAAGAAATAGCTACCACTGACCCAAATCAACTTAGAATCACCAAAACTTGCAGCTAAATGGGGGAAATTAGGAGGAAGCAAAGAGAGAAGAAAGAAGAGGAACAGAGCAACGGGGATGAGGAGGAAGTAGAAGAAACGGGAAGGGGACAAAGGAAAAACAGTTGTCCCTCACTCTCTCTTTCCACTAAAATATCCTCCCCCACTTGCCACATGTCAACACCTCATAGGAGAACTTCCTCATCATACACCCAACTATCATCCTTTCTCATGCACCAAAAGCCAACCTTGCTTAAACACATCCTAATCCCATACACACAATCACACCCAAGCAAAACCCTAAACTATAAAATAAACATAACTTAAATCATGACACATACTCAAAAATAACACATGCCAAAATTATACATGCAAAATCACACACACAAAAGGCTTAAACTACTAGGGTGGGAATGAGGCATTATATCAGTTGCATGAGGTAATAAGTTATTAGGGTGTATTAGCATGTTTTGTATTTTAGTGTGAGTTTTGCTTGGGTGTTTTGAGGAAAAAAAGACCTAGTGTGTGCATTGTCAAGACTCACCACAAGATGGTGACAAGTGGAAGAAATAAGAATTTAAGTAGAAGTTGACTTGGTCTTAAGAAATGAGAGAGAGAAAGAAAAGAGCAGCTACTCCCATTTTTCTTCCCTCTCCCGTTTCTCTTTATTTGCTAAAAACCCTTCTTCTTCTCCTTCTTGATATTCCATTTCCTCTTTTGCTGTAAGTTGTGGTGGGTATTGACAATTCATGTGCTAGTAAGTATATGTGCTTCTTCTTCTTCCTCTTCTTTTTTTGTGTTTTCCGTTGGGTGAGTGGGTGTGATGGTGAGTTAAAAATTTTGTGCGTTTTGGGTTTGTTTGTTCAGAGATACCTGCTAGAGAGCCCAAGGGGAAAGAGGTAGCAAGTGGTAGTGCAGCCCCTTGACATTGTGGAGCTAAGGATCCAAAGGTTTGAAAATTTGTGTTTATTGTAATTTGTAATTTTGGTCATGATTTGTGTTTAGATTAATGAAGTAAATTCCTTATGATGCTTATCATGGGTTAGAACTTGTTTGAATAGAATTTTGATGGCATGATTTGAGTTTGATTTTTGTAAACTTTGTTTGGGGTTTTGATTGAGTATGAATTGGGTTTGATTTGAGCAAATTCTGGGTTTTCTGTCAATCTACATGGCGGTAAGGAATTTTCATACCGCCGTGTAAATGTATTATGCCTTGATGGGTTTATGCTGTGTATTTTACACGGCGGTTAGGAATTCCATATCGCCGTGTAAATGCGTTCTGTTTTTAGGGACTTTTGGCTCGGCAGGCCACACGGCGGTCAGGTTTTCTTGACAACCCTGTGGAATGTCTTACACGGCAGTAAGGGTTTACCATACCGCTGTGTAACTTATTTTTGTCCTGAAATTTTTGAATTTTTGAATTCTTCTTCTTTTGTCTCTTTTAGTTGGCATTGATACGTGTTTATGTTTATGGGATTATTATGTATTTAATAATGTTATATGATATTGAATCTATGCTTGTTCCTTGAGATATGTTAACTTTTATGCAATAAATATGAAAATATTATAGTTGCTTAGCCTGTAAGAGTCAAGTAAGTAGATAGATAGGCATGCCTGTAGAGTTTTGTAAGCTGCACCCCCAGTGTTTTGTTTAAGATCCCCAGTGAAAACGTTTTTGTATGAAAATTAAAGATGTTGCATTTGTTTGTACCTTTGGGTACCTAGTGTTCACTCGTTATCCGCTACTCTAAAATTGCAGGCATATATGGTTGATTCTATTATGATTATAATTTTTAATTTGATGAGTCACAATTTTGGCTATGTTAAGTTATTCTCGTGCATATAGTATGACTTAAACGATATGTTTCATGTCAATAGCAATGTATTTTTGTATCTACCATATGTATGTGTTTTGCCTTGATGGTCAATGTGAGTGATCATCCATCTTTTATTTTTCACACCAAGCGTTATCGCTTAGCACGGGTGTTCCATCCGTGTAGGTGTGGAAGTTGTCCAAGTTTTTGAGGAGCGCAATTCGTAGCAGTCAGAGCCAACAATCTAGAGAGATTCTTTTTGTAACTTGTCTTTTGTAATTTGGTTCTCTGATGTAATCCTTTTTGTTATGTATAAGATTTTGTAATATTTTGAGTATGTAATTCCTATAGTTATGTAAGGATAATGTACCTTCCCTTTTGTAAAGAATATTTTGATTTACGAAATGAGATTTTTTGTTGGCCATTATTGTGTTAACTCATTTAATTTATTATATTCTGGTTGTACCTTTTACTCTAGTTATGCTTGTATATCTGTTTTGTGTGTAACACACTATTCTATACGGACATTCACTCGCCTTACAAGTGAGTTTCCCTACGTATAGATATGGGGTGTTACAATTTTATTGGTATCAAACATAGGTTTAGTCTTTCTAGGTGACCGTAGAATAGAATTTTGTCTAGGATTGTGTTGGCCTGATGCGGATATTTTATGTCTTGTTGTTAGATAGAGTCGGGGCGTGGGTCCCTCGAGGGGTCAGCCAAGAGTGCAAATCCCCTAGAGCAAGATCCATCAGTGTCTGGTCCTACTCAACTAGCTAGGGTGCAACCTGAGGCTCTAGCCATGCCTTTTGTGGCTATGTTAAAAATATATTAGGATATGGCTTGAGTTTTAGTGAGGGTGACTGTCACACCCCGTTTCCTCCTAGTAGTTTCAGCCATGTGTATGTGTGCAGGTGTGAGTGTCTTAGCATGTATTATGGTATTTTTTTGATTTATATGCATGAATTGTGGGCTTTGATAGAGTGTGGGTGCATGCATGTTAGTAGTGTCTGCATTAGTGAGGGTTGGTCTTGAGTGTTGTGTCATGCATGGGTGTTGCGTGTGAGTGGTCAAGTTCCACCAATCATAGGGTGGCATATGGCTAGGGTTTTAGGAAGTGGGTATAAATAGAAGGAGAGAGAAGAAAGGGCAGCCATTTTTACTACTTCATTGTCGTTCTCCTCCTCCTCTTTATCCCTTTTTCCTCTTTCCTCTTATAGAAAGTGTGCCCTAGTGTGAATCTAAGTGGTTTTGGTGGAAATTGATCATCACGCAAGTTTCATTTGGGTAAGTAGTTGAGTCTTCTTCTTCTTCTTCCTCTCTTTCTCTTAGCCTGTTAGAATGTGTGCTAACTTAGGGCTTTTTGCATTTGTGTGATTCTCTAGTTTAGAAGCACGTATTGTGATCCCAAGGGGAAAGAGAAGGCCAGTGGGAGTGGAACGTGCAACTAGGAGCATAGGATTTGCAGGTTTGGGAATTTCTGCATTTTATTGTGTTTTGTTGTGGTTAAACGTTGTGCTGGAAATCTGATGGTTTTGTGATGCATGTTGGAATAAATGTGATGAGTTTTCGTTGATTTAAGTTATAATGCATAAATATTGAACTATGAGAGAAAATTAAGTTGGAGTGATACTACTGTAATTTTCTGGGTTGCCACTGTCGAAATTCTAAGGTTTGGTTGGTTCTTGAATTGATTAAATTGAATGCATAAAATATGCGTTTGTGCTGCTATTTGTGTTAGGAATTGCCGATCTCAGGTTAGTTGTTGTTGGAAATTGGTTTTTTGATATTTTGGGCAAGTTTTGAAACTCAAGGAGTTCTGCAGACTTTCTGTAGATTTGGAATGCAGGATCAGTGTGTCCAAGTCTCGATCGTACTACCATCTTCTGATCAAACATGCCTAGAGTACACAACTCTGGGCTATCGATTATAAGATGGGAAGATCCCGATCGGGAAATGGAATGCGCGATCGTGCCTTTCTAGGAAGCCAGGTCACGAGATGTGTCAAAAAGAACGACTTGTGACATGGTGATGGGCACCTGCACAAGTCGTACTGATCAAGTGCAACTCGTGTCCTACTCTTCGCTTTCCGATCATACTTTATCTCTCGGTACTTGGCTCTCGGTTGCTCGCGCGATACTTGGCTACCGAACGGGTGATGGGAGATCCGATCTATGAATGCCGAGGAAGAAATGTGACCTGTGCGAGCTAGAAGCTAGTCACGAGTCACGTACGCAAGTACCACTCACGACTGGCTTTGAAGCTTTTGCACTGATCGAGCACGACTCATGCTCCCCTCTGTTTCTTCCCGATCAACCTTTCGACCAAGATAGGACGTCGACATGAGTATTGTCGATCCTTCATGACTTGTGTCCTCGACCTTCCTCTTGCGATTGGCCTTTGGTTACTGTCACGAGCGCGACTCTTGTCACTATCATGACTCTTATCGCGATCGCGACAGTGAACCTCCGCTCGGCATGTTTCTTTCCGAAATTGCCCTATTTTGTCTAAAATGAATTTCTTATCTCCTCTGCATGAATTTTTACTACTGTATGATATTTATATATCTTACATTTATATGAATAATGCTATGATTGCTTCCTGATAAATTATGTGCTATATTTTGGAACATGACTTGCCTTATGCATGACCTGCGAGAGTTAATCTAGTGGATAGTTAGGCATGCCTAATATAGTTCTTTAGCTGCACTCCTCTGTTCTGTTTGGATCTTGATCAGGTCCCCCATTTGGTTCCTCGTGAATCTCAATGTGTTTGGATCTTGTATAAGATCCCCTTTGTAAAATGTTTTTGAAAGGAAAATGTGATGTTGATTTTTGATTCATAACCGTAAGGTACCGCCATGCATTCGATTCGTACCCATAAGGTACCGCCATGTGTTCGCTCGTTATCCACTATTGTCAGTCAGTAGGTGTATTGTCTGTTTTGTTATAATTATGAGAATGTGAACATCCGATCGGTTATGACTATCAGCATGTGAAGCAATATTTATATGGACTCACAAATGCTATAAATGTGATTCAGTTATGATTATATTATATGATTATCAGCTTATCCCATATGTATTCATTTTGCTTTGACAACTACTGTGAGTGGCTATCCATATTATTGTTGTGTTTTCCCCACTATGCGTTATCGCTTAGCACTACAAGAAAAAAGGCCTATAAGGAGGGGAAATCAGGTCGCTAAAGTATCAATCCAGTCCCTAAAAGTCAATAGGGACCGAAAAATCCGATCGCCATCTGGTCGTTACAGGCTCCGCTGCTAATGATGAAAAAGGACTAGTTACCAGCCGGTCGTTAAAAGTTTTTAGCGACCAGCAATAAATACGGTCCCTAAAAAGAATTAAGGACTGGATTTCCCATCCTTAATAATATACGCTAGGCAACCAATCAAGTTATTAATGACCAAAAACTTGGTCCTTAAAAGGTGTATTACGGTCGTTAAAAATTTTAAGGACCGACCAAAAATTGGTCCTTAAAAAATATTAAGGACCGATTTTTTCATCCTTAATAAAGTATGTCAACTGGCTAACCAAGTTATTAAGGATAAAAAATTTGGTCTTTAAATGGTGTATTAATATGTCCTTAAAACTTTTTCGGACCAGAATTCCCATCCTTAATAATATTAAAATCATAGCAATGGTAAAAAAATATCGTCCTTAAAAATAATAATCATTTGAATATATATTATATTATGAACCATAAAATAAATTCCTAAAAGCATAATAAAAATCAGAAATTAATATGGTCCCTAAGAATAATTAGACCATATTTTTATCGGGCATTTTTAAATACACAAGAAATAATATCATACTTTTATAGATAATTTGTAATTCATTAAAAATATATAATTAGCATTCAAAAAAGGTATGTATTGTTTATACAACCCCTTTCCAGCCAAAAAAAAAAAACAAAATCTATATCTAGCAAAGATTTCAATGTTTCTTCAAGTCATAGTGAATTTTTGCACTTCAATATTTTCTTCATACTAAAAACTGCAAAAAATGTAAATAATAAAAAATGATTATGTCAGAAAAATATATAGATTTACTATAAATAATTGATTGAAACTACAAGTGATTTAAGGACAAACCTCAAAAAAACTCTAATTCCATCAAGTTTAACTATATCACTTCAAAAACTCAGCATATCAACCTCAAAAAAATTGTAATTCCACCAAATGTAGCTATATACACTTCAAAAAGTCAGCATATATGATAGGGGCTGCAAGACACAAGAACAAAAATCAGTTTTAAGGAATTATATACATAAAAAAAATTAATTACCTTTTGAATGAGGATCTGAGAGACCAACCCCAATCTTTATACTTTTTAATACTTACAGTTGTAATCAAACTTTTAAATTTGTTCCTCTAATATATGACTTATGTGATGGTTTAGCAATATTCTTAGGATTAAATCCTTGAAGAGTAACTTCCTTGCCTTATTTCTATTGATTAGGAGACATTGATACTTTTCAAATAGATTGAGTAACCTGGTGAAATTCATCAATCAGAGGAACAATATCACAATCAATTAAGGACTTTAATCAACATATCTAAAAATTTATAAAATGTTGAATCTAAATAGAAAAACAATTGAAAGGCTAATATCGTTCTGATGTCAAATAACCCATCCACAATAAGGGGCAAGATGCATATAGGGTGTAAATTCATGACGGAGGGAAAAAAGTCAACCTTAGTGATGACCTTAGCATATTATAGCCTAGATATCTCAACGGAAATGACTCAGAATCCAGCTAGGTTTAGGATGAGTAGTTTATGAGAAAGGGAAGAGGTACTGGGTAGCTAATTACTAGACCTCTAAAAACATATAGCCAAACAGTTCTAATTACATACCTTATTGATAAGATTCTTCTCATAAAACTTTAGTGATTCTGCCTCCTCAGGAGATGTGCATGCCTTAATTTTATCTTTTATCATCTCTAACTACAAAACACAGTAATAATACTAGCTATATTTATTTTTTTAGTTAACTTTCCAAGTACTGAATTGATTTTGGGGAGAAAGTTAAAAAAACTTGACCAGTAGCCAAAGTTACCCAAGAGTAAAAAAAAAATGAAATCATTCAATATGCATGCTAGATGTCACAAGAAGGAAAGGAAGAAAAAAAAACCTCTATTCATTGTTCCACTTCAGGCAGCAAACCTGAACTATATCAGCCAAACTAACCTTTTCTAGTCGCTTCTGAGTCTGACTACCAGGCCCAAATATCAGACCAAGAATGTTGTACCCTGAACGGTCTTTGATCTATAGAGGCAACATATAACTTATATGATTCCAATATGTCTATTCTTAACTTATGACCAAAAGGTAAAATCTTGGTTTTACAATTAAAGAAGGAAATTAGATCACACTATACTAAGCAGAATATGAAACCAAATAGCTACTTGCATCTAGCAGCATTTATAGTTAATATTGAATTTCTAATGGCCACATAAAGAATTCCTCAGACTATGTATGATATCCCAATCCATCTCTAAGGCATACCCATTCTAAATTTAAGTCATCTGCTCTCGTCGACTGTTGTATGTACCATTAGTTTCCTAAGAATCTTACTGAAAACTTAAGAGGAATAAAAAAGAAAAGATATCTATAGATCATAGTTGTCAATAAAAGCTTTCGACTAGAAATACAGTTAAGGGAGTCCTGCAAGCCAAAAGTCCTCAGATTGAACATCAATTCATGCTAGCAATAAGAATAACATAATAATTATTCATATTCATTAAAAAAAAAGCAGTAAAACTTTTGGGATATCGAATGTAGAGCAAACAAAACTATTTTTATTAATAAGTGGAATTGCAGAATAAGAAAAGGGTATATAAAATGAAAGCAATCCAAATTTAACTTACAGGAATAGGAACTGTTGCCTCGTTTGGTAAACGTTCATAATCAGGCGGAGGCTTGAAGCTTGGATTCAGTTTAAGTATTTCACCTAGAAATTAAAGGAGACAAGTATTTTATGAAGCAGCAAATTGCGACCAGTAATTCACAGAATGTATAAATACAAGCAGTGCCCAAACTTTGACTCAGATGATTATTTTAACAATAAAAAGATTCTTCTTTTTTCTTTTACAACAAGGTGCCTAGTTTAAAAAAAAAAGGAAAAAAGCAAGAAACTTAAGTATTAACAAGCTGTGTATGTAATGTCTCTCATTCCTTTTGACCATGCTTGTCTTTCCTGTCCCTCCCAAGAAACATCTTCACTTCAATTTTCTCGATAGCCATTTTGGTGAGACAAACTAGCCAAAAACACTTGGAAATAATTAATCTAGTTAAGTACTTAACTGCAAGAAGTTATAGGTATAAGCATTCAAACAGATAGCAAGTCAACGTTTGAGCATTTCTGGAGTTAGTATCTTGAAGGAATATATGATTTAAGAGAAAATTTCAAGTGTAACTATAATCTCCCGCCTTTCGAGTTTCAGATTTTCCAAATCCTTCACCAACAAAATACATCATTAGTGCTTAATAAAATTGAAAATTTCAAATAGTAAATAGGGAATACACAATCAACCATAAGCTTACCTTGAAGTCAATTTATGAAGCAGATGACCTGGGATCATCAGGCTGATTAGCCAATTGAGAGTCTTGACCTTCCCGGGTTTCTAGAGTTCCTAACTTCAGCTGCTGCATTATCTGTTCCACCCGAGTTTGCCCAAAATTTGTATATCACTTAAAGGCACCTGGAACAGGAAGCTTCCATGTGAGCCTCATGTCCTTCTCAGCCAAATCTAGGAAAACCTGAGAACCATTTCATAGGCAAAATGCTAACAAACCAAGAAGCATATTCAAAAAATTTCATTCTATATACATATTTCTGTGTATTTATATAATAAAGCCACCAGCGTGTAGACATAATATGCATATATGCATGCACAAAAAGAGTAAGAACTGCAGAGGTATGTCATCCAGCATTTCTTGAGTGCCAAGTTCACAATGATGAAAAAAAATGCATTTAGTTGATGTATGCAAAAGTCTAACAAAATCTAAAAATACAATTAAGTGCATTAAATTCAAAAGAATACAAAGCTAATGCATCAAAGATCTCAAGAAGCTGCATTGCAAATTATTTTTTAATTAGATTTTTTATTTTCCAAAATCTCCCCAATACTTCTAGTAATTAATGATTATGCCGTTTAGTTAATTTTTAGCATAATAATGTGTTTGATAGAAACATGCATAACACAAAAATGACTGCTACAATCCGATCAGGATAGATTGAGCGACACACAAAAAGCAGACAGGATAAGTTATAAAGTAAATCAAGTTTACTTGCTATCGACGCTTCAAAGGAAGCTCAGAAAGGACATCCTTTTTAAGTCTACGAATCATCACTGTTGCCTTCATCAAGTTGCGCAACTCTTCATGGTTTCTTTAACCTTGATGAACTCCAAACATACCCTAGACGAACAATTTTCAAAATGTTAGCATGGCTGACATCCAGAACATTTATTAATAATGTAGGTTTCCTTTGAACAATAAAAAGATAGGTTTCTTTTTAACAATAAAAAGAATAACTTAGCCTTTTACAATATCATTTACCATATTCATGAATATTCTTGTAAACACCAGGGTATAAAGCTTCCAGCTACAACATGTAAAAGCTGTACATATAATCCCTTTCAAAAGTTCAAATGACAGAAAATAATAACTTCTAATGGGGGTTATTTCAACCTTACTTTTACTTATTTAAATGGAACCTACATTACCACTTATGTTATGATCATAGACATATTATATTAGATAAAAATGGCTAAAGCTTGTAAAACCATCAAGAAGAACATATAGTTAAGCATAATTACTTTTCAAGGACATATAATTTCTTAAAAAGCTCTCCACTCGGGAGAACCATCTTCAAAAACTCAAAACAATGTTCCCCTATTTTGCAGCATGCTCAACTCTGTATATTCTAATCTATCCCTAGATTGATGCTTTACATGTTCTAAAAAATCCTAGCATTTGTCATAATGATGATAGTCTTCTGAATAACATTTGTGAATCACCCCCACTTCATCTAATCAATATTCTATAATTTTACAAATTCTACTAGTCTCCTCACCAACCATCCAGCATGAACTATATTTCAAGCAAAAACAACAATAATGAATGGAAAGTTTGTTCAAGAAGATTGGAATTTGGAATTCAAAAACTAAACTTACCTCCTAAGCAGAAAGTTTTGGGGAAAAAAACTTTTTATTCATAGTGCCTTAAACTCCGTTTCCATTAGAACATTTTGTAATTTAGGGACCAGTATTATCATGAAAATGAACCATGTCATGCGAATGAATTCTGTTACGCGAATAATTATAACATGTGAATGAATGATGACATGAATATGTATGTGAAGTGAATATGTAAAAATACTTATAAGCCTATAGTCGGGTCGTGGATAAATAAACATGCTTATGACACCGACGGGTGTCTAGTGATTGATACCGATGGGTATCTAGTGATATAGTGCTCGAGACCTCAGTCTTTAGTGTTTATTGAATAGTGTAACCGTATCCATCTCTAAGACTATACAGGCTATTAATAAATGACAAAGATATTGTATGAGTTCGTGATACATATGTATTGAGATTACTGTTCTTATTAACAGTGAAACGACCATGCCATGGTAGTGAACTAGTGATCGTGTAATGAGCCAACCATTGGCTTAGTGTAGTGACTAATGAGTATATTATATGATTATTGATTCATAGCGACGTATTGTTATTTATTGGCATAGAGAAGTGATTGTTGAGACCGGCAAGTGAATAGTGATTCATAGCGTGTCATTGACGCCACCTGACTTTGTGATTAACATGAGCTATTGTATATTGGCATGTTAGTGTAGTATCGATCTAATGAATTCATATGATATGCCATATGTGTGAGCATGTTCTTTAGTGTATAATGTTTTGTGTATATTGTGTTAGTGCTTGTTTTCTACATCACCACTAAGCGTTATCGCTTAGCACGGGTGCTTGTCTCCCGTGTAGGTAGTGAATTGGAGTCGCATTTTGGAAGGGTTTACAGGCCACCATAGGAGCGTGAAGTGTCATCTTTATGTTGTAAAGTTTTTGTATAGTAAAGCTCCACCTTTGTAATGGCTAATCTCTTGTATATGTACAGTGATATATGTAAAGTAAAGTCTGTATTTGTACTGTGAGAACTGTAATGAACTAGTGAAGATGTGTAACCTAATGGAATGCATGGCTTATAGCCATTAGTGGGTGGTAATGGTGTTAATGGTATTGAGTAAAGTTAATGAACATAGTAATTGCATGGCTAGTGTGGGTGTAGTGCTCCCTTGTCCTCCTAAGGGGCATTGGGGCATTACATTATACATGTAATAATTCTTATTGAATGATATTAGACTTGATTGGAATAAAGTGCATACATGTTCATAACATAAGTGATTAGTTAAGCAAAATAGGGTACCTCACGGTCACAACCATTTTGGTTGTCACCGTGACATATCAAACTCATTCGGCAGAATGCAATCCTTGCATATCTCACGGTGGCAATCACTTTAGTTGTCACCGTGACCTATGCCAACAATTCCAAAACATGGCTGTGTTTTACCAAGACACAGCGGTGCTAAACAACTCAGTTCTCAAATCAAATTCAAGGCTTTAAATCCCTATTCCATTTATTGCAACTAGACACCTTATCATCCTACACATGATCATTATCTTGTTCACTTATAAACTTTCATGAATTTCCATTACCTACCCAAAACCAAGGTTCAATTCTCGAATTTAACACATCTCATGGCACTAGTTACACAATCTCAACATATACATATGGTTCGTATTCACATTTAGCAAACTCATTTCATTTGATATCCTTCATGTGTGTATAACTTAATCTCAATTTGTAATTACGTATACTTGTTCATATTATACATGCTCATATAGATTAAGGTATTATAATCCACAATAATATCATTAAACTTGACTTGATTATATTACATACAATTACACATCATTACTTCATTAGTTTTCTATTAATGTCAATCTTATTCATGCTTATTTTCCAAGTGATAACTATTCTTATACTCAGTTTATAGTCCTAAACATGCATCGGATAGATCCTAGAAAGTTTCGGTGCAATGCGGGTTCAATTCGGGAAGAAAAACGCATAAAATAGTCAAAACAGAAGGGGTCACGGTGGCAATGACTTTGTTGTTACCGTGAGGTCCAAAAATAATCATTTTGCCTTCTCTAGGTAGTGGTCATGGTGGCAATGAATTACTTGTCACCGTGACATAGAAAAATTTAACAAAATAGAAGCTAAAACTTGGGACTGCTTTACTACCAAATTTTGAAAAGCTGATAACAATATCTAAACCTCATTTTTGGACAAAACGCCCGTCTTAACATTTCTTCCCTAGGATGTTAAGTTTCAAATGGAACAAGTTTCAGGTTATTTAGAAAACTATAACGTTAGACAAGAGCTATACAACCTTAACTGCTCAAATGAGCCGGCCAAAGTAAAGACACCTTTGTTTTGGCAACTTTTAGGACACATAGCACTAGAATTCACTCAACCTTATCTTTGTGACATTTTTAGGTGTGGATCTTAAGTTTTAGATCCATTTTGAAACAACCAATTTGGAGTAATAAAACTCGATCTATGGACTAAACAGTTACTAAAGGTCAAGAGAGACCTACCTAGAAACCTACTCTACAAACACATTTTTCCTACTACGTGCATATGACTTCTACATTCAACTTTAATGAAATTTTTAACCCACATGTTCTACTAATAATTTATTCATATATATATTAACTTATCGTAGGCACAATTCGCATCTGAATTTGATTAAAACTCAAGGAATTATGGCCCAAGGAACATAACATGCTCCAAAAGGCCCACCTACAGAATTGGTTACACTTCAATTCACTTTTGCAGACTATAAAGCCCTCAATTCTTTATGATCATTTCTAAGACCATTATAGACACATATTATAAGAACCAAATCCCATCATCCCTATTCATTTCTATAGTCATTAAATTCAAATTGTAACACTTATAATTAAAGTAGGTCAAATAGACTTTAACTCAATTTTACACTTCTAGCTCATTAACTACAAACTAACCTATATAGTAACAATTTAGCATCACACTCATAATACACTTCCCTAACTCAATTATACACATCATATCATATACACTTTCTAACAAAGTTCTTTCATTAACATAAATATAGTATTTCACAATTCATTCAAAATTAGAGTTCAATCTTAGGTCAATCAGCGCATGACATTCATTACAACTCAACATGTTCATTTCTTCAATTCAACACACCACAAAGGACAATTTACACCCTTAATGTACACAAGCAATTAACTAACAAACACACAAATAATTAGTTCCCAAACCTCTCTATCCTTTGCTCTAATTGCTCACTTGACACAAGGTTCTCCAATTTTCTCTCTATCCATATCTTGGCTAGGTTCAATCTCTTCATCCATCACCCGCATTCCACAATTTGCAACAAGAAAACAAAACCAACTCAATCATAATACCAACAAGAAAAGAGGTAAAAAGAGATGGGAATCCAATTTACTCACCTTACTAGTTAAAAACCCCAACTATACTAAATAATTTCTTGGTCAATTAACAGAAATTATGGGCTTATGGTTTGAAAGAATTGTAACTCAAAAGAAAGAAGAAAGTGAAGAACAGAATTTTGGAGAGAAGCCAGACGAATAACACATGCAAAAATGGTTCCATCTCTCTCTTCCATAGGTTTATATTGCATGTAAACTCCAAGTTGGCTGCACAAGAAGAACACACGTGGAATCCACTAGTTTCTCCTTAATTCCACTTAAGCAAATTTGTATTTAGTTAGTCCCAATTATCTATTAATTAATCTTGATTAACATTATCTTGCACTTCTACCAATAAACCACTTAAAATATCTTTAGTTATTCAATTAAGTCCTTCCTTTCATTTCGATTTAGTCCACATCACAAACTAGCACACACAAACACACCTTTTCAATTAACCCAATTAAACCAATTACTACCAAGGTGTAATTCAGGCCATTAAAGCTTCAATAAAATTTAAATTGATATGTACATGCTTCAATTTATGAACGAAAGTTTAAAATTGCTTATCATTGTGTTGCTGCTTTAGGCGTTGCAAAAATGGTGGATGAGGTTGGAAGACTTTTGGAAGACCAGCCTTGGTTGCCCCCTTTGTTGTGCCCGCGATAGTTGTCGCGCTTGAGACAGAAGACTCTTCCTCCACTGGTGCGCTCGCAAAGGGAATCGCACTTGTGATATTGGCTGCTTACCCTCTGTCACACTTGCGACAGGCGTCGCGCTCGCGACAGAAGGATCATTTTCCTTTTTCATCTCCTTTTCCTTCAAAACCTCATTTTTGTTAGTAGAACCAAAATCATGGGTGTAAGTTTTACCTGATCTTAATGTGATTGCCTTCAAGTGCTCTCTAGGGTTATCTTCCGTATTATTTGGGAGGCATCCTTGTAACCTTAAAGGTAATGCATTGGCAATTTGCCCTAATTGAACTTCCAAGTTATGAATGGATGAAGCTTGATTCTTAGCTATTTGATCAAACTTTGACTCCAACCTCTTATGATTCTTCTCTTATGAATGGAACTTCAAATTTATTCCCTCCATGAATCTATCCATTTTAACTTCCAAAGCTCCAAATCTATCTTATGCTGGTTGAAATCCTACACCTCCTCTATTCTGACAATTGTTATTACTCCATGGAAATTTTGGATGGTCCCTCCATCCAGGGTTATATGTGAAAGAATAAGGGTTCCCACGCACTTGACCTTGAATAAAACTCATTTGCTCTTCAGTACTTGCCATTCCCAAATTGCAACCTTCACTTGCGTGGCCTTGTTGCCCACAAATGGTGCATGCAATTTGTGGATTTCCTCCCACACCTAAGCTATTAATCTTATGAGTTAATGCCTCCACTTGTGCCTGCAATGTCACCACCGATTCAAGTGAATGTACCCCTCTAGCAATTAAAGAATTTCATTCCCTTGTTCTTTTTATTGGCCACATACAATTATTCATCAACATCTCCTCAAGTAACTCAAATGGAGACTCCGTTGTCTTCCTCATAAGAGAACCACCGGCTGCAGCATCTATTGTTCCTCTAGTTGTGGGATTCATTCCATTATAGAACATTTGCATAAGCAATTCCCTTGGAAGGTTGTGATGGGGATAAATTCTCTGCAACTCCTTAAACCTTTCCCATGCTTCATACAAAGATTCATTGTCATATTGCACAAAAGTAGTGATATCTTTAATAATCTTTGCAGTGCTAGCTATGGGAAAATACTTAGACGAAAATGTTTGAGCCAATTAGTCCCAAGTTGTAATAGACCCTCTAGCAAGTAAATTCAACCAAGCTTTTGCCTTATCCTTTAATGTGAAAGGAAATAGCCTAAGCTTGATTGCATCCATTGAAACTCCATTGATTTTAAAAGTATCACATATTTCTAAGAAATTTGCCAAATGAGAATTTGGATCCTCATTTGCTAAACCATAGAATTGAATACTATTTTAAATCATTTGTAAAAGAGATGGCTTAATTTCAAATTGATTGGCATTTACCGTTGGCCTTACCACTCCTTATTGAGCCCCGCTCAATGCTGGTATAGCAAAATCCATCAATCTAGGTGGATTTTCTTCAGCCATAATTTGTCACTTTTTCTTCTTTTTATTGGATTTTTAGTTACTAAAAAGAAATCTTTCTATCTCTAGATTCAATGGTTCAAGTTCTTCTTGAGAACTTCTTGTAATAGGCATAGACTTAAACTATCCAATCCTATAAAAACAAAATAAAACAAACACACAAAACTAACTAAATATTGTAATCCAAAATCATAAATCGAGATTTACAATTACAATAAATTCAACCATTACAGTCCCCTGCAACGGCGGCAAAAACTTGTCACGTATATTTCTAAATGGTAATCTGCAAGCATACGGTTTACCGATTATAGTACCTAAGATATCGTTCCGATGAGGAATGTAGATTAATATTACTCATTATTACTACTTCATTTTAATCTTGTTTACAATGTTTAATAATTTGTTAATGACAGTGGAATTATATATTAAATATTATCTAACCTTGTTAATAATGATCAAAGAAGACAAATGGATTAATGATGATAAAGTAATAATTAATGGAACTTGAAGTGATTATTCTTAATTATTAGTGTATTCTTGTTATGCAAGTCAAGTTGAATAACATTCCAATTCATTCTCTCGACATAAACATGAGTACCTAAAATATGCATTTATAATTCCAACTCTTAACTCTCATTAATGAATTAGATGGTTATACATGTAAATTTTAGGATTAACAACCTATAACAATCATCTAACATTATGATCTCTTAAATAATGCTTCGATGATGAACTTCTATTAGATTTAAGTAGGAGTTTATCTCTCGACTAAATTCTTACCCATAATGATCATGTATCAAATACTAATAGAAAATTTTACAAGTAAGAATACCAAATTGATATTAATACAAAACATAACAATAATGATTCAAGTTCATAAATACATCATTCAATATTATAAAGAAGAAGTAAAAGATGATAAATAGAAGAAAGAGATCTCTCAACCCTTTTTCTTTTCACAATGTATGATCTTCTCCCTTGCAATAATATTCTCTTCAAAACATAAAAACTAAATTAGAACTTCAACTAACAGAAATTGTTCTCTCTTAAACTTACAGAAAAATACTTAGTTAAAATTCCATCCCCTCAAATTATAATTTAATTTAATATATATAATGTTCTAAAGGACGTCTCTTGACAAGCTTCTTCAAAGAGTTGCACAAATTGGTGAGAAAGCATGACCCTTCAAGTGACTTTTTGAAAATAACTACCCAACAGATCTCTCTGTCGGGATTGCGATGCCTGTCGCGCTTGCGATAAAGCACGGCTCTTTCTCCCTTGCTTATCCTCAGTTGCATTGGTTACTTCTCTTTCCTCCATGTCTCATCGTGCTCGCGACGCCTATCACACTCGTGACAGAGACCTCTTTGCTTGCTCATTTCTGCTCCTTTTCCACTATTTTCTCCTTTTTCTCCTCTACACACAAAACTTAAAACATACCTAATTCTAACACAAATAAACACGAATAAGCATAATTTTAATCACAAAACATTATCTAAATATGAGTTATTTAGGCTCATATCACAAACCTTACGGCCATGTAAAATGCACAGCGAAACTCCTCTAAAACAAAATGACATTACACGGTGGTATGATGATCTTTTACCGTCGTGTAAAATCACGGACAAGCAGATACACACAGAGAATACGATCACATGGTGGTATGCCCTTTTCATACCGCCGTATAGATCATACAAAACCCAGAAATTCAGTCTTGAACAAGCCTAAAATCATACCCAAACTTCACCTTACTACCAATCAGCAAACACTTTAATAACTCAACTTATAAAACCCCTAAAGACATGCTCAAATACATTTATACACTCAATTACCAACAATTAATCATGCTTTCACAAATCAAATAAAATTTACAAAAACAAACATTCCCAAACCTTGATCTTCTTAGCTCCACAATCAAAGGGCTTCACTACTACTTGCTTTTTCTTTCCCTTTAGGCTCTCTAGCAGGTGCCTCTGAACCAACAAACACAAAACATGTAAAAAAGCAAAACCCTAAGCACAAGAACACTCACACTAATGGAAATCACAAAGAGAAGAGAAGAAAGAGGAGAAGAAGAAGAATTCCACTTACTTGCTAGCACTTGAATTGTCAAAATCTACCAACAATTGTAGCAAAAGAGAGAAAAGATAATCAAGAAGAAGAAAGAAGAAAAAGAAGAAGACATGGAGGAGAGGAGGAAACAGGAGAGGGCAGCTGCTCTCTCTCATTTTCTCTCTCCTAGGCTTATAAAGCCTACCACATGCCACATGTCAATCAACAATTAGTGGGCTTTAACAATTCACACCCTACATCCATATTCCTCACTTCACTTAAACCAAACCCCAATAACTTACATATTACAGCAATAACATTACATAATAATAACCAACATGCAACTGACTCCAAAATTAGCACAACACATGCAAAATACACACCAAAGAGGCTTAAAATTACTAGGGTGGGTAACAGGGTGTTACAACTCTCCCCTCTTAATAAGAATTTTGTCCTCAAAATTCTCACCTGATCTGAGCAATTGCGGACACTGAGTTCTCATAACTTACTCTGGCTTTCAAGTAGCTTCTTCAATTCCATGGTGTTGGCACAAAACCTTAACCAATGGAACTTGTTTGCTTATGAGTTGTTTCACTTTTTGAGCTAAAATGGCTTTCGGCTCTTTGTCAAATGAATAATCCGATTGAATTCTTACGTCTTGAAATGAGAACACATGAGATAGATCTGATCGATAGCGATAAAGCATGGATACATGGAATACATCGTCCGGCTTAGCCAATTCTAAAGGAAAAGCCAACTTATAGGCAACTGGTCTAATCTTTTCCAAAATCTAAAAGGGCCCTATAAATCGGGGACTTAACTTACCCTTTTTGCTAAAATGCAAAACTTTCCTCCAAGGCGACAATTTAAGAAAAACCTTGTCTCTGACCTCAAACTGAATGTCTTTTCGCTTCAAATTGGCATCGGATCTCTGTCTATACTTGGCCGCCATGAAATTTTATTGTATTACTCGAATCTTCTCTTCAGTATCTCTAATCAATTTTGGTCCAACAAAAGCACGCTCAGTTAGCTCAGTCCAATAGACTGGAGTCCTACACTTTCGTCCACATAAAATCTCATACGATGACATTCTAATACTTACTTGATGACTATTATTATAGGCAAATTCCATAAGCGACACATATTTGTCCAAACTGCCCGATAATTCTAATGCACAGCCCCGAAGTATATCCTTCAAAATTTGAATAACCCGCTCTTATTACCCGTCTGACTGAGGATGAAAAGTAGTACTGAAGTTCAATCGAGTACCCAAAGTTGCTTGCAATTCTTTCTAAAATTTTGATGTAAACCTGGGATTTCGATCTGACACAATCGGTAACGGAATGCCGTGCAATCTGACCACTTAATTCACAGAAATATCTGCTAACTTATCAATAGAATAACTCATACTAACTGGTAGAAAATACACTGACTTGGTGAGTCGATCAACTATAACCCAAACTACATCATGCTTTCGCTGAGTTAAAGGTAAACCCACTGTAAAGTCCATGGTAATATCATCCCACTTCCACTGAGGGATGGGTAAAGGATTGAGCAATCCCGAAGGAACTTGATGCTCAGCTTTTACCTGCTGACAGGTCAAACACTTGGACATAAATTCAACAATGTCTCTCTTCATCCTTTGCCACTAATAAAACTGCTTTAAATCTCTGTACATCTTCTCACTACTAGGATGCATGGTAAAAATCATTGTGTGTGCCTCAAGCAAAGGCTTCTTCTTTAACTCATCATCACTCGGCACACACAAACGATTTCTATACATAAGTATCCCATCCAAAATTGAAAACTCAGATTGCTTACCATTCTGAACCTCTCTCAACACTTGCCGCAACTTCTGATCATCTTTTTGAGCATCCACTATTGATTGTCTCAAAGAAGGCTTAACTTTTAACTGAGCAACCAAAGCTCCTTTCGAATCTAGTCTCCATTTACAATGCTACAATTCTAAAACCGACATCGATTTCCTACTCAAAGCATCGGCAACCACATTTTCCTTACTTGATTGGTACTCCAAAATACAATTATAATCTTTAAACAGCTCCAACCAATAATGCTGTCTCAAATTCTACTCTTTCTGTGTGAGGAGGTAGTTTAAACTCTTATGTTTATTAAAAATCCTACATGTCTCCCTGTAAGCACCGTGTCCTGGAACAGTCCGGATCAGAGGTTACCCTATGAAGAAAACAAATGTTCGAGGCCTGTACAAGAGGCTGAAGTTGGAGGTTTTAGTCCCGCGTTCCGTGAGAAATGAAGTTTTTCTACACTTCAGGGGCAGAGGGGGAGAAAACGGGAGTTTTCTAGGTCAAAAGGTTTTTTTCCTCCACAGACGGCCAGCCCGTCTGTGGAAGTAGCCCGTCGCTTTGAGTCACCGACGGCTTGGGGGATTTTCCGACGCCCGTCGGAAAGTCACCGCCCCTGTCAGGAGCCGCCTGGTTTCCCGGGGCACGCAACCGTTCCGACGCCCGTCGGTGAAGGTGGCAGGGCCGTCGGAAGTGTCCTTGTGTCAGTAGGATTCTTCCGACGCCCGCCCCTACGCACCGACGCCCGTCGGTCGTGTCTGGCTATATAAGGTCCGGATTTCCACTTCAAAAGGGTGGGGGAAATTTTTCAGAAGGGGAAACTCTGCCAAAATTCGAGCACACTTCCTCTCTCTTCCAAAAACACACATTTTCCAAAGAACTTTACTTAATCAAGGATCAAATCGATCAAAGGAACTAAAAGCTAATTAGTTTTCTTTAGATTTGGACTCCTAAATCGACTTTCTGAAGGATCGAAGGTGAAATAGCTCATTTTCTCTCTCTGATCTTTCATTCTCTTACTTTCTCGTGGAACGCGCGGGGATCTAACCGACATCAAAATTCTACCCAAGGCAACTATCTGAGGGTAAATATTCCGGATTCTCTCTCCATTTTTACCTCATATTTAATTATTTGTCATTTATTTATTCATTTTTGCGTAAGTTTTGAATACCTATCATTACTTTTCTTCATTTTGACTCTCTCATCTCCTTCTTGGATAAAACTTGTTTTTCTTTCTCAAAAGGCCCTTTTCTCCTTTCTGTTTTCCGGAGACAGAGGTGACCGACGGGTCAACTTTATGACCGACGCCCGTCGGTCACCCGCCTACAGACACCCCTTCTTGAGTGACAAACGGGCGTGTTGAATAACCAAACCGACGCCCGTCGGTCAATCGGGAACAGGCCGTCGGTGGGTTCTGCCTCCATGGTTTTGATCATTTTTCACCTCTATTTAGTCTTTTCGATTTCTCATGTGTTAATTTCATGAATGTTAACATCTCTTAATTCTTTGTGAGTGTATATTGATCCTCTTGGATAATTTCGAGCGTGCGTGGCTGCCTACCATACATGGTGGATTTCGTCCAGTTTAGTTTTCTTAAACCTCTTAATTTATCTTCTCTCGCTTTTCATTCATTGATTATTTTATGTATATGAATAAGCTCTTTTTATTCAGTCAAATGCAAAGATGGATCAACAATTTGTACTTAAATAAAAGTGAGTTTTATATAAAAAATGCAAAAAGGGTCCAACGCCCTATTTTCATCCAATAAAGATCATCACATATAAATTATCCCATTTTTGATAATGATGCATGCGAGGACCAAAGTCCTCAAGAATAAATGAATAACCCGATTTATGCATGATTCGCACATTTATGGAAGGGAGTTGTATTCCGCTCCTTGTGTTATTGTAATTTATCGCTTTTGATATTTATTCTGCTCATTTATTGCTTTTCAAAAATGTGAATAAATGTGCCTTTTAATTAAACTGCATAGTATGGAGAGAGAGCGAATTAATGATATTAAAATTTGATCATAAACTAATTGAGGTAGAAATAGATGAGAAATCCCGGACCCAGCTCTGGTCTTTGGGCTCAAGAGGTTAGAGGTCATCCTCCAAAATACTTCTTGGGTCACTAGACTTTAGCGCTAATCCTAGGCCTCATGGCCCAACATGGATACTAAAGCGCAGTCTTAGGCTCTCCGAGGCGAGAGAAACTTTCCCAATGTTCTATTGGGTGGCGACTCCATGATACCTCCTTGTTGCCCAACATAGACGCACTTGCGATTCATTGCAAGATGCCAACGGACCCGCAAATGCCCCGGTCGCCCACGTGCGGGCGGTCGAACGGGCGGCGCATCGGATCCCGGCGCGCGTCACAGTGGCGACTCCACTGGGGACGTTTATGGTTCGAGATTTTGATTTGAAAATACCTCTTTTAACATTTGTGATTAAAATTTAATTCATGGATTCACTTTCTCTCAAATTTGCATTTGCATATCATTAGAGCCTTAGAATACGCTAGTTTGGTCCCTCTTTTAGCCCCGGTGCGTTCCTGAAGCACCTCCTCATTTTCACTCAATTTGGGGAAGTGTTAAGGATAATCACCAGCCCAAGCCAGGTACCTCAATGGTATATCAAAATGATGACCCGATCGGTCGCTATGCTCGTGATGAGCTAGACCCGTCGGCAGGGATCATGCTTGGGTAGCCTCAAAGAAACATCTCCCTCGTCCAAAGCTCATGTAATGACTGTAGTCACTCTCCACAGGTGAAATGAACCATAATCTCATGCTTGCTGTATGGATCTTCACATATTGGGTGAATCCAAATATCTCGCTTGGTAACCTAGCCAAAGGCTATCATGCCCCGGTAGGGCCATGTCGAAATTTATGGGCCGTTCGAATACGTGATGATCATTATCCATCTGCTTGTACATTAGCATAGGAGTGTTATGCTGCCGGTTTTTCGCCGCGCACCATACGCGTCCATTGGGTTCCTCGTTAACCCTTGGGCTAATCCCACCTAGGAAAGAGACTGCACGACCACGTGTGTGGGAGAAATAAGGGTGGAAGGACTTACTTGCTTGCTTGTGCTCTGTAAATGTTGCATATCACGATCATGCATTATACATACATTTCATGCATCATTCTAACTTTTGTCCCTGCAGCCATCATAGATCTGCCCAGGTGGACTAGATCACCGACCGGGCGACTGATCCGAGTTCTTACTCCTGAGTTGTCAGATAGAGAAGGTCTGCCGGAGATCTTATCAGAAGTAAGTGGCACAATATCTCATATGGCAAACTCACCCAGGGGGGAAGACGCCACCAGGGCCATGATTGCCGAAGAAGTGGGCCGTCGATTTGAAGAATTCGAGGGAAGGATGATGAATATGTTGGCCGCCTTGACGCAGCAGAACGCTCAGCCGAATGTTCCCCAGAATCTCCCTCCTCCTCCTCCAGTGAGACTGAATGAGCCTGAAGAAGAAAGGGTTGAAAGGCGCGAGGAGCCCGTTAGGCTGCCGCCGGTAGAGTTGAGATCAGTGGCTTCGGGAGAGCTGAGAAGAAGGCCAGTGCTGAGAATTGATGACGATAGAGATATCGAGGATGATAGGTTGAGCATGGCATCCGAAAAGGGGAAGGCACCTCAGGCTGATGACTTTATTTTGAAAAAGATGGAAGAGAGGTTCGAGGCCATGGCTCGTATGATAGGCAGAGCCCATGGGATGAATCCTGAGGATAGAGAGCTGGATGGGGAGGATCCGATCCCTTATAACTTCAAGATGTCGGACGTGCCGAAGTTCGATGGTACTTCTGATCCTACTGCACATGTGAAGCAATATTCTCTGGTCATGAAGGGGACCACATTGTCTAAGAAGCAGAAAGTGGAATACTTTTGTCTGAGTTTGACCTCTCATGCCATAGATTGGTATCACGGCCTTGACCGCCGCACTAAAGAAGATTGGGATCTGCTCACTGAGGAGTTTCTGAAACAGTACGATTGTAATACCAGAATGGAGGTGACTCTGAAAGATCTTGAGTTGCTCCAACAGAAGGCTGGAGAATCCTTCCATGAGTACCTTACCCGATGGCGGAACCGAGTAATGGAGATGCGCCGAAAGCCAGATACCCAAGATCAGATTCGTCTTTTCATTAAGAACGCGAGCCCGTACTTGAAGGAGGGACTGAGGATGAAGGGGTTAAAAGACTGGGAGTCTCTCAAGGATATAGCAATCGAAGCAGAGGGAGAGTTCTTGACCCGGAAAGCTAACAATGATAATTTTGCCAAAAGGGCTAACCCCGGTCAAGGAGCTAGTAAGCCGGCCGGCCCCAGTAACAGCACTAGAAGAATGGGTGAAGTGTCTGCTACTGAGGTAGCCACCCCGAGGAAGTTTTCGAACTTAGGGAGACCGTTATCCTGGGTCTTGAAGAGGCTGATGAAGGAAGGAAAATTGCGTCCTCTAACCCCTAGGCCATCTCCGACACAAGGGAAACCGGGACATAAGGACAACGAATTCTGTGCATTCCACCAGTACTCGGGCCATGTCACTGATAAATGCAAAGCGCTTCGGCACTCGGTTCAGGACTTGATCGATAGCAAGCAAATCTCTGACCCTGAGAGGAGAGAAGCTGAGAAGAGGCCTGGTTACAATGCTGTACCCCCACCTGTGTTCATGATCCAATCTAGCCTACCAGAGTGGTACGTGCTGCAAGATCTGTTTGGGAATGAGGAATCTGTTGTCGGTAATTTCGAGGATGAGAAGGAGAGAGCAGTTGTGGCGACTCTTGATTGTTGGTCCAGCAGTGAGAGCGGTGGAGAAACCGAGGGTGAAGAAGGATTAAACCTTGATCTGTGGGGCTCCGATGGAGAAGAGGGAGAGGTAGGCGCTGTCACTAGAAGTGGAAGGGTGATCCCTGAGATTGCAAAGCTACCTGGGCCAGTACAGCCAGTGGCAGAGAAAGAGCCAGAGGAGGAACAGATTATAAAGCAATTGAAGAAAACCACGGCTCAGATATCCATTTGGGATTTGTTGAGGCAATCCCCCTCTCATAGGCAGAAGGTAGTAGAGGCTTTGGTTGAAGCCACGGTTGCCACCACTATTTCCCCATCAGAGCTCTTGGGTTTAATCAAGGGAGGATCCGAGGAGAGGTTGATCTTTTCCGACGTCGACTTACCGGCAGAAGGCCGTAATCATAACCGACCCTTGTACATTAAGGCGCAGATTAGCGGCAAGCACACTGCTTGCGTTATGGTGGACGATGGGTCTTCTATCAACGTCTGCCCTTTGATAGCTTTGCAAGCTTTTGGCTTAAGCGAGGGTATGCTCAGCGGGTCCGACCTGACTATCACGGCCTACGATAACTCGAGGAGGCAAGCCTCGGGAACCTTCAGGACTTTGGTCAAGACGGGACCTATCGAAGTGGAAGTTGAATTTGTGGTTCTGCCCATTCCTGCCAATTTCTCGGCTTTGCTAGGAAGACCATGGTTTCATAAATTAGGGGGAGTGCCATCCACACTGCATCAGATGATAAAGTTCCCGCACGAAGGGGAGGTGGTAACTATCAAGGCGGCCAGGGAGAACCAGGTCTCAGCGCTAGAAATTGCCAATCAGCCGTTCAGCGGTTTTCATGTATCTATGATAAAGGAAGAACACGGGTCAGGAGATAGCCCGGCCGTTGTTAATATGATGAGGAAGATGCACTATCTTCCTGGGGCTGGATTGGGCAGAAGTTCCCAAGGGTTGCCGACCGCGATCACCACTCGAGGGCAAAAGAATCGGAAAGGTCTGGGGTACAGAGGTGGTTTTAGCAAGAAGAGAGTAACAGACAGGATCCCCCACATTTCAGAGAGCTTTGTCCCCGCATCCTCAATATGCGCTTATATTGGCGAAAATGAACCTCAGTGGGTAGATGGGAGGATTGTCCCCGGCTTTGAGATTTTTAACGATGTGTATGACTGGAGCGTCGGGTTTGTCAGGACCGCTGCAGGCTTTTGGGATGAAGAAGTCATGACTCAGGGGATCATTTGGGATAAGTGCGAGCTTGAGGAGGTCGTTACTGAGAAAATGGTAGCTGCCAGGCTAAAAGGAAAAGGGAAGGTAGCAGATTTAGTGATGGGACTAGAGGATTTGCAGTTTTCTTCCGACGTGCCTGAAGGGCCTCTGCTAGATCAGAAAGTCAATGAACAAGCTGCAGCGGCATCAACCTCGGGAGTGGCAGAGGAAGATTCTAGCCTAGATTGTCTTTTTATTCCAGAACTTTTTTATGATGTAAATGATAACAATAATATTATCAATAAGATGAACAATTTCACTTATTTGTGCGATGTTTCTGATGATTTCAACATGCATGAACATGATCATATTCCATCAATTTTTGACATTGACTCTACTGGCACAACGTCTTTCAATCTTGGAACCTCGGAAAATCCGAGAGAAATTCTAATAGCATCAGATATAACTCCTGTAGAGAGGAAAAATTTTGAGAGAATAATAAGAAAACATGAAAAGGTCTTTGCCTGGACCTACGAGGATATGCCGGGGATTGACCGAGCCGTGGCGGAGCATGCCATCCCCACTTACCCAGATTGCAGGCCTGTGAAGCAGAAGTTGCGAAGGCTGAGGCCAGAATGGGCTGATAAGGTTAAAGAGGAAATCCGACAGCAGATCGAAGCTAAGTTTCTGGTGGAAGTCCAATACCCTACTTGGTTGGCGAATGTGGTTCCTGTGGCTAAGAAGAACGGAAAGGTCAGGGTGTGCGTGGATTATCGAGATCTTAACAAAGCCTGTCCTAAGGATGATTTTCCACTGCCCCATATTGATGTATTGATAGACAGTGCCGCCAACTGCGCGATGTACAGCTTTGGGGATGGGTATGTGGGCTACAATCAGATCCTGAACAAGATAGCTGACCGGGTCAAGACTGCCTTCATCACAGAGTGGGGTACTTATGCCTATCGGGTTATGCCTTTCGGCTTAAAGAATGCGGGGGCCACGTACCAAAGGATGGCAACCAAGATCCTAAGCGACCTGATTCACAAAGAAGTGGAGGTGTATGTTGATGATATGATGGTCAAATCAGCCACCCGAGAGGGGCACTTTGAAGCTCTAGAGAAGTTCTTCACCCGGATCGACAGGTATAATCTGCGACTTAACCCCAAGAAGTGCATTTTTGGGGTGACTTCAGGAAAGCTGTTGGGACATGTCGTCAGTCAGAGGGGGATAGAAATTGATCCCGATAAGGTGAAAGCTATCAGAGAGATGCCTGTGCCACAGAAGGAGAGAGACGTAAGGAGTTTTCTAGGCAAGTTGCAGTATGTCAGCCGATTTATTGCCAAGCTCACTTCGATATGCGAACCTGTTTTTAAGCTGCTTAGAAAGAACCAGCCCGTAGTCTGGAATGAAGACTGTCAGAGAGCCTTTGATAATATCAGGGAGTACCTGTTAAATCCGCCAGTACTAAGGCCTCCGCAACCTGTTAAACCGCTTATTCTGTACCTAGCAGTAGAGGACGGTTCAGTAGGCGCCATGATGGCTCAAGAGGATGAGTTTGGGGTGGAGTTTGCAGTTTATTACCTCAGCAAGAAGTTTCTGGCTTACGAAGTAAAATATGCTGAAGTGGAAAAGATCTGCCTTGCAGTGATTTGGGCGTCAAGGAAGCTGAGGCATTACTTCCACTCGTACAAGGTTCAGGCTGTAGCCAAGCAGAATCCTTTAAGATATTTGCAGGAGGCACCATCTTTGCTTGGAAAGATGGGGAGGTGGTTGCTCTTGCTACAAGAGTTTGATGTGCAATACATCACCCGCAAGACTATTAAGGGGCGAGCTGTAGCCGAATTTCTCGCTGAGCATCCTATCCAAGGGGACACCCCCGAATTTACCTTTCCTGACGAGAGCATAGGCGCGATTTCTGTTCAGGGATGGCAGTTGCACTTTGACGGGGCGGTAAACAACAAAGGAGCCGGAGTCGGAGTCATCCTGACGACCCCAGATAATGAGAAACTCCCTCTTGCTAAGAAACTGAGATACAAAGCAACCAACAATGAAGCCGAGTATGAAGCGTGCACTTTCGGGTTAGAAGCTTTGGCGGTGTTGGGGGCAAGAAATGTAGAGGTATTTGGTGACTCGTCCTTGGTAATAAACCAGATCCGAGGTGAGTGGGCCGTTAAGGAGGAGAGACTGGTCCCCTATGTTCTATATCTGAAAAGGATATGTGGGCAGTTTGAGACTTGCACCTTCCACTTTGTGCCCAGAGATGAGAACCGTCTGGCTGATGCGTTGGCAACCTTAGTGTCAATGTGGGATAATCCTGAGGGAGTGGCCATGAAGCCGGTGCTGATTTCGAGCTCTGATAGGCCCAGCTTTGAAACCGTGCCTGTAATGGAACTAGAGGCCTCAGATGGGAAGCCATGGTACTTTGATATCATGAATTACTTGGAAAGCGGTAGATTTCCAGAAGAAGCCACTGAAAAGGACCAGAGGATGATACGCAGGTTGTCTACTCAATTCATATCCTTGGAAGGGGTGCTGTACAAAAGACAGCCAGATGGGATTCAGCTCAGATGCTTGAATGAAAGGGAAGCGCGCAAGATAACGGAGGAAACCCATGCGGGGGTCTGCGGGGCCCACATGAATGGTTTGACCTTGGCCAAGAAGATCATGAGGCAAGGCTTTTATTGGCTCACGATGGACACTGATTGTTCAAAGTATGTCAAGAAATGTCAGTTATGCCAACAATATGCGGATTTGAGACACCTGCCGGTATCGGAGCTACATAACCTAACATCTCCTTGGCCGTTTGCCGCCTGGGGGATAGATATCATTGGGGAGATTCGCCCTACGGCGTCCAATGGGCACAGATATATCATAGTTGCAATCGACTACTTCACCAAATGGGTCGAAGCAGAATCCTTCAAGAAAATTGATGCGAGGGATATGGCCAGGTTCATAGAGAGGAACTTGATCTGCAGATATGGTCTCCCTCACCACATAGTGTCTGACAATGGAGTGCAGTTTATGGGGGAAACCAGAAAACTTCTCGGGAAATATGGTGTGCAGCATCATAAATCCTCTCCTTACCGACCACAAGCGAATGGGGCAGTAGAGGCCGCCAATAAGAATGTGAAGAAGATTCTGTCCAAGATGGTCCAAACCTACAAAGACTGGGCTGAAAAGTTGCCCTTCGCCCTGTGGGGATACAGAACGACAGTGAGATCATCTACAGGCGCTACTCCATTTTCCCTGGTATACGGAACGGAAGCAGTATTGCCGGTAGAGATCGAACTCAAATCATTAAGGGTGGTCATGGAGGCCCAAATCCCGGAAGCCGAATGGGCGCAGCAGAGATTGCAGCACTTGAATTTATTAGATGAGAGTAGACTGAAAGCTTATTATCACAATCAGATATATCAGAAGAGATTAGCGAGAACTTTCGGGAAGAAGGTGAGGAAGCACCCGCTGAAAGAAGGAGACTTGGTTTTCAAGCAGATGAGGCCAGGGGTACCAGACATCAGAGGGAAGTTCAGACCTACCTGGGAAGGGCCGTACATCCTTAAGAAGCTGTTGTCCAGAGGGGCTGCAATCTTATCAGACAGCGATGGGAACGAGTTCAAAGAGCCAGTCAATGTCGACAGACTCAAGAGGTTCCACGGCTAAAGACTAAAATAAAAGGAAGAGAATAAAATGCCCTGCAAGCCGAAAACCGAAAAAAGGCGGCTGTGCTAAAATTGGGCGCCTCGACAGGGTGAAAACCGAAAAAAGGCATCCTGTGCAAAAATTAGAGGCATGAGAGAGAATGTCCGATCGTGAAAACCCGAGAGGGCCGATCGGTAACAGGAGTTGATGCTGTTAAAATTTGGTTTCATGTATTGATAGTGCATAAGCAACTGAGTAAATGCCAAAACTGATCATGTATGCTGAAATTATCTAGAAATGCACACGAAACTTGTGAAAGGGATGAATATTATTCTTTTCACTTTTGTCATTTTCTAGTTCTGCATTAAAAAGAAATGTAGCAAAAAGTACACATGTAGGCTAAACTAGGTCTTGCTGCTGCTCTCGCCGATCAGATGCTTGAGCCCTCGAGTCCTATTATCGGAGGTTGGGCTGAGGATCCACTTCTTGTACCCGCTGGTTGAGGATGCAGAATGATTGCCAAACCTCGGGATGACGGTCTTCACAGGTAATCTGCCCCATAGCTCATGATACCGGGAAGCAAATGCGACCGAGAGGTCTCCTCCTCGGAAAGCAAGGGGAACCCTCACTATATCCTGGGTCATCCCAAGCTGCCGTGAGCATCTCGAGGTAATGCAGAAGGTAGCCTGGCGGAGGCCGCAGAGGGGGACACAACCTGATGACCCATCGGTGACCGCATGAGACAGCGGGAGCCAGGCGGATGTAAAACTGATGTCGTCATCTGACAGCTCACTGAACCTGGTAATGCCTTCACCAGTCATGGCACACCCATACAGTCGCCGACGAGGCAAGAAATGGCTCGGCATGTACCGCGGAATGACTCGGGGAGGTGGTTCAGACAGCATCTTCAGTTTTTCCTGCAGCCAGATCTGAAAAAAAAAAAAAAAAAAAAAAAAAAAAAAGCCGCTGGAGTAAGTAGGGTTTGCTTCAGGCAAAAATAAGGCACAGGGTTGTGTGAAAATCCGAAAGGACGCACCTCCCGCAAAGAAAAGCTAGTGTGAAAATCCATAAGGGACGCACTACCTTTAAAATAATGACGTACCTGGAGTAATAAGGGGCTACCGGTAAATGTTGTAGTGGACCCAGAGCTCACAGCGTCCAGACCTAAGATGGTTTCGGCCAAAACAAGTGGTAGAGGGGACAATCCTAGATGAAAGTCACTCAGAACTCCAAGCAGACGAAAGTCGCCTGTCAGGCCTCCTGGAACAACAGTAAGGAAGTTCACCATGCAGAATAGGAACGTGACACTTACCCGATAGGTGGAGATGTCAGTGAATTGATCTAGGGCCTCGATCAGTGGCTCCAGAGATAAGGAGGAACCCGAAGGAATCAGCCGGTTGGCCGCAGCGGGGGATATCCCCAGGGCTAGGGCTACGTCCCGGGTCTGAAGTAGGCCGCAGCGGGGAATGCAAGGCAGAGCGCCAGGAGGGAACTGGGCTCCCAGGATAGAAGCCAATTCTTCAGAAAGAGGGCACAGTTCCTGATAAGTGAACTGGAAGACGTGAAATCTAGGGTTCCAGAAGTGGGTCGCCGCCAGGAGGAGGTTCTGGTCGATTTTCACCCGACACAGATATTTCAGCCCAGCCAGAGAGGAAAGGGCGCCTTCTCCCCAAGTGTGTTTGTCATCTAAGATATGGTGCATCCTTTGAGCAGGAGGGGAGAACATTTTGAGAAGAATGAAATCCCAAGGTGTTGGAAAATGAAGAGACAAGAAAATCTTGCAGATTTTATAGGAGAAGGTCACCGACGGCCTACCCGCCCCTCTACAGAGACGGTCTGCCCGCCTCTCTACGGAGACGGCGTGACCGCCCCTCCATAGGGACGGCCTGCCCGTCGGAAGTCCACCGGGCAGAAACACGCGTCATCATCGCATTCATCACGAAATTAAATTGCATTCATTTCGCGACAGACGGCCAGCCCGTCGGTCGCTTTTACAGACGCCCTGCCCGTCGGTCACGAAATTCTATATAAGGACGAGTGACAGACGGCGCAAACGTTGCTGTCCCTTTCTCCTTCCTCTCTCAAGCGGTTTCTAAGTAGTTTTTGGCGTTTTTTTGAGTCTTTTCTTCTTATTTTTTCGCGATTTCTTCAGTTTTTCGCATTATATACTCACCCGGTGCTCGGATATTTGTATTTCTCTAGTTTCTACACTTTCCCGGATTACAAGTAAGTAAATAATTACTTCTTTTTTATTTTATTTAATTCATTTCTACATTCTTTCTTCTTTTAAACTCTAAGGAGTTTTAGATAATTTTAGAATTTAGGGGGAAATGCTGCCCAATTTTCTATATTATTTTGTAGTTAAATCCGAACTTTTTGCATGATCACATAAAAATAGAGTTTTTCTATAATCTTGATGCTTTAGAATTGCATCCTTTTAGCGCACCATTTTTGTGCATGATTTGCTTTTGTGGCCTGAGGCTGCTATTTTGAGTTGGTGGGGGCACACTCTTGCCGGGGTACGCCCCATTTGCATGCATATAATATTGCTAGGGCCTGAGGCCTTTTGTCTTGCTTTTTCACGCAGGAGGTTGGGCACATCCCTGCCGGGGTGCTGCCCAAATTTTTTTATTTATTCTATTCTGGAATTGAATATTTATTTACTTTTCCAAGTATGAAGAATGCCTTAAGACTTAGAAAGCCCATCTTTATTCGCTTTAATTATCTCCGTAAGGATTACATGTTCCTTTGCCATGATGCGTACAAGGCGTGATAGGGTACTTTCGTAGCCGGGATGTTTGCTATTTTTATCTGGCATTACTTTTTTTTATCCTATGTTGGGCCGCTATTGCCCTGTTAAGGCCTAGATGGACCTTAGATTTTGAAAAATAAACCTGATAGTGCTTGCTTTGCTAAGTTTTCGCTATCTGACTTTTTCCTTTTTACAGGATGCCTCCCAGACGCAGAGCACCACAGGCCCAGCCCGAGCTTGAGGCCCCGGCTTGGATGGATGATGAGTCCGCTCAGAGGTACAGAGCGTTGGCTCAGGTGGAGTTTCGGGCCAGCCGTTTTGTATCTCGCCCTTTTCTAGAGGCCCTCGGTTTGGCCCCGGAGTTCGATTTACTTGCCGAGGGAGCTGGTTGGACAGAGTTTCTCGAGCCTGCCTTCCAGACATTTCCAGAGGCTACCCGCCAGGTCTTGGCCACTCTCCGCTACACGGGCTTTCAGAGTGCAGATACTGACCCGGGGGTGGTACAGTTTTGGTTTGATGGCGACCATGTCAGCATCACCAGGCAGAGGTTTGCTCAGGCTATGGGACTTCCTTCGGGAGAGGAGGTTGAGATCCCGCGGCGAGCGGTGAGACGCGCCCATTGGGCGGCTATTGCTATACCAGGAGTGCTGTATGATCACGATACAGCGAAGAGCACCGTACTGGTGTCTCAGGCACTCCGGTATCTGCACAGAGTGCCTTCCAGCTCGTACCTCGGTCGAGCTGGTAATCCAGGGTCGCTTAACGCGGCCGAGATCTGGAGCCTCTGGGCTATGGTGGCAGGCCAGCGTCTCAACATTAGCCACGAGATCTTGGCCAACCTGACCAGAGTGGGCAGAGGGTCGACACCGGTGGTGATGGTAGGAGGAGTCATCACCCGATTACTGTTGGGATTAGGGTTTACACCCGAGAGGCTGAGAGGACCTCTACCGGAGGGGATCCATGTAGATGCTGCAGCCGCAGTTCAGATGGGGATGATCTCTCAGATTCCAGGTCAGGCGGAGGCTTATAGGGTGTTGACTATCCATGAGACCCGGCGACTGTTCTCGCTTCCACCCCTGGGGGCAGACCCTGATCACCCAGAGCACCAGGAGGGGCAGCCTCCACCGCCCGAGCCACAGCCTCAGCCTCCGCAGGTGCAGCCGCAGCCTCCACAGACTGAGCCTCAGCCGGAGCATCAGCCTCCTCCACCTCCTCAATCACAGACAGTACCTCCGCCACAGCAGCAGGAGCCTCCTAGGACCCCCATGGATTTTGATTTTGAGGTCACGTTGGACGAGCTCTTCGGCTCTTCACCGGCGTCTAGGGTCCCGACTCCGGCCCCGTCACCAGGTACCAGGATACAGAGGCCTGCCCGCGAGCCCTTCGAGAGATACCATCCGTACTCCCGAGGCGATCCTGGGGCATCCACTTCTTCGGCACCACCACCAGAGCCAGCGCCACATCAGCCAGCTCAGCCGGACTATTTCCAGCTCCTCTCCTCCATGTTTATGGCCTTTGAGCGGCGACAGGATGAGAGGGATAGAGCCATTCATGAGAGGTTGGATCGCCAGCAGGCTGCTATCCAGGAGCAGTCTCAGACGGTGGAGCGACTATCCCGAGAGCAGGCGGGCTATATGGAGCATGCAGCGAGGGAGCAGGCTCGGGCCATGGATGCCCTTGGAGATGAGCAAGCTCGGGTTCTCGAGGCCTTCAGAGGAGAGCAGGTGAGGCTATTTGAGCAGATTGCTCAGGGGCAGAGGGAGCTCAGGCAGCAGCTCGCTCATGAGGTGAGGACGTCACAGGACCAGGCGTCTCAGAGAGTTGATATGACCCTTCAGATGATTGATGAGTCACTTGACTCTCTGAGATCCCGCGTCCAGGCGATGGAGGGGATTCTCCCTCCTCTTTCTCAGACCATGAGGGAGTTTAGGCAGCAGACGGAGCAGAGCTTAGAGCGTAGGAGGACGGCCGCCGCAGAGCAGACCACTCAGTTGAGCCAAGCCTTCAAGAAGTTGGGGGACAAGATCTCTGAGACCTTAGGGTTTCTGGGCACTTGTACCCAGCCCTTCTTGGACGGCTACGCTCAGGTACAGTTCAGGCGAGCCCATGATCACGAGGCAGGACCCTCTACAGCTCCGCCGCCCCCTCAGGCCCGTCCACCTCCGCCAGGGACCGTGCATATCTCGGATGATGAGGATCCCGATGAGCCTTCAGACTACACACCTCTCTGAGCTTCAGGGAGTTATTTTTGTATCTCTTGTATTTTATATATGCATTGTACAAAAATGACATTTTTAGTAGAAAAACTTTTGCTCCATTATGTGCATGTTTTTTTTTCTTTTCGATTAATTACTTAAATAACACCACAGAACGTGTATTTTCTCCTATTTACTCATGTGTCGATAAAAATGACGATAAAAAATAATAACATGAAACCAAGACAAGCAACAGAAGAATGATAATCAATAACAGGTCAAAAGATGATTACTCAAACAGGAATTAACGAAATCTTTTATCTCACAGGTACAGAGAAATATCGATCTGAGCACAGACATCGATTAAAAAGATCTCCTTGAAACGAGGAAACCATCGGAGTTTCCACACTCCAAGATCGAAGCTGCGGTTCAAGAAACACCGCTCTTCATCAGATCGAAGAGTTTCCACACTCCAAGATCGAAGCTGCAGTTCCAGAAACACTGCTCTTCACCCCCGAAGCTGCGGTTCAAGAAACACCGCTCTTCATCAGATCGAAGAGTTTCCACACTCCAAGATCGAAGCTGCAGTTCCAGAAACACTGCTCTTCACCCCCGAAGCTGCGGTTCAAGAAACACCGCTCTTCATCAGATCGAAGAGTTTCCACACTCCAAGATTGAAGCTGCAGTTCCAGAAACACTGCTCTTCACCCCCGAAGCTGCGATTCAAGAAACACTGCTCTTCACCAGATCGATATGAGATCTAACTGGCAAAAGGCACGGAAGGTGAGAAGTCGTCGAAGGTACGCTTTCTTTCCAACCTTTCTCTGAGTTTTGGCTTATCTAGGCACTTGCGCACTAGTTTCCCCAAAACTGGGGGCAACTGTAAGCACCGTGTCCTGGAACAGTCCGGATCAGAGGTTACCCTATGAAGAAAACAAATGTTCGAGGCCTGTACAAGAGGCTGAAGTTGGAGGTTTTAGTCCCGCGTTCCGTGAGAAATGAAGTTTTTCTACACTTCAGGGGCAGAGGGGGAGAAAACGGGAGTTTTCTAGGTCAAAAGGTTTTTTTCCTCCACAGACGGCCAGCCCGTCTGTGGAAGTAGCCCGTCGCTTTGAGTCACCGACGGCTTGGGGGATTTTCCGACGCCCGTCGGAAAGTCACCGCCCCTGTCAGGAGCCGCCTGGTTTCCCGGGGCACGCAACCGTTCCGACGCCCGTCGGTGAAGGTGGCAGGGCCGTCGGAAGTGTCCTTGTGTCAGTAGGATTCTTCCGACGCCCGCCCCTACGCACCGACGCCCGTCGGTCGTGTCTGGCTATATAAGGTCCGGATTTCCACTTCAAAAGGGTGGGGGAAATTTTTCAGAAGGGGAAACTCTGCCAAAATTCGAGCACACTTCCTCTCTCTTCCAAAAACACACATTTTCCAAAGAACTTTACTTAATCAAGGATCAAATCGATCAAAGGAACTAAAAGCTAATTAGTTTTCTTTAGATTTGGACTCCTAAATCGACTTTCTGAAGGATCGAAGGTGAAATAGCTCATTTTCTCTCTCTGATCTTTCATTCTCTTACTTTCTCGTGGAACGCGCGGGGATCTAACCGACATCAAAATTCTACCCAAGGCAACTATCTGAGGGTAAATATTCCGGATTCTCTCTCCATTTTTACCTCATATTTAATTATTTGTCATTTATTTATTCATTTTTGCGTAAGTTTTGAATACCTATCATTACTTTTCTTCATTTTGACTCTCTCATCTCCTTCTTGGATAAAACTTGTTTTTCTTTCTCAAAAGGCCCTTTTCTCCTTTCTGTTTTCCGGAGACAGAGGTGACCGACGGGTCAACTTTATGACCGACGCCCGTCGGTCACCCGCCTACAGACACCCCTTCTTGAGTGACAAACGGGCGTGTTGAATAACCAAACCGACGCCCGTCGGTCAATCGGGAACAGGCCGTCGGTGGGTTCTGCCTCCATGGTTTTGATCATTTTTCACCTCTATTTAGTCTTTTCGATTTCTCATGTGTTAATTTCATGAATGTTAACATCTCTTAATTCTTTGTGAGTGTATATTGATCCTCTTGGATAATTTCGAGCGTGCGTGGCTGCCTACCATACATGGTGGATTTCGTCCGGTTTAGTTTTCTTAAACCTCTTAATTTATCTTCTCTCGCTTTTCATTCATTGATTATTTTATGTATATGAATAAGCTCTTTTTATTCAGTCAAATGCAAAGATGGATCAACAATTTGTACTTAAATAAAAGTGAGTTTTATATAAAAAATGCAAAAAGGGTCCAACGCCCTATTTTCATCCAATAAAGATCATCACATATAAATTATCCCATTTTTGATAATGATGCATGCGAGGACCAAAGTCCTCAAGAATAAATGAATAACCCGATTTATGCATGATTCGCACATTTATGGAAGGGAGTTGTATTCCGCTCCTTGTGTTATTGTAATTTATCGCTTTTGATATTTATTCTGCTCATTTATTGCTTTTCAAAAATGTGAATAAATGTGCCTTTTAATTAAACTGCATAGTATGGAGAGAGAGCGAATTAATGATATTAAAATTTGATCATAAACTAATTGAGGTAGAAATAGATGAGAAATCCCGGACCCAGCTCTGGTCTTTGGGCTCAAGAGGTTAGAGGTCATCCTCCAAAATACTTCTTGGGTCACTAGACTTTAGCGCTAATCCTAGGCCTCATGGCCCAACATGGATACTAAAGCGCAGTCTTAGGCTCTCCGAGGCGAGAGAAACTTTCCCAATGTTCTATTGGGTGGCGACTCCATGATACCTCCTTGTTGCCCAACATAGACGCACTTGCGATTCATTGCAAGATGCCAACGGACCCGCAAATGCCCCGGTCGCCCACGTGCGGGCGGTCGAACGGGCGGCGCATCGGATCCCGGCGCGCGTCACACTCCCCATATAGATAATGCCGCCAAATCTTGAGAGCAAAGATCACAGCAGCTAACTCTAGGTCATGCATCGGATAATTCCTTTCATCAGGTTTCAACTGATGAGACGCATAGGCTACAACTTTCCCCTCTTGCATCAGGACATAGCCAAGTCCCACTCCTAAAGCATCGCTGTACATCACATACTCTTTACCCGAAATGCATTGAGTAAGTACAGGAGCCATAAACAATAAACCCTTCAACTACTCAAAAAATGCTTGACACTTGTCGGACCATTCGAATCTCACCCCTTTTTGAAGAAGTCTTATCATAGACGCTGCAATAACTGAAAACCCCTTAACAAACCGTCGGTAATATCCAGCAAACCCAGAAAACTTCTCACTTTAGGTATGTTCTTAGGCGCCTTCCAATTCACAATAGCCTCAATCTTTGCCGGATCAACTCGAATACCCTCAGCCGAAATAATATGGCCCAAGAAGGACACCTCCTTAAGCCAAAAGTCACACTTACAAAGCTTGTCAAACAAATGGTGATCCCTTAAAATCTGAAGCACTATCAGAAGATGCTCTTCGTGTTCACTCTCATTCTTCGAATAAACCAAGATGTCATTAATAAATACCACTACAAATTGGTCGAGATATGGCCTAAAAATTTTGTTCATCAAATCCATAAAAGTCGTTGGTGCATTGGTCAATCCAAACGGCATCACAAGAAACTCATAGTGACCATATCGCGTCCGAAAAGTAGTCTTTACCACATTTGCATCCTTAACCCGAAGCTGATAATATTTAAACCGTAGATCAATATTGGAAAAGATCCTAGCTCTCTAAGCTGATCAAATAGATCCTCAATCCTAGGCAACAGATACTTATTCTTCACAGTGACCTTATTGATCTGTCGATAATCGATAGACATCCTTAACGTCCCATCATTTTTCTTCACAAATAGAACCGGAGCACTCCACGGAGATACGCTGGGTCTAATAAATCCTTTATCCAATAGCTCTTGTAATTGAGTCTTGAGCTCTCTCAATTCCACAGGAGCCATTCGATAAGGTGCTTTAGAAATAGGAGCAGTACCCCGCATAATCTCTATGGACAACTCCACTTCTCTCTCTGGAGACAAACCAAGCACCTCACTAGGAAACACATCTCCAAACTCTTTAACTACTGGAATGTCCTCAATATTAACTTCACTATGCTTAGAATCCAATACCAAAGCCATAAATACCTTACAACCTTTCCTCATAAACCGGCTTGCTTGTATGGCTGAAATAACATTTCTTAAGGAACCAAAACCACCAAACCTCTGACCACAACTGAAGACTGATCTCTATTCTGAAGCACTACGGTCTTTCTACAACAATCTACTATAGCTTGATGCTTAGATAACCAATCCATTCCAAAAATCAAATCAAATTCCTGAAAAGGCAAATCAATCGAATTTACTGAAAATTCTATTCCTTGAATTAAGAGGGGGCAATTCCTAAACATATTGACACGATGTGCTAAAGGACTGGTCACATAAATCTCATAATCTAACTCATCAAGTTCAGGCAACTTATCATATAACTTATCAGAACACAAATATGAGTGTGTGGAACCAGGGTCTATTAGAGCATACAATTCATTGTCATAGAGTAGAAACTTACCTGCAATCACATTAGGCACATCCTACTCTTCCCAAGCTCTCATGGCATAGGCCCTAGCTGGTGCCATCTAAGGATGGTCCACGGACTCCGATGGAGCTTCTTCTCTAGGCCGACCACCTTGACCTCTACATATGCCTCTACCCCTACTAGCTTGAGGGGCATTCGATCTTGATCGGCTGGCCTCTTGTTGATCTTGAGTGTTCTCACTCAACTTGGGACAATTTGCAAAGAAATGATCCGTGCTTCCACAACGGAACTTGTGGCGCATACTACAATGACAACACTCAGGCATAACCTCACTTCTTCCACTAGCACCACCTCTACCTACACTAAATATATTTAAAGATCCTTATCTTCTACCCCTTAAAGCCGAACTAGCAGATGACTCATCCTGAGGATTAGCATGCAAGTTCCTCAATCTCATACTCGATGATGAACCTCCACAAGGGAGATTCCTTCTCTGAGCTCTATCCCTCAACACCAATTCGAATCTCTCAGCCTATAAAGCTGCTTGGAAAATTTGATAATAACTAACAGTAGGAACACTCATCAAAGATATCAACATGGCCCTTAGAGACTCATTCAACCCAGCTTCAAAATGTTAACACCGAAAATCTTCTATCAAGATACCTAGAGGAGCATCCTTACCGAGCCGGTTAAATTCCTTATCGTACTCAGCTACTGACATCACTCTTTGCTTAAGACTTAGAAATTGAGCCCACTTAGCCTCCTTATAAGCTTTGGTCACATACTTATTAGTGAACTCTCTCTCAAAGAACTCCCATGTGACCAGGTCTAGAACCTGAGGATGCCTATGAACCAATTTCCACAAGTCATAAGTCGAACCCTATAGCAATGCAACCACACATTCTACTTGCCTATCCGGAGGGCAGCGAATCTCTTCTAGAACTCTCTCAACCTTCTCAATCCATTTCTCTGCCAATTCAATTCATCTAAGCTTGTTCCATAGAAATCCTTCGCCCCAGCCTTCCTCATGCTCTCAATCAGAGCTTTGAGAGCAGTAACTCTCTCTAAGACCTGAGCCATGTCTTGGGATATCTTTAACATCTCCTCAAAAGGCATGGCTTGTAACACCCACACCGTCGGCCCCATTGGAAGGACACTGGCGGGTGCGCTACTAGACACTAACTCGCAACAGACATACATTCACTCAGCGGAAGCAAGCCTAAACAAAATAATACAAGTAAACCATAATCTTATATAATTGAAATTTCTTTATATACAATATCAAAAAATATTACAACTTAAACCCTTTACAAAAACTTTCAGAAGCCACATAACAAAAGGAATAATACATACAAAAGGAATTAAAGGAGGAGGTAGCAAAACAATAACTCTACTCCTATGTGGCCGACCTGCAGACGTGCGACATGAGCAAGCTCCAAAAATCCTATCACCTACACGGGACAAGAAGCTGTATTAAGCGATAACGCTTAGTGAGGAGGAACAAAACAAAGAGCACTATACAGAAAAGTTATGTAAATACATATATTTAAATAAGCATCCACTGTCTGGCATCTCAAAAAATAAATATAACAGAAGACAAAGATACACAACACATAAATAACATAACTAAACAACCAACAAACATCATGATACACAATCCACTATACCAACTTAAGAACACTCAAAGAGACACAATACTTAACAATGAAAAACTCAACACTTAAAAAAATAGCCTGAATTTCATTTGCTGTGGATACGGGAACGCTTCACGACAGGGGATACTACGAACAGTTTCAAAAGTGAGAGACCGGAGCCTCAATCACACACTTCACTGAGTTTTATCAAAAGTAGGGGAGACCAAAGTCTCAAAACATTTTATCGCTACACGGAAGATGACCATCTCGGAGGTCGACCGCTTCGCCCAAACGGAGTGGACAGAACAGCTGTACTCAGACCCTTTATAAGCATGCTTATCTATCCACTACAATAACACTTTAGGCTCAACACACCGACTCTAAACAACACTTGATAAGACCAACCCACAAGTCAAAACATTAATCATAGCAATAACTATTACTCAAAGCATTAAAGCAAGAAATAAAAACTCTTACATGTAAAAAAACATTAATACAGAATCAAAACAATCAATTTACATTTATACATGCCATAAAACATAGCCCAAGCAAGTGTGAGAAACCGTGCAAAGTGGAGTAAAAGAAACACATCTAGAAAATAGGGCAAGCAGGAAGGGCCTCTGTCGTGATGGCGACAGTGTCGCGCTCGCGACAGAGCATGGGGCACCCCATTGCGAGCTCGCGCCAGGAGGCATGCTCACGACGACGTACGCACGGCAGACTCACACAACCGAGCTCTGTCGCACACACGACAACGTTGCGCTTGCGACAACGTCATGATCGTGACAGAGTCCAGTTCCTTCCTCCTCGTGCGCACGCTCTGTAGTGCACTTGCGCAGAGGACTCAGCTACCGAGCTCTCTATCACGCTCGAGAAAATGTCACGATTGCGACAGAGGGCTCTCCAGCCATGAGGGACCAATTCGCATTCTGTCGCGATCACGACAGAACCCAAAATTGCCCAGAATCTGGATTTTCCTGCACTCCTCATAACACAACTTCTAAAACCACTTATTCTATCATGCACAAACACTTACCTTGGCATTCCCAAGCATACAAAACATGCTCATAATTCATAAACACTTAAATTAAATCAAGAAATCACACTAATCATCAAGAACATACAAAGCACACTTTACCTTAACACAATATTTTCACTACTACAACATGCAAATCACTACCATTGAATCAAGCTCAACAAGTATACAAATTAATCACATACATGCATTTACCTAAGAATATTAGCACTCAAAACTCTCTAATAATATGAAATCCCAAAACACATCCGATCCAAAGAGAAGTAGGGATAAACACATTCAACTTAACAACACAAACAAGGCTCCCAAACCTCTTATAGACCAAAACCCAGCTGATCTTCACTCTTAAACCTTCTCCTTGCCTTTGCTCTTCTTCTTGTCACTCGATTCTTGCACAAATCCAACCAAAAACACACTTAAATCAAACCACAAACTCACACTTCAAAACCAGAATTTAAGGAAAGAAGAAGATGAAGATACCCAACTCAAATCCAAGCACTTACCTTAAAGAACTCAGCTCAAAAACTCAGGAATCCTACTCAAAGCTCAAGGATGACACAAGAGAAAGGAGATGAAAGCAGAAAATGGGAGCAAGAGAGAGAGAAGGGACGGGAAATGAAGAACAAGGGAAGAGGGTATCTTCCACGAGAAGCTTCACAAGAAAAACTGCCTTCCCCTTACCTCTCTCCTACTTTTCCATTTAATGCTCACCTACCCTTGCCACTTGTCACAATCCTAGAGAATCAAACCATGCACTTTGACTTATCCACTCTTGGCACCATACACAAAACACACACAACCATCTCTTAAGTAAATATCTCCAAGACACCAAACTTAACTCACACCATAATATTTCTTATAAACCACTTACATCCAAGGCACCATACACACATAAACCACACAATAAAACCTCTTAACCCACTTACATCCTACTCCCATACACTACAAGCACACTATAACATTTCCTTCACTTAACTTATTACTTAATTAATTAATTCCTTAACAAATAATTCCTTATTATCCAAATTTTCCTCTTACTCAAATTACAAAAATACCCTTAATTTACCGACTTACCATGCAAATTCCGACCAAGCCCTTTTTGGGTTGTTACATAGCTGCAGCCTCATGTTGCACCCGAGCTGGTTAAGCTGGACCAAACACCAATGGATCTTGCTCTTGGGGATTAACGCTTTCAGCTGACCCCTCAAGAGACCCATACACAGACTCTATCTACTACCAATATAAAGACATTCGCATTAGGCCAACACAGTCCTAAATATATATCAATCTCCCTGAAATGCCTAAACCTATGCTCTGATTCTAAAAATGGTAACACTTTGTGACGCACGCCGAACCTCGTGTCCTCTCGAGGGCCCGCTTTAGGGCGATCAGGAAAGGTTCATAAAACTTGTAAGGTATTTACAAGTGCGTCTATTTTGGGCAACAAAGAGGTTTCTTGGAGTCGCCACCCAATACAACATTGGGAAGGGTCATCTAGCCTCGTCGAGCCTAAGACGATGCATACATATCCATCTTGGGCTAGCCAGAGAGATCTTGAAGGTCTCAGCCTCTACCCCCTGGAGCCTAGGATTTGTATATTTAAGTCTTTTGGTGAGACTCAAGAGGTGCCTTGGAAGTCCTAGACCTCTCGCCTCATTGAGTCCCAAAGACCAGAGTGAGTTCAGGACTTCTCATTTATTTATACTTTGATCAATATTATAATTAAGTTTTGAATTCATTGTTTCACCAACTTTCCACACGATGCATTTAATTAAAGCGCAATCATTCATGTCAAAAGCAATAAGTAAGGCATTATTAAAATAAACATTCTCAAAATAAATTGCAATAAAACTAAGGACGGAATACAACCCCCATTGTAAGTAAAATACAAATCATGCATAAATCCGGGTATTCATTAATGATGAGGACATTGGTCCTCGCATGCATATTTATCATAAAACACTTTTGATGTGATGATTTTATTTTGGATAGAGAAAATTGAGACATTGGTCCCATTTTTATTTCAGAAAAATTCCAAGTTAATTAATAAAAATGCTTTGTGATTTTTTCTCTAGCGCCTAAAAGAAACAAATTTATAGGAAAATTACATAGCAAAATAAATGGAAAAGTAAGATGAATAAAATATCATAAATAAAGCAAATAAATACTAGATCCTAAATGAGCCTTCTGAATCTTCCCGTGTGCTTGCAAAAATGCCCAAGCAAAAAATGAGATGTGAAATAAAATACAACACAAATAAAAAATAATGTTAGTAATTGAATCAATTAAAATCAATTAAATATAAAACAAATTATAAAATAAAATAAAATGAGATAAAATGAAATGATATCAAAATCATAAATGAATTAAAATGTTATCAATTTAAAATAAATGAGAAAAAAATGTGTTATGAACAACAAATGGATTAAATGAAGTGATTGGAATAAAATATATCATGTTAATGATATAATATGTAAAAATATGAACATGGCAACAATAATGATGAAGATAATCAAATCAATGAATATATAAAATAACAAAGGAAAGAATAATAAAATAAATGAATTAAAGAATGACAAAAAAAAAAATTAAATGAACAACATCATTAATTAATGTAATTACAATTAATATAAAACATTTACATGGCAAAAATATCTATTAAAATGAATTTATTAATTACATGTTAGAAATAATGATGAGTTAAAATGAAATAAATTAATTACATGTTAAGAATTAAAAGAAAACAATATTTACATGTTAGAAATGATAAGAAAATCAATATTTATATGAACAAAAATGTGATAATATATATACATAACAAAACAAATATAACAACAATAGAATAAATAAATAAATGAGAACAATAAATAAATTAATGAAAATAATAAAATATACATGAATAAGAATAAAATCATATATAAACAAAATAAATAAATAACTGAAAATAATAAAAATAAACATGAATAAATTAAATATGAACAAAAAGAATAAAAGAACAAGCCCGAAATGTTTACCCTCAGAGTATCGGATTCGATGAAGGTAAAAGATGATTGATTTCCTTATTCTTGATTTGCAAGATTAGAATTGAATAATAAAAATGTTGGATTTTTATTCCAAGAAAAATAGGCGTAAAAAAGAAGAATAAAATTAGCAATTCTTTAAGAACAAAGAATTAATTTCTTTGCCTAAAAAATGATTCTTGTTGATTAAAAGAATGAAAATGATCTCAAGAACAAACAATTATTTTGTTTGTTCCAAAGGAAAAAAAAATCATTTATGAGAAAAAAATTATTTTTTTTAGAAAATCAAATAAAAAAATCGATTTTAGGAACAAACAATTATTTGTTTTGCCCCAAAATCCATTGTTCATCAAAAAAAGATTCAAAATAATAAAAAACCTTGAAAAAGTTTTAATTGAAAACAAGTAACAAGTTATAAATGAATTTTGAGAGCAAATATTTGATTGATTTGTCTAAAAAAAAAATCCATCATCAAAATTCCATCCAAAAAATATGTTTTTGAAGGAATTATGTTGGAAAAAAGAGAAGAACAATAACTATCTTTGTTATTTTTTTGTTCGGGAAAGAAATCTGGAAAATTCCTAGAGAAATTAAAAAGAAGAGAAAAAAACCCTAGAAAAAATCCCCAAAAGAATTCCCCCTTTAGGTTTTCATCTCATTCTTTTTATATGAAAAAATAGGAAAAAATAAAATAATTAAAGGAAAAAAATTTAATTAAATCAGATATTACCTATTTTAATTTTTAAAAAAAGAAAAAAATCCCTTAAAACCTTTAAAAAAGGGATAAAAAACTGATTTTTAGATCCAAAAATCGGAAAAAGGGGTATCAGACCCTATAGCGACGACCAGGAGTAGGGATGCCCGTCGCTATATAGGGACGGGCGTCGGAGCGGCAGCCTCTCGCGCACGAAGCGCGCGTGCTAGCGCGATGGGCGGCGCACAGTGCGCGCAATGCTGCGCGCGCTTTTAGAGATTCGCGCGTCTCCCTTGCGCGCGTAGCACCCTGGGCGCTCGGGCGCCCACGAGCTGGGCGCCAGCGCGCCACCGCACCTGACGCTCGCGATCCGAATTTTATTTTTTAAATTTTAAATTGACTAAAAATACTATAATTTTAAGCCCCCATTTTTCAAAACTAAATTTTAAAATATTTCTTATTATTTTTTAATTTTTCACTCCAAAATGCAAATTTTACAAGAAAATCATCAGTTTTAACCTTTTTGCCTGTGGAAAGGTGTTTATCATCATTAGGTAACTCTGATATGGGCTACCTTAGGACCCGATGTCTACAGTTGCCCCCAATTTTGGGGAAACTAGTGCACTAGTGCCTAGATGAGCCAAAATTCAGAGAAGAAGGAAAGAGATGCGTACCTGAGGCAGCCCTTGCCTTTTTGCCGTGGAAGCAGCAATGCGTCGAGTCTACTCCAAACTTATAAAACGCGAGGGTGGCTCTTCTGAACTGCACCGAGTCTGCTCCAGACTTACAAAGTGCGGATGGTGATGCGCCGAGTCTGCTCCAGACTTACAAAACGCGAGGATTGCTCTCTTGAGCTGCACCAAGTCCGCTCCAGACTTACAAAGTGCGGATTGCTCTCTTGAGCTGCACCGAGTTTGCTCTAACTTACAAAGTTCGGATTGCTCTCTTGAGCTGCACCGAGTTTGCTCCAACATACAAAGTGCGGATTGCTCTCTTGAGCTGCACCGAGTTTGCTCCAACTTACAAAGTGCGGATTGCTCTCTTGAGCTGAACTGAGTTTGCTCAAACATACAAAGTGCGGATTGCTCTCTTGAGCTGCACCGAGTTTGCTCCAACTTACAAAGTGCGGATTGCTCTCTTGAGCTGCACCGAGTTTGCTCCAACTTACAAAGTGTGGATCAATCTATCGCGTGCGCCCCGCTGTCCTCGTCTCGATATGCGCGGTGACTAATCTGTCCCGCTAGCCTCATCTCATCCCCATTCGGCTAGTATATTATCTGATCTATCGACCATCCTTAGATCGGTATGGTGAACCATTCGTCGCTTTCTTTGCTGGCGCTTATCCTAGACCTCTTCTTTTTACTACAACAAGGGCAAAGCAAATGTACAGGGCATATAAAAGACGCATACCTGTGGCAGTACGTACCTGTTGGGGCCGATGTGAGAGTGTGACCCCGAAGGACGTTTGGTTGTTCCCCATTTTCTTGATTGCACTGATCGTGTCATGCCAGATATCGATTCCTCTATCATCTCCAATGCAGCCTCCTTTTTGAGAAGACCTGCATACTTCTCAAGAGGGTGAGAGAATTTGATGTTGAGCGTTCGTGGTGGAAAAAATATTTGAGATTTCTCAAAGGAAAATTATATTGGAGGTTTTGTTGCTTGCCTGCAAGCAGATGATGATTTTTCTATTTCGTTTTCATTTTTTTTTCTTTGCGTTTTCACATTTTTTGGACACGTTTGGACTTTTACAGTGTATTGGATTTTCAGGGCCTTGAAAATATCCTCTTCTTTTTCTTTTGTGTTGTTTTGCTTTGAGAATTTGTATTCTTTGTACATTTGAATTGGTTTGAGATTTTGTACATTTGAATTTGGCTTTTGTACACTTTGTGTGATGTGTGTGAGCGTATATCTTACGATAGGTAAACTTACCTGATTGCCCCCGGCATGGTGTGCATGAGTCTGACAATGTTAGGCTGAACTCATCTCTTGAATCATCTTTAAACATGAGGTCTATTCGGACCCCTCATCTGAGCCATGTACATATACAAAACACTATACATGTGTGCGAAATCATGTGTGTGCAATATACATACATTTGAATCTGAATTGTGTGAGGTGTGTTAGCGTACATCTTATGACAGAAAAACTTACCTGTTCGCTCCCGGCATGGTGCGCATGGAGAGGCTTATTCTTTTCCCTCTTGGGAGCAGATCCTTGAGATTCTTCTCTCATGAGGACTTCATCTTGATTATTGTACAAATGTGTGCAAGCGTATATCTTATGATAGAGAAACTTACCTTGTTGCTCCTGACATGGTGTGTATGAGTCGGCTTGCTCTCTTAAATGCCTTCTTAGGAGCGGGTCATTGAGATTCCATTTTCGTGAGGACTTTATCTTGATTCGATTGTTCGGCATGGATGAGCATCGACGTAGATTCAAAACTGTACCTCGGCTCACTTTTGTGTCTGATTTGCCTCCGACTATGTGTGTATAGTTTGGCTTCTCAAAGGATCTTATTTTCTATAGATTTTTGTGATTCCGGATTGCCCTCAGCATGGTGTGTCCGGATAGGCTTGTCCTTCTGGGCATTCCACCCCCTCATATATGCACGTGATTTTATGCTGGATACAATGGTCGATAATGTTGAGCTGAACCTATACCTTGGATCACCCTTGTTCATGAGGTCTATTCGGACCCTTCCCTCTAAGTCATGTACACAACAACATATACAACAGACTATGTGTGTGTATGGAATTATGTGTGTGAAATATACATACAAAACTATATACAGAAACACATGTAAAGGATTAATGTACAAGAACTATGTGTGGATTTCTACACCCGTAAAAGACTGAATGCACGTGACATGCATGTGATATGCAAAAATGAATAGACCACATCCCAGGTGGTTAAGGGATTTATTGAGAGTATTGCTCGGCTGCCCATATTGTCTGATGCTACCAAGGATCTAGAAAAGCGCTGTCTTGGCTTTACGGACTCTGACCCATAATCCCTTTAAAGAGAATTGACTCGTGCGCATCTTTGCCCCCCGGTCAATGAGGATTTTGCCCCCAGGACTCTGAATCAAGTTCTGCATTATACGGCACCTGTCTGAAGGGAAGTCCTTTCAAGTAATGCTGCCTTATTGCTCCAGGCTTCAGAAGTCATTATTTTAAAGGTAGTGCGTCCCTTGTGGATTTTCACACTAGCTTTTCTTAGCAGGAAATGCGTCCCTTTAGGGATTTTCACATAATCCTGTGCCTAATTTTTGCCTGGAATGGAACCAACCCACTCCAGCGGCTTTTTCTTCATTTTGTTTTTGAAGGACAGACTGCCTATTCCCAGGTTTTCACCCTGCCCTTTGGCCTAACTTTTGCTTAGAGAGCCAGTCACGGTTTTCATCTCTAACGGCCTTCTTCTTTCTTTTTTTTTCTTTTTTCTTTTTTTTAAGACGATCTTGCCTTTCAAGTACGGCTACAAGAAAAGTCGAAGCTGCCATCAAAGCCCCTTCCTAGAGTAATCCGCAATTATTCTTTGAGGCATTTCTCTCTAGGCATCGATTGCATTCCATTGCCTCCCTTGATGAATGTGTTGCTAGATTGGGTGAAGCAGCAGATGAGGATCGGGTTCTTTAGGGCTTCATGAAGCTGCCCTTTACACTACCACCCATTATGATTAATAGTTCAGAGGGATTAATGATGTAGCGAGGCATCCCTATCCCTCCAAAGTGGACCCTTTATCTTCAGCTTTTACCTCCAGATACCATAGCCTCTGGGCAAGCTGCCGGTGAAGACTATTATGCCACCTATCGGGGGTTGTTCTTTCACTCCCCCTAATGCACTCAAGAGGCAGGTGCTTAGTCTCACAGTGGATAACATAACTCATCGACTTAGACATCTGGACAGTGAGAGTAGTAGCAGAGCGTAGTCATTTAGATTTCATGCATTCAGCAATGAACAATATTTCTCTTTTTATAAATGAACTAGAAAATAATAAACACATGTATTTGCAAAGATTGTGTACATTTCAATATGATTTCTCCACACATGGTCATTATCTAACATCGATTCAAAATGCAAAACTGTATCTAATTTCAGAGTATATCTTGTAAGCATCAAACTCCTGTCTCCAATCAACCCTCTCGGGTTTTCTTGATTGGATATTTTCTCTCAAGCCTCTAATTTTTTACCAGGATCCATTTTTCCAGTTTTTACCCTGACAAGGCGCCCAATTTTAGCAAGGCCGCCTTTTTCAGTTTTTGACCCACGGGGCTTTCATTCTCTTCTTTTGATTTTGTAGCCTTTAGCCATAGAACCTTTTGAGTCTATCAATATTGATCGGTTCTTTGAATTCATTGCCATCACTATCCGACAAAATCGTAGCTCCTTTTGATAACAGCTTCTTGAGGATGAATGGTCCATCCCAGGTTGGTCTAAATTTTCCTCTGATATCCGGTACACCTGGTCTCATCTGTTTGAACACCAAGTCTCCCTCCTTCAGCGGATGCTTTTTCACCTTCCTCCCAAATGATCTGGCCAGCCTCTTCTGATAGATTTGATTATTATAGTAAGCTTTCAGCCTACTCTCATCCAATAAATTCAAATGTTGTAACCTCTGTTGTGCCCATTCGGCCTCCGGAATCTGAGCTTCCATGATTACTCTTAGCGATTTGAGCTCTACCTCGACTGGCAGCACTGCCTCTGTCCCATAAACCAGAGAATACAGCGTAGCCCCCGTAGATGTCCTCACCATCCTTCTGTAACCCCAGAGAGCAAAAGATAGCTTCTCTGCCCAGTCTTTATAGGTTTGGACCATCTTGGCTAGGATCTTCTTCACATTCTTATTGGCAGCCTCTACTGCCCCGTTAACGTGTGGTCGATAGGGAGAGGATTTATGGTGCTCGACTCCGTACTTCTCATGAAGCTTTCTGGTTTCCCCCATGAACTGCACCCCGTTATCAGACACTACGTGATGTGGGAGGCCGTATCTGCAGATCAGATTTCTTTCAATGAACCTAGCCATATCTCTTGTGTCGATCTTCTTAAAGGACTCTACTTCTACCCATTTTGTAAAATAGTCGATTGCAACTATTATCTATCTATGCCCATTGGAGGCCGTAGGGCGGATCTCTCTAATAATGTCTATTCCCCAAGCAGCGAATGGCCAAGGTGATGTTAGGCTGTGTAGCTCTGACACTGGCAAGTGCCTCAAATTCGCGTACTGCTGGCATAGCTGGCACTGCTTGACATACTTTGAACAATCGTTATCCATCGTACGCCAGTAGAAGCCTTGCCTCATGATCTTCTTGGCCAATGTCAACCCGTTCATATGGGCCCCGCATACTCCGGCATCTGTTTCTTCCATTACCCTCTTGGCCTCTTTCTCATCCAAACACCTCAATTGGATACCATCAACTTGTTGTTTGTACAACATCCCATCTATGCAGATAAACTGAGTGGACAGTTTGCAAATCATTCTCTGATCCTTTTCGGTAGCCTCCTCTGCAAATGTTGCGTTCTCTAGATAGTTCATAATGTCATAATACCACGGCTTCCCATCTGCTACTTCTATCTCCATGACTGATTTAGGTTCGAAGCTAGGTTTCTCAGAGCTATAGATCAAAACTGGCTTCATGACCACTCCTTCGGGGTTGTCCCACATTGATACTAAAGTGGCGAGCGCATCGGCTAACTGATTATGATCCCTTGGAACAAAATGGAATGTGCACACCTCAAACTGACTACTTAAGTCCCTCAAGTGCTTGATGTATGGCACCAACCTTTCTTCTTTAACGGCCCATTTGCCTCGAATTTGAATGACCACCAGGGAGGAATCACCAAACACTTCCACGTTTTTTGCTCCTAAAGCTATTAATGCCTCCAATCCAAAGGTACACGCTTCATACTCAGCTTCGTTATTGGTAGCCTTGAATCTCAACTTCTTCTCTAAGGGAAGCTTCTCGTCATCCGGGGTTGTTAAAATGATCCCTACTCCTGCCCCCTTGTTGTTCATGGCTCCGTCAAAGTGCAATTTCCAACCTTGAACTCCGATAGCTGCTACATCCTCATCTGGAAAGATAAACTCATATGAGTCTCCTTGAATTGGGTGTTCTGCTAGAAATTCAGCCACAGCACGCCCTTTGACAGTCTTCCGGGTAATATACTCTACGTCAAACTCTTGTAGCAACAATAGCCACCTACCCATTTTTCCATGTAAAGATGGAGCCTCCTGTAAGTATCTTAAGGGATTCCGTTTCGCCATTGACTGCACCCTGTAGGCATGAAAGTAATGTCGCAATTTCTTAGAACCCAGATAACTGTAAGGCAAATCTTTTCCACTTCCGTGTACTTGACCTCATAAGCCAAAAACTTCTTGCTAAGGTAGTAAACAACAAATTCCAGTCCAAATTCATCCTCTTGGGGCAACATAGCGCCTACAGAACTGTCCTCTATGGCTAGGTATAGGATCAGTGGTTTGACAGGCCGTGGCGGTCTCAATACCGGTGAATTCAGCAAGTATTCTTTGACAGTGTCAAAAGCCTTCTGACAACTCTCATTCCATACTACTGGTTGGTCTTTTCTGAGTAGTTTGAAGATCGGTTCACAGATCGAAGTAAGCTTAGTGATAAACATACTGACGTACTGCAATCTGCCCAAGAAGCATCTCACACCCTTCTCCTTCTGCAATATCGGCATTTCTCTGATGGCCTTAACCTTATCCGGGTCGATCTCAATTCCCCTCTGGCTAGCTACGTGTACTAGGAGTTTTCCTGAGGTGACACCAAAGACACACTTCATAGGAGTTAATCATAAATTTTATTTGTTTGGAAGAACTTTTCTAGGGCTACGAAATGACCTTCTCTAGTGGCCGACTTGATCATCATGTCATCCACATATACCTCCACTTCTTTATGGATCAAGTCATTTAAGATTTTTGTTGCCATCCTCTGATAAGTGGCTCCTGCATTTTTTACGTCAAAAGGCATTACCCGGTAGGCATACATCCCCCACTCCATGATAAAACATGTATTTATTCGGTCGATTATTTTATTGAGAATTTGATTGTATCCCGCATAACCATCACCAAAACTATACATCTTGCAAGCAGCGGTGCTGTCTATCAACATATCTATATGGGCAACGAAAAGTTATCTTTCGGACAAGCCTTATTCAAGTCCCGATAATCTATACATACCCTTACCTTGCCATTCTTTTTGGCTACAGGGACAACATTGGCCAGCCAAGTTGGATACTGCACCTCAACTAGAAATTTGGCTGTGAATTGTTGGTGAATCTCTTCCTTCACTTTCTCTACCCATTATGGCCTAAGCCTTCTCAATTTGTGTTTAACGGGTTTATGGTCTGGATAGGTGGGAATAGCGTGCTCTATAATTTCCCGATCGATTCCTGACATATCTTCGTAGGTCCAGGCAAAGACTTTTTCATATTTTTTTTATATTCTCTAAAATTTTTCTCGCTTCAGGAGTTACATTAGATGCTATCAAGATTTTCTTTGGACTTTCCAAAATTTTTGGGATTAAATAGAGTAGCATCAACTGAATCAATGTCAAATATGAATGAGTCATGATCATGATTATGTATAGTAAAATCATAAGAAACATAACACAAGTAAGCAAAAACATTCATCTTATTAATGAGGCTAAAATGTCATTATTAAACAGTTCAAAAATAAAAAGAACATTCAAAATAGCTAATCAACTTCTGTACTTGCCAACATAGCTATTGCAGTCGATGGTCTATTATCATCCCTAAGAACTGTCCTGCCTTACCCCCTAGGCACTTATTCCATCTTATTCTTTCCCACTCACTTTTTTGGGTTGGAGATCTTCTCAGAATCAATCAGGTCTTGAATGGCATGTCTTAAGGCCTTATAATCATCTGTGGTATGCCCGGTATGCTAGTGGAAGGCGCAATACTCATCCCCTTTATGATCGGGCTGTCCCTGGCTTCTGGCAGGCTTAGCTGGCAATGGCTGTAATATCCTCTCCTTCATCAGCCTCTTGAGGACCCAGGACAAAGATCTACCCAAATTAGAAAAATGCCTTTGCTTTACTTCTGTGGTTGGCGCTTCTATAATCTCTTCCTTTTCTGGGCCTAGCATCAGCTCTTGAATTCGATCTCTCAGAGGGCGACAATAGTCTGTCCTATGTCCTGTGTACTGGTGATATACACAATACCAGCCCGTTCTGTGCCTAGGCTTTCCTTGACTTGGGGCAGGCCTAGCCGGTAAGGGTTGTAACTTCCCTTTTTTGACAAGACGGCTGAAATGCCAAGATAATGGCCTACCCGAGATAGTGAGGTGGGGCTGAGTTATTTTAGTGGATGGGATTTCTACAGCCTTACTATTGTCAAGGCCTCCTGAGCTTTCATCTTTTGGAGTATGCATAATTGCAGGCTCTTCATCATCCTTGAACATAATGACATGTTCAAAAGTGGGCCTCCTATTTCATCCTTGCTCAATTGGGGAATCAAGTGATCTCTTACCTCTAGTCTCAGAAGGAAAAGGAGGTACTGGAGCTGTCACTATATGAGCCTTCTCGATCGTGGCCGGCTTTCCTTGGTTGAGAGTTGTTGCCATAAGCTGAGCCTGTAAAACAAGTGCCATGGCATCCATCCTTTCTTTGACCATAGCCAGTATCTTTGTTTCAAGCTCCTCGAACCTTCTATCCAACTCCTAGGAAATTAGGGTATGAGTCTCTTCATTCTGTTGCAAAGGGCCAGCCATTTCTAATGCCTTTAGATGCTCTGGTAAGAATGCTAAAAACTTTGTCAGCCCACATGAACTCTGATCGCTCATTAGAAAACTATTGGGATCCCCTAACCACCCAAGTAAATGGTCTATAATGGCTAAAAAGCAAAGAGTTAGATTGATGTATGAATAATATGTAATCCATGGTCGTGATGTGTAACAAAAATGGTATACAATGCTAAAAGAGATTACAATGATACATGAGACATGTGAAAAATTATACACAAGACAATATGTACATGTAATAATTTTATGCAAAGAAAAGGATGTATACATGTAGAAGAAATACAGAAATTTATTTGCGTATGACTGATATGAATGTGCAATGCATCATTCACAAACACATGCAAGCAGGTAGGTCCTTCTAACCTTATTGCCCCCATACACGAGGTCGTGCAGTCTCTGTCCTAGGTGGGCTTGATCCATGGGTTAACAAGGAACCCGATGGACGCGCATGGTGCATGGTGAAAAACCGGCAGCATAACCTCTCTTAGCTAATGTGCATACGTATGGGTTTTGCCAATCATGTATTTAGGCAATCCGAATAAGTCATCTTGGGCCTAGTATTAAGGTTCATACCACTTAGGGGAAGTAACTATTTCCATTACATGAGCTTTGGTCAAAGGGTGGTGTTACTTTAGGGCTACCCAAGCATGGTCCCTGTCGACGGGTCTAGCTCATCACGAGCGTAACGACCGATTGGGTCTCCATTTAATATACCATGACGGTACGAGGCTTGGGCTGGTGATTATCCTTAACACTTCCCTAAATTGAGTGAAAATAGGGTCTTGCTTCGGGAACGCACCGGGCCTAAAAAAGGGACCAAACTAGCATAGATCTAAGACTCTAATGCGATGCAATGCAGTTTTGAAAGAAGGTGAAATTTTTAAACTAAAACTCTATTATACTTTTTAATTAAGGTACTTTCGAATCGAAGTCTCGAGTATGTCCCCAGTGGAGTCGCCACTGTGATGCACGCCGAACCCCGTGTACTCACGAGGGCCCGCTTTAGGGCGATCAGGAAAGGTTCATAAAACTTGTAAGGTATTTACAAGTGCGTCTATTTTGGGCAACAATGAGGTTTCTTGGAGTCGCCACCCAATAAAACATTAGGAATGGTCGTCTAGCCTCATCGAGCCTAAGATGGCGCATACATATCCATCTTGGGCTAGCCAGAGAGATCTTGGAGGTCTCAGCGTCTACCCCCTGGAGCCTAGGATTTGTATATTTAAGTCTTTTGGTGAGACTCAAGAGGTGTCTTTTAAGTCCTAGACCTCTCGCCTCATTGAGTCCCAAAGACCAGAGTGAGTTCGGGACTTCTCATTTATTTATACCTTGATCAATATTATAATTAAGTTTTGAATTCATTATTTCACCAACTTTCCACACGATGCATTTAATTAAAGCGTAATCATTCATGTCAAAAGCAATAAGTAAAGCATTATTAAAATAAACATTCTCAAAATAAATTATAATAAAACTAAGGGCGGAATACAACCCCCATTGTAAATAAAATACAAATCATGCATAAATCGGGGTATTCATTAATGATGAGGACATTGGTCCTCGCATGCATATTTATCATAAAACACTTTTGATGTGATGATTTTATTTTGGATAGAGAAAATTGAGACATTGGTCCCATTTTTATTTAGGAAAAATTCCAAGTTAATTAATAAAAATGCTTTGTGATTTTTTCTCTAGCGCATAAAATAAACAAATTTATAGGAAAATTACATAACAAAATAAATGGAAAAGCAAGATGAATAAAATATCACAAATAAAGCAAATAAATACTTGATCCCAAACGAGCCTTATGAATCTTCCCGTGTGCTCGCAAAAATGCACAAGCAAAAAATGAGATGTGAAATAAAATACAACACAAATAAAAAATAATGTTAGTAATTAAATCAATTAAAATCAATTAAATATAAAACAAATGATAAAATAAAATAAAATGAGATAAAATGAAATGATATCAAAATCATAAATGAATTAAAATGTTATCAATTTAAAATAAATGAGAAAAAATGTGTTATGAACAACAAATGGATTAAATGAAGTGATTGGAATAAAATATAGCATGTTAATTAATTAATATGTAAAAATATGAACATGGCAACAATAATGATGAAGATAATCAAATCTATGAATATATAAAATAATAAAGGAAAGAATAATAAAATAAATGAATTAAAGAATGACAAAAACAATGAAATGAACAACATCATTAATTAATGTAATTACAATTAATATAAAACATTTACATGGCAAAAATATCTATTAAAATGAATTTATTAATTACATGTTAGAAATAATGATGAGTTAAAATGAAATAAATTAATTACATGTTAAGAATTAAAAGAAAACAATATTTTCAATGTTAGAAATGATAAGAAAATCAATATTTATATGAACAAAAATGTGATAATATATATACATAACAAAACAAATATAACAACAATAGAATAAATAATTAAATGAGAACAATAAATAAATTAATGAAAATAATAAAATATACATGAATAAGAATAAAATCATATATAAACAAAATAAATAAATAACTGAAAATAATAAAAATAAACATGAATAAATTAAATATGAACAAAAAGAATAAAAGAACAAGCCCGAAATGTTTACCCTCAGAGTTTCGGATTCGATGAATGTAAAAAGATGATTGATTTCCTTATATTTGATTTGCAAGATTAGAATTGAATAATAAAAATGTTGGATTTTTATTCAAATAAAAATAGGCGTAAAAATGAAGAAAGAAAATCAACAATTCTTTAAAAACAAAGAATTAATTTCTTTGCCTAAAAAATGATTCTTGTTGATTAAAAGAATGAAAATGATCTGAAGAACAAACGATTATTTTGTTTGTTCCAAAGCAGAAAAAATCATTTATGAGAAAAAAAATTATTTTTTTTAGAAATTCAAATGAAAAAATCGATTTTAGGAACAAACGATTATTTGTTTTGCCCTAAAATCCATTGTTCATCAAAAAAAGGTTCAAAATAATAAAAAAACCTTAAAAAAGTTTTAATTGAAAACAAATAACAAGTTAAAAATGAATTTTGAGAGCAAATATTTGATTGATTTGTCTAAAAAAAAATCCATCATCAAATTTCCAGCCAAAAAATATGTTTTTGAAGGAATTATGTTGGAAAATAGAGAAGAACAATAACTATCTTTGTTATCTTTTTGTTGGGGAAAGAAATCTGGAAAATTCCTAGAGAAGTTAAAAAGAAGAAAAAAAATGAAGTCACTGAGAACTGCTGCTCTACTTTGGTCTCCTAACCAGCACAGACAAACAACCGTGCTAAGCAATAATGCTTAGTAGGGCAAAATAAATAATGGGCACCACTCACAGTGGTTGCCAAGGCAAACACGTGTAATTCTATATATATATATATATATATATATATATATATATATACACATACACATCAAGTACACCGGTTAATGCTATCGTCAACTCATATTCTTTTTCTTATACGAAACTTAAACAATTTCCTATATACATTCGTTTACATACCACAGCCAGAATTTACATTATTACCTTAGTAATTTACAATGACATTATGCATACTTATTATCTGCTTAATTCATTTAATTAACTATGTGAATAGTTATACCTTCTAGGTTACCAAAGATACAATTGCTAGCGGGCAAATTAAGTCATATCGAATCCCTTTATTACTAACATTTCCAAAATCATGCAGATTACAGAATTAGTACTTTCGTTAGAACATTTCATGTGTTCAAACCATTTATTGTTCAAAGCTAAACAAAACATTTAGATTTTCAGATTTGGTTCGGGCTTGGAATGTCATTCCAAGATTTCTATATATCCCTAAGGTTGGGAATCAGAACCATGTAGTTCTACAGAAACTTATGCACACATATTCCAAATTTAATCTTAACTCATTTTCCTACATTCAATTGTCTATATCATGCTTAACACTTTATTATTCCTTACTTACCAATCACTATATATATAACTTACCGTATTTATTAAAATCAACAGCAAGGCACATGAATTCCTTACCAAAATACTTACAATAATTATGCAGGCTAAGATCCCGAAGATAGATAACACAATACATACCTGTATTCTCAATTTAAACATATAAACAGATATATATTCATAGAGTTTATTTACTGAGTACTTAACTATAGCAAATATGCATATCAATCATTTCAAGATTCTTACACAGACTTTACATAGACAATCATACTCATAACTTATGAACAGATTAATAACAGGCTTTCTCACATACGAATTCTTATGCAAACAGTATTCATTCATACACACTTATTAGGATAACATCATTTGTTATATCTCTTTTCAATTAACTGACATTAGATTCAAATACAAAACCATTTAGGTATTCGAAGATACAACACAATTTCACATTCGACTCCATAGAGGATCCAGAACAGAGGGGTGCGTAATGCACCAGTCAAATGGCATTTATCACAATTGCATCAAATGTTTATTCACATAATCATTTTGCAAATCATCACAAAACTTATCACTTTAATTAACATTGATTTTACTCTTTTAATTGCCTACTAAGTCATACGGGTGCATAAGCAAGTGAACACATGGCGGTACCTTACGGGTACGAATCGAACTGAATGCATGGCGGTACCTTACGGGTATGAATCGAAAAGCAACATCACATTTTCTCATTCAAAAACATTTTCACATTGGGGTTCTTAAACAAGATCCATACACATTGAGGTTCGCGAGGAACCAAACAGGGACTTGATCTGGGTCCAGAACAGAACAGAGGGCTGCAGCTATCAGAACTCTATAGGCATGCCTATCTATCCACGACTTGACTAACGCAGGCTAGATTTTCCTTATTATTATTATATTCTGCACATTTTGTCGCATATATATACCCATTCCATCAAACAATTGCATCCTTCTTTTACGATCACATAGACATATGCATTAATATATAGATAAATGCATATCATAAGTACTAATCATATTCAAAAATTAATCATGTATTATTTCATGGATAACATATTCGTATAAGCATACTAAACATAATTACTGGGTATCATGCATCATTTAGACTTAACAATTAAATTGCTTTACATTATACACATACAATCTTTAAATAATAATGCTAGACAAAGATCTCATAATTCAATTATTATCATGTATAGAAGCATTTGAATAACTCATTTTAACTTTATAAAGGCATAACATATTGTTTATAATGAAGAACCATAAAATTTAGACATACATAATCCAATCCGCATTCAAAATGTAACATTCAATACAGTTCACATTAATATAATTTGAAAAAATTAAAATGCCATTTATTAACGGTTGCTAATTAAGAAGGCACCATATAAGATTAAAAACCCATAATAAATGAAAAAGGATCGAAAAAGATGCAATTCAAAACTTCACGAAAATTATAGACAGAGACATGTTACATGGTGGTATGAGTTGGCCATACCGCCATGTAAGACATCTTACACAGTGGTAAGGTAAAACCATACCACCATGTAACATGCCCAACACGGAACACCCTAACAGGCGAAATGCTTTTACACGGCGGTATGGAGAATTCCATGCCCCCGTGTAAAATGCACAGCCCATAATTCCTTCAGGGGAGAATGACTTTACATGGCGGTATGAAAGGTCCTTATCGCCATGTAAAATCATGGACAAGCAAATGTTGAAGGAAAACACACGATCACACGGTGGTATACCAAACCATAACGCCGTGTGGATCGACCCAAATCCAGAAAATTCCCAGAAATTCAACACTACTCACAACCAATTCAACACACCTAGAAATTAAACATTCCACTCATCGAAATTAATGTAAAACTCCCCCTTTTTAGCTCATAAACCCAAAGAAATCATGCAATAAACATGATTAAATCATCCAAACCAAAACTAGCAACTTATAATAAAAAACTTAATCAATTGCATATATAATCTAATAAAATCACAATCTAATTTTTATAACTCAACATACTCAAAACTCATGACATTTAAACAATTAAGAACATCATTGACCATACAAATTTCCAGAAAATCAAAGAAGAATAAAAATCACCAAAGTGCACATAATTCCCAAACCTGGAAATCCTATGCTCCTAGTAGCTTTCTTGGTTGATCTTCTTGTTCCAAAACCCATCCAAAGATCTTTCTCATCCCAAAATCCTCGTCAAACATACAATTATATAAAACATAAATCTATTTATTGCTAACCAAAGGGACAAAGAAAATCAAAACTTAAACTTACCATAACAAACTCTTCACTTAACCCACTGGATCTCACAAACTTCATCATCTCAAACTAGGGTTTAGATCATAAGAGAGAGCAATATTGAAGCAAAAGGAAGAAGAAAAATGAAGAAGAAGAGGAGTGAGGGAAGAAGAGAACGGGTGAGTAAGGACAGAAAAAGGGGCTCCCTTTCTCTCTCTCTCCAACATATTAAATCACCCTCACTATCCACATGGCAACAACCCATTGGAGGAATCTAACCAATACAGCCTACAACCAAACATAACACCATACCCAATTCTAATCTCACTAATACATATACTAACTCCCTATATGCATCCACACTATAACCAAGCCCTCTCGCACATACACTACTACTATACATGCAATTGCATTCTAACAAAACTCATAACTCCTGCACAAAAATTAATTTAGAATAACAAATGCCAAAACTCACACAACTTTGGTCACCTCTTATTCTCAATATGCCAGAATCCTTTTAGGGCACATTTCGGGGTGTGACAATCCATATTCAAATCAATGTATACACATCAGTCAACCCAGGCTTTTATTCACACATCAATGTTAACATATCACTTACCCATTATTTATACCTTCGCGCATGTTTTACATTTCATTATGTTCACTTTTTCACATTTATTCAATTTTACAAAATTCACTTAATACCCCTCGCTTAACAGTTGCCTTATCATATTATTTTATCCATTCGTAAAAGCTTTTAATTCATAATAATAAAAAAATGCATCTTTATCATAACATTCTCTTTTTACACATGCTTTAACAAATTGCCTATAATTCCAAAGCAATGGATGACAAGCATCATAAGCTTAACCCATAACTCGCCTTCTTCGATGATAAACTCCACTTCATACATTTCATGTAGTATCATTTTAATAATCTGCATTATTCAATATCATATTCATACACATAGTTATGCTTGCAAACTCAATGAGGTAGATAATGGGTAAACGCATAAGTACCCGTAGGTACAAATAAACATGTATTTCTTTTTAAGCACAAATGCATAGGGATCTTATCAAAATCCAATCTCATAGGAATCCATAAGGATTCAAACATATAGGGACCTAATCAGGGTCTAAGGTATGCATAGGCCATAATAAATAAAACCCTATAGGCATGCCTTTCTATCCACGACTCGACTTGCAAGCTACATTGTTAATCCATTTCACGTTCATATTATCGCATCATATCACATCCATATGCATAATCATTCACAAGCCAAATGCAATAGGGTACACAAAATAAGACAATCAATAGGCATTCCTAACACATAGCTTTGTCATGCTCATAACCCTTATCGCGCTCGTGATAGGTCCTAATGTAACTTTCCGTCATGCTTGTGGCATAAGTCATCCACGCGACAGTACATGAAAGACTTCTATGACGCTTGTGCTCGCAATAGAATCCAATCTAGCAATTTAAGACCTACGGAGCCCTCTATCGTGCTCACGATAAAGCCTAAACTACATGTTTAGCTCGCATCTTTCTTACTTATATTCAAGCACTCACCCAGAACCACCAAAGTTAATCCATACCCACATCACACATTTACAAATGCCTCAAAATATTCAATTTATCAAGAATTATTTAGTATTTAAATAATTATTAAAGAACCATTTCATATATAAAAGATTCATTTCATTTTTAGTTCATGTCACGGTTAACAAAATCATTTAATTCAACCTTAACATCGCATAACAACTTCAAAAAATAATCAAGCCTACTCGAGGCTCGAATCCCTAATAGCTAATAAGAACATTTCCTATACATCGGTACATACATGCCACATTCATTTTCAACAAACAAATAGGCATTATCAGAGTTTCAGTCAATACCTCATCTTTTATACATGAATAAGTTTCTATAATTTGGTTAAGACTTGGAATGGTATTCCAAACTTCCTATGTATTCCAAGGGTTAGGAATCAGAAACCCATCATTCTAATGGTTAATACACAAATTGGAGGAATTTCCCTTTCTAAATCTATTAACATATCATGTCATGTCACTTTTTGGTTTATTCAGGAACGTTCGACTGATTATACCTTTAAGTACCGTAGTAGTTATTCATATTTATAACCTTAATCACTTGTATTCCAAAGTGGTAATCATTCATTTACTCTTTATAAGACTTCTGACATGTGTCTGGTAAGTTCTGGTGAAGTTAGGGTGTGTTTTAGGTGGAAAATACACAAGATATACAAAACTTGGAAGCGTATCGGTGGGCAATGATTCATGCTAGCTATGAGGTCCCAAATAAGGAGAAAATCCCTCATCTATCATGCTCTGTCGTGCTCGCAACAAAGGCATCCATTTGGTGCCCATAAAAAATTGGAATCCTAGGACAGCCTTTCACCTTAAATTTTGCAACGCCAAAACAAACATATAAACCTCATTTCTAGACAAAATGTCCTGCTTAATGAACAATCCCAAGGTTGTTACCTTTCATATGGCATAAATTTCAGATCATTGGACACCTAAATCATCAGATATGATCAAAATAATCTGAACTGCTCCAATGAACCAACAAAAGTGGAGACACCTCTAGTTTGGTCAATTTTGGAGCACATAGAGCTAAAAGTGGCTCTAGTTCTATGTCTTAGGTTTCTAAAGGCACTATTTTCATATAATTTGGAATTTTCTAACTAGATTTATGACAAAAACAATCAATAAAGGTCCAACTATATTTGAGCAAAGTTTCCCTCAGAAACTTAATGTGCCCAAATTATCAAATCTACCAAAACTATAACAACAATTTAACACAAATATTCAATATATACTTCAAAATAAGAAGTTAACCTAAAAAATGCAATAATACACACATTTTCCAAACCTTATCTCCTTGGTTGTTTCCTTGCTTTGCTTGCCCTTTTCCTCAAACACCCTTTCTTTTCCTTAGCTTTGCCAACTCTAGCTCATAAAACACATCACAAATCCATCAAACATGAAATGCACAATTTCAATCTATAACATAAGAAGAAGAGAAGAAGAATAAGAGTAATTAGCCATAAACTTACCTTAAACTTGCCAAAATACTAACTTAACTTGTTCCATCTTCAAGAATTATGATGCAAGACTTTTATGAAGGATTTATGAACTTATTGAAGTGTAATATAAAGGCTAAAGAGGAAGAAGAGGAAGAGACGGGTTCCCTTTTCTTCTTCTACAGATTTTTGGTTGCTATTAATAGTCATAAATTCATCCTCATCCATCAACCTAGATGTGTCAAGATGAGTGGCCAAAGTTATCCACTTTATCCATTTTATTCGATCCTTGTGAAGCGTGCGGGACCGAAGTCATTCGATATCCACCCAAAAGGAAAAATCTGAGGGTAAACATTCTGGATTAATATTTGTGTAATTTAATTAACTTATATTAATTATTCTCATTTTTAATAGGATTTTTTATTTAACAAAGAATTTTAATCACAATTTTGAACTTTTTCACGATTTTTTGAAGTTAAGGGTGACCGACGGACAGGGTGGTTATCTATGCCCATCTCTAGTTTGAGAGACGGGACATGGATGGCACACCACTCCGTCCGCCGGTCACACCAAGGATGCCCGTTGGTCATGTGCAGAAGGCCGTCCCTAGGCAAATTCTCATGTTTTTAACTTATTTCTTTTACCCTTTTTATTTCTTTTTATCTTTTAACTCATTTCCTTTAAAATTTCTTGTTATTTTTACTATTTTTTACTTTATTTTATTCTTGATCTTGACACCGATATGTTTATTTTTATGAGTTATTATCTAACAATTTTGGGTGAGTTGGAGTTGTTAATAATGGTGGTTGCGCCAATCTGAGGATTTCCATCCGGGTTCTTTCTTTACCCTTGTTTTTTCCATTTTTACTCATTTTATTATGAAAATTGTTTTAATCTCGCTAAAGTAAAAATGGCCAAATGTTTTATAGTAATTATTTTGGGATTTTTCGAAAATTGAGGGGCAAAGTCCCATTTTTAACCAATAAAACCAACACTTCTCAAAAATTGACTTGTAATAAATATGCATGGCAGGACCAATGTCTTCATTTCAATGAATGTCCCAATTTCTGTATGATTTACCTATCGTGTTATAATGGGGGTTGTATTCTGCCCCTAGTTTTATTGTAATTTATTTTCGTGTATTTTATTTTATGTCAATTTACTGCTTTATCTACGTTAATGGATTGCGTTTTAATTAACTGCATTGTATGGAAAGTTGATGAAACAATGAATTCAAAACTTAATTATAATATTAATCAAGGTACAAATGAATGAGAAGTCCAGAACCCGCTCTGGCCTTGGGCTCAATGAGGTTAGAGGTCCATCTCAATGTCTTATTGGGATGGAACCTCCAAAATATCTCTTCTTTCCCACCAAAAGGCCTAATCTATATAATCCTAGGCTCCAAGGGGCTAGAGGATCATCCTAATGTTCTATTAGGCTGAGACCTCCAAGATCCCTCTGGTTTGCCCAAAATGGATATTTACGCGCTGTGTAATCTTAGGCTCCACGAGGTTGAGGATCATTTTGATATTTTATTGGAATGGGGCCTCCAAGATTCCCCTAGCTTGCCCAAAATCAATGTTTATGCGCTGTCTTAGGCTCACTGAGGCCAGATGAACCTTCCCAATGTTCTATTGGGTGGCGACTCCAAGAAACCTCCTTGTTGCCCAACATAAACACACTTGTAATTCGTTGCAAGTTTTAATGAACCTCATCCCGATCGCCCTAAAAGCGAGCGGTTCGGGGCACCCCGGGGTTCAACGCGCGTCACAGTGGCGACTCCACTAGGGACAATACTCGAGACTTCGCTTTGAAAGTACCTTATTTAAAATTTACAATTGAGTTTTAATTTCAAAATTTCATCCTTTTTTGAAACTGCATTGCATCTCATTAGAGCCTTAGATCTATGTTAGTTTGGTCCCTCTTTCGACCCAGGTGCATTCTCGAAGCACAACCCTACGTTCACTCAATGTAGGGAAGTGTTAAGGATAATCACCAGCCCAAGCCTTATACCATCATGGTATATTAATTGGAGACCCGATCGGTCGTTACACTCGTTATGAGCTAGACGTATTGGTATGGACCATGCTTGGGTAGCCCTAAAGTAACATCAGCTTTGACCAAAGCTCATGTAATGGCAATAGATACTTCCCCTAGGTGGTATGAACCATAATACTTTGCTTGCTATATGGATAATTTTTTATTGGACAAACCCAAATAATCTGATTGGTCACCTAATCAAAGGTTTTCATGCCTAGATAGGCCCATGTCAATTTATTCGGACATGCCTAAATACATAATGATCATAACTCACGCACCTGTGCATTAGTTAAGAGAGGTTATGCTGCCGGTTTTCCACTGTACACCATACGCGTCCATCGGGTTCCCTGTTAACCCATGAATCAAGCCCACCTAGGACAGAGACCGTACGACCTCGTGTGTGGGGGCAATAAGGGTGGAAGGATCTATCTTCTTGCATGTGGTTGTGGATGATGCATTGCATATTCGTGTCATTCATGCACAAATAAAATTTTTTATTTTCTCCCTATGTTTACATCTTATTCTTTGCATATAATTATTACATGTACATATCATCCTGTGTATAGTTTTTCAAATATTTTCACATGTATCATTGTAACCTCTTTTAGCCATTGTATAGCATTTATTGCATTACATATTATTTATGTATCATTCTAACTCTTTAATCTTTCAGCCATCAAAGACCAGTTTCCTAGTTGGTTAGGGTTTCGATAGCCGTATTATCGAAGGGTTTTGATTGAGCAACCAGAATCAAAGTCAAAGAGCAATTAACACACGTTCAAGAAATCTTCTGAAATGGCCAATTCATCGAGAGAGCCAGATACAACACGAGCCATGACTGCCGAAGAAGTGGGCAGACGGCTCAAAGAATTTGAGAACAGAATGAGGGCCATGATGGCGACAATGGCCCAGCCTACTGCACAGACCCCGACTGCTCCTCTTATGAGACAAAATGAATAGGAGGAGGATAGAGAGGGCCCACTTGAGGAGGTTCATCCACCACCATAGGCTACCACATCTGCGGGCAAAAGAAGAGGAGACCCCCATAGGCTAGAAAATGATTATATAGAGGATGAATATGAAGAACCCATAGTGGTAGGAGGTAAGGCACTTCAGACAGAGGAGGCCATATAAAAGAAGATGGAGGAAAAGTTCTAGGTGATGTCCCGGATGCTAATAATGGGAAAAAGGATGAACCCCGATGATAAGGAGCTGGAGGGAGAGGATCTAGTCACTCTGAATTTCAAATTACCTGATGTTTCGAAGTTTGATGGTACATCAGACCCCACTGCACACATCAAGTACTACTCCTTAGTAGAGAAGGGTACTACGTTGACAAAGAGGCAAAAGATAGAGTACTTCTGTTTGAGTTTAATAGGTCCTGCGGTAGACTGGTATCATGGACTGGACAGGAGAACTAAAGAAGATTGGGATCTACTGACGGAGGAGTTCCTCAAGCAGTACGACTGTAGTACGAGAATGGAGATCATTCTAAAGGATCTAGAGCTACTTCAAAAGAAGTTGGGAGAATCATTCCATGAGTACCTAACCCGATCGAGGAACCGGGTAATGGAGATGAGGAGAAAGCCTGATACCCCAAATCAGATCAGGTTATTTATCAAAAATGCCAGACCATATTTGAAGGAGGCACTCAAGTTAAAGTTATTAAAAGATTGGGAATCCCTTAAAGAAATAGCCATTGAGGCAGAAGGGGAGCATATAGCACGGAGGGCGATTATCACCAACTATGGTTATGGTGGTACAAAGTGTAAAGGGGGCTCTAGCAATAATAATGAGAACGATGGTGATGAGAGGGATGAAGCATTGGTCACTAAGACAGCCGTGCACTACGATTCCAACTTAGGTAAACCATTATCCTGGTATCTTGATCATTTTACCAAAGAAGGGAGATTGCAACAACTTTCGCTAAGGCCAGCCACAAGCTAAGGAGGGCCAGGAAATAGAGCGGATTGGTATTATGCATATCATCAGCACACAGGGCATAAAACAGATTATTGCCACGCTTTGAGGGAGTGCATACAAAAATGGGTTGACACTGATCGGATTCTAGATCCGAGGAAAAAGAGAAAGAGATAGAACGATTATCACCAGTCTTTGGGACATGGTCCAGAGAAGGGGAGCCTGAGGTATCAGAAGATTTTCAAGCAATTTGTGTTAGCAAAAACGGAAGTTGATTAAGCTGTTTAGAATGATCTTTTTATTTTTGAACTGTTTAATAATGACATTTTAGTTTCATTAATAAGATGAACGTTTTTCTTGCTCACTTGTGTTATGTCTCATATGATTTCACTATGCATAATCATGATCATAACTCATTCATATTTGACATTGATTCAGTTGATGCTGCTCTATTTAATCTCAGAAACTTTGAAAAGTCCAAAGAAAATCTTGATAGCATCTAATGTAACTCCTGAAGAGAGATCAACACTTGAGAGAAATTCAACAAAGTATAAAAAAGGTCTTTGCCTGGATATATAAAGACATGCTAAGAGTTGATCTTGGAATCATTAAGCACATCGTTCAAACACACCACAATCATGAACCGGCCACGCAGAAGCTCAGAAGATTAAAGATGGAAGGGGCAAAAAAGGTCAAAAAGAGGAATCAACAAGTAGAAGCGAAGCCAAAATTTCTTATCGAAGTCCAATGCCAGTCCTAGTTGGTCAATGTTGTACCAAATCGAGAAGAGGAGGAGTGTGTGTAGGTGTAAACTATTAGGATTTGAACAAAGCTTATCCTCAGAAAAAATGAACAAAAAAAAAAAGAACAGAAAAAAAGGAAAAAAAATAAAAAATAAAAAAAAGAGAGAAGGAAAAGAATCAATATATAGATTGGAAGACCATCATGGGGGGCAAGCTTTGTACAAATTCGGCTGATCTACACATGCCCGTACTTTGCGATTTTTCTTAACTTCTTAAAAGGACCACAATAATCATATCAACTTGCAATGGATATAGGTTGCTCGAGCTTGGAAATAGACATCATAGGGGGAGGTGCGCCCTACAGCCCCAATGGACAGGGTCATGTCAAGATGGTCTCCTGAACCACGTAGGGTTCAAGGACAGAAGGACACCCTATGGTTAAGGCTAGGAAGTTGCTCCAGGGGTATGACATTAAAAGCCACAAGTCCACTCTGTATTGCCCTCAAACCAATAGGGCAGGAGAGACTACTAACAAGAAGATCTTGATTAAGATGGCTCGAAACTACAAGGATTGGGCAGAGAAATGGCCTTTTGCACTTTGAGGTTGGAGAACCACCATCGGAACCTCTACAAGAGTCACCTCCCAGTTCTCAATATATAAGGGGCAGAAGCAGTATGACCGTTCAAAGTGGAGCGCAAAACTTTAAGGACAGTCATGGAAGCCCAAATTTCAAAGCCGACAGGGCACAGCAACGGCAAAAATTGAACAAGTCAGACAAGGATAGGTCATTGGATTATCGCCACATATATCAGAAAACATTTCGCTTGATCATTCGGAAAGACAATCAGAAAGCATCCTAGGAAAGAGGGAGATTCAATTGTTAAGCAAATGAGACCAGGTGTTCCGGGTGTACGGGATAGGTTTAGGCTAACTTGTTTTGCAGATATTATATCTAAGACATGAGCAACAGGCAACGATGAAGATGGCTTCAAGAACCGATCAATGCCGATGAACTCAAGAGGGTCCTTGGCTAAAGACCTAAAAATCAAAAGAAGAGAATAAAAGTCCCGCGGGTCGAAAATCGGAAAAAGGAGGCCTTGCTAAAAATGGGCGCCTCGTCAGGGTGAAAACCGAAAAAAGGCACCCTGGGCAAAAATTAGAGGCTGGAGAGAAAATGTCAATCAAGAAAACTCGAGAGGGCTGATTGGAGACAGGAGTTTGATGCTTACAAGATATACTCTGAGATAAGATATAGTTTTGCATTTTGAATCAATGTTAGATAATGATCATGTGTAGAGAAATCATACTTAAATATACACAATCTTTGCAAATACACGTGTTCATTATTTTGTAGTTCATTTATAAAAAGAGAAATGTTGTTCATTACTGAATGCATGAAATCTAAATGACTATGCTCTGGTACTACTCTCACCATACAGATGTCTAAGTCGATGAGTTATGTTATCCACTGCAAGACTAATCACTTACCTCTTGAGTGCATTAGTGGAAGTGAAAGAACAACCCCCGATAAATGGCATAATAGTCTTCACCGGCAGCTTGCCTAGAGGCTATGGTATCTGGACGTCAAAATCGAAGATAAAGGTCCACCTTGGAAAGATAAGGGATGCCTCACTACATCGTTAATCCCTCTGAACTATGAAGCGCAATGGGTAGGTAAGGTAAAAAGGCAGCCTCATGAAGCCCTAAGGAACCCAATCCTTATCCGCTACCTTACACAATCTCGCAACACATTAATCAAGATAGGCCATAGAATGCAACCGATGCTAAGGAGAAAATATCTCAGAGAATAACTGTTGTTTACCCTAGGAAGAGGCTTTGATAGTAGCTTTAACTTCTATTGCAGCTGTACCTGAAAGGCGGGAAAGTCTAAAAAAAACAAACAAACAAAAAAAAGAGAGGCTGTTAGAGATGAAAACCGTGACTGGCTATCTAAGCAAAAGTTAGGCCAAATGGCAGGGTGAAAACCTGGGAACAGGCAATCTGTCCTACAAAAAAATGAATTGAATAAAAGCCGCTGGATTGGGTTGGGTCCATTCCAGGCAAAAATTAGGCACAGGGTTATGTGAAAATCCCTAAAGGGACGCATTTCCCACTAAGAAAAGCTAGTGTGAAAATTCACAAGGGACGCACTACCTTTAAAATAATGACCTTTGATGCCTGGAGCGATAAGGCGACATTACTCTGAATGACTTTCCTTTAGGTAGAACTTGATTCAAAGTCCTGGGGGCAAAAATGCTCATTCACCGGGGGGCAAAGATACGTACGGGTTAGTTCTCCTTAAAAAGATTATGGGTCAGAGTCCGTAAAGCCAAGACAATGCTTTTCTACATCCTTGGGAGCATCAGACAATGTGGGGAGTCGAGCAGTACCCTCAATGAATCCCTTAACCACCTGGGTTGTGGTCTATTCATTTTTACATGTCACATGCATGTGACGTGCATTCAGTCTTTTACACATATAGATATGCACACACAATTCTTGTACATTAATCCTTTGCATGTGTTTCTTATATATAGTTTTGTATGTATATTTCACACACATGATTCCATACGCACACACAATCTTCTGTATATATTGCTGTGCACATAACTCAGAAGGAAAGGTCCGAATAGTCCTCATGAACAAGGATGATACAAGGGATGGGTTAAGCTCAACATGATCGGCAACTGTATCCAGCATAAAATCAGGTGAATATGTACAAAGGTGGAATGCCTAGAAGAGCAAGCCTATCCGAACACACCATGCTAAGGGCAATCCGGAATCACACAAATCAACAGAAAAGAAGTTCCCTTGAAAAGCCGGACTACCCACACATACTTTAGGCAATCAGATGAAAAAATGGGCTGAGGTACAATTTCAGCTCCACATCGGTGCTCATCTACGCCAAACAATCAGATCAAGATGAAGTCCTCACAAGAATGAAGCCTCGCGGACCTGCTCCCAAGAAGACATTCAAAAGAGTAAGCCTATTCATTCGTGCCATACTGGGGGGCAATCAGGTAAGTTTCTCTCTCATAAGATGTACGCTCACACACATCGCACAATAAGTGTACAAAATCCAACTTCAAAATGTACAAAGAATACAAATCCTCAAACACAAACAACAAAAAAAAACAAAGCAAAATGAAAAACAAAAATAAGAAGATTTTTTCAAGGCCTTGAAAATCCAATATACTGTAAAAATTCAAATGTATCCAAAATGTGAAAAAAAATAGCAGGAACAAAAAAAATAAAAAAAAAACAAAGATCATTTTAAGAGACGCCAAAAACATTGAAACCTATCCGCCTGCAGGCAAGCAACAAAACCTCAAATATAATTTTCCTCTAAGGAGGCTCAAAACCTATTTTTCCTCTCTTGAGTCTCAAATATAATTTTCTTCTCTGGAGGCACGAAATCAAAGTCTCCCAGTGAGCATCAAAGTCTCTCAGTGAGCATAAAAATCTCCCAGTGAGCATCAATGTTTCTCAGTGAGCATCAAAGCCTCTCAGTGAGCATTCAAGCCTCTCAGTGAGCACAAATTTTTAAAGTCTCTCTATGAGCACAGAACCCTCTCGAGAGGTATACAGGTCTTTTCAGCAAGGAAGTTGGAGATGATACAGGAATCGGTATCTAGGGAACAACTAACCGTCCTTCAGGGTCCACACATCTGACAACGTCCCAACAGGCATGTACTGCCATAGGTAAGCATCTCTTTTATATACCCTGCACATTTGCTTTTCCCTTTTTTGTAGGAAAAAAGAAGAGGTTCAAGATAAACACCAGCGGATCACTAGCGATAGAATAGATCGCAGACAGAGGTTGTAGTTAGAGAGTACTGCATCTCACAATGGGATTGTAGTTAGAGAACACTGCATCTCATAGACTCTGTACAGGCCGAGACGAGGCTAGCGGATCACCAGCAGTAGAACAGATTGCAACAGAGAATGCAGTTAGACAACACTTCACCTCACACCGCACAGGATGAGATGAGGCTAGCAGGACAGACCAGCCGCCGTGCAAACCGAGATGAGGTTAGCGTGGGATATGCGATAAAATAGATCACAACAGAGGATGCAGTTAGACAACACTCACCTCACACCACGCAGGCCCAGATGAGGCTATGGGACAGACCAGCCGCCGTGCAGACCGAGATGAGGTTAGCGGGGAATATATGATAGAACAGATCACAATAGAGGATGCAGTTAGACAACACTTCACCTCACACCATGCAGGCCGAGATGAGGCTAGCGGGACAGATCAGCTATCGTGTATGCCGAGACGAGGACAGCGGGGCACACGCGATAGAACAAATTGCAATGAGATTGTGGTTAGAGGACACTGCATCTCATAGACGCAGTGCAAGCGGACCGGAGGCGAGCGGGACAATGAGATAGAAAAGATTGTAAATGAGCTAAAGTCGGATAGCACTATAGCCCAATGGCAACAAGTCACAACATTTCACATGGTAAAAAGGTAAGGGCTGCCACAGGTACACATTTCTTCCCTTCTTTCTTCTCTGAATTTTGGCTCATCTAGGCACTAGTGCACTAGTTTCCCCAAGAATTAAAGTCTTCCCCTCTATAGTGTGAGATTTTCAAAAAGTTTGGGAAATTTAGCTTGAAAATTGAGATTTTTCTCAACAGACGAGAAGCCCGTCGGAGTTATGATGCCCGTCTCTCAAATTGAGAGACAGGCCATCGCTAAGATAGACAGGTTGTCTCTTGTCTTGTAGAGACGGCCATCTGTAGTACGAGTGACGGACACGTGTATCGAAGAGATGGCCGTCCCTAGTCCCATGCCTCGATCCGTCTGTCGTCCAGATTACCACGCGTACCCTTCTTACAGATGCCTGTCTGTAGTTCTTGGGACGGCCATCAATCGCGAATCAGATCAGATAATGCCAGATTTTGTGAATTTTATCTGATAAATTTCAAAACTCTTCACATTTGAATTGGATTGGGATAGTTAATGGGATTAAAACTGAATTTCAATTTCCTTTTCAAATTCAAATTCTAAAATTCATATTTATCCAAATTATCTTTTAAGCTCTATAAATAGTGGATTAAATCTCATTATTTGGGGTTAGCAAATTTTTAAGGGGAAAATCTTTTTGTGAGCAATTTACCAAAATTTGAATTTAATAGTTTTTCTCAAGATCTCTATTTTCGATTACTTTTTAATCCACAAAAATTCTTTTAACCTTTCTAGTCTTTTCTCAATCTTTACTTGCGAATTAAGCTAATTTGAGGTAACAAAATTAATTCATTTTCGTCAATCCGGTTAATTCCAATATTTGAATCGCTGTCAAATTTTCAAGAAAGAAAAATATAAAATTTCTTTTCTTGATCCATTTTATTCAATCCTTAAGAATCGTGTGGGACTGAAGTCATTCGTTATCCACCCAAAAGGTAAAATCCAAGGGTAAACATTCTGGATTAATATTTGTGCAATTTAAATAACTTATATTAATTATTCTCATTTTTAATAAGATTTTTTATTTAACAAAGAATTTCAATCACAATTTTTAAGTTTTTCACTATTTTCTGAAGTCAGGGGTGACCGACAGACAGGGTGGTTACCGATGCCCGTCTCTAGTTTGAGAGACGGGACGTGAATGGCGCACCACTCCGTCCGCCGGTCACACCAGGGACGCCCGTTGGTCATGTGCAGAAGGCCATCCTTGGGCAAATTCTCTTGTTTTATTATTTTACTTTTCTTTACTTTAGTTTATTCTTGATCTTAACACTGACATGTTTATTTTTATGAGTTATTATCTAACCATTTTGGATGAGTTGGAGTTGTTAATGATGGTGGTTGCGCTAATCTGAAGATTTCCATCCGGGTTCTTTCTTTACCCTTGTTTTTTCAATTTTTACTCATTTTATTATGAAAATTGTTTTAATCTCGCTAAAGTAAAAATGGCCAAATGTTTTATAGTAATTAATTTGGGATTTTCCGAAAATCGGGGGGCCAAAGTCCTCTTTTTAACTAATAAAACCAACACTTTTCAAAAATCGACTTGTAATAAATATGCATGGCAAGAACAATGTCTTCATTTCAATGAATATCCCAATTTCTGTATGATTTACCTATCGTTTTATAATGGGGGTTGTATTCCGCCCCTAGTTTTATTGTAATTTATTTTCCTGTATTTTATTTTATGTCAATTTACTCCTTTATCTACGTGAATGGATTGCGCTTTAATTAACTGAATTGTATGGAAAGTTGATGAAATAATGAATTCAAAACTTAATTATAATATTAATCAAGGTACAGATAAATGAGAAGTCCAGAACCCGCTCTGGCCTTGGGCTCAATGAGATTAGGGGTCCATCTCAATGTTTCATTGGGATGGAACCTCCAAAATATCTCTTATTTCCCACCAAAAGGCCTAATCTACATAATCCTAGGCTCCAGGGGGCTAGAGGATCATCCTAATGTTCTATTGGGCTGAGACCTCCAAGATCCCTCTGGTTTGCCCAAAATGGATATTTACGCGCTGTGTAATCCTAGGCTCCACGAGGTTGAGGATCATTTTGATATTTTATTGGAATGGGGCCTCCAAGATTCCCCTAGTTTGCCCAAAATGAATGTTTATGCGCTGTCTTAGGCTCACTGAGGCCAGATGAACCTTCCCAATGTTCTATTGGGTGGCGACTCCAAGAAACCTCCTTGTTGCCCAACATAAACACACTTGTAATTCATTGCAAGTTTTAATGAACCTCATCCCGATCGCCCTAAAAGCAGGCGGTTCAGGGCGCCCCGGGGGTTCGGCACGCGTCACACCCATGCTAAGCGATAACGCTCAGTGGGGAGAACAAAAGATGAACGACCACTCATAGTGGTCGTCAAGGCAAAATATCCACATATGGCACATACAAAAGTACACAATTATTCATATAAAACATGTCACTTTTAGAAAAAATTACGCATAAGAGTAACATAACATAGTCACAACCATATCTTATCATCATCGACATTGCAATCATAAGAGAACCAACATACATGCCTGTAGTTTTAGAGTAGCAGATAACGAGTGAACACTGGGTACCCGTAGGTACTAGCATAAGCAACATCCTGTATTTTCATACAAAAACATTTTCACTGGGGATCTTAAGCAAGATCCAAACTCTCAGGATCGCGAGGACCCAAACGGTGACCTAATCAGGGTCCAAAACACTAAGTGGCTGCAGCTTATAGAACTCTATAGGCATGCCTATCTATCCACTAACTTAACTCTTGCAGGAAAGGCACAACTCACACAAACCAAACATATTGCAAAGGTATTGAATAACATGTTAGATCATTCATAAATGCAATTGAAATGCATGAGTAAGAAATCATGTAAAAAGGTACAATAAATAACACAAAAGCATAGGGGACGGTCGCGCTGGCAACGATCATCGCGATTGTAACAGAAGGGGCAGAAAAGCTTCTGTCGTGACCGTGACTATAGAAGGAGCAAGGAAGATTACTGTTGCGATCATGCACAAGGATGCACCTGCAATAGCCATCAATCCTGCACAAGCTCCAAAATCGAGCTCTCTGACGCACTTGCAACCGAGGCCGCGCTCATGATAAAGGTAATTCCTAGCAGAGCTCGGTTGATCGGGCTCTCAGCTCGGTAGCCAAACTTTCTATCATGCTCGCGATAAAGGCACTTCTCACTGGGAGCTTGATTGGCCGAGCTTTGTCGTCTCGCGAAGCTTGTTGCGCTCACTATAGAGTCGATTTTTCCAGCTCCAACAGCCGAAAATTTGTAGAAAACTCAATCCCCAACATCCCCAACATGCAATTCATCCACCAAAACTCAATCCAAGCATCAATAAGCATTCAAATCATGCTATACAACATAAAACCCACATTTTACAGTAATTAATCATGGATCAACCCAACAAAATCAACACTACTATCAAAGATTCTTCAAACCTAGAATTTGCCCAAACTCATGTAAAATCATACCCAAATTCACTTTCACTTACAAAGTCACCACACCCACTTAAACTACATAATACGCACTTCAATTAAACCCACATATACACACTTTCACACTAGATTTCTAGAAATTAAACAATAAATCAATAATAGATCAAAATTATGCCATTACAAATAAATTGCCAAACCTCAAATCCTAAGCTCCTCGAATGTCAGTTGGCGGCACTACTACCGGCAATCTCCTTTCCTTTCGGATCCTTAGGAGGCAAATTTGATCTAACAAACCCAAAACACACAAAACTCAAAACCCTAAAATCAAGCAAACACACACCAACGAGAAACAAAAGGGGAAAGAAGAAGAAGAAGAAGAAGAAGAAGAAGAAGAAGAAGAACAACAACAACAACAACAACAACAACAAACTTACTTACCAAGCTCTTGAATTATCCAAACCAACCACAAATCACTGACTAGAATGGATGCTAGTGAGCAAAGAAGAAGAAGAAAATAAAGAAAGAAGAAGAGGGAGGAAAGCTGGCGTGAGGAAGAGTAATGGGAAACGGGAAAATCTGCTCTCTCTCTCTCATTTCTCTCTCCAAAGCGTATATAGCTTATCACTAGCCACTTGTCAATAATCTATAGTGAGTTTTGCAAATTCCTCCTCTAGCACTTCTTATTCTCCTAACCACACAAACACACCACACAATTAAGTAAATAATATACAATTATGCCCTCAAAACTTAATAAATTATGCAAAGACACTCCGACACACACACACACACACAAGCTCAAAACTACTAGGGTAGGAATCGGGGTGTTACAGTAATACTCTATTACCTTCCCTCGGGGTAGTAGGGGTGTTATATGCATAGTCTACAAGTAATGAAGCTTGAATAATTATATAGCCACTTTATTATATATATTTTGTAAAGTGTTAGTTGTTTGCTTGTGTTTGTTAAATTATTATATGAAATGTTACTTGGTTACATGAAGTGAGTATAATATGAAGTAGATGCAAATATACAATGGTTAAATAATAAATGGCATATTAACTAGAAATAATATTTTTAAATGAAATTATTTATAATGAAATGAAGTGAGTTTAACAGAAAGGCTCATACAAAAAAAAAAAGAGTAAAGTTGATAGGCGAATGTAAAACTTATTATTATGTGTATGAATACTATAAGGTGATATTTAATGATTTTTGGTACAAGGTTTAATGCATTGAGAATGCATGTTTAACTTTGAGTATATTTTGTATTTCAAGTTCTTGGATAAGTAAGTTTGGTAGTCACTAATAAGCACAAAGCTTAGCGCGTGGTTTTTCCCGCTCATAGGTCAAAGGTTAGAAATTCAAGTGATAAGCACGAGTGTTTCGAAAGACTATTATTGGATGGAAGTGTAACACCCCAACACCCCTCTGGAGGAATATCGGGTTGCTACAAACACATCACTATGCAAATAGATAAACACTCATACATGAACAATGGCAGAATCATACTATAAGTGAAAGCATATAACAGGACAAAGCACAGTAGCATAAATAGTTCTTACAATATTCATATTACAAAAATTTATTAACAATATTACATTCCTTTCCTTACATATACAAAACATTATACAAGAGTTCACTATAAAAAAAAAATACTATAATCACTACAAAAAGAATCCCTTCAAAACCAAAACTCCTAGTGGCCAGCAGATGAGGACTCTCACTTCAGAACTGAACTTGCATACCTACACGGGAAAAACACCCATGCTAATTGATAACGCTTTGTGGGGATATACAGATACAAAGGACTTCTAATGAAGTCACCAACATACAAAGTTATCAAAGCATAACATACATACCTGAATCACATATCACTAAAACATGTACATATAGATATCGCATATCAATTACGTTATCATGTATTTAACATATACAGTTATTGCTACAAAGTAGGGCATAAAGCAATAATCTTACCAAGTATTATATACGAAAAGTGATAGTATTCACAAGCTAACAGGAGCAAACATATATACAGGACAGATATAAGTTCACTTGATATCATACAACCATACAAAACAAAAGCCTGAATTTACAACGATGGTGGATACGGATGTTCAGAATACTGACAAGCAGTATCAGAAGAACGAAGTCTAAAATCTTTAAATATCAGAAGACATAGAGTCTAAAACTTTCAAATACTAGAAGGTACAAACACTAGACCCAAATGGGCCAACCGAAGCAGCTACAATTCTAACCCTTTATAAGCATGCTTATCTATCCACTACCTTGACTTTTCAGGCTTGACAAATAACTCTTGTCACTCTATCATACACTCATATAACCACCATAGATCACATTCCACACAATTCATGTACAAGCTAAGCATTTAGCATATAATACATATGATCATTATTATATATACTCAAACATATTCTAATGCAATGCCACACTCGATTGAGAACAAAAGAATCACATTTATAATACTACACAGTATCATGCTCGAGACCCTTGTTACGCCCGCAACAGAATGCCAAAGTTAGTTTCTATCATGCTTGTGACTATTCTCACGCTCGCGATAGAACCCTATAAATGCAGAGATCGCGCACGTAGCCTCGTCGCTCTCGCGACAGAATGCCAAAGTGGCTTCTGTTGCGCCCGCGATGCAGCTCGTGCTCTCGACGAAGCACAACACCTCTCAGCTATGTATGATAAAGCTCAGTAGGCTCGATGATGCTCGATAGGTAGACCTCACCAAGGAGTATTCTGTCACACTCGCAACCCCTGTCGCACTCGCGACAAAACAGAACTAAATGTTAAAACCCCAAACAACATGACTCTAAAGCATATACTTCTCACATGCATAACTTTCAAATTCATGCTATAGGCACTTCTAAACACCTTTCCAATATGAGACACAAAATTAAATACTAATCTCAATCAAAATGACAATTAAACATAATATTCATAATAATTGCTCTACATTTCGAAATCTATACATATACAACATGCAAAGTTGACTATACTCATAAGTGAACCGTAACACTAATTCAAACATATCCATATACTATATAATCAAACATACATCTCTAAGTAGAAATTCAATTACTATATCTCAACTGACAACACATACATTTCTATAAATTATACAAACTCAACACATGCAATTCATTGAAAAGGCACTCGATCCTAACATCTAGTAAGCAGCTGAAACACTTCACTTCAAAGTCATGCCTTCTCCTTGCCCTTTTCGTTTCTCTTGTCCGGAACTTCTCGCACAACAAAATCAAAGACAATACTCTTAACCCACTCATCAAGAAAACCAAGCCAAAACCAAAATAGAAATGAGAAGAAGAGAGATCCCCTAAAACCAAAACCCGTACATACCTTCTCAATCCTTAACTTCCTCTTCAAATTAATCCAATAAGCAAAAATTAAACAAAAGAAGAACCACACTAAATGAAAGAAAAAATTGAAAAAGAAAGGGAGGGAGAGATCTAAAATTGCATGTAATCTAATTGGGACAGATTTTGTAACACCCTGTTTGCCCCCTAGAAGTTGGAGCCATTTGTGCATATGTGCATTGGGTGTGTTTTGGTATTTGATAAGGGTATTTCAGGTAAAATACATGTTTTATGGGTTTTATTATAGTGTGAGTGCATGTAGAGTTGTAGGATGTGAGTGTGTGGGTGGCATTAGTGTGTGCATACTCACATGTTGGTAGGGTGTGCATTAGTGAGGATAGCCTTGTGTGTGTGTAGTGCATGCTTGTGGGGTATGAGTGATTAATCTCCATCAATGAGGAAATGACATGTGTCTAGGGTTTGGAAAGGCAACAGAAGAAGGAAGAGAAAAAGGGAAAAAGCAGAATTTGTTCTTTATTCCCGTTTTTCCCTCTTCTCTCTACTCCCCTCTTCCTTTTCTCTTCTCAAGTGTGCCCTAGCTTGGATCCAAGGAAGAGTGGTGGAAATTGATCATCTCTTGACCTCAATTGGTAATTTTTGTTGTATTTCTTCTTCTTCATCTTCCTTTTTTCTTCATTTCTGGTTTGTGGTTTTAATCTAGGGTTGTGTTTTGTGTGATTTGTGGGTATCATTTCTAGTTGAGCCTCCTCGCAATCCCAAGGGAAAGGAGAAGGCATGTGGAAGTGGTACCAAGTAGATTTGGACCTAAGGAATTGCAAGTTTGGGATTTTTGTTTGGAATGTGAATGTTTAATGTTCATATGGTAATTTATGCTTTTATATGTGATTTCTGGAAAATTGATGTTTGATGAGGCATATTATAGTGTTAATGTTGTGGGTAATTAATTGATTTGAGTTATGAGGCATGAATGTTAATGTTTTGAGCAAATATGGAAGTTTGATGAATGTTTGCTATAAATTTCTGGGTTGGTGTTCTTGAGGAGGTTAATTTCGATAATGCATGTTTTTGGTTGTGTTAAATGTGGATTTAGGTTGTGGTTTATGTTAATTGTAATGGCCCAAATACTGGTTTAGAAGTATCAGTGCATTATTACAGTGCTACCATGATAATCACAGTGTCAAATAGTATACGAAGTGAGTTTACCAGTGCAAAATTTCAGTGTTTAAGTGTGTTAAAATTATAGTGATTCCGGGTCAGGTGACATCGGGGTGGCTATAAAGTGAACCAGGTTGTTCAGAGCCTAAAAAATTTTAATTTCACAAAAATGATTTGTGGGTCATAAGGAGTCTAGTGGTGAAATCGGAACTAAAAATGGAGTTAAATCGACATTCGAAAGTCATTCTGAAGTTGGCCTCCGGTTCGGTTCAATTTGAACCGAGATTTGACCGAGGTTTAACCAAGGGGTTATTAGAGGTTTAAATGGTCCAATATATGTTAATTGTGTGAAAAAAGACAGTCGGAGTGTTATCTGCAAATTTTGACAGTTTTAGAGTTGTATTTTACGACAAAAGAAAAATTAATCGAACCGAATTGGTTTAAGCGAACTAGTGCCCAAATGAACTCCGATTGAGCTAAAAATTTGTAAGAAGCCTATTTTTGATGTTCTAAGATCAATAAAATTGGTTAGGAGTAAAAATAATGAGTGGAACATATAGATGCTTAAGAAAAGTGCAAATGAACCGAAAAACTGAAATTTTGGTTTAAATCGGTCGGAACACTACGGTTGGACCGTTTCGATTCATTAGAGGGCTATATAAGGAAGAGAAGTGGCTTGATTTCTCTAGAAAAACCCAGCCAAAGTCGGCCTCCCCTCTCCCTTTCAAAACCGAATTATCTTCCTCCCATTTTCCTCCATTTTTCTCTTCTTCTACTCCATTTTCTCATCAAATCTTAGCTCCCTACCTATAGTTCAGCTCCTCTACAACATTTTAGAAGTGATTTGATTTCATTTAGAGCCCTGGAAGTGGAGAAATTAAGTGAGCAATGTTTAGGCTGAGTTTTTAGGTATGCGATTTAAGGGTTTATAAATTATTACATTTGTCCCTACTAAGTCTTTTGGGGTTGTAGAACACATTTCTGAAGTTAGATTTTTGATTTGAGGTTTCGTTTTGATGATATGAATGGTTTTGTATTCGGCCATAGTAGGAACTCAAGGTGAGGGTGTTTCTCAAGCAAAAGGGAAGGAAAAGCAAGTTTGAGGTGATCTAGAGCTTGGAATAGAGGTTTGTGGTTACTAAATCTACTTATTTCCTAATGTTTGTGTTGATTTTTAGGTTATGTTTATGGTTAGGTATGAGAAAAAGATGTGTATAATTAAATCTAACTTGATATTCATGCTTAAGGGACTAAATATAGTGTGTAAGAGTGATTAAAATAAATTAAATCAAATTAGTATAAAAACCCTAAGAGTGGCCGAATTGAACATAAGAGATTTTATTAAATTCTAAGATGATTTAAGGCATGATAATGATGTTTATAGTACATTTAGCAAGTGACATGCATTATGGAGTGAAAGAAATCAAGAAAAGAAATTATATAGCATGAGTATCTTAGTGGCCAAATAGTATATTATGTAATAAAGTTGAATATGTGATGAATTATTGTTTAATAATTGTATATAAGGCATGCATAACATGAAATAAATAAGATTGAGTGATTTAATAAAATTATAGTGCATTGTACAAAAAATTAAAAGTGTTGCCAAATGGTATACCCAAGTATATATATTTATATTTTGATGTTATATGGAATTTAATGTTATAGAATGATGATATATTGGTAAATAAGTGTATGAGCAAAATGGTAAGTGATAATGAGATGTATGAAAAATGTTACATATTGACATAATATGATATTTGTATGGAATTTGTGAAAATGTTGCCCTTAGTAGTTGTCTGCTAGTAAAATCTAGTCTAGGATATAGATGGCTAGCCACAGGTATTCCACACCGCGGTATGAGTCATGGCGACTAATTATTGATAAGCCGATGAGAGCTTATCACAGTGTACAGTGCAATTCAGTGCATAAAATAGTGCAGTGCAGTGGAAATGGTCCTACTGGGATTGTTTTATAGTGAAATGGGTTTGTGGGGCCCATGTCCCACATATCCGGTCAGTAGATTTTCTATCGGGTCTATACTAGGGGCATATTGGTAAATATATGATAAAAATGGTAAAAATAGTGAAAATGATGAAAATGAGTGAAAACAGGACTAAAATGAATTGAATAGAAACTTTAGGGGTATAATGGTAATTTTACAAAAAGTTGGTAAAAATTGGTGAAAATAAGTTAAAAGTGTAAGTGGAAGGGTAAAATGGTAATTTTGATAAAATATGGTGTTAAAATAGTGATATAGTGAAAAAGTGATAAAATAGGGACTAAATTGTAATTTGTCTAAATTGGAAGTTAAAGAGTGGAAAAATAAAGTGAAGAGGGTAAAATTATAATTAAATAAGGATAGATGTGCAAAAAGGAATTTAAATAAGGTTAATCGTACAAAATTGGAATAAATAAGGGCATTTTGGTAATTATGTATATTAGTGAGCATATAAGTGTAATTATGGTAAAATGTGGGATATAAATGGTATATGTGTAATTGTGGGGACATAAAGGTAATTAATGAAAAAGAAAGGGATAAAATTGGAATAAATGTAAAAATGAGGACATAAGTGGCATTAAGTGAAAAGTGGGGATATGAGTGGAATTAATTGAAAAGATAAAGATAAAATTGGAAACCTTTGAAATTATAAGGGTAAAAATGTAATTAAGAAAATAAAAAGATTGAAATGTAATTAATTGAAAAATAAATAATTAAGTGAAATGATGAAATATATAGTATAATTAAGTGAATAAAAGTGTAATTAAGTGATTAAATTCATAGTTATGTGATTAATGAAATGATGGAATAAATCAATTTTGAGATTACTTAAGTGACTTAACAAGTGAATTGAATATAAATAATAATAAGTGAAAATAATAAGAATATGTAATTATAGCAGGTTTATTAAATAGAATTACTTAGAAAATTTATAGATTGGTAACCACCACTGGGAACCTTAATGCTCAGCATGTAGTTGTTTTTAACTGCGCGTAGGTATCCCATAGGTTCGGAGCAGCGTACAACAGACCGGGGAGCAAGCCAAGAGAAGGAGATATATTTTTGATTTTGTATGTGTAATGAAATATTTTGTGGCATGTATATACATTTTATTAGTAGTTGACGGTGGCATGTAATATTATAATATCTATTTTATTTGTGTGGAATTTTATTATGTCTGTGTGATGAAAGGTGGATGGGATGAATGGTTATAGGATGATTATATTGTTGTCCCTTGCCAGGGCTGCGGAACTTTCAATTTGCAGGTTTGGGTAGTGCAAATTATAAGCCATTATACTGCCGAAATTTTTACCAAATGAATAGTGATTTAGACAATTATAGGTCATCGTAACTAAGTAAAGTAAATGAGTAAGTGGCATGTAAAAGTTGGATAAGTGGTTAAAGTGTTATGTGAACTTAGTGTATATCATAATAAGTGTAGAAAAAAAAAATTTAACCCATAAATTCAATGAGTGATAACCAGTAAGCGATTATGGTAATCGTACAGTATCGCTAGGTCGGCAGTATACGTATAGGGTATAAGGGTGTTCCATTTATTTTGGTATCAGAGCAAAGGTTTAGGCGATTCTAAGAGCAGAGTGGGGACTATTAACTGACTGTATATACAAGTCAATATATGTGAATATTTTGTTATATTACTGATGTATACTTGCTCCTTGTTATATTGATCAATTGGCATCCGATAGAAGCCATAGTGTTGGGGATGGTGAGAGTGGGGCCTCGGCCAGTGTGGGTCGAGCTGGGACTCCACGACAGCATTCGACTTCTTGAGTGCCACCTCCCCTGCCCCAACCTGAGTTTTTAACTATGATGACGGACTACATTAGACACCGAATTCATATTGAGATGGAACAACATCAACAGCAATAGCAATAACCGCAATAGTCAGTGCTAGTGCCACAAGTAGCTCCAATACAGAAAAAGCCTATCTTGGAGCAGTTTAAAAAGATGGGAGTTTTTCATTGACCAGTTTGAAAAGAAGTATATCGGTGTTGAATATAAAGCTGCTATGCAAGACACTTTCTGGAGACTAAAGCAGGGCAACAAAACTGTAGTAGAGTATGAAAGAGAATTTGAGAGGTTAAGTGGCTACCTAAATGATATGCTGAGGACAAAACCTAGATTGATGGAAAGATTTAAGCGTGGCCTTCACAACAAAATCAAGTAGATAGTTATTGGATAGAATCATCCAAACTTGAGATCTCTAGTAGCTGCATGTATTAACGTGGAGACATCCCAGAGTAGGGGATCAGTAGCACCAACACGCAGTTAGAAGAAACCGGCCGGCAGTAATGTCCTAACATCTTCTGTGGGGAGTGTACCCCGAGGCAGTGGCATAGGAGTGCCACAGTGGTGTGACCATTGTGGCAGAGCTCATCCAGGCGAGTGTAGATACCTATTAGGTGCTTGTTTTAAGTGTGGGTCCAAGGACCATTTGGTAAGAGATTGCCCAGATGTAGTGCGCTAGTCTGTGACTTCCCCAGCACCAGGAGTAGGTTCTTCAGCACCTAGAGGGAGAGGCAGGGGGACAACCTCGCATACTACAGCCAGATCTCCACCACCATCTCAGGGACAGAGTCGCCCTTCGGGTCGAGCTTATGCAGTGAGCGCCCGTGATCAGGAGGATGCTTCAGATGTGATAGTTGGTAAATTTTCTCTATTTTCTAATTCAGTGTATGCACTTATAGATACCTGGTCCATACATTCATATATCAACATAGATATTGTACGGGGAAATGGGTTAGAAAGTTCTCTTTTAGACTATGATATCCTAATGAGCAACCCATTGCATCACAGTGTTATAGTGAATCAAGTGTACATGAATTGCCTCATAAGTGTTCAGGATTGTGTTTTCTCCTCTAATTTGATTAAACTCCCCTTCAAAGAGTTCAATGTCATTTTGGGAATGGATTGGTTAGGCACTCACCATGTGATGGTGGACTGTAAAAGGAAGAGAGTGACCCTTAAGACTTTAAATGATCAAGAGATAACAGTGGTGGGTCAAAGATCAGATTTTCTATCTGACGTTATCTCGGCTATAGGCAGCTAAATAAGTTGACAATCAAGAATAAATACCCATTGCTACATATTGAAGATTTGTTTGACCAGTCGAAGATTTAAGAAGCAGATGTTCCTAAGACAGCTTTTCGCACCAGATATGGGCACTATGAGTTCCTAGTGATGCCTTTTGGACTCACGAATGCACCAGCTGCTTTTATGGACCACATGAATAGGATATTCCACCCATATTTAGACCAGTTCATAGTGGTCTTTATTGATGACATTTTGGTGTATTTGAAGACTCTAGATGAGCATGACAAGCATTTGAGAATTGTTTTACAGACTCTCAGAGATAGGAAGTTGTATGCCAAGTTCAGCAAGTGTGATTTATGGTTGAATGAAGTGTCCTTCCTTGGCCATGTGGTGTTAGCAGAAGGTATTAAAGTGGATCCAAAGAAGATTGAAGCTGTGTTGCAGTGGAGAACACCCAGGAATGTGACTAAAATTAGAAGCTTCTTGGGTTTAGCAGGTTATTACAGAAGGTTTTGTAAAGGTTTTTCTCTCATTATAGCACCTTTAACACGCCTATTGCAAAAGAAGACGAAGTTTGAGTGGACAGAAAAGTGCCAAGCCAGCTTTGATCAGCTTAAGAGAATGTTGGCAGAAGCTCCAGTGTTAACTCAACCCGAATCAGGCAAAGACTTCACCATCTATAGTGATGCATCTTTGAATGGGTTGTGTTGTGTGTTGATGCAAGATGGGAAAGTGATTGCTTATGCCTCCTGCCAGCTTAAGAATCATGAAAAGAATTACCCCACACATGATCTTGAGCTAGCAGCGATAGTGTTTGCACTGAAGATCTGGAGGCACCACCTTTATGGTGAAAAGCGTTATATCTTCACAGATCATAAAAGTTTGAAATACTTGCTCACACAGAAGGAGCATAATCTTAGACAGCGAAGATAGCTTGAATTGATAAAGGATTATGAATGTTTCATTGATTATTACCCAGGGAAGGCTAATATATTGGCTGATGCATTAAGCAGAAAGTTTATGATAGAATTGAAAGCTATGAATGTGAAGCTTGGTGTATCTGATGGTGGAGCGTTGATAGCTGAATTACAAGTCAAGCCCGATTTTATGCAGCAGGTTAAAGCTGCTCAGAAGTAAGATGACAAATTGATGGCAGTGATAGATAGAATGAAGAATAGTGGTAGTGATGATCATACAGTGGCCCCAGATGGTAGTGTATATTACAAACGAAGGTTATGTGTGCCAAATCAGCCAGAAATAAAGAAAAGTATCTTGACCGAAGCGCACAACAGTAGTTATGCTATGCACCCAGGGGGTAACAACATGTATCAAGATTGGAAGATGTATTATTAGTTGCCAGGAATGAAGCGGGATGTGTCAAGTTTTGTGGGTAAGTGTCTGATATGTCATTAAGTGAAGGCAGAACACCAAGTGCCATTTGGGTTACTTCAGCCTATCACGATACCCGAATGGAAGTGGGACTGAGTGACATTGGATTTTGTGAATGGGTGGCCTCTCACCCGATGGAAGCATGATACAATTTGGGTGATTATCGACAGACTTACTAAATCCATCCATATCTTACTAGTGAGAAGGGACTTTTCCTTGACATGATTGGCGAAATTGTACATTAATGAGATAGTGAGATTGCATGGAGCACCCACCTCCATCATTTCAGACAGAGATCCTCGCTTAACTTCCCTATTTTGGAAGAAGCTACCGGAAGCATTAAGAACCCAATTGCACTATAGTACTGCATTTCACCCACAGACAGATGGGCAATCAGAGAGAGTGATTCAGATTTTGGAAGATATGCTTAGATGTTGTGTGCTTGAGTTCAAAGACAGTTGGGAAGGTACTTGCCTTTGATAGAATTTGCATACAACAATAGCTATCAGTCAAGTATTAAGATGGCCCCATATGAAGCTTGGTATGGCAGAAAGTGCAGTACTCCTTTGTGTTGGAAAAAATTCAGTGAGGACAAGCTAGTGGGAGCAGATTTGATAAGTGGAACCGAGGAAAAGGTTAAAGTGATCAAGCAGCGACTGAAGGAAGCTAGTGACAGACAGGAATTCTATCCTGACTTGAGGAGGAAAGATATAGAATTTCAAGTGTGTGACAAAGTGTTCTTGAAGGTTTCTCCATGGAATCGAGTTCTGAGATTTGGGAAGAAGGGTAAGTTGTCACCTAGATTCATTGGGCCTTATGAAGTGATTCAACGAGTGGGTCCAGTGGCATATAGGTTAAGGCTTCCAGAGGCTTTGGAAAAGATCCATGACATGTTCCATGTGTCGATGCTTAGGAGATACCGATCCGATCCAAGTCATGTGATTAAACAACAAGAAGTGCAATAGCAAGTTGACCTGACTTATGAAGAATAGCCAGTGAAGATTTTAGCTAGAGAGGTCAGACAGTTCAGAAATAAGCAAATTCCTTTAGTGAAAGTGCTCTGTAATCATCACAGTGTGGAAGAAGCAACATGGGAGCCTGAAGCAACCATGCAACAACAGTGTGTCCACAGCTTTTTAATTCAGGTAAATTTCGAGAACGAAATTTTCTTTAAGGGTGGTAGAATTGTAATGGCCCAAATACCGGTCTAAAAGTATCAGTGCATTATTCAAGTGTTACCATGATAATCGCAGTGTCAAACAGTGTAGGAAGTGAGTTTACCAGTGTCAAATTTCAGTGTTAAGTGTCTTAAAATTATAGTGATTCCGGGTCATGTGACATCGGGGTGGCTATACAGCGAACTCGGCTGTCCGGAACCCGAAAAATTTTAATTTCGTAAAAATGATTTGTGGATCATAAGGGGTCTAGTAGTGAAATCGGAATTGAAAACGGAGTTAAATCGACCTCTGAAAGTCATTCTGAAGTTGGCCTCCGGTTCGGTTTAATTTGAACTAAGGCTTGATCGAGGTTTGACCAAGGGGTTATGAGAGGTTTAAATGGCCCAATATATGTTAAGTGCATAAATTAAGACAGTGGGAGTGTTATCTATGAATTTTGACAGTTTTAGAGTTGTATTTTACGGCAGAAGAAAAATTGATTGAATCAAACCGATTTAAGTGAACCGGAGCCCAACTGAACTCCGATCGAGGTGAAAATTTACAGAAAGCCTATTTTTGATGTTTTACGATCAATTGAATTGGTTAGGAGTGAAAATAATGAGTGGAACATATAGATGCTTAAGAAAAGTGCAAATGAACCGAAAAACCAAAATTTTGGTTTAAATTGATCGGACCACTTCGGTTGGATCGGTTCGGTTCATTAGAGGGCTATATAAGGAAGAGAAGTGGCTGGATTTCTCTAGAAAAACCCAGCCAAAGTCGGCCTCCGCTCTCCCTTTCAAAATCGAATTGTCTTTCATCCATTTTTCTCTTCTTCTACTCCATTTTCTCATCAATTCTTAGCTCCCTACCTAAATTTCAGCTCCTCTATAACATTTTAGAAGTGGTTTGAGTTCATTTGGTGCATTGGAAGTGGAGAAATCAAGTGAGTAAAGTTTAGGGTGAGTTTTTAGGTATGTGATTTAAGGGTTTATAAATTATTTCATTGGTCCTTACTAAGGTTTATGGGTCTTTAGAACATGTTTATCAAGTTAGATTTTTGATTTGAGGTTTCATTTTGATGATATGAATGGTTTTGTATTCGACCATGGTAGGAACTCAAGGTGAGGAGGGAGTTTCTCAAGCAAAACGAAAGGAAAAGCAAGTTTGACGTGATCTAGAGCTTGGGATAGAGGTTTATGGTTACTAAATCTACTTATTTCCTAATGTTTGTGTTGATTTTTAGGTTATGTTTAAGGTTAGGTATGAGAAAAAGATGTGTATAATTAAATCTAACTTGATATTCATGCTTAAGGGACTAAATATAGTGTGTAAGAGTGATTAAAATAAATTAAATCGAATTAGTATGATAACCCTAAGAGTGGCCGAATTGAACATAAGAGATTTAATTAAATTCTAAGATGATTTAAGGCATGACAATGATGTTTATATTGTATTTAACAAGTGAAATGCATGACGGAGTGAAAGAAATGAAGAAAAAAAATTATACAGTATGTGTATGTTAGTAGCCGAATAGTATATTGTGTAATAAAGTGGAATATGTGATGAATTATGGTTTAATAATGGTATATAAGGCATGTATAACATGAAATAAATATGATTGAGTGATTAAATAAAATTATAGTGCATTGTACGAAAAATTGAAAGTGTGGCCGAATGGTATACCCAAGTATATATATGTATATTTTGATGTTATATGGAATTTAATGTTATAGAATGATGATATTTTGGTAAATAAGTGTATGAGCAAAATGGTAAGTGATAATGAGATGTATGAAAAATTTTACATATTGACATAATATGATACTTATATGGAATTTGTGAAAATGTTGCCCTTAGTAGTTGTGTGGTAGTGAAATCTAGTTCAGGATATAGATGGCGAGCCACAGGGATTTCACACCGCAGTATGAGTCATGGCGACTCATTATTGATAAGCCGATGAGAGCTTATCACAGTATACAGTGCAATTCAGTGTATAAAATAGTGCAGTGCAGTGAAAATGGTCCTACTGGGATCGTTTTATAGTGAAATGGGTCTGTGGGGCCCATGTCCCGCATATCCGATCGGTAGATTTTCTACCGGGTCCATACTAGGGGTATATTGGTAAATATATGATAAAATGGTAAAAATAGTGAAATTGATGAAAATGAGTGAAAACAGGGCTAAAATGAAGTGAATAGAAAGTTTAGGAGTAGAATGGTAATTTTACAAAAAGTTGGTAAAAATTGGTGAAAACAAGTTAAAAGTGTAAGTGGAAGGGTAAAATGGTAATTTTGATAAAATATGGTGTTAAAATAGTGATATAGTGAAAAAGTGATAAAATAGGGACTAAATTGTAATTTGGCTAAATTGGAACTTAAAGAGTGGAAAAATAAAGTGAACAGGGTAAAATTATAATTAAATAAGTTAAATAAGGATAGATGTCCAAAAAGGAATTTAAATAAGGTTAATCGTGTAAAATTGGAATAAATAAGGGCATTTTGGTAATTATGTATATTAATGAGGATATAAGTGTAATTATGGTAAAATGTGGGATATAAATGGTATATGTTTAATTGTGGGGACATAAAGGTAATTAATAAAAAATAAAAGGATAAAATTGGAATAAGAGTAAAAATGAGGACATAAGTGGCATTAAGTGAAAAGTGGGGAGATGAGTGGAATTAATAGAAAAGATAAAGATAAAATTGGAAACCTTGGAAATTATAAGGGTAAAAATGTAATTAAAAAACCAAAAAGTGGAATAAACAGATTGAAATGTAATTAATGGAAAAATAAATAATTAAGGGAAATAATGAAATAAATAGTATAATTAAGTGAATAAAAGTGTAATTAAGTGATTAAATTCATAGTTATGTGATTAATTAAATGATGGAATAAATCAATTTTGAGATTAATTAAGTCACTTAACAAGTGAATTCAATATAACGAATAATAAGTGAAAATAATAAGAATATGTATTTATAACATGTTTATTAAATAGATTTACTTAGGAAATTTATAGATTGATAACCACCACTGTGCATCTTAATGCTCAGCACGTAATTGTTTCTAACTGCGTGTAGGTACCCAATAGGTTCGGAGTAGCGTACATCAGACCGGAGAGCAAGCCAGGAGAAGGAGATATATTTTTGATTTTGTATGTGTAATGAAATATTTTGTGGCATGTATACACACTTTATTAATAATTGAAGTTGGCATGTAATATTATAATATTTATTTTATCTATGTAGAATTTTATTATGTCTGTGTGATGAAAGGCGGATGGGATGAATGGTTATAGGATGATTATATTGTTGTGCCCTTGCCGAGGCTGTGGAACTTTCAATTTGCAGGTTTGGGTAGTGCAAATTATAAGCCGTTATACTGCCGAAATTTTTAACAAATGGATAGTGATTTAGACAGTTATAGATCATCGTAACTAAGTAAAGTAAATGCGTAAGTGGTATGTAAAAGTTGTATAAGTGGTTAAAGTATTAAGTGAACTTAGTGTATATCATAATAAGTGTAGAAAAAAAAATTTAACCCCTAAATTCAATAAGTGATAACCATTAAGCGATTATGGTAATCGCACAGTATCGCTAGGTCAGCAGTGTACGTATAGGGCATAAGGGTGCTACATTAATTGTGGGGTTGGAAAGGTTGATTTGAAGGTAAGATAAAGTTGGGTTGATGTATATTTTAGTTTGGAATTTTGGGTGTTTTGATAGTGAGGAAATCTGCAGAAATTCATGCAAGAGCTGGAAATCACGATGCTGTTGCGAGCGCGACACTGTCGCGAGGTCGCGACATGACTCGTTGATTTCAGCACTTGCGCGAGGCCGAACGGATTTTCGTGGCCGAGCGACTGGACTGCCGAACGCTCACAGCGAGAGCTCTCTGTTACAAGCGCGATGCTTGTTGCGAGTGCGACAGGGCGCTCTACTGCCAAGCAAATTGGATTGCCGAGCGGATTGAGCTGCAGAGCTCGCAACGAGAGCTCTCTGTCGCGAGCGCGATAGAGCGCTCGGCTGCCAGTCATTTCGGGGCAATACCCTGTCGCGGCGCATGCCTGCGCGTGGGCGCGACAGCCTCTATTGGCAGCTCACTGTCGCAAGAGCGAGGACTGCCGCGACCGCGACAGGGGGCAAGTTATGCCTCTATCCCGAGCACAACGGACGTCGCGAGCGCGACACTCCTGGTTTCAAAATGGTGTTTTCCTTTGTGGTTTCCGATGTTTATTATCCAAACTTGTGATGGTCTTAGAATTATTCTTGGACTATTTTATGAAGCGTATGAGTAGAATTGGGTGTATTATGCATGTAAAGTTATATGAATTCTATAAATGTGAATTAACGGATTATGCATGACCTGCGAGAGTCAGTTTAGTGGATAGTTAGACATGCCTAAAAGAGTCCTTTTCCTGCAGCCTCTATACTATTCTGGACCCTGATCAGGTCTCCGTTTAGTTCCTCGCGAACTTCTACGTGTTTGTATCTTGTTTAAGATTCCTCTGTAAAATGTTTTGAAAAGAGATAAAGTGATACTGTTTTTCGATTCATACCTGTAACGTACCGTTATGTGACGATTCGTGCCCGTAAGGTACTTCTACGCATTTACTCGTTATCCACTACTTTGAGTCAGCAGGTGTCATGGTTTGTTCTGATATGATCAAAAGTATGCGAATCCGAATGAGTATGATTATAAGCATTTGAATTTGAATGACTCATCTATGAGTTTATGAATCTGTTGGCATATGAATGTGTTTATTGAAACTTTGAATGGTGATGAGTGGAATTCTATTGTGATTATGTATTATGATCATCAGTATGCCATCTCATATGTGCTTTGCCTTGACGACCATTGTGAATGGCCATCCATATATGCTATTCTTTGTTTCCCCACTAAGCGTTATCGCTTAGCACGGTGTTTTCACCCGTGCAAGTGTGGAAGATGTATAGCTCTTGGGAGAGTCGCCGCCAGTCAAGCCAACACAGAGGGATTAGTGTTAGGGCTTTATTTTTATAACATGGTTCCTTTGTAATAGAACTCTCTATTGTATATCGTTTTTGTAAGCTTCTACTATGTATCTCCGACAATTGTAATTATTTTTTATTGGCTATTATGATTAGAACATTATTGTAACGAATTTTGGTTATATTAATGAATGATCATTATGATGTTTCCAAAAGTTTTATTTTTTCGCTATATTTTAGTATGTACAATGTGACCAAATGTATGATTATGTATCCCTTTGTGTGGTGACACCCCTGCTCGTACAACATCTCACTCCCTTGCGGATGGGTTCGCCTACGTATGGGAAGGGGGTGTTACAGGTTTTGGTATCAGAGCACTAATTTAGGCATTTTCTGGGTGATTGTTGTGCATAGATATCCATCTAGGATTGTGTTGGCTGATGCGGTTGTCCTCTTATTTGTTTTAGATGGCTTCTAATTCGGTGCGTGGATCACTTGAGGAGTCCGTCGAGAGTGTGAACCCTCAAGCAGTTGATCCTTCTGTGTCTAGGTTAGCTCAACCTGCTAGGGTGCTACCTGAGGCTACAGCCGTGCCCTTTGAGGTCATGTTGAAGATTTCGCAGGACATGGCTAGGGTCATTGAGAGTGTGACCGCTCCTAGATTCCCTACTGAGAATTTGAGGAAGGCGAGCGCCGAGGACTTTTATGGGACTGGTTTGGATGACTCAGAATGTGTTGAGAAGTGGTTGGAGAAGGTAGAGCGAGCCTTGGATGAGATTCGTTGTCCTCAGGAGAGGTGAGTAGAGTGCATGTTGGCTTTGTTGCAAGGATCTGCCTATGACTAGTGGAAGTTGGTTCGAAGGCATCCCAAGTTTCCTGACCCAGTCACATGGGAGTTCTTCGATAGGGAATTTACAAATAAGTATATGACTCGGGAGTACAAGGATACTAAGTGGGCACAGTTTTTGAGTCCGAAGCAGAGGACAATGTCAGTTTCAGAGTTTGAGAAGGAATTTCACAGATTGGCTAAGTATGCTCTGGAAGGTGTTCTAACTAAGGAATTTAGATGTCGAGATTTTGAGACTGGATTGAACGAGTTTTTGAGGGTTATGCTGATTTCACTAATGAGTACTCTGGGTGTTGGGTATTATCAGATTGTGCAAGCTGTAGTGAGGGCTGAGAGGTCAGAGTCGGTTCTGAGAGAGAGAGCTCAGAGGAGGAATCCCCCTCGTGGGGTGATAACTTCAATATAGTACTTAGTTTTGATAGTGTTTTCGTATGATTTTTGGGTGTTTAGTTGTGTTTTTTTTTTGTCATGTTATGTTTCCTTTAGGTTAATTTTGTTAATCTTAGTCAAATTGGAATTTTGATGCATTATAGGTAGCTTTTTGATGGAGTTTGATTTGTCTTTGCAGGTGTGGTTCTAGGTACCTCACGGTCACAACCAAATTAGTTGTGACCATGACATAAAAAGGAATTGAAAACAGGAGTTGACTTACATGGGTCATGGTCACAACAAAACTCATTGTGACCGTGACATAAAGATCCATCGGACAGAATGCAAGTATGAAGCACCTCGCGGTGGTAACCTATTTGGTTCTCACCGTGACATAAAAATCACCAAGGCAGAATCAGTTGAGAAGGTACCTCACGGTGGTAACAAATTTCATTCCCACGGTAACATAAATTTTTCCTGGACAGAAGCTAAAATTGAAGACCTCACTGTGGCAACAGATTTCATTGCCACCGTGACCCCTCTCCTATGTGCAAAGGCAGATTAATGTTCTCGACACCTCACGGTGGCAACAGATTTCATTGCCACCGTGACCACTCTAACACTATATAAACGTATTTTTCTGTTTGGCTAGGGTTCCAAATGTTTTAGTTTAGTTTTCATATTAGTTTTGAGATTGATAATTTTCTGAGCTTTTCTTCTATTCTGAATTTTAGGTTTCCAATTTTTGTCTTTAGTTTTGAATTAGAAATCAAGAATATTTCATCAGATACACATAATTTATTTTCAAGAGAGGGTTTCTAGAATTTGAATTTAATTCTCCATTGAAGATCCAAAGAAGAAGATTGAAGAACGTGGGATTCAACCTGGATTTCCGCCTCAATCAATTTATGGGTTTATTCTTTCCTTTATTCTTTTGATTTTGTAATGGATCGTGAGTAGTCATTTAGTTGTTTAGGGGATCTCTGAATCCCCTACCCATGATGTGAATTATGAACATCTTTTGAATTTACATATATGAATGAATGGTTTATTTCACTCTTCCTTATTATCAATTTGTGGGATTTAATTTCTCAATTCAATTTCCAATTTCACTGAATGATTTAATTCATATATCTCTGTTGGTTATTGAGTTTGTATGGACTGAATGCCATGAATATTTTTATTCTCAGATTTTCTATCATGTTTGCTGTATCATTTGGACTGCTCTGAAATGGGAATCTAGATGTGCAGGTTTTCATGGTTTAAGATTGGAGTGAGGAGTGAAATAATTAGGTTTTGGGTTGTTTTGCTCCGGAATAGAAAAGCAAACCAAACTTAGGATTTTAGACCCGTGCTTAGGCTAGTTATATGGCTTGCTCCGGAATGGGACGTCATGCAATTAGAATAGCTTGCTCTGGAATGGGACGCTTGCGTTAAGAGGGTTATCCCGATTTCTTTCATATAGGATTCTTATATTAATTTTATTCACATTTGGGTATGGGGTGGATGAGTGAACCTGAGCAACGTTCTTTTCATTCATGAATTTTTTGCTTGTTTTATTCCGTTATCAGTTTTTGTTATCAGTTTTTGCTGTTAACTTTATTTGTTTACTTTTTACTTGCTTTTTAGCTGTTTAATTCTTTTGTTTTTAATCAATAGATTAATAAATCAATTCAAACTTTTGGGAATTTTTTAGCATATATTTGATTTTCTTCACTTACACACACAATCCCTTGGGTACGATAACTCGGGGTCTTATTTTTACCCCACTGTATTACTTGCCGATTCAGTACACTTTCTAAGATCGCGTCAAGTTTTTGGCGCCGTTGCCGGGGATTGGCGTTGTTTGTGAATTTTGATTTTTATTTGTATGTGTTTTTATTTTTTTTTATTTAAATTTTTATTTGTTTTCTTATTCTTTTCAAGTAGTTGTGGTGCATTAGTAGATTGAGACAAGAACAAATAGCACCCTACGACCCTGAAATTGAGAGGACTTTGCATCAACGAAGGAGAGCTAATAGAGATAATAACATGGAAAACAATCCTCCTTCTATTGATGAATTTCCTCCCGAGAACGAATAAGAGTCGAAGGCACAACAAGAGAATCTAGGAATATACAGAGAAGAGGCCCCTAGGCAGAGAACGATAAGGGACTATGCTGTACCGAGATGGAATGAGGATCATCGGACAATTGTGCTGCCACGGGGAGTACATTTTGAACTTAAGCCTGCAACCATCAATATGGTACAGAGGAACCAGTTTTCGGGTTCAGAAGTGGAAGATCCTATGCAGCACTTTGACATATTTTTGGAGGTTAGTGATACAGTCTAGATTCCAGGAGTAACATCTGACTCGGTAAGATTAAAATTATTTCCGTTTACTTTGATTGAAAAAGCAAGAGAATGGCTGCAAATGTTACCGAGACAGTCAATTAGATCATGGGACCAGTTATAAGAGAGGTTTTTGATGCGATTCTTCCCTCCTACAAAGACTGCAAACATCCGCAATAGCATTTTGGGTTTTAGCCAAATGAGTGAGGAACCTTTTTCATGAGGCCTGGGAAAGGTTTAGAAGATTGTTGAGAAGCTGTCCACACCATGTGTAACGCCCGTTATCCCCGTTGGAAGGATACCGGAGCGCCATGCGGGCAAACACATATACGAATTCATATACACATGTATAAACAAAAACCAAATGAGATGTAAAGAAACCTATAAACATAATATAACAAGTCCTTATACATATATCAAATCAATATTGTTTTACAAAAAGGGCTCGTAAGCAAATACATATACCAAAATAGTTGTTCCTTTACAAAAGATTCATTTGCTATTAACAAGCCATGTACAAAATAACAGCGGAACACTCAAAAATAACTTCATCCAAAAAGACTTCTAGTGGCTGACCTGCAGATATCAGACTCCAAACTGAACTCGCCACCTGCACGGGAAGAGAACCCGTGCTAAGCGATAACGCTTAGTGGGGAGGAACAAAACAAATGAACAATATGCATATACAATATATCCAACAAAAATATAATTTCATCGCAACAGAAACGTGCAATAAAGCTATGATTCACAAACAAAGGCATCATAATTTCATATAAGCACATTTCCATATTCTCTACTTGACATGCATAAACATACATTACAAGCAATTACAATTAACTACTTTAATTATAATTAGGATTTACATACTTTTCACCATTCTAAGTATACAGATACAAGGTGCATATCATGAAGTTATGCAAGAATTCATGTGCATCATATACTTGTAATCGTGTCAATATGCATCTCAACATGTGCCACCCAATTTAACATATAGCCTGATTAGTCTAAAAAACCATTTAGAAGTGGATGCGGTCCATTTGATACTAATAGAACACAGTATCCCAAGCATATAGAGACATGAGTCTCAAACATATGATTTTCATATAGAGACCGAAGTCTCGCATTAATTTCCATGTAGACCCAAACGGGATCGAAACAAGGATCCAAACAGGACCCGCATGTAACATTTTATCATATAGCAGCTGCACACACACCCTGACCTAAGTAAGCGCTTACTTATCCACTACTATGACTTATCTAGGCTTAAGGACACAACCCATCAATTCAAGTATCAATATCATAACATGAGAATTGAAATTAATACTAATCTATAAACCATGTATACATGTATACTGATCACAATTGAAACATGTAAATATAAATATTAAATACAGAAGTTAAAAGGACCTACAATTCACATTAAAATAATCCATGTTCAAGTAAATTATAAATATTTAAATCATGTATAATAATTACTAATCATGAACACAAATCTCATAATTAATCAATTAATAAAATACAAATCAAATCTTTAAAACCCAAACATTTGATATGTAAAGAAAAACCCTTTAAAACAGAAGTTAAAACTTGGTTTTTAGAAAACAAGGCAGCTGGAAGAAGGCTGGTCACGAGTTACCCAGGCAGTGGTAACTCGTGACTCTAATTTCTCGCGAGTGCCACGAAGAACGGGGCAGTCACGAGTCGTGACCATCCGTCACGCCTCGTGACGCCTGAGAGGAGAGGGGGAGGTCACGAGATCTTGTCTCGTGACACGCAGGGAAGAGGAGAGGTCACGAGGCGTGATGCTCCATCACGTCGCATGACTTCCCAAGGAGGGAGGTCACGGCGTGATGCTCCATCACGTCTCATGATCTTCCTCTCACTACTTGCTCCTCCTTCTCAAAATTTCCAGAACACGTAAAAGCCCAGAAAACGTAAAAACAGAGTACATCAACACTCCAAACTCCATTTGTCTAAAAACCATTTTTCATGCAAAAGTCATGCTAACACGTACCTTCAAGTCTTCAGAGCACATTTATAGCAATTATAATACAAATAACATATTTTTACTATTCAAACAGAGGTAATACCAGAACGTCAACATATCAGGATTTCTCATTCAAACTCATGCATATTCATCTCATTTACCAAGTCACGTTATTCTTTTCTAACTAAATCATGTATACACAGTACATTTCTCATGCATTTTTTTATAAATGAACACACATAGCTAACGTTTACAACAAACAGCAACTAGGATCCGAAATTGAGAAAGGCAGACACTCCCAAACCTGATGATGAAGTCCAAAAATATCCACTGCACTTTTTAATCCACAATCTTCCCTTTTCCCTTCTCTTTTCCCTTATCTTCAGATGCTTGCAAATAGACAAAACCGCATTTCATGAACCGACAAATAAAACCCAATATCAAACTAAAGAGACAGAATGAATATTCCTTAAGATGGAGAAGATGAAGAACCATACAAAAACTGACAGTCACTTACCTCCTGAAATCTTCAATGCTCAAAACCCTAGCTCAAAAACAAATGGATGAACAACTCAAACAAAAGAAGAAAGAACAGAAATGAAGAGGAGAAGGAGTGGCTAACGTGAGAGAGAGTGCAAGAGAGACCAATATCTGATTTCTGAACCCCCTCTTCTCTTTCCCACATGCACACACTCTCCTTTCCACTTGGCACACATGCACGGCTCACAAATCCACTAAATACTCTTTTACAATCTGCTCCTTCTATTACCAATAAGCCCTTGTCAAATTACTCTTTACTCACTAAACTAAAAATCTGCAAAATAATACTTTTAATTCCTTGCAATAAAATCCTCTTTTCCTCAAGCAAATTACCCACTTGCCCTTAATTGTCCAAATAAAATCGCTAAATCCAATTAGGCCACTTATGGGGTGTGACAACTCTCCCCTCCTTAAGAAAATTTCGTCCTTGAAATTTCCTCGCTTATGAAATACATCTCAAATATCAAAACCGAAACGAAATGAAACTTAACATTTAAACACTTACCCGAAGGACCCGCGGCAACGGTCGCATCTTCAACAATCATAGCGTAAGCTCTATGCCGGTTATGATCTTCCGTAGCACCAGGTCGTTGCACTGTCTTTGATGGTGCTCTCAGAGCTCTACTTCCATCACGATTGCTTCGAGTGACATTGGATCTTCTACTCTTTTGTTGATTCTGGTCCTCTTGTCGATTAGGGCAACTTGCAAACCGATGCTCCATACTCCCACACTTAAAGCATGCCCCGGTGATCTTGCGACATGTACCCCAATGGTACCTATAACAATGCTCACACTCCGGTGCTCGAATTCCCTTATTACCATGAGGGGCTACGCTCTCTAATTGTGAAGGCACTTGGACAATCTCTCTAGATCCTTGCTCGGTTGGAGCACCCTTGGACATCTTAGTACTCGCAACTCCCCCATCCGGTGCTCTTCTCTTCTGTGCTATCTTCTGCTTTACCACCTCAGATTCTTCTAACTTCATTGCTGCAGCCAGAAGCTGATAATACCCCACTGGTTGCAAGATGATCATTGCAGATAAAGGACCTCTGTACACCTCACGAATTCCCTCTAGAAAGTGCCTACATCTGAACTCATCCGTCAACAACTGCTCGGGCACATACTTACTCAACCGGTTGAATTCCTTGTCATACTCACTCACGGTCATACCCCGCTGCTTCAAACTAATGAACTCTCTCCATTTAGCTTCTTGGTATGCCTTTGTCACATACTTTTGCTCAAACTCTTGCTTGAAGGATTCCCAAGTCAGTTCAGCTGGTCGTTGCGGATTCCTCATCACAAGTTCCCACCAATCATATGCTGATCCTTGAAGCAACGAAATTGCACATGAAGCTCTCTGATCTGCGGGACATCTAATCTCTTGCAGAATCCTACCTACCCTCTTCAGCCAAAACTCAGCCACATCTGATTCATCCAAGGCAGTCCCATGAAAGTCTTCTGCTCCTCTCTTTCTTAACAACTCAGTTGGAGCCTTAGGAGCAGTCAACCTATCAACCACTTGCAGTAACCCTTGTACTAATGCTGGATCAAAACCAACTCCTCTATTTGCACCCACAGCTGGTGCAGGTTCCCGCTCATGCCTATCCTGTCCCACTGGATCACCTCCTCTGACTGGATTCTCTCGTAGACCCACATTGATACTACTCATGGTGTCGCCCATATACTCACTTGGATCCGACTCCATACAAACACTGCACAACACAAGACATCTGCATTAGGCCACTACACAAAACTGACTCTTATGCATAGACTTGACTCTACACTCAAACAATCACAACATAACCCAGAACCACCAAACCTGGGCTCTGATACCAAGCTGTAACGCCACGTTATCCCCGTTGGAAGGATACCGGAGCGCCACGCGGGCAAACACATATACGAATCCATATACACATGTATAAACAAAAACCAAATGAGATGTAAAGAAACCTATTAACATAATATAACAAGTCCTTATACATATATCAAATCAATATTGTTTTACAAAAAGGGCTCGTAAGCAAATACATATACCAAAATAGTTGTTCCTTTACAAAAGATTCATTTGCTATTAACAAGCCATGTACAAAATAACAGCGGAGACTCAAAAATAACTTCATCCAAAAAGACTTCTAGTGGCCGACCTGCAGATATCAGACTCCAAACCGAACTCGCCACCTGCACGGGAAGAGAACCCGTGCTAAGCGATAACGCTTAGTGGGGAGGAACAAAACAAATGAACAATATGCATATACAATATATCCAACAAAAATATAATTTCATCGCAACAGAAACGTGCAATAAAGCTATGATTCACAAACAAAGGCATCATAATTTCATATAAGCACATTTCCATATTCTTTACTTGACATGCATAAACATACATTATAAGCAATTAACTACTTAAATTATAATTAGGATTTACATGCTTTTCACCATTCTAAGTATACAGATACAAGGTGCATATCATGAAGTTATGCAAGAATTAATGTGCATCATATACTTATAATCGTGTCAATATGCATCTCAACATGTGCCACCCAATTTAACATATAGCTTAATTAGTCTGAAAAACCATTTAGAAGTGGATGCGGTCCATTGGATACTGATAGAACATAGTATCCCAAGCATATAGAGACATGAGTCTCAAACATATGATTTTCATATAGAGACCGAAGTCTCGCATTAATTTCCATGTAGACCCAAACGGGGTCGAAACAAGGATCCAAACAGGACCCGCATGTAACATTTTATCATATAGTAGCTGCACACACACCCTGACCTAAGTAAGCGCTTACTTATCCACTACTATGACTTATCCAGGCTTAAGGACACAACCCATCAATTCAAGTATCAATATCATAACATGAGAATTGAAATTAATACTAATCTATAAACCATGTATACATGTATACTGATCACAATTGAAACATGTAAATATAAATATTAAATACAGAAGTTAAAAGGACCTATAATTCACATTAAAATAATTCATGTTCAAGTAAATTATAAATATTTAAATCATGTATAATAATTACTAATCATGAACACAAATCTCATAATTAATCAATTAATAAAATACAAATCAAATCTTTAAAACCCAAACGTTTGATATGTAAAGAAAAACCCTTTAAACCAGAAGTTAAAACTTGGTTTTTAGAAAACAAGGCAGCTGGAAGAAGGCTGGTCACGAGTTACCCAAGCAGTGGTAACTCGTGACGCTAATTTCTCTCGAGCGCCACGAAGAACGGGGTAGTCACGAGTCGTGACCATCCGTCACGCCTCGTGACGCCTGAGAGGAGAGGGGGAGGTCACGAGATCATGTCTCGTGACACGCAGGGAAGAGGAGAGGTCACGAGGCGTGATGCTCCATCACGTCGCATGACTTCCTAAGGAGGGAGGTCACGGCGTGATGCTCCATCACGTCTCGTGATCTTCCTCTCACTACTTGCTCCTCCTTCTCAAAATTTCCAGAACACGTAAAAACCCAGAAAACGTAAAAATATAGTACATCAAAACTCCAAACCCCATTTGTCTAAAAACCATTTTTCATGCAAAAGTCATGCTAACACGTACCTTCAAGTCTTCAGAGCACATTTATAGCAATTATAATACAAATAACATATTTTTACTTTTCAAACAGAGGTAATACCAGAACGTCAACATATCAGGATTTCTCATTCAAACTCATGCATATTCATCTCATTTACCAACTCACGTTATTCTTTTCTAACTAAATCATGTATACACAGTACATTTCTCATGCATTTTTTTATAAATGAACACACATAGCTAACGTTTACAACAAACAGCAACTAGGATCCGAAATTGAGAAAGGCAGACACTCCCAAACCTGATGATGAAGTCCAAAAATATCCACTGCACTTTTTAATCCACAATCTTCCCTTTTCCCTTCTGTTTTCCCTTATCTTCAGATGCTTGCAAATAGACAAAACCGCATTTCATGAACCGACAAATAAAACCCAATATCAAACTAAAGAGACAGAATGAATATTCCTTAAGATCGAGAAGATGAAGAACCATACAAAAACTGACAGTCACTTACCTCCTGAAATCTTCAATGCTCAAAACCCTAGCTCAAAACCAAATGGATGAACAACTCAAACAAAAGAAGAAAGAACAGAAATGAAGAGGAGAAGGAGTGGCTAACGTGAGAGAGAGTGCAAGAGAGACCAATATCTGATTTCTGAACCCCTTCTTCTCTGTCCCACATGCACACACTCTCCTTTACACTTGGCACACATGCACGGCTCACAAATCCACTAAATACTCTTTTACAATCTGCTCCTTGTATTACCAATAAGCCCTTGTCAAATTACTCTTTACTCACTAAACTAAAAATCTGCAAAATAATACTTTTAATTCCTTGCAATAAAATCCTCTTTTCCTCAAGCAAATTACCCACTTGCCCTTAATTGTCCAAATAAAATCGCTAAATCCAATTAGGCCACTTATTGTAACACCCCCTTCCCATACATAGGCGATCCCATCCGAGAAGGAGTGAGAAGCCGTATGAGTAAAGGTACCACCATGTAAGTACAAAGTCTAACATACAATCATTCATAACATACATTCAGAAAATACAAAATAATTTAAACTTTCTATAAAAAGAAAGCACAGGCTGATCATGCATTACTATAATTAAACTATTACAATAATGTTCTGATCAGCAAGCTGATATAAAAATAATATTACATAACCCAAAATATAGATACAAAAGCGGAAGCTGATACAAAACTGATACATGAGAGTTCTATACAAAAAGAATCATCACTGATACAAAAATAGCCCTACAGTAAAAAAAACTCTTCTGTGTTGGCTTGATGACAACGACTCTCACAAGGCAAAACTCCTTCCGCACCTGCACGGGTAAACACACCGTGCTAAGCGATAAACGCTTAGTGGGGAATCACACATAAATTATGGACGACCACTCACAGTGGTCGCCAAAACATGTCACATTCTGAATGGCATTATGCAAAGGTTAGCAGGCTATATATAAACATATTCACGTATAAAGGCCATATAGTCAATATCTCACAATCATATTCATTACAGAATAATCCAGCATGTGTTTCATCATTAATTCACTCAGAAATTCCATAGGGTAATCAAAACAGATCAGAACAATTCTAATTAACAAATGAAGATCACCTGCTGACCCTAGACAGTGGATAACGAGTGTACTGAGGGTACCTTACGGGTACGAATCGAATACTGAGGATACCTCACAGGTACAAATCAAATATTATATCATTAATCAAAACATGTTATTTATATACTGAGGGAATCTTAAACAAGATTCTATACTGATGGGTTCGCGAGGAACCAAACGGGGACCTGATCGGGGTCCAAACTGAACTGAGGGCTGCAGCTAAAGACTCTATTAGGCATGCCTAACTATCCACTTACTTGACTCTAGCAGGTTATGCATCAAACATATCACATTTCAGGATACAGAATATAATTCATCAGAAAAATCATGCTATCACGCATATCGAAGCATCAAACAGTAAGGCATGCATCATACAACAGTAAAATCTATTCAGAAGAAGTACCAAGTTCATTTCTGAGTTAAAAACAAGGAAATTTCGGAAAAACGAGCTGAACGGAGAAATGGGCGAGATCGGCTGGTCACTGGCGTGACTGGCCTTCCCAACAGGCAGGTCACGGCGTGACCGAGGGTCACGCGACGTGACTTGCTTGTTCCTCGCCGGTCCCATTGCGTGATCTCCACAAATCACGCAATGCTCTCGCAGGTCACGGCGTGACTGGACGTCACGACTCGTGACGTGCTACAACTCAAGCAGCGTGATCTCGCAGATCACGCACGCCTCGCCTCGCAGGTCACACGACGTGACTGAAGATCACGTCGCGTGACTTGCTTACTCATCATCTGGTCACGTGACTGGCTTCTCAGCAGGCAGGTCACGGCGTGACCGAGAGTCACGCGACGTGACTTGCCTTCCTTTGTAGCGAGTCACGCGACAGAGAGAGTTACTACAGTAATTCGATTTTCCCAGAATTTCTAGAATTCTCAAAACAACAATTTCAATCCCAATTTGATTTAAAACCATTCAAACCTGTTTTTACCTTCCAGAAATCATCTCAATTCACATAATCAATATACATGCAACTCAATTTAGCATTTAAACAACCAAATTAAGACTAATTGATTCAAGCTCTTCAAGAACATATAAACCCTATAATTTACAGTAAACATCAAAATCGCACAAATCACAATCAAATATTCCCAAACCTGGATTCTAAACTTCTATCACTTAGCTCCACTAGGTCCAGCAACCTCTTTCCCCTTTGGATCACGTGGAGCCTCAGCTAGAACACAAACACAGTAATGAACATCAACATGCAACCCTAAATTAAAACTCAACCTAAAGAAGAAGATGAAGATGTAAAGTTACAGTAAAACAAAGACAAGGACATACACTTACCAAGCTAGGGGATGCAACTAGAATCCACACCACAATACTTAGAGTAAAGAAGATGAAGAAAAAGAAGAGAAGAAACGTGAGAGAAAGAAGATAACGTGAATCTGTTATCTTCACTCCTTCCTTTCCTTTTTCTTTTTCTTTTCTTTACCCTAACTATGTGTAAATTTCCTATTAGTGAAGCTAACCACTCACACCAATCTAAAATGCATTACAGACACCCTAAGTAACCTCATTTAAATGCACCCTACAATGGTATATGTACGTGCACACAAATGCAACTCATTTAACTCTCACCTTCATACCATGTATGCACCCACACAATAATAAAACCCCAAAATCATACATTATTACTAAAGTACCCTTATGAAATGCTGAGCACATGCGAATGCTTACACATACAGACAGACAGACAGACGGACAGACAGGCTCATTCTACTAGGGGGCAAACGGGGTGTGACACTTATGGGGTGTGACAACTCTCCCCTCCTTAAGAAAATTTCGTCCTCGAAATTTCCTCGCTTATGAAATACATCTCAAATATCAAAACCGAAACGAAACGAAACTTAACATTTAAACACTTACCCGAAGGACCCGCGGCAACGGTCGCATCATCAGCAATCATAGCGTAAGCTCTATGCCGGTTATGATCTTCCGTAGCACCAGGTCGTTGCACTGTCTCTGATGGTGCTCTCAGAGCTCTACTTCCATCACGATTGCTTCGAGTGACATTGGATCTTCTACTCTCTTGTTGATTCTAGTCCTCTTGTCGATTAGGGCAACTTGCAAACCGATGCTCCATACTCCCACACTTAAAGCATGCCCCGGTGATCTTGCGACATGTACCCCAATGGTACCTATGATAATGCTCACACTCCGGTGCTCGATTTCCCTTATTACCATGAGGGGCTACGCTCTCTACTTGTAAAGGCACTTGAACAATCTCTCTAGATCCTTGCTCGGTTGGAGCACCCTTGAACTTATTAGTACTCGCAACTCCCCCATCCGGTGCTCTTCTCTTCTGTGCTATCTTTTGCTTTACCACCTCAGATTCTTCTAACTTCATTGCTGCAGCCACAAGCTGATAATACCCCACTGGTTGCAAGATGAACATTGCAGACAAAGGACCTCTGTACACCTCGTGAAGTCCCTCTAAAAAGTGCCTACATCTGAACTCATCCGCCAACAACTGCTCGGGCACATACTTACTCAACCGGTTGAATTCCTTGTCATACTCACTCACGGTCATACCCCGCTGTTTCAAACTAATGAACTCTCTCCATTTAGCTTCTTGGTATGCCTTTGTCACATACTTTTGCTCAAACTCTTGCTTGAAGTATTCCCAAGTCAGTTCAGCTGGTCGTTGCGGATTCCTCATCACAAGTTCCCACCAATCATATGCTGATCCTTGAAGCAACGATATTGCACATGAAGCTCTCTGATCTGCGGGGCATCTAATCTCTTGCAGAATCCTACCTACCCTCTTCAGCCAAAACTCAGCCACATCTGATTCATCCAAGGCAGTCCCATGAAAGTCTTCTGCTCCTCTCTTTCTTAACAACTCAGTTGGAGCCTTAGGAGCAGTCAACCTATCAACCATTTGCAGTAACCCTTGTACTAATACTGGATCAAAACCAACTCCTCTATTTGCACCCACAGCTGGTGCAGGTTCCCGCTCATGCCTATCCTGTCCCACTGGATCACCTCCTCTGACTGGATTCTCTCTTCGACCCACATTGATACAACTCATGGTGTCGCCCATATACTCACTTGGATCCGACTCCATACAAACAATACACAACACAAGACATCTGCATTAGGCCACTACACAAAACTGACTCTTATGCATAAACTTGACTCTACACTCAAACAATCACAACATAACCCAGAACCACCAAACCTGGGCTCTGATACCAAGCTGTAACGCCCCGTTATCCCCGTTGGAAGGATACCGGAGCGCCACGCGGGCAAACACATATACGAATCCATATACACATGTATAAACAAAAACCAAATGAGATGTAAAGAAACCTATAAACATAATATAACAAGTCCTTATACATATATCAAATCAATATTATTTTACATAAAGGGCTCGTAAGCAAATACATATACCAAAATAGTTGTTCCTTTACAAAAGATTCATTTGCTATTAACAAGCCATGTACAAAATAACAGCGGAAGACTCAAAAATAACTTCATCCAAAAAGACTTCTAGTGGCCGACCTGCAGATATCAGACTCCGAACCGAACTCGCCACCTGCACGGGAAGAGAACCCGTGCTAAGCGATAACGCTTAGTGGGGAGGAACAAAACAAATGAACAATATGCATATACAATATATCCAACAAAAATATAATTTCATCGCAACAGAAACGTGCAATAAAGCTATGATTCACAAACAAAGGCATCATAATTTCATATAAACACATTTCCATATTCTCTACTTGACATGCATAAACATACATTACAAGCAATTAACTACTTAAATTATAATTAGGATTTACATACTTTTCACCATTCTAAGTATACAGATACAAGGTGCATATCATGAAGTTATGCAAGAATTCATGTGCATCATATACTTATAATCGTGTCAATATGCATCTCAACATGTGCCACCCAATTTAACATATAGCCTGATTAGTCTGAAAAACCATTTAGAAGTGGATGCGGTCCATTGGATACTGATAGAACATAGTATCCCAAGCATATAGAGACATGAGTCTCAAACATATGATTTTCATATAGAGACCGAAGTCTCGCATTAATTTCCATGTAGACCCAAACGGGGTCGAAACAAGGATCCAAACAGGACCCGCATGTAACATTTTATCATATAGCAGCTGCACACACACCCTGACCTAAGTAAGCGCTTACTTATCCACTACTATGACTTATCCAGGCTTAAGGACACAACCCATCAATTCAAGTATCAATATCATAACATGAGAATTAAAATTAATACTAATCTATAAACCATGTATACATGTATACTGATCACAATTGAAACATGTAAATATAAATATTAAATACAGAAGTTAAAAGGACCTACAATTCACATTAAAATAATCCATGTTCAAGTAAATTATAAATATTTAAATCATGTATAATAATTACTAATAATGAACACAAATCTCATAATTAATCAATTAATAAAATACAAATCAAATCTTTAAAACCCAAACGTTTGATATGTAAAGAAAAACCCTTTAAACCAAAAGTTAAAACTTGGTTTTTAGAAAACAAGCCAGCTGGAAGAAGGCTGGTCACGAGTTACCCAGGCAGTGGTAACTCGTGACTCTAATTTCTCGCGAGCGCCACGAAGAACGGGGCAGTCATGAGTAGTGACCATCCGTCACGCCTCGTGACGCCTGAGAGGAGCGGGGGAGGTCACGAGATCTTATCTCGTGACACGCAGGGAAGAGGAGAGGTCACGAGGCGTGATGCTCCATCACGTCGCGTGACTTCCCAAGGAGGGAGGTCACGGTGTGATGCTCCATCACGTCTCGTGATCTTCCTCTCACTACTTGCTCCTCCTTCTCAAAATTTCCAGAACACGTAAAAACCCAGAAAACGTAAAAATAGAGTACATCAAAACTCTAAACCCCATTTGTCTAAAAACCATTTTTCATGCAAAAGTCATGCTAACACGTACCTTCAAGTCTTCAGAGCACATTTATAGCAATTATAATACAAATAACATATTTTTACTATTCAAACAGAGGTAATACCAAAACATCAACATATCAGGATTTCTCATTCAAACTCATGCATATTCATCTCATTTACCAACTCACGTTATTCTTTTCTAACTAAATCATGTATACACAGTACATTTCTCATGCATTTTTTTATAAATGAACACACATAGCTAACGTTAACAACAAACAGCAACTAGGAACTGAAATTGAGAAAGGCAGACACTCCCAATCCTGATGATGAAGTCCAAAAATATCCACTGCACTTTTTAATCCACAATCTTCCCTTTTCCCTTATCTTTTCCCTTATCTTCAGATGCATGCAAATAGACAAAACCGCATTTCATGAACCGACAAATAAAACCCAATATCAAACCAAAGAGACAGAATGAATATTCCTTAAGATGGAGAAGATGAAGAACCATACAAAAACTGACAGTCACTTACCTCCTGAAATCTTCAATGCTCAAAACCCTAGCTCAAAAACAAATGGATGAACAACTCAAACAAAAGAAGAAAGAACAGAAATGAAGAGGAGAAGGAGTGGCTAACGTGAGAGAGAGTGCAAGAGAGACCAATATCTGATTTCTGAACCCCTTCTTCTCTCTCCCACATACACACGCTCTTCTTTCCACTTGGCACACATGCACGGCTCACAAATCCACTAAATACTCTTTTACAATTTGCTCCTTCTATTACCAATAAGCCCTTGTCAAATTACTCTTTACTCACTAAACTAAAAATCTGCAAAATAATACTTTTAATTCCTTGCAATAAAATCCTCTTTTCCTCAAGCAAATTACCCACTTGCCCTTAATTGTCCAAATAAAATCGCTAAATCCAATTAGGCCACTTATGGGGTGTGACACCATGAGATAGCAATCTACCATCTGATGACACAATTCTATAGAGGAGTTACACCGCAGACAAGATCCCTTTTGGATGCATCATCAGGAGGTTCATTCATGAATAGGATACCGGAGGAAGCTTTCCATATGTTCGATGAAATGGCAGCGAATGATGCTCAATGGGCTAATCCTAGATCGGTTCCGAAGAGACATGGAATACATAATTTGGATGAGGTGTCTATGTTGAAGGCATAGATTGAGTCAATGAAAAAAGAGATGAGTGGATTGAAAGTGGAAAATGTAGCCTCTGTGTCTTAAGAGAGTGGATGGTATGAAAGTGGGCAATCTAGTCAAGGGAGTGGAGCAATGGGAGATGTAAATGCTGTAGGAGATTACCGAAGGAATGACCCTTACAGTAACACATATAATCAGGGATGGAGAAATCATCCCAACTTCTCTTGGAAGGATGGAAATCAGAATGCTTCATCATCCTATTCACAAGCAAGAGCTCCCTTCAACCAAAACACTCACTACCAACCACCATATCCATCCCATCAAAACCAAGGTCAAGGTTTTACTCAATCATAGGGTCAATCATACCACCCACCGGGATATCAACTGAGGCCACCTGTGCAAGAAAAGAAGCCAAACCTTGAAGATATGTTGGCAACTTTCATAAATAGTTGACAACAGTTTGTGAATAGCCAGCAACAGTTTATTGCTAATCAAGAAACAAGGTGGAAATCTCAAGAGCAATAGAACTGGAACCAAGATGCTTCCATGAGGAATTTAGAAACTCAGGTGGGACAGTTTGCAAATTCTATGTCTCAAAGGCAACCGGGAACATTTCCATCGAATGTGGACTGGAATCCAAAGGAAGAAGCTAAAGCGATCACACTGAGAAGTGGCAAGGAAGTGGTATCGAGAGAGGACCAAGGTAAAAATTCTTCATCATCATCAGAAAAGGAGGAGCCGACACTGACGGTAAGTAACTCTAACTCTAGAGTAGAAGTTAATAGAAAGCTCCTAAAAATGATAAGGGTAAGGGTCTAGTGAATCCTAAAGTAGAGGATCCTGATATTAATAGATTGCCATTTCTTGCTGTGGCTAGACAGGAAAAGAAAAATGAGCAAAAGGCTAGGTTTCTAGAGATGTTTAAGAAACTGCACATAAATTTACCATTCACTGAAGCCTTAGCTCACATGCCTAATTTTGCAAAATTTATGAAAGAATTATGTTCTAATAAAAAGAAATTAGAAGGGCATAGAATTGTACAGCTCACAGAAAATTGCAGCGCTATAATTTTGAACAAGATCCCTAAAAAATTGGAAGATCCAGGTAGCTTTACTTTACGCTGTGAAATTGGTGAGGATTTTTATGGAAATGCTTTGTGTGATTTGGGTGCTAGCATAAATTTGATGCCTTATTTTATTTGCAGGAAGCTTAATCTTGGAGAGCTCAAGGAGACGGGAATGAGACTCGAACTTGCAGATAGGTCAGTGAGGAGACCCAAAGGAGTGATTGAGGATCTATTAGTGAAGGTGGGGAAATTTATTTTCCCAGTGGATTTTGTAGTGATGGAGATGGAAGAGGACCGCAAGGTACCACTCATTGTGGGTAGGCCGTTTTTAAATACAACCAAGGCATTAATAGATGTACATGGTCAAACGGTAACCCTAAGGTTCAATGATGAGGAGTTGGTGGTGGACATGAACAAGGCTAAAAAGTATCCATCTGGTGATATGGAGGAGTCTGTGTATTTTGTGGATGAAATAGATGAGTGTGTAGAGGAGGTGCAGGAAAAAGTGTGGGGAGCTAATCCAGTGAATGTGAGTTTGATACATTCATTGGAGGATGGAGAGATGGAAGAAGAGATGAAGGGAAAATCGATAGCACCAGTGGAAATAGAAGATGAAGAAGAGGAATTACAGCAAGAAGAGCTTAAACCGAAAAAGGGGGATTCAAATTCTGAACTTAAACCTCTTCCCTCTCATTTGAAATATGTGTTTTTAGAAAATAAGCAAAAACCGGTAATTATATCTTCTTTGTTGTCAGGTGTTGAAGAGAAGATGTTGCTTAAGATGCTGAAAAAGCACAAGGATGCCATTGGATGGGAGACATCAGATTTGAAGGGGATTGACCCTAGTTACTACACACACCGAATTCCGATGGAGGAGGAATGCAAGCTGGTAGCTCAGCCTCAAAGGAGACTCAATCCGGACATGCAAGAGGTGGTAAAGAAGGAGGTACTTAAACTCCTAGACTCAGGTATTATCTACCCTATCTCTGATAGTAAATGGGTTAGCCCAGTGCAGTGTGTGCCTAAGAAGGGGGGGATGACAGTGGAAAGGAATGAGCTGAATGAATTGATTCCATCTCGTACAGTTACAGGGTGGAGAGTCTGTATTGATTTTAGAAGGTTGAATAATGCCACTAGAAAAGACCATTTCCCTTTGCCTTTTATTGACCAAATGCTAGAGAGGCTAGCAGGTAATAGGTTTTACTGTTTTTTAGATGGGTACTCGGGATATTTGCAAATCCCTATAGCTCCTGAAGATCAAGAGAAAACAACCTTTACCTGCCCGTATGGCACATTTGCATATAGGAGAATGCCCTTTGGGTTATGTAATGCACCGGCTACATTTCAACGGTGTATGATGGCTATTTTCCATGACTTCATAGAAAAATTTATGGAAGTATTTATCGATGACTTCACTATATATGGGGCTGATTTTGTTTAGAGCATCTCGATTTAGTACTAGGGAGGTGTGAAAAGACCAACCTAGTTTTGAATTGGAAAAAATGCCATTTTATGGAGAGAGAGGGCATTGTGCTTGGGCACAAAATTTTGGAGAAAGGGATTGTAACACCCCCACCGCCGCCCCCATTGGAAGGACGCCGGCGGGCACGCTACCCGACGGACTCACACACGGATATACACATTCGTTACGCGGAAGCATGCATACAAGCATAAACATACATACAAAAATACGGGTAATTAAAAACTTGACTTACCTTGCGGGCATGAACTGATCATGCAACAACTCACACACACACGCAAGCACTAAGCGGAAGCATATACACATGCATACATAAGATCACTCGGCGGAAGCATAAAGTGAACGATAAAACAAAAGGCTCATTTAACGAAAAACTTAATTACAATAAGATCCTTACATATACAAACACATAAGGAAAAGGCTACAAAATTACAAAATTCAAAATACAGAAACTGAAACAAAGTAACAAAACACTGCTAACTCCTATGTGTCCGACCATGCAGATGCGCGACTCGATCCGAACACAACCTGCCACCTGCACAGGAAGAGAGCCCGTGCTAAGCGATAACGCTTAGTTGGGAAAACACACAAATAATATGGACGGCCATTCACAATGGTCGCCAAGGCATAACACATTCGTATGGAAAATGCGGATATTCATAACATATATATAATCAGACTTCTATAGCAAAGGCAATACCAGACATAATACAATTATCACCATGCAGAACTACATACAATATCACATGCATTAAACTTACCGGTTTCGCCGAGGTATCGAATAGCAACACTTCACCATGCATAAACTCTTAAAAATATTGCATATGCACATATCATATCAAGGTATCCTTATCATAGCGGCACCCGCTCACATGCAACACAATTACCAAGCAAAACTACACCCAACCATCATGCATCCTTAAGAGGTACTAAAACATACTTATCATGTCACAAGATTTATACACTAAATAAAAACCCAGTGTATAGCATCAAACCACCGCACTTCCACTGTGCAACTCTAATTCATACAATATCATGCCATGAATTGTAAACACACAACCACGTACCAAAAACCACTACGATAACTGAGTTCGAAGGAACATACAACATATCATTACATTATGGCACATGCACTTACCAGAAGTCGATCCACATGCATTGCATCACAATAATACATATGCTTATTCACACATTCAACCTTAGCATTAAAGTCAGAGTACTTATACATATTAATTCACATACTTACCATTCTCACCAACTGAATCAAACATGTTCACAATGCAATTTAGGCGAAAAAGCATATACAAATATATACTTAAGTCACATATAGAACACTAAAACTTTCATGATCACATTACTGGAATCTTACCCAAACGGTTATCATATTATCATATTCATATCAGACGAAGCAAATAAAATACCTGCTGACTCAAAATAGTGGATAACGAGCAATCAGAGAGTGCCTCGCTGGCACGATTGGGCGCACCTTACGGGTACGAATCGACGAAATCACATAAATTCACGTTTCTTCCTTTTTATTTTTGAAACACTTTCACAATAGGGGATCTTAAACAAGATCCATACACATAAAAGGGTTCGTGAGGAATCAAACAAGGGACCTGATCAGGGTCCAAACGTTCAAAGGGCGTTGCAGCTAAGAGACTCTATTAGGCATGCCTAACTATCCACTGAACTGACTCTAGCAGGTCATACATAATACAAATCATGCCTCACATCATGGCACATAATTTAACATACCACAGTCATATAATCAATAACATTATCCATGCATAATACATCCAATTATATTAATATACTTCATAAAATAGTCTACGTATAAACCTAAAGGCATCACAAGTTCGGAATTCAAATATTGGAATCAGAAAAGAAAACTCAATTTGGAAACCAGGGAGTGTCGCATTCGCGACGGATGTCGCGCTCGCAACAGAGGCTTGTAGTGTATGGGAGTAGGATGTAAGTGGATTTTTAAGAAAAGTTATTATGTGAGTTGAGTATGGTACCTTGGAGATATTATTATAAGAGATTGTTAATGTGTGGATGGTGTATGGTACAAGCAGGAATAAGTCAAAAGTGGGAATTGTGGTCCAATAGGAGCTTGCCATGTGGCATTGGTTGGTGGGCATTGATGAGTAAGTAAGAAAAGAAGGTAGTTTTGCCTTTCCTTTCCCACGCCTCTCTCTCTCTTTCCCATCTACATTTCTTCTCTCTCTTCCTTTCATGTGGGTTTTCTTCCACCTTTGGTCTAGGGTTTGAGCTTTGAAGGTTCTTTATGAGGTAAGATCATGGGTATTTGTGGCTTCTTCTTCTTCTTCTTTTTCTCCTGCGTTTTCTGGGTTGTGAAAGGGGTTCTCATGGTTTGATTTTGTGTTTTGGCTGGGCTTTGTGCAAGAATTGGAGGAGAAGGGAAAGAGAAGGTTGGATTTTGAAGTGATCGGTTTGAAGCTTTGATTTCCAGGTTTGGGAACTATGTGTGATATGACCTTGATGTATAAATGATGCATGATTATGTATTGGATAATTTTGCATGATTTTTGGATGTGTTAGATTGTTCATATAGCTTTTGGGTGTGTAAAGTATGATTTAGGGTAAATTCTGTTTAGTTTTTGCCGGACCTTTGTGTATTGTTTTTGTCATAAGTAGAGTTTTAGATCTCCAAATTGAGAAATTCTAGTGCCATTTGAAAGCTAAGGTATAGATATAAAATTGTCTCTGAAGGTCCGGAAACCAGTTCTGGCTGTAAGACCCTTGCATAAGTTAAAATCTAAAGTGTCTCTGGTTGGGTCGGGTTACTAGAACAGTGTTGATGTTTTGGCTCATATCTTGAGCTACAAATTTCCTTCTGATCTGAAATTTGTTGTATTTGAATTTTAAAATCCTATGGAAGATTTGTTAAGAGGCACTTTTGCCTAAAAATGTCATTTAGATGTCCGTTTAGGCTGAAAAAAATATGAGTTGTGAAGCAATCCTGAATCGTAGCTTCTGTTTTGCAAGTTTTTGGTAGGTCACGGTGGTAACCAAATTCATTACCACAGTGACATATGAAAATCCTGGATAGAATGCTTAGTTTGGACCTCACGGTGGTAACAAAATTAATTACCACCGTGACCCCTTCTGTCTTGACCATTTTAGGTGTTTTTCTTCCCGAATTGAACCCGTTTTGCACCGGAACTTCCTAGGATCCATCCAATGCATGATTAGGGCTATTAAATGAGTATAAAATTAGTTATCACTTGGGAAATAAATGTGAATGGGATTAGATTAATACAAACTAATAAAATAATTAGGTGTCATTGTATGATTAGAATCTAGTCAAGTTAAATGACATTTATGGGTTGTAATACCTTAATCTGTATGAGCATGTGTAACATAATTAAGTAAGCATAAGTATGAGTTGAGATTAAGTTATACACGTTTAAAGGATATCGAATGAAGTGGGGTTGCTTGATGTGATTTATTAATGTTAGTTGTTGTGGGTGGTATCGTATATTTCCATCTGAATCGAGTGAGTTATAAATGCCAATTTCATGGATGTTCATTATGAGCATATAATATTGAATGTGAAATGTATTATGCATATATGTACTTATAATCCTCCTCTAAGAATATTATGCTATGCTTAAGTGTAAATTGTATCATTGCATGATTAAGATTTTGCATTGTTAAGTATTGGCATAATAGTGTTCCCCTACTTGACCCTGGTGCTATAGAATAAAGATTTGGGTATAGTGTGTTGGCATGAATTATATTATACACTTGGCAATGTGAATTGTGTGATGCATGACTGATTTAATGATATTTTGAATGGTTTAATTTTATTATTGAGGTGAGACTATGCTTTTTGATGTGTGAATTGTGGAATTTTGGGCTTGAAAATCTGGAAGTTTGCCTTCAGGAATCGCATCTGTGCGTGGGTCACGGTGGCAACCAATATGGTCACCGCCGTGAGGTGTCCAGACTTTAGCTTCTGTTCTGGGCAGTGGGTATGTCACGGTGGCAACCTACTTTTGTCACCACCGTGAGGTACCCCATTGGAGCCTTCTGTTTTGGGGTCTTGGTATGTCACGGTGGCAACCTCCTTTTGTCACCACCGTGAGGTACCCTAGACTAGCTTCTTGCCGAAAATCTTTGGTATGTCACGGTGGCAACCAGTTTGATTACCACCGTGACCTACCCTATTTTTGCAACAAAATCCTGTTTTCTTCACACATTTTCGGAATGTTATACTATTGATTTTAGCTTACAATATCACTCATTATGAGCCATGATTGTGCATGTTCTGATCTATTTAAAGTATATGAATTATTTACTTGTTACAATTAAAATTTGGACATTAATTGTACGATTTTAGCCTGCAAGAGTCAGTGTAGTGGATAGTTAGGCATGCCTAATAGAGTCTTTAGCTGCAGCCCTCAGTTCTGTTTGGACCTCGATCGGGTCCCCCATTTGGTTCCTCACGAACCCTTATGTGTTCGGATCTTGTTTAAGATCCCTTTTGAAAGTGTTTTGTAAAAGTTAAAAGTATCTTAATGTATTGGCTCGTACCCGTAAAGTACTGTATGTATCGGCTCGTACCCATAAAGTACTGTCTGTATCGGCTCGTACCCATAAAGTACTGTCTGTATACTCGTTATCCAGTATTTTGAGTCAGCAGGTATTCTGTTCGCTTTGTCTGATATAAGCATGAGAATATGATAACTGAATGGGTAAGATTTCAGTAATTTGAACCAGCTATCTTTCTGAATAAAATTTTGAATTCATGAATGGGCCGAATGTGACTCAATATGTATTTCGTATATGTTTTCCCGTATATATATATCGTATTGGGAACATGTTTGATTTCATTGGTTAGAATTGTAAGCATGTGAACTAATATGTATAAGTACGCTGATTTGAATCATTGAATGCTAAGGTTAAATGTGTGAATGAGTATATATTCCTTTGAACTCAGTCACGGTGGTGTCTTCGATACGTTGTTATGTGTTTGCAATTCATGGCATGATATTGTATGGTTTAGAGTTGCGCAGTGGAAGTGTGGTGGTTTGATGCTATGCCCTGGGTTTCATTTAGCGTATGCGCCTTGTGGTATGATAAAAGTATGTTTTGATACCTAGTGTTCTCGGCATGATAATTGGGTTCGTTACTGCCTGATAATTGTATTGCATGTGAATATGAACTTCCGAATGCATGGCTATCATATGCTGGATTGTATATCCATCTGTTGTGATAATTTGCATATGTCATTTGTGTATGTGTTATGCCTTGACGATCATTGTGAATGGTCGTCCATATTACTTGTGTTTTCTCCCCACTAAGCGTTTATCGCTTAGCACGGGCTCTTTTCCCGCGCAGGTGGCAGGTTTGGTTCGGTTCGAGTCGCGCGTCTGCAGGGTCGGCCACATAGGAGTTAGAAGTGTTATGTTATTCTGTTCAGCTTTTGTATTTTAATTTCTGTAATTTGTAGCCTTTTGATTATGTAAGGATCTTATTGTAATTAAGTTCCAGTTATTCCTCCGCTTTATGCTTCCGCTGAATGATCATATGTATACATGTGTATATGTTTCGGCTTAGTGCCTGCATGTGTGTGAGTTAATGTATTTCCAGTTTTGCTTCTCAAGATAAGTTTTTAATTTCCCGTGTTTTTGCATGAACATATGCTTTCGCTTAGCGTATGTGTGCATGTATGTGAGTGAGCGTCGGGTAGCGCTCTTCGGCGTGCTTCCAATGGGGACGTTGGGGGTGTTACATTTAGTGGTATCAGAGCGCCGGTTTGGCGGTACTGGGTGTGTTGTTAGTTATGTGTCGTGTCTGTGCATATGAGTCGGTTTGTGTTGTGGCCTAATACAGATGTGTCGTGTCTTGTGTCATGTTTAGATGGAGTCTGATCCTAGTGAGAATGTGGGCGAGACAGCAGATTGTGCAAACCCAGTTAGTGCTGATCAGAGTGTTTCTGAGTATCCTTTGGTTGAAGATTCTGGTCCTTCTTCCGATGATAGGACATTAGTGCAAGGGTCTTTGGATTTTGTATGGATTTGGTAGTACTCTGTATACCTGTCAGCTATCTCCAGAAAAAAATTTTGAATAAAGGCATATTGAATCATGGGGATGGGATAAAGTGCATCATTATAGCATCAATTGCATTTCTTCTGCATCACTCTGCATACATGAGCCATCGCATTCTTATTGCATTATTATCCCTTTGACCATACATGATAAAAAAAATTTGCATATGTGTTTTGATTTAGAGAAAGCTGACAGAGTGTACTGGAGTATTTGATGTTATGACTGAGGGTGACAAGTGATGAATATATCAACTGTTAGGGAAAGTGTCCTGTGTTTGGTTAAGTTGAGTGAAAAGAGTATTTCAGAATCTTATACGGTGAATGTAAAATGATTTTTGGGGTTTGATAGATGTATTGTTAGTAAGAGGAAATAGCATGTTTGACGGACATCTTGGAAGTATTAAAAGGATATGTTTAGCTATCTGCGAAAGTCGGGTGGTTTATACGTGAAGTGTTTGTGCTTTGGTTTCTGATGTGCAGTTGAGTAAGGATTATCTTGCTGAACATGTTTGATTCGGATGTAAGGAAGTGATTTAAGAGTATAGCGGTGGCTATAAGTGTAAGCAAGTGAATAGTTTGGAAGTGTAGTGTATGAGTTTGACGGTGACTTGGAATGTGGTGTTGAGAATTCTTCCTTGTGTAAGTGAATTTCGAGGACGAAATTCTTTTAGGAGGGAAGAGTTGTCACACCCAAAAAAGGGCCTAGTCGGAATTTTGCACGATAAGTCGGGGTATTAAGGGTATTTCCGTAATTTGTGTAAGAGGAAAATTTGGATATTAAGGATTTAGTGCAAGGAAATTAAATTAAGCATGTTAAGAGGAGAAATATTAAGGTGTGCAGGTGGTGTATGAATGTAGGGTATGTTATTTGGGATTAATCTAGTGTGTGCTTGTAGTGTATGAGAGTAGGATGTAAGTGGATTTTAAAGAAAAGTTATTGTGTGAGTTGAGTATGGTACCTTGGAGATATTATTATAAGAGATTGTTAATGTGTGGATGGTGTATGTTACAAGGAGGAATAAGTCAAAAGTGGGAATTGTGGTCCAATAGGAGCTTGCCATGTGGCATTGGTTGGTGGGCATTGATGAGTAAGTAAGAAAAGAAGGTAGTTTTGCCTTTCCTTTCCCACGCCTCTCTCTCTCTCTTTCCCATCTACATTTCTGCTCTCTCTTCCTTTCATGTGGGTTTTCTTCCACCTTTGGTCTAGGGTTTGAGCTTTGAAGGTTCTTTATGAGGTAAGATCATGGGTATTTGTGGCTTCTTCTTCTTCTTCTTTTTCTCCTGCGTTTTCTGGGTTGTGAAAGGGGTTCTCATGGTTTGATTTTGTGTTTTGGCTGGGCTTTGTGCAAGAATTGGAGGAGAAGGGAAAGAGAAGGTTGGATTTTGAAGTGATCGGTTTGAAGCTTTGATTTCCAGGTTTGGGAATTATGTGTGATATGACCTTGATGTATAAATGATGCATGATTATGTATTGGATAATTTTGCATAATTTTTGGATGTGTTAGATTGTTCATATAGCTTTTGGGTGTGTAAAGTATGATTTAGGGTAAATTCTGTTTAGTTTTTGCCAAACCTTTGTGTATTGTTTTTGTCATAAGTAGCCTTTTAGATCTCCAAATTGAGTAATTCCAGTGCCATTTGAAAGCTAAGGTATAGATATAAAATTGTCTTTGAAGGTCCGGAAACCAGTTCTTACTGTAAGACCCTTGAATAAGTTAAAATCTGAAGTGTCTTTGGTTGGGTCGGGTTACTAGAACAGTGTTGATGTTTTAGCTCATATCCTGAGCTACAAATTTTTATTTGATCTGAAATTTGTTGTATTTGAATTTTAACATCCTAGGGAAGATTTGTTAAGAAGGAACTTTTACCTAGAAATGTCATTTAGATGTCCGTTTAGGCTGAAAAAAAATGAGTTGTGAAGCAGTCATGAATCGTAGCTTCTGTTTTGCAAGTTTTTGGTAGGTCACGGTGGTAACCAAATTCATTACCACCGTGACATATGAAAATCCTGGATAGAATGCTTAGTTTGGACCTCACGGTGGTAACCAAATTCATTACCACCGTGACCCCTTCTGTCTTGACCATTTTAGGTGTTTTTCTTCCCGAATTGAACCCGTTTTGCACCGGAACTTCTTAGGATCCATCCAATGCATGTTTAGGGCTATTAAATGAGTATAAAATTAGTTATCACTTGGGAAATAAATGTGAATGGGATTAGATTAATACAAACTAATAAAATAATTTGGTGTAATCATATGATTAGAATCTAGTCAAGTTAAATGACATTTATGGGTTGTAATACCTTAATCTGTATGAGCATGTGTAACATAATTAAGTAAGCATAAGTATGAGTTGAGATTAAGTTATACACGTTTAAAGGATATCGAATGAAGTGGGATTGCTTGATGTGATTTATTAATGTTAGTTGTTATGGGTGGTATCGTATATTTCCATCTGAATCGAGTGAGTTATAAATGCCAATTTCATGGTTGTTCATTCTGAGCATATAATATTGAATGTGAAATGTATTATGCATATCTGTACTTATAATCCTCCTCTAAGAATATTATGCTATGCTTAAGTGTAAATTGTATCATTGCATGATTAAGACTTTGCATTGTTAAGTATTGGCATAATAGTGTTCCCCTACTTGACCCTGGTGCTATAGAATAAAGATTTGGGTATAGTGTGTTGGCATGAATTATATTATACGCTTAGGAATATGAATTGTGTGATGCATGACTGATTTAATTATATTTTGAATGGTTTAATTTTAATATTGAGGTGAGACTATGCTTTTTGATGTGTGAATTGTGGAATTTTGGGCTTGAAAATCTGGAAGTTTGCCTTCAGGAATCGCATCTGTACGTGGGTCACGGTGGCAACCAACTTAGTTACCACCGTGAGCCATGAACCAAATGCATTCTGACCAGAGTTTGAACATGTCACGGTGGCAACCAATATGGTCACCACCGTGAGGTGTCCAGACTTTAGCTTCTGTTCTGGGCAGTGGGTATGTCACGGTGGCAACCTACTTTTGTCACCACCGTGAGGTACCCCATTGGAGCCTTCTATTTTGGGGTCTAGGTATGTCACGGTGGCAACCTCCTTTTGTCACCACCGTGAGGTACCCTAGACTAGCTTCCTGCCGAAAATATTTGGTATGTCACGGTGGCAACCAGTTTGATTACCACCGTGACCTACCCTATTTTTGCAACAAAATCCTGTTTTCTTCACACATTTTCGGAATGTTATACTATTGATTTTAGCTTACAATATCACTCATTATGAGCCATGATTGTGCATGTTCTGATCTATTTAAAGTATATGAATTCTTTACTTGTTACAATTAAAATTTGGACGTTAATTGTACGATTTTAGCCTGCAAGAGTCAGTCTAGTGGATAGTTAGGCATGCCTAATAGAGTCTTTAGCTGCAGCCCTCAGTTCTGTTTGGACCCCGATCGGGTCCCCCATTTGGTTCCTCGCGAAACCTTATGTGTTCGGATCTTGTTTAAGATCCCTTTTGAAAGTGTTTTGTAAAAGTTAAAAGTATGTTGATGTATCGGCTCGTACCCGTAAAGTACCGTTTGTATCGGCTCGTACCCATAAAGTACTGTCTGTATCGGCTCGTACCCGTAAAGTACTGTCTGTATACTTGTTATCCACTATTTTGAGTCAGCAGGTATTCTGTTCGCTTTGTCTGATATGAGTATCAGAATATGATAACTGAATGGGTAAGATTTCAGTAATTTGAATTAGCTATCTTTCTAAACAAAATTATGAATTCATGAATGGGCTGAATGTGACTCAATATGTATTTCGTATCTGTTTTCCCGTATATATATATCGTATTGGGAACATGTTTGATTTCATTGGTTAGAATTGTAAGCATGTGAACTAATATGTATAAGTACGCTGATTTGAATCATTGAATGCTAAGGTTAAATGTGTGAATGAGTATATGTTCCTTTGAACTCAGTCACCGTGGTGTCTTCGATACGCTGTTATGTGTTTGCAATTCATGGCATGATATAGTATGGTTTAGAGTTGCGCAGTGGAAGTGTGGTGGTTTGATGCTATGCCCTGGGTTTCATTTAGCATATGCGCCTTGTGGTATGATAAAAGTATGTTTTGATACCTAGTGTTCTCGGCATGATATTTGGGTTCGTTACTGCCTGATAATTGTATTGCATGTGAATATGAACTTCCGAATGCATGGCTTTCATATGCTGGATTGTATATCCATCTGTTGTGATTATTTGCATATGTCATTTGTGTATGTGTTATGCCTTGATGATCATTGTGAATGGTCGTCCATATTACTTATTTTTTCTCCCCACTAAGTGTTTATCGCTTAGCACGGGCTCTTTTCCCGTGCAGGTGGCAGGTTTGGTTCTGTTCGAGTCGCGCGTCTGCAGAGTCGGCCACATAGGAGTTAGAAGTGTTATGTTATTATGTTCAGCTTTTGTATTTTGATTTCTGTAATTTGTAGCCTTTTGATTATGTAAGGATCTTATTGTAATTAAGTTCCAGTTATTCCTCCGCTTTATGCTTCCGCAGAATGATCATATGTATGCATGTGTATTTGTTTCGGCTTAGTGCCTGCGTGTGTGTGAGTTAATGTATGTCCAGTTTTGCTTCTCAAGATAAGTTTTTAATTTCCCGTGTTTTTGCATGAACATATGCTTTCGCTTAGCGTATGTGTGCATGTATGTGAGTGAGCGTCGGGTAGCACTCTTCGGCGTCCTTCCAATGGGGACGTTGGGGGTGTTACAAAGGGTGTGCCCCACTTCCTGCGCAAAACAACATAACAGGCCTCAGGCCTTCAACCAGCACAGAAAATATTGACTAAGAGATAAAAACCTAAAATTTGGACAACATCCCGGCAAAGATGTGCCCCAACTCATGCATAAAAACATGAAATTTCTCATAACTAGGGACAGGTCTTAGGTCTTAACAATCAGGCATGCATAAATTGGTAATATAGTGCAACAAAAATAAAAGTAATAAAAATATGGGCAGCACCCCGACAAGGGTGTGCCCCACTTCCTGCATAAAAGAACAATAAAAACAGGCTTCAGGCCCCAACAATCACAATATTTATATTTTTGGAATCACTCATATGGGTAATAAATCTTACTTTAAGTATGCAAAAATAATTACCCAAGGCACTATATTGGTCTAATCTAAATGGTAAAGGTTTTAATCAAACTAAATGAACTAAATATACTAAAAACTGGAAAACTAAATATTCGTGAGAAAAAAAGTATTTACTAGGCAAACGGGCAGCATTTCAGCACTAACTTATACGAACATTACTAGAAAAAATAAAAATAGAGATAAAAATAAAGAAAAAAAATAGAGAAAGAACTAAAATTTAACTTACTTAAAGAAAGAAAAATAAATTATTTACTGACCTGTAATTGTAGAAAATCGAAGAAGAGGACTGAAAATGTAGAAAAATAGGTCCCGGTTGATACACAACAATACAAGAATCATAAAAATGCGCTAAAAATGCAAAAATACGAAGAAAAGGGGAAGAAAATGACAAAAAACCGTCAAAGGCGTCGGTTATGAGAAGAGGAAAAGAGAAAAAATTGTTGCCCCGTCGGGCACTGGTCATATATATAGATTTCGCGACCGACGGGCATCCCGTCTCCAGGAGCGACAGACGGCTTGTCCGTCTGTCGTTATGAATTCCCGCTTTTAATGCAAAATTAAATGCGTGTGATGACGTCATGATGACGTATGAAGATGCATGCATATTGATAGGTGGACAACGACTGACGGGCAGGCCGCCCATTCTGAGGCACGGGTAGGCCGTCTGTGGAGCATTTCTACAAATTTCAAGATTTTTTTGAACTTTTCAACTTCTTCTGCCTCTCATCCATTATTTTTTACTTTAGACTTGGCAAAATGTCTTCTCCTTCTATTCAAAAGATGTACCAAATTCTGGATGATTCCCACACTTGGGAAAACAATATACTCAGCCCCCTGTCTTGCCTAAAATTTCTACGCCGGGTTAAAATAGACCACAACCTCCTGTTAACTGCAACCCATTTCTGGAACCCTCGATTTCACTTTTTCAAATTCACCTACCAGGAACTTTGCCCCCTGCCTGAAGAGCTGGCTGCCATTGCCGGAGCATGGTATCCTATCAATACTCACCCTTGCATTCCCTTTTACGACCTAGTCCAGTCCCAAGACATCGCCCTCTCTTTGGGTTTACCTCCTTCTGAAGCTGCTCAATTGGTCCCCCAGGGCTCTACATATTCAGTGGAACCACCGATCGAGGCGCTGGACAGATTCTCCGATGTCCCAACCTACCAAGTAAGCATTATTTTCTTATTTTGCATGGTGAGATTTCTAGCTGTGAGCTCAGAGGATTTGGCTGGTGATCCCTGTTTATTTGGAATTCTAGATGGTTTTCACCGTGGCCTGACCCCCTTTCCCTTCATTCTGGCTGAGATTATCCTAGGCTTGGATTTGGTCCGTTCTGGATCTTCTTCCACATTCGTCGGGAGCATTCTCTTACTTCAGGTGTGTCATTGTTTTAAAGGTAGTGCCTCCCTTGTGGATTTTCGTACTAGCTTTTCTTAGCGAGAAGTGCGCCCTTTTGGGTTTTCACACAACCCTTTGCCTAATTTTTGCCTGAAGTAAATCCTACTTACCCCAGTGGCTTTTTTTTTTTTTAGATCTGGCTGCAAGAGAAGCTGAAGATGTTATCAGAGCCACCTCCCCGAGTCAACGAACAGTACTCGCCGAGGCACTTTCTCTCGCGCCAACGACTGTATACACTTTCATCTCCTGATGAGGGCATCGCCAGATTTGGCGAGATATCAGATGACGACACCCGCTTTATGGCTACTTGGCTTCCTCTGCCCCATGTAGGCATTGACGGGTCTTCGGGGTGTGTTCCCCTCTGTGGGCTTCGTCTGGCCACTTTCTATATTACGGCCCGGTGTGCTCGTCAGCTTGGGATGACCCAAGACGTGGTTAGAGTCCCACTGTCTTTTCGGGGAGGAACCTTTTCCATTGCCTTTGCCTCCCGCTACCATGAGCTGTAGAGCCGACTTCCTGTGAAGACAGTTATACCCCGATTTGGAGCTCATTCCGCGGCTTCCACCAGCGAGTACAAGCGATGGATTATTAGTCCAGCTTCTGATAATAGGACACGAGGGCTTAAACATCTGGCTGGCGAGAGTAGCAGTAGTGCTTAGCTTAGATTAAATATGTATATCTTTTAAATGTTATTTCTTTTCAAAACAGAACTAAAGAATGATGAAAATGAAATGAATAACTCTCATTTTATTTCACAGAATTGTGTACATTTCCATAAAATTTCTATATACATGATCAGTATTTGCTATGAATTCAACTATGCAAACTATATTAATACATGAAACCGAATTTTGCGAGCATCAGAACTCCTGTTACCAATCGGCCCTCTCGGGTTTTCTCGATTGGACATTTTCTCTCATGCCTCTAATTTTTGCACAGGATGCCTTTTTTCGGTTTTCACCCTGTCGAGGCGCCCAATTTTAGCAAGGCCGGCTTTTTTTGATTTTTGATCCGCGGGGCATTTTATTCTCTTCTTTTTCTCTTATTGTCTTTAGCCATAGAACCTTTTGAGTCTGTCTATGTTCATCGGTTCCTTGAATTCATTGCCGTTGCTATCTGATAAAATTGCAGCTCCCTTTGACAGTAGGTTTTGAGAATGAAGGGCCCTTCCCAGGTAGGTCTGAATTTTCCCCGGATGTCTGGTGCTCTCGGTCTCATCTGCTTAAACACTAAGTCCCCCTTCTTTAAAGGATGCTTCTTGACTTTCTTTCCGAAGGTTCGAGCTAGCCTCTTTTGATAGACTTGGTTGTGGTAGTAGGCTCTTAATCTATTCTCATCGAGCAAGTTTAAATGTTGTAGCCTTTGCTGTGCCCATTCAGTCTCGGGGATCTGAGCTTCCATGACTACTCTTAACGATCTAAGCTCTATCTCAACCGGCAGCACCGCCTCTGTCCCGTACACCAGAGAATATGGCGTGGCTCCTGTAGATGTTCTCACCATTGCCCGATAGCCCCAGAGTGCGAAAGGCAGCTTCTCCGCCCAATCTTTGTAGGTTTGGACCATTTTGGCCAATATTTTCTTAATGTTCTTATTGGCAGCCTCCACTGTTCCGTTGGCCTGTGGTCGATATGGAGAAGACTTGTGGTGTTCAATTCCATATTTCTGCAATAGCTTCTTGGTTTCTCCCATAAACTGTACCCTATTATCTAATACCACATGGTGTGGAAGGCCATATCTACAGATCAGATTCTTCTCAATAAACTTGGCCATGTCTCTCGTGTCAATCTTCTTGAATGATTCTACCTCTACCCACTTAGTAAAGTAATCGATGGCGACTATGATGTATCTATGTCCATTGGAGGCTGTGGGTCGGATCTCCCCGATGATATCTATACCCCAGGCGGCAAACGGCCAAGGCGACGTTAGGCTATGCAGTTCTGACACAGGCAAGTGGCTTAAGTCTGTGTATTGTTGACATAGCTGGCATTGCTTTACGTACTTTGAACAATCATTATCCATTGTGAGCCAGTAAAACCCTTATCTCATGATTTTCTTTACCAGTGTCAACCCATTCATGTGAGCTCCGCACACGCCTGCATGAGTTTCCTCCATCACCCTTCGGGCTTCTTTCTCATTCAAACATCTCAATTGAATGCCATCGGCCTGCCTTTTATACAGCACCCCATATATGCATATATATAAACTAAGTGGACAGTTTGCGAATTAACCTCTGGTCCTTCTCCGTAGCTACCTCTAGAAAAGCTGCATTCTCTAGATAGTTCGTAATATCATGGTACCATGGCTTCCTATCTACTACATTGACTTTTGCCACTGACTGTGATTAGAAACTGGGCCTATCTGAGCTAAAAATCAATAGGGTCTCATAATCACTCATTCCGGATTGTCCTATATTGACACCAAAGGAGTGAGGGCATCAGCTAGTTGATTCTCAATGTGCATACCTCAAATTGTCTACTTAGATCTTTTAAGTGCTGGATGTAGGGCATCAATCTTTCTTTTTTAACGACCCATTCACCTCATATCTGGTTGATTATGAGGGAAAGTCCCCGAACACCTCAACAGTCTTCGCCCGCAAGGCTAACAAAGCTTCCAATCCAAAAATACATGCTTCGTATTCAACCTCGTTGTTGGTAGCTTTAAAACTTAGTTTTTGGCCAAAGATAGCTTCTCATTTTTCGGGGTTGTTAAGATAATTCCTACTCCTGCCCCTTTGTTATTCACAGACCCTTCAAAATGCAATTGCCATCCCTGAATTGCAATAGCCCATATATCCTCATTTGGGAAATTAAATTCCTAGGTGTGTCCTTGAATCGGGTGCTCGGCCAGGAACTCAGCCACTGCTCGCCCCTTGATAGTTTTCCTATTAACATATTCCACATCAAATTCCTGCAGCAACAATAACCATCTGCCCATCTTTCCTAGCAAGGATGGCGCTTCCTATAATATGTTTAACATGTGTATGATATGATGGAATGATTAGAGGGTTGAAAAGAATACATGGTGAAATCTTAGCGTTAAGGCCAAATGGTAATTAAAGGAGATTATCAAGATTAAATAATGAATATGATATATAATTCATGGTTATAACATGTATTAAGCATGATTGAATGATTAAAGGAATTAAAAGAATACATAAAGAAATTTGAAATTAGTGGCCGAATGGGATACAATGGATTTAAATGAAATATACGATGAGTTATGGCATATAAGTAGTGTTTATGATATGTTTAACATGTAATGAGTATGATTGGATGATTAAATAAAATTAAAGTGCATGATATGAGAAAATAAATCTTTGGCCAAATAGTGATTATAGTGAATTTTGTGTGTGTTTTGATAATTAATGTAAAGTGATGGCATAATATGATTAAGTGATGATAAATGAGTGCGTATCTAAAATTGTAAGTGAAAATGATATGAATGCCAAATTGTGTATGTGGACATAATGTGATGTTTATGCCTCTTGGTATACATGAGTGTATATGAAATATTGATTAATTTGGAAGTGATTTGTATGAAAAGAAAGTAAAATGAATGATGATGGTATATTGCCCTTAGTAGTCGGGTTGTAAATATAGCTCAGGATATATATGGCTAGCCATAGGGACATCAGTGTATATCGTGGTAGCAAGTCATGGCGACTTGAAAATTTAGACCAATGATGGTCTATGTGTCAGTGTAGTGTACAGTGTAAGTGTAATGTCATTAGAGTGTAATTTAACCCCCTATTGGTAACTCCGATATTACCAAAGTGTAATTTGGCCCCCAAGTGGCCTTTTCTGTAGGTTAGGGCTATAGAGCCTAGTCCCGCACATCCAGTCTAGTGATAACTACTGGGTGTTATTAGCGGCAAAAGTTGAAAGAATTAATTAAAAAGAGAATTATTGTAAAATTTATGGTGGTAAAGTATTGAGAGAGAATGAAGTGAATGATTAAATGTATAAAAGAGATAAGGAAGTGAATGATTAAATGGATTTGCATGTAAGTAAATAATAAAGATTAAGATATAAAAATGATTAAGTGATAAGAATAAAGATATGGTAATGATTATGTTATAGATAAGATAAAATAAAGATTGAAAATGACACTTATTTTAGAAAAGGGTACTTAAGGATAATATCGTAATTTGATAAAAGTCTAGGGGCATAATTGTAATTATGTGATAAAACTGGTTGAAATAGTAATGTGTGTGAAATTATATGAAAAAGGGACAAAAATGGAATAAATAGAAAGTTTAGGGGTAAAATGGTAATTTTACATAAAGTGGGTAAAAAAGTGTAAAAGTTTGGTAAAAAGTGTAAAGGTAGGGGTAATTTTGTAATTTTGGTAAAATGTGAGGTTAAAATGGTAAATTTGAAATAATGTGATAAAATAGGGACCTAATTGTAATTTTGGGAAATTAAAGGTTAAAAGTGGAAACTTGAAGTAAAAAAGAGCATTTTGGTAATTAAAAAAGTTATTAAGGGATAAAAATGAAAAAAAGTAAGTTTAAGTGAGGCAAAACATGTAAATAAAGAATAACTAAGGGTAAAATAGTAATTATGTATAATAAGGGATATAAATGGAATTAGTGTAAAAGAAGGGATATAAGTGGAATTAATGTAAAAGTGGGGACATAAATGGTATTAAATGGAAAGTGAGGACAAGGATGTAATTAATGAAAAAGATAAGGGTAAAATTGGAAACTAAAGAAAAATATTAAGGGTAAAAATGTAATTAAGGAAATCAGAATTTGAATGGGAGAATTAAACCGTAATTTATGCATAATACATTTTAATGTATAATGATGTGATTAATTGATGAGTTAATTGGGTAATTAAGTTGAAGATAATAAATAAGAAATAATAGTAAATAAAAAGCATAATTGTAAGTATAAGGTAATTAAGAGTAAAAGTGAAATTAGTGGAATAGTGGATTCAATTAAAAAGGATTTAAATGTAATTAATGTATAATAAGGTTTATTGTTTGATTATATAATTGAATTGAAGAATTAATTGTCTAATATGGTTAATGATTTAATAGAAAATAACAATAACAAATTAAAAGTGAAATTTATATCAATTAGTGACCTAATCGTAAATATAGTGAATTGAAGTAGTAAATTTGGAATATTGTAGTGCAATTAATAAGTAATGGAATAATAATTTTAAATTGACCTAAAGTAATTAGGCATGTGTGTGTAAGTTAATTGGGTTTATAAAGTGACAAGAATTGTAAGTAATTAAGTGGTAAATTCAAAATTTAATTAAGTGAAAGCGACAAAATTGTTAAGTGACCGTAAAATCATTAATTAAGACCCGAAAATGTACTAGTGATAAGTGATCATCGAAAATTGAGGAATAGGGTCAGTGAAAAATGATTGATGTGTAAAGGTATAGTGGAATGAAATGAAAATGTATTTAAAGAGTAAGTAAGTGATTTAACAAATAATAATTTAATTGAAATGAAGTTAATTAGTAAATTAGTATAAAGAATGTGATGGTAAATAAAATGTAATCCCACAAATTAAATAGGTATTAAGTAGGAAATTTATGGATTGGTAACCACCACTGGGCATTCTAATGCTCAGCACAAAGTTGTTTGACTACATGGAGGTACGCGTTAGGTCGGGGTGGCATACCTCAGTCGGAGCGGAGCAAGCACCAAAGAAGGATTGCAGTTATATTTTATATATTTAGGTATTGTTGTATTGGCATGTATATAAGAATGAGATTAAATTTTATAATAGTTTATATGTATTTGTGTATGTAAATGGTGTGATTTCATAGATGGATGTTTTAGACTATGAATGATATGGTTGTGAATGATTTATTGTTGTGTCCTTGCCGGGGCTGCAGTTTTTGAATAGTACAGGTTTGGGTTGTAGGAATTGTAAGCTGTTATAATGCCGAAACTTTGAACAAATTAATAGTAAAATGAGACAGTCATAGGTCAATCGATAACTAAGTGATAAGTGAAAATTATTGAACGAAATAAGTGTCTACGTGAAATTATTGATAAGTGTAGAAAAAAAATTACCCAAAATTGCATTAAGTCAGTGAACGTAGGATGATCATGGTGTTCACTCGATATAGCTAAGTCGGCAGTATACATATAGATGGTATATGGGTGTTAAATTTATTTTGGTATCAGAGCAAAACTTTAGGCGATTCTAAGATCGGAGTGGGAATTGTTATGTGATTGTATATACATGCCAATGGAAGTGAATTGTATGTTATGGTACTGACGTATGCTTGCTCCTTGTTATAGTGTATAGTGGCATCTGACCAAAGTTATAACATGAGTCAAGGTATCGAAGAAGACATAAGGATAGTATGGGTTCGTAGAATTGTAAGAGAATGTAAGACATGATGATTGATGAAAAGTGAAAGTGAATAGCATTTTTTTGAATTTAATATTATCATCGTATAGTGACTGTGAAATATGAAATTGGTACATATGGAAAATTTTGAGGACGAAATTTTATTAGTGGGGGAGAATTGTAGTGGCCCAAATACTAGTTTAGGAGTGTCAGTGAATAATTTCGGTGTTACCATGACGATCGCAGCGTCAAACAGTGTAGTGAGTGGTATTGCCAATGTCAAAGTTTAGTGTTAAGTGTGCCGGAAGTATAGCAATTCTGGGATGGGTAACCTCGGGGTGGCCAAACAGCAAACCCGACTGTCTATTTTAGGAAAATTTTTTATTTCGCAAAAATGATCTGCAGATCGTCAGGAGTCTACTAGTGAAATCTGGAGTGAAAAAGGAGTTAAATTGGCCTCCGAAAGTCATTCTGAAGTTGTCCTCCAGTTCGATTCAATTTGAAATGGGGTTTGACTGAGATTTGACCAAGGGGCTATGAATGGTTAGTGAGGCCTAATGGATGTTAAGTGTGTAAAATAAGGCAATGGAAGTGTTTTATTGGAATATTGACAGCTTGAGAGTTGAATATTACGGCATAATAAAAAGTGATTAAATCGAATCGATTTAAGTGAACTGGGGCCCAAATTGAATCCGATTGAGCTGAAAATTTGCAGCGAGCCTATTTTTGATGTTCTAAAAATAATGGATTAGGTTATAAGTGTAAATAATGAGAGGAACATATAGATGCATTGAAAAAATGAAATTGAACCAAAAAAACTTAAATATTTGTTCTAATCAGTCTGACCGGTTTGGTTCATTTATGGACTATATAAAGGAAGGAGAAGCTAGATTTCTCAAGAAAAATCCAGCCAAAACTGACCTCCTTCTTCTTCTTTCAAAACCGTATGTCATTTTTAAAACTTTCCTCCATTTTTCTTCTTTCTTTCTTCAATATTTCTCCAAATCTTAGCCTCCCAAACAAATCTAAGTTCCTCTGTAATGTAAACATAACAAGTCGAGTCCATTTAGAGCATTAAAAGTGAAGAAAACTAAGTATTCAAGATTATGCCCTAAATTTGAGGTAGCAGATTTAAGTTGTTTTAATTAAGTTTATTGGTTCCTATAAGGGTTTTTGAGGGCGTAGAACTCATTTATGATGTTAGATTTCATAAAAGAAGTATAGTTTTTATGTTATAAGGACTTATGTATTCGGCCACCATAGGTTCTTCAAGTGACCACGGTGTTTCTCCATCTAAGGGAAAGCGAAAGGAAGCTTTAAGTGGTCTAGAGCAAGAAATTGTGGTTAGTGGTTACTAAATCTATCTTTTTCCTATGATTTAGGATGGATTTTAAGTTATGTTTAAGTATGGGTATGTGAAATAGATGTGATTAATTAAAACTAACTTGATATTCATGTTAATAGACTTAATATAGTGTATAAATATGTTAAGATGAAATTAAATTTACTTGGTATTGAAACTCTTAAAATGGCCAAATTGAACATTAAGGAATTAATTGAATTAGAAGGTAATTTATGGCATATAAATGATGTTTATAATATGTTTAACATGTGTATAATATGATGGAATGATTAGAGGGTTGAAAAGAATACATGGTGAAATCTTAGAGTCAAGGGTAATTAAAGGAAATTATCAAGATTAAATGATGAATATGATATATAATTCATGGATACAACATGTATAACATGTATTAAGCATGATTGAATAATTAAAGGAATTAAAAGAATACATAAAGAAATTTCAAAGTAGCGGCTGATAGGATACAATGGATTTAAATGAAATATAGGATGAGTTATGGCATATAAGTAGTGTTTACGGTATGTTTAACATGTAAAGAGTATGATTGGATAATTAAATAAAATTACAGTGCATGATATGAGAAAATGAATCTTTGGCCGAATAGTTATCATAGTGAGTTTTGTGTGTGTTTTGATAATTAATGTAACGTGATGGCATAATAGGATTAAGTGATGATAAATAAGTGTGTATGTAAAATTGTAAGTGAAAATGATATGTATGCCAAATTGTGTATGTGGACATAATGTGATGTTTATGTGTCTCTTGGTATACATGAGTGTATATGAAATATTAAGTGACTTGGAAGTGATTTGTATGAAAAGAAAGTTAAATGAATGATGATGGTATATTGCCCTTAGTAGTCTGATAGTAAATCTAGTTCAGGATATATATAGCTAGCCATAGGGACATCAGTGTATATCATGGTAGAAAGTCATGGCAACTTAAAAATTTAGACCAATGATGGTCTATGTGTCAGTGTAGTATACAGTGTAAGTGTAATGTCATCGGAGTGTAATTTGACCCCCTAGTGGTAACTCCGACATTACCGAAGTGTAATTTGGCCCCCAAGTGGCCACTTCGGTAGGTTAGGGCTATAGAACCTAGTCCCGCACATCCAGTCTAGTGATAACTACTGGGTGTTATTAGTAGCAAAAGTTCAAAGAATTAATTAAAAAGAGAATTATTGTAAAATTTATGGTGGTAAAGTATTGAGGGAGAATGAAATGAATGATTAACTGTATAAAAGAGATAAGGAAGTGAATAATTAAATGGATTTGCATGTAAGTAAATAATAAAGATTAAGATATGAAAATGATTAAGTGATAAGAATAAAGATATGGTAATGATTATGCTAGAGATAAGATAAAATAAAGATTGAAAATGACACTTGTTTTAGAAAAGGGTAATTAAGGGTAATATCGTAATTTGATAAAAGTTTAAGGCATAATTGTAATTATGTGATAAAACTTGTTGAAATAGTAATGTGTGTGAAATTGTATGAAAAAGGGACAAAAATGGAATAAATAGAAAGCTTAGGGGTAAAATGGTAATTTTACATAAAGTTGGTAAAAAGTGTAAAAGTTAGGTAAAAAGTGTAAAGGTAGGGATAATTTTGTAATTTTGGTAAAATGTGAGGTTAAAATGGTAAATTGGAAATAAAGTGATAAAGCAGGGACCTTGTCACACCCCGTTTGCCCCCTAGTTGAATGAGCCATATATGTATGTGTGTGCATTTGCATGAGTCTAGCATAATAAGGGCATTTTGGTAATATTGTATGATTTGGGGTTTTTCTGGTGCGTGTGTGTGCATGTGTTGCACCATAGTGTGAATTAGTTGGGACAGATTTGTGTGAGTGTGAGTGCACTATAGTAGGATATGCACTAGTGGGTTATTGTAGTGTGTATGCATTCATACATTTGTAGGGTGTATCCTTGAGGGAGCATTGTGTGTGTTGCTCATACATGTGTAGGGTGCAATATTAGGGTGTTTCATTGTGTGTATGTGATACATTTAGTTAGGGTGTGAGTAAGTAATCTCCTCCACTAGATGGTTGACATGTGTAAAGGGGAAAGAAAGATGGGAAAGAGAAGGTGAAAAAGGGAAACATCAGATTTTTGAAACCCATTTCCCGTTTTCTCTCCTCCATCTTCTTCTTCTTCCTCCTTTGCACTCTCCTAAGTGCTTCACTTAGATTCAAGCTCAAGTGGTGGAATTAATTACTCCCTTACATCTTCCTTGGAAAGTTCTTGCTTTTTTCTTGTGTTATTCATGCATTTTCTTCCTCTTCTTGGGTTGGATCTAAGTTAGGGTTTGTGTTTTTGGTATTTGGGTGCTTGTTTGTACTTAGTTGAACCTCCTCGCGAGCCAAAGGCCAAAGAGAAGGCTGTAACTAGTGGATCCAAGCAAAAGGAGCTAAGGATTTTAAGGTTTGGGAATTTCTTGGTTTTCATGTATATATATGTTTATGTATGAGATTTGATGGTTTTTTAGAATTAGGTTGTTATATGTTCTTTATTTTGATGCATATGCTATGGGTTTTTGTTTTGGAATGTGAATCTTGCAAGAGCATGAGTTAATTGTGATAATGTTGGAGTTGATGTGGTTTTGTGCATAAATTGGGGTTTTGGATGATTATTGGAATTGGACGTTTAAATTAATGAATCGTGTGAAATTTCTTGTTGATTAATGTTATATTATGGTTGTTGATGCTAATGGATGGCTGGGTTTGAGGTAAGAGGTTCTTGGATGAGTTTTGTGTGTGTTTATGGTTGATTGTGGGAGGAAGAAAATTTGCAAAATTCTGCAGATTTTGGAAAACCCGATGCTGTCGCGAGCGCGACAGAGATCGGTGTTTTGGAGCTTCGCTGTCGCAAGCACGCGATTCTGTCGCGAGCCCTTGATAGCCGAAGTGTTGAGCACCCTCTGTCGCGAGCGCGAAATCCGTCGCGATCGCGACAGAGCGCGATGCTGGCCAAGTGCTATCGCGAGCACGCTATTCGTCGCGAGCCCGCGACAGCAATATTTGTTCTCTGTCGCGATCGTGACATTAGTCGCGAGCGCGACATAGCCTGGCCCCTCCGTCCTCCTCGAGGTCGCAAAATCCGTCGCGCACGCGTAGCGAAGAGACTTTGGTCTCTGTCGCGAGCGCGACAGACATTGCGAGTGCGACAGCTCCCTGTATGCTGAATGAGATTTCTTTTGATGTGTGCGGTTTTTGAACTCCAGTTTCCTTTAATGTCTATGAGATTTATGGTTAATATCTTATGAATGATATGAATGCGGATCCATGATACGACTATGTACATGTATGATGATGATTTTGGAATGTTATGAAATGGATTGAATGGTTTATGCATAACCTGCTAGAGTCTAGAAAGTGGATAGTTAGGCATGCCTAATAGAGTCTTATAGCTGCAGCCCTCAGTTTCGTTTGGACCCCGATCAGGTCCCCGTTTGGTTCCTCGCGAACCCCTTTGTGTTCGGTTCTTGTTTAAAATCCCTTTTGAAAATGTTTTGTGAAAGTTAAAAGTATCTTGATTTATCGATTCGTACACGTAAGGTGCTGTCCGTATCGGCTCGTACCCATAAAGTACAGTTCGTACACTCGTTATCCACTCCCTCGAGTCAGCAGGTGCCTGGTATGAATTGTGTTCTGAGGAAATGTATGTGATACATATGTGAACTCATAAATGAAAAGTATATTCTATTATTGGAATATGAATATTATTATGAGCTTCTGAATGTATGGCTTTAGTATATGCATGCTTATACAATTGATATGCTATGTGTATGGTATATTATGATGTACGCATGTGTTTTTCCTTGACGACTTTTATGAATAGTTGTCCTTTGATATATGTGTGGTTCCCCACTAAGTGTTTATCGCTTAGCACTGTGTGTTTACCCGTGCAGGTGCGGAAGGAGTTGCTTTAGGAGAGTCGCCGCAGTCCAAGCCAACAGAGCAGGGTTTAGAATAGGACTGAGTTTTGTATTTTGAGATTCTTTTTGTATAGAACTCTCTTATATTGGTTTTGTAATAGCTTCCGCTTTTGTTTATGTAATTTGGGTTTTGTAATTAATCGTTGTATTTCTTAGTTGATCAGAACAGTAATGTAATGCCTCCGTTATATTAATGCATGATCAGCTTTCGCTTTCTTATACTTCGCAAAAGTTTTAATTACCTCGCTTTGGTGTAGGTTTATCTATGCATTGTTCTCTGCTTTCTTTGGTAGCACTCTGACTCGTACGGCATCTTACTCCTCATGGGATGGAATCGCCTGAGTACGGGTAAGGGGTGTCTCAAGTCGTGGTATCAGAGCCTAGGTTTAGGCGTTTCTGGGTGATTTTCTGTGTGACGCTATGTGTGGATATGTCTATGTTAAGGGTTGTGTTGGCTGATGCGGCTGTCCTCTTGTTTGTTAGATGGATTCTAATTCTGCTCATGGTGCGCTTGAGGAATCTGCTGAAAGTGTGAATCCTCCAGCTGTAGATCCGTCAGTTTCTGTTTCGGTGTCGGCTCAATGTGCTAGGGTCCAGCCCGAGGCCGTTGCCATGCCTTTTGAGGCAATGTTCAGATTGCATCAGGATATGGCTCGGGTTTTGGAAAGGGTGACTGCCCCTAAAGCTCCGATAGAGAGTTTAAGAAGAGCTGGTGTTGAGGATTTTTATGGGACCGGGCTTGATGAGTCAAAGTTAGCTGAGAAGTGGCTTGATAAGGTAAAGAGATCTTTAAAGGAAGTCAGGTGTCCTCCCGATCAGCAAGCTGAGTGTGTTGTGGCATTGCTTCAAGGATCGGCTTACGAATGGTGGGAGTTGGTATGTAGGCAACCTCAGATGCCTGATCCAGTTACTTGGGATTTCTTCAGTTTGGAGTTCACTAAGAAGTATGTGACTCAGGCCTTTAGGGACTCAAGATGGGCACAGTTTCTAAGTTTGAAGCAGAGGGCCTTGTCAGTTTCGAATTACTAGAACGAGTTTAATCGGTTATCTCGGTATGCTCCGCGTGGGGTTATGATAGATGATTTCAGATGCAAGCAGGGTTGAACGAGTCTTTGAAGATTACTTTGATCTCTTTGATGTGTATACCTGGGGTAAGTTATTATCAGATTGCAGAGGCTGCCATGAGGGCAGAGAGGTCGGAATCATTGCTTAGGGAGAGAGCTCAGCGAAGGAATTCTGCAAGAGGTGGTTCTTCCTCATCTTCGGGTAAGAGATCTAGGAACCCGCAAGATGAGCCATCAGCTGGTTCGGCTGCTAGAGGTAGAAGGCAAGGTTCTACAGCAGTATCTGGTTCTGGCAGAGGTGGTAGATCGGATGCTACACCTGTTTGTGCTCATTGTAGCAAGGCTCACCGGGGTGAGTGTAGGTGGCTCACTGGTGGGTGCTTTAAGTGTGGGAGCACCGAGCACCGTCTTGCTAGTTGTCCCCAGTTGGATGAGGATTCGGGACCTCAGGGAGGATCTAGCAAAGTTGGATCGATTGCTTCTCAGGCTGCCCGCGATAGGGGCAGGGGTAGAGGTCGAGGCGGTCGACCTAAAGATGGAGCTGTTTCTGAGACGGTTGAGTGTCCTCCTCCAGTTGCAGCGAGAGCATATGCAGTTAGAGCCAGAGAGGAGCAAGATGCCCCTGATGTGATTGCTGGTAAGTTCCTACTCCATGACACTGAATTATATGCTCTAATAGATCCTGGTTCCACACACTCATATTTGTGCACGGATAAGATTATTGCTAAGTTGCATGTGGTAGATCAGTTAGACTATGAGATATGTGTGACCAATCCATTAGGGTATAGTGTCAGTGTGAGTGGAGTTTATAGGAGTTGTCCTTTGATGGTAGAGGGAGTTTAGTTCCCTGTGGATTTGATAGAGTTGCCCTTCAGACTGAACAATACACATTTATGCGATAATATAAGCAGAGCAGTTCATTTTGCATGCTCAAAGATGTTTAGTTCTTGTGGAAAAAGCAACACATTGTTTCTTTACGACACATCTGCCCTCTACTGCTATCACCACCCCTGTGCTTCAGCTGACTCATCCTTTTCTTAGCTTCAAGCACCTTCAGGAGGAGAATCAAACTCATACAATTGTTCTCTAGGAAGTGAATAGTTACTAATCAACTTTGGAAGAGGCTCTAATAATAGCGTTAACTTCTCTTGCAACCACATCGAAAATAAGCAAAAATTAGGCCAAATGATGGGGTGAAAGCCTGGAACCAGGCAGTTTATCCTAAAAACAAGTTGCTGGCATTAATTGGGACTATCTCAGGCAAAAGTTAGGCATAGGGATGTGTGAAAATCCAAAATGGAACACACTTCACGCTAAGAAAAGCTAATGTGAAAATCTATAAGGGATGCACTAGCTTAATAAATGACTACAAGTATCAATAGAGAAACTCACGGCGGTATTTCTCAACTAAGGGGCATACTTCTCGATGGGTAAAAGGCATCAATCCTTCTGCAAGCCATGGGCAACATGTCTGTCACACCTCACTCACTTGGATGAATTACTTCTCTACATTTTTGCATGGCCCATGCATCTCAAGTGCATGCTTTATCCCTATGCATTTGTTTTGCTAGTTTCTTATAGGATAAGAGATCTGATGTGGGCAGGCTCGAATATTAAAAAAAAAATCTTTACATCCAAAGTCCTCTTAAGAGGAATCAAACATCCAAAATCCTCTTCAGAGGCATCAAACATCCAAAGACCACTTAAGGGGCATCACACATTTAAAGGCCTCTTAAGAGGCATCACATCCAAAGACCTTTTAAGATGCATCACACATCCAAAGACCTCTTAAGATGCATCACATCCAAAGACCTTTCAAGAGGTATAATATCCAAAGACCTCTTAAGAGGCATCACATCCAAAGACCTCCTAAGAGGCATCAATTCAGCAAAATCCTTTTAGCTGGCACGCAACAATGGATGGCTCCCCCCAACATAACCAATGCAATAGGAAGAAGTCTACCTTAGGCACGTGTCTCTTTTCCTTCACTCTGAATTTTGGCTCACCTAGGTACCAGTGCACTAGCCTTACCAAAATTAAGGGCAACTATAGGCACCGAGTCCCAACGTAACCCAAATCAGAGTTACCCAGTGAGTATAATGTTACCTATATTATAGGTGGGGAACTGAAAGTGCCCTTTTTTGTCCCTAGGTTTCATAAATTTTTGAAGGTCTTTCTCAGACTTAGCCTTCTGCACTTTGTCGAAGCTAAAATGATGGTTTAAATTGCAAAATTTGGCTTTTGAGATGACATAGGGCCGTCTCTTAAGTAGAGCAACTCATCTATTGAGCATGAGGGCAATTTTATAATTTTCCATACAAATGTTGATAGACACCAATCTGTGGTTGAGTGCGCCTGTCTGTGGCATAATCACAGTGGGAAATCTGTATCAGATCTGGTTTTTAAATGTGGGAAGATTTTGGCTAATAGTGTGGGCTGATTTTCTTGACTTTTTAGGGAAAAACAACCTATTTTCCTTCCTATAACCCCTAAACGTAAGGATTTCCTTCTCAAAAAAAGAGATAAAATAAAAAAGCTTCTCATTTAGGGGAAAAGAAGAGGGATAAAGAGATAGAGAACTTCGGAGAACATTTTTGACTGAGAAGGAAAAAACTTTTGAGAAAAGAGATTGTTAAATGATAGTGTTTTTGAGGAATAGAAATCAATTCTCTATTCTTGGAAGACTCTTATTCTTCTATTATTGTTTTTAGAACACAAGGAGAGAGCAAAAGTTTTAGCAAGAGAAAGGGATAGAGTTTGCTTCTGGTTTAAATCTAACTATGGAATCCAAAAGAGGACACCAAGCACACATTCATCTTCTAATGATCAAAACAATATGAGGGTAATATTTCTGGGATCAGTTTTCCATTTTTTGTGCTTAAAATTTGTTAAATATCATGTAAATGTTCGGAGATATTGATTTATCTTAAACATATGATTTATTATTATTTTTAGTTTTTCTCAATTTAGATAGTTTTTAGAAGTTCTATATGTTATTTTTTTGTGCTTTTACGTCATTATATGCATGAAATAATTTAAATTAACAAGAAAATGAGTTTAACATGGAGTTCTGTTCTGGGATCTGTGTTCCGGGCATGATAGATGGGAAGAGGACTCAAGAGATGCTCGTCGCTCATAGCAATCAATGGGACGGAGCGAAAGTCCTCTTTCCCATCTCTCGCACCTCCCTTTGCCTGTAACACCCCCTACCCGTACTAGGTGAACCCATCCGCAAGGGAGTAGGTAGCCGTACGAGCAGGTGTGCTACCGGACAGAAGCGATACAAAGCATATATATAAATATGAAAGAATTTAAAACTTTAAGGAGCAAAAACTGAACATACATAATTCATAAATGCGCATACATTAACCGAAAGCATACGCCTATACAAACTTACAACCATACAACAGAAGCCTCAGACGAAAGATAAGACAGAGGAAATACTTAAGACATAAATATAAAAATATTTACACAGTCAAAAATATTACATCAGTAACTTTACTATTATTACATATACATATTATACAGAAATACAAAATCCCAATTACAGAGGCTGAACAAAGTACAAAATTTCTAGCTCCTATGTGACCGACCCTTGTAGATGCACGACTCGAACCGAACCAAACCTACCACCCGCACGGGAAAAGAGCCCGTGCTAAGCGATAATGCTTAGTGGGGAGAACACATGAAAATATGGACGGCAATTCCCAACGGTCGCCAAGGCATAACACATGCACAATGGTGAATGCATAAAGTCCTAACAGATGGATATACATGCTTGCATATAATAGCCATGCATTCAAATATTCCTAATCACGTTCATATACTCATATGATTAACACACCCAATTATCATGCAAATCACTATATATCTAAACATACTTTTGTTATGCCAAAGATATATACTAGCCGAAACCTAACAGACGACGTCAGAACACCACATTTCCACTGTGCAAGTCTATTACATAAATTGTCATGCCATGAAGTGTAAACACATATTAACATGCCAAATTACTGCGATAGCTAAGACCAAGGAAACATATAGCATTGTATTGAATTTGTTGCATTTGCTCGTTTAAGATCATATTTATAAGTAAGCAAATCCGTATACTTAATCTTAATAACTAACAATACATAATCACATTAATATACATACACTTTAACCACAGCATTCAGTAATTCAAGTTCGCATTCATATACATATTAATTTATCACATCACTATACAGAAATGTAGTATCCACATTATATGACACACACTGGCTTCACATACGCATACTATAAACAAGATCATTTACAGATAAAGACGAAGGTATAATATACAGGTCAGAGTTACATTTAGCCTATTCAGAGACTTGTAATCACATTCACATATCTCAAAATCATACTCATATGGATATCATATTCTTATGCTCGTAACTAATCAGATTCGCATGCTTGTAAACACAAAATAACAAACAACACACCTGCTGACTCATAATAATGGATATCGAGTGAACAAACTGTACCTTACGGGTACGAATCGAATGCATAGGTACCTTACGGGTACCAATCGAAAAGCAACATCATTTTCCACTTTCAAAAAACATTTCACAAAAAGGATCTTAAACAAGATCCAAATACTAAAAGGGTTCGCGAGAAACCAGCCAGGGACCTGATCGAGATCCATTCGTTCAAAGGGCGCTGTAGCTACACAAAACTCTATTAGGCAGGCCTAACTATCCACTTACTTGACTCTAGCAAGTCATGCATCATTCAAATCATGTGCCAAATAAGACAGTATATAAATATCATCATACTTAATCCAGAGTACAGTAGACATATAAAGAAAATCATAATATCAGCCATGCATCATACTATTCATATTACGAAGCATACAATATAATTTCATCAACATGCTTTAACACTATTTAATATTCTAAAATTTATCAGAGTCAAATATGGAAACATTATCATGCTAATCATTAACTTAACATTCAAACTTTACTTTTAACAACTAACCACTCTTTACAAAAATAGGGTAGGTCACGGTCACAATCAGATTGGTTGTCACCGTGACATACCTAAACTCTCGGCAGAATGCAATCTTGGGGTACCTCACGGTGGTAACCCATCAGGTTGTCACCGTGACATACCCACTGCCCAAAACAGAATGCTATTCCTCACACTTTATCATATCATTCATACCAACTATTTGTACATTTATATAAATACTTACTTACCCGGTTTGCCACATTATGGGTCTCCATTTAAAAGAGGAATCCATAAGCTAAAAGTATTAAATCACATTTATCATTATCATATTATATAATCACTCAAATATCCACATGAACGATAATAGCATCATAGATATCTAGAATACTAATACATTCTAATAACATTTATTATCAATGCATGCATCATATAATATTGTTAGGCAATTACTTCAATCACAAATTCACTGCTCATATCCCATATATATATATATTTCATTAAGCAAACTCATTTCATTTGATGTCTTTCATGTATATATAACTTAAATCTCAATTCATAACTATGCATACTTGTTCATATCATACACATTTATATAGATTAAAGTATTATAATGCTCAATAATGTCATTATATTCCTACAGTTATACATCACTACCTCATTAGTTCGCTATTAATTTTAATCCTATTCAAGTACATTTTCCAAGGGATAACTATTCTTAGACTCATTTATAGTCCTAAACATGCATCGAATGGATCTAGAAAGTTTCGGTGTAATGCGGGTTCAATTCGGGAAGAAAAACACATAAAATGGTCAAGACAGAAGGGGTCACAGTGATAAAGACATTGTTGTGACAGTGAGGTCCAAAAAGAAGCATTCTGTCTTCTCTGAGCATTGGTCATGGTGGTAACCATTTTGGTTGTCACCGTGACATACCCAGAAATAGCAAAACAGAAGCAAAAAGTCAGGTCTGCTTTCCACTTCCAACTTTAACCGCTTAAACCGACCTCTAAACCTCATTTTTAGGCAAAATGTCCTTCTTAACAAATGACCCTTAGGATGTTAGATTTCATATAGAATAAATTTCAGGTCATGAGGAAACCTAAATCTCCAGATATGATTAAAACAACCTATACTGCTCCCCTGAACCCGGCTAGAGAAGATAGCTCTACTTCATGACCACCTTTGTGACACATAGAGTTAAAATTAGCTCAACCTTATTTCTAAGACATTTGTGGGAATATGTCTTAGCTTTCCAACGGTACTAGTTTCATACTATTTGGAATTCTAAAACTACCAATACAGCGTAATAACCGAAGAAAGGTCAAGTGTATTCTAACACAGTTTTTCACCCAAAATCCTATTCACATGCACAAATGAAGAATTTAAACCAACACTCACAACCATCATCATATATCATCAACAACACATTCAAGAAACTTATATCACACATGAATATACTAAAATTCATATATATAATAGAGAGTTTCCCAAACCTCTATGAAGCACAACCCACTATCCTCTTCAAGCTTTAATCCTCAATCTTTTCCTTGCCCTTGAACTTCCTCTTCCCATCCAAAGCTTGCACACACCAAAACCCCGAAAATTACTCTTCATCCACACCCTAGATCCAAAATCAAAAGCAAACCAAAAAAGAGAAGAAGATCAAAGCATAAATAACCAAACCCTAACCACTTACCTCTTCAATCATGCTCCCCAAGCTCTACCAAATCAATTCTAACTCACTCAAAACCAAGAGATTGAGCAAGAAAAGGGGAGGAAAAGAAAAGAAAATGGAGACTGGGGAGGAAGAGAGGGCAGAAACGTGAACTTCTACCCTACCTTCTCTCACTCTCTCTTTTTCTTTCTTTCACACTAAATGCACACCTACCAAATCCACTTGTCCACTTCCTATAGGTCCACATGTCATAATTTTACAAGCCCACTTGGCACAATTTTATTGGTTCTCACTCATAAATATCTTGACTTCATACACTCAAACACCATACACATATATACACACTACATAACCTCCTCACTTAACATCTTATTAATTTAATCTCTTCAATCAAGTCCTTAATAAATCCAATTTCACATGCACTAATTACCGAAATACCCTCACTCATCCCGACTTAGCATGCACATTCAAACTAGTCTCGATTTGGGGTGTGACAAATCTTCCCTCCTAAAAGAATTTTGTCCTCCAAATTCACTTACATCGGAAAGAAATCCCAGCACTACACTTCAAGCCACCATCAGACTCATACACTTCGTTTTCAGACTACTTGCTTTCTTACACCTACTGTCATCGCTATACTCTTAAATCACTTTCTACTCAATTTTAACCAAACGCATAACACTTTCCTTAGCCGGTGCTATGCTCGTCGTCTCCACCCTTAATCTTAATATCAAATAGTACATATACACCCTATCAGCTTTCTCTCAATCAAAACATATATGCAAATGCTTATCATGTATGGTCAAAGGGACGATGATGCAATGAGAGTGTGTTGGCTCATGTATGTAGAACGATGCTGAAGAAATGCAATTAATGCTATGATGATGCACTTTTTCCCATCCCCATGATTCAATATGCTTTCATTCAAACACTTTTCTGGAGATAGCTGACAGGCATATAGAGTACTACCAAAACCTTATAGGATCCAAATACTCATCCACTTCAGAATACTAAAAGAAAATCAAACTTACCGGAAGGCTCTACAAGTGTTGTTACTTCACTACGGTGCGCAACAACTTTCGATGGCACCCAAGCAACTCGTAACGATTCCTCCACATCCTTTCTTGCTTGTCGAGCTAGATTCTCCCTAGTCTTAGGACAATCAACAATTTGGTGTTCCATGCTACCACATCTGAAACAAGCACCTGTGAGTTTTTGACACGGACTCCAATGTCGCTTTTGACAGTGCGGGCATATCGACGGTTCCCTAACCTTTTTACACTTGTCCCAATGTTGCTTCTGACAATGTTAACATATCGGAGGTTCTTAAACCCTCTTACTCACTGGCACCTCTTTACTCGACACTCTTCTCTTCTGAGGTACATTCCGAACAAAACCTTGAGGAACGCGAGGGGTAGTTAACCTATCCAAGATCCGAATCAACCCTTGCACTAATGTCCTATCATCGGAAGCAGGGCCAGAATCTCCAACCAAAGGATGTCCGAAAACATTATGTTCAGCACTCACTGGGTTAACACTTCCTGTCATCTCACCCACATTCTCACTCGGATCAAACTCCATCTAGACACAGCACAAGACAAGACACATCTGCATTAGGCCACGAGACAAAACTAACTCACATGCAAAGACACGACACATAACCGACTAACATGTAAAGACTCGACACTTAACAAACAAGACAACCAGAACCGCCAAACCTGTGCTCTGATACCACTAAATGTAACACCCCCTACCCGTACGTAGGTATACCCATTCGCAAGGGAGTAGGCAGCCGTACGAGCAGGTGTTCTACCAGACAGAAGCGATACAAAGCATATATATAAGTACGAAAGAATTTAAAACTTTAAGGAGCAAAAACTGAACATACATAATTCATAAATGCGCATACATTAAGCGAAAGCATACGCCTATACAAACTTACAACCATACAACAGAAGCCTCAGACGAAAGATAGGACAGAGGAAATACTTAAGACATAAATATTACGCAGTCCAAAATATTACATCAGTATCTTTACTTATTATTACATATAGATATTATATAGAAATACAAAATCCCAATTACAGAGGCTGAACAAAGTACAAAATTTCTAGCTCCTATGTGGCTGACCCCTTGTTGATGCGCGACTCGAACAGAACCAAACCTGCCACCTGCACGGGAAAAGAACTCGTGCTAAGCGATAATGCTTAGTGGGGAGAACACACGAAAATATGGACGGCCATTCCCAACGGTTGCCAAGGCATAACACATGCACAATGGTGAATGCATAAAGTCCTAATAGATAGATATACATGCTTGCATGTAATAGCCATGCATTCAAATATTCCTAATCACGTTCATATACTTATATGATTAACACACCCAATTATCATGCAAATCACTATATATCTAAACATACTTTTGTTATGCCAAAGATATATACTAGCCGAAACCTAACAGACGACGTCAGAACACCACACTTCCACTGTTCAAGTCTATTACATAAATTGTCATGCCATGAAGTGTAAACACATATTAACATGCCAAATTACCGCGATAGCTAAGACCAAGGAAACATATAGCATTGTATTGAATTTGTTGCATTTGCTAGTTCAAGATCATATTTATAAGTATGCAAATCTGTATACTTAATCTTAATAACTAACAATACATAATCACATTAATATACATACACTTCAACCACAACATTCAGTAATTCAAGTTCGCATTCATATACATATTAATTTATCACATTACTATACAAAAATGTAGTATCCACATTATATGACACACACCGGCTTCACATACACATACTATAAATAAGATCATTTACAGATAAAGACGAAGGTACAATAAACAGGTCAGAGTTACATTTAGCCTATTCAGAGACTTGTAATCACATTCACATATCCCAAAATCATACTCATACGGATATTATATTCTTATGCTCGTAACTAATCAGATTCGCATGCTTGTAAACACAAAATAACAAACAACACACCTACTGACTCATAATAGTGGATATTGAGTGAACCAACTGTGGTACGAATCGAACGCATAGGTACCTTACGGGTACCAATCGAAAAGCAACATCATTTTTCACTTTTAAAAACATTTAACAAAAATGATCTTAAACAAGATCCAAACACTAAAAGGGTTCGCGAGGAACCAGCCAGGGACCTGGTCGGGGTCCATTCGTTCAAAGGGCGCTGCAGCTACACAAAACTCTTTTAGGCATGCCTAACTATCCACTTACTTGGCTCGAGCAGGTCATGCTTCATTCAAATCATGTGTCAAATTAGACAGTATATAAATATCATCATACTTAATCCAGAGTATAGTAAACATATAAAGAAATTCATAATATCAGCCATGCATCATACTATTCATATTACGAAGCATACAATATAATTTCATCAACATGCTTTAGCACTTTTCAATATTCTAAAATTTATCAGAGTCAAATATGGAAACATTATCATGCCAATCATTAACTTAACATTCAAACTTTACTTTTAACAAATAACCACTCTTTACAAAAACAGGGTAGGTCACCGTCACAACTAGATTGGTTGTCACCGTGAAATACCAAAACTCTCGGTAGAATGCAATCTTGGGGTACCTCATGGTGGTAACCCATCAGGTTGTCACCGTGACATTGCCACTTCCCAAAACAGAATGCTATTCCACACACTTTATCATATCATTCATACCAACTATTTGTACTTTTATATAAATACTTACTTACCCGGTTTACCACATTATGGGTCTCCATTTAAGAGAGGAATCCATAAGCTAAAATCATTAAATCACATTTATCATTATCATATTATATAATCACTCAAATATCCACATAAACCATAATAGCATCATAGATATCTTGCATACTAATACATTCTAATAACATTTATTCCAATGCATGCATCATATAATATTGTAAGGCAATTACTTCAATCACACATTCACTGCTCATATCCCATATATATATATTTCATTAAGCAAACTCAATTCATTTGATGTCTTTCATGTGTATATAACTTAAATCTCAATTTATAACTATGCATACTTGTTCATATCATACATGTTTATATAGATTAAAGTATTATAATGCTTAATAATGTCGTTATACTTAATTTGATTCTATTTCCTACAGTTATACATCACTACCTCATTAGTTCGCTATTAATCTTAATCCTATTCATGCACATTTTCCAAGGGATAACTATTCTTAGACTCATTTATAGTCCTAAACATGCATCGGATGGATCCTAGAAAGTTTCGATGTAATGCGGGTTCAATTCGGGAAGAAAAACACATAAAATGGTCAAGACAGAAGTGGTCACGGTGGTAATGACTTTGTTGTGACCGTGAGGTCCAAAAATAAGCATTTTGTCTTCTCTAGGCATTGGTCACAGTGGTAACCATTTTGGTTGTCACCGTGACTGTAAGCACCGTGTCCCGGAGCGGTACGGATCAGAGATTATCCTATGATGAAATCAGTATCCGAGCCTGTATAAACGGTTTGGATTTGGAGGTTTTAGTCCCATACTCCATGAGAAATGAGTCTTTTCACCTTTCGTAGGCAGAGGGGGAGAAAACAGGGAATTTTTTGAGTCAAAAAGTATATTTTCCTTGACAGACGACCAGGCCGTCTGTGAGAGGCCAGCCCATCGTTTAGGGTCACAGACGGCTTGTTGTATTTTTTGACGCCCGTCGGAAGGCACTGCCTCTTCCGGAGCACGCCACCTGATTTCCCGGAGCACGCAACATTTTCGACGCCCGTCGGTGGAAATGGCAGGGCCGTCGGGTGAATCCTTATGTTAGAAGGATTCTTCCGACGCCCGTCTCCACACACCGACGCCCGTCGGTCGTGCCTGGCCTATAAAAGCTTCAGATTTTCTCTTAAAAAGGGTTCTAAAAATTTTCAAGAGGGAAAACTCTGCCAAAATTCAAGCACATTTTCTCTCTCTTCCAGCAAACACATATATTAAGAAATCTCTTTTAATCTGAGAATCAAACCGTTAAAAAGGAGCTAAAACTAATTAGTTTTCTTTGGGTTTTTGATTCCAAAGTCAATCTTTTGAAGGGTTAAGAAGGAATAATCTATTTTCCTCTTTCCTAACCTTTCATTTCGTTTCTCGTGGAGCATCCGGGACTCTAATCGACACCAAGAATCTCACTAAAGCATTATCTGAGGGTAAATATTCCGGACTTATTCTCCATATTATTTCATCTTTCTTCTTTACTTTGCTGTTCTCTTGGTTTTTCACTTTCACTTTTCTTTATTTTGATTCTCTTCATTTTATTTGTGATAAAAACTCATTTTTTTGGAAAAGAGAGTTTTCACTTTTTTATTTTCGGAGGCAGTGGTGACCGACGGGTCATCTGCTTCACCGACGCCCGTCGGTCACCTCACCTACAGACGCCCTCTCTCTTGATTGAGCAACGGGATATGTTGGTCACTTTGACTGACGGCCGTCGCTGGCTCCTATCTCCATGTTTTAAAATCTTTTCTATCTTTCTCAAGGTTTTTTGACTTCATTTATGTTGAGCTTTCATATATTAACATCTTTTAACCTTTTGTGAGCATATATTGATTTTCTTGGACTATTCTGAGCTCGAGGGGCGATCTGCCATGCTCGGAGGAGTCCGTCCGGTTTAGTTTTCTAACCTTCTTGGTTATTTCCTTTATTTGTTATTCATTAATTATTTTATGCACATAAGTATACCCTTTTTGTATCTCGTTAAATATAAAAATTGATCAATGTTTTATATTCAATAAAATGAGGTTTTCATAAATGTAAGGACCCAATGTCCTATTTTTATCCAATAAAAATCATCACAATAAAAATATCCATTTTGATAATGATGCATTCGAGGACCAAAGTCCTAAAAATAAGCAATGCTCGATTTATGTATGTATCGCACATTTATAAAAGGGAGTTGTATTCTGCTTCTTGTGTTATTGTAATTTATTGCTTTCACTATTTATTTGCTCATTTACTGCTTTCCAAATGTGAATAAATGCACCTTTAATCAATTGCATTGTGTGGAGAGAGAGCGAATTAATGATAATTAAAATTTAATCATAAAATAATCGAGGTAGAAATAGATGAGAAATCCCAAACCCAGCTCTGGTCTTTGGGCTCAAAGAGGCGAGAGGTTTACCCTCCAAGACACCTCTTGTGTGGCGTTAATCCTAGGCTCCTTAGGGCGAGAGGTTTACCCTCCAAGACCCCTCTGGTTGGCCCAAAATGGATACTGTAGACACCGGGTCCTAAGTCGGGTTTAATATTGAGAGATAAATATAGAAATGGTAATTTTGGGTCTTTGATAACTCCTCCAAAAAAAAAAATAAAAAATAAAAAAAAAATAAAAAAAATAAAAAAATAAAAAAAAGAAAGATAAACAAAAAAAAAAGAGAAAGAAGAAAAAATAAGAAAAATATATAAAATATTAGAAATAGAAATTAATTAGTTAATTAAGTGATTAGTTGTTATTGTTTGATAATTAATATGCATTTAGAGTTAGGATGATTAATTGGTTAATATTTTAGTATAATTAAAATAATATAAAAAAAATAAATAGAGAATGGAAAATTAAAAAAAATTGAAAAAATATAACATATTGTTTAATTAAATAAATTAGATTTAATTTTAGGTGGATTAATTAAATTAATTTTTTTAGAGTAATTAGTAGTGTTTAATTAATTATTATGGGTGGAAAATAATTAAACTAAAAGGAGGAATTACCATATTACCCTTAACCCTAGAATATAAAAAGAAAGAGATGGCAAAAATTCAGGAGGCTCTCATTATTTTTTCGGTGGCTGAAAATCAAAAGAAATAGAAAGAGCAAGGAGAGAGCAGGAGAGTGAGCTGAAGAAATCGAAAGATCAAAAGAAAATCAAAAGAATTAAAAGAAGAAGAGAGGAGCAACAAACAAAAGGACCAAAGAAACCAAACCAGACCGCCGGACCGGTGAGAAAGAAAGAAAAAGAAGAAAAAAGAGGGGAGAGAGGCGGAGGCTCCGCCGCCCACCACCATCACCGGCGACGACACGCACCCCACCGCCGGCATCAGCACCCCCAGACGCTTCCGACGGCACCGGCCGATCCTCCAACGGACCCCGGTAGGCGGCGCGTGTAGGCGATCTCCGGCGAGGCATCATTCACGGTTTTTGGCGATTTCCGGCTCCGGCGAAACCCCTTCCGGCGCGTGGACCAGTCCGCCGTCTTCCCCGGGCGACGATCCATCAGACGGCGTTGGTGTCGCAGACCGTCTCCCCTCCGGCGACCCTCCGGCGCCGGTAAACCCCTTTTCTGATTTTTGTATTATTATTATTATTATTATTATTATTATTATTATTATTATTATTATTTCTGTTATTATTATTATTATTATTATTATTATTATTATTGTTTACTCTATTTTCTGTTTTTGTGTTATTTAGTCTTATTATTATTATTATTATTATTATTATTATTATTATTTACTCTATTTTCTGTTTTTGTGTTATTTAGTCTTATTATTATTATTATTATTATTATTATTATTATTATTATTATTATTATTATTAATGGTACATTTTCTGTTTTTATATTAATGTTATTATTATTATTATTATTATTATTATTATTAATGTTACATTTTCTGTTTTTATATTAATGTTATTATTATTATTATCATTTCTCTTTTCCTATTATTATTATTATTAATGTTACATTTTCTGTTTTTTATATTATTATTTTCTGTTCTTATATTATTATTATTATTATTATTATTATTATTATTATTATTATTATTATTATTATTATTATTATTATTATTATTATTATCATCATTATCATTACTGTCATTATTTGTTTGTCATCATAATATTATTGTTTTTACCATCATGCATTATTTTTATTATGTTTTGCATCTATTTGATCGATCCGATTAGAATATTCACTAATATTTTTGATATTATTTTTTGTATGAGTTCAATTTGGAGTTGGATTTTGTGAGCGCCCCGCGGCTCCCCTGATGAGTCGCGACGCGTGGAGTGTCGTCTTGCTCGGTGAGATCTTTCTTAAATTCCTTCTTTTACGTGTTATGTGTTTATTTGTACATAAATATTTTATTTTCATACGCGATTGATAAAAAAGTCACAAAAATATTTTTATAATTAAATTGGATTTTTGTTAATAAAATCGGGACCAACGCCCCTCGTTTAGCCAAATAACAAAAAATACATCTTGACTTAAAACGGGGAGTCAATTTTCTATAAAATGGGATCACTCATCCCGGTTTTCATCCGAACAATCAAAACGACTCTCCGAACATTCTTTAAATAAACACAGAGGAACCAATGCTCCTAAACCATAGAATAGGCACGCGAAGGAACCAATGTTCCCAAAATAAATACCCCGATTTATGCATGTCTTTTTATTTTGATTTTTGAGTGAGTGTTTAAATTTATGTCCTTTTAAATTTACGTCGCTTTTTCATTTTTGGGCCCTTGTAATTAATTTTGGGGCAACTTTATTTATTTGGGCCCTTGTAATTAACTTTTGGGGCAACCTTAATTATTTTTGGGGATTGTATTCCTTCCCCGGTCACGCCTTTATTTTTCTTTCGTTGGGGTTGTATTTCGCCCTTATTTCTCATGTAATTGTGTGCTTGTGTGTTTACTGCTTTTCCTATTTATTTCTTTATTGCTTTCTTTTATCGCTTTCTCGATGCTTGGTATGCGCTTTAAATAAAACTGCATTAATTGTGTGAGATGAAAAATGAAATTTTATAATTTAAAAACTCACTTATAATTAACCAAGGCACCAATAAGTGTGAAGTTTCGGACACCATCTCTGGTTTGGACCGATAAGAGGTTAAACTTTCCCAATTTCTTGTAAATTGGGTGGCGACTCCAAAATACCTCAAAAGTGCCTAAAGGTGTTATGGCGATGGATGGTCCTTTTCAATGTTCTATTGTGAAAGGAGGTGCCGAAAATATCTCATAACACCTAAGATCGGAAAAGACGCAAATTTCATACCTCGAATCCTAAAGCGGATTCAAAACGAGGGCCCTTGCTGGGTACCCCAACTGCGCGTCACAGATACTAAGCGCAGTCTTCAACCAAAATCTGCAGAACTTCCATACCCAAACTTCCAGCTCCTTCAACCAAAATCTGCAGAACATCCATACCCAAACTATTCCCCAACATGCAATCAACTCATCCAAGCTCAACGCAATCATCAATAGGCATTCAAAATATGTTATACAACATAAGTCCCAACTTTTATGCTAAATAATATGAACTAAAACTTCAATTTATTCAATTCAAACTAGAAATCCGTCAAACCTATAATTTTGCCTAAAAACCAACCAAATTCTTAACCAATCTAAATTTAACCCACAATATTAACCATATCACTTCAATTAATCATCACATACTTCAATTAAGCACAAATATACACATTTACACTCTTAAATTCAAGAAATCAAACAAAAAAACATAAAGATGAACATATTAAAAAATCATTCAATTTCCCAAACCTTTAACTCCTAAGCTCTAAGCAATCAATGAGTTGAACTTCCAGCAATAACTTCTTTCCCCTTGGGATCCTTAGGAGGAATATCAGCTATAACAACCCAAAAACACCAAAACTCAAAAACCTTAAACATAACAACAAAAGAGAAAACAGGGAGAAGAAAAGAAGAAGAACAACACAAAGAGAGCAAAACTTACTTACCAAGCTCTTGAATTAGCCAAACCAACCACAAATCACTAACTAAAAGGGAGTGGGCAACGAAGGAGAAGAAAGCAAAGAAAGAAGAAGAGGGAGGAAAGCTGGCGTGAGAAAGAGGAATGGGAGAGAGGGGTAGAAATGCTCTCTCTCCCGCTTTCTCTCTCCAAGGCTTTTATAGCCACTCCCCTCTTTCACTCTCTTTCTCTCTCTCTCTCTCCTGCCACTTGCCAATAATCTATGGTGAGTTCGGCAAATTCCTCTTCTAATACTTCTTTTCCTCTCAAAAACTAAACAAGCAACACAATTAAATGCTAAAACACAATTATACCCTAACACACACAAGCACATGTTCAAAACTACTACGGTGGGAATTGGGGTGTTACAAATCTCATCTCCTTAAAAAAATTTCATCCTCGAAATTCTCACCTGAACTGAACGATTGTTGATAGTGAGATCTCACAGCTAGTTCCAGTTCCCAAGTAGCTTATTCGACCATATGATGTTGCCATAATACTTTGACCAAAGGAATTTGCTTATTTCTAAGCTGTATAACTTCCCGAGCTAAAATAGCTTTCGGTTCCTTATCATAGGAATAATTCGGTTGAACATCCTAAACCAATAACACATGAGACATATCTGATTTGTACCGTCTAAGCATCGACATATGAAATACGTCATGGAACATAGCTAATTAGATTAGCAAGGCTAATCGGTACGCAACTGGACCAACCCTCTCTAAAATCTCATATGGTCCTATAAACCTTGGACTCAACTTTCACTTTTTACCACAACACAAAACCTTTCGCCTAGGTAACACTTTAAGGAACACTTTATCTCTAACCTTATACTGAATATCCTTCCTTTTAAAATTAGTATAGGATCTCTGAATGTCCTTGTCTGCCTTCAAATTTTGTTGCACCACTCTGATCTTTTCCTTGGTGTCCCTAAACAATTTCAGACCAACAAAAGAACATTACGTCAATTCAGTCCAACAAACTGGAGTTTTACACTTCCTTCCATAAATAGCCTCATACGGAGCCATTCCAATGCTCATTTGATGACTGTTATTATAGGCAAACTCCATTAGAGATACATATCTATCCGAATTACCCAAGAAATCCAAAAGACAACCTCAAAGCATATCCTCAAGAATCTGAGTAGCTCTCTCTGACTACCTATCTTTCTAAGGATGGAAACCAGTGCTAAAATTCAATTGGGTACCCAAAGCCACCTGTAAGTTTTTCAAAATTTTGGATGTAAACCTCTGATCTTTATCTGACACAATTGATAACGAAATTCAATGCAATCGGACCACCTCGTTCATATAAATCTCGCCAACTTATCCATCGAGTAATCTAGTTGTGTAACACCCCCTACTCATACGTAGGCGATCTTATCTGATAAGGAGTGAGATACCGTATGGGTAAAGGTGCCACCATACAGAAATAGGATAAACATACATAAACATATATACCGAAATACAGGGTAATTAAAAACTTTACAAAACCTTTCATAAAAGAAGCTGATCATGCATTAATATAACGGAAAACATTACATTACTGTTTGATCAACCCGAAAGTACAAAGGATAATTACATAACCAAAATATGCTTAAACGTATGCGGAAGCTATTACAAAACTGACATAAGAGAGTTCTATACAAAATTAATCATCAAGCTACAAATATTAAGCCCTACACTAAAACCCAGCTGTGTTGGCCTGGCTGCAACGACTCTTCCAAGGCAAAACTCCTTCCGCACCTGCACGGGTAAACACACCGTGCTAAGCGATAAACGCTTAGTGGGGAACACACACACAAGAAATGGACGGCCATTCACAATGGTCAAGCATAACGCATACAAATGGCCCAAAAATGACACTTCTCGAAGCCAAAAATCACACTTGCTAAGCTTAGCAAACAGCCGATGATCTCTCAAAACTTGCAAAACTAACCGAAGATGCTCCTCATGGTCGTTCTCATCCTTGGAATACACCAAGATATCATCTATAAACACCACTACAAACCGATCTAGGTATGGCCTAAACACTCTGTTCATCAAATCCATGAATGCCGCTGGAGCATTAGTCAAACCAAACGGCATCATAAGGAACCCATAGTGGCCATACAGAGTCCGGAATGCAGTCTTAACCACATCCTCATCCTTGACCCGAAGCTGATAATACCCCGACCGAAGATCTATCTTGGAAAACACACCTGCTCCCCGAAGCTGATCAAACAAATCCTCGACTCTAGGCAACGAATACTTATTCTTCACTGTAACCTTATTGATCTGCCTGTAGTCGATACACATCCTCAAGGATCCATCCTTTTTCTTAGCAAACAAAACCGAAGCTGCCCAAGGAGATATGCTGGTCGAATAAACCCCTTATCCAATAGCTCTTGTAGTTGAGTTTTAAGTTCCCTCAACTCTACAGGAGCCATCCAATAAGGTGCTTTTGATACTTGTGCGGTACCCGGCATAATCTCAATGGCTAACTCAACTTCTCTTTCCGGAGGCAACCCAGGCAAATCACTCGGGAAAACATTACTAAACTCCTGCACCATAGGGATATCCTCAATCCTTACTTGATCCCTCTTGGAATCCAAAACCACAGATAGGAGAGCCTCACAACCTTTCCTAATAAACCTCTTGGCTTGCATCTCTGAGATCACATTATTCACAGAACTAGCACCCAAACCTCGTACAAACACTGGAAATCTATTCCTATTTCGAAGCACAAAGGTCTTCCTGTGGCAGTCCACCACAGCCCGGTGCTTACCCAACCAGTCCATACCTAAAATCAGGTCAAACTCCTTGAAAGGCAACTCTATCAAGTCCACAGGAAACTCAATTCCCTCAATCAACAGGGGACAACTCCTATAAACTCTACTCACGTTGACACTATGCCCTAATGGATTGGTCACACATATCTCATAGTTTAACTGATCTACCACATGCAGCTTGTCAATAATCTTATCTGTGCACAGATATGAGTGTGTGGAACCAGGGTCTATTAGAGCATACAATTCAATGTCATGGAGTAGGAACTTACTAGCAATCACATCAGGGGCATCCTGCTCCTCTCTAGCTCTCACAGCATAAGCTCTGGTTGCGACTGGTGGAGGACGCTCAACTGTCTCCGAAACAGCTCCATCTCTAGGTCGACCGCCTTGACCTCTACCTCAGCCCCTACCACGGGCAGCCTAAGTAGCATTAAATCCAACGCCAGTAGCCCCTCTCTGTGGACCCGAATCCTCACTCATTTGTGGACAGTTAGCCAAACGATGCTCGGTGCTCCCACATCTAAAGTACCCACCAGTGAGCCACCTACACTCACCCCAGTGCGCCTTACTGCAGTGCGAACAAATAGGCATAGGCTCAGATCTACCAAACCTACCAGAACAAGACTCAGTTGCTGAACCCTGCCTTCTACCCCTCGTGGCTGAACCAAATGATAACTGATCTTGCGGATCCCTTGCTCTCTTACCCGAAGATGAAGAAGAAGAACCACCCCGAGACTGATTCCTCCTCTGAGCTCTCTCTCTCAGCACTGACTCTGACCTTTCAGCCCTCATGGCAGCATCTGCAATCTGATAATAGCTCACCCCTAGTGTGCTCATCAAGGAGATCAAAGTTACTCTTAAAGATTCATTCAAGCCAGCCTCAAAGTGCTTACATCGAAAATCAACTATCCTAACCCCTCGCGGAGCATATCGGGACAACCGATTAAACTCTTTCTCATAATCCGAAACCGACAAAGCCCTTTGCTTCAAACTCAAAAACTGCGCCCAACTCGCATCCTTATAAGACCGAGTTACATACTTCTTCGTAAATTCCTCAACAAAGAATTCCCATGACACAAGATCAGGCATCTAAGGTTGTCTGCACACTAGTTCCCACCATTCATACGCCGACCCTTTAAGCAAGGCCACGGCACATTCTGCTTGCAACTCCGAAGGGCATCTAACTTCTCTTAAAGCCCTTTTCACCTTATCTAACCACCTCTCTACCAACTCAGATTCATCCAACCTGGTTCCATAAAAGTCTTCGGCCCCAGCTTTTCTCAAGTTCTCCATGGGAGGCCTGGGGGCAACCACTCTCTCCTAGACCCTCGCCATGTCCTGCGGCAGCCTGAACATGGCTTCAAAAGGCATGGCAGCGGCCTTGGGCTGGACCCTAGCAGCTTGAGCCGACACAGAAATAGAAGGATCTCTAACTTGAGGGTTCACACTTTCAGCGGACTCCTCAAGTGATCCACGAGCAGAATTAGAAGCCATCTAAGCAAACAAGGAAAAACCGCATCAGCGAACACAGCTCTAGACATAGACACATCTATACACAGCATCACGTTAACAACACCCATAAATGCCTAAACCGGGCTCTGATACCACAACTTGTAACACCCCCTACTCATACGTAGGCAATCCTATCCGATAAGGAGTGAGATGCCGTATGGGTAAAGGTTCCACCACGCAGAAACAGGATAAACATACATAAACATATATACCGAAATACAAGGTAATTAAAAACTTTACAAAACCTTTCATGAAAGAAGCTGATCATGCATTAATATAACGGAAAGCATTACATTACTGTTTGATCAACCCGAAAGTACAAAGGATAATTACATAACCAAAATATACTTAAACATATGCGGAAGCTATTACAAAACTGACATAAGAGAGTTCTATACAAAATGAATTATCAAGCTACAAATATTAAGCCCTACACTAAAACCCAGCTGTGTCGGCCTGGCTGCGACGACTCTTCCAAGGCAAAACTCCTTCCGCACCTGCACGGGTAAACACACTGTGCTAAGCGATAAACGCTTAGTGGGGAACACACACACAAGAAATGGACGACCATTCACAATGGTCGTCAAGCATAATGCATACAAATGGCATGATCAGAAATACTCATTAGATACTATAGGAACATGTGAACACATAGAATCGTACATTTAATATACATACCCGCATTCATATTACCTCATCATTGTACACATTCGGATAATACATTCTCATAATTATCAAAATAGTTAAAAATAATTAAGCACCTGCTGACTCAAGGTAGTGGATAACGAGTGAACAGACAGTACTTTAGGGGTACGAACCGTTTACTGACAGTACCTAACGGGTACGAATCATAAATCGATTTACTTTGTCATTTACAAAACATTTTATTAAGGGACCTTAAACAAGATCCAAACACATTAAGGGTTCACGAGGAACCAAAAAGGGGACCTGATCGGGGTCCAAACTGAACTGAGGCTGCAGCGAAAGACTCCATTAGGCATGCCTAACTATCCACTAAACTGACTCTTGCAGGCTAAAATCATATAGTTAACATCCACAGTTTAATTATAACAAGCAAAGAATTCACATATTTTGATTAATCAGTACATGCAATTATCATCCATCTTAATAGTATACAGCTCATATTAAGTGATAATGTGTGCAAAAATCCATAATTTAACATCCCTAAATCATGTCAAACAGAGGAGATTTTATTGCAAAAACAGGGTAGGTCACGGTGGTAACCAAATTGGTTGTCAACGTGACATACCAAGGATCTCGGCAGAATGCAAGTCCGGGGTACCTCACGGTCACAACCAAAATGGTTGTCACCGTGACGTACCAAAGAAACCAAACAGAAGGAAAGGTCTGGGTACCTCACGGTCACAACCAAAATGGTTGTCACCGTGACGTAACAAAGAAACCAAACAGAAGCAAAGGCCTGGGTACCTCACAGTCACAACAAAAATTGTAACACCCCTTATCCATACTCAGGCGATCCCATCAAATACGGAGTGAGATGCCGTAGGAGTAAAGGTGCCACCACACAGATACATAATACACATACACTCATCCATAAATATACATAACAAAATACAAGGTAAATTAAAACTTTACAAGACCATTCATAAAAGCTGATCATGCATTAATATAGTAGAAGCATTATATTACTGTTCTGATCAACTGAGAGATATAAAAGATAATTACAATTCCCAAAATTACATATACAAAAGCGGAAGCTATTACAAAATCATAAGAGATTTCTATACAAAAAGAATCATAAAGCTACAGAAATAAGCCCTACACTAAGATCCTGCTGTGTTGGCTTTGATGGCGAAGACTCTCCCAAAAGCGATTCCTTCCGCACCTGCACGGGTAAACACACCGTGCTAAGCGATAAACGCTTAGTGGGGAAACACACATATAACATGAGGACAACCATTCACAACGGTCGTCAAGGCAAATCACATGTGTACTTCATGTACAAACGATATTCATGGCATGACAGTAATAATAAACTCTTGCTCACATACATAAAGCCATTTATCAGAAGATTCATAACAATAATCATATTCTCATAACAGATTACATTTTCACCATTGAATCCATAAGGATAACATATATTTCCCATATAACAATTCATACAAAACACCTGCTGACCCGAGGGAGTGGATAACGAGTATACGGACAGTACTTTACGGGTACGAGCCGATATAGACAGTACTTTACGGGTACAAGCCGATAAAACAAATTTTCATTTAACTTTTACAAAACATTACGAAGGGGGATCTTAAACAATATCCTTTCGGATAAGGGTTCGTGAGGAACCATTCGAGGACCTGATCGGGGTCCAAACAGAAAACATAAGCTGCAGCAAAGACTCTATTAGGCATGCCTAACTATCAACTTACTAGACTCTAGCAGGTCATACATAAGCCAATCCATCCATTTCATAACTTCCAAAATCATCATCATCAAATGAACATAATCATATCATAGTTACACTTGCATATTATTTATAGAATACCAAGCATAAATCTAATAATTGCTAAAGAAAACTGAAGTTCGAGCCACAAGGAATGAAAGAAAACTCATTCAGCAAACAGGGGACTGTCGCGCTCGCGACAGAGACCAAAGTCTCTTCGCTGCACGCGCGCGATGGATTTCGCGACCGCGAGGAGGACGGAAGGGCCAGGCTCTGTCGCGCTCATGACGTTCGTCGCGATCACGACAGAGGACGATTGATGCTGTCGCGGGCTCGCGACAGGTCGCATGCTCGCGGTAGCACTTGGCCAACAATACGCTCTATCGCGATCGCGACAGAGAGTACTCAACACTTCGGCTGTCGCGGGCTCGCGACGGCGAAGCTCCCAACACCGCTCTCCGTCGTGATCGCGACAGCGTTGGGACTTCGAAAATCTGTAGAAATTCTGCAGATTTTCCTCTTCCAAATCCTCCTCCAACCACACAAAACTCAATCCAAGGTTACTTACCTCAAATCCAGCCATCCACAAGCATCAACAACCATAATACGACATTTATTAACAATAAATTGCATACAATCCATTAATTTACACACTCAATTCCAAGAATCAATCAAAAACCCAATTTACGCATCAAACCACATCCATTCTAAAATTACCCTAATTAACTCATGCCTTTGCAAGATCCACATTTCAAAGCAAATACCCATATCATATACCTCAAAATAAAGAATATCTAACAACCTAATTCCATGAAATCATCAAAACACATATATGAACATATTCACATGCAAAAACAAGAATTCCCAAACCTTCAAAATCCTTAGCTCCTAGTGCTTAGTTCCACTAGATCCAGCAACTTCCTTGCCCTTAGGATCCCGGGGAGGCTCAACTAGGAACAAAACAACACAACACACAAACACAAAACCAAAAACTTCAACCCAATTACGAAAATAAGAAAAAGAGAAGAAGATGGAGAATCAAATGAAGAAAATGAGAATAAATGCAGTAGATTTACCTTTAGAATGCTAAGCAATGATCAATTTCCACCACTAGAGGCTTGAATCTAAGCTAGGGCACTTAAGAGAGTGCAAAGGAGGAAGAAGAAGAAGGAGAAGAAGGAAAAACAGGAATGGGTTTTCAAAAATCTGATTTTTCCCTTTTCACCTTTTTCTCTTCCCACTTTACACATGTCAATCATCTAGTGGAGGAGATTGCTCACTCACACCCTAACCTAGAGCATCAGATACACACAATGAGACACTCTAATAATGCATCCTACATATGTGTGAGCAACACACACAAGATTCTCCCAAATCATACACACCCTACACAAGTGCAAATGCATACACACAATTAATCGACTAGTGCATATCCTACTATGGTGCACTCATGCACACACAAATCTATCTCAACTAACTAGCACCATAGTGCCAAACACACACACCCGCACCAGAAAAACCCCAATCCATGCAATATTACCAAAATGCCCTTATTACACATAACTTATGCAAATGTATAGACATACATATATGGCTCATTCGACTAGGGGGCAAACGGGGTGTGACAAAAATGGTTATCATCATGACGTACCAAAGAAACCAAACAGAAGCAAAGGTCTGGGTGCCTCACGGTCACAACAAAAATGGTTGTCACCGTGACATATCCAAGACCCAGAGCAGAAGCAAAATCTGGGCACCTCACGGTCACAACCAAAATGGTTGTCACCGTGATATGTCCAGATTCACGGCAGAATGCACCTTGTACATACCTCACGATCACAACCAAAATGGTTGTAACCGTGACCCATGCCCAGATGTGATACCCAAGAGCCTATTTCCACTTCATTCAAGCCAAAATCCCAAAACTTTCACTTCAACCAAAATATCCTTACTCAAACCATAATAATAAACCAATCATACATCATTAAAACGTGCCATAAATAAATCTTACTCAAGGATTCAAGGAACAACATCTATTTAAATAATCAATCCCAACACTATTCGTACCACATCTCCATCAATCTCACATTTGGTTTCATAACTCATAAACAAGGTTTTATGAACAATAAGAATCAAAACCCACAACACACATGCTATATCAAGAACACATCACAACCCAATTTCTAGAGATCACCAATGACACATACATGAACATATTTACATACACAAAAATAGGAAATTTCCCAAACCTTGAAATCCTTAGCTCCTATTCACTTAGTTCCGCTTCCTAATGCCTTCTCCTTGCCCTTTGGCTCACGAGGAGGCTCAACTAAACCTCAAACCATCAAAGCACAGAACTCAAAATCCTAACTTTAAACCCAAAACCAGAAAAAGAAAGAAAGAAGAAGAAGAACAAGGTTGAAAAATCCAAAAACTTACCAAATAAATGCAAGATGTGATCAATTCCCACCACCAAGAGCTTGAATCCAAGCTTAGAGCACACAAATGGAAAGCAAAGGAAAAGAAAGGCAAAGAGAAGAGGGGGAACGGGAATGAGGAATGAAAAATTCTGATTTCCCAATTCTCTCTCTTCTTCTACTTTCCATTTTCCTAACCTAACCATGTGTCCACTTCCTAGTGGTGGAAATCAACCACACACACATACACTACAATCATACATCACATACACCCAAAACTCTCCCAACTAATAACACCCTACATGTGTGTGTGCACACACACACAAGCACAGCCCCAAAACACACTCTACAAACATATGAGTAAACACACCCAAGTGTAACCCAACTAATTCACACCATAACACCACACATGCACCCATATGCTAACAAAACTCTTAAAACATGCATTTCTACCCAAAATGCCCTTAACACATGCCAAAACTCATACAATGCACATGCACAAACATGACTCATTCTACTAGGGGGTAAACAGGGTGTGACAAGTTGTACCGGTAAGAAATGAGCGGATTTCATGAGCCAGTTGACTATTACCCAAACTGAATCATGTTTTCGTTAAGTAAAAGGCAAACTCGATAAAAAGTCCATAGTGATATTATCCCACTTCCACTAAGGAATAGGTAAAGGATTGAGCAATCCAGATGGAACTTGGTGCTCAGCCTTTACCTGCTAATATGTTTGTTAAGCACTTAGAAATAAAATCTACAATATCTCTCTTTATTTCGGACCACTAGTAAAATTGCTTCAAATCATGATACATCTTTTCACTCCCAGGATGCATAATAAAAATCATTGTGAGTGCCTCTAGCAAAAGCTTTTTCTTCACTTCAACATCATTAGGCACACATAAATGATTTCCATAACTTAGCCCCCTATCCTAAACAGAAAAATCGGTCTGACCCCGCTTTGAACTACTTGTATAATTTGCTGTAATTTCAGGTCATTCCTCTGAGCATCAACAATCAATTGCTTTAGAGAAGGCCTAGCATTCAGCTGGGCAATCAAGGCTCCATCGGAATCCAATCTCCATCTACCCCGCTATAAAGATAAAGCCAAAATCAACTTCCTACTTAAGGCATCTACAACCACATTTGCTTTACCCAGGTGGTAATCTATAATGCAATCATAGTCCTTGAATAGCTCTAACTACCATCTTTGCCTGAGATTCAACTCTTTCTAAGTTAGGAGATACCACAAACTTTTGTGATCAGTAAAGATCCTACAAGTTTCCCCATACAAACAGTGTCGCCAAATCTTGAGAGCGAACACCACTGCTACGAAATCCAAGTCATGCATTGGGTAATTCTGTTTGTGAGGCTTCAACTGCCTAGATGCAAAGGCTATCACCTTAACATCTTGCATCAAGACACAATCGAGTCCAATACTCGAAGCGTTACTGTACATCGTATACTCTTTACTCGAAATTGGTTGTGTAAGTACAGGAGCCTCAACTAACATCCTCTTTAACTGATCTAAACTCGCTTGACACTTATCTGACCACTAAAACTTAACTCCTTTCCAAAGAAGCCTAGTCAAAGGTAAAGCAATAACCGAAAATGCCTTCACAAACCACCTAAAATATCTAGCTAAACTAAGGAAACTCCTCACCTCTGGGACATTCCTCGGTGGCCTCCAATCCACAATTGCTTCCACCTTAGACGGATCCACTCGGATACCATCTAAGGAGACAATATACCTTAAGAAAGACACTTCTTTCAACCAAAAGTCGCATTTGCTAAGTTTAGCAAAAAGCTGATGATCTCTTAACACTTGAAGTACCAATTGCAAATGTTCCTCATGCTCATTCTCATTCCTCGAATAAACCAAATGTCATCAATGAACACCACCACAAATAGGTCAAGATATGGCCTAAACACTCAATTCATTAGGTCCATAAAAGCTGCTGGCACATTAGTCAATTCAAACGGCATCACTAAGAACTCATAGTGGCCATATCGTGTTCGAAAAGCAGTCTAGGCCACATTCGCATCCTTAACCTGCAACTGATAATAACTTGGCCTCAGATCAATCTTGGAAAACACTCCGGCTCCCCTAAGCTGATCAAAAAAATCCTCTATACCTGGCAACAGATACTTGTTCTACACAATAATTTTATTTATTTGTCTGTAGTCGATACACATCTTTAAGGTGCCATCTTTCTTCATAAGAAATAAAACCGGGGCACCATGTGATCCCATTCCCTAATGACAGACTAGTGATGGAACATGGCATGAAATAAATATGATAATTACGCAGCGAAAAAACATGAAAAAGAATCATACATGCCAAGCAATTCCATGACAAGAATCGAAACATGCACTTTTAGGGTTTTTAAACTTACAACTTTAAATGCCAATTCCAAATTGAATTTGATGATGACCAGCAACTAAGATGTGTTTGTCCACCTTTGATCTTCACCACCAATGCCAAGGAACAACCTTTACGCCAATCCTCCCTATATTCACACACACAATTGCAAGCTAGGCTTAAAACCGAGATTGCTAGCTCTCAATATATTAGTATAGTGTAAAGGGTAAGGATTGAAGCTACAAGCTTTTGTCTTGCACTTCTATTTGATGCTTTTAATGCCTAATCACACAAGAAAGCAAGAAAGAATTCTTCTCCTGTCAATTTCGGCCAAGAGGACACTCATCACGTTTTTTTCTTCCCATCAAAATCGAAACTCTCCTCCTTTTCATCTCTTTCAATCCTTATCTACTTTTGAATTTTAAAACCTTAAGATATATCTCAATCAAACTAATCACTTAATCTGATTTAAAAGCCATTAGGATTTAATATTCAATTAACTTAATCAATATAATTAATTAATTGAAATTAAACCATGTGGGCCGAATATATCCTCTCTTATGGACCAAGGTCCAATAGCACTTTTAATACCCATTACATACATTAATTTGACTTTAATTAAAAGCCCAAATTAATGCCCAATACATTATTTAAATATTTTAAGCCCAATACTTTGTGTGCGATCCTATAGGTCCATTTAATGTTGGCAATGAATTAATGAATAAATTCAAAGGCTATATATATTCTCTAGCAAGATATTATAGCATTCCAAATTAAATAAAAAATGCAAATGGCATTTGGTGACCTACTGCAATTTTGCATAGTCCCTTACCCATAAATATCAGAATTAATATAAGGCATGGAACTAGTCATCCTTATATGTAAGTTAATTCCTTTCTTGATATTCCAGTGACACTGAACTCTCAGATAAATAATGGTTACTCATTATTTCATCTCGGTATGGCCATACACTTCCCAGTTCACTGATCAAGTGGCCGACGATATTTTTCTCTCTTATAGAGAGGGGTAATCCCTTCACTTCTCTCATGCTCTCTGACATGAATCAATGTATACCCAAGCATACCCATACTAGTCACTCTGTTACAAGCACGTTAGGTGTATGTCAAAGTACACAGTAATTCATAAAGAGTTTCATAGAGATTTCAGGTCTAAGAACTTCGATACAAAACTTGCATATGAGAAACACTTATGACTCATACCATGTAGTGTTCTCATGAACGGATCGAATCCAGATACCATGTTCTCAACATGTATCTATGATCTCTGATTGACACTCTTGTCCTTATGTTCCGTAAGACCGAACTCAACTTATCAGAGAGAGCATACTAGTCTTAATTCATTTGTTATTCCCATAACAATGACTGACTAGGGATATTTAGAATGAAGTCTCATTTGTTTCAAGGTCTTACAACCATGTGCCTCACACATGATAACTTAAACCGAAACAACATTCTTGGATAGTTCTATCAATTGATATGCACAGGAATTCAATGGATAAAACAAATGCCTCATTTATTAGCTAAAATGTTTTTATTACAATGTATTGGGGCTAGGGCTAACACTAACAATCTCCCACTAGCACTAGTCCCAATTGGGCATAGCCCTCAGACCGAATGCTCTCAAATGAGCATCGTGCAGATTTGGACGCAACTGTTTCGTCAAAGGATCTGCTACATTATTTTCACTTGCTATCTTGCTAACCTTGACGTCCCCACGATCAATGATTTCTCTGATCAGGTGGTACCTCCTGAGTATGTGTTTGGATTTCTGGTGTGACCGGGGCTCCTTGGCCTGTGCAATGGCCCCGTTGTTGTCACAAAAAATTTCTAATGGATATAGGATGCTTGGGACCACTCCTAATCCAGAAATGAAATTTCTAATCCAAACAGCCTCTTTTGCAGCCTCACTCGCTGCAATATACTCAGATTCTGTAGTTGAGTCGGCGACGGTCTCTTGCTTTGAGCTTCTCCAGCTGACAGCGCCACCGTTTAAAACAAAAACAAATCCAGATTGCAATCTTGAGTCTTGAGTGCTGGTTTGAAAAGCAGCATCGGCATAGCCTTGTATAACGAGCTCTTCCTGACCACCATACACCAAGAAGTGATCCTTAGTCCTCGTAGGTACTTTAAAATCCCTTTTACAGCAGACCAGTGCTTTTCACCAGGGTCTTGCTGAAACCTACTGGTTATACTCAGTGCATGAGCAACATCCAACCTAGTACATAACATAGCATACATGATAGATCCAATAGCAGATGCATATGGGATTCTACTCATGTTGTCCCTTTCCTTTTTGGTTTTAGGGCACTGTTCTTTAGTCAAAGGAACTCCCAAAGCCAAAGGTATGTACCCTTTCTTTGAGTCTCCCATACTAAAATGCTTTTGTACTTTGTCTATGTACTTTTCTTGACTTAGTCCCAAAAGCCGATTCGATCTGTCTCTATAGATCCGAATACCAAGTATTGTCTCAGCTTCACCTAAGTCTTTCATCGAGAAACATTTCCCCAACCATTGTTTAACCATTTGCAATGTTGGAATGTCATTCCCAATGAGAAGGATGTCATCCACATATAGGACCAAAAATACTACTATGCTCCCACTAACCTTCTTGTACACACAAGGCTCATCTTCGTTTTTGACGAAGTCAAATTCTTTGACTGCCTCATCAAAATGAAGATTCCAACTTCGGGATGCTTACTTTAATCCATAAATGGATTTCTGAAGCTTGCAAACCTTCTTAGGATGCTTGGGATTGACAAAACCTTCAGGCTGTGTCATATACACCTCCTCAAGTAAATATCCATTGAGGAAAGCAGTTTTGACATCCATTTGCCATATCTCATAATGATGATATGCAGCTATGGCAAGCAAGATCCTAATGGATTTGAGCATGACTACAGGCGAAAAGGTCTCATCATAGTCTACACCATGAGTTTGTCGAAAACCTTTTGCTACTAGTCTACCTTTGTAGGTCTGATCAGCTTTGAGTTTAAACAGCCACTTGCATTCAATTACCTTAGCACCTTCCGGTGGATCAACCAAGGTCCAAACCTGGTTATCGTACATTGATTGCATCTCGAATTTCATGGCTTCAAGCCAATTTTTTGAGTCTGGACTTTCAATAGCTTCTCGGTAGGTAGTAGGATCCTCACGATCTACTAACTCAATAGTGTCACTATTGGTGATTAGAAATCCATATCTCTGAATCTCCTGACGTACCCTACCGGACCTTCTAGGTACTTGTGTGATGGGTTGTTGTTCCACAAGTGGTTGTGAACTTGATCCCATTTCCAACTCATCCTCTATAGGAATTTGTGGCGCTTGAATTTCTCCAAGTTCTATTTTACTCCCACTGTCTTTCTTGAGGAGGAGCTCCTTTTCCAAGAAAACAACCTTGCGAGCAACAAATACTTTGTTCTCGGCTTGTGAGTAAAAATAGTATCCCTTTGTTTCTTTGGGATAACCCACAAATAAGCAGACATTGGATTTGGACTCTAGTTTGTCAGATGTTAATTTCTTAACATGTGCTTCACAGCCCCAAATCCTAAGAAACTACATATTGGGTTCTTTCCCAGTCCATACCTCGTATAGTGTCTTCTCAACTGCTTTAGTTGGAGTACGGTTTAGTAGAAACGCAGCAGTTTCTAATGCATAGCCCCAAAAAGAGATAGGAAGATTTGCTTGATTCATCATTGATCGAACCATGTTTAATAGAGTTCGATTTCTCCTTTCGGACACACCATTCCATTGTGGTGTTCCAGGAGGAGTGAGCTGTGAAATAATACCACATTCTTTTAGATGACCATCAAACTCTTGGCTTAAGTATTCGCCACCTCTATCAGATCGAATGGCTTTTATACTTTTGCCAAGTTGTTTTTCTACTTCGTTCTTAAACACTTTGAATTTCTCAAAAGTTTCAGATTTATAATTCATTAGATAGACATAGCCATATCTACTGAAGTCATCTGTGAATGTTACGAAGTAGCTAAAACTACCTCTAGCTTGTGTACATAATGGTCCACATACATCGATTTGTATTAGTTCCAATAAGCCATTAGTCCTCTCACTTTTCTTGTTAAAAGGACCTTTTGTCATTTTTCCACGCAAACATGGCTCGCATGTATCATAAGACTCTAAGTCGAATGACCCAAGCACTCCAGTTTTGTGGAGTCTTGAAATGCGGTTTTCGTTTGTATGTCCTAAACGACAATGCCAGAAGTAAGTGGGGTTCAATTCGTTTGATTTAACCCTCTTTGTATTAATGTTGTATATGGACTCTCTGTTTTGTAGATCAAGGATATAAAGGCCATTTTCCAACATGGCATTGCCATATGAAATGCCTTGGCGACGAATATGAGCATTGCCATTTTTAATAACAAAATCAATTTCATCCAAATACAACAATGAAACTGAAATAATGTTTCTGCTCATAGCAGGTAAATAATAACAATTTTTCAAAACTAAACAAAGTCCGGAAGGTAAAGTGAGTTGATAGTCGCCTATCTCCATGGCGGCCACTCGTGCTCCATTCCCCACACGGAGGTTCACTTCATTCTTCCCAAGTAACTGCCTATTTCTTAGCCCCTGCACATTAGAACAAATGTGAGAACCACAACCGGTATCTAGTACCCAAGTGGTAGAAATAGAAAGGTTAATTTCAATAACAAAAATACCTGAACTGGACGCCTTGGCTCCATTCATTTTTTGTTCTTCCTTGGAGAAAGCACAATTCTTCTTCCAATGCCCTATTTTGTTGCAGTGGAAGCAAGTGCTCTGGCTCTCCTTGGGCTTTTGCGCCTTGGGCTTGGATTGGGCCTGAGGTGCACTCCCTTTTGACTTGAACCGAGCCAGGTCATTCTTGGGTTTTGCCTTTCCCTTTCCCTTTCCCTTAGCTAGTCCCTTCTTAATGCCCCCTTGAACCATCAGTATGGGATTTGTCTTTCGAATGTTCTCTTCAGCATTCTTAAGCATCCCATGAAGCTCGGTGACTGACTTGTCCATTGCATGCATGTTATAATTCATTATAAATGGATCATAATCATCAGTCAATGATCCTAAGATCAAGTCAGTGGCCAATTCTTTTGGCACTTGTACCTCAAGCTTTCCTAGAGTATCAAGATACCCTTTCATCTTGAGTACATGTGTACTAACAGGAGTACCCGCAGCCATCTTACAGGAAATTAAGGCCTTCGTTGTCACAAATCTCTCGTGACGAGCTTGCTCTTTGAACATCTCCTTTAGGTGCACCATGATCGCATAAGCCTCTTGGTCCATAAATTGCTTTTGCAAGTTAGGCACCATAGTGGCCAGCATCAAACAGGTCACATCATTGGAGTCGCTCTTCTTGGTCTCAAAAGTTTCCTTTCGAACCGCAGAGGCGTTCCTGCCAGGTTCATCAGGCAAGGGTGCATCTAAAACATACGACTTTTTCTCTTGCTTAAGGACTATTCTCAAGTTTCGAGACCAGTCTATGAAATTGGTGCCATTCAATTTGTCCTTTTCAAGGACCGATCGCAATGAGAAATTATTGTTTGAAGATGCCATTTGTCAATCTACAATAAAAATTTTAGCAAGATTAAATGAGGTCTTATTTTATAATCCCACAAACCGAATTAATATCCCTTTAAATAATTCGCGTTAATGATTTAAAGTGGGCCAAGATCCACTTTTCACAATAACTTATTAGTCAAGCTGAGCTTGTACACCTAACAAGTTAAGTTACTTAGGTAGGAGAAACTCCAATCATGTCTCGTACATGACTCTTGGATCAAATGGGTTAACATCTTAAGATGTTATAGCACAAACCCATTTATTAGTTGCCTAGGTCCGAGCATCCCTTTCCATGTTAAGTCTAACCTACCTTCACAACCCATGCCTCACAAAGATAATCGAGCGTATCTAGGACTCCCAGTCTACGTTATCGATGATCGATGCCTTGACATGTTTCGAATTAGGAAGGCAACTTTGTGACTTACTATTATTATTAGGGATTCAATTTATTACGGCTTACATGGCATACGCTTTGTCATCCATTCATAGCAAGCATATATATGTATATTTATAAATAATTGCATCAAGTAAAGCGTGACAAATATGGGCCCCAAAAACCTACAACTAAGATTCTATACTATTACATAAGAATCTTCGAGTTGGGCTTCTTTGCTCCGGTGGGCTTCACCTTTGATTTACAAAGTCTTCAAGTAAATTCTATTCTAAGAAATTAATGAAACTTTTACAATAAAACATAATGGCTCGCAGGCCATAATTAATTAAAAACAGGGCCCATGAATGCACCATGCATATCCATTCATCATACCAAACTAGCAAATAAATATACATAATATTCATGGATCAAACAAAGTCCAATTTTAATTAATTTAGCCAAGTCTCTTAATGGAAATTGAGTACTTGAACCTTTAAGAGATGACCCCATGATGGGCCTGGGCCGAGGCCCAATGGACTAAATCCTCTTATTGAATAAGTTCTCTTAAAAGCCCAAAACACAAACTAGTTAGATTTATGCTATAAATCAACTCTAGTATAATTTCCAATTTTGCCATTATTAATTTTATGTCATATTGCCCATAAACATTAAAAATACATATAATATGTACCGACATGAATTAAAACATGAAGAACATATATATGATACACGGCATACATATAAAAACAAACAAACAACAAAACTAGTTGTTAAATGCTTATGTGATGCCTCAAAAATGCACAAAAACTTAAATCAATTTTATGAGTCATTAAATAATTCAAAAATGGTCATAAAAATAGATTTAATATTTTGTACCAATCTGAACTAAATGTGTTTTTACCATTTTAATCAAATCAAAACAAACAATGTTGATTAAACATGTAACAAACACAAACTAGTCATTATTTTAAGTGATATTAAAATTAATCAATTAAATCATCATCGACCAGAAAAAATAAAAACAAATTTTAAAAATGTCCAGAACAGATAATTAATCTTTAAAAACCACTTACAAACATGCCAAAAACGTATTTACATTTAATATTCAAAACTAGTTGTTAAACTAACAATTAACATGCCAAAAAGCACCTAGTTTTAATATTAACATATACCATCAGGTATAATCATTTAAATCTGACCAATAACAGCTCCTAGAATATCTTAGGACAGAATATTATCATGTCAAATTAAAAATAATACCTATCTAATCAATAAAAAATCGTTTTTACACCAAAACAATGCAAAAAAATCAAAACAGAAAATTTCAGCATTGCATGTTTTCAAAGTAACGATTTTTAATTAATTATTTCATGCATCTAAAGATCTAAAATAAGCATGTTTAGGCTCTGATACCAGTGATGGAACATGGCATGAAATAAATATGATAATTACGCAGCGGAAAAACATGAAAAAGAATCATACATGCCAAGCAATTCCATGACAAGAATCGAAACATGCACTTTTAGGGTTTTTAAACTTACAACTTTAAATGCCAATTCCAAATTGAATTTGATGATGACCAGCAACTAAGATGAGTTTGTCCACCTTTGATCTTCACCACCAATGCCAAGGAACAGCCTTTACGCCAATCCTCTCTATATTCACACACACAATTGCAAGCTAGGCTTAAAACCGAGATTGCTAGCTCTCAATATATTAGTATAGTGTAAAGGGTAAGGATTGAAGCTACAAGCTTTTGTCTTGCACTTCTATTTGATGCTTTTAATGCCTAATCACACAAGAAAGCAAGAAAGAATTCTTCTCCTTGTCAATTTCGGCCAAGAGGAAACTCATCACGTTTTTTTCTTCCCATCAAAACCGAAACTCTCCTCCATTTCATCTCTTTCAATCCTTATCTACTTTTGAATTTTAAAACCTTAAGATATATCTCAATCAAACTAATCACTTAATCTGATTTAAAAGCCATTAGGATTTAATACTCAATTAACTTAATCAATATAATTAATTAATTGAAATTAAACCATGTGGGCCGAATATATCCTCTCTTATGGACCAAGGTCCAATAGCACTTTTAATACCCATTACATACATTAATTTGACTTTAATAAAAAGCCCAAATTAATGCCCAATACATTATTTAAATATTTTAAGCCCAATACTTTGTGTGCGATCCTATAGGTCCATTTAATGTTGGCAATGAATTAATGAATTAATTCAAAGGCTATATATATTCTCTAGCAAAATATTATAGCATTCCAAATTAAATAAAAAATGCAAATGGCATTTGGTGACCTACTGCAATTTTGCATAGTCCCTTACCCATAAATATCAGAATTAATATAAGGCATGGAACTAGTCATCCTTATATGTAAGTTAATTCCTTTCTTGATATTCCAGTGACACTGAACTCTCAGAAAATAATGGTTACTCATTATTTCATCTCGGTATGGCCATATACTTCCCAGTTCACTGATCAAGTGGCCGACGATATTTTTCTCTCTTATAGAGAGGGGTAATCCCTTCACTTCTCTCATGCTCTCTGACATGAATCAATGTATACCCAAGCATACCCACACTAGTCACTCTGTTACAAGCACGTTAGGTGTATGTCAAAGTACACAGTAATTCATAAAGAGTTTCATATAGATTTCAGGTCTAAGAATTTCGATACAAAACTTGCATATGAGAAACACTTATGACTCATACCATGTAGTGTTCTCATGAGCGGATCGAATCCAGATACTATGTTCTCAACATGTATCTATGATCTCTGATTGACACTCTTGTCCTTATGTTCCGTAAGACCGAACTCAACTTATCAGAGAGAGCATACTAGTCTTAATTCATTTGTTATTCCCATAACAATGACTTACTAGGGATATTTAGAATGAAGTCTCAATTGTTTCAAGGTCTTACAACCATGTGCCTCACACATGATAACTTAAACCGAAACAACATTCTTGGATAGTTCTATCAATTGATATGCACAGGAATTCAATGGATAAAACAAATACCTCATTTATTAGCTAAAATGTTTTTATTACAATGTATTGGGGCTAGGGCTAACACTAACAACTAGCTCAGCTAATCTTAGTTAGAGAAGGCCGCGCACACGTACAAAACACATATTTAACCTGAACAATAAAATTTCATCATCTACAAACATAACTCATGCATCACATGCCAACTACTTTAGTTCATACACCATAACCACTCATATGACATGCATACATATGGGGGGTAACATTCTTAGTTATCACATTTTTACATGCCTTTACATACCCGATACACATATTAACTATACAAAAAGCTTATACAAAATTCCCAAGTAACAACCCCAAACCTACACTATGCACTTCCTATTATTGACTGTAAAAAATACGGGGGCGTCCTCCAGTCACCTCTCTTTCGTACCTGCATGGATTAGAGTAAATCCATGCTAAGCGATAATGCTTAGTGGGGAACACATATATAACAATAGTTTAATACACAAACAAGGATACCATACATTGTATGCTAGTAATCATGCTTGTTAAATATTACTTCCTCTAGTACCATTCCAAGCATAGCATTGTTCATTACTATATTCAATCATAAGGCATCAATCACTTATTCACATATTCACATTACATACTATATTATATCCCAATCATTTCCATTTATTAATTAGTTAGTTAGCCTGCAATTCAATGACGCGGATAACGGGTATCGCATTGGTACCACTCAGCTACTAGTATCGCATTGAGATCTCATTTACGCATTGGTAACCTCAGGTACATATTATCAATCCACTTATAATAAAATCCAGCAAGGTTATTCGCATTGTTTTCGCATTGTGATTCCCATGGAATCAAACACATTTAACGCATGGGGCTGCAGCACTTGACCATTTAGGCATGCCTAACTATCCACTACTAGACTCGCAGGCTTAAGTTGTTAAACATTGAACACATTTCACATCACATATGTTGTTGACCAACATCACATTCGTTTTATACACTTGCTTTAGCCCATAGCTATTCTCTTCACTTGCATACTCATAGCATTTCCAATCTCATTCTTTCATAGTTAATAATCACATATTTGATTGCATTCAAAAGTCATCATTTTTATGCTAATATACATTACTTTATACACATATAATACTTACTCATAATGTCCATTGCAGCTTAAAGCCTTTCCATTTAGAAGTCCTAACACTTTATGATTATATTGCCAAAATAGGGTAGGTCACGGTCACAATCAATTTCATTATCATCGTGACATGTTGAAGTCCAAAACAAAATGCAAACTGGGGGCAGGTCACGGTCACAATAAATTTCATTGTCACCGTGACATGTTCCCAACTCTCTGCAGAATGCAACTTAAGGGTATGTCACGGTCACAATGAATTCCATTATCACCGTGACATATCCACACTTTGCAAAACAGAATGCTCTCTTGGGTACCTCACGGTCACAATCAATTTGATTGTCACCGTGACTACAAAATCCATTAGGCAAAATTGAACTCAAGCATACCTCATGGTCACAATCAATTTGATTGTCACCGTGACCCATGCAAAAACACTATAACACAGCTGTGTTTTGTCACTAGCACAACTGTGCTTTCTAGTCCAATTCTTCTTTCACATTAAGACTTCAAATCTCATTCTCACTTTTGGCAATCAACCCAAATACATCAACCACTTACTCAATTAGCACATACCTGATTTCCCTTCTTGTTTTGGCATTCATCTTTAGCACAATTTACAATCAATCCCAATTCACACGTAACATACTTGCTCTCAAACAACTCATTCACTAAACACATCTCCACAACCAACAAATAACTAGTAACACAATTTCATACTCAAGGCCATCATTCCACATACACATACAACTCATATCAAAGTCTCTATTTGACCAATACAAAGCATACAATTTACACATTTAGGGTTTGTTCCCAAACCTTGTCGCCTTAGCTCCTAATTACGACGGACGCTCGGCTCTCCTAATATAGCTTTTCCTTTATCCTTCTTCACTTCTTCAGCTAACAAAACCAGTTCAATTCAAGAATTGATCATAATCCATCAATTCTCATTCCAAACCAATTCAAACCAAGAAGAAAGAGTAGAAGATGAGAATAAACATTCATAATCACTTACCTCTTAAGTTTAACCCTTAATTTTTGCTCCAATTAACTATATGCATGCACTTCTTAAGGCCTCTCTAAAGTTCGTTCTCACGCAAAAAAGAAAAGAGAAGAACACAAAAAATTGACTGAATTACACAAATGAATCTTTTCCCTTTCCTTAGATAACTCATGCATGCAAAGGTGGAGGTGGCATACTCACAATGAGCCACATGGATTCCACTTCAATTTCTGTCTCCCACTAACTGATTTCTTATATTATTTTATTCTTAATTAATTCATCATTAGATAAACTAATCAGCCAGTAATCCATTCCTAGCTTAATCTCATATATATATACACCAATTGGCCACTAAACTTTTCACTCAGCTTTCAATCAAGTCCTTCCAACCTTCCATTTAAGTCCAAGCTACACATTCAATTCACTCACATGCCAAATTAGGTCAATACTATTAGGGTACATTTCCGGCCGTGACAACTCTCCCCTCCTTAAAGAATTTCGTCCTCGAAATTTATACCTGAGTTAAACAGCTGTGGATGTTGCTCTCGCATAGTTGCTTCTGGTTCCCAAGTTGCCTTTTCAACACCATGATTCTGCCAGAGCACTTTTACAAAGCAGTATCTGCTTATTCCGAAGTTGCCTCACTTCTCTTGCTAGTATTGCTTTCGATTTCTCATCATAGGTGAAGTCTGGCTGAACTTCCACTTCTTACACAGGTAACACATGAGATTCATCCGATCTATACCTTCTTAACATGGACACATGAAACACATCATGAAGCTTGGTTAACGCCGGAGGCAATGCTAAGCGATATGCTACGGAGCCCCTTCTTTCCAGAACTTCATATGGTCCAATAAACATTGGACTCAATTTTCCTTTCTTGCCAAACCTCAATACCTTCCTCCAAAGAGATACTTTCAGAAACACTCTGTCACCCACTTCGAATTCAATATCTCTTCGCTTCAAATCTTCATAGGACTTCTGTCGATCACTAGTTGCTTTTAGCCTTTGCTGACTAAGCCCCGCCTTCTCTTCTGTATCGCGAACCAAATCTGGCCCAACAATTCTGTGCTCATTCAATTCCATCCAGCAAATCGGTATGCTACATTTCCTGCCGTACAAAGCTTCATACGGTGCCATGCCAATACTAGTCTGATAACTGTTGTTATAAGAAAATTCGATAAGTGGAAGATACTTATCCCAACTCTTAAGAAATCCAAAACACATGCTCGCATCAAATCTTCCAAAACCTAAATAATTCTTTCTGATTGTCCATAGGTTTGCGGATGGAAAGCAGTACTGAAGTTCAGTTTCGTACCTAATGCCGCTTGCAAACTCCTCCAAAACTTAGAAGTGAATCTGGGATCCCTATCAGAAACGATAGACAGGGGTATCCCATGCAATCGGACAATTTCTCTTACATACAACTCAGCCAACTTTTCCATAGAGTAATCCATCCGAACTGGTATAAAGTGAACTAATTTCGAGAACCTGTCCACGATAACCCATACTGCATCTTGCTGTCTTGAGGTCAAAGGTACTCCAGAAACAAAATCCATTGTGATGTTATCCCATTTCGATTGTGGGATAGGGAGTGGATTCAACATTCCTTGTGGGACTTGATGTTCTGCCTTAACTTGCTGACATACCAAGCACTTGGACACGTGCTCCACTACATCATTCTTCATACCGGGCCACCAATACAACTATTTCAGATCCTGATACATCTTGTTTCCACCTGGATGCATAGTGAAAACTATATTATGAGCCTCATGCATCAATCTCTTCTTTAATTCTTTATCATTTGCTACACACATTCTATTCTTGTACAGCAGTACTCCATCTACATTCACTGAATAGTCAGTCTTGTCCATATCACTGACTGACTGCAGAACTAGCAACCTCGCATCATTCCTCTGTGCAGCTATTAACTCAACTCTCAAGACCAGTCTCGCTTTCAACTGTGCTAATAAAGCTCCGTCCACAGAAAACATCCACTTAATCTGCTTTAACTGTAATGCTGAAATTGATTTCCTACTCAAAGCATCGGCCACTACATTAGCTTTTCCCGGGTGATAATCCACAATACAATCATAGTCCTTAAATAGCTCAAGCCATCTTCGCTGTCTCAAATTCAATTCCTTCTGAGTAAGCAGATATTTCAAACTCTTGTGATCGGTGTAAATTCTACACTTTTCACCATACAAGTAATGTCGCCAAATCTTTAAAGCGGACACTACTGTCGGCAATTCCAGGTCATGAGTCGGGTAATTTTGTTCGTGCGGTTTTAATTTCCTTGATGCATACGCTATCACCTTTCCATCTTGCATCAATACACAACCCAACCCTATACCTGAAGCATCAGTGTATAGCACATACTCTTTACCAGTCATAGGCTATGCAAGAATCAGTGCTTCAACTAGCATTCCCTTTATCTGATCAAAACTCTGCTGACACTTCTCTGTCCATTCATAATTAACTCCTTTTCGCAGTAACCTTATCAGTGGAGAAGCTATCACCAAGAACCCTTTCACAAACCTCCTATAGTATCCAGCCAACCCCAAGAAACTACGAATTTCAAGTACATTCTTAGGTGGCTTCCAATTCACAACCGCTTCGATCTTTGCCTGATCTACCTTAATACCTTTGAATGATATCACATAACCCAGAAAAGATACCTCTCGCAACCAAAACTCACACTTACTCAGTTTGGCATACAGCTGATGTTCCCGCAGTGTTTGAAGCACAACTCTCAAATGTTGTTCATGTTCCTTCTCGTCCCTTGAATAAACCAGAATGTCGTCTATGAACACTACCACAAATTGATCCAGATACGGTCTAAACACCCGATTCATCAAATCCATAAATCCAGCAGGCGCATTAGTCAACCCAAAAGGCATTACCAAAAACTCATAATGCCCATATCGAGTCCTAAATGCAGTCTTAGGTATATCTTCTTTCTTTACTTGTAACTGATAATACCCATAACGCAAATTAATTTTTGAAAACACAGCTGCCCCTCTTAACTTATCAAACAAGTCTTCAATTCGCGGTAGAGGATACCGGTTCTTTACATTCACTTTGTTCAGTTGCTGATAATCTATACACATTATCATGTTACCATCTTTCTTTTACACTTAACCACTGCATTATACTTAGCCAGCCAATCCATACCCAAAATTAAATCAAACTCATCAAATGGCAGCTCTATAAAATCCACTGAGAATGCTCTACTTTGAATCTCTAATGCACAATCTCTATATACTTTGTTCACATTTACATTATTTCCCAAAGGACTAGACACATATATATCATATTTTAAACATTCAGCTTTAGGCATCTTTTCACATATCTTTTTAGCACACACATATGAATGAGTTGAGCCAGGGTCAATAAGTGCAAACATTTCCACACCATAAAGTAGAATAGTACCAGCTATCACCTCAGGCGCATCCTGATCCTCTTGTGCCTTCATTGCATAAGCCCTCACTGGTGCCGCATTAGGCCTATCCACAATCTCAGAATCAACTGCACCTCTGGACTAGCTACCTTTGCCACGTCCTCTTCCTCTTCCTCTATTAACAGAAGGCAAATTCGAACCACCCCTACTCTGCTCTTGCTGATTTCCTGCCGTTTTATAGGCGTTGGGACAGTTAGCAAGAAAATGCTCAGTGCTTCCACATCTAAAACAAGCACCCGTCACTCTCTAGCATTTACCTTCATGCCTCTTACCACAGTGAGGACACTCATGTACCTCACTTCTGTTACTAGATGCTCCTCTTCCAGAGCCAGTTGCTGAAGGAGCCCCATGCTTCTTACCTCTTGCTGCAGAACTAAACACTGATTCCGCAGGTGGTGCCATAGGAGAATCTCTTGATCTTTTACCCGCCTGAGAACCCCCTCTGTTCGCATTTCTTCTTTGCAATCTGTCTCGCTGAGCTCCCAAAGACCTCTCGGCTCTCATGGCTGCCTGAACTATCCGATAGTAACTCACATTCTGCTCAGTAGTCAGTGAAACCAACAATGCCTTGATTTCCTCATGCAATCCGTCTTCAAACTGCTGACACCGAAACTCCACAGTCAGAACATCTTTCGGCGCATACTTGCTCAAGCGACAGAATTCTTTTTCATACTCTACCACTGTCATAGCTCTCTATCTTAAATTCAAGAACTGCTTCAAATTGGCCTCTCTGTGAGCTTTTGTCACGAACTTATCTCTTAACTCCTTTTCGAAGAACTCCCAGTTGATTGGATTAGGAAGCATCGGATTCTACAAAACCAGCTTCCACCAGTCATACGCTGCTCCCTGAAGCAGCGTCACCACACATTCCACTTGTTGCCCCAGAGGACACTTAATCTCACCCAGAATCCTCTGTACCTTTTCCAGCCAGTACTCTGCCTTTGCAAACTCATCCAAACCAGTTCCTTGGAATTCTTCAGCCCCATGTTTTCTCAAGGTTTCCAATGGTGCTTGTGGTGCAGTCATTCGTTCCATAACCTTTGCCATATCTTGTGACATTTTCAATAAAGCTTCCATTGGACCCATTGGAATCTCGTTCCCAAAACTAACAGGCCGTGACTGATCAGACCCCGTCATTTTCGCCTCATGAGGGTTCACACTTTCAGCAGTCTCTTCTCTGGTATTACGATCAGGATCCATCGTTTAAAAACTACACAGATAAAATAAGGATGTCCGCATTTGGTCAACATAACTATATGCATCTAACTACCTAAACTCCCAGAAAAGACTAAACCTAGGCTCTGATACCACAACTTGTGATGCCCATTCCCTAATGCCAGACTAGCTCAGCTAATCTTAGTTAGAGAAGGCCGCACACACACAGAGAACACATATTTAACCTGAACAATAAAATTTCATCATCTACAAACATAACTCATGCATCACATGCCAACTACTTTAGTTCATACACCATAACCACTCATATGACATGCATACATATGAGGGGTAACATTCTTAGTTATCACATTATTACATGCCTTTACATACCCAATACACATATTAACTATACAAAGAGCTTATACAAAATTCCCAAGTAACAACCCCAAACCTACACTATCCACTTCCTATTGTTGACTGTACAAAATGCAGGGCATCCTCCAGTCACCTCTCATCCGTACCTGCACGAATTAGAGTAAATCCATGCTAAGCGATAACGCTTAGTGGGGAACACATATATAACAATAGTTTCATACACAAACAAGGATACCATATATTGTATGCTAGTAATCATGCTTGTTAAATATTACTTCCTCTAGTACCATTCCAAGCATAGCATTGTTCATTACTATATTCAATCATAAGGCATCAATCACTTATTCACATATTCACATTACATACTATATTATATCCCAATCATTTCCATTTATTAATTAGTTAGTTAGCCTGCAATTCAATGACGCGGATAACGGGTATCGCGTTGGTACCACTCAGCTACTAGTATCGCATTGAGATCTCATTTACGCATTGGTAACCTCAGGTACATATTATCAATCCACTTATAATAAAATCCAGCAAGGATTATTCGCATTGTTTTCGCATTGTGATTCCAATGGAATCAGACACATTTAACGCATGGGGCTGCAGCACTTGACCCTATAGGCATGCCTAACTATCCACTACTTGACTAGCAGGCTTAAGTTGTTAAACATTTTATTCATTTCACATTGAACACATTTCGCATCACATATGTTGTTGACCAACATCACATTTGCTTTATACACTTGCTTTAGCACATAGCTATTCTCTTCACTTGCATACTCATAGCATTTCCAATCTCATTCTTTCATAGTTAATAATCACATATTTGATTGCATTCAAAAGCCATCATGTTTATGCTAATATACATTACTTTATACACACATAATACTTACTCATAATGTCCTTCATTACAGCTTAAAGCCTTGCCATTTAGAAGTCCAAACACTTTAAGATTATATTGCCAAAATAGGGTAGGTCACAGTCACAATCAATTTCATTGCCACCGTGACATGTTGAAGCCCAAAACAAAATGCAAACTGGGGGTAGGTCACGGTCACAATCAATTTCATTGTCACCGTGACATGTTCCCAACTCTCTGCAGAATGCAACTTAAGGGTATGTCATGGTCACAATGAATTTCATTGTCACCGTGACATATCCACACTTTGCAAAACAGAATGCTCTCTTGGGTACCTCATGGTCACAATCAATTTAATTGTCACCGTAACATACAAAATCCATTAGGCAGAATTAAACTCAAGCATACCTCACGGTCACAATCAATTTGATTGTCACCGTGACCCATGCAAACACACTATAACACAGCTGTGTTTTGTCACTAGCACAACTGTGCTTTCTAGTCCAATTCTTCTTTCACATTAAGACTTCAAATCTCATTCTCACTTTTGGCAATCAACCCAAATACATCAATCACTTACTCAATTAGCACATACCTGATTTCCCTTCTTGTTTTGGCATTCATCTTTAGCACAATTTACAATCAATCCCAATTCACACGTAACATACATGCTCTCAAACAACTCATTCACTAAACACATCTCCACAACCAACAAATAACTAGTAACACAATTTCATACTCAAGGCCATCATTCCACATACACATACAGCTCATATCAAAGTCTCTATTTGACCAATACAAATCATACAATTTACACATTTAGGGTTTGTTCCCAAACGTTGTCACCTTAGCTCCTAATTACGACGGACGCTCGGCTCTCCAACTACAGCTTTTGCTTTATCCTTTTTCACTTCTTCAGCTAACAAAACCAGTTCAATTCCAGAATTGATCATAATCCTTCAATTCTCATTCCAAACCAATTCAAATCAAGGAGAAAGAGTAGAAGATGAGAATAAACATTCATAATCACTCACCTCTTAAGTTTAACCCTTAATTCTTGCTCCAATTAACTATATGCATGCACTTCTTAAGGCCTTTCTAAAGTTCATTCTCACTGTTGTTGGTTTTCTAATGATGCAACATACCGCAAGTATACGGTGTACCGAAATAGTACTTTAGATATCGATCCCACAGGGAACGTGTTTACACACTATTACTAATTGATTTTAATCTTGTTTACAATTATAAAATGATAGAGAAGTGGTTCTAATTTAATCTAATATGTAAACTTATTAAGTCAAGTTTATGTGAATCTAAAAAGATAGAAAATATTAATGATGCTAGATATAAAAATAGAACTCAAATTAATTGCTCTTAATGACTTTAGCATTCTTGTCTTGTAAGTCAAGTTGAATAAATTTCCTACTTACTTTCTCAATATAAATAGGAATGCTTAAAACGTACACATATAAGTCTAATTCCAAATTTTCATTTAAGAACTAGATTATTATACATGCAAATCTTAAGAATAAAACACAACCTATAACAACCATTTAAATATTATGATTTCTCAAATAATATCTTAATGATGAATTTTCAATTTGATGTAAGAATGAATTTATTTCTCAATCAAACTCATACTTATAATGACAATAAATAATGTACTAATGAGAAATTCTACAATTAAGAACACTTGAATAAATATGAACAATAAAATAATTTAATATTAAACTTTTAAGTTCAGAATTCACATCATAAAACAATTACAAAGAAGAATTAAAAGATAGGAATTGAAGAAGGGGATTTCTCAACCCTTTCCAAGTCACCAATTGTAGTCCTCTTCCTTGTATAATATCTTCTCTTCAACACATAAACTCTACTTAAGAAAAACTAAAAGAAAACTATATTTTTTTAACTACAGAAAAATATTCAAATGTTCAATTCTAAGTTATCATACTAAATTTACAGTTAAAAACAGAATTTATAATGTCAGCTCATGCCCCTTCAGATGCCCTTCTACAAAGGATGTAATAGTTGGTGGAAAGATGCAACTCTTAAAGTTCAAATTTGAACTTTAGTGTCTAACGGATCCCTCTGTCGCGATCGCGATGATGTCGCGACAGAGCACGCCTTCACTTTCGCTCGCCTTTCCTCATGTGTGCCTTCTCCACGCCTCATCGCGACCTCGCGACTCCTTCCCTTGGTCGCGACAGCTTCTCTTTTCTTCTCTTTTCTCTTCCTTCCTTAGCGCGCTCTGTCGCACTCGCGCCACTCATCGCGATCGCGACAGAGGCTTTTCTGCCTTGGCTCATTTCTTCTTCTTCTCTCAATTTGCTCCATATTTTCTCCATTGACTCCATTTTTTCTCCATTTGTCTCCTACATACAAAACTTAACAAAACACATAAAACATACCTAATTCCTACAAATAAAAACACTCAAAACATAACTTATAACCACAACATATAGTTTAATTATGAGCTATTTAAGCTCATATCACTCACGCAAGAAAGAAAAGAGAAGAACACAGAAAATTGACTGAATTACAGAAATGAATCTTTTCCCTTTCCTTATATAACTCATGCATGCAAAGGTGGAGGTGGCATACTCACAATGAGCCAGACGGATTCCACTTCAATTTCTACCTCCCACTAACTGATTTCTTACATTATTTTATTCTTAATTAATCCATCATTAGATAAACTAATCAGCCAGTAATCCATTCCTAACTTAATCTCATATATATATACACAAATTGGCCGCTAAACTTTTCACTCAGCTTTCAATCAAGTCCTTCCAACCTTCCATTTAAGTCAAAGTTACACATTTAATTCACTCACATGCCAAATTAGGTCAATACTATTAGGGTACATTTTCGGCCGTGACACACCATATGGAGAAGCGCTAGGCCTAATAAAGCCTTTATCAAATAGCTCCTTTAATTGAGTTTTCAACACTCTCAATTCCATAGGAGCCATTCGATAAGGGGCTTTAGAAATAGGAGTAATGCCTGGCGTAATCTCGATGGAAAGCTCCATCTCTCTCTTTGGTGGCAAACTGGGCAGCTCTTTAGGGAATATGTCCACAAACTCCTTAATTATTGGGATATCCTAAATCTTAACTTAACTCCATCTAGAAACCAACACAAAAGCAAAAAATTCCTCACACCCCTTTCTCATAAACCGTCTCGCTTGCATTGCTGAGATCACATTATCCAAGGAACTAAAACCCAAACCTCTCACAACAATAGGAGACTGACCACTTCTCTTGAGAACTATTGTCTTCCTATGACAATCCACTATTGCTCGGTGCATGCATAACTAGTCCATACCCAGTATCAAATCAAATTCGTGGAAGGGTAAAAAAATCAAATCCACAAGAAACTCTACACTTTGCACCACAAGGGGACAATTCCTATACACTCTACTCACATTGACACTATACCCTAAGGGACCAGTCACACAAATCTCATATTATAATTTCTCCACACAAGGCAATTCAGTACATATCTTATCAGAACATACATATGAGTGTGTGGATCCAGGGTCTATTAAAGCATGCAATTCATTGTAAAAGAGGAGAAACTTACCAGAAATCACTTCAAGTGCATCTTGTTCCTCCCGAGCTCTCATAGGGTAAGCTCTCACTGGTGCCATAGGTGAGCAATCCAATGACTCAGATGAAGCACCTTCTCTAGGCCAACCACTACTACCTCAACCACAACTTAACTGAGGGGCATTACAACCCGTTTTGCTAGCTTCTTACCTCCCTTGCACATTCTCAGACAAATTCGGACAGTTGGCCAAGAAGTGATATGTGCTGCCACACCTAAAGCAACCACCAATTAACTAACGACATACACCCTGATGGCGCTTGCTATAATGAGAGTACTCAAGCATAACATCATCCCGACCACTAAAACCTCCTCTATGTATGCCAGAACCTTGAGAAGACCCTTGTCTTCTACCACTTGAAGCAGGGCTAGGAGTAGACTCATCAAGAGAGTTCCCTTGGAAACCCCTAGACCTTTTCCCTAAGGAAGAACCTCCACGGGAAGCATTTTTCTTCTGTGCTCTATCCCTCAAAATAGTCTCGGAGCGCTCTGCTCTCAAAGCTGCCTGTAAAATCTGATAGTGACTAACTGTTGGGGTACTCATCAAAGAAATCAACATTTCTCTCAAAGACTCATTCAGGCCCGCTTCAAAGTGCTGACATCTAAAATCTTTTGTAAGAACACCCGGAGAAGCATACTTACAAATCCAGTTAATTCCTTTTTAAAGTCGGCAACCGACAAAGCCCTCTGCTTGAAACTCAAAAAACACACCCACTTAGCCTCCTTATACACCCGAGTCACATACTTACCATGAAATTCCCGTTCGAAGAACTACCATGTGATCGGGTCAAGCAATTAAGGTTGACTCAGAACCAATCTCCACTAATCGTAGGCGAAACCTTATAAGAGTGAAACCATGCACTCAACTTGCCGATCCATAGGACAACGAATATCTTCCAAAATCCTCTTATCTTTTTCAATCCACAACTCTGCCTTATTGGACTCGTCTAAATTGGTCCCATAAAAGTCCTCAACTTCAGACTTCCTCACACTCTCAATCGGAGCTCTCGGGGCTGTCACCCTCTCTAAGACTCAAGCCATATACTGAGATATCTATAACATAGCCTCAAAAGGCATGGCTTGGGCCTCAGGTTACACCCTAGCTGGTTGAGTAGGACAAAACACAGATGGATCTTGATCTTGGGAATTTTTACTCTCTACTAACCCCTCGAGGGACCCACGCACAGACTCCTTCTGTCATACCCCATTTGCCCCCTAGTAGAATGAGCCTGTCTGTCTATTCGTCTGTCTGTCTGTATGTGTAAGCATTCGCATGTGTTCAGCATTTCATAAGGGTATTTTAGTAAAATGTATGATTTTGGGGTTTATTATTATGTGGGTGCATACATGGCATTAGTGTGTTTAATTAAATGAAATATACTTGTGTGCATGTGTTCATACCATGGTAGGGTATGCATAAGTGAAGAGGGTTTTAGGTGTGTGTAGTGTAGGTTATTTTAGTGTGAGTGATTAGTGTCACCAATAGGAGTTTGATACATATTTAGAATAAAGAAAAGAAAAAGAAAAGGGAATGAAAAAAAAGGAACCTAAACTTACAGATTCACGTTCTTTCTCACTCACTCTCTTCTTCTTTACTTTCTTTATTCCCAAGTACTGTGTATTTTGATTCAAGGTTCTATTGGTGAAATTAATCCTCCCCTTGCATTCCTTAGCTTGGTAAGTGCAAGATCTAGTCTTTGTTTTACTGTATTTTGCATCTTCTTCTTCCTTGAGCTAGGTTTAACTTAGGGTTTACTTTGTGAATGTTCTTGCTGTGTTTGTGTTCTAGCTGAGGCTCCACGTGATCCAAAGGGCAAAGAAGTTGCTGGTCCTAGTGGAGCTAAGTGATAGAAGTATAGAATCCAGGTTTGGGAATTTATGATTGTGATTTGTGCAATTTTGATGTTTACTGGAAATTTCTAGGGTTTATATGTTCTTGAACAATTTGAATGCAAATACCTTGATTAGGTTGATTGAATTCTGGTTTGAGTTGTTTATATGATGTTTGAATTGTTTGGGATCTTCCTTGAAGGGTATGAATGGATTTATATGGTTTAAAATCGAATTGGGATTGAAATTGTTGTTCTGTAAATTCTGGAAATTCTGGGAAAATCGATGTACTGTTGAAACTCTCTCTGTCGCGTGACTCGCTACGAAGGAAGGCAAGTCACGTCGCGTGACCCTCGGTCACGACGTGACCTGCCTGCTGAGAAGCCAGTCACGTGACCAGCTGAAGAACAAGCAAGTCACGTGACGTGATCTTCGGTCACGTCGTGCGACCTGCGAAGAAGAGGCAGATCACGCAACGTGATCTGCGAGGGAGAAGCAGCGTCACGTCGCGTGACCCTAGGTCACGCCGTGACCTGCATAAGCATTGCGTGATCCGCGAGGATCACGCAACGCGATTGGCGAGAAACAAGCAGGTCACGAGACGTGACCCTCGGTCACGCCGTGACCTGCCTGTTGAGTCGCCAGTTTTTCCGCTCAGCTCGTTTTTCCGAAATTTCCTGGTTTTTAACTCAGAACTGAATTTGTTATTTCTTTAGAATGGACTTTACTGTTGTATGATGCATGTCTTACTGTTTGATGCTTTGATATGCGTGATAGCATGATTTTCTGATGAATTATACTCTATATCCTGAAATGTGATCAGTTTGACGCATAACCTGCTAGAGTCAAGTAAGTGGATAGTTAGGCATACCTAATAGAGTCTTTAGCTGCAGCCCTCAGTTCAGTTTGGACCCCGATCAGGTCCCCGTTTGGTTCCTCGCGAACCCTTCAGTATAGAATCTTGTTTAAGATTCCCTCAGTATATAAATAACATGTTTTGATAAATGATATGATATTTGACTTGTACCTGTGAGGTACCCTCAGTATTCGATTAGTACCCGTAAGGTACCCTCAGTACACTCGTTATCCACTGTCTAGAGTCAGCAGGTATTCTTTAAATGTTGATGGAAATGTTCTGATCTGATATGGCTTTGAATGGAATATCTGAATGAGTTTAATGATGAAATACATGTTGGTTTATTCTGTAATGCATATGATGATAAGATTCTGAAAGCATGGTATTTTAAATGCGGGCATGTTTATATGAATTATGCAACAGTCCTTGCATTCTGCCATTGTGAATGTGTTATGCCTTGACGACCACTGTGAGTGGCCGTCCATAATTTATGTGTGTTTCCCCACTAAGCGTTTTATCGCTTAGCACGGTGTGTTTACCCGTGCAGGTGCGGAAGGAGATTGTTGACTTGTGAGAGTCGCCGTCAACCAGCCAACACAGAAGGTTTAGTGTAGGGCTCAGTTTTGTAATAGTTTTAGTTCTTTTTGTATAGAACTCTCTGTATCAGTTTCCGCTTTGTATATATGTTTTGTATATGTAATATTATTTTGGTATCAGCTCGCTGATCAGATCATTATTGTAACATGTTATTATAGTAATGCATGATCAGCCTTTGCTTTCTTTTGTAAAGTTTTTAATTACTCTGTATTTCTGAATGTATGTTATGAATGATTGTATGTTATACTTTGTACTTGCTTGGTGGCACCTTTACTCATACGGCATCTCACTCCTTAACGGATGGGATCGCCTACGTATGGGAAGGGGGTGTTACAGTTAGTGGTATCAGAGCATAGGTTTAGGCGTTTCTGGGTGTTGTTATGATTGATCTGAGTTTCTTAGATGTGTATGTGTCTAGATCTGTGTTGGCTGATACGGTTGTTTATTGTTTGTTTAGATGGCTTCTAATTCTGCTCATGGTGCGCGTGAGGAATCCGCCGAGAGTGTGAATCCTCCAGTTGTAGATCAGTCTGTTTCTGTTACTGTGTCGGCTCAGCATGCTAGGGTTCAGCCCGAGGCCGCAGCCATGCCCTTTGAGGCTATGTTTAGACTGCATCAGGACATGGCTAGGGTTTTGGAGAGAGTGACTGCTCCTAGAGCACCTATGGAGAATCTGAGGAGAGCAGGAGTTGAGGATTTCTACGGTACTGGGTTGAATGAGTCTGAGACTGCAGAGAGATGGTTAGATAAAGTGAAGCGTGCTTTGAGAGAGATTCGGTGTCCTCCCGACCAGCAGGCGGAGTGTGCTTTAGCTCTTCTTTAGGGGTCTGCTTTTGAGTGGTGGGAGTTGGTTTGCAGGCATCCTCAGCTACCGGATTCGATTACCTGGGAGTTCTTTGAGGGTGAGTTCATAAAGAAGTACATCACTCAGACCTATAGAGATTCGAGATGGGCACAGTTTTTGGGTTTGAGACAAAGAGCTTTGTCAGTAGCTGATTATGAGAAAGAGTTCAACAGGTTATCGCGCTATGCCCCACGAGGAGTTATGACTGATGACTTTAGATGCAAGCATTTCGAGGCAGGGTTAAATGAGTCTCTGAAGATTGCTTTGATTTCCTTGATGTGTATACCTGGGGTTCACTATTATCAGATTGTGGAGGCTGCAGTGAGAGCTGAGTTGTCTGAGACTGTGATGAGAGAGAGAGCTCAGAGGAGGAGTTCTTCTCGTGGAGGATCTTCTTCGAGTAAGAGATCTAGGAACCCACAGGATGAGTCAGCATCTGGTCCGGCTTCTAGAGGTAGACGTCAGGGTTCTACAGCTGTGTCAGGTTCTGGTAGGGGTGGTAGAGCTGAGACTACACCAGTTTGTCCTCATTGTAGTAAGTCACATCGTGGTGAGTGTAGGTGGCTCACCGGTGCATGCTTCAGATGTGGGAGTTCAGAGCATCAGTTGGCCGGTTGTCCGAGAGTACAGGAGGATTCAGGTTCCCAGAGAGAGGGCAGTAGGGTCGGTTCGAATGCTTCTTAGGCTACCCGTGGCAGAGGCCGAGGTAGAGGTAGAGGTGGTCGGCATAGAGATGGTGCTGTTTCTGAGACTGTTGAGCATCCTCCTCAGGGTGCCGTTAGAGCTTATGCTATGAGAGCCAGAGATGAGCAGGACGCGCCTGATGTTATTGCTGGTAAGTTCCTACTCCATGACACTGAGTTGTATGCTCTAATTGATCCTGGTTCCACACACTCATATTTGTGCACAGATAGAGTTATTGATAAATTGCATTCAGTTGATCAGTTAGATTATGAGATTTGTGTGACCAGTCCATTAGGGCATAGTGTCAGTGTGAGTAGAGTTTTTAGGAGTTGTCCTCTGATTGTTGAGGGAGTTGTGCTTCCAGCGGATCTGATTGAGTTACCCTTCAGAGAGTTTGACTTGATTCTGGGTATGGACTGGTTGGGTAAGTATCGGGCTGTAGTGGATTGCCATAGGAAGACAGTGGTACTTCGGGATAGAAGTCAATCTCTTGTGTTTCTGAAAGGTTTGGGTGCTAGTTCGTTGAATAATGTTATTTCTGTGATTCAAGCTAAGAGATTCATCAGGAAAGGTTGTGAGGCTTTTCTAGCTGTTGTGTTAGATTCCAGGAGGGATCAGGTTCAGATTGAGGATATTCCTGTAGTACGGGAGTTTGGGGATGTGTTCCCGAGCGAGTTGCCTGGTTTGCCTCCTGAGAGAGAGGTTGAGTTGTCCATTGAGATCATGCCGGGTACTGCACCTATTTCGAGAGCACCTTATCGGATGGCTCCTGTAGAGTTGAGGGAACTTAAATCTCAGCTACAAGAGTTATTGGATAAGGGGTTTATTAGACCGAGCATATCTCCTTGGGGAGCTCCAGTTCTGTTTGTCAAGAAGAAAGATGGATCCCTGCGGATGTGTATTGATTACCGTCAGATTAATAAAGTTACAGTGAAGAACAAGTATCCTTTGCCTAGGATTGAGGATTTATTTGATCAGCTTCGAGGTGCGGGTGTCTTTTCCAAGATAGATCTTCGATCAGGGTACTACCAGCTTCGTGTTCAGGATGCTGATGTGGTTAAGACCGCATTTCGGACTAGGTATGGCCACTATGAGTTTCTTGTGATGCCGTTTGGTTTGACAAATGCTCCAGCGGCTTTTATGGATCTGATGAATCGTGTATTTAGGCCATACTTAGATCGATTTGTAGTAGTGTTCATTGATGACATCTTGGTATATTCCAAGAATGAGAGTGAGCATGAGGAGCATCTCAGATTGGTTTTGCAGATGTTGAGAGAGCATCATTTGTTTGCTAAGCTTAGCAAGTGTGATTTCTGGCTTCGAGAAGTGTCATTCTTGGGTCACATTATTTCAGCTAGCGGTATTCAGGTTGATCCAGCTAAGATTGAGGCGATAGTTGATTGGAAAGCGCCTCGAAATGTCCAGGAAGTGAGGAGTTTCCTCGGTTTAGCAGGTTATTACCGTCGGTTCGTTAAGGGATTTTCTGTGATTGCTACTCCTATGACTAGATTGTTGAGGAAAGGAGTTAGATTTGAGTGGTCAGACAGGTGTCAGTCTTGTTTTGATCAGTTAAAGCAGTTACTTGTTGAGGCTCCTATCCTTACTCAACCCATCTCGGGTAAGGAGTTTGTTATTTACAGTGATGCTTCTGGAGTTGGTCTTGGATGTGTGCTGATGCAGGAGGGTAAAGTAGTGGCTTATGCTTCTCGTCAGTTGAAGCCACATGAGAAGAACTATCCGACGCATGATTTAGAGTTGGCAGCTGTAATCTTTGCTTTGAAGATTTGGCGTCACTACTTGTATGGGGAAAAGTGTAGGATCTTCTCGGACCACAAGAGTTTGAAGTACTTCCTTTCACAGAAAGAGTTGAACATGAGACAGCGCAGATGGCTTGAGTTATTTAAGGACTACGACTGCATTGTGGATTACCATCCTGGTAAGGCCAATGTAGTTGCAGATGCTTTGAGTCGGAAATCAGTTTAGCTTTGTTCTTGAGGCGATTCAGATGGCATTTTGGTTCTGATGGGGCTTTGCTTGCCCAGTTGCGTGTGAAGCCTACCTTGAGACAGAGGATTGTGGATGCTCAGAGTGATGATGTGAGGCTTCAGCGGATTGTGCATGAGGTTAGATCGGGTAAGCCATCAGAGTTCTCAGTTCAGGGTGAGGTACTTATGTTCAGAGATCATTTATGTGTGCCAGAGTCTGAGGTTTTGAGGAGTCAGCTCATGAGTGAGGCGCATAGTTCAGTCTTTACTATGCATCCGGGCAGTGGGAAGATGTACAGAGATATGAAGCAATTCTATTGGTGGTCTGGTATGAAGCGTGATATTGTGGATTTTGTTTCCAAGTGCTTGACTTGTCAGCAGGTAAAGGCAGAGCATCAGGTTCCTTCAGGTTTGCTTACGCCTTTATCCATTCCTGAGTGGAAATGGAATGACATCGCCATGGACTTTGTTTCTGGTCTGCCTTTGACTCAGAGGAAGCATGATTCAGTTTGGGTTATTGTGGATCGGCTTACGAAATCAGCTCACTTCTTGCCAGTTAGAGTGGACTACTCCATGGACAGATTAGCCAGTATCTATGTGGATGAGATAGTTCGGTTGCATGGTGTGCCCTTGTCCATAGTGTCAGATCGGGATCCGAGGTTTACTTCCAAGTTTTGGAAGGAGTTACAGAGAGCTTTGGGCACTAGGTTGAACTTCAGTACAGCGTTTCATCCTCAGACCGACGGTCAGTCAGAGCGAGTTATTCAGATTCTGGAGGATATGATGAGGGCTTGTACTTTATACTTTCCGGGCAGTTGGGACAGATATGTATCATTGATGGAGTTTGCCTACAACAACAGTTTCCAGTCGAGTATTGGTATGGCACCATATGAGGCTTTGTATGGTCGTCAGTGTAGGACTCCGATTTGTTGGACCGAGCTATCCGAGAGATCTATGATTGGACCCGACTTGGTTAGGGATACTGAAGAGAAGATCAGAGTAGTGCAGCGGAATTTGAAGGCAGCCAAAGATCGCCAGAAGTCTTATGCAAATTTGAAAAGGAAAGATGTGCATTTTGAGATCGGGGATAAAGTTTTCCTTAAAGTTTCTCCTTGGAGGAGAGTGCTTCGGTTTGGCAAGAAAGGCAAGCTTAGTCCTCGTTTCATTGGACCTTATGAGATTTTGGCTAAGGTGGGACCTGTAGCCTACAGATTAGCGCTACCGATGGAGTTAGCAAAGTTACATGATGTGTTTCACGTTTCGATGCTTCGTCGGTACAGATCAGATCCTTCTCATATTCTGTCAGTTCAGGATATCCAGGTTCAGCCAGACTTCTCTTATGATGAGGAACCGCGAGCTATTCTAGCCCGAGAGGTTAGGTAGTTGAGAAATAAGCAGATTCCTTTGGTTAAAGTGTTGTGGATCCATCATGGAGTCGAGGAAGCGACTTGGGAACCAGAGGAGTCGATGAGAGCTCAGTATCCACAGTTATTCAGTTCAGGTGAGAATTTCGAGGACGAAATTCTTATTAGTAGGGGAGAGTTATCACACCCCATTTGCCCCCTAGTAGAATGAGCCTGTCTGTCTATTCGTCTGTCTGTCTGTATGTGTAAGCATTCGCATGTGTTCAGCATTTCATAAGGGTATTTTAGTAAAATGTATGATTTTGGGGTTTATTATTATGTGGGTGCATACATGGCATTAGTGTGTTTAATTAAATGAAATATACTTGTGTGCATGTGTTCATACCATGGTAGGGTATGCATAAGTGAAGAGGGTTTTAGGTGTGTGTAGTGTAGGTTATTTTAGTGTGAGTGATTAGTGTCACCAATAGGAGTTTGATACATATTTAGAATAAAGAAAAGAAAAAGAAAAGGGAATGAAAAAAAAGGAACCTAAACTTACAGATTCACGTTCTTTCTCACTCACTCTCTTCTTCTTTACTTTCTTTATTCCCAAGTACTGTGTATTTTGATTCAAGGTTCTATTGGTGAAATTAATCCTCCCCTTGCATTCCTTAGCTTGGTAAGTGCAAGATCTAGTCTTTGTTTTACTGTATTTTGCATCTTCTTCTTCCTTGAGCTAGGTTTAACTTAGGGTTTACTTTGTGAATGTTCTTGCTGTGTTTGTGTTCTAGCTGAGGCTCCACGTGATCCAAAGGGCAAAGAAGTTGCTGGTCCTAGTGGAGCTAAGTGATAGAAGTATAGAATCCAGGTTTGGGAATTTATGATTGTGATTTGTGCAATTTTGATGTTTACTGGAAATTTCTAGGGTTTATATGTTCTTGAACAATTTGAATGCAAATACCTTGATTAGGTTGATTGAATTCTGGTTTGAGTTGTTTATATGATGTTTGAATTGTTTGGGATCTTCCTTGAAGGGTATGAATGGATTTATATGGTTTAAAATCGAATTGGGATTGAAATTGTTGTTCTGTAAATTCTGGAAATTCTGGGAAAATCGATGTACTGTTGAAACTCTCTCTGTCGCGTGACTCGCTACGAAGGAAGGCAAGTCACGTCGCGTGACCCTCGGTCACGACGTGACCTGCCTGCTGAGAAGCCAGTCACGTGACCAGCTGAAGAACAAGCAAGTCACGTGACGTGATCTTCGGTCACGTCGTGCGACCTGCGAAGAAGAGGCAGATCACGCAACGTGATCTGCGAGGGAGAAGCAGCGTCACGTCGCGTGACCCTAGGTCACGCCGTGACCTGCATAAGCATTGCGTGATCCGCGAGGATCACGCAACGCGATTGGCGAGAAACAAGCAGGTCACGAGACGTGACCCTCGGTCACGCCGTGACCTGCCTGTTGAGTCGCCAGTTTTTCCGCTCAGCTCGTTTTTTCGAAATTTCCTGGTTTTTAACTCAGAACTGAATTTGTTATTTCTTTAGAATGGACTTTACTGTTGTATGATGCATGTCTTACTGTTTGATGCTTTGATATGCGTGATAGCATGATTTTCTGATGAATTATACTCTATATCCTGAAATGTGATCAGTTTGACGCATAACCTGCTAGAGTCAAGTAAGTGGATAGTTAGGCATGCCTAATAGAGTCTTTAGCTGCAGCCCTCAGTTCAGTTTGGACCCCGATCAGGTCCCCGTTTGGTTCCTCGCGAACCCTTCAGTATAGAATCTTGTTTAAGATTCCCTCAGTATATAAATAACATGTTTTGATAAATGATATGATATTTGACTTGTACCTGTGAGGTACCCTCAGTATTCGATTAGTACCCGTAAGGTACCCTCAGTACACTCGTTATCCACTGTCTAGAGTCAGCAGGTATTCTTTAAATGTTGATGGAAATGTTCTGATCTGATATGGCTTTGAATGGAATATCTGAATGAGTTTAATGATGAAATACATGTTGGTTTATTCTGTAATGCATATGATGATAAGATTCTGAAAGCATGGTATTTTAAATGCGGGCATGTTTATATGAATTATGCAACAGTCCTTGCATTCTGCCATTGTGAATGTGTTATGCCTTGACGACCACTGTGAGTGGCCGTCCATAATTTATGTGTGTTTCCCCACTAAGCGTTTTATCGCTTAGCACGGTGTGTTTACCCGTGCAGGTGCGGAAGGAGATTGTTGACTTGTGAGAGTCGCCGTCAACCAGCCAACACAGAAGGTTTAGTGTAGGGCTCAGTTTTGTAATAGTTTTAGTTCTTTTTGTATAGAACTCTCTGTATCAGTTTCCGCTTTGTATATATGTTTTGTATATGTAATATTATTTTGGTATCAGCTCGCTGATCAGATCATTATTGTAACATGTTATTATAGTAATGCATGATCAGCCTTTGCTTTCTTTTGTAAAGTTTTTAATTACTCTTTATTTCTGAATGTATGTTATGAATGATTGTATGTTATACTTCGTACTTGCTTGGTGGCACCTTTACTCATACGGCATCTCACTCCTTAACGGATGGGATCGCCTACGTATGGGAAGGGGGTGTTACACCTTCTCACAATAAAACACAAAAATCCGCATCAGGCCAACACATTCCTAGACAAAAATCTATTCTACAGTCGCACAAAAAAATTAAACCTGGGCTCTGATACCAATAAAATTATAACACCCCTTACCTATATGTAGGGGAGCTCACCTACTTGGAAGAATGAGTGCCCATATAGATAAGGGTGTCACCAGCAAAATAAACATATATAATAAAAGCGTGGAAAATAACATTAAAATAGACTAAATTAAAACTTCACATCTCAATCCCATTCATTGATATAACAAAGTATTCATTACAATTGGTGTACAATATCAACCTTACATAATTACAAAGGTACTAAAATAAAAGTATTACAAACTCATTACATATCAAAAGGCTTCACATCAGAGAATCAAAATACAAAAAGAATCTCTATCTCAAGTGTGTTAGCTCTTACAACTGTGCATCCGACTCCTCAAAAACTCTGACAGCTTCCACACCTGCACAGATGAAATATCCGTGCTAAGCTATAGTGCTTAGTGGGGGAAACAAAAGATGAATGACCACTCACAGCGGCCGTCGAGGCAAAACACATAGACATGGCACACACATATATACGGTAGAATCATGTCAAACTTATATCAATTTGCATTATTACACAAGCACATCAGAATCAATGATATGCTTGCAAACTTAGAGTAGCAGATAACAAATTAAGATGTTAGTACCCTTGGGTACAAACAAAAGTAACTTCTTTCATTTTTTTTCAAAGACATTTTCACATGAGGGGAACTTAAACAAGATCCAAACACATCAGGATTGCAAGGACCCAAATGGTGACCTGGTCAGGGTTAAGAACACTAAGGGGCTGCAGCTTACAGGACACTATAGGCATCCCTATCTATCCACTAACTTGACTCTTGCAGGCTAGGCATAATTCAACACATTGAGCATATGTAGAAGATATTGAAATACATTATAATTCATACTGTGACACGTGTCAAATCGGGAAGGCCTTCTTACGAACCCGCTATTAAGGCTCGAGGGATTAGTTTGTGTCATTTGATCTTGGGCAACATGAGACATTTTGGAATCACCACCCAATATAACATTGGGGAAGTTCATCTAGCCCATGAATCCTTTAGGCACCTTTGAGGTATTTTGGAGTCGCTATCCAATTTATAAGAAATTGGGAAAGGTTATCTAACCTCTGGGGTCTTAAACCAGAGAAGGTGTTTGGAACTTCACTCTTATTAATGCATTCAGTTAAGTTATAAATGAGTTTTTAGATTAGAAAATTCCAACTCTCTTCTCACACGATTAATGCAATTTATTTAAGGCGCACTTCAATCATTAAGAAAGCAATAAATGAAAGCTGTAAATAAAGCAGTAAATAAACAACATGCCATTTACAAAGAAGAAATTGGGAAAAATATAATCCCCAAATGAAAAGAAAAAACTAAACAAAATGGAAATTGGGATAGAATACAAGCCCCAAATGAAAAAAAGCTAAATAAAATTGCCCCAAAAATAATTAATTACAAGGGCCCACAAGATATATATAAACATAAAGTTTAAACAATCAAACAAAATCCATCAAAAAGGATTACTTGCATAAATCGGGATATTTATTCGGTTTAGGAACATTGGTTCCTTCATGCTCACTTAAAGAGGGATCAAATAGTAATTCCGGCTATTGGCTTGAAAATCGGGATGAGTGATCACATTTTTAGAAAGTTTAACTCTTCATTTTAATTCGTGATATTTTAGCCACATTAGTCCTAATTTATTAGTAGATTTAGTTGTAAAAATATTTTTGTGATTTTTTAAATGACACGCGTATGAAATAAAACTATTTGATTTGAAAATAAACACAATCACATAAACAAGGGGTAGGTAAGGTCCCACCCAAGTGATGTAGTCTCCTACGTGTCATGACCCCTCCGTGTAGTCGTGATGATACTCAAACAAGTAAACGTCACATTTTACCCAAACAAGAAAAATGACAATAAAAAGGTTAGTAATAATTCCAAAATCAAGCACATAAGTATAAAAGCAAGAAAAATATAAAACATGGTTAACATGTATGTAGGAAATGAAATGGGTTGAATTGAGTACATTAATTTAATACACAAACAACTCACATGCAAAGGGAATTGAAAATTAGTCACGCAAAAATTATATAATAATAACAATAACATTGATAAAAATAATAATAACAATAATAATAATAATAATTAAATAATAAAATAACAACAAGGATAATAATAATACTACAATAATAATGATAACATTAATAATACTACTACTACTACTACTACTACTACTACTACTACTAATAATAATAATAATAATAATAATAATAATAATAATAATAATAGCAATAATAACATTGGCAGCAAAAAATGATACTAATAATGATAATAATAATAATAATAATAATAATAATAATAACAACAACAACATTATGTCAAAATAAATAAATAAACAGATGGCATAATTAAATAACCAAGTAAACAATTAAATAAATCAAACATTAAATACATGCTTGTGATGGCGAAAGGACAAAAACATAAACTCATTCAAAATAGAAAGGAAAACATGTAAAGAATGAGCCATACAATCATAGGTTGCCAAAACCATGCAAAAACACATGAAAAGAAGAAACAAATATATAAATATGTGTGTGTGCTAGTGGCCATGAGACTAGAATAATAGGTGGTCCCCACGTGAAGAGAAGCGAACAAATAAATGAGATGAGAAAAGCACAAGCATGCAAAAATGATGCCAAAAACATGTAAGTGACATAAAAAAAAACAAACAAAAGGACAAGTTATTCAAAGGTTATATACATATATATTATACTGCATCAAGCAACAACAATAATAAATAATAAATGATAATAACAACAACAATGAGAAAAACATTAATAATGATAATAATAAACAACATTAAAAATAATAAACAACATTAATAATGATAATAACAATAACACAATAATAGTAATAATAATGGCAACAATAACAAATAATAATAACAGTATAATCACAATGATAATAATAACATTAATACTAATAGTAATAACAATAATAGTAATACATTAATAATAATAAAATTAATAATGATACTAATAATAATAATAATAATAATAATAATAATAATAATAATAATAAGAAGAAGAAGAAGAAGAAGAAGAAGAAGAAGAAGAAGAAAAAGAAGAATAAGAATAAACTCATGAAGTCACATAAATGAAAAATGAGGAATGTAAATAAACATGTAATAGAAAATAAAAATATTTAGACATAAAATAAAAAAATAAAGTAAATGAAATAAAATGAGACAGCAAAAATAAATAGATTTAAAAATCTTTACCCTCAGATTTGATGATTTGAAAGCAAGATGTCTCAATCTATTTTTTTGCTTTTCAAGATTCAAAAATATTTATTAAAAAAAATCAAGAACGCAAAAAACTCAAAAAATTGATTTTTGATGTTTTGATGAGAAAAGCCAAGCTAAGGAAAATAATTTTCCCTCCTCAAGTAATTCTAACTCACCAAATATTTTTTAGATCCACGAAAATTCAAGAAAAGATGAAGGAAAGAAATTTTTGCTCTTAAAAATGAGTTTTTTCTCTTAAAAAAACTCTCCCCAAACTCACCATGTTTTCTCCTCTAAAAACCACCTTTTCTCTCTCCAAACTATTCTATTTATATCTATTCTCAAGAACAAACCTAATTTAATTAAGAAAATAATTTAAAAATAAAAAAAAAAGCTTTAAAAATGGGTTAAAGAAAAAAAAGGCAAAAAATGATTTTTCGGCGGAAATTGAGGCAAACGGGCCCGCTGTTAGGCGAGCAAGGGCATGGGTAGCCCCTGCGGCCACACCTCTAAATCCACACGTGAGGTATGGCCTCAGTACGTGGCCGTACCTCATAGGCCGTACGCGAGGTGCAGCCTCAGCACGCAGGCCGCAGGCGAGGTGCGGCCTCACGCGAGGCCCGGCCTCGATGCATAGGCCGCACGCAAAGCACGTGCCTGGCCTGCCTGCACCGAGGGGCGCTTGCCCTCGCTCGCTGGCGGTCGCGACCTGCAGAATTATTTTTTTAAATCACAGCTTTTTTACCCAAAAAAAATCACTTCCAACATTCTCTTTTATTTTTAATTTTCAAAATATATATTTTTTATCCCATTTTTTCAGGGTTTTTAAGGGTTTATTCAATTTTTAAAATTTCAAATAGATAATATCTGATTTTATTAAATTTTATCCCTTTAATTATCTTTATTTTCCCTATTATCTTCATATAAAAAGAATAAGATAAAAAATAAAAAAAAGGGAATTTTTCTTAGGTCTTTTCATCTTTTTCTTGTCTTCTTCCTTTCAAAACTCTATCTAAAATTTTCAGATTTTCCCCACCAAAAAGAACAAAAAATTCAGTTCATATTTTTCAACTTTTTTCCAATAGAATTTCTTCTAAACATATATTTAGAAGGAGTTTTGTTGGTTGATTAAATTTTTGAGACAAACACAACAATTATTTGTTTTCAAAATTCTTTTTTAACCTTTTATTTGTGTTCAATAAATTTTTTCCATTGATTTTCATTTGAATCTCTTTTTGATGAAAAGTTAATTTTGAGACAAATAAAACAATTGTTTGTTATCAAAATCTTATTTTTTCATTTGATTTTCTAAAATAAGACTTTTAATCATTTTTTATTTTGAGACAAACAAAATCATTGTTTGTTCTTGAAATCATTTTTCTTTATTTTAATCAATAAAAATCAATTTTTTTAATCAATATTATTCTTTAGCCAAAGAAATTAATTCTTTGTCGTTAAAGAATTTTTGATCATTTTTCAATCTTTTCAGGAATAAAATTCTAACATTACCATATTTCACTCTAATCTTGCAAATCACAAACAAGGAGATCAATATCATTTTTACCCTCATCGAATCCGAAACTCTGAGGGTAAACATTCTGGGCTTGACGCTTTTATTTTATTTTATTTCTGTTCATATTTAATTTATTCATGTATATTTTTACTACTTTCATTCATTTATTTATTTTATTTTTTTATTTAATATGTTCATATAGTATTTTATTCTTGTTCATATAAATATTGATTGTTTATTATTTTTAACATGTAATTAATTTATTTTACTTTAACTCATCATTATTTTTAACATATAATTAATAAATTCATTTTAATTGTTATTTTTACCATGTAAATGTTTTATATTAATTTTGATTATATTGATTAACCATGTCATTCATCTAATTGCTATCATTATTTTATTATTCATTTTTTATCATTCTTTTATCATTGTCATTGTTATTTATTCATTCATTCATTTATTTTCATTATTCATCATTATTATTATCATGTTCATATTTTTACATATTAATTCATTAACATGCTATATTTTCTTCCAATTACATCTTTTAAACCATTTGTCATTCAAAATACATTTTTTATTTATTTTAAATTATTAATATGTTAATTCATTTGTCATTTTGATATCACCATATTTTATCATTTATTATATATAATTGATTCAATTACTAACATCATTTCATTTTTGTTTCATTTTTTTTATTTCACAACTTATTTTCCGATTGGGCATTTTTGCGAGCATACGAGGGGGTCCAGAAGGCTCATTTGGGTTAAATGTTCAATTGTTTTATTTGTAATATTTTATTTATTTGCCTTATTTGTTTTGTTGTGTAATTTTCTTATAAAATTGTTTATTTAGGCCCGCTAGAAAGAAAATCCCTAAACCATTTTTTTACTAATTAACTTGGAATCTTTCCTAATTAAAATGGGACCAATGTCTCAATTTTCTCCATCCAAAATCATCACATCAAAACTGTTTCATAATAAATATGCATGCGAGGGCCAATGTCCTCATTATTAATGAATACCCCGATTTATGCATGATTTGTATTTTATTTACAATGGGGGTTGTATTTTGCCCCTAGTTTGTTGTGTTTACTTTCATGTGCTTTATTTTGATTATGTTTTATTTACTGCCTTCCTTGAGTGGATAACCTGCACTTTAATTAGCTGCATTAAAATGAATGAGAAATGGGATGAAACTTTAAATTCAAAGCTCAATTATAAACTTAACCAAGGTATGAACAAATGGTAAGTCCTAGACTCACTCTAGGTTTAGGCTCAATGAGGTTAGAGGACCATCTCAATATTTCATTGGGATGCGGCCTCCAAAATATCTCTTGTTGCCCACTAGAAGGCCCAACTCGAATAATCCTAGGCTCTACGGGGTTAGAGGATCATTTCAATGTTCTATTGGGATGAGGTCTCCAAGATCCCTCTGGCTTGCCCAAAATGGATATACATGCACTGACTTGGGCTCACTGAGGCTAGACGACCTTTTCCAATGTTCTATTGGGTGGCGACTCCAACAAACCTCCTTGTTGCCCAACATAGATGCACTTGTAATTCGTTACAAGTTTTAATAAACCTCTCTCGAAAGCCCTAAAAGAGGGTATTCGGGGCGCCCTGGGGTTCGGCGCGCGTCATGCATAGGAGCCATTCGATAAGGAGCTCTAGAAATAGGAGTAATGCCTGGCGTAATCTCTATGGAAAGCTCCACCTCTCTCTCTGGTGGCAAACCTAGCAACTCTTCAGGGAATACATCGATAAACTCCTAAACTATTGGGATATCCTGAATCTTAACTTGACACCATCTAGAATCCAACACAAAAGCCAAAAATGCCTCACACCCCTTTCTCATAAACCGTCTCACTTGCATTGCTGAGATCGTATTATCTAAGGAACTAAAACCTAAACCTCTCACAACCACAGGAGACTGACCACTTCTCTTAAGCACTACTGTCTTTCTTTGATAATCCACTATCGCTCGATGCATGCACAACCAGTCCATACCCAATATCGAATCAAATTCGTGGAAGGGCAAACTAATCAAATCCACAGGAAACTCTACACCTTACACAAGGGGACAATCCCTATACACTCTATTCACATTGACACTATGCTCTAAGGGACTGGTCACACAAATCTCATATTATAATTTCTTCACAGTAGGCAATTTAGTACATATCTTATCAGAACATACATATAAGTGTGTGGATCCAGGGTCTATTAGAGCATGCAATTCAGTGTCAAAGAGGAGAAACTTACTAGCAATCACTTCAGGTGCATGTTGTTAATCCCGAGCTCTCATAGCATAAGCTCTTACTACTGCCACTGATGGGAGATCCAAAGACTCAGATGAAGCACCTTCTCTAGGCCGACCATTACGACGTTGACCTCTTCCTCGACCACGACTTGCCTGAGGGGTATTAGACCCTGCTTTACTAACTTCTTGCCTCCCTTACACATTCTTAGAAAAAATGGTATAGTTGGCCAAGAAGTGATCTGTGCTACCACACCTAAAGCAACCACCAGTTAACCAACAACATACACCCCGATGGTGCTCACAACATTGAGAGCACTCCAGCACAACATCACCCCGGCCATCGGAACCTCCTCTACCTCATCCAAAACCTTGATAAGACCCTTGTCTTCTACCTTTTGAAGTAGGGCTAGGAGTAAACTCATCTGGAGAGTTCCCTTGGAAACCCCTAGACCTCTTCCCTAAGGATGAACCTCCACGGGATGCATTTCTCTTTTGTGCTCTATCCGTCAAAATAGTCTCGGAGCGCTCTGCTCTTAAAGCTGCCTGCACAATTTGATAGTAAATAACTACTGGGGAACTCATCAAAGAAATCAACATTGCTCTCAAAGACTCAGTCAGGCTCGCTTTAAAGTGCTGACATCTAAAATCTTCTGTAAGAACACTCGGGGGAGCATACTTACTTATCCGGTTAAATTCCTTCTCAAAGTTGGCAATCGACAAAGCCCTCTACCTAAAATTGAAACCCACATAGCCTCCTTATACGCCCGAGTCACATACTTACTATAAAATTCCCATTTGAAGAACTCCCACATGACTAGGTCACGCAATTGAGGTTGATTCAGAACCAATCTCCATCAATCGTAGGCATAACCTTTTAAGAGTGAAACCAAGCACTTAACTTGCTGAGCCATAGGACAGCGAATCTCTTCCAAAACCCTCTTAACTTTTTCAATCCATAACTCAGCCTTATCGAACTCGTCCAAATTGGTCCCATAAAAGTCCTCGGCTCTAGATTTCCTCACACTCTCAATCGGAGCTCTCGACGCCATCACCCTCTCTAAGACTCAAACCATATCCTGAGATATATTTAACATAGCCTTAAAAGGCATGGCTAGAGCCTCAAGTTGCACCGTAACTGGTTGAGTAGGACCAGACACAGATGGATCTTGCTCTTAGAGATTTACTCTCTCTGCTGACCCCTCGAAGAACCCACAACAAGACAAAAATCCTCATCAGGCCAACACAATCCTAGATAAAATTTGTCACACCCCATTTGCCCCCTAGTAGAATGAGCCTGTCTGTCTGTCTGTATGTGTAAGCATTTGCATGTGTTCGGCATTTCATAAGGGTATTTTTAGTAAAATATATGCTTTTGGGGTTTGTTGGTATGTGGGTACATACATGGCATTAGTGTATTAATGAAGTGAGCAATATTTGTGTGCATGTGTTCATACCATTGTATGGTATGCATAAGTTAAGAGGGTTTTAGGTGTGAGTAGTGTAGGTTATTTTGGTGGGAGTGATTAGTTTCACCAATAGGAAATGGATACATATTTAGGATAAAGAAAAGAAAAAGAAAAGGGAATGAAAGAAAAGGAACTTAGAGATTTACGTTTCTTTTCTCACTCTTTTTCTTCTTCTTCATTTTCTTTATTTCAAGCACTGTATTGGTGATTCAAGGTCTTATTGGTGAAATTGATTCTCTCTTTGCATCCTCTCTAGTAAGTAATTGAATTCTCTCATCTAGTTGTTTCATTTACTTCATCTTCTTCTTCCTTAAGTTTAGATTTAACATAGGGTTTTCTTTGTGAATATTCTTGCTGTGTTTGTGTTTAGCTGAAGCTCCTCGTGATCCAAAGGGTAAAGAGGTTGCTGGACCTAGTGGAGCTAAGTGATAGAGGCTTAGATTTCAGGTTTGGGAATTTTTGATTGTGTTTTGTGTCATTTTGAATTTACTGTAAAATTCTAGGGTTTATGTTCTTGTAATTTTGAATGCATATGTTCTTGATTTGATTTGGTTAATTATTGGATGAATTGAGTTGTATGATTGTTGCCTATGTTGGTTGAGATGATTTCTGGAAGGTAAAAACAGGTTTGTATGGTTTTTAAATCAAATTGGGATTGAATTCTTTGTTCTGGAAATTCTGGAAATTCTGGAAAATCGAAGTACTGTTGAATTTCTTCTTGTCGCGTGACTCGCTACGAAAGAAGGCAAGTCACGAGATGTGACCCTCGGTCATGTCGTGACCTGCCTGCTGAGAAGCCAGTCGTATGACCAGCTGAAGAACAAGCAAGTCACGGGACGTGACCCTCGGTCACGTCGTGCGACCTGCGAAGACGAGGTGTGATATGTGAGATCACGTAACGTGATCTGCGAGGGAGTAGCACGTCACGAGACGTGACGCCCAGTCACGCCGTGACCTGCGAGAGCGTTGCGTGGTTTGTGAAGATCACGCAACGTGATCGGCGAGGAACAAGCAAGTCACGTCGCGTGACCCTCGGTCACGTCGCGTGACCTGCCTGTTGGGAAGGCCAGTCACGCCTCGTGACCAGCCAATCTCGCCCGTTTCTCCGTTCAGCTCGTTTTTCCGAAATTTCCTAGTTTTTACTCAGAAATGAATATGGTATTTTCTTCTGAATGGAATTTACTGTTGTATGATGCATGTCTTACTGTTTTATGCTTTGATATGCGTGATACCATGATTTTCTGATGAATACTATTCTGTACTCTGAAATGTGGTATGTTTGACGCATAACCTGCTAGAGTCAAGTAAGTGGATAGTTAGGCATGCCTAATAGAGTCTTTTCGCTGCAGCCCTCAGTTCAGTTTGGACCCCGATCAGGTCCCCGTTTGGTTCCTCGCGAACCCTTCAGTATTAGGATCTTGTTTAAGGTCCCCTCAGTATATGAATAACATGTTTTGATAAATAAATAACATTTGACTTGTACCTGTGAGGTACCCTCAGTATTCGATTCGTACCCGTAAGGTACCCTCAGTACACTCGTTATCCACTATCTAGAGTCAGCAGGTGTTCTTTAAATGTTAATGGAATTGTTCTGATCTGATCTGGCTATGAATGGATTATCTGAATGAATTTAATGATGAAACATGTGTTGGATTATTCTGGAATGGATGTGATTATGAGATACTGAATGTATGGCTTTTAAATACGAGCATGTTTATATGGAGTATGTTATAACCTTTGCATTCTGCCATTGTGAATGTGTTATGCCTTGACGACCATTATGAATGGCCGTCCATAATTTATGTGTGTTTCCCCACTAAGCGTTTATCGCTTAGCACGGTGTTTTTACCCGTGCAGGTGCGGAAGGCGTTTTGCTTTGGGAGAGTCGCCGTCATCAAGCCAACACAGAAGGGATTAGTGTAGGGCTCAGTTTTGTATCAGTTATTGATTCTTTTTGTATAGAACTCTCTGTATCAGTTATGTATCATCTTCCGCTTTTGTATCTATATTTTGTATATGTAATATTATTTTGTATCAGCTAGTTGATCAGATCATTATTGTAATAGTTTATTATAGTAATGCATGATCAGCTTTTGCTTTCTGCATGTAAAGTTTTTAATTATTCTGTATTTTCTGAATGTATGTTGGAATGAATGTATGTTTTACTTTGTACTTGCTTGGTGGCACCTTTACTCATACGACATTTCACTCCTTCTTGGATGGGATCGCCTACGTATGGGAAGGGGTGTTACAGTTAGTGGTATCAGAGCATAGGTTTAGGCATTTCTGGGTGTTATTGTGATTGTTCTGAGTTTCTTAGATGTGTATGTGTCTAGATCTGTGTTGGCTGATACGGTTGTTTCCTGTTTGTTTAGATGGCTTCTAATTCTGCTCATGGTGCGCGTGAGAAATCCGCCGAGAGTGTGAATCCTCCAGCTGTAGATCAGTCTGTTTCTGTTACTGTGTCGGCTCAGCATGCTAGGGTCCAGCCCGAGGCCGCAGCCATGCCCTTTGAGGCTATGTTTAGACTGCATCAGGACATGGCTAGGGTTTTGGAGAGAGTGACTGCTCCTAGAGCACCAATGGAGAATTTGAGAAGGGCAGGAGTTGAGGATTTCTATGGTACGGGTTTGAATGAGTCGGAGATTGCAGAGAGATGGTTAGACAAAGTGAAGCATGCCTTGAGAGAGATTCGGTGTCCTCCCGACCAGCAGGCAGAGTGTGCATTAGCTCTTCTACAGGGGTCTGCTTTTGAATGGTGGGAATTGGTTTGCAGGCATCCTCAGCTACCGGATCCGATTACTTGGGAATTCTTTGAGGGTGAGTTCACAAAGAAGTACATCACTCAGACTTATAGAGATTCGAGATGGGTGCAGTTTGTGAGTTTGAGACAGAGGGCTATGTCTGTAGCGGATTATGAGAAAGAGTTCAACATGTTATCTCGCTATGCCCCACGAGGAGTTATGACTGATGACTTTAGATGCAAGCATTTCGAGGCTGGGTTAAATGAGTCTTTGAAGATTGCTTTGATTTCTCTGATGTGCATACCTGGGGTCAGTTACTACCAGATTGTAGAGGCTGCTGTGAGATCTGAGTTATCTGAGACTGTGATGAGAGAGAGAGCTCAGAGGAGGAGTTCTTCTCGTGGAGGATCTTCTTTGGGTAAGAGATCTAGGAACCCACAGGATGAGTCATCTTCTGGCCCGGCTTCTAGAGGTAGACGACAGGGTTCTACAGCTGTGTCAGGTTCTGGTAGGGGTAGTAGAGCTGAGACTACATCAGTTTGTCCTCATTGTAGTAAGTCACATCGGGGTGAGTGTAGGTGGCTCTCCGGTGCATGCTTCAGGTGTGGGAGTTCGGAGCATCAGTTGGCTGGTTGTTCGAGGTTGCATGAGGATTCTGGTTCCTAGAGAGAGGGCAGTAGGGTCGGTTCGAATGCTTCTCAGGCTACCCGTGGCAGAGGCCGAGGTAGAGGTAGAGGTGGTCGGCATAGAGAGGGAGCTGCTTCTGAGACTGTTGAGCATCCTCCTCAGGGTGCTATTAGAGCTTATGCTATGAGAGCCCGAGATGAGCAGGATGCGCATGACGTTATTGCTGGTAAGTTCCTACTCCATGACACTGAGTTGTATGCTCTAATTGATCCTGGTTCCACACACTCATATTTGTGCACAGATAAAATTGTTGATAAATTGCATTCAGTTGATCAGTTAGATTATGAGATTTGTGTGACCAGTCCATTAGGGCATAGTGTCAGTGTGAGTAGAGTTTTTAGGAGTTGTCCTCTAATTGTTGAGGGAGCTGTGCTTCCAGCGGATCTGATTGAGTTACCTTTCAGAGAGTTTGATCTGATTCTGGGTATGGACTGGTTGGGGAAGCATCGGGCTGTAGTTGATTGCCATAGGAAGACAGTTATGCTTCGAGATAGATGTCAGTCTCTTGTGTTTTTGAAAGGTTTGGGTGCTAGTTCGTTGAATAATGTTATTTCTGCGATGCAAGCCAAGAGATTTATCAGGAAAGGTTGTGAGGCTTTTCTAGCAGTTGTGTTAGATTCCAGGAGAGATCAGGTTCAGATTGAGGATATTCCTGTAGTGCGGGAGTTTAGTGATGTGTTCCCGAGCGAGTTGCCTGGTTTGCCTCCTGAGAGAGAGGTTGAGTTGTCCATTGAGATCATGCCAGGTACTACACCTATTTCGAGAGCACCTTATCGGATGGCTCCTGTAGAGTTGAGGGAACTTAAATCTCAGCTACAAGAGTTATTGGATAAGGGGTTTATTAGACCGAGCATATCTCCTTGGGGAGCTCCAGTTCTGTTTGTTAAGAAGAAAGATGGATCATTGCGGATGTGTATCGACTACAGGCAGATTAATAAAGTTACAGTGAAGAATAAGTATCCATTGCCTAGGATTGAAGATTTATTTGATCAGCTTCGAGGTGCGGGTGTCTTTTCCAAGATAGATCTTCGATCAGGGTATTACCAACTTCGTGTTCAGGATGCAGATGTGGTTAAGACTGCATTTCGGACTAGGTATGGCCACTATGAGTTTCTTGTGATGCCGTTTGGTTTGACTAATGCTCCAGCGGCTTTTATGGATCTGATGAATCGTGTGTTTAGGCCATACTTAGATCGATTTGTAGTAGTGTTCATCGATGATATCTTGGTGTATTCCAAGGATGAGAGTGAGCATGAGGAGCATCTCCGATTGGTGTTGCAGATGTTGAGAGAGCATCAGTTGTTTGCTAAGCTTAGCAAGTGTGATTTCTGGCTTCGAGAAGTATCATTCTTGGGTCACATTGTTTCAGCTAGAGGTATTCAGGTTGATCCAGCCAAGATTGAGGCGATAGTTGATTGGAAAGCGCCTCGAAATGTTCAGGAAGTGAGGAGTTTCCTCGGTTTAGCGGGTTACTACCGTCGGTTCGTTAAAGGATTTTCTGTAATTGCTGCTCCGATGACTAGATTGTTGAGGAAAGGAGTCAGATTTGAGTGGTCAGACAGGTGTCAGTCTTGTTTTGATCGATTAAAACAGTTGCTTGTTGAGGCTCCTATCCTTACTCAACCCATCTCGGGTAAGGAGTTTGTTATTTATATTGATGCTTCTGGAGTTGGTCTTGGATGTGTGCTGATGCACGAAGGAAAAGTAGTGGCTTATGCTTCTCGTCAGTTGAAGCCACATGAGAAGAACTATCCGACGCATGATTTAGAGTTGGCAGCTGTGATCTTTGCTTTGAAGATTTGGCGTCACTACTTGTATGGGGAAAAGTGTAGGATCTTCTCGGACCACAAGAGCTTGAAGTATTTCCTTTCACAGAAAGAGTTGAACATGAGACAGCGGCGTTGGCTTGAGTTATTTAAGGACTACGACTGCATTGTGGATTACCATCCTGGTAAGGCTAATGTAGTCGCCGATGCTTTGAGTCGGAAATCGGTTTCAGCTTTGTTCTTGAGGCGATTCAGATGGCGATTTGGTTCAGATGGGGCTTTGCTTGCCCAGTTGCGTGTGAAGCCTACATTGAGATAGAGGATAGTGGATGCTCAGAGAGATGACCAGAGGCTTCAGCAGATTGTACATGAGGTTAGATCGAGTAAGCAGTCAGAGTTCTCAGTTCAGGATGAAGTACTTATGTTAAGAGATCGCTTGTGTGTGCCAGAATTTGAGGATTTGAGGAGACAGCTCATGAGTGAGGCGCATAGTACAGTCTTTACTATACATCCGGGCAGTGAGAAGATGTACCGAGACATGAAGCAATTCTTTTGGTGGTCCGGTATGAAGAGAGACATTGTGGATTTTGTTTCCAAGTGCTTGACTTGTCAGCAGGTAAAGGCCGAGCATCAGGTACCTTCGGGTTTGCTTATGCCTTTATCCATTCCTGAGTGGAAATGGGATGATATCGCCATGGACTTCGTTTGGGGTTTGCCTTTGACTCAGCGGAAACATGACTCAGTTTGGGTTATTGTGGATCGGCTTACGAAATCAGCTCACTTTCTGCCGGTTAGAGTGGACTACTCCATGGACAGATTGGCCAGTATCTATGTGGATGAGATAGTTCGATTGCATGGTGTGCCTTTGTCCATAGTGTCAGATCGGGATCCGAGGTTTACTTCCAAGTTTTGGAAGGAGTTACAGAGAGCTTTGGGCACTAGGTTGAACTTCAGTACAGCGTTTCATCCTCAGACCGATGGTCAGTCAGAGCGAGTCATTCAGATTCTAGAGGATATGATGAGAGCTTGTGCTTTGGATTTTCCGGGTAGTTGGGACAGATATGTGTCGCTTATGGAGTTTGCCTACAACAACAGTTTTCAGTCGAATATCGGTATGGCACCATATGAGGCTTTGTATGGTCGTCAGTGTAGAACTCCGATTTGTTGGACCAAGCTATCTGAGAGATCTATGATTGGACCAGACTTGGTTAGAGATACTGAAGAGAAGATCAGAGTAGTGCAGCGGAATTTGAAAGCAGCCAAGGATCGACAGAAGTCTTACGCCAATTTGAAAAGGAAAGATGTGCATTTTGAGATCAGGGACAAAGTTTTCCTTAAAGTTTCTCCTTGGAGGAGAGTGCTTCGATTTGGAAAGAAGGGTAAGCTTAGTCCTCGTTTCATTGGACCATATGAGATTTTGGCTAAGGTAGGACCTGTAGCCTATAGATTGGCGTTACCGATGGAGTTAGCAAAGTTGCATGATGTGTTCCACGTTTCGATGCTTCGTCGGTACAGATCAGATCCTTCGCATGTTCTGTCAGTTCAGGATATCCAGGTTCAGCCAGACTTTTCTTATGATGAGGAACCGCGAGCTATTCTAGCCCGAGAGGTGAGGCAGTTGAGAAGTAAGCAGATTCCTTTGGTTAAAGTGTTGTGGATCCATCATGGAGTCGAAGAAGCGACTTGGGAACCAGAGGAGTCGATGAGAACTCAGTATCCACAGTTATTCAGTTCAGGTGAGAATTTCGAGGACGAAATTCTTATTAGTAGGGGAGAGTTGTCACACCCCATTTGCCCCCTAGTAGAATGAGCCTGTCTGTCTGTCTGTATGTGTAAGCATTTGCATGGTTCGGCATTTCATAAGGGTATTTTTAGTAAAATATATGCTTTTGGGGTTTGTTGGTATGTGGGTACATACATGGCATTAGTGTATTAATGAAGTGAGCAATATTTGTGTGCATGTGTTCATACCATTGTATGGTATGCATAAGTTAAGAGGGTTTTAGGTGTGAGTAGTGTAGGTTATTTTGGTGGGAGTGATTAGTTTCACCAATAGGAAATGGATACATATTTAGGATAAAGAAAAGAAAAAGAAAAGGGAATGAAAGAAAAGGAACTTAGAGATTTACGTTTCTTTTCTCACTCTTTTTCTTCTTCTTCATTTTCTTTATTTTAAGTACTGTATTGGTGATTCAAGGTCTTATTGGTGAAATTGATTCTCTCTTTGCATCCTCTCTAGTAAGTAATTGAATTCTCTCATCTAGTTGTTTCATTTACTTCATCTTCTTCTTCCTTAAGTTTAGATTTAACTTAGGGTTTTCTTTGTGAATATTCTTGCTGTGTTTGTGTTTAGCTGAAGCTCCTCGTGATCCAAAGGGTAAAGAGGTTGCTGGACCTAGTGGAGCTAAGTGATAGGGGCTTAGATTTCAGGTTTGGGAATTTTTTATTGTGTTTTGTGTGATTTTGAATTTACTGTAAAATTCTAGGGTTTATGTTCTTGTAATTTTGAATACATATGTTCTTGATTTGATTTGGTTAATTATTGGATGAATTGAGTTGTATGATTGTTGCCTATGTTGGTTGAGATGATTTCTGGAAGGTAAAAACAGGTTTGTATGGTTTTTAAATCAAATTGGGATTGAATTCTTTGTTCTGGAAATTCTGGAAATTCTGGAAAATTGAAGTACTGTTGAATTTCTTCTTGTCGCGTGACTCGCAACGAAAGAAGGCAAGTCACGAGACGTGACCCTCGGTCACGTCGTGACCTGCCTGCTGAGAAGCCAGTCGCGTGACCAGCTGAAGAACAAGCAAGTCACGGGACGTGACCCTCGGTCACGTCGTGCGACCTGCGAAAACGAGGCGTGATCTGTGAGATCACGCAACGTGATCTGCAAGGGAGTAGCACGTCATGAGACGTGACGCCCAGTCACGCCTTGACCTGCGAGAGCGTTGCGTGGTTTGTGAAGATCACGCAACGTGATCGGCGAGGAACAAGCAAGTCACGTCGCGTGACCCTCGGTCACGTCGCGTGACCTGCCTGTTGGGAAGGCCAGTCACGACTCGTGACCAGCCAATCTCGCCCGTTTCTTCGTTCAGCTCGTTTTTCCGAAATTTCCTAGTTTTTACTCAGAAATGAATATGGTATTTTCTTCTGAATGGACTTTACTGTTGTATGATGCATGTCTTACTGTTTTATGCTTTGATATGCATGATACCATGATTTTCTGATGAATACTATTCTGTACTCTGAAATGTGATCTGTTTGACGCATAACCTGCTAGAGTCAAGTAAGTGGATAGTTAGGCATGCCTAATAGAGTCTTTTAGCTGCAGCCCTCAGTTCAGTTTGGACCCCGATCAGGTCCCCGTTTGGTTCCTCGCGAACCCTTCAGTATTAGGATCTTGTTTAAGGTCCCCTCAGTATATGAATAACATGTTTTGATAAATAAATAACATTTGACTTGTACCTGTGAGGTACCCTCAGTATTCGATTCGTAACCGTAAGGTACCCTCAGTACACTCGTTATCCACTATCTAGAGTTAGCAGGTGTTCTTTAAATGTTAATGGAATTGTTCTGATCTGATCTGGCTATGAATGGATTATCTGAATGAATTTAATGATGAAACATATGTTGGATTATTCTGGAATGGATATGATTATGAGATACTGAATGTATGGCTTTTAAATACGAGCATGTTTATATGGAGTATGTTATAACCTTTGCATTCTGCCATTGTGAATGTGTTATGCCTTGACGACCATTGTGAATAGCCGTCCATAATTTATGTGTGTTTCCCCACTAAGCGTTTATCGCTTAGCACGGTGTTTTTACCCGTGCAGGTGCGGAAGGCGTTTTGCTTTGGGAGAGTCGCCGTCATCAAGCCAACACAGAAGGGATTAGTGTAGGGCTCAGTTTTGTATCAGTTATTAATTCTTTTTGTATAGAACTCTCTGTATCAGTTATGTATCAGCTTCCGCTTTTGTATCTATATTTTGTATATGTAATATTATTTTGTATCAGCTAGTTGATCAGATCATTATTGTAATAGTTTATTATAGTAATGCATGATCAGCTTCTGCTTTCTGCATGTAAAGTTTTTAATTATTCTGTATTTTCTGAATGTGTGTTGGAATGAATGTATGTTTTACTTTGTACTTGCTTGGTGGCACCTTTACTCATACGGTATTTCACTCCTTCTTGGATGGGATCGCCTACGTATGGGAAGGGGGTGTTACAAAATTCTAGTCTATGATCGCCCAAAAAAACTAAACCTAGGCTCTGATACCAATAAAATTGTAGCACCCCTTACTTATACGTAGGGGAGCTCACCTACTTGGAAGAGTGAGTGCCCGTATAGATAAGGGTGTCACCAACGAAACAAACATACATTATAAAAGTATGCAAAATAACTTTAAAATAGAGTACATTAAAACTTAACATCTCAATCCCATTCATTGATATACGAAGTATTCATTACAATGGGGGTACAATATCAACATTACATAATTACAAAGGTACTAAATTGAAAGCATTAAAATTGATTACATATCAAAAGGCTTTACATCAGAGAATCAAAATACAAAAAGAATCTCTATCTCAATTGTGTTGGCTCTGACGACTGCGAATCTAACTACTCAAAAACTCTGACAGCTTCCACACCTGCACGGATGAAACACCTGTGCTAAACGATAATGATTAGTGGTTATACAACATAACAGAAAACAAACTAACATAACAGAATAGGGGACATGTAAGCATCTTGTCCCGGAGCGGTCCGGATCAGAGGTTACCCTATGATGAAATCAGTATTCGAGCCTGCATAAACGGTTTGGATTCGGGGGTTTTAGTCCCATGTTCCACGAGAAATGAATCTTTCCACCTTTCCTGGGCAGAGGGGGAAAAAAGGGACATTTTTCGGATGGAAAAATGTTTTTCTCTCTACAAACGGCCAGCCCGTCGGTGAGAGGCCAGCCCGTCGCTTGGTGTCACAGATAGCCTATGGTAATTTTCTACGCCCATCGAAAAATCACCGCCTCTGTCAGAGCGCCGCCTGGTTTTCCGGAGCACACAACCTTTCCGACGCCCGTCGGTGGATGTGGCAGGGCCGTCGGACGAATCCTTGTGTCAGAAGGATTCTTCCGACGCCCGCCTCCATACATCAACGCCCGTCGGTCGTGTCTGGCTATAAAAGCTCCGGATTTTCAATTGAAAAGGGTTGGAAAAATTTTCAAAGGGGAAACTCTGCCCAATTTGAAGCAAATTTTCTCTCTCTTCCAACAAAACACATTTACTAAGGAAATCTATTGAATCAAGGATCAAATCAATCAAAAGGAACTAAAAACTAATTAGTTTTCTTTAGATTTTGACTCCAAAATCGATCTTTTGAGGGGTTGAAGAAGAAATAGCTCATTTTCTTTCTTTTCATCTTTCGCTTCTCATAGAACGCGCGGGGCTCTAATCAACACAACAATCTCACCCGAAGCGATTATCTGAGGGTAAATATTCCATATTCCTTCTCAATATTATCTCATATTTATTTCTTATTTTATGGAATTTTTTTGAATATCTGTCATTATTTTCTTTTATTTTGACTCTCTTATCTCCTTTTGGGATAAAACCCACTTTTTGACTTTGAAAAGGTTTTTTTTCTCTCTCTCCATTCTGTTTTTTTCGGAGACAGTCGTGACCGACGGGTCATCTTTATCACCGACGCCCGTCGCTCACCCACCTACAGACGCCCCTCCTTGAGTGACAAACGGACATCTCGGTTACCTTAACCGACGCCCGTCGGTCAGCTAAGGAAGGCCGTTTGTGGGTTCTGTCTACATATTTTTAAATCATTTTTCATCTCTTTCAAGTCTTTTTGACTTCTTATATGTTAATTTTATGTATATTAACATCTCTCAACTTTATATGAGTGTTTATTGATCCTTTTGGATAATCCCGAGCTTAAGCGGCTGTCTACTATGTTCGGAGGATTTCGTGCTATTTTTCGACGCCCGTCGAAAAATCACCGCCTCTGTCAGAGCGCCGCCTGGTTTTTCGGAGCACGCAACCTTTTCGATGCCCGTCGGTGGATGTGGCAGGGCCATCGGATAAATCCTTGTGTCAGAAGGATTCTTCCGACGCTCGCCTCCATACACCGACGCCCGTCGGTCGTGTCTGGCTATAAAAGCTCCGGATTTTCACTTGAAAAGGGCTGGAAAAATTTTCAAAGGGGGAAACTCTGCCCAATTTCAAGCAAATTTTCACTCTCTTCCAACAAAACACATTTACTAAGGAAATCTATTGAATCAATGATCAAATCAATCAAAAGGAACTAAAAACTAATTAGTCTTCTTTAGATTTTGACTCCAAAATCGATCTTTTGATGGGTTGAAGAAGAAATAGCTCATTTTCTTTCTTTGATCCTTCATCTTTCGCTTCTCGTAGAACGCGCGGGGCTCTAATCAACACAACAATCTCACCCGAAGTGATTATCTGAGGGTAAATATTCCAGATTCCTTCTCCATATTATCTCATATTTATTTCTTATTTTGTGGAATTTTTTTGAATATCTGTCATTATGTTCTTTTATTTTGACTCTCTTATCTCCTTTTGGGATAAAACCAACTTTTTGACTTTGAAAAGGTTTTTTTTTCTCTCTCTCCATTCTGTTTTTTTTGGAGACAGTGGTGACCGACGGGTCATCTTTATCACCGACGCCCGTCGGTCACCCACCTACAGACGCCCCTCCTTGAGTGACAAACGGACATCTCGGTTACCTTAACCGATGCCCGTCGGTTAGCTAAGGAAGGCCGTCGGTGGGTTCTGTCTCCATCTTTTTAAATCGTTTTTCATCTCTTTCAAGCTTTTTGACTTCTTATATGTTAATTTTATGTATATTAACATCTCTCAACTTTCTATGAGTGTATATTGATCCTCTTGGATAATCTCGAGCTTGAGCGGCTGTCTACCATGTTCAGAGGATTTCGTCTGGTTTAGTTCCCTAACCCTCTTGGCTATTTTCTTCATTTTGTTATTTATTGATTATTTTATGTATACGGATGTACTCCTTTCATATCTCGTTTGATGTATAAAAATGACTCAATGTTTTATATTCAATAAAATGAGGTTTACACGAAAGCAAGGGTCCAATGCCCTATTTTTGTCTAATAAAGGTCATCACAAATAAAAATCCCCAATTTTAATAACGATGCATGTGAGGACCAAAGTCCTCAAAATAAACAATGGCCCGATTTATACATTATCTGCATATTTACGAAAGGGAGTTGTATTCCGCTCCTTGTATTATTATAATCTATTGCTTTCATTATCTATTTGATCATTTATCGCTTTCAAGATGTGAATAAGTGCGCCTTTTAATCAATTGCATAGTGTGGAGAGAGAGAGCGAATTAATGATATTAAAATTTGATCATAAAATAATTGAGGTAGAAATAGATGAGAAATCCTGGACCCAGCTCTGGTCTTTGGGCTCGAGAGGTTAGAGGTTATCCTCCAAAATACTTCTTGGGTCACGAGGCTTTAGCGCTAATCCTAGGCTCTTTAGGGTGAGAAGTTCACCTTCCATGACCCCTCTGGCTGGCCCAAAATGGATACCAAGCGCAGTCTTAGGCTCTCCGAGGCGAGAGTAACTTTCCCAATGTTCTATTGGGTGGCGACTCCATGAAACCTCCTTGTTGCCCAGCATAGACGCACTTGCGATTTATCGCAAGCTGTCAACGGATCCGCAAATGCCCCGATCGCCCACGTGCGGGCGGTCTGAAAGGGCGGCGCACGGGATCCGGCGCGCGTCACATTGTCGACTCCACTGGGGACTTTATGGTTCGAGATTTCAATTTGAAAATACCTCTTTTAACATTTATGATTAAAATTTAATTCATAAATTCACTTTCTCTCAAATTTGCATTTGCATATCATTAGAGCCTTAGAATACACTAGTTTGGTCCCTCTTTTAGCCCCGGTGCGTTCCTGAAGCACCTCATCATTTTCACTCAATTTGGGGAAGTGTTAAGGATAATCACCAGCCCAAGCCACATACCTTAATGGTATATCAAAATGATGACCCGATCGGTCGCTATGCTCGTGACGAGATAGACCTGTCGGCAGGGATCATGCTTGGTTAGCCTTAAAGAAACATCTCCCTTGTCCAAAGCTCAGGTAATGGCTGTAGTTACTTTCCACAAGTGAAATGAACCCTAATTCCATGCTTGCTGTATGGATCCTCATGTATTAGGTGAGTCCAAATGTCTCGCTTGGTAACCTAGCCAAAGGCTATCATGCCCCGATAGGGCCATGTCGAAATTTACGGAACGTCCAAATACGTGACGATCATTATCCATCCGCTTGTACATTAGCATAGGAGTATCATGCTGCCAGTTTTTTGCCGTGCACCATGCACGTCCATCGGGTCCCTCGTTGACCCTTGGGCTAATCCCACCTAGGAAAGAGACTGCCCGACCACGTGTGTGGGAGAAATAAGGGCGGAAGGACCTACTTACTTGCTTGTGCTCTGTAAGTGTTGCATATCACGACCATGCATTATACCTGCATTTCATGCATCATGCCTAACTTTTTGTCCCTGCAGCCATTATAGATCTGCCCAGGTGGACTAGATCACCAACCGGACGACTGATCCGAGTTCCTACTCCCGAGTTGTCAGATAGAGAGGGTCTACTAGGAATCTTATCAGAAATCAGTGGTACAGTATCTCAGATGGCAAACTCGCCTAGGGGGGATGACGCCACCAGGGCCATGATCACGAAAGAAGTGGGCCGTCGGTTTGAAGAATTCGAGGGTAGGATGATGAATATGTTGACCGCCTTGGCACAGCAAAATGCTCCACAGAATCCTCCTCCTCCTCCAGTGAGACAGAATGAGCCAGAAGAAGAAAGGGTTGAAAGACGAGAAGAACCTATTCGGCCGCCTCCAGTAGAGTTGAGGTCTGTAGCCTCGGGAGAGAAGAGAAGAAGGCCTTTGCTGAGAATCGATGACGATAGAGATATCGAGGATGATAGGATGAGCATTGCAACTGAGAAGGGGAAGGCACCTCGAACTGATGACTTTATTCTGAAAAAGATGGAAGAGAGGTTTGAAGCCATGGCCCGTATGATAGGCAGAGCTCATGGGATGAATCCGGAGGATAAGGAGTTAGACGGAGAGGACCCGATCCCTTATAACTTCAAAATGCCGGATGTGTCGAAGTTTGATGGTACTTCTGACCCGACCGCACATGTGAAGCAATATTCTCTGGTTATGAAGGGGACCACGTTGTCCAAGAAGCAGCAAATAGAATACTTTTGTCTGAGTCTGACCTCTCATGCCATTGACTGGTATCATGGCCTTGACCGCCGCACTAAAGAAGATTGGGATCTGCTCACTGATGAGTTTTTGAAGCAGTATGATTGTAACACCAGGATGGAGGTGACTCTAAAAGATCTTGAGCTACTCCAGCAGAAGACCGGGGAATCTTTCCATGATTATCTCACCCGATGGCGGAACCGAGTAATGGAGATGCGCCGAAAGCCGGACACCCAGGATCAGATTCGTTTATTTATCAAGAACGCAAGCCCATACTTGAAAGAGGGGTTGAAGGACTGGGAATCTCTCAAAGATATAGCCATCGAAGCAGAGGGAGAATTCTTGGCTCGAAAGGCTAACAATGACAATTTTGCCAAAAGGGCTAACCCTGGTCAAGGAACCAGCAGGCCGGCAGGTCCCAGTAACAGCACTAGAAGAACGGGTGAAGTGTCTGCTACTGAGGCAACCACCCAGAGGAAGTTTTCGAACTTGAGAAGACCATTATCCTGGGTCTTGAGGAGGTTAATAAAGGAGGGAAAATTGCACCCTCTGGCTCCTAGGCCAGCTTTGACGCAAGTGAAACCTGGACACAAAGATAACGAATTTTGTGCGTTCCACCAGCACTCAGGCCATATCACAGATAAATGCAAAGCGCTTCGACACTCTATCCAAGACTTGATTGATAGCAAGCAGATTTCTGACCCTGAAAAGAGGGAAACTGAGAAGAAGCCTGGTTATAATGCCGTACCACCACCCGTGTTTATGATCAGATCTAGCCTGCCAAAGTGGTATGTGCTGCAAGATCTATATGGGAGAGAGAATTCTGCTGCTGGTTATCCCGAGGATAGAGAGGAGAAGGCGGTTGTGGCGACCCTTTATTGCTGGTCTAGCAGTGAAAGCGGTGGAGAAGCCGAGGATGAAGAAGGAATGAACCTTGATTTGTGGGGCTCCGATGGAGACGAAGGAGAGATAGGGGCTGTAACGAGGAGTGGAAGAGTGATCCACGAGATTATGAGGCTACCTGAGCCAGTGCAGCCATCAGCAGAGAAAGAACTATTGGAGAATCAGATTGTCAAACAATTGAAGAAGACTGCGGCTCAAATATCCATCTGGGATCTTTTGAGACAATCTCCCTCTCATAGGCAGAAGGTAGTAGAAGCTTTGGTTGAGGCCACGGTCGCCACCACTATTTCCCCATCAGAACTTTTGGGTTTAATTAAGGGAGGATCCGAGGAGAGATTGGTCTTTTCTGACGCCGACCTACCTGTTGAAGGCCGCAACCACAACCGACCCTTGTACATCAAAGCACAAATTAATGATAAGCACACTGCTTGTGTTATGGTAGACGACGGGTCTTCTATTAATGTATGCCCTTTGATAGCTCTACAAGCTTTTGGTTTAAACGAGGATATGCTAAGCGGATCGGATCTGACTATCACAGCCTATGACAACTCGAGGAGGCAAGCCTCAGGAACCTTTAAGACCTTGGTCAAGACAGGACCTATTGAAGTGGAGGTTGAATTTGTAGTTCTGCCCATACCCGCTAACTTCTCAGCTTTGCTTGGGAGACCCTGGTTTCATAAATTAGGGGGAAGTGCCATCCACACTGCATCAGATGATAAAGTTCCCACACAAGGGGGAGGTGGTGACTATCAAAGCGGCTAGGGAGAACCAGGTCTCAGTGCTGGAAATAGCCAATCAGCCATTTAGCGGCTTCCACGTGTCCATGATAAGGGAAGAGTACGGGTCAGTGGATAGCCCAGCTGTGGTTAATATGATGAAGAAGATGCATTATCTTCCTGGGGCTGGTTTAGGCAGAAACTCCCAAGGACTGCAAACCGCAATCACCACTCGAGGGCAAAAGAACCGGAAAGGTCTGGGGTATAGAGGTGGCTTCGGCAAGAAGAAGGTAACGGATAAGATCCCCCACATAACAGAGAGCTTCGTACCAACATCCACAGTTTGTGCATACACTGGCGAAGACAAGCCGCATTGGGTAGAGGGGAGGATTGTCCCTAGCTTCAAGATCTTTAACGATGTGTATGACTGGCATGTCGGGTTTGTCAAGACTGTCGAAGACTTCTGGGATGAGGAAGTTATGACTCAGGATATCACTTGGGACAGATGCGAGCTTGAGGAGGTCGTTACTGAGAAGATGATAGCTGCCAGGTTGAAAGGGAAAGGGAAGGTAGCAGAATTAGAGCTGAAAATGGAGAATTTGAAATTTTCCTCCGACGAGCCTGAGGGGCCTCTGCAGAATCAGGAAGCCAGTGAACAAGCTGCAACGGCATCGACCTCTGGAGTGGCAAAAGAAGATTCTAGTTTGGACTGTCTTTTTATTCCTGAACTCTTTTATGATGTAAATGATAACTATAATATTATTAATAAGACAAACAATTTCTCTTATTTGTCCGATGTTTCTAATGGTTTCGACATGTATGAACATGATCATACTCCATCAATTTTTGACATCGATTCCACTGATACAACGCCTTTTAATCTTGGAACCTCGGAAAATCCGAGAGAAATTCTAATAGCATCAAATATAACTCCTGAGGAGAGAAAAAATTTTGAGAGAATAATAAGAAAACATGAAAAAGTCTTTGCCTGGACCTATGAGGACATGCCAGGAATTGACCGGGATGTAGCAGAACATGCTATTCCAACTTATCCGAATTACAAGCCTATGAAGCAGAAGTTGAGAAGGCTTAGGCCAGAATGGGCAGACAAGGTCAAGGAGGAAATTCGACAGCAGATTGAAGCCAAGTTCCTCGTGGAAGTGCAGTATCCCACATGGCTGGCAAATGTGGTCCCTGTAGCAAAGAAAAATGGGAAGGTCAGAGTATGTGTGGATTACCGAGATCTGAATAAGGCCTGCCCTAAAGATGATTTTCCATTACCCCATATCGATGTGTTAATAGACAGCGCCGCCGATTGCGCGATGTATAGCTTTGGAGATGGATATGTGGGGTATAACTAAATCCTGAACAAGATAGCTGATTGGGTTAAAACCGCCTTTATCACAGAATGGGGAACCTATGCCTACCGAGTCATGCCTTTCGGCCTAAAGAATGCAGGGGCCACATACCAGAGAATGGCGACCAAGATCTTAAGTGACCTGATCCATAAAGAAGTAGAGGTATATGTTGATGACATGATGGTCAAGTAGGCCACCTAAGAGGGACACTTTGAAGCTCCAGAGAAGTTCTTCACCAGGATCGACAAGTATAATCTGCGACTTAACCCCAAGAAGTGCATTTTCGGAGTGACTTCAGGAAAGCTATTGGGAGATTTCGTTAGCCAGAGGGGAATAGAAATTGACCCGGACAGGGTGAAAGCCATCAGAGAGATGCCTGTGCCGCAAAAAGAGAAGGATGTTAGGAGTTTCCTGGGCAAGCTGCAGTATGTCAGCCGATTCATTGCCAAGCTCACTTCAATATGCGAGCCCGTTTTTAAGCTGCTTAGAAAGAATCAGCATGTGGTCTGGAATGAAGATTGCCAGAAAGCTTTTGACAGCATCAAGGAATACCTGTTGAATCCGCCAGTGCTAAGGCCGCCGCAGCCGATTAAACCGCTTATCCTGTATTTGGCAGTAGAAGGCAGTTCTGTGGGCGCCATGATGGCTCAAGAAGATGAATTTGGGGTGGAGTTTACAATTTATTATCTCAGCAAGAAATTTTTGGCTTATGAGATAAAATTTGCTGAAGTAGAGAAGATCTGCCTTGCAGTAATTTGGGCGTCAAAGAAACTGAGGCATTATTTCCACTCGTACAAGGTTCAAGCAGTGGCCAAGCAGAATCCGTTAAGATATTTGCAGGAAGCACCGTCTTTGCTTGGAAAGATGGGGAGGTGGCTGCTCTTGGTACATGAGTTTGATATGCAATACATCACTCGTAAGACTATTAAGGGACGAGTCGTAGCTGAATTTCTTGCTGAACATCCCATTCAAGGAGACACCCCCGAGTTCACCTTTCCTGATGAAAGCATAGTCGCGATTTCTGTTCAGGGATGGCAGTTGCACTTCGATGGGGCAGTCAATAACAGGGGAGCCGGAGTTGGAATCATCCTGACAACCCCAGATAATGAGAAACTTCCCCTTGCTAAGAAGCTGAGATACAAAGCAACCAACAATGAAGCCGAATACGAAGCATGCACCTTCGGAGTAAAAGCTTTAGCTGCATTAGGGGCAAGGAACATAGTAGTCTTTGGTGACTCATCCTTGGTGATCAACCAGATCTGAGGTGAGTGGGCCGTAAAAGAAGAATGGCTGATGCCCTATGTTGAGTATTTGAGAGGGATATGTGGGCAGTTTGAGACTTGCACTTTCCACTTCGTGCCCAGAGATGATAATCGTCTAGCTGATGCGTTGGCAACCTTGGTGTCGATGTGGGATAATCTTGAGGGAGTAGCTATGAAACCGGTACTGATTTCAAGTTCTGAGAAGCCCTGCTTTGAGATCAAGCCTGTAATGGAGGTAGAAATGGCAGATGGGAAACCATGGTACTTCGACATCATGAACTACTTGGAAAATAATAAATTTCAAGAAGAAGCCACTGAAAAAGACCAGAGGATGATCCGTAAGCTATCTACTCAGTTCATATCCTTAGAAGGGGTGTTGTACAAAAGGCAGTCGGACGGGATTTAGCTCAGGTGCTTGAATAAAAAAGAAGCCCACAAAGTGATGGAGGAAACCCATGCAGGTGTTTGTGGGGCCCATATGAACGGTTTGACCTTGGCCAAGAAGATCATGAGACAAGGCTTTTATTGGCTTACGATAGACAATGACTGCTCGAAATATGTTAAGCAATGCCAGTTGTGCCAACAATACACAGACTTGAGACACCTGCCAGTATCAGAGCTACATAACCTGACATCACCTTGGCCTTTCGCTGCTTGGGGGATAGATATCATTGGAGAGATTCGCCCTACGGCGTCCAATGGGCACCGATACATCATAGTCGCAATTGACTATTTTACCAAATGGGTAGAGGCGGAATCCTTCAAGAAGATTGACGCGAGGGATATGGCAGAGTTCACAGAGAGGAATCTGATCTGTAGATATGGTCTTCCTCATCACATAGTATCCAACAATGGGGTGCAGTTCATGGGAGAAACCAGGAAGCTCCTTGGGAAGTATGGTGTCGAGCATCATAAATCCTCTCCCTATCGACCACAAGCGAATGGAGTAGTAGAGGCCGCGAATAAGAATATGAAGAAGATCCTGTCCAAGATGGTCCAAACCTACAAAGACTGGGCTGAAAAGTTACCCTTCGCTCTGTGGGGATATAGAACAACGATAAGAACGTCTACAGACGCTACACCATTTTCTCTCGTATACGAAACGGAAGCAGTATTGCCAGTTGAGACAGAGCTCAAATCACTGAGTGTGGTCATGGAAGCCCAAATTCCGGAGGCCGAATGGGTGCAACAGACGCTACAGCACTTGAACTTATTAGATGAGAGTAGGCTGAAAGCCTATTATCATAATCAGATTTACCAAAAGAGATTGGCAAGAACTTTCGAAAAGAAGGTGAGAAAGCATCCGCTGAAAGAAGGGGCTTGGTGTTCAAGCAGATAAGGCCAGGCATACCAGACATCAGAGGGAAATTCAGACCCACCTGGGAGGGGCCGTATATCCTTAAGAAGCTGCTATCCAAGGGAGCTACAATCTTATCAGATAGTGATGGGAACGAATTCAAAGAACCGATCAACGTCGATAGACTCAAAAGGTTCCATGGCTAAAGACCCAAAAATGAAAAGAAGAGAATAAAATGCCCTGCAGGTCGAAAATCGAAAAGGCGGCTATGCTAAAATTGGGCGCCTCGACAGGGTGAAAACCGAAAAAAGGCATCCTGTGCAAAAATTAGAGGCATGAGAGAAAATGTCCGATCGTGAAAACCCGAGAGGACCGATCGGTAACAGGAACTGATGTTGTTAAAATTCGGTTTCATCTATTAAACGGCGCGTAAGCGGCTGAATAAATGTCAAAACTAATCATGTATGTTGAAACTGTATGAAAACGTACACGAATTTGGGAAATAAAATGAATATTATTCTTCTCATTTTTGTCATTTTCTAGTTCTGCATTAAAAAGAAATGTAGCACCAAAAGAAGTACATATGAAAGCCAAACTAGGTCCTGCTGCTGCTCTCGCCAACCAGATGCTTTAGCCCTCGAGTCCTACTATCAAACGCTGGACTAAGGATCCACTTCTTGTACTCACTAGTCGAAGACACAGAATGATTGCCGAACCTCGGGATAACAGTCTTCACGGGTAGTCTGCCCGACAGCTCATGATACCGAGAAGCGAACGCAACCGAGAGGGCTCCTCCCCGAAAAGATAAGGGAATCCTCAATACATCCTGGGTCGCCCCGAGCTGATGTGAACATCGAGAAGTGATGCAGAAGGTGGCCCGATGGAGCCCACAGAGGGGAACACACCCCGATGGCCCGTCAATGACTACATGAGACAGTGGGAGCCAGGCGGACGTGAAGCTGATGTCATCATCTGACAGCTCGCCAAATCGGGCAATGCCTTCACCAGTAGTGGCACACCCGTACAATCGTCGAAGCGGAAGAAAGTTGTCATGGCCGGATTTGTACCCTAAGAGAATTAACCTAATTTGGCATGTGAGTGAGTGGATTGAATGTGTAGGATTGGACTTAATTGAAAGGAAGCAGTATAGTTAAGGGGTTAAATGGTGATTATGAATGTTTGTGCTAAGCATGAGTTAAAGGCTGATTAACTAGTTAAAGGAAGGATTAACTAAGAATAAAATAACTTAATTTAATGGAAAGCGGAGGCAGATTAGAGGAAGTGGTTTTCGTGTGGCTTCTTGAGAGGATGCCACCTACACCTTTGCATGCAAGAGTGAGTTAAGGGAAGGGAAGAGTTTCATTTGTGTAATCTAGCAATTTTCTGTGTTCATCTCTTTTCTTTCTTGCGTGGGAGTGAGTGTTAAAGAAGGGTAAGTATATTGATGTTAAGTTGCTCAAGAATTAAGGGTTAAACCTAAGAGGTAAGTGAATAAGTGCATATTCTCATCTTCTACTCTTTCTTCTTGGTTGAGCTGGTTTGGATGGGACATTATTGGTTTGAGTTTGAGCTTGAGTATCTGTGTTGTTTTGTTAGCTGAAGAAGTGAAGAGAGATAAGGAAAAGGCTGTAATCGGCGAACCGAGCGTCCGTCGTAATTAGGAGCTAAGGCGACGAGGTTTGGGAACAAACCCTAATTGTATGAATATGTGATTAGTGTTGGTTAAATAGGGTCTTGAACTGAATTGCATGATATGTGAAATTGAAGGTTGAGCATGAATTATGTGATGCTAAATTGTATGAGTATAGTAGCAATATGATTGTGAGAAAGTGCTTGAGAGTGATTATGATTTGTACTATTATTGAATGCCAAACAAGAAGGGAAAATCAGGTATGTGTTATTGATTGTGTGGTTGATGTATTTGGGTTAATTGCCAAAAGTGAGAATGAGATTTGAAGTCTTAATGAGAAGGAAGAAATGGACTGAAAAACATAACCATGTTATGGTGTTTTTGCATAGGTCACGGTGACAATGAAATTCATTGTGACCGTGAGGTATGCTTGAGTTCAATTCTGCCTAATGGATTTTGGTATGTCACGGTGACAATGAACTTCATTGTGACCATGAGGTACCCAAGGGAGCATTCTGTTTTGCAAAGTGAGAATATGTCACGGTGGCAATGGGATTCATTGTGACCGTGACATACCCTCAGGTTGCATTCTGCCGAGAGTTGGGAACACATCACGGTGACAATGAAATTGGTTGTGACCGTGACATGTCCCCAATTTGCATTCTGTTTTGGACTTCAATATGTCACGGTGACAATGAAATCCATTGTGACCGTGACCCACCCTGTTTTGGCAATATAATCCTAATGTGTTTGGTCATTCAAATGGCATGGCTTTAAGCTGAAATGAAGGACAGCATGAGTAAGTAATGTATATGTGTTAAGTGATCTACAAATGCATACAACTATGATGACTTCTGAATGTGATAAGTTATGTGAATATTAAATGTGAAGACTGAATTTGAAAGCATATTGAATATGCAAATGAAATGTATGGCTGTGTGCTAATACAAATGTGTAAAGTGAAAAGTGAACTGAATAAGTGTTTAACAACTAAGCCTGCGAGTCAAGCAGTGGATAGTTAGGCATGCCTATAGGGTCAAGTGTTGCAGCCCCATGCGTTAAATGTGTCTGATTCCATGGGAATCACAATGCGATTATCCTTACTGGATTGTGTTATATGTGGAATGATGAAAGGTACCAGAAGGTACTAATGTGATATGAAGCACCAGAAGGTGCTAATGTGAAAAAGTAGTCTCGATGAGATTACTGGTATCTGAGAGATACCGATGCGATACCCGTTATCCGCGTCTTTGAATTGCAGGCAAAGTGGCAAAAAGGCTAATTGGTTAATCGGCTAAAAGTTAATTAAATATAAACAGAAGTGATTGTGATACAAGGAAATATGGAAATGTAAATAAGTAATTGATGCCTTATGATTGAATATAGTAATGGTTAATCTGGCATGATTATTAGCATGTTATGTATGATGATTGTGATGTGTGATAAATTATATGCTATATGTATGAGTTCCCCACTAAGCGTTATCGCTTAGCATGGATTTACTCTAATCCGTGCAGGTACGGACGAGAGGTGACTGAAGGACGTCCCTCGCATTTTGGTACGGTCAACAATAGGAAGTATATAGTGTAGGTTTGGGGGCTTGTTATTTTGGACTTTTGTATAAGTTTTATATGGTTAATATGTATTTTGAATATGTAAAGGCATGTAATAATGTAGTAATCACGGATGTAACCTCCCACATGTATGTGTGTCATGTGAATGGCTAAGGCGTGTGACTAATAGTAGTTGGCATGTGATGCATGAATTAAAACAGTGTGTGATGAAATTTTATTATTCGATTTCCGCATGTGTTCTGGGTGTGTGTGCGACCTTCTCTAACTAAGATTAGCTGAGCTGGTTTGTCGTTAGGGAACGGGCGTCACAAGTTGTGGTATCAGAGCCTAGGTTGAGTCTTTTTTGGGAATTGGGTAGATAAGATGTGTATAGTTTGTTGACCTAATGCGGAAGTCCTTGTTTAATCTGTGTAGTAAGATGGATTCTGGAAGGCATACCGGTGAGGAATCTGCCGAAAGTGTGAATCCTCGTGAAGCTGAGGTGACAGGGTCTGGGCAGTCTAGATCGGTTGGCTATGGGAATGAGATTCCATTTGGGCCTATGGAAGCCATGATGAAAATGACACAAGATATGGTGAGAGTGATGGAACGTATGATGGCGCCAAGAGCCCCAATAGAATCTTTGAGGAAGCATGGTTTGGAGGAATTTCATGGAACAAGGTTAGATGAGTCAGAAAAAGCAGAGTACTGGATTGAAAAGGTGGAAAGGATTCTTAAGGAGATACGATGTCCTCCAGATCAGTGGGTTGAATGTGTGGAGTCATTACTCCAAGGTCCTGCATATGATTGGTGGAAGCTGGTCCTGCAGAATTCGATGCTTCCTGAACCATTAAACTGGGAGTTCTTTGAAAAAGAATTCAAGAACAAGTATATTACTAAAGCACATCGAGAGGCAAATTGGAAGAAGTTCTTGAGTTTGAGACAGAGGACTATGACAGTGGCGGAGTATGAAGCAGAATTCTGTCGCTTAAGCAAATATGCGCCGAAAGGTGTGTTAACTGATGTGTTGCGATGTCAACAGTTTGAGGATGGATTGATTGAGGAAATTAAAGCTTTGCCGATTTCTTTAACAACAGAGCAGAATATAAGTTACTATCGAATTGTACAAGCAGCCTTGAGAGCTGAAAGGACTTTGGGAGCCCAAAGAGAATGGAGACAAAGGAAGAATGCGAATAGAGGTGGTTCCCAGACGGGGAAAAGATCAAGAGATTCTCATGTGGCATCACCTGCGGAATCAGGGTTCAGTTCTGCAGCGAGAGGTAAGAAGTGAGGCGCTCCCTCAGCATCTGGTTCTGGAAGAGGAACATCTGGTAATAGAAGTGAGGTTCATGAGTGTCCTCATTGTGGTAAGAGGCATAGAGGAGAATGCTGGAGAGTGTCGGGTGCTTGTTATAGATGTGGGAGCACTGAGCATTTCATTGCTAATTGCCCGAATACCTATGAGATGTCAGGAAATCAACAAGAGCAGAGTAGGGGTGGTTCAAACTTGCCTTCTACGAACAGAGGAAGAGGAAGAGGACGTGGCAGAGGTAGTCAGTCCAGAGGTGCAGTCGATTCTGAGATTGTGGATAGACCTGATGAGGCTCCAGTGCGGGCTTATGCTATGAGGGCACGAGAGGATCAGGACGCGCCTGAGGTGATAGCAGGTACTATTCTACTTTGTGGTGTGGAAATGTTTGCACTTATTGATCCTAGTTCAACTCATTCATATGTATGTGATAAAAAGATATGTGAAAAGATGCCTAAAGTTGAATGTTTAAAATATGATATAAGTGTGTCTAGCCCTTTGGGAGGTAATGTTAATGTGAAAAGAGTGTATCAAAACTGTGCATTAGATGTTCAAGGTAGTGTGTTTCCAGCGGATTTGATTGAACTACCGTTTGATGAGTTTGATTTGATTCTGGGTATGGATTGGTTAACTAAGTATGATGCGGATGTTAAGTGTAACAAGAAAATAGTTATACTCTCTGATGGTAAGGGAAACAGAGCGACAGTGAGAGGAGTGTGCACTAATCCTCTTGTGAATGTGATATCTGCTATGCAAGCCTGCCGGTGTATGAGAAAAGGATGTGAAGCTTATTTGGCCCTGGTATTAGATAGTAAGAGAGAACAGGTAAAGATGCAAGAGATACCAATAGTCAGAGAGTTTCCTGACGTGTTTCCTGAAGAATTGAGCGGTGTACCACCAATAAGAGAAGTTGAGTTATCAATTGACGTGGTACCAGGAACTGTACCGGTATCTAAGGCACCCTATAGAATGGCTCCAACTGAGTTGAAGGAATTGAAGGAGCAGTTGCAAGAATTACTGAACAGGGGTTTTATTAGACCTAGTGTTTCTCCTTGGGGAGCACCAGTGTTATTTGTTAAAAAGAAAGATGGTACAATGAGAATGTGTATTGATTATCGACAGTTGAATAAAGTGACAGTAAAGAATAGGTATCCTTTACCTCGAATTGAAGACTTGTTTGATCAGTTAAGGGGAGCCGGGGTATTCTCAAAGATTGACTTGCGTTCAGGGTATTATCAGTTGCAAGTGAAGAAGGAAGATGTACCTATGACCGCATTTAGAACTCGTTATGGGCATTATGAATTTCTAGTAATGCCATTCGGGTTAACCAATGCGCCAGCTGCATTCATGGATTTAATGAATCGGGTGTTCAGACCGTACTTGGATCAGTTTGTGGTTGTGTTCATAGACGATATTTTGGTATATTCAAGAAATGAAAAGGAACATGAACAACATTTGAGAGTTGTACTTCGGACTTTGCAAGAACATCAGCTGTATGCCAAACTCAGTAAGTGTGAGTTCTGGCTCAAAGAGGTATCATTTATTGGTCATGTCATCTCATCTGAAGGAGTTAAAGTGGATCCAACTAAGATAGAAGCAATTGTGAATTGGAAACCGCCTAAGAATGTGTTAGAGATTCGCAGTTTCTTAGGGTTGGCTGGATACTACAGAAGGTTTGTGAAAGGATTTTCAGTAATAGCTTCACCGTTGACAAGATTGTTACGTAAAGGAGTGAAATATGAGTGGTCTGGAAGATGTCAAACAAGTTTCGATCGGTTGAGGAAGATGTTAGTAGAAGCACCGATTTTTACACAGCCTATGACTGGTAAAGAGTATGTATTGTATACCGATGCTTCAGGTGTCGGATTGGGTTGTGTATTGATGCAAGAGGGGAAGGTGATAGCGTATGCGTCAAGGCAATTGAAACCGCATGAGCAGAATTATCCGACTCATGATTTGGAATTGGCTGCAGTAGTGTTTGCTTTAAAGATTTGGCGACATTACCTGTATGGTGAGAAGTGTAGGATTTACACGGATCACAAGAGTTTGAAATATCTGCTTACACAGAAGGAACTGAATCTGAGACAGCGAAGGTGGCTCGAGTTGTTTAAAGATTATGATTGTATTGTGGATTATCATCTGGGAAAAGCTAACGTAGTGGCCGATGCTTTGAGTAGGAAGTCAATTTCAGCATTACAGTTAAAGCGGATTGAGTGGAGGTTTTCTGCAGATGGAGCTTTATTAGCACAGTTGAAAGCAAGACCGGTTCTGAAAGATGAGTTAATAGTTGCTCAGAGAAGTGATGGGAGATTGCAACAAGTTCTGCAGTCAGTTGGTGATATGGATAAGACTGACTATTCAGTGAATGAAGATGGAATACTGCTGTATAAGAATAGAATGTGTGTGGCCAACGATAGAGAATTAAGAAAGAGATTGATGCACGAGGCTCATAATACAGTTTTCACTATGCATCCAGGTGGAAACAAGATGTATCAAGATATGAAACAGTTGTATTGGTGGCCAGGGATGAAGAAGGATGTAGTGGAATATGTGTCTAAGTGCCTTGTCTGTCAACAAGTTAAAGCGGAGCATCAAGTGCCCCAAGGGATGTTGCATCCACTCCCTATTCCCCAATGGAAATGGGATAATATCACGATGGATTTTGTTACTGGATTGCCTCTGACCTCAAGACAGCAAGACGCAGTATGGGTTATTGTGGACAGGTTTTCGAAATCAGCTCACTTTATACCTGTTCGGATGGATTATTCTATGGAAAAGTTGGCTGAATTGTATGTAAGGGAAATTGTCCGATTGCATGGGATACCTTTGTCTATTGTTTCTGATAGGGATCCCAGATTTACTTCTAAATTTTGGAGGAGTTTGCAGGCAGCGTTGGGTACGAAATTGAATTTCAGTACTGCTTTCCATCCACAAACCGATGGACAGTCGGAAAGAATTATTCAGGTTTTGGAAGATTTGATGCGAGCGTGTGTTTTGGATTTCTCTAAGAGTTGGGATAGGTATCTTCCACTTATGGAATTTGCTTATAACAACAGTTATCAGACCAGTATTGGTATGGTACCGTATGAAGTTTTGTATGGAAGGAAATGTCGTTCACCGATTTGCTAGACAGAATTGAATGAAAGCAGAGTCATAGGGCCAGATTTGGTTCGTGATACAGAAGAGAAAGCTAAAATCATACAGCAAAGATTGAAGGCAGCAAGTGACAGACAAAAGTCGTATGCTGATTTGAAGAGAAGAGATATTGAGTTCAGTGTAGGTGATAAAGTGTTTCTGAAAGTGTCTCCTTGGAGGAAGGTACTGCGATTTGGTAAAAAGGGGAAGCTGAGTCCAAGGTTTATTGGGCCATATGAAGTGCTTGAAAGAGTAGGTTTTGTAGCTTATCGGTTGGCTTTGCCTCCGACTTTGGCTAAGCTACATGATGTGTTCCATGTGTCTATGTTAAGAAGATATAGGTCAGATGATTCCCATGTGCTATCTATACCAGAAGTGGAAGTGCAGTCAGATTTCACTTATGATGAAAAGCCAATAGTAATTTTAGCAAGAGAAGTAAGGCGACTTCGGAACAAGCAGATACCACTTGTAAAAGTACTATGGCAGCACCATGGTGTTAAAGAAGCAACTTGGGAACCAGAAGCGGCTATGCGAGAACAGCATCCACAACTATTTCACTCAGGTATGAATTTCGAGGACGAAATTCTTTAAGGAGGGGAGAGTTGTCATGGCCGGATTTGTACCCTAAGAGAATTAACCTAATTTGGCATGTGAGTGAGTGGATTGAATGTGTAGGATTGGACTTAATTGAAAGGAAGCAGTATAGTTAAGGGGTTAAATGGTGATTATGAATGTTTGTGCTAAGCATGAGTTAAAGGCTGATTAACTAGTTAAAGGAAGGATTAACTAAGAATAAAATAACTTAATTTAATGGAAAGTGGAGGCAGATTAGAGGAAGTGGTTTTCGTGTGGCTTCTTGAGAGGATGCCACCTACACCTTTGCATGCAAGAGTGAGTTAAGGGAAGGGAAGAGTTTCATTTGTGTAATCTAGCAATTTTCTGTGTTCTTCTCTTTTCTTTCTTGCGTGGGAGTGAGTGTTAAAGAAGGGTAAGTATATTGATGTTAAGTTGCTCAAGAATTAAGGGTTAAACCTAAGAGGTGAGTGAATAAGTGCATATTCTCATCTTCTACTCTTTCTTCTTGGTTGAGCTGGTTTGGATGGGACATTATTGGTTTGAGTTTGAGCTTGAGTATCTGTGTTGTTTTGTTAGCTGAAGAAGTGAAGAGAGATAAGGAAAAGGCTGTAATCGGCGAACCGAGCGTCCGTCGTAATTAGGAGCTAAGGCGACGAGGTTTGGGAACAAACCCTAATTGTATGAATATGTGATTAGTGTTGGTTAAATAGGGTCTTGAACTGAATTGCATGATATGTGAAATTGAAGGTTGAGCATGAATTATGTGATGCTAAATTGTATGAGTATAGTAGCAATATGATTGTGAGAAAGTGCTTGAGAGTGATTATGATTTGTACTATTATTGAATGCCAAACAAGAAGGGAAAATCAGGTATGTGTTATTGATTGTGTGGTTGATGTATTTGGGTTAATTGCCAAAAGTGAGAATGAGATTTGAAGTCTTAATGAGAAGGAAGAAATGGACTGAAAAACATAACCATGTTATGGTGTTTTTGCATAGGTCACGGTGACAATGAAATTCATTGTGACCGTGAGGTATGCTTGAGTTCAATTCTGCCTAATGGATTTTGGTATGTCACGGTGACAATGAACTTCATTGTGACCGTGAGGTACCTAAGGGAGCATTCTGTTTTGCAAAGTGAGAATATGTCACGGTGGCAATGGGATTCATTGTGACCGTGACATACCCTCAGGTTGCATTCTGCCGAGAGTTGGGAACACATCACGGTGACAATGAAATTGGTTGTGACCGTGACATGTCCCCAATTTGCATTCTGTTTTGGACTTCAATATGTCACGGTGACAATGAAATCCATTGTGATCGTGACCCACCCTGTTTTGGCAATATATTCCTAATGTGTTTGGTCATTCAAATGGCATGGCTTTAAGCTGAAATGAAGGACAGCATGAGTAAGTAATGTATATGTGTTAAGTGATCTACAAATGCATACAACTATGATGACTTCTGAATGTGATAAGTTATGTGAATATTAAATGTGAAGACTGAATTTGAAAGCATATTGAATATGCAAATGAAATGTATGGCTGTGTGCCAATACAAATGTGTAAAGTGAAAAGTGAACTGAATAAGTGTTTAACAACTAAGCCTGCGAGTCAAGTAGTGGATAGTTAGGCATGCCTATAGGGTCAAGTGCTGCAGCCCCATGCGTTAAATGTGTCTGATTCCATGGGAATCACAATGCGATTATCCTTACTGGATTGTGTTATATGTGGAATGATGAAAGGTACCAGAAGGTACTAATGTGATATGAAGCACCAGAAGGTGCTAATGTGAAAAAGTAGTCTCGATGAGATTACTGGTATCTGAGAGATACCGATGCGATACCCGTTATCCGCGTCTTTGAATTGCAGGCAAAGTGGCAAAAAGGCTAATTGGTTAATCGGCTAAAAGTTAATTAAATATAAACAGAAGTGATTGTGATACAAGGAAATATGGAAATGTAAATAAGTAATTGATGCCTTATGATTGAATATAGTAATGGTTAATCTGGCATGATTATTAGCATGTTATGTATGATGATTGTGATGTGTGATAAATTATATGCTATATGTATGAGTTCCCCACTAAGCGTTATCGCTTAGCATGGATTTACTCTAATCCGTGCAGGTACGGACGAGAGGTGACTGAAGGACGTCCCCCGCATTTTGGTACGGTCAACAATAGGAAGTATATAGTGTAGGTTTGGGGGCTTGTTATTTGGGACTTTTGTATAAGTTTTATATGGTTAATATGTATTTTGAATATGTAAAGGCATGTAATAATGTAGTAATCACGGATGTAACCTCCCACATGTATGTGTGTCATGTGAATGGCTAAGGCGTGTGACTAATAGTAGTTGGCATGTGATGCATGAATTAAAACAGTGTGTGATGAAATTTTATTAATCGATTTCCGCATGTGTTCTGGGTGTGTGTGCGACCTTCTCTAACTAAGATTAGCTGAGCTGGTTTGTCGTTAGGGAACAGGCGTCACAAAAGTGGCTCGGCGAGTACTGTAAAGTGACTCGAGGGGGTGGCTCAGACAGCATCTTCAGTTTCTCTTGCAGCCAGATCTGAAAAAAAAAGCCGCTGGAGTAAGTAGGGTTTACTTGAGGCAAAAATAAGGCACAGGGTTGTGTGAAAATCCGAAAGGACGCACCTCCTGCTAAGAAAAGCTAGTGTGAAAATCCATAAGGGACGCACTACCTTTAAAATAAAGACATACCTGGAGCAATAAGGGACTGCCGGAAAAGGTTGTGGTGGATCCAGAGCTCACCGCGTCCAAGCCTAGAATGGTTTCAGCCAAGACGAGTGGCAAGGGTGATAACCCCGAGTGAAAGTTGCTCAGGACTCCGAACAGGCGAGGATCACCTGTCAAACCCCCTGGAACAACAGTGAGGAAGTTTACCATGCAATACAAGAATGTGATGCTTACCCGGTAGGTGGGGATATCAGTGAACTGATCCAGAGCGTCGATTAGTGGCCCCAGAGCAAAGAGAGAGCCCAGAGAAACTAGCCGGACAGCCTCAGAAGGAGGTATGTCGAGCGCCATAGCTATGTCCCGGATCTGGGATAGGCCGTAGCGGGGGACGCAGGGCAGAGCGCTGGGAGGAAACCAGGCTTCGAGAATGGCAGCTAGTTCTTCAGGCAGAGGGCACAGTTCCTGATAGGTAAACCGGAAGACGTGAAACCGGGGGTTCCAGAAGTGGGTCGCCGCCAGAAGGAGGTTCTGGTCAACTTTCACCCGACACAGGTATTTCAGCCAAGACAGAGAGGAAAGGGCGCCTTCCTCCCAAGTGTGTTTGTCATCTAAGATATGGTGCATCCTTTGGGCTAGAGGAGAAGACATTTTTAGAAAGATGAAAGGCTCAAGATGTTGGAAAATGAAGAGACATCGGAGAAACAAAATTTTGTAAGTTTTAATAGGAAAGCGTCACCGACGGCCTACCCGTCTCTCCAGAGAGACGGCCTTCCCGTCGGAAGGAAATCCACCTAGCAGATGCATACATCAGCATTGCATTCATCACGCGCATTAACTCGCATTTATTACGCTACAGACGGCCTGCCCGTCGGTCGCTTGTACAGATGCCCTGCCCGTCGGTCACGAAATTCTATATAAGGGCGAGTAACAGACGGTGCAAATGCTGCTGTCCCTTTCTTCTTCCTCTCCCAAACCGTTTTTTTAGCGTTTTTTTAGTGTCTTTTCAAGCATTCTTCATCTTTCTTCGCGATTTCTTCATAATTTCGCATCATTCACTCACCGGGCGATTTGGTGTTTATATTTTCTTCAGTTTCTACACTTCTCGCGACTACAAGTAAGTAAATAATTACTTTTTTCTTGAATTTTATTTAAATTATTAATTCATTTCTTCTTCTTTCAACTTTAGAAATGTTTAGAAAATTCCGAATGCCTTGGGAATTTAGGGAGAATGCTGCCCATTTTTTTTTTATTATTATCATTATTCTAGTGCAACTAAATCTGAATTTTTGTATGATCACATAGAAATAGAATTTTTCTATGACTTTGGTGCTTTAGAAATAGACCGTCTTTAGTGCACCATTCTGTGCATATGTTGCTTTTGCGGCCTGAGGCCATTATTTTATGTTGTTGGGGGCACACTCTTGCCGGGGTGCGTCCCATTTACATGCATATATTAGTATTGAGGCCTGATGCCTATGTTTTTGCCTTTTCATGCAGGAGGTTGGGCATACCCCTGCCGGGGTGCTGCCCAAATTTTTATTATTTATTCAAAAATTGAGTATTTTTGTGTATAATGCACGCCCTGGGACCTGGAAAGCCCATTCTTATTCACTTTAATTATTTCCATGCTGATTGCATGTTGCTTTTGCCATGATGCGTGCGAGCCACATTAGGCTACTTCCTTAGACAGGATGTTTGCTCTTTTCATTTTTTTATCAATTCTCTATCTTCTTTTGGGCCGCTATTGCCCCGGTGAGGCCTAAATCGGCTTTCACCTTGGAAATTAGTTTAAAATATTTGTTTTGCCAAGTTTTCGATGTTTAATCTCTTCCCTTTTGCAGGATACCTCGTAGACGTAGAGCACCGCAAGCCCAGCCCGAGCTTGTAGCTCCGGATTGGATGGATGATGAGTCGGCTCAGAGGTACAGAGCGTTGGCTCAGGTAGAGTTTTGGGCAAGTCGTTTTGTGTCCCGCCCATTTCTAGAGGCCCTAGGGCTGGCCCCAGAGTTCGATCTACTTGCCGAGGGTGCTGGGTGGACAGAGTTCCTTGAGCCCTCCTTCCAGACGTTTCCAGAGGCTACTCACCAGGTCCTGGCCACTCTTCGCTACGCCGGTTTTCAGAGTGCAGATACCGACCCAGGGGTGGTTCAGTTTTGGTTTGACGGCGACCACTTCAGTATCACTAGGCAGAGATTTGCACAGGCCATGGGGCTCCCTACAGAGGAGGGGGTCGAGATCCCGCGGCGAGCTGTTAGACGCGCCCATTGGGCGGCCATTGCCATACCGGGAGTGCTGTATGATCATGATACAGCGAAGAGCACCATACTGGTGTCTCAGGCACTCCGGTATTTGCACAGAGTGCTATCCAGTCCGTACCTCGGTCGAGCGGGTAATCCAGGGTCGCTTAACGCGGCCGAGATCTGGAGCCTCTGGGCTATGGTGGCAGGCCAGCATCTCAACATTAGCCACGAGATCTTAACCAACTTGACCAGAGTCGGCAGAGGGTTGACGCCGGTGGTGATAGTAGGAGGGGTTATCACCTAGTTACTTTTGAGGTTGGGGGTTAACCCTGAGAGGTTGAGAGGACCCTTGCCGGAGGGGATCCATGTAGACGCCGCGGCGGCAGTACAGATGGGGATGATCTCCCAGATTTCAGGCCAGGCAGAGGCCTACAGGGTATTGACCATTCATGAGACCCGGTAGCTGTTCTCGCTCCCACCCTTGGGTGCAGATCCAGACCACCCGGAGCACCCGGAGGAGCAGCCTCCACAGCCCGAGCCACAGCCCGAGCCTCAGCCAGAGCCCCAGCCTCAGCCAGAGCATCAGCCTCCTCAGCCATAGACCGTGCCACCACCACAGTAGCAGGAGCAGCCCAGGATTCCCTCGGACTTCGACTTCGAGATCAGGATGGAGGACCTCTTTGCCGCTTCACCAGCATCCAGGGCGCCGACTCCGGCCCCATCACCGAGCTCCAGGGTACAGAGGTCTATCCACGGGCCCTCCGAGAGATACCACCCGTACTCCCGAGGTGACCCAGGGGCATCCACCTCCTCGGCGCCACCTCTAGAGCCAGCACCGCAGCAGCCTGCACCGCCTGACTTCTCTCAGCTCCTCACGTCCATGTTTACAGCCTTAGAGCGGAAGCAGGATGAGAGGGACAGGGCTATTCACGAGAGGTTGGATCGCCAGTAGGCTGCCATACAGGAGCAGTCCCAGTCGGTGGAGCGCTTAGCCCGAGAGCAGGTCGGCTACATTGAGCATACGACTCGGGAGCAGGCTCGGGCCTTGGATGTTTTCAGGGATGAGCAGGCTCGGACCATAGGGGCCTTCAGAGGTGAGCAGATGAGGCTGATTGAGTAGATTCCTCAGGGGCAGAGGGAGCTTAGGCAGCAGCTCGCTCATGATTTGAGGATGTCACAGGACCAGGCGTCTCAGAGGGTCGACATGACCCTACAGATGATTGACGAGTCGCTTGACTCTCTGAGATCCCGCGTCCAGGCGATAGAGGGGATCCTCTGTCTTAGAGCATGAGAGAGTTCAGAGAGCAGACGGAGAAGAGCCTGGGGCAGAGGAGAAAGGCCGCCAGCGAGCAGACCATTCAGTTGAGCCAAGCCTTCAACAAGTTAGGAGACAAGGTTTCTGAGACCTTAGGGTTTATGAGCGCCTGTTCCCAGCCCTTCTTGGATGGCTACACTCAGATCCGGTTCAGGCGGGCCCATGATCACGAGGCAGGACCCTCCACGGCTCAGCCAGCTCCAGCTCCACCTCCACCAGGGACCGTGCATATATCGGATGATGAGGATCCCGATGAGCCCTCCGACTACACACCTCTCTGATCTTCAGGGAGTTATTTTTGTATCTTTTGTACATTTATATTTTGTTTATGCACTGTACAAAAATGACGTTTCTAGTGAAAACTTTTGCTTCATTATTGCACGATCATTTGATTGTTAATTGTTTAATCACATCACAGAAAGTGTATGTTCTCATATTTACTCACATGTCAATAAAAATGACAATATAACAAAAACAAAAAATGATCAATAATAGCTCAATAAAAAAATGAATGAAAAATGAAATATGGCATAGCAAATAAAGCAAGATCACGCCATCAATAGACAGGTTAAAAGATGACTGCTCAAACATGAACTAACAAAATCTTTTATCACACAGGTACCGAGAAATACCGTTCTGAACATAGACATCGATTAAAAGATCTCTTTTGGAACAAGGAACCCGGTGGGGTTTCCTCATCTCACAGATCGAGGTTGTAGCCAGAGTATGTTGCATCTCACCAGATCGAAGCTGCGATCAGAGCATACCACACTTCACTAGATCCAAGCTGCGGTCAGAGCATACCACACTTCACCAGATCGAAGTTGCGGTCAGAGCATACCACACTTCACCAGATCGAGATTGTAACCAAAGCATGTTGCATCTCACTAGATCGAGATTGTAGCCAGAGCATGCTGCATCTCACCAGATCGAAGCTGCGGTCAGAGCATATCGCACTTCAAATCGGGGTTGTAGCCAAAGCATGCTGCATGCCGCCAGGTACCTACAGGTCGAGATAAGACCGATGGAAGTATCTTCGCACCGCCGAGCGGATCGAGACAAGGTCCACCCGGCAAAAGGCACGGAGGGTGAAAAGCCGTCGCAAGTACGCTTCCTTTCTGACCTTTCTCTGAGTTTTGGCTTATCTAGGCGCTTGTGCACTAGTTTCCCCAAAACTGGGGGCAACTGTAAGCACTGTGTCCCGGAGCGGTCCGGATCAGAGGTTACCCTATGATGAAATCAATATTCGAGCATGCATAAACGGTTTGGATTCGGGGCTTTTAATCCCATGTTCCACGAGAAATGAATCTTTCCACCTTTCCTGGGCAGAGGGGGAAAACGGGGTTATTTTTCGGATAAAAAAAATGTTTTTCACTCTACGGACGGCCAGCCCGTCGCTTGGTGTCACAGACGGCCTATGGTATTTTCCGACGCCTGTCGGAAAATCACCGCCTCTGTCAGAGCGCCGCCGGTTTTTCAGAGCACGCAACCTTTTCGACGCCCGTCGGTGGATGTGGCAGGGCCGTCGAACGAATCCTTGTGTCAGAAGGATTCTTCCGACGCCCGCCTCCATACACCGACGCCCGTCAGTCGTGTCTGGCTATAAAAGCTCTGGATTTTCACTTGAAAAGGGTTGGAAAAATTTTCAAAGGGGTAAACTCTGCCCAATTTCAAGCAAATTTTCTCTCTCTTCCAACAAAACACATTTACTAAGGAAATCTATTGAATCAAGGATCAAATCAATCAAAAGGAACTAAAAACTAATTAGTTTTCTTTAGATTTTGACTCCAAAATCGATCTTTTGAGGGGTTGAAGAAGAAATAGCTCATTTTCTTTCTTTGATCCTTCATCTTTCGCTTCTCGTAGAACGCGCGGGGCTCTAATCAACACAACAATCTCACCCGGGGCGATTATCTGAGGGTAAATATTCCAGATTCCTTCTCCATATTATCTCATATTTATTTCTTATTTTGTGGAATTTTTTTTAATATCTGTCATTATTTTCTTTTATTTTGACTCTCTTATCTCCTTTTGGGATAAAACCCACTTTTTGACTTTGAAAAGGTTTTTTTTTCTCTCTCTCCATTCTATTTTTTTCGGAGACAGTGGTGACCGACGGGTCATCTTTATCACCAACGCCCGTCGGTCACCCACCTAGAGACGCCCCTCCTTGAGTGACAAACGGACATCTCGGTTACCTTAACCGACGCCCGTCGGTCAGCTAAGGAAGGCCGTCGGTGGGTTCTGTCTCCATCTTTTTAAATCGTTTTTCATCTCTTTAAAGTCTTTTTGACTTCTTATACGTTAATTTTATGTATATAAACATCTCTCAACTTTCTATGAGTGTATATTGATCCTCTTGGATAATCCCGAGCTTGAGCGGCTGTCTACCATGTTCGGAGGATTTCGTCTGGTTTAGTTCCCTAACCCTCTTGGCTATTTTCTTCATTTTGTTATTTATTGATTATTTTATGTATACGGATGTACTCCTTTCATATCCCGTTTGATGTACAAAAATGACTCAATGTTTTATATTCAATAAAATGAGGTTTACACGAAAGTAAGGCTCCAATGCCCTATTTTTTTCCAATAAAGGTCATCACAAATAAAAATCCCCAATTTTAATAATGATGCATGTGAGGACCAAATTCCTCAAAATAAGCAATGCCCCGATTTATGAATGATCCGCATATTTACGAAAGGGAGTTGTATTCCGCTCCTTGTATTATTGTAATCTATTGCTTTCATTATCTATTTGATCATTTATCGCTTTCAAGATGTGAATAAGTGTGCCTTTTAATCAATTGCATAGTGTGGAGAGAGAGAGCGAATTAATGATATTAAAATTTGATCATAAAATAATTGAGGTAGAAATAGATGAGAAATCCCGGACCCAGCTCTGTTCTTTGGGCTCGAGAGGTTAGAGGTTATCCTCCAAAATACTTCTTGGGTCACGAGGCTTTAGTGCTAATCCAAGGCTCTTTAGGGTGAGAAGTTCACCTTCCATAACCCCTCTGGCTGGCCCAAAATGGATACCAAGCGCAGTCTTAGGCTCTCCGAGGCGAGAGTAACTTTCCCAATGTTCTATTGGGTGGCGACTCCATGAAACCCCCTTGTTGCCCAACATAGACGCACTTGCAATTTATCGCAAGCTGTCAACGGACTCGCAAATGCCCCGATTGCCCACGTGCGGGCGGTCCGAAAGGGCGGCGCAAGGGATCCGGCGCGCATCACAGGACGGTCGCGCTCGCAACAGAGGCACAATTCGTCCAATGCCGTGCTCGCGATAACCCCCGCACTTGCGCGGGGAAGGGTTGGCAAGCCTCTGTCATGCTCGTGATAGAGGGCTAGGAATCTCACTGTCGTGCTCATGACAGAGGGCTAGGAAGCTCACTGTCGCGCTCGCAACAACAATCAACCTGCCAGCTAGTCGGTAACCGAGTTCTCTGTCACGCTCGTGACAGAGATGCTCTTTACTAAGAGCTCGGATGACCTAGCTCTACCGCGCTCACGATAGAGTTGGGTTTCTAGTTGCTTCAGCCAAAATCTGTAGAAATTCCATTCCCAAACTATTCCCCAACATGCAATTAACTCATGCAACCTCAACACAATCATCAATAAGCATTCAAAATATGTTATACAACATAAGTCCCAAGTTTTATGCTATATAACATAAACTAAAACTTCAATTTATGCAATTCAAACTAGAAACCCATCAAACCTAGAATTTTGCCCAAAAACAAACTAAATTCATACCCAATCTAAATTTAACTCACAATATTAACCATATCACTTCAATTAATCAGCACATGCTTTAATTAAGCACAAATATACACATTTACACTCTTAATTTCCAGAAATTAAACAAAAAATCATAAAGATGAACTTATAAAAAAATAAAGCAATTTCTTATTTTGATATGGTTAAAGTGCAAGTTATGGTATTTATCATATTGATATGGTTTTTCAACTTAAGTTTGATATTATAGCTGCTAAAGGTAATAAAAAGAAGTAAGAACAAGAAAGAAGGGGATTGAGTTGAAGGAAAAGTGAATTTTGAGGTTTGGGAATTTCTATTCCTTTATTTTCAATTTATCTAAACTTGAGTAATTAAGGTGTTTATGTGTTTAATAATATTGCTAAAATGGTATGTGTAACACCCCCTACCCATACGTAGGCGACCCCATCTAATAAGGAGTGAGATGTCGTATGAGTCAAGGTGCCACCAAATAGATACAAAGCAAAACATACATTCATACATAACATACATACAGAAATACGGGATAATTAAAAACTTTAGAGGAAAAGAACACCATAGCTGATCATGCATTAATATAATAAACCGATACAATAAAGTTCTGATCAACTAGCTGAAACAAAAGATATTACATAACCAAAATATAAATACAACAGCGGAAGCTATAACAAAACTGATACAGGAGAGTTCTATACAAAAAGAAACATTACAGATTACAAAAACTGAGCCCTACACTAAAACCTTCTGTGTTGGCTTGACGGCAGCGACTCTCTCAAAGCAAAACTCCTTCCGCACCTGCACGGGTAAAAACACCGTGCTAAGCGATAAACGCTTAGTGGGGAAACAAACATAAAATATATGGACGGCCATTCACAATGGTCGTCAAGGCATAACACATACACAATGGCAAAATGCAATAGTTTATAACATATTCCATATAAGCATGCTCACAACTTAAAAGCCAAACGTTCCGCATCTTAAATTCATTTTCATGCCAAATAATCCAACATCCATCTCATCATTATACTCATTCAGATATCACATTTATATAGCCAATTCAGAACAGAGCAATTCAATCGAACACCTGCTGACTCGAGGTAGTGGATAACGAGTGTACTGAAGGTACCTTACGGGTACGAATCAAATACTGATGGTACCTCACAGGTACAAATCAAAAGTCATTTCATTTTTATCAAAACACAATATTTTTTACTGAGGGGATCTTAAACAAGATCCTAGTACTGAAGGGTTAGCGAGGAACCAAACGGGGGACCTGATCGGGGTCCACTACTCCCAACAATCTCCTTGCCCTTAGGATCGCGAGGAGCCACAGCTAAGCAACAACACATCGAAGAACAACCAAAATAAAAACCCTAAGTTAATCTAAACCCAAAGAAGAAGAAGAAGATGAAAACAAATGGAAAACAGAGTGAGGAATGCAATGACTTACCAAAAGAATGCAAAAGAGATGATTGATTTCCACTAACAGTAGGTTGATCCAAGCTAGGGTTTCAAAATAAGAGCAAGGAATAAGATGAGCCAAAGAGGAAGAAGAATCGGGAAGAAGAAATGGATTTCTGCCTTTCCCACTTTCCTTTCTCTAAGAACTCATCTTTTTTCCTTAACCCTACACTTGTCATCTTTCTGTTGGTGGAAACCAATCACTCACACCCAATAACCAAGCATAACACACACCCAATGCACTCCCAACTTATGCACACCCTGCAATGGTATGCTCAAATGCACACAATCACTTCCCAATTAAATCACACACTAATGTCATACATATAACCATATGCTAATAAACCCCAAAGACATTCATTTTACTAAAATACCCTTATGATATGCCGAACACATACAAATGCTTGCACATACAGACAGGCTCATACTACTAGGGGGCAAACGGGGTATAACACCCTTAAACTGTACATAATAATTTAATTGTCCTAAACTATTCTTAAATCATTATGAAAATCCGGGTAATTTTTTTTTCAACTATTACACCTTACTATGCACACAATCATTCTCAAATAGGTTACTTAAATTTTACCGAAATTTCGGCAGAGTCTCCTTGTAACACCCCCATCGCCGTCCCCGTTGGAAGGACACCGACGGACGCGCTACACGACGCTCACATATACAGATATACACATGCACAATGCGGAAGCATACATTCATACATAATATACATACGAAAATACAGTTTAATTAAAAACTTACCTTACCTGCAGGCACGAACTGATCATGCAATAACTCACGCACACACAGACACTAAGCTAAAACATACACAAAAGCATACATATAACCATTCAACGGAAGCATCAGTGAAATAATAAAACAAAGGAATAACTAAACATCTAAACATAAAGACATACTAACTATTACATTCCCAAAAGAAAACTCAAGAACGAAACATAATAATTACATATACAATACTACAGAATTACAAAAGCTGAAATACAGAAGCTGAACCAAATACAGAACTTCTAACTCCTACGTGGCCGACCATGCAGAAGTGCGACTCGAACAGAACCAAACCTGCCACCTGCACGGAAAGGAAATCCGTGCTAAGCGATAAACGCTTAGTGGGGAGAACACACAAGAATATGGACGGCCATTCACAATGGTCGCCAAGGCATAACACATTCAAATGGCAAATGCGGATATTCATAGCATATCAATAATTAGGCTGCACAATAAAGGCATTCAATCGATAACTCATAAACAGACCATAAACTCATGTCCAGGATATACCAAAACAGACATAATACAATATACGATACAAATATCATCATGTCGAACTACATACTATAACTCATGCATAAACCTACATGGGTATCAAATGATAGCATCATACCATGCGGAGTCACAAGAGCTATACACATGCAATAAATATCACTAAGTACCCACGCCTGAACTGACAACCCAATCATCATGTTAAGCATACACACTAGTCAAATATCCAAAGGATAACATTTAGAGCATCACAATACCGCTGCGCAACTCTAATATATATTAAGCATCATGCAGAAACATTCTGATAACGGAGACTGAAGGCATAACCACTTAGTATTACATTCATATCATCATCATGCAGAGAGTACAGTAATCATCACATAGTTACCATCACAGCTGCCTCGGTTCACAAGCTAATATATTAACAAAACATGTTTAAGTCACATACATAAATTCTCTAGTCGCATCATAATCAAAGCATTCAGAAACTTATAACAAATCACATGACGAGTACGGATAATCATGTTAGATATAAAGTCATGCTTATTTAAAACAGACATACATTCTGAAGCCCATAATCATATTCATATACACATAAACTGATTCCTGAAATCTTTATCATGCCCAAACGGATATCACATTCTGATAGTCATTTCAAAGTAACACAAAGCAGTAAAGCACCTGCTGACTCACAATAGTGGATAACGAGTGTACTGAACTGATTGGTACCTTACGGGTACAAATCGAAAACCACTTTATTTTGTCACAAAAGCATTTTACTGATGGGGGATCTTAACCCGATCCAAATTCATTAAAAAGGATCACGAAGATCCGTATTGAGGGGGGTTCGCGAGGAACCATACGGGGGACCTGATCAGGGTCCAATACGTTCAAAGGGCGCTGCAGCTACTGAAAGACTCTATTAGGCATGCCTAACTATCCACTAGACTGACTCTCGCAGGTCATGCATAAATCATTCACATTACGAATCGCACAATGCATAACTGTATATATACATCATGCATAAGGCAGAGTACAATAGACATATACATATGCTCATAAAGTTGATCAAATCTCATACAATTCCCTTTTGCAAAACATAATACACTTGACATTTAACCATTGTTCTACACATGCCAAGAATCAGGTATAGAAACACTATCATACCAATGATTATCAAAACATAATCCTAAACTTGGATTAGATGAAGATACTAAGCATAAACCATGCATAGTCCAAATTACAATTAACATAACACATTGAGTTTAAGGCTAAAGCATAACAATGTATTCCGACATCAACCATATTATTCAAATAAGTTTGGCATAACAGGATGCCAATCATACTTTATACAAGTCATATACTGGAGCATGCAATAATTCCATTAATTACATCTAACATTAATCCTAATACTAAAGCATATCAGGAGCAAATGGGGAAATCATACTATGCCAATGAGTACAAGCACATAATCTTAATCGCGGGACGATGCAATATACATTTAAGCATGGCATATTATTCTTAGAGAGGAATTCAATCAAAGACATGCATAACATATTGCTAATCATAACTGAAATAGGCTAACCAATCAGATGAGCAAAATAAGATAGCATACAATAGAGGAAAAAACCATAAAAGCATTTAAAAGTCATTTTATAATAAACTGGTCACGGGGGAACAAATCAAAACAGAAAAGCTATACAGGAGCATATAACAGTAAGACATAAATTATACAGCAGTGAAGACCCATACAAAAGAAATAGGAAATTCATTTTGGGTTAAAACTGGGCGAAATCGGAAAAAGGAGCTGAAGAGGGGTCGGTCACAAGTCGTGTCATGACTCATGACTGACCTCACAGGAGGGTCACGGTGTGACCTAGTGTCACGTCTCGTGACCTACTAGAGAGTCACGGGACGTGACTCTATGTCACGCCTGGCCTCACAAGAGTCACGCCGTGACTCTAAGTCACGAGACGTGACTTCCCTCTCACAGAGAGAGGAGTCACGCTTTGCCCTTACCAGAGTCACGCCGTGACTCTAAGTCACGAGACGTGACTCCCCTCTCACAGAGAGAGGAGTCACGCTTCGCGACTGGAGTCACGCTTCGCCATTCACAAGGGTCACGTCGTGACCCTAAGTCACGAGACGTGACTTTCCTCTCACAGAGAGAAGAGTCACGCTTCGCAACTGGGAGTCACGCTGCCCTTCACATGAGTCACGTCGTGACTCTAAGTCACGAGACGTGACTCGCCTCCCACAGAACGCTGGAACTGGAAATTCTACAGAGACGCGATTTTCCATTCCCAGTTACCCAGAACTCCAAGAACTCGATAAATTCATTTTCAATCTCATTCAAAACACCACCAAACTCATCTTACCTTTCAATCGATGTCCCAAACAGCATAAACAAGACAATTGCAACTTAATTCAACAATCAAATCATTAAAACCATGCTTAAACACATTTAATCCATTCTAGAGCATAAACCCTAAAAATACAGTAAGTTCAAAATACAATTACAGTAAGTTCCAAATGTAACAATCTGTTCTTTGATTCAAAGTCATGCATACAAACACAGTACCTAAAACACGACTTGCATAAACTCATCTCAATCATTCAATTACTGGAAATCAAACACCAAAAACCATTCATAATCCAAGAAGAAAATGGGGCAGAGACAAAAACCCAAAACCAAAATAAAGAACACAGAGCTCCCAAACCTCCAAATCACGTTCCAAAATCAGGCTTCCAACTTCAAGATCAAATCTCTCTCTTTTCCTTGCCTTTAACCTTCTTCTTATCACCCAAAGCTTGCACAAACAAAATCCACAGTTACACTTCAAAACCCTAACTCAACCAAAACCAGGAGAAAGAGAAGAAGAAGAAGAAGAAAAAGAAGAACAGAACTTAGAAACTCCAACTTACCTCTTCAAGGCTGACCCAAAACTCAACCAGTGCACACACAACTCCAAGCCAAATGAAAGTGAAAGGAAAAGCAGAGAAAGGGAGAAGAGAAGAAGAAGAAGAACGTGAGAGGAGGGGGACGGGAATGCAATCTGTGTTCCCTCTCTCTTCCACTTTCTTTTCTTCTTTTCCCCATTCAATGCCCACCTAACAAACCCACCTGGCAGCTCCTAATAGGACCTCAAAACCCACTCAACTTTTCCAAGACAAAGTACCATACCCTCACATGCACCCAAACCTTTCCTTAATAAATATCTTATCTTAATGCTCTTTAGTCCTTAGACAAATTACACTTCACTCACTTACACAAATCTTTCTTACAAACTTAATTAACTTATCAATTAGGTCCTTAACACTCCAAATTCTCAAACATAATTTACTGAAATACCCTTTCGATCCCAACTTAGCATGCATAATCCGACCAGGGCTATTTTGGGGTGTGACAACTCTTCCCTCTTAAAAGAATTTCGTCCTCGAAATTCACAGCGAAACACTTACATCCACACAACCCAAACAAACAAAACTTACTTAGACAAAAGCTTGCAACGTAACTTACCAGAAGAACCTGCAGTCTCCTTCGAATCCTTGCTAGATGCTACAAACTCTGAAGACACTCGAGAATATCTTAGCAAATCCTCCACATCCTTTCTAGCTTGCCCAGCTAGACTCTCACTCATCTTCTTAGGACAATCGGCAATCCGGTGTTCCATACTGCCACACCTGAACAAGCACCTGAAAGCTTCCGACATGGACCACGATGTCGCTTCTGACAGTGCTGACATAAAAGCGATACCCACTTCCTACACTTATTCCCATGTTGCTTCTGAAATTGTTGACACACTGAAGGTTCTCGAACCCTCTTCCCTGCTGACACTTCACTAACCGATCCTTTTCTCTTCTGAGGAACATGCCGCACAACTTCTTGAGAAGCACGAGGAGCAGTCAATCTATCCAAAATCCGAATCAACCCTTGCACTAAAGCCCTATCATCAGAAACACGACCAGAATCTTCCACTGGAGAACGCTCGGAAACATTCTGATCAGCACTAACTCGGTTCACACTTTCTGTTGTCTCGCCCACATTCTCACTAGGATCAGACTCCATCTAGACATGACACAAAACAAGACGCATCTGCATTAGGCCACGACACAAAATCGACTCTCATGTAAAGACTCAACACAAAACAAACAACACACCCAGAACCATCAAACCTGGGCTCTGATACCACTAACTGTAACACCCCCATCGCCGTCCCCGTTGGAAGGACACCGACGGACGCGCTGCACGACGCTCACATATACAGATATACACATGCACAATGCGGAAGCATACATTCATACATAATATACATACGAAAATACAGTTTAATTAAAAACTTACCTTACCTGCAGGCACGGACTGATCATGCAATAACTCACGCACACACAGACACTAAGCTGAAACATACATAGAAGCATACATATAACCATTCAACGAAACCATCAGTGAAATAATAAAACAAAGGAATAACTAAACATCTAAACATAAAGACATACTAACTATTACATTCACAAAAGAAAACTCAAGAATGAAACATAATAATTACATATACAATACTACAGAATTACAAAAGCTGAAATACAGAAGCTGAACCAAATACAGAACTTCTAACTCCTACGTGGCCGACCATACAGAAGTGCGACTCGAACAGAACCAAACCTGCCACCTGCACGGAAAGGAAATCCGTGCTAAGCGATAAACGCTTAGTGGGGAGAACACACAAGAATATGGACGGCCATTCACAATGGTCGCCAAGGCATAACACATTCAAATGGCAAATGCGGATATTCATAGCATATCAATAATCAGGCTGCACAATAAAGGCATTCAATCGATAACTCATAAACAGACCATAAACTCATGTCCAGGATATACCAAAACAGACATAATACAATATACGATACAAATATCATCATGCCGAACTACATACTATAACTCATGCATAAACCTACATGGGTATCAAATGATAGCATCATACCATGCGGAGTCACAAGAGCTATACACATGCAATAAATATCACTAAGTACCCACGCCTGAACTGACAACCCAATCATCATGTTAAGCATACACACTAGTCAAATATCCAAAGGATAACATTTAGAGCATCACAATACCGCTGCGCAACTCTAATATATATTAAGCATCATGCAGAAACATTCTGATAACGGAGACTGAAGGCATAACCACTTAGTATTACATTCATATCATCATCATGCAGAGAGTACAGTAATCATCACATAGTTACCATCACAGCTGCCTCGGTTCACAAGCTAATATATTAACAAAACATGTTTAAGTCACATACATAAATTCTCTAGTCGCATCATAATCAAAGCATTCAGAAACTTATAACAAATCACATGACGAGTACGGATAATCATGTTAGATATAAAGTCATGCTTATTTAAAACAGACATACATTCTGAAGCCCATAATCATATTCACATACACATAAACTGATTCCTGAAATCTTTATCATGCCCAAATGGATATCACATTCTGATAGTCATTTCAAAGTAACACAAAGCAGTAAAGCACCTGCTGACTCACAATAGTGGATAACGAGTGTACTGAACTGATTAGTACCTTACGGGTACAAATCGAAAACCACTTTATTTTTTCACAAAAGCATTTTACTGATGGGGGATCTTAACCCGATCCAAATTCATTAAAAAGGATCACGAAGATCCGTACTGAGGGGGGTTCGCGAGGAACCATACGGGGGACCTGATCAGGGTCCAATACGTTCAAAGGGCGCTGCAGCTACTGAAAGACTCTATTAGGCATGCCTAACTATCCACTAGACTGACTCTCGCAGGTCATGCATAAATCATTCACATTACGAATCGCACAATGCATAACTGTATATATACATCATGCATAAGGCAGAGTACAATAGACATATACATATGCTCATAAAGTTGATCAAATCTCATACAATTCCCTTTTGCAAAACATAATACACTTGACATTTAACCATTGTTCTACACATGCCAAGAATCAGGTATAGAAACACTATCATACCAATGATTATCAAAACATAATCCTAAACTTGGATTAGATGAAGATACTAAGCATAAACCATGCATAGTCCAAATTACAATTAACATAACACATTGAGTTTAAGGCTAAAGCATAACAATGTACTCCGACATCAACCATATTATTCAAATAAGTTTGGCATAACAGGATGCCAATCATACTTTATACAAGTCATATACTGGAGCATGCAATAATTCCATTAATTACATCTAACATTAATCCTAATACTAAAGCATATCAGGAGCAAATGGGGAAATCATACTATGCCAATGAGTACAAGCACATAATCTTAATCGCGGGACGATGCAATATACATTTAAGCATGGCAGATTATTCTTAGAGAGGAATTCAATCAAAGACATGCATAACATATTGCTAATCATAACTGAAATAGGCTAACCAATCAGATGAGCAAAATAAGATAGCATACAATAGAGGAAAAAGCCATAAAAGCATTTAAAAGTCATTTTATAATAAACTGGTCACGGGGGAACAAATCAAAACAGAAAAGCTATACAGGAGCATATAACAGTAAGACATAAATTATACAGCAGTGAAGACCCATACAAAAGAAATAGGAAATTCATTTTGGGTTAAAACTGGGCGAAATCGAAAAAAGGAGCTGAAGAGGGGTCGGTCACAAGTCGTGTCATGACTCATGACTGACCTCACAGGAGGGTCACGGCGTGACCTAGTGTCACGTCTCGTGACCTGCTAGAGAGTCACGGGACGTGACTCTATGTCACGCCTGGCCTCACAAGAGTCACGCCGTGACTCTAAGTCACGAGACGTGACTTCCCTCTCACAGAGAGAGGAGTCACGCTTTGCCCTTACCAGAGTCACGCCGTGACTCTAAGTCACGAGACGTGACTCCCCTCTCACAGAGAGAGGAGTCACGCTTCGCCATTCACAAGGGTCACGTCGTGACCCTAAGTCATGAGACGTACTTTCCTCTCATAGAGAGAAGAGTCACGCTTCGCAACTAGGAGTCACGCTGCCCTTCACATGAATCACGTCGTGACTCTAAGTCACGAGACGTGACTCGCCTCTCACAGAACGCTGGAACTGGAAATTCTACAGAGACGCGATTTTCCATTCCCAGTTACCCAGAACTCCAAGAACTCGATAAATTCATTTTCAATCTCATTCAAAACACCACCAAACTCATCTTACCTTTCAATCGATGTCCCAAACAGCATAAACAAGACAATTGCAACTTAATTCAACAATCAAATCATTAAAACCATGCTTAAACACATTTAATCCATTCTAGAGCATAAACCCTAAAAATACAGTAAGTTCAAAATACAATTACAGTAAGTTCCAAATGTAACAATTTGTTCTTTGATTCAAAGTCATGCATACAAACACAGTACCCAAAACACGATTTGTATAAACTCATCTCAATCATTCAATTACTGGAAATCAAACACCAAAAACCATTTATAATCCAAGAAGAAAATGGGGCAGAGACAAAAACCCAAAACCAAAATAAAGAACACAGAGCTCCCAAACCTCCAAATCACGTTCCAAAATCAGGCTTCCAACTTCAAGATCAAATCTCTCTCTTTTCCTTGCCTTTAACCTTCTTCTTATCACCCAAAGCTTGCACAAACAAAATCCACAGTTACACTTCAAAACCCTAACTCAACCAAAACCAGGAGAAAGAGAAGAAGAAGAAGAAGAAGAAGAAGAAGAAGAAGAAGAAGAAGAAGAAGAAGAAGAACAGAACTTAGAAACTCCAACTTACCTCTTCAAGGCTGACCCAAAACTCAACCAATGCACACACAACTCCAAGCCAAATGAAAGTGAAAGGAAAAGCAGAGAAAGGGAGAAGAGAAGAAGAAGAAGAACGTGAGAGGAGGGGGACGGGAATGCAATCTGTGTTCCCTCTCTCTTCCACTTTCTTTTCTTCTTTTCCCCATTCAATGCCCACGTAACAAACCCACCTGGCAGCTCCTAATAGGACCTCAAAACCCACTCAACTTTTCCAAGACAAAGTACCATACCCTCACATGCACCCAAACCTTTCCTTAATAAATATCTTGTCTTAATGCTCTTTAGTCCTTAGACAAATTACACTTCACTCACTTACACAAATCTTTCTTACAAACTTAATTAACTTATCAATTAGGTCCTTAACACTCCAAATTCTCAAACACAATTTACTGAAATACCCTTCCGATCCCGACTTAGCATGCATAATCCGACCAGGGCTATTTTGGGGTGTGACATTCCTCTATAATATTGCCTATCCCCCTGTAAACAGAAAGTCTTTACACTTCTATAATCAAATACATTTCCATCCATCCTACTCCAACTCAAACTCCACACAATTTTGCCCATCCTCCAATTTAAATCCAATCACATACTCATATAATAATTCACCATATCATCCACTCACTATTTACATCAATTATACAAAGTACAAAGGTACTATGATAATACATCATCTGTCACTATAAATAATTATCTAATACAAATTCTTTGATACAATAGTATCCTAATTATCTAGTTAGTGTACATGCCAAATCAGAACAAAACCCAATTATCAATTCCCAGAAATTTCATTCTTATCACCTACTTGTCATGCTTACCATTCAACGTTCCTCCTTTGAAACAGTGTTGATATTCACTTGATTCCTGTCTTATACCTGCGCGAGGATAAACCACGCGCTAAGCTTTATGCTTAGTGGTGACTACCAAATTTACTTATCCAAGGCATAATATAGTGAGTATACAAATATACAAATTAACATAAATTGGAATGTTTTTGAATTGAGATTGCTACTTACTTTCTTCTTTCACATATAACAGAACAATTCATTATTAACATACCAATTATTTAATCATAAATCATTTATTTAGCTCCAATTTAAACATGAATACCGTGTGAGGTAAAACAATCTTCATGCAATACATTCAATATTCTTTTAAATAGCTGAAATTTCCTTAAACATTTATATTTAAGTTTCTAAATTCATAGCTGAGATCTACTAGCATTTCGACAATGTGCAAAACACACTTATCATACATCATTAAACAAATTCCATGAATTATTAAACAGTCAGCATGCTTATATCATAGCAATTAATATTTCATTTCTATATGACAATTATTATAGCTTTCATCTAGTCACTAATCTCAGCTAATATATATACATAAAACTACTTCATCATATTACTAATTTCATAAGATCATTTATTGATATCATTTATTCAATTAAAGTTTTTATCACAGAACCATCAGCTATATCGTAATTAAAAATCATAATATACATTAATTAACTTTCAGCCAAATCTTTATATACATACACACATGTATATTAAACTTTAAATTTCACTCTTATCTATTAGTTAACATCCTTTTTTTTGTACTATTTTATCCTTCAACTTTACTTCTGTCATTAAATTACTTTATAGCTTCTTAATCCACATTTACTTTTATACTTGCAATCTGACTTCTGAAGTTATACATTTAATATGGATTACATAATTTATTGTTTAAATTCACCATTTACCGGGCTTTATTTATTAACCATTCAATTTCTTGATTCACACAATTATTTCACATTCACCAATTCACTTTGTAAATTGCTGAATTGCCCATAGTACAATGCTGGCAGACTCTAAGCACAGGATAAACGGGATGTAAACCCCTAAGAGTTCACAATAACCTGGAGAGACCTCTAAGAGATCACTCCAGTCTTTCAAACCTGAAGGAACCCCGAAGGATTACCCCCAGTCTTTCAGATACCAGTGGAGTCCTGTGTGACCGCCACTGTCTTTAAATACAGTACACTACACTTCGGATATTCAAATACAGAAGTAGGACCATCATTGGCCTACTAGAAAGTGATATTCAAATATTCAGATACAGAAGTAGGACCATCATTGGCCTACTAAAAAGTGAGTCGCCATGCTCAAACCCGCGGTCTTATGTCCCTATGGCTAGCCACTATATCCTGAACTAGACTTGACTACCAGCTCATCGAATAGGGCCACATTATTGAATGTTATTTAAATAAATCAAAACTTTAATCTTTACATAAAATAAGATCAACATACACTTCAATTCAATTTTTCAGAAATAATCCCGGTATCATCCATCATCAATTTCTCATGACATTCCATTTACTTACCAAATTTCACTAATCTTAGCTTCACAACAAGCCATTAATCATATTTATATATTTAAAATGTGTTAACAATAATAATATACCTCATTTATATCAGTATACATTCTGCCACTACTCTTTCTTTCCATTTCAATTCATTTTCATTTTATTTCGTCAAATTAAGTTTATTTCATACCATACCATTAATACATTATTGTTTAAATAGGGATTCACTATTTTTCATTTATCCAATTCTTCTTACAAATTACCCCATTTAAACACGTATAATCCATTTTTACTTTTATTTATAGCCTGATATTCTGACTTCCTTAACAGATTAATTTACTTTATTGTTATAATTGTCTTTTAGGCATACTTAACTATACTCTTTATTTGTTAAGTACACTCACTTTCTCTAATTCATTCACTTACAATGATTCCGCTTAAAATACTTTGTCCTTTACTTATAACTTTTTATACTAAATTACACTTTTAATCAATAAATTATTTATTTCCTTATGTTATTCCCTTTTTACTTGTTATTCCACATACTTTTACAAGTACCATAGACTCCTAGGATTTGAGCCCCTTTTTTTTCACTTTATATTTTCTTATCCACTCTTACTTATTTTGATTCGTTTTCTTCATGTTGGATTCCATCCTATCTTTATAGATTTACACTAAATTTCATTTTATTAAAATGATATCTATTATAAGTCCTCAACTCTACCATATTACTGGTAACATTTAACAAAAAATATTACTCAACAACTTGCACAACTCAAGACACACATATAGATTAAAATTTGTTACAATAACAATTTATCGCAATATGTATAAAATCCATTTTTAACGTATAAATTCAAAATCACAATTTAAGAAAAATTCTATGGTATTCCAAAAAAATAGAGTTCCACAATTTACCGTTCCCTACTTGCTTGTATTTCAATAATTTAGCTCAATTCCCCAGTTCAATTTAATTTACTCAATTTATTAAAGCCTTAATTGACCACTCAAAATAAATAACTAAACTAAATCAAATTCACTAAGCAGTCTAAAGCTTATTACAACACTTACTATTGTGTTTATATTATTTCACACTTATTTATGTGTAAGAACACATGTGCTTCTAATTTAATCCTAACAGTAATTTAATTTCATGAATAATGGCTTCAATTATTCACCTACTATTTTAAATCATACACATCCAGATTTTAATATACTCACTTCACATACCTTCAATCCAGTTCATTGAGTTATCTTTAATTCAAACTTCCAATAAGTATATTCGGATTTCCCATTTAACATTTCAATTTTCCATCAATTCTTCAGGCATTACCAATTACACTACCATCACCTAGATATGCCCATTATAATACCCATTTATATATATCAATATTTAATTACTAATCTGATTTACGTGTCATAATTTATCCATTACCAGCATTATATATAATTTAAGTCCTATCTTACAATTTAACCTATAATTCTTCAATTATAATTACTGGTCTACTTCCCAATTACTGACAGTTTCTAATTATTTTCATTCAATTAAAAATCGACAAATCTTAATTTAAGTTCTATTCAACTAAGCCAATACTCATGACAACACTGCCAACGAATCAATGAACCACAAACATATTATTCACATACTGTATTTAATTTAAAATCACTCTTAATAAATTTTAACTTATGGGAAAATCACATAGAAAAGTAAATTTGGTGGCAACATACCAGTTTTCTACTATTTTTGGTCCCTTCACCATCGCCGGAGCCTCACCGGAGTCTCGCCGAAGGCACCGAAACCACCGGAAGGAAGCTTGGAGCGCCGGGGTTGCTTTTTCGGTGGTCACGCGCCGTGAAGATCGTTCATTCCGCCGGAATCGACGCCGAAAGCTTCGGTTTTCTCCCTCTCCGATCTGCTCATCACCGGCGATTTAGGAGGATCCACGGCCACCGGAAGCTTCGTCTTGCCGCTGTGAGTGCAGTCGTGCCGTTCGTGTCACCTCTCACTGTCGGAATTGGCCGAAAAATGCAGGAGAATCTTGAGGGGTTCCTCTCGCTCTCCTGGAACAGCGACGCCTCGGGTCGGAGGAAAACGCCATGGGAACGGCGCTGCGGGTTACGACGGTCCGATCGCCACCTCCGATCGCCTTCGGTGGTCGCCGGCGCTGCCTCCCGCTGCTCTCTCTCTCTCTCTCGGTTTCTTTCCCCTGTGCTGCTCACCGTTTTTGCCTCTCCCCTCTCTATTGTCTTTCTCTTCTCTTCTTTTATTTTCTATATCATAAAATTCCCACTTATTCTAGTCCATAATTCCCTCTAATATTTGGACACTCTTAGACCAATAAAAATTGTAACATGGAAAAATTATTTATCTTCTCTATTTACTCCTTATTTCTTAGTTTATTATTTTCTTATTTATTTGCATGTAAACATACACTCATATATATATATAGACTCAAAATTATTTGAATAATTAAATTGAGCAACTTTAAGGAAAATTCCACTCTTATTCGTCAAAATCAATTTTCGATAAATTTTTAGCGCGTCAATTTATTAAATAAAACCATTGAAATTTTTGGGGCATTACACGGGGTGTGACAACTCTCCCCTACTAATAAGAATTTCATCCTCGAAATTCTCACCTGAACTGAACAACTGCAGATACTGAGCTCTCATCGACTCTTCCGGTTCCCAAGTCGCTTCCTCGACTCCATGATGATTCCATAACACTTTTACCAAAGGGATCTGCTTACTCCTCAGTTGCCTCACCTCTCGAGCTAGAATGGCTCTCGGTTCCTCATCAAAGGAAAAATCTGGCTGAACCTGAATATCCTGAACTGAAAGAACATGCGAAGGATCTGATCTGTACCGATGAAGCATCGAAACATGGAACACATCGTGCAACTTTGCTAACTCCATCGGTAACGCCAATCTATAGGCTACAGGTCCAACCTTACCCAAAATCTCATAAGGACCAATGAAACGAGGTCTAAGCTTACTTTTCTTTCCAAACCGAAGCACTTTCCTCCAAGGAGAAACTTTAAGGAAAACCTTGTCCCCGATCTCAAATTACATGTCTTTCCTCTTCAAGTTAGCATAAGACTTTTATCGATCCTTGGCTGCCTTCAAATTTCGCTGCACAACTCTGATCTTTTCTTCGGTATCTCTAACCAACTCTTGCCCAATCACTGATCTCTGAGATAGCTCGGTCCAACAAACCGGAGTCCTACACTGCCGACCATATAAAGCCTCATATGGTGCCATACCGATGCTCGACTGAAAACTATTATTGTAGGCAAACTCCATCAGCGATACATATCGGTCCCAACTACCCGAAAAATCCAAAACACAAGCCCTCATCATATCCTCCAGAATCTGGATGACCCGCTCTGACTGACCATCTGTCTAAGGATGAAACGCTGTACTGAAGTTCAACTTAGTGCCTAAAGCTCTCTGCAACTCTTTCCAGAACTTGGAAGTAAACCTTGGATCCCGATCTGAAACTATGGACAAAGGTACTCCATGCAACCGAACTATCTCATCCACATAGATACTGGCCAATCTATCCATCGAGTAGTCCACTCTAACTGGCAGAAAATGAGCTGATTTTGTAAGCCGATCTACTAACACCCAAACTGAGTCATGCTTCTTCTGAGTCAAAGGCAAACCAGATACAAAGTCCTTGGCAACATGATCCCACTTCCACTTAGGAATGGATAAAGGCATAAGCAATCCCGAAGGAACCTAATGCTCGGCCTTTACCTGCTGACAAGTCAAGCACTTGGACACAAAATCCACGATGTCTCTTTTCATACCGGACCACCAATAAAACTGTTTCATGTCCCCATACATCTTCTCACTGCCAGGATGCATAGTAAAAACTGTACAATGCGCCTCACTCATAAGTTGTCTCCTCAAATCCTCAGACTCTAGCACACACAGGCGATTTCTGAACATAAGCACCTCATCCTGAACTGAGAACTCTGACTGCTTACCCGATCTAACCTCTTGCACAAACCGCTGAAGCCTCTCATCAACCCTCTGAGCATCCACAATCCTCTGTCTTAAGGTAGGCTTCAAACGCAACTGAGCAATCAAAGCCCCATCTGAATCAAACCTCCATCTAAACCCTCTCAGGAACAAGGCAGAAACTGACTTCCAACTCAAAGCATCAGCGACTACATTGGCCTTACCAGGATGGTAATCCACAATGCAGTCGTAATCCTTAAATAACTCAAGCCAACGGCGCTGTCTCATGTTCAACTCTTTTCTGTGTGAGGAAGTACTTCAAGCTCTTATGGTCCGAAAAGATCCTACACTTTTCCCCATACAGATAATGACGCCAAATCTTCAAAGCAAAGATCACAGCCGCTAACTCTAGATCATGCATCGGATAGTTCCTCTCATGTGGCTTTAACTGTCGAGAAGCATAAGCAACGACCTTACCTTCTTGCATCAAAACACATCCAAGACCAACACCCGAAGCATCACTATAGATGGCAAACTCTTTACCCGAGATGGGTTGAGTAAGAATAGGAGCCTCAACTAGCAACTGTTTCAACTGATCAAAACAGGCCTGGCATCTATCTGACCACTCAAATCTGACCCCTTTCCTCAACAATCTAGTCATCGGAGCAGCAATCACAGAAAAACCCTTAACAAACCGACGGTAATACCCTGCCAAACCAAGGAAACTCCTCACTTCCTAAACATTCCTAGGCGCTTTCCAATCAACTATCGCCTCAATCTTGGCCGGATCAACCTGAATACCCCTAGCTGAAACAATGTGACCCAAAAATGACACTTCCCGAAGCCAAAAATCACACTTGCTAAGCTTGGCAAACAATCGATGCTCTCTTAACATCTACAAAACCAATCGGAGATGCTCCTCATGCTCACTCTCATCCTTGGAATACACCAAGATGTCATCAATGAACACTACTGCAAATCGATCTAGATATGGCCTAAACACACGGTTCATCAAATCCATAAAAGCCGCTGGAGCATTGATCAAACCAAACGGCATCACAAGAAACTCATAGTGACCATACCTAGTTCAAAATGCAGTCTTAACCACATCTGTGTCCTGAACTCAAAGCTGATAATACCCTGATCGAAGATCTATCTTAGAGAAAACTCCTGCACCTCGAAGCTGATCAAACAAGTCTTTAATCCTAGGCAACGGATACCTATTCTTCACTGTAACCTTATTGATCTGCCTGTAGTCGATACACATCCGCAAAGATCCATCTTTCTTTTTGACAAACAGAACTGGAGCTCCCCAAGGAGGTATGCTAGGTCGAATAAACCCCTTATCCAATAACTCTTGCAGCTGAGTCTTAAGTTCCCTCAACTCTACAGGAGCCATCCGATAAGGTGCTTTCGAAATGGGAGTGGTACCCGGCATAATCTCAATAGACAACTTGACCTCTCTCTCAGGAGGCAAACCAGGCAACTCGCTCGGGAACACATCACTAAACTCCCGCACAACAGGGATGTCCTCAATCTGAACTTGATCTCTCTTGGAATCCAACACGACCGCTAGAAAAGCCTCACAACCTTTCCTGATAAACCTCTTGGCTTGCATCACAGAAATCACATTATTCAAAGAACTAGCGCCCAAACCTTTCATAAACACAGGAGACTGACCTCTACCCTGAAGAACAACTGTTTTCCTATGGCAATCAACTACAGCCCGATGTTTACCCAACTAGTCCATACCCAGAATCAGATCAAACTCTCTGAAAGGCAACTCAATCAAATCCGCTGGAAGCACAACTCCCTCAACCATTAGAGGACAACTCCTAAAGACTCTACTCACACTGACACTTTACCCTATTGGACTGGTCACACATATCTCATAATCTAACTGGTCAACCACATGCAACTTATCAATAATTTTATCTGTGCACAAGTATGAGTGTGTGGAACCAGGGTCAATTAGAGCATACAATTCAGTGTCATGGAGTAGGAACTTACCAGCAATAACATCAGGCGCATCTTGCTCCTCTCTGGCTCTCACAGCATATGCTCTAGCTGCAACTGGCAACTCACGATCCACTGTCTCTGATGCAGCACCCTCTCTAGGTCAACCACCTCGACCTCTACCACGGGTAGCCTGTGAAGCATTCGAACTGACCCTGCTGGCCTCTCTCTGGGAACTTGAATCCTCATGCAATCTCAGACAACTAGCCAAATGATGCTCAGTGCTCCCACACCTGAAGCACGCACCGGACAGCCACCTACACTCACCCCGATGAGTCTTACTGCAATGAGGACAAACTGATGTAGTCTTAGATCTACCACCTCTACAAGAACCTGACACAGCTGCAGAGCCCTGTCTTCTACCTCTAGAAGCCGGGCCAGATGATGACTCATCCTGCGGGTTCCTCGATCTCTTACTCGAGGACGAAGAAGATCCTCCGCGATAAGGGTTCCTCCTCTGAGCCCTCTCTCTCATCACAGTCTCTGATCTCTCAGCCCTCACAGCAGCTTCCACTATCTGATAATAACTCACCCCAGGCAAGCACATCAAAGAATCAAAGCAATCTTCAAAGACTCATTCAACCCCGCTTCAAAATGCTTGCATCTGAAATCATCTGTCATAACCCCACGCGGAGCATAGCGAGACAACCGATTGAACTCTTTCTCATAATCTGAAACTGACATGGTCCTCTGCCTCAAACTCAAAAACTGTGCCCATCTAGCATCTCTATAAGTCTGAGTAATATACTTCTTCGAGAACTCACCCTCAAAGAACTCCCAAGTAATCGAATTTGGTAGCTGAGGATGCCTGCAAACCAATTCCCACCATTCAAAAGCGGACCATTACAGTAAAACTAGTTCACACTCTGCCTGCTGGTCGGGAGGACACCTAATCTCTCTCAGAGCATGCTTCACTTTATCTAACCATTTCTTAGCCATCTCTGACTCATCCAATCCTGTGCCATAGAAATCTTCAACACCTGCCCTTCTCAAATTCTCCATAGGGGCTCTAGGAGCTGTCACTCTCTCCAAAACCCTAGCCATGTCCTGATGCAATCTAAACATAGCCTCAAAAGGCATGGCTGCGGCCTCGGGCTGGACCCTAGCATGCTGAGCTGACACAGAAATTGATGGATCTACTGCTTGAGGGTTCACACTCTCAGCGGATTCCTCAAGTGATCCACGAGTAGAGTTAGAAGCCATTTAAACAAATAAGAAACAACCGCATCAGCCAACACGGATCTAGACACATACACGTCTAAGCAAATCAACATAACATCAACAACACCCAGAAACGCTTAAACCGGAGCTCTGATACCAAAAACTGTAACACCTCCTACCCATACGTAGGCGATCCCATCCGGTAAGGAGTGAGATGCCGTATGAGTCAAGGTGCCACCAAACAGATACAAAGAAAAATATACATTCATACATAACATACATACAGAAATACGGGATAATTAAAAGCTTTAAAGGAAAAGAACACCATAGTTGATCATGCATTAATATAATAAACCAATACAATAAAGTTCTGATCAACTAGCTGAAACAAAAGATATTACATAACCAAAATATAAATACAACAGCGGAAGCTATAACAAAACTGATACAGGAGAGTTCTATACAAAAAGAATCATTACAAAATACAAAAACTGAGCCCTACACTAAAACCTTCTGTGTTGGCTTGATGGCAGCGACTCTCTCAAAGCAAAACTCCTTCCGCACTTGCACGGGTAAAAACACCGTGCTAAGCGATAAACGCTTAGTGGGGAAAAAAGCATAAAATATATGGACGGCCATTCACAATGGTCGTCAAGGCATAACACATACACAATGGCAAAATGCAATAGTTTATAACATATTCCATATAAGCATGCTCACAACTTAAAAGCCAAACGTTCCGCATCTCAAATTCATTTTCATGCAAAATAATCCAACATCCATCTAATCATTATACTCATTCAGATATCACATTTATATAGCCAATTCAGAACAAAGCGATTCAATCGAACACATGCTGACTCGAGGTAGTGGATAACAAGTGTACTGAAGGTACCTTACGGGTAAGAATCGAATACTGAGGGTACCTCACAGGTACAAATCAAAAGTCATTTCATTTTTTTATCAAAACATAATATTTTTACTGAGGGGATCTTAAAGAAGATCCTAGTACTGAAGGGTTCGCGAGGAACCAAACGGGGGACCTGATCGGGGTCCAAACTGAACTGAGGGCTGCAGCTAAAAGACTCTATTAGGCATGCCTAACTATCCACTTACTTGACTCTATAAGGTTATGCGTCATTCAAATCATATTTCAGAGTACATAATAAAATTCATCTGAAGAATCATGATATCACTCATATCAAACATATAAAAGTATGACATGTATCATACAGCAGCATAAGTCCATTCGGAAGAAATACAAAATTAATTTTTGGGTTAAAACCGCGAAATTTCAGAAAATGGGCCAAATAGGGGTGACCAACAAGGTGGGCTGGTCATGAGTTGTGACTGTCATCACAACTCGTGACTGGCATCACAACTCGTGACTGGCCTCATCCTTTGGCTGGTCACGACTCGTGACTGGGAGTCATGCCTCCTGATTGGCTTCTGGTCATGTCGTGACTTGCCCTTTTCTCTTGCTGGTCATGAGTCGTGACTGGGAGTCACGTCTCGTGACTGGCTTCTATCTTTTGGCTGGTCACGGGTCGTGACTGGCAGTCACCACCCGTGACTGCCTTCTCTGGCCGGTCATGCCTCGTGACTGGGAGTCACGCCTCATGACTGGCTTCCTCTTGGCTGGTCACGAGTTGTGACTGGCAGTCACCACTCGTGACTGGCCTCTTTGGCTGGTCACGAGTCGTGACTGGGAATCACGCCTCGTGACTAGCTTCTCCTCTTGGCTAGTCACGCGACAGACATACCTGGAAACGGGAATTTTAATGGTAACGCGATTTCCCATTTCCAGAATTCCCAGAACTCAAAATCAATTCCAAAACTTGAATCAAACCACACAAATATGTTCTTACCTTCCAGAAGACATCTCATACACTATAAATGACATAATTACAACTCAATTCAGAAATTAAAAACAACCAAATCAAGCATAAATGCATTCAAGCTTCTCAAGAACATAAACCCTAAATTACAGTAAGTTCAAATCAAGCACAATTCACAAACAAAAATCCCATACCTGAGATTCTAAGCTTCAATCACTTAGCTCCACTACTCCCAGCAATCTCCTTGCCCTTAGGATCGCGAGGAGCCACAGCTAAGCAACAACACATCGAAGAATAACCAAAATAAAAACCCTAAGTTAATCTAAACCCAAAGAAGAAGAAGAAGATGAAAACAAATGGAAAATAGAGTGAGGAATGTAATGACTTACCAAAAGAATGCCAAAGAGATGATTGATTTCCACTAACAGTAGCTTGATCCAAGCTAGGGTTTCAAAATAAGAGCAAGGAAGAAGATGAGCCAAAGAGGAAGAAGAATCGGGAAGAAGAAATGGATTTCTGCCTTTCCCACTTTCCTTTCTCTATTAACTCATCTTTTTCCTTAACCCTAGACTTGTCATCTTTGTGTTGGTGGAAACCAATCACTCACACCCAATAACAAAGCATAACACATACCCAATGCACTCCCAACTTATGCACACCCTACAATGGTATGCTCAAATGCACACAATCACTTCCCAATTAAATCACACACTAATGTCATACATATAACCATATGCTAATAAACCCCAAAAACATTCATTTTACTAAAATACCCTTATGATATGCCGAACACATACAAATGCTTGCACATACAGACAGGCTCATACCACTAGGGGGCAAACGGGGTGTGATAGTATGGGAGTTATTTGAGCGTGGAATAATCATTATGGAAAGGGTTGTATGTGAAAAGAATGAATTTAGATGTTGTTTAAGTTAGGAATCGTAAAATAGAGCATTTCAGTTCCAAATTAGTACAACTATGCTTTTAAAAACACAGTTGTATTTTAGTGAAAATAAGGTAGTTGTGCTAGGTTACATGAAAGTCAGGGATATTCTTTTTGCCTTATGATCATGATAAGTTACAGAATTATGGCAGTCTGTGGGCTTACACGGCAGGCAGGTCAGCCCTTACTGCTGTGTAAATGCATTCTGTCTAGCAACTTATGGTATTGGACATCCCACACGGCGGTTAGGAGTCCCTTGCCACCGTGTGTTGTCCTTTACACAATGGTAAGGATTGTTCTTACTCCTGTGTAAATGCATTTTGTTTTGACGAGGCTAAATTCATGCATTCGGCAAGGCGGGCAGCTTTTTCTTACGCCATATGAACCCTGTTTTTCTAGAAATTATTTGTGAATTGTTGCTATGAAATGGCTTCTAAATGATGCCAAATTTCATGTAATGATTATTTATCATTAATAAATGAAATTCATGGTAATTCCATCCTATTATGTGAATTACTTATATGAGAAATATATGTACTATGTAAATCTTTACTCGACACCATGACATGATAAACCTAAAAAGTGGGTAAAAACCGCGTTATATGCTTTACCCGCCTGCTTTAGATCGAGTGGTGGATAGATAGGCATACCTATAGGGACTCTGATTGCTGCAACTACTTTTTTATCATGTGGAACCCGTTTGGGTCATCCTTACGGCAAAAGAAAAGAATAATATGATTAAAGTATATTGTACCTTCGGGTACCACTGTTTGTACCTTTGAGTACCACCGTTTATTATTCTTTTTATTATCCACTCCCTTAGGTCAATGCAGGCAATTGTATGATAATGATACATGCTTATTATTATGAATTGAAATATGCTTACTATATATATATATGGTTACTCCCTACTCTATTTACATTGAGGTTATGATTATGTATTATGTATCTAGTGATAATCTGTGTTTGTACATACATTATGTATGTCTGGTTTCATCGACTACTATGAGTAGTTGTCCATTTCATGTTAATTCCCCACTAAGCTTTATGCTTAGCACGAGTGTTCTATCCATGCAGGCACCGAAGATAGAGTTAGCGCCAAGGATGTCTCATGTTAGTCAAGGCTAACACATATATAGAAGAACCCATATATAGGGTCCTCATATTTTATATAAGTTTTGTATCTTATGCCTTGCTGGCTTGTAATTATATTTTTTAGCATAATAATAAGATATGTATATTATTGGAATGTCTGTTGAGTAATGCAATGAGATATGGATTTTGTTACAATTTCTTGTATAGTCTATTGAAATGAAAAAATTTTATATTTCTCACTATTAGACATGCATTTTGTTTGTACACTCTTTTACTCTCTAAAAGGGGTATAAGGGGTGTTATAACACCAATGCAGTGTCATCACTAGCAGCTGCAATTCACTATCCCTTATAGGCATGCCTATCAATCCATCAGTATATACAATTCACACTACAAGAAAATTGAGTTTTAACGACTAAAATTTAACGAAAGGATAAAAATTCGGTCGTAAAAAGATACAAATAACGAAGGGAATTTAATCCGGTCATTAGAACTCAAATTTTATTATTATTTAACAACTGGTTTAATTCCAGTCATTAAAACACCCAAAATCTGGTCATTATTGCGATAAAACAAAAAGGCTGGACTTCCAAACTATTTAACTCCAAAAATATCTCTCGTCCTCTCTCTCCCTCCCTCCCTCCCCCCTCTCTCTCTCGCGCGCACGCGACAGCTCTGTCCTACCTCCTCTACTGCCACTGCTGCTCTATCCGATGCCTCGCCGCTCGCCTTCCCCCTCTCTCTCTCTCGTGCCAGATCTGATCCTTCTCCCTCGCACTCTAGCCTCCCTCGCTGCTGCTGCTTCCATCGCCACTCGCCGCTCCTCATTTTCCTCTACTACTCTCTGCGATCATCCTCTTATATATTCTTCTCTATTATTATTATTATTATTATTATTCATCTATTGAAATCTAAGCTCTAATTTATCGTTTTGTTTTCTCTGCTCTCAATTAAAATCAGGTTCCACTCTCGGTCAATCATGGACATCGATCCTCGCCAATATGAAGAAGTTGTGAGTTTATTTATTTATTTATTTTTAAAATCTCTCCCTCTCTTTCTATTTTTTCCCTCATCAAATATCAATTCTAGGAAATCGTTTGTAATTTTATGGAGCTAGTAATCAACTGATTTTTTGTCACATTGCAATAATATATCAAGTCCGTTGACCTCTTTCGATTGATTTCGAAACCCTAAGTTCGTTATTTTGATATTGTTGCTTTCTATTATTGTTTTTACATTTGTTCCTTTAGATTACTAGCTAGTATTATTGCGAATTATTACTGATTAAGAATGTGTGTATCTGTTGGTCTGTTATTGATATTGGTAGATGCTTTATTTGTTAATTATATAATGAAATTAATATTGTTGAGGTCAATGCGGGAATTAGATCTGTTTGATGTTTTCCTGCATATGAAAATATGATTTTTCGGGATCAGGACGATAATAGAGCAAGAAAAAACAATATTGTTGTATAATAATTGCAGGTGGTTTGAGCACATGAAATTCATATTGATATTGAACTTACGGAATCTTGTTGAAATTTTTGCTATATTATCTGCATTTTCAATATGATTCATTAGGGCACTTTCGGAAATTAATGTTAGGCCTTTTAGTTATTTATAAATGGGGTAAGAAATATTGTTGTGCCTTTAACATCCATTTATATATATATATATATATATATATATATATATATATATATATATATATATATATATATATATATATATATATATATATATATATTATTTTGGATCTTGTGATTTTGTGCAAATTTTGAGTTTACAGTGTGATTGGATAATGGCTATCACTCTCTAATTGAACTTCTTGCTGTTCATATTGCACTAGATAGTATCTAATGGACATCTCTCTCTGAACTTGCTTATATTCTTGCTGACCTTAAAAAGGTGAGCATATATTATGTATTCTTGATTGTTTACTGGAAAACTACTAGGTGTTGTAGTTCAAAAATGTGAGAGGTTAATAGTAGTAGGTAAAAAGAAGCATAGAGGTAGGCCCTCTGTAAAGATATACATTTAATGGATTTCAAGGCAGATTTAGCTTCAGATAGAGGATTTTGGGAGTAAAAATGTGTTTCGAATGAGAGAAGGAAAATGAAAGCACTATCCGATCGAGAAAGAACGAAATCCGACCGGAGAAACACGATTCAAGCAAAAGCAAAGATAAAATCCGATCGGCAACTAAAAATAAATCCCGACTTAAACAACAAGAAAAATAGAGATAAACAGAGGAAAAAGACAACAGACCAACAAATGCAATATCAGGCGATCAAAACATGCAAAATGTCATGCGAACACTTATTTAATCATAACAGCAACAAACATGCAATAAATAAGTTAATAGGATCAAGTAAGAAATATATATACAATATGTACAATGAATAGAGCTAACTAGCACAACAAAACGAAGAAAATAAATAAAAAGAAAAGAAGAAGGAAGAAAGAAAAGGAATAGAGGGATGGCTATTCAATATTTACCCTCAGATGTCAATCTTTGATCTGTAAATGAAAGATTTTTGGTTTCCTTCTTTGCTCTTCTTGAAGTACTGATTAAAACAGATACTCACAAACTTTTGGTAAAATGTTTATGTTGAGAAGAAAACAAAACAAAACGTGTCACACCCCAACCTATACCATGGATACTTCTACTCGATTAGAGCGAGAAGGACCCAAGATAGATAGGAGTGTCACACCCCACTAGTACAAACATGCAAACATCACAAACAGAATTACATATCCGGTATAAATAAAAACTTTAAAAGACAGAAGAGAGATACAGGACAAAATGGATACTTTTATTAATATACAAAAGAGATCTTTACATCTTACATCAATTTACAAAACAAAAGAACCAATATACAAAAGCCCAAGATACATTGTTAAAAAGGCTAACAAAATATTACATTCATTACAAAATCAAGGAAAGCCTATACTATAACACTCCCGATCTCTAGTTGCGTTGGCCTTCCCGATGCGACACGCCCAACCCGAGCCAATCGAAAACCTTCCACACCTGCACGGATAAACACCCGTGCTAAGCAAAATCGCTTAGTGGGGAAACACACAATGCATGACCGCCACTCACAGTGACGGTAACAGAAAACACATGAAAACAATACAATTATGAGCATATAATCATACATAATTAATTCAGATATTTGTATTCTCATACAAAGATTCTTGTACAAAACACAACGACACCTGCTTAATCATAACGAGTGGATAACGAGTACACATAGATACTTAAGAGTATCAATATCTTATTATGGACACATAGATACCCGAAGGTATCGAATCATTCTTTATATGTTATTCCCAATTGTTTTCACATAGAATCTTAAGAAAGATTCAGACAGAAGGATCGCGAGGATCCGATCGGGGACCTGATCAGGGTCCAAAGTCGTACACATAGCTGCAGCGGCACATAACTCTATTAGGCATGCCTAACTATCCACTTATCCGACATTAGCAGGTTATGCAAAATCTTATCACATTTACATATATATTATTCATGCAAAAAGATAATCAAAGCTTAATGAAAACTGCATGCAAAAGAAATTAAGTCATTAAGCAAAAAGGAAAAGAAATCAAGTTTGGAAGCTGCGCCTGTCGCGCTCGCGACAGAGACCAAACATAACTCCCCGCCGAGTCTCGCGGTCGCGAGAGAGTTTCGCGCTCGCGAGAGGGCGAAGGCGCCACTCTCTGTCGCGCTCGCGACGGTCGTCGCGCTCGCGACAGAAGGTAACTGTCCAAGTCCATCGCGCTCGCGACCACCGCGCTCTCGCGACAGAGGGGAGCCCAGCAAACGCTCGGAGGTTGAGCGCTCTGTCGTGCTCGCGACGTATGTCGCGCTCGCGACAGAGAGTTCCCTCGAGTTCTCGGCGCAACACTTCTCGCGCCGGCGCGGGGGCCGAAACCTCCGCGCTCTGTCGCGGTCGCGACAGTGTCGCGATCGCGACAGACACGGGTTTTTCAGCTCTTACGCCCAAATTCTGCAGAAAACTTACACAAATCACATTCAAACTTCCAAAATTGATTCCAAACCTCAAAATTAAGCAACGCAAGCATTCACAACTCATAAAATAAATAAATAACCCAGCTTTAACACCATTTATCTCAATTAAATCAAGTAAATTACATGTCCAATTCTAAGAAATTACAAAACAGCAATTATAACACCAATTACAAATATTCATATAGTTTCTCACAATTCCTTCAACAATATTCATTCTTTCACATCACGTATCACAATAATTTCAATTCAAACTATAATAACACAACTCATGAACCCAATCAAAGCAAAACCACAATTATCCAACTCAAATCACAAATACACATAAAAGACAAACGTTCCCAAACCTTATCTCCTTAGCTCCTATTCGCGAGCTCCACTCCCGCTTGCAATTCCTTTCCCTTTATCAGGTCTAGGAGTCTCCTCTGAACCACAAACCCATAATAATCAAGATCAATTTTACAACTACCCAAACATACATATATAATTATAAAACCTAGAGAAGAGGAAGAAGAAGAATCTAAAACACCCATAGCCCCAACTCACCTTTAAGCTTCCAAAATCCACAAGCTAATCAACTCTAATTACTCAATTAAGGAAGAGGGAGCAAGACTGTGCAAAGAAAAAGGAAGAACAAAGAAAGAAGAAGAAAAGAAGAAGATGGCGTGAGGAAGAAAGAAGAACGGGATTCAAAAGGGAAAAGGCTGATCTCTCTCTCTCACCAAACCCATTAAATGCCCACTTATCCCCTTTGCCACTTGTCAATCTCTCCTTAAGACACTTGCCCCCACATCACACCCTACTCCCATACTTACTATACACATTAACTTATCCTTTGCTCATATCCTAATCCCATACACTAATATGTACACTAAGCTTTCTCTTACTCACACTTAATTTTCATACACTCACTTATACCCTACACTAGCCTATCTCCTCTTCTCAACTCGAACTAATACACTTAAATTAAATAAATAAACCAATTAAACCCCTACATGTAACACATAAAAATGCACACATACAGACACGGACAGGCTCAAACTACTGGGGTGATTTTGGGGTGTTACAATACTCTCCCACTTAACAGAATTTCGTCCTCGAAATTCATACCTGTTCCGAATAACTGAGGGTATTGTAATCTCATAGCTTCCTCTGGTTCCCATGTAGCTTCTTCAATACCGTGACGCTGCCATAGAACTTTGACTAATGGTATCTGCTTATTCTGAAGATGTCTGATTTCCCTATCCAAAATCCTTTTCGGTTCTTCATCAAAAGAAAAGTCTGACTGAATCCGAATATCTTGCACTGGTAACACATGCAAAGGATCTGACCGATATCCCCGAAGCATAGACACATGGAAAACATCATGTAACCTAGCCAACTCCAAAGGCAATGCTAATTGATATGCTACTGGACCTACTTTCCTTAGGATCTCATAGGGTCCAATAAATCGTGGACTTAGCTTGCCTTTCTTTCCAAAACGGAGAACCTTTCGCCACGGTGACACTTTCAAGAAAACTTTATCACCTACCTCATACTGAATGTCCCGACGCTTCAGATTAGCATAAGAACGCTGTCGGTCCTTAGCTGCCTTCAAGTTCTGTTGCACAACCCTTACCTTCTCTTCGGTATCCCGCACTATATCCGGACCTATCATAGCTTTTTCTGACAGTTCAGTCCAACACACTGGTGTTCTGCATTTCCGTCCATACAGTGCTTCATAAGGAGCCATACCAATACTTACCTGATAACTGTTATTATATGCAAATTCCATCAAAGATACATACCGATCCCAGCTTCCTGAGAACTCTAAAGCACAACCTCGGAGCATATCTTCCAAAACCTGAATAACCCTCTCAGACTGACCATCAGTCTGCGGATGGAAAGCAGTGCTGAAATTTAACCGTGTTCCTAAGGCTACCTGAAGTTCTTTCCAAAACTTGGATGTAAAATGGGAATCCCGGTCTGATACAATGGATAACGGAATCCCATGCAATCGAACTATCTCATTCACATAAAGTTCTGCTAACTTGTCCATCGAATAATCCACTCGCACTGGTAGAAAATGTGCCGACTTCGACAATCGATCCACTATAACCCATACAGAATCATGCTTACGCTAAGTCGTAGGAAGACCAGATACAAAATCCATCGTGATGTCATCCCACTTCCATTGAGGAATGGGTAAGGGATGAAGCAATCCCGATGGCACTTGATGCTCGGTTTTCACTTGCTGACAAGTAAGACACCTTGAAACAAATTCTGTTATCTGTCTTTTCATTCCCGGCCACCAATAAAATTGCTTCAGATCTTGATACATCTTATCCCCACCAGGATGCATAGTGAAGACTGATGAATGAGCTTCCTGCAACAGCTTCTTTCTTAACTCACCCACATTAGGTACACATAACCGATTACCGTGCCTCAACACTCCTTCACTGTCTAATAAGTATTCAGTGCGCTTGCCCTCTTTCACTGCTTGACAAACACGCTGAAGCACATGATCATCTAATTGAGCCTTTGTAATTTCTGATCTTAAACTTGGTTTAACTTTAAGTTGAGCAATCAGAGCACCTTCAGAATCAAATCTCCATCTGCCTCGACTAGCCAGTAACGCAGACAAAGACTTCCTACTAAGAGCATCCGCCACCACGTTAGCTTTACCCGGATGATAGTCAATGATACAATCATAATCCTTGAATAGCTCTAACCATCTCCGCTGTCTCAAATTCAACTCCTTCTGAGTTAACAAATACTTGAGACTCTTGTGATCGGTGAAAATTCTGCATGTCTCCCCATACAAGTAGTGTCGCCAAACCTTAAGCGCAAACACTACCGCTGCCAACTCTAAGTCGTGAGTCGGGTAATTCTGCTCATGAGGCTTCAACTGTCTCGATGTATAAGCTACTACTTTTTTCCCTTGCATCAGAACACAACCTAAGCCAATACCCGAAGTATCACTGTACATAGTGTACTCTTTACCCGAAACTGGCTGTGTGAGCACAGGAGCTTTAACCAATAACTCTTTTAACCGATCAAAACTGGCTTGACACTTTTCAGTCCATACAAACTTGACATCCTTCCGAAGTAGCTTGGTCAAAGGAGATGCTAACACTGAGAACCCCTGAACAAACCGTCGGTAATACCCTGCTAACCCCAGGAAACTTCTTACTTCTGGCACATTCTTCGGAGGCATCCAATTAACAATTGCTTCAATTTTACTTGGATCAACACGCACACCTTCTGCTGACACCACATGTCCAAGAAAGGCCACTTCTTTCAACCAAAACTCGCACTTACTGAGTTTCGCATACAGCTGATGATCTCTTAACATTTGCAATACTAATCTAAGATGCTCCTCATGTTCCTTTCGATTTCTAGAGTACACCAAAATGTCATCAATAAATACCACAACAAACTTGTCCAAATACGGTCGGAAAACTCGGTTCATCAGATCCATAAAGGCTGCAGGCGCGTTAGTCAAACCAAAGGGCATCACTAGAAATTCGTAATGACCATAACGCGTCCTAAAAGCCGTCTTCGCCACATCTGCTTCCTTAACACCTAACTGGTAATAGCCTGACCTCAAATCTATTTTAGAGAATACCCCAGCTCCTCTCAACTGATCAAAAAGATCTTCAATCCTCGGCAGTGGATACTTATTCTTGATAGTCACTTTGTTAAGCTGTCGATAATCAATACACATCCGAAGGGTCCCATCTTTCTTCTTAACGAATAGTACGGGAGCACCCCATGGTGACACACTAGGCCGGATGAACCCTTTATCCAACAACTCCTGTAACTGACTCTTCAATTCTTTCAATTCCACTGGAGCCATTCTGTAAGGAGCCTTAGAAATCGGAGCTGTCCCTGGCAAAATCTCTACCGACAGTTCAACTTCTCTCTCCGGAGGTAGTCCCGGTAATTCTTCTGGAAAAACATCTACAAAATCTCTTACAACCGGAATATCTTGAATCTCAACTTGACATCTCCGAGAATCTAAAACCACAGCTAAAAACGCTTCACATCCCTTCCTGATAAATCTTCTGGCTTTCATAGCTGATACCACATTATGCAAAGAACTACTTCCAATTCCCTTTACCACAACAGGCATTTGATCTTTATCCCTCAAAACCATTACTTTCCTATGACAATCCACTACCGCGCGATGTTTATCCAACCAATCCATTCCCAGAATAATATCAAACTCATGGAATGGAAAACAAATCAAATCCACTACAAACTCTGTACCCTGAATCTTTAAAGGACACTTCCGACACACCCGATTAACCATAATACTCTGACCCAACGGACTGGATACACAAATCTCATATTCCATCTTCTCCTCACTACCCAAACTATCCCACAACTTACCAGAACACACATAAGAATGGGTAGAACCCGGGTCAATCAAAACATAAACTTCAGAATCAAGCAAAGAGAACTTACCGGCAATCACTTCAGGAGCATTCTGTTCCTCTCGGGCCTTCATAGCATAAGCCCTGCCAGCTGAAGGTACAGGGCGATCTACTGATTTTGAAGCTTCTCTATCTCGAGGCCGTCCACCTCGACCCCTTCCTCTACCCCGATTACGACTTCCTTGGGGTGCATTAGGTCCAGCTCGACTCCCTTCCTGTTGTCCCGAAGGATCTCCAAATCGGTTCGGACAATTTGCAAGTAAATGGTCCGTAGAGCCACATCTGAAACAACCTCCTGTTAACCATCGACACTCACCCCAATGTTGCTTGTTACAATGGGTACATCGGGGTGCACTATCTCCTCTACCTGAACCCGCTCCCCTAGAAGAACCCTGTCTTCTCCCTCTAGGGGCCGGACTAGCTGTAGATTCATCAGCAAAGTTTCCTTGCGATTCCCTCGGCCTCTTACCTAAAGAAGAGCCACCTCTTGCGGACTTTCTTCTCTGAGCCTTTTCTCTCAATATATTCTCAGAACGCTCCGCCCTCAAGGCTGCTTGAACTAACTGATAATACTTCACATTCGGAGCCGACATCAATGAAATCAACATCGCCTTCAACGACTCATTCAAGCCTGCTTCAAAATGCTGACATCTGAACTCTTCTGTGAGAACCCTTGGCGGCGCATACTTACTAAGTTTGTTAAACTCATCTTCATACTCAGCCACAAACATTGTTCTTTGCTTAAAAGTGAGAAATTGTGCCCACTTGGCATCCTTATAAGCTTTGGTCACATACCGGTTTTGAAACTCACCCTCAAAGAACTCCCATGTAATCGGTTCAGGAACTTGCGGTTGACTAACCACCATCCTCCACCAATCATAGGCAGAACCTTGTAACAAAGACAAGGCACACTCCACTTCTTGCTCCGGTGGGCATCTAATCTCCCTAAGTACTCTGGATGTCTTCTCTAACCACAGCTCAGCTTTGTAAGATTCGTCTATACCAGTACCAAAGAAATCCTCTGCACCATGCTTTCTTAACATCTCAATTGGGGCACTAGGCGCAGTTACTCTTTCAAGTACCCTTGTCATACTCTGAAGCATCGCTTCCATTGGTCCCAAAGGCACCTCAGGATACCCCCTAGGAGGTTGAGCCGGACCAGAAACTGAGGGATCCTGCTCTTGGGGATTCGCACTTTCCGCTGACCCCTCAAGCGATCCACGAGCGGACTCCATAACTACAAAACATAAACGCAGTGCGCATCAGGCCAACACAACTCTAACATCTAACTAACACACTGAAACCCAGTAACATCTAACCAATAGCTCTGATACCACCTAATGTCACACCCCAACCTATACCATAGATACTTCTACTCGATTAGAGCGAGAAGGACCCAAGATAGATAGGAGTGTCACACCCCACTAGTACAAACATGCAAACATCACAAACAGAATTACATATCCGGTATAAATAAAAACTTTAAAAGACAGAAGAGAGATACAGGACAAAATGGATACTTTTATTAATATACAAAAGAGATCTTTACATCTTACATCAATTTACAAAAAAAAAAGAACGAATATACAAAAGCCCAAGATACATTGTTAAAAAGGCAAACAAAATATTACATTCATTACAAAATCAAGGAAAGCCTATACTATAACACTCCCGATCTCTAGTTGCGTTGGCCTTCCCGATGCGACACGCCCAACCCGAGGCAATCGAAAACCTTCCACACCTGCACGGATAAACACCCGTGCTAAGCGAAATCGCTTAGTGGGGAAACACACAATGCATGACCGCCACTCACAGTGACGGTAACAGAAAACACATGAAAACAATACAATTATGAGCATATAATCATACATAATTAATTCAGATATTTGTATTCTCATCCAAAGATTCTTGTACAAAACACAACGACACCTGCTTAATCATAACGAGTGGATAACGAGTACACATAGATACTTAAGAGTATCAATATCTTATTATGGACACATAGATACCCGAAGGTATCGAATCATTCTTTATATGTTATTCCCAATTGTTTTCACATAGAATCTTAAGAAAGATTCAGACAGAAGAATCGCGAGGATCCGATCGGGGACCTGATCAGGGTCCAAAGTCGTACACATAGCTGCAGCGGCACATAATTCTATTAGGCATGCCTAACTATCCACTTATCCGACATTAGCAGGTTATGCAAAATCTTATCACATTTACATATATATTATTCATGCAAAAAGATAATCAAAGCTTAATGAAAACTGCATGCAAAAGAAATTAAGTCATTAAGCAAAAAGGAAAAGAAATCAAGTTTGGAAGCTGCGCCTGTCGCGCTCGCGACAGAGACCAAACATAACTCCCCGCCGAGTCTCGCGGTCGCGAGAGAGTTTCGCGCTCGCGAGAGGGCGAAGGCGCCACTCTCTGTCGCGCTCGCGACGGTCGTCGCGCTTGCGACAGAAGGTAACTGTCCAAGTCCATCGCGCTCGCGACCACCGCGCGCTCGCGACAGAGGGGAGCCCAGCAAACGCTCGGAGGTTGAGCGCTCTGTCGCGCTCGCGACAGAGAGTTCCCTCGAGTTCTCGGCGCGACACTTCTCGCGCCGGCGTGAGGGCCAAAACCTCCGCGCTCTGTCGCGCTCGCGACAGTGTCGCGCTCGCGACAAACACGGGTTTTTTAGCTCTTACGCCCAAATTCTGCAGAAAACTTACACAAATCACATTCAAACTTCCAAAATTGATTCCAAACCTCAAAATTAAGCAACGCAAGCATTCACAACTCATAACATAAATAAAAAACCCAGCTTTAACACCATTTATCTCAATTAAATCAAGTCAATTACATGTCCAATTCTAAGAAATTCCAAAACAGCAATTATAACACCAATTACAAATATTCATATAGTTTCTCACAATTCCTTCAACAATATTCATTCTTTCACATCACGTATCACAATAATTTCAATTCAAACTATAATAACACAACTCATGAACCCAATCAAAGCAAAACCACAATTATCCAACTCAAATCACAAATACACATAAAAGACAAACGTTCCCAAACCTTATCTCCTTAGCTCCTATTCGCGAGCTCCACTCCCGCTTGCAATTCCTTTCCCTTTATCAGGTCTAGGAGTCTCCTCTGAACCACAAACCTATAACAATCAAGATCAATTTTACAACTACCCAAACATACATATATAATTATAAAACCTAGAGAAGAGGAAGAAGAAGAATCTAAAACACCCATAGCCCCAACTCACCTTTAAGCTTCCAAAATCCAGAAGCTAATCAACTCTAATTACTTAATTAAGGAAGAGGGAGCAAGACTGTGCAAAGAAAAAGGAAGAACAAAGAAAGAAGAAGAAAAGAAGAAGATGGCGTGAGGAAGAAAGAAGAACGGGATTCAAAAGGGAAAAGGCTGATCTCTCTCTCTCACCAAACCCATTAAATGCCCACTTATCCCCTTTGCCACTTGTCAATCTCTCCTTAAGACACTTGCCCCCACATCACACCCTACTCCCATACTTACTATACACATTAACTTATCCTTTGCTCATATCCTAATCCCATACACTAATATGTACACTAAGCTTTCTCTTACTCACACTTAATTTTCATACACTCACTTATACCCTACACTAGCCTATCTCCTCTTCTCAACTCGAACTAATACACTTAAATTAAATAAATAAACCAATTAAACCCCTACATGTAACACATAAAAATGCACACATACAGACACGGACAGGCTCAAACTACTGGGGTGATTTTGGGGTGTTACAAAACGTGATTGAATCCCAAACACCAGGAATGGATTTCTTGAATTCAAGAGACAATCTCAGAAGCTATCTGAGAGACGAGAATTAATTTCTTGCTGTAACGGCCTAAATACGGGTCTAGAAGTGTTAGAGTGTAATTCCAATACTATCATGATAATCACAGTATCGAACAGTGTAGGGAATGAGTTTGCCAGTGTGAAAGTCTAGTGTTGAGTGTGTTAAAATTATAGTGATTCCGGGTCAGGTGATACCGGGGTGGCTGTACAGTGGACCCGGCTGTCCGGCGCCCGAAAAATTTTAATTTCTCAAAAATGATCTGTGGGCTGTAAGGAGTCTAGTGGTGAAATCAGAACCAAAATCAGAGTTATATTGAACTCCGAAAGTCAGTTTGAAGTTGGCCTCCGGTTCGGTTCAATTTGAACCGGGGTTTGACCGAGATGTGACCGACGGGTTATAAGTGGTTAATGAGGCCTAATAGATGTTAAGTGAGTTAAATAATGTAATGGAAGTGATTTCTGTGAATTTTGATAGCTTTCGAGCTGTATTTTACGGCGAAGAAAAATTGATCGAATCGAACCGGTTTAAGTAAACCGAAATCCAAATGGACTCCGATTGAGGTAAAAATTTACAGAGAGCCTATTTTTGATGTTTTAAGATCAACTGAATTGGTTAGAAGTGAAAATAATTAGAGGAACATATAGATGCAATGGAAAAGTGCAATTGAACCGGAAAACCAAAATTTTAGTTTAAATTGGTTGAATCAGTTTGGTTCACTTAATGCCTATATAAGGAGAGAGGAGGCCAGATTTATCAAGAGAAATCCATCCAAAACTGACCTCCTTCTTCTTCTCTAAAAAAGAAAAGGTTTTCTTCACTTCTCCACCATTTTTCTTCATCTTACTTCCAATCTTTCTCCAAAATTTAACCTCCTAGACAACGTTCAGCTCCTTTAAAATCATATAGAAGTTATTGGAGTCCATTTGGAGCGCTAGAAGTTAGGAAAATCAAGTGTGCAAAGTTTATGTCAAGATTTGAGGTACTTTTATGGTGGAAGTGGTTTGAAAGGACTAAGACTATGGAAAAGAAGTTTAAAAAGTGGAGAACAAGAATCTAAGGTGAGTGGATACATTATCCTTCCCTTTCTATTGATTTTGTATATGTTTTATGTTATGTCCAAGTGTGAACATGAGATTTAGGCATGTTTAATTAAATCTAATGTGATATTCATAATCTATGGACTTAATATAGTGTATAAATATGATTAGATGAAATTAAAATACATTATTATGAAAAACATAGTGTTGGCCGAATAGTATACTAAAGGAACTATTATGTTTTACTAAGTTTTAAGGCATGTAAATGATGTTTCTAATATGTATAACATGTGTAATACAAGATGGAATAATTAAAAGTCTGAAAAGCAATCATAATGAAATGTTAAAGTGTTGGCCGATTGGTATTCTTAGGAAAACTTAAAGTTCTAATGGGTTTTAAGGCATGTAATTGATGATTATAACATGTATAGTAAGTGTAATATATAATTGAGTAAATAAAGGAAATAAAATAAACCATCATGTGTGAGTGAGTGTTTGGCCGAATTGAATATAATGGAAAAATAATGGGATATGTGATAATATATGGTATAATAATGATATATGTGACATGCATAACATGGAATAAGTGAGATTGAGTGGATAAACAAAATTATAGTGCATGGTATGAAAAATGGGATCCTTGGCCGAATGATATACATAGTGATAATTGTGTATATTTTGATAAGGTATGGAATATAATGTCATATTATGACTATATAATGATAGATGAGTGTGTATACAAAATTGCAAGTGAAAATAAGGTGTATGTGAAATGTGTATGATGATAAAGTGTGATATTTGTATGAATGATGATGAAATATTGCCCTTAGTAGTTGTCTGGTAGTAAAATCTATTCTAGGATATAATTGGCTAGCCATCAGAATTCCACACTACGGTACGAGTAATGGTGACTCGCTATTGATAGATGAATGATGGTCTATCACAGTGTAGTGTTCAGTGTTTATAGTGTATCCAGTGATTACATTGATCAGTGTAGTGCAGTGCAGTGAAAATGGTCCTATTGGGATCATTTTATATCGTAATGGATCTGTAGGGCCCATGTCCCGGATATCCGGTCAGCAGATTTTCTATCGGGTTTATACTAGGGGCATAATGGTAAATAAATGATAAGAATGATTAAAATAGTGATCAAAGGGAAAATGAGTGAAAACGGGACTAGAATGAAGTAAATAGAAAGTTTAGGGGTAAAATGGTAATTTTATAAAAAGTTGGTAAAAAGTGAGCAAGTTAAGTAAAAAGTGTAAGTGGAAGGGTAAAATTATAATTTTGACAAAATGTGAAGTTAAAATAGTAAAATAGTGAAAAAGGAATAAAATAAGGACCTAATTGTAATTTAGTGAAATTATAAGGTCAAAAGTGGTATTTAAGTGTAAAAAGGTTAAAAAAGTTATTAAAAAAGTAAATAGGGGCAAAAGTGTAAAATGGAAAGTAAATAAGGTAAGAATGGTAACTATTGAATAAGTGAGGGCAAAATGGTAATTAAGTGAAAAATAAGGACATAAAGGGAATTAGTGAAAAAGAAAGGACATGGATGGTATTATGGTAAAAGATGGCACATAAATGTAGTTAATGTGAAAGATGGGACATATATGTAATTAATGAAAAATTTAGGGATGTATATGGAATTAAATGAAAAAATTAAGGACTTAAGTGTAAATAATTATAATTGGTGGAGTAATTATGGAATATATGTATAATTAATGTAATTAGAGTGATTTAATAAATATTATAATTGAAATGAGATTAATTAGTATATTAGTATAAAAATATGTTAATTGGCAAATTAGTAGTATAGTTAATTAATTAATGAATTTTAGCAGACCATTATATTGAGAAAATAATTGAATAAATTATTGGATTTAATTTATTAAATCGTAGTTAGTGAAAATTTGTGGATAAATGAATAAATGATTTAAATGAGTGGTTTAAGGATTAAAATGGAATTTGTGAGTTAATAGTGAGATTAATTATAACTAGTGGTATGATTGTAATTATAGTGAATTGAAGTGGTAATGTGGAAATTAATGAATATTGTGGGGACTAAAGTGTAATGTGAAAGAAATATTATGTTATTGATTAGATGGAAATTTGTATGCTCAATAATTAAGTAATATAATAATGAAATTAAGTAATGACAATTTTGTAATAACTAAAGACTAAATTGTAAATTAGCATTAAAGAAGGGATTCAAATGAAATTATAAAAAGAGCATTACAACAAGTGAGTGTTTGTAATTAGGGAGCGAATAATTAAGAATTTTAGAATTATATTGATCAATTGAATATTAAGTGCACAATGAATATAATTGATTTATAACTTAGCTATAATGTTAGAGGCGATGAAGGGTAAATAAGTAAATTAGTGGCATTATTGTAAATAAGTGAAATTTATTGGACTTAATCGGAATTGATCATAGCAAGGCTAATAATAATGTTTAAGTGCAAATTGAGAGAGAAATAGACCACTAAATGAATTGATAAATTGGTTTTATATATATATATATATATATATATATATATATATATATGAAAATTTAAAAGAGGAAATAAATAATGAGATAGATAATAATGATAATATTAATCAAGTGAAATGAAAAGATAGTGTTTTAATTGTAAGACATAAAAAAGGATTATTTTGTAGAGTTAATTGTTAAGAGAGAATATAGTGAATTAAGCAACAATGTAAATTAATTGAATAAAGGTAATAAGAAGGATTAATAAACTAAGTATAGATGAAATAAATTAAATGTTCGAAGTGCCTAATTAAGTATATTGGAAAATAAAGATTTATATAGAAAAGGTGATAAACAACAGAGTGATTAATAAACATTGTTATGATAAAAGAAAATAGACAGGGTGTTAATGTGAGTAATAATATAAGTGACCAGAATCGATAAAGAAATAACATATTAGAAATGGAAATTTTAGTGACGTATATGTGGACCAAAAGAATTGTAAGAAAAGACAGTTATAGGTCAATCGATAGATAAGTGATAAGTGGAAACTGTTAAACAAAATGAGTGTATAAGTGAAATGAAGTGGATAAGTGATATCGTAAAGTAAAATTTTTGATAAGTGTACAATCGAAATAGTAAGGGAAGAAATAATATAGAGATTAATGTATAGTGATAACCATATAAGAGTAAACGCAATTGAAATTAATTTAAGTAAATGACTTATCGGAAGATTTAACGTAATAAATGACATTAACCGAAGTGAGTTAGTATAGTGTAAATGAGTAAAGGAAATATTAGCAACGTAAAGAAAGTAATAGTATTTGCTCAGTGCTACTAGTAGTGAAATAATGATAAAATTATAAGTAGGTTAATAAATAATTTAGTGTTCGGAATTAAATGACAATTGAGTATACAAATTAAAGGAAGAATCTAATAGATTATTTACAAAGGTAAAGGTATTAAAAATGAAGTACATATGAAATTGATCGTAAATGACAAATCAAACAAAGTATTAAGCGACAAGAGTTATTAATGCACATACCAATAGATAAAGTAAAACATCAGAATTAGCAAATAATAGCGGAAATTGATAGCTTTAAAGATTAAAAGTGTAAATGATAATGAAATCGATGAGTGCACAGATTAACAGTGCAAATGACGGTGGAATCAATAAGTGTAAAGGTTAACAGTGTAAGTGATAGTGAAATTGTAAATGGTATGCTAGTGAATAACGAATTGTAGAGTAGTGATAAAGGTGAAGACATTGATTAGTGATAGTAGTGGTAATGACGAAAACAAGGTTAGTGAACACCATTAAAGTACGTTATAAATTGTTTTAAAAGACTTAGAAATAATCGTCTCCATAATCAAAACACAGTAAAATAATTAAGTGAACAAGCATGTAGGATTAGTATGGAAAACTTAGGATAATTATCCACCACTGAGCATTTTAATGCTCAGCGCGTAAATGTTATTGCGCGCAAGTTGTAAAGGTTAGATGTGGCCGAAGTCATAGAAGCAATCGAAGATTTAGCAACAGCAAGGACCGAAGAATCTGCATGGCATGTATAAGATTGTAGTTGGGTAAAATTATGGTATAAGTAGGTAAGTTATATGTTAGTGCATTGTTATGCTTATTGTATATGTATTATTGTGTATGGTATGGGAAAAAAAATCAGAGCTTTCAAGTGTATCATCAGTGATTGGCAATGCAGTGCAGTGATGTGACATCCGGTATCCGCATCATTTACGGGTATAAGGGTGTTACATTTATTTTGGTATCAGAGCAAAGGTTTAGGCGGTCCTAAGATCGGAGTTAGTGTAATAAGGGACCAAGTGATATGTATACATGCCATGAATGTGTATTGATAGCAGAAGTGAGTAAAGGTATTGAAGGAAGAATAACAATAGTATAAGTAAGAGTGTGTAAGGTACAATGGCTGATGTAAGTAAATGAGTGATCTGAATTGAATGATCGCACAATATATTGATATTGATATGTGAAAGTGATGCATGAAGAAAATTTCGAGGACGAAATTTTTATAAGTGGGGGAGAATTATAATAACCTAAATACCGGTCTAAAAGTGTCAGAGTGTAATTCCAGTATTATCATGATAATCGCAGTGTCGAACTGTGTAGGGAATGAGTTTGCCAGTGTGAAAGTCTAGTGTTAAGTGTGTTAAAATTATAGTGATTCTGGGTCAGGTGACACCGGGGTGGCTGTACAGTGGACCCAGCTGTGCGGCGCTCGAAAAATTTTAATTTCGCAAAAATGATCTGTGAGCCATAAGGAGTTTAGTGGTAAAATCGAAACCAAAATCGGAGTTATATTGAACTCCGAAAGTCAGTTTGAAGTTGGCATCCGGTTCGGTTCAATTTGAACCGGGGTTTGACCAATGGGTTACAAGTAGTTAATGAGGCCTAATAGATGTTAAGTGAGTTAAATAATGTAATGGAAGTGATTTCTGTGAATTTTGACAGCTTTAGAGCTGTATTTTACGGCAGAAAAAAAATTGATCGAATCGAACCGGTTTAAGTGAACGAAGGGCCAAATGGACTCCGATTGAGGCAAACATTTGCAGGGAGTCTATTTTTGATGTTTTAAGATCAATGGAATTGGTTAGAAGTGAAAATAATTATAGGAACATATAGATGCTGTGGAAAAGTGCAATTGAACCTAAAAACCAAAATTTTGGTTTAAATCGATTGGACCACCTTGGTTTGATAGGTTTGGTTAATTTGAGGCCTATATATGGAGAGAGGAGGCCATATTTCTCTAGAGAAATCCATCCAAAACCGACCTCCTCCTCCTTCTCTAAAAAAGAATGGGTTTTCTTCACTTCTCCACCATTTTTCTTCATCTTTCTTCCAATCTTTCTGCAAAATTCAACCTCTTGGACAAAGCTCAGCTCCTCTACAATCATATAGAAGTTATTAGAGTCCATTTGGAGCACTGGAAGTTAGAAAAATCAAGTGTGCAAAGTTTATGTCAAGATTTGAGGAACTTTTATGGTGGAAGTGGTTTGAAAGGACTAAGGCTGTGGAAAAGAAGTTTAAGAAGTGGAGAACAAGAATCTAAGGTGAGTGGATACATTATCCTTCTTTTTCCATTGATTTTGTATATGTTTTATGTTATGTCCAAGTGTGAACATGAGATTTGGGCATGTTTAATTAAATCTAATGTGATATTCATAATCTATCGACTTAATATAGTGTATAAATAGGATTAGATGAAATTAAAATACATTATTATGAAAAACATAGTGTCGGCCGAATAGTATAATAAAGGAACAATTATATTTTACTGTGTTTTAAGGCATGTGAATGATGTTTATAATATGTATAACATGTGTTATACAAGATAGAATAATTAAAAGTATGAAAAGAAATCATAATGAAATGTTAAAGTGTTGGCCGATTGGTATTCTTAGGAAAACTTAAAGTTCTAATGGGTTTTAAGGCATGTAATTGATGATTAGAACATGTATAGTAAGTGTAATATATAATTGAGTAAATAAAGGAAATAAAATAAACCATCATGTGTGAGTGAGTGTTTGGCCGAATTGAATATAATGGAAAAATAATGGGATATGTGATGATATATGGTATAATAATGTTATATGTGACATGTAAAACATGGAATAAGTGAGATTGAGTGGATAAACAAAATTATAGTCCATGGTATGAAAAATGGTATCCTTGGCCGAATGATATACATAGTGATAATTGTGTATATTTTGATAAGGTATGGAACATAATGTCATATTATGACTATATAATGATCGATGAGTGTGTATAAAAAATTGCAAGTGAGAATAAGGTGTATGTGAAATGTGTATGATGTTAAAGTGTGATATTTATATGAATGATGATGAAATATTGCCCTTAAGAGTTTTTTGGTAGTGAAATCTAGTTCAGGATATAATTGGCTAGCCATAGGGATTCCACACCGCAGTACGAGTCATGGCGACTCGATATTGATAGACCAATGATGGTTTATGCTAGTGCAGTGTTCAGTGTTTACAGTGTATCCAGTGATTACATTGATCAGTGTAGTGCAGTGCAGTGAAAATGGTCCTATTGGGATCATTTTATAGTGTAATGGGTATGTGGGGCCCATGTCCCACATATCCGGTTAGTAGATTTTCTACCAGGTTCATACTAGGGGCATAATGGTAAATAAGTGATAAGAATGATTAAAATAGAAATAAAAGGAAAAATGAGTGAAAATGGGACTAAAATGAAGTAAATAGAAAGTTTAGGGGTAAAACGGTAATTTTACAAAAAGTTGGTAAAAAGTGAGCAAGTTAGGTAAAAAGTGTAAGTGGAAGGGTAAATTGTAATTTTGACAAAATGTGAGGTTAAAATAGTAAAATAGTGAAAAAGTGATAAAATAAGGACCTAATTGTAATTTAGTGAAATTATAAGGTTAAAAGAGGTATTTAAGTGTAAAAAGCGTAAAATAGTAATTAAAAAAGTAAATAGGGGTAAAAGTGTAAAATGGAAAGTAAATAAGGTAAGAATGGTAACTATTGAATAAGTGAGGGCAAAATAGTAATTAAGTGAAAAATAAGGACATAAAGGGAATTAGTGAAAAAGAAAGGACATGAATAGTATTATGGTAAAAGATGGGACATAAATGTAATTAATGTAAGAGATGGGACATAGATGTAATTAATGAAACGTTAGGGACGTTTATGGAATTAAGTGAAAAGATTAAGGACTTAAGTGTAAATAATTGTAATTGGTGGAGTAATTATGGAATATATGTATAATTAATGTAATTAGAGTGATTTAATAAATATTATAATTGAAATGAGATTAATTAGTAAATTAGTATAAAAATATGCTAATTGGCAAATTAGTAGTATAGTTAATTAATTAATGAATTTTAGTGGATCATTATATTGAGAAAATAATTGAATAAATTATTGGATTTAATTAATTAAATCGTAGTTAGTGAAAATTTGTGGATAAATGAATAAATGATTTAAATGAGTGGTTTAAGAATTAAAATGGAATTTATGAGTTAATAGTGAGATTAATTATATCTAGTGGTATGATTGTAATTATAGTGAATTGAAGTGGTAATGTGGAAATTAATGAATATTGTGGGGCCTAAAGTGTAATGTGAAAGAAATATTATGGTATTGATTAGATGGAAACTTGTATGCTAAATAATTAGGTAATGTAATAATGAAGTTAAGTAATGGCAATTTTGTAATAACTAAAGACTAAATTGTAAATTAGCGTGAAAGAAGGGATAAAATGAAATTATAAAAAGAGCATGACAACAAGTGCGTGTTTATAATTAGGGAGCGAATAATTAAGAATTTTAGAATTATATTGATCAATTGAATATTAAGTGTACAATGAATATAATTGATTTATAACTTAGCTATAATGTTAGCGGCAATGAAGGGTAAATAAGTAAATTAGTGGCATTATTGTAAATAAGTGACATTTATTGGATTTGATCGGAATTGATCATAGCAAGGCTAATAATAATGTTTAAGTGCAAATTGAGAGAGAAATAGACCACTAAATGAATTGATAAATTGGTTATATATATATATGAAAATTTAAAAGAGGATATTCGAAAATGATAATATTAATCAAGTGAAATGAAAAGATAGTGTTTTAATTGTAAGACATAAAGAGGGATTATTTTGTAGAGTTAATTGTTAAGAGAGACAATAGTGAATTAAGCAACAATGTGGATTAATTGAATAAAGGTAATAAGAAGGATTAACAAACTAAGTATAGATGAAATAAATTAAATGTTCGAAGTGCCTAATTAAGTATATTGGAAAATAAATATTTATATAGAAAAGGTTACAAACGACCGAGTGATTAATAAACATTGTTATGATAAAAGAAAATAGACAGTGTGTTAATGTGAGTAATAATACAAGTGACCAAAATCGACAAAGAAATAACATATTAGAAATGGAAATTTTAGTGACGTATATGTGGACCAAATAAATAGTAAGAACAGACAGTTATAGGTCAATCAATAGATAAGTGATAAGTGGAAACTGTTAAACAAAATGAGTGTATAAGTGAAATGAAGTGGATAAATGATATCGTAAAGTAAAATTTTTGATAAGTGTAAAATCGAAATAGTAAGGGAAGAAATAATATAGAGATTAATGTATAGTGATAACCATATAAGAGTAAACGCAATTGAAATTAATTTAAGTAAATGACTTATCGGAAGATTTAACGTAATAAATGACATTAACCGAAGAGAGTTAGTATAGTATAAATGAGTAAAGGAAATATTAGAAACGTAAAGAAAGTAATAGTATTTGCTTAGTGTTACTAGTAGTGAAATAATGATAAAATTATAAGTAAGTTAATAATTAATTTAGTGTCCGGAATTAAATGGCAATTGAGTATATAAATTAAAGGAAGAATCTAATAGATTATTTACAAAGGTAAAGGTATTAAAAAGGAAGTACATATGAAATTGATCGTAAATGCAAAACAAACAAAGTATTAAGCGATAAGAGTCATTAATGCACATAATAAAGTTAATCACAATAGTTATAATAAGAGTGAAACCAATAGATAAAGTAAAACATCGGAATTAGCAAATAATAGTGGAAATTGATAGCTATAAAGATTAACAGTGTAAATGATAATGAAATCGATCAGTGCAGAAATTAACAGTGCAAATGACGGTGGAATCGATAAGTGTAAAGATTAACAGTGTTAGTGATAGTGAAATTGTAAATGGTATGCTAGTGAATAACGAATTGCAGAGTAGTGATAAAGGTAAAGACATTGATTAGTGATAGTAGTGGTAATGACGAAGATAAGGTTAGTGAACACCATTAAAGTATGTTATAAATTGTTTTAAAAGACTTAGAAATAATCGTCTCCATAATCCAAACACAGTAAAATAATTAAGTGAACAAGCATGTAGGATTAGTATGGAAAACTTAGGATAAGTATCCACCACTGAGCATTTTAATGCTCAGCGTGTAAATGTTATTGCGCGCAGGTTGTAAAGGTTAGACGTGGCCGAAGACATAGAAGCAATCGAAGATTTAGCGACAGCAAAGACCAAAGATTCTGCATGGCATGTATACGATTGTAGTTGGGTTATATTATGGTATAAGTAGGTAAGTTATATGTTAGTGTATTGTTATGCTTATTGTATATGAATTATTGTGTATGTTATGGGAAAAAAAAATCAGAGCTTCCAAGTGTATCATCAGTGATTGGCAATGCAGTGCAGTGATGTGACATCCGGTATCCGCATCATTTACGGGTATAAGGGTGTTACACTTATTGTCAAAAGTTTCTTTTTCTCTATGCTTTTTTTTTCAATTCGGCTCACTTCAATCCTCTTTTTTCTTTTTCTTCAGCTTTCACTTCTCTTAAAATGTCTTAGACAGGATTAGCTCATTTTTTCACCAAATCCAAGCATAAACCATAATTTTCAAACCAAATTCCCACGAAAAATGGGAGAAGTGACGTACTGGAGCATGGGGCGCGTGAGGCAGGTGAGACTTTCATCTCACCTGTGAAATGGGCCTCAAGTTGCGAGGCTACATCTCACCAATGTGAGATGGGCCTCACAACATGAGGCTTCATCTCAAATGGGTGAGATGGGCTTCACCCCCATAGGGCTCCAGCAAGCCTCCAAACCAAATTTTTCTATTTCTTTTTTTCTAAAAAAAAATAAAAAGTATTTTCTAGTAAACCATCACTTTTATTTGTCTTCTTGCCCGTAAACAGGCATCATTTTTATCACTGGGTAACTTTGGTCTGAGCTGCGTCAGGACCGGGTGTCTACAGCATGCCTATAAAGGGTTAGAGTTTACGGCTGCCAGAATGACCCCATTTGGGTTTAGAGTTGGCACCGATGGTGTCCAGTCTTTGGTACCTTCGGGTATCTAGCGATCTAGTGTTTGGAACCTCGGTCTCTAGTGTTTGGTACTGCTCGTCAGTATCTAGTGCACCTATATCCACCATCGATATGAATTCAGGCTATAGCTATTGTATGTTTGTGATTGAATTAAGTAAAGCTATGATAAGTTTATATGCATATGAATGTGCGTGTGATGTAGTGATATGTTATCACTTATCGTATATGATAAATGTTAAATCTAAAGATTATGTGCATGTTATGTAACACCCTTTTTCTGTACATAAAAACTTAATTGCCTTAAACTATTCTTAAAATCATTACAAAAATCCGGGTAAAATATTTTTTTTTTTTCACTAATAAACTTTACTATTCACACAATCATTCTCAAATAGGCTACTTAAATTCTACCGAAATTTCGGCAAAGTCTCCTCTATAATATTGCCTATCCCCCTGTAAACAGAAAGTCTTTACACTTCTATAATCATATACATATTCAACCATCCTACTCCAATTCAAACTCCAACACAATTTTGCCCATCCTCCAATTTAATTCCAATCACATATTTATATAATAACTCATAATGTCATCAATTCACTATTTACATCAATTATACAAAATACAAAGCTATTATGATAATACATCATCTATCAACTATAAATAATTATCTAATACAAATTCTTTGATACAATAGTATCCTAATTATTTAGGGAGTGTACATGCCACAAGAACAAATATTCGAATTATCAAATACAAAAATTCCATTTCTTTCGCTTCCTTTCCATACTTACCAAGTCATATTTCTTCTATGAAATGGTGCTGATATTCACTTGATTTTTGTCTTATACCTGCGCGAGGATAAACCATGCGCTAAGCTTTACGCTTAGTGGTGACTACCAAATTTACTTATCCAAATCATAAAAGTACTAAGTATACACATATAAGTTAAACATACATACCTTAGTATTTGTTTACGTTCAAATCGCTAATTAGTTTCTCCTTTCAGAAATATCACAATTTATGATTAATATATATATCCATTACTATTTAGCCCCAAATTTAAATTGAAGGATTTGCAGAGTGAAGCAGTAAGTCTGCAATATATTCAATATTCGTAATAGCTAAAATTTCCTAAAACTTCATAATCAAATTTGCACATTAACGACTGAGATCTTTCTGTATTTTAATAATGTGTAATACTCACTTATCATGCATCATTTTACTATTGTCGTGCAATATTAAACAGACAATATACTTCTAAAACAGTAGGTAATATTTCATTCCTACATTATCGGTTATTAAAGCATTTATCTAACCCAATAATACCCACTACTATGCATATTTGCATTCATGTAATACATATTGGTGAATATAAGGTTCATAAAGCCACTTTTTCATATCACCAATTTCATAGGCTCATTTATTAATATTATTTATTCAATTAAAGTTTTAACATCGAACCATCAACTTTATCAAAATTCGAAATCATTTTATACATTAGTTAACTTTCATCCAAATCTATATACACATATATACATATTAAACTTTAAATTTCACTCATACCTCTTAGTTAACATCTCTTTATTAATTGTACTACTTATCCTTCAACTTTACTTCTCTCTTTAAGTTATTTTATGGCTTCTCAATCCATATTTACTTTTATCCATGCCATCTAACTTCTTAGATTATACATTTAATATGGTTTATTATTTAAATCCACCATTTACCAGTCTTCCTTTATTAGTCATTCAATTTCATGATTCACACAATTATTTCACATTCACCAATTCACTTTGCAATTTACCATTTTGCCCATAGTACAATGCTGGCAGACTCTATGCACAGGATAAACGGGATGTGAACCCCTAAGAGCTCACAATAACCTGGAGAGACCTTAGAGGATCAATCCAGTACATTCCAAACCTGAAGAACCCCGAAAGATTACTCCAGTACATTCCAAACCTGAAGAACCCCGAAGGATTACTCCAGTACATTCCAGTACAGATACTTTTAAAAATACAGAATAGGTCATCAATGACCTATAAAGATAGTGAGACGTCATGCTCACTCCCGCGGTCTTATGTCCCTATGGCTAGCCACTATATCCTGAACTAGACTTGACTACCAGCTGATCGAATAGGGCCACATTAATGAATGTTATTTAAACAAATCCAAACTTTGATCTTTACATAAAATAAGATCAATATACATTTCAATTCAATTTTTCCAGAATTAATCCCAGTATCATCCATCATCATTTTCTCATATAATTTCATTTATTTATCACATTTCACTAACTTAGCTTCATAGTAAGCTATTAATCATGTTTTATAATTAAAATACATTAATAATTATAATATACTTCATATACATATAAGTATACATTCAACCACCACTCTTTCTTTCCATTCCAATTCACTTCCATTTTATTTTGTCAAATTAAGTTTATTTCATATTGAACCGATTATACATTATTATTTATATAGGCATTCCCTATATTTATCCATTCATCATCTAATGTAATATTTATGACTATTTATTAACCCACATCACCTTCCTTAAATCCTTCCACTTGATTTCTTCATTTGAATATTATTTTATTGTCTTTCCTTGCCTTAGTTCACGCTGTTACACACATTACAAAATTCCAAAATTCACATATTTAATTCGCATACTTTTATATTATTCTTAATACATGTTATATATGTCGAACATTCAACTTTCATTTAATTTTTTTATCACTCTTCACTTATAATGCTTACATTAAATTTTCTTGGAATATGCCTCATTCATGCATTCGCTTTAAAAATAAACACTTATATGCACAGATCTTATTTAAGCTTAATATGCATAATCCATCTCATTGGAAAAATTTACCAATTTATGGTTAATTAGTCGGTCTAAATTCCCATCTAACAACTCAACCTCACTTGTCCTCAGTAGTCACATCCTAACTTAACCCATATATTCCCAAGTTTAATTCGATTTTTGCAAAATCAAAATACATTTTTTTTTATTTCTACCTTAAAATCGTTCCAATATTTAATTTCAGTTACATTTGGACTTATAACTATAACTTCTATGCATCACATTACAATTACAACAAAATTCTTTATATTCAATGTATGGTTTAGCTTTTTCAACAAAAAGATTCAACTTAATTGATTTATCTAACTAATTATTCAAAATCTTTTGCTCATCATATAACTATTGTTACATTATTTTATAACTTATAATCTATGGGTTTATCAAACTTATTACCATAATATATTTCACTTTCTTATGCATTTTTACGTCGTAATGAAAATCGTTAACAACAGACCTCTCACTGCTCGGATTATTTTAAATTTCGTTATGATTGCAGGAAAAACTACACCATAACAGCTTATCAAATTTCAATAGCTAATTGTCAATAATTTGTTAAATTCAATTTAATCAATCTAATTACTCAATTACCTTAGCCAATTTATCATTTAACTTAGTAAACCATAACAACACACATACTGTATTCAGCAAAATCACTCAATAATTTTTAGCTTATGAGAAAAATCACTTAGAAAATTAATTTTGGTGGCCACATACCTATTTTCTGCTATTTTTGGCCTCTTCGCCGTCGCCGGAGCCTCATCGGAGGTTCGCCGGAGCTCCACCGGAGGCGCTGAGCTCATCGGAGGGAAGTTTGATGCCTCGGGTTTACGGTTCCGGTGGTCAGGCGCCGAAAATGCCCTTCATTTCGCCGGAATCGTCGTCGGTAGGTTCGGTTTTCTTCTCCTCCGATCTACTCGTCGCCGGCGATTGAGGGAGATTCACGGCCACCGAAAGCTTTGCCTTGCCGCCGTGAGTCCAGTCGCACTGCTCGTGTCGCCTTTTGCCGTCAGAGCTCGCCGAAAAATGCAAGAGAAGCTTCGGTTCCTCTCTCTCTGATCTGCTCGTCACCGGCGATTGAGGAGGATCCATGGCCACCGGAAGCTTCGTCTGGCCACCAGGAATCCCACGGTGCCCTTCGTGTCATCAACCGCCACCGGAGTTCGTCGGAAAACGCTGAAGAATTCCTGATTTTTCCTCCCCTTTTTTCTGAAACGACGACGTCGCAACGGGGAAGAAGACACCTGTGATCAGTAACGGCGAGGAGTCCGGTTGCTCGCCGTCGACCAGCGCTAGCCGCTCGCCCCTTCCACCGTGCTCCGCCGTCCCTCTCTCCCTCTCTTTCTCCGGTCTCTTTCTTTCCTTCTTCCTTTTCTTTACTGTGTTCTCCCACTAATTAACTTAATTCTCACAAATTTTAGATCATTCTAGACCTTACTAAATATTATCATATGTTATAATTATTTATTTTATCTATTAACTATTTTCTTATCCATTTACATGTAAATATGCGTTACACACACATACATATATGCATATATAAAAAATTATTTGAATAATTAAATTACATAGCTTTAATGAAAAATTCCACTCTTATGCATTAAAATCAACATTTGACGAATTTTTTTAACGTATCCTGCTATAATTAGAAACACTGAAAATTTTGGGGCGTTACATGTTAAGTATACGTAAACGATATAGATGTGCATTCAGGCTATTATATTATATGATTATGATTGCATAAGTAATGCAATGATATGTTTACATGTATTCGAAATGCACATTAAGAGTAGCGATATACTATCATTTATCGTATATGACATTTGTGAGAATTAGAGACTATGTACATGAGAAGGTATATATAAATGATATCGAGATGTTCATAATGTGCTTAATGTGGAGGATTGCTAATGAATGTTATTATGTGATAAGCATGATTATTGATATGTATATTGTGTAATGTTTGTGACTTCGTTAGAAGTCTATTGCTTTTGTTTATCCCCACTAAGCGTTATCGCTTAGCACGAGTGTTTCTCCATGTAGGTATACAGGTTCGGTTAGGTATAAAGAGTTGTGCATCTGCTGGGCACTAGGTGTGAGAAGAGGAGTTTCTTTTCGTATATGATTCTTTTGTATCGTTTAGTATGGTGATATGTAAAGAATTTTGTATATCTTAAGTACAGATGCTTTTAATAGAATGTCCATGTAATATGGAAGGATGGTGTTAATATATAATATAAGTGACTTAAGTTCATAATGTATGTGTGACTTGTAATAATAGTAATTGATGATATTTTGCTATTGTATGATTGTATTGTATGTGTATGCGCGTGTGGCACCCCGATATCCTTTCAGGGGGTATTGGGGCATCACAATATTATGAGTATACCTAGTGATTAAGTGAAATTAAATGGTATATACATGTGCATTGAGGCTTAATCTAGAGGAATAAGTGATAAGTGAATGAAAAATAAAATGTTAGAGGAAAAGTTTGAGATGCCGAATGGGTTAAGGAAGAGGATATGATATGTGATGTGGTATATATGTTATATGAGTAATAAATTGAATAAATGAATAAATTAGAAGTGTAAAGGAAAGTTTAATGAAAAGAACCACATGAAAATAAAATAATTGACTTAAATGAATTTATGTCAAATGCCAGCTTAATTGAATCATAAACTTAGAAAAATGATTAAAGGCCTTAAATATGATATTTGAAATGCTAAAATCAAATTAAAAGAATTTGTAAAGTGAAGTGCCTACCTTGGCCGAATGGTACCTTAGTGTATACTAGGGTATAAATTGTGTAGAATTTGAAATTTAATGGTCTAAAGTGAATTTAGACATGAAAACGAGTGTCCATAAATTTATTTGGAATTTATGGAATACATATGAATATTTTGAATATAATGTTATAGTATGTTTAAAGTGAAAATGATGAAGTATAATGAGAAATGTGCATAAATGTTGAAATTGTTAACTAACAAGTACATTGAAATGATAAGAAAAGACTAAGAGTGGCTTTGAAATGAACTTACAGCCACTTACTGGATTGAGTATACTTATGAACAATAAGTATTTGATGCCAATTTTGCCTAATTGATTAGAATACTGATCGATTAGGGTATTGAAATGATAATGAAGTGTATGAAATGAAAATGAAATGTAAAAGTAAATGAAAGTGTTAAAAGTATGAAAAGTGGATTTAATATGATTGAGAAAGTATTGCCCTTAATATATGACATGGTTTTGGAAGTTATGCAAGTGAGTATAGGTTGGTATGTGAAAGTATGTGCATGAGAGTTGTGTAGCTCGGAGGTTGAGCACATAGTTCGGTTCTATCGCGAGCGCGACAAAATGCTCCTTGGGCGAGGTTTGCAATGCTGAGCTTCGTCGCGAGCTCGAGCTCAGTAGTTGGTTTTCCCTGCCGAGCCTTATCGCGAGCGCGAGCTCCGTCGCGGGCACTATAGAAGCTACTTTAGCATTCGGTCGCGAGTGCAACAGTTGTGATTATTCGGTTCTGTCGCGAGTGCGACACTGCCCAGAGTTTGTATATAAGTCTTTTATTGTTATTTAAATGTATTATTGCATTGGATTGTGTATGACTTTGCATAGTAAAGTTATGTTTGATTGCATAATGTATATTTGAATCATATTCTTGATAGTTTGCTTAGCTATTACATGAATTGTGTTGGTGTACAATAAGGATTGGATTCTTATGTAAATGTATAGTTTATGTTTTGGTATATTTAGTTTTTTATGTAAAGCCTGAAGGATTCATAGTAGTGGATAGATAAGCATGTTTATAGAGGGTTAGAGTTTGTAGCTGCTAAAGCTGGCCCGTTTGGGTCTAGAGCTTGATACCTTCGGGTATCTATATGATATGAGCTTTTGGTCTCTAGATGTTTGATACTGCTAGTAAGTATCTAGAGCACCCATATCCACCATTAATGTGAATTCAGGCTATGATTATTGTATGTTTGTGTATGAGGAAGTAAAGTTGTGATCTAGCATATGTTTTTGCATATATGTGAGATGTTGTGATAGATTATCACTTACTGTATTGGATAAATGATAAAGCTAGAGAATACGTATATGTTTTAGTAAATGTATATGATAAAGGCATGTGCTTTGTAAAGTGTGCATGTTTATGATAATTGTGGCATGAAAAGTATCGGTAAGTGATATAAAAATGTTATTATTATTGCTTATGTTGATGTTTATGTCATAAATTATTAAGGTATATTGCATGTATGTGTGCTATCTATATGTGTAAGCATGTAATGTTGTGACTTCGTATGAAGTCCTTTGCTTCTGTATATCCCCACTAAGCGTTATTGCTTAGCACGGGTGTTTTCTCGTGTAGGTATGCAGGATTGGTTCGATTTTGTGAGTCACGCATCTGTTGGCCACTAGGAGCTTGAGTGGAGTTTAACTTTTGTTTAAGATGCTTTTTGTTATGATTAATACAGTGTATATGTAAAGAGAATGCTTTGTAATAGATGATGTAAGGCTTTTGATCTTGTAATATAAGAATGTTTACATTTTGTAATATGACATATTAATATAAGTATGTTTTGATTAATGGTGTTTCTGCCGCTTATATGTATGTTGTAGTGTTGTTCCACCATAGTTTTTTATAATCATTTTGTTTGTGCCCGTAATGACCCCGATATCCTCCTAGGGGGTATTGGGGATGTTACAAAGGTTAGATCAAAAATTATAGTGTAAAATGACACTGATTAAGGAATTAATTAAAGTAAAATGTAATATAGAAGTACATAAAGTGAAATGAAGTGAATGCGTTAAAGTAAATGTATTATAGAAGTGAAGGTATAAAACGCAGTGATTTAATAGTTAAAGAAATATAATGATTAGTTATAAGAAATGATGATAAAACGTAAATAAAAAGATGAGAAGTTAAGTGATAAGATAAGTGGAAAATGTTAGATAAAGGATTAAAAGAGTAATAAGTCAAATGGTAAGTTAAAGAGCTAAAGTGGATAGTTTACAACTAAAGTGATAAGTTAAGAGCGAAAAATAGAAAAATAGTATAAAATCGTAATTAAAGTAAAATGACGAGTAAATTTGGTAATTGAAGGAAAATGGAGGACTAGATAGTAATATGACATTGTTTGGTCTAAAAGTGAGGACTAAAGTGTGTGCATGTATGTGTGTGCCTAAGTTAGAGTTGGAAATTTTTAGATTTGTAATTACCACTGAGCATATTTAATGCTCACTACGTAGTTTATTTGACTGCGTGTAATCGAGTACGACGTCTAAGGAGCAGCCATGCTATCAGCTTTGAGATCAGATCGGGCCTTCGGATTGAAGCTAAGAATAGTATGTATGTATATTTTTAGTGGCATGTATATGTAAAGAAAAATTTAGACTTCAGTATGTAATGTGTATTAGAGACATAATGAATATGATAGATTATTATTGAATGATATGATGCGATAAATGTAATGTTTGGATTGAATTAAATGTAACATGTTAGTGACATAATAGTTTACAAGAATAAATGAAAGAATAAGTTGAAAAGAAAAGGAAAAAAAATGACTGCATTTGCTATAAGTATCGATTAGACAGTAATTAGACAATTATGGTAATAGTATAAGCAATGTAACATATGTAATGTATGGAAGCGATAATGGCGTTACGTAAATGTTAAGGTAATATGATTTTAAAAGTGATATGAATAGGTTAGAGTAAATATTAGAGTATATATTAGAGTGTATATATACATATATATGCATTTGCTTTAATTTTATTTATGAAATTAAATGCTTGAATTTGTGAATATGTACATGACCATATGAATGCGAGTTTATTTGATGACTTCTGTGAGAGGTCATCCAAACATGTAATTTTCCCACTAAACTTTATGCTTAGCACGAGTATTTAATTCATGTAGGTACATGAAGATATAGCTCTGAAGGACATTCCACAAAGGTCTAAGCCAACACAAGTTACAAGTAGAGTTAGAGTGTGAAGCTAGTCTTCTTTTTGTGTATAGCTATATGCCATGTAAAATATCCTTCATTTTGTAAAAGAGAATTCGATATGTATGTAAATACAGACATGTGTAACTTGTAAATGCTAAAGCTTATAGTACTTACATGCAACTATAGACTAAAGAAAATAACATTAGAAGTAAAGCTATATGTAAATTTTCTTTTGTACATAGCTCATAACATGTAAATGTAAATATATGTACAAATGACATAGATATGTAAATACAGATGTATATGTAATTTGAACATAAGATGTTATTGTTTAATATTTACAGGTATATGTCTATAGCTAATCTTAACAGGAATTATTATGTATATTTATAAGGTTATTGGTAATTAGTACAGTATTGTTGTGGCACCCATCATTATAGTTAGAATTAAAATTTTGCTTATAGGGGGTGTTATTTGAGGTGTGCCAAACAATTCGGTTGTAAAGATAAAAATTCTCAAAAAAGAAAATGATCAAATAACCAAGGTGGTCATATTATGGAGACAAAGACTCTTAAAGAGATACAAGAGATAACTAATCATAAAATCCCAAGAAAGGTTTGGGTACCTAAAAATAATGATAATAGAGAGATTTCGATAAGTTATGTCAATATAAGAAAAAGATGGTATCGAAAAGATATAGTTGTCGACAACATTTTTGCATATAATGTTGCCATTGATATTTTGAAACAAAATGGGGATCGTGAACCTACATCTATTGAAGAATGTAAGCATGCAGATTACAGGCCATAATGGAAAGATGTAGTTTAAGTAAAAAATGATTTAACTTTCAAAAAGTGGAGTATTCGGACATGTACTACGAACACCTAAAGGTATAATGCTAGCAGTGTATAAATGGGTATTTGTGCTAAAACAAAATGAAAAAAAAAATATTAAATTGTAGGATATAAAGACGATTGGTTGTACAAGATTTTTTTTCAAAGACTTGGCATTGATTATAAAGAAACATATTCTCTAGTGGTGGATGTAATTACTTTTAGATATCAGATTAATCTAACAGTGTGTGAAACGCTTGACATTCTTCTAATGAATGTTGTTACAACCTATTTGTACATGTCACTTAATAGTGAAATTTATATGAAAATCCCTGAATGATTTAAAATGCGTAATCATTTAAAGACTTCCAGGAAATTTGTTCAATAACATTACAAAAATTACTATATGAATGAAATAATTAAAAAAAATGTGGTGTAATCATCTTACTGAATATTTGTTAAGGATAGATATAATAATGATATGATTTGTCCATGTGTATTTATAAAAATATTGGCATCAGAATTTGTCATAATTGTTGTATATGTTTATGATCTAAATATCATTAAAACTCAACGAGATTCAAAAAGCAGTAGATTATTTACAAAATAATTTGAAATAAAATATCTTGGAAATACAAAGTTTTGTCTCGGCCTACAAATTGAGAATTTAAAAGATGATATTTTTGTTCATCAATCAACTTATAAGGGATGATTGGTTGTACAAGAATTTTCACAAAAACCTGGCATTGATTATGAAGAAACATATTTTCTAGTAGTGGATGTAATTACTTTTAGATATCAGATTAATCTAGCAATATGTGAAAAGTTTCACAAACGTCTAATAAATGTTGTTACAGCTTATTTATACAGCTTACTTGATAGTGAAATTTATATGAAAATTTGTAAAGGATTTAAAATGCCTAAGCATTTAAAGACTTCTAGAAAATTTGTTCAATAAAATTACAAAAATCACTATATGGATTAAATAATTAATAAAAGTGTGGTATAATCATCTTAGTGAATATTTATTAAGGATGGATATAATAATGATATGATTTGTCTATGTGGATTTATAAAAACATCAGGATCAGAATTTGTTATAATTGTTGTATATGTTGATGATCTAAATACAATTAGAACACTTGAAGAGATTCAAAAAGAAGTAGATTTTTTTTTATAAAAAAGAATTTGAAATGAAAGATCTTGGAAATAAAAAGTTGTATCTCAGCCTACAAATCGAGTATTTAAAAGATAAAATTTTTGTTCATCAATCAACTTATACGGAAAAGATCTTGAAACACTTTTATATGGATAAAACACATCCATTGAGTACCCCAATGGTTTTGAGATCACTATAAAGAAAACCTTAGTTGATGCTTTTTCAAATCATGCAGAAATAATTTCAATGCATGAAGCAAGTCGAGAATGTGTTTCGACTGATCCATCGCATCCAAAAGATGTGTAGCTTCCATTTTGAGAAAATATTCTTACAAGATCGTAAAAATATAATGTGGCATGCATAGCTCAACTAAAAGGAGTGTACATTAAAGTTGATAGAACCAAACATATTTCACCAAATTTTTTCTTTACTCATGATTTTAAAGCAAAGGAGAAATACTGTTCAACAAATTTGCTCAAGTGAGAATCTACAAATTTGTTCACCTACACACTATTCACTACAATAATTGAAAATTTGAGATACAGTATTAGAATGCATAGGTTAAAAGATGTGAAGTGGTGCCATTATTAAAGAAAGGAAAATACATGTTGTACTCTTTTTTCACTTAGCCAAGATTATACACTTATAGATTTTCCTGGCAAAATATTTAGGGAGCTAGCTTATTATGTGTATTATAAATGTATTTTTTTCTTCATTAGATTTTTATCCCACTAGATTTTTTCTAGCAAGGTTTTAATAATACACAATTTTTTTATGGATATTCAAGGGGAATGTTAATTTATGACTTAGAACTCTCACTTTATTAATGGTTCGTAACTCAACCATTTATATTAACCGATGTAACTTATTTCCATAAACCTATTGATAGAATTAGAATACGCCCATGACTCTAATTTGGATAAAGTTCCAATTCAGGTAGAACTAAGAAATTCAATCTAATTAAAATTACCAAATCCTATCTCAGAAAGAGTCTGAGTTAAACTAGAGTTAGGTCTCTAGCTTTTAGAATCTCTATAAATAGATGGGAGATCTCAGTATTTAGTAACGAGAAAATGTATATGCCGCAAGGCTGCTCGTTCCCACGCAAGCTAGTTTTTTGTCTTAATCTTTCAGGGGCTTTTAGATTGTGGAATAGCTACTGTTATCGCGCATGTGGATAAAAGCCAGGCCAGTGACCAAAAACAAACGGGATCCTTGTAGATGCTTCCGCAACGAGTTTTTGCGCTACAAGAGGTAGGTACCATTTATTAATATTACCTCCTGAAATTATATTTGCTATAATTTTCATCCTTCATTGGTATCAGAGCCGTTGTTTTTGCATCTTGGCATGTGGCTAAATAGATTTAAAATATGTGTAAAATTATTAGATTTGGGATGCATTGAACAGAATAAAATATATTTTTTGTATGAACAATATATATGTGTATATATTGCGGCTCAAAAATTGTGTACGTGTACACTTCGATTCGAGGGGACGAACATGAGTGCTCAAAACAAAAGACTAGAAGTTGGGATTTTTAATTTTTGACCTCACCATTGAATTCACAGACCCTGAAAACCCCCCACCGGCCAAAACCAGAGCTCCAAAAATCGCCGGGAAGGCGGCACGTGCATCACACGCGCCACATACGACTGGCGCGTGCACGTGAGCGGTGGCTCACACGCACGACTCCACGTGTCTCCAGTGATGCATCACTGGAGACACGTGGCCCAATGGGAGATCGACATGTGGGCCCTAAGTGGACCAGTAGTATGTGGACACGTGATACATTATGGTTATGACACGAGTCCAGTAAAGGGAGGGCGCATGTGAGCACGTCTTCCTCCTTTCAGCCGGTGCGTGTTGGCGCGTGCGGTTGTTTCCGACCACCGTTTTAGCTCCATTTTTTGATAAATAAAATTTTTAAATTATTTCTTATTTTTTGGTCATTTTTTAAAAATTTTTTGATGACCATAAAATTATATTTTATTTAAAAAAATATTATAAAAATGTGTAGAAAATGTATTTTCTGCTTTTGGAAATTTTTATAAATATTTTAAAAACTTTTTTATTGTTTTGTTCATAATTATTGATTGAAATGTGTTTCAATTATGTGTATTTATACATGAATGTATAATTTTTTTTTATAATATGTTACAGAAATATTAAATAAGGACACTAGGTCTTCCTTAAAATTACGCATAGGTTGCTTTGAGAAATGAAAGAGTGCAATCTATAAGTAACATCAGAATGCGAATGAAGATTTGAGCTGATGACATTGATGCAATAGTGTATCATAAAGTAAATGTGTGAGAACAAATGCAAGAGTGCATTTGGACTGGTGGTCTGAGTATGGAAATGGAACTTTGGTTGGAGTTGCCAAAAGCAAAGTGTAATGACACTAAGGAATGGACGTAGTGTGCATTGTCCATGGCTTCATCAATTGACTTATGAGTTGCTTGATGAATTGATGAAGTCGATCAAAGAAATAACCCTTATAGCTAAAAATATTTTATGAAATCTAGACTTCTAGAATAGTTGACATAAGTGTCAATTTGAGTTGGTGTTTATTTTTGTTAAATAGGATTTTTCCTATTGATATTTGACATGAGTGTCTTATTTTTGGGATTATTGGATTTTATTTAGCGATTAAATAAATGTGTTTATTTATTATGATGGCATTTAACTTTATAATAAATGTGTTTGTTTTCATTGTTAATTGCCTTGCAATATTTTATGAGTAAAATGATTGCATGTTTATTAAGTAGAGACTTAATAAAAATCCCCTCATAAGTTTGAGAACTTAATAATCCAATAATTCAGATTTATTATGCATGAAATTTTAATCTGTAAGGTTGGACATTAGGACTTAGAGGGTAATTGGATGCTCTTAGTAACCTTTTCAAATTTGAGCCTAATAGAAAATTTTACTAGGTTATTATTTTAGATGCATAGTAAATTGCATGTACTGTTTTTTCTCCCTTAAAAATCTGCAATATTGTTCCATTTGAGATCAAAGGATCCTAATGGATGCTGCTTCCAAGTCAATTATTACCAAGCTTAATAAAGATATGAAGCCAAATGCTAACAATTATGAAATCTAGAATACGAAGATCCAGTGTGTGCTTGAAGAGCAAGAGGCTATTGAACCCTCAAGTGAGGTTATGGTTGAACCTGAGGATGGCACTATAGCCTAGTATAGGCGAGACCAAGATGCCTATGTCACGAAAAAAATAACAATTCCACTGCTCATATCATCTTCCTAAGTGCAATGGAAGATGATATCACTAAACAATTTCGCAAGTATCAAAATGCAATGGATCTGTGGATCGCTTTGCAGGAGAAGTTCAGAGATGTGACTCTAAATAAGCTCCGATCATTGACGATCAAATTTGATACATATCAGAAAAGTCTGATTATTCAATGCGAAAACATCTAAGAGAGATGGAAAAGAATAAGTGAGTTTAGTGACTTTGGTCATAAGTTGACTGACGAGCAGTAGGTTAAAACTGTTATTCGTTCCTTATCCAAGAGTTCAGAGCATATGAAGATTCAACTAACTCATGTTGACAACCTAAAAGGATGTTGTTTATTATTTGGAGCTTAAAAGGGACCGTTTGGTAGTTATTAAGGTCAATGCCATTGTGCATATGACACAGTCCCATTCTAATAGAATGAGTTCTCATTAGAACAATAAAAGAGGCTTCAACAATAGTTATAAGGAAAAGGCTTGAGAGCTTGAAAAGCAAAAGGAAAAATGGAATCACTAAAAGTCCAAAGGCAAAAAGGAGGTAAACATTTCAAGAATGAAATATTTCAATTGCCTATAGAAAGGACACTATGCAAGAGACTGCATTATGCCTAAAAAGATACACTATTCTGACTCAAGAGTGAGTGGAATTTATGTATCCAGTTCTAAATTTCATCCTTTGTGGATGATAAATTCAAGACCAATGGACCATATAACAAGGGATCGAGATGTCTTTGTTATGAAATTTAGGTTCTATTCTTACCTTATTGAAATTTGTTTTCAATTCATATTTTGAGGATGACAGTGTACGCTTATACTTGAATGATTTCTATTATGGTTCTGGTTGTGTACTAAACAATTTAATTGTTATGGAAGTGGACCATGACTATTTAAATAAAACTATTTTTTCCTTTAATTTCTTATTTTTCACATTGTTATGAGAATAATGTGAAATTATGGCATGCTAAATTAAATCATATTGCACAAGACTGAATAAGTTGGTTAGTCAAAGAAGGTTTAGTAGGCGATTTAAATAAGGTTGAATTGTCCACACGTGAGCATTGCCTAAAAGAAAAAATTAGATAGAAAATCATTCAAAAAAGGTACTAGAGCCAAAATTTCCATTGCAATAGTTCATTCTGATGTATTTGGTCAAATTAATGTGAGGGTGAGGCATGGAGCCTACTAATTCATCACATTTAAATGTGATTGTACTAGATATGTTCATGTCTATTTGATTTCTCACAAGTCAGAAGCATTGAGTTGCTTCAAGACTTATAGGAGTTTACTTGAGAATCAATTAGACAGTGAGATCAAAGTTTTAACTGACAGAGGTCGGTGATATCTTATAGATAAATTTAAAGCTTTATGTGATGAAAAAGGATTGAACATCAGTTGTTCATTCCTAAAACATTCACAACAAAACGGTATTGCAAACAGGAGAAATAGAACTCTCCTATATATGGTTAATCTATTATGGTAGAGGCAAATTTGCCTATCTCCTATCGGGGAGATGCTTTGTTGACTGCCACATATGTTCTGAACTGTATGCCCTCTAAATCTATCACTTTCATAACTTATGAGTTGTTCACTGGTCGACAAGCTGACCTAAGCCATTTACATCTTATGGGTTGTAATGCTTGCATCCATGATACCTCAATTTAGTAAATTTGATACCAAGAAGTAAAAAGAGTATCTATGTGAGATATTTTGAAGTATCAAAAGGATACATTTTCATGGATAAGCAAGAAAATGGCATAATGACAGAATTTGAATCACTAGATGTCATATTCTTAAGAGGATGAATTTTCAAATTTGGGCGAAGTGAATTAAGATTTCACTTTCAATTAATCTCAAGAATAGGAACCATCAGGATCACTCCATCCAAGTGGGAGGAATTTAGAGGAAGAAGGTTAAGACCCTCGTCCTCCGAACGATCCGGATGTTCGAGACCTGATTCGAGTGGGAGCATTCTTGACTCCAGTGGGAGGAAAGAATATGGTATTCCTGACTCCAGTGGGAGTATGGAACATAGTCCCAGTGGGAGCTTTTTGAATCATGATAAATATATGAGACATGTTTATCAAAATTAAAAACTGCAAAAATCTAAAAGGATAAGTGTTTCATGCCGAAGATTTAAAATCGAAGGCTTGAACGAAGCCTTTTTAGTTACCCCACAAGACAAGAAAGAGCATAAAAATATTCAAAAATGCTTTTTCATGCCCATCTAAGGAAAAAATGAATTAAAGAAATGATAGAAGAAATGGCATCCATGAGATCAAATCATGTTTAAGAACTAGTTGATCTACTGGAAAGACACAAATTGAGAATAAATGTATTCTCAAAGAAAAGCGAAAAGCTGAAAGAGGTATCGAAAGATATAAGACTCAGCTAGTCGCTAAGGGTTTCATATAATAGGAAGAGATTGACTATGAGTAGACTTTCTCATCTGTTGTAAGATTTACGTACATAATATTAATTCTGGCCATAGTGGCAAGTTTGGACCTAGAGCTTCATCAAATGGATAAGAAGACCGCTTTTCTCAATGGAGAATTGGATGAAACAACTTATAGGTTTCATAGAGAAAGGCAGCGAACATAAGGTTTGCTAATTGATGAGTTCAATATATAGCCTTAAACAGTCTTCAACACAACGGTACTTAAAACTTCATCATACAATCATGTCGAATGTGTTTAACATGATTAAAGAAGATCATTGTGTTTATAGTAAAAGCTCTGAAAATGAATTTGTCATTTTGGCATTGTATGTAGACGACATAATTAAAGCTGAAAATGATAAAAGATATGTAAATGAAATCAAAGATTGGTTATCGTCCAACTTTGAGACAAAGGATATGGGTCAAGCATATTATATTCTTTAAGTTAAGATTTCAAGAAATTGTTTGAGAAGGTTGCTGTCTTTTTCTTATGAGAAATATATCAACAAAGATCTTGAACTTTTTAATATGAAAAACTACAAACTCATAGATTACCCCATTGCTAAGAATCGATTTCTTAGCAAAGATGTGTGCCCTAAAATGCAAGAAAAAATGAACGTATGAGGAATGTTCTATACGCCAGTGCTTGGGTAGTCTTATATACGCAATATTGTGTACAAAACATGATATATGCTGTACAGCGGGCATGGTAAATAGATATCAATCTAACCCAGGCAAAGCACATTGGATGTAATTGAAAAGATACTTATATAACTTAAAGGTACTGCAAACTATTCTCTCTATTATCAAGAAAATGATCTGCATTGAGAGAAAACAGAAGGCTGATTGGGTAAGAGATGTGGATGAGAGAAAATCAACTTAAGGTTTCATATTCTTGTTTGGCAAGAGTGCCATCTCGTGGAGTAACAAGAATTAATCTTGTGTAGCCTTATCAACAATGGAAGCTAAATTTGACGCTTCATTAACTGTAGTATAAGAGACAGTTTGGCTAAAATGGTTTGTGAGCTATTTAAGAGTATCTGTCTCAGAGGTATAAGTGATAGTCTGTAGTGACAGTCAGTCGTTGATAGCTTATAGTAGAGCTAAGCATATCAACATTAAGTATCTATATATGGGAGATATTATTGCACGAGGAGAAGTGAACTTACAATACGTTTCTATGCATGCAGATCTATTGAGTAAACCTATAACGAGAGTTGTGCTTTGAGAAACACATTAGATCTCGAGGTTTGCGTAGAATTTAATTGGTACTGTTATATTTTATATAATCCCTTAACGTTATTATTTGCAAATAATAACCAAAGTTCATTGTTGGCAATACATGAGTGCAAATGTTTATGTGTAAACATTTACTGTTATTGATATGAGGTTGAGCATGTCGGACAGAGAAGTAGCCCACTCAAAAGGGTGTATACCTTAGTTTTGTCAATGAGTTGGCAAAGACTAAGATGAGGCAATTTTTGAACATATGATAATGCTCGAGAGCCTGTTAAAAATAAAAGTGATGTCTTGCAGAAATTATAAAATGAGTCTTGTTAATGTGCGAGATAAACACATATATAAAGTTGTATGCTTTGGATTCAGATCCAAATAAGGATTGTATGGAATCCGATGGTAAGTTATATGTAACTACCATGTTCTATCTAAAAAGCCATAAGTAGTCCTTAAGTAAGCGGACTAAAGTTGGGTGCTTTGGTGCATCGCCACCTTACGCTTCTGTATGGTGTTTGATATACACATTATTGAAATCTGAGACATGCGCTCCTTTAAGGGAAGGAAAGAACGCCATAACACATGTTTTATACCGTGTGTGCTTATGTGACCAAAGGGATGGGAATTTAATAATATCATTGATCTCAACTTTCCCTATTGTGAGACCTTATTTATATTTTGACCCTTAGAACCCTTAACTTATCCCTGAAGTATCGTTCAATGTGGCTAGTTTAGTTAGTTTCTAAGAGGTTCGAGAAAAGTTTAGGCCTAGAGGATCTAACTAGAAAAGTGAGTTAAATCATGATGGATGGCATACAGTAAGAGGGGAACATAGCCTTTTGATCACTTTCATAGAGTTTTGTGGTTCACTGGCTAGCCTATTATAGTTTCTATGAGAGGAAACATAATAGTGAACACGAAAATTGTTTTAAGAGATCATGAGTTAAAACAGTGAATGTGAGAAGTCAATCTAGGGTTAGGCATACATGAAAAGGAGGATCTTGTTTTTCGAGATGCTATATATCCCTAGCAGGTGCGTAGCACTAGTGCTCTCGAGGTATGCCGGTCGCATAATCTATCTGCCAGTATAACTGAAGATTAAGACTGAAATTCAATCTGTCATGTGCGAGTGGGAGATGATAGAGTTAGGATATGCCCATGACTCTAATTTGGATAAAGGTATAATTCAGATAGAACTAAGTAATTCAATCTAATTAAAATTACCAAATCCTATCTCAGAAAGAGTCTGAGTTAAACTAGAGTTAGGTCTCTAGCTTTTAGGATCTCTATAAATAGATGGGGGATCTCCGTATTTGGTAACGAGAAAATGTATATACTGCAAGGCTGCTCGTTTTTACTCACGCTATTTTTTTGTCTTAATCTTTCAAGGGCTTTTAGATTGTGGAATAGCTGCTGTTATCCCGCATGTGGATAAAAGTCAGGCCAGTGACCAAAAATAAATGGGATCCTTGTAAATGCTTCCGCAATGAGTTTTTGCGCAATAAGAGGTAGCTACCATTTATTAATGTTACTTCCTTAAATTATATTTGCTAAAATTTTCATCCTTCACCTATAAATATAAACTTCTTTCATGCGGCATATGCAAGTAAACAGAGGATATTAAAAAGTATACTTATCTCCTCTCCATTTATCTCTAAATTCTCTTTATTTTCTTGTCCTTATTCTTATAATTTGTTGTTATAATATTTCATATAATTCTCTTGTTTTAGAATAATTTTATATCTTCTCTTGATTTTTAACTACTTATTTATTTTAACTGCACGGATTAACTAAAATGCACAGCTACTTGACCAGTGTGTATGAGGATGCTTAGAGTAAATTCAGCCAACCCTCATTACGACGATGTACGCTTTAAACCATGAAAAGAGTGGCGAGAATATTATTTTTAGGCTTAATTACTAAAACTTCTATAACCTATTATCTATTTAACCTTATGTAAAAAAGACAAAGTAAACTACATTTTACCACATATTAAAATAGAAAGATGCATTAAAATTATGGGACATAGAGTATTATTTTCTTCATGCAAATTCATTGTGGGACACACTATAATGAATTTGCAATTGCTTGCCTTTATATTTCTTTTTAAGGGGGTAGGGGAATTCCCGTCCCCGGTGGGGAACCACCCAGAATGAGGTGGGAAATCTCCAAAAATTTCCCTTGTGTTGTCAAGGACGAGAAAAAAATATTCTCCGATTTAGAATTAGAGGCCGGGGCAGGGATTGTGGTCCCCAGCTCGAAATTTTTTCCACCCAAAATTTAGTAATTATATTCAATTATATTTATATAATTTGGTTTTAAATTATATTTAATTTTAGTTTTAAAAAATGTTAAAATTTATATTAATTTGATTTGTGATTGAATTTAGATTTTTTAATTATTAAATGTTATATTTTAATTATATTTAATTATTAAATATTATATTTTAGTTATAATTGAATTTAAAAAAACATATATAATTTTTTTCGGGCCGTAATCCTACATGCCTCTATTATTTAGTGTACAAACTTTATGTGAGTTTTTTTATTCTTTTGAGCAACATAGGGACCCCAAATGAATAATGAAGGATTACGGGAAAAATTATAACAAATATAATTTATACGGAGGTAACATTAATAGGTGTACCTACCTCTTGTAGCACAGAAACTCATTGCGGAAACGTCTACCAAGATCCCGTTAGTTTTTGGTCATTGGTCCGGCTTTTACCCACTCGGGATAAGAGCAGCTAAATCACAATCTAAATGCCCCTGAAAATTAAGATAGAAAACTTGTGAGTGGGAACGAGCAGCCTTACGGCGTGTACGTTTTCTCGTTACCAAATAATGAGGATCTCACCTCTATTTATAGAGATCCTAAAAGCTAGAGACCTAACTCTAGTTTAACTCAGACTCTTTCTGAGATAGGATTTGGTAATTTTAATCAGATTAAATAACTCAATTTAATCTGGATTGGACCTCAATCCATTATAGAGTCATGGGCGTACCCAAACTCTATCATCTCCCACTCGCACATGACGGAACGCATTCCAGTCTTAATCTTCAGTTATACTGGCAGATAGATTGTGTGACCAGCATACCTCGAGAGCACTAGTGCTATACACCTGTTAGGGATATATAGCGTCTCCAAAAAGAAGATCTTCCTTTTCACGTATGCCTAACCCTAGATTGCCTTCTCACATTCACTGTTTTAACTCATGATCTCATAAAACAATTTTCGTGTTCACTATTATGTTTCTACTTATAGAAACTATAATAGGCATGCCGGTGAACCATGAAACATTATGAAAGTGATCCAAGGCTATCTTCCCCTCTTACTGTATGCCATCCATCATGATTCAACTCGCTTTTCTAGTTAGATCCACCAGGCCTAAACTTTTCCCGGACCTCTTGGAAACTAACTAAGCTAGCCATATTGAACCATACTTCAGGGATAAGTTAAGGGTTCTAAGGGTCAAAATATAAATAGGGTCTCACAATAGGGAAAGTTGAGATCATTAATATTATTAAATTCCCATCCCTGTGGTCACATAAGCACACACGGTATAAAACATGTGTTATGGTGTTCTTTCCTTCCCTTAAAGGAGCGCATGTCTCACATTTCAATAATGTGTATATCAAACACCATACAAAAGCATAAGGTTATGATGCACCGAAGCACCCAACTTTAGTCCGCTTACTTAAGGACTACTTCTGGCTTTTCAGACAGAACATGGTAGTTACATATAACTGACCATCGAATTTCATACAATCCTTATTTTGGATCTCAATCCAAAGCATACAACTTTATGTATGTCTTTATCTCGCACCTTAACAAGACTCATCTTGTAATTTCTGCAAGACAGCACTTTTATTTTGAACAGGCTCTCGAGCATTCTCATATGTTCAAAAATCTCATCTTAGTCTTTGCCAACTCATTGACAAAACTAAGGTAAACACCCTTGTGAGTGGGCTACTTCTCTGTCCGATATGCTCAATCATATATCAATAACAGTAAATGTTTACACATAAACATTCACACCATGTATTGCCAACAGTGAACTTTAGTTATTATTCGCAAAGAATAACGTTAAGGGATAATATAAAATATAACATTACCAATTAAATTCTAAGCAAACCTCGAGATCTAATGTGTCTGTCGAAACACATCTCTTGTTATAGGTTTACTCAATGGATCTGCATGCATAGAAACGTACTGCAAGTTCATATCTCTCTGTGCAACAATATCTCTCTTATATTGATACTTAATGCCAATATGCTTAGCTCTACTATAAGCCATCAACGACTTACAGTCATTTTAGACTGTCACTGATACCTTTGAGACAATTACTCTTAAATGGCTCACAAACCATTTTAGCCAAATTATCTCCTGTACTGCAATTGAGGAAGTGACGAATTCAACTTCCACTATTAATGGGGCTACACAAGTTTAATTCTTGTTACTCCACGAGATGGCACTCTTGCCAAATAAGAATATAAAACCTGAGATGGATTATCTCTCATCCACTTCTCCTGCCCAATCAACTTTTCTGTATTCTCTCATTTGTAGATCCCTTTCTTGATAATAGAGAGAATAGTCTGCAGTACTTTTAAGATATATGAGTACCTTTTTAAATGCTTCCAATGTGCTTTGCCTAGGTTAGATTGATATTTATTAACCATGCTCACTGCATAGCATATATCATGTCTTGTATACAACACTGCATACATAAGACTACCCATGGCACTGGCATATAGAATGTTCCTCATACGTTCTTTTTGCTAGCATCTTGGGAAACACATCTTTGTTAAGAAACTGATTCTTGGCAATGGCGTTATCTATGGGTTTGTAATTTTGCAAATTAAATCGCTCAAGGTCTTTGTTATTATATTTCTCTCAAGAAACAGACAACAATCTTCTTGAATGATCTCTTGAAATCTTAACTTCAAGAATGTAATATGCATGACCCATTTCATTTGCCTCAAAGTTGGACAATAACCAATCTTTGATTTCAATTATGTACCATTTATCATTTTCAGCTTTAAGTATGTCGTATACATACAATGCCAAAATGATAAATTCATTTTCAGAGCTTTTACTATAAACACAATGATTTTCATCAATCATGTTGAACACGTTCGACATGATTGTATGATGAAGTCTAATGCACCATTGTGTTGAAGACTATTTAAGGCAATAGATTGAACACATCAATCAGCAAACCTTATATTTGCTGCCTTTTTCGATGAAACATATAGGTTGTTCCATCCATTTCTCCATTGGGAAAAGTAGTCTTTTCATCCATTTGATGAAGCTCTACGTTTAAACTTGCCACTATGGTTAGAATGAACCTTATATATGTAAATCTTACAACAGATGAGAAAGTCTACTCATAGTCAATCTCTTCTTGTTGTATGAACCCCATAGCGACTAGTTTAGCCTTATATCTTTCGATACTTCTTTCAGCCTTTCTCTTTACTTTGAGAATACATTTATTCTCAATTTGTGTCCTTCCAGTAGATCAACTAGTTCTCAAACATGGTTTGATCTCATGGATGCCATTTTTTCTTCCATTGTTTTAATCCATTTTTCCTTAGATGGGCATGAAAAAGCCTTTTGAATATTTTTATGCTTTTTCTTGTCTTATGGGATAACTAAAAGGGCTTCATTCCAGCCTTCGATTTTAAATTGTCAGCATGAAACACTTATCCTTTTAGATTTTTGCAGTTCCGAAATCTTGATAAACATGTCTCATATATTTATCGTGATTCACAATGCTCCCACTGGGATCATGTTCCATACTCCCACTGGAGTCAGGAATACTATAATCTTTCCTCCCACTGGAGTCAAGAATACTCCCACTTTCCCACTGGAGTTAGGAATACTATATTCTTTCCTCCCACTGGAGTCAAGAATACTCCCACTCGAATCAGGTCACGAACATCCAGACCATTTAGAGGATGAGAGTCTTAACCTTCTTCCTCTAAATCCCTCCCACTCGGATGGAGTGATCCTGATGGTTCTCTTCCCTATATTAATTGAAAGTGAAAACTCAATTCACTTCGCCCAACTTTGAAAATTTATTCTCTTAAGAATATGACGTGTAGTGATCTGAATTCTATCACAGTGCCATTTTCTTACTGACCTATAAAAAATTATATCCTTTTGATACTTAAAAATATCTTACATAGATACTCTTTTTACCTTTTGGTCTCAAATTTACCAAATTGAGGTATCAAGGACCTAAGCATTACAACCCAAAAGTTGTAAATGGCTTAGCTCAGCTTGTTGACTAGTTCACAACTCATAAGTTGTGGTTATGACAGATTTGGACGGTATACAGTTCAGAACATATGTGGTAGTCAATAAAGCATCTCCCCAATAGGAGATAGGCAAATTTGCCTCTGCCATCATAGATCTAACCATATATAGGAGAGTCTTACTTCTCCATTTCTCAACACTATTTTGTTGAGGATTTCTAAGAATGAACAACTGATGTTCAATCCTTTTTCATCACACGAAGCTATAATTTTATCTGTAAGATATCACCGACCTCTGTAAGTTCTTAAAGCTTTGATCTCTTTTATCTAATTGATTCTCAACCGAACTCATAAAAGTCTTGAAGCAACACAATGCTTCTGACTTGTGAGAAATAAAATAGACATGACCATACCTAGTACAGTCATTTATAAATGTGATGAAATAGTGGGCCCCATGCCTTGCCCTCACATTCATTTGACCACATTTGTCAGAATGGACTAACTGCAATGAAAATTTGGCTTTAGTTCCTTTTCCGAATGATTTTCTAACTAATTTTTCCTTTTAGGCAATGCTCAAATGTAGGCAATTCAAACTTATTTAAATCACTTATTAAACCTATTTTGACTAACCGACTCATTCGATCTTGTCCAATATGGTTTAATTTAGCATGCCATAATTTCACGTTGTCCTCATAACTATGTGAAAAATAAAAAATTAAAGAAAAAAATAGTTTTACTCAAATATTTATGGTCCACATCCATAACAATAAAATCATTCAGAATATAACTAGAACCATAATTGAAACCATTCAAGTATAAGCATATATTGTCATCCTTAAAATATAAATTGAAAACAAATTCCAATAAAGCAAGAACAAAACTGTAGACACCGGGTCCCGAGTCGGGTTTAATGTCAAAATGTGATTCTGGGTCCTTAGTAATTCCCTCCGAAAATATATATATATATATATATATATATATATATATATATATATATATATATATATATATATATATATATAATATAGATTAGGTAGGAAAAATTAGAAATTAATTATTAATGTTGGGTTAATTTAATTTATTAATATTGTACGTTTAATTAGATAATTAAAATGCATGAAAGATTAAAGATTAATTAGATAATATGCAAAGTGTTTAATTAATTAGATAAATTATATGATATATTAAATAGATTAATTATATTAAGATGTAAAATATGTAATGTTTAATTAATATGTAATGTTTAAATTAATTAATGTGTGTTATTTGAATTAAGTTAAATTAATTAAGAAATTAAAATGGAGGAAATTACCATTATGACCCAAAAACCAACCCTAATTTTAGGGTATAAAAAGAAAAGAATGAAGAGCAATTAGGGGAGCTCTCTCGGCAGATCAAGAAAGAAAAAGAAAGGAAAAGAAAAGAAAAATAAAAGAAGAGAAAGAGAGAGCAAAAGGGTGAACACAGAGAGAGGGCCGGCCAAAGGAAGAACACAGGAAAACAAAGAAAGAAAAAGAAATAGAGAAGAGAGAGCAAGAAAATCCAGAAACCAAAAACGAAAAACAAAAGAAAAGAAACAGAGAGCAAGAAAGGCAAATAGAAAAGGAAAAGAAAAGGGAAATAGAAAGAAGAGGAGGGGAGAGGAGCAGCCACAGACCCACGACGCCAGAAGAGAAAAAGAAGAAAAGAGAGAGGAAGGAGGCAAGGCCTCCGCCGGCCACCCACCATGCCGGAACGGCACACGTGCCCCACCGGCATGCTCCCGGAAGCAGGGCGATCCAGCCGGCATCCATCGGCCTCTATCACTCGCCGCCGTTAGGGAGATCGGAGAGGAAGACCCGTGACGCTCCAAGGCATTTTCCGGCGAGGCAGCATGTCCTTCCGGCGCGTGACCAATGACGGCAAGATCCCGGCGATGCAATCTACCTGGCGGTGGCGGAGGTGTCACCAACGGCCGCTCCGACGAGCCTCCGGCGAGGGAAATCCGGTGAGTCTATTTTATATTTATTTATTTTAATATATTATTAATTAATATTAATATTTATTATTATTATTCTGTTTTTTATATTATTATTATTATTATTATATATTTATTTATTTTCTGTTTATTAATATTATATTATTATTATCTTTTTTATTTTATTTATATATTATTAGTATTATTGAGTTATATTAATATTGTTGTTATTAATATTATTTATTTTATGTTTATTATTATTATTATTATTATTACTATATTATTATTGCTAATATTATTATTACGATTATTATGATTATTGTTGTTATATTATATTATTACTATTATTATTATTATTATTAATATTATAATTATTATATTTATTTATTCTTATTTAGTTTTCTGTTTTTATATTTTACTAATATTAATTTTATGCTATTGCTATTATTCTTATTGTTCTTATTAGTATATTATTACCATTATTATCATTTTGTTCATGTTACTATCATTACATTGAATTATTATTTTATCCATTCATAATTACTACCATTATTTTATGTTTATTTATTATTATTATTATTATTATTTTATGATACTATTATTAGCATTTTTTATTTTCGTTGGATTATTATAATTGTCATCATATTTTGCATCCATCAATTCTTCTAATTTAATTCATTAAATCGTTCATTTAGAATTTATTTATTTATTTGTTCGAAAAAAATGTAATTACTATTTTATTTTATTTCATGTATTTGTGGTCTGTAATAATAAAACGATTTCAACCGCTCTTAAAAAGAACCAACACACAAATGTTTTCTACCAAATAAAATATTGGTTAATAAAATTGGACCAATGTCCTCATTTTCATCTCGAGCCAAAAGGTTTAAATTGATTTGAGAATTTTATACTTTTTTGTAAAATGAGTATTTGGGAACCAATATTCCCGTGTAAATGAATATCTCGATTTATGCTTGTTTTGTACCTTATTTATAATCGGGGTTGTATTCCGCCCCTAATTTTATTGTAATTTACTTTTGAATGCTTTATCTTAATTTTGCCTTTATTTTTCACTTTTACGTGAATGATTGCGCTTTTTAATTGATTGCATCGTATGGAAAAATGGTGAAATAATAAATTCAAAACCTAATTGTAAAATTAATCAAAGTACGAATAAATGAGAAGTTCCGAACCTATCTCTGGTCTTTGGGCTCAAAGAGGCGAGAGGTTTACCCTCCAAGACACCTCTTGTGTCACGAGACTTTGACGTCAATCCTAGGCTCCTTAGGGCGAGAGGTTTACCCTCCAAGACCCCTTTGGTTGGCCCAAAATGGATACTAAGCGCAGTTTTCAGGCGAGAGAAACTTTCCCAATGTTCTATTGGGTGGCGACTCCATGAAACCTCCCTGTTGCCCAACATAGACGCACTTGCGATTTATTGCAAGCTGTCAACGGACCCACTAATGCCCCGATCGCCCTAGAGCGGCCGGTCGCACGGTCGGCACGCGGGGATCCGGCGCGCGTCACAAGAACCTAAATTTCATAACAAAGGTATCTCGATCCCTTGTTACATGGTCCATCGGTTCTAAATCTATCACCCACAAATGATGAAATTTAGAACTAGATACATAAATTCCACTCACTCTTAAGTCAGAATAGTGTATATTTTTAGGCACAATGCATCTCTTGCATAATGCCATTTCTATAGGCAATTGAAACATTTCACTCTTGAAAAGTTTATCTCCTTTTTTCCTTTGGACCTTTCATGATTTTATTCCTTTTGCTTTTCAGGCTCTCAAGCCTTTTCTTCACCCCTATTATTGAAGCTTATTTTATTTTGTTCTAATGAGAACTCATTCTATTAGAACAGGACCGTGCCATATGCACTAAGACATTGACCTTAATCACTGTCAGACGGTCCCTTTTAAACTTCAAATGACAAGCGACACCCTCAAATGTCTTTATGCTTATCTATGTGATTTAGTTGCATCTTCACATGCTACCAACTCTTGGGTAAAGAACGGATAACAGTTTGGACCTACTGCTCATCAGTTACTTCTGACTAAGTTCACTAAACTCACTTTTCCTTTTCCATCTCTCTTATATGTTTTTGCATCGAATAATCAAACTTTTCTGATATGTATAAAATTTGTTCTTCAATGATCAGAGCTTATTCAGAGTCACATCTCTGAATTTCTCCTGCAAAGCGATCCACAGATCCATTGCATTTTGATACGTGCGAAATAGCTTAGTGCTGTGATGCAACATAGGCATCCCGGTCCTGCTTATGCTGGGTTATAGTGTCATACTCAGGTTCAACCATAACCGAACTTGAGGATTTAAGAGCCTCTTTCTCCTCAAGCACATATTGAATCTTTGTATTCCAGATTTCATAATTGTAACTTGGAAGCAGCGTCCATTAAGATCCTTTGATCTAAAATGGAACAATATTGCACATATTTAAGGGAGATAAGGCAACACATGCAATTTATTATGCACCTGAAACAATAACCTAGTAAAATTTTCTATTAGGCTCAAATTCGAAAAGGCTACTTATAGTATCCAATTACCCTCTAAGTCCTAATGTCTATAACACCCCCTACTCATACGTAGGCGATCCCATCTGATAAGGAGTGAGATGCCGTATAGGTAAAGGTGCCACCACGCAGAAATAGGATAAACATACATTCATACATAAACATATATGCCGAAACATAGGGTAATTAAAAACATTACAGAACCTTTCATGAAAGAAGCTGATCATGCATTAATATAACGGAAAACATTACATTACTGTCTGATCAACTCGAAAGTACAAAAGATAATTACATAACTAAAATATACTTAAACATATGCGGAAGCTATTACAAAACTGACATAAGAGAGTTCTATACAAATTGAATCATCAAGCTACAAATATTAAGCCCTACACTAAAACCCAGCTGTGTTGGCCTGGCTGCGACGACTCTCCCAAGGCAAAACTCCTTCCACACCTGCACGGGTAAACACACCGTGCTAAGCAATAAATGCTTAGTGGGGAACACACACACAAGAAATGGACGGCCATTCACAATGGTCGTCAAGCATAATGCATACAAATGGCACATTCAGAAATACTCATTAGATACAATAGGAACATGCGAACACATAGAATCGTACATTTAATATACATACCGCATTCATATTACCTCATCATTGTACATGACACAACCTCAGCAAGTGTACTGAATCGACAAGTAATACAGTAGAGTAAATTCGGACCCCAAATTATCGTACCCAAGGGACTGTGTGCGCAAGCAATGAAAATTAAATGTATGCTAAAGAATTTCCAATTATTTGAATTGATTGAGTTAACTATTGATTGAAAATAAAGAATTTAAATAACCAAAATAAACAAACAGAAATAATCAAATTAAATTGACGTCAATAATTGCAATAAACAAAATGATGGAAAAATTAACAAGATAAGAATTCAAAAATAGACAAACGTTGCTCAGGTTCACTCATCCACCCCATACCCAGATATGAATAAAATTAATCCAAGAATTATTTATGAAAGAAATCGGGATAACCCTCTTAACCCAGGCTTCCCAAACGGAGTCAGCCACTCAAATTATATGATATCCCAAACCGGAGTCAGCCACATAATCAGCCTATGCACGAGTCTAAAATCCTAAGTTTGATTTATTTTCCCAATACGGAGTCAAATAACCCAAAACTTAATTATCTCACTCATCATTCTAGTCTTAAATCACAAAATCCGGCACTTCTAGATTCCCAATCAGAGTCGTCCAAAAGACACAGCAAGAATGATAAAACTGAATATATTATTCAATCCATACAATTCAATAACCAACAAAAGATAATGAAATAAATCATTCATCAAAACTAGAAATTAACTTGATAAAATAAATTCCATGAATCAATAATAAAAACAAGTGAAATAAACCATTCAATCATATATTTAAATTCAAAAGATATTCATAATTCACATCATGGGTAGGGGATTCAAAGATCCCCCAAACAACTAAAAGACTACTCACAATCCATTACAAAATCAAAAGTAAAGAGGAAAGAATAAACCCAGAGATTCATTCAGCTGTAAATCCCGGTTGAACCCTTAGTTCTTCAATCTTTAATGGAGAAAATCTGGAAATCCCTAAATATCAAAACTCTCTCTTCAAATTAAACTAGGTATTTTTAATGTAAAACTCTTGAATTGCAAATCAAATCTCTAGATAAAATCGAAAATCTTAATTAAGAACAATCCAAAAACTACCCCAAAATTCTATCTCTAAAACCCTAATCTGAAAATAGGTTCCACAAAACTAGCCGCCACTCAAAATCAGAAACTTCTCTTTTTAAATCCCGAGGGTTCACGGTGGTAACTAGATTGGTTGCCACCGTGAGGGTGTTAGGAAAGTAAATCTGCCTTGCGTGTAGGATGGGGGTCACGGTGGTCACCAAATAGGTTGCCAACATGACATGCTAAAATTTTTGCTTCTGTCCAAGAATTTCCTATGTCACGGTGGTGACCACATTACCTTGCCACCGTGAGGTAACTCCTCACCTGGTTCTGCCTTGGTGCGAATTATGTCACGGTGGTGATGACATTAGTTACCACCGTGACCCATAACAGATTTGCATTTTGCCCAATTGATACATATGTCACGGTGGTGATGACATTGGTTACCACCGTGACCTATAGTCTTCCTACATTCTGCTTTTGGCTTCTTTGGATGTCACGGTGGTAACTAATGTCTTTACCACCGTGAGGTACCTAAAGGCACAAAAATCAAACTTAATCAAAAACTAACAAAAATTACATAAAAATTCAAATTTCACTAACAATGACAAAATTAATATAAAGTAATCATATCACGACTATAAACACTACTAAACACCATAAATCATACGAAAATACTACCAAATCTAAATACTAAATTGAAGTTATCAAAATACCCCACACTTAGACTTTGCTCGACCTTGAGTAAATGAATTATCCACATTCCTGAAATTTCAAACTCTAACTCGGAATACAAAAACTTAACAACAATCTTAGCACCAAGCAGAGGGGGCCTTAGTTACAAATTCTCAAATCAATTTATATCAAGTAATTTCACATGTGTGTGTGCTAGGCTAAAAACAAATTTTCTCTTTTCAAAACAAAACAACCACTGCATTCCAGCAATTGAGAAAAGAAAAAGAATATGCAAGTAAATTTGCATACAGGTTTCGCACTTAAATCTCAGGATAACCATAAGCCTCTCCTTTAGCACCGGAACCACAAGGGTCATCTCCACTAAACAACTCAAGCTAAGAGCAGAATCATTAGGACTTATCCCAAGGTTGTAATGTTGGGTTAGGGTATTGTCTAACAAGAAAAGTAAGGGAAATCAAATAAATAGTCAGCCACTCTACCTATAATTCCACTATCCAAACTGAACAAAAATTTCCATGACTTACCTTCAATTTACTCATAGTTGCCAAAGGTCGTCTAACTTCCCCAAACATGAAATGCATTAAACCTCAAGAAAACAAAGTGATGAGCTTTCTTAATGAATTTCTCTTTCAAACCCAAATATCCATGAATATGAATACGTCTTCTTCTAATTAAGGGTACCCCACACTCGAATTTTTCTATAATCAACTAACTCCAAGATTAACAATAATCAATCAACTTCTTTTCCTTTTCTTTTCTCTTTTTTTTTCTTCTTTTTATTTATTTATTTTTTTTTTTTTTATAAATATGATGAGATACCCAAAACCTCTATTTTCCTACCACAAATTTGACTCCATTAAAGGGAACTTAAAAGATATAATAGATAACACCCTAAACTTTCATAATTCTTCTCACTCCCACACTATTTTCGCAATAAATACCCTAATTCAACTTTCAATGTTATCCCAACCCAATCCTAGAGTGGCAAATTCTTAAAAAGGGTAGTTGAAGGCATTTAGGTTAAATGGTAAAATAATGGTGTAACAAAGAAAAATGCATAGTACACTTTTAGCATACTAAATCAGCTCAACGGGGCTAGCAATGGAAATGAAGTAAACAGGTAGGTCAAAAGCTATTTAAAATGGTTACCAAAGAAAGAAATTGCCTAAATCATGTCCTAAACTTGCTTGAGTTGTTATAGTGTTTCGAAGGGTGATGAGGAAGGTTCTAACTATCCTAAAATTCCTTCACTCAAAAACTCTTACGCACTGGATTTTTCAAATTTTTTCAAACAAGCCTATAGTGCAGAAACGATAGGAAATTACAAGATATATAACTGATTTAGATTAATTTGCTTCTAAAACTTCCAACTACTCATTTGCTATGATCAATTTTTAAGATAAACCATTCTCAAATTAAAGTTGAAAACATTCACAATAGGAATAACTAGAGGCAAGCTAAACCAAGATAGGAAAAATTCTCACAACCACAATTAAATATTCAAATAACTAAAACACAATAATATAGGCGAATACAATTAAAATAAAACATCAACATGCACAAACATAAAATAAATAAAGTAATTATTTACATATTAAGCTGTTGGATGGAGTTACTTCGTCTACCCCCCACTTAATACCTTGTTGTCCTCAGCAAGTTAAAAATAATTACAATCCATAGTTAATATGAAAATACAAATAAAAAAAAACAAAAGATAATAGGTCTCCCTGGTCATATCTCTGGAGGTAGAGGTGGTGTTGGTGGAAAATGGGTATCAAAGTGCGCTAACAATGAGGACAGTCCCAACATCACCTGATCCATCTGGGACTGGAGATAAGCCTGTGAGGTGGAGATGGTGTCCACTGATGCAGCGATTGTGTTCATGCGTGCCATCAGAGCGTCGTAATGCTGCGATGATAATTGCGCAGGCTCTGGTGCTGGAGGTGCTTCCTTATCGTCCTCGTGCTCATAGGGCAAGCCTTATAGACCCCGCTGGACTCCCTGAAGATACTCGGCGCGGGTAGTCAATCTGTATCCATTTCAAGTCGTCGCATTGTCCACTACGACTTTCATGTTCTTCAACAGCTTCTTATCAATAGTCGCAGTGGATCAAAGTGACTTGGGTCTCCTCAAGGGGTGATGCACACCCTTAGTAATTACTGTGACCAACCCAACCAAAGCAATCTTCTTCTCCTTCTTGGGGTGCCATTGCATCTCTTCCAACATATGCCACAAATGGGGTGCCCCATTAATTTTCACATCTCGCACCATACAAGCTAGAAATAATGCTTCCGGTAAATTGACCTGCCCTGGTGAGTCCACATGACTCAGAAAAGATAGTGAGAAAAATCTATGGAGGATCCATATGGCATGCGTATCGAGATGGTGGGCCTTTGTCTTGCCTGATATATATTGCGTGGCTGTCACCGAATCTCGAATGATTGCCCAGGCGGTATCCTTGTCATAATCCTCAAAACAATCTAGAGCAAGGGCAGGGAAACCTAGCATTTCAGAAAAGTCAACAAAAGACCGCTGATACTTTGTACCCTCCAGAAAAAAAGTTACTCTTCCCGGATCTTGAGAAGGGTCACGGCTGAACCTACATTGTACAGTTGACACGAAATCTATTGTCAACCCCGGATAGACTTTCTCATTAATCGCAAAAAGTCGCACCCAACCAATATTCGATATTAGCCGCTGTACGTCATTTTTTATTCCCAGCTTTTCCAACAAATCAAAATCCAAATAGCTCGTTGGAATGTACGAGCATTTTAAAAACAGAGCTTATGCAGGTTTCTGACTGGTCGGAACCCAAGAAGGCACATGGGAAATATGAACAGTAGGCTGGCTGGATGTTTGTCCTAATGAACTAGAGGCTAAAGCAGAGCTTTTGCACTTAGGAGCCACTGCACAACATGGAAAAACCAAATTCAATAGCATGCGATGGACATCAATAACAATGGATTTTAAAATAAAGCATAATGTCAAGCTCCTGCTAACTTGTTAAACAAGCTCTCAATTGCAAATGAATAACATAAAAGATGCAATAATGCAAGAAGAATGCAAATGACAAAAGCACAATTCAGCAAAAGTGATGAGCAAATTCAGTATGAAACCCAGAATCACTAGTAGCAAAACTCAATAGAAGGTTAAGAGAATTTGAGCTACTGTCAAAAGGCAAAAGTGATAAATGAGAACAACAAACTTGTTTGAACATTATTGCGAAAGAATCTTGGCATTTCAAATTGGCATGAATTGGAAAAAATAGGAAAACCAATCATTCAGACATTTAGTCAAACATCTGGTGTGCAGATAGTTAACTGACTAAATTGAAGCCCACAGATCATACTAACAACCCACAATTTCCAAACGAGGCATTACAATACAGAGCAAACAATTAAAACCAAGCAATTTCCATTCTTAACCAAGAATTTGAAGAAAAATGTCAACTTAAATCATGCACACAGCCAACTGCCCTAACATCCCAACCCAAACTCGTTCATGGATTCAACATCAGAGATTGAAATTGAGAATGAAGATAAGAATTGAGAACACCCCCAACATAAATTCAGAGCATAAATAGAAGTAAATCCTATGTGGTGAGAAATATGGAGACTTCTAACATACCGCTATGGTAGAAAACAAGAACAGGGAAAAGAACAACACGAAAAGAAAATTAATGCAAAAATTAGAAAGAAAAAGAAAGAGTAAAATTACTTACTTGTTGTAGGTTGGCAGAATTCGAAGCCTAAAAGAAAGATTGGAAGTTTGAAATAGTAGATGAAGCAAAATATTTAAATTTTTGAGAGTGAGATGTACGGGTGAGTGAAAAACAAAATACGAAAAACTGGAATTTTAAGACAAATGGGCGCGGGGGTCACGGTGGAAACCAAATAGGTTGCCACCGTGACATACCCAAACTTTCAATCCAGAATTGGACCGCCTCTTGGTCACGGTGACAACCAAATTCTTTGTCACCGTGATATACGAAAAATTCAAAACAGAATGGAAGTGTCAACATGTCACGGTGGTAACCAGATTTCATTGCCACCGTGACATGTGCAAACTCAAAACAGAATTGAAACTCACCTTATGTCACGGTGGTAACCAATTCAATCACCACCGTGACATGTGCACGCCTCAAAACAGAATGTGACTCACCTGTTGGTCACGGTGGTAACCCAAAACAATTGCCACCGTGACATACCAAGTATGCCAATCCAGAATGGCTTCCTCATTTGGTCACGGTGGTAACCAGATTCTATTCCCACCGTGACATGTGCACATCCCAATTCCAGAATGCATTCTCCCTTGGTCACGGTGGTGACCAATATCCATTACCACCGTGACCACCTACAAACATGCAAAACACATTTCATCAACCACTCAAAACTTCAGCTATTAAAACCTTGAACATTCTCCCTTTAACAACATAATTTTCTTATGATGACAAACCAAACAATCTCAACAAAAATAAACAAGATTAACTACCTAAAGAGAAGAACTATAAACACAAAATAACATAAGTGGAGAAGAAGTTCTGCATTTAATAAGTCCGTAGCTGGACTTTTAAAAACCGTTAAGGATCCGCAAGGTGGACTATCGCTAAAGCCCCATCATATATTGATTCAAAATAAGGCTTCACACGGTGTCCATTGACCTTGAACTCATTTTCACCATTCGGGTGCTTCAATGTGATCACTCCAAACTGATCAACTTTCACAACCTCATACGGCCCCTTCCACCGTGATTTTAACTTTCCAGGAAACAAACGCAACCTGCTATCATATAAAAGTACTTTCATACCTAGAGTGAATTCTTTTGGGACTAATTTCTTGTCATGCCATTTCTTTGTGTTTGCCTTATACTTCTCTGCTTGTTGGTACGACCAATAGTGTATCTCTTCCAATTCATTCATCTGGAGAAGTCTCTTCTCACCTGCACTCTTGATATCAAAATTTAAAAACTTGGTTGCCCAATAAGCCTTATGTTCTAATTCGACAGGGAGATGACAAGATTTACCAAAAACAAGCCTAAATGGGGATAATCCTATAGATGTTTTGAAAGCAGTTCAGTAGGCCCACAAAGCTTCATCCACCTTAAATACCAATCCTTTCTAGATGAATTTACAGTCTTTTTTAGGATGGCCTTAAGTTCCCGATTGGACACTTCAACCTGCCCATTGGCTTGAGCATGATAAGGGGTGGTGACCTTATGCCTAACTCCAAATTTTTGCAGTAAAGCCTTAAATTGCTGGTTAACAAAATGTTTACCACCATCACTAATAATTGCTCTAGGGGCTCCAAATCGGGTGAATATATTTTTTCTTAAGAAATCTAAAACAACCTTGGCATCACAAGTTCTAGTGGCTATTGCTTCTACCCATTTACTCAAATAGTCCACTGCCACTAAAATATACTCATACCCATAAGAAACCGGAAAAGGTCCCATAAAGTCTATCCCCCACAAATCAAACAATTCTACCTCTAGCAAATTGGTTAAAGGCATCTCATCTCTCTTAGAAATGTTACCTACTCTCTGACACCTATCACAGGTTTTCACAAAAACTTGCACATCTTTAAACATAGTAGGCCAATAAAAACCAGAGGATAGAATTTTCGATACCGTTCTATTTGGCGCATGGTGCCCACCAACTTCCCCACTATGACATGCCTTGATGATCTCTCCCTTCTCCTCATCCGAGATACACCTCCCTAGCACTTGATCAGCACATAGGCGAAATAGATAGGGGTCATCCCAAATGTAGTGTTTTGCATCCGTTTTTAGCTTCTTCCGTTGCTGCCATGTGAAGTCCTTTGGCATAAGCCCTCATGCAAGAAAATTAGCCACATTAGCAAACCAAGGAACAGAAAATTCGCTTGCAAATAAAGCACAAATATGTTCATCAGGGAATAAATCTAAAATTTCCCCTTTTTCAATTTGATCGCTCTCCAATCTTGACAAATGATCCGCTACATAATTTTCTGCTCCCTTTTTATCTTTGATTTCCAAGTCAAACTCTTGCAATAGGAGCACCCATCTAATTAGCCTCGGCTTGGATTCCTTCTTGGCAAACAAATGCCTCAGAGCTGCATGGTCTGACCACACCACGATTTTTGCACCCAGCAAATATGGTCTGAACTTCTCAAAAGCGTACACGATTGCAAGAAGCTCTTTCTCAGTGGTGGTATAATTAACCTGTGCTCCTGTCAAAGTATGACTGGCATAATAAACTGCACAATATATTTTATCCTGCCGCTGTCCAAGCACTGCTCCAACTGCATAATCACTAGCATCACACATTAATTCAAACAGTAGATTCCAATCCGAAGATATAATCATCGGGGTATAAAATGAGCCGTTGCTTCAAAGTCTCAAAAGCTAGCATGCATTCTCTATCAAAATTAAAAGGAGCATATTTCATAAGCAAATTGGATAAGGGTTTAGCAATTTTTGAAAAGTCTTCGATAAATCTGCATGTCCTAGGAAACTCCTAATGCCCTTCAGACTAGTCGGGGGTGGCAACTTTTCTATTACCTCCACCTTGGCCTTATCAACCTCTATCCCTTGTTTAGAAATTTTGTGCCCAAGCACAATGCCCTCTCTAACCATAAAATGGCATTTTTCCCAATTCAAAACTAGGTTGGTCTTTTCACACCTCCCTAACACTAAATCGAGATGCTCTAAATAGCTCTCAAAATCAGCCCCATATATAGTGAAATCATCCATGAATACCTCCATAAATTTCTCTATGAAGTCATGGAAAATAGCCATCATACACCGCTGAAACGTAGCCGGTGCATTACATAATCCGAAAGGCATTCTCCTATAGGCGAATATGCCATAAGGGCAGGTAAAAGTTATTTTCTCTTGATCTTCAGGGGCTATAGGGATTTGCAAATATCCCGAGTACCCATCTAAAAAACAGTAAAACCTATTGCCTGCTAACCTTTCTAACATTTGGTCAATAAATGGCAAGGGGAAATGGTCCTTTCTAGTGGCATTGTTTAGCCTTCTAAAATCAATACAGACTCTCCAAATACGTAACAGTACGAGTTGGAATCAATTCATTCAGCTCATTTTTTACCACTGTCATTCCCCCCTTTTTAGGCACACACTGCACTGGGCTCACCCATTTACTATCAGAGATAGGGTAAATAATACCTGAGTCAAGGAGTTTCAGTACCTCCTTCTTTACCACCTCTTGCATTGCCGGATTGAGTCGCCTTTGAGGCTGAGCTACCGGCTTGCATTCCTCCTCCATCGGAATTCGGTGTGTGCAGTAACTAGGGTCAATCCCCTTCAAATCTGAGGTTTCCCATCCAATGGCACCCTTGTGCCTTTTCAGCACCTCAAATAACATCTCCTCTTCAACAGCTGTCAACAAAGAGGAGATAATTACTGGTTTTCTCATTTTCTAAAAACACATATTTCAAATGAGACGGGAGAGGTTTAAGTTCAGAATTTGAATCCTCCTTTTTCGGATTAAGCTCTGCTAGCTGTAATTCCTCTTCTTCATCTTCTATTTCCATGGCTGCTATCGAGTTTCCCTTCATCTCTTCTTCCATCTCTCCATCCTCTAATGAATGTATCAAACTGACACTCACTGGATCAGCTCCCCACACTTTTTCCTGCACCTCCTCTACACACTCATCTATTTTATCCACAAAATAAACATACTCCTCCATATCACCAGATGTATACTTTTGAGCCTTGTTCATATCCACTACCAACTCCTCATCATTGAACCTTAAGGTGACCGTTTGACCATTTACATCTATCAACGCCTTGGCTGTATTTAAAAATGGCCTACCCACAATGAGTGGTACCTTGCGGTCCTCTTCCATTTCCATCACTACAAAATCAACTGGGAAAATAAATTTCCCCACCTTCACTAACAAATCCTCAATCACTCCTTTGGGTCTCCTCACTGACCTATCTGCAAGTTAGAGTCTCATTCCCGTCTCCTTGAGCTCCCCAAGATTAAGCTTCCTGCAAATAGAATAAGGCATCAAATTTATGCTAGCACCCAAATCACACAAAGTATTTCCATAAAAATCCTCACCGATTTCACAGGGTAAAGTGAAACTACCTGGATCCTCCAGTTTTTCAGGGATCTTGTTCATGATTATAGCACTGCAATTTTCTGTGAGCTACACAGTTCAATGCCCTTCTAATTTCCTTTTATTAGAACATAATTCTTTCATGAATTTAACATAGTTAGGCATGTGAGCTAAAGCTTCAACGAATGGTAAATTTATGTGAAGTTTCTTAAACATTTCTAGAAACCTAGCTAGTTGTTCATTTTTCTTTTCCTTCCTAGCCACTGCAGGAAATGGCAGTCTATTTATATCAAGATCCTCTTCTCTAAGATTCACTAGACTTTTACCCTTATCATTTTTAGGAGCATTTTCTTTAACTTCTACCATAGAGTTAGGGTTGCTTACCTTCCGTGTCGGCTCCTCCATATCAGATGATGGTGAAGAATTTTTACCTTGGCCCTCTCTCTGTACCACCTCCTTGCCACTTCTCAGAGTGATTGCTTTAGCCTCTTCCTTAGGATTCTGGTCCACATTTAAAGGAAAAGTCCTCGGTTGCCTTTGAGACATCGAATTAGCAAGTTGTCCCACTTGAGTTTCTAAATTTCTCATGGAAGCGTCTTGATTCCGATTCCATTGTTCTTGAGATTTCCACCTTGCTTCTTAGTTAGCCATAAACTGTTGCTGGCTATTCACAAACTGCTGTTGACTATTCATGAAGTTAGCTAACATATCTTCAAGATTTGGCTTTTTCTCTTGAACAGGTGGCCTCGGTTGATATCCCGGTGGGTGGTATGATTGACCCTGTGATTGATTAAAACCTTGACCTTGGTTTTGATGGGATGGATATGGTGGTTGGTATTGAGTGTTTTGGTTGAAGGGAGCTCTTGCTTGTGAATAAGACGATGAAGCATTCTGATTTCCATCCTTCCAAGAGAAGTTGGGATGATTTCTCCAACCCTGATTATACATGTTACTGTAAGGGTCATTCCTTCGGTAATCTCCTACAGCATTTACATCTCCCATTGCTCCATTCTCTTGACTAGATTGCCCACTTTTGTACCACCCACTATCTTGAGAAACAGAGGCTACATTTTGCACTTTCAATCCACTCAACTCTTTTTTTATTGACTCAATTTGTGCCTTCAGCATGGACACCTCATCCACATTATGTATTCCCTGTCTCTTCGGGACCGATCTAGGATTAGCCCATTGAGCATCATTTGCTGCCATTTCATCCAACAGATGGAAAGCTTCCTCCGACATCCTATTCATGAATGAACCCCCTGATGATGCATCCAAAAGGGATCTTGTCTGAGGTGTAACTCCTCTATAGAATTGCGTCATCAGATGGTAGATTGCTATCTCATGGTGTGGACAGCTTCTTAATAATCTCCTAAATCTTTCCCAAGCCTCATGAAAAGGCTCCTCAACCATCTGACTAAAACCCAGAATATTGTTGCGGATGTTCGCAGTCTTTGTAGGAGGGAAGAATCTCATCAAAAACCTCTCTTATAACTGGTCCCATAATCTGATTGACTGTCTCAGTAACATTTACAGCCATTCTCTTGCTTTTCCAATCAAAGTGAAAGGAAATAACTTTAATCTTACCGAGTCAGATGTCACTCCTGGAATCTGGACCGTATCACTAACCTCCAAAAATATATCTAGGTGCTGTGCAGGATCTTCCACTTCTAAACCCAAAAACTGGTTCCTCTGTACCATATTGATGGTTGCTGGTTTAAGTTCAAACTGTACTCCCCGTGGTAGCACAATTGTCCGATTATCCTCATTCCATCTCGATACAGCATAATCCCTTATCGTTCTCTGCCTAGGGACCTCTTCTCTATACATTCTCGGATTCGGCACATGTTCGTTCTCGGGAGGAACTTCACCAATAGGAGGAGGATTGTTCTCCATGTTATTTTCTCTGTTAGCTCTCCTTCGTTGATGCAAAGTCCTCTCGATTTCAGGATCGTAGGGTGTTTTTTATTCCTGTCTCAATCTGCTCATGCACCACAACAACTACCTGAAAAGAATAAACAAAAATAAAATAAAAAGAAAAACATATACAAATAATAATCGAAACTTAAAACAACGCCAGTCCCCGGCAACGGCGCTAAAAACTTGACACGACCTCAGTAAGTGTACTGAATCGACAAGTAATACAGTGGAGTAAATTCGGACGCCAAATTATCGTACCCAAGGGACTGTGTGCGGAAGCAATGAAAATCAAATGCATGCTAAAGAATTCCCAATTGTTTGAATTGATTGAGTTAACTATTGATTGAAAATAAAGAATTTAAATAACCAAAATAAATAAACAGAAATAATCAAATTAAATTGACGTCAATAATTGTAATAAACAAAATGATGGAAAAATTAACAAGATAAGAATTCAAAAATAGACAAACGTTGCTCAGGTTCACTCATCCACCCCATACCAAGATATGAATAAAATTAATCCAAGAATCATTTATGAAAGAAATCGGGATAACCCTCTTAACCCAGGCTTCCCAAACAGAGTCAGCCACTCAAATTATATGACATCCCAAACCGGAGTCAGCCACATAATCAGCGTATGCATGGGTCTAAAATCCTAAGTTTGGTTTATTTTCCCAATACGGAGTCAAATAACCCAAAACTTAATTATCTCACTCATCATTCTAGTCTTAAATCACAAAATCCTGCACTTCTAGATTCCCAATCGGAGTCGTCCAAAAGACACAGCAAGAATGATAAAACTGAATATAGATAACCATGGTATTCAATCCATACAATTCAAAAACCAGCAAAGATAATGAAATAAATCATTCATCAAAATTGGAAATTAACTTGATAAAATAAATTCCATGATTCAATAATAAAAACCAGTAAAATAAACCATTCAATCATATATTTAAATTCAAAAGATGTTCAGAATTCACATCATGGGTAGGGGATTCAAAGATCCCCCAAACAACTAAAAGACTACTCACAATCCATTACAAAATCAAAAGTAAAGAGGAAAGAATAAACCCAGAGATTCATTGAGGTGTAAATCCCGGTTGAACCCTTAGTTCTTCAATCTTCAATGGAGAAAATCTGGAAATCCCTAAATATCAAAACTCTCTCTTCAAATTAAACTAGGTATTTTTATTGTAAAACTCTTGAATTGCAAATCAAATCTCTAGATAAAATCAGAAATCTTAATTAAGAACAATCCAAAAACTACCCCAAAATTCTATCTCTAAAACCCTAATCTGAAAATAGGTTCCACAAAACTAGCTGCCACTCAAAATCAGAAACTTCTCTTTTTAAATCCCGAGGGGTCACGGTGGTAACCAGATTTGTTGCCACCGTGAGGGTGTTGGGAAAGTAAATCTGCCTTGCGTGTAGGATGGGGATCACGGTGGTAACCAAATAGGTTGCCACCGTGACATGCTCAAATTTTTGCTTTTGTCCAGGAATTTCCTATGTCACAGTGGCAACCACATTACCTTGTCATCGTGAGGTAACTCCTCACTTGGTTCTGCCTTGGTGCTAATTATGTCACGGTGGTGATGACATTAGTTACCACCGTGACCCATAACAAATTTGCATTCTGCCCAATTGATACATATGTCACGGTGGTGATGACATTGGTTACCACCGTGACCTATAGTCTTCCTGCATTCTGCTTTTGGCTTCTTTGGATGTCATGGTGGTAACTAATGTCATTACCACTGTGAGGTACCTAAAGACACAAAAATTAAACTTAATAAAAAACTAACAAAAATTGCATAAAAATTCTAATTTCACTAACATTAACAAAATTAATCTAAAGTAATCATATCACGACAATAAACACTACTAAACACCATAAATCATACGAAAATACTACCGAATCTAAATAATAAATTGAAGTTATCAGTACACATTCGGATAATACATTCTCATAATTATCAAAACAGTTCAAAATAATTAAGCACCTGCTGACTCAAGGTAGTGGATAACGAGTGAACAGACAGTACTTTACGGGTACGAGCCGAATACTGACAGTACCTTACGGGTACAAATCGCAAACCATTTTACTTTCTCATTTACTAACCATTTTATTAAGGGACCTTAAACAAGATCCAAACACATTAAGGGTTCGCGAGGAACCAAACGGGGACCTGATCAAGGTCCGAACTAAACTGAGGCTGCAGCTAAAGACTCTATTAGGCATGCCTAACTATCCACTAAACTGACTCTTGTAGGCTAAAATCATATAGTTAACATCCACAGTTCAATTATAACAAGCAAAGAATTCACATACTTTGATTAATCAGTACATGCAATTATCAACCGTCTTAATAGTATACAGCTCAAATTAAGTGATAATGTGTGCAAAAATCCATAATTTAACATCCCTAAATCATGTGAAACAGAAGAGATTTTATTGCAAAAACAGGGTAGGCAACGGTGGTAACTAAATTTGTTGTCATAATGACATACCAAGGATCTCGGCAGAATGCAAGTCTGGGGTACCTCACGGTCACAACCAAAATGGTTGTTACCGTGACTTACCAAAGAAACCAGAGAGAAGCAAAAGTCTGGGTACCTCACGGTCACAACGAAAATGGTTGTCACCGTGACGTACCAAAGAAACCAGACAGAAGCAAAAGTCTGGGTACCTCACGGTCACAACCAAAATGGTTGTCACCGTGACGTATCCAAGACCCAGAACAGAAGCAAAATCTAGGCACCTCACGGTCACAACCAAATGGTTGTCACCGTGACATGTCCAGATTCACGACAGAATGCATCTTGTACATACCTCACGGTCACAACCAAAATGGTTGTCACCGTGACCCATGCCCAGATGCGATACCCAAGAGCCGATTTCCACTTCATTCAAGCCAAAATCCCAAAACTTTCACTTCAACCAAAATATCATTACTCAAACCATAATAATAAACCAATCAAACATCATTAAAACATGTAATAAATAAATCTTACTCAAGCATTCAAGGAACAATATCTATTTACATATTCAATTTCATCACTATTTATGCCACATCTCCATTAATCTCACATTTGTTTCATAACTCACAATTAAGGTTTTATGAACAATAATAATCAAAACCCATAACACACATACTATATCAAGAACATATCACAACCCAATTTCAAGAGATCACCAATAACACATACATGAACATATTTACATACACAAAAACAGGAAATTTCCCAAACCTTGAAATCCTTAGCTCCTTATTCACTTAGTTCCGCTTCCTGATGCCTTCTCCTTGCCCTTTGGCTCCCAAGGAGGCTCAACTAAACCTCAAACCATCAAAGCACACAAACTCAAAATCCTAACTTTAAAGCCAAAACCAGAAAAGCAAGAAATAAGTAGAAGAAGAAGAAGAACAAGGTGGAAAAATACAGAAACTTACAAATTAAATGCAAGATGTGATCAATTACCACCACCAAGAGCTTGAATCCAAGCTTAGAGCACACAAATGGAAAGCAAAGGAAAAGAAAGGCAAAGAGAAGAGGGAAGAACGGGAATGAGGAATGAAAAATTCTGATTTCCCAATTCTCTCTCTTCTTCTACTTTTCATTTTTCCTAACCTAACCATGTGTCCACTCCCTAGTGGTGGGAAATAACCACACACGCGCACACACACACACAATCATGCATCACATACACCCAAAACTCTCCCAACTAATGCATACCCTACAAGTGTGTGAGCACACACACACAAGCACAGCCCCAAAACACACTCTACAAATATATGAGTCAACACACCCAAGTGTAACCCAACTAATTCACACCCTAACACCACACATGCACCCATATGCTAACAAAACTCTTAAAACATGCATTTCTACCCAAAATGCCCTTAACACATGCCAAAAATCATACAATGCACATGCACAAACATGGCTCATTCTACTAGGGGGCAAACGGGGTGTGACAACTCTCCCCTATTAACAAGAATTTCGTCCTCGAAATTCTCACCTGATCTGAACAAATGCGGGTACTGAATTCTCATCGACTCTTCTGGCTCCCAAGTTGCTTCCTCAACCCCGTGATGACTCCATAACACCTTTACCAAAGGAATTTGCTTGGTGCTCAGCTGTCTCACTTCCCGGGCTAGAATAACTCTTGGCTCTTCATCATATGAAAAATCGGGCTGCACTTGCACTTCTTGCACTGACAGAACATGCGACGGATCCGACCGGTACCGACGAAGTATCGAAACATGAAACACATCATGCAACTTCGATAACTCCATTGGCAAAGCCAATCTATAAGCCACTGGACAAACTCTCGCCAAGACCTCATACGGACCAATGAAGCGAGGACTAAGCTTTCCCTTTTCTCCAAACCGAAGTACCTTTCTCTAAGGCGACATTTTAAGGAAGACTTTGTCCCCAACTTCAAACCACACATCTTTCCTCTTTAGATTGGCATAAGACTTTTGTCGATCCTTAGCTGCCTTCAAATTCCGCTGTACTACTCTAATCTTTTCCTCTATATCCCTAACCAACTCTGGTCCAATCACTGATCGCTCGGACAACTCGGCCTAACAAATCGGAGTCCTACATTGCCGACCATACAAAGCCTCATATGGTGCCATACCGATGCTCGACTGATAACTATTATTGTAGGCAAACTCAATAAGCGACACTTATCGGTCCCAACTACCCAAAAAATCAAAGGTACAAGCTCTCAACATATCTTCTAAAATCTGTATAACCCGTTCGGATTGACCATCTGTTTGAGGGTGGAATGTTGTACTGAAGTTCAACTTGGTACCCAAAGCCTTCTGCAACTCTTTCCAAAACTTAGATGTGAACCTTGGGTCCCTATCTGAAACCATGGACAACGGCACTCCATTCAACCGAACTATCTTATCCACATAGATACTGGCCAACCTGTCCATCGAATAATCTACTCTCACCGGCAAGAAGTGAGCTGACTTCGTAAGCCGATCCACTATCACCCATACTGAGTCATGCTTTTTCTGAGTCAAAGGAAAACCGAAAACAAAATCCATGGCAATGTCATCCCACTTCCATTCGGGGACTGATAAAGGTGTGAGTAATCCTGAAGGAACTTAGTGCTCAGCCTTTACCTGCTGACACGTCAGGCACTTGGACGCAAAATCCACTATGTCCCTCTTCATACCGGACCACCAATAGAACTGCTTCATATCCCAGTACATCTTCTCACTACCAGGATGCATAGTGAAAACTGTACTATGCGCCTCACCCAAAAGCTATCTTCCTAACTCTTCAATATCTGGTACACAAAAATAGTTTCTAAATAGAAGAACCCCATCCTGAACCAAAAACTCTAACCGCTTGCCAAAACTAACTTCTTGCACAATCCGCTGAAGCTTCTCATCATTCCCTTGAACATCAACAATCTTCTGTTTCAAGGTAGCCTTCAATCTCAACTGAGCCATCAAGGCTACATCTGAACCAAACCTCCATCTAAACCGCCTCAGAAATAAAGTAGAAACTGACTTCCGGCTCAAAGCATCCGCGACTACATTGGCCTTACCCGGATGGTAATGCACAATGCAGTCATAATCCTTAAACAACTCGAGCCATCGACGCTGTCTCATATTCAACTCCTTCTGCGTGAGGAGATACTTTAAACTTTTGTGATCCGTAAATATCCTACATCTCTCCCCATACAGATAATGGCGCCAAATCTTCAAAGCAAAGATCACAGCCGCCAACTCTAAATCATGAGTCAGATAGTTCCTTTCATATGATTTCAACTGCCGAGAAGCATATGCCACTACTTTACCCTCCTGCATCAGAACACATCTAAGGCCAACACCTGAAGCATCACTATACATAACAAACTCCTTACCCGATATGGGTTGAGTCAGTATAGGAGCTTCAACTAGCAAATTTTTCAACTGCTCAAAACAAGTCTAACATCTGTCTGACCACTCAAACCTAACTCTTTTCCTCAATAACTTGGTCATCGGAGTGGTAATTACTGAGAAACCCTTAACAAACCGACGGTAAAAACACACCAAACCGAGGAAACTCTGCACTTCCTGAACATTCCTAGGCACCTTCCAATCCACTATCGCCTCAATCTTGGCTGGATCCACTTGGATACCCTTAGCTGAAACTATATGGCCAAAAAATGACACTTCCCGAAGCCAAAAATCACACTTGCTAAGCTTAGCAAACAACTGATGATCTCTCAACACTTGCAGCACTAACCGAAGATGCTCCTCGTGCTCGATCTCATCCTCGGAATACACTAAGATATCATCTATAAACACCACCACAAACCGGTCCAAGTATGGCCTAAACACTCTGTTCCTCAAATCCATGAATGCCGCTGGAGAATTAGTTAAACAAAACGGCATCACAAGGAACTCAAAGTGGCCATACCGAGTCCGGAATGCAGTCTTAACCACATCCTCATCCTTGACCTGAAGTTGATAATACCCCGACCGAAGATCTATCTTGGAAAACACACCTGCACCCTGAAGCTGATCGAACAAATCCTCGACTCCAGGCAATGGATACTTATTCTTCACTGTAACTTTATTGATTTGCCTGTAGTCGATGCACATCCTCAATGATCCATCCTTTTTCTTAACAATTAGAACTGGAGCTCCCTAAGGGGATATGCTAGGTCGAATAAACCCCTTATCCATTAGCTCTTGTAGTTGAGTTTTAAGTTCCCTCAACTCTACAGGAGCCATCCGATAAGGTGCTTTCGATACTGGTACGATACCCGGCATAATCTCAATGGCTAACTCAACTTCTCTTTCCGGAGGCAACCCAGGCAAATCACTCGGGAAAACATCACAAAACTCCCGCACCACAGGGATATCCTCAATCCTTACTTGATCCCTCTTGGAATCCAAAACCACAGCCAAGAAAGCCTCACAACCTTTCCTAATAAACCTCTTGGCTTGCATCGCTGAGATCACATTATTCACAGAACTAGCACCCAAACCTCTTACAAACACTGGAAATCTATTCCTATCCCGAAGCACAAAGGTCTTCCTATGGAAGTCCACCACAGCTCGGTGCTTACCCAACCAGTCCATGCCTAAAATCAGGTCAAACTCTTTGAAAGGCAACTCTATCAAGTCCGCAGGAAACTCAATTCCCTCAACCAACAAAGGACAACTCCTGTAAACTCTACTCACATTGACACTATGCCCTAATGGATTGGTCGCACATATCTCATAGTCTAACTGATCTACCACATGCAACTTGTCAATAATCTTATCTGTGCATAGATATGAGTGTGTGAAACCAGGGTCTATTAGAGCATACAATTCAATGTCATGGAGTAGGAACTTACTGGCAACCACATCAGGGGCATCCTGCTCCTCTCTAGCTCTCATAGCATAAGCTCTAGCTGCGACTGGTGGAGGACGCTCAACTGTCTCCGAAACAGCTCCATCTCTAAGTCGATCGCCTCGGCCCCTACTACGGGCAGCCTGAGTAGCATTAGATCCAACGCCACTAGCCCCTCTCTGTGGACCCGAATCCTCACTCAATTAGGGACAATTAGCCAGACGATGCTCGGTGCTCCCACATCTAAAACATCCACCAGTGAGCCACCTACACTCACCCCGGTGAGCCTTACTGCAGTGCGAACAAATAGGCATAGGCTCAGATCTACCACCCCTACCAGAACCAGACTCAGCTGCTGAACCCTGCCTTCTATCCCTCGCGTTTGAACCAGATGATAACTGATCTTGTGGATCCCTTGCTCTTTTACCCGAAGACGAAGAAGAAGAACCACCCCGAGACTGATTCCTCCTCTGAGCTCTCTCTCTCAGCACTGACTTTGACCTTTCAGCCCTCATGGCAGCATCTGCAATCTAATAATAGCTCACCCCTCGTGCTCATTAAGGAGATCAAAGTTACTCTTAAAGATTCATTCAAGCCTGCCTCAAAGTGCTTACATCGAAAATCAACTGTCATCACCCCACGCGGAGCATATTGGGACAACCGATTAAACTCTTTCTCATAATCCGAAATCGACATAGCCCTTTGCTTCAAACTCAGAAACTGCGCCCATCTCGCATCCTTATAAGTCTGAGTTACATACTTCTTTGTGAATTCCTCATCAAAGAATTCCCATGTAACAGGATTAGGCATCTGAGGTTGTCTGCACACCAGCTCCCACCATTCATACGCTGACCCTTGAAGCAAGGCCACGGCACATTCTGCTTGCAACTCCGGAGGGCACCTAACTTCTCTTAAAGCCCTTTCACCTTATCTAACCACCTCTCTGCCAATTTAGATTCATCCAACCCGGTTCAATAAAAGTCTTCGGCCCCAGCTTTTCTCAAGTTCTCCATGGGAGGCCTGGGGGCAACCACTCTCTCCAAGACCCTCGCCATGTCCTGTGACAGCCTGAACATGGCTTCAAAAGGCATGGCAGCGGCCTCGGGCTGGACCCTAGCAGCTTGAGCCGACACAAAAATAGAATGATCTCTAACTTGAGGGTTCACACTTTCAGCGGACTCCTCAAGTGATCCACGAGCAGAATTAGAAGCCATCTAAGCAAACAAGGAAAAACCGCATCAGCCAACACAGCCCTAGACATATGCGCACCAAAACATAATATCACATGAACAACACCCAGAAACGCCTAAACTGGGCTCTTATACAACAACTTGTAACACCCTCTACTCATACGTAGGCGATCCCATCCGATAAGGAGTGAGATGCCGTATGGGTAAAGGTGCCACCACGCAGAAACAGGATAAACATACATTCATACATAAACATATATGCTGAAACATAGGGTAATTAAAAAACTTTACGAAACCTTTCATGAAAGAAGCTGATCATGCATTAATATAACAGAAAACATTACATTACTGTCTGATCAACCCGAAAGTACAAAAGATAATTACATAACCAAAATAAACTTAAACATATGCGGAAGCTATTACAAAACTGACATAAGAGAGTTCTATACAAAATTAATCATCAAGCTACAAATATTAAGCCCTACACTAAAACCCAGCTGTGTTGGCCTAGCTGCGACGACTCTCCCAAGGTAAAACTCCTTCCGCACCTGCACGGGTAAACACACCGTGCTAAGCGATAAACGCTTAGTGGGGAACACACACATAAGAAATGATCGGCCTTTCACAATGGTTGTCAACCATAACGCATACAAATGGCATAATCAGAAATACTCATTAGATACAATAGGAACATGCGAACACATAGAATCGTACATTTAATATACATAACCGCATTCATAATACCTCATCATTGTACACATTCGGATAATACATTCTCATAATTATCAAAACAATTCAAAATAATTAAGCACCTATTGACTCAAGGTAGTGGATAACGAGTGAACAGACAGTACTTTACGGGTACGAGCCAAATACTGACAGTACCTTACGGGTACAAATCGCAAACCGTTTTACTTTGTCATTTACAAAACATTTTATTAAAGGACCGGACCTTAAACAAGATCCAAACACATTAAGGGTTCACGAGGAACCAAACGGGGACCATATCGGGGTCTGAACTGAACTGAGGTTGCAGCTAAAGACTATATTAGGCATGCCTAACTATCCACTAAACTGACTCTTGTAGGCTAAAATCATATAGTTAACATCCACAGTTCAATTATAACAAGCAAAGAATTCACATACTTTGATTAATCAGTACATGCAATTATCATCCATCTTAATAGTATACAGCTCATATTAAGTGATAATGTGTGCAAAAATCCATAATTTAACATCCCTAAATCATGTGAAACAGAAGAGATTTTATTGCAAAAACAGGGTAGGTCACGGTGGTAACCAAATTGGTTGTCACCGTGACATACCAAGGATCTCGGCAGAATGCAAGTCTGGGGTACCTCATGCTCAAAACCAAAATGGTTGTCACCATGACGTACCAAAGAAACAAGACAGAAGCAAAAGTCTGGGTACCTCACGGTCACAACCAAAATGGTTGTCACCGTGACGTACCAAAGAAACCAAACAAAAGCAAAAGTCTAGGTACCTCACCGTCAAAAACAAAATGGTTGTCACCGTGACGTACCAAAAAAACCAGACAGAAGCAAAAGTCTGGGTACCTCACGGTCACAACCAAAATGGTTGTCACCGTGACACATCCAAGACCCAGAACAGACGCAAAATCTGGGCACCTCACGGTCACAACCAAAATGGTTGTCACCGTGACATGTCCAGATTCACAGCAGAATGCATCTTGTACATACCTCACGGTCACAACCAAAATGGTTATCACCGTGACCCATGCCCAGATGCGATACCCAAGAGCCGATTTCCACTTCATTTAAGCCAAAATCCCAAAACTTTCACTTCAACCAAAATATCCTTACTCAAACCTTAATAATAAACAAATCAAACATCATTAAAACATGCCATAAATAAATCTTACTCAAGGATTCAAGGAACAACATCTATTTACATAATCAATTTCATCACTATTCATACCACATCTCCATCAATCTCACATTTGGTTTCATAACTCACAATTAAGGTTTTATGAACAATAAGAATCAAAACCCATAACACACATGCTATATCAAGAACATATCACAACCCAATTTCCAAAGATCACAAATAACACATACATGAACATATTTACATACACAAAAACAGGAAATTTCCCAAACCTTGAAATCCTTAGCTCCTATTCACTTAGTTCCGCTTCCTGATGCCTTCTCCTTGCCCTTTGGCTCACGAGGAGGCTCAACTAAACCTCAAACCATCAAAGCACACAAACTCAAAATCCTAACTTTAAACCCAAAACTAGAAAAAGTAAGAAAGAAGAAGAAGAACAAGGTGGAAAAATACAGAAACTTACCAATTAAATGCAAGATGTGATCAATTACCACCACCAAGAGCTTAAATCCAAGCTTAGAGCACACAAATGGAAAGCAAAGGAAAAGAAAGGCAAAGAGAAGAGGGAAGAACGGGAATGAGGAATGAAAAATTCTAATTTCCCAATTCTCTCTCTTCTTCTACTTTTCATTTTTCCTAACCTAACCATGTGTCCACTCCCTAGCGGTGGGAATCAACCACACACACACACACACACAATCATGCTTCACATACACCCAAAAATCTCCCAACTAATGCATACCCTACAAGTGTGTGAGCACACACACACAAGCACAGCCCCAAAACACACTCTACAAACATGTGAGTCAACACACACAAGTGTAACCTAACTAATTCACAGCCTAACACCACACATGCACCCATATGCTAACAACACTCTTAAAACATGCATTTCTACCCAAAATGCCCTTAACATATGCCAAAACTCATACAATGCACATGCACAAACATGGCTCATTCTACTAGGGGGCAAACGGGGTGTGACAATGTCCAACCTTACAGGTTAAAATTTCATGCATAATAAATCTAAATTATTGGATTATCAAGTTCTCAAACTTATGAGGGGATCTTTATTAAGCCTTTTCTTAATAAGTATGCAATCGTTTTACTCTTAAAATATCGTAAGGCAATTAACAATTAAAATAAACTCATTTATTATAAAGTTATATGCCATCATAATTAATAAATAGACGCATTTATTTAACCAATAAATAAAATCCAATAATCCCAAAATCAGACACTCATGTCAAATATTAATAGGAAACATAAATCCTATTTAACAAAAATAAACGCCAACTTAAATTGACACTTATGTCAACTATTATTGAAGTCCAACTATTATTGCAGTCTAGATTTCATAAATTTTTTTTAGTTATTAGGTTATATCTTTGACCGATTTAATCAATTTGTCAAGCGACTCATAAGTCTATTGATAAAGTCATGGATGATGCACACTCCGTCCATTTCTCAATAACATCACAGAATTTTGGTGTTACTTTTCAACACTTGCCCTTTTATGTAACTCTGACCAAAATTTCATTTTCATACTCGGACCACCAGTTCAATTGCCCTCTTGCATTTGTTCTCACACATGTACTTTATGATGCACTATAGCATCAATATCTTCAGCTCATATCTTCCTTCGCATTTTATGTTGCTTATTGATTGCACTCTTGCAATTCTCAAAGCAACCTATGCATTTCTTAAGGAAGAACAGGTGCTCTTATTTAAAATGTTTACAACATATTACAGAAAAATTTATGCACTCATGTATAAATACACATGATTGAAATGCATTTCAATCAATAAATAAGGACAGAACCTCAAAAATTTTTCAAAATATTTTTAAAAATTTTCTAAAGCAGAAAACACATTTTCTACAAATTTTTAATATTTTATTTTGAAATTAAACACATTTAAATATCAAAAATTACACAATTAATTTTATGGTCATTAAAAACTTTTAAAAACATGACAAAAAAATCAGAAATAATTTGAAAAAATTTTTAGACAAAAAACGTAGCTGAAATGGTGGCCGAAGGACGTCGCACGCGCCATCACGTGCCGACAGGAGGGAGGTAGATGCACTCACGCGCCACACGTGCGGCCTCCCACTTGACCAAACACGTGTCAACACAATAGCATGCCACGTGTTCGATTCCTATTGGTCCACCTGGCGCCCATGTGGCACTCGGGTACACGTCACCGCCACATGTCATCCACGTAGCGGTGTCTCATTGGACCACGTGTCACATATGACAGTTAGCATTGCCACGTGGCAGACCTCGGTCTAACACTTGGCGTCCCTTGATTGGGCCATGTGGCACTATCTGATTGGGACACGTGGCAAGACCACAGTCTCCCACGTGTCACCCTCTGGTTGGTCTACGTGTTACCCGTTTGACACGTGGCTTGACCATAGTAATCCAAGTGTCCTACCCCGCATGTGCCACGTGGCATGGCCTCTGCCATCCACGTGGCGCTCGTCTATTGGGTCACGTGTCAGCAGTGATGCAATACTGCTGACACGTGGCGATGCGCGTGTGGGCCACTGCCCATGCGCCGCCTTCCTTGCCGATTCTGACGCTCCGGTTCCGGCCGGCGGGGGGTTTTCAGAGTCTGTGAATCCAATGGTGTGCTCAAAAATCAAAAATCCCGACTTTTAGTTAGCCGTTTTGAACACTCATGTTCATCCCCTCGGGTTTCAGTGTACACATACATGAAATCAAGCTGAAATATACATGCATATATATTTTTCACACAAAAAACAAATTTTTGTTGTGTTCAATGCATCCCAGATCTAATAATTTAACATATAAAATTTTAGATCTATTTAGACACATGCCAGGATGCAAAAACAATGGCTCTAATAGCAATGAAGGATTATGGGAAAAATTATAACAAATATAATTTATACGGAGGTAACATTAATAGATGTACCTACCTCTTATAGCGCAGAAACTCGTTGCAGAAGCGTCTACCAAGATCTCAATAGTTTTTTGTCACTGGTTCGGCTTTTACCCACTCGGGATAAGAGCAGCTAGATCACAATCTAAATTCCCCTGAAAATTAAGACAGAAAACTTGTGAGTGGGAACGAGTAGCCTTGAGGCATGTACGTTTTCTCGTTACCAAATAATGAGGATATCACCTCTATTTATAGAGATCCTAAAAGCTAGAGACCTAACTCTACTTTAACTCAGACTCTTTCTGAGATAGGATTTGGTAATTTTAATCAGATTAAATAACTCAATTTAATCTGGATTGGAACTCAATCCATTATAGAGTCATGGGCGTACCCAAACTTTATCAAATAATTGATATCTCAAAATTAATTATTTTAGATGGCTCTATTTACTACTTTTGCCTCTTCCAATCATTTAATATTAGGCTATTGCAGAGGTAGATATTTCCATCAAACTACATGGCCCCACGATATAACCATCCCATTGGTGGAGTAGAACTCAACCCACTAAAAACTATATTCTCCATATAGTGATTGTAATACCCCCTACCTATACGTGGGCGATCCCATTCGATAAGGAGTGAGATGCCGTATGGGTAAAGGTGTCACCACACAAATACAGGATAAACATATACATTCATACACAAACATACATACTTAAATACAGGGTAATTAAAACTTTACAAAATCATTCATGAAAGAGGCTGAGCATGCATTAATATAACGGATACATTACATTACTGTTTGATCAACCCAAAGGTACAAAAGATAATTACATATCCAGAATATACTTATACATATGCGGAAGCTATTACAAAATTACCATAAGAGAGTTCTATACAAAAAGAATCCTCAATATACAAAAATTAAGCCCTACACTACACCCAGCTGTTTTGGCCCGGCTGCGACGACTCTCCCAAGGCGACTCTTTCCACACCTGTGCGGGTAAACACTCCGTGCTAAGCGATAAACGCTTAGTGGGAAAACACACAAATCAAATGGACGAACATTCACAATGGTCGTCAAGCAAAACACATACAGATGGCATAATCAGAAATACACATTAGATAAGATTATGATCATACGAGCATAATGAGTCATACATTTGACATAACATAACTGTCTTCATATTATCACATTAGTAATCATATTCGAAGAGTACACTCTCAATAATAATCAAAACAGTTCAAAACATTAAAGCACCTACTGACTTGAGGTAGTGGATAACGAGTAAACGGACAGTACTGTAGACACCGGGTCTTGAGGCAGTCCAGATCGGAGTTACCCGATGAAGAGATCAATGTCGGTTTTCGGATAAGGGGATAAAATTCAGAGGTTTTCGTCTTTCGATTTCGCGAGGATTAAAATCTTTTTCTATGGCATGGAGTTTATAAAGAATTGGATAAATTTTTTGGTAAAATTGGGAGTTTTGCTCCACAGACGGGACGCCCGTCCCTACTTGGGGTGATCCCCATCTCTAGGCGTAGTGGGGACGGACATGTGGCAATGTAGGGACGCCCGTCCCTAGTATTGTGCCCCGTCCCTAGTCAGTTTCCCGCATATGCCCTTAGTAGGGACAGCCGTCGGTAGATGCGGGGAAGCCCATCGGTACGGTAACTGACCGAATCACGCCAGATTGGATAAAATCTTATCAGTTTTCTTTCAAATGGAGGATAGGATTTATCTAAGATTTGAATTTTAAAGTCCTTTTAAAATTCAAACTTTAGATTGAGGCTTATCTTGATTATCCCCTAAAATCCTATAAATAGAGGATCAAATTTCAATTTTTTGGGGTTAGAAAATTTGGGAATTTTTGTGAGAAAAAGAGATAAAATTTAGAGCAATTTATTTTGAAAAAAAGGCTATCAAATATTTTTGGAAATTTGGTTTTTAGAAAAGTTTCTGTGAGCAATTTACTCAAAAGTTTATGAAATCTCTGCTTTATTTGCAGAATTTTATTTTGAGAAATTTTTTTTAATTAATTGATTTCTTCCAAGTTTTCTTGCGAGTTAAGTCAATTTGAGGTGACAAAATTCATTCGTTTCCATCAATATAACTAATTCGAACACTCGATTACTATCAAATTTTCAAGGAAAGAAAAACATAAATTTTCTTTCTTTGATCTGATTCTTACTCGATCCTTGCGAAGCATACGGGGACGAAATCATTCGACAATCACCCTAAAAGGTAAAATCCGAGGGTAAATATTCTGGACTAACATGTGTGTAATTTAATTTGATTCACATTGATTTTTACGTATTTTATCATTCTTTTATAAAAGAGCTAAAAGGTTTTTTTACTTGTTTTCCCTTACTACGGACGGCCTATGGCACAGTACAGGAGGCCGTCCCTAGGCAGGCTTTTACGTTTTTGATTTATAAAACTCTATCTTTTAACCTATTTCTGTTAGGGTTCTCTCATTCTTTATTTTTATTTTTTTATTCACATTTTTTTTATGCTAACATTTTTATCCTTGTGAGTTATTTTCTGACCATTTGGAGTTGGAGTTATGAAAGATGGTGATTGCGCCAGTACGAGGACTTTTGTTCGGGTTCCTTCTTTGCCTTTACCTTTTATTTATGTTATTATGAAAATGGTTTTAATATCGTTGATTAGAAAAGACCAAAAGCTGTCTATTAATTAATTTGGCATTTTCTCTAAATAAAAATGGGACTAACGTCCTAGTTTTTCATACTCAAATAAATCATCACATCAATAACTGTTTCATAATAAATATGCATATGAGGATCAATATCCTCATCATCAATGAATACCCCGATTTATGCTTGATTTGCATTTCATTTATAAATGGGAGTTGTATTCCGCTCCTAGTGTTATTATAATATTGATTATTGTATTTTTGGATTTATCTTCCATTTACCTCTTTTGATATGAATGATTGCGCCTTTAATTTAAATTGCATCGTGTGGGAAGTTGATGAAACAATAAACTCAAAACTCAATTATAATATTAATCAAGGTATAAATAAATGAGATGTCCCGAACTCACTCTGGTCTTTGGGGCTCAATGAGACGAGAGGTCTAGGACTTCCAAGACACCTCTTGAGTCCCATAGACCAGAGTGAGTTCGGGACTTCTCATTTATTTATACCTTGATTAATATTATAATTGAGTTTTGAGTTTATTGTTTCATCAACTTCCCAAATGATGCAATTTAAATTAAAGGCGCAATAATTCATATCAAAAGCGGTAAATAGAAGATAAATCCAAAAATATAACATTAAATATTACAATAACACTAGGAGCGGAATACAACTCCCATTTATAAATGAAATGCAAATCAAGCATAAATCGGGGTATTCATTGATGATGAGGATATTGATCCTCGTATGCATATTTATTATGAAACAGTTATTGATGTGATGATTTATTTGAGTATGAAAAACTAGGACGTTGGTCCCATTTTTATTTAGAGAAAATGCCAGATTAATTAATAAAAAGCTTTTGGTCTTTTTTATTCAACGATATTAAAACCGTTTTCATAATAACATAAATAAAAGGTAAAGGCAAAGAAGGAACCCGAATAAAAGTCCTCGTACTGGCGCAATCACCATCTTTCATAACTCCAACTCCAAATGGTTAGAAAATAACTCACAAGGATAAAAATGTTAGCATAAAAAAATGTGAATAAAAAAATAAAAATAAAGAATGAGAGAACCCTAACAGAAATAGGTTAAAAGATAGAGTTTTATAAATCAAAAACGTAAAAGCCTGCCTAGGGACGGCCTCCTGTACCGTGCCATAGGCCGTCCCTAGTAGGGGAAAACAAGTAAAAAAACCTTTTAGCTCTTTTATAAAAGAATGATGAAATATGAAAAAATCAATGTGAATCAAATTAAATTACACACATGTTAGTCCAGAATATTTACCCTCGAATTTTACCTTTTAGGGTGATTATCGGATGATTTCGTCCCCGTATGCTTCGCAAGGATCGAGTAAGAATCATATTAAAGAAAGAAAATTTATGTTATTCTTTCCTTGAAAATTTGATAGTAATCGAGTGTTCGAATTAGTTATATTGATGGAAATGAATGAATTTCGTCACCTCAAATTGACTTAATTCGCAAGAAAACTTGGAAGAAATCAATTAATTAAAAAAATTTTCTCAAAATAAAATTCTGCAAATAAAGCAGAGGTTTCATAAAATTTTTAGTAAATTGCTCACATAAACTTTTCTAAAAACCAAATTTACAAAAATATTTGATAGCCTTTTTTTCAAAATAAATTGCTCTAGAATTTCTCTCTTTTTCTCACCAAAATTCCCAAATTTTCTAACCCCCAAAAATTGAAATTTGATCCTCTATTTATAGGATTTTAGGGGATAATTAAGATAAGCCTCAATCTAAAGTTTGAATTTTAAAAGGACTTTAAAATTCAAATCTTAAATAAATCCTATCCTCCATTTGAAAGAAAATTGATAAGATTTTATCCAATCCGGCGTGATCCGGTCAGTTACCGTACCGACGGGCTTCCCTGCATCTACCGACGACCGTCCCTACTAAGGGCATATGCGGGAAACTAACTAGGGACGGGGCGCGATACTAGGGACGGGTGTCCCTATATTGCCACGTGTCCGTCCCCACTATGCCTAGAGACGGGGATCACCCCAAGTAGGGACGGGCGTCCCTACACAGACGGGCATCCCGTCTTTGGAGGAATACTCCCAATTTTACCCAAAAATTTATCCAATTCTTTCAAAACTCCATGCCATAGAAAAAGATTTTAATCCTTGCGAAACCGAAAGACGAAAACCTCCAAATTTTATCCCCTTATCCGAAAACCGACATTGATCTCTTCATCGGGTAACTCCGATCTGGACTGCCTCAAGTCCCAGTGTCTACAATTGCCCCCAATTTTTGGAAACTAGCGCACTAGTGCCTAGATGAGCCAAAATTCAGAGAAGAAAGGAAAGGGATGCATACCTGAGGCAGTCCTTACCTTTTTGCCGGGGAAGCGGCAATGCGTCGAGTCGGTTCTGGACTTACAAAACGCGAGGTTTATTCTTCTGAGCTGCACCGAGTCTTCTTCGCACTGTACATAGTGCAATAATTAGCTCTCCTGAGATGTACCGAGCCTTCTTCGAACTGTACAAAGTGCAATGATGGGCTCTTTTGAGCTGCACCGAGTCTTCTTCGGACTGTACAAAGTGCAATGATGGGTTCTCCTGAGATGCACCGAGTCTTCTTCGGACTGTACAAAGTGCAATGATGGGCTCTTCTGAGCTGCACCGAGTCTTCTTCGGACTGTACAAAGTGCAATGATGGGCTCTTCTGAGCTGCACCGAGACTTCTTCGGACTTTACAAAGTGCAATGATGGGCTCTTCTGAGTTGCACCGAGTCTTCTTCGAACTGTACAAAGTGCAATGATGGGCTCTTCTGAGCTGCATCGAGTCTTCTTCGGACTGTACAAAGTGCAATGATGGGCTCTTCTGAGCTCCGCCGAGTCTTCTTTGGACTGTACAAAGTGCAATGAGGGGCTCTTCTAAGCTACACCGAGTCTTCTTCGGACTGTACAAAGTACAATGACGGGCTCTTCTGAGCTGCACCGAGTCTTCTTCGGACTGTACAAAGTGCAATGACGGGCTCTTCTGAGCTGCACCAAGTCTTCTTCGGACTGTACAAAGTGCAATGATGGGCTCTTCTGAGCTACACCGAGTCTTCTTCGGACTGTACAAAGTACAATGTTGGGCTCTTCTAAGCTGCACCGAGTCTTATTTGGACTGTACAAAAGTGCAATGAGGGGCTCTTCTGAGCTGCACCGAGTCTTCTTCGGACTGTACAAAGTGCAATGATGGGCTCTTCTGAGCTGCACCGAGTCTTCTTCGGACTGTACAAAGTGCAATGATGGGCTCTTTTGAGCTGCAATGAGTCTTCTTGGGACTGTACAAAGTGCAATGATGGGCTCTTCTGAGCTGCACCGAGTCTTCTTCGGGTGTCCCAATTTGGCGGCTTTATCATGCCCCAAGGTACAATTCTGACCTTTTGATTTCATGTGATCCTGAAGGACATGATGCTTAATTTGTTTATTCTTCCTTTTGACTGTGGGTCAATTTTGAATCGGTGTAAAACCACATTCCTGTATTATAAGAGATTCTCGTTAATTCTCACGCCAATTAATTTGACTGATAGATTTGTGGATATTTTTATATCATCCTTATTATCACATGATTAATTATCCCTTTTTCTTCGTCTTCTTTTCTTTTCTTTTCTTAAGAAAGTTAAATCATGAAGAAATAGCATGCAAATTTAACAGGATAACTATAAATGTTTTTCCAGTAAAAGGTTAAATTTTGTACAATGTAATGTAAATATGATAATATAAGATACAAAAATAATATCATGACTCCCTGAAGGGCTATGGGGGTGGATAGTCTGTGAGCTCCTCCTCCGGATCATCATCATCATCATCTGATATCTGGACTGTCTGAGACCGTGATGAAGAGGCAGAGGGTCCCGCATCTGGAGCAGATGGCTGACTAGGAGGGGCTGATGGTCCGGCCTGCTGTGTAGCCGATGCTCTGGCCTGTCGCTGGTATCTAGGAAGGACGGCCACTGGTATAGATAATGGATGCGCCTTTGCCGGGTCCTGCTGCTGGAACTAGACCTGGGCAAATCCATCTAGGAAAGGCTGTACACATACCGTCATGAACTGCAGCGTATCAATGACAACTCCCCCTAACTCCCTGAAAGCATCGCCTAGGCGGAGGGTCTGATCCATGGAGGCGGTCCCCATGTTCCGCAGTCTATCCTCTGTCTGCTCCCTAAACTCTCGAATGGAGTGGGCGATAGGAGGTATGGCACCATCTAAAACCTGGACCCTGAATCTGAGAGCCTCCACTGACTACTCTACTGCCTGTAAGGACACATCCACCCTCTGGGCCACTCCATCCTGGGAGGTCCTCATCTCCTGCCTCAGTTGAGCCACGAGCCTCTCCTGCACCTGCCTCAAAAAATCAATAAGCCACCCCTGCTCCTGGATAATACTCTGCTGCTGCTCCAGCCGATCTAATATGACTCTATCTCGCTCTCCAAGCTGCCCGAGAAGGGCTCTGTCTCTCTCCTCCTGCCTGTGCTCGAAAGATGAAAACATAGCAGTTAATAGTGCAGTAAAATCTGGCTGCGCTGATGATGAGGGCGGAGGGGGAGCTGAATCTGGTGCTAGCTTAGGTGGCGGAGCTGTAAAAGTAGATGCTCCCGGATCCCCTACCCTAGCATACGGACTAAAGCTCTTGTGAGCCCGGGGAACTGTCTGATGTACTCGCAATGGTGGAGGTGTAGGACTCCGTACTCTCTGCCCTGGAGGAGTAGCAAGCAGCTCATCCATAGTAAACTCGATCCCCATATCATCAGGTGTACTTGGATGCTCCTCATGCTGTGGCTGCGGAGGCTGACCCCCTGGATGCTCTAGCCATCGGGGAAGCTGGTCCTCCTCGTGCTGATGGTGCTCGGGAAGCTGCTGCTCCTGATGCTCTGGGTGCCCGGGAGGCTGGTCCTGAGGCTGCTCCTCTACTGGCTCTAACGAAGGCAAGCTAAATGCACATCTAGTCTCATGCACAGTGCGAAGCCTGTACGCCTCGGGCTGGCCCGGTATCGGCAATATCATAGCCATCGTCATAGCTGCTGGAGCGTCCACATAAATGCTCTCATCCAAGGGACGCCCCAAGATATCTGGACGAACGCCCAAATTCAAGATCAATCTGGTAATGACGCCCCTAACATACACCACAGGGGCTGCCCCCCTGGATACCCTCAGCAGGTTGACCAAAATCTCGTGGCTGATGTTGAGCCTCTGACCTGCCACCATGGCCCATAAACTCCAGATCTCTGCAGCATTGAGGGGACCTGGGTTACCAGCTCGTCCCAAATATGAGCTAGATAAAACTCGGTGAAGATATTGCAAGGCCTGTGATGAAAGTACTGTACTCTTTGCCGTGTCATGATCATACGGCACTCCCGGCAATGCTATAACCGCCCAATGCTGACGTCTCACTGACCTCTGGGGCGTTATGACATCCTGCCCGAACAGAAGCCCCATGGCCTCTATCAACTGCTACGGGTGATACTGTAATGGTGGCCCTCAATCCAAAACTGGATGACACCCTCCTCCGTGTCAGATCTCTGATATCCGCCGTAGTGTAGCGTAGCAAGGAACTGCCGCACCATCTCTGGGTGAGTCTGGAAAGCAGGTATCAAAAACTCTACGCAACCCGCACCTGCCATCAGTATAGCAACCTCATCTGCCATCCCCAGAGCCTCAAGGAATGGCCTAAAAATGAAGCGGCTAGCTCGGAACTGCACCTGGGCCAGTGCTGCGTATCGCTGTCTAGCCTCGTCACTCATCCAACCTGGGGCCTCAGGCTCAAGCTGATCATGCGGAGCATATCGTCGTGGTGGCATCCTGTGAATAAGGTAAACAGTTAGTTTAGCATTGTAGGTATAAACGGATAAAAATTTAGGCGGCATTCTGACTGGATATGTCTAAACCAAAAAAAAAGGCAGGCCTCAGGCCCCAATACAATATATTCACATTTGCTAAAAAATTTGTGCAGCACCCCAGTAAGGGTGTGCCCAACCTCCTGCATAATATAGAGGAAATAGAAAGGGAATAGGCCTCAGGCCCTAAATAACAATGCAATATATTCACATTTGCTTTCTAATTCTTAAGTTATTGGCTTCAAAGCATATGAATTCCTAAGGCCATATTTATGCGCCTAACACTAATTGTTCTCAAAACAGCAATACATTCATGCATTTTATATTCACTAAAAAAAACTTCATCCTATTAATTCCATACAATGTCAACCGGCATTAACAAGGCCACTAATTGATTCAAAAGAAAAGGAAATTACCTTGGCTCATAATAATAATAATAAAACAAATAAAAATGGGAATATCTTACTAACCTGGAAGTCGAGACCCACTGAAGAAGTCAAAAAACTAAAAACTGGTGTGAAAAATGCAATTTGAAAAGACAAAAACAAAAAAAATTGTTGGAAACAAAGGAAAAGGCGTCGGTGTGAAGAAGAAGGAAAAGAAAGTGGATTCCCGTCGGTGCCTGTGCCTTTATATAGATTTTAATTACCGACGGGATTCCCGCTCATATAGCGACAGACGGGCATGTGACGCCCGTTCCCTAACGACAAACTAGCTCAGCTAATCTTAGTTAGAGAAGGTCGCACACACACCCAGAACACATGCAGAAACTGAATAATAAAATTTCATCACACACTATTTTAATTCATGCATCACATGCCAACTACTATTAGTCACACGCCTTAGCTATTCACATGACACACATACATGTGGGAGGTTACATCCGTGATTACTACATTATTACATGCCTTTACATATTCAAAATACATATTAACCATATAAAACTTATACAAAAGTCCCAAATAACAAGCCCCCAAACCTACACTATATACTTCCTATTGTTGACCGTACCAAAATGCGGGGGACGTCCTTCAGTCACCTCTCGTCCGTACCTGCACGGATTAGAGTAAATCCATGCTAAGCGATAACGCTTAGTGGGGAACTCATACATATAGCATATAATTTGTCACACATCAGAATCATCATACATAACATGCTAATAAACATGCCAGATCAACCATTACTATATTCAATCATAAGGCATCAATTACTTATTCACATTTCTATACTTTCTTGTATCACAATCACTTCTGTTTATATTTAATTAACTTTTCGTCGATTAACCAATTAGCCTTTCTGCCACTTTGCCTGCAATTCAATGACGCGGATAACGGGTATCGCATCGGTATCTCTCAGATACCAGTAATCTCATCGAGACTACTTTTTCACATTAGCACCTTCTGGTGCTTCTTATCACATTAGTACCTTCCGGTACCTTTCATCATTCCACATATAACACAATCCAGTAAGGATATTCGCATTGTGATTCCCATGGAATCAGACACATTTAACGCATGGGGCTGCAGCACTTGACCCTATAGGCATGCCTAACTATCCACTACTTGACTCGCAGGCTTAAGTTGTTAAACACGTTATTCAGTTCACTTTTCACTTTACACATCTGTATTAGCACACAGCCATACATTTCATTTGCATATTCAATATGCTCTCAAATTCAGTCTTCACATTTAATATTCACATAACTTATCACATTCAGAAGTCATCATAGTTGTATGCATTTGTAGATCACTTAACACATATACATTACTTACTCATGCTGTCCTTCATTTCAGCTTAAAGCCATGCCATTTGAATGACCAAACACATCAGGATTATATTGCCAAAACAGGGTGGGTCACGGTCACAATGGATTTCATTGTCACCGTGACATATTGAAGTCCAAAACAAAATGCAAATTGGGGACATGTCACGGTCACAACCAATTTCATTGTCACCGTGATGTGTTCCCAACTCTCGGCAGAATGCAACCTGAGGGTATGTCACGGTCATAATGAATCTCATTGTCACCGTGACATATTCTCATTTGCAAAACAGAATGCCTTCCTGGGTAGGTCACGGTCACAATGAATTCCATTGTCACCGTGACATACCAAATTCCTCTAGGCAGAATTGAACTCAGCATATATCACGGTCGCAATCAATTTCATTGTTACCGTGACCTATGCAAAAATACCAAAACACAGCTGCGTTTATCACTAGCACGGCTGTGTTTTTTTTCTCAGTCCACTTCTCCTTTTTCGCCTAAACCTCACATCTCATTCTTATTTGTTTGGCAACCAACCCAAATACAACAACCACACAATCAATAACACATACCTGATTTTCCCTTGTTGTTTGGCATTCAATAATAGTACAAATCATAATCACTTTCAAGCACTTTATCACAATCATATTGCTACTATAATCATACAATTTAGCATCACATAATTCATGCTCAACCTTCAATTTCACATATCATGCAATACAGTTCAAAACCCTATTTAACCAACACTAATCACATATTCATACAATTAGGGTTTGTTCCCAAACCTCGTCGCCTTAGCTCCTAATTACGACTGACGCTCGGTTCGCCGATTACAGCCTTTCCCTTATCTCTCTTCACTTCTTCAGCTAGCAAAACCAATTCAAATTCCAGAATTGAGCACAATCCATCAATCCTCATTCCAAACTAAATCAAAACCAAGAAGAAGAGTAGAAGATGAGAATATGCACACAAAACCACTTACCTTAAGGTCTTAACACTTAATTCTTGTTCCAATTAACTACATGCACACATCCACTTATACCACTCTCATCCTTACTCACGGAAACAAGAAGAAAGCCAAAGCCAAATGCAGAAAATGAAGAATGAGGCCAACACACACTCACCTCTCACTTCACTAGGCAAATGCATGCAAAGAAGGAGGTGGCAAAACCTTACAAAGCCACACGGAGTCCACTTCAGAAAACCTGCCTCCACTACCAATTTCTTACTTTATTTTATTCCTAATTAACCCTCCATTAACTAGTTAATCAGCCTTTAACTCATGCTTAGCACAAACATTCGTAATTACCATTTAACCCCTTAACTATACTGCTTTCTTTCAATTAAGTCCAATCCTACACATTCAATCCACTCACACACATGCCAAATTAGGTTAATTCTCTTAGGGTACAAATCCGGCCATGACAACTCTCCCCTCCTTAAAGAATTTCGTCCTCGAAATTCATACCTGAGTGAAATAGTTGTGGATGTTGTTCTCGCATAGCCGCTTCTGGTTCCCAAGTTGCTTCTTCAATACCATGGTACTGCCAGAGTACTTTCACAAGTGGTATCTGCTTATTCCGAAGTTGTCTGACTTCTTTTGCTAAGATCACTGTTGGCTTTTCATCATAAGTGAAATCTGACTGCGCTTCCACTTCTGGTAGAGATAGCACATGGGAATCATCTGACCTATATCTTCTTAACATAGACACATGGAACACATCATGTAGCTTAGCCAAAGTCGGAGGCAAAGCCAACCGATAAGCTACAAAACCTACTCTTTCAAGCACTTCATATGGCCCAATAAACCTTGGACTCAGCTTCTCCTTTTTACCAAATCGCAGTACCTTCCTCCAAGGAGACACTTTCAGAAACACTTTATCACCTACACTGAACTCAATATCTCTTCTCTTCAAATCAGAATACGACTTTTGTCTGTCACTTGCTGCTTTCAATCTTTGCTGTATGATTTTAGCTTTCTCTTCTGTATCACGAACCAAATCTGGCCCTATGACTCTGCTTTCATTCAATTTTGTCCAGCAAATCGGTGAACGACATTTCCTTCCATACAAAACTTCGTACGGTGCCATACTAATACTGGTCTGATAACTGTTGTTATAAGCAAATTCCATAAGTGGAAGATACCTATCCCAACTCTTAGAGAAATCCAAAACGCACGCTCGCATCAAATCTTCCAAAACCTGAATAATTCTTTCCGATTGTCCATCGGTTTGTGGATGGAAAGCAGTACTGAAATTCAATTTCGTACCCAACGCTGCCTGTAAACTCCTCCAAAATTTAGAAGTGAATCTGGGATCCCTATCAGAAACAATAGACAAAGGTATCCCATGCAATCGGATAATTTCCCTTACATACAATTCAGTCAACTTTTCCATAGAATAATCCATCCGAACAGGTATAAAGTGAGCTGATTTCGAAAACCTGTCCACAATAACCCATACTGCGTCTTGCTGTCTTGAGGTCAGAGGCAATCCAGTAACAAAATCCATCGTGATATTATCCCATTTCCATTGGGGAATAGGGAGTGGATGCAACATTCCCTGGGGCACTTGATGTTCCGCTTTAACTTGTTGACAGACAAGACACTTAGACACATATTCCACTACATCCTTCTTCATCCCTGGCCACCAATACAACTGTTTCATATCTTGATACATCTTGTTTCCACCTGGATGCAGAAGTAGGTGATAAGGTTTTCTTGAAAGTGTCACCGTGGCGTAAAGTTCTCTGTTTTGGGAAGAAAAGCAAGCTATGTCCACGCTTTATTGGACCGTATGAGATCCTAAGAAAAGTAGGTCCAGTAGCATATCAGTTGGCTTTGCCTATGGAACTAGCTAAATTACATGATGTTTTCCATGTATCTATACTTCGGAGATATCGGTCTGACCCTTCGCATCGGTCTGACCCTTCGCATGTGTTACCAGTGCAAGATATTCGGATTCAGCCAGACTTTTCTTATGATGAAGAACCGAAAAGGATTTTGGATAAAGAAATTAGACAACTCTAGAATAAGCAGATACCGTTAGTCAAAGTCCTATGGCAACATCATGGTATTGAGGAAGCTACATGGGAACCAGAGAAAGCAATGAGATTACAATACCCTCAGTTATTCAGAGCAGGTAAGAATTTCGAGGACGAAATTCTGTTAAGTGGGGGAGTATTGTAACACCCCAAAATCACCCCAGTAGTTTGAGCCTGTCAGTGTCTGTATGTGTGTATTTTATATGTTGCATGTGTGGATTATTTGTCTTAATTATTTATTTTAGTTATGTGTTTGTATATGTGTTAGTATGAGAAGAGAAAATAAGCTAGGGTATGAGTTATTGTATGGAAATAAGATGTGAGTAAGGGATAGGTTTGCGTGTAAATTAGTGTATGGGAGTAGGGTGTGTTATGGGGCATTTGTTCTATGGGAGAGTGACATGTGGATTAGGGATAAGGGTGACTTTAATGAAGAGAGAGAAAGAGAAAGAAAGGGCAGCCATTCCCTTTGATTCCCGTTCCTCTTCCCTCCTTCACGCCATTCTCTTCTTTTCCTTCTTCTTCTTCTTTGTTCTTCCTTCTTCTTTGCACAATCTTGCTCCCTCTCCTTTCCTTAAGAAATTTGGGTTGTTTGGCTTGTGATTTTAAAGCTCAAAAGGTGAGTATGGGTTAGCGATGTCTTAGATTCTTCTTCCTCTTCTCTAGGTTTTATATAATTATATATGTATATGTGGGTTATTATAGAATTGATCTTGGTTGTTGTGGGTTTGTGGTTCAAAGGAGTCTCCTAGACCGGCAAAAGGGAAAGAAATAGTTAGCGGGAGCGGAGTTCACGAGTAGGAGCAAAGGAGATCAGGTTTGGGAACGTTTGTCTTTTGCACATATTTGTGATTTGAGTTAGATATTTGCACTTTTGCTTTGATTGGGGTTATGAATTGTGTAAGCATGGCTTAAATTGAATTAAGCATGATATGTGATGCTAGAGGGTGTGTATTGTTTGAAGAATTTGCAAGAAATCATGTGGATAGTTGCAGTTATTGTTAGAATTGCTGTTTTGGGATTTCTTGAAATTAAGCATGTATTTGGCTTGATTTAATTGAAATAAATGGTGATAAAGCTGGGTTTTAATTATATTATGAGTTGTTGATGCTTGTGTTGCTTAATTTTGAGGTTTAGAATCAATTTTGGAAGTTTGAATGTGTTTAGTGTGAGAATTCTGCAGATTTTGGGCGTAAGAGCTGAAAAACCCGTATCTGTCGCGATCGCGAGCGCGACAGAGTGCGGAGGTTTCAGCCCTCGCGCCGGCGCGAGAGGTGTCGCGCCAAGGAGCTCGAAGGGATCTCTCTGTCGCGAGCGCAATAGAGTGCTCGATCTCCGAGCATGTTCAAGGCTCTCTTCTGTCACGAGCGCGACAGAGAGCATCACCTACGTCCTCTCACGAGCACAAGGTCACTCGTGATCGCGACACGAGGTGGGGAGGAGTATTTTGGCTTATGTCACGAGCGCGACGGTCGTCACGACCGTGACAGAGGTGACTTCCAAATTTGGTTTCTTCTCCTTTTTGCTTAATGAGTTGAGTTCTTTTGCATGCACTCTTTTATTAAAGCCTTGACCACTTATTTAATGGAATAACATGTATGTTAACTTAATAAACTTCCGTATAACCTGTTAATGTCGGATAAGTGGATAGTTAGGCATGCCTAATAGAGTTATGTGTTGCTGCAGCTATGTGTACGCTTTTGGACCCTGATCAGGTCCCCCGATCGGATCCTCGCGATCCTTCTGCTCGAATCTTTCTTAAGATTCTATATGAAAACAGATAGAACAGAATCAATAGAACCTTTTGATACCTTCGGGTATCTATGTATTCATGATACGATATCGGTACCCTCGGGTATCTATGTGTACTCTTTATCCACTCATTTTGATTAAGCAGGTGCTAAGATGTTAATATGCCTTTGGTGCATGAATTCTGGATGATATATGTATATGTGATGTGAACTCTTAACTAATAAAGAATAGTTAGATTAACTGTGTATGATGTTATATCTATAATTATACCAACATCAAGTGTTTTCTGTTATCGTCACTGTGAGTGGCGGTTATGCATTTTTGTTTTCCCCACTAAGCGATTTTGCTTAGCACGGGTGTTTAACCGTGCAGGTGTGGAAGGTTTTAGTACGCATAGTCTGGGCGTGTCGCATCGGGAAGGCCAACACAACTAGAGATCGGGTCTTTATAACATAGGCTTTCCTTTCTTTTGTAGCAGATATAATGTTTTGTTGACCCTTTGGAACAGTGTACCTTGGGCTTTTGTATATTTGTTTTGTTAAAATATGTTGTAAGATGTAAAGACGTCTTTTATGTATATTAATAAAGTATTCATTTTGTTCGGTATCACTCTTCTTTCTTTCGAAGTTTTACTTTATCCCTGATATGTCATTTTGTATGCAATGTTTTCATATTGTACTAGTGGGATGTGACACTTCTATCTATCTGGATCCTTCTACCTCTAATTTGAGTAGAAGTCTCCATGGTATAGGTTGGGGTGTGACACAATGTCCCAATCATAGACATCATTAAAGACCTCGAACACTGGCACAATTCTCCCGTGTAGCCACTGTGGTTCATCTTCCCCTGCATAGGCACATGCTGCGGTTGCTGGCACAAAAGTCTTCAGGATCCATTTTCGATTTCTTACCCTTCTCTACCGCACCTGCATATCCTAGACCCCTCCTGTCCTTTTGACCCTTAGTGGTAACAGCTATTGGTATCCCCTGAGAATTCTTGCCCAGTCCTGCGCTAGGGAGGAATGACATCTTTTTCATCATATTCAATACCTGGGGGCTTTCTTCCCTCTGCTCTTCTTTGCCTATTATGGCGACATGAAATCCACTAAACGGCTGCCTGGCTATCTCCAGCACTGAAACCTGATTCTCCTGTGCAGCCTTTATAGTCACAATCTGGCCTTCGTGAGGTATCTTTACCATCTGGTGCAATGTTGAGGGGACTCCTCCAAATTTATGAAACCATGGTCTGCCTAGCAAAGCTGAGAAATTGGCGAGTATAGGCAGCACCACAAACTCCACTTCTGATTCTACCGGTCCAGTCTTCACCACTACTGTGAATGTCCCCGAGGCCTGCCTGCGTGAGTTGTCATATGCCGTGATGGTAAGATCAAATTTTGCAAATATATCCTCTGTCACCCCAAAAGCTGCCATTGCTACCTGTGGGCACACATTTATCGAAGAACCATCATCTACCATTACACAGGCTGTGTGCTTTTGGTTAATCTGCGCCATTATGTACACAGGGCAATTGTGGTTGCGGCCTTCTGCCGGCAGATCCGCACTGGTAAAAATGACATTTTCTCCCGATCCTCCCTTCATTACATCCAGAAGTTCTGTATGTGAGATGGTTGTAGCAACAGTTGCTTCACACAAAACCTCCACCACCCTCTGCCTATGCGATGGTGACTATCTCAAGAGATTCCATATCAAAATCTGAGCTGGCATCTTTTTCAGTTGCTTAACAATCGAATCTTCTTCTGGCTCCTTTCCCCTTCTATCCTCGATCGGCTCCTGTGGTTTCTCAACTTTCGGGGCTACCCTTCCAGTCTGGGTCACGGCTCCTACTTCCTTCCTCTTTGGCTCTTCTTGTTCCTCCTCCGAACCCCAAAGGTCAGAAAATACTTCAGAATCATCATTTTCATTTCCACTATCATCAGTGGACCAGCAATCGATCACTGCAGCAGGAAGCCCTTCTTCACTCCCCTCATAGAGGTTTGTGACAGCAGTGTGGATATCATCGCCGTATAATTCCTTCAACACAAAGTTCTCAGGCAAGCTGGACCCGATCATATTCATTGGCGGAGGCATGTTATTGTACCCAGCTTTTTTTTGACCCCCTCTCTTCTCTGGGTCTGTGATCTGCTTTAAATCAATCAAATCCTGAATTGCATGCCTTAAAGTCCTACAGTTGTCGGTTATATGCCCAGTGTGCTGATGATATGCACAGTACTCATCCTCCTTATGCCCTGAGTTCTCGCAGGTCTAGGCGATAGAGGCTGTAGTTTATTCTCCTTCATCAGTCTTCCTAGTACCCATGATAAGGACCTCCCAAGATTGGAAAAATGTCTTGGAGCAGCATTTGTAGTCGACACCTCAGCAGTCTTCCTTATGCCACTAGCAAAACTCGTTGGTCTACTGCCCCTTGACTGCCACTACCCCTCTTAGGATAGTTCTCATTTCCTGATTTCTTAAGAAGGTACTCTCCCTCGGCCTTAATGGCGATGTCCTTCAAGGACTCCCAGTCTTTCAGTCCTTTCATCCTTAATCCATCTCTCAAATATGGGCTCGCATTTTTCATGAATAGCCATATTTGATCCTGGGTATCTGGTTTCCTCTTCATCTCCATCACCCGATTCCTCCACCGGGTTAGATACTCATGGAAGGACTCACCTCCCCTCTGCTGTAATAGCTCCAGGTCCTTCAAGGTCACCTCCATCCTTGTACTGCAGTCATATTGCCTCAAAAATTCCTCTATCAATAAGTCCCAGTCTTCTTTAGTTCGGCGGTCGAGCCCATGGTACCAATCCACTGCCGGGCCTGTCAAGCTCAAGCAAAAGTACTCAATTTTTTGCTTTTTCGTCAAAGTGGTGCCCTTCATCACCAGCGAATACTGCTTTATGTGTGCTAGGGGATCAGAAGTACCATCAAACTTCGGCATATCCGGCATTTTAAAGTTCATTTGGACTAGATCCTCTCCTTCTAACTCTTTATCCTCAGGGTTCACTCCTTGGCCCTTTGTCAACATTCTCATCATAGCTTCAAATTTCTTTTCCATCTTCTTCCAGATGGCTTCTTCAATTTGAGGGGCTTTCCCTTTCTCAGACATGCGTTCCTCATATTCTTCGTCTTCCCAGTCATCATCTAGCCTTGGGACAGGTCTTCCCCTCTGTACCCACGAAGTAGTAGCTCTTAGGTTCACAAGTGGTGGGTGAGTTTGCTCTCGTGGGTCCTCTCTGACCTCCTCCCTTTCATCATTTCTCATAGGAGGAGGCTGTGGGTTCTGTGGGGCCGCTTGTTGACCCATTGCGGCTATCATTGCCATTATTCGGTTTTCGAACTCTTCCAACCTTCGGCCCACTTCCTCTGCTATTATTGCCCTGGTGGCCTCTATCCCTCTCGGTGAGTTTGCCATTTCTTCGGGTACATAAAACTGATCTGAAGTGGCGTAACTAGTTTTAGAAGAAGTGCCCGGATACTCTACCCTTTCTGACAATTCGAAGAACGGATTTCTGTATAGCCGTCCCCGGGACCCCCTTGTCCACCTAGGCGAATCTATGATGGCTGAAAAACACAAGGGGTCAGGATGATTGTATGACTGTGCTAAAAATGTATGATCGTGCTATGCCACACTCACAAGCCACATGCAAGCACATAGGTCCTTCCAACCTTATTACTCCCGCACACGAGGTCATAGTCTCTTTCCTTGGTGGGATTGGCCCATGGGTCATCTGGGGACCCAATGAACACGTATGGTGCACGGTGAAAATCCGGCAGCATAACCTTTCCTAACTAATGACAGGCGGATGGGTTATGATCATTATGTATTTAGGCAATCTGAATAAGTCATCTTGGGCCTATCGGGGCATGAAAGCCTTTGATTAGGTGACCAGTCAAACCATCTGGGCTTGTCCAATACATAATGATCCATACAGCAGGCATAATATTAAGGTTCATACCACTTAGGGGAAGTAACTATTTCCACTACATGAGCTTTGGTCAAAGGTGGTGTTGCTGTAGGGCTACCCAAACATGGTCCCTGCCAACAAGTCTAGCTCATCACGAGCGTAACGACCGATTGGGTCACAATTTAATATACCATGATGGTACGAGGCTTGGGCTGGTGATTATCCTTAACTCTTCCCTAAATTGAGTGAAAATAGGGTCGTGCTTCGGGAACGCACCGAGGCTAAAAGAGGGACAAACTAGCATAAATCTAAGGCTCTAATGAAATGCTATGCAGTTTTGAAAGAAGATGAAATTTTTTAAATTAAAACTCAACTATAATTTTTTAATCAAGGCACTTTCGAATCGAAGTCTCGAGTAAGTCCCCAGCGGAGTCGCCACTGTGACTCGCGTCGAACTCCGTGGCCTCCCGAAAGCCCGCTTTAGGGCGATCAGGAGAGGTTTATAAAACTTGCAAGGTATTTACAAGTTGCGTCTATTCTGGGCAACAAAGAGGTTTCTTGGAGTCGCCACCCAATAGAACATTGGAAGGATGGTCGTCTAGCCTCATAGAGCCTATGACGGCGCATACATATCCATCTTGGGCTAGCCAGAGGGATCTTGGAGGCCTCATCCTCTACCCCCCTGGAGCCTAGGATTGTGTATTTAAGCCTTTTGGTGGGACTCAAGAGGTGTCTTGGAAGTCGTAGACCTCTCGCCTCATTGAGCCTCAAAGACCAGAGTGAGTTCGGGACTTCTAATTTATTTATACCTTGATTAATATTATAATTGAGTTTTGAGTTTATTGTTTCATCAACTTCCCACCAAAAGGCTTAAATACACAATCCTAGGCTCCAGGGGGGTAGGGGATGAGGCCTCCAAGATCCCTCTGCCTAGCACAAAATGGATATGTATGCGCCATCTTAGGCTCGATGAGGCTAGACGACCCTTCCCAATGTTCTATTGGGTGGCGACTCCAAGAAACCTCTTTGTTGCCCAGAATAGACGCAACTTGTAAATACCTTACAAGTTTTATGAAACTCTCCTGATCGCCCTAAAGCGGGTTTTCGGGAGGCCACAGGGTTCGGCGCGCGTCACAAGTACTTTACGGGTACAAGCCAATTACGGACAGTACCTTACAGGTACGAATCGATTACCAATTACTTTTTCATTTACAAAACATTTTATTAAGGGACCTTAAACAAGATCCCAACACATTAGAGGGTTCACGAGGAACCAAACGGGACCTAATCGGGGTCCAAACTGAACAGAGGCAGCAACTAAAGACTCTATTAGGCATGCCTAACTATCCACTGAACTAACTCTAGCAGGTTATGCTTAATCCATTCAATTCATTCCATATTATCCCAAATCACACATATATACATATTTACATACATATAGGCATATTCAAATCATGGATTCGCATTCATACAATTCATAAGTTAACAGATATAAGGCTTATTGTCACTAATGGAAACAGGAGTTCAAAACCACATACACACGCCAAAGGAAACTCATTCAGCATAACAAGAGACCATAATCTCTTCGCAGCGCGCACGCGATGAACTTCGCGATCGCGGGGAGGAGGGAAAAGCCGGACTCTGTCCCGCTCTCGACTATGTCGCAATCGCGATAGAGAGTCTAAATTTTTGCCATCGCGGGCTCGCGACAACACAGGCCAGCATTGCGCTCTGTCGCGATCGCAACGTCGTCACGCTCGAGACAGAGAGCACATCAACTTTTACTATCGCGAGCTAGGGACAGGGTCGCGTGCTCGCGATAACACAAGCCAAGATTACCGATCTCTGTCGCGCTCGTGACAGTGTCGCGATCGCGACAGAGTCGGGATTCCCAAATTCTACAGATTTTCTTCTTCTCCCAAACCCACACACAACCACACAAATCACTTCCAAAGGCCTCTTACCTCAAATCCAGCAACCCATCACCACCAATATCCATAATGCAACATATATCAAGTAATTTCACTCCAATCATCAATTCAAACTCACAATCTCACAATTTATCAATAATCATAAATTTGCAGCAAAAACCCATAACCCTCACAATCACTACAATAACCCCATACTCATGCAAAATTACCTTACCCAAACAAAAACCCATAACATACATGCCTTATCAAGAACATAACACAACCCAATTTCCGGAAATCACCAAGAACACATGCATAAACACATTTACATACAAAAACAATAAATTTCCCAAACCTTGAAATCCTTTGCTCCTAATGCTTAGATCTACTAGATCCCGCCTTCTCTTTACCCTTCGGTTCACGAGGAGGCTCAACTAAGCACAACCCAACAAAACCCACAACAAAGTGACTCTAGATTAAAACCCAAACTCAGAAAATATGAAGAAGATGATGAACCAATTAAAGAAAAGAAGAGCAAATGCAATAGATTTACCTCTAAAATGCTAAAGGATGATCAATCCCCACCAAATAAGCCTTGATTCCAAGTTAGGGTTCTTAGAGGAAGAGAAAAGGAAGAAGAAGAGAATGAGGGGAAGGGAGAACGGGAATGAAGGCAGCCACACCCATCCTTCTCTTATCTTGCCTTTTTCTTTTTCTTTTCCCTAACCCTAGACAAGTGTCACTTCCCTATTGGTGGGATTTGTTCACTCAAACCCAAAACACATGCATCACATACACACAAGACTCTCCCAACTAATGCATACCCAAAAAATGTGTGAACACACACACTCTAACACAGCCCCACAAGCACATCCTACAACCATATGAGTAAACACACCCAAGTGCAACCCAACTAATTCACACCCTAACAACACACATGCACCCACATGCTAACAAAACTCTTACAACATGCATTTCTACCCAAAATGCCCTTAACACATGCCAAAACTCATACAATGCGCATGCACATACATGGCTCATTCTACTAGGGGGCAAACGGGGTGTGATAACTCTCCCCTACTAATAAGAATTTCGTCCTTGAAATTCTCACCTGATCTGAACAAATGCGGGTACTGAATTCTCATCAACTCTTCTGGCTCCCAAGTTGCTTCCTGAACCCCGTGATGATTCCACAAAACCTTAACTAGCGAAATCTGTTTGCTTCTCAGCTGCCTCACTTCCCGGGCTAGAATAGCTCTTGGTTCTTCATCATAAGAAAAATCAGGCTTAACTTGCACCTCTTGCATTGACAGAACATGCGACGAATCTGACCGATATCGATGAAGAAGCGAAGCATGAAACATGTCATGCAACTTCGATAACTCTATTGGCAAAGCCAATCTAGAAGCAACTGGACCAACTCTAGCCAAAACCTCATACGGACCAATGAAACGAGGACTAAGCTTACCCTTCTTTCAAAACCAAAGTACCTTTCTCCAAGGCAAAACCTTAAGGAAAATCTTGTCCCCGACTTCAAACCGCACATCTTTCCTCTTCAAATCGGCATAAGACTTTTGTCGATCCTTAGCTGCTTTCAAATTCCGCTGCACAACTCTGATCTTTTCCTCTATATCTCTAACCAATTCTGGCCCAATCACTGATCTCTCGGATAACTCGGTCCAACAAATCGGAGTACTACACTGCCGACCATACAAAGCCTCATACGGTGCCATACCGATGCTTGACTGATAACTGTTATTCTAGGCAAACTCCATAAGCAACACATATTTGTCCCAACTACCCAGAAAATCCAAAACACAAGCTCGCAGCATATCCTCCAAAATCTGTATAACTCGCTCGGACTGACCATCTGTCTGAAGATGGAATGCTGTACTGAAGTTCAACTTGGTAACCAAAGCTCTTTGCAACTCTTTCCAAAACATAGAAGTGAACCTTGGGTCTCGATATGAAACTATGGACAACAGCACTCCATGTAACCGAACTATCTCATCCACATAGATATTGGCCAATCTGTCCATCAAATAATCCATTCTCACTGGCAAGAAGTGAGTTGACTTCGTAAGCCTATCCACTATCACCCAAACTGAGTCATGCTTCTTCTGAGTCAAAGGCAACCCGAAAACAAAATCCATGGCAATGTCATCCCACTTCCACTCCGGAATGGATAGAGGCGTGAGCAATCCTGAAGGGACTTGGTGCTCAACCTTTACCTACTGACACGTCAGGCACTTGGACACAAAATCCACTATGTCTCTCTTCATACCGGACCACTAACAGAACTGTTTCATATCCCGATACATCTTCTCACTACCAGGATGCATAGTGAAAACTGTATTATGCGCCTCTTCCAAAAGCTGTCTTCTTAACTCCTCATTATCCGGTACACACAAATGGTTTCTGAACAGAAGAACCCCATACTGAACCGAGAACTCTGACTGTTTGCCCAAACTAACCTCTTGCACTATCCGCTGAAGCTTCTCATCAACCCTTTGAGCATCGACTATCCTCTGTCTCAAGGTAGGCTTCACTCTCAACTGAGCCATCAAAGCTCCATCTGAACCAAACCTCCATCTCAACTGCCTCAGAAACAGAGCAGAAATCGACTTCTGACTCAAAGCATCCGCGACTACATTGGCCTTACCCGGATGGTAATCCATAATGCAGTCGTAATCCTTAAACAACTCGAGCCAACGACGCTGTTTCATATTCAACTCCTTCTGCGTGAGGAGGTACTTTAAACTCTTGTGATCCGTAAATATCCTACATCTCTCCCCATAAAGATAATGGCGCCAAATCTTCAAAGTAAATATCACGACCGCCAACTCTAGATCATGTGTCGGATAATTCCTCTCATGCGGCTTCAACTGTCGAGAAGCGTAAGCTACCACCTTACCTTCTTGCATCAGAACACAACCCAGACCAACACCCGAAGCATCGCTATACATGACAAACTCCTTACCCGAGATGGGTTGAGTCAGTATAGGATCTTCAACTAGCAACTTCTTCAACTGATCAAAACAAGTCTTACATCTGTCAGACCACTCGAACCTAACTCCTTTCCACAAAAATCTAGTCATCGGAGCGACAATCACAGAGAAACCTTTAACAAACCGACGGTAATAACCCGCTAAACCGAGGAAACTCCGCACTTCCTGAACATTCCTAGGCGCTTTCCAATCCACTATCGCCTCAATCTTGGCCGGATCCACTTGGATACCCTTAGCTGAAACTATATGGCCCAAAAATGACACTTCCTGAAGCCAAAAATCACACTTGCTAAGCTTAGCAAACAGCCACTGCTCTCTCAAAACTTGCAAAACTAACCGAAGATGCTCCTCATGCTCAGTCTCATCCTTGGAATACACCAAGATATCATCTATAAACACCACCACAAACCGGTCTAAGTATGGCCTGAACACTCTATTCATCAAATCCATGAATACCGCTGGAGCATTAGTCAAACCAAACGGCATCACAAGGAACTCATAATGGCCATACCGAGTCCGAAATGCAGTCTTAACCACATCCTCATCCTTAACCCGAAGCTGATAATATCCCGACCGAAGATCTATCTTGGAAAACACACCTGCGCCCCGAAGCTGATCAAACAAATCCTCGACTCTAGGCAATGGATACTTATTCTTTACTGTAACCTTATTGATCTGCCTGTAGTCGATACACATCCTCAAGGATCCATCCTTCTTCTTAACAAACGGAACCGGAGCTCCCCAAGGAGATATGCTGGGTTGAATAAACCCCTTATCCAATAGCTCTTGTAGTTGAGTTTTAAGTTCCCTCAACTCTATAGGAGCCATTCGATAAGGTACTTTCGATACAGGTGCGGTACCACGCATAATCTCTATGGACAACTCAACTTCTCTCTTCGGAGGCAACCCAGGCAAATCACTCAGGAAAACATCACTAAACTCCCACACAACAGGGATATCCTCAATCCTTACTTGATCCCTCTTGGAATCCAAAACCACAGCTAGGAAAGCCTCACAACCCTTCCTAATAAACCTCTTGGCTTGCATCGCTGAGATCACATTATTCACAGAACTAGCACCAAAACCTCTCACAAATACTGGAAATCGGTTCCTACCCCGAAGCACAAAGGTCTTCCTATGGCAATCAACCACAGTCCGGTGCTTACCCGACCAATCTAAACCCAAAATCAGATCAAACTCTTTGAAAGGCAATTCTATAAAGTCCGCGGGAAACTCAACTCCCTCAACCAATAGGGGACAACTCCTAAAAACTCTACTCACATTGACACTATGCCCTAATGGATTGGTCACACATATCTCATAGTCTAACTGATCTACCACATGCAACTTATCAATAATCTTATCAGTGCACAAATATGAGTGTGTGGAACCAGGGTCTATTAGTGTATACAATTCAGTGTCATGGTGTAGGAACTTACCAGTAATCACATCAGGGGCATCCTGCTCTTCTCTAGCTCTCACAGCATAAGCTCTGGCTGCGACTGGTGGAGGACACTCAACTGTCTCCGAAACAGCTCCATCTCTAGGTCGACCGCCTCGACCTTTACCTCGGCCCCTACCATGGGCAGCCTGCGTAGCATTAGATCCAACTCCACTAACCCCTCTCTGTGGACCTGAATCCTCACTGATCTGTGGACAATTAGCCAAATGGTGCTCGGTGCTCCCACATCTGAAACACCCACCAGCGAGCCACCGACAATCACCCCGATGAGCCTTACTGCAGTGCGAACAAATAGGCATAGCCTCAAATCTACCACCCCTACCAGAACCAGACTCAGCTGCTGAACCTTGCCTTCTACCCCTCGTGGTTGAACCAGATGATGACTGATCTTGCAGATCCCTTGCTCTCTTACCCGAAAACGAAGAAGAAGAACCACCCTGAGACTGATTCCTCCTCTGAGCTCTCTCTCTTAGCACCGACTCTGACCTTTCAGCCCTCATGGCAGCATCCACAATCTGATAGTAGCTCACCCCTGGCGTACTCATCAAGGAGATTAGAGCTAATCTTAAAGATTCATTCAAGCCAGCCTCGAAATGCTTACATCGAAAATCATCTGTCATAACCCCTCGCGGAGCATATCGGGACAACCGATTAAACTCTTTCTCATAATCCAAAACCGACAAAGCCCTCTGCTTCAAACTTAGAAACTGTGCCCATCTCGCATCATTGTAGGTCTGAGTGACATACTTCTTCGTGAATTCCTCAATAAAGAATTCCCATGTAACAAGATCAGGCATCTGAGGTTGTCTGCACACTAGCTCCCACCATTCATACGCCGACCCCTGAAGCAAGGCCACGGCACACTCTGCTTGCAACTCAGGAGGACACCTAACTTCTCTCAAAGCCCTCTTCACCTTATCTAACCACCTCTCTGCTACCTCTGATTCATCCAACCTAATTCCAAAAAAATCTTCAGCGCCAGCTTTCCTTAAGTTCTCTATGGGAGGCCTGGGGGCAACCACTCTCTCTAAGACCCTCGCAATGTCTTGTGACAGCCTAAACATGGCTTCAAAAGAAATGGCAACGGCCTCGGGCTGGACCCTAGCAGCTTGAGCCGACACAGTAACAAAAGGATCCCTAGCTTGAGGGTTCACACTTTCAGGGGACTCCTCAAGTGATCCACGAGCAGAATTAGAAGCCATCTAAGCAAACAAGGAAAATCGCATCAGCCAACATAACCCTAGACATAGACAGATCTATACACAGCATCACATTAACAACAACACCCAGAAATGCCTAAATCGGGCTCTGATACCACAACTTGTAACACCCCCTACCTATACGTAGGCGATCCCATCCGATAAGGAGTGAGATGCCGTATGGGTAAAGGTGTCACCACACTGATACAGGATAAACATATACATTCATAGACAAACATACATACTTAAATATAGGGTAATTAAAACTTTACAAAATCATTCATGAAAGAGGCTGATCATGCATTAATATAACGGATACATTACATTACTGTTTGATCAACCCAAAGGTACAAAAGATAATCACATATCCAGAATATACTTATACATATGCGGAAGCTGTTACAAAATTATCATAAGAGAGTTTTATACAAAAAGAATCCTCAATATTCAAAAATTAAGCCCTATACTACACCCAGCTATGTTGGCCCAGCTGCGACGACTCTCCCAAGGTGACTCCTTCCACACCTGCACGGGTAAATACTCCGTGCTAAGCGATAAAAACTTAGTGGGGAAACACACAAATCAAACAGATGGCCATTCACAATGGTCGTCAAGCAAAACATATACAGATGGCATAATCAGAAATACACATTAGATAAGATTATGATCATACGAGCATAATGAGTCATACATTTGATATAACATAACTGTCTTCATATTATCACATTAGTAATCATATTCGGAGAGTACACTCTCAATAATAATCAAAACAGTTCAAAGCATTAAAGCACCTGCTGACTCGAGTTAGTGGATAACGAGTGAACGGACAATACTCTACGGGTACGAGCCAATTACGGACAGTACCTTATGGGTACGAATCGATTACCAATTACTTTTTCATTTACAAAATATTTTATTAAGGGACCTTAAACAAGATCCCAACACATTAGAGGGTTCGCGAGGAACCAAACGGGACCTCATCGGGGTCCAAACTGAACAGAGGCTGCAGCTAAAGACTGTATTAGGCATGCCTAACTATCCGCTGAACTGACTCTAGCAGGTTATGCATAATCCATTCAATTCATTCCATATTATCCCAAATTACACATATATACATATTTACATACATATAGGCATATTCGTATCATGGATTCGCATTCATACAATTCATAAGTTAACAGATATAAGGCTTATGGTCACCAAAGGAAACTGGAGTTCAAAACCACATGCACAAGCCAAAAGAAACTCATTCAGCATAACAAGACTGTCGCGCTCGCGACAGAGACCATAATCTCTTCGCAGTGCGCACGGGACGGACTTCGCGATCGCGGGGAGGAGGGAAAAGCCGAACTCTGTCGCGCTCACGACTATGTCGCAATCGCGATAGAGAGTCTAAATTTTTGCCATCGTGGGCTCGCGATAGCGCAGGCCAACATTACGCTCTATCGCGATCGCGATGTCATCGCGCTCGCGACAGAGAGCACATCAACTTTTACTATCGTGAGCTCGCGATAGCACAGGCAAAGATTATCGATCTCTGTGGCGCTCACAACAGTGTCGCGATCGCGACAGAATCGGGATTCCCAAATTCTGCAGAATTCTGCATATTTTCTTCTTCTCCCAAACCCAAACCCACACACAATCACACAAATCACTTCCAAAGGCCTCTTACCTCAAATCCAGCCACCCATCACCACCAATATCCATAATGCAACATATATCAACAAGTAATTTCACTCCAATCATCAATTCAAACTCACAATCTCACAATTTATCAATAATCATAAATTTGCAACAAAAACCCATAGCCCTCACAACCACTACAATAACCCCATACTTATCCAAAATTACCTTACCCAAACAAAAACCCATAACACAACCCAATTTTCGGAAATCACCAAGAACACATGCATAAACACATTTACATACAAAAATAATAAATTTTCCAAACCTTGAAATCCTTTGCTCCTAATGCTTAGATCCACTAGATCCCGCCTTCTCTTTACCCTTCGGTTCACGAGGAGGCTCAACTAAGCACAACCCAACAAAACCAACAATAAAGGGACTCTAGATTAAAACCCAAACTCAGAAAATATGAAGAAGATGATGAACCAATTGAAGAAAAGAAGAGCAAATGCAATAGATTTACCTCTAAAATGCTAAAGGATGATCAATCCCCACCAAATAAGCCTCGATTCCAAGCTAGGGTTCTTAGAGGAAGAGAAAAGGAAGAAGAAGAGAATGAGGGGAAGGGAGAACGGGAATGAAGGTAGCCACGCCCATCCCTCTCTTCTCTTGCCTTTTTCTTTTTCTTTTCCCTAGCCCTAAACAAGTGTCACTTCCCTATTGGTGTGATTTGATCACTCACACCCAAAACACATGCATCACATACACACAAGACTCTCCCAACTAATGCATACCCAACAAATGTGTGAACACACACACTCTAACACAGCCCCACAAGCACATCCTACAACCATATGAGTAAACACAACTAAGTGAAACCCAACTAATTCACACCCTAACACCACACATGCACCCACATGCTAACAAAACTCTTACAACATGCATTTCTACCCACAATGCCCTTAACACAAGCCAAAACTCATACAATGCGCATGCACATACATGGCTCATTCTACTAGCGGGCAAACGGGGTGTGACAGTGATCATCATGAAATGGTCTCAACATGTCCTTGAAATGCAAGAATACATATTTACATTTCTTAATTATATATATATATAAAGAAAAATTACGTACTTAGTGAACTTGTAAAAGAAAATGTTATTAGGCTAAAATTAACAGAAGTGCACCTATTGCTCATCCATTGGATAAACGACAAAGAGTAAGAATAAAATAAAATTCATACTCTTAACTAAAACTAACTTGTAATTAGTGATGAATAATATTGAATTTACATAAATTGGTCGATATTTAATTTTTTAAATAAGCATAAAATTAACAAATTAAAAATAAAAGATGGAAATTTTTATGTTTTAAAACTGAACTCTAAATATAAATAATAAAATAAAAATGCAAGAAATTAAGAAAAAAGAAATCAATCAAAGGAAAAACTATAGTTAAAGGCATTTGCGGTACAAGATTCGACTCTTACTGATCATATATAAAGATACTCAATAACCATGCAATGGACTGGTTATAGCCGTCGGACAAGCATTCTCGACTAATCTTTCTCTTATATTAGACTAATTAAGTAAAACTGTAATTAATCCCTAATTAGCAAATAACCCTTTACAACCAAAATAATTCAATTTACTAAAAGTATTATGACTTAGAAAGACCCGACCTAAACTAATCAATCTACAAGTGAGACTAATTCAAACCAAATCACGCATTCACTTAATATAACAACTGTCACACCTTATTTTCCCCTAGTAGTCAGAACCATGTGTATGTGGGTATGTGTGAGTGTTTTAGACAGCGTTAATGGTATTTTGGGTTATATGCATGTTTTGTGGGCTTTATTAGAGTGTGGGTGCATGTATGATATTGGTGTGTATGAGTATGGGACTTCTTGGTGTGTGTGTGCTAATAGGGGATTAGTGTGTATGTGTGTTAGTGAGGGTTGGTCTTATGTGTAGTGACTTGCATGGGTGTACGGTGTGAGTGATCAAGATCCACTAATCTTAGGGTGATATGTGGGTAGGGTTTTAGGAAGTAGATATAAATAGAAGGAGAGAGAAAAAGCGGACAGCTATTTTGCTGCCTACTTCACATTTTCTTCCCCTTCTCTTTATCTCTTCTTCCTCTTTTCCTCTTCAAGTGTGCCTTAGCTTGGATCCAAGTGGTTTTGGTGGAAATTGATCATCTCTTAAGCTTTGATTGGTAAATTTTTGTGGGTTTCTCTTCTTCTTCATCTTTTCTCTTGTTTTATTAGATGTGTTCTTAACTTTGGATTTTTATGTGTTTGTGTGGATCTTGGGTTTTTCGGGTTAAGAAGTGCCTACTCGTGATCCCAAGGCAAAAGAGAAGGCAAGTGGGAGAGGAGCTTGCAACTAGGAGCATAGAAATTTTCAGGTTTGGGAATTTATTTGAATTTGTGCATTTTTGTGATTTGGTATGTTGAATAATTTTTCTAGAAATTTTAGGTTTGATGAGGCTTATGTTAGTGAAAATGTTTTGTGTTTTGGTTTGATTTAAGTTGTGATGTATGAATGATGAATTATTGGAGCAAATTTTAAGTTTGATGAACTTTATTGCAATTTTCTGGGTTTGTTGATTTTGAGAAGTTTGATTAGGTTAATTCATGATTTTGATTATGTTAATTGTTGTAAAAGATGTGTTTTATGTTATTTATGATGATGGGAAGGTTGATTTGAGTTAAGACGAAGTTTAGGTTGATTTGTGTTTGAGAATGGAGGTTTGGGTGATTTGGGAGTGTGATTTTCTTTATATTTTCACGTAAGAGCTGGAAATCATGACTTTGTCACGAGGTCGCGATAAAGCTCAGTGAATTCAGCCCTTGCGTGTGGCGGAACGAATTTGGATTGCCGAGCCGCCGCAGCGAGAGCTCTTTGTCGCGAGCGTGATGCATGTCATGAGCGCATTAGAGCACTTGGGTACCGAGTGGATCTGAGCATTTTCCTATCACGAGCGCATGCCTATACGCAAGCATGACAGCTTTCGTTGGTCGCTCACTATCACAAGTGTGATGACCGTCATTAGCATGACAGTGAGATGTGCTTCTGTCTTCGCACGGGCGCAAAGAATGCCTCGATTGCGACCTGGGGCAAGTTTCACCTCTGTCGCGAGCGCGACACCTATGGATTCAATTTGAGTTTTCTTTTGTGATTTTTGATGTTTAATTTTTGAAGTTGTGATAATTTTAGGATTATGCATGGGTAATTTTATAAATTATATAAATGTGATTTGATGAATTATACATGACTTGCTAGAGTCAAATAAGTGGATAGTTAGGCATGCCTAATAGAGTTCAGTAGCTGTAGCCCTTAGTTCTGTTCTGGACCCTAATCAGGTCGCCGTTTGGTTACTCGCGAACCTCAATGTGTTGGGATCTTGTTTAAGATCACCTTCGTAAAAATGCTTTTGAATGAGAAAATGTGATGTTGCTTTTCGATTTGTACCTATAAGGTACCGCCATGCTTTCACTCCTTATCCACTACTATGAGTCAGTAGGTGTTGTGTTTTGTTCTACTATGCTTATGAGAATGTGAATCCGAATGACTATGATTATGCGTATTTGAATCAGCTAATATATGTGTGTGATTATGAGCCTTTGAATATTACGAATGTGATTCAATTATGATTATGTCTTATGATTATCAGCTTATGTCATTATATATGCATTTTTCCTTGACGACCATTGTGAATGGCCATCCATATTATTGTTGTTTGTTTCCCCACTAAGCGTTATTGCTTAGCACAGGTGTTTCATCCGTGCAGGTGCGGATGGTGTATAGCTTTTAGGAGAGTCGCTACAAGTCAAGCCAACACAAAGGGAATTGATGTTAGGACTTAGATTTTTGTATTATGATTCTTTTTGTAATAGTAAACTCTCATTGTATTAAGCCTTTTGTTCAGCTTCTGCTTTGTAATTCTGAAAGATGTAATTATTTTGGTAATATCAGAACAGTTATGTAATGAATATTAATATTCCATCTATGAATGATCAGTTTGGTTTTAAAGTTTTATTTTCGCTGTATTTCTGTATGTTCTTATTTTGTGGATGAATGTTGTTATACCGTTTTGTTTTGTGACATCCCTGCTCATACGGGTTCTCACTCCATTGTGGATGGGTTCCCCTACGTATTGTTAGGAGGTGTTACAGTTTTTTAGTATCAGAGCCTAGGTTTAAGCATTTTCTGGGTGTTGTTGTGCATAGATATATGTTTAGGACTGTGTTGGCTGATGTGGGTGTCTTTGTGTTTGTTTTAGATGGATTTTGATTTAGTGCGTGGGTCACTTGAGGGGTCCGCTGAGAGTGTGAATCCTCAAGCAGTAGATCCTTCAGTGTCTATTTCGGCTCAAACACCTAGGGTTCAGCCTGAGGCTGCAGCCATGCCCTTTGAGGCAATGTTAAAGATTTCTCAGGACATGGCTCGTGTCTTAGAGAGAGTGAACGCTCTGAGAGCCCCTTTAGAATGCATGAGGAAAGCTGGTGTGGAGGATTTTTATGGGACAAGTTTGGATGAGTTAGAGTTTGCTGAGAAATGGATAGAGAAGGTAGAGTATGTTCTGGATGAGATTCGGTGCCCTCAGGATACGGAAGTAGAATGTGTTGCGGCATTGCTTCAGGGATCCGCCTATGATTGGTGGAAGTTGGTCCGTAGGCATCCCCAGTTGCCTGAGCCGGTCACTTGAGAGTTCTTTGAGGGGGAGTTTACCAGTAAGTATTTGACTCAAGCCTATAAGGATGCTAAATGGGCACAGTTCTTAAGTTTGAAGCAGAGGGTTATGACTGTTTCGGAATCTGAAAAAGAGTTCAACCGTCTTCCTATGTATGCTCCAGAGGGCGTTCTGACAGAGGAGTTCAGATGTAGGCACATTGAGGCTAGTTTGAATGAGTCCCTGAGGGCTATGCTGATTTCCTTGATGAGTACTCTGGGCATTGGTTACTTCCAGATAGTGCACGCAGCAGTGCGGGCCGAAAGATTCGAGTCCGTTCTGACGGAAAGAGATCAGAGGAGGAATCCACCTCGTGAAAGATCGTCATCATCTTCGGGTAAGAGGTTTAGAAACCCCCAGGATGAGTCTTCTTTAGGTCTGGCTTCGAGAGGCAGGAGGCAGGGCTCTGCTATAAGTTTGAGTTCTGGTAGAGGTGGTTCGGGTAATAAATTGCCCTAGTGTTCTCACTGCAGCTGGCACCATCAGGGTGAGTGTAGGTTGCTCACGGGCGGTTGTTTCCGATGTGGGAGCACTGACCACTTTTTGGTAACTGTCCTAAGTTGAGTGAGACTTTTGGTCATCAGCGTGAGGCTAGTAGAGTGTGTTCGAATGCACCGCAAGCAAGTCGTGGTAGAGGCCGAGGTAGAGGTCGAGGTTGTCGGCCTAGAGAGGGAGCCCCATCAGAGTCTGTTGATCATCCCTTGTCGGTTCCAACTAGAGCATATGCTATGAGAGCTCGGGATGAGCAGGATGCTCCGAATGTGATTGTTGGTAAGTTCCTACTCTTTAACACTGAGATTTATGCTCTAATTTACCCTGGTTCCACACACTCATATTTGTGCACGAGTAAGTTATTTGATAAGTTGCATGTCGTTAATCTATTAGATTATGAGGTTTGTGTGACCAGTCCCTTAGGGTATAGTGTCAATGTGAGTAGAGTGTATAGGAATTGTCCTCTTTAGGTTCAAGGTGTTGATTTTTCTGCGGATTTGATTGAGTTGCCATTTTGAGCGTTTGATCTGATCTTGGGTATGGATTGGTTGAGTAAGTATCGGGCTGTAGTTCATTGTCATAAGAAGGTGGTTGTGCTACAAGACAGAGATCAGTCCTCTGTTGTGCTTAAGGGTTTGGGTTCGAGTTCCTTGAGCAATGTGATTTCTGCCATACAAGCTAAGAGGTTTATGAGGAAAGGCTGTGAAGCATTTCTAGCAGTGGTGTTGGATTCTAAGCATGATCAGGTTGAGATTGAGGATATCCCAGTTGTTAGGGAGTTTGGGGATGTGTTTTAAAGTGAGTTGCCTGGGTTGCCTCCCGAGAGAGAAGTGGAGTTGTCCATAGAGATAATGCCGGGTACTTCACCCATTTCGAAAGCACCTTATCGGATGGCTCCTGTAGAGTTGAGGGAACTTAAAACTCAGCTATAAGAGTTATTTAATAAGGGGTTTATTAGACCCAGCATATCTCTATGGGGAGCTCCGGTGTTGTTTGTTAAGAAGAATGATAGTACCTTGAGGATGTGTATCGACTATAGGCAAGTTAATAAGGTCACAGTGAAGAATAAGTATCCTTTGCCTAGAGTTGAGGATTTGTTTGATCAGCTCAGAGGTGCTGGCATTTTCTCCATGATTGATCTTTGGTCGGGTTATTATCAGCTGCGAGTTAAGGACATGGATGTCGTTAAGAATGCATTTCGGATGCGATGTGGCTACTATGAGTTCCTTGTGATGCTATTTGGTTTGATCAATACACCTGCTGCTTTTATGGATTTGATGAACAGAGTGTTTAGGCCATATCTCTACCAATTTGTAGTAGTATTCATTGATGATATTTTGGTTTACTCAAAGGATAAGAGTGAGCATGAAGAGCATCTTCGATTAGTGCTGCAAGTGTTGAGGGAGCACCGTTTGTTTGCAAAGCTTAGTAAGTGTGATTTCTGGCTTTGAGAGGTGTATTTCTTGGGACACATTGTGTCAGCTAAGGGTATTCAAGTGGATCTAATGAAGATTCAAGCGATTGTGGATTAGAAAACGCCTAGGAATGTTCTTGAGGAGAGAAGGTCTCTTGGTTTGGTAGACTATTATCGTCAGTTTGTGAAGGGTTTTTAAGTCATTGCTGCTCCTATGACTAGATTATTGAGGAAAGGAGTCAGATTTGAGTGGTCGGATAAGTGCTAGGTGTGTTTTGAGAAGTTGGAGAGATTATTAGTTAAAGCTCTTATACTTATTCAACCCATCTCGGGTAAAGAGTTTGTAATGTACAGTGATGTGTTAGGAGTTGAACTCGGATATGTGTTGATGCAAGAGGGTAAAGTTATGGCTTATGGGTCTCGTCAGTTGAAGCCTCATGAGAAGAATTATCTGACGCATGATTTGGAATTGGCAGCTATGATCTTTGCTTTGAAGATTTGATGGCATTATCTATATGGGGAGAAGTGTAGGATTTTCACGGATCATAAAAGTTTGAAGTATCTCCTTATACAGAAAGAGTTGAACATAAGACAGCACCGATGGTTAGAGTTGTTCAAGGACTATGACTGCATTGTGGATTATCATTTGGGTAAGGCCAATGTGGTTGCGGATGCTTTGAGTAGGAAGTCAATTTTGGCTTTATTCTTGAGGCAGTTCAAGTGGAGATTTGATTCGGATGGGGCTTTGGTGGCCCAATTGAGAGTGAATCCTACCTTGAAATAGTTGATTGTGGATGCTAAGAAGGATGATGTTAGATTGCAGTGGGTTTTGCAAGAGGTTCAGCAGGGTAAGCAGTTTGAGATTTTGGTTTTGGAAGGGGTGCTTATGTATAGGAATCGTTTGTGTGTGCCCGAGATTGATGAGTTAGGGAAGAAGCTTTTGAGTGAGGCGCACACTACGGTCTTTACTATGCTTCCTGGTAGTGAGAAGATGTATTGGGATATGAAGCAGTTCTACTGGTAGTCTGGGATAAAGAGCGACATTATCGAATTCGTGGCGAAGTTTTTGACTTGTCAGCAGGTCAAGGCTGAGCATCAAGTCCCTTCGGGATTGCTCACTCCTTTATCCGTTCCTATGTGGAAATGGGATGACATTGCCATGGATTTCGTGTCGGGTTTGCTAGTGACTCAGAAGAAGCATGATTCAATTTGGATTATCGTGGATCGGCTTACCAAGTCAACTCATTTTCTGCAGGTAAGAGTGGACTACTAAATGGAAAAGTTGGCCAGTGTGTATGTGGATGTAGTAGTCCGACTGCATTGTGTACCATTATCAATAGTGTCAGATCGAGATCCAAGGTTCACATCGAAGTTCTGGAAGGAATTGCAGAGAGCTTTGGGTACTAATTTGAATTTCAGCACGGCATTTCACCCTCAAACAGATGGTCAGTCAGAGTGGGTTATCCAGATTTTGGAGGATATGCTTCGGGCTTAGGCTTTGGATTTTTTTGGCAGTTGGGACAAGAATGTGCGACTTATGGAGTTTGCTTACAATAATAGCTTTAAGTCGAGCATTGGGATGTCACCGTTTGAAGCTTTATATGGTCGACCATATAGGACTCTGATTTGTTGGATAGAGTTGACCGAGTGATCTTTTGTTGGGCCAGAGATGATTAGAGATACAGAGGAGAAGATCAGAGTTGTGCAGCAGAATTTGAAAGTGGCTAAAGATAGACATAGATCTTATGCCAATTTGAAGAAAGGATATTCGGTTTGAGGTCGGGGACAAAGTTTTCCTTAAGGTTTCACCTTGGAGGAAAGTATTACGGTTTGGCAAGAAAGGTAAACTTAGTCTTCGATTCATTGGGCCTTTCGCGGTTTCGGAGAAAGTTGGTCCAGTAGCCTATAGGTTGGCTTTACCGATGGAGTTGGCTAAGATGCATGATGTTTTCCATGTCTTCATGCTTTATCGGTATAGATCGGACCCGTCGCATGTGTTGTCAGTTTAGGACATTCGGATTCAGTCGGATTATTCATATGATGAGAAGCTGAAAGCCATTTTAGCTCGGGAAGTGAGAAAGTTAAGGAATAAGCAAGTTCCTTTGGTCAAGGTTCTTTGGCAGCATCATGGAGTTGAGGAAGCGACTAGGGAACCAGAGGCGATTAGGGAACCGGAGGCGACTATGAGGATTCAGTATCCATAGTTGTTCAGTACAGGTGAAAATTTTTTAGGACGAAATTTTTATTAGTATGGGAGAGTTGTCACACCCCGTTTTCTCCCTAGTAGTCTAAACCATGTGTATATGTGCATGTGTGAGTGTTTTGGCCTGTGTTAATGTTATTTTGGGTTATATGCATGTTTTGTGAGCTTCATTAGAGTGTGGCTACATGTATGATATTGGTGTGTATGAGTATGGGTCTTATTGGTGTGTGTGTTCTCATAGGGGAGTAGTGTGTGTGTGTGTGTTAGTGAGGGTTGGTCTTGTATGTAGTGTCTGGCATGGGTGTAGGGTGTGAGTGATCAAGATCCACCAATCTTATGCTGACATGTGGCTAGGGTTTTAGGAAGTAGGTATAAATAGAAGGAGAGAGAAAAAGGGGACAGCCATTTTGCTGCCTCCTTCACGTTTTCTTCCTCTTCTCTTTATATCTTCTTCCTCTTTTCCTCTTCAAGTGTTCCTTAGCTTGGATTCAAGTGGTTTTTGTTGAAATTGATCATCTCTTAAGCTTTGATTGGTAAGTTTTAGTGGGTTTCTCTTCTTCTCCATCTTTTCTCTTATTTTATTAGATTTGTTCTTAACTTAGGATTCTTGTGTGTTTGTATGGATCTTGGGTTTTTCGAGTTTAGAAGCGCCTACTCGTGATCCCAAGGGGAAAGAGAAGGCAAGTGGGAGCGGAGCTTACAACTAAGAGCATAGGAATTTTTAAGTCTGGGAATTTATTTGAATTTGTGCATTTTTGTGATTTGGTATGTTGAATGATTTTTCTAGAAATTTGAGGTTTGATGAGGCTTATGTTAGTGCAAATGTTATGAGTTTTGGTTTGATTTAAGTTGTGCTGCATGAATGATGAAATATTGGAGCAAATTTTAAGTTTGATGAACTTTATTATAATTTTCTGGGTTTGTTGCTTTTGAGAAGTTTGATTATGTTAATTCATGATTTTGATTGTGTTAATTGTTGTAAAAGACGTGTTTTATGTTATTTATGATGATGGGAAGGTTGATTTGAGGTAAGACGAAGTTTGGGTTGATTTGTGTTTGAGATTGGAGGTTTGGGTGATTTAGGAGTGTGATTTTCTACAGATTTTCGCGCAAGAGCTGGAAATCACAACTCTGTCGCGAGCGCGACACTTTCATGAGGTCATGATAGAGCTCGGTGAATTCAGCCCTTGAGCGTGGCCGAGCGGATTTGGATTGCTGTGCTGCCGCAGCGAGAGTTATCTATCGCGCTAGGCTGCCGAACGGATCTAGGCATGTTCTTTTCACGAGCGTGCGCCTGTGCGCAAGTACGACAGCTTTGGTTGGCCTCTCACTAACGCGAGCACGACAGTAAGATGTGCTTCTTTCTGCGCGCGAGCACGAAGACTGCCGCGATCGCGACCTGGGGCAAGTTTCGCCTCTATCGCGAGCACGATACCCCTGGCTTCATATTTGAGTTTTCTTTTGTGATTTTTGATGTTTAATTTCCAAACTTGTGATGCTTTTAGAATTATGCATGGATAATTTTATGAATTATATAAATATGATATGATGAATTATGCATGACCTGCTAGAGTCAAATAACTGGACAGTTAGGCATGCCTAATAGAGTTCAGTAGCTACAACCCTCAGTTCTATTCTGGACCCTGATCAGGTCCCCGTTTGGTTTCTCGCGAACCTCAATGTGTTTGGATCTTGTTTAAGATCCCCTCCGTAAATAGGTTTTTGAATGAGAAAATGTGTTGTTGCTTTCCGATTCGTACCCGTAAGGTACCGCCATGCGTTCACTCATTATCCACTATTATGAGTTAGCAGGTGTTGTGTTTTGTTCTTTTATGCTTATGAGAATGTGAATGCGAATGACTATGATTATGCGAATGTGAATCAGTTAATATATGAATGTGATTATAAGCCTTTGAATGATTACGAATGTGATTCAATTATGATTATGTCTTATGATTATCAGCTTATGCCATTATGTATGCATATTTCCTTGATGACCATTATGAATGGCCATCCAGATTATTGTTGTTTGTTTCCCCACTAAGCGTTATCGCTTAGCACAGGTGTTTCATCCGTGCTGGTGCAGAAGGTGTATAGCTTTTGGGAGAGTCACCGCAAGTCAAGCCAACATAGAGGGAATTGATGTTAGGACTTAGATTTTTGGATTATTATTCTTTTTATAATAGTGAACTCTCATTGTATTTAACCTTTTGTTCAGCTTCCGCTTTGTAATTCCAAGAGATATAATTATTTTGGTAATATCAGAACAGTTATATAACGAATATTATTATTCCTTCTACGAATGATCAGTTTGGTTTTAAATTTTTATTTCCACTGTATTTATGTATATTTTTATAATGTGGATGAATGTTCTTGTACCATTTTGCTTGGTGAAACCCCTGATCACACGGGATCTCATTCCATTGAGGATGGGTTCCCTTACAGCAACCCTTCTTAATGATCACTACACAAAAAACACAAATTAGTAATTAAAATTAGCGACGGACGTATTTTAGCGACGAATTTTAGATTTGTTCGTGAAAATCCATTTTTCCAATTTGGTGGCAACTTTAGCGATAAAAAAAAGAAACCGTCGCTAAATTTTAGCGGCAATGGACGGCACCCATTTTTGCGATGAATTTAGCGACAAAACTTTTGTTAGTCACTAAATTTAGCGAAGGAGACATTATTTCGTCGCTAACATTCATTCTTAGCAGCGAAAATGATCTAATTTAGAGACAAAATGCCATATCCATCGCTAAATATCTCATACATATTGTTACGCACACCGAACCCAGCAAGGGCCCTCGTTGAATTCGCTTTTAGGATTCGAGGGATTGGTTCGCGTCTTTTTGATTATGAGCGCCATGAGACATTTTGGACGCTTCCTTCCCAATAGAACATTGGGAAGGAACATCTAGCCCTATGGCACCTTTGGACACCTTTGACGTATCATGGAGTCGCCACCCGATTCACAGGGAATTGGGAAAGGTTTCTAATCTTTTATTGGTCAAGACCAGAGATTAGTGTTCAGAACTCCCCTCTTATTCATGCTTTGGTTAATTATAAATGAGTTTTTAATTTCCTAAAATTTTATCTCTTATCTCACATGATTTATGCATTTAAATTAAACGCGCATTACAAGCACGTAAAGAGAATAAAGAAAAGCAATAAACGAAGCAATAAAGGAAAGCAGTAAACACACAAGCACACAATTACAAAAGAAGTCGGGGCGGAATACAATCCCATTTGAAAGAAGATTAAAAATATAAATTTGGATGGAATACAATCCCAAAAGTAAATAATGTTGCCCCAAAATTAATTATAAGGGCCCAAAAGAAAATGAACATAAATTTAAAACAGCCAAACAAAATCATAAGAAAAACATACATAAATCGGGGCATTCGTTTGTTTTATGAACATTGGTTCTTTCATGTTTGTTTAAAGAGCGTTCGAAGAGTTATTTTGATCATTGGATTAAAAACCGGGATGAGTGATCCCATTTTTGGAGAAAACTTAACTTTTCATTTTATTGTGGTATTTTTCATTGCTTGGCTAAAATGAGGGACATTGGTCCCAATTTTATTAGTAAAAACCCAATTTAATTGTAAAAATATTTTTGTGACTTTTTATCTCACGCGTGCATAAATAAGATAATTATTTGCAAACAAACACAACAAAAGGGAGAGAAATAAGAAAGGTCTCACCAAACCGACGTGATCCTCTACGTGCAGTGATCCCTCCGCGTGGTCATGAGAACGCTCACATAATGCAAGTTCACATTTAATTTTCCAAATAAAAAAATGACATCAAAATATTAGTAACAATTCAAAAAATTAACCAAGTGAATATAAAGCTAGAGGACATGCAAAAAAAATTAGCAAATGTTTATGAGATAAAATAGATCAAATTAGACATATCAATTTAATATGCAGACAATTTACATGCGACGGGTACTTAAAAATAAGTCATGCAAAAAAAATACATAAAAATAATAATAGAAATAATGACAATAGCAAAATTGAAATAATAATAATAATAATAATAATAATAATAATAATAATAATAATAATAATAATAATAATAATAATAATAACAATAACAATAACAATAATAATAATAATAATAATAATAATAATAATAATAATAATAATAATAATAATAATAATAACGATAATAATAGTAATAACCCCAATAAAAATAACAAAAACACAAGCAAAAATCGTAATAATAATAATAATAATAATAATAATAATAATAATAATAATAATAAAATAAGATAAGCATGAAATAATAATACTAACAATGAATAAATAAGATAACAATAATGACAATAATATATCATAATATCATAGAAATAATAATAATAATAATAATAATAATAATAATAATAATAATAATATATCATAATAATGACAATAATATATCATAATATCATAGAAATAATAATAATAATAATAATAATAATAATAATACAACCACGTAGTAATAATAATAATAATAATAATAATAATAATAATAATAATAATAATAATAATAATAATAATAAGCATGAAATGAATAAATGTAGAATGATAGCAAATAAAATGGTAACAATACTACTATAACAAAGAATAATTGTAATGAAAATAATAATGATGATAAAAAGAGGAAAAATACTTTTGACCAATAAATAGCAAGGGGGTAAGGTCACAGAGGTAAGATTGAAAGAAAAAAAAATACACGAAATCAATATCAACAGTAAAAAATAAAAATGTTAATGACAGTAAATAATATAAAGAAAAAAATAAATGAGTGCGGTTACAAGTGTTTACCCTCAGAAATTATAGATCGGGGATGGAGGTGCTTCGGTCCATCTGGTTTTTCGGTAGTAAAACCAAAAACGTTTGAGAAAAAAAATCCAAGTTTAAATGGATAAAATTTGAGAGAGTATTTTTGCAGAGATGGTGTAAAACAAAGGAAATTAATTTTCCTTCATTTTAGAAATGAACCCCCCCGACTGTCAAAAAATGTTTTTTTGAAGAATTAAAGAAGAAGAAGAACCCAATGTTAAAGAAAAAGATTTGGATTTTATATTTTTTTTCTTGAAAAATCATTGGCTGCTCTCCCCTTTTTTTTGAGAGAAAGACTCAATTTTTGTTTTTGAATAAAAGTTTACAGCCCCTTGAAAATGAAACCCAGCTTTCCTTTTAATTTCTGCCTCGTCCAAAAATGGAAAGATACAAAACCTGTTTCATTTTTAGTTAATCAAAAAAAGCATAAAAACATGAAAGAAAGCGGAAAAATCGGACTAAGAATGCAGGAAAATGCATGTGAAAGCGACCGGGAGGGCAAAATGACGGCGTGTGGAGGCAGGGGACGCGTGCTCTCATGGTGCGCGCCTGCGGCGAGACTCGCCTCACGTGGCCGCATCTCACCACACTTTAGGCCACTTTATAACCTTTTTTTTTCGTAAATCTTTTTTTTTAAATCTTTTTCTTTTTCTTTTTCTTAATATTAAATCCTCTTTTCTTTTTTTTTTTCAATTAAATTAATTAACTATTTTAATTCTCCCTGTTTTTGTAAATATCAAAAATAACACTTCTTAATAATATTATTTTATTTTTTATAATAATATTTTTTTTATATATTTATTTTTTATTTAAAAAAAATGAGGGTCTCGACAAGGAAAACATCATTTTCGACACTTTTGCCTATGAGCCGGTATTATTTTTATCATCGGGTAATTCTGATCTTGGACCGCCTCGGGACCCGGTGTTTACACATATGTATATACATATGTATATATATATATATATATATGTATATATATATATATATATACATATATGTATATATACATATGTATATATATATATATATGTATATATATATATATATATATATATGTATATATATATATATATGTACATATATATATATATATATATATTGTATATATACATACATATGTACATATATATATATATATATATATATATACATACATATGTATATTTATATATATATATATTATATATATATACATACATATGTATATACATATGTATATACATATACATATGTATATGTATATGTATATATATATATATATATATATATATATACATATATGTATATATATATATATACATATGTATATATACATATATATATATATACATATATGTATATATATATATATATATATGTATATATATACATATATGTATATATATATATATACATATGTATATATATACATATATGTATATATATATATATATACATATATGTATATATATACATATGTATATATATATATATACATATATGTATATATATGTATATATATATATATACATATACATGTATATATATGTATATACATATACATGTATATATATGTATATACATATACATGTATATATATGTATATACATATACATGTATATATATGTATATATATATATATACATATATATATATATATACATATATATACTTAAAGTAAATCCTGGGTAGCAATTAAAATAAACTGGTCCATTGGCTAGATTAGTTTCTGCCATTGCTAACAAAGAGCTTGAGAAATCTAAATGTCTGGCATCTAATGGATACATTAACTTTGACAGTAAAAACAAAAAATTTAAACGTTAAAGAAGAAGTAAAAGCAGTAGCTATAATTTATAGAATATATTATAAAGTTATGACTACTACAATTAATCCAAAACCAGTTAATACATTAACTAAAAATGAAACTATTATATTTGAAGGTAATAGGGCACACTCTAATATACAGATACCTAAAAGACTTCAATGGGATGAAATCACTAGATCAACTAGATGGAATCTTCAGGAAATTAGTGAACCTAGATTAATAAATATAGATGATCAGGTTTCCAGAATAGTAGAACATACAGATGGATCTGTAGAAATAGATTTTTCAAATACTCCTCAAACAGGTAGACATTCAGTATATTCAAATAACAGACCATCTACATCAGCTAGTACTATAAGACGTACCACTTCAGCTAGAAATTTAGATATCAGAGGAATAGATTTTAGAGGAAATATTCCTAAACCTATATATACAGAAGAAACTGAATCATCTACAAGCCCTACTAGATCTCAAATGGAAAACTTTTAAGCAAATAATTATAAAATGAATTTTGAAATTAATAAAGAATTTCTAAGATCAGATTTGAAAGCAGAATATAATAAAGAAAAAAAAGAATGGTATTTTAGTAACTTTTCTCAAAAGGAATTAGAAAATTTTAGAAAATTTTGGTATAAAGACATGGAAGAACAGAAAGTTAATATGCCTTTATTTTTATGGTTTGAAAATTATTGCTATCAGAATAATATTAATTATCCTTTCGAAAAAGAATTAAAAATGTTGAATAAAGTAGGAAAACTTTGGAATTTAGCAAATGATGAAAGAGTTATATCTATCCATCCTCCATTAGAAAATATAGTATTTAGACAGAATGATCAGGATTATATAGGAATACCTTTTATAGAAATAAAAGAAGAAGACTCTAGAGATAAAAAAATTCAACATATCATACTTCAGAATAATTATACTAATCAAACTTTAGAAACCATAGGAAATCAGTTAAATAGAATAGAAACTGTAGTACAAAAACCAGTATCAATAGAAACAATTACTCCAAAACCATTTATAGAAGAAAAACCTTTCTTTAAACCTTTTATGTTTACAGGATCACCTGTTAATCTTAACAAGGAAGAATCTATATTAAAGAAAATAGAAGAAAGACTAGGAAATATTAATATTAATCAAAAAATAATTAAAAATGATAAACAAAAGGATAAACAAGTTGCTGTATTAAATAAAGAAGAAAATTCAGACTCTGATTCAGAATCAATAGCTGAAATAGAAGTTCAATTTAATCTGCCTTTAGAAAAATCCTTAGAAATAAATAAGTTAAGAAAAGATGCCCCACTTCCTACTACTAGAAATTATTACAAAAGACCTACTCCACCAGATACTCAATTAGAAGAACATTGGTATCAGGCTAATTACGATGGAAAATCAGTTTATGAATGGAATATAGATGGCCAATCCGAATATAGGATATTAAATCTTTTAGAAGAAATGACTATGGCAGCTAGTTCGTATAGAACAGTAGGAAATAGAGAACAGGCTATCACCCAAGCCTTAATCTCAGGATTTACAGGACAGTTGAAAGGATGGTGGGATTATTATTTAACTCACCAAGAACAAGAATATATATTAAAAGCAACTAAAACAATAGTAAAAAGAGAAGGTGATATGGAAACAGAAACTATTATTGAAGACAGTGTAAATACTTTAATATTTGCAATAACAAAATGTTTTATAGGAGACCCTAGTCAGTATCAAGATAGGAATTCAGAAATATTACAGAATTTAACTTGTCCAAAATTACAAGACTTTCGATGGTACAAAGATGTGTTTTTAACAAAAGTAATGACTAGACCAGACTGTAGTAATTCTTATTGGAAAGAAAGATTTATAGCAGGACTACCAAAATTATTTGCAGATAAAATTAGAAATAGACTAAGAAATGAATATAATAACGTTATTCCGTATAAAGAATTATCTTATGGACAACTAATTAATTATATCAATAAAGAAGGATTAGCTATATGTTCAGATATGAAATTAAAAGCAAAATTAAAAAGAGAAAATCTTAATAGTAGAAAAGAATTAGGAGATTTCTGTCAACAATATGGTTATGAAAGAATTAGTGCACCCTCGACTAAAATAAAAAGGAAGAATAAAATTAAACGAAAATATATTCATAGAAAAAGAACTTATAAGCCCAATATAGAATTAGAAAGGCCCAGTAACAGAAAAACCTATTCTAAGAAAAAATCTTATAAAAATAAAAAACCTCATAAAAAGGATATAATCATTTGTTATAAATGTGGAAGACCAGGTCATTATTCAAAAAATTGTAAAATGAAAGGAAAAGTAAATAATTTAGATGCTTCAGAAGAATTAAAAGAGAAAATTATGAAACTTGTAATTAACGATTCCTCAGAAGAAAGTTTATCAGAAGATTATTCTGAAAATGATTTAAATAATATAAGTGAAAATGATTCTAGTAATAGTGATTCAGATTCTTGTGAATGTATAGGAACTTGTAAATGTAGTCAGATAAATATGATTAGCAATGAACAGGAATTTTTGTTAGGCATTTTAGATAAAATAGAAGATCCAGAAATAAAAAGAGATTATTTAATTAAACTTAAAGAATTAATAGGACAAAGGGAGCAAAAAGATTATAAGCCTTATAACTTTTCAGAAATATGCCAAAGATTTAAGCAAGTTAATGAGAAATCTTCTATTCAAGATCTACAAGAAGAAGTTAAAAATATTAAGCAAGAAATAGGTATATTAAAAAATAAAGTACAATATTTAGAAGAAAAAAATTTTAAAACAAGTCTCAATAATTTATTTCATAATAAAAGTCAAGCATCTACCTCTTTAGTTATTAACGAATCAGAAAATAAAGATGAATATATTAATAGTATATCTAGAATAAATTATCAAAAATGGTATGTAAAATTAGATATAGTTATAAATGATGATTTTCATCTTTCTACCTTAGCATTAATAGATAGTGGTGCTGATCAAAATTGTATTCAAGAAGGATTAGTTCCAACTAAGTATTACGAAAAAACCTCAGAAAGACTTAGCTCAGCTAGTGGATCAAAGTTACACATTAAATATAAATTATCCAAGGTAAAAATTTGTAATAAAGGATATTGTTATAAAACTCAGTTAATATTAATTAAAAATTTAAATTCAGGAGTAATTTTAGGAACCCCTTTTTTAACTATGTTATATCCTTTCCAAGTTAATAATAAGGGATTATCAACAATTGTTTTAGGAAAAGAAATTTTATTTGAATTTGCTTTTCCTATGACTATAAGAGATATTAATCAGTTAAAAGATAATATTCAAGAAATAAATCTAATCAAGAAAAATAAACTAAGTCATATAAAGTATTTAGTTCAAGAAATAGATGAAAAACGAATAGAAAATCAATTAGATGAAAATAAAATAAAAGAAAAGGTCAAAGATATAGAAAATACTTTTTTAAAGGATGTTTGTGCTCCTGTTCCTAATGCTTTTTGGAATAGGAAAAGCCACATAGTTAGTTTACCTTATGAAAAAGATTTTGATGAAAAACAGATTCCTACTAAATCTAAAGCCATACACATGTCAGAAGATTTAGAAAAACTTTGTAGAAAAGAGATTCAAGAATTAAAGGATAAAGGATTAATTAGGGACTCGAAATCTCCATGGTCTTGTTCAGCTTTTTATGTTATGAACGCTGCAGAATTAGAAAGAGGAATTCCTAGACTAGTTATAAACTATAAACCATTAAATAAAGTTTTACAATGGATTAGATATCCAATTCCTAATAAAAGAGATTTATTAAAAAGATTATATAATGCAAAGATATTTTCTAAATTCGATATGAAGTCAGGATTCTGGCAAATACAAATTTTAGAAAAAGATAGGTACAAAACAGGATTTAATACTCCTTTTGGACATTACGAATGGAATGTAATGCCCTTTGGATTAAAAAATGCTCCATCAGAGTTTCAAAATATTATGAATGATATAATCAGACCTATTAATGAATTCTCTATAGTTTATATAGATGATGTTTTAATTTTCTCAGAAAATATTAATCAACATTTTAGTCATTTAAGGAAATTCTATAATATTATTCACAATAATGGATTAGTAATCTCTCCAACTAAAATAAAGTTATTTCAGATAAAGGTTAGATTTTTAGGTCATGATATTGATCAAGGAACAATTAGACCAATTAATAGAAGTTTAGAATTTACAGAAAAATTTCCAGATGAAATTAAAGATAAAAAACAGTTGCAAAGGTTTTTAGGATGTTTAAATTATGTTCATGATTTCTTTAAGGATTTAGGGATAATTTGTCAACCTCTTTATGATAGACTTAAGAAAAACCCTACACCTTGGACAGAAGAGCATACTCGAATAGTAAAAGTTATTAAATCAAAGGTTAAAAGTCTTCCCTGTCTTAGTATTCCTCACCCAGAAGCATTTTTAATAGTCGAAACAGATGCTAGTGATAAAGGATTTGGAGGAATTTTAAAACAAAAAAGAAATAATAAAGAAGAATTGGTTAGATATTACTCAGGAAACTGGAATAATACTCAAAAGAATTATTCTACGATTAAAAAGGAAATTTTAAGCATTGTCTCATGCATCATAAAATTTGAAGATGATTTATATATGAGAAAATTTTTACTTAGAATAGATTGCCTTTCAGCCAAACATATTTTAGAAAAGGATATTAAAAATTTAATTTCTAAACAGATTTTTGCCAGATGGCAAGCCCTTCTTAGTAATTTTGATTTTGAAATCGAATTTATTAAAGGACAAAATAATTGTTTGCCTGATTTTCTTTCTCGTGAGTTTTTACAGGGAAAATGAATAATAAGAAGATTTTGAGTAAAGAAAGTATTTCAAAACAGAATAATAATCAGAGTGTCTATACTAATCAGATGGTTCCATTGTCTCCAAACCGATTTTCTCCTATCACACCTAGACCTAGAGCCATAACTCCACAATTCTTTCCACCAATTTCTTCCAACCTAATCAGAACACCACCTCTAATTCCACCTTCTACCTTTAGACCACCAACCTATTCCACTATAGTATCCACTCCCACCTTCGCATCTTCATCATCTCCTAGAAAATCTTCATCAGTTTATCAGTTAAACCCTCGAAAAAAATTTATTAAAGTTTTAGAGACAGAAGAACAAAACTTAATAGAAAATCAGAGCTTTTATAAGCTAATAGAATTTATCTTCCCAAAAGGATTTCATTTTTTAGAAGACTGCCCAGAAAAGACCAGAGAATTCTATGAAATGGTTCTAGTAGACACCGACTCAGTGGTGATTGAACATAATTATAATCAGGACTCTACTAAGATCAATTACAGCAAGGTTAAGATCTTCAAGATAATGACTTTATCAGAATGGGGAATGAAACCTCACGCCAACAAGGTTCTAACAGAATTTTCTGCCAGAAAGTATTTTAATTATTACGATTATCAGGAAGCATGGTTTAAGGCCTTTTATCTCAGAAATTATAATCATTCTTGGTTCTTTTATTTTTCAAACAAGTTCTCAGGGTTTTACCCTAATTGGTTTTTGAGATGGTTTGATTATATGGGACCCATAGACTCTATATTTCCTCAGCAAGTTCTCCAAGGATTTGGTAAATATCGGGAGCAACACCAAACCAAGCTTAACGATTCATTACTACAATTCTGCAATGAATTTAAGATACCATGGATCATTACTTGGAATTATCACGTATCAACAGAGTCAGTCATTCCTATCCTTTACAGAGAATACCGAGTAAAGTGGTGGGATTCCTTTCAAGAAAGCAGAGCTAATCCAGAAGCAGTCAGACAAAAGTTCGATAACGACAAATTTTCTTATCAGACTTCTCATCCTCAGCATAAAGATATCCAATCAGAATCCACTCAGGAATTTACAAACAGCAAACAACATCTCATCAGTCTCTTATCTTCAGCCACGTCAGAACAAGAGGTAGCCGCTATCCTAAGTCAAGCTACTTCTGAAAAAGGAAACTCTTCTACTGAAGAAATTACTCCAGCTCCAAGACACTTTATAGATTCACAGGATTTATATGATGATGTAATATTATAAAAAAAAAAAAAAAAAAAAAAAAAGGAAAATGAAAAAGAAAAAGAAAAAATTTTTCTAACGTTTTGTTTTGCAGGTATTCAATTATAATCAACAGTAAAGATTCCCACATAAAAGCTTTCCAGCTCAAAAGCTTTATAGCCGACAGCATCTGGCACAAAAGCTTTATAGCCGACAGCATCTTACTTTCCTAATCAGCATCCTCAGTTTCCACCACATCTTTTCATGGCCGACAAAGCATCTTCAGATTTCTCTTATCTTATCCTTCCACTACTCTCAATTATCACAAGACTCCAAATGATTCAGCATTCCATATTATCTCTTCAGATTTCAATGGCAGACAAACTTATCCATTATCAAGATTCCTTCTTATCCTTTAAGACAGCTCATCAGTTCGAGAATACTCTACTCTACTCTATAAATTTCAGTTTCTTCTTCAGCAGAAGACAGAGCCTTTCCTTCAAAAGAAAAGATTAGAGAAAACAAAGAAAAGAAATCTTTAATAATATCTACTTCCCGTTGTAATAAATCCCTAGATCTTCAATTAGTTTTCAACAGTTGTTCATGTATACCTTCTACCTCTACTTGTAATATTTCATCAGAAGCTAATATTACTTCAGGTATATTTTAAATCATGAGTTATTTTGTAAATCGTTTTATCGATTCTTTATCTTCTTTAGATTTTTCAGAAATACAGGAAAGGGCTTTGCTAAGGCAAGAATTATTAAGTTTAAGAACAGTTTTAACTCATTTACATAATGATTTGCATTTAGACGGTTTTTGTGATTGCCAAGATTATACTAATAAACTTAATTTGATAAATATACTTTTAGAATTTCTACAACAAATTTCATAAGATTTTATTCATGGATTTTCAAATAGAAGATATAGATATGCAAACAGACTCATCTTCATCATCTTCTTCTTCTTCTTCTCACCCTCCTGCTTATCAGTCTTCACTTTCATCAGCCTCTCATGCACCAGTTTATGAAAGTTATATAGACGAATTTATTGAAAAATTTCAATTAGCATTAATGACAATAAATAAAAATGATGCTAGATTATATATGAAATCAGAATTAGAAAAACATTTAGATTTTATAGAAAAGGAAACAAAAGTTTTACATGAATCAGATTTTTGTGATTGTAAAAATTTTGACATTCAAAAGAGTTTTGTTAAACATATTATTGAATTTTTATATCTCAATTCTACATAATGAATTCAGCAAATACTAATATTCCTAACTCCAGAATAGACAATTTAATCACAAATTTATATTTAATAGATTTTGCCTCAGCTGATCAGAGAAATTATTTAAAAACTGAATTAAGAAATTTATTAGGATGGTTAGATGACAGTTCTCATCTCTGTCATAGAATGGGATATTGTTCTTGTCAGTATACTAAAGTCAAAAGAAGGTTTATATTACAAATGATTTTCTTTCTTGAACTATATAATTAATACCTCATTTTCTCTCTTCTTATTTAAAATGTCCGATCCCGTCCGTTTTGGTATCAGAGCCTGGGGGGAAGAGGAGATAGTCTTATTTAAGCTGTTCAGAAAGGTTATTTTGATAAAATTTGTTTTAGAAATATTCACAGAACAGATAGTCCTTGAAAGTAGGAAACGTTGGTCAGCCTAGCCCAAGGAGAGGCGTAAGGTGGTCCCGTAGCTGGGTGGTCCCGTGAATACTTTCAGGTTCAATCTTTACTGTTGATTATTTTTAAGCAAGTTTGATTAAAATAAACTATTATGAATAGATTATCTAGGATTCTCTCTGAAAATCAATCAGGTTCTAGTTCTAATTCGAATCAGGATTTAGGAAATTATTTAGATATGAATTCTCTAGAAATTAATATAGATAAAGTAGAACAAGATTTACATAATTGGACTATTCCAAAACAGAACATTAAAACGATATATTCAATAGGAACTTTTGATTTTATGTCTAGTTATTCAATTAAAACAACAGAACAAACCTTACCTATAAATCAGGAGCATTCTAATATTCAATTATTTTCAGGAGAAGCTATTAATAATCATAGGAGAAATAAATATAAATATCTGCATATAGGAGCAGTTCAAATAGCTATTAAACCTTTATTCAGGTTAGGATTAGACGTCCCAGTTTTAATGTGTTTAAGAGATGCCAGACATTTAGATTTCTCAAGCTCTTTGTTAGCAATGGCAGAAACTAATCTAGCCAATGGACCAGTTTATTTTAATTGCTACCCAGGATTTACTTTAAGTTTAAATGACAGACATTTAATGGATACATTAACTTTGACAGTAAAAACACAAAATTTAAACGTTAAAGAAGAAGTAAAAGCAGTAGCTATAATTTATAGAATATATTATAAAGTTATGACTACTACAATTAATCCAAAACCAGTTAATACATTAACTAAAAATGAAACTATTATATTTGAAGGTAATAGGGCACACTCTAATATACAGATACCTAAAAGACTTCAATGGGATGAAATCACTAGATCAACTAGATGGAATCTTCAGGAAATTAGTGAACCTAGATTAATAAATATAGATGATCAGGTTTCCAGAATAGTAGAACATACAGATGGATCTGTAGAAATAGATTTTTCAAATACTCCTCAAACAGGTAGACATTCAGTATATTCAAATAACAGACCATCTACATCAGCTAGTACTATAAGACGTACCACTTCAGCTAGAAATTTAGATATCAGAGGAATAGATTTTAGAGGAAATATTCCTAAACCTATATATACAGAAGAAACTGAATCATCTACAAGCCCTACTAGATCTCAAATGGAAAACTTTTAAGCAAATAATTATAAAATGAATTTTGAAATTAATAAAGAATTTCTAAGATCAGATTTGAAAGCAGAATATAATAAAGAAAAAAAAGAATGGTATTTTAGTAACTTTTCTCAAAAGGAATTAGAAAATTTTAGAAAATTTTGGTATAAAGACATGGAAGAACAGAAAGTTAATATGCCTTTATTTTTATGGTTTGAAAATTATTGCTATCAGAATAATATTAATTATCCTTTCGAAAAAGAATTAAAAATGTTGAATAAAGTAGGAAAACTTTGGAATTTAGCAAATGATGAAAGAGTTATATCTATCCATCCTCCATTAGAAAATATAGTATTTAGACAGAATGATCAGGATTATATAGGAATACCTTTTATAGAAATAAAAGAAGAAGACTCTAGAGATAAAAAAATTCAACATATCATACTTCAGAATAATTATACTAATCAAACTTTAGAAACCATAGGAAATCAGTTAAATAGAATAGAAACTGTAGTACAAAAACCAGTATCAATAGAAACAATTACTCCAAAACCATTTATAGAAGAAAAACCTTTCTTTAAACCTTTTATGTTTACAGGATCACCTGTTAATCTTAACAAGGAAGAATCTATATTAAAGAAAATAGAAGAAAGACTAGGAAATATTAATATTAATCAAAAAATAATTAAAAATGATAAACAAAAGGATAAACAAGTTGCTGTATTAAATAAAGAAGAAAATTCAGACTCTGATTCAGAATCAATAGCTGAAATAGAAGTTCAATTTAATCTGCCTTTAGAAAAATCCTTAGAAATAAATAAGTTAAGAAAAGATGCCCCACTTCCTACTACTAGAAATTATTACAAAAGACCTACTCCACCAGATACTCAATTAGAAGAACATTGGTATCAGGCTAATTACGATGGAAAATCAGTTTATGAATGGAATATAGATGGCCAATCCGAATATAGGATATTAAATCTTTTAGAAGAAATGACTATGGCAGCTAGTTCGTATAGAACAGTAGGAAATAGAGAACAGGCTATCACCCAAGCCTTAATCTCAGGATTTACAGGACAGTTGAAAGGATGGTGGGATTATTATTTAACTCACCAAGAACAAGAATATATATTAAAAGCAACTAAAACAATAGTAAAAAGAGAAGGTGATATGGAAACAGAAACTATTATTGAAGACAGTGTAAATACTTTAATATTTGCAATAACAAAATGTTTTATAGGAGACCCTAGTCAGTATCAAGATAGGAATTCAGAAATATTACAGAATTTAACTTGTCCAAAATTACAAGACTTTCGATGGTACAAAGATGTGTTTTTAACAAAAGTAATGACTAGACCAGACTGTAGTAATTCTTATTGGAAAGAAAGATTTATAGCAGGACTACCAAAATTATTTGCAGATAAAATTAGAAATAGACTAAGAAATGAATATAATAACGTTATTCCGTATAAAGAATTATCTTATGGACAACTAATTAATTATATCAATAAAGAAGGATTAGCTATATGTTCAGATATGAAATTAAAAGCAAAATTAAAAAGAGAAAATCTTAATAGTAGAAAAGAATTAGGAGATTTCTGTCAACAATATGGTTATGAAAGAATTAGTGCACCCTCGACTAAAATAAAAAGGAAGAATAAAATTAAACGAAAATATATTCATAGAAAAAGAACTTATAAGCCCAATATAGAATTAGAAAGGCCCAGTAACAGAAAAACCTATTCTAAGAAAAAATCTTATAAAAATAAAAAACCTCATAAAAAGGATATAATCATTTGTTATAAATGTGGAAGACCAGGTCATTATTCAAAAAATTGTAAAATGAAAGGAAAAGTAAATAATTTAGATGCTTCAGAAGAATTAAAAGAGAAAATTATGAAACTTGTAATTAACGATTCCTCAGAAGAAAGTTTATCAGAAGATTATTCTGAAAATGATTTAAATAATATAAGTGAAAATGATTCTAGTAATAGTGATTCAGATTCTTGTGAATGTATAGGAACTTGTAAATGTAGTCAGATAAATATGATTAGCAATGAACAGGAATTTTTGTTAGGCATTTTAGATAAAATAGAAGATCCAGAAATAAAAAGAGATTATTTAATTAAACTTAAAGAATTAATAGGACAAAGGGAGCAAAAAGATTATAAGCCTTATAACTTTTCAGAAATATGCCAAAGATTTAAGCAAGTTAATGAGAAATCTTCTATTCAAGATCTACAAGAAGAAGTTAAAAATATTAAGCAAGAAATAGGTATATTAAAAAATAAAGTACAATATTTAGAAGAAAAAAATTTTAAAACAAGTCTCAATAATTTATTTCATAATAAAAGTCAAGCATCTACCTCTTTAGTTATTAACGAATCAGAAAATAAAGATGAATATATTAATAGTATATCTAGAATAAATTATCAAAAATGGTATGTAAAATTAGATATAGTTATAAATGATGATTTTCATCTTTCTACCTTAGCATTAATAGATAGTGGTGCTGATCAAAATTGTATTCAAGAAGGATTAGTTCCAACTAAGTATTACGAAAAAACCTCAGAAAGACTTAGCTCAGCTAGTGGATCAAAGTTACACATTAAATATAAATTATCCAAGGTAAAAATTTGTAATAAAGGATATTGTTATAAAACTCAGTTAATATTAATTAAAAATTTAAATTCAGGAGTAATTTTAGGAACCCCTTTTTTAACTATGTTATATCCTTTCCAAGTTAATAATAAGGGATTATCAACAATTGTTTTAGGAAAAGAAATTTTATTTGAATTTGCTTTTCCTATGACTATAAGAGATATTAATCAGTTAAAAGATAATATTCAAGAAATAAATCTAATCAAGAAAAATAAACTAAGTCATATAAAGTATTTAGTTCAAGAAATAGATGAAAAACGAATAGAAAATCAATTAGATGAAAATAAAATAAAAGAAAAGGTCAAAGATATAGAAAATACTTTTTTAAAGGATGTTTGTGCTCCTGTTCCTAATGCTTTTTGGAATAGGAAAAGCCACATAGTTAGTTTACCTTATGAAAAAGATTTTGATGAAAAACAGATTCCTACTAAATCTAAAGCCATACACATGTCAGAAGATTTAGAAAAACTTTGTAGAAAAGAGATTCAAGAATTAAAGGATAAAGGATTAATTAGGGACTCGAAATCTCCATGGTCTTGTTCAGCTTTTTATGTTATGAACGCTGCAGAATTAGAAAGAGGAATTCCTAGACTAGTTATAAACTATAAACCATTAAATAAAGTTTTACAATGGATTAGATATCCAATTCCTAATAAAAGAGATTTATTAAAAAGATTATATAATGCAAAGATATTTTCTAAATTCGATATGAAGTCAGGATTCTGGCAAATACAAATTTTAGAAAAAGATAGGTACAAAACAGGATTTAATACTCCTTTTGGACATTACGAATGGAATGTAATGCCCTTTGGATTAAAAAATGCTCCATCAGAGTTTCAAAATATTATGAATGATATAATCAGACCTATTAATGAATTCTCTATAGTTTATATAGATGATGTTTTAATTTTCTCAGAAAATATTAATCAACATTTTAGTCATTTAAGGAAATTCTATAATATTATTCACAATAATGGATTAGTAATCTCTCCAACTAAAATAAAGTTATTTCAGATAAAGGTTAGATTTTTAGGTCATGATATTGATCAAGGAACAATTAGACCAATTAATAGAAGTTTAGAATTTACAGAAAAATTTCCAGATGAAATTAAAGATAAAAAACAGTTGCAAAGGTTTTTAGGATGTTTAAATTATGTTCATGATTTCTTTAAGGATTTAGGGATAATTTGTCAACCTCTTTATGATAGACTTAAGAAAAACCCTACACCTTGGACAGAAGAGCATACTCGAATAGTAAAAGTTATTAAATCAAAGGTTAAAAGTCTTCCCTGTCTTAGTATTCCTCACCCAGAAGCATTTTTAATAGTCGAAACAGATGCTAGTGATAAAGGATTTGGAGGAATTTTAAAACAAAAAAGAAATAATAAAGAAGAATTGGTTAGATATTACTCAGGAAACTGGAATAATACTCAAAAGAATTATTCTACGATTAAAAAGGAAATTTTAAGCATTGTCTCATGCATCATAAAATTTGAAGATGATTTATATATGAGAAAATTTTTACTTAGAATAGATTGCCTTTCAGCCAAACATATTTTAGAAAAGGATATTAAAAATTTAATTTCTAAACAGATTTTTGCCAGATGGCAAGCCCTTCTTAGTAATTTTGATTTTGAAATCGAATTTATTAAAGGACAAAATAATTGTTTGCCTGATTTTCTTTCTCGTGAGTTTTTACAGGGAAAATGAATAATAAGAAGATTTTGAGTAAAGAAAGTATTTCAAAACAGAATAATAATCAGAGTGTCTATACTAATCAGATGGTTCCATTGTCTCCAAACCGATTTTCTCCTATCACACCTAGACCTAGAGCCATAACTCCACAATTCTTTCCACCAATTTCTTCCAACCTAATCAGAACACCACCTCTAATTCCACCTTCTACCTTTAGACCACCAACCTATTCCACTATAGTATCCACTCCCACCTTCGCATCTTCATCATCTCCTAGAAAATCTTCATCAGTTTATCAGTTAAACCCTCGAAAAAAATTTATTAAAGTTTTAGAGACAGAAGAACAAAACTTAATAGAAAATCAGAGCTTTTATAAGCTAATAGAATTTATCTTCCCAAAAGGATTTCATTTTTTAGAAGACTGCCCAGAAAAGACCAGAGAATTCTATGAAATGGTTCTAGTAGACACCGACTCAGTGGTGATTGAACATAATTATAATCAGGACTCTACTAAGATCAATTACAGCAAGGTTAAGATCTTCAAGATAATGACTTTATCAGAATGGGGAATGAAACCTCACGCCAACAAGGTTCTAACAGGATTTTCTGCCAGAAAGTATTTTAATTATTACGATTATCAGGAAGCATGGTTTAAGGCCTTTTATCTCAGAAATTATAATCATTCTTGGTTCTTTTATTTTTCAAACAAGTTCTCAGGGTTTTACCCTAATTGGTTTTTGAGATGGTTTGATTATATGGGACCCATAGACTCTATATTTCCTCAGCAAGTTCTCCAAGGATTTGGTAAATATCGGGAGCAACACCAAACCAAGCTTAACGATTCATTACTACAATTCTGCAATGAATTTAAGATACCATGGATCATTACTTGGAATTATCACGTATCAACAGAGTCAGTCATTCCTATCCTTTACAGAGAATACCGAGTAAAGTGGTGGGATTCCTTTCAAGAAAGCAGAGCTAATCCAGAAGCAGTCAGACAAAAGTTCGATAACGACAAATTTTCTTATCAGACTTCTCATCCTCAGCATAAAGATATCCAATCAGAATCCACTCAGGAATTTACAAACAGCAAACAACATCTCATCAGTCTCTTATCTTCAGCCACGTCAGAACAAGAGGTAGCCGCTATCCTAAGTCAAGCTACTTCTGAAAAAGGAAACTCTTCTACTGAAGAAATTACTCCAGCTCCAAGACACTTTATAGATTCACAGGATTTATATGATGATGTAATATTATAAAAAAAAAAAAAAAAAAAAAAAAAGGAAAATGAAAAAGAAAAAGAAAAAATTTTTCTAACGTTTTGTTTTGCAGGTATTCAATTATAATCAACAGTAAAGATTCCCACATAAAAGCTTTCCAGCTCAAAAGCTTTATAGCCGACAGCATCTGGCTCAAAAGCTTTATAGCCGACAGCATCTTACTTTCCTAATCAGCATCCTCAGTTTCCACCACATCTTTTCATGGCCGACAAAGCATCTTCAGATTTCTCTTATCTTATCCTTCCACTACTCTCAATTATCACAAGACTCCAAATGATTCAGCATTCCATATTATCTCTTCAGATTTCAATGGCAGACAAACTTATCCATTATCAAGATTCCTTCTTATCCTTCAAGACAGCTCATCAGTTCGAGAATACTCTACTCTACTCTATAAATTTCAGTTTCTTCTTCAGCAGAAGACAGAGCCTTTCCTTCAAAAGAAAAGATTAGAGAAAACAAAGAAAAGAAATCTTTAATAATATCTACTTCCCGTTGTAATAAATCCCTAGATCTTCAATTAGTTTTCAACAGTTGTTCATGTATACTTTCTACCTCTACTTGTAATATTTCATCAGAAGCTAATATTACTTCAGGTATATTTTAAATCATGAGTTATTTTGTAAATCGTTTTATCGATTCTTTATCTTCTTTAGATTTTTCAGAAATACAGGAAAGGGCTTTGCTAAGGCAAGAATTATTAAGTTTAAGAACAGTTTTAACTCATTTACATAATGATTTGCATTTAGACGGTTTTTGTGATTGCCAAGATTATACTAATAAACTTAATTTGATAAATATACTTTTAGAATTTCTACAACAAATTTCATAAGATTTTATTCATGGATTTTCAAATAGAAGATATAGATATGCAAACAGATTTTATAGAAAAGGAAACAAAAGTTTTACATGAATCAGATTTTTGTGATTGTAAAAATTTTGACATTCAAAAGAGTTTTGTTAAACATATTATTGAATTTTTATATCTCAATTCTACATAATGAATTCAGCAAATACTAATATTCCTAACTCCAGAATAGACAATTTAATCACAAATTTATATTTAATAGATTTTGCCTCAGCTGATCAGAGAAATTATTTAAAAACTGAATTAAGAAATTTATTAGGATGGTTAGATGACAGTTCTCATCTCTGTCATAGAATGGGATATTGTTCTTGTCAGTATACTAAAGTCAAAAGAAGGTTTATATTACAAATGATTTTCTTTCTTGAACTATATAATTAATACCTCATTTTCTCTCTTCTTATTTAAAATGTCCGATCCCGTCCGTTTTGGTATCAGAGCCTGGGGGGAAGAGGAGATAGTCTTATTTAAGCTGTTCAGAAAGGTTATTTTGATAAAATTTGTTTTAGAAATATTCACAGAACAGATAGTCCTTGAAAGTAGGAAACGTTGGTCAGCCCTGAAGGCATGCGTTGGTCAGCCTAGCCCAAGGAGAGGCGTAAGGTGGTCCCGTAGCTGGGTGGTCCCGTGAATACTTTCAGGTTCAATCTTTACTGTTGATTATTTTTAAGCAAGTTTGATTAAAATAAACTATTATGAATAGATTATCTAGGATTCTCTCTGAAAATCAATCAGGTTCTAGTTCTAATTCGAATCAGGATTTAGGAAATTATTTAGATATGAATTCTCTAGAAATTAATATAGATAAAGTAGAACAAGATTTACATAATTGGACTATTCCAAAACAGAACATTAAAACGATATATTCAATAGGAACTTTTGATTTTATGTCTAGTTATTCAATTAAAACAACAGAACAAACCTTACCTATAAATCAGGAGCATTCTAATATTCAATTATTTTCAGGAGAAGCTATTAATAATCATAGGAGAAATAAATATAAATATCTGCATATAGGAGCAGTTCAAATAGCTATTAAACCTTTATTCAGGTTAGGATTAGACGTCCCAGTTTTAATGTGTTTAAGAGATGCCAGACATTTAGATTTCTCAAGCTCTTTGTTAGCAATGGCAGAAACTAATCTAGCCAATGGACCAGTTTATTTTAATTGCTACCCAGGATTTACTTTAAGTTTAAATGACAGACATTTAATGGATACATTAACTTTGACAGTAAAAACAAAAAATTTAAACGTTAAAGAAGAAGTAAAAGCAGTAGCTATAATTTATAGAATATATTATAAAGTTATGACTACTACAATTAATCCAAAACCAGTTAATACATTAACTAAAAATGAAACTATTATATTTGAAGGTAATAGGGCACACTCTAATATACAGATACCTAAAAGACTTCAATGGGATGAAATCACTAGATCAACTAGATGGAATCTTCAGGAAATTAGTGAACCTAGATTAATAAATATAGATGATCAGGTTTCCAGAATAGTAGAACATACAGATGGATCTGTAGAAATAGATTTTTCAAATACTCCTCAAACAGGTAGACATTCAGTATATTCAAATAACAGACCATCTACATCAGCTAGTACTATAAGACGTACCACTTCAGCTAGAAATTTAGATATCAGAGGAATAGATTTTAGAGGAAATATTCCTAAACCTATATATACAGAAGAAACTGAATCATCTACAAGCCCTACTAGATCTCAAATGGAAAACTTTTAAGCAAATAATTATAAAATGAATTTTGAAATTAATAAAGAATTTCTAAGATCAGATTTGAAAGCAGAATATAATAAAGAAAAAAAGGAATGGTATTTTAGTAACTTTTCTCAAAAGGAATTAGAAAATTTTAGAAAATTTTGGTATAAAGACATGGAAGAACAGAAAGTTAATATGCCTTTATTTTTATGGTTTGAAAATTATTGCTATCAGAATAATATTAATTATCCTTTCGAAAAAGAATTAAAAATGTTGAATAAAGTAGGAAAACTTTGGAATTTAGCAAATGATGAAAGAGTTATATCTATCCATCCTCCATTAGAAAATATAGTATTTAGACAGAATGATCAGGATTATATAGGAATACCTTTTATAGAAATAAAAGAAGAAGACTCTAGAGATAAAAAAATTCAACATATCATACTTCAGAATAATTATACTAATCAAACTTTAGAAACCATAGGAAATCAGTTAAATAGAATAGAAACTGTAGTACAAAAACCAGTATCAATAGAAACAATTACTCCAAAACCATTTATAGAAGAAAAACCTTTCTTTAAACCTTTTATGTTTACAGGATCACCTGTTAATCTTAACAAGGAAGAATCTATATTAAAGAAAATAGAAGAAAGACTAGGAAATATTAATATTAATCAAAAAATAATTAAAAATGATAAACAAAAGGATAAACAAGTTGCTGTATTAAATAAAGAAGAAAATTCAGACTCTGATTCAGAATCAATAGCTGAAATAGAAGTTCAATTTAATCTGCCTTTAGAAAAATCCTTAGAAATAAATAAGTTAAGAAAAGATGCCCCACTTCCTACTACTAGAAATTATTACAAAAGACCTACTCCACCAGATACTCAATTAGAAGAACATTGGTATCAGGCTAATTACGATGGAAAATCAGTTTATGAATGGAATATAGATGGCCAATCCGAATATAGGATATTAAATCTTTTAGAAGAAATGACTATGGCAGCTAGTTCGTATAGAACAGTAGGAAATAGAGAACAGGCTATCACCCAAGCCTTAATCTCAGGATTTACAGGACAGTTGAAAGGATGGTGGGATTATTATTTAACTCACCAAGAACAAGAATATATATTAAAAGCAACTAAAACAATAGTAAAAAGAGAAGGTGATATGGAAACAGAAACTATTATTGAAGACAGTGTAAATACTTTAATATTTGCAATAACAAAATGTTTTATAGGAGACCCTAGTCAGTATCAAGATAGGAATTCAGAAATATTACAGAATTTAACTTGTCCAAAATTACAAGACTTTCGATGGTACAAAGATGTGTTTTTAACAAAAGTAATGACTAGACCAGACTGTAGTAATTCTTATTGGAAAGAAAGATTTATAGCAGGACTACCAAAATTATTTGCAGATAAAATTAGAAATAGACTAAGAAATGAATATAATAACGTTATTCCGTATAAAGAATTATCTTATGGACAACTAATTAATTATATCAATAAAGAAGGATTAGCTATATGTTCAGATATGAAATTAAAAGCAAAATTAAAAAGAGAAAATCTTAATAGTAGAAAAGAATTAGGAGATTTCTGTCAACAATATGGTTATGAAAGAATTAGTGCACCCTCGACTAAAATAAAAAGGAAGAATAAAATTAAACGAAAATATATTCATAGAAAAAGAACTTATAAGCCCAATATAGAATTAGAAAGGCCCAGTAACAGAAAAACCTATTCTAAGAAAAAATCTTATAAAAATAAAAAACCTCATAAAAAGGATATAATCATTTGTTATAAATGTGGAAGACCAGGTCATTATTCAAAAAATTGTAAAATGAAAGGAAAAGTAAATAATTTAGATGCTTCAGAAGAATTAAAAGAGAAAATTATGAAACTTGTAATTAACGATTCCTCAGAAGAAAGTTTATCAGAAGATTATTCTGAAAATGATTTAAATAATATAAGTGAAAATGATTCTAGTAATAGTGATTCAGATTCTTGTGAATGTATAGGAACTTGTAAATGTAGTCAGATAAATATGATTAGCAATGAACAGGAATTTTTGTTAGGCATTTTAGATAAAATAGAAGATCCAGAAATAAAAAGAGATTATTTAATTAAACTTAAAGAATTAATAGGACAAAGGGAGCAAAAAGATTATAAGCCTTATAACTTTTCAGAAATATGCCAAAGATTTAAGCAAGTTAATGAGAAATCTTCTATTCAAGATCTACAAGAAGAAGTTAAAAATATTAAGCAAGAAATAGGTATATTAAAAAATAAAGTACAATATTTAGAAGAAAAAAATTTTAAAACAAGTCTCAATAATTTATTTCATAATAAAAGTCAAGCATCTACCTCTTTAGTTATTAACGAATCAGAAAATAAAGATGAATATATTAATAGTATATCTAGAATAAATTATCAAAAATGGTATGTAAAATTAGATATAGTTATAAACTATAAACCATTAAATAAAGTTTTACAATGGATTAGATATCCAATTCCTAATAAAAGAGATTTATTAAAAAGATTATATAATGCAAAGATATTTTCTAAATTCGATATGAAGTCAGGATTCTGGCAAATACAAATTTTAGAAAAAGATAGGTACAAAACAGGATTTAATACTCCTTTTGGACATTACGAATGGAATGTAATGCCCTTTGGATTAAAAAATGCTCCATCAGAGTTTCAAAATATTATGAATGATATAATCAGACCTATTAATGAATTCTCTATAGTTTATATAGATGATGTTTTAATTTTCTCAGAAAATATTAATCAACATTTTAGTCATTTAAGGAAATTCTATAATATTATTCACAATAATGGATTAGTAATCTCTCCAACTAAAATAAAGTTATTTCAGATAAAGGTTAGATTTTTAGGTCATGATATTGATCAAGGAACAATTAGACCAATTAATAGAAGTTTAGAATTTACAGAAAAATTTCCAGATGAAATTAAAGATAAAAAACAGTTGCAAAGGTTTTTAGGATGTTTAAATTATGTTCATGATTTCTTTAAGGATTTAGGGATAATTTGTCAACCTCTTTATGATAGACTTAAGAAAAACCCTACACCTTGGACAGAAGAGCATACTCGAATAGTAAAAGTTATTAAATCAAAGGTTAAAAGTCTTCCCTGTCTTAGTATTCCTCACCCAGAAGCATTTTTAATAGTCGAAACAGATGCTAGTGATAAAGGATTTGGAGGAATTTTAAAACAAAAAAGAAATAATAAAGAAGAATTGGTTAGATATTACTCAGGAAACTGGAATAATACTCAAAAGAATTATTCTACGATTAAAAAGGAAATTTTAAGCATTGTCTCATGCATCATAAAATTTGAAGATGATTTATATATGAGAAAATTTTTACTTAGAATAGATTGCCTTTCAGCCAAACATATTTTAGAAAAGGATATTAAAAATTTAATTTCTAAACAGATTTTTGCCAGATGGCAAGCCCTTCTTAGTAATTTTGATTTTGAAATCGAATTTATTAAAGGACAAAATAATTGTTTGCCTGATTTTCTTTCTCGTGAGTTTTTACAGGGAAAATGAATAATAAGAAGATTTTGAGTAAAGAAAGTATTTCAAAACAGAATAATAATCAGAGTGTCTATACTAATCAGATGGTTCCATTGTCTCCAAACCGATTTTCTCCTATCACACCTAGACCTAGAGCCATAACTCCACAATTCTTTCCACCAATTTCTTCCAACCTAATCAGAACACCACCTCTAATTCCACCTTCTACCTTTAGACCACCAACCTATTCCACTATAGTATCCACTCCCACCTTCGCATCTTCATCATCTCCTAGAAAATCTTCATCAGTTTATCAGTTAAACCCTCGAAAAAAATTTATTAAAGTTTTAGAGACAGAAGAACAAAACTTAATAGAAAATCAGAGCTTTTATAAGCTAATAGAATTTATCTTCCCAAAAGGATTTCATTTTTTAGAAGACTGCCCAGAAAAGACCAGAGAATTCTATGAAATGGTTCTAGTAGACACCGACTCAGTGGTGATTGAACATAATTATAATCAGGACTCTACTAAGATCAATTACAGCAAGGTTAAGATCTTCAAGATAATGACTTTATCAGAATGGGGAATGAAACCTCACGCCAACAAGGTTCTAACAGGATTTTCTGCCAGAAAGTATTTTAATTATTACGATTATCAGGAAGCATGGTTTAAGGCCTTTTATCTCAGAAATTATAATCATTCTTGGTTCTTTTATTTTTCAAACAAGTTCTCAGGGTTTTACCCTAATTGGTTTTTGAGATGGTTTGATTATATGGGACCCATAGACTCTATATTTCCTCAGCAAGTTCTCCAAGGATTTGGTAAATATCGGGAGCAACACCAAACCAAGCTTAACGATTCATTACTACAATTCTGCAATGAATTTAAGATACCATGGATCATTACTTGGAATTATCACGTATCAACAGAGTCAGTCATTCCTATCCTTTACAGAGAATACCGAGTAAAGTGGTGGGATTCCTTTCAAGAAAGCAGAGCTAATCCAGAAGCAGTCAGACAAAAGTTCGATAACGACAAATTTTCTTATCAGACTTCTCATCCTCAGCATAAAGATATCCAATCAGAATCCACTCAGGAATTTACAAACAGCAAACAACATCTCATCAGTCTCTTATCTTCAGCCACGTCAGAACAAGAGGTAGCCGCTATCCTAAGTCAAGCTACTTCTGAAAAAGGAAACTCTTCTACTGAAGAAATTACTCCAGCTCCAAGACACTTTATAGATTCACAGGATTTATATGATGATGTAATATTATAAAAAAAAAAAAAAAAAAAAAAAAAAAGGAAAATGAAAAAGAAAAAGAAAAAATTTTTCTAACGTTTTGTTTTGCAGGTATTCAATTATAATCAACAGTAAAGATTCCCACATAAAAGCTTTCCAGCTCAAAAGCTTTATAGCCGACAGCATCTTACTTTCCTAATCAGCATCCTCAGTTTCCACCACATCTTTTCATGGCCGACAAAGCATCTTCAGATTTCTCTTATCTTATCCTTCCACTACTCTCAATTATCACAAGACTCCAAATGATTCAGCATTCCATATTATCTCTTCAGATTTCAATGGCAGACAAACTTATCCATTATCAAGATTCCTTCTTATCCTTCAAGACAGCTCATCAGTTCGAGAATACTCTACTCTACTCTATAAATTTCAGTTTCTTCTTCAGCAGAAGACAGAGCCTTTCCTTCAAAAGAAAAGATTAGAGAAAACAAAGAAAAGAAATCTTTAATAATATCTACTTCCCGTTGTAATAAATCCCTAGATCTTCAATTAGTTTTCAACAGTTGTTCATGTATACCTTCTACCTCTACTTGTAATATTTCATCAGAAGCTAATATTACTTCAGGTATATTTTAAATCATGAGTTATTTTGTAAATCATTTTATCGATTCTTTATCTTCTTTAGATTTTTCAGAAATACAGGAAAGGGCTTTGCTAAGGCAAGAATTATTAAGTTTAAGAACAGTTTTAACTCATTTACATAATGATTTGCATTTAGACGGTTTTTGTGATTGCCAAGATTATACTAATAAACTTAATTTGATAAATATACTTTTAGAATTTCTACAACAAATTTCATAAGATTTTATTCATGGATTTTCAAATAGAAGATATAGATATGCAAACAGACTCATCTTCATCATCTTCTTCTTCTTCTTCTCACCCTCCTGTTTATCAGTCTTCACTTTCATCAGCCTCTCATGCACCAGTTTATGAAAGTTATATAGACGAATTTATTGAAAAATTTCAATTAGCATTAATGACAATAAATAAAAATGATGCTAGATTATATATGAAATCAGAATTAGAAAAACATTTAGATTTTATAGAAAAGGAAACAAAAGTTTTACATGAATCAGATTTTTGTGATTGTAAAAATTTTGACATTCAAAAGAGTTTTGTTAAACATATTATTGAATTTTTATATCTCAATTCTACATAATGAATTCAGCAAATACTAATATTCCTAACTCCAGAATAGACAATTTAATCACAAATTTATATTTAATAGATTTTGCCTCAGCTGATCAGAGAAATTATTTAAAAACTGAATTAAGAAATTTATTAGGATGGTTAGATGACAGTTCTCATCTCTGTCATAGAATGGGATATTGTTCTTGTCAGTATACTAAAGTCAAAAGAAGGTTTATATTACAAATGATTTTCTTTCTTGAACTATATAATTAATACCTCATTTTCTCTCTTCTTATTTAAAATGTCCGATCCCGTCCGTTTTGGTATCAGCCCTGAAGGCATGCGTTGGTCAGCCTAGCCCAAGGAGAGGCGTATGGTGGTCCCGTAGCTGGGTGGTCCCGTGAATACTTTCAGGTTCAATCTTTACTGTTGATTATTTTTAAGCAAGTTTGATTAAAATAAACTATTATGAATAGATTATCTAGGATTCTCTCTGAAAATCAATCAGGTTCTAGTTCTAATTCGAATCAGGATTTAGGAAATTATTTAGATATGAATTCTCTAGAAATTAATATAGATAAAGTAGAACAAGATTTACATAATTGGACTATTCCAAAACAGAACATTAAAACGATATATTCAATAGGAACTTTTGATTTTATCTTTAATTTCATCTGGAAATTTTTCTGTAAATTCTAAACTTCTATTAATTGGTCTAATTGTTCCTTGATCAATATCATGACCTAAAAATCTAACCTTTATCTGAAATAACTTTATTTTAGTTGGAGAGATTACTAATCCATTATTGTGAATAATATTATAGAATTTCCTTAAATGACTAAAATGTTGATTAATATTTTCTGAGAAAATTAAAACATCATCTATATAAACTATAGAGAATTCATTAATAGGTCTGATTATATCATTCATAATATTTTGAAACTCTGATGGAGCATTTTTTAATCCAAAGGGCATTACATTCCATTCGTAATGTCCAAAAGGAGTATTAAATCCTGTTTTGTACCTATCTTTTTCTAAAATTTGTATTTGCCAGAATCCTGACTTCATATCGAATTTAGAAAATATCTTTGCATTATATAATCTTTTTAATAAATCTCTTTTATTAGGAATTGGATATCTAATCCATTGTAAAACTTTATTTAATGGTTTATAGTTTATAACTAGTCTAGGAATTCCTCTTTCTAATTCTGCAGCGTTCATAACATAAAAAGTTGAACAAGACCATGGAGATTTCGAGTCCCTAATTAATCCTTTATCCTTTAATTCTTGAATCTCTTTTCTACAAAGTTTTTCTAAATCTTCTGACATGTGTATGGCTTTAGATTTAGTAGGAATCTGTTTTTCATCAAAATCTTTTTCATAAGGTAAACTAACTATGTGGCTTTTCCTATTCCAAAAAGCATTAGGAACAGGAGCACAAACATCCTTTAAAAAAGTATTTTCTATATCTTTGACCTTTTCTTTTATTTTATTTTCATCTAATTGATTTTCTATTCGTTTTTCATCTATTTCTTGAACTAAATACTTTATATGACTTAGTTTATTTTTCTTGATTAGATTTAAGCTGTTCAGAAAGGTTATTTTGATACTGAATTAAGAAATTTATTAGGATGGTTAGATGACAGTTCTCATCTCTGTCATAGAATGGGATATTGTTCTTGTCAGTATACTAAAGTCAAAAGAAGGTTTATATTACAAATGATTTTCTTTCTTGAACTATATAATTAATACCTCATTTTCTCTCTTCTTATTTAAAATGTCCGATCCCGTCCGTTTTGGTATCAGAGCCTGGGGGGAAGAGGAGATAGTCTTATTTAAGCTGTTCAGAAAGGTTATTTTGATAAAATTTGTTTTAGAAATATTCACAGAACAGATAGTCCTTGAAAGTAGGAAACGTTGGTCAGCCCTGAAGGCATGCGTTGGTCAGCCTAGCCCAAGGAGAGGCGTAAGGTGGTCCCGTAGCTGGGTGGTCCCGTGAATACTTTCAGGTTCAATCTTTACTGTTGATTATTTTTAAGCAAGTTTGATTAAAATAAACTATTATGAATAGATTATCTAGGATTCTCTCTGAAAATCAATCAGGTTCTAGTTCTAATTCGAATCAGGATTTAGGAAATTATTTAGATATGAATTCTCTAGAAATTAATATAGATAAAGTAGAACAAGATTTACATAATTGGACTATTCCAAAACAGAACATTAAAACGATATATTCAATAGGAACTTTTGATTTTATGTCTAGTTATTCAATTAAAACAACAGAACAAACCTTACCTATAAATCAGGAGCATTCTAATATTCAATTATTTTCAGGAGAAGCTATTAATAATCATAGGAGAAATAAATATAAATATCTGCATATAGGAGCAGTTCAAATAGCTATTAAACCTTTATTCAGGTTAGGATTAGACGTCCCAGTTTTAATGTGTTTAAGAGATGCCAGACATTTAGATTTCTCAAGCTCTTTGTTAGCAATGGCAGAAACTAATCTAGCCAATGGACCAGTTTATTTTAATTGCTACCCAGGATTTACTTTAAGTTTAAATGACAGACATTTAATGGATACATTAACTTTGACAGTAAAAACAAAAAATTTAAACGTTAAAGAAGAAGTAAAAGCAGTAGCTATAATTTATAGAATATATTATAAAGTTATGACTACTACAATTAATCCAAAACCAGTTAATACATTAACTAAAAATGAAACTATTATATTTGAAGGTAATAGGGCACACTCTAATATACAGATACCTAAAAGACTTCAATGGGATGAAATCACTAGATCAACTAGATGGAATCTTCAGGAAATTAGTGAACCTAGATTAATAAATATAGATGATCAGGTTTCCAGAATAGTAGAACATACAGATGGATCTGTAGAAATAGATTTTTCAAATACTCCTCAAACAGGTAGACATTCAGTATATTCAAATAACAGACCATCTACATCAGCTAGTACTATAAGACGTACCACTTCAGCTAGAAATTTAGATATCAGAGGAATAGATTTTAGAGGAAATATTCCTAAACCTATATATACAGAAGAAACTGAATCATCTACAAGCCCTACTAGATCTCAAATGGAAAACTTTTAAGCAAATAATTATAAAATGAATTTTGAAATTAATAAAGAATTTCTAAGATCAGATTTGAAAGCAGAATATAATAAAGAAAAAAAAGAATGGTATTTTAGTAACTTTTCTCAAAAGGAATTAGAAAATTTTAGAAAATTTTGGTATAAAGACATGGAAGAACAGAAAGTTAATATGCCTTTATTTTTATGGTTTGAAAATTATTGCTATCAGAATAATATTAATTATCCTTTCGAAAAAGAATTAAAAATGTTGAATAAAGTAGGAAAACTTTGGAATTTAGCAAATGATGAAAGAGTTATATCTATCCATCCTCCATTAGAAAATATAGTATTTAGACAGAATGATCAGGATTATATAGGAATACCTTTTATAGAAATAAAAGAAGAAGACTCTAGAGATAAAAAAATTCAACATATCATACTTCAGAATAATTATACTAATCAAACTTTAGAAACCATAGGAAATCAGTTAAATAGAATAGAAACTGTAGTACAAAAACCAGTATCAATAGAAACAATTACTCCAAAACCATTTATAGAAGAAAAACCTTTCTTTAAACCTTTTATGTTTACAGGATCACCTGTTAATCTTAACAAGGAAGAATCTATATTAAAGAAAATAGAAGAAAGACTAGGAAATATTAATATTAATCAAAAAATAATTAAAAATGATAAACAAAAGGATAAACAAGTTGCTGTATTAAATAAAGAAGAAAATTCAGACTCTGATTCAGAATCAATAGCTGAAATAGAAGTTCAATTTAATCTGCCTTTAGAAAAATCCTTAGAAATAAATAAGTTAAGAAAAGATGCCCCACTTCCTACTACTAGAAATTATTACAAAAGACCTACTCCACCAGATACTCAATTAGAAGAACATTGGTATCAGGCTAATTACGATGGAAAATCAGTTTATGAATGGAATATAGATGGCCAATCCGAATATAGGATATTAAATCTTTTAGAAGAAATGACTATGGCAGCTAGTTCGTATAGAACAGTAGGAAATAGAGAACAGGCTATCACCCAAGCCTTAATCTCAGGATTTACAGGACAGTTGAAAGGATGGTGGGATTATTATTTAACTCACCAAGAACAAGAATATATATTAAAAGCAACTAAAACAATAGTAAAAAGAGAAGGTGATATGGAAACAGAAACTATTATTGAAGACAGTGTAAATACTTTAATATTTGCAATAACAAAATGTTCTATAGGAGACCCTAGTCAGTATCAAGATAGGAATTCAGAAATATTACAGAATTTAACTTGTCCAAAATTACAAGACTTTTGATGGTACAAAGATGTGTTTTTAACAAAAGTAATGACTAGACCAGACTGTAGTAATTCTTATTGGAAAGAAAGATTTATAGCAGGACTACCAAAATTATTTGCAGATAAAATTAGAAATAAACTAAGTAATGAATATAATAACGTTATTCCGTATAAAGAATTATCTTATGGACAACTAATTAATTATATCAATAAAGAAGGATTAGCTATATGTTCAGATATGAAATTAAAAGCAAAATTAAAAAGAGAAAATCTTAATAGTAGAAAAGAATTAGGAGATTTCTGTCAACAATATGGTTATGAAAGAATTAGTGCACCCTCGACTAAAATAAAAAGGAAGAATAAAATTAAACGAAAATATATTCATAGAAAAAGAACTTATAAGCCCAATATAGAATTAGAAAGGCCCAGTAACAGAAAAACCTATTCTAAGAAAAAATCTTATAAAAATAAAAAACCTCATAAAAAGGATATAATCATTTGTTATAAATGTGGAAGACCAGGTCATTATTCAAAAAATTGTAAAATGAAAGGAAAAGTAAATAATTTAGATGCTTCAGAAGAATTAAAAGAGAAAATTATGAAACTTGTAATTAACGATTCCTCAGAAGAAAGTTTATCAGAAGATTATTCTGAAAATGATTTAAATAATATAAGTGAAAATGATTCTAGTAATAGTGATTCAGATTCTTGTGAATGTATAGGAACTTGTAAATGTAGTCAGATAAATATGATTAGCAATGAACAGGAATTTTTGTTAGGCATTTTAGATAAAATAGAAGATCCAGAAATAAAAAGAGATTATTTAATTAAACTTAAAGAATTAATAGGACAAAGGGAGCAAAAAGATTATAAGCCTTATAACTTTTCAGAAATATGCCAAAGATTTAAGCAAGTTAATGAGAAATCTTCTATTCAAGATCTACAAGAAGAAGTTAAAAATATTAAGCAAGAAATAGGTATATTAAAAAATAAAGTACAATATTTAGAAGAAAAAAATTTTAAAACAAGTCTCAATAATTTATTTCATAATAAAAGTCAAGCATCTACCTCTTTAGTTATTAACGAATCAGAAAATAAAGATGAATATATTAATAGTATATCTAGAATAAATTATCAAAAATGGTATGTAAAATTAGATATAGTTATAAATGATGATTTTCATCTTTCTACCTTAGCATTAATAGATAGTGGTGCTGATCAAAATTGTATTCAAGAAGGATTAGTTCCAACTAAGTATTACGAAAAAACCTCAGAAAGACTTAGCTCAGCTAGTGGATCAAAGTTACACATTAAATATAAATTATCCAAGGTAAAAATTTGTAATAAAGGATATTGTTATAAAACTCAGTTAATATTAATTAAAAATTTAAATTCAGGAGTAATTTTAGGAACCCCTTTTTTAACTATGTTATATCCTTTCCAAGTTAATAATAAGGGATTATCAACAATTGTTTTAGGAAAAGAAATTTTATTTGAATTTGCTTTTCCTATGACTATAAGAGATATTAATCAGTTAAAAGATAATATTCAAGAAATAAATCTAATCAAGAAAAATAAACTAAGTCATATAAAGTATTTAGTTCAAGAAATAGATGAAAAACGAATAGAAAATCAATTAGATGAAAATAAAATAAAAGAAAAGGTCAAAGATATAGAAAATACTTTTTTAAAGGATGTTTGTGCTCCTGTTCCTAATGCTTTTTGGAATAGGAAAAGCCACATAGTTAGTTTACCTTATGAAAAAGATTTTGATGAAAAACAGATTCCTACTAAATCTAAAGCCATACACATGTCAGAAGATTTAGAAAAACTTTGTAGAAAAGAGATTCAAGAATTAAAGGATAAAGGATTAATTAGGGACTCGAAATCTCCATGGTCTTGTTCAGCTTTTTATGTTATGAACGCTGCAGAATTAGAAAGAGGAATTCCTAGACTAGTTATAAACTATAAACCATTAAATAAAGTTTTACAATGGATTAGATATCCAATTCCTAATAAAAGAGATTTATTAAAAAGATTATATAATGCAAAGATATTTTCTAAATTCGATATGAAGTCAGGATTCTGGCAAATACAAATTTTAGAAAAAGATAGGTACAAAACAGGATTTAATACTCCTTTTGGACATTACGAATGGAATGTAATGCCCTTTGGATTAAAAAATGCTCCATCAGAGTTTCAAAATATTATGAATGATATAATCAGACCTATTAATGAATTCTCTATAGTTTATATAGATGATGTTTTAATTTTCTCAGAAAATATTAATCAACATTTTAGTCATTTAAGGAAATTCTATAATATTATTCACAATAATGGATTAGTAATCTCTCCAACTAAAATAAAGTTATTTCAGATAAAGGTTAGATTTTTAGGTCATGATATTGATCAAGGAACAATTAGACCAATTAATAGAAGTTTAGAATTTACAGAAAAATTTCCAGATGAAATTAAAGATAAAAAACAGTTGCAAAGGTTTTTAGGATGTTTAAATTATGTTCATGATTTCTTTAAGGATTTAGGGATAATTTGTCAACCTCTTTATGATAGACTTAAGAAAAACCCTACACCTTGGACAGAAGAGCATACTCGAATAGTAAAAGTTATTAAATCAAAGGTTAAAAGTCTTCCCTGTCTTAGTATTCCTCACCCAGAAGCATTTTTAATAGTCGAAACAGATGCTAGTGATAAAGGATTTGGAGGAATTTTAAAACAAAAAAGAAATAATAAAGAAGAATTGGTTAGATATTACTCAGGAAACTGGAATAATACTCAAAAGAATTATTCTACGATTAAAAAGGAAATTTTAAGCATTGTCTCATGCATCATAAAATTTGAAGATGATTTATATATGAGAAAATTTTTACTTAGAATAGATTGCCTTTCAGCCAAACATATTTTAGAAAAGGATATTAAAAATTTAATTTCTAAACAGATTTTTGCCAGATGGCAAGCCCTTCTTAGTAATTTTGATTTTGAAATCGAATTTATTAAAGGACAAAATAATTGTTTGCCTGATTTTCTTTCTCGTGAGTTTTTACAGGGAAAATGAATAATAAGAAGATTTTGAGTAAAGAAAGTATTTCAAAACAGAATAATAATCAGAGTGTCTATACTAATCAGATGGTTCCATTGTCTCCAAACCGATTTTCTCCTATCACACCTAGACCTAGAGCCATAACTCCACAATTCTTTCCACCAATTTCTTCCAACCTAATCAGAACACCACCTCTAATTCCACCTTCTACCTTTAGACCACCAACCTATTCCACTATAGTATCCACTCCCACCTTCGCATCTTCATCATCTCCTAGAAAATCTTCATCAGTTTATCAGTTAAACCCTCGAAAAAAATTTATTAAAGTTTTAGAGACAGAAGAACAAAACTTAATAGAAAATCAGAGCTTTTATAAGCTAATAGAATTTATCTTCCCAAAAGGATTTCATTTTTTAGAAGACTGCCCAGAAAAGACCAGAGAATTCTATGAAATGGTTCTAGTAGACACCGACTCAGTGGTGATTGAACATAATTATAATCAGGACTCTACTAAGATCAATTACAGCAAGGTTAAGATCTTCAAGATAATGACTTTATCAGAATGGGGAATGAAACCTCACGCCAACAAGGTTCTAACAGGATTTTCTGCCAGAAAGTATTTTAATTATTACGATTATCAGGAAGCATGGTTTAAGGCCTTTTATCTCAGAAATTATAATCATTCTTGGTTCTTTTATTTTTCAAACAAGTTCTCAGGGTTTTACCCTAATTGGTTTTTGAGATGGTTTGATTATATGGGACCCATAGACTCTATATTTCCTCAGCAAGTTCTCCAAGGATTTGGTAAATATCGGGAGCAACACCAAACCAAGCTTAACGATTCATTACTACAATTCTGCAATGAATTTAAGATACCATGGATCATTACTTGGAATTATCACGTATCAACAGAGTCAGTCATTCCTATCCTTTACAGAGAATACCGAGTAAAGTGGTGGGATTCCTTTCAAGAAAGCAGAGCTAATCCAGAAGCAGTCAGACAAAAGTTCGATAACGACAAATTTTCTTATCAGACTTCTCATCCTCAGCATAAAGATATCCAATCAGAATCCACTCAGGAATTTACAAACAGCAAACAACATCTCATCAGTCTCTTATCTTCAGCCACGTCAGAACAAGAGGTAGCCGCTATCCTAAGTCAAGCTACTTCTGAAAAAGGAAACTCTTCTACTGAAGAAATTACTCCAGCTCCAAGACACTTTATAGATTCACAGGATTTATATGATGATGTAATATTATAAAAAAAAAAAAAAAAAAAAAAAAAAAAGGAAAATGAAAAAGAAAAAGAAAAAATTTTTCTAACGTTTTGTTTTGCAGGTATTCAATTATAATCAACAGTAAAGATTCCCACATAAAAGCTTTCCAGCTCAAAAGCTTTATAGCCGACAGCATCTTACTTTCCTAATCAGCATCCTCAGTTTCCACCACATCTTTTCATGGCCGACAAAGCATCTTCAGATTTCTCTTATCTTATCCTTCCATTACTCTCAATTATCACAAGACTCCAAATGATTCAGCATTCCATATTATCTCTTCAGATTTCAATGGCAGACAAACTTATCCATTATCAAGATTCCTTCTTATCCTTCAAGACAGCTCATCAGTTCGAGAATACTCTACTCTACTCTATAAATTTCAGTTTCTTCTTCAGCAGAAGACAGAGCCTTTCCTTCAAAAGAAAAGATTAGAGAAAACAAAGAAAAGAAATCTTTAATAATATCTACTTCCCGTTGTAATAAATCCCTAGATCTTCAATTAGTTTTCAACAGTTGTTCATGTATACCTTCTACCTCTACTTGTAATATTTCATCAGAAGCTAATATTACTTCAGGTATATTTTAAATCATGAGTTATTTTGTAAATCGTTTTATCGATTCTTTATCTTCTTTAGATTTTTCAGAAATACAGGAAAGGGCTTTGCTAAGGCAAGAATTATTAAGTTTAAGAACAGTTTTAACTCATTTACATAATGATTTGCATTTAGACGGTTTTTGTGATTGCCAAGATTATACTAATAAACTTAATTTGATAAATATACTTTTAGAATTTCTACAACAAATTTCATAAGATTTTATTCATGGATTTTCAAATAGAAGATATAGATATGCAAACAGACTCATCTTCATCATCTTCTTCTTCTTCTTCTCACCCTCCTGCTTATCAGTCTTCACTTTCATCAGCCTCTCATGCACCAGTTTATGAAAGTTATATAGACGAATTTATTGAAAAATTTCAATTAGCATTAATGACAATAAATAAAAATGATGCTAGATTATATATGAAATCAGAATTAGAAAAACATTTAGATTTTATAGAAAAGGAAACAAAAGTTTTACATGAATCAGATTTTTGTAATTGTAAAAATTTTGACATTCAAAAGAGTTTTGTTAAACATATTATTGAATTTTTATATCTCAATTCTACATAATGAATTCAGCAAATACTAATATTCCTAACTCCAGAATAGACAATTTAATCACAAATTTATATTTAATAGATTTTGCCTCAGCTGATCAGAGAAATTATTTAAAAACTGAATTAAGAAATTTATTAGGATGGTTAGATGACAGTTCTCATCTCTGTCATAGAATGGGATATTGTTCTTGTCAGTATACTAAAGTCAAAAGAAGGTTTATATTACAAATGATTTTCTTTCTTGAACTATATAATTAATACCTCATTTTCTCTCTTCTTATTTAAAATGTCCGATCCCGTCAGATTCACAGGATTTATATGATGATGTAATATTATAAAAAAAAAAAAAAAAAAAAAAAAGGAAAATGAAAAAGAAAAAGAAAAAATTTTTCTAACGTTTTGTTTTGCAGGTATTCAATTATAATCAACAGTAAAGATTCCCACATAAAAGCTTTCCAGCTCAAAAGCTTTATAGCCTACATATATATATATATATATATACATATATTATATCTATATATATTTATGTAAAAAAAAATTAAACATTTCTTTTTCCCTCTCTCCCTCCCTCCCCCCACCCTCTGTCAGTCAGTTGGCTGAGCGCAGATCTACACCGCCACCCGGATCTGATGTCCCCACCGCCGTCCCGCTACTCTCCCCCTCTTCCTCGCGTGTTGTCTCTCTCTTGGTCGTGCCCCTTGCCTTCGCTTCAATCCCGTTGTTTGTCGGTACTACCACCTCGCACGGATCTGCTCCGCTCCGCTCGTCATGGCCCTCTGCTTGCCACTGTCTCCTTCATTTGAGTCTACAGTGAGTGTTTTCTATTTTTTTAGTATTTTTTTTAAATACTTACTGCTTTATTTGGTAGAATGGTGATGGTATTTTTTAGATGATATTTTACTTTTTAGTATTAGCTTAATATTCATTTTCAAGAACTGAATAGAAGCGTTTTGTGGCCTGTTTCTATCATTATTTCGTGGTTATTTAGTCTATTTTGAATTCTGAATGAAAGTATCCAGTATATTTGTATCTTTTCTTTTCTATCCCTGCTTTTAGGTTAAAGATGCCGTCGCACTTGCTCTGGCCAAACGCAAATGACCAAGTATGGTTTAACAACCTATCTCCAATTTTTCATTTGCCATCTATAGGTTCTTTTGTGTCATGATCATCAATTTGGTTCATTGGAATTTCTTTTTTTTCAAAGTTGTGTGCTTTGCCTTTTGTCTGCATCTGCTTTATTTATTCTATGATTTTGTCATCTGATATATGTCTTGAACTATTTAGTAAAATTGCTTGTGAAGTTGTTTTGAGCTTTAAGATTTAATTTTATTTCGAGATTGCGTGCAATTTTGAAGAATGTCCTTTGGTTATGAAGCATCGAAAGAAGTCTATACTCCATATCCACTAAGGTGATATTTACCTTTTCTTATTGTATGGTTTTTTAGGATTTAGATCATCAATTGATCCCAAGTTTTCAGAGGCATTTGGTGAGAGGCATAATCCTATATGTCCTTGTCTTCTACATTGTAGGTGAATATCTTCCCTACTAAAGTTGCCTTCCCCTGTACATATCAAGTAATCTATTTCATATTATATATAATTTACTTTCTGTTGAGATGCTTTTTCTGTTTCTGATGCAATGGTGTTTGAACATTCTCCTACAATTACAAAGCTTTTACGTTTAACATTTCTCCTAATAATAAACATGATATTATTGTTAATTTGTTTTAATATGGAGATTATGCATGAGAGTGATGGATTTATCCGTGATCAGGATCTTAAACTCCAAAAATATGTTTTGGGGGCAAAAATTAACTACTAGCTTATTCATTGTTTTAGTAATACTAATTTCCTTTGGTTAATTTTCTAATCTTTGGATTTTACTCCATCTAAATATATGTATATTTATATATATATATCAAAAACTTTTGAACTTATTCAGAAAAATTTATTACCTATTTAAATTTTATGACAACCCACTAAATTTTGTTAAAATGAACTCTTTATCTCCTAAATGGCAAGTGATATATTTTGATTTTATTTGAGTTTTAAGTTGAATACTTAATTGATTTAAGCTTATGAAAGTTTGTGTTAAAATTAGATGTATAATGAATATTTTGGAATAAGTTTAAGAGTTTTTATTATATATGATTAAAAATTTTTTAATAGTAATATAATCTGTGTACACAAAGAAAGAAGATCTAAATGTATTTTTTTAGTGCTAAGCAAAGATACGTTAGACAAAATGGATTGATGATGAGCCCAGAATATGAAGGTGAGGAGGATTTATTGGAACAGGCTTACACGTTGGAGACAAATGTAAGATAACAAAATCAATCCTCTTTTTTTCGGTTACAACAACACTATCCTGCTTAATTATATATATATATATATATATATATATATATATATATATATATATATATATTCTAGTAACTTATCTTATCTTTTTTAAATGAGATGGCTGTTTGCCAATTGCGTATCTTAATTTCCACTTCTTTCAATAAACATATATATATGTATCAAACCAATATATAAGTTGCATGTTAATTATTATTTTACTATTTTAAAATTGAATAAATTTTCTAATGTGTCTCTTGACATAAAGTATGCATTGGATAATTGTTTGTAATCTTCTTTATTATCTTTTACTGTTCGCGGTTGAATTATCTAACACATATTGAACACATAATAGGGTGTGTGCATGTGTCTGCATCTAAGGATGCCATGTAGGTGAATTATAGCATATTGTTCTTTGGGTTTGATGCTATCTAGTGTATTGTCCACTCATCAATGTGGCCATAAAATCTTTATCAATCATTGAATTGTATGAAAAAAATTTATCGATATTAATAGCCGTGAAGATACTTTAAAAATTATATTAGAGAAGGATGAGTTGCGAAATAATTTATAGATTCACCATGTTCTAAACTAAAGTTGTCTGATGCTGAAAGATTTGCTGCTAGAATGTTACTTGCATCTTATTTCTCAAGATACATTTGTAATATGCAGACATTTAACTTGACTCATTGTTGCAGTTGAGTGATGTATATTAGAGCTAAGGAAATTAAGCATAGAGCAACAACTTTTAGAAGCATCTCGGAGAGAAATTGTCTAATGGCCGAAAATGTACCCTAGTTGTAATTGGTATAATTGGATTAACTAAGGGTGTAATGTGGACTTGATTGTAATAAAAGAAGGACCTAATTGAGAAATTAAAGGAAAGTTAAGTAGCCAAGTTGTAAGTTTGCATCATTAAGCTAATTGTGGATTAACTAACATCTAAGTGGAGATTAACTAATTAATTGAGAGGCAGAAATGTGAGTGGAATCCGGGTGGCACTTCATTGTGCTGCCACCACCACTATCTGTCACACCCCATTTGCCCCTAGTAGAATGAGCCATCTGTGTGTGCATGCATTGTGTGTGTGTTTGGGCATGTGATAAGGGTATTTTGGATAAAAATGCATGTTTATGGATTTTGTTAGCATATGAGAGCATGTTTGGTGTTAGAGTGTGAATTAGTTGGGTTGTGATTGGGTGCGCATGAGCATACATTAGTACAGGTGCGTATTAGTTGGGAGTGCATTGTGTATAAGTAGTGCATGCTTGTTGTGGGAGTGATTGGCTTCCACCAATAGGGAGATGACAAGTGTTAGGGTTAGGAGAAGATGAGTTAAGAAAGAAAGGAAATTGGGAAAGGCAGAATTTCATCTCCTCTTTTCCGTTTTCTTCTTCTCCCTTCTCTCCTCTCTTCCTTTGCTCTTCATTTGATTGCCCTAACTTGGATCCAAGAATTGTTGGTGGAAACTAATCATCTCCTAGCCTTTCTTTTGGTGAGTTATTGCATATGTCTTTCAATTGTTCATCTTGTTCATCCTCTTCTTCTAAATTTCTCAGTTTAGATTTAATTTAGGATTTGTGTTTTGTGTGCTCTTTTGGGTGTTGTGCTTAGTTGAACCTCCTCGCCAACCGAAAGGCAAGGAGAAGGCAGGTTCAAGTGGCACAAAGTGATAGGAGCTAAGGAGTTTGTAGGTTTGGGAATAATTTGTGTATTGATGATTTTATGTGTTACTGAAATTCTAGAAATTCCGGAAATTCCATGTTGTTTGGATGCTTAAAGATGGTTGTGTGACTTGAGGTTGAGTTTGATAAGTTTAGAATTTGCTTTATGAGGCTAAGATTATGATTTTGTGAGTTATGCTTAAGTAAGATTGTTAGATTATAATCAGGTCCCATTCGGTTCCTCGTGAACCATCAGTATTTGGATCTTGTTTAATGTCCCCTCAGTAAAATGTTTTGTAATTAATAAAACGAAATGGTTTTCGATTCGTACCCATAATGTACTGTTAGTATTCGATTCATACCCATAAGGTACTGTCCGTATACACGTTATCAACTATTATGAGTCAGTAGGTGTTCTATTTGCTTTATTTTGCCCCGGTGTGATTATATGAATGTGATATTCGAATGAGTATAATGATGAAATGTATATTCAGTTATTATGAATCTGAATATGGATATGAAATGCAGAACGTATAGCTTTAACTGGTAAGCATGTTTATATATATGTTATGCTATGGATATTTGCATATGCCATTATGAGTGTGATGTGCCTTGATGACCATTGTGAATGGCCGTCCATATTTCTTGTGTGTTTTCCGCACTAAGCGTTTATTGCTTAGCATGATGGTTTTACCCGTGCAGGTGCGGAAGGTGTTTTGCTTTGGGAGAGTCACCGCCAATCAAGCCAACATAGGAAGGATTAGTGTAGGGCTTAGCTGTTATAATCTGTGATGATTCTTTTGTATAGAAATCTCATGTATCAGTTTTTGTATTAGCTTCCGCATTTGTATATTTTGGATATGTAATTATCTTTTGTATCAGCCAGTTTGATCAAAACATTATTGTGATGATTTTTGTTATATTAATGCATTATCAGCTATTGCTTCTGATGTTTCGCAAAGTTTTTAATTACCCTGTATTTATGTATGAATTTTGAATGAATGTATGATTTGTATTGTTTCTGTGTGGTGGCACCTTGACTTATACAACATCTCACTCCTTATCGGATGGGATCGCCTACATATGGGTAGGGGGTGTTACAGTTTTTGGTATCGGAGCCTAGTTTAGGCGTTTCTGGGTGATGTCTTGTTATTATGTTTGTTGATGTGCATAGTAATGCATAGGACTGCGTTAGCTGATGCGGTTGTCCTCTTATTTATTTAGATGGATTCCAATTCTGTTCGAGCGTCACTTGAGGAGTCTGTCGAGAGCGTGAATCCTCAAGCTGTTGATCCTTCGATTTCTGGGTCGGCTCAACCTGCTAGGGTCCAGCTCGAGGCCGCAGCCATGCCCTTTGAAGCTATGCTCAAGCTATCTTAGGATATGGCTCGAGTCTTGGAGAGAGTGGCTACCCCTAAGGCCCCCACTTAGAGTTTGAGAAGGGCCGGTGCTGAAGATTTCTATGGCACGGGTTTAGATGAGTCAGAGTTGGCTGAGAAATGGTTAGATAAGGTGAAGCATACATTGAGAGAAGTCCAGTGTCCTCCTGATCAACAGGCAATGTGTGCAGTGGCTTTGCTGCAAGGGTCCGCTTATGAATGGTGGGAGTTAGTTTGTAGACATCCTCAGTTACCAGATCCAGTCACATGGGATTTCTTCTCCAGGGAGTTTACTAACAAGTATGTGACTCAGATATATAAAGATGCTAGGTGGGCACAGTTTCTGAGTTTGAAACAGAGGGCTATGTCGGTCTCAGAGTTTGAGAAGGAGTTCAACCGATTGTCTAGGTATGCTCCTGAAGGTATTTTGATGGATGAGTTTCGAATTAGGCATTTTGAGGCTGGGTTGAATGAGTCCTTGAGGGCTATGTTGATTTCTTTGATGAGCACTCCAGGAGTGAATTATTATCAGATTGTGGAAGCTGCTATCAGGGCTGAGAGGTCAGAAACTATTCTGAGAGACAGGGCTCAGAGGAGGAATCCTTCCCGTGGTGGTTCGTCTTCCTCGTCCTAGGGTAAGAGGTCCTGGAACCCACAGGATGAGTCCTCATCTGGTCCGGCTACAAGGGGTAGGAGATAGGGTTCTGCAACGGTATCTAGTTCTGGTAGAGGCGGTAGATCTGAGTCTATGCCCATATGTTCGCATTGTAGTAAGGCTCATCAGGGTGAGTGTAGGTGGCTCATTGGTGGGTGTTTCAGATGTGGGAGCACCGAGCACTTTCTAGCCAATTGTCCAAGACTGAATGAGGATTCGGGTTTTCAGAGAGAGGCTAGCAGAGTTGGCTCCAATGCCACGCAAGCTAACCGTGATAGGGGCTGAGGTAGAGGTCGAGGCAGTCGACCTGGAGAGGGTGCTGCATCAGAGACAGTTGAGCGATAATTGCCGGTTCCAATAAGAGCTTATACTGTGAGAGCCAGAGAGGAGCAGGATGCACCCAATGTGATTGCTGGTAAGTTCCTACTCCACGACACTGAATTGTATGCTCTAATTGATCCTAGTTCCACACACTCGTACTTGTGCACGGATAAGATTGTTGATAAGTTACATGTAGTAAATCAGTTAGATTATGAGATATGTGTGACCAGTCCATTAGGGCATAGTGTCAATGTGAGTAGAGTGTATAGGAATTGTCCCCTTGTGGTTGAGGGAGTTGTGTTTTCAGTGGACCTGATTGAGTTGCCTTTCAGAGAGTTTAATCTAATTTTGGATATGAACTGGTTGGGTAAGCATCGAGATGTGGTTGATTGTCATAGGAAGATGGTTGTGCTTCGGGATAAGGATCGGTCTTCTGTGTTTGTTAAAGGTTTGGGTGCTAGTTCTTTGAATATTGTAATTTCTACGATGCAAGCTAAGAGATTTATTCGGAAGGGTTGTGAGGCTTTTATGGCGGTTGTGTTGGATTCTAAGAGGGATCAAGTTAGGATTAAGGACATCCCTATTATGCGGGAGTTCAGTGATGTGTTCCCAAGTGAGTTACCGGGTTTGCCTCCTGAGAAGTTGAGTTATCTATAGAGATTATGCCGGGTACCACACCGATTTCGAAAGGCCTTATCGGATGGCTCCTGTAGAGTTGAGAGAACTCAAAACTCAGCTACAAGAGCTATTGGATAAGATTCGACCCAACATATCTCCTTAGGGAGCTCCGATTTTGTTTGTCAAGAAGAAGGATGGATCTTTGCGGATGTGTATCGACTATAGGAAAATTAACAAGGTCACAGTGAAGAATAAGTATCCTTTGCCTAGAGTTGAGGATTTGTTTGATCAGCTTCGAGGTGCAGGTGTCTTTTCGATGATTGATCTTCGATCAGGGTATTATCAGCTGCGAGTTCAGGATGCGGATGTGGTTAAGACTGCATTTGGGACTAGGTATGGCCACTATGAGTTCCTTGTGATGCCGTTTGGTTTGACCAATGCTCCAGCGGCATTCATGGATTTAATGAATAGAGTGTTTAGGCGATATCTAGATCGTTTTGTAGCGGTGTTTATAGATGATAACTTGGTATATTCCAAGAATGAGAGTGAGGATGAAGAGCATCTCCTGTTGGTTTTGCAAATGCTAAGAGAGCATCGGTTGTTTGCCAAGCTTAGTAAGTTTGATTTCTAGCTTCGGGAAGTGTCGTTTTTAGGTCATGTTGTTTCGGCCAAGGGGATTCAAGTTGATCCGACTAAGATTGAGGCAATTATTGATTGGAAAACGCCTAGGAATGTTAAGGAAGGAGGAGTTTTCTCGGTTTGGAGGGTTACTACCGTCGGTTTGTTCAAGGTTTCTCCGTTATCGCCGCTTCGATGGCAAGGTTGTTGAGAAAAGGAGTCAGATTTGAGTGGTCGGATAGGTGTCAGGCTTGTTTTGAGCAGCTGAAGAAGTTGCTAGTCAAGGCTCCTATACTTACTCAACCAATATCGGGTAAAGAGTTTGTCATGTATAGTGATGCTTTGGGTGTGGGTCTTGTCTGTGTTTTGATGCAAGAAGCTAAGGTTGTGGCTTACGCTTCTCGACAGTTGAAGCCACATGAGAGGCATCATCCGACGCATGATTTGGAGTTAGCAGCTTTTATCTTTGCTCTAAAGATTTGGTACCATTATCTATATAGGGAGAAGTGTAGGATCTTTACGGACCATAAGAGTTTGAAATATCTCCTCACGCAGAAAGAGTTGAATATGAGGCAGCACCGTTGGCTTGAGTTGTTTAAGGACAACGACTGCATATTGGATTACCACCCGGGTAAGGCCAATGTAGTCGCTGATGCGTTGAGTCGAAAGTCGGTTTTAGCCTTACTTTTGAGACGGTTTAGATGGAGGTTTCATTCAGATGGGGCTTTCGTCGCTCAGTTGAGAGTGAAGCCTACCTTGAGACGGAGGATTATGGATGCTCAGAGAGATGATGAGAGGCTACAGCCATTTGTGCAAGAGGTCAGTTCTGGTAAGCAGTCAGAGTTCTAGGTTTTGGATGGGGTGCTTCTATATAAAAACCGCTCGTGTGTGCCTGAGCATGAGGAGTTGAGGAGACAGCTTTTGAGTGAGGCGCACACCACGGTTTTTACCATGCATCTCGGGAGTGAAAAGATGTACCGGGAAATGAAGCAGTTTTGTTGGTGGTCCGGCATGAAGAGGGACATTGTGGATTTTATGTCCAAGTGCTTGACATGTCAACAGGTAAAGGCCGACTATCAAGTTCTTTCGGGATTGCTTACGCCTTTATCTGTTCCCGAGTGGAAGTGGGATGATTTTGCTATGGACTTTGTATTTAGTTTACCTTTGACTCAGAAGAAGCATGACTCAGTTTGTGTGATAGTGGATCGGCTTATGAAATCAGCTCACTTTCTGCCAGTTAGAGTAGACTATTCGATGGACAAGTTAGCCAGTATCTATATGGATGAGGTAGTCAGGTTGCATGTATTGCCATTTTCTATAGTATCAGATCGGGATTCGAGATTCACTTCGAAGTTTTGGAAAGAGTTGCAGAGAGCTTTGGGTACCAAGTTGAACTTCAGTACGACATTCCATCCTGAGACATATGGTCCGTCAGAACGAGTCATTCAGATTCTGGAGGATATGTTGAGGGCTTGTGTTTTGGATTTTTTGGGTAGTTGGGACAGATATGTGTCACTCATGGAGTTTGCCTACAACAATAGTTATCAGTCGAGCATTGGTATGTCACCGTATGAGGCTTTGTATGGTCAACAGTGTAGGACTCCAGTTATTTGGACCGAGTTATCCGAGCATTCAGTTATTGGGCTAGAATTAGTTAGGGATACCGAGGAGAAGATCAGAGTTTTGCAGCGGAATTTAAGAGCGGCTAAGGATCGACAAAAGTCCTATGCTAATTTGAAGAGGAAGGATGTGCAGTTTGAAGTCGGGGATAAGGTTTTCCTTAAAGTTTTACCTTGGAGGAAAGTGCTTCAATTTGGAAAGAAGGGTAAGCTTAGTCCTCGCTTTATTGGACAGTATGAGGTTTTGGCTAGAGTTGGTCCGGTAGCCTATAGATTGGCTTTACCGATGGAGTTAACGAAGTTACACGATGTATTCTATGTTTCGATGCTTCGTCGGTATAGGTCAGATCCTTCGCATGTTTTGTCGGTTCAAGATGTGCAAGTGCAGCCAGATTTTTCTTATGATGAGGAACCGAAAGCTATCTTAGCTCGAGAAGTGAGATAGCTGAGGAGTAAGCTGATTCCTTTAGTAAAAGTGTTATGGAATCACCATGGAGTCGAGGAAGCAACTTGCAAACCGGAGGAGTCGATGAGAGCTCAGTATCCACATTTGTTTAGTTCAGGAGAGAATTTCGAGGACAAAATTCTTGTTAGTAGCGGAGAGTTATCACACCCCATTTGCCCACTAGTAGAATGAGCCATCTGTGTGTGCATGCATTGTGTGTGTGTTTTGGCATGTGATAAGGGTATTTTCGATAAAAATACATGTTTATGGATTTTACTAGCATGTGGGAGCATGTTTGGTGTTAGAGTGTGAATTAGTTGGGTTGTGATTGGGTGTGCATGAGCATACATTCGTAGGGTGCATATTAGTTGGGAGTGCATTGTGTGTAAGTAGTGCATGCTTGTTGGGTGTGAGTGATTAGCTTCCACCAATAGGGAGATGACCAGTGTTAGGGTTAGGAGAAGATGAGTTAAGAAAGAAAGGAAATTGGGAAAGGCAGAATTTCATCTCCTCTTTTTCGTTTTCTTCTTCTCCCTTGTCTCCTCTCTTCCTTTGCTCTTCATTTGATTGCCCTAACTTGGATCGAAGAATTGTTGGTGGAAACTAATCATCTCCTAGCTTTTCTTTTGGTGAGTTATTGCATATGTCTTTCAATTGTTCATCTTGTTCATCATCTTCTTCTTAATTTCTGAGTCTAGATTTAATTTAGGGTTTGTGTTTTGTGTGCTCTTTTGGGTGTTGTGCTTAGTTGAACCTCCTCGCCAACCGAAAGGCAAGGAGAAGGCGGGTTCAAGTGGCACAAAGTGATAGGAGCTAAGGAGTTTGCAGGTTTGGGAATAATTTGTGTATTGATGATTTTATGTGCTACTGAAATTCTGCAAATTCCATGTTGTTTGGATGCTTAAAGATGGTTGTTTGACTTGAGGTTGAGTTTGATGAGTTTAGAATTTGCTTTATGAGGCTAAGATTATGATTTTGTGAGTTATACTTAAGTAAGATTGGTAGATTATGCATGTTAAATTGATGGAATTGAGTTAATGATTAAAATGTGAAATTGCATGTTGGTGGTGAATGGCAACCTGAGAAGGCGAGTTTTTGGGTTGATTAACATGGTGTGGATGTGTAATTTTTGTGTGTGTTGTTTGGGTTTCGATTTGGGAGTGAACTCTGCATTTTCTGGGATTTCCAGAAGTCACACAGAGGTATGGACATTGCATACCACCATGTGATTCGTAGGAGTTCTTCAGAAAATGCAAGGCCGTGGTTTTACACGGCGGTAAGGGAAGGTCCATACCACCGTGTAAAATGCTACTGCCTCAAGAAGCATTTTGTGTTGAGTGTTCCACACGGAGGTATGGATTTCCCCTTACCGCCGTGTGAAACGCCTCTGCTGGTGCCTATGTAAGTCATCTTACACGGCGGTAAGGGACGGCCTATATCGCCGTGTAAAATACTTCTGCCTAGCTTTGTGTTGGGCATTTTACACGGCAGTATGGGCTATACCATACCCCAGTGTAAAGTGTCTTACACGGCGGTATGGATTGGTCATACCGCCATGTAAAACGCTATTGTCCCCATATTTTCAGATTTTTGACTCTTCCCATTTTCAGTCCTTTTTCCTTTATGATTGTTCTTAAATATTGCGTAGTGTTATTTTATTTATCTTACATCATAAATTAGTATTTGGTTCTATTAAATTATTGAATGTTAGTTGAATCCGAAATGGATTACTTATTATCTTAAGTTGTGAATTCAATGTGTGAGTTTCTCTATGAATGACCTGCAAGAGTCAGTCTAGTGGATAGTTAGGTATGCCTAATAGAGTCATATAGCTTCAGCCTAAATTCTGTTGGACCCCGATCAGGTACCGTTCGGTTCCTCGCAAGCCCTCAGTATTTGGATCTTGTTTAAGGTCCCCTTAGTAAAATGTTTTGTAATTAATAAAACGAAATGGGTTTTGATTCATACCCGTAAGGTACTGTCAGTATTCGATTCGTACCCGTAAGGTACTGTTCCTATACTCGTTATCCACTATTATGAGTCAGCAGGTGTTCTGTTTGCTTTATTTTGCCGCGGTGTGATTATATGATGTGATATTCAAATGAGTATAATGATGAAATGTATATTCAGTTATTATGAATCTGAATATGGATATGAAATGCAGAACGTATAGCTTTAATTGGTAAGCATGTTTATATATATGTTATGCTATGGATATTTGCATATGCCATTATGAGTGTGATGTGCCTTGACGACCATTGTGAATGGCCGTCCATATTTCTTGTGTGTTTTCCCCCCTAAGCGTTTATCGCTTAGCACGGTGTTTTTACCCGTGCAGGTGCGGAAGGTATTTTGATTTGGGAGAGACACCGCCAATCAAGCCAACACAGGAAGGATTAGTGTAGGGCTTAGCTTTTGTAATATATGATGATTCTTTTGTATAGAACTCTCGTGTATTAGTTTTTGTATTAGATTCCGCATTTGTATAATTTGGATATGTAATTATCTTTTGTATCAGCCAGTTTGATCAAAACATTATTGTAATGATTTTTGTTATATTAATGCATGATCAGCTGTTGCTTCTGATATTTCGCAAAATTTTTAATTACCCTGTATTTATGTATGAATTTTGAATGAATGTATGATTTGTATTGTATCTGTGTGGTGGCGCCTTGACTCATACGGCATCTCAGTCCTTATCGGATGGGATCGCCTACGTATGGGTAGGGGTGTTACACTATCTACATGCATATATATTGTGTTGAGGAGAGAGAAAGGACCATGTGTACATGTTCCAGCCATTTCCATTTTCTGTAATTCAGCTCTTTTTTCTTCTTTTCGTGGGATTTCTTAGGAAGTGTTAAGTTGATTCTATGAATTGTTGCTTTGTAGACTAGGATTAAGTTGATAAGATTGAGAGGTAAGTTGTTATTTGTAATTCATCTTCTACTCCTTCAACCTTTTGGTTTTATGTGGATTGAGGATTGATGAATTGTGTCCAATTGTGGAAATTGGAATGGTATTTGTAGAGGAAGGAGTAAAAAAAGACAAGGGAAAAGCAAAAATCGGAGAAGCAAGTGCTCAGTGAATATTATGAGCATAGGGGACGAGGTTTGGGAACTAACCCTATAAATGTATTGGCACATTTTGTATTTGCTTGTATAATTGGACTAAGTGTAAGCACTGTGTCCTGAGGTAGTCCAGATCGAAGATTACCCGATGAAGAAATCGATGCTCGAGTTTGAATGAACGGTTGAGATTCAGGGATTTTGGCCCTCTAGATTCACGAGAAATATGTTTTCTTTATTCAAGACAAAGAGAAAAAAGAGAATTGGGAGTTTTAGGGTAAAAAAAGGAAGTTTACCTCCAAAGGTGGCCAGCCCGTCAATCGTGGTATGCCCATCGCTTGACGGAGAGCCCCGACGCCCGTCCGTGGTCCTCTGACGCCCGCAGGTAGAATTCGATTTCCTATTGGAAAATGGATTTAACCGACGCCCGTCTGTGGCTTCAAATGTCCGTCAGTATGATTCAGACGGCCGTCGGTAATTCAAAGCCTATAAAAAGCTATTTTTCACCCGTTTTTGGGGTTGGCTAGTTGGACGGATTTGCATATTTTTCTACCTAAAAACGCATTTTCCAGCATTCTTTTTTCTTCTTAAGATTTCTCCATTCTATTTTTGATTTTTGTGAATCAAAATTAATTCAAAGGAGCTAAAATTGATTTGTTTCTAAGAATTTTGATTCCAACATTTGTGCATTTCGTGAAAACCAAGAAAAGAAAAATCCAAATTCTTCTTTTCTTGATTTTTACCCATTTCTCGTGGAGCGTGCGGGATCCGAATCATCAAGAATCCTTCTGAAAGGTAAAATCCGAGGGTAAATATTCTGGACACATATTTCATTTAGTTCATTTTAATTATTTTGCTTTTTTTTGGATTTTTGTGTTGAAAAATTATTTTGTTTGAGAAAATTTAGTTTTTACTATTTTTTTTGGAAGAATAGAAGTGACCGACGGGTTATAAGGTCATCGACGCTCGTCGCTCGTTTGAGCAACGGCGCATATGTGACGCGTTATTGCCCGCCGGTCATCCCAGGATATGCCCGTCTCTCGGATGAACGACGGCATGCCAATCCGTCGGTCGCTTCCAGCGACGCCCGTCTGTCATTCGTTAGTGGCTGTCCCTGGATCTGTTTGCAATTCTCAAAACCTTTTTCCTCATTTTCTTTCTATTATTTATTTTATTTATTTCTAAATCTTTTCTCTTCTGTCTTTTATCAATGGTTTCATTCTTATTATTTTAGTTCTGAATTTTAACCTATATTTTCATTTATATTTATTAATGTTTTGTTTTTTTATATTAACATTATTGATTATTTTGTGAGATTATTTTTATGTTTTTGGGATAATTTGGAGCTTAAGAGGAGTTTTGCCATAGAAGACTCCATTTGGTTTACCTCTTTATCATTATTTATTTGTTTATTTATTTGCTTATCTAATAATTTATTTATTCATTTTTTTATTGATTATTTTGCGCTCACAATGAATCGTTTTATTCCGCGTTAAATAAGAACGGATAAATATTTTATAGTAAATAAAATTGGAATTTTTTTTCAAACTCAAGGATCCAACGTCCTAATTTCCATCCAATAAAAATATCACGATAAAAACTAGTTTCTTTTATAATAAGTGCATATGAGGACCAAAGTCCTCAAAATAAATGAATTCCCCGTTTTATGTATGTACCGCACTTTTACAAATGGGAGTTGAATTCCGCTCCTAGTGTTATTGTATTTATCTTTATAGTCCTTTTTTGTTACATTTTATTTATTTATTTATTCATTATGCTTTTGACGTGAATAAGTGCGCTTTTAATTTAATTGCATCGTGTGGAGAGAGAGCGAATTAATAAATTCAAAATCTAATTGTAAAATTAATCAAGATAGAAATAGATGAGAAGTCCCGAACCCAGCTCTGGTCTTTGGGCTCAACGAGGCGAGAGGTATCCAATCACTCATTGAAACCTCCAAGACACCTCTTGTGTCCCACCAAAAGACTCAATTAACAATCCTAGGCTCCATAGGGTTAGAGGGTCATTCCCAATGTTCTATTGGAGTGTTCACCTCCAAGACCCCTTTGGTTTGCCCAAGATGGATAAAAGCGCCGTCTCAGGCTCACTAAGGCGAGATGAACTTTCCCAACATTTTGTTGGGTGGCGACTCCATGAAACCTCCTTATTGCCCAAAATAGACGCACTTGTAAATACCTTACAAGTTGTCAACGGACCCTCACTTGCCCGATCGCCCTTAAGAGGGCCGGTTGATGGGCGCCCCAAGGGGTCCGGCGTGCGTCACACTAAGCATGAACTAAATTAGTAGTAGGAATCCCTAAAGATGTAAATGAATAAGTTGATTACGTTTATAGGTTATGAAACTAATGTTGTGTTCATGACGATTTGAGTTGAATGTTAAGTATTGAGCTATGTAAGTGCGCCATGTGAATGGTATAAAAGTGGTTGTGATTTGTGTTCAATTGAGTAAGATTAGCTTAAAGGAAATAAGGTATGTGTTAATTGTTATTGTTGTAAAATGAGTTGGTTTGAATGACAAAAAGGAAATGAGCTTTGAGGTCTTAGAAGTGATATGATAATTGAGACAGGAAGCACAGCTGTGCTTTGGTATAACACAACTGTGTTTTGGTGTTTTTGCATAGGTCACGGTGACAACCAAAATGGTTGTGACCATGAGGTATGCACGAACTCCATTTTGCCTGACTAAGCATGGCATATCAAAGTGACAACCTGTAACACCACCTATGTTCCCGTTGGAAGGACGACGGAGAGCGCTATCGATGCTTACTCACAACATGCACACGTACACTATGCAGAAGCATACATTCATACTTAATCATACATACGAAATTACGGGGTAATTGAAAACTTAACTTACCTTGCAGGCACAGACTGATCATACAATAACTCATAAACACGCAGGCACTAAGCGGAAGCATAAACACATACATACATATGATCATTCAGCGGAAGCATAAACACATACATACATATGATCATTCAGCGGAAGCATAAAGCGAATGATAAAACAAAGGAATGACTTAATACAAGAACATATTAACGTTTACATATCCAAATGTTATATTCAGATCCTTATATATAATTACATATACAAAAATACAGAAATACCAAAGTCAAAATATAGAAGCTGAACAAAATAAAAAACTTCTAACTCCTATGTGGCCGACCTTGCAGATGCGCGACTCAAATAGAACCCAACCTGCCACCTGCACGGGAAAAGAACCTGTGCTAAGCGATAACGCTTAGTGGGGAGAACACACAAGAAAATGGACGGCCATTCACAATGGTCGCTAAGGCATAACACATTCAAATAGCAAATGAGGATATTCATAACACATATATAATCAGACTTGCATAGTAAAGGCATTCATTCGAGAACTCACATCCATATCCATATACTTATGTCGAAAATAATCCAAAGCAAACGTAATACCATACACGATACAAGTATTATCATACAGAACTATATACAATCTCACATGCATATACTTACCGAAGTATCAAGTATCAGTACCTTACTGTGCATAGTCACAAGTGCTATTATACATGCAACTATCATGCCAAGTACTCATGCATTAACTGCAAACCCAATCACATGAGACCCAAACATCATGCAAGGTCACTAGAGATCAGAACATACAACTATCATGCCATAATACACATGTTCTAGCCAAGAACCAACTGACAAAGTCAAAGCACAACACTTCCGCTATGCCACCCTGATACATATAATATCATGCCAAGAACGTAAACACATGACAACATGCCGAAGACACCCCAACAGAAGAGACCAAGAAATTATAACGTAATATCATATTACTACCCCAATACACGTAGCAGCATACAGAGAACATAGACACCTAACAGCATGCGGAATTCACTACAGTAGCAGAGGCCCAAGAAAGATGTAACATGATACTACATTCATAACATTCGAGAGGTCAAGATCACAATCTTAAACATATCAATTTACATACTTATATACAATAAGAACATGCTTGCATGAATAAGGCATACATTCCAAAGCTCAAATCCACATTCATGTACATATAAATTGATTCGTTAAATCATTATCATGCTCATTCGGATGTCACAATCTTATAGTTATATCAAAGCAAAACAAAACAACAAAGCACCTGCTGACTCACAATAGTGGATAACGAGTGAACGGATAGTAATTTACGGGTACGAGCCGATTACAGACAGTACCTTACGGGTACGAATCGGAAACCATTTTATTTTATCGCATTAAACACTTTTTACTGAGGGGAGGATCTTAAACAAGATCCAAACAAATTAAAAAGGATCGCAAGGATTCGAACACATTAAAAAGGGTTTGCGAGGAACCAAACGGGGACCTGATCAGGGTCCAAATGTCCAAAGGTGCTGTAGCTAAAGAGACTCTATTAGGCATGCCTAACTATCCACTAGACTGACTCTCGTAGGTAATGCATAATACAAATCATGTCCCACATCATGGCGCATAATTTAACATATTACATTTACATGATTCATAACATTGTCCATGCTTAATACATCCAATTATATTAATATACTTCATAAAATAGTCCAAGTATAAACCTAAAGGCATCATAAGTTCAGAAATAAAACATTGGAATCACAAAAGAAAACTCAATTTGGAAACCAGGGAATGTCACGATCGCGACAGAGGCGAATTGCCCCAGGTCGCGATCACGGCAACCTTCGCGATCTCGCAAGGGAACTATACACATCTCACTGTCGCGCTCGTGACAGTGAGCTGCTACCCCAATCTGTCGCACTCGCGCTCGCGATAGAAGAACGCCCAAATCAGATCGGCAGCCAAGCGCTCTGTCGCGCTCACGACAGACGCTCTGCTGCACGGCTCGGCAGTAGCTCGGACGCATGTGAGGGCTGCTTTCACCGGGCTCTGTCGCGACCTCGAGATAATATCGCGCTCGCGACAGAGTCGTGAATTCCAACCCTTACACGAGAAATCTAAAGAAAAACCCAACTTCACAAACCAAACATCAAAACATCGACTTACCTCATCTCCAGCAAGCCACACATCATTGACAACATAAAACACAACATCCATACCAAGAATTCCAAATAAATCATGCCACTAACAATATCCACATACATAATCTATAATATCAGCACTATTCGTCATTCATCTCAATCAAAAACACAATTAAGTTCAATAGCTCACATTCAAGGCTTCATGCATCATCTAAATTAAACCCATAACATTTAAACTATTATGAACATCAAGAAAACCAAAATTCCATTCTCAAACATTATTCTATCTCCAAACTCTAAACAAGTAATGACTAAATTATAGACAGTTACAACAAAGTTCGGATGCATTTCGGAAGCGAAACGTACCCAAAATACTCAACCTAAAAGAGGGTAAGGGAGGGAAAGTGCCCAAACCAACCATGGGGTCAAAAATATAGAAGAAAAGGCTTTATACATGTTATTTTGTGATGAGATCACGACCCTGTCGCGCTCGCGACAGAGGCTCACCTCTGAAGCCTAACGAGACTGCTTTACGCCCCCAACTTGTATTGCCTAAACCGATATCTAAACCTCATTTTTAGCCAAACCTTCCTTCTTAACAAATGTTTCCTAGGATGTTAAAGTTCAAATGAAACAAATTTCAGGTCAAAAGGACGCATATACCTCCAGATATACTCTCAACAACCCATACTATTCAAATAACCTGACACAAACAGTGACAATACGGTTTTGGTCAAATTTCAGGGTCTTAGAGCAAGAATTTGCCAAAGGCTATTCTTGAGACATTTGAAGGCATAGAAATTATGCTTTTAATGGGTCAAGAATCATATGATTAAGAGGTCTAAAACTCTACTTATGATAAAAAAAATACACGGAGGTCAAATAAAAATGGAACAGAATTGCCAAAACTCATGCATTTCAATGCCAACCGTCATATACACCTATCTCAATCAATAACATGGATTACTAATACATTTACCCAAATTAATTCATGCATAAATTCATATCAAAGCACTCAAATTTCTGAAAAACAAACACAACACAAACTCATGATCCAAGGAGATTTAGGCAAAGACAACTCAAAACTTCAAATGCAGAAATCAAAGCTCCCAAACATTTGCACACACTCAAAACACACTCCCAAACCTGGAATTGAAGCTTCACTTCGGCCCTCTCACGATTTCACCTTCTCTTTCCCTTTCCTCTTTCTTTCTTCTTCCGATTCTTGCACAAAATCCAGCAAAAACAAAAATCAAACCATGAGAACCCCAATCAAAACCCATAAAACGCGGGAGAATAATAATAAGAAGAAGAAGCCATAAAAATCCATGATCTTACCTCTTGATTCCCACTCAAAACTCAGGATTCCAACTCAAGGCTCAAGAAAACACAAGGAAGAGGAGATGGAATCAGAAAATGGAAGTAAGAGAGAAAGAGAGGGACGGAAAAATGGAAGCAAGAAAATGAGGGTAGCTTCCACGGGAAGCTTCACAAATTTCTGCCCTCCCTACCACTCTCTTCCCTTTTCTAATTAATGCTCACCAACCCCATGCCATGTGTCACCATCCTAAAGGTTCCATCATCCCATCTTTAACTTATTTGCTCTAGTTACCATACACAAAACACACCCAAACAACTCTTATAATAGTATCTCCATGGCACCATACTCAACTCACACCATAACATTTCTTAAAAACCCACTTACATCCAAGGCACCATACCTACAAACCCATACTATAAAACCTCTTAACCCACTTATATCCTCCTTCCATGCACCACAAGCACACCACAAAATTCCTCCACTAAACTTATTAATTAATTACTTTGCAATTAAATCCTTATTATCCAATTCCCTCATGCACAAATTACTATAATACCCTTAAATTCTCGACTTGGCATGCAAATTCCGACCAGGCCTATTTTGGGTTGTTACACAACCAAATTGGTTGTGACCGTGAGGTGCCAAAGTTTGCATTCCTCTAGAATCACAATGCAAAATAAATCCTTGCCGGATTCTTTAATGTGGAATATTCATCTTGTTGAGTTACTGTACCATAGGGTACAAATGCATATATATGTATCCATGGATACATTGAAATTATAGTACCTCAATGGTACCAATGCGATACCTGTTATCCGTGCTATTGAATTGCAAGCAAACCTAAATATAAAAGATAAAGATAATCTTAATGGTTAAGTTGATGTGTGAATGCTTTGTATTTGATGAATCTATGCCACCCTATGTACGCTTTTCAGACATGTGATTAAGTAGTTGTATATGCCAATCAATGCATGCTTTAGGAAAATATGAATTAGTGACAATATTGTGAGTGAAATGATATATAAATGTTTTAGACTTGTAGGCCTAAGCATGATCCTAATATGACGCATGATTAGTATAAATGCTAAGTTTAAGCCTGTATGTTATATATGTGTTCCCCACTAAGCATTATCGCTTAGTACGGGTTCTTTCTAATTCGGGTAAGTTCGGACGCGAGGTGATTTCGGAAGGACAAATCCACGTTAGCAACGGTCAACACTAGGGCTACATCTTTAGTGTAGGTTTTGGGGTTTAACCATGTGTTTGTACAAGTTATGTATTATTTTTGGCAATAGAAAATATGTAAAGCTATTGTAACTAAGAATTGTAAACTTAATGAATGCCTATTTATATATGTAAGTATGTGAGTACGTTGGATGGCACGGGAACTGATGATATATGATGCATGAGAATGTATGCAGATGATGAAATTTTAAAATTAGTGTTGTTGCCATGAAATTGTGATAGTAAAGCTTGTGTGAGTTTTTGTGTGTAACAACCGTTCCTGACTGCATTAGCGGAGCTAACCTAGTGGTCGGGAATGGGCATTACAAACTGATCAGCCGTCTTTAGCCCCAGTTGCCAATCATATGCATACAGACTCAGACGTCTCTTATTGATTAGTCAAACTTCCTTTTTATTTTCTCTTTCATCCTTGTAGGTCTCTTCTCTTGTGTCAATTATATATTTCACAAATTTTTTTCTTTTTACATATTTCTTTCTGTATTCAATTTTAAGCTTCTTACTATTCTCATTTTAGGGATTTCCCATGTCACATGGCAATGTCATATATGATTTTGTGGTTGTTATTTGGTGCTGAAATAATTATTATATTTCTTGACAGTGTTGTACGTCTTATAATTAAGCTATTAAATGGGCTACGTTTACATATATTTTTTTCTGTAGAAATTTAAATATTATAGTTGGGAAATAGGAGTAATGCTGGGGATATATTTTACAATAACAATAATAATAATCATAAAATTAAATTGTAAAAGATAATAATCATAAAATTAAATTGAGGTTTAGGAAATTGTGTTTTATGTATTGTTGACATGATATTATTTGAATGGAATTTTAGAAATTGTTGATGTTCTTGATGTTGTTCCTTGAATTTATGAGTGGGTTTTGTTATGGCATGATTTTGATGATGGATTTGGTTAAATTTAAAGTTTGAGTCATTATATCATGGTTTGAGTGAGGAATTTTATTATTGGGTTGAAAAATCTGGTGTTTTGGCTCGACAATGTAGAATCTGGGCATGGGTCACGGTGAGAACCATTTTGGTTGTGACCGTGAGGTGCCTAGATTTTTCTTCTGTTTTTGGTTTTGGGTACGTCACGGTGACAACCATTTTGGTTGTGACCGTGAGGTACCCAAACTTTTGCTTCTGTTTGGCTTCCTTGGTACGTCACGGTGACAACCATTTTGGTTGTGACCGTGAGGTACCCAGAACTTTAATTCTATTTTGGATTGCGGACATGTCACGGTGACAACCATTTTGGTTGTGACCGTGAGATGTCCAGCTTTTAGGTTCTGTTAATCTTCTTGGTACGTCACGGTGACAACCATTTCGGTTGTGACCGTGAGGTACCACTTATCACCATTCTGCTGAGAGCTTTGGTATGTCACGGTGACAACCAATTTGGTTGTGACCGTGACGTACCTGTCACGGGGACAACCAATTTGGTTGTGACCGTGACCTACCCTGTTTTTGCAATAAAACCTCTTTTGTTTTACACGTTTTGGGAATGTTAAATTCTGGTTTCTGGCACGCAATATCACTTATTATGAGCAATAATTGTACATGTATTGATCTATTTAAAGTATATGAATTCTTGATTTGTTATAATTAAAATGCGGATATTGACTGTATAATTTTTTTAGCCTGCAAGAGTCAGTCTAGTGGATAGTTAGGCATGCCTAATAGAGTCTCTCAGCTGCAGCCCTTCGTTCAGTTTGGACCCCGATCAGGTCCCCCATTTGGTTCCTCGCGAACCCTTTATGTGTATGGATCTTATTTAAGGTCCCTTTTGAAAATGTTTTGTGAAAGTTAAAAGTAAAATTGGTTTCTCGATTTGTACCCGTAAGGTACTGTTTGTAATCGGCTCGTACCCGTAAAGTACTGTCCGTTCACTCGTTATCCACTACTTTGAGTCAGCAGGCACTTTATCCTTTTGAATTGCTTTGCTAAGTATGTGATTATGTGATCCGAATATGTTTATTAATGAGATGTTATGAAGGCAGTGGTACTTAATCGAAGGTATGACTCTATATGTTTACATGTTCATATGTTTATACTCTTGTTTAATGTGTTGTTCTGATTATGCCATATGTATGTGTATACCTTGACGACCATTGTGAATGGTTGTCCTTTACTATATGTGTGTTTCCCCACTAAGCGTTTATCACTTAGCACGGTGTGTTTACCCGTGCAGGTGCGGAAGGAGTTTGCTTGGGAGAGTCGCAGCCATCAGAGTCAACACAGCTGGGTCTTTAGTGTAGGGCCTAATTTTGTATCTCGATGATTCTTTTTGTATAGAACTCTCTTACATCAGTTTTGTAATAGCTTCCGCAAATGTATATGTATAATTTTGGAGATGTAATTATCTTTTGTATCTTTGGGTTGATCAAACAATAATGTAATATTTTTCGTTATATTAATGTATGATCAGCTTATTTCATGAATGGTTTTGTAAAGTTTTAAATTGCCCTGTAATTTGGTATGTATGTTTATGTATGAATGTATATATATTATGTGTCTGTGTGGTGGCACCTTTACTCTTACGGCATCTCACTCCTCATCGGATGGGATCGCCTAAGTACGGGTAAGGGGTGTTACAAGTTGTGGTATGAGAGCCTTGGTTTAGGCATTTCTGGGTGATTGTTTATGTGATGCTATGGGTGGATACGTCTATGTCTAGGGCTGTGTTGGCTGATGTGGCTGTCATCTTGTTTTTTAGATGGATTCTGATTCTGCTCGCGGTACGCTTGAGGAATCCGCTGAAAGTGTGAATCCTCCAGCTGTAGATCTGTCTGTTTCTATCTTTGTGTTGGCTAAACGTACTAGGGTCCAGCCCGAGGCCGATGCCATGCCCTTTGAGGCTATGTTCAGATTGCATTAGGACATGGCTAGGGTTTTGGAAAGGGTGACTGCCCCTAAAGCTCCGATAGAGAGTTTAAGAAGAGCTGGTGTTGAGGACTTTTATGGGACCGGGCTAGAAGAGTCTGAGTTAGCCGAAAAGTGGCTTGATAAAGTAAAGAGAACTTTAAAGGAAGTCAGATGTCCTCCCGATTAGCAAGCTGAATGTGCTGTGGCATTGCTTCAAGGGTCGGCTTACGAATGGTGGGAGTTGGTATGTAGGCAACCTCATATGCCTGATCCGGTTTCATGGGAATTCTTCGGGGAGGAGTTCACAAAGATGTATGTGACTCAGGCATATAGGGACGCAAGATGGGCGCAATTTCTGAGTTTGAAGCAGAGGTCCATGTCAGTTTCAGATTATGAGAAAGAGTTTAATCGGTTGTCTCGCTATGCTCCGCGTGGGGTTATGATAGATGACTTCAGATGCAAGCATTTTGAAGTCGGGTTGAACGAGTCTTTGAAGATTTCTTTGATTTCTTTGATGTGTATGCCTGGGGTAAGTTATTATCAGATTGCAGAGGCTGCCATGAGGGCAGAAAAGACGGAATCATTGCTTAGGGAGAGAGCTCAGCGTAGGAATTCTGCACGGGGTGGTTCTTTCTCATCTTCGGGTAAGAGATCTAGGAACCCGCAAGATAAGCCATCAGTTGGTTGGGCTACTAGAGGTAGAAGGCAAGGTTCAGCAGCGGTATCTGGTTCTGGCAGAGGTGGTAGATCGGATGCTACACCAGTTTGTGCATATTGTAATAAGGCTCACCGGGGTGAGTGTAGGTGGCTCACTGGTCGGTGCTTCAAGTGTGGAAGCACCGAGGACCATTTGGCTAATTGTCCACAGATGAGTGAGAATTCGGGTCCACAGAGAGGGGCTAGTGGAGTTGGATCTAATGCTACTCAGGCTGCCCGTGGTAGGGGCCGAGGTAGAGGTTGAGGCGGTCGACCAAGAGAGGGAGCTGTTTCTGAGACTGTTGAGCGTCCTCCACCTGTTGCAGCTAGAGCATATGCAGTTAGAGCCAGAGAGGAGCAGGATGCCCCTGATGTGATTGCTGGTAAGTTCCTACTCCATGACACTGAATTATATGCTCTAATAGATCCTGGTTCCACACACTCATATTTGTGCACGCATAAGATTATTGATAAGTTGCATGTGGTAGATCAGTTAGACTATGAGATATGTGTTACCAACCCATTAGGGCATAGTGTCAATATGAGTAGAGTCTTTAGGAATTGTCCTCTGTTTGTGGAAGGTGTAGAGTTCTCTGTGGATTTGATAGAGCTGCCGTTCCGAGAGTTTGACCTGATTTTGGGTATGGATTGGTTTGGCAAGCATCAGGCTGTGGTTGATTGTCATAGGAAGACCTTTGTGCTTCGGGATAGGAACCGAGCTCCAGTGTTTGTAAGAGGTTTGGGTACGAGTTATGTGCACAACGTGATTTCTGCAATTCAAGCCAAGAGGTTTGTGAGGAAAGGTTGTGAGGCTTTTCTAGCGGTGGCTTTGGATTCCAAGAGGGACCAAGTAAGGATTTAGGATATCCCTGTTATGCGGGAGTTTTGTGATGTTTTCCCGAGTGATTTACCGGGTTTGCCTCCAGAGAAGGAAGTTGAGCTAGCCATAGAGATCATGCCGGGTACCACACCTATATCGAAGGCACCTTAACGGATGGCTCCTGTAGAGTTGAGAGAATTAAAAACTCAACTACAAGAGCTATTGGATAAGTGGTTTATTGGACCTAGCATATCTCCATGGGGAGTTCCGGTTCTGTTTGTCAAGAAGAAGGATGGGTCTTTGAGGATGTGTATCGACTACAGGCAGATCAATAAGGTTACGGTGAAGAATAAGTATCCGCTACCCAAAGTAGAGGATTTATTTGATCAGCATCGGGGTGCAGGTGTGTTTTCTAAGATACATCTTTGGTCGGGGTATTATCAGCTTTGGGTTCAAGATAAGGATGTGGTTAAGACCGCATTTCGGACTCGGTATGGCCATTATGAATTCCTTGTTATGCCGTTTGGTTTGACTAATGCTCCAGCGGCATTCATGGATTTGAAGAACAGAGTGTTTGGACGGATTTGTAGTAGTGTTTATTGATGATATCCTGGTGTATTCCAAGAATGAGGCCGAGCATGAGGAACATCTCCGATTGGTTTTGCAAGTGTTGAGGGAATATCGGTTGTTTGACAAGTTGAGTAAGTGTGATTTTTGGCTTCAGGAAGTGTCGTTTTTGGGCCATATAGTTTTAGCCAAGGATATTCAAGTAGATCCAGCTAAGATTGAGGCGATAGTCGATGGAAAACGCCTAGGAATATTCAGGAAGTACGGAGTTTCCTTGGTTTCGCGGGGTACTACCGTTGATTTGTTAAGAGTTTCTCTGTGATTGCCGCTCCGATGACTAAGTTGTTGAGGAAAGGAGTTAAGTTCGAGTGGTCAGATAAGTGTCAGGCTTGCTTTGAGAGGTTGAAGCAATTGTTAGTCGAAGCTCCTATACTTACTCAACCCATCTCGGGTAAGGAGTTTGTTATGTATAGTGACACTTCAGGTGTTGGTCTGGGATGTGTTCTGATGCAGGAAGGTAGGGTTGTGGCCTATGCTTCTCAACAGTTAAAGCCACACGAGAGGAACTATCCGACGCATGATCTTCAGTTTGCAGCGGTTGTCTTTGCTTTGAAGATTTGGATCCATTATCTATACGGGGAGAAGTGCAGGATCTTTACAGACCACAAGAGTTTTAAGTATTTCCTGACTCAAAAGGAACAGAATATGAGGCAACGTCGATGGCTGGAGTTGTTTAAAGATTACGATTGTATTGTGGATTACCACCCGGGTAAGGCCAATGTAGTCGCAGATGCTTTAAGTCGGAAGTCAGTTTCTGCCTTATTTTTGAGACGGTTCAGATGGAGGTTTGGTTCGGATGGGGCTTTGATAGCTCAATTGAGGGTCAAGCCTACCTTGAGACATCCGATAATTGATGCTCAGAAGATTGATGAGAGGCTTCAACGGATTGTGCAAGAGGTTAGTCTGGGCAAGTAGTCAGAGTTCTCGGTTCATGATGGAACACTTTTATTTGTGAACCGTTTGTGTGTTCCGGATGATGAGGAATTGAGGAAGCAGCTTCTGAGTGAGGTGCATAGCACGGTTTTCACCATGCATCCCGGGAGTAACAAGATGTATCGGGATATGAAGCAGTTTTATTGGTGGTCTGGTGTGCAGAGAGATATAGTGGATTTTTTGTCCAAGTGCCTGACATGTCAGAAAGTAAAGGCTGAGCACCAAGTTCCTTCGGGATTGCTCATGCCTTTATCTGTCCCGGAGTGGAAGTGGGATGACATTGCTATGGATTTTGTTTTCGGGTTGCCCTTGACTCAGAAAAAGCATGATTCTTTTTGGATTATTGTGGATCGACTCACAAAGTCCGCTCACTTCTTGCCGGTTAGGATGGATTACCAGATGGATAGATTGGCCAGTATCTATGTGGGTGAGATAGTTCGGTTGCATGGAGTGCCTTTGTCCATAGTTTCAGACCGGGACCCAAGGTTCACATCTAAGTTTTGAAAAGAGTTGCAGCGAGCTTTGGGTACCAAGTTGAACTTCAGTACGGCATTTCATCCTCAGACAGACGGTCAGTCCGAACGAGTGATTCAGAGCTTAGAGGACATGTTAAGGGCTTGTGTTTTGGACTTTTCGGGTAGTTGGGACAAGTATGTATCGCTTATGGAATTTGCGTACAACAATAGCTATCAGTCCTGTATCGGTATGGCTCCTTATGAGGCATTGTATGGACGATAGTGTAGGACTCCAGTTTGTTAGACAGAGTTGTCTGAGAGGTCAGTGATTGGGCCAGATATAGTTAGAGATACAAAGGAGAAAATTAGAGTTGTGCAGCAGAACTTGAAGGCAGCCAAGGATCGACAGAAGTCTTATGCCAACTTGAAGCGAAAGGATGTGCAGTTTGAAGTCGGAGACAAGGTTTTCCTGAAAGTTTCTCCTTGGAGAAAAGTGCTTAGGTTTGGAAAGAAAGGAAAGCTTAGTCCTCGCTTCATTGGTCCGTATGAGGTGTTGGCAAAAGTTGGTCCGGTGGCCTATACATTGGCTTTACCGATAGAGTTGTCTAAGTTGCATGATGTGTTCCACATTTCTATGCTTTGTCGATATAGGTCAGATCCTTCTCATGTTTTGTCCATTCAAGAGGTTCAAGTGCAGTCTGATTTCTCCTACGATGCGGAACCAAAAGCTATCCTAGCTCGGGAAGTGAGGCAGTTAAGAAGTAAGCAGATTCCTTTGGTAAAGGTTCTATGGAATCACTATGGAGTCGAGGAGGCAACATGGGAGCCAGAGGAGTCGATGAGAGCTCAGTACCCGCAGTTGTTCAGTACAGGTGAGAATTTCGAGGAGGAAATTCTTTTTAGTAGGGGAGAGTTGTCACACCCCATTTGCCCCCTAGTAGAATGAGCCATATATGTGAATATGTATTTGTATGTGTTTGGCATACCATATGTGCATTTTGAGAACATTGCACGTTTTGTGGTTTGATTCCGATGTGGGTGTGCATATAGAAATAAGGTGTGCATAAGTGGAGTTGTGATTATATGCATATGAACATATCATAGTGTGTGTATTAGGTGAGAGTGCATTGTGTGTGTTGCTCATACATGTGTAGGGTGCATTATTAGAGTGTTTCATTGTGTGTGTGTGACAAGTGCATCTAGTGTGTGAGTGATTAATGCCCTCCACTAAGATGTTAACAAGTGTAAAGGGGGAGAAAAGAAAGGAAAAAGAAAGAGGAAAAGGGGAAATTCAGATTTCCAAACCCATTTTCCCGTTCTCCCTTCTCCTTCCCTCTTCTTCTTCCTCTTTGCTCTTCTCTAAGTGATTTACTTGGATTCAAGTTGGTTTGGTGGGAATTAATTACTCCTCGTGTTTGATTGGTAAGCTTTATGCTTTTGGTTTTGCTTTTGTTCAAGTTATTCTTCTTCCCTTGCATTTTTCTTGTTTTGAGTTTGAAGTTTGGGTTTTGAGTTTGTGTATTTTTGTGGTTTTTTGCTTAGCTGAGCCTCCAAGAGATCCTAAAGGCAATGAAGTTGCTGGATCTAGTGGAACCAAGTGATAGAGCTTCTAATTTTGAGGTTTGGGAAATTGTGTTTTATGTATTGTTGGCATGATATTATTTGAATGAAATTTCAGAAATTGTTGATGTTCTTGATGTTGTTCCTTGAATTTATAAGTGGGTTTTGTTATGGCATGATTTTGATGATGGATTTGGTTGAATTTAAAGTTTGAGGCATTATATCATGGTTTGAGTGAGGAATTTTATTGTTGGGTTGAAAAATCTAGTGTTTTGGCTCGACAGTGTGGAATCTGGGCATGGGTCACGGTGACAACCATTTTGGTTGTGACCGTGAGGTGCCCAGATTTTGCTTCTGTTCTGGGTTTTGGGTACGTCACGGTGACAACCATTTTGGTTGTGACCGTGAGGTACCAAAACTTTTGCTACTGTTTTGCTTCCTTGGTATGTCACGGTGACAACCATTTTGGTTGTGACCGTGACGTACCCAGAACTTCAATTCTGTTTTAGGTTGGGGACATGTCACGGTGACAACCATTTTGGTTGTGACCCTGAGATGTCCAGCTTTTGGGTTCCGTTGATCTTCTTGGTACGTCACGGTGATAACCATTTTGGTTGTGGTCGTGAGGTACCCCTTATCAGCATTCTGCCGAGAGCTTTGGTATGTCACGGTAACAACCAATTTGGTTGTGACCGTGACCTACCTATCACGGTGACAACCAATTTGGTTGTGACCGTGACCTACCCTATTTTTGCAATAAAACCTCTTTTGTTTTACACGTTTTGGGAATGTTAAATTCTTGTTTCTAGCACCCAATATCACTTATTATGAGCAATAATTGTACATGTATTGATCTATTTAAAGTGTATGAATTCTTCATTTGTTATAATTAAAATGCGGATGTTGAATGTATAATATTTTTAGCCTGCAAGAGTCAGTCTAGTGGATAGTTAGGCATGCCTAATAGAGTCTCTCAGCTGCAGCCCTTCGTTCAATTTGGACCCCGATCAGGTCCCCCGTTTGATTCCTCACGAACCCTTTATGTGTATGGATCTTGTTTAAGGTCCCTTTTGAAAATGTTTTGTGAAAGTTAAAAGTAAAATTGGTTTCTCAATTCGTACCCGTAAGGTACTGTTTGTAATCGGCTCGTACCCGTAAAGTACTGTCCGTTCACTCGTTATCCACTACTTTGAGTCAGCAGGCACTTTATCATTTTGAATTGCTTTGCTAAGTATGTGATTGTGTGATCCGAATATGTTTATTAATGAGATGTTATGAAGGCAGTGGTACTTAATCGAAGGTATGACTCTATATGTTTACATGTTCATATGTTCATACTCTTGTTTAATGTGTTGCTTTGATTATGCCATCTGTATGTGTATACCTTGACGACCATTGTGAATGGTTGTCCTTTGCTATATGTGTGTTTCCCCACTAAGCGTTTATCGCTTAGCACGGTGTGTTTACCCGTGCAGGTGCGGAAGGAGTTTGCTTGGGAGAGTCGCAGCTATCGTAGTCAACACAGCTGGGTCTTTAGTGTAGGGCCTAATTGTAAGCACCGTGTCCCGGAGCGATCCGGATCAGAAATTACCATATGATGAAATCAGTATCTGAGCCTGTATAAATGGTTTGGATTTGGAGGTTTTAGTCCCACGCTCCACGAGAAATGAGTCTTTTCACCTTTCATAGGCAGAGGGGGAGAAAACAAGGAATTTTCGAGTCAAAAAGGTTTGTTTTCCTCCACAGACGGCCAGCCTGTCGCTTAGGGTCACAGACGGCCTGTGGTATTTTCTGATGCCCGTCGGAAGGCACCGCCTCTGTCAGAGTGCCGCCTGATTTCCTGGAGCACGCAACCTTTCCGACGCCCGTCGGTGGATGTGGCAGGGCCGTCGGATGAATCCTTGTGTCAGAATGATTCTTTCGATGCCTGCCTCCATACACCGATGCCCGTCGGTCATGCCTGGCCTATAAAAGCTTCGGATTTTCTCTTAAAAAGGGTTCCAAAAATTTTCAAGAGGGAAAACTCTGCCAAAATTCAAGCATACTTTCTCTCTCCTCCAGCAAACACATTCATCAAAGAATTTCTTTTAATTAGAGGATCAAATCATTAAATAGGAACTAAAACTAATTAGTTTTCTTTGAATTTTGATTCCAAAGTCAATCTTTTGAGGGGTTGAGGAGGAAATAATCTATTTTCCTCTTTTTGATCCTTCACTTCGTTTCTCGTGGAACGCGCGGGGCTCTAATCAACATCAAGAATCTCACTTAATCATTATCTGAGGGTAAATATTCCGGACTCATTCTCCATATTATTTCATCTTTGTTCCTTATTTTGTTGTTCTTTTAACTTTTTGCTATTATTTTTCTTTATTTTGACTCTTTTCATCTCATTTTGTGATAAAACCCTTTTTTGGCTTTAAAAAGAGCTTTTTTTACTGTTTTTTTGGAGACAGTGGTGACCGACGGGCATCTTCATCACCGACACCCATCGGTCACCCCACTCACAGACGCTCTTCCTCTTGAGTGACTGATGGACATGTAGGTTATTTTGACTGACGCCCGTCGATCACCCAACAGAGGCCGTCGCTGGGTCCTGTCTCCACATTTTCAAGTCTTTTCTATCTCTTTCAAGTCCTTTTGACTTTATTTATATTGATTCTTTTTATATTGACATCTTTTAACTTTCTGTGAGCATATATTGAATCTCTTGGACTATCCTGAGCTTGAGAGGCTATCTACCATATTCGGAGGATTTCGTCCGGTTTAGTTTCCTAACCTTCTTGGTAATTTTCTTTATTCGTTTATTCATTAATTGCTTCTATGTATATGAGTATGCCTTTTTCTCTCCCGCTTAAGTATAAAAATTGATAAAAGTTTTATATTCAATAAAATGAGGTTTTCATAAATGTAAGGACCCAATGTCCTATTTTTATCCAATAAAAATCCTCACAAGAAAAATATCCAATTTTAATAATGATGCATGCGAGGACCAAAGTCCTCAAAATAATTAATGCCCTGATTCATGTATGTATCACACATTTATAAAAGGGAGTTGTATTCCGCTCCTTGTATTATTGTAATTTATTGCTTTCATTATTTACTTGCTCATTTACGGCTTTCCAAATATGAATAAATGCGCCTTCAATTAATTGCATTGTGTGGAGAGAGAGTGAATTAATGATATTTAAAATTTGATCATAAAATAATCGAGGTAGAAATAGATGAGAAATCCCGGACCCAGCTCTGGTCTTTGCGCTCAAAGAGGCTAGAGGTCTACCCTCCAAGACACCTTTTTGTGCCACGAGACTTTAGCGCTAATCCTAGGCTCCTTAGGGCGAGAGGTTTACCTTCCAAGACCCCTCTGGCTGGCCCAAAATGGATACAAAGCGCAGTATTAGGCTCTCCGAGGCGAGAGAAACTTTCCCAATGTTCAATTGGGTGGCGACTCCATGAAACCTTCTTGTTGCCCAATATAGATGCACTTGCGATTTATTGCAAGCTGTGAACGGACCCACAAATGCCTCGATCGCCCTCAAGCAGGCGGTCCCATGGGCGGCCGCAGGGATCCGGCCCGGGTCACAGTGGCGACTCCACTGGGGATGAGATGGTTCGAGATTTCGATTTGAAAATACCTCATTTAACATTTATGATTAAAATTTAATTCATAAATTTGCTTTCTCTCAAATTTGCATTCGCATCTCATTAGAGCCTTAGAATATGCTAGTTTGGTCCCTCTTTTAGCCCCGGTGCGTTCCTGAAGCGCGACCCCATTTTCACTCAATTTGGGGAAGTGTTAAGGATAATCACCAGCCCAAGCCTCGTACCTCAATGGTATATCAAAATGATGACCCGGTCGGTCGTTATGCTCGTGATGAGCTAGACCTGTCGGTAGGGATCATGCTTGGGTAGCCTTAAAGAAACATCTCCCTTGTCCAAAGCTCATGTAATGGCCGTAGTCACTTTCCACAGGTGATATGAACCCTAATTCCATGCTTGCTGTATGGATCCTCATGTATTGGGTGAGTCCAGATGTCTCGCTGGGTAACCTAGCCAAAGGCTTTAATGCCCCTGGTAGGGCCATGTCGAAATTTATGGAACGTCTAAATACATGATGATCATTATCCATCCGCTTGTACATTAGCATAGGAGTGTCATGCTGCCGGTTTTTTTGCCGTGCACCATGCGTGTCCATTGGGTCCCTCGTTGACCCTTGGGCCAATCCTGCCTAGGAAAGAGACTGCACGACCGCGTGTGTGGGAGAAATAAGGGTGGAAGGACCTACTTGCTTGCTTGTGTGTTGTGAATGTTGCATATCACAACCATGCATTACACCTGCATTTCATGCATCATATCTAACGCCTTGTCCCTGCAGCCATCATAGATCTGCCCAGGTGGACTAGATCACCTACCGGACGATTGATCCGAGTTCTCGCTTCTGAACTATCAGATAGAGAGGGCCTACCAGAAATCTTACCAGAGATCAGCTGTACTGTATCTGAGATGGCAAACTCGCCTAGGGGGGATTACGCCACCAGGGCCATGATCGCGGAAGAAGTGGGCCGGCGATTTGAGGAATTCGAGGGCAGAATGATGAATATGTTGACTGCTTTGGCACAACAGAATGCTCCGCAGAATCCTCCTCCTCCTCCTGTAAGACAGAATGAGCCAGAGGAAGAAAGAGCTGAGAGATGAGAAGAGCCCGTTCGGCCACTGCCAGTAGAGCTGAGGTCAGTAGCTTCGGGAGAGCAGAGAAGAAGGCCTATATTGAGGATTAATGATGATAGGGATATCGAAGATGATAAGATGAGCATTGCATCTGAGAGGGGGAAGGCACCTCAGACTGATGATTTCATTTTTAAAAAGATGGAAGAGAGGTTTGAAGCCATGGCCCGTATGTTGAGCAGGGGTCAGGGGATGAACCCAGAGCATAAGGAATTGGAGGGAGAAGACTTGATTCCTTACAACTTCAAGATGCCAGACATGCCAAAATTTGATGGTACTTCTGACCCAACTGCCCATGTGAAACAATATTCTCTGGTCATGAAAGGGACCGTGTTGTCCAAGAAGCAAAAGGTGGAATACTTTTGTCTGAGTCTGACTACTCGTGCTATCGACTGGTATCATAGTCTCAATCGCCGGACTAAAGAAGACTGGGATCTGCTCACTGAGGAGTTCTTGAGGCAGTATGATTGGAACACCTGGATGGAGGTGACTCTTAAAGATCTTGAACTGCTCCAGCAGAAGGTCGGGGAATCTTTCCATGATTATTTCACCTGCTGGCAAAATCGAGTAATGCAAATGCAGAGAAAGCCAGACACCCAAGGCCAGATCCGTTTGTTTATCAAGAACGCAAGCCCGTACTTGAAGGATGGTTTGAAGATGAAAGGGTTGAAGGACTTGGAGTCTCTCAAGGATATAGCCATTGAATCGGAGGGAGAGTTCTTGACTCGGAAGGCTAACAATGATAATTTTGCGAAGAGAGCTAATACCGGTCAAGGAACCAATAGGCCAGCTGGTCCCAGTGGTAGGACCAGAAGAACAGTTGAGGTGTCTGCTACTAAAGCAGCTACCCAGAGGAAGTTTTCGAACTTAAGAAGACCACTGTCTTAGGTCTTGAGGAGGCTGATGAAGGAAGGGAAATTGCAGCCCTTAGCTCCTAGGCCTGCTATGACGCAAGGGAAACCTGGGCACAAGGACAATGAATTCTGTGCATTCCATCAACACTCAGGTCATCTGACAGACAAATGTAAAGCGCTGCGGCACTCCATTCAAGATCTGATTGATAGCAAGCAAATTTCTGACCCTGAGAAGAGGGAGTCTAAGAAGAAGCCTAGTTATAACGTCGCGCCACCACCAGTGTTTATGATCGGATCTAGCTTGCCAGAGTGGTACGTGCTGCAAGATTTATATAGGGGCAAGAATATTGTTGTTGATTGTTCCGAGGATAGAGAGGAGAAAGCAGTCGTAGCGACCCTTGATTGTTGGTCAAGCAGCGAGAGCGGTGGAGAGGCCGAAGAGGAGGAAGAGATGAACCTTGATTTGTGGAAATTTGATGAAGAAGAGATAGGGGCTATAACAAGAAGTGTGAGAGTGGTCCCTAAGATTATGAGGCTACCTGAGCCGGTGCAGACACCAACGAAAAAAGAGCCAAAGGAGAATCAGATTGTTAAGCAGTTGAAGAAGACTGCAGCTCAAATATCCATCTGGGATCTCTTGAGACAGTCCCCTTCTCATAGGCAGAAGGTAGTAGAGGCTTTGGTTGAGACCACTGTTGCCACCACAATTTCCCCCTTAGAGCTATTGGGTCTAGTCAAGGCAGGATCCGAGGAGAGATTGGTTTTTTCTGACGCCGACCTACCGGTCGAAGGCCGCAATCATAACAGACCCCTATACATCAAGGCACAGATTAACGATAAGCACACCTCTTACGTTATGGTGGACGATAGGTCTTCTATTAATGTGTACCCTCTGATAGCTCTTCAGGCTTTTGGTTTAAATGAGGATATGCTCAATGGATCAGATCTGACTATCACAGCCTATGATAATTCAAGGAGGCAAGCCTTAGGAACATTCAAGACCCTGGTCAAGACGGGACCCATTGAGGTGGAAGTAGAATTTGTGGCTCTGCCCATTCCTGCTAAATTCTCAGCCCTGCTCGGGAGACCTTGGTTTCATAAGTTAGGAGGAGTGCCATCCACGCTGCATCAAATGATAAAGTTCCCACATGAAGGGGAGGTGGTGACTATCAAGGCAGCCATGGAGAATCAGGTCTCAGCGCTTGAAATTGCTAATCAGCCATTTAGTGGCTTCCACGTGTCCATGATAAGAGAAGAGCACGGGTCGGTGGATAACCCAGCTGTGGTTAATATGATGAGAAAGATGCACTATCTCCCCGGGGCTGGTTTGGGCAGAAATTCTCAAGGGTTGCAGATTGCAATCACCACTCGAGGTCAGAAGAACCGGAAGGGTCTTGGGTACAGAGGCAGTTTCGGCAAGAAGAAGACAATGGATAAGATTCCTCATATTTCAGAAAGCTTTGTACCAGCATCCTCAGTGTGCGCTTACACTGGCGAAGATGAGTCGCAATGGGTGAAGGGGAGAATTGTCCCTGGATTCGAGATCTTTAATGATGTATTTGATTGGCATGTCGGGTTTATTAGGACCGCTGAGAACTTCTGGGATGAAGAGGTCATGACTCAGTATATTACTTGGGACAGATGCGAGCCTAAAGAGGTTGTCACCGAGAATATGTTAGCTGCCAGGCTGAAAGGGAAAGAGAAGATGGCAGAAATAGAACTGGAGATGGGGGATTTGAAGGGCCTCTGCTGAATCAGGAAGCCAATGAACAAGCTGCTGCAGCATCGACCTCTAGAGAGGCAGAAGAAGACTCTAGCTTAGACTGTCTTTTTATTCCAGAACTTTTTTATGATGTAAATGACAATTATAATATTATTAACAAGGCCAATGATTTCTCTTACTTGTGCGATGTTTCCAATGATTTCAACATGCATGAACATGATCATATTCCATCAATTTTTGACATCGATTCCACCGATACAACGCCTTTTAATCTTGGAACCTCGGAAAATCTGAAAGAAATTATAATAGCATCAAATATAACTCCTGATGAGAGAAAAAATTTTGAGAGAATAATAAGAAAACATGAAAAAGTTTTTGCCTGGACCTGTGAGGACATGCTAGGGATTGACCGAGACGTGGCAGAACATGCTATCCCGACTTATCCGGACTGTAAGCCTGTGAAATAGAAGTTGAGAAGGCTCAGGCCAGAATGGGCTGACAAGGTCAAGGAGGAAATTCGGCAGCAGATTGAGGCCAAGTTCCTTGTTGAAGTGCAGTATCCTACATGGTTGGCAAATGTGGTCCCTATAGCGAAGAATAATGGAAAGGTCAGGGTGTGTGTGGATTATCGAGATCTGAACAAGGCCTGCCCTAAAGATGATTTTCCACTACCCCATATCGATGTGTTGATAGACAGTGCCGCCAACTGCGCGATGTACAACTTCGGAGATGGTTATGTGGGCTACAACCAGTTCCTGAACAAAATAGCTGACTGGGTTAAGACCGCCTTCATCACAAAATGGGGGACCTACGCCTACCGAGTCATGCCTTTTGGCCTAAAAAATGCAAGGGCCACGTACTAGAGGATGGCGACCAAGATTCTGAGCGATTTGATCCACAAAGAGGTAGAGGTGTATGTCGATGACATGATGGTCAACTCAGCCACCCGGGAGGGCCACTTCGAAGCTCTAGACAAGTTCTTCATCAGGATTGACAAGTATAATCTGCGGCTTAACCCCAAGAAGTGCATTTTCGGAGTGACTTCAGGAAAACTATTGGGACATGTCGTCAGCCAGAGGGGAATAGAAATGGACCCAGACAAGGTGAAGGCCATCAGAGAGATGCCTGTGCCGCAAAAAGAGAAGGATGTAAGGAGTTTCCTGGGCAAGCTGCAGTACGTCAGCCGATTTATTGCCAAGCTCACTTCAATATGCGAGCCTATTTTTAAACTGCTCAGAAAGAATTAACCTGTAGTCTGGAATGAAGACTGCCAGAAAGCCTTTGACAGCATCAGGGAATATCTATTGAATCCGCCAGTGGTAAGGCCGCCGCAACCGATCAAACCGCTTATCCGGTATCTGGCAGTAGAGGGCAGTTCTGTGGGCGCCATGATGGCACAAGAGGATGAATTTGGGGTGAAATTTGCAATTTATTACCTCAGCAAGAAGTTCTTGGCTTATGAGATTAAATATGCTGAAGTAGAAAAAATCTGCCTCGCAGTGATTTGGGCATCAAAGAAACTGAGACATTACTTCCACTCATACAAAGTTCAGGCAGTAGCCAAGCAGAACCCGTTGAGATATTTGCAAGAGGCGCCGTCTTTGCTTGGTAAGATGGGGAGGTGGCTGCTCTTGCTACAAGAGTTCAATGTGCAATACATCACTCACAAAACTATAAAGGGGCGAGCCGTAGCCGAATTTCTTGTTGAGCATCCTATTCAAGGAGACACTCCCGAGTTCACCTTTCTGGATGAGAGCATAGTCGTGATTTCTGTCTAAGGATGGCAGTTACACTTCGACGGGGCAGTGAATAACAGAGGGGCCGGAGTTGGAATCATTTTGACAACCCCAGATAATGAGAAACTACCACTAGCCAAGAAGCTAAGATACAAAACAACCAACAATGAAGCCGAATATGAAGCATGCACTTTCGGGTTGGAAGCTTTAGCTGCACTGGGGGCAAAGAATGTAGAAGTCTTTGGTGACTCATCCTTGGTGATTAACCAGATCCGAGGTGAGTGGGCTGTAAAAGAAGAGCGGCTGGTACCCTATGTTTAATATTTGAAAGAGGTATGTGGGCAGTTTGAGACCTGCACTTTCCACTTCGTGCCGAGAGATGGGAATCATCTAGCTGATGCGTTGGCAACCCTAGTGTCGATGTGGGATAATCCTGAAGGAGTAGCTATGAAGCCAGTACTAATTTCGAGTTTTGAGAGGCCCAGCTTTCAGATCAAGCCCATAATGGAAGTGGAAGTGGCAGATGGAAAACCATGGTACTTTGACATCATGAATTACTTGGAAAACAATAAGTTTCCAGAGGAAGCTACTGAGAAAGACCAGAGGATGATCCGGAAGCTATCCACTTAGTTCATATCCTTGGAAGGGGTGCTGTACAAAAGACAGTCAGACGGGATTCAGCTCAGGTGCTTGAATGAAAAAGAAGCCCGCAAAGTGATAGAGGAGACCCATGCAGGTGTCCGTGGGGCTCACATGAACGGTTTGACCTTGGCTAAGAAGATCATGAGACAAGGCTTCTATTGGCTTACGATAGACAATGACTGCTCGAAATATGTTAAACAATGCTAGTTGTACCAACAATACGCAGACTTGAGGCACCTACCAGTATCAGAGCTACACAATCTGACATCACCTTGGCCTTTCGCCACTTGGGGGATAGATATCATTGGAGAGATTCGCCCTACGGTATCCAATGTGCACAGATACATCATAGCCGCAATTGACTATTTTACCAAATGGGTAGAGGTGGAATCCTTCAAAAAGATTGACGCAAGGGATATGGCCAAGTTCATAGAAAGGAATCTAATTTGCAGATATGGCCTCCCTCATCACATAGTGTCTGACAATGGGGTGCAGTTCATGGGAGAAACCAGGAAGCTCCTCGAGAAGTATGGCGCCGAACATCATAAATCTTCTCCCTACCGACCACAAGCAAATGGAGCAGTAGAGGTCGATAATAAAAATATGAAGAAGATCCTGTCCAAGATGGTCCAAACCTACAGAGACTGGGCTGAAAGTTACCCTTCGCCCTGTGAGGATGTAGAACAACGGTAAAGACATCTACGGGTGCTACACCATTTTCCCTGGTATACGGGATGGAAGCAGTGTTGCCAATTGAGATAGAGCTCAAGTCACTTAGAGTGGTCATGGAAGCCCAAATTCCAGAGGTCGAATGGGCACGACAGAGTCTACAGCACTTAAACTTATTAGATGGGAGTAGGCTGAAAGCTTATTATCATAACCAGATCTACCAGAAGAGATTGGCCAGGACCTTCGGGAAAAAGGTGAGAAGGCATCCGCTGAAAGAAGGGGACTTAGTGTTCAAGCAGATGAGGCCAGGCATACCAAATATCAGAGGAAAGTTCAGACCAACCTGGGAGGGGCCGTATATCCTTAAAAAGCTGTTGTCCAAAGGAGCTGCAATCTTGTCGGATAGTGATGGAAACGAATTCAAAGAACCGATCAACGTCGACAGACTCAAAAGGTTCTATGGCTAAAGACAAAAATAAAAAGAAGAGAATAAAATGCCCTGCAGGTCGAAAACCGAAAAAAGGCGGCGGTGCTAAAATTGGGCACCTCGACAGAGTGAAAACCGAAAAAAGGCATCCTATGCAAAAATTAGAGGCATGAGAGAAAATGTCCGATCGTGAAAACCCGAGAGGGCCGATTGGTAACAGGAGTTGATGCTGTTAAAATTCTGCTTCATGTATTAATAGGGCGTACGCGGTTGAGTAAATGTCAAAACTAATCATGTATGCTAAAATTATATGGAAATGTACACAATTTTGTGAAATAGAGTGAATATTATTCTTTTCATTTTTGTCATTTTCTAGTTCTGCATTAAAAAGAAATGTGACATTAAAAAAAATACATGTGTAAGCTAAGCTAAGTCCTGCTGCTGCTCTCGCCAACCAGATACTTGAGCCCTCGTGTCCTGTTATTAGATGTTGGACTAAGGATCCACTTCTTGTATTCGCTAGATGAAAACACAGAATGATTGCCGAACCTTGGGATAACAGTCTTCACCGGTAGCTTGCTCCACAGCTCATGATATCGAGAAGCAAACGCAGCCGAAAGAACTCCTCCCCGGAAAGATAAGGGAACCCTCACCACATCCTGGGTCATCCCGAGCTGACGTGTACATCGAGAAGTGATGTAGAAGGCGGCTCGACGGAGCCCATAGAGGGGAACACACCCCGATGGCCCATCAATGACCACATGAGACAATGGGAGCCAGGCAGACGTAAAACTGATATCGTCATTTGACAGCTCGCCAAATCTGGTAATGCCTTCACCAGCAGTGGCACACCCATACAGTCGTTGACGCGGAAGAAAATGGCTCGGCGATACTGTGGGGTAACTCGAGGAGGTGGCTCGGACAGCATCCTCAGTTTCTCTTACAGCCAAATCTGAAAAAAAAAAAGAAAAAAAAAAGAAAAGAGAAAAAAAAAAGAAAAAAGAAAAAAAAGAGAAAAGAAAAAGCCGCCGGAGTAAGTAGGGTTTACTTCAGGCAAAAATAAGGCACAGGGTTGTGTGAAAATCCGAAAGGACGCACCTCCCGCTAAGAAAAGCTAGTGTGAAAATCCATAAGGGACGCACTACCTTTAAAAATAATGACGTACCTGGAGCAATAAGGGGCTGCCGGCAAAAGTAGTAGTGGATCCAGAGCTCACAGCGTCCAAGCCCAGAATGGTCTCAGCCAGAATAAGTGGCAAGGGTGATAATCCCAGATAAAAGTCGCTTAGAACTCCAAATAGGCGAGGATCACCTGTCAGACCCCCTGGGATAACAGTGAGGAAGTTCACCATGCAAAACAAGAATACGATGCTTACCCGGTAGGTGGGGATGTCAGTGAATTGATCCAGAGCCTCTATCAGTGGCCCCAGAGCAAAGGAAAAGCCCGGAGAGATCAGCCGGACGGCCTCAGAAGGAGGTACACCTAGGGCCATAGCTATGTCCCGATTCTGGAGTAGGCCGCAGCAGCGCCAGGAGTGAACCAGGCTCCGAGAATAGCAGCTAGCTCTTCAGGCAAGGGGCACAATTCCTGGTAGGTGAATAGAAAAATGTGAAACCAGGGATTCCAGAAGTGGGTAGCCGCCAGAAGGAGGTCCTGATCGACTTTGACCCGGCACAGGTATTTCAGCCCAGACAGAGAGGAAAGGGCGCCTTCTTCCCAAGTGTGTTTGTCATCTAAGATACTGTGCATTCTTTGGGCTAGAGAGGAAGACATGCTAAGAAAGATGAAAGGCTCAAGATGTTGGAAAGTGAAGAGACATAAGAGGAGCAAAATTTTGTAAGAATTTATAGGAAGGTGTCACCGACGGCCTACCCGTCCCTCCTAAGAGACGGTCTGCCCATCGGTAAAAATCCACCTGGCAAACGCATACGTCAGCATTGCATTCATCACGCGCATTAACTCGCATTTATTGAGAGACAGACGGCCAACCCGTCGGTCGCTCCTACAGACGCCCAGCCCGTCGGTCACGAAATTCTATATAAGGGCGAGTGACAGACGGTGCAGCGCCTGCTGTCCCTTTCATTTTCTCTCTTAAACGGTTTTTTTTTGCTTTTTTTAGCGTTTTTCAAGCATTTCTTCTTCTTTTTTCGTGGTTTCTTCGTTTTTTTCGCGTTCTCTACTCACCGGGTGCTTGGACATTCATATTTCTTCAGTTTTCTACACTTCTCGTGACTACAAGTAAGTAAATAACTACTTTTTTGAATTAATTTAATTTATTTCTTCATTTCTTCTTCCTTTAACCTTAGAAATGGTTAGGATGCTTTAGATGCCTTAGAAATTTAGGGAGGATGCTGCCCATTTTCTTTATTTATTTATTACTTTTTATGATGCAATTAATCTGAATTTTTGCATGATCACATAGGAATAGAATTTTTCTATAACTTTGTTGCTTTAGAATTATACTTTCTAAGCGCGTTGTTCTGTATTGTTGAGGCCTAAGGCCGTTATCTTGTGTTGTTGGGGACACACTCTTATCGAGGTGCGTCCCATTTATGCACATATATTGTTGTTGAGGCCTGAGGCCTATTTTATGCCTTTTTATGTAGGAGGTTGGGCACACTCTTGCCGGGGTGCTGCCCAAATTTTCTTTTTTATTCTAAAATTGAATATTTTTGTGTATAATGCATGCCTTGGGGCCAGGAAAGCCCATTTTTATTCGCTCTAAATATTTCCATGCCAATTGCATGTTTCTTTTGCTTTGATATGTGCGAAGCATGTTGGGCAACTTCCCTTGACAGGATGTTCGCCCCTTTTTATTTATTATCAGTTTTTTTATCTCGTTTTTGGGCCGCCATTGCCCTGGTGAGGCCTAAATGGGCTTTCACCTTGAGAATAAGTCTAATAATGCTTGTTTTGTCAAATTTTCGCTATCTAATTTTTCTCCTTTGCAGGATGCCTCCTAGACGCAGAGCACCGCAAGCCCAGCCCGAGGTCGTAGTTCCGGGTTGGATGGACGATGAGTCAGCTCAGAGATATAGAGCGTTGGCTCAGGTAGAGCTTCCGGTCAGCCGCTTCGTGTCCCGGCCGTTCCTAGAGGCCCTTGGGATGGCCCTAGAGTTTGATATGCTTGTCGAGGGTGCTGGGTGGACAGAGTTCCTTGACCCCTCTTTCCAGACTTTTCCAGAGGCTACTCGCCAGGCCCTAGCCACCCTCCGCTTTGGCGGTTTTCAGAGGTCGGATATCGAGCAAGGGGTTGTCTAGTTCTTGTTTGACGGTGACCATTTCAGTATTACCAGGCAGAGATTCAAACAGGCCATGGGGCCCCCTATAGAGGAGGGGGTCGAGATCCCACGGCGAGCGGTGAGGCGCGCCCACTGGGCGGCCATTGCCGTACCAGGAGTGTTGTATGATCATGATACAGCGAAGAGCACCGTACTGGTGTCTCAGGCACTCCGGTATTTGCACAGAGTGCTATCCAGTTCGTACCTTGGTCGTGCTGGTAATCCAGGTTCGCTTAACGCGGCCGAGATCTGGAACCTCTGGGCTATGGTGGCAGGCCAGTGTCTCAACATTAGCCATGAGATCTTGGCCAACTGGACGAGAGTCGGCAGAGGATTTACACCGGTGGTGATAGTGGGAGGAGTTATCACCCGGTTGCTTTTGAGGTTGGGAGTTGCCCCAGACAGGTTGAGAGGACCCTTGGATGAGGGGATCCATGTGGATGCCGCAGTGGCAGTGCAGATGGGGATGATCTCCCCGATATCAGGTTAGGTAGAGGCCTACAGAGTGCTGTCCATTCACGAGACCCGGCGGATGTTCTCACTTCCACCCTTGGGTCCAGATTCGGACCACCCGGAGCAGTCAGAGCAGCGGCCTCCAAGCCTCCACAGCCGGAGCAGCAGCCACCACGGCCAGAGCCCCAGCCTCATCCTCTACACCAAGAGCCAGAGCCTCAGCCTCCTCAGCCTCCTAAGACTCAGACTGTGCCACCGCCACCACAGCAGGAGTAGCCCAGGACTCTGTCGGATTTTGACATGGAGTTCACGATGGATGAGCTCTTTGCCGCTCCACCGGCATCGAGAGCGCCGACTCCTGTCCCGTCGCCAGGGTACAGAGGACTATCCACGGGCCCCCCAAGAGATATCATCCTTATTTCCGAGGCGACCCAGGGGCATCCACCTCCGCAGCACCGCCGCTAGAGCCACCACAGCAGCAGCCAGCACAGCCTAACTTCTCTCAGCTCCTCACTTCCATGTTCACAGCCCTAGAGCGATGACAGGATGAGAGGGATAGAGCTATACACGAGAGGTTGGACCGCCAGCAGGATGCTATTCAGGAGCAGTCCCAGTCTGTAGAGCGGCTAGCCCAGGAGCAGGCCGTTTACATCAAGCACACTGCATGGGAGCAGGCTCGGGTCATAGAGGCTTTCAGAGATGAGCAGGCTCGTGCTGGCTAACTTGTCCATCTAATAGTCCACTCTCACAGGGAAGAAGTGAGCTGACTTCATAAGCCTATCCACAATCACCCATACAGAATCATGCTTCCTCTGTGTCAACGACAAACCAGAAATGAAATCCATGGCAATGTCATCCCATTTCCACTCGGGAAAGGACAAAGGCGTGAGCAATCCCGAAGGAACTTGATGCTAAGCTTTTACATGCTGACATGTCAAGCACTTGGACACAAAATCCACAATATCCCTCTTCATACCGGACCACCAATAAAATTGCTTCATGTCCCGATACATCTTTTCACTGCCAGGATGCATAGTAAAAACCATACTATGCACCTCACTCATAAGTTGTCTCCTCAACTCCTCATTTTTCGGTACACACAAGCGGTTCCTATGCATCAACACTCCATCCAAAACTGAGAAATCAGGCTGCTTACCTGAACTAACCTCCTGCACAATCTGCGGTAGCCTCTCATCATCCCTCTGAGCATCCACAATCCTCTATCTCAAAGAAGGTTTCACTCTTAACTGAGCAACCAAAGCTCCGTCTGAATCAAACCTCCATCTAAACCGTCTCAAGAACAAGGCTGAAACCGACTTGTGACTCAAAGCATCAGCGACTACATTAGCCTTACCCGGATGGTAATCCACAATGCAGTCGTAGTCCTTAAACAACTCAAGCCAACGGCGCTGTCTCATGTTTAACTCCTTCTGCATGAGGAAATACTTCAAACTCTTATGGTCCGTAAAGATTCTACACTTTTCCGCATACAGATAATGGCGCTAAATTTTCAAAGCAAAAACCACAGCCGCTAACTCAAAATCATGCGTCGGATAATTCCTCTCATGTGGCTTCAACTGTCGAGAAGCATAAGCCACAACTTTACCTTCCTGCATCAGTACACACCCAAGACCGAGACCCGATGCATCACTATACATGACAAACTCTTTACCCGAGATGGATTGAGTAAGTATAGGAGCCTCGACTAGCAACTGCTTCAGCCACTAAAAACAAGCCAGACACTTATCCAACCACTCAAACCTGACGCCTTTTCTTAATAACCTTGTCATCGGAGCAGCAATCACTGAAAAACCCTTAACAAACCGACAGTAGTATCCTGCCAAACCCAAAAAACTCCTCACTTCCTGAACATTCCTAGGTGCTTTCCAATCAACTATCACCTCAATCTTGGCCGGATGCACCTGAATACCTCTAGCAGAAACAATGTGACCCAGAAATGACACTTCCCGAAGCCAAAAGTCGCACTTGCTAAGCTTAGCAAACAACTGATGCTCTCTCAATACTTGTAAAACCAACCGGAGATGTTCTTCATGCTCACTCTCATTCTTGGAATACACCAAGATGTCATGTATAAACACCACTACAAACCGATCTAAGTATGGCCTAAGTACTCTGTTCATCAAATCCATGAATGCCGCTGGAGCATTGGTCAAACTAAACGGCATCACAAGGAACTCATAGTAGCCATACCGAGTCCGAAATGCAGTCTTAACCACATTCTCATCCTTAACCCAAAACTGGTAATACCCTGATCGAAGATCAATTTTTGAGAAAACACCTGCACCCCTAAGCTGATCAAACAAATCCCCAATCCTAGGCAAAGGATACTTATTCTTCACTGTGACCTTATTAATTTGCCTATAATTAATACACATCTGCAAGGACCCATCCTTCTTCTTAACAAACAAAATAGGAGCCCCCTATGGAGATATGCTGGGTCTAATAAACCCCTTATCCAATAGCTCTTGTAGCTAAGTTTTGAGTTCTCTCAACTCTACAGGAGCCATCCGATAAGGTGCTTTCGATATTGGAGTGGTACCCGGCATAATCTCTATGGACAACTCAACTTCTCTCTCAAGAGGAAAACCCGGCAATTCACTCGGAAACACATCACTAAACTCCCGCACAACCGGGATGTCCTCAATCTGAACTTGATCCCTCTTGGAATCCAACACAACCGTTAGGAAGGCCTCACAACCCTTCCTAATAAACCTCTTAGCTTGCATAGCTGAAATTACATTATTCAAAGAACTAGCCCCCAGACCTTTAACAAACACATAAGACCGATCCTTATCCCGAAGCACCACCGTCTTCCTATGGCAATCAACTATAGCCCGGTGCTTACCCAACCAGTCCATACCCAAAATCAGATCAAACTCTCTGAAAGGCAACTCAATCAAATCCACTGGAAACACAACTTCCTCAACTAGCAAAGGACAATTTTTATAGACTCTACTCACACTGACACTATGCCCTAATGGACTGGTCACACATATCTCATAATCTAACTGATCAACCACATGCAACTTATCAACAATCTTATCTGTGCACAAGTATGAGTGTGTGGAACTAGGGTTAATTAGAGCATACAATTCAGTGTCATGGAGTAGGAACTTACCAGCAATAACATCGGGCGCATCCTACTCCTCTCTAGCGCTCACGGCATAGGCTCTAGCTGCGACTGATAACTGACGCTCAACAGACTCTGATGCAGCTCCCTTTCTAGGTCGACCGCCTCGACCTCTACCTCGGCCTCTACCGCGAGTAGCCTGCGTGGCCTCCCTCCGATCACCTAAAGCTTCATACGATCTCGGACAGTTGGCCAAAAAGTGCTCGGTGCTCCCGCAATAGAAACACCCACCAGTGAGCCACTGACACTCACCCCTGTGCGGCTTACCACAGTGTGCGCACTCAGGTAACACTTCTATCCTAGAACCCGAATCACCTCTACCAGGACCAGATACTCTACCTGAACCCTGCCTTCTACCTCTAGTGGCTGGACCAGATGATGACTCATCTTGCGGGTTCCTCGATCTCTTACCCGAGGATGAAGAAGAAGATCCTCCGCGAGAAGGGTTCCTCCTCTGAGCCCTCTCTCTCAGCACAAATTCTGATCTCTCCGCCCTCATAGCAGCATCTACTATCTAGTAGTAATTCACCCCCGGTGTGCTCACCAAGGAGATCAGCATAATCCTCAAAGACTCATTCAACCCTGCCTCAAAATGACGGCACCTGAACTCATCAGTCATAATACCTACTGGAGCATACCTAGACAACCGGTTAAACTCTTTCTCAAACTCCAAAACTGACAAAGGCCTCTGTTTCAAGCTTAGGAACTGTGCCCATCTAGTATCCTTATCGGTCTGAGTTATGTACTTCTTCGTGAACTCTCCCTCAAAGAAATCCCAAGTAATCGGATCGGGTAGCTGAGGATGCCTACAAACCAATTCCCACCATTCATAAGCGGACCCTTGCAGCAAAGACACTGCATAATCTGCCTGATGGTCAGGAGGACACCAGACTTCTCTCAAAGCACGCTTTACTTTGTCTACACATTTCTCAGCCAACTCTGACTCATCCAACCCTGTGCCATAGAAGTCTTCAACACCAGCCCTTCTCAAGTTCTCTATAGGAGCTCTAGGAGCAGTCACTCTCTCCAATACCCTAGCCATGTCCTGTGATAGCTTGAACATAGCTTCAAAAGGCATGGCAGCGGCCTCGGGCTAGACCCTAACATGTTGAGCCGACACAAAAACCGAAGGATCCACAGCTTGAGGGTTCACACTCTCGGCAGACTCCTCAAGTGATCCACGAACAGAGTTAGAAGCGATCTAAAACAACGAGAAGACAATCACGTCAGCCAACACAGATCTAGACATATACACATCTATGCACCTCAACTCAACAACAACACCCAGAAATGCCTAAACCAAGGCTCTGTTACCAAAAACTGTAACACCCCCTACCCATACGTAGGCGTACCCATCCTCCAGGAGTGAGAAGCCGTATGAGCCCGGTGTGTCACCAAGCAAATAAAGATACAAAGCATACATTCATACATAATAACCATACATCATTATGGGAAAATTAAAACCTTCATAAGCATCAGAATAATCCATCATTACAATAGCAAAATTCGTTATAAAAATGTTATGATCAAAAACCAGAATAAATAATTACATAACCCAAAGTATGTAAATGCGAAAGCTTTATAAAATAATGGTATAAAGAGAGTTCCGATACAAAAGAATCAGTCATGCTATCAAAAATAAAGCCCTAACACTAATCCCTCTGTGTTGGCTTGACTGGCGATGACTCTCCCAAAATAACGTCACCCTCCGCACCTGCACGGATAAGACACCGTGCTAAGCGATAAACAGTTAGTGGGGAAACACACAATGAAAGAGTGGACGGCCATTCACAATGGTCGTCTATGCCATACACATACAATATGACCAATGTGAATAATGATATCAGCTATATAATCATACTTGCATAATAAAGACATTCATTTAGAAGTTCACATCCACATTCACTTACACTTTAGTTGATTCCTCATACTTATCATTATATGCATCTGAATACCATATTCTTGAAAACATATCAAAGCGGAAGAAAACAAAAAGAGCCCCTACTAACTCACAATAGTGGATAACGAGTAAACGCATAGCGTATCTTACGGGCACGAATCGAACACATAGCGTACCTTACGGGTACGAATCAGAAACCATTTTATTTTTGTCGCATTCAAAACATTTTGTAAGGGGACCTTAAACAAGATCCAAAATGCATAAGGGGTTCGCGTGGAACCAAACGGGGACCTGATCGGGGTCCAGACAGAACTGAGGGCTGCAGCTAAGAGACTCTATTAGGCATGCCTAACTATCCACTAGATTGACTCTCGCAGGTCATGTATAATACAAATCATATTTCAAAGTACAACATAAAATTCATCTGAAGAATCATGGTATTACTCATATAAAAGAATACAAAAGCATGACATCTATCATACAGTAGTATCAGTCCATTCAGAAGGGATACGAAATTCATTTTTAGTTAAAACTGGGCAATTTCAGAAAATAGGCCGAACAGAGGTAACCAATCGCACAATGGCCGGTCACGAGTTATGACTGGCAATCACGACTCGTGACTGGTCTCTTGGTGCCTCTTGGCTGGTCACGAGTCGTGACTAGCCATCACCACTCGTGACTGGCCTCTTGGCTGGTCACGAGTCGTGACTGGCCATCACCACTCGTGACTGGCCTCTTTACTGGTCATGAGTCATGACTGCCAATCATGACTTGTGAGTGGTCTCTCCCCACACAGCCGATTGGGGAGAAAACTAGGGTCACGAGTGCCGAGATCCACTCTCCCGATCGGAACTTCCCATCTTTTGATCGATAGCCGAGTGTGATGCACTCAAGGCATTTCCAATCGGAAGATGGTAGGCCGATCGAGACTTGGACCAACTTATTTTTGCATTTTGCAACTACAGGAACTCTGCAGAAATCCCTAGTTCCTAAACTTGCTCAGAACATTAAAACACATTTCTCAAAAAAATCACTTACCTCAGATCACTACATTCCTCGCCACCAACGATGCACATATACAACTTTTAACACCCTTAACACAATTAGATCACATTTGAACAAAAGCAAATTCCAATCAAAGCAACCCAGAAAGTCACAGTAAACCCAAAACACACTAATCCGTTCTTTTGGTTGGGACTTAAATCAGCTAAAACACATTACATTACTTCCAGCATGCATCACAACGATCATCAAATTACCACAAATCATTCAACCACAACATAAACACAAAAATGCAGAAATTCCCAAACGTGAAATCCTAGCTTCAATCACTTGGTTCCACTACTTCCAGCTTTCTCTTTGCCTTTCGGGTCACGGGGAGGCTCAACTAACAGCTGACACACCAAGAACACCCAAAAAAAAACCCTAAATCAAAACCCAATCTAGAAATGCAAAGAAGAAAATGAACAGTGTGAAGAAAATGATAAAAATGTGGAAAACCTTACCTCGTAGAGGTTGAGGAGTGATCAAATTCCACCATAAATAACTTGAATCAAATACCAGGACACAAAGGGGAAGGGAAAAGAGGAAGAAGGAGTAATGAAGAAGAGAAAATGGGGCGAGAGGCAGTAGGAGTGGCTGCCCTTCTTTTTCTTTCATTTTACACCCATTTCTAAAAACCCTAGCTACGTGTCATCCTAAGATTGGTGGAACTTGACCACTCACACTTAACAAGCATACACTACTCACACACAATGCACTCTCAACTTAAAACACCCTACTGATGTGTGAGTAAAGCACACAACCCTAACTCTACTATTCACAACCTACAATGGTACACTCATGCACACCAAAACTTAACCCAACTAATTCACACCTTAATAACCTATATGCATCCACATGCTAAAAAAATCATTAAAACATGCATTTTTACCAAAATACCCTTATGACATGCCCAAAACACAGAATGCATGCACACACATAAATAGGCTCATACTACTAGTGGGCAATTGGGGTGTGACACTAAGGGAGCCGCAGGGGCCTCAGGTTGCACCCTAGGAGGTTGAGCCGGACCCGCCACTGATGGATCTTGCTCTTGGGGATTCGCACTCTCGGCTGATCCCGCAAGTGATCCACGAGCAGACTCCATACCTACAAAACACAAACCACAATTCGCATCAGGCCAACACAACTCTAACAGACTTTCTATGACACTCTAGCCCAGAAAGGTCTAAACCTACTGCTCTGATACCACAAAATGTAACAGCCCTTACCTATACATAGAGAACTTCACCCTATGAAGAGGATGAAGGTCCCCGATAGATAAGGGTTGCCACCCACAGATGGTCAAACAGAACCAATTGTACACCAATCACATATGCAAATGAATAAATTAAAATTTCACAACTCATGAGAGAAAGAGCCATATGGAAAAATGTTGCATTTCATTAATATAACAAAGGTGGTTTACATATTCCAAAAGGATACAAAATGTGCCTGAATAGTTACATACAATTAACATCAAAACAACTTACAAAAGATTCTTTACATAGTTTTAAAAGTACAAGACTTTAATACATACAAAAAGAATACAAGGCCTAAACTACAAAATCTTCTATCCACTAGTCCTATTGGCCCTATTGATGCGAATCCCACTGATAAACCCTTCAAAATCTTCCACACCTGCATGGATAAAACACCCGTGCTAAGCGAAATCGCTTAGTGGGGAAACAAAAATGCACAACGACCACTCATAGTGGCGTCAACAAATAATCACAAGCAAATGGCACAGTTATATGTTCAAATTTCATAAATTACTTAAAGCATAACAGCATCATATTCATATTATTCCCAACACGCAATATTTCAAAGTTCACATATAATAACAAATAACATCCTTGCACCTACTTTATCAAAATAGTGGATAACGAGTGCGCGTAGATACCCGAACGTATTAACATTATTCTCATAACACATAGATACCCGAGGGTACCAAACAATCTTTTTAATTTTTATTCCAAAACATTTTCGCATAGATTCGGTACATAGGGATCACGAAGATCCAGTCGGGGGACCTGATCAGGGTCCAAATCATTCGATAGCTGCAGCAATGGTAACTCTATTAGGCATTCCTAACTATCCACTTATTCGACTATAACAGGTCATGCATAATCCAAGGCACATTTCAATTCACAACATATGTTTGCATCATGTATTATTCATGATATAGGACGCATATAAATACATTCATATAGTAAACAATAAAAATTAGCAATGAAAATGACATTAGAAACTCATTTTCATACAACTGGGAGCTTGGGAAAAATAGGGCAGGTCGGAGCCTCTGTCGCGCTCGCGACAGAGGGGAAATGAGCATGAGTCATGCTGAGGGACACGACTCGTATCCATTCTCCCTCAGACGTGCTCTGAAGCAGGACATGCAAAGGCCTCAGCATAGCATGAGTCGTGTGGCGCCAGCACGTCTCGTGTTGTCTTCCATCCTTCCTCTATCTCGTGCTCCACAGCAAGACTCGCACACTGAAGGAGCACGAGTCGAAGGATAGAGCACGAGTCGGACGCTTTTGATGCAGTATATGCTACAGTGCCCAAAAACACAAGATCTGGGCATTCCTCTCTGTCGCGATCATGAGAACGTCGTGCTCGCGATAGTGATGAGATTTCGAGTCCACATAACAAGCTGAAACCCAGAATTTTTCCCTCAAGCAAACTATTTTGACCCAAAAACTTTTAATCAATTCTTACCTCACATATGGCCTCTAAAACACCACAACAAACATAAATTAACATATTCCAATATTCAATTCTCATCAATAAATTACTTTACATGTTAACATTCTACAAATCACAAAATCTAGAAATTTGTAGCAAACTCAATCAATCCTCATAATCACTTCAACAACCAACACATATGTATAATCATTTTTCACAACTAAAAACCCATAATACACCTGCCAAAATAAGACCAATTACACACTCAAAATTTCAGAAATTCATGTACACTCACACAAGGACACATGAACATTCAAGGAATAGAAATTTCCAAAACCAGAAATCAATGAACCTCCAATCAAGGGGCTCCACTCCCGCTCGCTACCTCCTTGCCCTTAGATTCTTTAGGAGGATTCTCTGAACCATAAAACCCACAACGCTGAACAAATTCAAAACCCTAACTTATAATTACAAAACTCATCTAAAGAGGGAGAAGAAGAATAAGAAAACTAATACCCATCACTTACCACGCCAGCTTAGGCTACACCAAACTCACTTGAATTTGCAGCAAAAAGGAAGAATTCAAGAAGAAATGAAGAAGAAAGGAAGAGGAGGAGCAAAGTAACGGGAAAGGGAAGAAGAAGAAGGAGAAGCGTGAAAAGGAAATGGGAATTAGCTGAAATCTCTCTCTCTCTCTCCCAGTACTTATCCCATCTTTATCTTTTCTTGCCACATGTCACACTCTTAAAGGATAAACACACCCAACTCTCCACCTCTATCACTTACCCAATTCTAATCTCCTAACACACACACTACTCTCATGCACACACTCACACTAGAAAATAACAAAATTAAAGCATAATAACAAATTAATTTAACAAAAATAAACGCATGCTCCAAATAAACCACACATATTTACACGCACACAAGGCTCACTCTACTAGGGTGGTTTCGGGGTTACAGCCCATTATGGCCATCATCCGATTTTCAAACTCCTCCAGCCTCCTACCAACTTCTTTAGCAATCATAGCTCGGGTTGCATCTGCTTCTCTCGGTGAATTAGCCATTTCCAAATATTTGAGTTTCTATTAACTACCTTTGATCCTGATCTTGGCCTTAGACAAAAGGTCTTCTAATTTGGTGACTGTCGGAACCCCAAAACCACTTAGGCATATGATCTATGATGGCTGAAACATAGAGGGGTTAGGATGATGCATGCAGTGCACTGAAAAAAAATTACGTACAATATAATATCTACATGTGAAAATTATATGCACAACAATAGAATGTACACATACAAAATGAAATGCATATGCTTTTTTATTTTTTATTTTTATTCTTATTATCTTTTTTTTTACATGGATAAATGACACGTAATGCATAAGCATGTTGTGCAACATTCACAACCACATGCAAGCAAGTAGATCCTTCTAACCTTATCACTTCCACATATGAGGTCATGCGGTCTCTTTCCTAGATGGGCTTGGTCCATAGGTCAGTGGGGAACCCAATGGATGCATACGGTGCACAGTGGAAAACCAGCAGCATAACCTCTCTTATCTAATGTACATACGTATGGGTTTTGATCATTGTTTATTTAGGCAGTCCGAATAAATTGACAGGGGCCTATCGGGGCATGAAAGCCTTTGATTAGGTGACCAACCAATTTATCCAGGTTTGTCCAATATGTAATAATCCACATAGCAAGCATAGTATTATGGTTCATACCACCTAGGGGAAGTATCTATTGCCATTACATGAGATTTGGTCAAGGGTGGTGATACTTTAGGGCAACCCAAGCATGGTCCCTCCCAATAGGTCTAGCTCATCACGAGCTTAACGACTGATGAGGTCTCCATTTGATATACCATATAAGTGAACGTAGGGTTGTACAAACTATAAGTAGACGGTATTCAATTGAGATGTCTAGATGAGAAAGAAGCCAAAAAGGTAATGGAAGAAACTCACGCTGGTGTGTGCGGAGCCCACATTAATGGTTTGATGTTTGCCAAGAAGATCATAAGACAAGGATTCTACTTGCTCATCATGGATACAGATTGCTAAAAATACATAAAGCAATGCCAGTTGTGTCAGTAGTATGCAGATTTAAGGCACTTGCCAATTTTAGAGTTACACAGTTTGACATTGCCTTTACCGTTCGCAGCTTGGGGGATCGACATTATTAGAGAAATACATCCCACGGCCTCTAATGGACATAGATTCATCATAGTTGCCATCGATTACTTCACAAAATGGGTAGAGGCTGAGTCTTTCAAAAAGATCGATGCATGGGATATGGCTAAATTCATTGAGAAGAACTTGATATGCAGATACGGCCTCCCACATCACGTGGTATCCGAAGTTCATGGCTGAGATGAAGAGGTTATTTCAGAAGTACGGCATTGAGCATCATAAATCTTCTCCTTATCATTCTTAGGCTAATGGAGCAGTAGAAGCCGCCAACAACAACGTCAAGAGAATCCTAGCCAAGATGGTTCAGAATTATAAAGATTGGGCAAAAAAGTTGCCTTTCGCACTCTGGGTTATAAAACGTCTGTCAGAACTTCTACAGGGGCTACACCGTATTCCTTGGTATATGGGATGGAGGCTGTACTGCCAGTCGAGATTGAACTCAAGTCATTGAGGCTAGTTATGGAAGCTCAGATTTCGAAAGCCGAATGGGCATGGCAATGGCTGCAGGACCTGAACATACTAGATGAGAGCAGAATGAGAGCCTACTATCATAATTAGATTTATCAGAAAAGGCTTACCAGGTCATTTGGAAAGAAAGTCAAGAAACACCCATTGAAGGAAGGGGACTTGGTATTCAAACAAATGAGACTGGGTGTGCCCGATATCAGGGGAAAATTCAGACCGTCATGGGAAGGTCCTTTCATCCTCGAGAAGTTATTGTCAAAAGCAGCAGCGATTCTATCAGATGGTGATGGTAACAAGTTCAAGGAGCCGATTAACATTGATAAACTCAAGAGGTTCCATGACTAAAGAAAATAAAAATCAAAAGAAGAGAATAAAAGCCCCACAGGTCAAAAATCGAAAAAAGGCGACCTTGATAAAATTGGGCGCCTCGTCAGGGTGAAAACCGAAAAAAGGCATCCTGGGCAAAAATTTTAGACTTGAGAGAAAATTTCCAATCAAGAAAACCCGAGAGGGCTGATTAGTAGCAGAAGTTTGATGCTATTAGGATTTGTTCCACAAATGAATGTAGCTTTACGTTTTGAATTAATGTTAAATGGTGATTATGTATACTGAAATCATACTGAGATGTACACAATTTCGTGAAATGGAATGAAACTAAATATATTCATTTACATTATTTTCTAGTTCTGGTTATGAGGCTTTCCTAGCTGTAGTTTTGGATTCCAAGAGAGATCAAGTGAGGATTGAAGATATCCCTATTGTGCGGGAGTTTAGTGATGTTTTTCCAGGTGATTTGCTGGGTTTGCCTCTAGAGAGGGAAGTTGAGCTAGCCATAGAGATCATGCCGGATACCACACCTATATCAAAAGCACCTTATCGGATGGCTCCTGTAGAGTTGAGAGAACTCAAAACTCAACTACAAGAGCTATTGGATAAGGGGTTTATTCGACCCGGCATATCTCTATGGGGAGCTACGGTTTTGTTTGTCAAGAAGAAGGATGGGTCTTTAAGGATGTGCATAGATTATAGGCAGATTAACAAGATCACAGTGAAGAACAAGTATCCGCTACCCATAGTCGAGGATTTGTTTGACCAGCTTCGAGGTGCGGGAGTGTTTTACAAGATAGATCTTTGGTCAGGGTACTATCAGCTTCGGGTTAAGGATGAGGATGCGGTTAAGACTGCATTTTGGACTCGGTATGGCCACTATGAATTCCTTGTTATGCTGTTTGGTTTGAATAATGCTCCTGCGGCATTCATGGATTTAATGAACAGAGTGTTTAGGCCATACTTGGACCGATTTGTAGTAGTGTTTATAGATGATATCCTGGTGTATTCCAAGGATGAGTTCGAGCATGAGGAATATCTTCGATTGGTTTTGCAAGTGTTGAGAGAACATCGGTTGTTTGCCAAATTGAGTAAGTGTGATTTTTGGCTTCGGGAAGTGTCATTTTTGTGCCACATAGTTTCAGCCAAGGGTATTAAGGTAGATCCAACTAAGATTGAGGCCATAGTCGATTAGAAAGTGCCTAGGAATGTTCAGGAAGTGAGGAGTTTCCTTGGTCTGGCGGGTTACTACCGTCGGTTTATTAAGAGTTTCTCGGTGATTGCCGCTCCGATGACTAGGTTGTTGAGGAAAGGAGTTAAGTTCGAGTGGTCGGATAAGTGTCAGGCTTGCTTTGAGAGGTTGAAGCAGTTGTTAGTCGAAGCTCCTATACTAACTCAACCCATCACGGGTAAGGAGTTTGTTATGTATAGCGACGCTTCAGGTGTTGGTCTGGGATGTGTTCTAATGCAGGAAGGTAAGGTTGTGGCTTATGCTTCTCGACAGTTAAAGCCACACGAGAGGAACTATCCGACACATGAGCTTGAGTTAGCAGCAGTTGTCTTTGCTTTGAAGATTTGGCGCCATTATCTCTATGGGGAGAACTGCAAGATCTTTTCAGACCACAAGAGTTTGAAGTATTTCCTGACTTTGAAGGAACTGAATATGAGACAGCGTCATTGGCTTGAGTTGTTTAAGGACTACGATTTCATTGTGGATTACCATCCGTGTAAGGCCAATGTAGTCGCAGATGCTTTGAGTCGAAAGTCAGGTTTTGCCTTATTTTTGAGATGATTCAGATGGAGGTTTGGTTCGGATGGGGCTTTGATAGCGCAGTTGAGAATCAAGCCTACTTTGAGACAGCGAATAGTTGATGCTCAGAAGATTGATGAGAGGCTTCAGAGGATTGTGCAAGAGGTTAGTTTGGGCAAGCAGTCAGAGTTCTCAGTTCTTAATGGAGCACTTTTGTATGGGAACCGTTTGTGTGTTCCGGATGATGAGGATTTGAGGAAGCAGCTTTTGAGTGAGGCGCATAACACAGTTTTCACCATGCATCACGGGAGTAAAAAGATGTATCGGGATATGAAGCATTTTATTGGTGGTCTGGTATGAAAAGGAACATATTGGATTTTGTATCCAAGTGCCTGACATGTCAGCAGGTTAAGGCTAATCACCAAGTTCCTTTTGGATTGCTCACGCCTTTATCCGTTCCGGAGTGGAAGTGGGATGACATTGCTATGGATTTTGTTTTCTGCCCTTGACTTAGAAAAAGCATGATTCTGTTTGGGTTATTGTGGATCGACTCACAAAGTCCGCTCACTTCTTGCTGGTTAGGATGGATTACCAGATGGATAGATTGGCCAGCATCTATGTGGATGAGATAGTTCGGTTGCATGGAGTACCTTTGTCCATAGTTTCAGACCGGGACCCAAGGTTCACATCTAAGTTTTGGAAAGAGTTGCAGCGAGCTTTGGGTACCAAGTTGAACTTCAGCACGGCGTTTCATCCTCAAATAGACGGTCAGTCCGAGTGAGTGATCCAGATCTTAGAGGACATGTTAAGGGCTTGTGTGGGTAGTTGGGATAAGTATGTATCGCTTATGGAATTTGCCTACAACAATAGCTATCAGTCCAGTATCGGTATGGCTCCTTATGAGGCTTTGTATGGACGTCAGTGTAGGACTCCAGTTTGTTGGACAGAGTTATCCGAGAGGTCAGTGATTGGGCCATAATTGGTAAGGGATACAGAAGAAAATATTAGAGTTGTGCAGCAGAATTTGAAGGCGGCCAAGGATCGACAGAGATCTTATGCCAACTTGAAGAGAAAGTATGTGCAGTTTGAAATCGGAGACAAGGTTTTCCTGAAAGTTTCTCCTTAGAGAAAAGTGCTTAGGCTTGGGAAGAAAGGAAAACTTAGTCCTCGTTTCATTGGTTCATATGAATGTTGGCAAGAGTTGGTCCAGTGGCCTATAGATTGGCTTTACCGATAGAGTTGTCCAAGTTGCATGATGTGTTCCACGTTTCAATGCTTCGTCGGTATAGGTCGGATCCTTCTCATGTTTTGTCGGTTCAAGAGGTTCAAGTGCAGTCTGATTTTTCCTACGATGAGGAACCAAAGGCTATCCTGGCTCGGGAAGTGAGGCAATTAAGAAGTAAGCAGATTCTGTTGGTGAAGGTTCTGTGGAATCACCATGGAGTCGAGGAGGCGACATGGGAACCAGAGGAGTCGATGAGAGCTCAGTACCCGCAGTTGTTCAGTTCAGGTGAGAATTTCGAGGACGAAATTCTTGTTAGTAGGGGAGAGTTGTCACACCCCATTTGCCCCCTAGTAGAATGAGCCATATATGTGAGTATGTATTTGTATGTGTTTGGCATATCATAAGTGCATTTTGAGAATAGTGCATGTTTTGTGGGTTTATTCCGGTGTGGGTGTGCATAAGTGGAGTTGTGATTATATGCATGTGAGCACATCATAGTTTGTGTGTTAAATGAGAGAGAGCATTGTGTGTGTTGCTCATACATGTGTAGGGTGCATTATTGGAGTGTTTCATTGTGTGTGTGTGTGACATGTGCATATAGTGTGTGAGTGATTGACTTCCACCACTAGGATGAGGACACATGGCAAAGTTAGGGAAATAAAAAGTAGAGGAGAAAAAGAATTGGGAATTCAGAAATTTTCAGCCCTCATTCCCGTTCTTCCCTCTTCTCATTGTCTTTCCTTCCCTTCCTTTCCATTTGTGTGCTCTAAGCTTGGATTCAAGCTCTTAGTGTTGGAGATTAATCACATCTTGCATGTAATTGGTAAGTTTATGTATTTTTCCATTCTTGTTCATTATCTTCTTCTTCCCTTGCATTTTTTCGGTTTTGGGTTTCAAGTTAGGGTTTTGAGTTTGCGTATTTTTGTGGTTTATTGCTTAGCTGAGCCTCCAAGAGATCCTAAAGGCAAGGAAGTTGCTGGATCTAGTGGAACCAAGTGATAGAGCTTCTAATTTTGAGGTTTGGGAATTTGTGTTATTGGAATAATTGGTATGTTCAATTGAATGAAATTCTGGAAATTTTAATGTTCTTGATGCTTTTATTAGTTCATATGATATGGGTTTTGGTTCTCTTTGTCTATTTAACCTTGATTGTGAATCTTGGAATCATTTATGCGATTGATGGATATGTGATGTGAATAGTGATGCAATGGATTGTGTAAATTGATGTTGTTCTTCGAATTCTTGAGTAAGATTCGTTTATGGCATGATTTAATGACATTTGAATGGTTTAATTTTGTTATTGGGTTGAGGATGTGATGTTTAATATGTGAGTTGTGAGATTTTTGGCTTGAAATCTGGAAATTTGCCTGCAAGAATCACATCTGGGCGTGGGTCACGGTGGCAACCAACTTAGTTACCACCGTGAGCCATGAACCAAATGCATTCTGCCCAGAGTTTGAACATGTCACGGTGGCAACCAATCTTGTCACCACCGTGAGGTGTCCAGACTTTAGCTTCTGTTCTGGGCAGTGGGTATGTCACGGTGGCAGCCTAGTATAGTCACCACCGTGAGGTACCCCAATGAAGCTTTCTGTTTTGAGGTGTAGGTATGTCACGGTGGCAACCTAGTTTAGTTACCACCGTGAGGTACCCCAGACTTGCTTTTTGCCAGAAATCTTTGGTGTGTCACGGTGGCAACCAATCTGATTACCACCGTGACCTACCCTATTTTTGCAAAAAAATCCTGTTTTCTTCATACGTTTTGGAAATATTATACTATTGATTTTAGCATTCAATATCACTTAATATGAGCCATAATTGTGCATGTACTGATCCATTTAAAGTATTTGAATTCTTTATTTGTTATAATTAAAATGTGGATGTTAATTGTATGATTTTAGCCTGCAAGAGTCAGTCTAGTGGATAGTTAGGCATGCCTAATAGAGTCTCTTAGCTGCAGCCCTTTGTTCAGTTTGGACCCCGATCAGGTCCCCGCTTGGTTCCTCGTGAACCCCTTTGTGTTCGGATCTTGTTTAAGATCCCCTTTGAAAATGTTTTGTGGAAATTAAAAGAAAAAAATTGGTTTCTCGATTCGTACCCGTAAGGTACTATTTTTAATCGGCTCGTACCCGTAAAGTACTGTTTGTTCACTCATTATCCACTAATTTGAGTCAGCAGGCACTTTGTCTTTTTGAATTGCTTTGATATGTATGAGATTGTATTACTCGGATATGTTATTAATGAGATGTTATGATGGCAGTGGTATTTTTATCGAAGGTATGACTCTGTATGTTTACCTGTTCATATGTTCATACTCTTGATTAATGCGTATTTCTGATTTTGCCATCTGTGTGTGTGTGCTTTGACGACTGTTGGGAATGGTTGTCCTTATGCTATATGTGTGTTTCCCCACTAAGCGTTTATCGCTTAGCACGGTGTTTACCCATGCAGGTGCGGAAGGAGTTTGCTTGGGAGAGTCGCAGCCATCGAAGCCAACATAGTTGGGTCTTTAGTGTAAGGCCTAATTTTGTACCTCAATGATTCTTTTTGTATCGAACTCTCTTACTTCAGTTTTGTAATAGCTTCCGCATATGTATATGTATAATTTTGAATATGTAATTATTTTTTGTACCTTCGGGTTGATCAAACAGTAATGTAATGTTTTCCGTTATATTAATGCATGATCAGCTTATTTCATGATTGATTTCAAAAAATTTTAAATTGCCCTGTATTACGGTATGTATGTTTATGTATGAATGTGTGTATATTCTGTATCTGTGTGGTGGCACCTCTACTCATACGGCATCTCACTCTGTATCGGATGGGATCGCCTAAGTACGGGTAAGGGGTGTTACAAATAAAATCTCACTATCAAATAGAAAACTAATTTTCACAAAATGGGATCACTCATCCCCATTTTCTCAATTAATACCCAAAAATAGTTCTCTTTTTTTAAGTTAATAAAAAAGGAACCAATGTTCCTAAAATTCAATAAATCTCTCGATTTATCTATAATGCATCTTCAATTATTTTGTATGCGTTCATTTATTCATTTGGGCCCTTGTAATTAATTTTGGGGCAAATTTTATTAAACTTTCTTATTTTTGGGGAATTGTTCTGTCCCAATTTTTTACATGTAATTTATTTATTTCTTTATCGCTTTATTTAATTGCTTTTCAATATACTTGCAATGCACTTTCAATTCAATGCATAATCGTGTGAGATAAGAGATGGAATTTTAATTTCTTAAAAACTCAATTAAAAACTTAAGTCATTAATAAGAGTGAAGTTCCGAGCACTATCTCTGGTTTAGACCAACAGAGGGTAGAAACCTTTCCCAATTTCTCGTAAATTGGGTGGTGACTCCAAAATATCTCAAAGGAGCCTAAAGGCGTCGTGAGCTTAGATGATCCTTTTCAATGTTTTATTTTGGAGGAGGCATCCAAAATGACTCATGATGCCCAAGATCAAAAAGACGCGAACCAATCCCTTGAGCCCCAAAAGCGGGTTCAATGAGAGCCTTTGCTAGGTTCGGCATGCGTCACAATGATGCATGGCCTGCAAGAGTCAAATTAGTGCAAAGTTAGGCATGCCTAATAGAGTTCTATATGCTGCAGCCCCAATGTGTTTCAGACCCTGATCAGGTCCCCGTTTAGATCCTCGCGATCCTCAATGTGTATGGATCTTGTTTAAGATTTCCCAATGTGAAAATGTTTTGAATGAGAAAATAAAGATGTTGCTTTTGATTGTACCTATGGGTACTACAATGTGTTCACTTGATATCCGCTATTATGAGTTTGCAGGCAAAATTATTGTATACTATATGGTTATGAGATTATTGTGTGATATGTTCAGATTATGAATATGACTTTTGATATTAAAGCTATGAATTCTGTTGAATATGATTATAAGCATGTGCCATACGTATGTGTTTTGGTTTAATGACCATTGTGAATGGTCGTTCATTTTTGTGTGTTTTTCCCCATTAAGCGTTATCGCTTAGCACGGGTATTTCATCCGTGCTGGTGCGAAAGGTTTCGAGTTTTTGGGAGAGTCTCAGCAGGTCCAACCAAAACAGGAGGAGTGAAGTTTTAGAAGTAGTTTTGTATATAGGTCCTTTTGTAATCTTTTAGTTTTCTTTTGTATAGATATCTTTTGTAATCCTTCCAAGATGTATATGGAAGTTTGAATTTTTATAATGACATCTTACGTTCAGAAATATTTTTTCTAATAAACCTTTTTGATATTAATGAATGGCTCTTTAAGGTTTCAAGTTTTAATTTCCTCTGTTATTTATATACATCATATATATTTATTGTTTTGCCATGTTTGGTGACACCCTTGTCCGTACTGGTTCTCATTCCCTTCGCGGAGGAGCTCTCCTACGTATGGTTATGGAGTGTTACAATTAGACCCAGCTCTACTGGCCTCTTGCTGATCTCGAGTGTTCTCACTCAGCTTAGGGCAGTTGGCCAGAAAATGATTCATGCTTTCGCATCGAAAACAACTAGTCAGCCAGCGACAGTCACCCTTATGGCATTTACCACAGTGAGAGCACTCTGGCACCACTTCACTCCTGACACCCGAACCACCTCTACCTAAAACAGTCACATACGAAGATCACTGTCTTCTACCTCTCATAGCCGAACTATTAGAGGACTCGTCCAGAGAATTTACTTGAGGGTTCCTTAATCTCTTACCTGAGGATGAACCTCTACGAGATGGATTCCTCTTCTGAGCTCTCTCTCTCAAAATGGTCTTTGAACACTCTGCTCACAAAGCAGCCTATACAATCTGATAATAACTAATTATAGGAGCACTCATCAAAGAAATCAACATCACCCTCAAAAATTCATTCAACCCTGCCTCAAAATGCTAACAATGGAAGTCTTTGGTGAGGATACCCAGCGGGGCATACTTATTGAGCCTATAAAATTCCTTCTCATACTCCGATACTGATAAGGCCCTCTGGTTGAGACTTAAAAATTGAGGCCACTTAGCCTCCTTATAAGCGTTGGTCACATACTTATTATTAAACTCCCTTTCAAAGAATTTCCACGTGATCGGGTCAGGCAACTTAGGATGTCTGTGGACAAGCTTCCACTAATCGTAGGTAAAACCCTGCAGAAGAGAGACTACACATTCCACTTGCCTATCCGGAGGACAACGGATCTCTTCCAACACTCTCTTTACCTTTTCTATCCATTTTTCTGCCAACTCTGACTCATCTAAACTCATCCCATAAAAATATTTCGCCCCTAATCTCCTCATACTTTCAATCGGGGCTCTCGGAGTGGTCACTGTCTCTAAAACCCTAGCCATGTCTTGAGATATCTTAAGCATTGCCTCAAAAGTCATGGCCAAAGCCTCAATTTGCACCCTAGCTGGTTGAGCAGGACCAGACACCGATGGATCTTGCTCTTGGGGATTCACACTTTCTGCTGACCCCTCGAGGGACCCACGCGCAGACTCCATCTAACTACAAAACATAAAGACATCCACATTAGGCTAACACAATCCTAAACACATATTTATATCCTACGGTCACCCAGAAATGCCTAAACCTAGGCTCTGATACCAAAAATTATAACACCCTCTACCTATACGTAAGGGAGCTCACCCACAGGGGAGAGTGAGACCCTACATAGGTAAGGGTGTCACCAAACTAAACACAACCAAGCAATAAAATATCAAGGAAAAGCGGGTTTAGGAAATTAGCTTCTATCTTTTCCCTTACGAGGGATGAGGAAAAATAAGGGGGAGATACTGTCTTCATTAGGGAGGAGGTCTTCTTCCGTGGAAAAAAGGCAGACGAGAGAAAAGGAAAAAGAAAGCATTGTTTTCTTGAGAAATAAATTGGAAATTTATTTCTTTTGTAATTTAGAAAGGATTTTGTTCTTGGATCACCCTGAGCAAGGAAAACTAATTTCTTTTGCTTGGGCATTCAATTAAAATCATTTTTTTTAATTTATTTTCGTAAGTTTTTATGTTGAAAACTTGAGTTTTATAGAGTATTTTTGGTGTTTATCACTACGAAACTTGACAAGAGAGATGGATTGAGACATCATTTCTCCACTCTATAAATTTTGAGGGTAAACATTCTTGGATCCATTTTTATTTCATTTTGTTTATCATTATTGTTCTTAATATTGTTGTCTTCACTGTAGATGTTGCCTCTATTTTTGCTATTATTATCATGTTTATCATTTATTCGTATTATTTTTAATGTGGTTATCACTATTGTTGATGTATTCCTTATGGTTTTGACTTGCTTGTTATTATTGTTATTTATTACTCTTATTATTATGGCTAACATCATCATCATTATCATCATCATCATCATCATCATCATCATCATCATTATTATTATTATTATTATTATTATTATTATTATTATTATTATTATTATTATTATTATTATTATTATTATTATTATTATTATTATTATTATTATTATTATTATTATTATTATTATTATATTGTTGTATTGTTCTTATTATTATGATTATTATTATTTCGGTTAGTGTTATTTCTACTATTACAATTATTTTATTATGATTATTTTGCAGTATTATAATTATCAGTGTTATTATGTGTTTGTGTAACGACCTGATTTGCACCCTAGTAGTTTGGTAGTGTAAATTTCTATATTCTGCAAATTTAAGTGTAAGTGAGGACTTAATTGAATGGAATGAGAAGTTAAGTGAGGGAAGAATTGGATTTGAGGGACTTAAGGAGCTTTTGCAGTGGACTTGAGAGAGAATTTGTATGTGAGTGGAGCATGTGGCAGATTGGTATACTTAGCTTGAGGAGAGCTCGCCACTTGTGTCTTGGCATGCAATATATGGGTTGTGAGTGGGATTTTTTATTCCATTCTCTCTTGCATGTGGCCGGATTTGCTCTTCTTTCTCTTGGTTCTTTCCTTTTGTTTCCTCTTTATCATTTCTTATTTTTGATTTTGCATTTTAATTTTGATTGAAGGGTAATTGTTAAGATTAAGTCTTAAAAGGTAAGTGTTCTGGTTGAGTTCTTCTTCTACTCCTTTCTTTGTGGTTAGTTGGTTGTAATTTTGATTAAGAGTTTGTTTTGATTTGGATTGCAAGAAGCTGAGGATAGAAGAAGGATTGAAAAGGGCAAGGACAAGGTCTGATTTTGGAAGTGTTTCGGTTGCTTCAAGAGGCTGGGATCGTGTGCCCTATAGATTGTGAATGTGTTATTGAATTAAGTATATGTGATGCATGTTGTGTTAAGAGATAGGATTGTGTATATGCATGTGCTATTAGTTTGATTTTGACAATCTTATGCCTGTTTAAAGTATGAATAGTGAGCATGATTAGTTGTGCTTTGGAGAGGCATGTGTTTATGATTGGTTGTTCATGTTCTTACTTGAATTTGGCATATGATTATATGTTAAATTTTGTTACAGAGCCTTGAAATGTTATTAGCATATTATTTGGCAAGTCTTGGATTTATGCATGTGCATTATTAGAGGAGTATGTTGGTCAAATGGCTTTTGAGTTGAGTTGTGCAAAAGTTTGATGCAATTCTGTTTTTGGCTTTTTTTATATAAGTCACGGTGACAACCAAAGTGGTTGTGACCATGAGGTATGCAGGAAGAGCTTCTGTCCGAGTATTTTTTAGTATGTCACGGTGATAACCAGAATGGTTGTGATAGTGAGGTACCCTAAGTTCACATTCTATTTTGCATCATTGGTATGTCACGGTGACAACCAAAGTGGTTGTGACCGGGTATCTTGGTTGTGACCGTGAGACACCCTTGATTGCTTACTGCCCTAATATTATGTGAGGTATGTCACGGTGAAAACCAAGTGGTTGTTACCGTGAGGTACCTTATGTTGCTTTCTGTTTTGCATCCTTGTTATGTCACGATGACAACCAAAGTGGTTGTGACCGTGAGGCACCCTGTTTTTACTATATGATTTATTTTCACTTGTAAATGTTAAGCATGAGTTTGAGCACCATTTTAACCTAGTTTAATATCATTCTATGAGGATTGATTTGTGCTTAAAGCTATGTTTTAGTATGACGAATTACTTAACTTGTACATGAATTGATTAAAGTTGATCGTACTTGAGTGCATGAGTAGAAGTTTAGTTACTTAAGTTGTTTGTCAACCTGATCGTTCAAGGTAGTGGATTGTCACACCCAGATTTCTCTCTAGTAGTTTGAGCCATGATTGCATGTGTGTTGTGAGTGTTTTGGCATGTGTTTTAATGGTATTTTGGGTTATATGTATATTTTGTAGGCTTTATTAGAGTGTGGGTGCATGTTTGATATTGGTGTGTATGAGTATGGGTCTTGTTAGTGTGTGTGCATGCTCATAGGGGAGTAACGTATGTATTAGTGAGGGTTAGTCTTGTGTGTAGTGTCTTGCTTTGTTGTAGGGTGTGAATTATCAAAACCCACCAATCTCGAGGTGATATGTTGTAACACCCCTTACCCATACGTAGGCGATCCCATCCGATAAGGAGTGAGATGCCGTATGAGTAAAGGTGCCACCACATAGATACAGAATACGCATACACTCATCCATAAACATACATAACAAAACACAAGGTAATTTAAAACTTTACAAGACCATTCTTAAAAGCTGATCATGCATTAATATAATAGAAGCATTACATCACTGTTCTGATCAACTGAGAGATATAAAAGATAATTACAAATCCCAAAATTACATATACAAAGGCGGAAGCTATTACAATAACATAAGAGAGTTCTATGCAAAAATAATCATAAAGCTACAAAAATAAGCCCTACACTAAGACCCTGCTGTGTTGGCTTCGATGGCGGCGACTCTCCCAAGACAAAATTTCCTTCCGCACCTGCACGGGTAAACACACCGTGCTAAGCGATAAACGCTTAGTGGGGAAAACAAACACATAGCATAAGGACAACCATTCACAACAGTCGTCAAGGCAGTTCACATGCGTACATACATAAAGCCATTCATCAGAAGGTTCATAACAATAATCATATTCTCATAGCAGATTATACTTTTCATCATTCAATCCATAAGGATAAAATATATGTTTTCTCATATGGCAATTCATACAAGTACTTTAAGCATTGAAACACCTGCTGACTCAAGCTAGTGGATAACGAGTGAACAGAAAGTACTTTACGGGTACCAACCGAATACGAAAAACCATTTTAAATTTTCATTCACAAACATTTCCAGAAGGACCTTAAACAAGATCCAACCACATTACAGAAGTTCGCGAGGAACCAAACGGGGATCTGATCGGGGTCCAAACGGAAAATAGAAGCTGCAGCAAAGACTCTATTAGGCATACCTAACTATCCACTGACTAGACTCTAGCAGGTCATACATAAACCATTCAATCCATTTCATAATTTCCAAAATCATCATCGTAAATGTGCATAATCATGTCATATTTCCATGTTCATAAAATACCAAGCATAATTCTCATAACTGTCAAAAGAAACGAAAGTTCAAACCTCACGCACAGAAGAGAACTCAATTAGCATGCAAGGAACTGTCGCGCTCGCGGCGTCTGTTGCGCTCGCGACAGAGACCGCAGTCTCTTTGCTGCGTGCGCGCGACGGACTTCGCGACCACGAGGAGGACGGAAAAGCCAGGCTCTGTCATGCTCGCGACGTATGTCGCGATCGCGACAGAGGACAATTGATGCTGTCGCAGGCTCGCGACGGATCGCGTGCTCGCGATATCACTTGGCCAACAATACGCTCTGTCGCGGTCAAGACAGAGGGTACACATCACTTCGGCTATCGCGGGCTCACGACGGCGTCACGTGCTCATGACAGCGAAACTCCCAACACCGCTCTCTGTCGTGATCGCGATAGTTGTCGCGATCGCGATAGCGTCGGGACTTCGAAAATCTACAGAAATTCTGCAGATTTTCCTCTTCCAAATCCTCAACCAACCACACAAATCTCAATCCAAGGTTGCTTACCTCAAATCCAGCCATTGATTAACATCAACAACCATAATACAACATTTATTAACATTAAACTTAATACAAACCATTAATTTAAACATTCAATTTCAAGAATCAATCAAAAACCCAATTTATGCATCAAACCACATCAATTCCAAAATTTACCATAGTTACTCATGCTTTTGCAAGATTCACACTTCAAAGCAAATACCCATATCATACACATCACAATAAAGAACATCTAACAACATAATTCCAAGAAATCATCAAAACACATACATGAACATTTCTCATACAAAAGCAAGAAATTCCCAAACCTTCAAAGTCCTTAGCTCGTAGTGCTTAGTTCCACTAGATCCAGCAACTTCCTTGCCATTAGGATCCCGGGGAGGCTCAACTAGGAACAAACAACACAACACACAAACACAAAACCCAAAACTTCAACCGAATTTCGAAAATAAGAAAAAGAGAAGAAGATGGAGAATCAAATGAAGAAAATGAGAATAAGTGCAGTAGATTTACCTTTAAAATGCTATGAAGTGATTAATTTCCACCACTAGAGGCTTGAATCTACGCTAGGGCACTTAAGAGAGTGAAAAAGGGGAAGAAGAAGAAGGAGAAGAAGGAAGAACGGGAAATGGGTTTCAAAAATCTAATTTTTCCCTTTTCATCTTTTTCTCTTTCCCACTTTACACATGTCAATCATCTAGTGGAGGAGATTACTCACTCACACCCTAACCTAGTGCATCACATACACACAATGAGACACTCTAACAATGCATCCTACATATGTGTGAGCAACACACACAAGATTCTCCCAAATCATACACACCCTACACAAGTGCAAATGCATACACGCAATTAATCCACTAGTGCATATCCTACTATGGTGCACTCATGCACACACAAATCTATCTCAACTAATTAGCACCATAGTGCCAAACACACACACACGCACAAGAAAAACCCTAATTCATGCAATATTACCAAAATGCCCTTATTACACATAACTTATGCAAATGTACACACATACATATATGGCTCAAATAACTAGGGGGCAAACGGGGTGTGACATATGTGGCAAGGGAAATTAAGAAGGGGTATATAAAGAGAGGAGAGAGAAAGAGAGAGCAGAATTCTTCCCTAGCTCTCCTGTTCTCTTCCTCCTTCCCTCTTTTGCTTCTTCTTCCTTCCTTTTCCTCTTACTATACCTTGATTCTTTCTTTTCTTAGCTGTCTTGTTGGTGGATCTTAGTAATTCTCAAGAGCTCTATTGGTAAGTTAGTGGATTTTCTCTTCTTCTCCATCTTTTCTCTTGTTTTGTTAGATGTGTTCTTAATCTAGGATTTTTGTGTTTTTATGATTCTTGGGTTTCCAGGTTTAGAAGTGCCTACTCGTGATCGCAAGGGGAAAGAGAAGTCAAGTGGGAGTGGAGCTTGCAACTAGTACCATAGGAATTTTCAAGTTTTGGAATTTATTTGAACTTATTGCATTTTGTGATTTAGTATGTTTAAATGAATATTTGGAAATTTGAGGTTTGATGAGGCTCATATTGGTGTAAATGTTATGGGTTTTGGTATGATTTAAGTTGTAATGCATGAAAGATGAATTATTGAAGCAAATTTTAAGTTTGATGAACATTATTGCAATTTTCTGGGTTTCTCACTTTATAGAAGTTTGATTATGTTAATTCATGATTTTGATGCTGTTAATTTTTGTAAAAAGTTGTGTTTTATGTTATTTATGATGATGGGAAGGTTGATTTGAGGTAAGACGAAGTTTGGGTTGATTTGTGTTTGAGATTGGAGGTTTGGGTGATTTGGGAGTGTGATTTTCTGCAGATTTTTGCGTAAGAGCTGGAAATCATGACTCTGTCCCGAGGTCGCGATAGAGCTCGATGAATTTAGCCCTCGTGCGTGCCAACAGATTTAGGCTACCGAGCCGCCACAACAAGAGCTCTCTGTCGCGAGCGCGATAGAGCGGTCGGCTACCTAGCGGATTTGGGCAGTCCCCTATCGTGAGCGTGCGCCTGTGCGCGTGCCCGATAGCTTTTGCTGGCCGCTCACTGTCATAAGTACGATGACCATCATGAGAGCGATAGTGAGATGTGCTTCTATCTTCGTGCGAGCATGAAGAATGCCGCGTTCGCGACATGGGAGAAGTTTTGCCTCTGTCGTGAGTGTGACACCTCGGGCTTCAATTTGAGTTTTCTTTTGTGATGTCCGATGTTTAATTTCCGAACTAATGATGCTTTTAGGATTATACTTGGACTATTTTATGAAGTATATGAATATAAATGGATGTATTAGGCATGACCTGTAAGAGTCAGTTTAGTGGATAGTTAGGCATGCCTAATAGACTTCAGTAGCCGCAGCCCTCAGTTCTGTTTTGGACCCTGATCAGGTCCCCGTTTGGTTCCTCGAGAACTTCAATGTGTTTGGATCTTGCTTAAGATCCCCTCTGTAAAATATTTTTGAATGAGTAAAATGTAATGTTGCTTTTCGATTCGTACCCGTAAGGTACCGCCATGCATTCACTCATTATCCACTACTGTGAGTCAGCAGGTGTTATATTTTATTGTGTTTTGCGAATGTGAATGTAACACCCCCTACGTCCCCATTGGAAGGATGCCGGAGAGTGCTACCGACGCTCACTCACATACATGCATAAATACGGGATAATTAAAAACTTACCTTGTGGGCAAAAGCTAGTCATGCATTAACTCACACACATGCAGGCACTAAGCGGAAGCATATACACATACACACACACATTCACTCATTTGGTCAGCGGAAGCATAAGGAGAACGATAAAACCGAGGAACAACTTTAAACAAAAAGATAATAACATTTATATAGCCCAATATTACATCCAGCTCCTTACATATAATTACATATACATAAGACTACGAAAATACAAAATCCAAAATACAGAAACTGAACAAAATACAAAACTTCTAACTCCTATGTGACCGACCTTACAGATGCTCGACTTGAACAGAACCAAACCTGCCACCTGCATGGGAAAAGAACCCATACTAAGCGATAACGCTTAGTGGGGAGGAACAAACAAGTGATATGGACGGCCATTCACAATGGTCGCCAAGGTATAACACATGCAAATGGCATATACAAACATTCATATCACATATATAATCACGCTTGCATATTGAAGGCATTCATTCGGACACTCATATCCATATCCATATACTCATGTCGAAAACAAACTAAGGCAGATAGAGTACTATAAATGATATAAGTATTACCATGCTGAACTACATACAATCTCGCATGTATATACTTACAGAGGTATCGGATATCAGTGCCTTACCGTGCATAGTCACATGAGATTTACACATGCAATTGTCATATCCAAGTACCCATATCTTAACTGAAAACCCATTCACATGCTATACGATTACCATTTAATAACGCACTCAACTATCATGCCAAGAATACTAGCTATCTAAACCTACTTTTGTCATGTCAAAGTACACACACACACTAGCTGAAGCCCAAGGAAAGACATCAAAACACCACACTTCCACTGCACAACTATATCACATAAAATATCATGCCATGAAACGTAGACACATAACAACATGCCGAAGATACTACGAAAGATGAGACCAAAGGAACATATAGCATAATATTACATTCAGAGCATATACTAGTTCAAGATCAGATTCTTATACACTTTAACTTGCCTCATCATCATACACTACTGCATATGCACTTACCGAAGCCGATCCACATGCATTGCACCCCATTAATACATATGTAATCATTAGTCCAGATCGCCTTCTTATGCATACTAATTCACATGCTAAACCATAATAGTTAACAGTACAAAATCACATTCATGTACATACTAATTAACCATAACAGTCCGTAATTCAAGCTCCCATTCATGTACATATTAATTCATATGCTTATAACATAACTGGTCGGATTTACATTCTCATAAGCATAACATACTAAACTATACTCATGGCATTCGAGAGATCATGATCACATTCGTGCACATCTTAATTCCCGTACTTATACCCATAACTGATTGTATACAAACACATTCACCATATGATATATATATATATATACAGATAATTATGTCCAATTCACATGTTTGCATCACACTCAATCCATTCAGAGATTCATAATCACATTCGGATATATAACTGATTCACATGTCTAAAATCATGCTCATTTAGATATCACATTCTCTTTTTCATATCAGACAAAACAAACAGAGTACCTATTGACTCACAATAGTGGATAACGAGTAAACGCATAGCGTACCTTACGAGCACGAATCGAAAACCATTTTATTTTTCTTGCATTCAAAACATTTTACAAAGGGGGACCTTAAGGAAGATCCAAAACGCATAAGGGGTTCACGAGGAACCAAACGGGGACCTGATCAGGGAACTGAGGGTTGCAGCTAAGAGACTCTATTAGGCATGCCTAACTATCCACTTACTTGACTCTAGCAGGTCATGCATCATTCAAATCATGTGTCGAATCATATAATATATATATATCATCATGCATAATCCAGAGTGTGGTAGACATATATATATATGTTCACAATGTTTGTCATACCTCATACATTTCGTAATATGAAGCATACAATATAATTCAATCAACACACTTTAGCACTATTCAGTATTCTAAAACATATCAGAGTCAAACATAGAACAATATTTTGCTAACAATTAACAATGCATAATATTAATCATGCAACGATACCCATTACACTTAAGCATAGCATATTATTCTTAGAGAAAGTTCATGAGTAAATGTATGCATAACACCTTTTACATTTTAATATAACATGCTCATAATAATAGTAACCATGAACATGGCACTCAACTCACTTGTATTCAATATGCATCACACGATATGAATCACATTAATTAATATAGATAAACCAATCATACAGTTTAAGCATATCGTAGTCAAATATTAGCATACTATCAATTCAATAATCACCCACTTTAAAATACAAATACTAAAATAATTTAGGCAAAAACATGTCCCATACAATAGTAAGAAACCATGCAGAGTGAAAGAAGAGGATCATTTTCGAAAACCAGATAGAAAACAGGACAGGAAGAACAAGGGGGGTTGCTGAGCAGAACGGGCACGACTCGTGCACATGAGCATGAATCGTGCTCATGTGTTTGAGTCATGCTTGAAGAGCATGAGTGGTGTTCTTCGAGCACGTCTCATGCTCTACTGTCCGTCTGAGGAGAAGGAAGAAGGTCAGCACATTTCGTGCTATAAGAGCACGACTCGTGTTCTTAGAGCACGCCTTGTGCTCTTCCTCCAAAAGAAATCAAAGCGGGCTGAAGGGGAGGAGCACGACTCGTGCTCTTGAGCATGACTCATGCTCTTCCTCTCACCTAGGCATATCGCGATGAACACGATCAACAGTAAAAACGCAGAAACTTATTTTTTTCCAGAAATCCGTTTTAAAACCTCTCAAAATCCATTCAATCATGCACAAACTCTTAGCTTATCACTCAAATGCATAACACAACATGCTCATGACCAAAATACACTCAAAATTCCATAAATTAAACAAAACAAACACAACTACCATTCAAAGAGAATTAGGGCAGAGACAACTCAAAAACTCCCAAACCTTGAAATGAAGATCCAAAATCCCACTTCATGCTTCAATCCTCAATCTTCTCTTTGCCCTTATTCTTATTCTTCTTGCCACCCAAAGCTTGCACAAACAAAACCCAGAAATTACTCTTCCAAAAACCCTAATTCAAATAAAGCCAGAGAAGAAGAAGAAGAAGAAGAATAGTAACCCAAAATCGCTGGAAACCCTAGCACCCAAGACCCATATATATACCTCTTCAAGCAATCCTCAAGCTCCACTAAGACACCAAGTCACACACAGCCAAGGAGAGGAGCACACTCAACGGGAAAATAAAGAAAGAAAAAACAAGGAGGAGGAGTTGGGAGAGCAGAAACGTGATCTGCTCATCTCCCTAATTTTTTTTCTTTTTTCTTCTTTTCACTTTAAATACACACACCCACCAAGACACAAGGCAGCCTCCTATGGGCTCTAACCAAAATATCTTGTCTTATTACTCTTTAGTCCTTTAACAAACTTGCACTTTACTCACTAGCATAATTCTTTCCTTACAAACTTTAATTACTTCTTCAATTAGGTCCTTAATACTCAAATTCCACATGCACACATTACCAACATACCCTCACTTATCCCTACTTAGCTTACCAAATCCGACTAGGCCCGATTTGGGGTGTAACAGTGAATCCAAATGACTATGATTATAAGTATGTGAATCTGGATGACTCTATTTATGAGCATATGATTCAGTTAATATATGAATGTGATTATGAGCTGATAGGTGCCTAATTGATGTATTATTTAGCCTATGTTTTGTGTGAGTTTAGGAAGTTAATTATGCAAATGTGTTTATATTTCATGTATTTGTGTTAGTTTATGTGTTTATGTGTTCTGTAGGTTAATTTAGGCGAAAAGAAAGAAAAGAAGCATAAATGGTGAAGAAAATGCATGACTGGAGAAGAGACCACGAGTCAGATGGATAGACACGACTCGTGAAGCATGGCCAGAGAGAAAGTAGAAGAATAAAGAAAGAAGAGAAGAAGAAAGCAGAGGGATCATCCGAGTGGACAAGGGAGCACGACTCACACGTTCGAGCATGAGTTGTGCTAGTATAGAGATGAGAGAGAAGCAAGGCAAAGAAAGAGAAGAAGAAAAGGAAAGAGGAGCCGAGTCGTGTAGCATGAGCACGACTAGGAGGAACAAGCATGACTCATGCTGGGAGAGCATGAGTTGTGCTGACGCAGAGAGAGAAAGGGCAAGAAAGAGATGAAAGAAGAGAAAGAAAAGCATTCCGTGTTCTGTCGCGAGCACGACATAACTATCCGTTGGACAGTTTTCTTCCAAAAGTTATTTGAAAAGGCATCTCTTCTCACCAAACTTTGTAACTATTTTGAAGGGACACAATCTTTAGAATTTTGTAAATATCAATGATAACTGTAATTTTATATAATGTAATTTAGGGAGAATTTTTATTAAATAATTTCTCTAGTTTTTTCTGTAGTTAGATTTACTGTAACGACCGGGCCCGTACAGATCAGAATCAACTCCCCGGAACACATCCCGTCGGGAGGATAGACAGAACTGGGTCCCAGCCATTACTCACAGAACTTCACACTCCCCTTGTGCATTTTTGCCTTCCGTGGGATTCGAACCAAGGACCTGGGGATAAGTCCTTTAATTCTTAGAATCCCACTACCATTAGGCTAGTACTAGCCTAATGGTTGTGGGATTCTAAGAATTTAAGGACTTATCCCCAGGTCCTGAGTTCGAATCCCACGGAAGGCAAAAATGCACAAGGGGGGTGTAAAGTCCGTGAGTATGGTTGTAAGGTGAACCGACTCCTACGGTGACTCTAAGGGATGCGTCCGAGAATGAGTCTAACGGGGATGGAACCACCGGCCGTTACAAAAAAGGCGCCTTTTATTGTAACAACCGAGCCCATACAGATCAGAATCAACTCCCCGGAACACATCCCGTCGGGAGGATAGACAGAACTGGGTCCCAGCCATAACTCACAGAACTTTACACTCCCCTTGTGCATTTTTGCCTTCCGTGGGATTCGAACCAAGGACCTGGGGATAAGTCCTTTAATTCTTAGAATCCCAATGTCTATGGATGCTCTGACTAAGACGGTAGATCTCTGCCAACCACTTCGAATTCTGCTTACTCTTCAGATAGCTATGAGGACCCCAGAACCTCCCCGGTGAATGGTGTATGATGGCTGAAAAATCAAAGGGGTTAGAATGATGCATGGATGACATGTGATGCATGAGCATGACGTGCAGCATTTACAACCACATGCAGATAGGTAGATCCTTCCAACCTTATTACTCCCACACACGGGGTTGTGCGGTCTCTTTCCTAGGTGGGCTTCATCTGAGGGTTAACAGGGAACCCATCAGACACGTATAGTGCACGGTGGAAAACCGGTAGCATAACAGTCTTAATCTAATGCGCATTCGTATGGGTTTTGGCCATTACGTATTTGGATAATTCAATCAAGTTAAGGTGAGCTCACCGGGGCATGAAAGCCTTTGATAAAAGACCACTTCATTTGCTTGATTTTGTTTAATACGCGATGGCCCATGTCACAAGCATCATATTAAGGAACATACCGCCTAGGGGAAGTTTCTATTTGCCAGTACATGAGCTTTGGTCAAGGCGATGATACTTTAGGGCTACCCAAACATGATCCCTGCCGACGGGTCTAGCTCATCACGAGCATAACGACCGATCGGGTCACCATTTGAATATACCAAAAGGTACGAGGCTTGGGCTGGTGATTATCCTTAACACTTCCCTACAATGAGTGAAAGTAGGGTCGTGCTTCGGGAATGCATCGGGGTAAGATATGGACCAACTAGCGTAAGTCTAAGGCTCTAAAATGATATGATGCAATTTTCGAAAAGAGATAGAATTTTAAGTTTCAAAAATCCAATTATAAATTTTAACCAAAGCACTTTCGGAGTGAAGTCTCAAACACAAAGTCCCCAGTGGAGTCGCCACTGTGACGCGCAACGAACCCGGTAACCCAGCAAGGGCCCTCGCTTTGAATCCGCTTTAAGATTCGAGGTATGAAAGTTTCGCGTCTTTTGATCATGGGCACCACGAGGCATCATCGGTGTGTCCCTCCCAATAGAACATTGGGGAGAACCACCTAGCCTAATGGCACCTAGAGGCACCTTTTGAGGTATCATGGAGTCGCCACCCAATTCCAAAGAATCGAGAAAAGGTCTCTCACCTCTTGTTGGTCGAGACCAGAGATCCGATGTTCAGAACTTCCCTCTTATTTATGCTTTGGTTAAGTATAAGTGGGTTTTTAACTTCTTAAAATTATGTCTCTCATCTCACACGAGCGATGCATTTAATTAAATAGCGCATTAAAAGCACGTAAGGAAAGTAAATAAAAGCGATAAAGCAATAAATAGAGAGAGCGATAAATGAAAGCGGTAAACACGCAAGCACGCAATTACAAGGGAAATAGGGGCAGAATACAAACCCCATTGAGAGGAATTGAAGCTACGAATGGGATATAATACAATCCCCAAAAATAAATAAAGTTGCCCCAAAATTAATTACAAGGGCCTAAAAATAAATAAACTTAAATTTAAAACACTCACACAAGGTTAAAATGAAAAGACATACATAAATCGGGGCATCATTTTAGGAACCTTGGTTCCTTCGCACTAGTTCAAAATTTAGGAACGCTGGTTCCTTCGTATTAATTTGAAGAGGGTTCGAAAAGTCATTTTTTATTGTTTGAATTGAAAAACCGGGATGAGTGATCCCATTTTTGTAGAAAAGTTGACTTTTCGTTTTAATTGTGACATTTTTATTGTCGGGCTAAAATAAGGGACATTGGTCCCAATTTTATTAGTGAAAATCCCGATTTAATTATAAAAATATTTTTGTGATTTTTTATCACACGCGTGCACAAATAAAATAATTATTTATTTACAAATAAACACGTAACACATAAAGAGAGAGTCGAAAAGATCTCACCAAACCGAAGTGACCCTCCACGCGTTGCGACCCATCCGGGGAGTCGCTGGGCATTCACATGACCCGACTCAAGTTAAATCTCATACAAAAATTGATAAAAACTATTAGTAATGATTCTAAATGAAATTGATCTAATAAAAACAAAATAAATATTGAACACCAGTATATAATGCTAATAATAATGATAATAATAATAATAATAATAATAATAATAACAAAACAAATAAATAGCAATACTAATAATAATAATGATGCACACATAATGATGACAGTGAATATAAACATTAAAAACCCTAATAATAATAATAATAATGGACAATGATAATAAATAATAGTGAATATAATATAAATAAATATGATAATAATAATAATAAATAATAACAATAATAAAAATAACAATAAAATAATAATATGTAATAACTGTTAATAACAAACTATATTAGTAACAACAAAATAATTAATAACGGCAATAATAATAGAACAAATAATAATAATAGTAATAATAGTTAGACAGGATAATAATAATAATAATAATAATAATAATAATAATAATAATAATAATAATAATAATGAACTACATGGCAGCAACCTATAATAATAATAATAATAATAATAATAATGAACAGAAGCAAATAATAGTGATTACACATATTAAATCAAATACTAGTGGTAAAACGAATAAATGGTAGTGGTAATGGCAAAAATGAATATAATGATGACAGTGCACATAAACATAAAAGAACACAATGATAATGAGGACAATAATAATAATAATAATATAAATGGCAACGAGAAATAAAAAGGAAATCAACTTGAAACAAACAAATAATACATCAACAGTAATATTGATCACATTAAAATGCCAAAAATAAATAATAGATGTGGTAATAATGGTAAAAATAATATCTAACAACAATAAATAGTATACAAAAACAAATAAATGAGAACAAGTCCAAAAATGTTTACCCTCAGAATATTTTGGATCGGATAAACGATGTCTCGATTGATTTTCCTTGTCGAATTTGTGATGATAAATATTTGAAGAAAATGTAGAAATTAATATTTTGAAATAAAATCAAGAAAATATTTTGATAAAAAATATTTTTGGTGGATGATTTGAGCAAAGGAAATTGATTTTCCAAGCTCAAATCACTCAAAAAAATGGATTATGTATTTTCTATGAAGAAAAATAAATAGATTAAAGATTGAGAAGAGGAAAATGAACTTAAGAAAATTTAGAAGAAGGAATTGAAGAAGAGATTCAGTTGCTGGAGAGAAGAAAATCTGAGAGAAAAGTAAAACCAATCCCTTGAAAAAAAAAATAATTGCCCCCCTCGAAAATGAACCTCAATTCCTATTTTATTTTCCTGGTCTCTGATCAAAGAGGAAAGGGACATAAAAACTTTATTTTTAATTAACGCAAATTAGTATAAAACCACGAAAGGAAGCCGGTCAAAACGTCGAGAAAATAGCTGAAGAAAGCAGAGACGGTGCGCGCAAAAATGCGCGCGCGGTGCCCTCAGTACCACGCGACTGCGCGTGGTACCCTCGGTACCACGCGACCACTTTAAGGAAGTGGTCGCGTGGTACCACTTCCTTAAAGTGGTACCACGCGTGGTACCACTTTAAGTGGTACCACGCGAGGTACCACTTGCCACTTTTATAAAGTGGCCAAAATGGCCACTTTATAAAAGTGGCAGGAGGCCAAACAAAACAAAAGGAAATTTTTAATTTCCTTTTAATTTTTTTTTTTAAATCTTTTTTTTAAATCTTTTTTTTAATTAAATCAATTAATTAATTTAACAACTAATTCCTTTTCTTAATTAAATCAATTACTTAATTTATTCAATTAAATTAAGAAAACTAATTTAATTCCCACTTTTTTTTAAATTAAATTAATTAATTAATTCAGTTTAATTAAATAACTAATTTAATTTTTTTTTATCAAATTAACACTTTCCAATAATACTATTTTTGGAATTAGAATTAATAATAATTTTTTATGATAAAAAAAAAGGATATCGACAAGGAAAACATCATTTTTGACATCTCTGCCCGTAGATCGGTATCATTCTCATCATCGGGTAATTCTGATCTTGGACCGTCTCGGGACCCGGTGTCTACACCAAACCTTCAAAATCCTTAGCTCCTAGTGCTTAGTTCCACTAGATCCAGCAACTTCCTTGCCCTTAGGATCCCGGGGAGGCTCAACTAGGAACAAAACAACACAACACACAAACACAAAACCCAAAACTTCAACCCAATTCCGAAAATAAGAAAAAGAGAAGAAGATGGAGAATCAAATGAAGAAAATGAGAATAGATGTAGTAGATTTACCTTTAAAATGCTAAGCAATGATCAATTTCCACCACTAGAGGCTTGAATCTAAGCTAGGGCATTTAAGAGAGTGCAAAGGAGGAAGAAGAAGAAGGAGAAGAAGGAAAAACGGGAATGGGTTTTCAAAAATCTGATTTTTCCCTTTTCACCTTTTTCTCTTTCCCACTTTACACATGTCAATCATCTAGTGGAGGAGATTGCTCACTCACACCCTAACCTAGTGCATCACATACACACAATGAGACACTCTAATAATGCATCCTACATATGTGTGAGCAACACACACAAGATTCTCCCAAATCATACACACCCTACACAAGTGCAAATGCATACACACAATTAATCCACTAGTGCATATCTTACTATGGTGCACTCATGCACACACAAATCTATCTCAACTTATTAGCACCATAGTGCCAAACACACACACCCGCACCAGAAAAACCCCAATTCATGCAATATTACCAAAATGCCCTTATTACACATAACTTATGCAAATGTATACACATACATATATGGCTCATTCGACTAGGGGGCAAACGGGGTGTGACATCACTATTTGGCTAACTGTCCTAAGTTGAGTGAGGCTTCTGGTGATCAGTATGAGGCTAGTAGAGTGGGTTCAAATGCATCGCAAGCCAGTCGTGGTAGAGGCCGAGGTAGAAGTCGAGGTGGTCGGCCTAGAGAGGGAGCTCCATCAGAGTCGGTTGATCGTCCCTTGATGGTTCTAGCTAGAGCTTATGCTATGAGAGCTCGGGATGAGCAGGATGCTCCGGATGTGATTGCTGGTAAGTTCTTACTCTTTGACACTGAGATTTATGCTCTAATTGACCCTGGTTCCACACACTCATATTTGTGCACAAGTAAGTTATTTGATAAGTTGCATGATGTTGATCAGTTGTATTATAAGGTTTGTGTGACCAGTCCCTTAGGTCATAGTGTCAATGTGAGTAGAGTGTATAGGAATTGTCCTCTTTTGGTTCAAGGTGTTAGTTTTCTACGGATTTGATTGAGTTTCCATTTCGAGAGTTTGATCTGATCTTTGGTATGGATTGGTTGAGTAAGCATCGGGCTGTGGTTGATTGTCATAGAACAGTAGTTGTGTTGCGATATAGAAATCAGTCTTCTGTTGTGGTTAAAGGTTTGGGTTCGAGTTCCTTGAGTAATGTGATTTCTGCTATGCAAGCTAAGAGGTTCATGAGGAAAGGCTGTGAAGAGTTTCTAGCTATGGTGTTGGATTTTAAGTGTGATCAGGTTAAGATTGAGGATATCCAGTTGTTAGGGAGTGTGGTGATGTGTTTCCAAGTGAGTTGCCTGGGTTTCCTCCCAAAAGAGAAGTGGAGTTGTCCATAGAGATAATGTCGGGTACTTCGCCCATTTCGAAAGCACCTTATCGGATTGCTCCTACAGAGTTGAGGGAACTTAAGACTCATCCACAAGAGTTATTGGATAAGGGGTTTATTAGACCCAGCATATCTCCATGGGGAGCTCCGGTGTTGTTTGTCAAGAAGAAGGATGGTACCTTTAGGATGTGTATCGACTATAGGCAAATTAAGAAGGTCACAGTGAAGAATAAGTATCCTTTGCCTAGAGTTGAGGATTTATTTGATCAGCTCAGAGGTGTGGGTGTTTTCTCTAAGATTGATCTTCGGTCGGGTTACTATCAGCTTCGGGTTAAAGATGTAGATGTAGTTAAGACTGTATTTCAGACGCGGTATGGCCACTATGAGTTTCTTGTGATGTCGTTCCGGTTGACCAATGCACCTGCGGCTTTTATGGATTTGATGAACTGAGTGTTTAGGCCATATCTCGATCGATTTGTAGTAGTGTTTATTGATGATATTTTGGTTTACTCGAAGGATGAGAGTGAGCATGAAGAGCATCTTCGATTAGTGTTGCAAGTTTTGAGGGAGCACCGTTTGTTTGCGAAGCTTAGTAAGTGTGATTTCTTGCTTCGAGAGGTGTCTTTCTTGGGTCATATTGCGTCAGCTAAGGGCATTCAAGTGGATCCAACTAAGATTGAGGCGATTGTGAATTGGAAAGCGCCTAAGAATATTCCTAAGGTAAGAAGTTTCCTTGGTTTAGATGGCTATTACCGTCGGTTTGTGAATGGTTTTTCGGTCATTGCTGCTCCTATGACCAGATTGTTGAGGAAAGGGGTTAGATTTGAATGGCCGGATAAGTGCCAAGTGTGCTTTGAAAGTTGAAGAAATTATTAGTTGAAGCTCCTGTACTTACTCAGCCCATCTCAGGTAAAGAGTTTGTAATGTACAACGATGCTTTAGAAGTTGGACTCAGATGTGTATTGATGCAAGAACGTAAAGTTGTGGCCTATGCGTCTCGTCAGTTGAAGCCCCATGAGAAGAACTATCCGATGCATGATTTGGAATTGGCGGCTGTGATCTTTGCTTTAAAGATTTGGCAGCATTATCTATATGGGGAGAAGTGTAGGATTTTCATGGATCATAAGAGTTTAAAGTATCTCCTCACGCAGAAGGAGTTGAATATGAGACAGCACCGATGGTTGGAGTTATTCAAGGATTATGACTGCATTATGGATTATCATCCGGGCAAAGCCAATGTGGTTGCGGATGCTTTGAGTAGGAAGTCTGTTTTTGCTTTGTTCTTGATGTGGTTCAGATGGAGATTTGATTCAGATGGGGCTTTGGTTGCCCAATTGAGAGTGAAACTGACCTTGAGATAGTCAATTGTTGACATTCAGAAGGATGATGTAAGATTTCAGCTAGTTTTCCGAGAGGTTTAGCAGGGTAAGCAGTCTAAGTTTTTGGTTTTGGATGGGGTGCTTATGTATAGGAATCGTTTGTGTGTGCCCGAGAGTGATGAGTTAAGGAAGAAGCTTTTGAGCGAAGCACACACTACGGTCTTTACTATGCATCCCGGTAGTGAGAAGATGTATCGGGACATGAAGCAGTTCTACTAGTGGTCCGGAATGAAGAGAGAGATTGTGGAATTCGTAGCAATGTGTTCGACGTGTCAGCAGGTAAAAGCTGAGCATCAAGTCCCTTCGGGCTTGCTCATTCCTTTATCCGTTCCTCTGTGGAAATGGGATGACATTGCCATGGATTTTGTGTCGGGTTTACTAGTGACTCAGAAGAGGCATGATTCGGTTTGGGTGGTTGTGGATCGGCTTACCAAGTCAGCACATTTTCTGTCGGTAAGAGTGGACTACTTGATGGATAAGTTGGCAGTGTTTTGGTGGATGAGGTAGTCCGACTACATGGTCTGCCATTGTCGATGGTGTCAGATCGAGATCCAAGGTTGACATCAATGTTCTGGAAGGAATTACAGAGAGTTTTGGGTACTAAGTTGAATTTCAGTACAGTATTTCATCCTTAGATAGATGGTTAGTCCGAGCAAGTTATCCAGATTTTAGAAGATATGCTTCGGGCTTGTACTCTGGATTTTTTCGGCAGTTGGGATAAGTATGTGCGGCTTATGGAGTTTACTTATAATAATAGCTTTCAATCGGGCATTGGGATGTCACCGTTTGAAGCTTTGTATGGTCGATCGTGTAGGACTCCAATTTGTTAGTCGGTGTTGACCGAGTGATCTTTTTTGGGCCAGAGATTATTAGGGATATAGAAGAGAAGATCAAAGTTGTGCAGCGGAATCTGAAAGTGGCTAAGATAAACAGAGATCCTATGTTAATTTCAAGAGAAAGGATATTCGGTTTGAGGTCGGGGACAAAGTATTCTTTAAGGTGTCGCCTTGGAGGAAAGTGTTGAGATTTGGCAAAAAAGGTAAACTTAGTCCTTGGTTCATTTGGCCTTTCGAGGTTTTGGAGAAAGTTGGTCCGGTAGCCTATAGGTTGGTTTTACCGATGGCGTTGGCTAAGATGCATGATGTCTTCCATGTCTCCATGCTTCGACAGTACCGATCGCATCCGTCGCATCTGTTGTCAGTGCAGGATGTTCGAATTCAGCCGAATTATTCTTATGAGAGGAACCAAAAGCCATTATAGCTTTGGAAGTGAGACAGTTGAGAAGTAAGCAAGTTCCTCTAGTCAAGGTTCTTTGGCATGGAAGTGACTTGGGAACTAGAGGCAATGATGAGGATTCAGTATCCACAGTTGTTCAGTCTAAGTGACAATTTTGATGACGAAATTCTTGTTAGTAGGGGAGAGTTGTAACACCCCGATTTCCCCCTAGTAGTTTGAGCCATGATGTGTTTTAATGGTATTTTGGGTTATATGTATGTTTTGTGGGCTTTAATAGAGTGTGGGTGCATGTTTGATATTAGTGTGTATGAGTATGGGCCTTGTCAGTGTGTGTGCATACTCATAGGGGAGTAGGGTGTGTATTAGTGAGGGTGAGTCTTGTGTGTAGTGTCTTGCTTTGTTGTAGGGTGTGAATTATCAAAACCCACCAATCTCGAGGTGACATGTGGCAAGGGAAATTAAGAAGGGGTATGTAAAGAGAGGAGAGAGAAAGAGAGAGCAGAATTCTACCCTAGCTCTCCTGTTCTCTTCCTCCTTCCCTCTTTTGTTTCTTCTTCCTTCCTTTTCCTCTTACTACACCTTGATTCTTTCTTTTCTTGGCTGTCTTTTTTGTGGATCTTAGTAATTCTCAAGAGCTCTATCGGTAAGTTAGTGGGTTTTCCCTTCTTCTCCATATTTTCTCTTATTTTGTTAGATGTGTTCTTAATCTAGGATTTTTATGTTTTTATGGTTCTTGGGTTTCCAGGTTTAGAAGCACCTACTCGTGATCCCAAGGGGAAAGAGAAGTCAAGTGGGAGTGGAGCTTGCAACTAGTAGCATAGGAATTTTCAGGTTTTGGAATTTATTTGAATTTATTGCATTTTGTGATTTAGTATGTTTAAATGAATTTCTAGAAATTTGAGGTTTAATGTGGCTCATGTTAGTGCAAATGTTATGGGTTTTGATATGATTTAAGTTGTAATGCATGAATGATTAATTATTGAAGCAAATTTTAAGTTTAATGAACTTTATTGCAATTTTCTGGGTTTCTCACTTTTGAGAAGTTTGATTATGTTAATTCATGATTTTGTTGCTGTTAATTGTTGTGAAAAGTTGTGTTTTATGTTATTTATGATGATGGGAAGGTTGATTTGAGGTAAGACGAAGTTTGGGTTGATTTGGGTTTGAGATTGGAGGTTTAGGTGATTTGGGAGTGTGATTTTCTGCAGATTTTTGCGTAAGAGCTGGAAATCACGACTCTGTCGCGAGGTCGTGATAGAGCGCTCGGCTGCCGAGTGGATTTGGGCAGTCCCCTGTCTTGAGAGTGCGCCTGTACGCGAGCGCGACAACTTTTGTTGGCCGTTCACTGTGGCGAGCGTGATGACCATCACTAGCGTGACAATGAGATGTGTTTCTGTCTCCGCACAAGCGCGAAGACTGCGGCGATCGCGACCTGGGGCACGTTTCGCCTCTATCACGAGCATGACAGACATTGTGAGCGCGATACCACTGGCTTCAATTTGAGTTTTCTTTTGTGATTTTTGATGTTTAATTTCCGAACTTGTGATGCTTTTAGGATTATATTTGGACTATTTTATGAAGTATATGAATATAATTGGATGTATTATGCATGACCTGCAAGAGTTATTTTAGTGGACAGTTAGGCATGCATAATAGAATTCAGTAGCTGCAGCCCTCAGTTGTGTTCTGGACCCTAATCAGGTCCCCATTTCGTTCCTCACGAACTTCAATGTGTTTAGATCTTGTATAAGATCCCCTCTGTAAAATATTTTAGAATGAGAAAAATGTGATGTTGCTTTCCGATTTGTACCCGTAAGGTGCTGCCATGCGTTCACTCGTTATCCACTACTGCAAGTCAGCAGGTGTTATATTTCGTTGTGTTATGAGAATGTTAATCCGAATGACTATGATTATAAGTATGTGAATTTGGATGACTCTATTTGTGAGCATATGATTCACTTAATATTTGAATGCGATTATGAGCCTTTGAATGATTTTGAATGTGATCTAATTATGATTATGTCTTATGATTATTAGCTTATGCCAATATATATGTGATCTGCCTTGACGATCATTGTGAATGCTTATGCCCACTAAGCATTATCGCTTAGCACGGGTGTTTCATCCGTGCAGGTGTGGAAGGTGTATAGCTTTTGGGAGAGTCGCCGCAAGTCAAGCCAACAAAGAGGGAATTGATGTTAGGACTTAGATTTTTGTATTATGATTCTTTTTGTAATAGTGAACTCTCATTGTATTTAGTCTTTTGTTCAGCTTCCACTTTGTAATTCTGAAATATGTAATTATTTTGGTAATACCAGAATAGTCGTAATGAATATTATTATTCCAGCTATGAGTGAATGATCAGTTTGGTTTTAAAGTTTTAAATTCCTTTGTATTTCTGCATATTTATATTATGTGGATGAATGTTATGGTACCGTTTTACTTGCTGACACCCTTACTCATACGGGTTCTCCCTCTATTGCGGATGGGTTCTCCTACGTATGGGAAGGGGGTGTTACACGGATAGATAAGCTTGCTTATTAAGGGCTAGAGTTTTGCAGCTGCTCCTGTCGACCCGCATGGGTTAAAGTTTTAGACTTCGGTCTTCTGATACTACTCGCCAGTATTCTGTTACCCATATCCACCATCTTTGTAGCTCAGGCTAATTATTCGTTTGAATGTGAGGTCATATTTAAAGCTGGGTTTGGTTATATGTTCTGTATACTCCTGATATTAGCAATTGTATGTTCTGATACTCCTGAGTGCTAGCAATTGTTATTGCTTCCGAATCTGCTTTGACTTGAGTATTGTACTTTCCGGCTTGCTATGTTTATGATGAGCTTCTGAATCTTGATTCGAGTATCTGTTACTGCTATGCATGTGTTATGTTTTGTTGTGACTTTATCGAAAGTCCTTTGCTTCTGTTCATCCCCACTAAGCGTTATCGCTTAGCACAGATGTTTGTTTCCGTGTAGGTTTGCAGGTTCTGTTCGGAGCGTGAGTCCCCATCTGCTGGCCACTGGGGTTGTCTTAAAGTGATCCTTTTTGTATTAGTTATGCTATTTCCTTTTGTATAGGACTTTTGTATAGCGTTTTGTAAATGTTCTGTAAGGCACGTAAATTCTGATCAGTGGCATGTAATGATTGTTTATATGTATATGTTTTAAGTTCTATATATAAGTTTATGTTGCTTCTGAGTTGCTTCTGCTTCCGCTTTCATATGTGTGCTTCCGCTTCATTGTTTAGCTTGTGACTTTTGCATATTTCGGTTGTAGCAACCCAATGTTCCTCCTGAGGGGCATTGGGGCGTCATAAGTTATGGTATCGAGCCCTGGTTAGATGATTCTAGTCTATAAGATGTTTAGATGTGTGTGAGTCTATCTAGAGTCATGGCCTAATGCATATGTTGTCTTGTGTAGAGTTTAAATGGAGTCCGATCCCAGTGAAGAGATAGGTGAGACAGTGGGTAGTGTTAATCCTATAAGGGTTAATCAACCAGCACAAGAGAGACCTCGGGCTAAAAGTTTGGGTGCAGCTTATGGTGATCCGGTATTGATGCAAGGAATGATACAATTAATTGAGGGTTAATTGTGCACTGTCCCTTTTACAAGGTTCGGCTTATGATTGGTGGAAGCTAGTGCTAAGGAACCCCCTGCGACCTATGGAGATGACATGGAATTACTTTGTGCAAGAGTTTGAGAAGAGGTATGTCACTAAAGCTTATCGAGAGGCAAAATATAAGGAATTCGTAAGTCTGAGGTAGAAAAGTTTGTCAGTAAGTGATTATGAGAAGGAATTCAGTAGGTTAAGTAAGTATGTGCCAGATTTATTGCTAACTAAGGAATTCAAGTGCCGTCAGTTTAAAGATGGGTTAAGAGAGGGTATCAGAGGTCCTCTTTCAGCTATGACCATCATGTAGGTTACTACCAATTGGTTTCTGCAGCAATAAAGTTGGAAGAGTCTGAGGTAATCAACTAGCGAAAGAAGCCTAAGATGAAAGTATCTGATAGTAGTGTGCTAAGTGTTAAGAAGTCGCGAGAACCTGCAAGTAGGCATATTACTCGAGATAAAGTCGTGAACCAGTATCGAAGGATAGTGTTTTGGCACCATCAAGCAAGGGAAGTACAATGCCCATGTGTGAGCTCTGTGATAGGTTCCATTATGGTACTTGTACGAGACTTTCTAGAGCATGTTTTCGATGTGGTAGCATGGAGCATATGCTGGCCAATTGTCCAGTTTTGAGGAAAGGTTCAGTTCAGACGAAAAGTAAGGGTAACATGGGAGTGACTAGATCTTCTAGAGGAGGTAGATGAAGGGGGCAGATAGTGCAAGCACCATCAGAGATGGTTGAGAAATCGATACCTTCGGGTGGTCCAGCTCGGTGTTACGCCATAATCAGAGATAAAGAAGATGATCAAGCGGGTTCTTCTGGTAAGTTTCTATTTGTTTAAGTTTGATTTGTATGAGTTCTACTTTGATATTATATTGTTATCTGTTTGGTACTGGGTAAAATTTTGAGGGCAAAATTTCTTAATGAGGAGAGACTTGTAACGATCCGATTTGCACCCTAGTAGTTTGGTAGTGCAAACTTCTGTATTTGTGTAAATTTAAGTGTAAGTGAGGACTTAATTGAATGGAATGATAAGTTGAGTGAGGAAAGAATTGGATTTGAGGGACTTAAGGAGCTTTTGCCATGGACTTGAGAGAGAATTTGTATGTGAGTGGAGCATGTGGCAGATTGCTATACTTGGCTTGCGGAGAGCTTACCACTTGTGTCTTGGCATGCAATATATGGGTTGTGAGTGGGATTTTCTATCCCATTCTCTCTTGCATGTGGCAAGATTTGTTGTTCTTTCTCTTGGTTCTTTCCTTTTGTTTCCTCTTTATCATTTCTTATTTTGGATTCTAAATTTTAATTTGGATTGAAGGGTGATTATTAAAATTAAGTCTTAAAAGGTAAGTGTTTTCGTTGAGTTCTTCTTCTACTCCTTTCTTTGTAGTTAGTTGGTTAATTTGGATTAAGAGTTTGTTTTGATTTGGATTGCAAGAAGCTGAGGATAGAAGAAGGATTGAAAAGGGCAAGGACAACGTCTGATTTTGGAAGTATTTCGGCTGCTTCAAGAGGTTAGGATCGTGTGCCCTATAGATTGTGCATGTGTTATTGAATTGAGTATATGTGATGCATGTTGTGTGAAGAGATAGGATTGTGTATATGCATGTGCTCTTAGTTTGATTTTAACAATCTTAGGCCTATTTAAAGTATGAATAGTGAGCATGATTAGTTGTTCTTTTGAGAGGCATGTGTTTATGATTGGTTGTTCATGTTCTTGCTTGAATTTGGCATATGATTATATGTTAAATTTTGTTATAGAGCCTTGAAATGTTATTGGCATATTGTTTGGCAAGTCTTGGATTTATGCATGTGCATTACTAGAGGGGTATGTTGGTCAAATGGCTTTTGAGTTGAGTTGTGCAAAAGTTTGATGCAATTTTGTTTTTGCCATTTTTGCATAGGTCACGGTGACAACCAAAGTGGTTGTGACCGTGAGACACCCTTGATTGTTTACTGCCCGAGTATTATGTGAGGTATGTCACGGTGACAATCAAGTGGTTGTGACCGTGAGGTACCTTATGTTGCTTTCTGTTTTGCATCCTTGGTATGTCACGATGACAACCAAAGTGGTTGTGGCCGTGAGGTACCCTATTTTTACTCTGTGATTTATTTTCACTTGTAAATGTTATGCATGAGTTTGAGCATCACTTTAACCTAGTTTAACATCATTCTACGAGGATTGATATGTGCTTAAAGCTATGTTTTAGTATGATGAATTACTTGACTTGTACATGAATTGATTAAAGTTGATCGTACTTGAGTTCATGAGTAGAAGTTTAGTTACTTAAGTTGTTTGTCAGCCTGATCGTTCAAGGTGGAGGATAGATAAGCATGCTTATTAAGGGCTAGAGTTTTGCAACTGCTCCTATCGACAAGGGCGTAGCTGCCCATAGTTGAGTGGGGTCAATTGACCCCACTCAACTAAAAATATTTTAAAAAAATCCTTTAATTTTAATTTTTTTATAAAATTGACCCCACTAAAAAATTAAAAAATACCCTTATAATCTTAATTTTTTTTTAAAATGACTCCACTAAAATATTTGAATAATTTATTTTTATTTTTTTGTGACCCCACTGTACTAATTTTCTTGCTACTCCCCTACTTGTCGACCCACATGGGTTAAAGTTTTAGCTTCGGTCTTCTGAAAACTAGACTTCGGTCTTCTGCATTTAAGCTTTTAGACTTCGGTCTTCTGATACTGCTCGCCAGTATTCTGTTACCCGTATCCACCATCTTTATCACTCAGGCTAATTGTTCATTTGAATGTGAGGTTATATGTAAAGCTGGGTTTTGTTATATGTTCTATATACTCCTGATATTAGCAATTGTATGTTCTGATACTCCTGAGTGCTAGCAATTGTTATATCTTCCGAATCTGCTTTGACTTGAGTATTGTAATTTCCTGCTTGCTATGTTTATGATGAGATTCTAAATCTTGATTCGAGTATCTGTTACTGCTATGCATGTGTTATGTTTTGCTGTGACTTCTTCGGAAGTCCTTTGCTTCTGTTCATCCCCACTAAGTGTTATCGCTTAGCACGGATGTTTGTTTTCGTGTAGGTTTGCAAGTTATGTTCGGAGCGAGAGTCCCCATCTGCTGGCCACTAGGGTTGTCTTGAAGTGATCCTTTTTGTATTAGTTATGCTATTTCCTTTTATATAGGACTTTTGTATAGCATTTTGTAAATGTTTTTTAAGGCATGTAAATTCTGATCAGTGGCATGTAATGATTTTGTATATGTATACATTTTAAGTTCTGTATATAAGCTTATGTTGCTTCTGAGTTGCTTCCGCTTTCGCATGTGTGCTTCCGCTTCAGTGTTTAGCTTGTGTCTTTTACATGTTTCCGTTGTGGCATCCCGATGTTCCTCCTAAGGGGCATTAGGGCATCACAGTTTGTGTTGGTTGTTATTATTATTATTCTATTGTTATGTCGTTGCATGATTAATCTTTTCTTTATTTTTCCTTCATCTTTATGCTTATGTGTTTAAAGCTTAGATTTATTACTAATGTTTTTATTATTGTTTTCTTTGTGTGTTGGGCAAAATGTGATGTTGCTCGCTTGAGCATCGTCGTGACAAAACGGAGGGGTCACGATGCGTAGGAAACCTTTTCTTGGTGAGATCTTACCTGTTTCTTTATGTGGTTGTACTTGTTTGTAAATTAAAAATAGTTTTATTTATATGCGTGTCGGGTAAAAAAATCACAAAAATATTTTCATGATCAAATTTGGATTTTATTAATAAAATTGGGACCAATGTCCTTCATTTTAGACAAGAAATGTAAAATATCTTGAATAAAATGAAGAATTAAGTTTTCTAAAAATGGGATCACTCATCCCAGTTTTCAATCCAACAATCAAAATGACTCTTCGATCCCTCTTTAAGTGAGTATGGGGAACCAATGTTCCTAAGCTGAATGAATATCCTGATTTATGTATGTAATCCTATTTGATTGATCTTGCTTGATTTTTTAGTTTTATGTTCATATATATCTTGTTGGCCCTTGTAATTAATTATTTTTGGGGCAATTTTATTAAGCTTTCTTTCATTTCGGGGATTGTATTCCGTCCTAATTTTCATCTTAATTTTGCTTAGCATTTTTGGGGGATTGTATTTTTCCCAATTTCTCCTTTGTAAATGCCGTGTTGTGTGTTTACTGCTTTATTTGCTGCTTTATTAACTGCTTTATTTACAGTTTTCTTTTATCGCTTCCTTGATGTTTGAAATGCAGTTTTAATAAATTGCACTAATCGCGTGAGAAGAGAGGTAGAATTTTCAAATCTAAAAACTCATTTATAATTAACCAAGGTATGAATAAGAGTAGAGTTCCAAACACCTTCTCTGGTTTAGACCATAGAGGTTAGATAACCTTTCCCAATTTCTTATAAATTGGGTGGCAACTCTAAAATACCTCGAAGGTACCTATAAGGTTTCATAAGGCTAGATGAACTTCCTCAATGTTCTATTGGGTGGGGATTCCAAAATTTCTTATGTTACCCAAGATCAAAAGACGCGAACCAATCCCTCGAGCTCTCAAAGCGGGCTCCTTATGAGGGCCTTTGTAACACCCTAATAGAAACGCCACGTAACTTCCCCGACCAGAGAGCCACGCAACATCCCGATCGGAATGCCACGCTCGGACAAACACATAAACATACATAAAAATAGCAAAAAAAAAAACTTGAAAGGAAAACGATTATTCATTCATAAACATAATAATATCATTACAAACTGTTCTGATATACAAAAATAATTACATATTCCCAAAAATACAGTGCGGAAACTGAACAAAAGAATATTACAAATGAAAGTTCACAACTACAAAAGAATCATATTACAAAATACTAAGTCCTAACATCAAATTCTCTGTGTTGGCTTGACTTGCAGCGACTCTCCTAACAGCTAATCACCTTCTGCACCTTCACGGACGGAACACCGGGCTAAGCGATATCGCTTAGTGGGGAAACAAACAATAAAGTGGACGGCCATTCACAACGGTCGCCAAAGCAGAACACATACAATATGGCAGATGCTAATATTCATACATACACATATACATATATATCCAAAACATAGCCGGAGCTCATTCGTTCATTGAAGCTCACATAGATTCACAGGTGCATATTCATATCCGTTCGAAATTCATATTCGCATCAGTATAATAGAACATAACAAAACATAACACAACTCCTGCTGACTCACAATAGTGGATAACGAGTAAACGCATAGGGTAATGCATAGGGGGTACCCGTGGGTACGATTCAAAAAGCAACTTCTTAATTTTGGCATTCAAAATGCTTTCGCATAGGGGATCTTAAACAAGATCCAAACACATAGAGGATCGCGAGTGTAGACACTGGGTCCTCAGGCAGCCCAGATCAGAGTTATCCAATGATGATAAGATGCCTTGTCACAGGCAAAAAAAAGGTTAAAAATGGTTATTTTCTTGTAAAATTTGCATTTTAGAGTGAAAAATTAAAAAATATTAAAAAAATATTTTAAAAATTAGATTTGGAAAATGGGGCTTAGAAATTACAATATTTTTAGTTTAATTGAATATATATATATATATATATATATATATATATATATATATATATATATATATATATATATATATATATATATATATATATATATATTTTACGAATGCCACTGTGCGGCAGCGCACCAGTGGTAGCGCGCAGGCGCGTGGGCGCTGCGTCGCGACGGGCGAGTCGTCGCTCGCTAGCCACGGGCGTCGGTCGCCCGTTTTCCGCCCCTGACGCCGGATTTTCGCCCCAAATCAATTTTTTCTTGATTTTTGGCCTAAAAATCAGTTTTTTATCCCTTTTTTAAGGTTTTAAAGGATTTTTTCCATTTTTAAAAATTCAAATATATAATATCTAATTTTATTATGTTTTATCCCTTTAATTATTTTTATTTTCTTATTTTCTTCTTATAAAAAGATAAAGATAAAAAATTAAAGGGGGGATTTTTTCTATGGAATTATTTGCTCTCAAAAAATTTTTTTTTTCTTTTTTATTTGTGTTCAATTAATTTTTTTTCATTGATTTTCTTTTAAATCTCTTTTTGATGGAAAATTAATTTTGATACAAATAAAATAATTGTTTGTTATCAAAATCTAATTTTTTTCATTTGACTTTCTAAAATATTTTATTTTGAGATAAATAAAATCATTGCACATCCTTAACAAACCATCCTTCTTCACCGTGACCTTATTAATTTGCCTATAGTCATTGCACATCCTTAACAAACCATCCTTCTTCACCGTGACCTTATTAATTTGCCTATAGTCAATGCACATCCTTAACAAACCATCCTTCTTCTTAACAAACAAAACTGGAGCTCCCCATGGGGATACGCTGGGTCGGATAAACCCCTTATCCAATAACTGTTGTAGCTGAGTTTTGAGTTCTCTCAACTCTACAGGAGCCATTCGAGAAGGTGCTTTCGAAATGGGAGTACTACCCAACACTATCTCTATGGACAACTCCACTTCTCTCTCCGAAGGTAACCCGGGCAATTCACTTGGAAACACATCTCCAAACTCTCTAACCACTGGGATATCATTAATCTTGACATGGTCACGCTAGGAATCCAACATAACTGCTAAAAATTCTTTGCAACCTTTCCTCATTAACCACTTAGCTTGAAAAGCAGAAATCACGTTCCCCATGGAACCCAAACCTATACCCTTAACCAAAACCAGAGACCAATCTCTATCCCTCAACACCACAGTCTTCTTATGATAATCAACCACAGCTCGTTGCTTACTCAACTAATCCATGCCCAATATCAAATCAAACTCCCGAAATGGCAACTCGATCAAATCAGCAGAAAACTCAACACCTTGAAACAATAAGGGACAGTTTTTAAACACTTTACTCACATTTACACTATGCCCTAAGGGACTCGTCCCACAAACCTCATAATCTAACTGATCAACAACACACAACTTATCAAATAACTTATACGTGCACAAATATGAGTGTGTGGACCCAGGGTCAATTAGAGCATACAACTCAGTGTCAAGGAGTAGGAACTTACCAGCAATCACATCCGGTGCATCTTGCTCTTCCTGAATGCTCATAGCATACGCCTTTGCTGGAACCATCAAGGGCTGTCTAATAGATTCCATTGGGGCTCCCTCTCTAGGACGACCGCCTCGACCTCTACCTCTACTCTCAGTCTGACCAGATTGTAGTGCATTTGATCCTGCTCGGCTAGCCTCACGCTGATCCCTAGAGTTCTCAATCAAAAAGGCATGACCATAAACTCATAATGATAATACCTAGTGCGAAAAGCTGTCTTGGACACATCTGACTCTTTAATTTTTAATTGATAGTAACTCGATCTCAAATCAATCTTTGAAAACACACCAGTACTGTAGACACCGGGTCCCGAGCTCAGTATAAAAATGTCAATAATAATTTTGGATCCTTGATAATTCCCTCCGAAAAAAAAATAATATATGTGATAATATATAAATATGTGTGTGTAAAATTTAATTAGTTAATGTTGTTTGTTAATTAATTAGTTAATTGGTTAGTTAATTAGTTAATATTATTGTAATTAAAGTGCATGTAAAATTAAAGTTTAAAGTGTATAATTAATTAGATAAAATATATATATGTGATAATTTAAATGGATTAAATGGTGTAATGTTTAATTAATTAGACAAATTATATATTAAGTAGATTAATTATATCAATGTGTAATGTTTAATTAATATATGCATGTTTAATTAAATTAGTATGTGTGTGTATTAGTTTTAATTAAGTTACATTAATTAAGATATGAAAATGGGAGGAATTATTTGAAGGCATGAAAATTGAGGAAATGACCATTGTGCCCTTAACCCTAATTTGAGGGTGTATAAAAAGAAAAGAATGAGGAAAAAACAAGGGGGGCTCTCTCGGCTGGAGAAAGAAATTGAAAGGAAAAGAAAAATAAAAAAAGGAGAAGAAGAGAGAGCTCTCTCGGCTGGACAAAAAAAATTGAAAGAAAAAATAAAGAAAGAGAGAGCAGGGGATGGGTTGAAGAACGAAGAAAGGAAAATAAAAGTAAAAGAAAAGAAAAGAGATAGGAAGAGAGAAGAGGTGGCCGGCCATAGGAACAAAAGAATTGAAGGGAAAAGAAAATAAAGGAAGAGAGAGCAAGAGAGAGGAACAAAGAGGGCCAAAATCAAAAGAAAATAAAAGCAAAAGAAATCGAAGAAGAAATAAGGGGAAATCAAAGAATAAAAGAAGAAAGAAGAAATAAAGGGGAACAGAGGACCATCCAAACGGGGACGACGCCGGAACCAAGGAAAAAGAAGAAAGAAAAGGAAAGGAGGTGGCGAGGGCTCCGGCGGCCATTCACGGCCTCAGATCGGCGCACGCGCCCGACCACGGTGGAGAGGGAACCCGGACGAAGCCGAAGGTGCTCGCCGATCATCCGTAGCCGCCGGCGTGAGGGAGATCGGAGATGGTGGTGGCGCGAGCTTCCGACGCATTTTCCAGCAACGGTGAAGATTCCTCCGGCGCGTGACCAACTCCGGCGGGTTCCACGGGTGGCGATCTATCCCCCGGTGAGGGAGGTGCTCATCACCGGCCACCCACGGAGGCTCCGGCGGCGAAAAACCGGTAAGGGAGGTTTATTTCATTTATTTTATTATTATTATTATTATTATTATTATTATTATTTAATATTATGTTTTATATTTATTATTATTATATTTATTAATTATTCTTTATATTATTATCATTATTATTATTATTATTATTATTATTAGTGTTATTCTGCTATTATTATTATTATTATAATTATTATTATTATACATTTATTTATTTTCTGTTTATTATTATCATCATCATTATTATTATTATTATTATTTATTATTTATTATTATTATTACATTATTATTGTTATCATTATTTCTTTTATCTATTATTAGTATTATTGAGTTATATTGATTTTATTGTTATTAATATTATTTATTTATTATTATATTCATTATTGTATTTATTTGTTATTGGTTATTGTATTTTGTGATTATTTGTTATTATTATTATTATTGAGGTTATAGTATTGTTAGTAGTGTTATTATTATTATTTATTAATTTATTATTAGTGTTATTATGTCTTTAGTATTATTATTATTATTATTATTATTAATTAATTAATTATTTTACATTATTTATTATTATTATTATCATTATTATTATTGGGTATATTTAGTTATTATTAATTATCGTTGTGTTTTGTTGTTATTATTTTAATATTATTATTACTGTTATCATCATCATTACCATTTTTATTCATGTTATTATTATTACTTTGCATTATTGCTATTATTATTATCATTAATACTATTATCTTTTATTATTACTATTAATATTATTATTATTAATATTATTTTGTTACTATTGTTATCATTATTTTTATTATTATTATTATCATTTTTTTGTTTATTTAATCATCATCATCATCTTACGGTATTATTATTAGCATTATCATTTTTATTGCATTTGATTGTTATAATTGCCATTGTGTTTTACATTAATTAATCCTCTCAATTTGTTTGATTCAATTATTTATTTAATTATTTATCTATTTATTCATTTATTTATCATTTTATTTGATCCATTACTAACTTCAATTTACTTTATTCAATTATTTATTTGTTTAGTTATTCATTCAATTATTTATTTATTCATTATTAACCAATATTGTTTTCTGTCTCTACTGCGATGCGAGTGGCACGTGACTCGCCCACGGAATTAGGTGAAGCATGGTCGGGATAAGTAGATTAGAATTTATTTATTTTGAAATATGTAATTATTATTTTATTCTTCTTTCATTCGCTAATGGTCAGTAATAATAAAAGATTTTTGACCGCACTTAAAAAGAACCACAACACAAATGTTTTCTACCAAAATGAAATTTGTTAATAAAACTGGACCAATGTCCTGGTTTTCACCCCAAAGCAAAGGTCGATTTGAGAACTCAAAACTTTTCATGAAAAGTAATTGGGAACCAATGTTCCCGCCTAAAAGAATAGCCCGATTTATGTATGTATTTTTATCATTTTTTATGGTTTCATATTTGTTTTTAGATAATTATAGTTATATTTTATTTACTGCTTTTTTATACGTGCTTGTAATGCGCTTTAATTTTATTGTATAATTTGCATGTGAGAGAAGAGATAAAATAATTGATCTTAAAAACCCATTCACATAATATTAACAAAAGGTATGAATAAGAGTGAGGTCCCGAACTCTCTCTGGTTTTGGCCTCATAAGGTTAGAATTACTTTCCCGATGTGTTATCGGGTGGCGACTCCATGATCCTGCCTTATGGTAGCCCGATAGACGGTGAGGTCGTCTACAGTGGCGACTCCACTGGGGATATCATGAGATTTTGCTCCGAAAGTACCTTTGGTTAATCTAATGTAAATTGGTGTAGGATCAAGAAATTTTATCCCTTTTCGAAAAATTGCATTGCATCATGCTAGAGCCTTAGAATTATGTTAGTTTGGTCCCTCTATTAGCCCCGGTGCGTTCCTGAAGCACGGCCTCATTTTCACTCAATTTGGGGAAGTGTTAAGGATAATCACCAGCCCAAGCCTCGTGCCATCAATTGGTATATCAAATGGTGACCCGGCTGGTCTAGACCAGTTGGCAGGGATCACGCTTGGGTAGCCCTAAAGCAACACCACCTTGACCAAAACTCATATAATGGCAATAAATACTTTCCCTAGGTGGTATGTACCTTAATACAGTGCTTGCTACGTGGGTCATCGTGTATTAAACAAGATCAAACAAATTAAGTGGTCTTCTATGGAAAGCTTTAAAGCTTCGATAACCTCACCTTAATTTGGTTGAAGTGTCCAAATACACAATGGCCAAAAATCATATGTGTGCGCATCTTGAGAGACGTCATGCTCTAACACGCTCTTTGGGTTTCCCGTTGATCCATGGGTCAAGCCTACCTAGGAAAGAGACCGCACGACCTCCTGTGTGAGAGAGAAACGGTTGGGAGGAACTTTCTTCTTGTATGTGTATTCGTGCTCGTGCATTATTTCTTTCTTTCATGAACAATAGTAAAAAAGTCATGTGTATTTTTTCTCATGTACAATAATAGAATCTGTGCACTTTGTATATAAAATTGCTTGTATCATAATTTGTGAATATAAATATAACACGTTTGTCATGCATGCACATAATAATGCTTGTCGCAATACATACATATTAACATTCTTTATGACATCAATTGTGCGCCGTTATCTGTATATACAGCATACATCATCGGATGTACATATTAACATGCATTATAGCAAGTATAGACATACTGTCCCCATGACACAAAAAAAAAACAAAAAAAAAAACAAAAAAATAAAATCAAATAAAAAAAAAATGCATTCACCATGTGTCATAGCATGTACATATCCGTATGCCCACATTACACATGTACATTAACATTGCGCCCTGGAACATACATATACTGTTGCATGTCATAGTGTGCACACATTAGCATACTTCATTAGACTAGACATCGAACACAGAAAATACCTTGCATTTTTCACATTGTATACCATATCATGATCATGTACTATCATACATGAATTATGTCATGTACATATAACTTCTTCATCATGCATGTTAGTTATTGTATATACCAATGCATGTCTTGAATGCTCATACCATGTAAATACGCATACTTTGTGAACGCTATTTGTTTCGTGCAGACACTTTCATTGCATACCTCGTATTGCACGCATACTCCACTCACTGCACACAATCATTCTTATGCTGTGTCCCATCTCATGTGCATTATCTGTATATGTTTTGCACTTCTATATATGTGAGTTTTGCCACTCCTCTCGACTCATTGGTGCATATTACCATGCTAGGTCGTCTTCACCTTACATCATGCATTCGTATCTTGTCTAAATCATGCCATGTTCACATGCACCATGTATCATGAACATTCATCCCCATACTGTGCCATAGGTCGTACTCATGCTTTCATCGTATACATGTACATTGCAAAGTTATGCATGCACGTCATTTATCATGCAGTGTTTACACACATTTTTTCGCTGGTGTTTTACACACGCACATCTTGCACATATTTCATGTACGCGTTTTTATACAAATATTTTTACACATGTTTCGCACATACAGTTCCTTACATGCATTGCTAATATACATAACGCTATTGCATATGCCATTCAATATACATGATTTTTAACGCATAGTTTGTGCATATTCAAAAGAAAAAGAATAAAAAAAAAGAGCTTTTGTGCTTACACGATTTTTTGTGTATATACATTTTGATAGAGTCAAATTTTTTGTGTTAAGCTATATCCTAAAACGCTGACATGTTTGCACCTCATTAGAGTATCTCTGATTCAAAGTTCGACTCTGCCTAAGTAGTTCTCAACTATGAATGGATTTGATCTCAACTCTAGAAATCTAAGTTTCATTCCACTTTGAATTAAGTAAGGGTATATATGTTTGGTCTTTAAGAGCTAGATCACGTGAAGATATTTGATTATACCATGTCATTTCTAAGTTCAGAGCACTTTTGGCCTGTTTTAAAAATAAACTGAAAAAACTAGTTGCAACTAGGGGATTGGATGAAAACTCACTAAGAGCACTAGAACCTTTCCGATTACCCGTCAAAGCGACTAGTCGATAAGGCTGAATCTAGAAAATGATTTAGGCACCATTTCTTTGTATAGATCTCTAAATGACCATTTTCTACCCTCGTTTTATAATCTCTTGCTAGCCCATTGAGCCTTTATTTTGGTATGCTAAATGCGTGCCAGTTTTGTTGTTAAACACATTAAAACTACCTTTCGCTTAAAATGATTTTGGCTTCCCCTTAGAAGAATGACCGCTCTAGTAAAGATGGATGCACATTACGATATTCTCTTGAGCTATCAAAAATTTGCCCCGATAAAAATGGGTCTACATTTCGAGAAGAGAATCTCAGTCATCGATAATGTTGTGGGTTGAAATCACCCTGATAAGAATGGGTCTGCACGTCGAGAAGGGAATTTTGATCATTGATAATTTTTTGAGCTATCAATAATCACCCTGATAAGAATGGGTTTACCCCTTGGGAAACAAAATTTTCAATCATCAATAATTTTTGGTCTACACTTCTGGAAAGGGGTTTGAATTATCGATAAACTTTTTGTGTAGTTAGAGACATGAGCTTGCGAAACCGAAAAAAAAAAAGAAAGCAAAGAAGAAAAAAGAAAAAAAAAAGAAGAAATATGGTAGGGTCCAAGATAGTACCCCTTGACGAGTTCGGTGGTTATCTTTTTAACTAAATTTTTATGCTAAGCTTGATAAGATCAAGTATTACCAAATTCAAATTCAAGAGTATCTAGATAGTATACAATTGGGATTGGGAATGGTCCTTCCATCCGTCGAATGAACGCTGCGGCCATTTTTCTCTAGCGACCTGATCCTCCTTTGATAGCCAATTACCTGAGCCTAACGTTACAACCAACGTAAGACCTATTGATTCTGGGTTCGACCTTATCTAATCAGCGGAGATGACCTTCTAGTAAGGTTTGGTACGTAGGAAGAGGCGTATGGTGTCTCTTGAGCTTCAAGCGGGAAGCCACGAGTGCATTTGCATTCGAGTTGAGTCTTGTCCTCGACATTGCATCTAGAATTTGCTTTAAAAAAAATGAAAAATTCTGTTTTGGCCTTTTGCACATACACACAGAGATCGCATGGTATGCCTCGTATTCACATGTTGATTTAGTAAACATCGATACTTACATGTTTACTTTCTTGCACTTCATTGGGAATGACTCCCGAATTCTTTTGATGAGATTGAATCAGTTGAGAATGTGGTTCATTCAGTATGCTCAAAGGCAGTTAGAAACTCGAGTTTGAGGTACCTGATAGGTTGCACTCATTTTACAATCTTGGGGTATTTCTTATCACTACCCATGAAAATGATACTTTGCGTACACTCTCAGCAATATTCATGAAAATGATACTTTGCGTACACTCTCAGCAATATTCTTTGTACATATGCTTTTTGCAAATGTTTTTACACATAATTGTAGCAAATATTCTCAATAAATAGTTTTACATGTACAATTCTTGGTGCATGTCTTTTGGCATAAGAGCTTTAGCGAATACATTTCATAAGTGCTTTTAACGCATGTGGCTCTTTATGGGCATATCCTTTGCCAGCATCTTGCATCCACATTTTTCGCATGCATTCAATACACATATATATGATTTTTTCTGCATATGTTTCATACACATAGTTGTATGTGCACACATCACACACACCCAATTCCCTACATAGCTTTCATGTATATAACATATCCCACCTATCTTTGCATATGATTCTTTTCATCTATGCCTATGAACGACTCTTTATCCTTGTCACATGCATGAACATTTGCATATATGTTGCATACATAATCCCTTTGTATATATTTCTCATGTTGAACCTTTGCATGTTTTTCTCTTTTATGATCATCTGAAAACATGTTAGAATGACGATTCCATGACCTTCCACATGAATGCAAGCCATCGACATTGTTGTGCATTTTTCTAATGATGTAACATACCGCAAGTATACGGTGTACCGCAATAGTACTTTAGATATCGATCCCACAGGGAACGTGTTACACACTATTACTAATTGATTTTAACCTTGTTTACAATGATTAATTAATGGTAGAGTTGGTTTTAATCTAATCTAACATGTAAACTAATTAAACCTAGTTAATGATAGTCAAAAGAAGATAAAATAAATTATGAAGAACTAAAAACAATGAACTTGATTCCATCATTTAGATTAACATCTTTCATCTTTTTATGCAAGCCAAGTTAGAATAAAATTTTAACTCACTCTCTCGACATGAATTAAAATGCCTAAAACATATAATTAAAATTCTAATTCACAATTTTCATTAATGAATTAGAGGTTTCTAATTACATATTTTAAGAATAAACACTAACCTATAGCAATTATCTCAATATACCAATCTCTCAAATATACCTTGATAATGAATCTCTATTAAATGTCGGATAAAGCAAACTCTCGAATTACTTTAACTTGTAAAGATCATGCAAAAGATATTAATAGAAAATCTACAATGAAAGATTATGAAAGTAGATAGAAATAGAAAGAATTATAATATGCAAGTTCATTAAAATGATGTTCATAAGAATATTGGAGAAGAATTAAAAATAAGAGAATAAGATAGAAGTTCTTCAACCCTTTTCTAAATCTCTTGAAATAAGTTTTCCTTCTCCTTGATCTTCTTCTTCAAAACATGAAACTAATTAAGAAAAATTAACTAAAGAAAAGAAAAACTATTTTACTAAAATACAGAAAATTACTTAACTAAAAATTTCATCACAAAATTATAATTAAACTACATATTTATAGATATTAATTGAAAGCTTGTGTCCCTTGAAGATGTCCCTTGAGAATGGTTGCAACTTTAGGTGAAAGAGGGTGACTTTTCATGTGATTTTTGGCTGAAAACCGCCCCAACGGTCATTTCTGTCGCGCTCGCAACGGTGTCGCGATCGCGACAGAACGCGCTGGTGGTTTTCTTCTTTCCTTCTCTCGCCCATCCTCTCTCTCTGGCCAGTCACGTCGCGTGACTCCCCATCACGGCGTGCCTTCTTCGCGTGTGGCGTGACTGGCGCTCATGTTTCGCGTTGCTTCTTCCCTTCTTTCTCTTCTCTTCTCTTTTCCCTTCCTTTCCTAGCCTCTCTGTGGCGTCACGTCGCGTGACCTTTGCTCACGCCGTGACCTCTCCTCTCGCAACTCCTCCTCTTCTTTTCTTTCTCTTTTTCTTCTTTCTCTTCTTCAGTCACGTCACGTGACCTTAGCTCACGGCGTGACTCGTCTCTTCTCAGCTTCTTTCTCTTCTTTTCCTCCTTCCTCGTCTTTCCTCTTAGCAAGTCACGTCACGTGACTCCTGGTCACGGCGTGATCAGTTCCTCTCTCACGATCATCTCATTCTATTAACTTCTTCATCTGCTCTTTTCTTCATTTTTTACCTACAAATGACAGTAAACACCATAAACACTCAACTGATACAAATAATCATAAACTAATATATCACATCAAATTATACACACAATTATATAATTAATTACACAAACTCACACAAAATAAATACTAAATTATAGTTCAATTTAGCTCCTATCAAATTCCCCCACACTAAACCCTTGCTTGTCCTCAAGCAAGATCAAAGAAATAAGAAAATTTAATAACCAGTAAAAATTACTACAAAACACTGTTATTTAGCACATGTAATAGAATTGAAAAGAACCAAAATATCTCATACACTCATAATAAAATAAAATCAGTAAGTCAAAATTTAAAAGTATGCATCCCAAATTCAACAAATTACTAAACTTTACTAATGCCAACATAAAGAGTATGAAGTCTATTAAAACTAAACATGAACTAAAGAAAGAAAATTAATCATAAAGTTAAAATTCTCAAGCAACTAGTTGCATTTAGGACATTTTAAGCTCACTTACCCTTAATCCAATCTCATGGCATTTTTAGACTTTGCTTTTTCTTTTTCTTTGATTTTTCTTTTTGAGTTCTAGCAAGAGAAAGTTATATGGGTGCGTTTTACGCTCCATCCCATATTTTTGCAATTTTTGATATATATCTTGCTTTTCTTTTTTTTTATGACTTTAGTGGGTGCATTTTATGCTCCATCCCACTTATTTTTATTTTTTTTTTAAATTTAGTCCTCATCCATTATTGAAAAGATAAAAGGGTAAGTATTATGGCTATAGTTTCCTTAAACAACTAGAAATTGAAAATTATAAACTAAATGAGTAAATTCTAACTTTAAAAACATGGTTAGTTAGAAAGACTAAATAATCTATAATGTTGAAATAAGTAAAACAAAATAATTTGAAAAACTTAAAACACATGCTAAAAATTTTTGAAAAACTGATAAAAATGAGCATCAAAGATAAATGACTTAACAACCTATACAATATACCAAATAAATAATGCTTTATAATAAAGTTTACTTAAAAGCCTAATTGAAATATAAAAACACACAAACAAAAATAATCATGCACTTGACATACATAAAACATATACAAACTCACAAATACAGTCACAAACATCACAACACATAACACAATCACTCCCCCACACTTAGAACCAACATTGTCCTCAATGTGTAGGAATGACACACAAAAACAAGTAAAAAGAAATAAATGAAATGAATAAAAAGAAAACTCCCCTATCATGGTGAAGGTGGAGGCGAAGGAACCCGAAAACCCGATTGTATCAAGAAATTATCAAACTTGTACTCCAGCCTCCTTTGCCGTCGCTCAATGGCAGATAATTGCTCTTGCATATTAGATAGCATTGAGGGAATGTTATGGCTGGATGAGCCAACTTCAGGAGCAGCAGCTGGAATATCAGGCATTACTTCATCTTCACTTGCCTCCTCCTCTCCTTCTTCTTCTTGTTCCTCAACTTGTGGCGCAGCATTACCAGCAATATCCCTCCAACACGATCGAGCACGTGCCGGAATTTCCTGAAAATTATTTCCAACAACCTCTCCACGAACTAACATAGTCTTATTAAAATAATGGTAGGGAAAAACTCTATAATAGGCATCAAGATCCACATTTAGATTGGTTGCAATACTAGAAATAACATGCCCATGTGTTAAAGGCGAATCATGCTTATTTACACATTGCAACAATTGACTTACTATCCAAAAAGGCCAACATACGTCCTTGCGTTTATGTACACACCACATTAAAAACAATTCATTATATGAAACTCTATTGAATTCGGACCTATTAAAAACCAAAGAAGCTAAAATCCTATGCAAAATCCAATATCTTAAATCTTTAATAAACATGGATTTAGCATCCCTAGCCCTATAACGAGTTTGCAAATCAGTCAAAAATGTCCAAAATTCATGTGGCTTAAACGATTTAGGTGGCTCGGTCAAACTAGCTTGAGAAAATCTAAATATCCTATTCATCATAAAATAGGTTAAAGTATAAGGTATACCAGCCATCCTAAAGTCTAACCAATTCTCATTATCATCATTCTTTTTTAATGTGGTATAGAATTCTAAAACTAAATCAGGACGCACATTTTCATGCATAGAAGCAAATTTAAACAACCCACATACCCTCAACATGTCATTAACTACTTCTAACATACCAATTTGATTAAGTAAAGAGTCAGGAAAAAACTTACAGTGCATCAAATGCCTATTACGAAGTGGTAAATACCTACTGCCCTCATCTACAGAAAAGATAGGAAACAAAGCACCATAATGAGAAGCAATGTTCACCACTTCAACTTCCTGCTCTTCTTGGTCAGTTCGGGGAACAGTGGGATTCTTTGTTCTCACCATATTTACTTGAGTTTGTTAAACAGATAATGAAAACTATAGAGAAATAAAGCTAAAGTCAAGGGAAGAAATTAACACTGGGCATGCCAAGTGAGTAACAAAACCAAATACATGAAAGTAAAACAGAAAAGATAAAAGAAACAGGAATGTAAACAGAGAAAAGTTACAAAAGAAATGTGATTTAGTTATACATAGATGCAACCGAAATACACTAAAGGAAACACAAAAGACAGAAGAAAAAGAAATAGAAACAGATATAGAAACAAATAATAAACTACAAACGAAATGTAAGTCTGTTATGCAGGAAAATACCGAAATGTAATAAGCTAGGGTAAAGAAGAAAAGAAAAATGAAAAGATTTAGACAAACCTGGTAATCTCGTAATCCCTAGATTATTGAAGAAAAGAGAAAAAAAAAACAGAATGCTAAAATGAAGAGCAATAAAAACGAGAAGAAAACAGAGGAGGGTAGTTCGAAAGTCTCTGTGGAAGAAAGAAAAAGAAGAAGAAAGAAAAGATAAAGAAGAAAAATTTCTAATGAGGGTCTGTATCTCGTGACCTGTGTTAGGGAAAGAAAAAGAACGGTAAAATGAAATAGAAGAGGAAAGGTCACGACATTAGGGTTTAAAATTTTAGTTCCCGCTTTTAAATTTTTTTTTCTCTTTTCCTGTGTTTAATTATTAAATGGTAAAATTAAATTAATGTTATGCAAATTAAATCCTATAAATCAGAAAAGAAAGCAAAACAAAACAAAATAATATAAAAATAATAAATAAAATTAGAAAATTAAAGAAAAGAAAAGAAAAGAAAATTTAAAACGTACCTGATGGAGCATCACGGCGTCACGGCGTGAGGTAACGTAACGCCTCGTGACGCTTCCACATACCTGGGCGAATTCCATTCCTCAGATCAGCACGTCACGTGAAGGTACATCACGACGTGAACCCTGCAGAAATTTCTCGCTTTTTGCTTCATCGCCTTCTATCGCGATCGCGATACTTGCCGCGCTCGCGACAGAAGCAACGTCTGCACAAATTTTATTTTATTTTTTTCTTCTTTGCTTCTTCTTTTTTTTTTTATTTATTTTTTAATATATTTATTAAACAAATCTAATCTTACTAAATTAGCTGTGAAATAAAACAAAAATATTAGTAACATGAAAATCTAGAATACAAAAATAAAACTAAATAAACAAATTTAAAACAAAAGTACAAAACATAAATAAAAACAATATAATTAAGTAACCTAAATAAAAGAAATAGACAAATCATGGCTTAATATTCTCCCTAGGATTTTCCTCAGTATTGCTTGGAAGGCATCCTAGATTCCTAGAAGGTAAACAATTAGCAAGTTGGCCTATTTGAACCTCAAGATTATGAATAGAGGCTGCATGATTTTTAGTGATTTGATCAATTTTTGCCTCAAGTTTCTTTTGGCTTTCATCTTGAGAATGCATCTTATAATTAATTTCCTCAATAAACTTATCAATCTTACCCTCAAATGCCCCAAACCTATCTTGTGGTTGTTGGTATCCTACACCTCTATTTTGATTATTAACATGATTATTTCCCCAAGAAAGATTAGGATGGTTTCTCCAACCAGAATTATAGGTATTAGAATAAGGATTTCCACGACTTTGGCTTTGAAGAAAATTAACTTGCTCTTTATTAGCTATGCCTAAAGTGCAATTTTCACTATCATGCCCATTTTGACCACACACATTGCATGCATTTGATACATTACCTCCCATGCCTAAGTTATTAACTCTATGAGTTAAAGCCTCAACTTGAGCTTGTAATGCAACCATAGAATCAACTGAATCTATCCCCCTAACATTAGAATTATTATACTCTCTTACTCTTTCAGGAGGCCACATACAATTATTCATTGCCATTTCTTCCAATAGCTCATATGCTGCATCAATTGTTTTTCTCATCAAAGACCCTCCGGCAGCAGCATCAATAGTACCTCTTGTAGTTGAATTTACACCATTATAGAATGTTTGCATCAACAACTCTCTTGGCAAATTATGGTGTGGACACATCCTTTGCAATTCCTTGAATCTTTCCCAAGCCTCATATAATGATTCATTTTCATTTTGAACAAATGTAGTGATATCCTTTATGATTTTTGCGGTTTTGGCCAATGGAAAATATTTTGATAAAAATGCTTGGGCCAATTGGTCCCAAGTAGTGATAGATCCTCTTGTCAAAGAATTCAACCAAGCCTTTGCTTTATCCTTCAATGTGAATGGAAAAAGCCTAAGCTTGATTGCATCATTTGAAACCCCATTTATCTTAAAGGTATCACAAATCTCAAGAAAATTTGCCAAATGAGCATTTGGATCCTCATTTGCCAATCCATAAAATTGTATACTATTTTGAATCATTTGTAACAATGAAGGCTTAATCTCAAATTGATTGGCATTTACCGTTGGTCTTACCACTCCTTGTTGAGCACCACTCAAAGCAGGTGTGGCAAAGTCCATCAATCTTGGTTGATTTTCATCAACCATGATAATTGATCTTCTATTTTTGTTCTTCTTTTTATTGGATTTCCGGTTACTCAATAAAAACCTCTCAATTTCAGGATTTAAAGGCTCAAGCTCTTCTAAAGAACTCCTTGTACTAGGCATGAACTTTCAAAATCCTGTAAAACCAAAACACAAAATTAATTTAACATACAAACAAATTAAAACAAAACAAAATATTGTAATCCAAAATCATAAATCAATTTTTATAATGGCAAACAACCGTTCCCCGGCAACGGCGCCAAAAACTTGTTGTGCATTTTTCTAATGATGCAACATACCGCAAGTATACGGTGTACCGCAATAGTACTTTAGATATCGATCCCACAGGGAACGTGTTACACACTATTACTAATTGATTTTAACCTTGTTTACAATGATTAATTAATGGTAGAGTTGGTTTTAATCTAATCTAACATGTAAACTAATTAAACCTAGTTAATGATAGTCAAAAGAAGATAAAATAAATTATGAAGAACTAAAAACAATGAACTTGATTCCATCATTTAGATTAACATCTTTCATCTTTTTATGCAAGCCAAGTTAGAATAAACTTTTAACTCACTCTCTCGACATGAATTAAAATGCCTAAAACATATAATTAAAATTCTAATTCACAATTTTCATTAATGAATTAGAGGTTTCTAATTACATATTTTAAGAATAAACACTAACCTATAGCAATTATCTCAATATACCAATCTCTCAAATATACCTTGATAATGAATCTCTATTAAATGTCGGATAAAGCAAACTCTCGAATTACTTTAACTTGTAAAGATCATGCAAAAGATATTAATAGAAAATCTACAATGAAAGATTATGAAAGTAGATAGAAATAGAAAGAATTATAATATGCAAGTTCATTAAAATGATGTTCATAAGAATATTGGAGAAGAATTAAAAATAAGAGAATAAGATAGAAGTTCTTCAACCCTTTTCTAAATCTCTTGAAATAAGTTTTCCTTCTCCTTGATCTTCTTCTTCAAAACATGAAACTAATTAAGAAAAATTAACTAAAGAAAAGAAAAACTATTTTACTAAAATACAGAAAATTACTTAACTAAAAATTTCATCCCAAAATTATAATTAAACTACATATTTATAGATATTAATTGAAAGCTTGTGTCCCTTGAAGATGTCCCTTGAGAATGGTTGCAACTTTAGGTGAAAGAGGGTGACTTTTCATGTGATTTTTGGCTGAAAACCGTCCCAACGGTCATTTCTGTCGCGCTCGCAACGGTGTCGCGATCGCGACAGAACGCGCTGGTGGTTTTCTTCTTTCCTTCTCTCGCCCATCCTCTCTCTCTGGCAAGTCACGTCGCGTGACTCCCCATCACGGCGTGCCTTCTTCGCGTGTGGCGTGACTGGCGCTCACGTTTCGCGTTGCTTCTTCCCTTCTTTCTCTTCTCTTCTCTTTTCCCTTCCTTTCCTAGCCTCTCTGTGGCGTCACGTCGCGTGACCTTTGCTCACGCCGTGACCTCTCCTCTCGCAACTCCTCCTCTTCTTTTCTTTCTCTTTTTCTTCTTTCTCTTCTTCAGTCACGTCACGTGACCTTAGCTCACGGCGTGACTCGTCTCTTCTCAGCTTCTTTCTCTTCTTTTCCTCCTTCCTCGTCTTTCCTCTTAGCAAGTCACGTCACGTGACTCCTGGTCACGGCGTGATCAGTTCCTCTCTCACGATCATCTCATTCTATTAACTTCTTCATCTGCTCTTTTCTTCATTTTTCACCTACAAATGACAGTAAACACCATAAACACTCAACTGATACAAATAATCATAAACTAATATATCACATCAAATTATACACACAATTATATAATTAATTACACAAACTCACACAAAATAAATACTAAATTATAGTTCAATTTAGCTCCTATCAGACATATATGTATTTCAGGATCATAGTCCTTTGCATATCATTTCGTAAACGCATATCCTTTCACATGCATTCCATGCATACATGGTGCTTGACGCTCATTAGATAGTGTACATCAGTTGCACGTCGACAAGCTGACGTTTCTCAAGCCCCCCAGGGGGCAAATTAACTCCCTTTAAGTCCTTCTAAAGGCATCCTCAGAACATTATTTTCAAGTCCTTTTTTAGAAGGCATTCTCATGATGTCATCTTCAAGTCCTTTTTCAGAAGGCATCATCGATCTCCTCAAAAATTTATCTTCAAGTCCTTGCTCAAAAGGCATTCCCAGTCTCTTCGGAGCATTACCTTTAAGTCCTTGTCCAACAGGCACCCCCAATCTCCTCAAAAACTTATCTTCAAGTCCTTGCTCAAAAGGTATTCCCAGTCTCTTCGGAGCATTACCTTTAAGTTCTTGCACAAAAGGCATTCCCAGTCTCTTCGGAGCATTATATTTAAGTCCTTTTTTTTAGAAGGCATCTTTGTCCAACAGGCATCTTCAATCTCTTTAAAACATTATCTTTAAATCCTTCTTTAAAGGCATTCTCAGTCTCTTCGGAACATTATCTATAAGTCCTTCTTTAAAGGCATTCTCAGTCTCTTCAGAGCATTATCTGTAAGTCCTTCTTTAAAGGCATTATCAGTCTCTTCGGAGCATTATCTGTAAGTCCTTCTTTAAAGGCATTCTCAGTCTCTTCGGAGCATTATCTGTAAGTCCTTCTTTAAAGGCATTCTCAGTCTCTTCGGAGCATTATCTGTAAGTCCTTCTTTAAAGGCATTATCAGTCTCTTCGGAGCATTATCCTTAAGTCCTTCTTTAAAGGCATTCTCAGTCTCTTCGGAGCATTATCCTTAAGTCCTTCTTTAAAGGCATTCTCAGTCTCTTCGGAGCATTATTTTTAAGTCCTTCTTTAAAGGCACTCTCAGTCTCTTCGGAGCATTATCTTTAAGTCCTTCTTTAAAGGCACTCTCAGTCTCTTCGGAGTATTATCTTTAAGTCCTTCTTTAAAGGCACTCTCAATCTCTTCGGAGCATTATCTTTAAGTCCTTCTTTAAAGGCACTCTCAGTCTCTTCGGAGCATCATCTTTAAGTCCTTCTTTAAAGGCACTCTCAGTCTCTTCGGAGCATTATCATTAAGTCCTTCTTTAAAGGCATTCTCATTCTCAGTCTCTTCGGAGCATTATCCTTAAGTCCTTCTTTAAAGGCATTCTCAGTCTCTTCGGAGCATTATCTTTAAGTCCTTCTTTAAAGGCACTCTCAGTCTCTTCGGAGCATTATCTTTAAGTCCTTCTTTAAAGGCAAATTCATTATCCTTAAGTCCTTCTTTAAAGGCATTCTCAGTCTCTTCGGAGCATTATCTTTAAGTCCTTCTTTAAAGGCACTCTCAGTCTCTTTGAAGCATTATCTTTAAGTCCTTCTTTAAAGGCAAATTCATTATCCTTAAGTCCTTCTTTAAAGGCAAATTCATTAACTTTAAGTCCTTCTTTAAAAGCATTCTCAGTCTCTTCGGAGCATTATCTTTAAGTCCTTCTTTAAAGGCACTCTCAGTCTCTTCGGAGCATTATCCTTAAGTCCTTCTTTAAAGGCACTCTCAGTCTCTTCGGAGCATCATCTTTAAGTCCTTCTTTAAAGGCACTCTCAGTATCTTCGGAGCATTATCCTTAAGTCCTTCTTTAAAGGCACTCTCAGTCTCTTCGGAGCATTATCCTTAAGTCATTCTTTAAAGATATTCTCATTTTCATTCTCTTCGGAGCATTATCCTTAAGTCCTTCTTTAAAGGCATTCTCAGTCTCTTCGGAGCATTATCTTTAAGTCCTTCTTTAAAGGCATTCTCAGTCTCTTCGGAGCATTATCCTTAAGTCCTTCTTTAAAGGCATTCTCAGTCTCTTCGGAGCATTATCTTTAAGTCCTTCTTTAAAGGCATTCTCAGTCTCCTCGGAGCATTATCCTTAAGTCCTTCTTTAAAGGCATTCTCAGTCTCTTCGGAGCATTATCCTTGAGTCCTTCTTTAAAGGCATTCTCAGTCTCTTCGGAGCATTATCCTTAAGTCCTTCTTTAAAGGCATTCTCAGTCTCTTCGGAGCATTATCCTTAAGTCCTTCTTTAAAGGCAATATCTCAAATCTCAAAGTCCTCTGAGGAGGCAAATTCTCAAAGTCCTCTGATGAGGCAAAACCTCAAAGTCCTCTGAGGAGGCAAATCTTGAAAAACCTCTGAGGAGGCAAATCCTAAGTTCCTCCGAGGAGGCAAAATTCACCAAGTCCTCTGAGGAGACAAAATTCTCCAAGTCCTCTGAGGAGGCAAATTCTCAAAGTCCTTTGAGGAGGCAAAATCTGAAAGTCCTCTGAGGAGGAAAATTCTTCAAGTCCTCTGAGGAGGCAAAATCTTGAAGTCCTCTGAGGAGGCAAATTCTGAAAGTCCTCTGAGGAGGCAAATTCTCAAAGTCCTCTGAGGAGGCAAATTCCCCAAAGTCCTCTGAGGAGGCAAAATCTTGAAGCCCTCTGAGGAGGCAAATTCTCAAAGTCCTTTGAGGAGGCAAAATCTGAAAGTCCTCTGAGGAGGCAAATTCTTCAAGTCCTCTGAGGAGGCAAATTCTTCAAGTCCTCTGAGGAGGAAAATTCTCAAAGTCCTTTGAGGAGGCAAAATCTGAAAGTCCTCTGAGGAGGCAAATTCTTTAAGTCCTCTGAAGAGGCAAAATCTTGAAGTCCTCTGAGGAGGCAAATTTTGAAAGTCCTCTGAGGAGGCAAATTCCCCAAAGTCCTTCTGAGGAGGCAAATTCTCAAAGCCCTCTGAGGAGGCAAATTCCCCAAAGTCCTCTGAGGAGGCAAATTCTCAAAGTCCTCTGAGGAGGCAATTTCCCCAAAGTCTGAGGAGGCAAATTCTCCAAATCCTCTGAGGAGGCAAAATCTTAAAGTCCTTTGAGGAGGCAAATCGTAAAGTCCTTTGAGGAGGAAAATCTTGAAAACCTCTGAGGAGGCAAATCCTAAGTTCATCTGAGGAGGCAAAATTCTCCAAGTCCTCTGAGGAGGTAAATTCTCAAAGTCCTCTGAGGAGGCAAATTCCCCAAAATCCTCTGAGGAGGCAAAATCTTGAAGTCCTCTGAGGAGGCAAATTCTCAAAATCCTTCTCCAAGTCCTCTGAGGAGGCAAAATTTTGAAGTCTTCTGAGGAGGCAAATTCCCCAAAGTCCTCTGAGGAGGCAAAATCTCAAAGTCCTCGGCAAATTCCCCAAGTCCTCTGACGAGGCAAAATCTTGATGTCCTCTGAGGAGGCAAAATCTCAAAGTCCTCGGCAAATTCTCCAAGTCCTCTGAGGAGGCAAAATCCCAAAGTCGTATGAGGAGGCAAATTCTCAAAGTCCTCTGAGGAGGCAAATTCCCCAAAGTCCTCTGAGCAGGCAAAATCTCAAAGTCCTCGGCAAATTCCCCAAGTCCTCTGACGAGGCAAAATCTTGAAGTCCTCTGAGGAGGCAAAATCTCAAAGTCCTCGGCAAATTCTCCAAGTCCTCTGAGGAGGCAAAATCCCAAAGTCGTTTGAGGAGGCAAAACATGAAGTCCTTTGAGGAGCCAAATCTTGAAGTCCTTTGAGGAGGCAAATCTTGAAGTCCTTTGAGGAGGCGAAATCTTGAAGTCCTTTGAGGAGGCAAATCTTGAAGTCCTTTGAGGAGGTAAATTATGAAGAGGAGGCAAAATCTCAAAGTCCTCTGAGGAGGCAGACCCCCAAAGCCCTCTGAGGAGGCATCTCTTTATCCAACTCCCGGCAAGAAGGCAAGGTCTTCGCCACAGGTATGTAATCCCTTCTCTCTTCCTCTTTGAATTTTGGCTCACCTAGGTGTCTATGCACTAGCTTCTCCAAAATTGGGGACAACTGTAGACACCGGGTCCCGAGCTCAGTATAAAAATGTCAATAATAATTTTGGATCCTTGATAATTCCCTCCGAAAAAAAAATAATATATGTGATAATATATAAATATGTGTGTGTAAAATTTAATTAGTTAATGTTGTTTGTTAATTAATTAGTTAATTGGTTAGTTAATTAGTTAATATTATTGTAATTAAAGTGCATGTAAAATTAAAGTTTAAATTGTATAATTAATTAGATAAAATATATATATGTGATAATTTAAATGGATTAAATGGTGTAATGTTTAATTAATTAGACAAATTATATATTAAGTAGATTAATTATATCAATGTGTAATGTTTAATTAATATATGCATGTTTAATTAAATTAGTATGTGTGTGTATTAGTTTTAATTAAGTTAGATTAATTAAGATATGAAAATGGGAGGAATTATTTGAAGGCATGAAAATTGAGGAAATGACCATTGTGCCCTTAACCCTAATTTGAGGGTGTATAAAAAGAAAAGAATGAGGAAAAAACAAGGGGGGCTCTCTCGGCTGGAGAAAGAAATTGAAAGGAAAAGAAAAATAAAAAAAGGAGAAGAAGAGAGAGCTCTCTCGGTTGGACAAAAAAAATTGAAAGAAAAAATAAAGAAAGAGAGAGCAGGGGATGGGTTGAAGAACGAAGAAAGGAAAATAAAAGTAAAAGAAAAGAAAAGAGATAGGAAGAGAGAAGAGGTGGCCGGCTATAGGAACAAAAGAATTGAAGGGAAAAGAAAATAAAGGAAGAGAGAGCAAGAGAGAGGAACAAAGAGGGCCAAAATCAAAAGAAAATAAAAGCAAAAGAAATCAAAGAAGAAATAAGGGGAAATCAAAGAATAAAAGAAGAAATAAGAAATAAAGGGGAACAGAGGACCAGCCAAACGGGGACGACGCCGGAACCAAGGAAAAAGAAGAAAGAAAAGGAAAGGAGGTGGCGAGGGCTCCGGCGGCCATTCACGGCCTCAGATTGGCGCACGCGCCCGACCACGGTGGAGAGGGAACCCGGACGAAGCCGAAGGTGCTCGCCGATCATCCGTAGCCGCCGGCGTGAGGGAGATCGGAGATGGTGGTGGCGCGAGCTTCCGATGCATTTTCCGGCAACGGTGAAGATTCCTCCGGCGCGTGACCAACTCCGGCGGGTTCCACGGGTGGCGATCTATCCCCCGGTGAGGGAGGTGCTCATCACCGGCCACCCACGGAGGCTCCGGCGGCGAAAAACCGGTAAGGGAGGTTTATTTCATTTATTTTATTATTATTATTATTATTATTATTATTGGTATTTATTTGTTATTATTATTTAATATTATGTTTTATATTTATTATTATTATATTTATTAATTATTCTTTATATTATTATCATTATTATTATTATTATTATTATTAGTGTTATTCTGTTATTATTATTATTATTATAATTATTATTATTATACATTTATTTATTTTCTGTTTATTATTATTATTATTATTATTATTATTATTATTATTATTATTTATTATTATTATTACATTATTATTGTTATCATTATTTCTTTTATCTATTATTAGTATTATTGAGTTATATTGATTTTATTGTTATTAATATTATTTATTTATTATTATATTCATTATTGTATTTATTTGTTATTGGTTATTGTATTTTGTGATTATTTGTTATTATTATTATTATTATTGAGGTTATAGTATTGTTAGTAGTGTTATTATTATTATTTATTAATTTATTATTAGTGTTATTCTGTCTTTAGTATTATTATTATTATTAATTAATTAATTATTTTACATTATTTATTATTATTATTATCATTATTATTATTGGGTATATTTAGTTATTATTAATTATCGTTGTGTTTTGTTGTTATTATTTTAATATTATTATTACTGTTATCATCATAATTACCATTTTTATTCATGTTATTATTATTACTTTGCATTATTGCTATTATTATTATCATTAATACTATTATCTTTTATTATTACTATTATTATTATTATTATTATTATTATTATTATTATTATTATTATTATTATTTTGTTACTATTGTTATCATTATTTTTATTATTATTATTATCATTTTTTTGTTTATTTAATCATCATCATCATCTTACGGTATTATTATTAGCATTATCATTTTTATTGCATTTGATTGTTATAATAGCCATTGTGTTTTACATTAATTAATCCTCTCAATTTGTTTGATTCAATTATTTATTTAATTATTTATCTATTTATTCATTTATTTATCATTTAATTTGATCCATTACTAACTTCAATTTACTTTATTCAATTATTTATTTGTTTAGTTATTCATTCAATTATTTATTTATTCATTATTAACCAATATTGTTTTCTGTCTCTACTGCGATGCGAGTGGCACGTGACTCGCCCACGGAATTAGGTGAAGCATGGTCGGGATAAGTAGATTAGAATTTATTTATTTTGAAATATGTAATTATTATTTTATTCTTCTTTCATTCGCTAATGGTCAGTAATAATAAAAGATTTTTGACCGCACTTAAAAAGAACCACAACACAAATGTTTTCTACCAAAATGAAATTTGTTAATAAAACTGGACCAATGTCCTGGTTTTCACCCCAAAGCAAAGGTCGATTTGAGAACTCAAAACTTTTCATGAAAAGTAATTGGGAACCAATGTTCCCGCCTAAAAGAATAGCCCGATTTATGTATGTATTTTTATCATTTTTTATGGTTTCATATTTGTTTTTAGATAATTCTAGTTATATTTTATTTACTGCTTTTTTATACGTGCTTGTAATGCGCTTTAATTTTATTGTATAATTTGCATGTGAGAGAGGAGATAAAATAATTGATCTTAAAAACCCATTCACATAATATTAACCAAAGGTATGAATAAGAGTGAGGTCCCAAACTCTCTCTGGTTTTGGCCTCATAAGGTTAGAATTACTTTCCCGATGTGTTATCGGGTGGCGACTCCATGATCCTGCCTTATGGTAGCCCGACAGACGGCGAGGTCGTCTACAAGTACCTTTCAACTGATCAAACAAATCATCAATACGAGGCAGTGGATACTAATTCTTTATGGTTACCTTATTCAGCTGCGTGTAATCAATACATAACCGGAGTGATCCATCCTTCTTTTCCATAAAGAGGATAGGTACTCCCCAAGGTGAAACACTTGGTCTGATAAAGCCTTTATCAAGCAACTTTTGCAACTGAATCTTTCACTCTCTGAGTTCTGATGGTGCCATTCTATAGGGAGCAATAAAGATAGGTGCAGTACTAGGTCCTAAGTCAATAGAGAACTCTATCTCCCTATCAGGTGGCAAACCTAGAAGTTCTTCTGGAAAAACATCCTGAAACTCCCGAACTGTGGGCACATCTGATACCTGAAGTTCCTCCTTTTTAGATTCCATTGCATAACACAAGCAAGCAACACAACCTTTTCTAATAAGTCACTTAGCTACAGTGGTTGAAATCACATCATAAAGAAAATCTGATCTCTCACCCACAATAACAATCTCCTAATCATCTACAGTATTTAAAGACACTCTTTTTCTTTTAGAGTCAATAGTGTCATGATGAGAAGACAACCAGTCCATTCCCAAAATCACACCAAACTCTCAAAGGCGGAGATCAATTAAATTAGTAGGGAACACACTACCCTAGTTTGACGCGCGCCGAACACCAGGTCGCCCCGAACGCCCGCCTTTAGTGTGATCGAGAGAGGTTCATAAATAAAGATAATAAAATTTAACATGCATGAAAATATAAATAATAATAATGATGGTGATGACAATGATAAATTATAATAATAAACAAGACTAATAAATATAATGATAATGATATCAAAGACTATGGACAATCCAATTAAATATGCAAGTAATGATAATAATAATAATAATAATAATAATAATAATAATAATAATAATAATAATAATAATAATAATAATAATAATATGAACAAAAATAATGACAATAATATGAACATGAACAATTAAATAAGAGATAAAGAATAAGAAATAATATTATGAACAATTAAATAAAAGATTAAGAATAAGAAATAATTATATGAACAATTAAATAAAAAAATAATAAAATGTACAATTAACTAAACATGCAAGAAATAAAAAGTAAAATAAATAATAGATCTAAAAGAATTTACATGATAACTAATCAATTGTAAACAAAAATTAAATTAAAAATTGAATTAAAAGTTAAGCCAATAAATGTTTAACCTCAAATTTGATGTGATTAATGAAATTGGATGATAAATATGAATTGATTTATAAGAACAAATAATTGATTTATTCGTCTTAAGAATTAAATTAAAAAATCAGGTTAAAATACTTGGAGAATTTTTCTTGAAGAAGAAAAAACAGCAGATCGGCCGTCGGAGGGGCACGCAGGGGCGACCGCGCTGCGACGGGCGTCGCCGCGCGCAGGGCGAGAGTGCCCCGCGCACGCTAGGCGCAGCGTGCGCACATGCCCAGCGCGCTGCCACAGCCCGACACTCGCGATTTTCCGAATTTTTTTTTTAAAACACAACAATTTTAAAACATACCCTTTTTGTCTCAAAAATAATTTTTAAAACATTTAATAAATTTTTTAAAATACATTTTTATTTATTTCTAATAAATCAATTTGATAAGGAAATCATCACTTTCAACTTTTATTTTTGCCTATAACTAGGCACACTTAATTTCATCATTGGGTAATCCTGATTTAGGCTGACTCGGGACCCGGTGTCTACAGTTGCCCCCAGTTTTGGGGAAACTAGTGCACTAGTGTCTAGGTGAGCCTAAACTCAGAAAAGGGAAAGAAGCGCGTACATGCACCGGCCTCCGGAACGGATGATGTTGTTGTGGTGGTTGTCGCCAGCTTGTCGGCGTGTCATCCATTATTGAAGCGTTAGTGCTGTGATCGTGCTAACCCTCCATGGAGTGGTAGTGCCGTCATCGTGCTAACCCTTCCGAAGTGGTAGTGCCGTGGTCGTGCTAACCTTCCGTAGAATGGTAGTGCCGCCATCGTGCTAACCCTTCTGAGTTGGTGAAGCGGTAGTGCCGTGATCGTGCTAACCCTTCGAGGAGTGGTAGTGCCATCATCGTGCTAACCCTTCTGAAGTGGTAGTGCCGTGGTCGTGCTAACCTTCCGTAGAATGGTAGTGCCACCATCGTGCTAACCCTTCTGATTTGTGAAGCGGTAGTGCCGTGACCGTGCTAACCCTCCAGGAGTGGTAGTGCCGTCATCGTGCTAACCCTTCTGAAGTGGTAGTGCCGTGGTCGTGCTAACCTTCCGTGGAATGGTAGTGCCGCCATCGTGCTAACCCTTCTGAGATGATGAAGTGGTAGTGTTGTGATCGTGCTAACCCTCTGGGGAGTGGTAGTACCGTCATCGTGCTAACCCTTCTGAAGTGGTAGTATCGTGGTCGTGCTAACCTTCCGTAGAATGGTAGTGCCGCCATCGTGCTAACCCTTCTGATTTGGTGAAGTGGTAGTGCCGTGATCGTGCTAACCCTTCTGAGATTTGAAGTGATACTATCTAGGAGCCCTTTGGTTAATTGCCCTTTGAGAGGTCTTTGGTTGATGCTTAAACTGATGTTTGAATTGTTATTTCGATTGATGCTTGGATTGATGCTTGAATTGATGTCGTCACTCGCCTTCTGCCGGTGTTCGCATCGAATCTCTCTTACTGCAAAATTGAAAAAACCAAATATGCAGGAAGAATAGTGAGCATGCACTTGAAGTGCATGGGTCATGCAGGATAAGAATTCATCTAAGTGGACTTAGAAATGATAGTCAATCTGGCTGTAATTTGCAATAGGATCGATGCCTTTTGGAATTGCCTATGAATTTCATCCCTTTGGAATTGTGAGGTTCTCATCTGATACCTGTAGTCATTTTTTTAAGGTAGTGCATCCCTTGTGGATTTTCACACTAGCTTTTCTTAGCGGGAAATGCGTCCTTTGCGAATTTTCACATAACCATGTGCCTTATTTTTGCCTGGAGTGGACCCAACCCAATCCAGCGGCTTTTTTTCATTTTTTTTTTATTTTTTTATTTTTTTAAGGATAGACTGCCTGTTTTCAGGTTTTCAACCTATCCTTTTGCCTTACTTTTGCTTAGAGCGCCAGTTATGGTTTTCATCTCTAATGACTTTTTTTTTTTTTGCAGAATCCTGAGGCTGTTGCCAAAAATCTTTCAGGTGTCTTAGATCATGATTGCATGGGCTTGATTATTATCATGAAGGGTGCTATAGGGTTCGTTTCACATTTAATAGCAGGATGAGTCGGCTGAAGCGCTTGAGTGGTGAGAATAGCAGAGGATAGATAGTAGATGACTTTGACCACGCAAAGTGAACTGCTCTGATCACATCAATATATCACTGCATAAATGCATGTGTTTTAATTTGATTTCATTAAACATGATCATTATTTGACATTAATCTCAAAGAATATAAGACCTCATCTAATCTCCGTATAGACCTTGGAAGCATCAAACTCCTGTTATTAACCAACTCTCTCAGGTTTTCATGGTTGAAAATTTTCTCTCTGCCTTTAAAAAAAACTTTTTTTTTGAAGCAAATTCTAGATGCAACGTTGGGGATGAGATTCAACTCAAATGCATAAATGCACTTGTGGCTCCCTGTTTGAAGCTCAAGAAACACCATATGTCTCTTCCTACGTACCGAACTTTATTAAAAGGTCATCTCCGCTGATTGGATAAGACTTAACCAAGAATCAAAAGGTCTTACTTTGGTTGTAATGTTAGGCTTAGGTATATGGCTATTAAAGGAGGATCAGGTTGCTAGAGAAGAAATGGCCGCTCAACTCAATGGCGTAGTATAAAAGGATTCTTGAATTTGGGTTTGATAGTACTTTAGCTCATCAAGCTCATAATAACAATTAAGTTAAAGTGACTGCCACAGAAACTCATCAAGAGATTACTATCTTGAGCTCTACTTTTTCTTTCTCTTTTTTTTCTATCTCATTTTTTTGCGAGCTCATGTCTTTGGCACATGACTAAACCCTCTTCCCAAAGTGTAAACTAATCATTATCAGGGAAATTTTTGATAACCCAAAGAATCATTAATGATGTAGAACTGTTAATGATGTACATCCATCCTTTCTAGAACGACCATTCTTCTAAGGGGAGGCAAAAATCATTTTAGGCGAGGGGATAGTTTTAACATGTGTAACAACAAAAATTGGCACACATTTAGCATACCTCCATAAAGGCTCAACGGGCTAGCAAGCGATTGCAAAATAAAGGTAGAAAACAGTCATTTAGAGAACTATACAAAGAAATGCTGCCTAAATCATTTTCTAGGTTCCATCTTATCCATGGATCGCTTTGACGGGTAATCAGAAAGGTTCTAGTGCTCTTAGTGAGTTTTCATCCAATCCCCTAATTGCAACTAGTTTTTTTTTTCTTTTTTTTTATTTTCTCTCAGAATTTTCCTCTCTTCAGGAGTTATATCAGATGCTATCAAAATTTTCTTTGGATTTTCCAAAGTTCTGAGATTAAATGTAATCGTATTAATTGAATTAATATCAAAGAATGAATGCATTGTGATCATGAGAAATGAAATCATCAGAGACACTGTACAAATACGCAAGATTGTTCACTTTATTAAAATTATAAATACTGTCATAAAAAAGTGTTCTTGGAATAAAAAGCAACTAAAAACATATCATCTTCTCCTTCGATCACATTCATGGTGGTGGAAATGCATTATATCCTGCCCTCTTCTTCTTGTCTCTTTTCTCAAGGTCAGTGATCTCCTTAGATTCAATAAGATCCTGAATTTTGTTCCTCAAAGTTCGGTAGTAATCTGTTAGATGCCCGATATGCTGATGGTAAGCGCAATATTGATCCTCTCTATGCCTCGGCTTTCCTTGATTCATAGCTGGCCTGGGTGGTAATGGTTTCAGCATGCTTTCCTTTGTCAATCTTTCCAATACCCAAGACAGAGAGTGACCCAAATTGGAGTAGTACCTCTGAACCTGTCCAACCTCAGTGGCTAAAACCTCGGCCGTCTTACCACTTCTATTATTGCTGCTTCCTGCACCGCCTGGTTTGTACCCTGATTGGTTGCCATAGCCTTTTCCAGCAAAGTTATTTTGGCTTACTTTCTTTTCTAGGTAAGCCCGCTCAGCTTCTACAGCAATGTTCTTAAGGGATTCCCAGTCTCTGAGCCCCTTAAAGCTGAGCAGGTCCCTCAAGTAAGGACAAGAGTTCCTGATAAATAGGCTGATTTGGTCAGCAGTATCGGGCTTTCTCTTCATCTCCATGACCCTATTTCTCCATCGTGTAAGCTATTCATTGAATGACTCATCATTCTTCTGCTGTAAAAGCTCGAGGTCCTTTAAGGTGACCTCCATTATGGTGCTGCAGTCATACTACTTCATAAACTCCTCAGTCAAAAGGTCCCAATCTTCCTTGGACCTCCTGTCTAACCCATGGTACCAGTACACAGCCGGACCCACCAGACTAAGGCAGAAATAATCCACTTTCTGTTTCTTAGTCAACCTTGTGCCTTTTATCAGTAGGGTATACTACTTAATATGTGCGGATGGATCCGAAGTACAATCAAACATCGGCAGCTCAGGCATTTTGAACCTTTGGGGCAATAGCTCTTCATCCCCCAGATCTCTGTCTTTAGGGTTGATCCTCTTTCCGGCTGATAACATACGAGTGATTGCTTCAATCTGTTGCCTCAACCCTCTCATCGCCTCATCTTCTGCCCTGGGTGCTCTGGCCCCCATAAATTGAGGTGCTACTGCCTCTTCATTTCCCTCCTCCATCACAAAATCTTCCTCAGGATTAGGGATTATTGCCCTTCTTGGCTCAGCGGGCACAATAGCTATATGCTCATTAACAATCTGGTGAGGAGCATTAACTACAATAGGGGCTTCTCTGCCAGAAGGTGGTTCAACTTACCCCCCAGCATGAACCATTGGGACCAATGGAACAACGGGTGGATGTGGAGCAGCTGGTGGTTGTGGAGTAGGAGGATGAGCAATCCTATCGGCCATAGCTCCCATTATTTCCAACATTCTCTGCTCAAATTCCTCTAGCCTCCTAGCAAGGTCTTGAGTTGTTAAGGCTCCAGTCTCTTCTGCCATTTGTTATTTTATGGATGATTCTCCTGTTGTTGAGGGTGGCTAAGAATTCAAGTCAGACACTAATTCTGTCAGTCCAAGAGGCAGATCTATCTTCACAAGCCGACCGTCAGAACCCCTAGTCCACTTAGGTGAATCTATGATGGCTGAAAATATTTGAACTGTTAGGATAATGCATGAATGATATATACAATGCATGAATGATATATATAATGCATGATCGTGTTAATGCGGCATGGACAATCACATATAAGCAGGTGGATCCTTCCAACCTTATCACTCCTACACACGAGGTAGTGCATTCTTTTTCTTAGGTGGGCTTGGTCCATGGGTCAACAGGGAACCCCATTGGATGCGCATGGTGCACGGTGAAAAGCCAGCAGCATAACATCTCTTGCCTTATGTACATACGTATAGGTTTTGGCCTTTATGCATTCAAACATTTCAACCATATTAAGATGGGCTCATCGAAGCATGAAAGCCTTTGTTAAAAGACTATTTAATTTGGTTGATTTTGTTCAATATATAATAGCCCACATAATAAGCATTGTATTAAGGAGCATATCACCTAAGGAAAGTATTTATTGCCATTATATGAGCTTTGGTCAAGGATATGATACTTTAGGGCTACCCAAGCATGGTCCCTACCAACGGGTCTAGCTCATCACGAGCATAACGATTGATTGGGTCTCCATTTGATATACCATAAGGTACGAGGCTTGGGCTGGTGATTATCCCTAATACTTCCCCACATTGAGTGAACCTAAGGTTGTGCTTTAGTAATACACCGGGGCTAGAAAAGGGACCAAACTAGCATAATCTAAGGCTCTAGTATAGATGCAATGAAAATTCGAAAAGGAATAAAATTTTTAAATTAAAACTCAATTATAATTTTAACCAAGGTACTTTCAAATCGAAGTCTCTTTGTCCCCAGTGGAGTCACCACTGTGACGCGCGCCGAACTAAGTCACCCGGAACGCCCGCCTTTAGGGCGATCGAGAGAGGTTCATAAAACTTGTAAGAAAATACAAGGGCATCTATTTTTGGCAACAAGGAGGTTTCATGGAATCGCCACCCAATAGAACATTGGAAAAGTTCGTCTAGCCTCAGTGAGCCTAAGACAGCGCTGCTATGTCCATTTTGGGCAAGCCAGAGGGGTCTTGGAGGTCCCATCCTAACAGAACATTAAGATGGCCCTCTCGCCTCGTGGAGCCTAGGACTATGCAAGTTAAAACCTTTTTACGGGACACAAGAGGTGTCTTGGAAGTCCCATTCCAATGAAACATTGAAATGGTCCTCTCACCTCGTTGAGCCCAAAGACCAGAGATGGTTCGGGACTTCTCATTTATTCATACCTTGGTTAAGTTAAAATTGAGTTTTGAATTTAGCGTTTCATCCCATTTCTCATTCAATTTTAATGCAATGTAATTTAGCGTGTGAATCACATAAAGAAAGCGGTAAATAAAGTAAATGAAAGCAAAATAAATTACAACAAAACTAGGGGCGGAATACAACCCCCATTGTAAATAAAATACAATTCATACATAAATCGGGCTATTTTTTAAAGATGAGGACATTGGTCCTCTCATGCATAATTAAAAAATGTGTGATGATTTATTTAGGTGTAAAAAACTAGGACATTGGTCCCATCTTTATTAGAAAAAAGTTTCAAGTTAATTTAATAAAAATATTTTTGTGACTTTTAATTAACGTGCATAAAAATAAACAAACTTATTATAAATTACATATTAAAACCAAATAAAGGTAAAATAATACTAAAAATGCTACAAATGCTAAAAATATAAACTCCACCAAAATGGTGTCTCTAAACCTCCATGGGCTCCCACTTGCCATTGGAAAACTCACACATAAAAAATAAGTATTAAAATAAAAACACAAATAAAGATGATGTTAGCAATAAAAAATCAATTAAACATGTAACATGTGAAAAAAATCAATTAAAATAAAACAACATGCATAATGTATGACAAATCAATTAAATGGCATGATGAAATAAACAACTTAACAACTTAACAATTTAACATGCATAAATAAATAAAATAAAATTTAACATGCATGAAAACATAAATAATAATAATGATGATGATAACAATGATAAATTATAATAATAAACAAGACTAATAAATATAATGATAATGATATCAAAGAATATGAACAATCCAATTAAATATGCAAGGAATAATAATAATAATAATAATAATAATAATAATAATAATAATAATAATAATAATAATAATAATAATAATAATAATAATAATAATAATAATAATAATAATATGAACAAAAATAATGACAATAACATGAACATGAACAATTAAATAAGAGATTAAGAATAAGAAATAATAGTATGAACAATTAAATAACAGATCAAGAATAAGAAATAATTATATGAACAATAAAATAAAAAAAATAAGAATAAAAATTAATAATATGTACAATTAACTAAACATGCAAGAAATAAAAAGTAAAATAAATAATAGATTTAAAAGAATTTACATGATAACTAATCAATTGTAAACAAAAATTAAATTAAAAATTTAATTAAAAGTTGAGCAAAGAAATGTTTACCCTCAAATTTGATGTGATGAATGAAGTTGGATGATAATTTTTTGCTTTGATTTAGAAAAAATAAAATGTAATGAAATTTTATCCTAAGAAGAAATAATTGATTTATTTGTCTTAAGTAAAAATTATGAAAAATAAGAAGTAAAAAATTCACAAGAACAAATAATTGATTTATTTTTCTTAAGAATGAAATTAAAAAATCAGATTAAAATACTTGAAGAATTTTTCTTGAAGAAGAAAAAAAAATAAGAAGAAGAAGAAGAAGAGAGAAAAAGAGAGAAAGTGTATTTTTCTTAAGAAAAATCCCCCCCCCCCCCCCCCCCCCCCCCCCAAAATCCTATCCCAAAAACCCATTTTATAACCCCAAAATTTAGAATTTTTTAATTAATAAATTAAATTGATTTAATTCCCAAAACAACAAAAAAGCTGATGAATTTGAAGAGTTTGGAAAGTAAAAGGTTTTTGCATTAAATTACACTAAAAAAAATGAAGAAAAAATCAATTTTTAGGACAAAAAATGAAAAAACAGCAAATCGGCCGTCGAAGGGGCGCGCAGGGGCGACCGATGGGCGTCGTCGCCAGAGGGCGAAGCTCGTTGGGCGAAGCCGTGGGCGCTGCCGTATCTCGACACTCGCGATTTTTCGATTTTATTTTTAAAAACACAACAATTTCAAAACATACCCTTTTTGTCTCAAAAATAATTTTTAAAACATTTAAAATATTTTTTAAAATACATTTTTATTTATTTCTAATAAATCAATTTGACAAGGAAATCATCACTTTCAACTTTCATTTTTGCCTATAAATAGGCACACTTAATTTCATCATTGGGTAATCCTGATTTAGGCTGAATCGGGACCCCGGTGTCTACACCTGGGTACTAACCGAACAATATCTATAAACCTCGTTCACTACTACACTATGACCCAAAGGATTACTGACTAGGATATCCTGGTCTAACTGACTATAAATCATTCCTTTATCTCGTGCAATATCAGTACTAATATAGGAATGCATATAACTAGGATCAATCAAAGCATAAACTAAATGAGAAAGCAATAAAAATTTACCAACTATGACGTCTGGTGTGTCCTCCTGCTCATGGGCTCTAATAGCATAGGTACGTCCAGTGGCACGACCCTGAGAGGGCTGAACTGAAGGGCCTTACGCTATCTGTGGAGGAGCTGCTCCCCTACCATGACCTCTCGGTGGGGCTGATCCGGCACCTAGAGCTAGTGATGCTGCTGTGGATGGCTACTCCTCAGGACAATCTCTCATCTGATGATCTTGGGACCCACATCTGAAGTAGGCTCTAGTCCAAAATCTTCACTCTCTAGGGTAGAACTTCTTACAATAAGCACACTACGGTGCAGACTCACGGCCTCTACCCCTGATGCACTACCTACTGAAGTGGCTGAAGCACTACTGCCTGTTGGATTTCTCTATGTGGTAGCAAGTGCTACTGGTGCCCGACTCTATGACTGAGGAGGCCCTCTAGACTTCCTACCCTGACTAGCTGCACTAGAAGACTGACCCAATTTTCTCTTCTGCTTGAAACGGGACTGTCTATCGGCCTCATTGGACATAATAGTCTTGGCTCTAACCGCTGCCTCAACAAAATATCTCATATCTATATGCCTCTGAGAACCCAAAACCAATATGATGTTATTATGCAGGCCTTTCTCGAACCCGTGGCATAACTTCTATTGAGTCATGGACTCATCATCCAAATAGGCATTGAGGTGCTCAAACTCCCTCTCATATTCAGCAACGGACTTATTCCCCTATCTGAACCTCCAGAAGGCATCTTGCATAGCAGATTTATACTCAGAACCAATATATTTCTTCTCAAACTGCGATAAGAAAAACTCCCAAGTAATCTTGTTGGCTGGAGTGTGCTTACGGACTGCATTCCACCACGTATAAGCAGGACCCTAAAGCAAGGCTACTGCTCCCTCAAGCATCTCATCAGGTGGACTCTGAGTAGTCTCGAAAATCCTCTTTAACTTAAATAACCACTCCTCTGCCTAAACCGGGTTCAGTGGATCTCGACCATAGAAATCCTCACCTCCCAATCTCTTAATCTGCTCCAAAATCGGCCTTCGTCAAGGTGAAGCTAACTACTATTCAGGACCATTAAGCTGCTATTGCTGGGCTTGCATGTGCTGAAAGAAATTTGCCATCATAGCCATAAAATCAAGCTACTGCAGAGGAGGTGTTGGGCTTTTTCTAAGTGCCAATTTCCGCAAGCATACGGTGTACCGAAATAGTACAAAAGATGTCGATCCCACGAGGAATGTGCTAATCATTACACACTATTACTACTCAATTTTAATCTTATTTACAATGATCATAAATTTGTTGAATGAAAGTGGAATAACTATGTCTAATTCTAATTAACCTAGTTATAGATAATCAGAGAAGATGAAAGATTAATGGTATAAAATAATAAATATAACTTGAATTAATTATTCTTTATTATGAATATATTCTTATCAAGCAAGCCAAGTTGAATAAGATTCCAATTTACTCTTTCAACATAAATTAGAGTGCCTAAAATATGCATTTATAATTCTAACTCACAATTTTTATTAATGAATTAAAGTGTTATTCATGCAAATTTTAGGAATAATGAACAACCTATAGCAATCATTTAATATTATGATTTCTCAAATAATACTTCAATGATTAAATTCTATTAGATGTAAGTAAGAATTTATCTTTCAATTAAATACTTACTTATAATGATCATGCATAAAATACTAATAGAAAATTCTACAAGAAAGAATAATTAAATTCATATGAATAATAAAATATTGCATTGAAGTTCATATGTTCATCATGAAATAATTACAAAGAAGAAGTAAAGATGAGAAATAAGAAAGAGATTTTTCAATCCTTTTCCCTTCACAAAGGATATCTTCTTCCTTGCAGTAATCTTCTCTTGAAAACATAAAATTCTAACTTTAAACTTTTACTAAAGAAATTGTACTTTCTACTTTTAGAATTCTTAATAATAAATATTCAATAAAAACTATTCAACCTTTAAAATTACAATTAAAACTACTATTTATAAAATTCCAAGAGATATGTTCCTTCAAGTGTCCCTTAGGAAGGTTGCAAAGCTTGGTGAAATGTCATCTTTCTTCAAGGCAAAATTTGAATTAAACTTCCAACGGTCCTATCTGTCGCGATCGCGACAAAACAGGCCTTGCTCTTCGCTCCACTTTCCTCACGCTGGCTTCTAACCGCGCCTTGTCGCGCTCGCGATAGAACACTTTTCTGCTTTGTTTTCTTTCTTCCTTTCTTCTCTTCTTCTTGGCTTGGTGCTCCCTGTCGCGCTCGCGACAAATTGATTCTTTCTTTGGCTCATTTCTGCTCTTTTTCTCCAATCTTCTCTATTTTCTTCAATTTCTCCCACACACACAAAACTCAAACAAAAACATAAAACATACCTATTTCTAACACAATTAACTATACATAAACATTATTTTAAACCTAAAACATGAATTAAATATGAGCTATTTAGACTCATATCAAACCCCCCACACTTAAACATTTGCTTGTCCCCAAGCAAAACATAACAAACACTCAAACAACAAAATTGCATACAATTATGGCGCTTACTTATATGTTTGATAAACATTTGGAAATGACATGTATAAGCTTTTATCTCTTAACAAATTAGTCAAGATATGCAACATCTCAATCAATACTATTATCCATCATACTTGAACAATCATGCACATTTTGGAAAACCATAAAGTTGCAAAACACAAGAATGTTTGACCTCAAGATTTTGAATATCTTAACACATGTAAAGATTATTTCACACAAGACATTGCCTAAAATAATTCTCACTCAAACATTATTTTTCTTTAAGCACTCAATCACTCAATGTGTTTCAAGGTTAGTGTTTCTCTCATTCCTTAAATATGCCATTGCATACCATAAGCTTATAAATAGTAAAAATCTCCACTACTAGTATAAAGTAGTACATGAAATCAATTATAAAGGGTTGTAACTTGGATTAGGTATAGGCAAGATAAATTTTGTTTAAGTAGCTAATATTGTGTAGAGAATAAGTATAACTATACCACAAGAAATGTAAAAACTAAGTATAGCATGATATTCAAAGTTTCTCGTTTGTTTTCTTTCTTCCTTTCTTCTCTTCTTCTTGGCTTGGCGCTCCCTGTCGCGCTCACGACAGATTGATTCTTTCTTTGGCTCATTTCTGCTCTTTTTCCTCCAATTTCTCCTACACACACAAAACTCAAATAAAAACATAAAACATACCTATTTCTAACACAATTAACTATACATAAACATTATTTTAAACCTAAAACATGGATTAAATATGAGCTATTTAGACTCATATCAGGAGGAGGTACAAATGATGGAGTATCCTGATGCTTAGGCAACCCCAACTGACCAGCACTAACAGATGCGACACTCTCAACATCACTATCACGATGACCTTCATCTGAAGCCATACTCACAATCTAACATAAGGAGCAAGCATACATTAGCCTCACACAACTATAATGTACAAAAATTATTTGGCATGTATATGTACTTATACTGATCCTATTGACCCACTCCGACCTTAGAATCGCCTAAACTGGAGCTCTGATACTAATAAAAATTGTAACACTCTAATACCTTACGTTCCATTAATTAACTATTCATTCTATGCCAGTTAACCTAATTAAGTAACTAGATTATTAAAATTGCCAATTAATTAAAACTGGTACTTTTTTAAAAAATTTCAGTGGCAGCAATATTACAATTAGCTAAGTCTATTGACCATATTCAGTTCATCAATAAACTTACTAATCATATTTTAACTCATTATCAATTTTCCCGATTGACCTATAACTGTCTAAGTTGCTATTCATTTGGTCAATTTTCTTTTAACTTGCAAGCACATGTCCTACTTTACAAATTGTATTAACATAATTTCTACAAGTTATTAGGCATGCCAAACACACAATCACAGACATCTAAACATATATAATAAAACTAGCACACACATATTAACTAGTGCCAATTATAACAGTCTATTACAAACCAAAACCCAAAAATATAACATAAGTCATACACATGCCAAAGGTCTTAACATACTTAATATTCCAAAATATAACCTTCTGATCGCTCCCAAAATATATGTGAGGTGTGCAACTGCTCCAATTTCTAAGCAGTACCTACATGCAGTCAAATAAAACTACGTGTTGAGTATTAAATATGCCAGTGGTGATTGCAATTCCAGGTATTTCCACTAACTAAAGCATCATGCATAATATATAATATAAATATAATAAAAAATAATCATAATTAGACATTATTTATTCATTTACCAATTATGCATGCAATATTGCATTTAATTACCCTTAAATCACATAATTAAAGGCAATAACACAATTAATACACATAAAGAATCATATTTACCATTTTATCCTTAACTTATGGCAAAATTACATTTATGCCATTAAACTTTTCCATAATGACGAAAATGCCCATAGTTCATTTCATTTTACAAAAATTTCATTTATGCCATTAGTTCATTCATATTAACTAATTAACCATTAATTAACATACAAATTACCATTATACCTTCTAATTACCAGTTTCATGCCAAATTATATTTTTACCCTCATTAACCATCATTAACATACATATATGCACAAAATTACCAATTTGTCCTCAAACTTTTCATATAATTCTAATTATGCTCCTTTTGCACCTAAATGTTATTTTAATCACATTCTAGCAATTTTAAGCTTGTTTTTACCATTTTGCCCCTGTAAAACACTGGCAAACTCTATAAATAGGATAAATGAGATGTGAATCCCAAATATTCACAGAAATACTAGAGGGATCCTATGGGACCACCCTTGTCATTAAATACAATACAAAAATTAAAAACCTTCAATACAATGAGGTAGGACAGTCATTGGCCTACAATAAATGAGGCATCATGCTCACACCCGCGATCTTATATCCCTATGGCTAACCAACATATCCTGAACTAGACTTGACTGCCAGAACATCACATAAGGCAACATTATTCCATTTTCCACATTTTTAGGTTATCATACATACTTTTTATGGCATATCATCATGCTATCAGATCATTACACATGTAATTCACATCTCACACTATAATTCTCATGTTATCATCATGGTACACATGTAAACACACATGTACATCATTCAGCCAACATGTAAACTTTTCACCATTAATTCTTTTCATCAACTTTAACATTTATTTATATCTTTTACATGTTGAATAACATAGCCATGCCATTATTTTTCATTAAAACACATCAAAATCATACCTTTACACATGATAGCCATTCGACTACATATATACATTATACATCATGAGATTTTCACATGCTCTAACACATACCATTAAATAGATCACATGCTAAATACATGTATACATCATAAACATGCCATAAACATTATCAAAACACATAGAAATCCCATGATATACCATTCGACCTACATAAGCATTTTTCATACCAATTTTATTTCCTCATTTTAAGCATTTACATCAGCATTTTTAACATCCCTAAGCATAAATATCAAGGTTATTTTCAATTAAACACACCTTAATCACATACATGGTTAACAAACATAACCTAAATCACAACTTTAACCATGGAAAAAAGTGAAGTTTGCAATCACAAACCTTTTATCCTTGCAGTACAACTCTCAATACTCCATTCCCTTACCCTTTGCATGATTAGAAGTTCCTTCACCTAGTTAACATAACCATATTCAAACATAAAGATGAAGATTTCATCAAAACCAAGCTTCCTTTCAACAAAAAAAACTCAATAAACATCTTATTCACATCCTAAAGTACCCTTAGGAACCTTGAAACCAAATTAAAAACTCTTAAATCAGTTACCTTAAAATCACACCTAAACTTTCAAGTCTAGGTTTTACCCACTTATACACCTTTAAATGGACTTTCAAGGCCACCAATGGAATCTAGAGGACCTGAGATATGCTAAGGAGGCTTGATTTTGGGGAGAAATGGAGAAAGATTTGAAGAAAAATGGAGGAGAATTGATGAAGAGCAATTCAACAAAGAGAGAGGAAAGGGAAGGGCGACACAAATGGAGAAATCTAGAGATTTCCAGCAAAATTGGGGTATTTATATGAGGAAAATTGAACTAAACCAAGTCCAATCGGAGTGGTTTGGTCCGATTTCAATTTTCGTGTCATTTTTCACTGTTTAAGGGTAACTGAGTGTTCCTCAACTCATTTTATCTCCCAATGAATTCCATCATTCTTAAAATATCAAAATTATCCTCCACACAAAATTTTACATCAATCTGAGACCATTTGGGGCCCAATTCACTAAAACTGGCAATTTTCACTATCATGCCCATTTTGACCACACACATTGCATGCATTTGATACATTACCTCCCATGCCTAAGTTATTAACTCTATGAGTTAAAGCCTCAACTTGAGCTTGTAATGCAACCATAGAATCAACTGAATGTATCCCCCTAACATTAGAATTATTATACTCTCTTACTCTTTCAGGAGGCCATATACAATTATTCATTGCCATTTCTTCCATAGCTCATATGCTGCATCAATTGTTTTTCTCATCAAAGACCCTCCGGCAGCAGCATCAATAGTACCTCTTGTAGTTGAATTTACACCATTATAGAATGTTTGCATCAACAACTCTCTTGGCAAATTATGGTGTGGACACATCATTTGCAATTCCTTGAATCTTTCCCAAGCCTCATATAATGATTCATTTTCATTTTGAACAAATATAGTGATATCCTTTATGATTTTTGCGGTTTTGGCCAATGGAAAATATTTTGATAAAAATGCTTGGGCCAATTGGTCCCAAGTAGTGATAGATCCTCTTGTCAAAGAATTCAACCAAGCCTTTGCTTTATCCTTCAATGTGAATGGAAAAAGCCTAAGCTTGATTGCATCATTTGAAACCCCATTTATCTTAAAGGTATCACAAATCTCAAGAAAATTTGCCAAATGAGCATTTGGATCCTCATTTGCCAATCCATAAAATTGTATACTATTTTGAATCATTTGTAACAATGAAGGCTTAATCTCAAATTGATTGGCATTTACCGTTGGTCTTACCACTCCTTGTTGAGCACCACTCAAAGCAGTGTGGCAAAGTCCATCAATCTTGGTGGATTTTCATCAGCCATGATAATTGATCTTCTATTTTTGTTCTTCTTTTTATTGGATTTCCGGTTACTCAATAAAAACCTCTCAAGTTTCAGGATTTAAAGGCTCAAGCTCTTCTAAAGAACTCCTTGTACTAGGCATGAACTTTCAAAATCCTGTAAAACCAAAACACAAAATTAATTTAACATACAAACAAATTAAAACAAAATAAAATATTGTAATCCAAAATCATAAATCAATTTTTATAATGGCAAACAACCGTTCCCCGGCAACGGCGCCAAAAACTTGTTGTGCATTTTTCTAATGATTCAACATACCGCAAGTATACGGTGTACCGCAATAGTACTTTAGATATCGATCCCACAGGGAACGTGTTACACACTATTACTAATTGATTTTAACCTTGTTTACAATGATTAATTAATGGTAGAGTTGGTTTTAATCTAATCTAACATGTAAACTAATTAAACCTAGTTAATGATAGTCAAAAGAAGATAAAATAAATTATGAAGAACTAAAAACAATGAACTTGATTCCATCATTTAGATTAACATCTTTCATCTTTTTATGCAAGCCAAGTTAGAATAAACTTTTAACTCACTCTCTCGACATGAATTAAAATGCCTAAAACATATAATTAAAATTCTAATTCACAATTTTCATTAATGAATTAGAGGTTTCTAATTACATATTTTAAGAATAAACACTAACCTATAGCAATTATCTCAATATACCAATCTCTCAAATATACCTTGATAATGAATCTCTATTAAATGTCGGATAAAGCAAACTCTCGAATTACTTTAACTTGTAAAGATCATGCAAAAGATATTAATAGAAAATCTACAATGAAAGATTATGAAAGTAGATAGAAATAGAAAGAATTATAATATGCAAGTTCATTAAAATGATGTTCATAAGAATATTGGAGAAGAATTAAAAATAAGAGAATAAGATAGAAGTTCTTCAACCCTTTTCTAAATCTCTTGAAATAAGTTTTCCTTCTCCTTGATCTTCTTCTTCAAAACATGAAACTAATTAAGAAAAATTAACTAAAGAAAAGAAAAAACTATTTTACTAAAATACAGAAAATTACTTAACTAAAAATTTCATCCCAAAATTATAATTAAACTACATATTTATAGATATTAATTGAAAGCTTGTGTCCCTTGAAGATGTCCCTTGAGAATGGTTGCAACT